>JAUIMM010000039.1:12292500-15077500 GCA_031769625.1 Taudactylus pleione
GTAGTAAATAACAGTAAAGGACTGACACTGGGATGCCAGCATGTCAAAGCCACAATGGCAAAATCTCTGAGTTGGCTACAATTCACAGGCTGTTACATTTACCATGGTGTTTGAAATATTTGACCTATCAGAGTAAAAAGAAGAAAAGCTTAATTATTTAGTAGGGAGTCAAAATTGGCTTAAGTATGTGGACAATAATTCTCCTTCTACTCCTTCTCCTTCTTCTTCTCCTTCTTCTTCTTCTCCTCCTTCTCCTCCTCCTTCTCCTCCTCCTTCTCCTTCTCCTCCTCCTCCTCTTTCTGGGGGTATATGATCAAGAAGAGAGGTACTGTAATAGGGTAGGAAGATAAGAAGAGAGTTGTTTATCTTCAGTTGTGGGACCAAATGAAGAGAAGGTGCCCTAGGGTTCAGTTAAGGAATTATGCAAGTTGCTGGCTGAGGAAGAGCATACTGTACCATTTTATGTTGGATATTATAAAGTAGGAAACAAGATCTTGAGAACTGAATGTAACCATTGGGTTAGGTGTGAGAGGGTTGAGAAGAGACTTAAATGTACAAAAACGGTGCTTGGAATTAAAAGTTTGAGCAGAGCTAATAAATTGAAAATATATTTGTTTGGCAGTGTCCAGATTCTTTCAATATGTGCTGTAGATAGTCTTGTACTGTACGTGAGGAAGTCATTAGGAGTTTGAGATTTACTCCACAGATATCCTACTTAATGAGATTTTTATCTCTTGAGAGATTTTATTGGTGTCTTGTTACTTTATAATGCTATTGTGGACATCTAAGCCTACATATAGTGTGAAAGGTAGATGGAATTACTATATAATGGGATATTTATAGTGTATGGTTAAGATGTGGTACAGAAATATCAGGAGAAGTGAATGTAGAAATTGGTGAGAGTAGTTGTTGCATGTCAGTACAAAGTTGTTGAAAATTAATAGAGTTAATATTTTTGCAGGTTTCAGGAGTTCAATAACAGAGAGCTTGAAGCAATGTTGGAAAGCAGATGATTATGCTGTAATTTCATAGAGGAGGGGGGGGAGATATATTAAGGCTTGGAAAGTGATAAAGTGGAGAGAGAAAGTACCAACCAATCAGCAGCTAACTGTCACTTTACAGGCTATGTTTAAAAAATGACAGTTAGGATCTGATTGGTACTTTATCTCTCTCCACATTATTACCTTCCAAGGCTTAGTACATCTCCCACATGGATTGTTAATAAAATCAGAAGTTGAGCATATTCTAGTGAATACAAGATCAAGGCAGTGTTTATTATAATGAGCAAAGAAGTCAGTCTACTGGTAGAGGCTAAGAGGAGAGATTAGACAGAGTATAGTAGTTTTGAGGCACAAGGAGAATGTAGACTATCAAAAGGGCTGCTGAAGTGATGGTGAGGTTGTTAGAGGATAACATGGAGAGAAATGTTAATAAATTTTTGATTCAGATAAAATGGGTGGGGGGGTAGATAATATACAGAGATAATGGTTTAAAAATCCTAGAAGATTGTACTGTGTAAAATAGGTGAATGTAAGTGATGGAACCTGTGGTAGAATTGTGAATATTCAATATTGGGACAGCAATATTCCAACCGTAGCTTAAAGAATATTAGGATATGGTTGGTGTACAATACAAAATTCAGATTGGCTAGCAATTTCATGAATTGTTTCATAAATCATTTTAAAGGATGTATGGCTAGATTTGGGGAATATATTGCAAGAGATATAAACTTATGAGGTCACATACTCTTCTTCTAGATGATGCCTTGGGAACTAAATTTCTATACACTAAGGGCCAGATTCAGCAAAGAATGCAAATGTGCGCACACAGGCACTCGGCTGATGTTGTCGCACTGTGCATGCATATGCATTGTACTGTGCATGCATAAACCAACCAGTGTGATCAGGAAAGGGTACGCAGAGTAGATGCAGCGTGCACGCAGACCCCTCTAACAGTGATTGACAAGAAGTGCTGCTTGTGGGCAGTGACGGTGTGTGGTCGTGCGAATGCAGACGTGCATAAATTAGCCATTGCAAGACCCTACGCAGCGTGAGCTCTCACTGCGTGCAGGAGATGTAGCACAGTCTGCGGGAGGGTCAGCTCAATCATTAATTGTGCATATGGGTCCGATGGTTTGCAATGTTACCGATGTTTCTGCAATTTTGCGGACTACTCAGGCTGTGAGTAAAGGGAAGTGGGCACCATTATGTATTGCTGGGTCTCTGCATCTTGTGCTGCGGTTTCTGTGTGTATGCACTGGTTAGCATATACATGCAGCGGCCGAGTGCATGCGTGTGCACATTTGCGTTCTTTGCTGAATCAGGCCGTAAGTTAGAGTACAATGTTTCTGGAAGATTGGAATACACATGAATAATGTTATAAAATGTTAGTAAGATGCACATAAATTTAATGAGGATTAAACACAAGAACTAACTAGGTTTGTTGATATATAGACAGCATAGGTACACTTAGTGGTAAATATACTAAGTGGCAGGTTTGCAGTAGTTTTAAAAATGATGGACATTGCAGGCAGACTGGGGGGGTAAATTACAATATTTACTAAGCATAAAATTTCAGTGTTTTAAAGCAATCAATGTTCAACCAGCTGCAGTGGAGTAATGTGGGGCAAGTGCCCTGTGCGCCATCGGACCAGCAGTGCAGGGGTACTGGGATACTGGTTTCAAGTCAGTGTAGAGAGACACAGTAACAAACACCGCAACCAGGTAGTACACTCGCACTACCCGGCAGCTCTGTGCTTGTTTTGGAAGCCAATGAGAGTCAGATAGACTCTCATGAGCTCCGCCTTCTGGCTCCCGCAGTGGGTGATGGTAGAGATGTCATAGCACTGCATAGGGGGGACTACTACTGGGGGCACTATATAAGGGGCACTACTAGGGGGCACTGCATATGGGGGACTACTACTGAGGGCACTGCATAGAGGGGACTACTACTGGGGGCACTACTGGGGCACTACATAAAAGGGACCACTACTCTGGGCACTGCATTAGGGGGGGCACTACTGGGGGCACTGTATAAGTGGAACTACTGGGGGCACTGTATAAGGGCCACTGCATAAGGGGAACTGTATAAGTGACACTGTATAAGGGGCACTACATAATTGCCACTACTGGGGGCCCTGCATAAGGGGCACTACTGGGAGCACTGTATAAGGGTTCATTACTGGGGGCACTGTATAAGGGGCACTACTACAGAGGGCAATGCATAAGGTAATAATATAAAAAGGGGTGCTTGTATTGGTGTGAAATAAAAATGAAGGAATTGTAAAAAATTAGGTAAATGATGGGAAATGTAAAAGATTATAAATTAGACCAAATTAAATAATTAAAAATAATAATAATTAAAGTAAAATAAATAAAAATTTCAATTAAATGAATGGGATATAAATAAAAAAAATTAAACATAATAATATTATTAACATAAGAAGAGTATGCAATACCTGTAAAGGGAAAAAGGTTAGTATAAAAATGTTTATAGCCTTTATTGGGTATATAGGCCCTCATTCAGAGCCGCTCGTTAGCGGCAGTACGCTCGTTCCGAGCGATGTTTGCACATCTGCGCATGCGTACGCTTTTTAGTACGCATGCGCGAACCAGTCAGTGCGGCCGAAAATCGTTTGTACGCTATATAGCGAGTGCCTGCTATTTTGAGTGACAGAATGAGGCGTATGTGGGTGGTAACAGGGGAAGGTGCTTGAAAATGGGGAGTGGAGATCCGAACGCAGGCGTGCTTAAAGGTCAAAACGGGCGTTTTATGGGTGTGTATATTTAAAACAGCAGCGTCAATGACCACGTCACTGGGTTATTTTAGAGCCAGAACTGCTCGCAAATTTGTGGTAGCAAACACCAACCACAAGAATAGCGAGCAGTTCATACGCTGGTCGATGTACTCGATTAATCTAATAAATAGCGGACATGACGTATGGTGCGAGCGGCCAGGGGGCGTTTTTAACAAATAAACGAGCGTATGTTTTGCTCGTTCGTTCAGACTTAGAGGTGTGAACAGACTGCAATGTGCGTACGGATCATTTGAATAGCCACCCCTTGTTTTTAAACGAACGACCGCAAATAGCGAACGGCTCTGAATGAGGGCCATAGTCCATGCTGGGAAGTACAGGGGTTTCAATGGTGTCAGTTCTGGCCTTGCATGAAAAGCTGCAGATTTGGAATTAACTAGCTGTACTTATATCTGCCTACCTTTTCTGCCGTTATTTGCCGTGTGCTGACTGGTTCCCTCCATATGTGTCTATTTCGCCTTTCTCTGTAGGTTTGCACAATGAGTACTGCACTGCATAAGGGTTCATTACTGGGGGCACTGTATAAGGGGCACTACTACACGGGGCACTGCATAAGGTAATAATATAAAAAGGGCGCTTGTACTGGTGCAAAATAAAAAGGAAGGAATTGTAGAAAAAACTAGGTAAATGATAAATAAAAATAATAATAAAAAAATAAATAATAATTAAAATTAAAAGAATGGAATATAAATTAAAAAATGAAGCATAATAATATTATTAATATAAGAAGAGTATGCAATAGCTGTAAAGGGAAAACAGGTTATTATAAAAATGTTTATAGCCTTTATTGTGTGTATCATCCATGCTGGGAAGTACAGGGGTTCCAATGGTGTCTGTACTGGCCTTGCATGAAAAGCAGCATATTTGGAATTAACTAGCTGTCTTTTGATCTGCCTACCTTTTCTGCAATTATTTGCCGTGTGCTGACCGGTTCCCTCCGTGTGTGTCTAGTTCATTGTTCTCTGTGGGTTCGCTCCATGAGTACTACCCTGCATAAGGGGTACTACTACTGGGGACATTTAGGTACATATGGAATGGAAAGGAATGTTCCCAGAGTGACGAGAAATGGTGGTGTGTCATGTGTGCATGCCCCCATTTTCCAGTGACATGTAACCATGCCCACTTTTTTGGTGTGTACATACTTTAGGGGACTCCGTTTTTCAACTTTCCCTGGACTCCAAATACCCTACTTACGCCACTGATCAGCTGCATACCATCAAATCCAATGCAGTTTTAAATAACTGGGATATTTTCAAGATTTTAAATTAAAAAATAGACATTGGGGCCACCCAAATTTGTAATCAGCTGTAGACTGGTAGTGGAAATCGGAATGTAGTTATATTGGCGACATTTATACCATAGAGGAGACATACAGTATGTAATGTGATTGTCCCCTGCCATCATTCCACCAGTTGTGGGTGCCTTAGAGGGGGTCAAATAATAAGGACCATCTCTTAGGTTTACCCAGCGCTAGAACAATTTGCTCTAGAGCTATTCCCCACACCTGTATAGTGGTGTGTTGGAATAATAATAATAATAATAATAATAATAATAATAATAATAATAATAATAATAATGATAATAATAATAATAATAAAAGTTTTAATATTGTTCTTTACCGCTTCACTACAGTTCCCAGATAGCACTGTCATGCACAAATTCAATTACTTCCAGGGCATTCTTGCTCTTGGAGAGCCACAAGTACCAGCATGACCTAGCAAACAGAACTTGCTGACAGCTCTAGTGCAGCTGTAAAAAATAACAAAATTAGCAATGATATCTTTCTCCTTATTCAATTACTTATTATTTTCCTCAATATAAGTGCATTGTGATTACTCACCTTCTGATTGCCTAGATATGGCAGTTTTATGGCAGTTGGTTAAATCTTCAAGGAAAAAACACAGCGCAACCACTGTGAAACATTGTAGGCGGTTTAGAAAATACCATCAAAACAGTTTAATAGTAAATTACAGTAAATTGTTTGGCGCTTCTATCTACTGGTGATGTGCAGAGGTTTGAGAACCCCAGAAAATGTGATGCTTAGAAAGTTTATTCCTAAAGGACAGTGCAGTGCTTTCTACAAAGATTATTTTTTTGTTCGTTTGTGAGTTTGCATTTGGTTCTAAACATGGCTCTTATTACAGCTGGGATTTCTATACTTTCAATGCAAAAACATCAATGGTGCTTTGATTCTCAATTGTTTTCTAATTTTTTTAAGGTTTTTTTAGAGAAAGTTTTACAGTTAAACTTGCTTTGTGAAGTTTTTAGGTTTTTTGACCTTTGTTATTTACACATGGACATGTGACTGCATGTTGACCTAATGTACTGTACTACAGATGCTGATGTATTCCAGAATCTTAAGGAGTATGTACCCCTATTACAGTGGTATGCCAGATCACTATTGGGTCAGTTATTAACTATTGTCAGCTGGATCTAACTTAATGAATCTGGTGTCTAGGCCAGTGGTTCCCAAACTTGGGGCCTCATTTATCAACAAGTTTTATCATTAACAACGAGTGATAAAACTCATTACGTATGATAAATGGTGCTCCAGCCAATCAGCTCCCAACTGTCATTTTTCAAACAGATGACAGTTTGGAGCAGATTGGCTAGAGCACCATTATTATACGTAATGAGTTTTATTACTCATTGTTAATGATAAAACTACTTGATAAATGAGGCCCTTGGTCCTCAAGACACCCTAACAGTCCAGGGTCTAATTTTATCCATGTTCCAACACAGATGACTTAACCATCTGTGCACATGCATGGATATCATTAAAACCTGGACTGTTCGGGTGCCTTGAGGACCATGTTTGGGAAACTCTGGTCTAGACATATTGGGGCTATGTGGTGTTAGATGCAAGTTGCATATCATGACAAAGGTAAAATACAGTCAGGAAAAAACAGTTTTGTTAATTATGCACAGCTGCCCACAAACATAAGATACATCCAATGCAGTCCAAGTCCATACAGTGCTATATTCCCAAAACCCTGAGTCTAGACCAGGTCAATGAACATGGGTTTCAAGGAATGTCACAGTGACTTGAAAGCCGTTCACACTGGTTGGACCCAGATAATTGCCGGGGCTTCTGCTCTGCTGGTGCTTGGAGATTGCATCATCTCCAAGTGCCAGTGAGCCTGCTCTCCATAGCATTGTAACAGGACCCAGGTTGGATGACCCATGCCACCTGTTCACACTGCCCGGGTTGTTCCTAGACCAACCTGGGTAGCTACTCAGGTTGGAATCCCAGCTCACTGAACCCTGGTTATTTTTTGGGAACCCTTTCACAACGAGCAATAACCTGGGTTTTTGCAGCAGTTTGAAAGGGGTACTATTCATAGGTAATAAAGTTACTGGGTGCATTTAATCATAGGCACAGCTGAGTGACATAAAGGACACAGAATAAACTATTGAGCCTGACCACTACTCTCCCTGTGTTTTTCAGGAGCAGTCTAGTTGTTTATCTAAATAGCTTTATCTCTTTATATAAATGGTGCATGTCATGTTCAAGGACATGTTAGACTGTAAACTGATATTCAGCAATTTTATAGCTGTGTGAGAGTGAGTTGGAGTCTGTTCCTGACCTTGGCTTTGTTCCTGACCCGTTTTTGTCTAATCCCTGGTACTGTTTTTGGTTAACTGTTTCTGACCCTGGCTATCCTCTATGACTTACATATGTCTGCTCCCTGATAATGTCTTGCCCATTTATTTCTGACATGGCCTGATGAGTACTCACTCAGGAAACATCTTAGTTGCTTCCTTTTCTCCAGCCCAGTGCAATCACCAGCTGGATCCTAGGTGAGCTTAATTCTCAGCCAGCTGTAATCAGCTCCAGCAAGTCTGTTCCTGACCTTGGCTTTGTTTCTGACCTGTTTTTGTCTAATCCCAGGTACTGTGTTTGGTTATCTGGTTCTGACCTTGGCTATCTGCATACATCTATTCAGAGGGCCGCGACCTGTATGTTGGACGCAGCTAAATCCATACCTTTCTGTGAGGGTCCCTGTTGAACACCTCCGGCACATTAGACTCCACGCCTCTGCAATTCTCAAAATACGGGTTGCATCCATTATCTACCCGAAAGTTGTGATAGTTTGCTCTGGCCAAAAAAAATATGGACACAGCTGGTCAGACCCAAGTGGCAGACCCCATTCTGGGTCTTATGAATGTGGTGAAGAGATTTGAAATGACACAAGCAGTTATGCTACAATATTTGGCTGATTGAGAAGCCATGGTGAAACAGTCTAGGAGAAAGTTTTCAGACTCAGTTAACCCCTGCATACCTCCACTCTCTTCTGGTAATTTGCTGGTAATCTGCAATTAAATAACTCCGTTAAAGGGACCACTTTTCACAATCGCTCACAGACCTAATCACCAAGTACATTGAATTCTGCATGACTTTGAATATTCTGGCAGCTGTTAGAGCAGCTGCAAAAGCTATTAACCAATATTATCCAGTTTCTACCAGAATTCCTTGAAAAATCTTCTGATCCTGATAACACTCCAACTCAGTATACTGAAACTATGGAGTTTGCTGATTTAAGAGCCTTAAGAACTGAAGTCTCTTCCACTGAACTGAAAAGGGAGAAGTATCAGAGTTTTCCACAGCCCAAGCTGTCAGAAGCTGAATGTCAGTGCAAGGAATTTCAACTTTGTCTTTACTGTGGGGGTTCTCATAATTTCATAACAGTCTGTTGTCTCTGCAAATCAAGAAATGGTGAAAAGTCTCAGTGTTACAGCATCAATACCAATGAACCATCTCAAATGTCACCTTCAGTTCCAGCTTCCACCACTCTGGATAGGGGTGCTAAAGAAGTTGCCCAAAAAGGAACTAAAGTTCAAAATTAGGTCCTGTGATTTTTTCAATCAATTCTGTAGTTATAATGTATTGACAATATCAATCCAAAATTCTTGATTTTGTAGCAATGATATACTTACCAGTTTTCCAATATTTCCTGCTCCCCTACACATGCATCAGCTTTTAATTTTCTTTTATTTTACTTGTGCATGCACAATTCTACTAGACCCACTAACCGTGCATACAAAATATTAATATCAACATTAGAAAAGATTTTATATTATTTACTGATTATTGTCTGAATTAAATACAGACATGGAGATCCCAAGTCAATCCGAAAGATTTATTTGTGACTGCCATTTGCACATCCTTACTTCAGCATCATTGTAAAAAGACCAATCAATGTAATTAATAAATCCCTTTACAATAATTATCTACATAATCCCCAATTGTTAATTAGACCCAACAGCATCAAATAATTCCATTTATATACATGAACCCCCTAATTACCACCTTCAGTCTCATAAAAATCCTTCATCTGAATTAATCCAATTAAAGCATTAACCCTTTACCCACTTATTCTTACTATCACTTACCATAAGCGACACCACCCCCCCCCCACTTATACCCTAACTTACCTGTTAGAGATCTCTTCTGTTTTTCTCCTGTTGCACCCATACAGAATGCAGGAAGCATCAAGCCACCATCTGTCAGAAAGTTCCACCAATGCAACTGGTTTCATTGAGGGGACAGGGCCATGGAAAGACAGGGGCAGTGCAGTCTATTGCTGCAGGGCATGGCCCCTAGGAAGGGATAAATATGTGCTGGTCTGCTGTCCCTCCCTGTTTACCCTGCTCTCTGTGTGTTATCACAGCTGCAGCTCCAGTTACCCCTCCTTCTATCACCAAAGGCACATGCCCTGTCTTCCACACCCCCACCCATTGCAGAATCCCTGCATAAATTTGACACATACCACCTACCTGAACATTGTTGTGGACAATTTTCCAGTAAGAAGGGTAATTTCAAAAAGAGGTCGGCCATTGGTGTATGTGCCACCATGTAACTGAATGTGGGAGTAGCCTTTATGCAAGGGGTGTAGCTATCACATAGCAAAATAGGATTGGCAAAGCTGTGTGCATTGATGCAGTTTTCACTAACTGCTAGTATCTTAAGCTCAGTTGCTGCTTGTCTGACTCTGGAATGTTAGGCTCTGTTTGGAAGAGATATATTTCCAATGATGAATAGTATCTAAGAATCTAATATGCACTGAAGGCTTCAACCAACTCCAGATTAAATAATGTTCACAAATAAACCTGTTTCTCCTTATGACCATCAACATTAAATATTACATTAAATACCATGCACACACTACCTCAATATTCAATACCATCCACATTATAGCAATACTGTACTTTAAGATTACATCAGCCCCCCTCCCCCACATTATATCATTATTACCACACATTACAGTACTACCACCCACCAATCCACATTGTAGCACTTCCCCACAGCCCCTCAATTGTACAATGCAACACCATACTGATCCAAATTACAGTATTACCTGTCCCCCAGTTCCTCCTCATAACAGCATTCCATCCATGTCTCTCCACATCGAAGCAATACACAACCAGCCTTTTTAGGTCACTAACCCCCGCCCCTTCACAATTCTGCATTATGCTTGAGCCCCTGCACATCAATACTCTACCCCACAGCTCCTCTACATCACTGCACTACCCCAGCTCCTCCACATCAATTCACTAACCCCAGGGCCTTAACATCACTGTTCTATCGCCAGCCCCTACACATCACTGTACTAATTCCAGCCCCTCCACATCAATGTACTGCCCCACAAATTTTACACATCACTGCACTACACTACCATCCCCAATCTTGCACTACAGCAATATTCACAGTACCAAGTCTGCACTATAGCAATACCACCATGCCAAAGCCACACTACATCAAAACCACTTCACGTTTTTTACATTCTTTAAATTATTATTATTATTATTATTAATAATAATAATAATAATAATAATAATAATAATATCATCCTCCTTTATTTATATGGCACCATAAACTATGCGCATGTATGTGCCTTACAAAGTACATAAACAGAAACACAAAAATACATACAGTATAGTTCAAAACATTGCAGAACATAGACTACATGGTTTATAAACAATGATACATAAGCAGTCATAATACCCAAATAAGCAGCGCCAGTTGAATCCAAGAGTTTGATGCTGGATAGAAAAGCACATGAGGGAAGAGGGCCCTACTTGTGAGAGTTTACAATCTAAAGGGGAATGGCAGGGGTTAGGATTAAAGCTGGAAGGCTTTGACAAAGAATTAGGTCTTTAAAGTACATTGGATGCTTTTTAGAGAGATAGTCTAATAAAGAAAGTAAGAGTGCCAATGGTGGAAAGTAGCACGGGCGCAAAATCTAGTAGGTGGGAGCGTGAAGAAGTACTTAGTTGGGGAGAGAGATGGCATTCATTTGTAGAGCAAAGTGGGTGTGTGGGAGTATGAAGAGAGATGAGGTCAAATAAGTAAATAGGAGATGATTGGATGAGGGTTTTATATGTGAATGTGAATAGTTTGAATTGGGTTCTGAAGGGGAAGGGAACCAGTGTAGGGCCGGTAGGATAGAGGAGGTAGAAACAGTTTATTTGGAGAGGAAGAGGAGCTCTCCAGATTACAGTCGAGAGAGGTGGGAGACAGGGAGGCCAAATACAGTAAGAGGAGGTTACAGTAGTACAGTCTTGAAATGACCAGTGAGTGGATGAGGGTCTTAGTTGCCTCCAGGGTCATAAAAGCTCTGATCCTGAAAATATTTCAGCGGTGGAAAAGGCAAGACTGTAAAAAGGTACTGAATGTGTAGTTTGAAGGCGAGGGCGGAGTCAAGGATAATTCCAAGTAGGGATGTGCGCCGACCACTGTGTTTTGGTTTTCTTTTTGGATCTGTATCTCCTCGTGTTTAGGATCCTAATTTGTTTTTGCATAAAATGCCCCTTGCATGTTTTGGCTTTGGATCTGTATTTTTTCCTTTAAAAAAAGGCCAAAATCACATAATTTGGGCCGGTTTTTGTTCCTACAGTATTATTATCCTCAATAACATTTATTTCCAGTCATTTCCAGTCAATTTTGACCACCTCACAACTCATGAATAAGACAGATTACACTACCAGGGTAAGATACCAGGCTCTTAGGTGACTTGGATTCTTACAAATCACTACCCAAAGATCCCACAGAGGAATACGTTGATCTCCTAAGAGAAACATTAGTGAAAGGCTTAAATAAAAATATCATCACTAAAGATGGATACCAATATCTAATGGTGTCGAGTCCGATTATTCCTATATTTTATCACTTATCGAAAATCCACAAGGATGTAAGGAATCCACTAGGCTGTCCAATCATTGCAGGAATAGGCTCAGTAACCTCACACGTATCAGAATATTTAGATATTTTTCTGAACAAATACGTGAAAGAGCTCCTGTCTTATTTAAAAGATACAACTAGTCTTTTAAATATTTTAAAAGAGATGAGTTGGGACGAGAACTATATGTGGGCCACCATTGATGTCCAGTCGTTATAAACTTGTATACAACATCCGAAAGGTTTTGAAGCTTGTAAGAAATTTTTAGATGAAGATCCTTCTATAGACATTGAACACAAACAATTCATCTATGACCTGGTTTAATTCATTTTAACACACAACTATTTTACATTTTTAGACCAGTTCTTTTTACAAAACTGTGGACCAGCAATGGGCACTATTTTTGCGCCCAGTTATGCCAATCTTTTTATGGGCAACTGGGAAGCAGGGCACATCTATAACAATAACCCATTCAAACACATGATACATCTCTACAAACGCTACATTGATGATATCATCATCATTTGGAAAGGTGATGAGCAGTATTTTAGTGACTTTATGGATTTTATCAATACTAATTATTTTAATCTAAAGTTCACATCTAATTTACAAAAGAAAGAGATCAAATTTCTGGATTTCATTTTAGAAGGAAACAATAAGAGTATTTCCACCAAAACATATATTAAACCTGTTGACACCAATAGCTACTTGCATTATAGAAGTGGTCATACTACAGGTTGGAAAAACAATATCCTATTTTCCCAATTTCACCGCATCAAATAACACTGTAGCAACAGAAAGACTTGTTCTGAACAAATAGCCCTCTATGCAGATAGGTTCAAAGAACAAGGTTATCCAGAAACACTAATCTCGGAAGCTATTTCTAAAACAGAATTTCTGGATAGAAAAGACCTTCTTGAATACAAAACCAGGCCAAAAAAGGAAGATATGGTGCCCTTATCACACAGTTTAATAAGGATGAGGGCAGAATACGACAGACCCTAAAGAAACATTGGGGAATTCTGAAAATGGACCCAGTTTTATCAGGAATTTTACCAGACAAACCCACTATTATTTTTAAAAAAGCCAAAAACCTCAAAGATCTCTTGGCCCCTAGTATGCTCTAACAAACTAAATCCCTGAGAAATGATCTAAACAAATGTCTTGGTGCATACAAATGTGGGCATTGTAACATGTGTAGGTATTTGCACCTGAACAGAAGACAATTCTCTAACTCTGATAATTCCAAAGTATACAATATGAAGCAATTTATTAATTGTAACACTTGTTCCATTATTTATGTACTTAAGTGCCCATGTGGCCTCAAGTATGTTGGCAAAACTAAGAGAAACCTTAAGTTTAGAATTCAGGTACATGTCAGCAATATTAAGAACAAAGTTGAAAGTCATTCTGTATCCAGACATTTCAAATTACATTACAATGCCAACCCTGATAATTTAATGTTCAAAGGAATTGAACTTGTTAAATTAGGCCCGAGAGGTGGGGATTTAGCCAAAATGCTGTCCCAAAGAGAAATGTTCTGGATCTTCGAAATAAATACCTTACTACCACCTTGTCTTAATGATAGCTATGAGATTGCACTGTTTTTATAGGCTTTTAAACATTCTTTTTAGGGTTTTTTTTTAGCTTATCTTTTAGTGCATCTCATTTTGCTCTTAAGGTTATTTTATCAGATTTTATGCTGTATTGGTTCCCGCACCTTTCCCCATTCTTCCCCTGTATCTGATGCTACCACCATTTTAATCTATCACATTTTAGTCTCCTTATTTTAAATATGAGGGATATTAACTGTATTTATGTTATTTTATGGATCTATGTATTGTTCCTTATGTTGTAATATATTGTCACTGTACAAACTGTATATGTTATACTGTTCTCAGTTGAAATATGAGAAACAAAATGGCTATTACTTGGCATACTCTGGGAAACTTACCACCAAAAATATGACCGCCTGCTCTAACAATGTATTAACAACCAAAAAGATGGCCGCCGCCACGTGTGTGACAATCAGCAGCATTTGTTCATTTATTTTATCCCCTTTTTTATAAAGTGGTTTTTATGTGGTTATCTCATATATGAGTTGTACTAATCTGATCATTGTTCTATGTACATTGCCCAGTCACTAAATATATGATCGTTTCTAGTTTATCTTGAACAAAATGGCTGCCTTTGGTCACATCATGGGCCTTATACCACCAACAAAATGGCCGCCCATTAGATTTTCATATGAGAAACCAAAAAGATGGCCGCCGACACTTGTGCGCTACCTGATAGTTATGTTTGTTGTTGTTTTTCCCCATTTATTCCAATGGAGTATTTTTTCCCCATGCTTACCTAGCTTTGAACACAGATAGGCGCGATCGCGGTGGGCACTGTTAGCTGGCCACCGCTATCTGCGCATGCGCATCACTAACCACACGGCATAATGGGTTACAACAGACGTCATAGATGACGTCATACAAGATGTCCGCGGGGGCTCGCGCATGCGCAGACTGTCAAAAAATGCATAAATAGCGCTAATTAGTACCTTGTCATGTACAGTATATAAAGGGCACCCCAAGAGGCTGTACCAGTACCCCTGAGGAAGTCTTAATAGACAAAACACATTGGGACCCTGCTCCAGTCTCTCTCCATTCTGCTGAATACATTGCAGATAAGCATTTTTGCTATATTTAATTCTTATGTTTTGTTAATCCCTGTACACTCTGTATCCCTATATATGTTATTAAAACCCCTTTGTGAAAAAGCACATCTGTGATAAGGGTCATTCTCTGCTTATTTGAAGCCAACCCTATCCACCTGCATGCGGACTATGGGGGCCATTATGGGATTCTAGAGGAGATACCAGGATACACAATATTATGTCAGTTGTTCAAGTATCTTTCTGGTACGTATTATACAATGAATTATATGCTCTGCTTATAAACAAAATACTACACAATATTTGTGTTCTATCTGGCTCTGCTTGAGCCTCTCCTATTAAGGTTTTCCTGATTTTTTGGAGGACCATACCTACCCCATCATATGGATTCCCAGTGAAAGAATCACAGATAAGCTTTAAAGATTTATTATTTGGTACTCACAATATATTTTGAGCACGTGCATTGTTATTTGAAATACTACACCATTAGGCGCATGCCTTTTCCCAATTCCACTTCCAGATTGATTTAATCTAGTTAAAGCCAAAAGGCTGCATCCAGCTAGCTGGCTGACTAAGCTAAGCGACTGAAATGGGCAGCACTAACAGGTGGCAGTTCAGCTTCCAACATGGCACAGAGTGGCATTGTAGTGGTAGACAGGATGGCAGTTTAATAAACTATAAGACCCTTAGGAAGTTTGAAAA
Source organism: Taudactylus pleione (assembly GCA_031769625.1). NCBI lineage: Eukaryota > Metazoa > Chordata > Amphibia > Anura > Myobatrachidae > Taudactylus > Taudactylus pleione. The sequence continues at coordinate 12,307,859 of JAUIMM010000039.1, forward strand.
CCAAAAATGTTTTCCTTAACTAGGTCAGAGGCCCGACAGAGTTGGAATATGCTTATGGGTTGAAGATAGGGAAAGGATGGAAGGATTGATTCATTTTTAATGTATTTATTTTAATGTTTTGTTTCTTAAAAAAATATATGAGCAAAGATTAATCTAGGAACAGGTTCTTCAGTTTCTAAAATACATCTATGATCTGGATTAGGTTTTCTAATTTTTATACATCTAATAGAAATGAGGTGGCCTTGCTTGTGGAGGTGCTGCTAGAATATACTGTAAAAAGACGATTACTTTTTACTCAGGGAGGTTGTTAGGGATAATGGAACTAAGACTTGCTGTTTACATCAGAGGAAAGCAGCCTGTAGTTCTCTGGCTGAACTAGAACTCCCAGCATCTGTCATATTTGCTGGGCCTACTGGAAGTTATTTGTCAACAACAGGTGGCGTGCTTCAGGTTATCTCAGTCTGCTTTACACACTGTTTGTACCATGTAAATATGTATGTATGTGACCAATATACCAAACTAATTTTTGTATTAAATGTATTTGCACTTTATTGCACATATCCTGGCAGGAAGATGCTCTGTGCATTATTTTTTGTGGATTGATAATATTAATTTTATTTCACTTTTTTTTGACACTGGGGAAGAGCACCCCTGAACAAGGCAGCAGCCCCTTGATTAACAACACCGACAGCAGCCCTTCTATAGGGACAACAAAGCACCCCTGCCAAGTGCGGACAGATCATCTGCAGTGCAGAGTCACAAATATATGTATGATAACCTGCGGTCTGGCTGGCAGTGTCACCAAACAATAATAGTGCAGCTAAGTTGCTAACGCACACACAAAGAAAATCTTTATTTTTTATTTTTTGCAGATTGATAATATTAATTTTATTTCACTTTTATTTTTTTAACACTGTGGAAGAGCACCCCTGAACAAGGCAGCAGCCCCTTGATGAACAACACAGACAGCAGCCCTTCTATAGGGACAACGAAGCACCCCTGCCAAGTGCGGACCTGCAGTGCAGAGTCAATATATGGACGATAAACTGCAGTCTGGTCAGCAGTGTCACCAAACAATAATAGTGTAATTACTACTACCTAGCACACACACATAAAAAAAAAGATTTTAATTTTAACTTGTATTTTTTTTACACCCAGGAAGAGCATCCCTGGATTGACAGAGCATCCCTGGACAGCACAGCACCCCTTTCTGATCTGCAGCCCTAGCCCATTGATGGACAGGACAAGACAGCAGCAGCCCTTTATGTACTGCAGCCCCGGCCCATTGATTGACAGGACAACAGTGAGTGACACAGCAGCACCCCCCACTTTATGTACTGCAGCCCCAGCCTGACAACACTGCACCCTTGAACAAATAGTGACAATGACAAGTCACTGACAATGATTGATGACTGACAAGTTGACAACTACACTAACTGCACCAAGAGCACGTCTGCTCTGTACACAGGGCCCGATTCAGACCCACTAGCTAGAAAGTGTTCGCACACAGTCAGCCGATTTTTGCATTCTGCGCATCCGTATGCATCACAGTGCGTGAACCAGTCCAAGTGATTGGGAATCATTTGCCCATCGCGTACAGACAGCCCGGCTGAATGAGTGACAGGAGAAGCCATTTGTAGGTGGTGACAGGGACTGGCCAATAAAAATGGGGTAGTGCAGGTGCAAACACAGGTGTGCCTGAGCATCTCAATGCCATTTCAGAGGCATGCATAATTAAGAGGCAGCGTCATAGTACACGTCACTTGGTTGAATATTACACTGAAGTGCTATCAGTGCTTGCAGTAGAGTATGGTCAGTCACAAGAGCTGCGTATGGGTCCGATGTTATCCAATGGTGCTGAATTTGTATACACAGCGAGCGAACGCATCTAGCGAGCAGGTCTGAATCAAGCCCTCTGTCCCCAGCCAGAGTGAAAATGGCGCAGATCACCGGGACCTTTATAGAATCCAAAACTCACGAGAATCCCACAACGGGATGATGACGTTTTGCCTCGTTTTGAGATCCGAGTAATCTGGGAAAACCCGAGCTGGACTCGAATCTCGCCTCAGAACGTGAAGCTCGAGTGAATCCGGTTCTCACAGAACTGGACCCGCTCATCTCTAATTCCAAGACAGTACACATGCGGACTAGAAGAGATGGTGGTGCTGTCATTAGATAATGAAATTGAAGGTGAGGCTATTCATGAGGATAGGAAAACTATCAGCTAAGTCTTAGACATGTTAAGTTTAAGTGCTGGGACATTCAGAAGGAAATAGCAGAGAGACAACTGGAGATATAGTATGAGTGTGGATAAATGGGGAGAGCAGTGGCAAAACTGCCAGAGACAATGGATTCAGTTGCCACCAGGCTCCAGGCCTGAAGGGGGCACCTACTCCATTGTACCCCATTCTGTCAGGCACTGTTCTTCCTGCTGCTGCTTGTAACACAGAGGACTGGAGCTGCTGACAAGAGAGCCAACTAGCATCAGCGGTGCTCCTACTCTGTGACTGGACTCCCTGCTTGGCTGCGGACATCATGTGACATCCGACCCTGAGCCTGATGGAGGACCTGGGACAGAAGACAGTGCAGCCAAGCGTGCATGCAGAGAGGAGGACAGCATGGCAGCTGTCACTGTGTGAAGAGGGACCCTGTAGTGGATGGGTGTTTCAAAAGCAGTTTATAAGTGGGGCAGTGGCTGAAGGAAGTAAGTGCAAGACCTATGGAGGGATGGGGGGGTGGGTAGGTGCTGGGGGGATGTGCTTGGGGATACCACTACATTTTCCATATTACAGGTCACCTATTAAGACAGAGTGATATATATAAAGAGCAAAGTACATCACTCTGTAATGATAAATGTGAAGAGCAAAATAGTGTTAAGATAGTGTACTAATGTTATGAAGATAGATTATATGTACCTCCAGACAGTACTAATATATATATATATATATATATATATATATATATATATATATATGAAAAAACTCAGGGGTGCACTCACCAGACTTGATAAAAATGTCCTTTAATTAATCCATAGAACACATGGGAACAGCATAATGTCGACGTTTCGGTCCTATAGCATGGACCTTTGTCAAGACTCAAATGAAAGTAAAACATAGAACATACATATATCCACCCCAATTAACAAAACCACCCCCCAATCACCAAGAAAGCATAGACAGATGTAGACAAACCCATCTGAAGGCATTCAACTACCACAAGTTACCTTAATAACATAATGCCAGGAGTACCAAGAGGAGACCCCTCTGGAGAATCACACTGTACACTGGCGTGCGTTCCACCAACAGCACTTTCGATACTCTGAAGCGCAGGAGAAAGCGTTACCATGGCAACCACCACACACTTCCTGTCAAAGAAGACAGGAGCCACGCCGTGATTATCAGGACCACAAGGTATATAGGTGGTTGACTGGTTCAGAAACATCTACCTATAGGTTTAGGAACATCAGGTATAAAAACACTCAGCCTCAATTGGATAGTTTAACATCCTCTGATAGAGACTCATCAAACTAACAGATTAATACTAGGCCACCCTTACCTAAAGTGAATACCCACTCTCAAGTTGGGTTACCTTTAAACGTAGAAGGCCAAACCCAAGGCAGGGCAATTTCAAAAAGAGGTAAGAATCACCCAAAACCACAGAAGGGTCGGTGATTATCATTTCTACACATAGGTTAAGTGAAGCTGAAACAAATCTACTATCACCACCTTCCATAATAAATTTGGTTTGTCTATAGATAGTTACAAACTTAATCTTGATCAGAGTATCCAGGATTCTTTGAAAAAGCAGCAAAGGATTAGATAAAATTTAACTCCCTCTGAGAAAACAGCTTTGAGGGATTTAAAAGTTAACGATAAAATAATCATACGATCTGCTGATAAGGGTGGTGCTGTGGTAGTAATGAATACTACTGACTATTATAAGGAGGCAAGGAGGCAGTTGGCTGATGGGATAACTTATTGTAAGCTATCAGGTGATCCAGTAACTACTTTTAAAAACAGATTGGATATGGTCTTTGATGGAGCCTTTAACAATGGCTGGATCAAGGAGGAAGTTCTTGGTTTTTTAAAGAATGACTTTCCGATTTTCCCTTTACTTTATTTACTACCTAAGTGCACAAGTCACTGGATAACCCACCCAGATGGCCAATTATATCAGCCCAAAACTCTTTGTTTGCCCCAATGGCATGTTATTTGGATAGCTTTCTTCAAAAATGTGTCACTATATTCCCAAGCTATCTTCATGACACTAGTGATCTTATAGATAAATTAAGTTCTTTGTCTGCTAGTTCGGGGGGTATTCTGGTTACCCTTGATGTTTCCTCATTATATACGGTTATTTCGCACAAAGAGGGTCTTGAAGTTGTGAGACAAGCGCTGATGAAATCACACTCTGGTTTACCTCCTGTTGAGTTTTTGGTAGAACTATTAGAGCTCACCTTGACATGCAATTATTTTAGATATGGTGACCAATACTATCTCCAGATGGCGGGTACTGCGATGGGCAGCAATATCGCATCGGCATATGCCAATTTATATATGGATGCCTATGAGAGGTACCATGTGGTCCCGTCATTTGGAGATAGTATTGGTTATAACCATCGATTTATTTATGACATATTCCTCATTTGGAATAATACTGAGAATTCTTTATTGGAGATGTTCAATGGGTTAAACTCATTGGATTCTCCAATTAGGTTGACTATGAATTATGATGTTGCCCAGATAGATTTTTTTGGACATCACTATATATACCACTGGCCCTGGCTATGGTTATAGGCTCTACAGAAAGCCCACCAGCCGCAACACACTTTTGGACTATAAGAGTCATCACCCAGTCTCATTAAAACAGAATCTACCCATTTCACAATTTATTCGGGTTCTCCGGAACAATTCTGATCCTGATACAGTGGATATACAGCTATCATAAATGCAAGATTGTTTCCTAGAAAGAGGTTATGATCGTAAGACAAGTACCAGATGTTTAGAGAAAGCTAAGAAAATCGTCGCTGAAGAAAAGAAAACAGGTGACTAACTCTGTCAATCCTTTTGTTATAAGCACCACCTTTGATACAGTGGGTGATATTGTCCATAAAGCCATAAGACAACATTGGCATGTACTGGCCACTGATCCAGTATTAAAATCACAGCTACCTGAGAAACCTCTGGTAGGCTTTAAATGTGGCCGGAATCTCAAGGATATACTTATGCGACCTGAGATGACTACACCACAGGACAATAAATCCTGGTTACATTTGTCTAAACCAGGCTGCTACAGATGTGCTGGCTGCACTACATGCAGGAGTATGATGAGTGGACAGCTTTTCCCTCACCCATACATGGGACGGAAGGTGCAAATTCAACATCGAGTAAGTTGCAGCACCGATTATGTGATTTATATTTTGATATGTCCTTGTTCGTTATATTATGTGGGCAAAACGATTCGTCCATTTAAAGAGTGAATGGCCAATCACAGGTTTTCTATAAGGGCTGCTTTGTCTGATGGTACATCAGATAAACCTGTAGCCAGGCACTGTAGCCAATCTCATCATTGTCTATTGTCAATTAAATGCATGATTATCGATAAAATACCTATTCCAAGGAGGGGTGGTGATCGACATAAGTTGCTTCTTCGTAGGGAAGCGATGTGGACTTATAAATTGGATATGATTCATCCTCATGGCCTTAATGAGGCATTTTGCTTAAGTATGTTTCTGGACTAGTGTGGAGACTCTATTGACCAATTAGGGGTGCACCATCATTTTTTTCATTTTTATATTTTTTTCAACTTGCTGGCATTGATATGGGCGTTTTTTCTGTGGAGTCTGTAACCATAGTTTTTGTATATTAATTATTTATATGTCTATTGGGTTTATGATATGTTATTATGATGTTATAGACATTGATGTTTGACAAACTCTCTTTTGACAATCACTATAACTGATTATATTTGCTATCTATTTAATGTTGGTATATGATTGCATTTATTAGTGCTAAGTCGACCTTATTAGGTTGACTGTATTGTGTTTCTACTTATAATTCTTGCTAACGCTGATTAAGCTGGCTTTTCATATTAAGGTATAGATAAACGTTACCATGGTAACATGACACTATGCGCCTCAGGACACAGGAAGTGGTTACTGGTGGAATGCATGCCTGAGTGCAGCGTTATTCCTGTTTGCTGTGACAGGAGTGTGTGGTTGTTGCCATGGTAATGCGTTCTCCTGCGCTTCTGAGTATAGGTAAGGGTGGCCTAGTGTTAATCTGTGAGTCTGATGAGTCTCTATCGGAGGATGTTAAACTATCCAATTGAGGCTGGGTGTTTTTATACCTGATGTTCCTAAACGTATAGGTAGATGTTTCTGAACCAGTCAACCACCTATATACCCTGTGGTCCTGATAATCACGGTGTGGTTCCTGTTTCTTTGACAGGAAGTGCATGATGGTTGCCATGGTAACGCTTTCTCCTGCACTTCAGAGTATCGGAAGTGCTGTGGGTGGAACGCATGCCAGTGTACAGTGTGATTCTCCAGAGGGGTCTCCTCTTGGTACTCCTGGCATTATGTTATTAAGGTAACTTGTGGTAGTTGATTGCCTTCAGATGGGTTTGTCTACATCTGTCTATGCTTTCTTGGTGATTGGGGGGTGATTTTGTTAATTGGGGTGGGTATAAGTACGTTCTATGTTTTACTTGCATTTGAGTCTTCACAAAGGTCCATGCTATAGGACCGAAACGTCGACATTATGCTGTTTCCATGTATTCTATGGATTAATTAAAGGAAATTTTTATCAAGTCTGGTGAGTGCACCCCTTAGTTTTTTCTCTCATATATATTTTGATTTATGGGACTATGTCCTATATGGGTTGGTCACCCCAGCAATAAGTTTTAAACATGTCATGAGTGCGGACCTTCTCTATCATAAAGACATTTTTACACTATTTTTACACTATTATTCTGTTTAAATATATGACTGTCATGATATATTTAAAGACCATGGTAGTCTAATGATGTATTTGTGATAGATTAGATACACCTGCAGTGCTACCAAAATAAATATATATATATATATATATATATATATGTTTTTTTATTTAATTGCAGGTTTTAATTAGCAGAAACTATTCATTGTCGGATGACTGGTGTGACATTTTTTTGTTCATTTAAGTTTATTCATTAAAGACACAGCAGTATGGATGGTGTAATGGTTAGCATTATGCGTCACAGCACTGAGCAGTGGCGGAACTCATGGAGGCAGTGGAGCCTGCTGTCAGCGGGGCAGCAGGGGCACACAGATAAATCCATCTATAACTGCTGCCAGTAGTTATAGATGGATCTATTTGTCTGGTCTGTTGAGCCATTGTCTCCTCTATAGGCACAACCATCGGTGACTGGTGGCAGTGCAATAAAGTTTTTTGTTTATTGCACGTTGCATTAAACAAAGAAAACTCTATTGGACCAACTGCTGGCGGTGCCTTTAGAAGGTACGGCATGTAGAGGAGCAAGAAAATGCAGTCTGAAGACCTAGGAGAAGATAAGAGGAATTGGAGGGATGCAGGGGCAGGCTGGAGAGACAGTGGGGGCTGGCTGTAGACACAAAGAGAGGGGGGCTGAAAGGTGACACAACAGGGTCTGGCTGCAGAAACAATCAGGGCTGGCTGGAGACACAATGGGTGCTGTCTGGAGAGACAGTATGGGCTGGCTGAAGACACAATGGGGGCTGGCTGGAGAGACATTGGTGACTGGATGGAGACACAATTGGGACTGGTTAGAGAAACAGACAGGGGAACTGGTAGGAAAGGCAGTGGTGGCTGCATGGAAAGACAGAGTAAGGGGGGCTGGGAATGGGGGTTGACTGGAGATATAGAGGGAGGCTGGCTGGAAAGACACCAGGGGCACTAGCTGAAGAGACAGAGGGGGCTGGAAGGAGAGGCAGTGGGGGCTAACTGAAGAGAGAGAGGAGCTTTGGCAGGTGAGACAGTGGGTGCTGGCTGAAGTGACAGAGATAGAGGGTCTGGTTGATGAGACAATGTGGGCTGGCTGAAGAGACATAGGGAGACTGGCAGGAAAGACAGAGGAGAGCTGACTGAGAGACACTGGGGAATGGCTGGAGAGACACTGGGGGCTGGCTGGAGCTAGAGACACACAGCTAGGTCTGAAGCAAGCTGGAGCCTACAGGGTGAGGGAGGGCACAACCATCTATTTTGCCTCTGGGTGCCTTGTATGAACTTACGCCACTGGGGAGAGGCAGGGGCATATCTATAATGGGTGTAGGGTGTGTGGTGCACATGGACCCCCGGGTCCAGAGTGGCCCCGCACTACACCCATATTATCTAAAATTCACCTGTCCGTGGGCCGGCATCGGGTGTCAGTGCTGCACAGAACACTGGAAAATGGCTGTCACTGCCATTTTTTCTGCGTTCTGAACATGCACAGTAGACTCTGGGCACCCTCTAGTTCCCAGAGTCTACTGACTCTGGTTTTGGCCAGCCGCAACAGTCGGCTGCTGGCCTCCGGGGAGAGAGGAGGGGGCCTGGGAATGGGGAATGCACACGGTCCCCCTCCTCTCTTAAGATGCCCCTGGGAAGAGGTCAGGGGAGGTGAGGTAATTCTGAGTGTCATCAAAATAGAGGCCAAAAGAGCTGATGAGCTCACCTAAAGAGGATATATAAAGGGAGAATAAAAGAAGTCCAAGAACAAAACCTTGGGGGGCACCTACTGTTAGTCGAAGTAGAGAAGGGAATCTTGAGAAGAGACAGAAAATGGTGTGATCAGAGAGGTAGGAGGACAGCGCCACTCACACTGAGGGAGTGAAGGAATTGCAGCAGAAGAGGGTGGTCCACTGTGTCAAAAGTATCAGAGAAGACCCTTATAAGGCCCATCAGACCCCCTTCTGTATATCTTGTTTTGTGCCTCCCATATGTATGTCTAATATTGTGCCACTGAGGGAACTTGTGCTACCCAATCTTTATAACTTGTTTTATTGCTCACCCCTACTTGCTTGTTTTATCTGTTTTATGTTCCATATACCCCATATAAACTATATGTCCTGTATTGAAACCCTCTACATATCTATGTTATGTAGTGTGTACACCCCTTATTTCTATGTTTTTGTATAATGCCCTCAAACCAATGCTTCCCTCATTCACTTGCATGTTTTGTATTTTATTTGGAAATCAGAACCAAACACCAACTTAAGGCACCCAGAACGGGTACTGCCCTAATGGTGCATGGGCTGGTATAGGCACCAATTAAGAACACATTTTCAGCCCTGCACCACCCCTGGTTATGCCACTGATCTAATATACATATAGTCTAAAAATACTGTAGCTTTAAGTATGGACAACCTGCAACAATTTGTTGATCATTGGTTAAAACACTGATTCAGAATAGATTCCATATTCCCACTGTCCTGGAAATATGGCTCTACCACTAAAGTACTGTAACTGCTTCTGACCTGAGGTAGAATGGTATAGAGCACAGGTTCTCAAACTCAGTCCTCAGGACCCCAAACAGTGCATGTTTTCCAGGTCTCCTCACAGAATCTGAAGTGAAATAATTATCTCCACCTGTGGATCTTTTAAATTGTGTCAGTGAGCAATGAATACACCTGTCTACCTGCTAGGTGACCTGCAAAATGTGAACTGTGTGGGGTCCTGAGGACCGATTTTGAGAACCACTGGTATAGAGTAAAGTAATAAAAATAAGAACTTCTGATATGTTTATTCTGTTAAATTCCTAATAAAGTAGATCAGTATTATTTAAATTAACTTTTATCACAGAGTGTCTTGATAGGCATTTTTCTGGTGGCCAAAATGCTCTGAAGTATATGAAAAAAAGTTCACCCACTGAGGGATCTGCACTGTAGAAAATGGTTTGTGACAATTGATTACCAAGTAGTGAGTTAGACAAGCAGTTGGGAGAAGAACTGTTATGACATACCGCCCTATAATAGCCTACTTCGACCACTAATCCTAACAGTGACCCATCAACTGAAAGTTCTTGATATTGAATACATAAAATCTAGAGTCCATGGTGGGTACAGTTTTAAATGTCTTTGTTAAAAGGTAGTCTACTGGATGCATCAGATGAGTTCTATACATCAAAATGGTCTCAATGAAGCAATAGATTTGAAATGTAATATTTAATATGCTATTTTTTGGACCTGTAATTTCTGAGGTCCCTAGCCATCATGCCAGGTGTTGCAGGTTTTTTTTATTTTTCTGTCTTCCCCTACTATCCTATCTCTATCCCTCTCGCCTCAACAATCCCCCTCTCTAATCTCTATACATCCTGTCCTCCATCTCCCTCTCTCTCATTTGTGCCCCTCTCCCCATCTGTCTCTCTCTCATCTCTGTCTCATCCCTCCATTTTCCGCTCTCATCTCTGTGCCCCTCTCCCATTATTTTCTCTTCCAAATCTGTCCCTCCTGTCCCCCTTGCCCAAGTGTTTCTCTCAAATATCTGCCCCCTGTATTTCTTATCTCTGCTCCATCTGTATCTATTATTTGTGTCCCCCCTTCCTTGTCAGTCCCCCTCATCTCTGCCCCCCTCCCATCTCTCTCATCTGTGTGCATCCCTAACACACAGCTATCAGATGTGCCAGATCTGGGTGCTGACAGAAGGATAGAGACCTGTGTATGCATTTTGTGCTGGGGAGAGAAGGGAATTTGTGTTAGTCAGGCAGCCAGTGAGAGCTGTGAGAGGAGTAGGGCTAGGGCCTCCCTCCAGCTCTGACTGCACAACTGCTAGATGTACACATTAACAGTTTATATAATAGATCAGTGGTCAAAGTGGAAATTCTGAAGAGGGGGTATGGGGATCCAGTGTATGTGCAAAAACAATGGGCATGGTCAATGCATTATGGGGGATGGCTATGGGTCAAGAGGGGTGTGGCCTGTCAAAACAAGGGTGTCATTCATCCATCTCTCATTCTATCTCTCAAGCTTTGCACCTCTCACTCCCTCTTTCCATTTCTCACCTTTTGCAATTCTCACTTCCTTCTTCCATCTGTTTGTAACTTCCTGCATCTCTCACCCTGCTTTCTTTTGTCACTGAATGCTATAGACAGGTCATACACCGCTCATAGTACATATGGGCCATACTCATTACCTGAGTATCTGGAACAGCTGGAAGAAGAGGTATCTCAAGGGCTGTTCCATGTTCGCATTATCACATGTAGAGCCAGCAGTGCAGCATTATATTATCCTGCACAGGGCCGGCAGCACTGCTGTATACAGGACAGCTCCAACCTCCAACAGATGCTGCTGCGCACACACTTGCTCCGGGCACACAGCTAGAAGGAGGCTTCTGTAAATAGGATGGGAATGATCCCAGTGCTGTGTCAGACTGGGGGTTCTGGAAGTTGTAGATAGTTACTAGGATCAATCTATGCACAGTCTCAGTCTAGTGGATGTTATCATGATCTTGCATGCAGCGTAATTAAGTATCATGCCGGTTTGTAGAGTAACTAAAAATTATGGGGGGGACTGAATAAATATAATTAATCCGTTAGGCGCTCATTACTTTAAACATCTCCTAGTGGAATTGAATTACCCCAAAGGTTTTGCAAGAAGAATTCTAAAAACAAATACATAGGCCGTGCATGAAAAAAAAAATACAGTCCACATTGGGGGCAATTAAATTAAACATGATGTGAATAGCACTGGGAAATAGGGGGTCATTCAGACCCGTTCGCGAGCAAAGGACACTCGCAAATGGGTCGATGTTCCCCCACTGCGCTTGTGCACGACAGAGGGAGCTCCGTTTTGCGCATGCGCGAGACCCGGACTGCGACAGGCAAGCTGTCGCTCTGGGTCTCACACCAAAGGAGGCGTGCTGTCGATGTTGATTGACAGCACGCACCCCCTTTGGTGGGTGTGCCAGGGGCATGCCTGCCAGATGAAGGTGTTCCCATGGGAAAGCCTACCATCTGGAGCCGGCCCCACTGACATCACTAGTGATGTCAGTGGGAGTGACTTTGGCTCTGATAGAGGGCCTGATTCAGAGCCGGACGCTCTGACCAGAGCGCTCGCTCTGAATCAGGGCCCTCCTCCATGAAAATGGAGCGGCCTGCTGGCCGCTCGCATAGCTGTGGGTAACCACCCACAGCATATACGTGCGGCCAAAAAGATGGTTGCGATGGTCTTGACCATCACGACCATCGGACTTGCGACGGAGACCCTGCGGTAGGGTCTCCCTGCCACAAGCCCTAGAGTGATTTTGGCTCTATCAGAGCCAAAATCACTCCCACTGATATCACTAGTGATGTCAGTGGGGCTGGCTTCAGACGGTAGGCGTTCCCATGGGAATGCTTCCGTCTGGCCGCCATTCCCCCAAACGACCTCCAAAGGGGGCGTGCTGTCAATCAACATCGACAGCATGCCCCCTTTGGTGCGAGACCCGGAGCGATGGAAAGCCCGTCGCTCCCCGGGTCTCGCGCATGCGCATGCCGGAGCTCCCTCCATCGTGCGCATGCGCAGTGGGGAACATCAACGCACTTGCGAGCGTACTGCCACTCGCGAGTGGGTCTGAATGACCCCCAGAGCCAAAATCACTCCTGGGCTTGCGGCAGCGAGACCGTACTGCAGGGTCTCCGTCGCAAGCCCGATGGTAGCGATGGTCAAGACCATCGCGACCATCATCATGGATGCTCGCATATGCTGTGGGTGACCACCCACAGCATATGCGAGCGTCCAAGAGGACGATCCATTTTCAGGGAGGAGGGCCCTGATTCAGAGCGAGCGCTCTGGTCAGAGCGTTCAGCTCTGAATCAGGCCCATAGTTCCCAGAGCTATTCAACTGTTCCCCCCGTACCCAAACTTTTAGTCGAGAAATGCCAGTTAGTGCGTCTTAAGCCAGGTGTTTAGGCTCACTAACCGGCAGCTTCCTACCTATATATCTGTCTGTTATTACCCAGTTTTGTTCTATTTATGTTTCCATGTAACAGAATATGCTGTGCTATATAAGAAACTTTTAATAAATAAATGATACAATAAATAAATTTTCAAAATAAAGTGCCTGTTGCGATGTTGTCAGCACCTCACAAAACTGAAAAACAGCATCGTGGACAGCACTTTAGTTGGATTTCTGCTCGCACCCTTAGGAGAGTGCATGCATAAATTCTTTAGTTAGGTTTAATAGTGTGGTCAATTAAATAGTTCTGGGACCATATTCCCGGCTCTATTCAGTATCACAATTAATTGAATTGCCCTTAATAGCACCAATAGGAAAATAAAGAAAGACATAGGCTACAGGAAAAAAAGACACACACACATTGGCACCGATAGGAAAATATTGTGGGGCACACAGGGGTAGTGAGGCACACAGGGGTAATGAGGCACAGGATACGGTTAATATCCCGGCAAAGGGGACGCCGGCTCTTGGAATAGCAGCACCAGAATCCTGACACCTGCCAAGATCACAGCGTCGGCATCCCAATGGTAAGTATTGGGGTTAGGGGGAAGGTTAGGCACTAGGGGAGAGTGTGAGGTTTAGGTTGCGGTGAGAGGGAAGTTAAGTTTAGGCCTTAGGGGGGTTGGGCTAAGGGTAGGAACTAGAGATGTGCACCGGACCATTTTTTCCGGATTGGGATTTGGATCTAATTCGTCGTCCGGCTTTGGATTTTGATTTGCCAAACTGCGGTGACTGGCTTTGGATTTTTTTACAAAAATTTACAAAAACAGCTAAAATCACATAATATGGGCTTTTTTTCTTTCTAGAGTATTATTAACCCCAATAACATTAATTTCCAGTCATTTACAGTCAATTTAGACCACCTCACACCTTTTAATATTGTTTTCACCATTATTAGCCAAAGGTTGCAGTCTGACTGGTTACCAAGCATCAGAGCAGTGGCGCAGCAGCACAGACACCACAGTTTAAAGCACATCTATGAAATTTTGCCCACAGCAGTGGCAGAAATCAAAGGTAGTGCAAGATGGAATTGTCTTTAGGCCCTCCCACCCACCCTTATGTTGGATATTAAAAAGGACATACACACTTTAACAAACAAAGCATTTCAGCAATAGGTACTGCCACTTTGTGGCTGAATTGCTTGATTTGTTTGGGCCCCCACAAAAAAAGCTACCAATCGGTTAAAGGCAACAGCTCTACAGTGGCAAGATGTCACCATCATTGCCATCCTCACCCTCATCAGTGTGTACATCATTCGATTCCTCACACAATATTTATTCCCTGCTGGAATCCACCATTACAGAAGTATCTGAACTGTGATGTGATTGGTGGGAAAGGTGTTCCTCATGAAATCTCCAGTTCATTTTAATGAATAAAATTTTTTCTACATTTTGTGGAAGTAGCCTCCTATGCCGTTCGCTCACAAGGTTCCCGGCTGTACTGAAAACTCTCTTCGAGTACACACTGCAAAGCCAGTTTATACAAGGGTCTCCAAATTATCTTTTGTTTCTCACAATATTTGAAGGGACTCTGGGCCTGATTCAGATCCGCTCACGAGCGCTGAATGCTCACAAGTGGGTCGATGTTGCAAAAGTGCGCATGCGCTCGATGGAGGCTGCTCCATCATGCGCATGCGCGAGACTCGAATAACAATGGCCAAGCCATCGTTATGGGTCTCGCAACAAAGGGGGTGTGCTGTCGATGGTGATTGACAGCACGCCCCCTTTGGTGGGTGTGCTGGGGGCGTGGCTGCCCAGATGGATGCATCCCCATGGGAACACCTACCGTATGGGGCCGGCCCCACTGACATCACTAGTGATGTCAATGGGAGTGCTTTTGGCTCTGATAGAGCCAAAAGCTCTCCAGGGCTTGCGGCAGCGAGACCCTACCGCAAGGGTCTCATCATAAGCCCAATGGTCGTAATGGTCTTGACCATCGCGACCATCATTTTGCCCGCTCGCTATAGCTGTGGGTGGTCACCCACAGCTATGCAAGTGGCCAGGAGGCCACTCCAAAAACTAGGAGGGACGGCCCTGATTCAGAACAAGTGCTCTGTCAGAGCATCCAGCTCTGAATCAGGGCCTCTGTGACATGTCTACTTGTACAGTGTCCTGAAAATAATCCTCGACCATTCATTACCATCCAATACCATGGATGGTAATTGTATTAGATGGAGTTACGGTAGAGGTGTCACTGGTGTTGGGCAATTCTTTTAGACTCGACCAGATGTCAAGATGTTGACTTAACTTATCTGCCTCACCACTGGGTCTTTTGGAAAAGGTGAATTTTTTTCTGGCTGCTGCTGGAGAAACCGAAGGAGTAGACATCATCATAATGCCATCTGTCACTTCAGCTGCCAACTTGCTCATCAGGAGCACTTTGGATCTTTTATGATCTGGGTCAGTTGTAAAGAAAGATACAGCATATAACTTAAACCTAGGATCAAACATGGTTGGTAAAATATAATGATCAGATTTCAAGATCTTGGCTACCCGTGGATCCTGGCAAAGCCAATAAAGGACTTGATCTATCAGTCCAGCATACTTTGCTGTATAACTTTGTTTAATCTCCTCCTTCAATTTCTCCCACTGATTTTCCAAAAGCCTATTCAGGTGAATCATCTTACTCAATCTAGCAGTGTCAGCACTCACTTCACATGTGGCAACTTCAAATGGTTTGAGCACCTTGCAGAAGATAGAAAGTACTCTCCACTGTGCTGGGCTAAGGTACATTCCCCCTCCTCTCCCAATGTTATGGCTTGACGTATAGCTATGGATGGCTTTTTGCTGCTCCTTCATCCGCTGAAGCATATAAAGGGTGGAGTTCCACCTCATTACCACTTCTTGCTTCAGTTGATGGTAGGGCAAATTAAACTGCTCTTGCAGGTGCTGCAATCTCCTGCACGCTGTTGCTGAATTCCAAAAATGTCCCGAAATTTTTTGGGTCACAGTCAGCATCTCCTGCACCCCCCTGTCGTTTTTCTTAAAAACCCTGCACCACTAAGTTGATTGTGTGAGCAAAACAGGGTATGTTTTGGAATTCACCCAGCTGTAATGTTTCACAATATTTGTTGCGTTGTCAGAAATCACAAATTCTGAGGAGAGTCCAAATGGGGTAAGCTATGTTTCTATGACATCTCTTTTTCTAAGAGGTTGCCTGCCTCTGAATGAGCTGGTGTTGTTTGTAAGATACTGCTTCTGCTGCTGCTGAAGGTGATTCACCCACCCAGTGGGTCATGTAATCTTTAGTTTGCCCACTAGCCCTTGTCCACATATCTGTGGTTAAGTGGACAGTGGGTACAATAGCATTTTGCAGGGCAATAATTAGGTTATGTTTAATGTCCTGGTACAGCCGAGGAATGGCTTTTTGGGTAAAATGAAACCGAGATGGAATTTGGTACCGGGGACACAAGACATCAATTAAATGAGTAAATCCCGCTGCATTAATTGTGGATTTTGGACGCAGATCAAATACTAGCATAGCCATCATGGTATCAGTGATCCACTGTGTGACAGGGTGAGAGCTATCATACTTGCTTCCCCTTACAAGAGATTCTTTAACAGTCAATTGTTTTTTTTGGTAAACTACTACTAGTAGTCTACTTGGTCCACTTCAGGGATGAAGATCCACTCCCAGCAGCAGCAGCAGCAGCAGCAGCAGGCCTAGCACTCAAAGATTCTGTTTCTTCTGAGGTGTCCTGGAAAGTGGAGGAGTCACCAGGACTTAGCATTGAAAAAATGGATGCTGGACTACCACTGATCATTCCTGATGATATTGAGGATGAAAGTGTTGACGGTGGAGATTGCAGGTGCTGGGATTTAGTAGAGAGAAGGCATCTAGCTAATGCTGGACTGCTTGTTATTTTTTTAGCAGTAGTTTCTGATGTTATCAAACACCTGTCATGAGCTCGCTGCAGATGATGTAATAGCGCGGAGGTTCCTAGATGCTTAACGTCCCTACCTCTACTAACTGTCATCCCACAATGGCTACAGATGGCTTGACAAATGTCTGGGTTTGGGTAAAAATAATTCCACACAAAAGATGTGGATTTGTTGGTTCTATACCCAGGCATAGCAATGGCCTTCTTATCTTGGCAAAGAGCTGCTTCCACTGGTGCCTGACTTATACAAACAATATTCTCTTCCTCAACATCCTCATTAGTGCCACTGTCAGCTGCACATATATTCCCCTCATCCTCTTGCAATTCCATCGTGGCTTCTTCAATTTCTATGTCCTCGGCAATACTGCTCATCCCCACAAATACAGATGGAACAGAAACTGTGGAGGGCGGCTTCTCTGAAAGGTCAGGCTCACACATAGCAATGCCACTCGTGGACCCACTTAGACTCTCCTCAGTGATTTCTGACATTTGTGTTTCTGAAAACATCTCCTGCCTTATTGGTTTTAAAAATGTTTTACACTTCTTCTATAGTCAGATTGAAAGGGTTTTTTATTGTCATGAGAGGCACAAGATGCCTCACTGACAGTTGCAGAACCACCACTCAGAAATAAAGGCTAATGTCTGATCCTTTCCTTGCCACTACATGTGGTGAATGGTATGTTGCCAATTTTCTGTTTTTCTGTACTAGTAGAAGTCTTTAGATAGTTTTTTTTTCTTTACCCCTGTGAAATCTAGAGTTTTTGTTTTTGACTAGATACCCTAATTTTTTAAAGCCTCGATGCCCTTGAGCATCAGCTTTAGATGATAGTGATGGATTCCAGCAGCTGCAGTGCTAGCATTTGCTTGCTGCTTCTGCTCTCCTCTCGGTTCATTGTCATGATCCATATTAATTTATCACTGTGAACTGGAGTCACAGAGCTTGTATACACACACAGTGGGCTTATGCCCTGTAAAGTCACAGAGCTTGTATACACACAGTGGGCTTATGCCCAGTCATGGAGCTTGTATAAACACAGTGGGCTTATGCCCAGTCAAAGAGCTTGTATACACACACCGGGTGTATGCCCAGTCATGGAACTTGTATACAAACAGTGGGATTATCCCCAGTCATGGAGTTTGTATACACACAGTGGGCTTATGCCAAATAAAGTCACGTAGCTTGCATACACACAGTGGGCTTATGCCCAGTCACAGAGCTTGTATAGACACAGTGGGCTTAAGCCTAGTCACGGAGCTTGTATACATACAGTGGACTTATGCCCAGTAGAGTCACGGAGCTTGTATACACACAGTGGACTTATGCCCAGTCATGGAGCTTGTATACACACAGTGAGCTTATGCCCAGTCACAGGGCTTGTATACACACAGTGGGCTTATGCCCAGTAAAGTCACTGAGCTTGTATACACACTGTGGGCTTATGGCCAGTCACGGAGCTTGTATACACACAGTGGACTTATGCCCAGTAAAGTCATGGAGCTTGTATACACACAGTGGACTTATGCCCAGTCATGGAGCTTGTATACACACAGTGGGCTTGTACCCAGTCATGGAGCTTGTATACACACAGTGGGCTTATGCCCAGTCATGGAGCTTGTATACACACAGTGGGCTTATGCCCAGTCACGGGGCTTGTATACACACAGTGGGCTTATGCCCAGTCACTGAGCTTGTATACACACACAGTGGGCTTATGCCCAGTCACGGAGCTTGTATACAGTACACACTGGGATAAATGTCCAGTAAAGTCACAGAGTCCGAGTTATATGCACAGTCATGAAGCTTGTATATAGCCCAGTCATGTAGCACACCCAGTGAAGAAGTCAGAGGTTTATTATATATATGTATCACAGAGGGCTAATGCCAGTGGCAAGAAGTTTGAACTACTACTATTACACAAGTACTACAAACTCTTCCTCTCCTATCAGCGAAATGGCACCGAGTCCTGGGCACCGGGCCTTTTATAGAGGCCAAACGTCACCCGGGTCTCATGAGAATCCGACGTTGGCCGGGTGACGTTTGGCCTCAAGGTGGAATTGAAGTCAGGCAGGCAGGGCGACAGGGGCAGTCATCCCAGGGCCCCCACACATAGGGGGCCCTCACACACTGTCCCCAACCGCTGGCCACATACCTCAGCGATCTACTAGAAGCTTGCAGAGCTCCTGCATGTAGATCGCAACCAACCATCTGGGAACGCTGACATGTGATCGCTTCAGAGGCCAGCATTCCCAGTGATGCATTGCGTGGTGACATCATGATGTCACCTATGATGAGAGGAGCCTGCGCACCTTTCCTGGATCTAGTTAGATCCAGCAGGCAGCGCAGGCAGCAGCAGTGACGGTGAGATCCGGGAACCCTCACAGTGTGAAGCGAAGACACACAGGGGTGTGGGCAGGGAGGGGGAGTTAGTACTGGGGGCACTACTTTAGGGTGCATGACTACAGGGGGCATTAAAGAAGAGGCACAACTACAGGGGGCATTGCAGGGGCACAAATACTGGGGGCATCGGACAAGGGGCACAACTACAGGGAGTATTGAATAAGAGGCACAACTACTGGGGGCATTGCAGGGGGCACAACTACTGGGGGCATTAGAGAAGGGGCACAACTATAGGGAGCATTGAAGAAGAGGCACAACTACTGGGGGCATTGGAGAAGGGGCACAACTTCAGGAGGCATTGCAGAAGGGGTACAACTACTGGGGACATTGCAGAAGAGGCACAACTACTATATGTGTGTATATTTTACTATTATTATTATTATTATTATTACACTTTATTTATAGGGCGCCAGTGCCATAAATACAGTAAATATATATATATATATATGTATATATATTGTGATAGAAGCACTGGTAAAGTGGTCAATGGCAGGTACTTTTGTCTTAGGTTTCTAGCCTATGTGTTCTAGAAGCCCCCTGGAGAAGTCTGTTTTGTAAACAGACCAGAGTGTCAGCTTTTTGGAAAAGCCAGTTTGGCTCCTGGGGGTGTGGATGTAAGGAGAGGGAGGGCTCCATCCACAGGCTACTCCAAGTTTTGGGCCTTTTGGCCTGGGAGCAGGTCAATTAGTGGCTTCACCTGGAACTGGCTCATAAGAGCTGTGTAAGCTCTTGGTGTAGTGTCTCATACCTGGGGTAGCTGGCAGTCTAGCCTGTTCAGAGACACTTGGTTAAATCCCTGTAAGTACTGTGCATGTATTTTGTTGATGGTGAGGGCAATAGGCCCTACAATTGTTTAGCAAGGGAATCTGCTGTGTAGATAGTGCCCAGCCGGGCTAGATTTTATGTTTATGCTTTTGTTTATACTTTTGTGTGTGGCACAATAAAGACTGGTGCCGACCAGTTTGAACGAGATACCCAGACTTATCTCCTATTTCTACAGCTGCTGTGTGTAGAGAGGGAGTCCATCTACCCCCGGAGAGGGACCCCTACCCCAACTGTGTCACTATATATATATATATATATATATATATATATATACACATATATATATATATTATATATATATATATATATATATATACACATATATATATACAAATCCTAGAAGGCCGGCACTCCCCAATCACAACAGAAATGGCCGCAGGTGCTCCACTCCGATAGGGTATAGAAAGGCAGCATAATGAGTGGCACTCTGGCGGACTTGGCAATGATACAACACCACACACAGGTCCATATATAAAACCTTTATTGATAGGGGCTCTGATTCCACCTGTTCAGCGCTGTTTAGATTCCTTGGAATCCGAACCGCTCATCTCTAGTAGGAACTGGGGTAGGGTTAGGACACCTATCATCACGTGTTGGTATCCTAACCCTGTCAGGATGCCGGCATCGGGATTTTGACTGCCGGGATCCCAAGCACTAGCATCCCGTACCCGACCCTGAGGCAAACAGGGGTAGCGAGGCACATAGGGGGTAGCGAAGTGCACAAGGGAGGTAGGGTACACTCTGTAACTAAATAGTAGCTTAAATCTTGTATTACTCACCAGTTGCTGCTGTCACATAGCTAAGGAGGAAGCTGGCTGAGGGATCGATCCAGAGGAATGAAGCATGGAGAAGTGCAGTGGCACCAACAGCTGTACTAGGAATGAGGGCCTGCCCCCTGCAATGGAACCAGGCTTCATGGCACCTTCAGCCAGCTGACAATCCCCTTCACTGCGGAGGCTAGTATGAGGGACTGTCAGCTGTGACTCCTGTGCCACAGAAACCAGCGGGGGATGGACACACACAGGCAGCCAATGCCGTACTCTGCACATGCAGCTTGTAATGGATGCTGCTGCAGAGACCTTCCAGCAGGGGTAGGCACCTGGCAATGTGGGCGGGCTGGCGGCAGTGGTACACTACACCCAGAACATGCAGGCAAGGTACTAGCTCTGCAGCTTGAATGTTGCAGACTGCAGAGACTTTGAGAAGGAGGGCTGCTCTGGGCATCTGGTGCATGCTGGCTGCCGGCGGACACCCAACAGACATGGACGGTGGCCGGGGGTTCATCTACTATCTTGGAACTCACCAGACTCTTCCAGCGGGGGACAGACGGCTCATGCTGCTGGATGGGCGGGAGCTTCAGTGAGAGACAGCTCAGCATTTTCACTGAGCCAGCATGAGTAAATAAATACACACTTGTGGCTGGCTTAGGAGGCTGTCCTAGCTGGCGGGGGCCTGCGCAGCCCTCTCTCCATTGAATTAGAGAAAAAAAATCTTAATTGCTTGAAGTGCCGGTATGCTATAAGGTTGCATACCGGAACACTTTGAGCACTGTAATAGATACTATAGGGGAGATGTATCAAACCTTATAAAAAAATAAAATGGAGAAGTTGCCCATAGCAACCAATCTTCCCTTATAAATTTTAGTTGGAAATGTTATTAAACTTGAATTATGAGGTACATAATCACTATATTCCTTTCCAGCTGTAATAATTAAATAACATTAGAGTTTTAGAATTATTTAGTAACACATTCCAACATTTTTTTATTCAACCACTCCATCTGCATTTCAGTGTTTTTCAATAATAAGTGTGCATATAATTGTGGTGGTGTCTAATTTTAGCTATATAGATAGGTCTTACTCTCTAGTCCTTTTTCATTAGAGAATTATGTATTTATTTGATTACCTGTTTGGCTATATTAAAATAGTTTGGATTCCTAATGGTAATGGTATTGTTCTAATCCATTTACCTTGATCAATTCAAGTTTTGGTATTTCTTTTCTTTGAGTAATTTGTTTGCCAGTCCATTAATACAATTCTTCTAACCAATTAGTAGAGAATGTTTTATTTCTCTGTTATTTTTTACTAGAGCAGTGACATTTGCTAAATGAAAAAGGTCACATGACCAGAGTGGTTAGGGATCTAATTAGTGGATTATGTCAGCATTTGATTTACTTTTTACTGCATAAAGGTATGTATTTGTATTATGTATGGTTATTTGTTTTTATTTTATTGTAATTAAAATTCTTATTCTGTGAACTCTTCGAAAATTTAAAGTACAGATCCTTGATAGCCAGATTTGTTAATCTAATTATTTATAGATGATTATGTTATTAAATTATAGAGATGTGCACTGACCCCCATGTTTTGGTTTTGGTTCTGTATCTCCTTGCGTTTTGGATCTGGATTTCGTTTTGTCAAAACCGCCCTTGCGTGTTTTGTTTTTGGATCTGTATATTTTATTAAAAGTGATAAACACAGCTAAAATCACATCATTTGGGCTTTTGTTTGTTCCTACAGTATTATTAACCTCAATAACATTAATTTCCTCTCTTTTCCAGTCAATTTTGACCACCTCACACTATACTGTTCATCAACATAGGTCAAACCAACTCACAAGTACATTCAATAGAAAACAATACAATACAGAAATTTACAAAAAATCATACCTGGAATATCCTTGCTCAAAACATATAATCGTAGTTAACAAGCAGCAAACAAAAACCCCCTAAACCATGTGTAAATAGCAACAGCAGACATGAATGCCTCCTCCACAAGTGCACGCACATGCCTATTCTCTGTGCCCAATCTGTATTTTCCTCCTAGGGGTGCTGGGCCACCGATGACTGGCCCATGTAAAGCCCTGATCAATCAGCTTTTTTGTTGAGCAGTTCCCCAAAATCTCCCCAACCACTGAAAACAGTGCTCTTTATCTGCAACTCAGAAACAGTGCAGGTTGGATACAGTGCGGGTCAGATACAGTGCTTGTCAGATACAGGGCCTGATTCAGACCCGCTCGCTAGATGCGTACACTCGCACCCAGCGAGTGCAAATTCAGAACACACCCGCCAAGGCAGGCGATCGCACGGCAAGGCATAAGCACGTCCACCATGTCTTGGTGTGCGTTCACGTTGAGTATGCAGATGCCCACCAGCCTGTTTTAAGATGCCCACTTGCGCTCGTCATCTCCAGGAAGTGTATGCAACTATCGGTACATCAGTTACCATCGGGAGTTTTCACAGCGCTTGAGGTTGCCTTTACCCTACCGCAAGCACTGCGAGCACTTCAGTGTAAAAGCCAGCCAGGTGACATGTACTATGATGTTGCCTGCTAATTAAGCACGCCCTTTAAACGCTGTTTTGATGCCCAGACATGCCTGCGTTCGCACCACCACTCCCCTGTTCATAAGCACCTTTCCCTGTTACCACCCACAAATGGCACTTTTTGTCACTCAAAGTAGCGCTCAGTCTTTGTGCTACGAGCACACAATTCCTGATCGCAAGGACTGGCTCGCGCACGTGCACTGCGATGCATACGCATGCGCACAATGCGAGCCATCGGCAGCAACGAGCGAACACTTCTTAGCATTCTGGTCTGAATAAGGCCCACAGTGTGGGTCAGATACAGTGCAGGTCAGATACAATGCGGATCAGATACAGTGAGGGTCAGATACAGTGTGGCAGAGCCGTAACTAGACTTTTTTGTGCCCTGTGCCAGAGAAAGCATTGGTGCCCCCCCTCCCAGTTTTTAACTAGGGACATAAGATAGTGCCAGGGAAAAGATAGGGGAAGCCAGGAGATACTGGCGATAAAAGAAGAGGAAGCTACAAGTGAGAATGATAATAAACAGGAAAATTGACAGATCCAAACAGCACCCCCTGCCCTGTAGTGCCCTGTGCCATGGCACTGGTTGCACTACCCTATTTACGGCCTTGCAGTGCGGGTCAGATACAGTGCTGGACACAGTGTGGATTGGATACAGTGCAGGTCAGATACAGTGTGGGATACAGTGCGGGTTGAATACAGTGCAGGCCGGATATGGGGCCTGATTCAGACCCGCTCACAAGCGCATTGTGATCGCTAGCGGGTCGATGGTGGCCCAGTGCGCACGCGCTGCATGTGCACTGCGCATGCGCAAGCCCCGGAGCGAGCATAATGAGCACTCGCTCCGGGACTCACTACAAAAGGATCGGCTGTCGATGTTGATCGACAGCTCGCCCCATTTTGTAGGCATGGCGGGGGGTGGCTTCACAAACGGAGGCATTCCCATGCGAACGCCTACCATTTGTGGGCGGCCCCACTGACATCACCAGTGATGTCAGTGAGAGAGCTTCTGGCTCTATTTGAGCCAGAAGCTCTCTGGGGCTTGCAGCTGCGAGACCCTACCACAAGGGTCTCGTCGCAAGCCCGATGACCATCGCGACCATCATCATGGCCGCTCTCAATAGCTGTGGGTGGTAATTTAGGTATTTGGGGTACTGAAATGCTCTAAATTGCTGCTAATCAGCGTATTTGCACAAGTGGTGAAGAATAGCATTTAGCAGGGGTTTTTTTGCTAAAATAAGTAGTCCCAGCAAATTTGGGGTACATGAAAATGGGTGCAAATATGGTTTAAAATTGCTAAAGTGATGTTTTAAAAACCTTAAAAAATGCACCTTCTGCAAACACCTGCAAACTAAAAAACACCTGGGGCATACTTGGGGGACCCCCTGGAGTCTATTTCTCTAGCTTGTCTCCCAACTTTGTTTTTTTCGCCCCCAAAATGAAAGTATTTTTTGGGGTGATCTAAAGTATTTTTGAACTTTTTTTGATGCAGTTTACCTTTGGGGGACTGTCCCATGGCTGCAGGTGTGTTCCCGCAACTTTACCCCCCAAACCCCCAAATCTGCACTTTTTTCACCTCCATTCAGAGGCGAATCTCTTCCGCTGGTTACAAGGCGCAGATTTTCTCATCGGCAAAAATTCTTTGGAATTGAATATGGGGATAAGTTCTCACCTGGCAAAATGACGTCACCAGTGAAACTTTTTTGACGAAAACGGCTTTTTCACAGCAATTGAATATGGCCCTTAGAGTTGTTCGCTCATTTTGTGCCTAATGTAATTTTGTAATAGAAATGCAGCCTGTTTTGACAGTTGGTAATGTTCTCAATGTCATATTTAAATCATTAAATGGCTTTATGATGTTGTTATTGTTTTTTGTCCCCAGTGAGGTCCCTTGGAGAACTCTGACCAAATTGAAGTATGCATAAAAGAGGTTGTTCTTTTTTATTAGAGCAAAACAATGTACAAGTGCAGTAAATTTCCAGATTTGCAAACACTAATGAAAGCTTAAAACATAGGCCCTGATTCAGAGCCGGACGCTCTGAATCAGGGCCCACCTCCATAATTATGGAGCGTCCTCCTGGACGCTCGTATAGCTGTGGGTCACCACCCACAGCATATACGAGCGTGCAGGTTGATGGTCGTGATGGTCTTGACCATCGCGACCATCGCCACTGCGAGCCGAAGCCTGCGGTTGAGTTTCTCAACCGCAAGGCCCGGAGTGATTTTGGCTCTATCAGTGCCAAAATCACTCCCACTGACATCACTAGTGATGTCAGTGGGGCCGGCTTCTGACGGTAGGCGTTCCCTTGGGAACACCCCCGTCTGGGAGGCACGCCCCCGGCACGCCCACCAAAGGGGGCGTGCTGTCAATCAACATCGACAGCACGCCCCCTTTGATCAGACACAACGAGCGAAGGAAAGTCCTTCGCTCGTCGCGTCTCGCGAATGCGCACGACGGAGCTCCCTCCGTCGTGCGCATGCGCAGTGCACACCATCGACCTACTTGCGAGCGGACAGCCGCTCGCGAGTGGGTCTGAATCAGGCCCATAGAACCTAAAACACAAAAGAGCAACCAGTACATTTCTCCAGTCTCTCTGAATAGAAGTGTTCAAAGCAATAAGCACTATTACAGGAAAGAACAACATTTTACTGTATATCACTAGGGTTATCCCTTCTCCATTCGGTTATGACATCAAGATCAACAGCTTTCTACCTAAATGCCATCAGAAGCTTAGAACGTTTGTTATAATATATGCTGCTATTAAACGTTCAACCAAGGAAACTTAAAAATTTACTAATCTATCTAGTACTACTTATCCAAGACCACAAAGGTCAGAGAATGGTCTCAGACACTTTCCATACCATCAGTGGCAGATTTCTCATACTCATACAGTATGTGCCTTTTTTCCTAAATGGGTCTGATCCTGTCCCATATTAATCTACTGACAGTGAAATGAAGCTTAAATTTTTCTCAAAAGATTGTTTATTTCCTTATGTATTTTTATAATTGAATATGAACTAAAGTTTATGCTGTTTCTAAATTCATATAGGTACTTTAAAGACAAAATTTTGATCACCTATACATACTGTAACTAGTTCTATGATGTCTTACCACTGTTATCAAGTGTTCAGGTTAATTGATGAGATTATCTGCCTTACTTCATAGTTTTACTGTTCTATCCTTTGTCAAGATACTGGCGTGACCTCAAGCCACTTGTCTGCATCGACTGTCAGAGAGGGCACTCAGAGTTAACTGCAGCCACAAC
This sequence comes from Taudactylus pleione, assembly GCA_031769625.1. Taxonomy (NCBI): domain Eukaryota; kingdom Metazoa; phylum Chordata; class Amphibia; order Anura; family Myobatrachidae; genus Taudactylus; species Taudactylus pleione. The sequence continues at coordinate 12,334,478 of JAUIMM010000039.1, forward strand.
AACACCAAGCCAGCACACACTGGCTACCTTTATATATACTGTCAGGCTCCAGTATTGTGAACATAGAAATATTTTCACACACCCAGACAAATATCTGTTAACAATATGTTTAATTTATTAAAATACATGTTCCCAGCAGAGCTATAGGCTTTTTTAAAGAAAGATTTAACATCACGCACCATACAGATAATACAATTATACAAATGGAGCTGTACCAACATGATTACATACAACCGTTAGCCAAACAGTGCAGCAGGATCTTGGATCCCAACCTCTTATGCTTTTATCTGTCAGCTACTGTAGGCTGGAGTCTAGCCTTTGACAGTTTACTTTCAGAGGGGACACACTGCAACATAGATTGGCAAGGTTCCACCAAGTGTATACAGTACTGCATGTCTTCCTGTTACTAGATGCCTATCACAAAACTGTATAGTAAGAACAATTATCACTTCTCAGCATTCTCTTATTAATAGCATAGAACTCTGTATGCCAGGTTTATCCCCACTCTATTTCCCACACTGTCAGATCATGGCTGGTATTTGTGAACCCACCTTGCTTGATAGCTGAATGGAGCTACTTATCTTGTGGGCAGAGTTTGTACATGGACTCTGTACCAATCCTCTACGGGACACCGTCAGTATGAAGATGATGTCTACTGACTATTGTTCCCAAATATGTTTAACAAAGGGGTATAATTATTTATAAACATACCTAGTCATGGTCCATCCCTGAAAATCACCCTAAGGTTTCAGTAAATTCCAGCTAAACAGCACTTCTTGTAATGCATGCCCAGCCATCTTGACATTTGGATCTAGTTACATCAGTCCAATTATAATCATGTGCACTTCAGTGATCTTTGGCCATAAAAACCTTCCAGAGAGAGAGGGGGAACACTCTTTGAGTGATAACTTACACTGTCACAAAACCGGGACTTAGTTACTCTTACCCAGCCTGACGGTGCTTTACCAAGGTGTGCCATTTTGTCTTAGTGTGCTGTAAATCCATTCCCTAAAGTTAATGGGTGCAACCATGTTGTCTCTGATAAGGGGAGCAACAGTATCTAGTCTCTATCTGTCTCCTGTGGTCACCTGACCATCTCATGCTAACTGACAAGAGCACCCTATTTAAGTCTGCACCTGACACTAGAATCTTGTCAGAAAAATGTGGTTCTTTACCTTTCAGAGATTTCACTCACTAGTCAGCTCTACCTCTGATCCACTGCCTGAACCTGCATTATTGGATTCCTGCAAACTGCTGCCCCTGAGTCTGTTCCATACATTCTGCAGCACTTTGCTGTATGCTACTTCCAGCCTACACCTACCAGACTGTGTCCAAGCACCATTCAAGCTCAGCTACTGTTACCCTCACCAGCCCCAAGCCAACTCAAGTCCGCAGTCCCACTCCAGCTGGCTGCTGCAATATCCAGTCCCTCTCTGGTTCAAGCCTGTGCTTCCACTCTGGCTGGCTGCTACTCTCACCAGTCCCACTCCGGTGCAAGCCTGTGATTTCACTCCAGCTACTCTGCTGTTATCAATGGTCCCATTCTAGTTCAAGCCTGTCGTTTCACTTCAGCTGGTTGTTACTCTCACCAGTTCCACTCCGGTTCATGCCTGCGGTTTCACTCCAGCTACTCTGCTGTTATCAACGGTCCCATTCCAGTTCAAGCTTGCAGTTCCACTCTAGTTGGCTGCTACTCTCACCGGTCCCCTTCTGGTTTAAGTCTGGAGTTCCACTCCGGCTGGCTGCTACTCTGACCAGTCCCACTCCAGTCCAAGTCTCTGGTACCACTTTAGCTACTCTACTGTTGTCTCTGATGCCATTCCAGTTCCACATCTGCAACCTCTGGTTCTTATCTGGTTTATTTACTGTCCAAGTGTGTGAGTTATTCTGTGATTCCAGTCTGCTTGTATTATGCTCCTGGGCATTCCAAAGACTTTTCTAATGCTTCCAGTGCCAAGTCTTCTGCCATAGTGACCCTGATCTACTAGCAAGCCCCCTGAGTACATCTCCTGCTCATTGCTGGTTCAAGTGGACTTTATGTTCACTGCACTTCAGTTTACTTCTGCCTGCATTATTTTGCTTATACTCAGGACTGCAGCCTCTGATCTACTTTGGGTCTCACTATAATATTGGTACCTTTAGTGATGGTGGTTATTGCGCTGTGGGTCCTCTCCTAGAGTGTTGGTTTTCATGCTGAGTTTCTTCTACAGCCTTCATTCCAGTTGTTGGGGACTAGGTGCTGGACCTAGGCTCCTCCTTGAGGATTTAGGCTCCAGGGATTCATCTCTAATAATAGGTCTGCAGCATCTGTTAGCAGATTCCAGATAGGCTACCGATTACCTGAATTGAGCTGTCCCTTGAGTTTTCAAACACTGGTTCCGGACCAGTATCCCTACACACTGTGTAAGGGGTTGAGTTCCACTCAATTGGTTCCAGGGGAAGACTGGGAGCATATCAATGACCTCTCTGATCGCACCAGGCATTTACCACATTGGTCTCACCCATGAGTAGACCTCTGATCCTACCAGCACTATTCTGCTACAGCCTGTCTGCCCAGTCCTGGGTCTTGACTTGGATTTAAAAACCTTAAATGTCACATATATACATTTTAGCATTTCAAGTGTTTAGACACTTACATGAGACAAATAACAATACCACAGCCACATGACTCCAATTAAGAAGCATAGAGAAGTACCACAAGCAATCTTCCCAATGAAATTGATTACCTAGCAGGCTTAACTTTTAGTTGAACTGTTTAAATCTCCTTTATTGGAACTTCCAGATAGCTTACACTCATTACGGTCTTTATAATTTTGCAGGTGTTTGTTTGCTAAGTAAGGTCGGACCAATCCAATATTGAACATATTTAAACCTACAGGGACATAGGGCCTGATTCAGAGCCGGACGCAAGTGGCTGCTCGTTCGCTCCGAGCGATGTTTGCCCAACTGCGCATGCGTACGGATCGTAATACGCATGCGCGAACCAGTCAGTGCGGCCGAAAATCGTGTGCTCGCAAAATAGCGAATGCCTGCTATTTTGAGTGACAGAATGAGGCGTATGTGGGTGGTAACAGGGGAAGTGCTTGAAAACGGGGAGTGGAGATCCGATCGCAGGCGTGCTTAAAGGTCAAAACGGGCGTTTTATGGGTGTGCATAATTAAAACAGCAGCGTCATTGACAATGTCACTGGGTTTTTTTTTAGCCAGAACTGCTCGCAAAATTGTGGTAGGAAAAACCAACCACAAGAATAGCGAGCAGTTCATACCCTGTTCGATGTACTCGATTAATCTAATAAATAGCGGACATGACGTAGGATGCGAGTGGCCAGGGGGCGTAGTTTCCCAAAAAACGACCCCAAGTTTTGTTCGCTCGTTCAGACCTAGAGGCATGAACAGACCGCAAACAGCGAATGGTTCATTTGAATAGCCACCCCTATTTTCTTGACGAGCGAGCGCAAATAGCAACCGGCTCTGAATCAGGCCCTTAGTATCTATTCTAAGTTTTAATTAATATATGCTGTTATTGCATAACTGTGAAATAGTATTTTTTCTAAATGTCTACATGCTGGTTTACTGTGGCTGCTATCTTATTGTATCTCCCAGTTCTGCTAATGCCTAGATAAGATTAGGCACCTAAATGCTTGTGAGAGGAGAGTGTGTTAGAATGATGAAGGAGGGATTTATTTATGTTACCTGCACTTTCACTCTCTAAGCCCACTTGGGGGTGAAATGTACAATAAAAATTGAGAAGTGCCCCTACAATATGATTAATAAAAAATTCTAAACATGGAATTACTACTAAGGATGAAGCAACTTTTTAACCACTTGCCTGGCACGGTCATATCAGATACGACCATACCAGACTGGGCTTTCCCTGACATGGTCGTATCTGAAACGACCAGTCAGAAATGCTCTGCAGGTGGCTGTTGGAGGAGAATCTTCCTGCAGCCACCAGCCCCAGAGGGACCTCTGGGTCCCTCTGCAACTACATATTCTAATTGTTTCTGCTGATCACTGCTGGGCAGTGATCAGCAGCCCAGTGCCTACACCCCCCACGCTCCACACAGACATGGCGCTGCTCCATGCAGATGCTGGGTTGCTGCTGTAACCCCTGCGCTGCCGGGGGAAGGGAACAGGTGGCCTCCGCCAGCTCCCCCCACTGTTCAATGATCAGCCCGGCGCTGCTCCATGCAGAAGTCGGGCTGCTACTGTAACCCCTGCGCTGCCAGGGGAAGGGAACAGGCGGCCTCCACCTGCTCCCCCCCAGCCACTCACCCCCACTGTTCAATGATCAGCCCAGCGCTGCTCCATGAAGATGCCGGGCTGCTACTGTAACCCCTGTGCTGCCGGGGGAAGGGAACAGGTGGCCTCCGCCTCCTCCCCCCCACTGTTCAATGATTAGCCTGGCGCTGCTCCATGAAGACGTCGGGCTGCTACTGTAATCCCTGCACTGCCTGGGAAGGGATCAGGCGCCCTCCGCCTGCTCCCCCCCAGCCACTCACCCCCACTGTTCAATGATCAGCCCGGCGCTGCTCCATGAAGACGCCAGGCTGCTACTGTAACCCATGCGCTGCCTGGGAAGGGAACAGGCAGCCTCCGCCTGCTCCACCCCAGCCACTCACCTCCACTGTTCAATGATCAGCCCAGCGCAAGCTCCATGGAGACGCCGGGCTGCTACTGTAACCCCTGTGCTGCTGGGGGAAGGGAACAGGTGGTCTCCACCTGCTCCCCCCCACTGTTCAATGATCAGCATGGCACTGCTCCATGCAGACGCCAGGCTGCCACTGTAACCCCTGCGCTGCCGGGGGAAGGGAACAGGCAGCCTCCATCTGCTCCCCCCCACTGTTCAATGATCAGCCCGGCGCTGCTCCATGGAGATGCCAGGCTGCTACTGTAACCCCTGCACTGCCAGGGAAGGGAACAGGCGGCCTCTGCCTGCTCCCCCCAGCCACTCACCCCCACTGTTCAATGATCAGCCCGGTGCTGCTCCATGAAGACGCCAGGCTGCTACTGTAACCCCTGCGCTGCCTGGGAAGGGAACAGGCGGCCTCCGCCTGCTCCCCCCCAGCCACTCACCTCCACTGTTCAATGATCAGCCCGGCACTGCTCCATGAAGACATCGGGCTGCTACTGTAACCCCTGCGCTGCCAGGGGAAGGGAACAGGTGGTCTCCACCTGCTCCCACCCACTGTTCAATGATCAGCCCGGCACTGCTCCATGCAGATGCCAGGCTGCCACTGTAACCCCTGCGCTGCCGGGGGAAGGGAACAGGCAGCCTCCGCCTGCTCCCCCCCACTGTTCAATTATCAGCCTGGCGCTGCTCCATGGAGATGCCAGGCTGCTACTGTAACCATTGCGCTGCCTGGGAAGGGAACAGGTGGCCTCCGCCTGCTCCCCCCCAGCCACTCACCCCCACTGTTCAATGATCAGCCTGGCACTGCTCCATGAAGACGCCGGGCTGCTACTGTAACCCCTGTGCTGCCGTGGGAAGGGAACAGGTTGCCTCCGCCTGCTCCCACCCACTGTTCAATGATCAGCCCGAAGCTGCTCCATGGAGATGCCGGGCTGCTACTGTAACCCCTGTGCTGCCGGGGGAAGGGAACATACAGCCTCCTCCTGCTCCCCCCCACTGTTCAATGATCAGCCCAGCGCTGCTCCATGTAGACGCTGGGCTGCTATTGTAACCCCTGCGCTACTTGGGAAGGGAACAGGCAGCCTCCACCTGCTCCCCCCCAGCCACTCACCCCCACTGTTCAATGATCAGCCTGGCACTGCTCCATGCAGACGCCAGACTGTAACCCCTGCACTGCCGGGGGAAGGGAACAGACGGCCTCTGCCTGCTCCCCCCCACTGTTCAATGATCAGCCCGGCACTGCTCCATGGAGATGCCGGGCTGCTACTGTAACCCCTGCGCTGCCTGGGAAGGGAACAGGCGGCCTACGCCTGCTACCCCCCAGCCACTCACCTCCACTGTTCAATGATCAGCCCAATGCTGCTCCATGCAGATGCTGGGCTGCTACTGTAACCCCTGCACTGCCGAGGGAAGGGAACAGGTGGCCTCCATCTGCTCCCCCCCACTGTTCAATGATCAGCCCGGCACTGCTCCATGGAGACGCCGGGCTGCTACTGTAACCCCTGCGCTGCTGGGGGAATGGAACAGACAGCCTCTGCCTGCTCCCCCCCACTGTTCAATGATCAGCCCGGCGCTGCTCCATGCAGACGCCAGGCTGTTACAATCAAAGAAGCCTATGCTCCTGTGTAAGCCCCGCCCTGCCGGGGAAAGGAACAGGCAGCCTCCACTTGCTCCCCCCCCGGCCACTCACCACCCTCTCCACAGATAAGACCCAGCACTGCTCCTTGCAGATGCTGGGCTGTTACTATGAAAGGAGCCTATGCTCCTGTGGTAATGAATATACAGTAGCCGCTGCCCCCCACTGGTTAGACCCAGCGCTGCTTCACGCAGTCGCTGAGTTATAAGACTGAATGGAGACTGTGCTCCTTTATAACCCAGGCTTTGCTTATCGCATATGCCGGGGAAACTCTGCCCCCTGTGTAACCATTACAGTTATTAGGAACTCACACTTTATCCATGATCCCTCCCTTATCCCCTGCTTACAGAATATATGGTGCTCTTGAAGTGTGCTGCTCATTCCTGACCCACACAGATCATATGCTGGCCCCTGAAGTGTGCCCTGATCATCCCTGACCTACACAGATCATATGGTGGCCCCTGAAGTATGCCCAACTCATACCTACACACACTCCTCCTCTTCTTCTCTTCCCAGCAACAGGGGTGGGCAATCCTAAGGATTGTCCACTCCTACCTCTCCATCTCTTCCCAGCAACTGGGGTGGACAAACCTATGAGAATTATCCACCTTATGATACTGGTGACTTATACTGTTACATGACTGTGAGTCCTGTGACAGTTTAGCTGAGGAGAGGGAGAGAGAGAGAGATAGAGATAGACATCAGTGATTGAGATAAGGATACATTTGTTAGATATCACAGTGACTGAAAATTATAAAAAAAGTTATAATAACTGTGATCATCAAAGTAAAGTTAAAACCATTATCCATTTATCATCTACATTAAGAGCGCAGTGATGTCCACCAGTGATACAGATTCTGATTCTGGACGTGACATGTATTCCAGTGATGAAGAAGAACCGGGGAGTAGTGAGGGTGGTTCCAGTGGAGCATGAGCTCCGGGCACCAAAATGGACAGAGGGCGCCATCCAGGGTTCCGGAATTGATGGGGCGCTAGACAGTATGACAACCGCCTATTAGTTTTGGTTTGTTTGCTCTATATCCAACATAAGTTACAGATCTGACATCCGTTTCTACATTTTATGCTCCCTCAAACTGGCCAGATTGTCCCCCCTCCGGCCCCCCCTCCTCTGTGATCATCTTCTGTCACCTCCCCTTTCCTGTCAGATTGATTACAGTAATTTCTCACCTCTTTCATTCCCTCCCCTCTCTACCCTGTGATTGGCTCTTTGTCCCTGTCCACTCCTGTCTTATTGGCTTCTGTCACCACCCCTCTCCTCTCCTTCTTATTGGCAGGTATGAGTTTAAAAAGAGTCACTGCATGGCTAGTTACGATGGTGTTCCTAGGCATGACCAAAAAGTGTTATTTGAAAGATATTTAAAAAAATACTGTATTAGGAGACCTGAAATAATGGTGGTAGACAGAACATGATTAGTAGTACTCATATTAATATAGGTGCAATGTATATTTCTGAAGTAGGAGCATAGCTAAAAAGGGAGATTCCCAGTACAGTGAAAGCTGCTTGGGGCAGTAATTACAGTAATAAGATGTGCACCCTGTGGAATCTATCTCTAGCACATATATTCTGTCACTTTAAGTTAAATGATCAGAATACTGTATATAATACAATCACCTCTATTGACTAATAACAATGATTCAAAGGAGATAAAAATCAGAACCTAGGTGCTATACATAAATAAAGCAGTGCCAAAGGAGCTACCCATTAATGTGAGAGAGTGCATCACCAAACCATTCCATACCCGAAATGGGACCTCAACGCCCAGCGTGATACTGCCACTGTTTGGTGTTTTTGTCTTCATTTCAATATTCCCCAACAGGCTGGCTAAATCCCACTGGCACAGTTAAGTACAGGGGGGCGCTATGACATGTGCTTTCTCCGGGCACCATGGTTCCACGCTACTCCTCTGAGAAGAACTACTTTTGGATGCCACTCACGAAAAGCAAGATCAAGAGGAGGTGCGCCAATTTTGCGCTCAAGATGGGCTGTTATTGATTACAATTTGACAATGGGTGGGGTAGACCATGCAGACCAGCACATTACCAATTATCCCATAAGCCGTAAAAGGGGTAAGAAATTTTATATCAAAATATTTACCCACCTATTTAGATCAAGCAATTTGGAATGCTTACATCCTGTATAAAAAAAATGGAGGTGGTAAAACCCACCTACAATTCAGACTGGAGCTGGCAGAGTTGCTAATAGAGAATCACCAAACAGCAGAGCCCTGCACAGCAAAACGCGGCCGGCCACCACCTAGCCCAAACCCCTAACGGCTAACAGAGAGGCATTTCCCAGAGATTGTCCCTGCTACAGAAAACAAAGACAATGTAGCCAGAAAATGTGCTGTTTGCTACTCTAAGAGAGATGAAAGTGGCAAAAAAATACGCAAAGAGACACGGTTCTACTGCAGGGAGTGTGACGTTGGACTTTGTGCTGTGCCTTGTTTCAAGGTCTTTCATACTGAAAAAAAATTCTAAATGTTCCATTACACTGAAAATTACTGTTAAATGAGTTTTATATAAGTCTTAAATAGTTTAAAAGTGTTTAAAGTTCAAGTTCATGAATTTGAAAAAAATTGCTATTTTTATGGTATACTATGTATCAAAAAAGAAAAAAAACTGAAAAAAAAGATTTTCTTTAATAAAATTGTGTTGAATAAGTTTTAACTAGATGTTCCTGACCTAATTCAATCATAAAAAAACGACAATTTTGGAGCCGTTTTTGGAAAAAGAATTCGTCAGTTAAGTGGTTAAAGGAAGTGAAATTAATAGGTTAGAACTACAGGATGATGGCACTACTGGACGATGGGTAAAGACGGGTATTCACAAAGTCAGACAATATTCTGTATTGACTAATCCCATGAAAACTTACCTTAACACTATATTACATCATATTGCACACAATATAAATTGAAGCTCACCTAACTCAGGGTCCCAGCAAAACCAGAAGAAACCGGAAGTTGCTGGAAAAAAAATGGAAGTATCATCCACACATGCTATTTAAACCCCACAGATAACTATAGTTGATATTCATGCCTTAAGGAAGAGGGGGTTACTCCTGAAATGCATTGACTACAGCTCCGGACATTCATAGCCTAAACATCTTTCCCTAAAACTTACTGGTTTTTGGTCTTTGGAGGATATAGAAGCTCCTATTTTGAACTTCATTGACCCTTGAAACTGCTTTGCTCAGGTAAACAGTCTATTATTTTGCTTATTGTTCATGTTCATTGCCATATTATAATATATTGTAGTACAAACAGGTAGAGTGTCTCTGCACAGGTAACCAAAACATAATCTAAAGCCAGAAAATAGGAGAGTTAAATATATCAAAAGTTCCAAAGATAAATTCTATTTACTCAATCAGTGGAACGATTACAATAGTATGTCTGGCGGTGCGCCCCTAGAGTTTGAAAATGTACTGCTTGGACCAAAAGAGAAAAAAAAACATCTTTTGTATGGGAGCTCAACATCACTGAATCAGTTAAAACCAATATTTATTATATTTCATTTAAAATTCAACAAACACCAGATAAACACCAAAAAAATTAAAATAAAATATGAAAAGAAGCTCCAGGCAATAATCTCATTATGTATGTATGTATGTATATATATATATATATATATATATATATATAAGCAAAAGGAAGACCGCACACACTTGCCGTGAAATTCTAGGTGCTGCAATCGCATAAGGAATACATAGAGGGCACTTCAGTCCTATCTGGGAGCAAAAAAAGGAAACCAGCACACCACCAATATTAAATGCCAAAAAATTAATATAACTTAAAAATAATAGCCATGCTCAAAATACATTTAAATAGCAGTTAGGTCACATAACATGAGCCAATATCACACAGATAACTTATCGTATGTCTGGTGACCATTTGTTGTAGCCCTGGGCCCGACAGCCATTTCGGTGTGTGTACACCTTAAGCATGATCTCATATATATATATAAAATAGCCTCTGGAGAAAATGTTCTGCGTTACTTCAAATTTGCAGGCGGCAAAGTGTATAGCCAAAATAAATAACATATGGTGATACACACTAAATCAGGATTTCATAGAGGTATATGTGTCATAACCTAGATATCAGATATACATTTGAAAACAATTGTCATATAATATGACTGTTTCATAGTATATTCAGCGTGTATGGGTATGTATACTGAAAGCACCAGATGCTCTATACCACTTGGTTAAGATACATATATACATATACTGCTATGAAATCCTGATTTGGTGTGATGTTATTTATTTATTTTGGCCATACACTTCGCTGCCTGCCACTGGCGTCACAAGCAGGGTGCGGGCCACACTCGAGTGTTACCAGCCAAAGGATTACACCAAAGTGCAGACTCTTCCTCAGTGACAGGAGCCGGGTGCTGCACTGTAGCATTACGTGCAGCACTCAACTCCTGACACAGTGAGGGAGCTGGGACTGCACACACAGTGGTCTCTGGAGGCAGTCCACACCTCCGGGACCCCTGCAGTGACTAAAACAGGGGTTTGGCCCACCAAAAACAATTGAATCACCCCCCTTGGAGTCTTAGTAGCACCAGAAGGAGTGATACTGCAGGAATCAAGACTGGAATAGCACCACCACTGGAGGGAGAATGGTATTGCCAAAGATCATAACAATTCAATCTTATATTTTGGAAATGTGTTGTTACTCCATAATTTAGAAAGACTGTCTTGCTATAAAATGGGAATGAGAGACACTTTGATATTACTTATCAGGAGTGTCTTTTGTAGTAGTTTTTGCATTGTTGCACTGCATAAAAGATGGGGGTCCATGCTGGTAGCCAGTAGTGTTAACAAGTAATGTTATAGATGATTCTGACACAGACATGATCTCCTACACTTACCCTTGCATACCCCTACCTTCCTTATTATTTGCCCTTCCCTCACACCATACCTGTATTTCACACTATTCTTACACCTTTGCATCTCATCCCTATCACAGGCTCTGAGTAAGCTGGCACATGTTACATCCTTTATACAACTCTGTATCCAGTATACACTCTCCCTCTCTGGGTTCATTTTAATTATTTATGTATCTCTACACTTTGCACGGATAAGACATGACTACCACTTTGTCTATTGTATTGTATTGATGAATTTTGGTTTATCTTTGTGTACATTTCTTAAGGGTGGCTGGTTCCAGGATTACTATCCTCACAGAGCAGTTGTTTCAAAGCCATGTTTTATGTCATTGGTGATCACCCTCTTTTATTGCATACTAACCATACCTCATCATATTTATAATTTTCCACTTCTACTTACAAATCCCAGTCATTTCTCAAATTAATGCTACAATTTATAACAAAAGATGTGCTATTTATCTACCTAGCTTTGCTTGACACATCTGTACACATTCATAAAACAGATATATTGCTCTTGGTTATCTCCATAACTGAGGCACTTATAGACATACATCAGATCCATAATTTCACCTTTGCATAGCTTTTATTCATACGTATGAGAATTGCATGGATTGCCATAGGGAAAAGTGTCCATAGAAGTGTGTGACTTAGAATAATTCCCTTTGTTTCTATATTCAGGTTTTAATTTTGCTATTCTCAGCAGAGATCTTACACATTGAAAAATCCTACATATCACATCAGAGCACAATTAGCTGTGATTTCTACTGATAGTGGATACCACTTTTCTTATTTTCCAACCATTTTTAGACCACAGGACACTCTCTCATTCCACATTCACTGCAATTCTATTTGCACATATGGGACAGCAGAAGTGTACCCGCTGTATTGATTTGGCTGACTTTATGTTTTATTTCCTGTAACAGTAAGAATTACACATCTGTATACATGAGACCATATTTTTACCTAATTCAGAATTTAATATCCATAATAGGCGCTAGAATATTAGCCTTATCATTATTGGTGGATCCATTTGGCCATGGTTATTGTAATCTGGGTGGCTCTCACCCACACATCTTTTCCTATCTGCCACACATATTTTGTCCACAAGATTGGGACGCTCATACTTCTATTCTTTTTTTGCATTTTTTCACCATCTATTACTGGAATTCTCCTACGCCAGTCAGTTAAAAGAGGATATTCCCTCTGAATATTTGGCAAATGGCAGTATCATTATAGCCATCTGTGATATCAGTATTGTTTGTTGGTTTGGTCATTTGTATGTATATTAATACCATACTCCATGAATTAATTTTAAGCAGCATAAAAAATACATTTTAAAATCAACATACTGTTCAACTGATTGGAATATAACAGTGCCCCAACAACTGAGTCTTGTACTATCCTCCTTTTTAGTTTTCTTTTGCTCTCGGTATATACTTACTCAGAGAGAGCACCACCATATGAACTAATACCTTAATTTGGAGGTATGCACAATTGGATATGGTCTGAAATTCCACTTCTTTCAACTGTGGATAATTTGTTTGCTTCTCTGCAAAAAATAACCGTTATGAATACACCTAAATATCTAATAGAAGATTTAAATTTAGTAATTGCTGATAAATCTAAGAAGAATTTTACAAATATTATTTTAATTTATACAGTCGGCCACAACTATCTAATGCTAAGTATAGTTTATCAACAAATTTATCCTAGAAGATCTGAACTATTTCACCAGCAATATGAACAACATAAAACTGAAATAACTTCTGAAGAGATTGATACTGTAAAGGGGAAGACAAAAACAGAAACTTCTATAATAATGTGTGAATTCTATCCAAATGCTACTCACGAAATTTGGGGAGCTGAACCACAATACAAAGGGGAAAACCAATTAAAAGTAGAAAAGAGTGCAATTTATTATAAAACCAATAATTGAACATGAAGGACAATTAAAATAAAAAAATGTCAGAAAGAGTCTGCTCATAGAAAGACATATGCGCATATTTGTATACAAAAAAATCATCAGACAAAAAATTATATATGCAATTATAAATGTAGATATAGATTTATATAAGTGCATCTAAATATATTCAGACGTCATTGAAAACTAAGTGGCCAGCTGGTGAAAATAAATGAACCACTAAACAGAACAAAATATATATTGTCAAAAATGACATCTAAATTCCAAAACATAATAAAATTAATCTATCTCCACCCCTTGGGGTAGTCTTGATTCTTTGACTCTTGCTTCATCTACTGGCATCAGCCAGTGCATTGCTGCAAAGGCCGGTCACGCTGTTTTGTACTGGCATCAATCAGCTTTTATGCCACTTCTGCCAGTCCTCCTGTCACACATCGGCACCAGTCTCAGCACTACCATGCTAGCATCCAAGTAAACATCATTAGGTGGCCTCCTAACCGATCCCAAATTACTCCACAGCTTTCCCAGAGCAATAGATAAACAGAACATTCTCGCTCCTGTCCCCTTATACCGAATGAGTTCTTTAAAAACTTGTTATTTAAAAACTTAATGCTGTTGACCCCGGAGGCCATGGCAGGAGTGATGGAGCTGTCGGCTACAAGTATCTCTTCTGGCTACCATCTCGATTACTCTTGCCATGGCCTCTGGGGTACATTCCATGGGCCACACTACTCCACCAGGAAAAGAGGTGTGTTATAGTAGTTGATCGCAATGATTACCATCTCCCCCCATGGATCTGCCACTTGCAGTTCTTAGTTACAGTAGGTGGGAGTGTTAATATATTGCTCTGAGTGGATAATGCACCCTAAGGGGCCTGTTTATTAAGCTATTTTTTTTATAAAATGATATAGAATCTGCACTTTCAGTCTCTCTCCTGCAGTCTCCGGCCGGCGGTGGCGAATTACACTGTGCGCATGCACATTTGATAAAGTCACAAACAGAGCCGTAACTAGACTTTTTGGTGCCCTGTGCCAGAAAGAGCATTGGTGCCCCCTCATTTTCCATAGGGACATAATGCACCCAAAAAAGGGGAATGGCTACATGGAGAAGGGCCAGGAGGGAAGAGATAGGGGAGGCAATGAGATGCTGGGGATGAAATAAGAGGAAGCTACAACTGAGAATGATAATAAACAGAAATTTGACAGGCCCAAAGAACGGACCCTGATCTGTGGTGCCCTGTGCGATGGCACCGGCAGCACTACTCTAGCTACGGCCCTGGTCACAAATTGTGCTGCATCAGTGTTTTATATTTGTCAGGTCTGCCTATTAATTTCACATTATGGGCCTGATTCAGAGATGGACACAATGCCAACATTCACATAGTAGAGCAATTACTGCGCATGTGCAAATTTCCATAAAACTCCTATGGCGCATTATCAATAGTGTCTTGGAAAAGTGATATGTGGTCCTGGGTGGATACTGGGAGGTGTCACAGTGCACGCACAAAGATGGTCCATCTTATGAGTGTGTTATGGGCGTGTCTTGGGCATGTTGGTGAATGTGGTCTCATACACAGACACTCAACCACTGACAGTAGGCATTTCAGTCTTTGCACATTCAGATGTACAGATGTACACAAGGGAAGGACTTTGTAGCTGCATTTGCATAAAGTCGCAGACTGGAGACTGCCAATAGACAAGGCTGCGGTACTCCTCTGAATCAGATCCTATGTCTCATCTATTTAATAGCTGCTAATTCATAGATGTTATTGCTAGTTTTGATTCATGCCAATGAAAAGCGGTTCTATCTCTAAACCGCCTATTCTCCTATCTAAATAAAAGCAGCTATGCTGTTCCATGTAATATAATGAGGGCCTAATACAAAGAGCATTGAAATGTTTTGATGTGGATTAACCAGATGAATGGGATAGACAGGTATAAATACTGTAGGTATCAGAGTCCAATCATTGTGCTACACTTGACTGCTCTAATATCTCTTTTTTTGTTATTTGTGCAATGTGAAAACTGTTGAATTTAATGCATAATACTTATTATTGTTTCAGAGTACCATGTATAGTAAATTAGACTATATATAAGTACAAATATTGTTTCCAGTTATAGAATGGCACAAGTCACATGCAATATAATTAAAAGAAAGAACAACAATTATGAATATATAAAGTCACAGTGGGAGCGAAAGAGAAACAGATTTGTATTATATACTGTATAAGCAAAGAACTGTTCCTATTGTTTTCAATGGATAGAGGCAGATGTCACTTCCATGTGTTGCAGATACAAAGCACATTCAATGAAACAGGTACTATTATGTCTCACAATAACCCTCATGGTTTGGTAAAGGATATTATCACCTAGATAATACAAGAAAAAAGAGGATGGCAGAGTGGGTGCTTAATCAGGTGTCTAAGGGTAAAAACAATGCAGCTGTCAAGACAAGAGGGATGTGCAATATCCCCAGCAATACAAAAAATGGAAAAAAACTGACTGCGCAAAGAATTACCAGTGTCTCAAATATTAAATACATTGCATAGAGCATATAATAAACACAAATCATATAACAAAAAAGACATATATAACACAGGAAGATATAGAAAACCGCTAAATACAGATAGTTACTAGTAGCATGATAATGAATTATATATACATTTTAACAACTGTCAACCATTGAGATGACTGAATTAAATAGTCAAACTGGATAAAAAAAATTCTCATCTGGAAAACGTTTTTCCTTTTGCATACCAGATAAATGAATCGAAAAAAGTCTATTATACAGTATATGAAAAAGCCCATTAATCAATAAGCGGCTCCTAGCCCATACATCAGTCAGCAATATGTATGCCAATGGATGAACAGTACCTTAATTGGTCATTTGAATTGAGTGTTCCAGATCAGAGTCTTAAGAATGCCAGCTGGTCCAATACTTGTCGGGACTTGGCCAGTGCGGGTCGGGATCCCAGCACCAGTATTCCCACCACTGGCATCCCAAACGTAAGTATCAAGGTGTTAGGGAGAGGTTAGGGATAGAGTTAGGGTTAGGCATTGGGGGGAAGGGTTAGGCACTGGGTAGGGATTGTTAGGTTTAGAGTGCGGGGAGAGGGAAGTTAGGTTTAGGCACTGGAGGGGAGGTTAGGTTTAGACACCGGGGAGCGGGTGTTAGGTTTAGGGTGCAGGGAGGGGGAGGTTAGGTTTATGCGCTAGGGGGGAGGTTAGGGTTAGGCACTGGGGAGGGTATGTTAGGGTTAGGGTAGGGGTTAGGGTAGTGGTTACAAAAGGACTTACCATTCCTTCCTATGGGTATTGGGATTCTGGCCATCGGGATGTCGCTGTGAGTAATCTGACCAGCAACATCCCAACTGCCGGGATTTCATACCCAACCTGTTTATAGAGGTTTCAGCTGGGGGAATAACTCTGTCCCTTTTAAAACAGTATAGCAGACCAGTGTCTCACAGTTATACCTATCATATCCTTGTGTCTTATGTTACTTGTTGTTGTACCTGGTTCAATAAACCAGAACTGGTCAGCCTGTACCACATGTGGACTAATCGCCACAAACAACAAGCAACTGCATAACATACTCAACATAATGTGCGGAATTCAATTCTTTCTAGCCCCTATCGCGCCCGACGGAGCTATTCAATTCTTGCTCCTGTCGGGCACGATGAGCTGCCAGCGCTACATTTCAGCTCGCAGCCCCTGGGGGATGAGAGCTGAAATGTGCGAAAAGTGACATGTTTGGGCGCCCAAACATCACTTTTCACAATCGCACCGAGCACTTTGGTCGGGTTTAGCTGCTTTACGCGGCTAAACCTGACCTCTATGGGCGCGATCAGCATGAACATCTTGGACAATTGCATAGTGGCCCGCGATCTCCTGTCACTTTAGACGAGAGATGCGGGCCGCGAATACAATTGAATTCCGCCCACTGTGTGCTTTGACCAAATGTATTCCTTCCTGGTGGGTAAATTGTCTGAGGGACTAAAACATCCAGCATTTTTGCAAAAAGTTCATGCAAGCTAATTTAATTATTTTCTAATTCTAATTCTAAAGCAACATATGATGGAAAATACTTTTGGGGCTTCATTTATAATGTAAGTTATATTAAAGAATGAAGCCTGCAGTCAAAACATTAAAGGGCATACAACGGTCATATTCCAATTTGACCAACCTGGGTTAATGTGTTCTCATGTCTATTATTTAACATTGCCCTCAGATTTTCATTAATTTATAACCATCTACTCCATAGCCCACATTGCTAACTGAAGAATAATTTAGGGAGCAGCTATTTTGATATAGAAATGATCAAATATACGATGAAGTCTCCTTGAAGATTGTATTTTTATGTATGTACGTACAGAGCTGGCTGTACATCATTGCAAGCTGCTCATACATTGATTGTACAGACATTATATCTCGTGACACAGTTAGGTTAGGGGGTCCCTCTCCTGGGTAGAGGACTCCTTCCTTACACACACACACAGCAGCAGGGAAGCAGCACACCAGTCTGGATGCAAGTACAAGCTGGTCGGCGCCAGTCTTTATTGTACAATGACAGAAATATAAAGAAAACATAAATATAAATCCTAGCCCTGTCGGGGCACTAACTTCACAGGTAGTTCCCTCACTACCAGAACCTGGCAGGGCCTAATGCCCTCGCCAGCAACAAAGCACAGCACAGTACTCACAGATAGGTTTTTCAAGTGTCTCTGAGCAAACTCCCTGCCTGCTCTCCCAGGTGAGACAATCAGCCCTCAACACACTAGGCTTATATTGGCCACTCTCAGGTGGAAAACTAACAAGGCTGATACAAGGCTGCGAGAACCAAAACCTGGAGTGGCCATGGGTGAAGCCCTCCCTCTCCTCTCACCCACAACCCCCAGGTCCCAAACCGGCTTTTCAAAAAGCCGAAACTCAAGCCTGCTACACTGCAGACTTTCTCCTGGGGGTTTAAAACACAAAAGACAGGAATCTGGGACAAATGTACCTGCCACAGACCACTTTACCAGTGATCCTATCACAATACCAAATATGATTTTACATATAAACTAGGGGTGTGCACCGGCCACTTTTCGTGTTTTGTGTTTTGGTTTTGGATCTGGATCTTTCTTCGTATTTTGGATCTGGATTGGTTTTGCCAAAACCACCCTTCGGTGTTTTGGGTTCTGGGTTTTGTGTTTTGGATCCGTATTTTTTTTTTAAAAAATAATAAAAAAAGCTAAAATCACAGAATGTGTTGATTTTTCTGCTCCTATGCTATTATTAACCTCAAAAACCTACTCATTTCCAGTCTATTCTGAACACCTCACACCTCACAATAGTGTTTTTATGTCCAAAAGGTTGCAACAAGGTAGATGGATGACTATGCTAAGCGACACGAGTGGGCGGCACAAACACGTGGCCCATCTAGGAGTGACACTGCAGTGGCAGACAGGATGGCAGTTTGAAAAACTAGGCCCCAAACAGTACATAATTCAAAGAAAAAAAAGAGATGCAAGATGGAATTGTCCTTGGGCCCTCCCACCCGTATGTTGTATAAACAGGACATGCACACTTTAACAAAGCAAACATTTCAGCGCCAGGGTCTGCCACACGACTGTGGCTGAAATGATTGGTTCGTTTGGGCCCCCACAAAACAAGCTGGCAATTAATCTGTCCCTGCACAAACTGGCTCTACGGAGGCAAGATGTTGTCCTCATCCTCCTCATCCACCTATTCCTTACCCTCTTCAGTGTTGTGTACATCCTCATCCTCACAGATTATTAACTCGTCCCCGCTGGAATCCACCACCACAGGTCCCTCTGTACGTTCTGGAGGCTGGTCTCCCAGGAAGAGTTGATAATTCATTTTTATGAACATCATCTTCACCACATGTTGTGGAACCAACCACCTACGCCTTTCGCTGACAAGGTTCCCGGCTGCACTAAACACTATTTCGGAGTACACACTGGAGGGGGGGCAACTCAGGTAAAATAGAGCCAATTTGTACAGGGGCCTCCAAATTGCCTCTTTTTCCTGCCAGTACAGGTACGGACTGTCTGACATGCCTACTTGGATGCTGTCACCGATGTAATCCTCCACCATTCTGTCAATGGTGACAGTATCATATGCAGTGACAGTAGACATGTCAGAAATTGTTGCCAGGTCCTTCAGTCAGGACCAGATGTCCAAACTTGGTCCTGCCTGCCCTGCATCACTGCCAGTGGGTTGCTTAGGATACCTAAGTTTTTTTCTGGCAGCCCCAGTTGCGGGAGAAAATGAAGAAGGAGCTGTTGACGTGTCACGTTCTGCTTCAGCTGACAGTGTTTTCACCAGCAGGTCTTTGCACCTCTGCAGGCTTGTGTCGGCCGGAAAGCGAGACACCACATAGGCTTTAAACCTAGGATCGAGCACAGTGGCCAAAATGTAGTGGTCTGATTTCAATAGATTCACCACCCTGGAATCCTGGCAAAGCGAATGAAGGGCTTCATCCACAAGTCCCACATGCCGAGCGGAATCGCTCCGTCTTAGCTCCTCCTTCACTTTCTGCAGCTGCTTCTGCAAAAGCCTGATGAGGGGAATGACCTGACTCAAGCTGGCAGTGTCTGAACTGACTTCACGTGTGGCAAGTTCGAAGGGCTGGAGAACCTTGCACAACACGGAAATCATTCTCCACTGCGCTCGAGTCAGGTGCATACCCCCTCCTTTGCCTATGTCATAGGTGGATGTATAGGCTTGAATGGCCTTTTGCTGCTCCTCCATCCTCTGAAGCATATAGAGGGTTGAGTTCCACCGCGTCACAACCTCTTGCTTCAGGTGATGGTGGGGCAGGTTCAAGAGTGTTTGCTGGCGCTCCAGTCTTCGGCACGCAGTCGCTGAATGGCGAAATTGGACAGAATTTTTTCGGGCCACCCAAAGCGTCTCCTGCACGCCCCTGTTGCTTTTCAGAAAATTATGCACCACCAAGTTTATTGTGTGAGCAAAACATGGGATGTGCTGGAATTTACCCAGATGTAATGCCCGCACAATACACAGCGTAGCCTGCCTTGGAACGAGCTGGCATTTCTGAGATGCTGCTACTGGTGACGCTGCTGTTGTTGCTGCGTAAGGTGATACATCTACCCAGTGGGTTGTCACAGTCATATAGTCCTTAGTCTGCCCTGTTCCACTTGTCCACATGTCCGTGGTTAAGTGGACATTCGGTACAAATGCAGTTTTCAGGACACTGAGGACACTTTTTCTGACGTTTCTGTACAGTCTCGGTATCACCTGCCTAGTGAAGTGGAATCTAGATGGGATTTGGAACCGGGGACACACTACCTCCATCAATTGTCTAAATCCCACTGCACTAATGGCGGATACCGGATGCACGTCTAACACCAACATAGCAGTCAAGGCCTCAGTTATATGTTTTGCTTCAGGATGACTGCTGTCGTACTTCATCCTCCTCGCTAAGGACTGTTGGAGGGTCAATTGTTTAGTAAAAGTAGTGGTGTTCCTACTTCCTCTCTGGGATGATGAGCAACTCCCAGCAGCAGCAACAGCAGCAGCGGCAGCAGGAGGTGTAGCAATGCAGGATCCTCCGGGGGAATCCCAGATAGGAGAGTCAGTCATGCCAGTGACATGGCCTGCAGGACTACTTCCGATCCTGACTAAGGAGGAAATTGACGAAAAGTTGACGGTGTGGTTTGCAGGCGCTTGGATACAACAGGACAACGGGATTTAGGTGTCCCTGGACTGCTTACGGTCTTAGCCAAAGTTTCTGAACTTGACAGTAAATTTTTATGAACGCGCTGCAGGTGCTGTATAAGGGAGGATGTTCTAGGTGGTTAACTTCCCTACCCCTACTTATTTCACCTTTACATATGGTACATATGGCAAGACAGTTGTTGTCCGGATTTGGATAGAAATATTGCCAGACCAAAGAGGTGGAATGTTTGGTCTTCTGCCCAGGCATGACCATGATGGGCTTTTTCATCCCACGGACAACAACTGTCTCCCCCGGAGCCTGATTTAAACAAAACCACATCACCATCAGAATCCTCCTCGCCAACTTCCTCCTCAGTGCCAGCTACACCATTATACTCATCCTGTTGTACTTTAACAGTGACATCTTCAATTTGCATATCAGCAAGTGGACTGTGGGTGCTCCTTTCAGCACTTGCAGGGGGCGTGCAAATGGTGGAAAGAGCCACCTCTTCCCATCCAGTGCTGGGAAGGTCAGGCATCGCAACCGCCACCACACTTGGACTCTCCTTGGGGATTTGTGATATCTTCTTAGAATGCACAGTTCTTCGCTGTGCTTTTGCCAGCTTAACTCGTTTGATTTTTTTAGCGGGAGGAGGGCTTCCATCGTCATGTGAAGCTGAACCACTAGTCATGAACATAGGGAAAGACCTTAGCCATTCCTTTCCACTCCGTGTCGTAAATGGCATATTGGCAAGTTTACGTTTCTCTTCAGATGATATAAATGTTTTTTTCAAGGTCATTTTCCTGAACTTTGTCATTTGGGATTGTATGTGCCCTCTACTATGACAATGGGCATCGGCCTTGGCAGACAACGTTGATGGCATGTCATGAGTAGTGGCAGCAACTTCAGCACTAGGAGGAAGTGGTTCTTGATCTTTCCCTATTTTATTTTTATCGGAGAAAGTTTGGTCCTCCATTTATGTTATATTGATATATACGTGCGGCTAAGGCGCACAGAAACAGGAGAAAATATTTTTTTATTTTTGTTGGAGACTAGTGCACTTTGTGGGTTACCACCCTTTAAGAAATGAGCCATCTGGCCCTTTACTTATGGGACACAGGCGCACGCCTGGCGCTGCTCCTTTGTTGATGCACGTGCAGCCACAGTGCACACAATTCACAAACACAGAAAAAAAATGTTTATTTTGTTTGGAGTGCCCTTTGGGGGTTACAGCACCCTTTAATGGACAAGCCAGCTGGCCCTTTATTTATGGGACACAGGCGCACGCTTGGCACTACTTTGTTGATGCATGTGCGGCTTCTGCGCACACAATTCACAAACACAGAAAATATTTTTTTATTTTATTTGGAGTGTACTTTTGGGGTTACAGCACCCTTTAATGGTCAAGCCTGCTGGCACTTTACCTATGACACAGGCGCACGCTTGGCACTACTTTGTTGATGCACGTACGGCTACTGCGCACACAATTCACAAACACAAAAAAATATATTTTATTATTTTGTTTGGAGTGCCCTTTGGGGGTTACAGCACCCTTTAGTGGTCAAGCCAGTAATCCCTTTTCTTATGGGACACGGGCGCACGCTTGGCGCTGCTCCTTTGTTGATGCACGTGCAGCCACAGTGCACACAATTCACAAACACAGAATTTTATTTTATTTTTTTGGAGTACCCTTTGGGGGTTACAGCACCCTTTAACGGACAAGCCAGCCGGCCCTTTATTTATGGGACACAGGCGCACACTTGGCAATACTTTGTTGATGCACATGCGGCTGCTGCACACACAATTCACAAACACAGAAAATATTTTTTTATTTTGTTTGGAGTGTACTTTGGGGGTTACAGCACCCTTTAATGGTCAAGCCAGCCGGCCCATTACTTATAATACAGGTGCACGCTTGGCACTACTTTGTTGATGCACGTCCGGCTACTGCGCTCACAATTCACATACACAGAAAATATTTTTTTATTTTGTTTGGAGTGTACTTTGGGGGTTACAGCACCCTTTAATGGTCAAGTCAGATGGCCCTTTACTTATGACACAGGTGCACGCTTGACAATACTTTGTTGATGCATGTGTGGCTACTGCGCACACAATTCACAAACACAGAAAATATTTTTTTATTTTATTTGGAGTGTACTTTGTGGGTTACAGCACCCTTTAATGGACAAGCCAGCTGGCCCTTTACATATGGGACACAGGCGCACGCTTGGCGCTGCTCCTTTGTTGATGCACATGCAGCCACAGTGCACACAATTCACAAACACAGAAAATATTTTTTTATTTTGTTTGGAGTGCCCTTTGGGGGTTACAGCACCCATTAACGTACAAGCCAGCCGGCCCTTTATTTATGGGACACAGGCGCATGCTTGGCACTATTTTGTTGATGCACGTGCGGCTACTGCGCACACAATTCACAAACACAAAAAAATATATTGTTTTATTTTGTTTGGAGAGCCCTTTGGGGGTTACAGCACCCTTTAGTGGTCAAGCCAGCCGGCCCTTTACCTATGGGACACAGGCGCATGCTTGGCGCTGCTCCTTTGTTGATGCACGTGCAGCCACAGTGCACACATTTCACAAACACAGAAAATATATATTTTTTTTGTTTGGAGTATACTTTGGGGGTTACAGCACCCTTTAATGGACAATCCAGCTGGCCCTTTACTTATGGGACACAGGCGCACGCTTGACGTTGCTCCTTTGTTGATGCACGTGCAGCCACAGTGCACACAATTCACAAACACAGAAAACTATTTTTTATTTTGTTTGGAGTGTACTTTGGGGGTTACAGCACCCTTTAACAGACAAGCCAGCTGCCCCTTTACTTATGGGACACAGGCACACGCTTGGCGCTGCTCCTTTGTTGATGCACCACAGTGCACACAATTCACAAACACAGAAATTATATTTTATTTTGTTTGGAGTGTACTTTGGGGGTTACAGCACCCTTTAACGGACAAGCCAGCCGGCCCTTTATTTATGGGACACAGGCGCACGCTTGACGCTGCTCCTTTGTTGATGCACGTGCAGCCACAGTGCACACAATTCACAAACACAGAAATTTTTTATTTTTTTTGGAGTACCCTTTGGGGGTTACAGCACCCTTTAACGGACAAGCCAGCCGACCCTTTATTTATGGGACACAGGCGCACACTTGGCACTACTTTGTTGATGCACGTGCGGCTACTGCACATACAATTCACAAACACAGAAAATATTTTTTTATTTTGTTTGGAGTGTACTTTGGGGGTTACAGCACCCTCTAATGGTCAAGCCAGCCGGCCCTTTACTTATGACACAGGCGCACGCTTGGCACTACTTTGTTGATGCACGTGCGGCTACTGCACACACAATTCACATACACAGAAAATATTTTTTTATTTTGTTTGGAGTGTTCTTTGGGGGTTACAGCAGCCTCTAACGGTCAAGCCAGCCGGCCCTTTACTTATGACACAGGCGCACGCTTGGCACTACTTTGTTGATGCACGTGCAACTACTGCGCACACAATTCACAAACACAGAAAATATTTTTTTATTTTGTTTGGAGTGTACTTTGGGGGTTACAGCACCCTTTAACGGTCAAGTCAGATGGCCCTTTACTTATGACACAGGCGCACGCTTGGCACTACTTTGTTGATGCACGTGCGGCTACTGCGCACACAATTCACAAACACAGAAAATATATTTGAATTAAGTTTGGAGTGTACTTTGTGGGTTACAGCACCCTTTAACGGTCAAGCCAGCCAGCCCTTTACTTATGACACAGGCGCACGCTTGGCACTACTTTGTTGATGCACGTGCGACTACTGTGCACACAATTCACAAACACAGAAAATATTTTTTAATTTTGTTTGTAGTGTACTTTGGGGGTTACAGCACCCTTTAACGGACAAGCCAGCCGGCCCTTTACGTATGGGACACAGGCGCACGCTTGGCATTACTTTGTTGATGCACGTGCGGCTACAGCGCACACAATTCACAAACACAGAAAATATTTTTTTTACTTTGTTTGGAGTGTACTTTGGAGGTTACAGCTCCCTTTAATGGTCAAGCCAGCTTGCCCTTTTACTTATGACACAAGCGCACGTTTGGCACTACTTTGTTGATGCACGTGCGGCTACTGCGCACACAATTCACAAACACAGAAAATTCTTTTTTATTTTGTTTTGAGTGTACTTTGGGGGTTACAGCACCCTTTAACGGACAAGCCAGCTGGCCCTTTACTTATGGGACACAGGCACACACTTGGCGCTGCTCCTTTGTTGATGCACCACAGTGCACACAATTCACAAACACAGAAAATATATTTTTTTTTTGTTTGGAGTGTACTTTGGGGGTTACAGCACCCTTTAACAGACAAGCCAGCTGGCCCTTTACTAATGGACACAGTCGCATGCTTGGCGCTGCTCCTTTGTTGATGCACGTGCAGCCACAGTGCACACAATTCACAAACACAGAAAAAATATATATTTTTTAGCACTTGGGGGAGCACCCCTGATGGACAGAGCACCCCCTGGATAACACTACAGCACCCCTTTAGGAATGGGACACTGCAGAGGACTTTGGAGTGGACAGAGCCCCTATGGACAACTGACTGCACAACACAGTCCAGCCAGCCCCTATGGACTTTGAAGGAGTGTACACAGCCCCTATGGACAACAGCAGCACAGCACAGCAAAGCACAGCACAGCACAACACTACACTGCTCTACACTACACTACACAGCCAGCCCTAACTCCAACCCTCCCTCTTCACTCTCCACAGCCGAGTGAGAAAATGGCGCCGACGTGGGTACCTTATATAGGATCCAAAACCCGCGAGACCCGGAAGGTGGGATGACGTTTTGCCTCGATTTCAGATCCGAGTCAGGCGGGAAAACTTGAGCCTGACTCGGATCGGCCTCGGATCAGGGGGGCTCGGGGGGGTTCGGATTTCAGAAATCCGAACCCGCTCACCCCTAATATAACCCAATCAAATGATTAAAACAATTGTCACTATTTCACTCCCCTATGATCTAAACCAATCAGTAATTCATTTACCCCCTAATTGGAAGTAATCCAATCTCATTATTATAGTCACATAGCCCTAATCACGAGTGTATGACCCAGACATCTAAACAGACATTTAACCTTTACACATACTTATCAGTTCCCCATGATTCCAATAACTGGCCCACCACAACGGTATTTTAAGCCTAGGCATAGCATGCAGCTGGGTATACTACCTTATAGCCTTGCAAATCTTGCTATTGTTGCATTACCTAATAGAAATGTGTGCACGTATTAGAAATTTTCATTAAAGGCATATTTATATAGAAAACAATTAGCAATGTTTTCATTCAGTCGCCATCTTGTCTCCAGGCCGCCATATCATTCCCTTCTCTGAAACTTAGCAGTTTCATACTCTAGGTATGCTACTTACACAAATCAAGAAGGTTCATCTCAAATGATCACTAAGGAGGAGTAGGTAAAGACATACACCATAGGTAAAGGTAACTTGGATAAGGATAGGATTGTATGCTAATACTCACTGTACCAGACAAGGGGGTTCCTTATATTTTAAATGAACCTTCCGGTGTGGCTATGAAAGGAATAATATAGCTAGTTGAAGCTAGCATTTAATTCATGAGTAACATATTCATCATCATTTCCGTTTTCTCCCTCATCTCCTAATTCATATACAAAATTCTCATGTACAACAACTTCCCCATCGCACAAAGTTTGATATGTATCAGCAGGTGGTGTTTGGAGACTCTCATAGGATTGCTTCATATCACTTTATAGAACTTGAGACCTCTCCTCTGACAATGGATCCAGACCTAACAGAGTCTCCTCATCTATGACCACAATGGTCATTTCATGCTGTGTTTCTATCTTCTTTATCCTTTTACAACATTGTATCCATACAGTAGGCCCACATTTGATACTCAGGTACACTATACCTATTACCATGGTCCTAAACACAATGTTTTGTATGATTCCAGCAAAGCATTTGGTAATGTCTGTGCCTATCCATCCCAATGGGTCCCAACCAATGATCCTTCCGCAGGAACTGGTTGTGTGCCTATTACAGCTGTCTGTATCTTCTTTTGCTGATTACTTATGAGATAAGATCATTCACAGTTAAGTCATTTTTCTTACTTAGTTCATATGCGGGTGCAATAATGACATTAGGTAATTTTTCAAGCAAGATCTCATAGGGAGAGATGTTCAAATCTCCTCTGGGGGTGACTCTAATTGAATGAAAGACCAAGGGTAATGCCTCCGGCCATTGTAAACCAGACTCTTTACACATTTTGGCTAGTTTATTTTTAATAGTCCAATTATAACGTTCAACCTTGGCACTGGACTGAGGATGATAAACTGTGTGTAATTGTTGTTTTATTCCAAGTAATTGACACATCTTTTTAAACACTATTCCTATAAAGTGTGTACCCTGATCAGATGATATTACATATGTTATACCATATCTACAAACAAATTCCTGTGTAAGTTTCTTTGCGGATGCAGTAGCATAACCCTCAACCCAGCCCGAAAGTACACATACACACACTAATGCATATTGAAGCATTCTAACCTTTGGAAGCTGAATGGCATTAATCTGTATTATCTGGAAAGGACCTGTCATCTGGGGAATATGAGAAGGTACTGTTTTGACTGGTCTTCCTGCATTCTTCTGTAAACAGATAAAACAAGAGGCACAGTATTTGGCTGCAACTGAGGTGAAACCAGGTGCATGCCAATAAGTCTAGATCAGACTGATCATGGCCATCTTACCTGCATGGGTCAGTCCATGGGACATCTGTGCCAATGCTGGCAAGAGTGTTTTTGGGGTGACAGGCTTACCTTCAAAACTGCACCACAAGCCTTCATTATCTTGCACACATTTTGCATTTTCCCACTTAGTCCTTTCCTGTAAATCACAAACCTTTTGCATATCGATAAGAGTTTGTTCACTTGGTATACATACATCAACATTTGTGCATACATTTTCTTTTACAATTTCTTTTTCTGCCGCTGCTTTAGCAGCTATGTCTGCCCTGCGATTGCCTTTGGTAATCTCATCGTGCCCTGTCATGTGTGATTGGCATTTAATGACTGCTATATGTGATGGTAGTTATATTGCATCAAGCAACTCTTTGACCATCTTGGTATGAGCAATTGGATTACCTGTTGCTGTCAGGAAATCTCTTTGTTTCCATAATTCTCCAAAATCATACACAACACCAAATGCATATCTACTGTCTGTGTATATATTTACACTCTTTGCCTTTGCCAATTGGCACGCTTTGGTCAATGCTTTTAGTTCTGCTAATTGTGCTGAATGAGGCCGAGCAAGTGGAGCAGAAAAAACAGTTTGTATATCATCTACCACAGCATAGCCTGATTGAATAGCTCCGGTTTCTGTTTGTCTATGACAACTCTCATCAACATAATAAACTGAATCAGGATTTTCAAGTGGAATTTCTTGCATATCCACCCGTGGGGTAGATTATTCATCTGCTGGTTTACTACAATCATGCGATGCCTCTGGATTAATTCCCCGCTCTCTCCTCTGAAACTCATCAATTTAATTTATAGAAATTAGGGTGGCAGGATTTAAAACATTACATTTGATCAGTGATATATTTGTAGGCATAATGAGAGCTCGTTCCCACTTAGTCAATCGTGCAGCAGTAACATGCCTTGTTTTCTGGCAAGTAATGCTGCAACAACATGGGGTACTTGGACTTTGAGATTACACCCCAGCACAATGTCAGCTGACTTGTCTACTAATAAAGCAGCAGCTGCTTTTGCTCTCAAACAAACTGGTAACCCTTTTGCTACTGAATCCAGTTGGTAACTGTAGTATGCCACAGGTCTTTGCTTATTGCCATGCATCTGCGTAAGCACCCCTGTTGCATGCCCAGTATATTCATGACAGAATAATGAAAAATCCTGTTTGTAATCAGGCAGACCTAATGCTGGTGCAGCTATGAGGTCATCCTTCAATTGTTGAAATTACGTTTTGCTTTGCTCAGTATGTATCAGGGGTTCAGGTAGTGAGGTTTTGATGAGTTCATATAAAGGTGCAGTTAATTGTGAACAGTTAGGTGTCTAATTTCTGCAATATCCTATAATTCCTAGGAAACCCCTTAATTTTCTCTTATTAAAGGGCAATCTAATCTCTTGAATCGCTGCAATCCTATCTGGTGACAAATGTCTGAATCCTTCAGATAGACAGTTTACAATGTATGATACTTTAGTCTGACATAACTGTATTCTGTCTTTTGACACCTTGTGTCCATTTTGTGCTAAGAACTTCAGAAGTTCTGCTGTATCTGTAATTCATGTGGAAAAATTTGGGGCACAAAGTAACAAATCATCCACATACTGTATTAGTGTAGATCCCCCTGGAAGTGTGAGTGATTGCAAATTTTCAGCTAAGATTTGATTAAATATTGTGCAACTATTCAAAAATCCTTGGGGTGTCCTAGTCCAGGTGTATTGCATACCTCAATAGGTAAATGCAAAAAGGTATTGAATGTCTGGATGTATTGGTACAGAAAAGGAAGCAGAACACAAATCAATCACAGAAAAGTGCGTGCTGTCTGGTGGAATCTGCACTAAGTCTCCGCGATGCAATAACTCTTGAATTACTGGATAAATACCCTTCTCAGATTCAGATTTGAGGGGATACTGTGGTCTGCTGGGTATTATTGCTCCTGGTTTAAGTTTTACACTTATAGGAGAAACGTTCAGTATCTCTCCTACATCATTTGTCCCTGTAGTCCATAATGTATCAGGTATTGTTGCTATCATTGCTGATACCTCTGGTAGGAGTTCTTTTAATGGACTAAGGCCCTCATTCAGAGCCACTCGCTAGCGGCAGTACACTCATTCCGAGCGATGTTCGCACATCTGCGCATGAGTACGGTTTTTAGTACGCATGCGCGAACCAGTCAGTGCGGCCGAAAAACAATTGTACGCAATATAGCGAGTGCCTGCTATTTTGAGTGACAGAATGAGGCGTATGTGGGTGGTAACAGGGGAAGGTGCTTGAAAACGGGGAGTGGAGATCCGTTCGCAGGCATGCTTAAAGGTCAAAACGGGCGTTTTATGGGTGTGCATAATTAATATAGCAGCATCAATGACCACGTCACTTGGTTTTTTTTAACTCAGAACTGCTCGCAAAATAGCGGTTGAAAAAACCAACCACAAGAATAGCGAGCAGTTCATATCCTGTTCGATGTACTCGATTAATCTAATAAATAGCGGACATGACGTATGGTGCGAGCGGCCAGGGGGCGTTTTTAAGAAATAAAAGAGCGTATGTTTTGCTCGCTCGTTCAGACTTAGAGGTGTGAACAGACTGCACTGTGCGAACGGATCATTTGCATAGCCACCCCTTGTTTTTGAACGAACGAACGCAAATAGCGAACGGCTCTGAATGAGGGCCTAAGTCTCAAAACATCTTCACTAGGAGGATCAATTAGTAATGTATCATTAAATATATCTTGATTAGAATCTGGTACTTGCAAATAAACTCCATCAGGGGTAAAAATGCTGTACATCCAAGTTTGCAGAGCAAGTCTCTTCCTAACAGATTGGATGGTGCATCAGCGGCAAGCAAAAATGAGTGATCACTTGTTAACAGCCCAATTGTTACTCTTACTTTTTGAGTCTCTTTCAAAGGAATAATTTTGTTGACCACTCCCACTGCATGAACAATATTGTTTGTAGTAGGTAAGGTATTTTTATCTGCTAAAAGTTATCTCGCTGCTCCTGTATCAATGAGAAAGGTATGATTTGATGTGCCAATTGTCAAATCAATGGTTGGTTCCTTTGACTCATAACATTTCAAAGCCATTGTCAGAGTTCAGCCGGGGATCAGCCGTCCCTTACCATCCCGCCGGCTTCCTCTGACTTCCCGGGCTGTCGGGCGGCTGGTGCGGCGACGTGGGAGGTGCTGAGCATTCTCCCTGATGCTGGTGTCTCGGGCGGCCTGGTGCGCGGGGATCGGAGTTCCTGTCATGGGCGCCACCATGACACTTCCTTCTCTGACTATCCTTCCTTCCCTGACAGTCTGGCCAGTCAGCTGACACTGTGGACCAATCAGTGGGCTTCCAGGGGTATATATCCGGCTCCTGTGTATCAGGTAGTTGCCTGAACAACCATTGTCACTTCTAGTGTTACTAGTGGTCTCTCGTTCCAGGTTCCCTTGCTTCCAGTGATCTATTCCTGTGTTCAGCTATATCATCCATCTCACCAGTGCTTTACCATCTCAGCCTGTGTGCAGCTATACCATTCATCTCATCAGTGCTTTACCATCTCAGCCTGTGTGCAGCTATACCATTCATCTCATCAGTGCTTTACCATCTCAGCCTGTGTGCAGCTATACCATTCATCTCATCAGTGCTTTACCATCTCAGCCTGTGAGCAGCTATATCATTCATCTCATCAGTGCTTTACCATCTCAGCCTGTGTACAGCTATATCATTCATCTCACCATTGCTTTACCACCTCAGCCTGTGTGCAGCTATATCATTCATCTCATCATTGTGTTACCACCTCACCTGTATGCAGTATACCTCCATTCCACCAGTGCATTACCTCCGCCGCCTGTGTGCAGTATACTATCCATTTCACCAGTGCTTTACCATCACAGCCTGAGTGTAGTTATACGTACCCACCTCTCCAGCGTCATAATCTCTGGCTGGCTCCAGTACCACTACCCACCTCGTTACTGGACTCTGTGGTCCCTACCTACATGTTACAGTATTTGCACTGTGGTGCACTCTTTCTAACCGGCAACCCGGTAGAGTGTGTCCGCAGTGCACACTTCCTTGTCCCTCAAGTACAGTGTCCCTACATGCCCCTTACTGGCACAGACCCTTTGGGCCCCAAGTGTTCGTCTCTCCTTTTTCCTACGGGCTTTGGTCACCTGATTACGAGGTGCAGCTCAAGCCCATATCCCGATTGGTGGGGTCACTGGCGAACACCATCTCGTTGGTTAGATTCCGCACCTTTGACTAGGTCTCGCCAATGACCATAACCCATGGATGCGGAGGTTGTACCTTCAGGCCCCTCGCCTCCGTTTCCTCCAGCAGTCTCAGGCCTCAGCTTCCAGAAAACCACCTCCCAGCGTGACAGTTTGTTCAGGACAAATGGAAGCTATAGGCTCCCCAGGTACTGGGACTCTCCAGGAGCTAACGGCTTGCATGGATAACCAAGAGGTGGCACAGCAGCATGTGGCC
Source organism: Taudactylus pleione (assembly GCA_031769625.1). Lineage (NCBI taxonomy): Eukaryota > Metazoa > Chordata > Amphibia > Anura > Myobatrachidae > Taudactylus > Taudactylus pleione. The sequence continues at coordinate 12,366,512 of JAUIMM010000039.1, forward strand.
CAGTACCTACAGGAATTATCTGGTCAGCTCCTGTCTATTCAGAACACTCTGGCAGCTATGTCTCATGCTCCACCTTCTGTCGCTCCTACGGTTTCTCCTGTATTACCTTCGGGGGTCGTTCCTCAAAAATCCCGTTTGCACTTGGCTACTCCCGAGAGGTTCGATGGTACTCCTCAACGATGTCGTGGTTTCATAAACCAGTGTGAGATCCAGTTTGAATGCCTACCCCAGAAATTTCCTACCTCCCGGTCTAAGGTGGCCTATGTAATTTCATTACTAACCGGGGCAGCTCTGGATTGGGTCTCCCCCTTGTGGGAATTAGCAGATCCGCTCGTATCTAGATATGAAGAGTTCGTGGCAGCTTTCAAAAGGATCTTCGATGAACCCGGTAGATCTGTCTCTGCTTCTTCAGATTTGCTTCGTGTCCATCAGGGTACCCGGTCCGTCGGGCAATATGTAGTACAATTTCAAAGCCTGGCATCCGAACTAAAATGGAACGAGGAAGCACTTAAGGCAGCCTTCCTACATGCCTTATCTGAGAGGATGAAGGATGAATTGGCATCTAGGGATTTACCTCCCACCTTCTCAGATGTTATATCCCTCTGTATAAAAATTGACCTTCGCCATAGAGAGCAGTGGGGAATTAGGGGGCGTGGAGATCGTCCTCGGGATGGCCCATCCTTGGGAGGTCATTCCTCTCCTTCCTTCTCTAGCAGTGAGGAGCCGATGCAAATTAACAGATCTCGGTTAAGTACCGCCGAACGGAACCAGCATTTTCAAAATAAATTGTGCTTGTATTGTGCTGCTCCGGAGCACACATTAAGGAATTGTCCTGTATTGACGGGAAATGCAAAACCCTAATTGATGTTGGGAGCATGCAATTGGGGGTTATTTCTGACTCCTCCCAAATAAATGACAGTTTATTGCATGTGTCGCTCTCCTACCAGTCCAGGACAAGGATGGTTAAAGCCCTTGTGGATTCTGGGGCTACCGGTAGTTTTATTTCTAAGTCACTGGTTCAGACCCTAGGCATTCCGGTGGTTCCATTGCCAAACAGATTACTGCTCTCTGGTGTAGATGGCAAGACCTTGCTAGGGAGATCCATTTCCTCAAAAACCCTGCCAGTGTTCCTCCGGATTGGATGTCTGCACCAGGAGACTATTGAATTTTTTGCTCTTCCCGACTCAGCCTATGAACTAGTTTTAGGCCTCCCCTGGCTACGAAAGCACAATCCTACATTTGAGTGGTCCAGTATGCAGATTTTATCGTGGGGTCCAAGTTGTTTCCATGGATGTCTCATCCAAGTACTCCCTGTCCGCACTAACGTGGTGTCCTCCAGTGGAAATATAAGCTTCGCCCTGTCTGACAAGCCCAAGTGTTCCTCTGTTCCCGGTCTACCAGCAGCTAATCAAGATTTTGCCGATGTATTTTGCGAACAGGCTGCAGATAAACTTCCACCTCATTGTTCCTGGGACTGTGGTATTGAGCTCCTGCCAGGGAAGAAACCTCCTCGGAGTCGAACCTACTCATTATCAGTTCCTGAAACAGCCGCTATGGCGGCATATATAAAGGAGAATCTAGCTAAGGGGTTTATCCGGCCTTCCACTTCTCCAGCAGGGGCAGGGGTTTTTTTTGTTAGCAAGAAGGATGGCGGGCTTCGGCCTTGTATTGACTACCGGGATCTCAACCAGATTACTGTAAAGAATCGATATCCTCTGCCTCTGATTCCAGAGCTTTTTGATAAAGTTTGCGGGGCCTCTTTGTTCACCAAACTTGATCTGCGGGGTGCGTATAATTTAATACGTATTAAAGCTGGAGATGAGTGGAAGACCGCTTTTAACACCAGAGATGGCCACTTCGATTATCTCGTAATGCCCTTCGGACTCTGCAATGCCCCAGAGATATTTCAGGGTTATGTGAATGAGATCTTCCGGGATGTCCTCTACAGTTTTGTTATAGTCTATTTGGATGATATTCTAATTTTTTCCCAAAATTTGCAAGATAATTGCCAGCATGTCCGCGAAGTCTTGTCACACCTCCGGAAGCATCGTCTTTATGGAAAAATATCCAAGTGCCTTTTCGAACAAACCTCGGTACCCTTCCTAGGGCACATAATTTCTGGAAAGACCCTCCGGATGGATCTGGAGAAGTTAAAAGCCATTTCTGACTGGCCGTTACCAAAATCCTTGAAGGCTACTCAACGCTTCTTGGGTTTTTTAAATTATTACCGGCGGTTTATACCAAATTTCTCCACACTGGTGTCTCCTCTCACAAATCTCACAAAGAAGGGTGCCAATCCCATTCGCTGGCCAGATACTGCCATCCAAGCCTTCCAAAAATTAAAAGAAGCCTTCTCCACTGCACCTATCCTGTGCCAACCCCAATTGGACAAACCGTTCACAGTTGAGGTAGATGCTAGGGGTAGGGGCAGTACTGTCTCAAATCTCAAGTGATGGAAAGTACCATCCCTGTGGGTATTTTTCTCGTAAGTTTTCCATTGCCGAAAAGAACTATGGAATTGGTGACCAGGAACTACTAGCAATGCGGTTAGCTTTAATGGAATGGCGGCATTTGTTGGAAGGAGCCAACTTTCCAGTTACCGTGATCACAGATCATAAAAACTTAATCTACCTCCAAACAGCTCACCGTCTAAATGCTAGACAGGCCCGTTGGTCCTTGTTCTTTTCAAGATTTAATTTAAAACTTCAATTTCGTCCTGGCAGTCTAAACAGAAAAGCTGATGCCCTCTCACGGTCTTTCTTGTCCAGCACTCAGGAAGAGGATCATCAACGTTCCCGACCAATTTTAAATCCTGTAGTCTTCGCCTCTACTCAAATGTTGACTCCTCCCCCAGGGAAAATTTTTGTGACCCCAGAACTACGGGGAAAATTACTAACTTGGGCTCATAGCTCTCTGTTTGCTGGCCATTCTGGTATCCTCAAGACTTACAAGTTCCTTCAGCATTCCTATTGGTGGCCCACAATGAAAGGGGATATTCGAGAATTTATTCTTTCATGTGTAAAATGCGCTCAGCATAAGACTCCCCACAAGAAGGCAGCAGGTCTCCTGCGACCCCTGTCCATTCCTAATACTCCTTGGACCCATATATCCATGGATTTAATCTCTGAACTAACATGCTTCCAAGGATACAATACCATATGGGTAGTTGTGGATCGCTTTTCTAAGATGGCACACTTTATTCCATTGCTCGGTCTCCCTTCTGCTCCTGAGTTGGCAAGAGTCTTTGTTAAGGAAATATTCAGGTTGCATGGACTTCCTAAAGAGATCATTTCTGACCGCGGAGTTCATTTCGTAGCTAAATTTTGGAGAGCCTTATGTAGCACTTGTGGAACCAAGTTAAAAAAAATTTCAGCCTACCATCCACAAACTAATTGGCAAACGTAAAGAGTTAACCAAGAGCTGGAGACTTTCATAAGACTCTTCGTTTCCTCCTCACAAGATAACTGGCTGGATCTATTACCTTGGGCAGAATTTTCACACAACTTCAAATATCATACTTCCTCCAAAGCCACTCCTTTTTTTACGGTGTTTGGGAGACATCCTCAAGTCCCAGATTTTCAAAATTTGCCTACAGTAGAGGTCCCTGCAGTTTCTGAATTGGTGGAGTCTTTTGCAACCGTTTGGAAGAGGGTTCATTCCTCTCTGAAGCAGTCGTCCAAGAACTACAAAAAATTTGCGGATAGACGATGTGTCGCTGTTCCACTGCTGAGAGTTGGAGATAAAGTCTGGGTATCCTCCAGGAACATCCGATTGAAAGTACCCAGTATGAAGCTAGCCCCACGCTTCATTGGTCCTTACCGTGTTCGCAAGGTCATCAACCCAGTTGCGTATAAGTTGGAACTCCCTCCTCAACTAAGACTATCCAATACCTTTCATATTTCTTTGCTGCGTCCTCTAGTGCTGAATTGTTTTCAAACTTCTGCTCCCAAGTTACCTCAAGTGCAAACTTCTCAAGGTACAGAGTTCGAGGTAGGGAGGATTTTGGACTCTTGATTTACCAAATCTAACAACCTCCAATATCTCATTGACTGGAAAGGGTACGGTCCGGAAGAAAGGGCATGGATCAGAGCCACAGACGTTCACGCGCCTCAAATGGTTCGAGCCTTCCATATTAGATTTCCTGGTAAACCTGGTGGGTGCCCGGTGGGTGCCGTGAATGGGGGGGTACTGTCAGAGTTCAGCCGGGGATCGGCCATCCCTTACCATCCCGCCGGCTTCCTCTGACTTCCCGGGCAGTTGGGCGGCTGGTGCGGTGACGTGGGAGGTGCTGAGCATTCTCCCTGATGCTTGTGTCTCGGGCAGCCTGGTGCGCGGGGATCGGAGTTCCTGTCATGGGCGCCACCATGACACTTCCTCCTCTGACTATCCTTACTTCTCTGACAGTCTGGTCCACAGCGTCAGCTGACCGGCCAATCAGTGGGCTTCCAGGGGATATATATCCGGCTCCTGTGTATCAGGTAGTTGCCTGAACAACCATTGTCGCTGCTAGTGTTACTAGTGGTCTCTTGTTCCAGGTTCCCTTGCTTCCAGTGATCTATTCCTGTGTTCAGCTATATCATCCATCTCACCAGTGCTTTACCATCTCAGCCTGTGTGCAGCTATACCATTCATCTCATCAGTGCTTTACCATCTCAGCCTGTGTGCAGCTATACTATTCATCTCATCAGTGCTTTACCATCTCAGCCTGTGTGCAGCTATACCATTCATCTCATCAGTGCTTTACCATCTCAGCCTGTGAGCAGCTATATCATTCATCTCATCAGTGCTTTACCATCTCAGCCTGTGTACAGCTATATCATTCATCTCACCAGTGCTTTACCACCTCAGCCTGTGTGTAGCTATATCATTCATCTCATCTGTGCGTTACCACCTCGCCTGTGTGCAGTATACCTCCATTCCACCAGTGCGTTACCACCGCCGCCTGTGTGCAGTATACTATCCATTTCACCAGTGCTTTACCATCACAGCCTGAGTGAATTTATACATACCCACCTCTCCAGTGTCATATTCTCTGGCTGGCTCCAGTACCACTACCCACCTCATTACTGGACTCTGTGGTCCCTACCTACATGTTACAGTATTGCACCATGGTGCACTCTTTCTAACCGGCAACCCGGTAGAGTGTGTCCGCAGTGCACACTTCCTTGTACCTCAAGTACAGTGTCCCTACGTGCCCCTTACTGGCACAGACCCTTTGGGCCACGAGTGTTCGTCTCTTCTTTTTCCCACGGGCTTTGGTCACCTAGTCAAAGGACCACGACCTGCTTACGAGGTGCAGCTCAAGCCCATATCCCGATTGGTGGGGTCACTGGTGAACACCGTCTCGTGGGTTAGATTCCGCACCTTTGACTAGGTCTCTTCAACGACCAAGACCCGTGGATGTGGAGGTCGTACATTCAGGCCCCTCGCCTCCGTTTCCTCCCGCAGCCTCAGGCCTCAGCTTCCAGAAAACCGCCTCCCAGCGTGACAGCCATAGTATCTATGGGAACAGCAACATCCCATCATTGCAGATCCTCATCACTATCCCCATCACGGTTTCCTTGCTTACGTTGCACTGGCTTTTTAGGGAATTTACATTGATGTACAAAATGTCCTTTCTTGTGGCAATTATCACAAATCAATTGTGATCTGTCAAACTTGGGATGCCTGGTACACCCATTTATATTTCTCTGTGAGTTTGCCATATCACAAGTGGCTTGGGCAGCCTCAACTTGTAGATTCATAAGCTTAGTTTCTGTGCTAATTTTCTTTGTTACCAAATTATCTTCATGATGGACTGCTAAGGTCGACAGATCCTCTGGAGTTTTCTTACGCCATAATGGATGATTTATTGTCAATTGTGCTTTTATTTGTGGTTTAAGACCTTCTACAAATGCACCAGCCAACATGGGAGCTAGTGCTCTGTGTTCAAATATGTCATCAACTGCTCCATAATTCTGCACCAGTTTTGAATCTATCCCAATATTCCATAACTGCTTCTGTTGGACTTTGTTTAATCATCATGATTTTTCCCCAGTTAGGCTGGCATGGAAATTGTTCTGTAAAGGCCATCATCAAATTCCTCCATTCCTTATCTAATTCTTGCCTATCCGTGTCTAAAGCTGGTTTAAAAGCCATAGTGGCCCAACATGCTTCTTTAGTTATTGCAGTAAATTCCTGAACTATCAGTAATGCATTAAATAACTGTGCCATGTCTTTATGTGTAGGTGCAAATGTTTTGTACAACCTCTCAAGTTTAATCTTAACTTCTGCGGGCTTTTTTCTATACTCTGAACATTCAATACAAATCTGCTTCAACTCTGCCCTTGTCCAAGGCACATGTATGGACCACGATTTATCCTCATCTGTAGTTACTAATCTCAATGGAGCTTGTTTAACTATTTTCTTTTGAGGATCTTGACTTCACGTTCCTTCAGTAATTATATTATCTACATGTACATTTGCATATTGAGGTCCTATCTTTCTGCTGTCTGTTTTTTTAGCTTCTAATTTTTCCTCCTCTATTTCAGGAGCAGATGTAGTAGCAGTGCTCTTTTGCTTTGCCAGTGCTGGTAGTACATGTTCTAATGAATCTGACTGTTCTGGTTCAATTGTTCTAACAGGCATAGTTTGTACTAACAAAGGTGAATTGTTCTGACTTAACACTTGAGGCTCATATGCTGGGGAGACATACAATTAGATGATTCAAACCACAATGTATAGGATTTCCATTCCTCTCTGTCTTCTCCCAATTTATCTCTTAAACACCTCCACTTATCTATATCAAAAGTACCAATCAATGGTATATCTGTATATTTTGCATGCCATTTCCTGAGAAATTTCACAGTCACACTTCCATACTTCTGATACATCATACTTGCTGGACTGCTGTGTGGGATCTCCATTAGAGATTTTCCCACTGAGGATTTTCCTTGTCCCATTGTAAAGGCTTATTCCTTAACTTTATAGTCCAGCACAATATCCAATACAATGGTAACAGGGTCGCTCCCCTATTTCAAAGGAAAATTACACTCCACTTAGTTGGAAAACCTTGTTATCTTGCCAGATAAAATGGCTTTGAACAGGCACACGTGTTACACACACTATTAAACTCGGCTTTATAGTGTACACAGTGTTTTCACAATAGGGACTGTCCCTTAACTATCCAGCATGTGGGTGGTTAACCGTAGCTTCCTCCCTCACACTGGCCCCAGTCCAAACTCTGACGGCGTAAAGCTTCGGCCAGACTCACTCACTGCCTCACAGCAATTCACTTCCTCATTTAGCAAGACATGGCAGGCAAAATACAAAATACAAACATGTATTTCTTTAAACAAAGGAAACTGCAATTTCCTTACAGCACATATCTTATCACAACTAAAAATTATATAAAACTGGTTCCATACTTATAATCTTCAACAAGACTCAAACCAGCAATGACACACAAAGGCAGCTGACTCGAGACAGAAAATCCAGAGCAGAAGTAAGAAAACACGTTCTCACCTGTGGCCACAGTTGGTCCAAATCTCCTAGCCCCGTGCCTGCCTTCCTTCTTCATGTGTCAATGTTGGTTAGATCTCTGTGGGACCTCCAAAATTATATAGAAATGATCAAATATAGGATGAAGTCTCCTTGAAGATTGTATTTTTAAGTATGTATGTACAGAGCTGGCAGTACATCATTGCAAGTTGCTCATGCATTGATTGTACAGATATTATATACCAAATATGATATAACATATAAACCAATCAAATGATTAAAACAATTGTCACAATTTCACTACCCCTCTAAACCAATCAGTAATTAATTTACCTCCTAATTGAAAGTAATCCAATCTCATTATTATAGTCACGTAGCCCTAATCACGGGTGTATGACCCAGACATCTAAACAGACGTTTAACCTTTACACATTCTTATCAGTTCCCTATGATTCCAATAACTGGCCTACCACAAAGATATTTTAAGCCTAGACATAGCATGCAGCTGGGTATACTTTCTTATAGCCTCGCAAATTTTGCAATTGTTGTATTATTTATTAGAAATGTGTGCACGTATTAGAAATTTTCATTAAAGACATATTTATATAGAAAACAATTACCAATGGTTTCATTCAGCTGCCATCTTGTCTCCAGGCTGCCATATCACAATGCTTATTTGTGAGCTGAGCTGAAAATTGCAGTGCCCATTACACATGCATATGGCTTGCAAAAGAAAGCTTCCACTTAACAAAGACCAATATTCAGGCTATGCTCAGGTGAGACATTCATCTTTCCTCCACCACTATATTTGACTGTAGCCATATCTTACATGGGGTGAGTGTAAACTCAATATGTAGAGTAAAATTCGAGCCAAATAGGCAGTTCACACATTGTAATGATAAGCTCTGCACACCCTACTACTTGGGCACATTCCTTCCTCACACATCTTCCTGCCCCTGTCCTCCTGATGCTCACCACAGAATGCAGCAGTCCATGCCCCTTGCAGGAGCAACAACTGAGCCCAGCCAATTCCTATTTATAGTTGATGCCAAGCCACGCTCTCTCCCACCAGAAGCCAGGGACATGTATTAACAATTTCTTCCATGCTAGTAAATGAATTAGTTCTATAGTACCATTCCTCAGGAACCATGCTCATTATGCCAATAAGAGGAGGGGACTGGAGTGTGTCAAGATCACTAACTTTGATTGATAGGCAGGAGAATCTTGGTGTAGTTTCCATAAAAACATACCAAGCATCCATGTTCATTCACAGTTCTGCTCCACCAGGTAATGGACTAATATAGTAACAATGTATAATTCAACTGCATGGTCTGGAATCTGATCCCTAGAGGAGGGAGTGGGTCCTATATGCACTGGAGATTTCTCCTGTACTCATTGTCCAGCCCAACCGTGCTAGCTAATAACAACTCTATTGACTTTTGATACTCTGTTTACTCTAAATATTCAACATCACTGCCAGAATCACACTCCAGAATTGTAAAAAATCAGGTACTTAGGCCCTTTACCACACCCGGCGCTATTGATTTACTAGCTGGCATGTGTTTGCTGGCCAGTCATCTCAGGATTCCCCTGTTACTGTGGTCTGGCCACCTTGCCTGGGTACCGCCATCTTGCCTGAGGTCAGCTGATACTGTTACAGCCATTTACAGAGTCTCTACAGTGAACATGATATCAATGTCCTACCCTGCAAGTAGAGGTCTCTATTTAAATTGCTCTCTGCCACCTGCTCATGGCCAGTACAATTAGTATTCTAAGTAATCCTTGTCTTTTTTGTTAGAAGTGGTTTTCTGTTCCTGAGCTTACTGCATCTATTCCAGTTCCTCTCCGCTGTTATTTAGAGTGCTCCTATTTCTGCTATTGATTCAGCCATGTGTTCAGCACTCTCCATTCTGCAGCAAGGAATCATCATCTGTTCTCCCTGTTGTTATCAGAGATCATCCTGACACCAGTGTGGTGTCTGCTACCTGCAGTATTATCTACTCTTCCAGCTACAGTCTGCTGTTCTATAGCATCATGAATGCAGTCACCATCACCATATGATAATATCTCTGTACATAGCTGCTACCATTAACTGTTACCAGTTCTACAGCTGACACAGCACAGCAGAGACAAATGTTCCTAGTGTTACAGACCGAATTATCTCATATTCATAAGCACTCATGTGTTCTAGATCATATTAGTATAGCTGCCACTGCCAGGTAGCATACTTGCTTTAAGATAATTTTGTTCTATTCTCCTGTGTCTAGTTAAACACAGAGATTTGCTGTAACAAGGGGAGTGATCATCAGTTCTCCCTAAAACACATACTCATCTGCACTTTGCTTGTGGTGGAGGAGAAGGGGTAATGCAGGGCATACTTGCTGGCATTCAGCTCCCTCCTTCCAGGAGGGAGTTGAATGCCTGCCTACAGCAGGGGGCATGGCCGGGCAATGACTCCGTATTGGGGGCAGGGCCAGGGGTGTGACCACACAATAGCATCATCATGGTCCCGTCTCCTCTTCACAATACCGAAAATAAAGGAATTGTGAAGCAGGGGGCGGAGCTATGATGATGCAATTCAACGTCGGGAGCGGCACCCGATATTTAGGAAGCTCTCAACCAAATCGGGATGGTAGGCAAGTCTGATGCAGGGCCGTAACTAGGGTGGTGCGGCCGGTGCTGATGCACAGAGCGCTGGATGCCCTGACGTGGAACCGGCCACCACCACAATCTGTATTTTCTGGTGCCAGCTGCAATGTATGTGACCATTTCTACTCCTGTCTGCACTAGTGTGTGTGGGGACTCAGAAGAGATATAGTGACAGCTCTCGCACAGTGCCTCCTGTACTCCTCCTGTGCCATGTCACCTAGATCTCTCTCTGTGCTGACTGCTGATGCCTCCTCCTCCTCCCTATGCATTTGAGCCTAGTAATAGTGTTAGTGTCTGGGGACACAGACATGGAGGTGATGGACAGTGCTGGGGACACAGTTATGAAAATGAGGAGGCTGGGGACACAGACATGAAGGATAGGGATGGTGCTGGGGACACAGACATGGAGGTGTGGGTGTTGGGGACACAGACATTAGAGTGCAGGTGCTGGGGACAAACATGGAGGTGAGGCTGCTGGGGACACAGACATGGAGGTGAGGGTGCTGGGGACACAGACATTAGGGTGAAGAAGCTGGAGACACAGACATGGAGGTGAGGGTGCTGGTGACACAGACATTAGGTTGCAGGACCCCGGAGTCACAGACATGCTGGGGATGCAGACATGAGGGTGCTGGGGATGCACACATAAGAGTATGCCCCTCCCTTGGTAGACCATACCCTTTAAAGAATGATGGGGGGTGCTGATGATAGTATAGTGTCTCATGGAGGTGGAATGTAATAATTTGAGGGACTCTACTTCCACTGGGGGGTGGGGAGTATTGCCCCAATAAAATCAGGGGAGGAGGGGGGTGCAAAAAAACAGGAATCCATTACACTGTGATTGGGTTATACAACAGGGTAACTTTTATCACTAAGCAGATGGGGGGTAATGTTAAAGGAGAACAATTGCCACAGGGGATGCTCTATTGCCAATATATGATGGGAGCTAATTTACAATGGGGGCCTATGGTGTGATACTACTTAGTCATACTTTTTTTTTTTTCAATTAAAGATTTTATTAATTTTTAAAATGTTTTTAACTTTAAGAAACATTTGTTAAAAACATTGTCAGCTACAGTAAGTGGTTAATAATTTTAAGATTGTATTTTACTTTATAGTAAGAAGCAGCACTGTTTATAAACTAAAATGTATTGTTTGACTAATGCTTTGTAACTTAGATTTGTACTTTTGCTATAGTTATCTGTAGTTTATTGTACTTATGCTCTGTAATTCTTTTATGACTCAAGTTTACCAATTTTACAGCACTACAGAAACATTATGGTGCCTTATAAATAAAAGATAATTATAACAGAGTATATTATTAACATCATTCACATTCCCCCCCCAAATTGCATAAATATATAGTAAAGTAGGGGTGTGCACCGGCCACTTTTCGTGGTTTGTGTATTGGTTTTGGTTCTGGATCTTTCTTCGTGTTTTGGATCTGAGTTAGTTTCGACAAAACCACCCTTCCGTGTTTTGAGTTTTGGATCTGTATTTTTAGGGAAAAAAGCATAAAAACTGCTAAAATCACAGAATCTTTTTTTCCTACGCTATTATTAACATCAATAACATTCATTTCCACTAATTTTTAGTCTATTCTGAACACCTCACACCAGTCACAATATTGTTTTTAGGCCAAAAGGTTGCACCAAGGAAGCTGGATGACTATGCTAAGCAACACAAGTGTGCGGCACAAACACATGGCACATCAAGGAGTGACACTGCAGTGGCAGACAGGATGGCAGTTTGAAAAACTAGGCCCCAAAGAGTACATAATGCAAAGAACAAAAAGAGGTGCAAGATGGAATTGTCCTTGGACCCTCCCACCCACCCTTATGTTGTATAAACAGGACATGCATACTTTAACAAACCAATCATTTCAGCGACAGGGTCTGCCACACGACTGTGGCTGAAATGATTGGTTCGTTTGGGCCCCCACATAACAAGCTGGCAATTAATCTGTCCTTGCACAAATTGGCTCTACAGAGGCAAGATGTCGTCCTCATCCTCCTCATCCACCGATTCCTCACCCTCATCAGTGTTGTATACATACTCATCCTCACAGAGTAATAATTCATCACCGCTGGAATCCACCACCACAGGTCCCTCTGTACTTTCTGGAGACTGGTCTGCCCGGAAGAATTGATAATTCATTTTTATGAACATCATCTTCTCCACGTTTTGTGGTAGCAACCTCCTACGCCTTTCGCAGACAAGGTTCCCGGCTGCACTAAAACCTCTTTCAGAGTACACACTGGAAGAGGGGCAACTTAGGTAAAATTGAGCCAGTTTGTACAGGGGCCTCCAAATTGCCTCTTTTTCTTGTCAATACAGGCATTGTCTGACATGCCTACTTGGATGCTGCTGATATAATCCTTCACCATTCTGTCAAGTTTGACAGTATCATATGCAGTGACAGTAGACATGTCAGAAATTGTTGGCAGGTCCTTCAGTTAGGACCAGATGTCCAAACTTGGTACTGCCTGCCCTGCATCACCGCCAGCGGGTAGCTTAGGATATCTAAGTTGTTTCCTGGCAGCCCCAGTTGCTGGAGAAAATGAAGGAGTTGTTTACATGTCAAGTTTCACTTCAGCTGACAGTGTTTTCACCAGCAGGTCTTTGCTCCTCTGCAGGCTTGTGTCCGCTGGAAAGAGAAACACCATGTAGGCTTTAAACCTAGGATTGAGCACAGTGGCCAAAATGTAGTGGTCTGATTTCAACAGATTGACCACCCTCGAATTCTGGCAAAGTGAATGAAGGGCTTCATCCACAAGTCCCACATACCGAGCAGAATCACTCCATCTTAGCTCCTCCTTCACTTTCTCCAGCTGCTTCTGTAATAGCCTGATGAGGGGAATGACCTGACTCAAGCTGACAGTGTCTGAACTGACTTCACATGTGGCAAGTTTGAAGGGCTGGAGAACCTTGCACAACATGGAAATCATTCTCCACTGCGCTTGAGTCAGGTGCATACCCCCTCCTTTGCCTATGTCGTAGGTGGATGTATAGGCTTGAATGGCCTTTTGCTGCTCCTCCATCCTCTGAAGCATATAGAAGGTTGAGTTCCACCGCTTCACAACATCTTGCTTCAGGTGATGGCAGGGCAGGTTCAAGAGTGTTTGCTGGCACTCCAGTCTTTGGCGCGCAGTTGCTGAATGGCAAAAGTGGCCAGAAATTTTTCAGGCCACCCAAAGAGTCTCCTGCATGCCCTTGTCGTTTTTCAGAAATTATGCACCACCAATTTTATTGTGTGAGCAAAACATGGGACGTGCTGGAATTTGCTCAGATATACTGCCCACACAATATTGGTGGTGTTGTCAGATATCACAAATCCCCAGGAGAATCTAAGTGGGGTAAGCCATTGGGTGATGATTTCCCTCAGTTTCTCTAAGAGGTTGTCGGCGCTGTGCCTCTTACTGAAACCGGTGCTTCACAGCGTAGCCTGCCTTGGAACGATCTGGCATTTCTGAGATGCTGCTACTGGTGACACTGCTGTTGTTGCTGTGTAATGCGATACATCTACCCAGTGGGCTGTCACAGTCATATAGTCCTTAGTCTGCCCTGTTCCACTTGTCCACATGTCCGTGGTTAAGTGGACATTGGGTATAACTGCACTTTTTAGGACACTGAGGACACTTTTTTTCTGCCGCCTCTGTACATTCTCGGTATCGCCTGCCTAGTGAAGTGGAATCTAGATGGGATTTGGTACCGGGCACACACTACCTTCATCAATTGTCTAAATCCTACTGCACTAATGGTGGACACAGGATGCACGTCTAACACCAACATAGCTGTCATGGCCTCAGTTTTCCGCTTTGCAACAGGATGACTGCTTTCGCACTTCAGCCTCCTCGCTAAGGACTGTTGGAGGGTCAATTGCTTAGTAAAAGAAGTAGTGGTGTTCCAACTTCCTCTCTGGGATGATGAATACCTCCCAGCAGCAACAGCAGCAGCAGTAGGCATAGCAATGCAGGATCCTCCAGAGGAATCCCAGATAAGAGAGGTGTCAGTCATGCCAGTGACATGGCCTGCAGGACTACTTCCGATCCTGACTCCTGACTGAGGAGGAAATTGACAAGGAGGGAGATGATGGTGTGGTTTGCAGGTACTTGGATACAACAGGACAAAGTGATTTATGTGTCCCTGGACTGATTATGGTCTTAGCCACAGTTTCTGAACTTTGCAGTAACTTTCTATGAATGTGCTGCAGGTGACGTATAAAGGAAGATGTTCCTAGGTGGTTCAAACCCCTACTTATTTCACCTTTACATATGCAACATACAGTATAGCAAGACAATAGTTGTCTGAATTTGGAATTAAATATTTCCAGACCAAAGAGGTGGAATATTTGGTCTTCTGCCCAGGCATGACCATGATGGGCTTTTTCATCCCATGGACAACTATCTCCCCCTGTGCCTGATTTAAAGAATTACATCACCATCAGAATCCTCCTCGTCAACTTCCTCCTAAGCGCCAGCTACACCAATATCCTCATCCTGTTGAACTTCAACAGTGACATCTTCAATTTGAATATCAGCAACTGGACTGTGGGTGCTCTTTCCAGCACTTGCAGAGGGCATGCAAATGGTGGAAGGAGCCACCTCTTCCCGTCCAATGTTGGGAAGGTCAGGCATCGCATCTGCCGCCATACTTGGAATCGATATGATATGTGATATCTTGCATAGTTGTTTGCTGTGCTTTTGCCAGCTTAACTCATTTCATTTTTCTAGAGGGAGGAGGGCTTCCATCGTCATGTGAAGCTGAACCACTAGACATGAACATAGGGAAGGACCTTAGCCGTTCCTTGCCACTCCGTGTCGTAAATGGCATATTGGCAAGTTTATGTTTCTCCTCAGATGATTTAAATTTATTTTTAAGGTCATTTTACTAAACTTTGGCTTTTTGGATTTTACATGCCCTCTACTATGACATTGGGCATCGGCCTTGGCAGATGACGATGGCATTTCATCGTCTATGTCATGAATAGTGGCAGCAGCTTTAGCACTAGGAGGAAGTGGTTCTTGATCTTCCCCTATTTTAGCCTCCATTATTTTTAGGGAGTGAGTAACCCCTAGAAAAGCTTTTTTTATTTAAAGGGCAGCATACTCCTGCATCACACAGGACAGCACCTGTACAAAATTGAAAAAGGGCAGCGGCCTACACCACAACACACAGGACAGCCCCTGTAAAAGTTTTTTTTTTGAAGGGCAGCATACCCCTGCACCAAACAGGACAGCACCCGTAAAAAATTGACGAAGGGCAGCGGCCTACACCACAACACACAAGACAGCCCCTGTAAAAGGTTTTTTTTTTGAAGGGCAGCATAGCCCTGTATCAAACTGGACAATACCTGTAAAAATTATTTGCATTTTTGTGCAGCGTAGCCCTGCACCACACAGGACAGCACCTGTAAAAATTTAAGAAGGGCAGCAGCCTACACCTCAACACACAGGACAGCACCTGTAAAAATTATTTGTATTTTATATTTTTGGGCAGCGTAGCCCTGCACCACACAGGACAACACCCAAATTGTAGAAGGGCAGTGGCCTACACCACAACACACAGAAGGGGGCCCTAGACTGCACACCCTGAATATATATATATATATATATATATATATATAATGGGAGGTGCTACATGTGGAGACTATTGTTGCAAACACAAGAAGAAAAAGTACAAGTGCACAACTCCAACATTACTAATATAATTTTGCAATACATAGATGTTTTAGCATAATCATGGCCATGGTTATGGGCCTACCCACCGCACCCAGGTAACCTCTGAGGGTAGGTCCCTAAAATACTGGGGTTGAAATCCAGAGCAATGGACACACCAAAATAGATCAGCTGAGCCACCCCAGGGCATCACCCTAATGACAGAATGAAGTGTAAGAAAGTGTAAGATGGATAGAGCAGCTACTGCTGCATATACAAGAAGGTGAAAAATAGAGGTTTAAAAATAATACATATATATTAAACAAACAATAGAGGTGCTAAAATTGCAAAAAGGAAAATGTGTTTATAATGCGATGCCCTGAAGCAGCCCAACCAAAGCAATCCAGGGGACCCACACCCCAAAAATCAACCCTTAGCTGCACTGCAGTATAAAAATGTATAGGACTTACCTAGGATTGTGCCTTGTACTAAGGTGCAGTCAAAATGCCAGGATCCCTGCTTAAAACCAATGGGGGAGGGGTGCTAGTCTACGCTGAAGGCGTCTCATACCTTCAGGTGTGCATGGGAGCACACCAAATAGAGTATATAGAAAAGGGGGCCCTAGACTGCACACTATGAATATATATATATATATATATATATAATATATATATAATGGGAGGTGCTACCTGTGGGGACTATTGTTGCAAACACAAGAAGAAAAAGTACAAGTGCACAGCTCCAACATTACTAAATATATATAATACATTATGCAATAGAATTTTGTATAGCAAGACAGTAGTTGTCTGGATTTGGACTGACACAACACACAGGACAGCACCTGTAAAAATTATTTGTATTCTATATTTTTGGGCAGCATAGCCCTGCACCACACAGGACAGCACCTGTAAAAATTATTTGTATATTTGGGCAGCATAGCTCTGCACCACACAGGACAGCCCCTGTAAAAATTATTTGTATTTTTGGGCAGTGTAGTCCTGCACCACACAGGACAGCCCCTGTAAAAATTATTTGTATTTTTGGGCAGCAGCCCCTTGATAGGAGCACAGCACCCCTGCGAACCTACCTACGCCGGTGACAGGTGTGGCTGGCTAACACGGCACACACACAAAAAATATATATATATTTTTTTAACACTGGTGGTGGTAGGTGAAGAGAGCACTCCTGAAGGACGAGTACCCCCTGAACACAGCCCTACAGCCAGCCAGCCCCTATGGACAGGACAACAGACAGCCCCTATATGGACAAGAGTAGCCAGCCAGCCCCTATGTATATGGACAACAGTAGCCAGCCAGCATCAGCAACAGCTCCCAGCTCCCTCCCTCTTCACAGTAGCCAGTCAGCCCAGTATTGTAATGTATATAACTATATAAGTAGTGTACTACTAAGTTTATTATTTTTATTTATTATCACAACTGTACAGTAGCCAACAGCTCCCAGCTCCCTCCCTCTGCCAGTCCCTATGGACAGGACAACAGCCAGCCCCTATACAGACAACAGTAGGTAGCCAGCCCCTATGTATGGACAACAGTAGCCAGCCAGCCTCTTCACAGTAGCCAGCCAGCCCAGTATGTAATGTATCACACAACACTAGCCAACAGCTCCCAGCTTCCTCCCTCTGCATGCACGCTCCACAGCCGGAATGAAAAATGGCAGCGATTGCGGGATCTTTTATAGAATCCAAAACCCACGAGAATCCAACAGCAGGAAGATAACGTTTTGCCTCGATTTCAGTTACGAGCCAGGTGGGAAAACCCGAGCCTGACTCGGTTCCCGGTTCGGATCGGGGGGACTTGGGGGGGTTCGGATTTTGGAAATTCAAACCCGCTCATCCCTAATATAAAGTCGTAACACAGAATGACTAAATGCATTATTATTATAAATAAGTACAGTACATGTAATTTTACTATGTTCATATGAAAAAGAAAATACAGTAGCTGTTCCATGTGTAAGATCACCTTTAAATTAACATTGACATTTTCTTATTATATTATTTTAAACATATGATTACATTTTAACACTCTTAAGACTATAAGAGCATTTCCTTACAAAAAGCTTTACAACTGTGAGAACAATTAATCACACATTCTGATATTATTACACTTCTTATGGTCTTCAGCCAAGTTGTCCTCAGGGCTAGCAGTAGGAGTTCAAAATCCATCTGTGAATTTAAACACTTATGTGTGCCTCTATACAAGTTTATTTAAAACATTTACCAATTGAATTGCTTTTTCATTTCATTATTGAAAACTTAACTAAAAAAGTGAATCAAAATTAATATTTGGTCAAACAAAAGTGTATTGCAAGGGAAAGGCAAATCATGCTCATGTACTGTACTCATGTAAAGCTATTTAGTCAAATTAGATCCTGCCCTATATCATTTTCACAGGATAGTACAGTATTTTTTCCTCTAAGTTATGAATATTAATTTGAATGAAACCCTAGAAATATAAAATTTTATATACCACAAAGATAAACTAATCTGACATTACCAAACTCCGCCAAAAATTGGGCCTCATAAAGAGGCAAAACATCATCTTTCGTGGACAAACATCATCCCTGGACTTTTGTCCAGGAATGATGATGTTTGTCCGTGAAAGATGACGTTTTGCCTCTTTCTGAGTCCCGATTTGAGTCCCAGCATTTGAAAGAATATTGTCTTTTGTGGGTCAACTATAGGTACCAAGCCTCCCCAACATGCTGGTACATGGAGAACCACAAGTACCAGCAAGTTGGGCATTTAGGGCCCACTGGTACCTGTAGTACACCTGTAAAAGAAATATTAAAATTAATACACTACACCGATTTAAAAAAAATTATTTATCTCGCCTTTACCTGTTTTTTGTGTAGCTGCCGCCACCCCAGGACTTTGTCATCTTTGTCATCTTTGAGCACCAACCCACCAGGGTTTCAGCATCTTTACCTGGCGAGCGACGGCCTTCAAGATCTTTTTCGTGGCTGCAGCCACCACAGGACATTGGTGTCTTCGCCTGGTGGGTAAGGTGCCAATCTGGTGTCTTCACCTGGGAAGCGGTGGCCTTTAAGCTCTTTTTCGTGGCCGCTGCCACCCCAGGACTTTGGCGCCTTTGTCTGCAGGGTGCCAACCCGCCAGGGCTTTGGCATCTTTGCCTGGTGAATGCCAACCCACCAGGGCTTTGGCGTCTTTGTATGGTGGTTGTCAACCTGCCAGGGATTTGGCGTCTTTATCTGGTGGGTGCCAACCTGCCAAGGCTTTGGGGTCTTCACCTGGTGGGCATCAACCCACCAGGGCTCCACATCTTTGCCTTGTGGGCTCCAACCCACCAAGGCTTCAATGACTTCACCTAGGGGGTGGCAGCCAATTATTTTTTTTGCAGCCACAAAGGCTTCCGGCATTTTCTCCTAGTGAGCAGCAGCCTGTGTCAGCTCTTTTGCATGGCCGCCGCCCACTAGGACTTCCAATGTCTTATTTTTTTCAGCAGTTCTTCACTGCTGCTTCCCCACCATCATACTGCCATACCGTCTCCTAGCGCAGGCTTATGTAAGCCAGCTGAGGGGGCGGTGCGATGATGTCGCGAGCTGTGATCTTTGAATTTCAAAAAAGGTGCTAGGGTGCCATTTTTGAAATGGGTACTGCTGCCAAACTCTGCAAAATGGCTAACAAGGACTGATTCCTTTTGGATCCAGACCTGCCACCAACACCAGCACCGCTCCTGGGTCCCTCTGCCACCAGGTCCTACTGCACAACCGCCGTTGATGCCAGCACTGATGTCGCCCACACTGCCACTGCTGATGCTGGCACCACCATCACCCACATATCCGCCCCTGATGCCTGCACCACTGCCGGTCCTTACCTGGCTAACTGCCACACCATAACCGGATATCCGCCGCTGCTAACGCTGCTACAATTGCCGGGTTCCACTGACACTAATGCCCACACTGGCCAGCCATCTTGGTGCACCCAAGTGAAGCCACAGTTTGTACACCTGCTGATGGCTCCAACTGAGGCTATTCAACAAATTGAAGCTTCCTATTTCTGTAATGGAGCATTTGTGAGGTAATAGTTTAAAAACTATAACTTTCTAATTTACCTGAACCCCAAAATCACCTACCCTGGAACAATAGCTACCCAACAAAACAAACCCCAAGTCTAAATTTGCCCCCCCTATCCTGACTTATGTGTTCCCACATATCCCCCTAGAGAACAGCAGAACAGTGGTCCTAATTGAAAGTAAGAATTTTAAATTACTCCCAAATCCTCATGTTTTTTTGCCATGAAATTTGGCATGCAGCACCGAACGACTGTTTTACCTGTCCATTACAATTTCAGCTCGGTACCTCCAAGAGCTTTTCAGGTGTAGCCCATTAAACACCATGACCCCCCTCTGGAATTCTCTATATAGAATTCAGGTTTTTTTTATATTCAGCCTTAATATATGAATAATATTTATATTGTAGTAAGGTAGCCTTATAGTAGAAGCACGCACACTGATTCTGGTCTTCTCCACCACTGTTTTTACTGTTCTTAGGATGAGCGCAAAACTATGACTTTCACAGAGAAGTGTGTTCACAACCCTATCACTTACTAACAGAGACCTACTATACTACCTAGTCACCGGCCATTATCTGGCATCGGTCATGATGACACATGGCCTGCAGAGGCCTTAAAATCCCTTTCCTCCTCCCTCTCCCAGATTGACAGGCAAACTACACCCCCTCCTTGTCTTTAAAAGAGAGGCCTTCACAGGAGTTAAGATTTGGACAGACATACTGCCATCCTGCAGAGAAAAACACAGCATTTTCAACAAGAATGTAAAACACCCATTTTATTTTTCAAATGCACAACTTTCCAAGCTTGACACTAAACACCCCTGACTCCTTACAGAGTGCACTGCCCCTTTTGCCACATTGAATATATATATATATATATATATATATATATATATATATATATATATATATATATATGATGAATGTATATATACAAGTAAAAAGATGTGGGTGACCATGTCTGACTGAGCCCCAGCTTCACTCATTTCTGTCCCCCCACTTTGCCTGACCCCACTCTTTCTCTGTCTGCTGTTCTGGCCTGCCTCTCTTTAGGTACTGTAGGGATGCACATCGGATCAAAATATGTCCAGTGGTTTAAGAGATTAGCCTGCACGAACAGGCAGACCCTTAAACTGGGGACTTTTTTTTATTTTTATGTCAAAAATTACGTTCTAGCTCAGTCAAGTCTCACACCTTTCTGGGAAGGTGCAGCACTTCCACAAATAGGCCCTATAACCAGGGGTCCCTATTCGGAAGCAGATTGCAGTACTCGCCAGACAGGGGTAGAGTTGACTCCAGCCAAAGACCACACTGCCGCTCAGATTTTAGAGGCGGTGGTTGTTGACCAGTGTATAACAACCCTAGGGCAGAATATGCAGCCCTGGGATATACATGCTAATACTCAATATTTAGAGGAATTAATTACAGTATTGGTGCAGTATGATACCACTGGTAATATGTCAAAAATGCCAGAAAAGGCACCAGGGAAAGGTCGACCCATTAAGAAGGCAGCCCACTGGCCTGTGACCCTGACTCTCATCCCTCCTCAAGTAAACACCACTGGAGATGCCAGGATCATTTTCTATGGGTGCAGGGAGCAAGGTCATATAATGCGGGACTGTCCCAGAAAAACAGAGCCTATGGAGTGTGGGGTTGCTAGTATGGGCACTACATATCCCTCTTTTTGCACGATGGTACCCCTGGATTTCAGACCCCCATTAATGTTGGAAACTGTGGTGCTGAATGGCCGAGAACTCCCAGCTATTATAGACTCAGGGAGTGAACTTACCCTGATCTCAGAGGCTGTTCTACCCAGGTCAGGAGAAAAGGTGCCAGGATTAGTTTAAGTATTCTACATTCATGGATTCACAGAAAACTTTTCCAGAGTGCGAGTGAGCCATTCTCTAAAGGGTCGTGCTTATGAGATGGCTGCTGCAGTTGGTCCTAAGCTCCCCTATCCTATCATATCGGAATGCAATTTTCCCACTCTTGCAACAACCACAGAGACAATGCCAATCTACAGTCTCCAAGGCCCTATCTCGGAAAAGGGAGAAGACTGGAACAGCACAAGCAGTCCTATTTGGAGAGAGAACCTCTGCGCAATTAATGTGGATTAATGAGGAAAGAAATCCACAACACTCTGCCCGATTACGGCAGGCCAAATATATTGGCAGAGATGTTATACCCAATATAAATGTTGCCTTGGATATGCTGGAAACCGCCAACCGTCAGGATCCTGGGGGCTGCTCTAGTTTGCTTGGCCCTACAGAAGTTCCGCTGATGGACACCTTGTCAGCAGAACAGCGGAAGCCTTAGTTCACAATAAACAGGATGTGTTTTCATCCCTGCCAGGGTGCACTGCCTTAATAGAGCATGAGATAAATACACATGAAGGAGTGGTGGTAAAGCAGGTGACCGTATTGCATCCCTGAGGCATGGTGGTAAGCAGTCCATCAAGAGGTGAAAGAGATCCTCCAACTTGGGGTCATTGAGGAGTCCAACAGTAACTGGTCAAGCCCTATTGTGTTGGTCCTCAAGCCATCAGGAGCCATACGTTTTGTAACAATTTTAGGCCCGTATTCAATTTGAGGTGAAAAGACCAGACTTTTCGCCTGCTGGACTTTTCACCTCCTTTGCCTGTTTTCCAGGCGGAAAAGTATCGCGCGTGTGCCCGCTATTCCCCGTATTCAATTCCAAAGTAAGCAAAATCAGGAACAGGCCAAACTTGGATCGGCAAAAAAATACGTGAATTTTTGGGAAATAATTGTAGTACCCCCTAAAGATGTCCAGAACTCAGGGTTCACTATGGGTACCCCCATTTTTGCCTGCAGAAGAAAGTCGGCTTTTTAACTAGATGCAGCAGGTGGTTATTTTTCCTGACATTGAAGAAGTGATGCAGAAGAGCACTTAGTTTTTTTTATTCATTTTTAAAAGTGGTCCCATAAAATTTGGGGTACATGAAATATGGGGTAAGCATATTTTTAAGACCCTAAAGGTAATTTTTTAAATTCTTCAAACATACACCAGCTGTTACTCTGCGCAATGAAAAAAATACCTGCCACATACTTGGGGACCCCACTGGAATTAATTTCGTTAGTTTGGCATTTTTTTTTCACTTTTTTTTTTTTCAACCCAAAATTAAAAAAAAAATTTGGGGGGTGTCCCAATTTTTTTTGCCACATTTCGTTTTAAGGGGGCATTCCCAAGGGTGCAGGCTATTTTTTTTTCAGCCTGCACCCCCTAAACCCCAAATCTGCACTCTTCTTCACCTGCTATATGTAATTGAAAAATTATCACTGTTTTTTTTAAATGACCTTTTACCCCATTTACGAAAAAAAATGGGATTTTTGGGAAATATGCCTTGGACCACCCTAAAGATGTCCAGACATGGGGGATCATACCCCCATTTTTGCCTGCTGAAGGAAGTCGGGGTTTGTAATAGCTGTGCAAGGTGCAATTTTGTGGCTATGAAGAAGTGGTAAAGAACAGCACTTAGATTAATTTTTGGGGGAAAATAACTATTCCTATCAAATTTGGGGTACATGAAAATGGGGGTAAGCATTTTTTTAAGTCCCTAAAGTTATTTTTACAAATCTGCAAAATTGCACCTGCTGCTTGTCCCCGCACTGAAGAAAACACCTGCCGCATACATGGGGACCCGACCTGAATTAATTTAGATAGTTTGGCACTTTGTTCCCCTTTTTTTTTTTACTCCCAAAATTAAACATAATTTTTGAGGGGTGTGCCGAATATTTTCAAACTTTTTTTGATGCAGTTTATCTTTAGGGGACTGTTTTAAGGCTGCACAGGGGTTCCCGCAATGTTGTACCCCAAAACCGCAATTCTGCACTTTTTTCCGCCTGCTATTCATAGGCAAAACTTTTTCACCTATTACATTGCATTGACTTTCCGCCTAGGCGAAAAGTCTACCAAATTGAATACGGAGGAAACTCAAAACAGGTGAAAATTATGTCATCGGCGAATAAGTATTGTGGAAACGGACTTTTCGCCTCAAATTGAATATGGCCCTTAGGCGGCTGAAACAGGATTCCAAGTTTGATGCATACCATGGGTGAATGATTTAGTTGAAAATTTGGTGAGTAGCCGGTATCTTATGACCCTGGACCTCACAAAGGGATATTGGCAAATTCCCATACGTGAGACTGCCAAGGCAAAGACAGCCTTCTCGACCCCTGATTGCCTGTTTCAATATAAAATGCTCCCTTTTGGCTTTCATGGATCACCTGCTGAGGCCACACCAGGGGTATGCTATAGCCTATCTAGACGACATTGTCATCTATAGAGAAAATTGGGAAGAAAACTTGCCCAAAGTCCAAGAAGTGGTAAACAGCTTTTGACAGCACGGTTTTATGGGTAATCAAGCCAAGTGTACCATTGGACTTTCAGAGACCAATTACCTCGGGTTTGTGGTTGGCAATGGGCAAGTGAAACCCTAACTGTTGAATGTGAAGATGATTTAGTTCTGGCCAAGACCCTCCGCCAAGAAATAAATGAGAACTTTCCTTGGGCTGCTAGGCTATTACCGCCATTTCATTCCAAATTCTGCATTCAGAGCATTACCCCTGACTGAGACTCTTGAGAAGGCTCAACTAGAAATAATTATCTGGGCCAAAACAACTGAAGCAGCCTGGGAAGATATGAGGATGGACCTGTGTTCCAAACCAGTTCTACAGGCACCAGATTTCCTGAAACCCTTCACCCTGCAAACCGACGGCTCCACGAGCTGTTTTGTCACAGTCCATTGCAGGCAAAGAAAAGCTGATCCTCCACTTAAGTAGATAGCTGTTACCACGAGAGACAAGATACGTCATAGTTGAGCTAGAATGCTTGGCGATAAAGTGGGCAGTAGAAGCCCTGAAGTATCATTTTCCTGGGAAGAGAATTTTTCTTGGTCACGGATCACACACCTCTGAGGTGGATGCACCTCAACAAAGAAGTTAACCCCAGAGTGATGTGCTGGTTCTTGACCATCCAGCAGTACAAGTTTTTTGTACAGCATTGGCCGGGAGCTCAACATAGAAATGTGGCCGCATTGTCCCGGAAGTTTGAGAAAGCTGAGTGGAGTCGGCCATCACGAAGAGAAGATGTGTGCTTCCGCAAACTTGGAATAGTGAAAGAGGGGGATATTTGGTGAGAGAGGTTGTCTCTCACCTGAATTGCCCACATTCTGGTGGGATCAGCTTACTCCAGGAGAGGCTGGAGTGAAACCTGTGCATTCTGCACAGAAAACCTGTGCATTCTGGGTGGTGGTTAGTATTAGGGTTCCAGGACCTGGAAGGTCCACAGATTTTGTAACTGCTGACTGTTAAGCACAAGGAGTGCTGGGACATTTACTTTTATACTTTATGTTATTTGCTTATTTTCTGTTATGTGTGTATCCAAGCCTATGCTCACGTATGCTAAGGTGCAGTGTTTGCTGCCAATTAAAATGACTGCTTTACCAAGTACAGTACCTGCCTGTCTGGAGTTCTCATTTCTATACCCCATGTTACAACATATATATATATGCAGTATTTGCAGTATTGTCTTAAAGAAGTGTTCCAAGATCATAACTCATTATCGCCATGTATAAATGTGGAAACTGCCATCTATACCTCCTTCTATTGTCTACTTCACACCTCAGGATATATTATTTTTTTGTTTTGCAGCCTTTTTCTTCCTAGTGTTCTACAAGACCACTACCATGGACAATTAACTTATCAAGATCAAGAATGATGCATTGGATCCAGTGGTATATTTTACTTATGGGCTGCAGGACAGCCCCCCAGTAAAATCCACCACCCGCAGGCACTGCCTAGGTTAGCTGCAGTGGTAGTGACTTCTCATTGGATCACAGCCAAACAGGCAGTCCCAGGGGGATTTGTTTTCTCCCCCTGGGACTGCCCATCCGGACTGCAATAGCAGAGAGAGGGCTTCCCATGGGAAGCCAGTCCCCTGCTATAATGGCAGCCCTATCTGACTCATAGAGGCTGCAGCTAATGCAACTCCTAAAAGCCAGCCTGTCTGCTAGCCTAGCAGCAGGACCGGGCTTAAGCCACACCCCCTGATTTAGGCCATGCTTCTGCGACAGCCTGACTTAAGCCCCACCTCTCGGAGCCATCAGCTGTCAAACACCATGATGGCATGGGAGGAGAGGGAGGATGTGCAATGCAGATCTCCCAGCCAGACAGGTATGGAGCCGCCGCTGATTGGATATACAAAATCCATCATCCACTACAAGAGCTTTTGCGCATTGCTCTTGTAAGTACAATACTAACAGGAATCTCCTGTTTAAGTTTCACGTATGAAAGCCTTATTTGAAAAATATTTACTCATCTCTATTCAAAGTGTTTATTTTGTGGACTGAACTTATTTAGCTACAGTTTGTTACAGTTTTATTCTACCATCATGTCTCCTATAATAAGCACCTAAGTTATTTACCACTTATACTTGGAAATCGTTATTTGAGTGTGGTCGCACTCATTTTTTAGATATTTCAACTGGCTGCCATTTACAGTACATTTCACAAAATGCTCAGCAACCCCCCTCCATATATTTTATTTCTTCATTTGAGTCTGCAGGTACATAACTGGCTGGAACAGGTTATTTTCAAGTACTGTGGGCAATGTTCAGAGAAGGATGTCAATGGAATTGCCGGTCTCTGCAGCTAGTGTATGGACAGTCGGCTTATCACCCAGACACAAGGTTATGCCTATCTACAGACTTATATTTTGTACAAAGGATAGAAGGATAGAGCTGGTGCAAGTGCTCAGTGATGTTGACGACAGGTACTGTATCAATTTTAGCGAGATAGGGTCAGTCTTCTCTTGGCCTGTATTCAATTAGAGGTGAAAAGTCAGAAAGGTTTCGCCTGCCCGACTTTCCGCCTCCTTCGCCTGTTTCAGAGGCAAAAACTTTTCATGTTTGTCCCCATTTTTCACCCTATTCAATTCCAAACCACGCGTAAACGGAAAGCGGCGAATGCGTAACAGGCGGAAAGTACTGTCAGAAGTTGGGAAATCAGTCTTTTTGCCCCCCAAAAAAGATGCACTAACATAGGTAATCAATGTACATGTGTACTAGTACCCCTAATAAAGGTGTTTGGGGTACTTAAGTAATTTAAATTGCTTCTTATTAGCGTCTATGCAAAAGTGGTGAAGAATGCCATAATGCAGTATTTTTTGGTGACTATAAGTAGTCCAGTCAAATTTGGGGTACTTGAAAATGGGTGCAAGCATATTTAACTGTCTCTAAAGTGAACTTTTAAAAATTTCAAAAACGCACCTGCTACATGCACCTGCAATCCCAAAAACACCTGACCCAGCCATACAAACCCCAAGAAGTCTATTTCACTAGTATTTATGCTTGTCCCCCCACTTTTTACTTTTTTGCCCCAAAAATGAAAGTACTTTTTTGGGGTGTTCTTAGGTTTGTTTTTTTTCAAGATTTGACCTCTGGGGGATTGTGCCAAGGATTCTGGATCATTTCCCCCATGTTTAATAAATATTTTGCACTTCAGGCTGAAACTTTTTCACCGAATATGGCTTTTCGCCTCTAATTGAATACGAGCCAAAGATGTTTACAATGGGATCCAGTCTAAATCACAACAGTCGAGTGCCAGCACTTAGAATGCTAGCGCCAAAATCGTGACACCTGTCAGAATCCTGGTGCCAACATCCCAACAACCAGTTTCCCGATGGTAAGTACTGGGATTATAGGGAAGGTTAGGGCTAGGGGTTAGGGTCAGTATCCTAACCCTGTTGGGATGCCAGCATCAGGATTATGACTGCCGGGATCCCAAATGCCGGCATCCCATACCCAACCCGTGTACAACTCTACATATGTACAAATATATGCATTTTGTGCATTATGACAAACCTGCATTCAGCTCTGCATTAGCTCCTCTGTGTACTTTAGTTTCACAAAAATTACAATATTGAAACTAGAACCAGAACCAACCCAAACTTGCAGATCAGAGGTGAGAACCAAGTCCGGCTCGAGTTTTCCATCTGACTCGGATCTCAAAGTGAGGCAAAACAGTGTATTCATAAAAAATAGTGTGACACTGTAAGTGGAAAACGCAATGTATTCATAAAAAATATTGTGACACTGTAAGTGGAAAACTCAGTGTATTTGTAAAAAAATATTGACACTGTTAGTGGAAACGCAGTGTATTTGTAAAAAATATTGTGACACTGTTAGTGGAAAACGCAGTGTATTCGTAAAAAATATTGACACTGTTAGTGGAAATGCAGTGTATTCGTAAAAAAATATTGACACTGTTAGTGGAAATGCAGTGTATTCGTAAAAAATATCAGATGGAGTCATAGTAGAGGTCCCATTAACTCTAGGCAATTCTTACCCGACCAGATGTCAAAAGTTAAAACTTGGTTGTGTTGACTCATCTGCATCATCAGCGGGTGTTTTAAAAGTTTAGTTTTTTCTCGGCAGATGCACTTGCTGGAGAAACTGAAGTAGAAGCCATCACTGCATCACGTGCTACTTGAGCTGACAATTTGCATAGCCAACAGTTCTGTACATCTCTTCAGATCTGTGTCCATTGGGAAGAAAGACATAATGTCTTCATCCATTCTGAGATGAAAATCCACTCTCAGCAGCAGCAGGCATGGCACTCAAGGATTCTTCTGGGGCAAGGACTGATGTGAATGAGTAAAATAATTTTTGTAATTCCCTCATAAATGTACTTTGGGATCATAAAATTGTATTATATTTACTACCAATCAACCCTTCCTGTCCCTGCCTTCAATTCCATACATACTCCAACTCCATCAGGCCTCTTGAATAATAAAAACATTTGTTTCCTGATGTGCCATGTTGGAAGTTGAACTGCCCTGTGTTTGTGCTGCCCAATGCTGCTGCTTAGCTTAGTCAGCCAGCTAACTTGGTGCAACTTTTGGGCCTAAACTGGATGAAAGCAATTTTGTGAACTGTGAGGTGGTCAAAATTGACTGGAAGCGAGTGAAAATGTTATTGAGGTTAATAATACTGTAGGAACCAAAAAAAACAAATGGTGTGATTTTAGCAGATTTTATAAATTTTTGAAACAAAATACAGATCCAAAACCAAAACACGCAAGGGGCGGTTTTGGCAAAACCAAATCCAGATCCAAAACACAAGGAGATACAGATCCAAAACCTAAACATGGGGGTCAGTGCACATCTCTAATAGAAACCATAGGTTGGTCACATATATCACAAACTTGACGACCAGAGTATTAGACTGTTATTTCACTTGTACTAATCCTTTTTTCCTCTCTTTAGTGAAAAATAACTAGTTCACTCTTACATTCTGTGCCCGATCAATTTGACACTTTTTGTAAAATGATTATTTAAATTCATTATTATTTTGTATTAAACTACTACATAATGTCAGTCAAGCATTATGATTTTGTTCTCTCCGACTGTGCTGAAAAACAGCTAGGAATAAAGTAATTGACCTTGTTGCTCATTGAATTGTACAATGCTTTGCTTCCCACTGTTTTTTGCCTCTCACTTTACTTTACGCATCTTGAAAGGCATGACCTTTGCAGGGGATATTATTTTCTAGCAGACACAAAGCTGTCTGAATGAAGACAAACTTAAATAAGGGTGCATCTGTACAAGAGCTGAACATATGTACAGTTAAGAGTTAGACAGCACTATGTAATTACATTGACAGAGGTTTCCCCAAGTGCAACTCTTCTCTTCACAAAGTGCAATAGTGGATTGAAAGAATACTAGTTCAACTCATAGTTGTTCTCTTTGGCCCAGATTTTACTTCTCTTCTCTCCCAAGGCAATTTTGTTTCTCCCTTACTATTCCCATATAGATTCATGTCCCTGAACTTCACTTATATCTCTTGTATTAATGAAAAAATATTAGATAACAAGCAGTGAATCAAAATGATCTTTTTTTATTGCTGGCAGGCATACATACATAAGAAGAATCTTAGGTAGAATGATGTAACAAGCGGCACACTGCTACTCCTGTTCTAGTCTATTCACTTACATTTTTTTTATAGTCCAAGCAACATAGAGCCTTGCTGATGCCCTAAAGATGCTAAATAAATGTGCATATACTAATTTGGCTGAAAAAAATGAAAATGATTTTGACAGAATGTGCATTAAATTAGCACTAAATGAAGTGGATCTGGACAAAGACGTTCATGCTTTTTAATAAATAGTGTTTAGCAAATGTCCTTCCTTTTCTTTAAATTCACGTTTCCTTGATACCTCACAGACATGATTTGCAGTAGGCAACATACAGCAGCAATAGGCCTGGAGTGACAAACTGCAGGGATTGCAGACGGCCTCTTACGCTCCTGCTGGCAATTCCTTTTTATTTATTTTTTTTATTTTTGTCTTTCTTTATATTCTCAGAATATACATTTTTGTCAGCATAAAAATCCATGCTCATGTTTAACTACTGATAGACTAGATTTATTTATTTTACACAGAAAAAAAGTGATGGAGGTTGGAGGGGGCACAAAAAAATCTGGGCCAGCTTCCTCAACTGATTTCTGAAGCTGTCATTCATTTTCTTTGTATACTTCGCCTCAGCATCAGTGGATGAAATCTTTCTTTTATGATTAATCAGAAAGTCTCTTTGCTTACTTTGTAAAATATGGTATGTGTTCATATAATGATATTAAACTGAGACTAAAACAAGGCACAGTGAGCAAATACTTCTACCAATCTCAAGATATTTTCTTTATTTAGAGAATCATATTTTTTGGGGTTATTGTACATCTCTGGCAGCCTGTAATGGAAAATCTGGTGTTTTTTTGGGTTGGGTATGGAATGCCAGTGCTTGGGATCCTGGCGGTCATAATCCTGATGCCAGCATCTTGACTGGGTTACAATAGCCCTAGCACCACTACTTACTGTTGGGATACTGGTGGTCGGGATTCCGCCACCAGGATTCTGACTGATGTCTGGATTCTGGTGCCGGCATTCAGAGCGCCGGTATCCCGATAGCCGCCATTTCAACTATTTCCCATTTTTTTCAGAATTCCATCTTCCTGCACTGAAGATTTCCCCAGCAGCACTTGTAGGAAATTATGAAGTAAGACTTAAGAGTTAGAAGTACACATTACTTCCTCAGGGAAGAGATAACTATTTGACAAAGGCATAACATGATTAGACCAGGCTCATTGGTCTCTATTTGTAAATTAGGTGTTGAACCCACATGCTGATGCTATTCCAACACCATATTTCATAATTAAGGAAGTTACTTTTTGATTGGTATTTAATAGGGCCTAAAAGCTGAAACAAAGTAAAAAGTATTACAATAGAGGAAAACAATATTTTATGTGTAACAGGATGATGTATTGTACAGTGAGTAATTCAAAACATAATTGAAATCAGTTTGAACATAAAAATGTCTAAATGTGAGCATCATGAAGAAAAAAAGCAACAATATACAATACAGAGAGCACTCTTTGGCATACCCTACAATACAGACATTCTTAAGGCACATTCAAAACAAAAAGCAGTGAAGTTACTGCCATACAATACTGCAGCCTAGTTAACAAAATGCAACTGACTGCATTCTAATGACCGACAAACAATGTAGACTGCATACTACTGACCACCATACAATACAGAGAGCATTCTTGTGACTACCTTACCTAAATTAGCATTCTCATAAAATGCCTTAATTAAAGTTTCCCTATCCATAATTAAAGTTTCCTTCTTCAGAGCTGATTGCAGCTCTAAATAATAGGCTGAATGCCACAAAATGTAGTAAATATATATAAGTTCAAACAATAGGGAGAAGGATACCATTTAAAAAACTTTCTGAAATCTGTAAATAGGGGAAAATGTTTTAGAAAAAAGGTAAATATAAATATAAATTGTTTTTTGCCTTCTTTGTGAAAACTTAAAAAAATTAACTGACCTAACATTTTGATTCCAAAAGCAAAAAAGTGCACTTAAGAGAGCAAAAAATTTGCATAGTCTCATCAGCAATATCATTAAACATCATGAGTGAACTGTGAATGAGGGCATGATTCAGAGGTGTACGTAGTGGTACTGAGAAATCATGCTAATACTACAGCAGCTGTAATTTGTACAGAGATGGCCACCTGCTGTGTCTTTAATCTGTCGTTCGCATACAGTTGCATCATTGGACTTCTGAGCATATGGCTCCTCATAATGTTCATTGAAACTAAGCCAATGGGGCCTAAGAAACTGCATACAAACATGTAGTTGTTGAGTGCAACAAGAACTCAAAATGCTTGCGACTTGCCGTGTTTGACTAGCCACTACCACCACCACCACCACCCATTACCTTCCATAAATGCACATTGACTGTCTATACTCACTACAGCCGCCTTTGGTAAACCATCATGACACATACTCAGTGTGACTCACATGCATGCATTTAAAAGGAGAGGATTTAATTTTTTTGGCTAATACATAGATATTTGATTGCCACTCTGAAGGATCAGCATATTGAATCACCATTGTTGCTGTACAGGTTCATTACTTCATGGTCCCAGTACACTCTTATGAAATAGTGATTTTAAGATAGAGAATACTCTATACTACAAGACTAGTAAAGACTTGAAACGATTTCAGCAACATTAGATTAAATTCAGCTTACAGTATTTATGAGCCCCTGATCTACAGGAAGATGATCACACAGTACTATAGCAAAGGACTACCACCAACAATTTTGGAGCAATTATGGGACATACTGTAGTTCACATGTGCCAGAATTCATTGTGCCACAATTTAAATACCCCTTTCAGTCCATGCTCTCACAAATTCAAGCTATTTTGCATGTAAATAAGGGAGCTATTTAGAAAGATGGACAGTGTTTAAATTAAATTAAAAGTGGACAGTGTTTATTACATAGAATTTCATATAAAATTGTCTTTTATTAATATCCCTTTACCTCTGAAAACTGATTTATATTTTAGAATTGTATAAAATATGAGCTATATTGCTGAAATAAGTGACTATATGTATTGATATGCTTATTTGGAGTTGTTTTGCTGCATAATTCTGTGTTTAATAATTCATTTAAAGTATAGAGTTCTCTTGAGAGCAATTTAACTTTGGTCTTATGGCCAAAAATGTTAGCAATCATTTTTTATTTGCTTCTGGAGAATAGCTTAAATACGCCAGATGGTGATATGTGGAATAAATACTTGTTAAAATTCCCATTTGGGGAACATATTTTAGGAACTTATCATTACATGATTGGATAAAGAATAATGAAAAAAACTTACTTTGTAATTACGTATACAATATTACTTTAACAATTTATTCAACACAATATTCACTATACAAAATATTTCACGCTGTTAGATTATAAATCTATAATTCATCAACAGATGGTGTAATGGTCAGCATTACTGCCTCACAGCACTGAGGTCATGGGTTGAATTCCCACCACCGCCCTACCTGTGTGGAGTTTGTATATTCTCCCTGTGCTTGCATGGGTTTCCTCCGAGTACTCTGGTTTCCTCCCACACTCCAGCAAATATACAGGTAGGTTAATTGGCTCCCAACACAAATGAACCCTATTGTGTATGCCTGTGTGCATGTGGTAGGGAATATAGATTTTAAGCTCCACTGGGGCAGGGACTGATGTGAATGGCCAAATATTCTCTGTAAAGTGCTGCAGAATATGTGTGTGCTATATAAATAACTGGTAAATAACTGGTAATAAATTATAATCGTTCTATATTTATTATGCACTTGTAATTTTACTTATATAATTTGTTACTTATGGCTTGCTTACACTGCTAGATTTAAATTTGTCCATCACCTGTTGAGTGTATGCCTATTGCATACAGGGCTGCCATCAGAAATTGTGGGGCCCAGGACTGACAAAATGGGCAGGGCCCCCCCTCAATATCCCTCAACCCCCCTTCTCCCGCCCCCCCCATCCACAAGCCCTCTACCACCGCCAACCCCACACCCCCCTAATAGTGTCATCAGTCATTAGTATAATATATTTTGAGTGCTGGTATCTTCTTCTGAAATATATATATATATATATATAATGTAAGATATAACATTATATGGATGGCACCTGGGATAAATATAGCCCAGGTGACATCTATACTATTAACTAAGCAATACATAGCAGGGAATGGTTGGTGGTAATCATGGCGTATATAAAATACAACCTATCTAGTTCATTTTAGTCTTTATAGAGTTTTGTCAGGTAGTGAAATGTTGAACTAGATAGGTTGTTTTTTATATGTGCCATGAGTGCTGCCCCTAATATTCCCTGCCGTGAGTGACTCTGCTCAGTATGTCAGATTTGTAGATCAAGATCTTAGTTTGCTTTGCCAATTACAGTAGATCAGTATATTTTGGCAACCATGCTTAATTGTAAGTTGAAGTCCTATGTTGAGATAAAGGTGTCAGGTTTAGTGGTGTCTGAGCCCACCCAAACTTATCCATTTTGAGTAGATCCAGGCCCTGACTCAGATCTTCTTGTCCAGTCTGGATCCAAAAATGGGCCAAATCACCATCCTTGTGGTGTCAGATCTTCTATGTTTTGAATCTGGAGTGCAGACTGTCAGATCCAACCAGTCACAGCTACTATGGTAACAGGCCACTGGTTGGCTGAGAATGGCTATCTAACAACCAATGAAGGCATCCCCATAGACTTCAATATGCCCATTGAAGTCTATGGGAAAGCGCAGGCTGTGTGACAGCCATTCCAAGCAAAGTATAAAAATAAGAAAAAAATTAAAAAAACACAAACAAGGTAATCGGTATTTTCCTCCCAAAAACAGCTCAACCAGTACTGGGCTTTTTGAGCTGGTCCTGGTTGTGAAAATACAGGGGGGGAATATAGGGGATCCCCATATTTTACATAAGCAGCACTGGGCTCCTGACCAGTCCTGGTTATAAAAAAAACAGAGGGGGGAATTATATAAGAGTCTGGTTATAAAAAAAACAGAGGGGGGATTACATAGGGGTATCCCATATTTTACACAACCAGCACTGGCTCCTCAGCCAGTCCTGGTTGTGAAAATATGGGGGGAAAATTATGTAGGGGTCTCCCTTATCTTACACAATCAGCATCGGGCTCTTTTAATTGTTTTTCCAAGCTATCTGAATGACTGCTGCCGATTGAAAACAATGGGGAGAGCATTATTGGCTGAGAGAGCCAGGGGGCTAGTCTCTCTCAGACAATGAAAGCTGTCCTCATTGTTATCAATGGAAGATTCTTCTGGCTAGTGGTCATTCAGTTAGTATTGACCAAATAGGTTACTACTAAGGCCGTGGGCTCTGTGATTTGCATTTTTTTTAAGAAGACCCTTGATGCCTTTATGGACCAAAGAGGACATGACACAAGGGGTAGGTGAGTATGGACTTTTTATTACAGCAATTGTGAGTGTGTATGAGTGTGTATGTGTGTGTGTAAATGTGTAATAATTAATACAATATCCAGTGTCAGTGTCCTGTCTTTCTTTGACTATTCCTTTTACAGGGAAACTACAGGCACCAGTGGGCACTTAATGTCCCACATGCTGGGACTTGTGGTTTTTTAAGTATTGGCAAGTGTGGCTTGGACCTTTAATCCCCCTTTCAGAGATAATAGTATATTTTCTCGTTCATACCATGAACTTGGCACCCACAGCCAACAGGGGTGCCAAGTATAGCCCTGAGCTATCAGCCAGGGCCTGGGGGGCCCCAGGAGGGAGACCCCTTTATTGGGGGGTCATCACTTCCTGAGGAATTCCCAGTCTTGGCCAAATAGTGAGAGATGCTGAATGCTTCAAATGGGGGTTCCAATATAAGCGTATCCCGTGGCTGTTGTATTACATCCCCACTAGAAAAAACCTGGTGCTGGTTGTGTAAAATATGAGGGACCCCTACATAATATTTCCCCTGTATTTTCACAACCAGGACCGGCTCAGGAGTCCAGTGCTGGTTGTGTAAAATATGGTGGGTCTATATGTCATTCCCCCCTATTTTCAAGGCCAGGACCAGCTCACAAAAAGCCTGGTGCTAGTTGAGCTTTGGGGGTGACCCCATGCATTGTTTATTCCAATATTATCCCTTTTTTTACTTTTACACATAGAAGCATTGCACACATCACACTGATCTGTGCAGGCATTTGCAAATACACTGTGAGGGGGGGTTAGGGTTAGGGTGCAGGGAAGGGAGGGTAAGTATTAGGATACAGGAAAGGAGGGTTAGGGTGTAAATAGGACAGGGGAATAGTACTCACCATTCCCTTGTTGGGATTTGAACCTTTGGGATGCTGCTGTCAGCATCCCGTCCATCAGTATTTCATACTGATGCCCTTGCAAGACCATCTATCACCAGCTTCTCATCTAGACATACAGGCCTATTTCATTTCCTGCAGCTTTTCCTCAGATACAGGGTATGTAACATCAATTACAGCCTGAGCTGTGAAAGACACATCAGCCCCCATTAATATAGCACATAATGCTTGTTTAACTTCTGGTGACCATTTCTCAGTTTGCATTTGAAAACTCATATTTGGAACTTGGTATTTAATAATTTGTTCCATGTATCTGATGCACTTTTCCTTATACTGTAGTAAATAAATGTTTTAACTTCCACTAAATTCTCCACCTGCAATCACCTTTACTGGCATTGGGCTTGTGAGTTGTTCTTTGATGTAAGTTTGATGGTGATCTAGTTTTTTACTATACTTTATTCCTGCAGCCGGAGGCCTATAATTTGCTGTTTGTATTCAGTTTGTATTTGAAAATTCACATATGGAAGTTTGGTTTAACTTTTTTTTATGTTTCCGATTTATTTCTTATAGAATTACTAATACTTTATTGCTACCTTTCACTAAATAGTCCTCCACTTCCAATTACCTGTACTGGCCATGGACCTGTGATTTGCTGTTTGGAGTAAGTTTGATCTAGTTTTCTACTAGACATATCAATCACCTGCATTGGCCTGGGGTCACTGATTTGCAATTACTTTTAGAATATTCTTCATTAATGAAAATATTCTATAGGGTCTTACAGTTTATTAAACTGCCTTCCTGTCAGACACTGATGTGCTACTATGTTTCATAGATGTGCTATATTGTTTTAAACTGCCATATGTTTCTGCCGCTGTTCTGTTGCTTAGTTTAGTCAGTCAGCACACTACAGCCTTTGGCCAATATTGGTGAAAACAATATTGTGAGCTGTGAGGTGGTCAAAATTAACTATAAATGACTGGAAATTAATGTTATTGATGTTAATAATATTGTAGGAGTAAAACAGGTCAAAGTTACATGATTGTAGCTGTTTTTGAAAAAAATTTATGAAATCAAAATCCAAAACAACTGAAAGTGGTTTTGACAAATCCAAAACATGACGATGATTTAGAACTAAAACTAAAACATGGGGTCTGCACACATCTCTAATTATAATATATACTATAACATTATAGAGAGAAATATATGACTGTAATGTATTAAATATACAGTACTGTTCTTCAATTTTTTTCTACCACATAGTTGCTATGTAATGTTTCTTAACTTAAAATATAATCGATTGAGGTGTAATATCCATTGGATATTGTGTTTCAGCCTTCCATTAAAAATATAGATAGAAAGCCTTTTACATCTTAATATTATATTTATAATGTTATATTATATTTTCTCTGACTATATATTGGTTAAACTTGATCCAGCATTTTAATTACTACAATATACTGGATCACTTTATAAAGCTGTCACTACGCATTCAGTTGTTACAAAAATCATTATTGCCCATACTCATTAAAACTTGTTTTTTAACTTAGGCAATAATTACAAAAAAAATGTCCATTCTATTGATTTGAAGGTACAATTTTCTTAGGCATGCATATAGTAAATTATTAAAACCTGTGTAGAAAAAAAAGATGATTTACAGCATTAGATCACAATGTTGTTGAAGTAGCAAAAATAGCAAAATGTGGCACAATCTCTATGGCAACCCCATGTGAGCATTGTGACTTTTTGTTTGGGAATTAAAACTTTTGCTTCAGATGTTGTTATTTCCAGTATTTTGTGTGTGGATTCTGCAAGATGCAGCATCTAAGTTTCTTTCAAGAATTGGGTTCTCTTCCTCCAATTAACATATTTTTTTATATAATACTCATGAAACCTTGTGAAATATTTTCTGGATAGTTTACTCTCTACTCATTTACATCATTCTAGGTAGCAAACTGCCAGATTTTTTAATCCAGCGTAAGCACCTTTAATTTAAATACGTTAATTTCCTTTGAGACATCTCTACGAAACAGGAGTCATAAATATATATATATATATATATATATATATGTATATTGAGATATGTTTATTTGGAAGCATGAAATGGATTTTGTAGAAACTCTACAGAGGATTCTGATAAATTCTCAATTTAGTGAGCAGAACTTTTGTTTATGCTTCTTATAGTCCCAACCATATATATCCCTGCAGCACTGCTTAAGCAGTTGGCAGGATAGGTTGCATTTTCTGTATGAGTAAGGTTATCATTGGGATAATTTTGCTACTCCTGTGTCAACAGAGATTGAAAACTCTTTAAACCATTTGGAAATCTCTAATGTGCATGGTATTTGGAGTGCTTGTCAATTTGGTAAATTTAAATAAAATTAGTGAGTGCTCTGATATAATAATGTTGTGTGTAGTGGAAGATTCAACATGAAAAAAAACTATCTGGGAAAAAAATTAATCTAAACTTCATTGTGGGTTGCATGGACGGGAGAAGAATGTGACTTGCTGCACTAATGAATCCATTTGTCTCCAGGTATGTTAGAGGTGAATGTGTCAGCAAGAAATATGATATATGAAACACAAAAAGAGAACTCAGGTGCTGAGGAGTTAAATAACCCTAAAGATACAGTTTAGGTGAGTGA
This sequence comes from Taudactylus pleione, assembly GCA_031769625.1. Lineage (NCBI taxonomy): Eukaryota > Metazoa > Chordata > Amphibia > Anura > Myobatrachidae > Taudactylus > Taudactylus pleione. The sequence goes on from JAUIMM010000039.1 coordinate 12,405,191, forward strand.
GGGAGTCACTCTCACTACTCACAACAGAAAATTTAACAAAAAACATCCGCAGTATCTAAGGATTAGGAAGTGAAAAACACTTAGAACACTACTAAAATTATTGCAACATTTATTAATGCAATAAACACATAATTAATACTTTTAAAAAGTAGCAGCTGCAGTGACTGTGACAATATAAAAAAATAAAAGAGCACAAATTTGTACTTCAATGAACAGTAAAATCCTGGAGTCAAACACCCCTGAGTAATGACAGCAGTGGTGATATTCCTCGATAGGAAATTATTCCATAGTGGGTGTATTATGGATGGTGCACATGCTAAATCAATATATTTCCAAAGAAGCAAGTGTCCTGTGAAGTTTCCACAGCACTGAGTAATACCTGGAAAAAGTGATGGTACCGTCCTGTATTGTAGTAAGGGGGATTCCGGTAATAGCGGTACAGCAACACCGCATCCATGGATGGCTGGCTCCGTTGTTCAACACAGTCTAAGAGGAACTCACGTGATGACAAGAAGCCACTCTGGAGGGTCCGTGTGACTGGTAGATTCCGGCAGGTCTCAGTGTGGATGTTTCTACAAATGAATGGGAAGGCACGGATGTGAGGCTATGGGTAAAGCCACTCACAGGTAATGAAAACCAAATCAGCAGTGTCCATGGTGAGCTGCTGAGGAAGGTGCAAGTGCTACCATTCAATGCTCACAGGATGAAGGTAAGTAGGAGGCACCTACGCGTTTCAACATCCTTCTGACATCTTTTTCAAGGTGAATGTCTCTCTTCAATTCTTAGGGCTTTAAATAGTGTCAATATGTGTAATAATTTCAAACAGCTGCATTGATTAGTATCCTTTCTGAGTGAAACAAGGTAAGATTGTTAAAAGCAAACACTGGAGACAATATATTGGGTTCAATATGAACACAATTTAACTATAATCATAACTAAACATATAATGTAGAGATATTGTATATTTATATATGTAAATGAAAATGAATAAAATAGATTATAACAGTTATTTTCTGGTTTTCTATCAATTAAGAGGAGAGATAAATAGTCCCCTAAGGGATATATCTGTCTCAGTTCAACATCAAACAGCAATTAACTGAGAGATATTATATAACCAAATATACTATCACACACTTGATCTTAGTTGAATCACATATGTATTCTGACTAATAATGAAGAGAATAGTATCTTTTCACAGCAATTGTCCAGAAAAAAACAAAACAAAAAAAGGAGTAGCAGAAAACCTAAATTGTGGAATAAGAATACAGGAACAATAATTAAAAAATAAAAATTAAGAATTAAAAAGGCAGAGATATAAATGTATAGGATGACAGATAGAGGATGGAACTAGCAGACCAACGGTAAATCACATCAAAAGATACTGTTCAGCTCAATTTGCTCATTTAGACCGTCTGGAAACAAGCTATTCATGGAAAATATCCATATATTTCTTGCTTACATAAGGCCTTGAATCTATCACCTTTTCTAAGAGTAGGTAGTATAGATTCTAGTCCTATAACATGGAGGGAGATAACATCCCCTCCATGTTTTTCCAAAAAATGCTGCGATACACTATGTCACTGATTTTTCTTGAGGAGATTCCTCCTATGCTCCAAAAATCTCTCACAGAGGCTTCTAATAGTTCTCCCCCATATCTAGTATCCCTGCAGCCGCATAGCAGCAGGTACACCACATACTTGGCAATACAGTTAATAAACTGTTTTACAGTAGATGTTTTTTCTAAACTAAACCTTTAACATCCACAATTTATTTTTATTTACAACATGTTGGCAGGTAATACATTTATTCTGACCTCACTTATAAAAGCCAAGAGGTTTTTGTGGAAGCTAGCTGGAACCTGATATAGAAGGATATTTATGTATTGGTTTCAAAAAGCTTGGTGCTAATATATTTTTGAGAGGTTGATTCTTTCTATAAATAACTATCGGTTTAGTTGGGTAGTATATGCTTTAGTATCGAATCATAATGTAACATTTAATAATTCTTCTCTATGATTCTTTTAATAGCCCCCCAAGGATTTGTTATATTTGAGATGAAGGCAACGTTGCTTAGCATATTACTTCCACTATATTCTTTTGATTTAGATAGTAGAAGTTCTGCTCTATCCATAACTGCAACTTCATTATAGGTTCTTTATAACAAATCCGAAGGATAGCCTCTCTCAGAAAAACTCTCGCAAAGGGTTTTTGCTTGTTCATTGAAATTATTAAGGTCACAACAATTACATCTTAAATGCATGAGTTCACCTTTTGGTATTTTTGTCTTCCAAGGTTGCTAGTGACAGCTGTTATAATGCAAATAGTTATTTGAATTCACTTCTTTACAATAGTTGACAGTCTTAATCTGATTGTCAACTATTTCCAAGGTCATGTCCAGGAAGTTAACCAGATTCCTACTATATGTATAAGAAAACAAGAGGTTAAATGAAATATTATTTAGAGTAGAAACAAAAGTCTGTGCACAGGTAAGGTCCCCATCCCAAATAATAAAAAGATTGTCTATGTAACGGCCATAGAAGACCAGGCTCCCCCTGAACTTGCCCCCACACATATTGGGACTCAAATTGACCCATGTAGAGATTAGCGTAGCTCAGGGCGAAACTGGTTCCCATGGCCGTTCCAAGCACCTGAAGATAAAAAGTGTCAGAAAAAATTATGAAATTGTGAGTAAGAATAAAACATATAGCAAGTAATAAGAATTCCTGATGTTGAATGGATAAGCTACCATATTCCAAAAGGCAATTTACTATCACATTAATCCCCAACTCATGGGAATATGGGTGTGTAACGCTTTCACGTCAAGTGTGAGAAAGGAATACTTTTCATTCTAAGAAATTCCTTGAATGGAATTAAGGAAGTGTGTAGTGTCCTTTAGATGTGACCTTAACCATGTAACTTTAGGCTGGAGAAAGGAATCCACATAGTGAGAAAGATTAGATGTTAAAGAGTGAATACCAGCTATAATGGGGCGACCAGGAGGTGCAGTGAGAGATTTGTGGATCTTGGGTGAATAGTAATCGATGGGGGTGACAGGGAAAGGAACTAGTAGGAATCTGTATACCTCCCTGGAAATGACTTCTTGAGCAAGAGCCTCATTGAGAAACAATTTGCAATCATCTAAATACTGTACAGAAGGATCAGAGGTTAATGTCTGATAAAAAATCTTGTCATTTAATTGAGATAAGGCCTCAAGGACATAGTCATCTCTGTTGAGAATGACTATGCCCCCACCTTTGTCTGCCTCCTCGATTATTATGGAATCATCTTTACTCAATTCTTGAAGAGCTATTCTCCCCCACTTATTCAAATTAGAATTTTGGAGGGTATATGTAGAGCATATTTCTTTGAAATCATTGAGTGTGGTTTTGTAAAAACACTCGATACTAGAACTTTTGTTCTTAATGGGAAAAAATTCTGATTTAGCCTTGAATGATATTCCCATTTTTATTAAACAACTTGATTGTTTCATCCTCATGAATGTTTTCCTCTAGCAGTTCTTCTAAAATAGTAATAGCATATGTATTGTTACTATCAAGTAATATTGGCGAGCTAGCTGATGGATTTTTAAGCAATTTTTTATTAACAAAATAGCGCTGTCTGCAAAAGTTTTTTATATACCTGTTAAGGTCTACACAAAGTTTGAAAATATTAGGTCCTGTCAAAGGGGAAAACTTGAAACACTTTGAGAGAACATTCTTTTGATTTTCGGTTAGTGTTTTCTTTGAAAGTTTAAATATAGATCTTATTTTCTCTGATTTATTTTTATTTTGAGTTTTAATTATCTTTTTGGGTCTCTTCTTCCTGTTTCCTCTCTCCTTTCTACTGGGTCCGATAATCTCCTCTTTTTCGGAGTTGTTAGAATAAAACTAAAAACATAAACAAATATTTTTTTAAAAATGTGAGCATAAGAACTGCTCCATATAACTCAACCTACAGACAAGACAGATCATATACACAGGATCAAAATTCTGTTCCGACCAGATTTAGAACCCTTTCCCAACGCTCCTATAAACATCATGGAGATCAGGAACAAATAAGAGAAAAAGCTAGAATTGATACCAGGGACCACAATAGGAAATACATTTTTCCAGATGACCATCACTATACTAGATATAGGGATACTGGCGCCATCCTTAAAAAATACCCAAGGAGAGACTCTCACTTTGAAAATAAACAGGTTTTTTTAGAGAGAAATATACAGCAACCAACACAAGATCTACAATTATACAACAGATTCAGTGTCCTAACAACTCAGAAAAAGAGGAGATTATTGGACTCAGTAGAAAGGAGAGAGGAAACAGGAAGAAGGGACCCAAAAAGATAATTAAAACTCAAAATAAAAATAAATCAGAGAAAATAAGATCTATATTTAATCTTTCAAAGAAAACACTAACCGAAAATCAAAAGAAAGTTCTCTCAAAGGGTTTAAAATGTTCCCCTTCGACAGGACCTAATGTTTTCTAACATTATGTAGACCTTAACAGGTATATAAGAAACTTGTGCAGACAGCGCTATTTTGTTAATAAAAAATTGCTTAAAAATCCATCAGCTAGCTCGCCAATATTACTTGATAATAACGATACATACGATATTACTATTTTAGAAGAACTGCTAGAGGAAAATAATCATGAGGATGAAACAATCAAGTTGTTTGATATAAATGGGAAAACACAATCATTCAAGTTAAATCAGAATTTTTTCTCATTAAGAACAAAAGTTATAGTATCGAGTGTTTTTACAAAACCACACTCAATGATTTCAAAGAAATATGCTCTACATATACCCCCCAAAAATTCTAATTTGAATAAATAGGAGAGACTAGCTCTTCAAGAATTGAGTAAAGATGATACCATAATAATCAAGGAGGCAGACAAAGGTGGGGGCATAGTCATTCTCCACAGAGATGACTATGTTCTTGAGGCCTTATGTCAATTAAATGACAAGATTTTTTTATCAGACATTAACCTCTGATCCTTCTGTACAGTATTTAGATGATTTCAAATTGTTTCTCAATGAATGAGGCTCTTGCTCAAGAAGTCATTTCCAGGGAGGTATACAGATTCCTACTAGTTCCTTTCCCTGTCACCCCCATCGATTACTATTCACCCAAGATCCACAAATCTCTCACTGCACCTCCTGGTCGCCCCATTATAGCTGGTATTCACTCTTTAACATCTAATCTTTCTCACTATGTGGATTCTTTTCTCCAGCCTCAAGTTACATGGTTAAGGTCACATCTAAAGGACACTACACACTTCCTTAATTCCATTCAAGGAATTTCTTAGAATAAAAAGTATGCCTTTCTCACACTTGACGTGAAAGTGTTATACACCCATATCCATCATGAGTTGGGGATTAATGCGATAGCAAATTGCCTTTTGGAAAATGGTACCATATCTATTCAACATCAGGAATTCTTATTACTTGCTATATGTTTTATTCTTACTCACAATTTCTTTATTTTTTCTGACACTTTTTATCTTCAGGTGCTTGGGACGGCCATGGGACCAGGTTCGCCTGAGCTATGCTAACATCTACATGGGACAATTTGAGTCCCAATATGTGTGGGGTCTTCTATGGCTGTTACATAGATGATCTTTTTATTATTTGGGATGGGGACCTTACCTGTGCACAGACTTTTGTTTCTACTCTAAATAATATTTCATAGCTTGTTTCCAGACGGTCTAAATGAACAAATTGAGCTGAACAGTATCTTTTGATGTGATTTACGGTTGGTCTGCTAGTTCCATCCTCTATCTGTCATCCTATACATTTATATCATTGCCTTTTTAATTCTTAATTTTTATTTTTTAATTATTGTTTCTGTATTCTTATTCCACAATTTAGGTTTTCTGCTACTCCTTTTTTTGTTTTGTTTTTTTCTGGACAATTGCTGTAAAGAGATATTATTTCCCTTCTTTATTAGTCAGAATACATATGTGAATCAACTAAGATCAAGTGTGTGATAGTATATTTGGTCATATAATAGCTCTCAGTTAATTGCTGTTTGATGTTGAACTGAGACAGATTTATCCCTTAGGGGTCTATTTATCTCTCCTCTTAATTGATAGAATACCGCAAAATAATTTATAATCTATTTAATTCATTTTCATTTACATATAAAAAATATACAATAGCTCTACATTATATGTTTAGTTATGATTACAGTTAAATTGTGTTCATGTTGAACCCAATATATTGTCTCCAGTGTTTGCTTTTAACGATCTTACCTTGTTTCACTCAACTATTTGAAATGATTACACATATTGACACTATTTAAAGCCCTAAGAATTGAAGAGAGGCATTCACCTTGAATAAGACGTCAGGAGGACATTGAAACGCGTAGGTGCCTCCGACTTTCCTTCATCCTGTGAGCATTGAATGGTAGCACTCGCACCTTCCTCAGCAGCTCACCATGGACACTGCTGATTTGGTTTTCATTACCTGTGAGCGGCTTTACCCATAGCCCCACATCCATGCCTTCCCATTCATTTGTGGAAACATCCACACTGAGACCTGCCGGAATCTACCAGTCACACGGATCCTCCAGAGCAGCTTCTTGTCATCACATGAGTTCCCCCTAGACCGTGTTGAACACCGGACCCAGCCATCCATGGACGCGGTGTTGCTGTACCGCTATTACCGGAATCTCCCTTACTACAATACAGAACGGTACCATCACTTTTTCCAGGTATTACTCAGTGCTGTGGAAACTTCACAGGACACTTGCTTCTTTGGAATTATATTGATTTATAATACACCCACTATGGAATAATTTCCTAACGAGGAATATCACCACTGCTATCATTACTCAGGGGTGTTTGACTCCAGGATTTTACTGTTCATTGAAGTACAAATTTGTGCTCTTTTATTTTTTTATATTGTCACAATCTTCACTGCAGCTGCTACATTTTTATGGTATTAATTATGTGTTTAATGCATTAATAAATGTTGCATTCATTTTTAGGACTGTTCTGAGTGTTTTTCACTTCCTAACCCTTAGATACTATGGCTGTTTTTGTTCTATTTTAAGAAATATGATATATACTGTAATGCTACAGCTATTCTTACTAAATCCAATTCGTTTTGCCAAATTTTAGGATATAATTGCATGAAATTCAACTCTGGCTATGAATTTAAGTGAAGCAAAAATTTGAAAAATCTTATCTAGGTGTGTATAAACTGTTCTTGGTTTGCCCAATAAATAAAGATGACTTTGGCAAATAAATATCAACTTAAGTAATTTTTAGCTTCTAGTGCTGTATCCAAAATAAAGCCCTAAGAGAAAGGCATACACTCTTTTTGAAGTCCTGGATATAAACTAGAATACAGGTATAAATTAAAATTCATTAAATAACAGTCAATTAGTTTATTTGTATACACATACTGTATTTACTATATACTCCACAAACTGTAAGGTGATGTTTTAACCACAGGCTAAGTGAAAACATCAATTAATGTAAAGGGAGTGGAGAAACCACCAATGGAATGGACCATCACCGGGCAGATCTGGAAAATTATGTGAGATGTGAGTGCCCTGTGTGTAGACTTGTAACACATTTTTGCAGCAGGCGGTAGCAGTAAATCTCCATATTGCTAACCAATAACAAAACACAGACTACTTTGTATATAGTAATTCCACTACACTAACCAAACTACACTGTGAGCCATATTCAATTAGTGTAGAAAATGCCCAAAATTTGTGCTGTCATTTTTCACCAAAGTACGCAACTTACAAATTTTTTGGGGGTCATTTATCATTAAGATGGGGGTGTTCAAAGGGTTCTGAAAGAAATCCCCACATTTTTAGTCAAAAATAGGGATTTTGCATTTTCTTTTCTCCTGGTTTGGGATGGAGAAAACTTTTCTCCAGTCTTTTTTCACTTGTTGTCATTTTTGCCTGTTTTTTTGTGAAAAATTCAGGTTTTTTGGCAAAAAATGGCCATTTTCACCAATGGCAAAAAAACGTCCATTTTTACCTCTAATTGAATACGACCATGTGCTGTAAACTGAGTACAGAGGTATAATTTTATATCCCTTCTTTAAAAACAATATTGTGCCTTCATGTGATGAACATTTGATTCCATTCATTAAAATACTTTTATGGAGAATTTTGAAAGGGGACAGACCAATTTAGGATGGAGTTAAAGGTGTTTGGTAAAAAAAAAAAAAGGAACTGTTCATTGTAAAATTAAATGGGGGGATTTGAGAATTTGATTAGCCACGAGGTTCCATCAGAAAAATGTGCACTAATATAACACAGGTTATCTGGGAAGGAAACCTTGCTAATTCTTCCTTGCATCTATTAGACATGCAAGCCAAAAACTAGTAAGGTTTTCCTACTGTATTTACAGTAGTTTGAGTAGACTTAGGGCCTGATTCAGACCCACTCGCGAGCGGCTGTCCGCTCGCAAGTGGGTCGATGTTCTGGACTGAGCATGCGCACGACGGAGGGAGCTCCGTCGTGCGCATGCGCCAGACGCGACGAGCGAAGGAAAGTCCTTCGCTCGTTGTGTCTGATCAAAGGGGGCGTGCTGTCGATGTTGATTGACAGCACGCCCCCTTTGGAAGGCATGCCGGGGGCGTGCCTCCCTGACGGGGGCGTTCCCATGGGAACGCCTCCCATCAGAAGCCGGCCCACTGACATCACTAGTGATGTCAGTGGGAGTGATTTTGGCTCTGATAGAGCCAAAATCACTGCGGAGCTTGCAGTTGAAAACCTCAACCGCAGGCTCCGGCTCGCAGTTTTGATGGTCGCGATGGTCACAACCATCGCGGCCATCAAACTGCACACTCGTATAGCCTGTGGGTGGTGACCCACAGCTATACGAGCGTCCAGGAGGATGCTCCATTTTCAGGGCGGCCGGCCCTCATTCAGAGCGTGCGCTCTGCTCAGAGCGTACGGCTCTGAATGAGGGCCCTAGTTAGTAAAGGGTGCTGAGTGTAAACCACACAAGAGCGCTAATGATACTGGAAATTGGAGTCCATGCCTGGAGTGTATTTAGTTTTGGGGCACAATATTTTTAAACAGAAAACCTGAGCAATCTGCATCGCCTGGCAACTCATTATAACAGTAGCAATGTGCAAATAATATGGACGTTTTTAAGATGAAAATGATGGCAAATGAATGTTGTTGATTCTGGGTCAGTTTGTTAATTTCATTCAAAATGTACTAGTAAATATACATGATTTCTTACACTGTCTCAGATTTTAGACACATAGCCATTTACTAGGCATAGGAATGGAGATGAAACTCATTGGTATCAATGGGTGCATACCCACTAGCATTTGCAATTGCAGTCTAAAGTATTTGCATTGCAGCATAATTTGTTGAACACTGCATGCTCCTTTTATTTGTGTTCACTACAAATAAAATGAATCTGTTAGGCTGGCAGTCTCATGGGTGCTTAAAACAACACCAACAGTCTTGCATTCTTAAGGAAACATTGAAGTTGGAAAGGTTGGACAAGATTTTCTGTCTGTTTGCACCCAATTCTAGATCTATTGAGAAACAGTGGCGTAATGAGGGCCGGGCATGTGCCTGGACACCAGATGGGGGGGGTGCAGTGGTGGGTTGATCACAGATAGCAGCAGTGCTACCAGAGGGCATGTGATTCCATTGAATGACTTGCTTAATATCGAAACATATTTCACTTCACCTCAATACCTAGCCACTGTTAGCAACTGGTGCACGTAGTCCTGAAAGTCCTGGCCAATTCTTACAATGTTTTAACCTTTTTTTGTCTTGAGAAGTTGTGTAAACTGCTTGGACTTCTTGATTTCCTAAATTGCACACCTGTCCCTTGGAGCCATGCTCCTTTAAAGTATTGGTGCTTGACCTGTGCCCCCTGGGAGAAGTGACCACTGCTCTATAACAAATCTGTTTGAGGTCCCCTGCTGATTTGGGTTTAGAATTATTAAGTGACTCCCACTCAGGCTGCGCCTTAAATACAGCCTCTTTGGTGTCTCTTAGGAACTTACTACAGACCAGGACCTAGTCGCAAGCTCATCTCCTGTCTGGTCAAAATAGGTCACCCAACAATCTTCTCCTCCTGTCTAGACATCAAAGGGGCACCCCACCAGAGATGCCAACAGCAGAGATGCTCAACAGATGCATAAGCTCTGCACATTATGACAACTATTGCGATTGGGTCATAGAGCTGTCAATGACACTGACAGTCGGTCATATACATAGACTGGATTCTATGTATCCCTGACCTGATTAGATTCAGTTTGTCTTCACTTGTATGATTGTCCTAACTGCACCTGTGCTCTAACTTTGCTCCACTGTTTGCATTTGTTTCTTATTATTATTCTGGATAATACAACTGCAGAGGTGAGCCCTTAGGTGAAGCAATGTTGTGGTCTAGTATGATTGTAATGTGGAGATGCATAATGTAACCTGGGTGCACTTTGTAGCATTCTATGAATTTGGGGCACTAAAATTTAGAATTATATAAATTTGGGACACTACAATGTTGCATAATATGAATTGGGGTCACTACAATGTGGTATAAAGTGAACTGAGGGCACTACAGTGTGGCATAATGTGAGTTGTGGGCACTGTGTGGCCTAATGTGAAATGGTGGCACTACAATGTGGTACAATGGGAACTGTGGGTACTGTGTGGCATAATGTCGATTGGGGTATGTTATTTTAAAATGTACTAGATCTTTTTTGTAACTACTAACCATTTATTTTTATTCTTTACAGAATGCTCAGCTGGACACAATAAAAAAAAAAATGATGAATGAAATACCTCAATATCGTTCCACAAATTTCTAACATATAATGCCACTGACAGAGTGAGAACTAATTAATTGGTTATAGTTATAAAACTAAATTGGCAATAATAAAAAGTTTCATTTTTTATTTACCAAAGTGTATTTTGTTTTTCATTTTGTAACCAGTTGTAGTACCAATATAAGATTTTAGTCAGAATTGTAAAGAACAATCTTTAAGAAGCACCATACTTTCCTTTCCCTGGGGAACCATCAACTATAGTTAAGACTGATGAGAGATAATAATTTTTGACACTCACTAGCTGCTTGTTACTATACCATTATAATGTCATTCTTGTTTATGCCTGATACTAAAGTATAGTAATGGTAATCTATTATTCAGAATGTTGAGGACTTTGGGTTTTTTGGATAATATTTTTTTCTTTATTATATGTGGCACTATGCCCAAAATATGGCTAAATTGCAAAATCATCACTGCATTTCTTTATTCTTTTTTAGTTATGTAAGCAGAAAATCCCATTTTTTCCAACCACATTTTATAGCTTTCTAAATACTGTGTTTAAGGGTAGGCAAATCTTTATATGTTTAGCAGGCCCTGTGCGACCTGAGGAAGTACTGTATAATGATGGAAAAGTACTGGTATCGCTGTAGTATGGTTTATGTGCAATAGCCATGCCACACTAAACTACAGTAGGAGGTGCCAAAATCTAAATCTACTTGTTCCCATGCACATCCAAAAGCTACTGGGTCTGGTAAATAATTATATACTAACCAAGATTGGCCACTACCTCTCATAAATAAATTAGAACCTATATTATAATATCCATAAAATGAACCAAAATAAATGATTGATTAATGTTGCTCTCTAAACTAGTTGATTACACAACTAATTATGTCTAAAACTATATAAAAGGATGACACAAATTATGGTTATTGTAGAACACAACCAGTAGCTAATTAGAATGAGACACCAGATGTACTGTATAAGATGTATGAACATCCCATTCTATTACAACAGATGGCCTAGATCAAGCATAGCAAGGGCATAATCATGCAAATTATGCAGACCTCCAGAAACAAGTATATACTTACGTTAGGAGGCATCCTGTTTACACCTGCAAAGGCAAATACATGTTAATGATAAAAACTTAGCATAAACCAGGTACATATGCTGCAGATGCAAAGCCGGAAGCATCTCTAGATATGTGGTGGAAGTATAATGTTTTTGTGTTTACTTTGTTTTTGTTTTGTTTTATTATAATAATTTATACCCATATTGCAAACAAAACTACAACAGTGAGTCCTTAGCAGGACAATGCTTATTCAGTACTAGGATACTTACCATCTCATTTAATTATTGTGCTATGCTGTCATTTTAGTAATTGTGTTGTTTATATATTTTTAGTATAATGTAGAGACAGACTGTATGAATAGTTACATTGACACATGTCTGCTTAATTTTAAATATTTTAATGAAAATCATGTGCACACAGATTATAACCTAAGGAACAAATAGATTGTCTGTGTGTGTCTGCCACTTGGGGTGTGTGATCAGGGGTGCAGAGAAGGGGGGAGTGGGTACTAATTACCCAGGCTTGCTGGAGGTACCTGGACTGGTGCCGCCCCCCCTTCTCCCTCTTACATCACAGCAGCCCAGCACATGCTGCTGTGTGCTGGGCTGCACAGGTAGACTGCTCGAAGCTGCTCAGCAGCAGCCACAGCAGTCTCCAATGCCTATGGGGGGAGCTATCACACTGATCGCACACCCCACTGGCTATGCGCTGGGCTGAGTGGTTCACTGTGCCCCCTTCCCCAGTGTGCATTGCTGCAAAAATGGTCTTTTTTTAAAGGGGCATGGCCACACCTCACGCGATTAGGCCACCTCCCTTCACCCAGGCCTGGCACGGCTGTTGGCTGTTGTGTGTGAAGATATCCAACAGTTTTTATTTCACATTTATAGCAGGGTACCTAAATGATTTTATATTTGTTTAAATAAATAATATTTTTTGAAAGGGAACTGCAATGCTGAATGTAGTTATTATTGAAAATAGGTGATTTAGTTTAAAAGAAGAAATGTGAGATTGATGATACATTTGGCAATACAGTTTTAGCCATGAACATTGCACCATGGCTAAGGCTTCAGTGAAGTATCTGGACTTCTTCATAACAGACATCAGATTAGTTCAGCTGTGAATAGCTCAGAATATTAAATTTAATTGCAATGAAAATAACAATAAAAAATCTCAAGTCTTTTAATAAAACTGCATGGAAAAGGTAATAGTCCCTCATTTCCCTATCTCATAGTACATTCACCCGGTGTGGTGGCAGTGTTAAAATAAAATCAATCATGGAATAGTCAATAGAAGAACAGGAGCAACCCAGTACAGTCATAGTACTTTTTCAACATCTACTTTTTAAGATGGTGAAAGGTAAGAGGGTGTATGAAAGGGCACCCCAAGCATCATCACCCGTGAGTCTTTTGGAAAAGGTCAGTTTTTTCCTTGCAACAGCATTTTCAGGAGACACTGAAGCAGGGGACATTGTCATGCCATGTGCCACTTGAGCTGACAACTTGAATGCAAGGAGCTCTTTGCATCTCTTAAGAACTGTGTCAATTGTAAAGAAAGACATTACATAGGACTTAAACCCAGGATCAAGCATGGTTGCAAAAATGTACTGATCCAATAGCAAGATGTGGCAAACCATTGAGTCCTGGCAAAGTGAACAAAAAACTTGATCTACAAGTCCAACATACTAAGCAGAATAGCTTCTCTTGCTGATTTTTTAGGAGTTTAAATAAGGGGTGACAGTGTCTGAACTCACTTCATTGGTTACAATTTCAAATGGTTTCAGTAGCTTGCAGATAATAGTTCTATGACTGCTAGAACTAGTACTTGGCTGCTCATCATCTATAGACTGATCCATGTTTGATTTTATTTATTACACCAGGACAGGAGTAAAGCTAGTTACCATAGCTGAACTTGACTGCCACCACACCAAGTGAACCATGTGAACATACAATGAGATAGGGAAATAATGAACTGTCCATTACCATGCTACTGTATTAAAAGACTGGACTTTTTTTTGACACCACGTTAATTATTTTGGAATGCAGCTTATGGGAATACAACAACACCCAGAGTAAGTACAGTAATTTACGTTCCCTCCACAATATACACACTTTTGAAATACTATTTAAAAAGAATTATAAAAGACTGTAGATTTTTTACACCAGAAAAATAAGTATTTTATCCAGTTTAACTATTATGGTGTGCAGCTAACAAGGACATGACAACATCCAGAGAAAGTACATTAATATACACTTCCTCTCCAAGACATACTTGACATACTATTTAAATTGAATTCTAAAAGACTGAAAAAATTTTTGACACCAGAATATTTTTCCACTTTAATTATTTTGGGGTGCAGATAACAGAAAAATAACAACACCCAGAGTAAGTGCAAAATATTGCTGACTCTCCAAGACTTACTCTTGACATACAATTTAAAATTAATTATAAAAGACTGCAGATTTTTTAAACGCCAAAAAAAATATATATATTTTTTCCACTTTAATTGATTTGGAATGCAGTTAATGGGGACACAACAACACCCAGAGTAGGTACAGTAATATATGCTGCCTCTCCATCCATGACACACATTGTTTAAATACTATTTAAATTATATTATAAAAGAGAACAGATTTTATTTGACACCAGAAAAAAAATATTTTTCCACTTGAATTATTTTAGGGTGCAGCTAATGGGATATAACAACACCCAAAGTAAGTAGAGCAATATGTGCTGACTCTCCAAGACACACACTCTTGACATACTGTTTATATTGAATTACAAAAGAATGCAGATTTATTTACACCAGAAAAAAAAACATTTTATTTATTGTCAAGACCAGCTAATATGGGGATATGACAACACCCAGAGTAAGTACATTAATATGTGCTAACTCTCCGTGACATGCACTCTTGAAATACAATTTAAATTGAATTATAAAAGACTGCATTTTTTTTACAACAGAAACAAAGTATTCTTTTCATTTTAATTATTTTGGTATGCAGCTAATGGGGGCACAACAACACCCAGAATAATTATGATACTATAAAATACCTCTCCAACACACACTCTTGAAATATTACAATTGACAATATAAATTATATACTGCAGTGTAGCAAGATTAGATATCCTTGTGAAAAAAACAAGAGCCAGAAGTTCAATGTAATAAACATACCACCTGTTTGCAGCACTTGATTGCAGGTGCTACTATGTCTGATAAACAAACACACAGTATCCTTTTAGCCGTTTTGAGTGCACTGGATTACAGTTGCTAGCTTGTGTGTTCAACAATAAAATACACATACTGTACACAGTGACAAAGATACCTAGAATCACCCTTTCTACCTTCTCCATCTGGATAAAGAAGGGGGAGGTGAGTCCGCACTAGTCATTAATCTAGTAATAAGTCAATAATAATTGAATTAATTATGAAAACCAACATATAAAGCTATCACTTGGAAAAATTTCTGGATACCCATCGGTTGGTGGTGCACCCATAGAATTTGTGCTATACACATAGAGGGGTATTTTTTTGCTCAGAGCAAAAAAAGAAGAAAAAGACAAATTTTGCCTATTCTGGGGCACTCTTGACATAAATACAAAGTATGTAAATGAGATGATTAATAAATAAATTAAAACTTAACATTTAATAAAGAACCTTAAAAAATGGTAGAATATTCTCCCGAATGACAGAGTATTCAAAATTCATAAAAGATGCAAATTTGCATGTAAATCTAACAATAGTACATATTCAAATCATATATAGCACACGGTCATGTGCAATTTCTTCAATAAATATATAATATAATAATCTACAAAAAATATATTAATTAATCAAAGGTGATCTAAGTTGATATAATAATCGATCATAAGAAACACTTAGCAGAGGTCAGATGTATGGTGCATTCATATCAAACAAAAAAATACTCATCTGACCATATCACATATGGCGAAAATATGTTTATGCAAATATGGCACACACCCACATCCCCAATAAGTATGAGTATAATTATGTCAATTATTTGGGAAACACACCGCTTTCGAATATACACCTAGGTGCAGATGATAATCTGCAAATTAAATAATAAATAATTTCTCAAAATTATGAGAACTACAAAATGATGTTGAATGGACCATTGAAGGAAGAAAAGTCCTGGGATATAATTATGAACACTCACTTCTGCTGTCGCCCATCTACATCAAACGGGGGATGAGAGAGCGAGTGATTTGTTAGTCCCAGGTGAAAATATGCAGCAATGCTTCTGCTTTCTGGGATATCATGTACGTCTCTCCCCTGTTGTTATAAACATTGCAGGGGGATATCGTAAAAAGAGAACCCAGATGAGAGAGCTTGATAGAAATAAAGAAAATAAAGGAAAATGGAGTGAAAGTATATATTGTTTAAATTAATGAGAAATAGTATGGTTAACGATATGCAATGAGCCAAGATTTGATACTTTTATAGTATAATGAAGATGGACATATATAGGGAACTAATATCCCTTAACAAAGAGAAAATGGTATAAAGAAAATAGCTATGTTCAGTTGTAGTAAATAGGGTACTGTATGTATAGGAAATGGAGCAGAGTCTGGAGTTCTGAGTTGCGGAAATCCTCCCGACTCCCCCTGTCTATATAAGACAGGGGATCAGTGAGTGATGGTGCCACGAGAATGCCAGAGAAAAATAAAGAGCAGCGCTGCTGTGAGCAGAGAAATCGGCTACAGCTCTACTCTGTTACCAGCCGGCATAGCAGAGGGAGCCGCTCACCGAGCGACTCAGCCAGAGCAGTCTGATGGGAAAGAATAGAAAAGTACCTGTGTTCATGGTCCAAGAGAGAGGGTGTCTGTGAAGCGAGTGTGGAGCGGGTGACATGCAGACTGCAAATAGCGGGAACACAGCACGCGCG
The DNA here is from genome assembly GCA_031769625.1 of Taudactylus pleione. Taxonomy (NCBI): domain Eukaryota; kingdom Metazoa; phylum Chordata; class Amphibia; order Anura; family Myobatrachidae; genus Taudactylus; species Taudactylus pleione. Next base: position 12,421,930 of record JAUIMM010000039.1, read on the forward strand.
TTTCGCCGAGAAGCTTGATCACCTGATCACTATCTCTCCCCTGTCTCACCTCCTTTTAACACGCTGGCAGCCCAATCATGATGGTAAATTCATGAGTTTCTGTCAATGCAGCCAATGAGGAGGCTCTCTCTACAGTCTGCAAAATAGTTCCAGCTATTGGAGAGGAAGTATGCTAATGAGACAGTCATTAGCATAAGTAAACAAAGACACAAGCATGGATGAAAACGAGATTAAATCAACATCTACAGGAGGAATAATATTGAGAGTGATACTGTTATCATTGCATATGCCAAGAATAAAACAATTAAGTTAAGAGGTGATGATTGTAAAACTGGGTAAATCCCTAGTGAAAAATAAAGAAATAATGTGTGTGGGGTAAGACAAACGTGAAAAATATAAATAGAGTGCTTAAAAAATAAGTTGAATCAATAAGATAGTGAAAAAAATGTGACTAGGAAAAGAAAGGAATATATATTAAGTGCAGGAGTAGAATAATAAGAGAATGTATGTAAAAAATATATTAGATCAAATAAATAATAAAATAAACGGATAAATAATAATGAAATGATGAATAGCAGAAAATAAATGAATAATAAACGTAAATGAATAAAAAATATATTAGATAATAAAGATGTAGTGATAAGAAATGTAGTGAAATTATTACTAAGACCAAGGAAATAAAGTGTGGTATAGTGATCTATAAAGGTATGATCATGTAAGAACTGTAATAATAATACGTAAAGTGAAAGAACATCTGTGATAATGAGGTGAAGTGATAAAATGTGAAAACAAAGTGAAAAGTGAAATGTAGTAAGAAACAACAAAGAAAGGTATAGTATGAAATAAAGTAAAATTAGATAGCAGAGAACACTAAGTATGATGAGTGAAAAATGTGACATAGTGAAATGTGACATAGTGTAATATTCTGAAAATTAGAAATTGCATATACACATACACATATATACACACATGTATACATATATATATATATATATATATATATATATACACACACATACATATACATACCCACACATGGAGAAGTGGGAAAACATAATAAGTGAAAAAGAAGAGAGAAGAAGAAGGAAAAAGTGAATTGTCTAGCAATTCATAGATAAAAAGGGAAAGTGAAATCCTGAAAGCCTCAGGAAAACATAATAAATACTAATGGAGTAATAGTGAAAAAGGAATAGAAGGTAACGAAAGGGTATCATATGTAATTATCCAAAGGTCTAGAAAATCTGGTAATAGAGTATATATTAAGTCTGGGATCAATCTGTGAGGAATACACTGTAATTAATATTCTCATTCAGACCATCAGGAATGAGTGTGCCTAACTTAAAGATCCACTCACTTTCTTTCTTCTGAAGGGCCTTATTGAGGTCACCACCTCTAAGGCCTAATTGAATTTTCTCAAGGCCGAAAACCTTAAGATCTTGTTCCCGTCCAAAGTGTTTATGTTGGAAATGTCTGGCTACAGACGTCAATTGTTTCATTCTCTGTGTGTCCATATCCGCATTACGTATATTACCCAGATGTTCAAGGATTCTAACCTTCATCATTGACTCACCTCCCCCTTCTTTATCCAGCTAGCAATACTGAACTCTTTTCAGCTCTTGAGTCCAGCACAGTGTATGATTTAATCTGTTACCTCTCTCAGTTCTTTTTTGAACCTTATTTTTTGCTCCTACTTGTTATTTCTTCCCTCATCTCCTCTCCACTCTTTTTTAATACTACATCTTTATTCTATTGAAAAACCCTTTATTGAGTATGACGAATTTCAGTCTTAAACTGAACTCAGTAATAGACGACGATTAGAAGATTTGGATGGTATCTTCTCTAGTGAAACTAGTAATATTGATATAGACTCTAGTTGGGAATATGAACTTCTCAAACTAAAACGAACTTTAGAAAGACAAACAAGCATTAATTGGGATCTCTTTAGCTTGGAAAACTATTATAAACATAAAATCACTCCAAGAGGCCTATGCCCCAAACTTTTTCCAACATTTGAATTATGCACTGAAAGTTTACACAAAGAATGGGAGAATAGTCTACTTAAGTGCTCCCATGAATTAATGGGAATTCTAATCAAACACGATAATTTGGTTTTAGAAGAATGCACTAGAGAGGTAGAGAAGCTAGGTCAAACCCTTGAACAATGGGAGCAGAATCCCACCTTTCAATCCTTTTTCAATAAAATCAAAAAAGAATTAGAGGAATATGACAAAACCATAATTGAACGAAAACGTACTAAATTTATAAGGGACAAATGAGACTTCACCTCAGGAAATATTTTCCGCTGGCATAAACCCAAAGAAGGAGGAATACAGGATTTAATGATAATACACCCTCCTCATCTGAGGCAGAGATATCAGATACTGAAGAACCTGGAGATTATAATTTCCATTCCAAAAACCAAATGGCTCAAAGAAGTGACAACCCTCTACATTTTCCCATTACTTTTTTAGAAGGAACCAGGGGTACCCGTGGACGCCCCGCAAGCACCAAACAAGGCAGGGGGGCAGGAAGAAGAGAAAGATGGGAAACTCAGTCACCAAACCATTACCTAACCAGAACCAACAAGAGGTAGAAACACCTACCACCACCCTTAAAATTATTAATCTATCAGAGCATGTTCTTAATACAGTACAAACAGAAATTTTGAGTAAAGGACTATCTTTCTCACCAACCCATAACTTTAACAGATTTAAATGGGAAACTAATTTGAAATTGTTTGGTAGGAAACTTCTTTTAACTAAATTTCATAGTTCCAAACGGGAGGATATGGATTATATGCCCCAGGAGGAGAATCTTTCTCAGCTGGAACAAGATGCTTTGTCAGCATTGGAGGAATTGGCCCTTGATACTGACATACAACCAATTCACCAGAGACCTTCCTGTAAAAAGCGCTCTACTTTTTTTTCACCAGACAACATATGTCCGGCAGTAGGCGTTTTTCTCAAATTTGTATCACGTGATTTTGATGACTTGCACAAACGACAGAAGTATTATAAATATAGGGGCAACCTCAATTCATTACAGACAAGAGCAATTAAAGAAATTAAAGACTGGGATGATGTGGTTATCAAACCATCAGATAAGGGTGGCAATAATGTCATATAGCCAATCCATCTATATCTTAAAGAAGCCAATAGACAAATACGAGATACTTAATGCTACACAACCACTCTCTTTGACCCCACCGAGAACTTTAAATTTAGGTACTCCAGAATTATTGATGCAGCTTTCTATTAGGGCATAATAACTAAAACAGAATATGATTATCTTTGGGTATCACATCCCAGAACTCCAACCCTTTATCTTCTACCCAAGGTCCACAAAGATCTGACCAATCCTCCAGGTAGACCAATAATGTCAGGGAATGGGGGACTTCTGGAAAAAGCCAGTTGCTTTCTGGATATTCACTTACGACACCATGTTCTCAGTCTTCCGTCATATACCAGAGATACTACTGACGTGCTTAAAAAAATACACAATGTGGTACTTGAGGATACTCATATTCTCGATAGCTTGGATGTAGAATCCCTATATACATCTATCATTCACGAATTGGGGATTAAAGCCATCAGGTACTATCTCACTATGGAAGGAATGGGTGACTTTCAAGTCTTTCTTCTTGAACTTTTGGATTTTGTGTTACAACATAACTATTTTTTGTTTAACAACCGTTTTCACATCCAGATAAGAGGAACAGCAATGGGGGCGGCCTGTGCACCCACATATGCTAACCTCTTTCTAGGATGGTGGGAGAGAAAACACGTTTTCCATGAATCCAATGATATTCACACTCATCATGTAATTGCTTGGATGCGATACATAGATGATATCTTGATGATTTGGGATGGCTCACAGAAAGAATTGGATACCTTTGTCACACTTCTTAATGACAATGATATCAATTTAAAATTAACTTACAACTTCAGTAATACCAGTATCGCTTTTCTGGACCTCAGGATTTTTAGAGGAGAAAATAATAAAATATACACTGAAATATACAGAAAAGAAACATCCACTAACAGTCTACTTCACTACAACAGCTCCCATTTTCCTCCAACCGTGAAAAACATCCTTAAAGGAGAATTCCTCCGACTTCGACGTAACTGCTCAGGGGAAGAATCATTGGAGATTCAGAGCAAAGATCTAACCCTGAGATTACAAGAACGCGGGTACAGTAAACATCTGATTAAAAGTGCTAAGAATGAAATCCTCAAAACTAATAGAGATTCCCTTATTTTTGGTGATAAACCTAAAAAAGAGAAAACCAATACTATCAGATTTATTGGGGATTTCTGTGGCAACTGGAAAGAAGCGAGGGATATAGTACAGAAATACTGGCACATTTTAAGATCAGATAATGATTTGGCCAGGAACTTGGATGAGAAGGTCAATATGAGCTGGCGTAGGGCACCTAACCTTAAAGATAAGTTGGTGAAAAGTCATTTCATTCCCAAAGTCAAGAAAGTCTCTCCCTTACTTGGAAGTTATTCATGTGGGGGATGTAAAATCTGCTCACATATAATTAACATCAATATCATCAAAGATAAATTTGGCCAAGAAATCAAAACGAAAGATTTCTTTAATTGTAAAATTACAAACGTCATCTATTGTATCGTCTGTACCTGTGATAAAAAGTATATAGGTATGACCTCAAGAATGATGAAGGTTAGAATCCTTGAACATCTGGGTAACATACATAATGCGGATATGGACACACAGAGAATGAAACAATTGACGTCTTTAGCCAGACATTTCCAACATAAACACTTTGGACGGGAACAAGATCTTAAGGTTTTCGGCCTTGAGAAAATTCAATTAGGCCTTAGAGGTGGTGACCTTAATAAGGCCCTTCAGAAGAAAGAAAGTGAGTGGATCTTTAAGTTAGGCATACTCATGCCTGATGGTCTGAATGAGAATATAAATTACAGTGTATTCCTCACAGATTGATCCCAGACTTAATATATACTCTATTACCAGATATTCTAGACCTTTGGATAATTATATATGATACCCTTTCGTTACCTTCTATTCCATTTTCACTATTACTCCATTAGTATTTATTATGTTTTCCTGAGGCTTTCAGGATTTAACTTTCCCTTTTTATCTATGAATTGCTAGACAATTCACTTTTTCCTTCTTCTTCTCTCTTCTTTTTCACTTATTATGTTTTCCCACTTCTCCATGTGTGGGTATGTATATGTATGTGTGTGTATATATATATATATATATATATATGTATATATGTGTGTATATACGTGTATGTGTATATGCAATTTCTAATTTTCAGAATATTACACTATGTCACATTTCACTATGTCACATTTTTCACTCATCATACTTAGTGTTCTCTGCTATCTTACTTTACTTTATTTCATACTATACCTTTCTTTGTTGTTTCTTACTACATTTCACTTTTCACTTTGTTTTCGCATTTTATCACTTCACCTCATTATCACAGATGTTCTTTCACTTTACGTATTATTATTACAGTTCTTACATGATCACTATACCACACTTTATTTCCTTGGTCTTAGTAATAATTTCACTACATTTCTTATCACTACATCTTTATTATCTAATATATTTTTTATTCATTTACGTTTATTATTCATTTATTTTCTGCTATTCATCATTTCATTATTATTTATCCGTTTATTTTATTATTTATTTGATCTAATATATTTTTTACATACATTCTCTTATTATTCTACTCCTGCACTTAATATATATTCCTTTCTTTTCCTAGTCACATTTTTTTCACTATCTTATTGATTCAACTTATTTTTTAAGCACTCTATTTATATTTTTCACGTTTGTCTTACCCCACACACATTATTTCTTTATTTTTCACTAGGGATTTACCCAGTTTTACAATCATCACCTCTTAACTTAATTGTTTTATTCTTGGCATATGCAATGATAACAGTATCACTCTCAATATTATTCCTCCTGTAGATGTTGATTTAATCTCGTTTTCATCCATGCTCGTGTCTTTGTTTCCTTATGCTAATGACTGTCTCATTAGCATACTTCCTCTCCAACAGCTGGTACTATTGCAGACTGTAGAGAGAGCCTCCTCATTGGCTGCATTGACAGCCACTCATGAATTTACCATCATGATTGGACTGCCAGCGTGTTAAAAGGAGGTGAGACAGGGGAGAGATAGTGATCAGGTGATCAAGCTTCCTGGCAAAACGCGCGTCCTGTGTTCCCGCTATTTGCAGTCTGCACATCACCCGCTCCACAGCAGCTTCACAGACACCCTCTCTCTTGGACCACGGACCCAGGTACTTTTCTATTCTTTCCCAACAGACTGCTCTGGCTGAGTCCCTCAGCGAGCGGCTCCCTCTGCAATGCCGGCTGGTAACAGAGGAGAGCTGTAGCCGATTTCTCTGCTCACAGCAGCGCTGCTCTTTATTTTTCTCTGGCATTCTCGTGGCACCATCACTCACTGATCCCCTGTCTTATATAGATAGGAGGGAGTCGGGAGGATTTCCGCGACTCAGAACTCCAGACTCTGCTCCATTTCCTATACATACAGTACCCTATTTACTACAACTGAACATAGCTATTTTCTTTATACCATTTTCTCTTTGTTAAGGGATATTAGTTCCCTATATATGTCCATCTTCATTATACTATAAAAGTATCAAATCTTGGCTCATTGCATATCGTTAACCATACTATTTCCCATTAATTTAAACAATATATACTTTCACTCCATTTTCCTTTATTTTCTTTATTTCTATCAAGCTCTCTCATCTGGGTTCTCTTTTTACGATATCCCCCTTCAATTTTCATAACAACAGGGGAGAGACGTACATGATATCCCAGAAAGCAGAGCATTGCAGCATATTTTCACCTGCGACTAACGAATCACTCGCTCTCTCATCCCCCATTTGATGTAGATGGGCGACAGCAGAAGTGAGTGTTCGTAATTATATCCCAGGACTTTTCTTCCTTCAATGGTCTTTTCAACATAATTTTGTAGTTCTCATAATTTTGAGAAATTATTTATTATTTAATTTGCAGATTATCATCTGCACCTAGGTGTATATTCGAAAGCGGTGTGTTTCCCAAATAATTGACATAATTATACTCATACTTATTGGGGATGTGGGTGTGTGCCATATTTGCATAAACATAATTTCGCTATATGTGATATGGTCAGATGAGTATTTTTTTGTTTGATATGAATGCACCATACATCTGACCTCTGCTAAGTGTTTCTTATGATCGATTATTATATCAACTTAGATCACCTTTGATTAATTAATATATTTTTTGTAGATTATTATATTATATATTTATTGAAAAAATTGCACATGACTGTGTGCTATATATGATTTGAATATGTACTATTGTTAGATTTACATGTAAATTTGCACCTTTTATGAATTTTGAATACTCTGTCATTCGGGAGAATATTCTACCATGTTTTAAGGTTCTTTATTAAATGTTAAGTTTTAATTTATTTATTCATCATCTCATTTACATACTTTGTATTTATGTCAAGAGTGCCCCAGAATAGGCAAAATTTGTCTTTTTCTTCTTTTTTTGCTCTGAGCAAAAAATACCCCTCTATACCTTCTCCATTTACCTACTACTCTCTCTAATCTAATGGTGTCCTTTGAAGAGCAACTACAGTCCACACCCTCTCCATACTCTCTAATGTGTGAAATTGCATTGATTACAAGGGAGAGATGTTTTTATGCAATCCAAAATATGCTAGATCCGAGATATCTGAGAAAATAAAATTTGGCCTTCTTTTGAGATCTGAACTTGGTGGAAAGACTCATTCTGGGACTTGATTCTTTTCAGAAACCCCAAGTTTGGGTGTGCTCATATTTCTGCAAAATTGGACTACTCATCTCTAGTAAAAATAGATTGATTGAAAAATGCAGGTGCACACTGAGTAATGCAAATATCAAATTTCTTACAAACTAGTAGCTGCTGGACAATAAAAAGTTAAATGTAGTAATAAGGCAGTAAGCAAGAAATAATATACTGTATAGATAGGATTTATTTCCAAGTTAATATAGTTAATATGCAATTCCTGGATACATAGACATTAGCATGCAATTTGCATAATTACCTATAAGCAGTTCTATTGATACAAAATTATATTGCACTGATATGAAACACTTTAGGTATGGGAGATAAAAAAAAGCAAGTGGAATAGTTGTAAAGCAAGAGGTGCAGTATTAAACAATATGAGAGGCTGATATTTTTTCTCAAGCAAAGATGTGTGCCAACCCCCATGTTTTGGTTTTGCATCTGGATCTCCCCTGGTTTTGGATCTAGATTGGTTTTGCCAAAACCTCACCTCGATGTTTTGGTTTCGTGTTTTGGTTTTGGATCTGGATTTTTTCTTAAAAAATAAAAAAACAGCTAAAATCATATAAAATGGGCCTTTTTTTGTTCCTACAGTATTAATAAACTCAATAACATTTATTTCCATCTGTTTCCAGTCAATTTTGACCACCTCACAGCTGACAATATTGATTTTTTCATCTAGTTAAAGGGCCAAAAGGTTGCATCCAGCTTGCTGGCTCAAAACTGATTGATATCATTATTAATAGAGTTGAGGACTGTGCAAAGATGATGGTTGGGATACCCTTGAGGATTGAAGAATTGATAGTTGATAGTTGGTGTAGCCCCTGGCTGTAAAATTGATAATAAATTGATTAAAAAACAATTCATTGGTGCAGCCCCTTGCTATAAAATTGATAATAAATAAATCAAAAAACAATTAATTTGTGCAGTCCCTGGCTGAATAATTAATAATAAAAAGAAATTCATTGGTGAAGCCCTGGGCTGAATAATTAATAATAATTTAATTAAAAAAGTAAAAAACAATTCATTGGGTGTAGCCCCTGGCTGAATAATTAATAAAAAGAAATTCATTGGTGCAGCCCCAGCTGTAAAATTGATAATAAATTAATTTAAAAACATCATTGGTTCCTAAAAAAACCATAATATTAATTTAAAATGTCAGTGACAAGGACTGCCAAAAGCGGCTTAAATTATTGGTTTGTTTGGACCCCCATAAAAAACCTGCCAATGCGCATTGGACATAGAAATTAAAATGATCCCATACACAAACTGGCTTTACATTTCAAGTTGTCGTTATCCTCGTCCTCCCCATCAGTGTGTAAATCCTCTTCTTCACACAATATTAATTCGCCCCTTCCAGTTTGTGTATGGGCCTCCAAATTGCCTCTTTTTCCTGCCAGTACTGAAATGGACATGCCTATTAGGATCTCTGAAATAGTCCTCCACCATTCTGTAAATGGAGACCATATCACACATAGTCATGGTAGAAGACATGTCACTAGGAGGCAGCTCTCTCAGGCAGGACCAGATGTAATTTTTTGGTGAATGATCTGCATGACCAGCAGGCATTCTGTAAGGAAAATTTAGTTTTTGTTTTCAGTCTGTTGGAAAAAAAACTATAAAGGTAGGACTTAAACCTAGTATCCGGAATGGTCGCCAAAATATATTTTCCAGATTTCAATAGATTGACTTCTCTTGGATCCTGGTGAAGTGAATCAAGGGCTTGATCTACCAGTCCGACATACCTTTGCACAATTGCTCCGTTTCAGTTCCTCCTTCAATTTCACCAGTTGTTTTTGCAAAAGTCTGATGAGGGGAATGACCTGACTCAAGCTGTCAGTGTCTGAACTAACTTCACGTGTGGCAAGTTCAAAGGGTTTGAGAACTTTGCACACCGTGGAAATTATTCTCCACTGCACTTGAATAATATGCATTTCCCCTCTTCGGCTTATGTTATAGGCCATTGTATTGCCCTGGATGGTCTTTTGCTGTTCCTCCATCTGCTGAAGCATATAGAGGGTAGAATTCCACTGAGTTACTACCTCTTGCTTCAGCTGCTGGTCATGCAATCTTCGACAAGAGTTTGCTGAATGTCTAAAATGTCTGAATATTTTGCGGACCATGGACAGCATCTCCTGCATGCCCCTGTAATTTTTTTATAAAATGTTGCACCACAAAATTAATTGTGTGGGCAACACATGTAATGCTCTCACAATATTTGTTGGCATTGTCTGAAATCACAAATCCCAAGTAGAGTCCAAGTTCAGCAATTATATCCCTACGTTTTTCTAAGAGGTTCTCAGTGGTATGCCTCTTAGTGAAACCAGTTATACAAAGAGTAGCCTGCCTCTGTATCAGCTGTCTATTGGTAGATGTTGCTGCTGCTGTTGCTGTTGTTGCAATACACCTACCCAGTGAGCTGTCACAGTCATGTAATCCTTAGTTTGCCCTGCCCCACTTGTCCACATATCAGTGGTCAAGTAGACAGTGGGTACAACGGCATATCTGAGAACATTAATAAGGATTTTTTTAATGTCCTTGTACAGATTTGGAATTGCTGTTCTAGCAAATTAAAATCTTTTTAGGGATCTGGTAGTGAGGACACAGGACCTCAATTGACTAAAACCCACTGCAGTAATGGCGGATACTGGATGCACATCTAATACCAGCAAAGCTGTTATACCGTCAGTAATCCGCTATGCAAATGGGTGATTGCTGTCATACTTGTTTGCCCTTGCTAATGATTGTTTGACAGTTAATTGTTTTTTGGAGGATACACTACAAGTAGTCTTCCTCCTGGTCCCCTTCTGGGATGAAGATCCACTCACAGCAACAGCAGCAGCAACAGGCATAGTCATCATGGATCCTTCTGAGGAATCACGGATAGGAGAGGAGTCAATCATGCTTCAAATAACAATATTGGATGCAGCAGGACTACTCCCGAAGACGAATGAGGATATTGATGATGCAGTTGTTGGTGTTGGAGATCAAAGGCGCTAGGATCCCACAGAGAGGGAGCAGGTAGGTGACACTGGACTTGTTACGTTTTGAGTTTTGGAACTTGGTGACATACACTTTGATATTTAATGAATGCACTCCAAGTGACATAACAAGGAGGAGGTTCCAAGGTGCTCTAGGTCCCTCCCTCTGCTCACTCTTGCTTGGAAACAGTTACATATGGCTTGACAACTGTTGTCCAGATTGGGGTGGAAATAATTCCACACGTGAGAATTGTTTTTTTTTTGTCTTTTGCCCCAGCATGACAACAATGGGCTTTGGCTTTTTCAATCCATGGCCAATAGTTGTTGCCTTACTTACACAAAGGATATCCTCTGCATCAACATCCTCATCACCGACAACTTCATCATCATCCTCATCACCAACATCTTCATCATCAACATCCTCATCATCCTTAGTGGCTTCAACTACCAAAATATCCTCCTCCTCCATGTGCAATTCCACAGAAGCATCCTCACTGACTATGTCTGCAAGATGTTGACTGCCCTTCCCAACATTTACAAAAGGCACACAAATGTTGGAACTTGGAGGATCCTCCAGTACAGTAGTATTTAGGTTTGGCTTACACATGGCAACTGCAGACACACTTGCACTCTCCTCGGGGATTTGTGATTTCAATTTCTCAGGGCACACAGTTGGTTTTTCCGGAGCTGTCTTTACTCATCTTACCAACTTTCAATTTTTTAATGGTACCATCACCACTACTATTACAAGTAGAAAGGCTATCAGAATCAGAACCAGAAGTCATCATAAATAAAGGCCAAGGCCTTATCCTTTCCTTGCCACTTCGTGGAGTGAATGGCATATTGCCAATTTTTTGTTTATCTAAAGGCAACTTGCCTCTCATTTTTTTTTCTTAACTTCAGAAAAAGTAGCTTTACCATATCGATGGTGTGACTTAAGCCCTGGGGCATGGGACTTCATAGAGGATGAGGAAGTTGATGGCCTTGCACTGCTGGCGGCAGCTACAACATGTGGTTCTTTGGCCTTGCTTTTCTGTCATGTGACAGACCTCCATATTTTCTGTGGTCTTGAAGCAGTGTCACAAGCACCAATAGTGTAGCCAATGTGCGGTTACAAAATTCACACATGTGCAGTCGTGTGCACACAGAAAAAAAATTACTAAAAATACACTATGTTTTATTTTTTTTGAAGATCCATAACTTGGACCCAGAGCACCGATTGATGATGACTTGAGTCGGGCAGCACTAGGTTGTGTTGCTGACTTGCTGGATCTTGTGTGGCTAAGCCTAAAGCTGGCCACACACTAGACCAACTTGCATCCAACCAGCCAACTAGTTGATTAGTTGGAATGAAAATCTGGTAATGTATGGGAGTAACTGATGATCAGCAATTTGCTCCTAAATGCCAGAAAACAGATGAAAATGTTCGGTCAGACAAGTTTGTTAAATGTTTTATCTAAACAATTTGTTCAAACAACAATTTTGGTCCATTTTCCAGTATTTGGGAGCAAATTGCTGATTGTCCTTTGCTTTTATACCTTACCAGATTTTCATTCCAACCGATCAACTAGTTGGCTGGTTGGACAGATAATCTTTAGATGTGTGGCCAGCTTAACACGTACACACACACAGAAAATATTAGGAAAAAAAAGACACTTTTTAAAAAAAATATTTTTGCATCCAGAACTTGGGCCCAGAGCACAGATTGATGACGACTGGAGTCGGGCAGCACTAGGTTGCATTGCTGACTTGCTGTATCTTGTACGGCTAAGCTTAACGCACACACACAGAGAAAAATATTGGACAAAAAAAGACACTTTTTTTTTTTTGCATCCAGAATTTGGGCCCAGAGCACAGATTGATGATGGCTGGAGTCGGGCAGCACTAGGTTGCGTTGCTGTATCTTGTGCGGCTAAGCCTAATACACACACAAACAGAAAAAAAAGAGAAAGACAATATATATATTTTTTTCGGGTCCAGAACTTGGGCCCAGATGGATGCAGCAGATAGCACAGCACCAGCCCAGATGGATCAGCACCAGCCCAGATGCATGCAGCAGACAGCACAGCACCAGCCCAGATGGATCAGCAACAGCACCAGCCCAGATGGACACAGCAGACAGCACAGCACCAGCCCAGATGAATCAGCACCAGCCCAGATGGATGCAGCAGACAGGACAGCACCAGCCCAGATGGATCAGCAACAGCACCAGCCCAGATGGACACAGCAGATAACACAGCAGTGACAGCACCAGATGGATCAGCAGTGCACTAGCCCAGGACACAGCAGACAGCACAGCGACAGCACAGCACCAGCACAGGTAAGTAAGTACCTCCCAGCCCTACACTACCCACCCTCCCTGTTCAGTCTCCACAGCCAGAGTGAAATGGCTACTGCCGCATTGTCCCATATGTATAGAGATGAAAGCTCGCAAGCTGCAAGATTTCGTCTCTATGGTTTTGCCTCGGCTTGAGATCCGGGGCCGGCGGAGGAATTGAACACACGTTTGGTTCTCGCCCCGGATCTCAAAATGTGGGTGGGTTCAGATCTCTGAGATCCGAACCCGCTCATCTCTATTCTCAAGTGTATTAATTACTAGAATTTTCCAGTAGCTTCGCTCACATGGATGTCTGTTATTGCTCAGATGAACTCATTTTACAAAGACAGTAGTGTCATCTAATAATGTGATGTATATTGTAAACATCGATCACAAAATGTGTTTGTAAACAATTTTTGCAGTTTTTCCTTCAGGGATTAACACAAAAATATGCTTGGGGCTACTAACTTGTGAGCAAGCCACGTAAAGCTGCCCATGGTAAAAACAGCTGGTTCTGAGATCTACTTCTGCAGGCCTGAGCCTTTGTCCCTGCGACTTGTTGATTGTCATAGTGAAGCAGACACTTAAAGGAAATGGCAGACGCTTGAATTGAAAAGGAAAATTGTTTGGAATAAGGGGTATACATGGTATAAACACAGTCTCACCTGTGCCAGATCCTGTTAGAATCTGTGCCTCACATAGGTTACTTTGTAGAGCATTGACAGTAAGTAGAGTTCCATTGCATAACTTGGGCGGAGTCACATTCAGCAGAAGCATGATCAGAACACCAACTTTCAGTGCAATGCTGTGCACTAAAAGTGCAACTGTTACCTTGTAGATCCCAAATCCATTGCCCCTTAACCTACAGTAACACTGAAAGGTTGCAAGCAACATGAGCAGTGACTATATGATATGTAGTGTTTGTCTTTGTGCATCATCTACTGGATTGACATGTAAACTGCAACTTCATGAGTCAAGATAAGCTGCCTAATTAGTGTTTAATGTATAGTTGGATTTTCCTGGGAAATAGATCATATATATATATATAGATATAGAGATATAGATATATATTTATATATGTTTCCATTTGGTGTGTGCAATATATATATATATATATATATATAATGTGTATGTTTATATAAATATAGTCATTTTGGACTTGAGGAGCCTGTGCAAATTCCGATAAAAATAGTTCATCACCATAGTTCATAAACAGTTAGTACATTTCTCCCAAAAAAAATCTATGTACAGAAACAACCATTACAACTTTATTATAAGTATACAGTAGGTACAAAATACTGATGACCTGAAGGTGGGAGAAATAACATAGTATTTTGTCTTGATAAAAAAAGTAGATAGCACACTTGATCTCAGAAGTGCATTTGTGGCTTCTACATCCTTGGAATGAACAGTGCTAAAATACATTCCACTGTGGGTCTCTCCAAGATCTCTGATTCGGGGATTTGTACTGGAACTTGCAAAGGTCTCCATGGTTGTACTCTTTTGTGGTATTCTTTTTCTTGAGGTGGAAGTGTAGAACACAATGCATTTTGTCCTCATCATCACTTTCCCAGGAATGTGTATAGTGTAATGAGGCTATTTAGTCTGCTCCTCTTTAGCACATTTGGATCCTCAGTTACAATTCACATTGGAAGTAGATTCATTTGAGACAGATGTTGGAGAAGTTCTTTCACATCACATAGGAAATAAATAACATTTGCACACTTATACATATACATCCAACCAATATCTCTCCTTTGGAGATCAAGAGCTGTTGGTAATTTTTAGGGATGTGCAGGCTCGGATTTACTCGGTTCTTATCACCACTTTACCGCAAATTCGGATTTATTATATTGGCTATCCAAAACACATGATAGGTGATAGCCAATAAAATGCCGTTTTGAGATCCGAGTAAAACCGAGCCTGCACATCCCTAGACTAATTTTGTTGGTTGTTAAGGAGTGGACACATATTCTAACAGTAAGCTCTTTAGTCTCTAACCCTATAGATGGAAAACCACAGTCTCATATAAATAAACTAATTTAGAAGATTTACTGCTCAAGAGGACTGGTGATCCTGTTTCCATACTGCAACTTTATTGTCACTTATAGACTTCAAAATAATAAAGTGAATGCACTTTCTGAATCCCTGGATCTGTCTCAAGTTGATCTGCCAATTTTCCATTTGATGTAGTCTTTACACCTCAGATTTAAAGGAAGCATATAAAAAAGCAACAATAGAGATGTGCCCAGTTACATTTTGGCTGATTGCGCCACAGTCATGCGCATGCATCGTGCCATGTGAGTCACCGCACCTGCATATGCTATGGTATGCTATGGCGCACACAGTGATCGCACCATGCATTCCTATGGAGGTGCGTTCGCATATGCATTGCGCGTATCCACTCATGGACACGCCTCTCATGCTATGCATTGAGCAATTTGCCACACCAGCAGCAAGGATATAGCTGGGCATATTTGTAGCAATAAAGGCCTCTGTTAAAAGAATATTTCTGGTTTCAGGTGCACAAGAGCTGGTATGTTGAAGACAACTTTAATCTGAAACAAACCTTATTCCCTTCCTGTGGGACAGCTGAAATGTTTTACTGCCTTTTAGCTCATGAAATGATATTTCTGTAGACTTTATCACAGATTTACCATATCCAAGGGGTTTACCAATATATTGACTAGTGTTGACCACTTTATAAGGTTACACACTTTGGTTTAATTGTTAGAATACCCACAGCTCCTCAGTCAGACCATCTCTACATTAAATGCATCTATAGATGAGATGGTTGCTTCTTATTATGGTATTCAAGTTTCCTCTAGTTTCTGAAGAACTTTTTGTGAGATATTATGTGCTTAACTAAAAATGTTTTCTGCCTATCACACTCAAACAAATAGACAAAATGATATGCTGAATCAATGTGTTAAGCAATGTCTTTATGGCTATAGTAACTTTCAGTAGGATAACTGGGCAGAGTATCTTCCATTAGCTGTGTTTACTTATAACAACAACCAACACTCCTCAATATTGTACAGTACATTTCCCCAGCTCTGTTCTTTACTAAATATGTATTACATCATCAACTCTTTTCTATTGTGGTCTTGTAAATGGCCATCAAAATAACCTAAAATAAATATTGGACAAATTAAATTGTTATATACCGTTCAACAGAGAGACAAGGAAAAGTGGTTAAGCAATGCAAAACTGTGTATTTTATAAATATAGGTAAAAAAGTGTAGCTAACCACTAAAAACCTGAAATCTCCAGTCTTAACACCAAATTATTATTATTTGTGTACTTTGCCGATTTGCCTGTCTTATGCCCTGTAGCAATAAAGCCCCAGTTACCACATGCTATGCATAAGGTACATCCAGTATTTCATATCTAGTATAGGGTACAGCATCCTCTACCTCAACTGGGTTACCACCCTTTATAGTTAAAAAACAGAAAAACTTGCACTGAGAAAATCTGCAACCTTGTGTTACCAGACGGCATTTGTATTTTCTTGTCAAATGGAAAAGCTATGGGTTAAATGAGAGTTCCCTGGGAACCAAAGGGAATGTACATGTGCCCAGATTAGTTCAAGCTTTCTCTTTTTAATTATCCTGCAAATTCCTTTTAAGTAGGGATGTAGTGTTATGAAGTTTGGTCCGATCTGCTGCATTGTGCTGCTCATTTGCGATTTGTGCCCACATTATGAAAGGTTAGCTAAGGGATTTGGTTTGCAGGTATATTAAAATATTGCCTGCAGGCTAAAGAACAAACAGGCTTACCCATGCTGGAGTCTTGTGCATGTGAGACTGAACTGCGTATATGCGGCAGTGCCAGCAGTGATTTGTGACCATAGAGTATAAAGGATATGCGGATTTAGCAAACTTTACCTGGTAATTATCCAATGTAGCTTCCTACTTGCTTCACATACATAGTATCTCCAAATTAGCCTCTAACTATAGAACATACCAAATGAAGCCAACCTACCATATTAAGGTGACACATGGCAATAAAATTATATAGTTTATTTAGGCATCTGTATTCCAGTAAAAGAAGAGGACATTATACTGTATTTATCAGTGTTTTTCTGCTAACCCTAAGTCACTCTTTCAAGTGATTTGTATTAGCATTTTTACCTGTAGGCACTGTTGTAAATTATAGGTGCTCTGTGCAACCCTTCATTATTGTACTGTATATTTGATAAGTTTCAAGAAGGTTGACAATCATTACCATGATTATGTATGCTTTACATACAGACATTAGCAGTAACACTATGCAAAATAACTGCAGCTTGATGCTTACAGTATGTATTGTGATAGAAGCACTGGAGAAGTCTGGGATAATATATATGCGTGTACCAGATTCCATTCATATGTGTTTTAAAAAACCCCAGGAAAAGTCTGTTATGCAAAACAGACCAGAAGTGTTTGCTTTTGGTAAAAGCCGGGTAATGGGTCCTGGGGGTGTGGATGTGAGCAGAGAGGGAAGGCTCCATCCACAGGCCATTCCAGGTGTTGGGCCTTTCAGTCTGAGAGCAGGCTGATTAGTAGTTGCATCTGCAAGTGGTTTATATAAGCTGTGTTAAGGTTTTGGTTCAGGGTCGCACATACCCTGGGGAGAACAGACACAGTTTGTTCAGAGACACTGTGATATTTGAAAGTGCTGCATTTGTGTTTTGTGGTAAGGTAGTAGGCCCTGCCACTTGTAAAGATGGAATAACCTGTCTAGTTAGTGCCCAGACGGGCTAGGATTTATTTTTATGTTTTGTTTATTTTTTTGCTTATATTGCACAATAAAACTGGTTC
This sequence comes from Taudactylus pleione, assembly GCA_031769625.1. NCBI lineage: Eukaryota > Metazoa > Chordata > Amphibia > Anura > Myobatrachidae > Taudactylus > Taudactylus pleione. The sequence continues at coordinate 12,439,887 of JAUIMM010000039.1, forward strand.
TGACCAGTTTGCACGAAAACCCTGGATTGGTGTGCTGTTTCCTGGCTGCTGTGTGTAAGGAGGTGTCCATCTACCCTGGGAGAGGGACCCCCTACCCCAACTATATCACAGTATATAAATATATAAATGATTCTGCCTGAGTTACAGCATTGCTTCCTTCATCCTGACATGAAAGACATATAGAAAAAGTAGATGTAAGTTAGAATTTCCTTTATACAATCATGAAAGATTTACACACACTCTGTATGTAATTCTTAGGTTTGTGGAATTGTGTATGCAACACAGGAACATAAAATGTAGTATTTTTTTAAAATTCTGAACACATGTGGTATAATCTTTATCTTTCCAATACAGCATTATCTATTTGCACATTCTGATTGTTATGCACCATTGCTATGTAAATGAATGGAATAATTGAAATAACAAGGTAAACATGTATTGTAATTGTAACTGTTAAGGGCTCAGAGTAACTAATGGGGAAAAGTCCTGCACAGCCTTGAGGGCTGGAATATCTTGGCAAGATGCGGCCATATATTTGTGATGTGGTCTCTATGGCCTGTTGCAGCCTCTGGGCTGGTTGAGGCCTGAGGGCCTATGAGTTGAGATGTGGCCTTTGGGCTGGTAACAGCCTTCAGGCTGGTTGAGGCCTGAGGGCCTGAAAGTAGTGATGCAGGCTTTGGGCTGGTAGCAGCCTCTGTGCTGGTTGAGGCCTGTGGGCTTATGAGTTGTGATGCAGCCTTTGGGCCAGTAGCAGCCTCTGGGCTGGTTGTTGCCTTGAGGCCAGAATGACTTGGCAGGAGGATGCTGAGTAGCTAAAAGTGCCGTCGCAGATGACACTGGTGACGGTGCGCTGGATTGTGCACTGAGGATGCTGAGTCGCTACCATCGTCGCTGGGATGATGCTGGCGATGGTGCACTGGAGTGTGCACTTGGACCACTGAGTCGCTACCAGTGTTGCCAGGATGACACTGGCAATGGTGGTCTGGAGTACGCACTTGAACCACTGAGTAGCGGCCAATGTCACCGGGTTGACACTGGCACTGGACACAGACTGGCACTTCAGGTGGAGAAAGCACACCATGCTGCCTAGATGACACAAGCAGCACAAGCAGGTGGAATGCAGGCTGCACCACCTGGATGGGACAAATGGCAGTAGATAAACACAGTAGACTGGCTCTGGAACTTGACTGGAAAACAGGATACTGGAACAACCGGAAGTACAAGAAACTCTACCACTGGCAAGGAGTAGAAGGGCTGGCTGGAATATAACAGGAACAGGGCCCAACCAGATCAAGTTTCCCTAATGATAAATTATTGAGCACCTGGGGTGCATTCAGACAGGAGAATCAATCAGTGTGCACCTGAAACACAGACAGGCAGTAAGTAGTGCAGAGGCTCAGCAGCAACCAAGACTGCAATTGCAACAATATGCTGCTAACCACTGATCCTAACAGGAGGAAGGAGGATACATCAGCAAACGCTTGTCCGGCGTTCCCCCCTCACAGAATTGGTAGCACGGTGGCTTGTGACAGTAACACATTACAAAATATATTTACAGGTCAAATATATTTATTTTCAGGTCCTAGAAATACAGGCAGTCGAGCCCCATGTTTTGGTTTCGGTTCTAATTCATTGTCGGGTTTTGGTTTTGCCAAAACATCCCTCACGTGTTTTGTATTTGTATTTTTTTATTCAAAAATTGATAAAAACAGCTAAAATCACATAAGTTGGGCATATTTTTCTTAACTTCAATTACATTTATTTATAGTCATTTACAGTCAATTTTGACCACCTCACAGCTCAAAAGATTGTTTTCTTTCAGTTTAGGCCAAAAGGTTGTATCGAGCTAGCTGGTTGACTAAGCTAAGCGACAACAGTGGGTGGCACAAGCACATGGCAGTTCAACTTCCAACTGGCACATCTAGGAAAAAGACTCTACGACCCCATGGAAACCAAGAATGTTTTCATTAATCAAGAACTAGATCAGAGGCCCAAGGGAGGTGGAGTATGTATGTAGTGGAAGACAGTGAATGGAAGGATTGATTAGTAAGTTAATTAAATTTAATTATTTTTTAAAAATCAGCCACCAGTGCCCCAAACAGACCCATAATGCAAATAAAAGAGTTGCAAGATGGAATTTTCCTTGGGCCATCCCACCCACACTTACAGTATGTTGTATATTAAAAAGGACATGTACAGTTTAACAAACCAATCACTTCAGCGACAGGGACTGCCACTTCCGTGGCTAAAGTGATTGGTTTCTTTGGGCCCCCACAAACCAAGCTACCAATGGGCAGCTAGCTGTGTTGTTAATGATCGAACTAAGGCAGCTAACAGTGTTGTTGTTAATGTTGGGCTTAAGGCAGCTAAACTAACAGCACTGTCAATTATCTCTACAGTGGCAAGATGTTGTCGTCATTATCATCTTCATCCTCATCAGTGTTTACATCATCTTCACACAATATTAATTCAACCTTACTGGAATTCAACATTACAGAAGTCTCTGTACTTTGACACAATTGCAGGTAAAGGTCTTCCTCATGGAATTTATAGTTCATTTTGATGGACATCATCTTTTCCACATTTTGATGAAGTAGTATCCTGCGCCATTTGCTGACAAGGTTCCCGGCTGTGCTAATAACGCTTTCCCAGTTTACACTGGGGGGTGGGCAGCTTAAATAAAGCAAAGCCAGTTTGTGCAAGGGCCTGAAAATTGCCTTTTTTCCTCCCAGTAGTCAAAGGGACTGTCTGACATGTCTATTTGTACACTGTCATTAAAATAATTCTCCAACATTCTATGGATGGTGACCCTTATCAGATTGCATTATGGTAGTGGTGCCAATAATTGTGGGCAACTATTTTAGACCTGACCAGGGGGTATTTTTACTAAAGTTCAATTTTGGATTCTGTTTGATTTTCCATTCGATTTTGGTTCGATTTAGATATAGGAGATTTACTAAAGCCTAAAAATCAAATGTCAAATTGAACTGAAACTTAAATTTCACTCAAAATTGAATATAGGCAGAACATCAATGTTTTCCCATACTCTAATATAGGATCCCTTTATTTACTAATATTTGATTTTCAAATCGAATATAAAACAAACTCAAAATCAAACTTCAAATCCCTAAATAAATAAAACTGCTTCATGCTTTTGATTTTAGCATGAGCAGTTCTATTTGACACAGATGCATGCATACATCAGTGAGATGCATGCATGCATCTTAGTGTAAAATGCTTTTTAAGTGTTATTTAAAAAAATGACGTGTGGTCCCCCCCTAAAAGCACAACCAGCCCTAGACTTTTCATAGCCAGTCCTGGTTGTGTAAATACAGGGAATAAAAGATGTAGGGGTCACCTGTATTTAGCGCAACCAGCACTGGGCTCTGAGCAGCCTGGAGGCTGGTCAAAAAAAAATAGGGACGCCCTGATTCAGAGCGAGAGCACACAAATAGTGTGCACCTCTGAATCAGTTTGTGAGTTAGGACTTTTAGTTTTTTTATTTTCAGAAGATGGTGGATGCCTACATGGAGAATAGGACCGGTCCAGGAATTGTAGGTGAGTATGTGTGAGTGTGTATGTGTGTACTAAACTTATACTGTCATGGTGTGTGTCTTGTGTTTATTTTAACATATCTTTACAAGTGAAATAGAGGTTCCAGTGGACCCTTAATGCCCCCATGCTGGTACTTGTGGTTCCCCAAGTACCAGCATGCAGGGGAGGCTTGCTGGGACCTGTAGTTCTACTGTTAAAGACAATGTTTCTCTTCTATTTTTACACACATTTTACACAATCACGCACTGCCCATGGGTGCCTGGGATAGCCCCAGGCTATCAGCCCAGGCCTGGGGTGCCCTGGAGAGGGGGACCCCTTTATTGGGGCTTCCCCAACTCCCCAGGGATCCCCGACCTGGGCTTACTAGTGGTCAGGGGTAATGCTTTGGCCGGTGGACCCAGTGAAAGGGTTTCCCTGGCTGTGGCATTACTCCCCTGCTAGAAATAACCAGGTGTTGGTTATGGAAATTACAGGGGAATCCTATGCAATTTTTCCCCTGTATTTCCAGAACCAGGACCCACTCAGAGCCCAGTGCTGGTTGCCCAAAATACAGGGGACCCCTGTGTTGTCCCCTGTATTTACACAACCAGGACTAGCTATGAAAAGTCTGGGGCTGGTAGTGCTTTTAGGGGGGACCCCACATAAGTAAAAAAAATTAACACTTAACAAGCATTTTACACTAAGATGATGCATCTCACTGATATATGCATGCATCTGTGTCAAATAGAACTGAACATGCTCAAATCGAAAGCATGAAGCAGGTCTATTCATTTAAGGATTTGAAGGTCGATTTTGAGTGGGATTTGGTGTTAGATTTGTACATGAGCATGCAAAATTGAACATCCAATCCCTTCTGAAAATCAACCAAAATCGAATTTGATTTGAAAATCGAATGCAAAATCGAATATTAGTAAATGAGGAATTGCTAAGGGATTTTGCAGTTCGATTTCAATTCAATTTCAAACAATTTTATAGATTCGTAAAATTGAATACCAATTGAACCTTAGTAAATTTACCCCCAGATGTCAAAATGCTGTGTTTACTCATTTACATCACCAGTGGGTCTCTTGGGAAAACTCAGTTATTTCCTGGCAGCCGCAGTTGCTGTACAAAGTGAAGGAGAAGTTATCGTGTCAAGTGCCACTTGAGCTGAAAACTTGCTCACCAGAAGTTCTTTGCATCTCTTAAGATCAGTGTCAGTTGGAATGAAAGACATGATGTACAACCTAGACCTAGGATCAAGCATTGTCACCAAAATGTAGTTATCCAATTTCAAGATGTTCATGACCCATGAATCTTAGCAAAGCAAATAAAGGACTACAAGTCTGACATACTTAGTGGAATTGCTTTATTTCATTTTCTTCTTCAGTTTCTCAAGCTGCTTTTTATTATTATTATTATTATTATTATTATTATTATTATTATTATCATTTATTTATATGGCGCCACAAGGGTTCTGCAATGCCTTACAGAAAACATAAACGAATGAGCAAACAAGTAAACAGTGACTCATAGTACAAAACAATGCACGGCAAGGACAAAGTTTATAAACATTGCTGCAATAGCAATCATAACACTGAAATAAGCAGCATGGCATCAGCAACCAAGTGTTAGGTGCCCTTGTGGGGAGTTAGGAGTAGAGAATCGTATGAGTAAACAAAGGAAATTCACAAAAGGGAAGAGGGCCCTGCTCATGATATCTTACATTCTAAAGGGGAGAGGACTTTTCCAAAGTCTAATTAGGGGAATTTCCTGACTCAAGCTGGCAGACTCTGAACTCACTTCACAGATGACTACTTTGAATCATTACAGCACCTTGCACAACACAGAAAGTATTCTCCACTGTGTTGGACTAGTTACAATACCCCTCCTCTCCTCATGTCATGGTTTGTTGTTTAGGATTGGATGTTGCTGTTCCTCCATTTACTGAATTATATAAAGGGTGGAATTCCTCGTTGTTACTACCTTTTACTTCAGTTGGTGGCATGGCAAATTGAATTTTTCTTGCAGCTGCTGCAATCTTCTACTTGCAGTTGTTGAATGGCAAAAATATTCCAAAATATTTCTGGCCACAGACAGCATCTCATGCATGCCCCATAATTTTTTACAAAAATTCTCCACTGCCAAGTTGATTGTTTGAGCAAAACATGGGACATGTATGAATTCACCCAGCTGTAATGCTCTCACAATATTTGTGGCATTATCAAAAATGACAAATCCTGTGGAAAATCCAAGTGGGGTAAGCCATTTTGCTATGACATCCCTACATTTTTTTAACAGGTTGACACAAGTATGCCTCTTAGTGAAGCCAGTGATACAGAGAATAGCCTGCCTGGGAATGAGCTGGCATCTCAGCAGCTGCTGCTGTTGTGGGCAATACAATCACCCAGTGGTTGTCACAGTTATGTAATCTTTTGTTTATCCAGTACTGTTTGTCCACATTTATGTGGTCAAGTGTACATTTGGTACAATAGCATTTTGTAGGGCAAGAATTAGTTTTTTTTAACATCCTGGTACAGGCAAGGAATTGCTTTTCTGGTAAAATGGAACTAAAATGGAATGTGGTAACAAGGACACAGGACCTCAATTAACTGTCTAAAATCAGATGTATTAATGTCAGATATTGGACACAGATCTAATACTAGTATAGCTGTCATGGCTTCAGTGATCTACTGTGCACCTGGGTGACAGCTGTCATACTTACTTCCTCTTGCAAAGGTTTGTTCAATTTTTTACACCCCCAGCAGCATCAGCAGGTTAAGTGCTCAAGGATTCTTCTGAGAAATCCTGGGTATGAGAGTAGTCAGATAGCCTTAGCAAACTGGATGCCGGACTAGCATTGATCATTTATGAGGATATTGATGATGAAGGTGTTGGCAGTGGATATTGCAAGTGCTTGTAGAGAAGTGAACTAGCTGATACTGGTCTGCTTGTTGTTATCTTTTTAGCATCATTTGCAGATTTTGCCAAAAACTTTTGAGGAATGCACTGCAAATGATATAACAGGGAGGAGGCTCCTAGATGGTTTAGGTCCATACCTCTACTTAATTTGGCATTACAAATGCTACAGATGGCTAGACAATTGTTGTCTGGATTTGGGTAAAAATAATTCCACACATAAGATGTGGATATTTTGGTCTTATGCCCAGGCATGACAATGGCCTTATTCTTATCAATGGCAAGAACTGCTTCCACTGGTGCCTGACTTAAACAAACAACATCCTCATCACCAACATCTTCATCATCAACATCTTTAGCATCAGCTACTCACATATCCCCTTACCCCATTGAATGTCTATAGTAGCATCCTCAAATTCTATGTCAGCATCTGAACTTGTGCTAATCATCCCCACACTTGCAGAGGGTGCACAAATGGTGGAAGGAGGCTTCTCTACAAGTTGCTAAGTACCGCTGCCAAGCAAACTAAACCATCCTTTTTTCTTTCAAGCACTAAAGCCCTACTTATCTACCTCCCCCATCAGATCTCCAGCATGAAATGGTGGCAAACACATGGGAGGGACTTTATATGCAATCCAAAACACTGCAAGATCCAACAATGGGACAATGATGTTTTGCCTCGTTTTGGAATCCAAGTCAGGTGGGAAAACCCAAGCCAGGATACGCAGAATTTGGCTGGGTTTGGTTTTTGGAAAACTGAACCCGCCCATCTCTAAAAAGAGGTCCTATACTGCCTGTTTAATCAGATTACATAGTATTTCCTGAAGTTTGCAACTTAATTCACTAATTCACTAAATGTGCACTAATGTCGTGTTCTGGGGTATTAGGACTAATTAGACCAATCAGTGGTGCAGGGTATGAGATGGCAAAGAAGGGTCTCCACACAGTTTTAAACAGGTATATTATGCATAATGTGAGCATAATTGAATACAAAAACAATATAGAGCCTAGCTCCCATTAAGGGCACTGACTCACTGCTTCAGCCATCTTTATCAGTGGGCAGATAGTCAGATAGTCTGCAAACAGCTTCACACAAAGGGCCTGATTCAGACATGCTCGCTAGATGTGGCCGCTCGCTCCCTGCGTATATGAATTAATCTGTGACATCAAGGCTGGGGCTCACACAGCAAGGCATAAGCACGCCCACTATGTCTTGGCAAGCAATCACTTTGTGTTTACAGATACCGCCCACTAGCGTACATCATCTCCAGGAAGTATAAACAACCATCGGTACATCGGGTTCCATCGGATCTGACTGCAGCGATTGTGGTTGACTGTACCCTACCGCAAGCAATGCTGGCAGTTCAGTGTAAAATTCAACCAGGTGATGTGTTACTATAACGCTGCCTGTTAATTATGCACACCTCTGAAATGGCGTTGAAACACTCCTGCACGACTGCGTCCTCAACTCCATTCCCCTATTACTACTGCCCTGCCCCTGTTACCACCCACAAATGGCCTCTCCTGTCACTCATTCCACTTGGCTGTCTTTGCAGGGCGAGCGAGCACATTCCAATCACTCATACTAGTTTGCGCACTGTGAACTACACGCATGTGCACATTAGCGAACATCAACAGCAAGAGTGGCCGCTTGCTAGCGAGTGGGTCTGAATCAGGCCCAAAGTTTCTCAAACTCTACCCCACTTCTTGCAGGTCTAATGGAAATAAATGGATAGGTCTTATAGGGCGCAAACAAAATTAGTGTGTGGGGAAATGGGTGTGTAATGTATATCAGAGGGTGGATGCAAATGGTCGGATGTGGGATATCTGAGACAAGTGAGTTTCCTTATAGAAATTGTATAGGTACAGTATATAATAAAAGCAATTTAATGTAAATTTATATAATAAACAACACAAATCAAATGGACAGGCACATACATAAAAGCGTAGGAAGATTAAATAGCACAGTAATAAAAATGTCCAGCAATTACCAATAAGAGAAGAAACATGTTACAATGCTCTCCTTGTTAGTCAAATAACACATACAGGTTGTGTATGTGTACAATGTTGCAAATTGTTTCCTTATAGTATCAACAAAGTGTGGTTAACCAGCCGCTGTGGTTACAGTTTCCTTAGTTAAAATGTTTCCTTTTAGTATATGCCGATATTAGCAGAATGTGAATGTTCCAGTTAAAAACGTCCACTTATGCATATAAGAATAAATGACTAAAAGAAAAAATTTAAGGTAAAAGGTGTTCCTGAAGTGCACACACCTCCTACCTTGTCCCGCTTTGGAGAGGGAGGAATGGACTGGAGACCTGTCGTGGGCATCTGGCAGATGCAGCCTCATAGGTATGCTCCATTTATGGATGAATTACTGGCACTCTGTTACAGTTCTTGCATGGTTGTGTAAGACCTCTAGAGCCAGGGAGAGAATCTACCACCAATAACAACCATCCACTATTCCTTTAGTGATTTACTTACACACCAGTACTTAGGTGGCCGTCTGGACTTATGCCTGCAGCAGTAGAGGCTTACACAAATGACGAGAGACCACAGGACTGCTGACCAAGAACACAACAGAGATAAGGACTGCCAGTCCTTCCACTACTGGTACTAACTGGAGTGCAACTGTGAGTGAATGGTACAAGAACTGATGATATGGACTGAGGGCCTGATTCAGAGCTGAATGCTCTGACCAGAGCGCTCGCTCTGAATCAGGGCCCTCCTCCATGAAAATGGAGCGACCTCCTGGCCGCTCGCATAGCTGTGGGTGACCACCCACAGCATATGTGAGCGGCCAAAAAGATGGTTGCGATGGTCTTGACCATCGCGACCATCGGACTTGCGATGGAGACCCTGCGGTAGGGTCTCCCTGCCGCAAGCCCTGGAGTGATTTTGCCTCTATCAGAGCCAAAATCACTCCCACTGACATCACTAGTGATGTCAGTGGGGCCGGCTTCAGATGGTAGGCGTTCCCATGGGAACACCTCCGTCTGGCAGGCACGCCCCCGGCACGCCCATCAATCAACATCAACAGCACGCCCCCTTTGGTGTGAGACTCGGAGCGATGGCAAGCCCGTCACTCGCCGGGTCTCGTGCATGTGCATGACGGAGCTCCCTCCGTCTTGCGCATGCGCAGTGGGGAACATCGACCCGCTTGCGAGCATCCTGCCGCTCACGAGCGGGTCTGAATGACCCCCTGAGTACTCAAGCAGCGACAGATGACAAGATCTCAGGAATGTCTTGGGACTTATGTTGCAGCTGGGTTGTTTAGGCAAGGAGCGAGGTGAAAAACAAAACAGGCTGCGCAGCAGAAGTGACCTGAACTATGTTATTGCAGGATTTAAACAGGACTCGACCAGACAGGACTGGTAAATAAGAAACTTAGACTAAACAGGCAAGATAACTGACAAGGATAAGACAGGTCAATAATAGACATAAACCAGACATACAAAAAACAAACAAGGACTAGGTACAAGATGCGACCTTGAGGGCCGAGGTATGACAGAAACAACATGGAGCAGCCTTGAGGGCCATGGTGCGCTTTGAGAGCCGAAGTGCGGCTGGAGAGCTATAAGATGTACAAGTTGTGATGCGCCCTTGTGGGCCGAGGTGCACCTATGACAGCCGAGATGCGGCTTGAGAGCCGATTGATGTACAGGCTCTGATGCGGCCTTGCAGGTTGAGGTGTGGCTATAACAGCCGAGATGCGGCTTGAGAGCCGATAGATGTACAGGTTGTGGTATAGAGATGTCACGGGTAGCATAGAGATAAACTGCAACTGCAGAGTAACTGCTTTGGAGAGTCCAAACTGTGAGGACATAAACATATGGATACATAGCTGGAAAACACACTGGCAGGTACAGATCCAATTGGCAGGTACAGATCCAACTGACAGGTACAGGACACCAGAACTGCAGAACTAGGAAACCGACTAGAACTCAGGCTTCTAAGAACAGACCAACAAACATAGCATGTCAGACAATATCGCCGGCATGGAGTGAAGGGCTGGCTGTAACTTAAGGAATACAGGGTCCAATCAAAGCCATTTCCTGCAGAGAGTTATTCCTAATCACAGGCTAGTGTGCACCTGAGCTGCACACAGATAGATGGTGATTAGTGAGCACCTGAGACAAACACACAGACAGACAGGAATGACAGGCTATGAGCTAAACACAGACAAGACAGGAATCTGGCTGCTGGCAACAGCTGGAACATGGATCAGGACAAGATGCAGTGTCCCAGTGACAAGTATAGCTGGGCCCTGCCACCAAGATGATCCACTGCTGTGGATCCTAACACACTCATCTTTTTGCACAAACAGGAGTGCTCTTGCAGGATAGACGTCTAAACTCGGGGTCCAGGCTGGTTGCATCACCCGGTCAGTCTTGCTGGAAGAGCTCTTGCCTGCAGAACTGACTTTCCTTGCTAGAGTTTCAGATGCTTCTTCCAGGTTTGGCACTGAGTGTGGGTGTCCTATGCATTTCTCCTGGTCAGGCTTCTTAAGGGACAGTGGAGGCCTTTGGCACGGCTCTCAATGGCCTCACTGGGCTCTCTCACACTCAGCTCTTCTGATTAATGATTGCTGCTGCTCCCCACTACCAAAACTTTGGGCCTGATTTAGAGATGGAAAGAGCTACACAGTCACACACAAATGGCTGTGAAAATACGTCCATTTCAGATGCAAATGCAGAAGGAGGTGTCAAACACCTCCCTGCTGCATTTGCAATCCCAGCACTGCGACTGACATCGCAGGGTGGGATCACCATCAGAACCGCTGGTCGCGATGGTTGCTCCTACGAATAGGCTGCATGAGCTGAAGCTTCCCAAAACCTGGCTGGTACCTGGTCATGCAAAAGCCAAGAATCTGCATACGCTGACACAGACACTGGCCTCATCCCTCCAGGAAGCATAGACAGTAAAAACGAAATGTAATTACTAGGAAATGATTAATTACAAAATTATCTTGATTTTTAGAGATTTTCAAACAGTTGATTAATTCACAAATCCTGATCCAACAATAAAGTAGCAAATTTTTAATGACCAGTGGAGAATCAGGCCAATCACAGTGCACGGCACAAAAAGAAGCTAATCAGCAACTATCACCTAATGTGACTGTTGCAACATTCGCTGAGATGTTGGCCATACTTGTCGGATTTGCTTATACCCACAGCAGAGGCATGGGGTAAATTTACTAAAGTGAGAGTTTTTAGATGTGAGTTTTAGAAGAGGTGTTGCCCATAGCAACCAATCAGATTCTAGCTATTATCTTCTAGAAGGTGCTAGTTAAATGTTAAGTAGAATCTGATTGATTGCTATGGGCAACATCTCTTCTAACTAAATTTACCTCTTGGAGTCTAACATATCAGTGGTATTAACCAGGGACCCCTGCAAGGGGGTTTGGGCTTCATGGTCTTAGCCTCTGACTGGGTTCCTAATGTATGGAGCAGGTAAACTTTGGAGGAATTGAAGGCATGCAGTAAACTAGGCTGTGAAGGGTGATATTTTATATAGAGATGTGCGCCTGGCAATTTTTGCTGGTTTTGGTTTTGGATCCATATCTCCTTTGTGTTTTTCATCTGGATTTTGTTTTACAAAACCACCCTTGCGTGTTTTGGTTTTGGATCTGTATTTTTTTTTTTTTTTAATAATAAAAAAAACTAAAATCACATCATTTGGACCTGTTTTTTGTTCCTACAGTATTATTAACCTTAATAACAATAATTTTCAGGCATTTACAGTAAATTTTAACCACCTCACAGCTCACAATATTGTTTTCACTACTTTTCACCAATATAGGCCAAAGGCTGCATCGAGCTAGCTGGCTAAAGTTAGCAACAGAGCAGCAACACAAATGCACAGCAGTTTAAAAAAATATAGGACATCTACAGATATGGCCAGTTACATCTTTGCCGCTTGGCCAGCAAATCCAGCCATGCATGGCGTGAGTAGCGTGCCCGCGGGTGGATCTGCACACTGATTTCGCACCAGCGACCCCATAGATTGCATGGTGCGATCGCAGTGCGCGCCATAGTATATGCAGGTGCAGGTAATTGTATGGTGGGATGCGTGCGCACGCTTGTAGTGCGATCAGCAACAATGTAACTGGACACATCTATATGAAACATTACCACACAGCATTGACAGATAGGATGGCAGTTTAATAAACTATAAAAATTTCAGTCGGCAATACAAAATGTAAAGAAAGGAGGTGCAAGATGGAATTGTCCTTGGGCCCTCCCACCCACTCTTTTGTTGGATATTAAAAAGGACATGAACAGTTTAACAAATCAAGCACTTTAGCAACAAGGACCAACACTTTTGTGGCTTAAGTACTTGGTTTGTTTGGGCCCCCTCAAAACATTTTTTTGGAAGGACTACTTTCAATCATTAAGGACAGGGTTAAAGATAAGGGTGTTGGTGGAGGAGATTGCATGTGCTGGTCCAAACTGCTGGTAGCTGATACTGGATTGCTTGTTATTAATTTACAAAGTATTCTAATTTTGTTAACTAAATTGCATTAACTCGCTGCAAATGATGTAACAGGGAGATGGTCAACGTCCCTACCTCTGCTAACTTTGGCTTCACAAATGGTAAAGATGCCTTCACAACTGTTGTTAGGATTTGGGTTAAAATAATTCCACGCCCAAGACGTGGCTTTTCTGGTCTAATGCCCAGGCATGACAATGGCTTTCTTTTTATCACGAGCAAGAACTGTTTCCACTGGTGGCTGATTTACACAAACAACTTCTTCATCATCAACATCCTCATTAGCATCAGATAAGACACAAATATCCCCCTCATCCTCCTTTTGCACTTCCTCCACACTATCATCCTCAATTACTATTATTTCACCATCTAATACTAGCACAGCTATCAAGGCGTCAGTGATCTGCTGTGCAACTGGGTGACAGCTGTAATATTTGTTTCCTCTATCAAAAGATTGTTTACTGTCCAACAGCGTCACAATACTAGTATGAATATTACACTGAATGACCGACAGTGTCACGATACTTGTATGACTATTACACTGCGGTATGAATGACCAACAGCGTCACAATACTTTTATGAATATTACACTGCGGTATTACTGACTTACAGCATCACAATACTTGTATGAATATTACAGTGCGGTATGAATGACTGACAGCGTCACTATACTTGTATGAATATTACACTGAACGTCTGATGGCGTCACAACAATTTTATGATTATTACACTGCGGCATTACTAATAAACAGCTTCATAATTCTTTTATAAATATTATACTGCAGTATGGCCAGTAGCGTCACAGTGCTTATATATGGACATACTGGGGGGGGTACAGCATATAACGTCACAGATACATTGGGGAACAGCACAAAAAAATCTTTTTCACTTTTTTTTTACTTTTTTTTTTAACTTTAGTTCCTTCTTTATTGTTTTTAACAGCCTGTGGTTGGACAGCACACTCCTGGATGGACAGCACACTGAATGGACAGCAAATCCCTGGATAGCACACTCCTCAATGGACAGCATACTGGATGAACAGCACACCCCTGGACAGCACACCCTTTGAGGGGCAGCACAGCACACCAAACACAGCCTACTGGATGGAGCACAGCACACCCCTGGATGAGCAACACAGCTCCCTGGACAGAGCACAGCACACCGCTGAATGGACAACACAGCCTCCTGGACAGAGCACAGCACACCCCTGGATTGAACGACACAGTTCCCTGGATGGAGCACAGCACACCCCCGGATAATCAACAAAGACCCCTGGACAGAGCACAGAACACCCCTGGACTGGACAACACAGCCCCCTGGATAGAGCACAGCACACCACTACACACTCCTGGATTGGACAACACAGCCCCCCTTGGATGGAGCTCAGTCTGACAGCCCAGAACTCAGCAAGGAAATGTTGCCAATCTCCGTGGGGAGGAATTTATATATACTCTCCAAAATCCGCAAGAATCCAACAGCGGGAGGATGATGTTTTGCCTCATTTTTGACTCGGATCTAACTCGGATCCCCTATTTTCGGGTGGGCCAGGTTCTCGGAGAACCGGATCCGCTCATCTCTAATTTCATCACATGCCGTATGAACAACGTGGAAACACTGGTAAAGGAGGCACATTGCAGGCATAACACTGTTCTTTTTACCTCGCACCCATGCTGTAAATGGAGCAATGTTGCTGTTCTGTATATAATCTATTGGTGATGGGTATAGCCACCGCAAATCATTATGGCTCACTATTTTTTGCTACTTTTACCAAAAAGTGGTAATATCAGCCATATCTTTATTTTGTGAAAAAAGAGCAGTGGGCATTTGTACAGGAGATGCAAGGGATGCGGCCAGGGTCTAAAGGCCTTGGGTGACTGGTAATGCCAGATCATGCCTCCTGGTGCTCCACAGTCCCAAGGCCTAAGCTCTGCTCTCAAAAGGGAAGATCTGTAGCCTCATATAGTATGTGCATATTCTGGTCTAGCACTTGGCTGCGCATGTTCATAAGAGGTCTTTGCTTTGCTTTTTTGAGAGGTGAATGGAGTGCTGGGAGGCAAGAGTCCTCATTATGCACCTGTGCAAATGTTATAATGAGGCCTGAAATTGCACCATACTTGCCAACAATTCTTGCATGGGATCCGGGAGGGGGCTGGCAGGTTGGTCCAGAAGGGAGGGTGGGGGGCGGTTCAAGTAGGCGGAGTGGGGGCATCATAGTTGCTCCGCCCCCCGCTTTATAATGCCAATATTACTGGCATTATAAAGGCAGGGGCGGGGGGTGCGTCATAGCACACCCGGACGGCCCACTTTTGCTGCTGGCGCGGGGTTTTGTGTGGTGCCGGCAGCCATTCCGAGGGACTTGCCTAGTCTTGTGGGGTGTCGGGAGCGGCACCCGATTTTTGGGAGGCTCCCGACAGTCCCGGGAGAGTAGGCAAGTATGAATTGCACTGTTATTCCACTTCTGATACAGAACATTATATTCATTAGAATCAGAGGAAGACACTACCTATGCTGGTATACTTCACATTCTGGTCAGTTTTATTACAGATGGGACAGATTAACCCATTCATAGGTAATTAGTATCAAGAAATACAATAACACAGGATTATACCGCAAATACTAGTTAAAAAAAAAAAATCAATGTGATAAAGTTATTGGAATGAAACTGTTATTAGACTTAGCAGCTTCTTTGAAAATTAGACAGTGGGTAATAGCCCCAAGAACTGAATCAAATTTAGTAATATAGAAAATCAGTGTAATTAATTCATAGTATCAGAAGGAAGCATAGTCTTATCGCACCACCTTAAGTCTCCCAGCAGCTTGCAAAGCCTAGCAATAACAAGGAAAAGCTAATAAGAGAACATTAAATCACTTGAGCACATGGTGCAAGATAATATAGAGGCACAGTGCCCTGACTACTACACTAATAAGATAAGCTTGAAATCAGCATAAAGCAATTAATCTTTTAACAGACTTTGTGTCCTTGGATATCCCTGAACAAGTTATTGCATGCCAGTTTAGGATAATTAACAAGTATACAGGTGCCCTGTATCTATAAACCATGTATAGGTTTCATTCTCAACTTTGATTTTACGGGATGAAAAATGTAATTTTTATTTTTATATTGCTGGCCATACACATGCGTCGCGATGGGGAATCCGACATCCGACATATCCCCACACACGGTGCGATCGGGTGGCCAACCGCCCGATATGATGGCTCCCCCGTCCTCCACTAGCATAGCGCTGCATGGGATCACACATCGCATCCCCAGATCGACTGAACCTGCAGTAAGATCTGGGAGTACGATGTATGTGCGCACTATCCGATATCATACCCATACACAGTACAATATAGCAGCTAAATCGTACCAATCGTTCGGATCAGCTGTTTTATCACACCGTGTATGGGCACCTTAAGAATTATGCAGTGCTATAGATGTAGTACCTACTGCAATGATTGTGTTTACTATGTTACAACTAATTCCTAAGAGTACCCACTTAGAGGTTTACAAGTGGTGCTTTGAAGAATATTACAATACTTTATCATATGCAGTGATAAAGTAGCCCATAATGGAAATGACAAATGTAGCAGATGTCACAGTACCAATTAAGTGTATGTCCACTAAAAACCACAGAGCTCTATATACAACTGTGCAACTACAGTATTATAGCCCTGATTCAGAGATGTGCGCCAATGGTGCCGCAGCTGCATATTTCTACGTAGCAGCTGTGCTAAAATATGCAAATGTTGCAGCCATCGGGATTTGTACTGAGATTCCCACTGGTGCCTTCACAACCCCAAGTGACTGTACACAAAGACGCAGCGTGGTCACAAGTCAAACGATTATTGTACTTCTAAGTAACTCAATGGTCACACTGAATGACCACAGGAACTGAGATGTTGGAGCCATTTTGACTGCATATGAGATCGCAGTTGCAGGCAGAGATACATCCCAAAAATGGTCGCAAAACGTCTGTGTTTGAGTCGCCACCGCCGCCAAAAAACGGGCACTGTCTGTCAATCACTTTACGAATAAATCCTCACTGCCAGTGACAATGTAAAGGAAACATGACGCATGCACAATGCAACTCAGACCCATGCACAGATTACCGATAATCGCTGAAAATGCATAAACATTTGCATTGCGTAATCTTTGAATCAGCCCTGTGTTACAAGCCCATCACAGCACAAAATCTAAATAAGTAATAAAAGTTGAACAATGTGTGTGGGTGTCTTTGTCACATACTACCTTAAACCTACCTCTGTATATTGCTTCTGAATTTGCAAGCTACCATAGTTAACATTTGACAGGAAACACAATTTGAGTGGAACCAATAAATAACATGCATTGATTGAAAGGTTTATGTTGATTGCAAATTTTCAGACCATGAAAAAAGACAGTCACCCTGTCATACTGTAATGATGAAAGACACATCTTGAAGAAGCATTATTAGCAGGGGGGAAATCAGTTATTGGTTATTTAGACATTTAAAACATAACAGCACTAACAGCACTGACACAGAAATGTATTGCTACGTGACATTGATTTTAAATGATAAATTAACTTGTTGACAAAGCCATCCATATGAAACTAAACTATGAACTTATATATACTCCGAAATGAACAGCTACAATTTCAATTTATTTTTTTATCCCTAAGGCACCTATTCAATATACTCTAGATTAGATGATGAATTTGACATAACTGTGAAAGGGGGAAAAAAATAGTACAAAATTATAACGCTAGCACTCAGAAAACGTGAGTTAATAATTTCCAAAGTCCAGGTTTGGAAGTCTATTCCAAAAAAATAAATAAATAAAAAGACAGTTTACTTCAGAGGTTCCAAAACGCAATCCTCAAGGCTCCCCAACAGTACAGGTTTTAGAGAGATCCATGACTGAGCACAGGTATTTAAATCAGATTGACTGAGGTGCTAATCAAGTCACCTGTAGGCAAGCATGGATAGCTCTAAAACCTGAACTGTTGAGGTGCCTTAAGGACCGCATTTTGGAACCTCTGGTTTCTCTGAAGTCTCAGAATATTTGTCCAGTGTTATCAGCTTTAAAGGCTCATGTGAGGAAACCAGGATAATGTTTCAGTTGCCCTTTCAGCTGACTGGTCTGCCGATATTGTAGGTCAATACTATGCATGTGGGTTACATAAATCACCGAGGCAAAGAGTAGGTAACAGATGTACCATTTTATTTAACACTGGGGAAACACACAGCACTCAATTTAAGCAAAAATGTGACAATACAAGATGGTTCACTACACTGCAAATTACACACTACCTATGTTTTACCAGCATCTTTGTCCTGCATACTTTGAGGCGCAATACCAGCTGTTATTCACTCCTTTACCATGGGGTAATGACTGACAAGATCCACTTATGAAAGTTCACCATCCTGTAACTGATCCAATCACAGCTGATAACCACCACCATCACTGTCTAGGGATAGATGCTTTCTGCTCTTTAGTAAATAACATAAACCCCTCATATGTTCTCATCTACCGAGGGTTGCCCATGGACCTCAGCTCACTTTTAAACACTCTGTGGTGTATGTCTTCAGCATACGTGATAAAGCAAGATGTAACTCAGACTGATGACTTATACCTACATACGTATAGACACAGGCAGGAAGCATATTGCAGTACACAAGGTAAAAAGGTATATTTACAATACAGTAGCAGTGTGTGCAAACCCACATGACAACATTTTAGAATTGCACAATGGACATAGAATATATGCATGAATGGTTAACACAATTCATTACGAGTAATTTTAAAAACAGTTTAGGCATGAAGGTAAGCGGGGTAAAACCTCAATTTCAGGGTGTGGCCTGACCGGGATCCAGGGAGGGCTTGCCTTACACCAGCTTCTGCCTCAAACCCACCAAAGCTTTGTTTGCAGCTGATTGCTGCCAGTTAGATTGGAAATCTCACACTCACTAAGTGTCCATCCGCCCCTTACCTGTCCACTGGAGCCTGGGAGTGCTCTGTGCGATCTGGTGCATTGTGACATTCCCAGCAACCTGAAGCTGTAGCCTCAATTTTGGAGTTCTGGTGGCATGAAGGTAAGCGGAGTAAAACCTCAATTTCAGGGTGTGGCCTGACCGGCATCCAGGGAGGGCTTGCCTTACACCGGCTTCTGCCTCAAACCCACCAAAGCTCTGTTTGCAGCTGATTGCTGCCAGTTAGATTGGAAATCTCACACTCACTAAGTGTCCGTCCGCCCCTTACCTGTCCACTGGAGCCTGGGAGTGCTCTGTGCGATCTGGTGCATTGTGACATTCCCAGCAACCTGAAGCTGTAGCCTCAATTTTGGAGTTCTGGTGGCATGCTGAGTGATGTAATCACTGTGGCTGCCGCTGAATACCCCTGCTGATTCTTCTTACCCCACTGGCCCATGCAAGTCAGGTGATATTCCTGGAAAGGGGCTCCAGGAGTTCCAGATGGATCTCACCTCAGACTTCCTGTCCTTCTTTCCTCAACTCAGTAGCAATGTGGCAGGTATTGGTGACCACACCAATCATCTTGAGAGTAAAAATCAGGAATTAGTGTCTTCTCACAATGACCTCCTCATATCTCACAACTTGGTCGTGATGGAACTTTCAGCTGTAAAGGATAAACTTGCTAATTTGGATGACAGGTCTAGGTGGAAGAACATTAAGATCAGGGGTACTCCAGACTCCATATGTAACAATGCTCTTCAAGACTTTGCCCTGACCCTTTTCAAGAAATGATTGCCCTCTGCGAAAGACAGGGACTTTCATCATCTACCGTATGATGCCCCGTATGATGCCTTCCTACATATGCACTTCTTCCACATCAAAAAAGACATTCTCAAGACTGCACACCTAGCGGAGGATACAGATGGCATGAATAATCTTCAGCTCTTTCCATAACTGTTGATTTACAACATAGCATAAATATAGATCCTTTCAGACCAATATGAAGGCACTTCAGGATCACAATATCCAGTATCAATGCGGATTCCCTATCAAACTCCTCATCTAGAAGGATGGATCTTTCTTTGTTATCTCATCTTTGGAAGCTTATAACAAGCTTTTGACTCAGTGGAATATCCCTGTTTCTATTACCCCTACACCGCAGGGCCCCCAGTCTGATTGGTCCCAGGTGGGGTGATGATACCACGGTTTTCTTATTATAATTCTTCTTCCGGATGTTTGCTGGCTGAGATAAAGTTCGTCTGATTTGGGTCCCTATCAGTTACACCAATGAACCCTGTCTATTGATGGTTTGATCCTTTGTATGGGACACTGATTTATCCTGTACCTCCTTCTATGTTCACCATTCCTCAGCAACATCTCCTGCCTCCTTCAGCCACAAGTATTCTTAGGGGTAAATTTACTAAGAATCGAGTTTGGTTGTGTTTGGTTGTGTTTAAACTCACTTTGCTTCACCAAAACTCGGGAGAGTTTTCCCTTTTAAAACTCGCAAATTTACTAAGAAGTGAGTTTAGCTAAAAGTGAGTTTTCCGGTGGTATAGCAAAGTGAGTTTTTTCCCCCAAAATTGCGACTTTAGATGCGAGTTTTCATGTGAGTTTAAGGTAAGTTGAAGGAGAGTTTAGGTGAGATTACTCACCCGAGATTGCAGTGTTTTCTCTCTTCTAAGCAGCCTGCACATATCAGTGAGATATGTGTAAGCTGCTTGTGCTGCTTGTGCTGCTGCTTTAATACCTGTATAGAGGGGTTGATTAATTAAAAAAAAATTATGTGAGGTCCCCCCCCAAAACACTAACCAGCCCCGAACTTGCCAGCCTGTCCTGGTACCTAAAATGACGGGGAACAAAACGAGTAGAGTTCCACCGTAAATTAGGTACCAGCACCAGGCTGCAGGGCCAGTCCTGGTTTTAATTATTGGGGTAAAAAATTTGTGTAGGGGTACCTCTATAATTAAAACCAGCACTAGACCCTTTCTAGCAGGGGGCTGATGCCACAGCCAGGGGAGCCCTTTCACTGGGCCTCCCATCCACAGCATCAGCCCTGACCGCTAGTCAGCCCGGGCCAGGAATCCCTGGGGAGTTGGGGACCCCACCAATAAAGGGGTCCCCCTCTCCAGGGCACCCCTGGCCTAGGCTGATAACCAGGGGCTATCCCTGCCACTCCTGGGCGGTGGGTGGCGGGTTGATAGTGTATATGTAGTGTGAAAAATTGAAAAAACAACATTGTCTTTACAGTAGAACTGCAGGTCCCAGCAAGCCTCCCCCCAATGCTGGTACTTGAAGAACCACAAGTACCAGCATGCGGGGCATTAAGGGGCCACTGGGACAGTTCTACTGTAAAGACAATATTGTTTTTTCAATTTTTTACACTACACATACACTATCAACCCGCCACCCACCGCCCAGGGGTGGCGGGGATAGCCCCGGGCTATCAGCCTAGGCCAGGGGTGCCCTGGAGAGGGGGACCCCTTTATTGGAGGGGTCCCCAACTCCCCAGGGATCCCTGGCCTGGGCTGACTAGCGGTCAGGACTGATGCTGCGGCTGGAGGGCCCAGTGAATGGGCTCCCCTGGCCGTGGCATCAGCCCCCCGCTAGAAAGGGTCCAGAGCTGGTTTTAATTATAGGGGTACCCCTACTCAAATTTTTGCCTCCTAGAATTAAAACCAGGACTGGCCCTGCAGCCAGGTGCTGGTACCTAATTTACGGTGGAACCCTATTCATTTTGTTCCCCATAATTTTAGGTACCAGGACAGGCTGGCAAGTCCGGGGCTGGTTAAGCTTTTGGGGGGGGACCCTACGTAATTTTATTTACAAATAAACAAATATATATTAGGTATTCAGCCAGAAACATACACAAAGCACACTGATCTGTGTATGTTTATGCCAAACTCGCAGCTCAGGAGGTGAGTATTTAAAACTTCAATTTGACAGTGAGTTTGCTACAAACTCACCCGAGATTGTAAACTCGATTCTTAGTAAATTTGCGAGTTTCATCTTTTCCATGTAAAGTACTTCCTAGTTGGCCGATGGTGAGTTTAGTTGAGTTTGCAAACTCGCATGAGTTTGAACAGTGAGAAGAGAATACTCACTTCCAAACTCGCACCTGTTTGGTCTGAGTAAATTTGCGAGTTTGAAAAAAAAGGCTAAACTCGCATGAGTTTGCAAACACAACCATACACAACCAAACTCACCCAAACTTGATTCTTAGTAAATTTACCCCTTAGTCTGTGGATTTTCACTTTTGCTATTTATAGTCTGCTCTACTACAGTATCTAGACTATGTGGTTTCATAGATTTCTTCCTATAGGTTTTTATATGTTCCATAATGTGATTAAACTAGACAAAACTACATAAATAATCAATTACTAGGATGTCTACTGTATTTTGTCTATGTTTGGGTTCTATGCTAATGTGCTACAGTTCTACTATTTTGTTTTAGTTTTTTCTGTTCTCTCTGAAATGCTATCATGAGTGGGAAGTGTAATAGCCCACCTCCATGTTATCTATTTTGCATTACCTGTCCCCACGGAAACTAAAGTGGCCCGATATACTGGGCCAATTGGGTATTTTGCTCCCTTCCCATGTTTTCTTTTCCCTGGTTCTCTCCTTCCCTTTCCCCATTTTATGTGACAGGTACACCTTAGACATCTTCTTGTTCTCCTTGTTTACTTATGCCTAATGGTTAAGGCTCAACTCTCTGCACAAGAAGTGGTTAGCCTTCTCCACTTTCCACAAGCATAAAGCTAATATTGTGGCTTTACATGATACACATTTCTCTTCTTCAGCACCTCTTATATTTAAAAACGTTAGACACCCTATATTCTACAGTGCTAATGGCCCTTCCAGACGTAATGGTGTTGCCATTCTGCTTCATGCAAACACTCCCTTCTCCCTGAACTACAAAATCAAGGACAAAAGTGATAGATTTCTTATTCTCAATGAGTAGTTGAAGACCTCTTTTTACCTTAGTCTCCCTATATGCCCCCAACTCCCGTCAAGTCCCCTTTCTGTGAAAAACTTTTTAATAAATACAGAAAGTTTTCCAAATGCAATTATCTTATTGGGTGATTTTAATCTAGTGCTTGATCCCAAAATTGATAGAACCTCTCCCTGAGACCACATTCTTTTCCTCTTGTGACATAAGTTCTTCCCTTGATTTTAAGAAATTACTTGCAGAATTTGATTTATATGATGCCTGATGCACCAATTTACCTGAAGAGAGGGACTATACTTTATTTATACAGTGCATAATAGCTACTCCAGAATAGACCTTATCCTTTTAGACAAGCAGGTCCTTCAGCACACTAGGAAAATCAAAATTCTCCCAATCATTGGTCTGATCAGGTCCTCATTTTATTGACTTGGGACACAGGTTGCCTTTTCCATCCTGCACGCCCATGGCATTTCCCTGAGTATCAGCCCACTTATCCTGAAACACTACAAGCCCTTACTGACTGTCTTACACTATAACTAATTCTCCTGACAATACTTCTGTTTTCACCTACTGGTGTGCCTTAAAAGTGCTACTCCACGGTACCACCATACTGAAGAGATCCACGCTTAAAGCCCATCCACGGAAAACATAAACTGCCTTGGGGTCAACTCTCTGATCTCTAGAGTCTCAGAATCAATCCTGTCCTCCAGATCCTTGCATAAACAACTTCAGGCGATGAGGCAACAGCTTCAGAAACTCTTCATGCTTTGTATGCAATCAGCACTTGCACACCTCCACCACAGATTCTATATGGCCATAAACAAAGCCTCTCTTCTCCAAGCACAAACACTCCAATTTCATTAGGCCCACAATAGGATTAATCGTATCCTTACCCCTACATTCAAAGACCCCCTTGATATTGCTTATTTATTTTCAGCATATTATGCCAAGATATATAATTTGAAGGATGATCCCTCCACTCCTCAGCCTTCATTAAGCTCTATATCCTTTTTTCTTGATTGTCTTCATCTCCAATCTCTAGATGAGGATAGCCTGGCATCTTTGAACGCTTCGAGCGGCCAAAAAGATGGTCACGATGGTCTTGACCATCGCGACCATCTTTTTGGCTGCTTGCATATGCTTTGGGTGGTAACCCACAGCTATACGAGCGGCCAGTAGGCCGCTCCATTTTCATGGAGGTGGGCCCTGATTCAGAGCGTGCGCTCTGGTCAGAGCATCCGGCTCTGAATCAGACCCTTTGTCTTTTCACAGACAATGTTCTATTATTTGTAACTAATCCAGAGACCACATTGATTTCTCTCCAGTCTATTTTGGACCATTACAGTACTGCCTTGTATGATAAACTTAACCCTACCAAAACTGAAGCTCTCCTCATTAATATCTTCCAAGTTCTTCAAATTGAAATAATTGTTTCCCTTTCACATGGAGGGAGTCTTCTCTGTCCAACTTGGCAATCCAAATCTCTACAAATATTCGAACTGTCCATGATGTTAATTATGTCCCTCTATTGACTCAGCTGATGTCTTTAGCCACTGCCTGGATGAATCACAAGGTCTCTTGGTTGGGTCGCTTGGCAGCATTTAAGATGATGTTATTGCCAAAGTTGATGTATTTATTTTGTGCTATTCACTTTGTAATGCCCTGTAAATTATTAGATTTGATGAAAAAGTTAAAGATTTCTTATATTTGGAAATGTAAAGCTATCCAAATGACTTATGGTCCTATGATCCGCTCTAAAACACATGGGGGTCTCACCCTCCTTGACCTGACCAGGTACCTGTTACAAATTCCAGTGACCACTCCTAATAAGCCATCTACAACTCAGGCTACGAGGTCTTCTGCCACTAACAACCGCCCATTGTTCTCTTAGAGATAGTAGCTCACTGGGACTTAGGTGGCCACCTGGACTTACTGCTCGGAGTAGTAGCAGCTTACAGGAGTGTCAGTTGGAATCCTGTGATGAGGGAAAGAGTTGGAACAGGAAGAGTCAATGGTGTAATTAAGAGAGATGCGGCTTGTGTGCTGATGGTGCAGCAAATGTGCCAATGGTGTGGCAAATATGCTGATGGTGCGGCAATAGCCGATGGTAGAAAGCTGATTATGAGAACTGCGGCTTTGAGAGCCGATCGTGTGGCAAAAGTGCCAATGGTGCTGCAAATGTACCGATGGTATGGCAAATGTACCAATGTGCGGCAAATGTTTCGATGGTGTGGCAAGTGTGCCGATGGTTCGACTTGTGTGAAGATGGTGCAGCAATAGCCAATGGCAGACAGTTGGTAGTAGATGCTGCGGCAAATGTGCCGATGGTGCAGATTGTGTGCCGATGTTGTGGCTTGTGTGCCGATGGTGTGGCTATTGCCACTGGTAGACAGTTGGTAGTAGATGTTGCAGCTTTGAGAGCCAATGGTGCGGCAAATGTGCAGAGGGTATGGCAAATGTGCCGATTGTGCGGCTTGTGTGCCAATGGTGTAGCTTGTGTGCTGATGGTATAGCAATAGCCGATTGCTGACAGTTGGTAGTAGTTGGTAGTAGATGCTGCAGCTTTGAGAGCCGATGGTGTGGAAAAAGTGCCAAAGGTGCAGCAAATGTACCGATGGTGCAGCAAATGTGCTGATGGTGCGGAAAGTGTGCTGATGGTTTGGCTTGTGTACCGATGATGCAGCTATAGCCAATGGTAGACAGTTGGTAGTAGATGCTGTGGCTTTGGGAACTGATAGTGTGGCAAATGTGCCGATGGTGCAGCAAATGTGCCGATGATGTGACTTGTGTGCCGATGGTGCGGCAATAGCCGATGGTGACAGTTGGTAGATGCTGCGGCTTTGAGAGCCGATGGAGTGGGAAATGTGCCGATGGTGCAGCAAATGTGCCGATGGTGAGAACTGGTAGTAGGTACTGCGGCTTTGAGAGCCGATGGAGTGGGAAATGTGCCGATGGTGCAGCAAATGTGCCAATGGTGAGAACTGGTAGTAGGTACTGCGGCTTTGAGAGCCGATGGCAGCACAGTGGTATAGGTGTGGCTAGGAAGCCATGGAATAAGCTGGAGAGCCGGGGACAGCACGAAAGCTGCTGGTGCAGCTAAGGTGCCAATGGTGCAGCAAAAACTGATGGTAGAGAATTGGTAGTAGATACTGCAGCTTTGAGAGCCAATGGCAGCACAGTGGTATAGGTGTGACTAGGAAGCCATAGGAGAAGCTGGAGAGTCAGAGACAGCACGGAAGCCACTTTGGGAAAACCAGAGTCTTCACCATGAGGAGAAGCAGAATGCTGACCATGCAGCCAAGCCGAGGGAACCCACAGGAATGCTATAGTCGGCGAGGCAGCAAAAGTCCAGTGTGTACAAATAGGAGGACCCACCAATCATGCTGCACTGTGGATGACACATCACTTCCTGAGGTGTGCCGATCGCCTAGCAACAGTGGAAACTGGAGTAACCCCATCCTGTCTGGGTAAACTGCTTGAGTACGACCAGTCGTGACCCTGACTTGTACCAATACCATGAGGCAGCTTTACTTTCTCAAATAAGTGACTGGTTGCTCCCCCTCCAATCCAAACCTTTGGTAGATATGGAGTGTGCCCTCCTTCTTGATTTTCCATTACCTGACCTTGTTTAGTTAACTACTCAGCTTTGCCCAAAACTTCAGTTGCTCCCCACAGACATCACCAAACCTAATTTTGGATAGACTGTCTACAGCTTCTTCCCGTCACTCTCTATACTATTGGTACTGCCAATTGTTGCCCCCTAACCTGATAGATAAGTCCTCTGTTCACCTCTATTCCTTTTCCCTATCCAAGTGCAGTAACCATACTGAGATGCATGTTAACCTTTTAAATAGACTTTACATGTGACCTCCAAGCTCTGTTGGCATCTTTTCCACTTAGATGGTACAATTTTTCATATCTTTTGGGACAGTCCCCTTTTACACCACTTTTTTGTCAGAGGTGTACACCCTCAGACAAGACGTTTTAGGCCTTAATTTAACCACACACACCTCCCTGGCCCTTTTGCATTGCTACCCCATCACTGTGTCCATATTTGCCCGTTATGTCCTTGGCCATATTCTGATATCTTCCAGGGCTTCTATAGCCCAACATTGAAAATTCCCTTCTCCCCCACCATTTGGCTAAAGTTGTTTCCAAAACCCAATTCCATTTCGAAATGGAGACTGCAGAGGTGCCATACTCAACAGCCCCCTTTTTTCCTATCAAGAAATGGTACCCATGGCACCTATATGTCAGAGGGTAAGGGTGCCCTCCCTGAAAACTCCATATAGAGCCCATCTCCTCCTTTTAACCTACAGTAAATAAATCCCTAACTGTGGACCTTAATGTTTAAAATATTATTACTGTAACTTCTCTGTTTTATATATTTGGTACCAGTAGATGTACTGTCTGCCCTGCACTTATGTTTTTGTTTTTTTATTACCATTGTTGCCCATTTTATTTTCTGTACCCACATAGCATTGTTTTTCTTCATATATTCAATACAAAATTTTATGTTGGGTAAAAAACACTTTTAAGGTCCTGCCAACCCAATCTCATCAGCTCAATGTTAAAATCAATTTGAAGGGAAATAAACAGCACCTTTCCCACAATATTCAGTTTAACTATAAAACATTTGAATCTCATGGACTTTGTGAGGGACACTTATGAAACTGGCACAGCTGCACAGAGAGTATAGGTGCTATAAACCATAGCAACCAATTTGATATTAACATTTTTTCTAGTAGAATTTAAAATATGAATACAAACATCTGATTTGTTGCTATTGGTTACATTGGTTTCTCCTTTATATAAAATTTTATATTTGTCCTCATCTGTATTATTGTACAAAAACAAATCTTTTGAATGAGTTGGTTCAAAAACATTGTTCAAACATTGAAACAATAGTCCGAATTAGAATGGGTAAAATTTCTGTCAGGATGCGGTCTGGGATCGGCCGCTACTCACTGCAGAGCCGGCTTCCCCTGATCTTCCAGGCAGTCAAACGCCAGTTGCATCGGCAGGTGGCGAACTGAGTTTTCTCCCCAGGGTCTGCTAGACTTCTATGCAATGCTCCATTGTGATCATGGGTGCGGCCATGTTGTCTGTATCATCTGACCGGACCTTCCTCCAATGGTAGTCCATTGGAGGAAGGTCAGCTGATTCCTTTCTCCAATTACCAGATATAAAATTTGGACTCCAGGAACAGGAAGTTGCCTGAATAACTTCACTACTCCAGTGACTGTTTGCTGTGTTCTCTCTCTGTGACTCTGTTTGTCTCCAGCATTACTTTCCAGAGCTATCCTGCGTCTTAATCTCCAGTGTTACCCACCAGAGCTATCCTGCATCTGGATCTCCAGTGTTACCTCCCAGAGCTATCCTGTATCAGGATCTCCAGAGTTTCCTCCCAGAGCTTTCCTGCATCTGGATCTCCAGTGTTACTTCCCAGTGCTATCCTGTATCTGGATATCCAGCGTTTCCTCCCAGAGCTTTCCTGCATCTGGATCTCCAGTGTTACTTCCCAGTGCTATCCTGTATCTGGATATCCAAGTATTACCTTCCAGAGCTATCCTGTGTCTGGATCTCCAGTGTTACTTCTCAGCAATCACAATGCTAACATCATAAAACCAACTGGGTTATATTAAACTGATTGTAATATGCCTGGTTTAATTAGAAAAAAAATGTTCAAGTAGATATGATTGGCAACAAGAGAATGCCCACATACTTTTCCAGAATTTCTCAACTAGATCAGTGAAGCAGAAAATAATTGTATTAGACAATTGTCAGGTCACCTTGTTACATTGTGAGATTTAAAATGTTTATGCTAAAAAAGTTGTACAGCACATTGTCCTTGAATTTTTTTGCTACTTTAACAAAAAAGGTCTCAATTAAAAAGGTCTGCAGTCATTCAGTTTATCTGCATTTCTGCATGTAAGGAGTTTTTAAAAGAGTTTGTTCTCACAATTACATTCACTTATAAAATTAAATTCATGAATTAGTCGTCCAACAATGACTGAGTATTAGGGAACATATTTCACTGGGAAATAATTTGGTTCAAGGCAGAAATTAACAGATTCATTTAACAGGACATTATTCAGATTTTGTCTTTCAAATGCAGTCTTTTTAAAATGATGTACAGACTACACGGATACATTAATTGCATGAATGTATACTTTTTTCCAATTGTTCTCTAGGCATACACCATTCTTTCAATGAGCCATTTGATTTATATGAAATAGTTGTGAAAAGCATTTAATTCGTTTTTTAGTCAATAGCACAAATGGCTTATCGATTTCTTTATGAAATGGTTAAAAAGCTTAATTTAATAATTTATGTAGTATGCTGCACCTAAAATGGTACAAGACAATAAATCAAATCATAAATACCAGCTTGCTAATAGCATGATGAAGGCTAATGCTCATATTGCAGAGTCCCCATTCTTCTGAATAATACACAGACTATGGGCCTGATTAATCTTTGTACGCTAATGGCATTGCAGCTGTGTCTGTGTACGCAGCTGCTATGCAAAAATATGCAAATGTCACAGCTGCCGGGAGATGGATTGAGACGCCCAATAGTTACTTTGCAAAACCATGCATCTGCATAAAACGTGGCAGTATCTGCGTACAACAACAAAGCATCGGTCGAAGATCATTTGATTGATGCAGTCCCACGTAAGTCTATGGTTCCACAGAAAAGTCGGTGAGACGCCGGAGCCATGTGTCCTACATACAGGATCACAGTTGCAGGCAGCAACATACCCCAAAAATGGACACGACAAGACTGTGTTTTTACCACCACTCCTCGTTACCTCCCTTAAAACCTGCCGGCTTGTCAATCACACTGCAAGTAAAATGTTGCAGCCGGCAACTATGGTAAAGTACTTTGATGCATGCACAGTGTGATGCAGGTGCAGTTTACTGATAATCGCTCAACTGCAAAAAACTGTGGCATACAGTAGTGTACAACTCTGAATCAGGCCCTATATGGATTATATGTAAGTAGATTATAGGTCCTTTGAAGGTACTTTATATAATGTAGATAGAAAAGATTTGGGGCTTGATTCTGTGTTGGATGCAGCGGAGATGTCGGACACAGTGGTGTAGCGTATTTTTGTATGCACATGTGTCTGAGTTGCACTGCGCATGTATCCCGATTTGGCATGTACAGAGTTGCAGAGAGAATTTAGATGCACAGTATCAGAAATGTCAAGGGCGCTCCTGGGCCGTGACTGGGATTAGCAGGGGGGTGGTTAAAAAGAAACATGGAGAATAGGGTGAGAGTTTAGAAAATGTGAGAGTTTAGCAGCAATATTACATATTACATATCACTATATCACATTGGTCGAGTTGTATATTCAAAATACGAAAACATCTGGATGACAGTTTAAATCGTGAGAGTTTTTAGAGTCTGAAAAACATGCGAGTTTTTGTATGTTCTCGGACTGTATTACATTGGGCGAGTTTAAAAACTGTGAGAGTTTTGTCTCACATTTTTCAAACTTTCACCCTATCACATTTGGCCTGCAGGCATGTCGCCAAAAGTGGTTGCGCACAAAGGCACTTAACCACATAAGTCCATTATAAGACAGAGAAACGGCACCTGCCATGGGGCTGGTGCAGGTTCTGATGGTGTGACTAAAACACTGAGCTCCACTCACAACCATTCAGCGCTTCCCCTATTCATTCATATGACAGTGACTGGGAATCACCTGCCATTACAAACATACAATCATACTCCCAAAACCCATTGGATTGCATCCTCTTTGGTCCATGTAGTAGTCCACTGGTCTTCAGATAATGAAAAAATGCAAATACCGTTCCCCAAGCAGACAGTACTGTACACTTGGTACAGTACTGTCTGCTTGGGGAATGGGATTTGCGTTTTTTTCATTATCTGAAGACCAGTGGACTACTACATGGACCAAAGAGGATGCAATCCAATGGGTTTTGGGAGTATGATTTTATTTTTTTTAAATAAAGGACTTTCCCCTTTGGTGTTTGTGTACTGTCATTATTTTAATATTTTCTTTACAGGTGGATTATAGGTGCGATCAGGGTCTTAATTTTTGGTCATGCTGGCATTTGTTGTTCCTCAATTGACAGCATGCCGGGACAGATTTGCTGGTACCAATAGTCATCCTGTAAAGAACAATATTATTATCTATTATTTCACCAACAACACCAATCCCATGGCCACCAGAGCTGGGAGGTAGACCAATTTTATTTTTGGGGTCCCCACTTTCTGAAGTATTCCATCTCTGGGCTAATCAGTTTGGGGATGGTTAATGTAACGGCAGGGGAACCCCATACTGTGTGTCTTCCTGTTTATGGCATTAGCACCCCGTCTGGTCCAACCTGGTGCTGGTTATAAAAAAATAGGGGGAAGGGGAACCCCACACAATTTTTCCCCTATCTTCCCATACCAGCCCAGGCTGCGAGGTCCTGGACTGGTTATGATTTGGGGGGGGCACACTAATTTTTTTTTCTTAACTTTTACTGTAAATCTTTCTTTGCATTTTACACCTAAGAAGCCTGCACAGACGAATCTGTGCAGTGCTTCTGTTTGGACAAGTGAGCCATAGTGTTGTACTTCTAATTGCTGTCAGTTTTAAACTGAAAGATCAAAACTAACGACATTTAGAACAGCATAATACAACTAACAGCGCCGTCAGGTTTTTATTAAAGCTGAAATCTGATGGTTAGTAAATAAAGATTTTTTAGATACAAGCACGACGGTGATAACCGTAGTTGTTGGTCATTTTTGGTTTAGAACCAAAACCGACCTTTAGTAATTTACCCCCCTGATATATGAAAAGTTATATGACTACTGGGAGAATACTGGGAGAACTTTTAGCTCTTTTTGCCCTATTTGCTGTAATTTGCTCATAGGTCAGCCTTATTCGTCACTCTTGGCTGTCCTGTTACCTTGACATGCATTAAATAAATCACCTAGGCATAGTGGATGAAATTTGTACCTCTATTGTGAAGAAATCACACAACATAGAACAGTAGCATACTGTAAATGCAACAATATCAGGGGGATCACCACACTGCAAATTATACACTCCTAAATCTCATCAGCTTCTTTGTCACTTTGATGCAAAATCCTGGCTGCTGAGCCATGCTTTCCACTCTGCTCACTTGGTAGTGACTAATATGTTTTCCAGCTTCTGGCAGGTGTGCAAAGTAGTATAGTTCTTAGAGGTTTCTCAATGCACTTGAGATTGTTCATTGCCAACCTGCATCCTGTCATTACCCTGTGTCAACAATGACCAGGTTACATCTAGCAATGAACACACAACTGTGCCTTTTTAAAACCCTACTGGTCTCGTAGTGGCTCACTTCACCTGTGTTGTCCCTGGAGACAACCTCCAGCCTTTATCTCATCATGGTGATCTATTTCCAACATGTCTGTCCACACTAAGGGGCCTATTCATCATCACTTAATTGTCACAAAAGCAGGTGAAAAAGCACATTTTCACCTGCAATTGTGGCAATTAAGTATTCGGGCCATTCATTAAGAAGGTGAAGCAGGAGATATCACAGATATCTCCTACTTACCTTCTGTTTGCGGAATAGCCCATTGTCCCCATACACTAGTATGGGGACAGAATTCATCAAGCTCCGAAAATATTATATATTTGGAGCTTGACTGCAGGGGCATTTGCCATCTTCTGATGGTGAATACACCCACTTGGGGTTTGCAACCCGCTCTTCCCTATGGGAAGTAGGTCCGGGTTGCAAGAAGGGATCCTTTCGGATCCCTCTACCCCTGTCCGGCTCCTTCCGCTGGACGTCGGGGCTCTTGTAGGTCGTGCATGCGCAACGCCATCACTGCTCCGACAGGAGCAGTGAAAAGATTCACTGCTCCGAAATGGAGCAGTGAAGCCACTCGCGGAGGCAGCTGATTTCACATCAGCTGCCACCGCGCCGGAGCAAAGCTGAATTGCTCCGGTGGCCGCGGCAAATTAGAATGTTAATCATCGGGGTCCGTTCGAACCCCGATAATTAACATCATGAATAGGCCCCTTAATGCGACCCAATGTGACAACTGCTGGAATTGAATAGACATATCTCCTAAAGAATAAAGAAGCATACAATAGAATTGTGGATAACCCTGTCCGGTGGTATTTTAAAATACAAACAAGGTTATACAATATATTACAATACATACAAATTCACATAAACATACACACAATAGTTATAATAATACACAGTCTGAAGAGACGAGGTTGCCCAGTGGGCAAAATCTTTGCAATCATACACTATGATTGTATATAGTATGATACATATAAGAATTCATATCAACATCTAAGTAGTCGTGAACGAATTCCATTGATAAGAAGCTATTGAATAACTATTGATTTTTAATTGTTGTGTGCATTATAGACAATTAATATGATAAGAATCTAAGTTATAAATATAATTCTCTAAATTAACAATAATACCAGCTAAATAAGAACCAGATCATAAATGTACCACTATTATATTTATAATTCATATCATTAATATAAAAGTATATCCTTATATACTCTTATATCCTATCAGGATTGTCCTGTGGTACTATGGGCCTCATTTAGCTTGGATCACAAGTCTGCAATAACAGCACTATACCAAGATGACCACCAGCTTATAAAGCCACCCACTTCCAATTACATACATCCAGAAGTCAGCAAAAACATCGGTAACATGGAAAAAAATTGGACCCATACGCAGAGTTGTGGTTGAGCTTGACATGACTCACAACCTGCGAAGATTCCTGTCACCATGTAGCGCTCTGGCTGCGTATTGCCATCGCTGGGGCTTAATTATGCACACCCCTGTAACGGCGTTCAAACACACAGACATGCCTGTGTTAGTTCAACCCCTCACCTCTCCACCCCCAAATGGCACTTCCTGTCAATCATTTCTCAGTGGTTCTGAATGTCCTCTGCATTCACTTTCGTATTACTTTCGCAATCGCAGAGGCCAGTTCGCACACGCACACTGCGGTGTGTCTACGCATGTGTAGAACACAAACATCAACTGGGTGCATGCAAACGCAGACTTGCGAACCAAGCTGAGTGAGGCCCAATATCCTACTCCAATGATTCCCAACCTCGGACCTCAGGGCACACCAACAGGCCTGGTTTTAGTAATATCCATCCTTGAGCACAGATGGTTAAATCAAATAGGTACTAATTAAGTCACCTGTGCTCCAGTATGGCTATCCTTAAAACCTGGACTGTTAGTGTGCCTTGAGGACCGTGGTTGGGAACCCCTGTCCTTCTCCATGAAAATGTAAGTTATATTATGATGCTGTGTCATTGTAGTGTTTCCTATGATAGCCAACACTCAAAGGCCACTTTATTAGGAACACCTCTCTAGTATGCATGGGACTCCTATTTACTCATAGAACAGCTTGTATTTTTCATGCATCTGTTGATTGTGTGTCATTTTTATAGTGGAATGCTGGTTATAATAGTAGACACCAGTGGAATCCACATACATCAGGCAGCCTTAGTGTTTAACCAATACTTTGGTTTATTGAAATGTAGTAAAGATGTTTGTACAGCCATACTCACAGTTACACACTTAGTAGATTTGGATGGAGCGGAGTTTGAGCGGAACATACAGAGAACTAGCTAGTCATATTCAGCTTCTATTCAAGATATATTCATTATATGATGTACTCAGGGTCTCTGGAGCAACAGTAAGTGGAACACACCCGTATTGCACTGTGGCGCTTTAACACAGTGACAAGATGGCGTGTGAATGTGCAGAAGACCAAACAGCAGCCAGCTTGATAAAGTGAAATGCTGGGGAAAATATGGAGACAGCGCAGTAGTGCACTCCACATTTCAATAGCATCATGGATTTCATAAGGTTCTGGAAACATTCCTTGCTGATTCTGTACCATGTTGAAATAATAGCATTACTCGCTTCCTGTAGACAAATTGGCTGCAAATTCACACTGTTTATCACCTGTTCCACCAAATCCATAAGGCTCTTTTGCTGTGACATCTGGTCACAATGAAAGCCATGGTCCTTTGGCCTCATTGTCATATTTGTGGAATCATCTTGAGATGATGTGTATTTTGCGACATGGCATGTTATCCAACTAGAAGTGTCCATTAAAAGAAGGGAAGACTGACAAATTCAAACAATATTTGATCTGTATTAAGAGTGTCTATGTGTGCCTAGAAAATAGCCTTTTTTCCATTATACCACCATGATTAGTCTGAACCATGAACAAGGCAGGATAAACTAATGCATTCATATTTTTACTCCAAATTCTGACCCTACTATCTGCATGTCTCAGCAAAAACTGAGACTTGTTAGACCAAGTGACATTTTTCCAGTCGTGAACTTGCTATTTTTGGTATGCTTGTGCCCACTGCAGACTGTAGTTTCTGTTCTTAGTTTACAGGAGTGGATCCCAATGTGGTATTTTGCTGCTCTAATGCATCCTGTCACAAAACTGGGACTTAGTCATAGATACCTAGTCCAGTGATGCTTCATTAAGGTGGGTCACCCTGTTCCAGAGCTCTGTCATATCATTCCTGAGGATCATGGGTACAGCCATGTTGGTTCCTGCTTACATATCTTCCTCCTCCTATCCACTGCAAGAGCATCCTATTTAAAGCTGCACCTACCACTAGCACACCATTGGGACAGTGTGAAACAATACTCCTCAATGTGGTCACTCACCAGTGTGTTTCTCCTGAGCTCCAATCTGCTGCCTAAACCAGCGTTCCTGTCAGTAGGACTTCTGCGAGCTGAAGACAGGTAGGAGCTGCTGACTCTGCTTCAGTTACCCTGCAGCACTGCACTGTTACCAATATTCTGGCCCTGATTCAGAGCTGGATGCTCTGACAGAGCACTCACTCTGAATCAGGGCTGACCTTCTCTTTTTTTAGAGCGGCCTCCTGGCCGCTCGCATAGCTGTGGGTGACCACCCACAGCTATAGCGAGTGGTCAAAAAGATGGTCGCGATGGTCAAGACCATCGCGACCATCGGGCTTGTAATGAGACACTTGTGGTAGGGTCTTGTTGCCGCAAGCCCTGGAGTGCTTTTGGCTCTATCAGAGCCAAGAGCACTCCCACTGACATCACTTGTGATTTCAGTGGGGCTGGCCACAGATAGTAGGCGTTCCCATGGGAATGCTACCGTCTGGGCAGCCACGCCCCCAGCACGCCCACCAAAGGGGGCATGCTGTCACGCACTATCAACAGCACGCCCCCTTTGTAGCGAGACCCGGAGCGACGGCTTGACCGTTGCTATCCAGGTCTCGCGCATGTGCATGATGGAGCCGGCTCCCTCATGCGCATGTGCACTGGGCCAACATTGACCCGCCTGCGAGCGCTCAGAGCTCACGAGCGGGTCTGAATCAGGCCCTCTGTCTGTTCCTCTTCTGCCTGTTTTCAAGTTGCTATTTCTAATCCAGTCCCATTCTGGTTCAAGCTGCTGTTCTCCTCCAGCTCCAATATGGTTCGAGCTGTTGTTCACCTCCAGTCTCAGTATGGTTCAAGCTCCGGTTCCATTCTGGCTCAATTCGTTGTTCACCTCTGGTCCTATTCTGGTTCAAGCTCCAGTCCCAATCTGAACCAACCTTTATTCCTACTGCCTGTGTCTTACATTCCAGATCCAGTCCGGGTCAGCCTCTTGCTACATTCTAGCTCCAACAGTAGTATGAAGTATCCTGTTTATATTAGAGACTGTTATAGTACTTCAAATGCCAAATCTTCTAATTTCAACTCACCTGCTCATTGTGGGTTCAAGTGGACTATTCCTGGTTTCATTTCAAACTGTATTGCTGCTAAGTGAGACTACTGCCCATCTCAGCATCACAGCTCTTAACTGTCTTCTGGACTCTCTGCTCTAGATACCATTGGTATTATGATCAATAGTAGTAGGTGTACTGAGGGTCATCTCTCTGACTGTTGGGTTCGTGCTGCATTTCCATTGAAGTGGTCACTCCAGGTGCTGGGGACTGGGTACTGGATCTATATCCCACTTTGAGGTGAAGGCTCCAGGCTCCCACCTCTGGTAGTGTTTGTCCTATGTTCAGCGGAATCCAGGTGGGCTATTAATCAGCTGTATTACTCAATACAGTGCTCCCTGAGTTCTCAAATACTGGTTTCAGCTCCTATCTCCTGTGTTTATGTCCAGGGGCTGAGTTCCTGTCAATTGGTTCCATGGAAAGACTGGGAGCCTTATAGAGATCTCTGATCTACATTTCCTTTCCGGGAACACAGGCAGTCCCTGCACCACCCTATAAATGCCTCTAACTGTCAGGCAGGCAGAGGCATAGCAGGGGTTGCATGCGATCATGCAGGACCCGTTCTACACATGCATAGAAAAGGTCCTGTGCATGCGCAGATTCCCAAAAATCGAGAATCTGCATTCAGCATTGCACTTACATGCAATGCAGAATCACCCCTTTAGTTGCTGCCACATGATTGACAATATACATATTTCCATTAATGAGCAGGTTTGCAGCTGAACCTAATAAAGTGGCCAATGAGTGTATGTTGCAGCAAAAACAGAAATATAATAAATAAATCAAATACACACCTGTCAACATTGATATACAGTTGATGTAGTTCATATAGAGTAGATGATAAACTAAAGATACATTTATTTTGTCATTACTGTGCTCTTTTGTTTGACCAAACTAATGTCAAAGCTGAATAATTGGCTGAGACAAGTTCAGTTTAAAATTTAATCGCGACGACGCCATCTTGCGACTGGCCGCAAGATGCCATTTTGCGAATGACCGCCTATGCGCCATTTTAGATAAACTCACATTTTAGTACATGTGGCAATGATACTATTAGCACCATGCAATTGCATTTTTCACCATTTCTCATACACACATTAATACGCACAATTGCGCTGTTAACTAGTCGCATATTAGCGAATGCATAGGACTTTGTATGAAACCGCTTTTTTATTCGTTTTATGTGCACGCATCTGCCCCAACTTAACTAGCGTCCTTATATCAAACCCTGAATACCCACACATTACATATTCACACATAAGGTTCAATAAGCTTTAAAGTGTATGATTTAAGTTGGTTCAGTTAGTTTAAATGCTGAGAAATAAAGGTATTTTATAACTAAGGTATTATACATGCTAAACAAGTCGTATTTGGTCTTGTACTGATCCAAACTCTTTTTACAGTATTCCAGTGTTATCGGTGGGGAGGTCGCATCTTGCAAACTCAAGTTATGGATCGCAGAGGCTACAAGCAACAAAATGTATATTTCATGAACAACTGTTAGTATGTTGCAGGGGGCGTGAACAGGAAGATCCCCAGCTGTTAGAGGCAGGGAGAGTCTATTTGAACCAGCCTGTTAAATGTGCTGTAACAGATGCTTCTCCCCTGGGAACCAATGACATCAGCAACAAACTTCCCTATTGTCCTGTTTATTCTGGGGGGGTATAAATATGTGTGCATGAACGCTGGTTGTCAGTCTTCATGCTGAACGCTGTATGACAAGGGGTCTCTTGCTGATGCCTATCTCCGGGTCCGGAAGCGCTGCGTATGTATACTGTACTTGGGTCTGTATAATTTCCTTTTGTGCCTAAATTGCATCTAGATCAATTGCGTGTAACTGTCTGAACTTTTACCCGAATAACACTTGTGCTTTGGAACCACAGATTCCACGTCTAGGTCTTTATTTATGGTATGACTGAGTACGCAAATTAGCGTCATCCTCAGAAGGTATAGGCAGGATATTAGAAGGTATAGACAGGACATTAGAAGGTATAGGAAGGTGTGTATAGAGGTTCTGATCCAGTATCATTACTAACAAAGTCAAATTTAAAGAATAATAATTTTTAATACATAAATTTATATTATTCAATGTAGGTATTTGATTTGGGATCCATATATTCCCCTAAATATTCTTCATTGTGTTTGTGGGACACTACCCATGTTCTATTTACATCCACATCACAGCAATTCATTTATTTTCCAATTATAATACTACAACATACATGACCATATTTACCAAATTCTTATTGGTAAGCAAGATGATATTTATTTAACCACTTCACTTCATGACAAAGAGATCAATATTGCATCCATTCCTCCAGTGGAACACAAAAGGTATTTTAACAGCAATTGCTATTCAAAAATAGCTTTTAAAAACCATTTTGTTCCTAAATTATGTTTTCATCTTGAACTGCAATTTTTCAAAACTGATTACTCTCAGCAGCCCTGTGTGGGTTGTTCCTTGTACTTCATGTTTTTACTGAAAGAAAGAAGTTTAATGATGCTTCACTTTGACTTTGTGAGTTGATGTGTGAAATTCACACAAACTAATGACAGGGTCGCTTTGTGAATATTACTTACAGTATATAGTGTTATCACTACACATAAAATTGTGAAAAATAAATAAGATACAGAAGCACATCTAGAAGAGGCTTAAGATAAAAAGAACATTAAAACTAGCCACATTTTGTCTTTATATTCAAGATTATTGTAGGCATGTAGTTTTAAAGCTATTAAAACATTTCATCTGTCTTGCATATTGTGATAATACTACTAAAATAATAGAATAATTATATTAAGTAACACATTTTCATTGCTACAGTATATGCTCTATGCTTCCAAGATTAATCCACTAGGATGGAATTTATCAGTGAGTTGCACACTGCTACACATCACCTGCAATTTTGCCATCCAGCCCACAGGATTTGAGCCCAATGGCTTGGGGGTAAAAATGCAAATGGGTGGCAATGGTCAGTGGTCTGCGATGGTTTTAAACTCACCAAAACCAGTCTAACCCATCATCCATCTTGTCACGCCTGAGGTTAGAATTTGGTCAGAACAGGCATGGTAGGTTGAAGAGACTTGGGATATGTAGATTAAACCTCTGTGGCTTGAGCCATGACTTCCTCATGTATGATGTGAGGAGTACATGAACTGGAGAGGACAGTAAAGTAAATGTCTTTATTGAACAGCAGGCTGATATCGGCTAAGAACGAAGAAGGCAGATAGAAACATGTCTCTGTGGTAAAACCAGACTAGAGGGTTAGATGGAATGTAAACTTGTAACCAGACTGGAGTGTTAGATAGAATGGTTATTAAGTCTCCAATTCCATCTAGTATTCTAGTCTGGTTCTTACCACAGAGACTTGTTCATAACTACCTCCATAGATCCCAGCCGATATCTCTAATCATCGGTCCCAGCCAATATCTAAAATCATCAGTCCCAACCGATATCTCAAATCATCGGTCCCAGTCAATATCTCCAATCATCACTCCCAGCTGATATCTCCAATCATCGATCCAGTGCTTGAATTCATCAACATCGGTCTCAAACCGACCCATTAATTCAATTCATCAGCATCCAAACCGACGCAGTAATTCAATTCATCAACATTGGTCTCAAACCGATCCAGTTCTTTAATTGACTAACATCAGTTCCAACCTGACTGTCACCAAATATCAGTTCCAACCTGATTGTCTCCAAACAATGGTTCCAATCCGATTGTTTCCACACATTGGTTCCAATCCAATCCTACTTCGTCAATTCCATATCATCAATTCTGTTTCATCGATTCTACAACATCGGTTCCAATCCGATCCTGCTTCATCAATTGCATGTTATTGATTACAGTTCCAATTCAAATCCCAGTCAAATAAAGTTGCTCACTACTGTCCTCACCTTCAGGCTCATCACCTCCAGCAGTTCCACTGCCTCCTATCTTCCCTCATTGCATGAGGAAGTGCTGGGGCAAGCCACCCAGATTCAATCACACCTGCCAAGGCTCCACTTCAGCCTCCCACACCTGTTCCAACCAACTACAATCCTCAGATGTGACACATGAACTGGAACCATTCAGATACAAAGTACAGAGCACAGAGCTGTAACTTAGCACAGAGCTGTAACTTCAGTATAAGCAATGAAGTACTGGCAACTGAGACCAGTCAGGAAATGGTATTTATAAGGGATGATCCCTAGGGATTGGATGTTGTGATTAGCTGGTCTGGGAGCAGTGCTCTGAAAGGAGGTAGAGCATAAGGTGACAGAGTCCAACATGGCTGTGCCCATACTGTGGTTTAGGAGGGAACTCTGGCATGCACCTTGTGTGCCATCATGCTGGGAAGAAAGAGGCTGCAGAGAGCCATGTCTATGCTCAGTGTAAGTCTTGGTAGAAGGAGGCAAGAAAGTGTTGAGGAGAATGCTCAGCACTGTCTCCTCATAGCTGCTGTGGTCCCCATAGTGATGCGCTACTGAACAGCCACCCCCAACCAAATGCTTCTTCTGCACATGCACACTATGGCTGCGCAACTTCCTCTACCATCCTCTGGATAATGTAGTAAGGACATGACCCTTAGTGTCTCCCAAGAGGAGATACTGCTAGGTACACTAAAAGCTACCATTTACCACCTGGTTTGTTCTGCTACCACCACTGCATGTATCTACAAGTGCATACTATCACATCACATGCCACCTGCATTAACCCGATTTTCACTTGATCTATCTTACACTGTATGTTTTTGCATTGTGCTGCATTATTCTGTGTTGCCTCACACCCTGCTGTTCTACCTGTGTAATAGACCAATCCCTGGTTAAGCTATTCATCATGTGGATTAACCTCCATCACACACCACTGACACTTATCAACATCTGTTCTGCCAATAGATTATGAGCCCAGGCCACCAGCATGTGCATATTAATGATATTAAGAATGCAGCTGTAACAGCATTAAATAAAAGGATTTTAGTGAGTACAGAAAATACTTTTATCCATACAGTGGGTGAAATAGTACAGTATAAATGCAAGCATGGGATTCGCCAAGCTAATGGGTTCAGATAAATATATTCCATGGAAATTTGCCTTGCAGATGCAGTTAAGACAGGAAATATTGTTGAAAGTCACCAGTGATCTTGGTGAGAACCCCAAACCTGATGATATGGATAAGGCCATGGGAACTAAAGGTCTAGCTGTAGAACAGTAAGTTTATTCCATTAGTCATGGAAATGGTGATGACACATGAATTATGGGTAGCATTACAGATGTCTTATGAAGACAATGGCTTAATGAGACAAATTAACCTGAGGCACACTATGTACGGCACTAATATAATGCCTTCAAGTATATGATCAATTATATAGGTAGGATGCTGTCTATCTCTCAGCAATTAACTTCAGAAGGCATTAAAGTAGACAAGGAGGAGGACGCAATGATGATGATGCAAATCTTTACTCCAGTGTATGACTTGCTAGTAGTAGCTTTGGAGTCATATGCTGCCAAGCTATCAAAGGTGAATATACAGGCTAAGCTACAGCAGTTTCAACAGCATATACCTGCTGAGACCAATGCTGAGAATTTTATTCTACTCTCAATGGGCACAAAACACAGAAGACTCAGTTACAAGTGGTTCAAGTGTCATAAAATAGGACATAAGCCGCAGAATGCAGAGCAAGAAAAACAAGTGAGACTTCATCATGCAAGTGTGACCGAAAAAATTAGTTAGCAATAAATGTAGAAGACAGCGCAAAGATTGATATTACATGGACTCAGGAGTACTGTACTTCAGCTGTAAAGAGAGTTGATTCAAGTCACTAAAGTCATGTGATCCTCTAAAGGTTAGAGGAATCTAAGATAAAGTCCTAAGTGCCACAAAAGTCGGAACAATTATTGTGCACAAAAGTCGGTACAATTACTGTGCACTTGAGGATCAAGGGTGAAACAGTTGTCATAGACCATGAAAATTTATTGTTTGCACAGATCTATGAACCAATCTAACTGCCATCAGTGTACTGGCAAAAAATCCAATTCACAGTGTGTTGTGTACAACTGGTGCTAATAACTGTATATCCTAGACACTGAAGAGTGTTATGTGATGGTGGCTTCTCTTAAAAGCAGTCTATGGAGCTATGGCATTGGAGACTGGGTCACCTAGGATACATATAGAAGCTTCTAGATGGCATGGTGACAACCCAAAAAGACCAGAATGTGAAACTTAGGTGAAGGATAAGCAAACACATTGTCCCTTTACAAAGCCAGAGTCCAGAGTAAGAGCATCATTGGAAATAGATCACATGGACATGTGTAGACTAAAGGAAGTGGTGTCAATGAGCGGTAAATGCTACTTCATGAGGCTCATATATAATGTTACAAGAATGATGTAGGTATATTTACTAAAAGCCAAAAATTAAGTGTGATACTTCAAAGTCATAAGGGTGATAATTGTGTGGTGCGTGTACAGATCAGAATTACTTTGATGGGGAAGTTTTCTTTCAGTAACAGCTCTTCACTAAAGCCAGACACAGAGAGATGCGACACAGTTCAGATGCAATCTAGAAAAAATATTTTTTTCCACAATCTAGTGTTGAGTATCACTAGTGAATCAGCTCTCCCTCTGAACTTTTAAATCAGGTAAGATACTGTACAATGCGTACTGGTTTCAAACGTGATCACCAGTCTCTTAGAGATTACTTCTGCAGTCTGCCTTGTTTGGAAGGGCCAGGATGTGACCTCCCTGAGTGCCAGGCCCTTTAGCTGTCTACTCAGAATATGATTGTACCTGTACAGAGATTGCAAAATTCAAAAATCTAGTGGAAACTTATTCAGGTCTAAAAATAAAAGTGCTGAGATCTGACAAAAG
Organism: Taudactylus pleione; assembly: GCA_031769625.1. NCBI lineage: Eukaryota > Metazoa > Chordata > Amphibia > Anura > Myobatrachidae > Taudactylus > Taudactylus pleione. The sequence continues at coordinate 12,483,345 of JAUIMM010000039.1, forward strand.
TGGAGAATATGAGAAAAGAGATCTTGCTATCTTTTCTAAAGAGGAATGGTATAAAATACCAATTTAGATTACCAACACACCTGGACAGAATGGCATGAGTGAGAGGGCAAACATAGCAATCATCAAAAGAGTATTGACTACTGTATGCTAAGTGATGCTGGTCTGGACAAGAGATTCTAGGCAGAGGCAGTCTTAACTGCAAATACCTCAAGAACCTACAGTGACAGTTAAAGACAAAACACCATTGGAGGCATAGAGCCGTATTCAATTAGAGTGGATCCATGATACTTTTCCACCTCCCAGACTTTTCACCTACATCGCGTCTTTTGTAGGTTGAAAAGTGTCGCGGCTGTGCGCGATAAACTCCGTATTCAATATGGAAGTACGCGAAAACGGGACCCGGCGAAACTTGAACAGGTGGAAAGTACTGTCAGATTTGGGGAAATCAGCCTGACACCCCCCAAAAGATGCTCTGACATGGGGGTTCACTATGGTACCCCCGATTTGGCTTGCTGAAGGTATTTGGTGTTTTTAAACGGGCTCAATAGCTGCTAAATAGTGTTTTTTGTATAAGTGGTGAAGAATAGTATTCAGGAGTACTTTTTCCAGAAAATAAGTTATACCAGCAAATTTGGGGTACTTGAAAATGGGGACCAGCATATTTAAAAGTTGCTAAAGTTAAGTTGAAAAAATTGTGAAAAATCCACCTGCCGCAAGCACCTGCAATCAAAAAAACAGTTGGGCCATACTTGGGAACCTCCCCAGAGTCAAGTTTGCTAGTTTTTAACTTTGTCCCCCAACATTTTTTTTTTCGCTCCCCAAATTCAAAGAAATTTTTTGGGGTGTCCTTAAGTGTTTTTTAAAAAAATGTTGACACAGTTTTCCTTTGGGGGACTGTGTAAAGTCTGCACGGGGTTCCCGCAACGTTGCACCCCAAAACACCAATTCTGCACTTTTTTCCACCTGCTATTCATAGGCAAAACTTTTTCGCCTATTACATTGCATTGACTTTCCGTCTAGGTGGAAAGTCTTTCAAATTGAATACGGAGTAAAATCCAAACAGGCGAAAATGATGTCATCGGCGAAAAGTTTTCGCCAAAAACATGCAAAAACGGCTTTTCGCTTCAAATTGAATATGGTCCATGGTCCAGTAAAAAGTTAAGTGTCAATCATGTCTGTGTCTTTGGGTGCACAGCATATGCACAAATCCCTAAGAAGAAGAAACACAAGCTAAATCCCAAGTCCATCTATTTTTTCGGATATTGTCAAGACAGCAAAGACTTCAGATTGTGAGACCTTGTCAATCAATAACTTTTAAAGTCAAGAGACATACTGTTTCATGGAACAGCTTCAACTAAGGACAAGATAGAAACTGCAACACCACAAAAACTTGTGTTGCAGGATTTGCCAACAGCTGAAAGAGTGCTAGAAATTGAAATTACAGATGCAAGTGATCAACCACAGAGCAGGAGCTCTATGAAGAGCAACAAAGTAAAACTGCCTAAAAGATACAGCAAGGAATTTGCTAACTTTTGGCCTGATTCATAGTTTATATGAAAAAAACCTTAGCTGCATGCAAATGCTACAGTAGCTGTGCGTTACAGTATGTATGACAGTGAATGCTGTTGGTAAGCAGTTCTCTAATATTAAACAACAGTTAAAAAATGTCAGAGTGGCAGTGGGGACTGGAGTTGGGAGAACACTACATATTGAGTTTGCACTCTATGAGGAGAAATCTAACTGACTATTACCCCAGGAGATCCTGCATTGGGTTCATGAATGAGTGGGTCACATACCTATAGACTTTGTGTGTACAATCAAAACAATACCACCCATTACGTATTTTACTTTTCCATTTTCATGTGCTTGGATGTTATCATAGTTGAAGTGGAGAGGTGGAAGGAAAGGGACAACACTTACCACCAATTGCTGAAATAAAAAAGGAATTATTGTATTTAATTCCCTCTTTTTGTACACATTTGTATTGGTTCACCCTTATGTTAAACACACAAGTGCTTTGTCTGGAGTGTCCCAGTTTAAAAAGTACCATTTTCATTTTGTTGTTATGGGTGTAATGATACCCATTTAACTGGAACACACTAATTACGGCTGCTTGTGCACACATTTTGAAGGTCAAAGCTTATTTTTCTATATTCTATGTGAGAAGTGTTGGTGTGGTGTGAAAAGGGTGGTGGGGAATATGTGGGTGTGGGTCAGGGGAATAAAAAGGGAGAAATATGTGAGTAATGGGATGGTGGGTGATGGATGTACAGTGACTGTGGTGATGTGAAGTACCTGTACATGGTGCAAGATGGGCAAGTGGTTAACTGGTGAATGTGCTGGGAGAGTGGGTGAATGGTGTGTTGTGATTCGTGTGCCATGGTGGATTGGAGTCTAGTGTGGAAAATGTACCTTAAGGGTGGATAGTCTGTGGAGGTTGTGTGTGAATCTGCAAGAGTGAGTGGTAACTTAGGTAAGTAAGAGTGTGGATCATGGGAGCAACATGTGTATACTACTGGGATGAGGTGTTCGTGCACGAATATGTACACATTGGAGTACTGCAAATGATGAGATCGGACACAAAGCTTGGTGCAAACTATTATATTACACTTGAGAGTCTGATGTCAACAGCAGGATACAACAGCCCCAGTTTCCAGGTAATGGTATATGGTGAGCTACTGTACCACACCTGGGTCTTGCGACTGCTATAGCTGTAATACCCCACTATGCAAGGTATTACAGCTGACACTGTGCATCGCTCTACAGCACATGATCGTGTAAATACACAGGCAGACAACAATTCCCAGCAGACTCTGTAGCTGCTCAGGAGGACATCACATGAGCAATGTTAGGTGGAAGCTAGTGGCAGTTGATCAGGGAGTGCACTGAGGTACTTTGGCTGAAGCGGGAGTATTGCTGACCTTCTAGCCAAAAAAAAAAGACCTATGTCACAACAGGAGAGGTGTCGACTGAGGGGTAGGATCATAGATTAAAAGGAGATCCTCCTCTCACCATCAAGGCTGTAAAGCAGAGAAGTAAGCAAAGTCCAGAACTGTTTACCAATATAATGCTGATATTGCTGCTGACTCACTGCAAGAAGCGTTTGGTAACGTAATCAAAGTACTACATCAGACTTGAGCTGCAAAAAGGGAGCTAGATTCAGTAACATAATTATTGTATCAAGTATCAGTTATTGTAGCTAAGCTGCTGGACAACCCAACTCCTTCACTACTAGTTGCACTGAGGCCAAACAGACATAAATTAACAGAAATTGCTCATAAATAAGTAAAAATTTACCTACACAGTTAGGATAAAAGAAATGTTAATGCTGATGAACTTAAAATATCTGTACTGTAGGAGATGCCAAAGGTCAGGAGCCTCCAGAGGTCAAGGAACCAATTAATATGTCAGCAGGGGGCACTACAGTGTAATATAGCTGTAATGTGAGGGGACCGGGAATAGATTAGCTAAAGCAGTGATTCACTCACAGTATGCAATCTGCATTAAATATAGTTTACAAAGCCTGTTTCACCGGAAAATTCCTTAATTAAAATCATCCATAATCCTTAAAGCCTATAGGGGGTAAATTTACTAAAATGAGAGTTTTTTTAAATGGAGATGTTGTCCATAGCAAGCAATCAGATTCTAGCTATTATCTTCTAGAAGGTGCTAGTTAACTGTTAAGTAGAATGTGATTGTTTGCTATGGGCAACATCTCAATTTCTAAAAACTCTCATCTTAGTAAATTTGCCCCTAAGAGTCAACCCAGTCCAAGACTCCTCACAGACAATATGTCCTATTAAAATGCACCAATGACAACTGCAACAAATAAGGGAATTGTTAAGGCTTGGGCATGATAGTAGGGAATAGTCCTGCAACAGCCTTGAGGGCTGGTATATCTTGGCTGGATGCGACCCTGCAGCAGCATTGAGAGCTGAATTGATTTGATTAGTTGTGGCCTGATGGCTGAGGATGTGATGCAGCCTTTGGGCTGTGGAGGCAGCCTTGAGGTCTGAGAAGTCTCTGATGTTAATTGCCCAAAGGCGAGAAGGAGTTGCCAATGTCGCTGGGTTGACACTGGTGATGGTGCGCTGGGTTGCGCACTCTGGATGCTAAGGTGCAGTCTATGTCGCGGGGGTGACACCTTCGCTGGTACTGTACACTAAACAGTGTTCCCTGGATGCTGGAATTTGTGCACTTCAGATGCTATGGTGCAGCCTATGTCACCAGTTCGACACTGGCACCAGTACACTAAATAGCGTACCCTGGATGCTGGAATTTGCACACTTTGGATACTGAAGTGCGGCCTATGTTGCCGGGTTGACACTGGTGCTGGTACACTAAACAGCGTACCCTGGAAACTGGGATTTGTGCACTTCAAATGCTGAAGTGCGGCCTGTGTTGCCGAGTTGACACAGTGGCGCTGGTACACTAGGTAGCGTACCCTAGAAGCTGGAATAAATGCCGTGCTGCCAAGATGACACAAGCAGCAAAAGCAGATGATATGCAGACCAGGCCGCCTGGATGGATCAAACGGTAGTGGAAAAACACAACAGGACTGGACTCTGAAACTTCGACAGATCAACAGGAGAATTGATACCACTGGAGACACAGTAAACGCTATAACCGGCATGGAGTGAAGGGCTGGCTGGAATTTAACAGAAACAGGGCCCAACCAGAGCAAGCCTCCCTAATGACAAACTAATGTGCAGCTGGGCTGTGCACAGACAGGAGAGTCAATTAGTGTGCACCTGATACTGCACATAGACAGGCAGTGATTAATGCAGAACCTCAGTAGCAACTAAGGCTGGAACTGCAAACCATATGCTGCAACCACAGATCCAAACAGGAGGAAGGAGGAGACTTCAGCGAACGCTTGCCCGGCGTTCAACCCGCACAGCATTGGCAGCGCAGCGGCTTGTGGCAGTACCCCCCCCCTTGATGCAGGGTTGAAGAACCCCTAGAGCCTGGTTGAAAGGGAAACTCCAGAAAGAACATCTTCAGCCTGGGAGCATGTAAGACATCTTCCTGGATTCATGACCACTCTTCTGGACCGTAGCCCTTCCAATGGACCAAGAATTGTAGCCATCCCCTGGAGACTCTAATGTCAAGAATCCTCTCAACCACAAATTCTTGTTGACCATGGATCACCACTCTAGCAGGCCTGGAAGAAACTCTGTACCCAAATTTATCCGACCTATGCACTGGCTTCAATAGAGAGACATGAGAGGTGTTATTGATCCTCAATGAGTTTGGTAATTGGAGTCTGAAGGCCACTGGGTTAACTGGCCACTGGGTTAACCAGGGAAATGATCCGGAATGGACCAATGAACCGAGGACCCAACTTGTGAGTAGGCTGCTGGAGTTTGATATTCCTCATAGATAGCCAGACCAAGTCACCCCTCCTGAATGTGCAGGGTCTCCGGTGTCTATCTGCCAAGCTCTTAGAATGACGAGAGTCCTTGAGGAGATTACAATGTACCTTGGCCCAAAGTACCCGAAGTCTGGAAACTGTCGATGAATCAGAAGAATTGGAGAAACTGAAGTAAAAATAATTGGCTCAAGAATGTTGCCCAGTCACACAAAAGAACGGAGAGGCTGAAGATGTTGAGTGGCAGGAGTTGTTGAATGCAAATTCAGCCATGGGCAGATGGGACACCCAATCGTTCTGACACTTCGAGACATAGCAATGCAGATATTGTTCCAAGGTTTGATTAGGATGCTCCGTCTGCCCATTGGACTGTGGGTGATATCCTGAAGACAGACTGAGACTGATACCTAATGAAGAGCAGAAACATTTCCATTTCAGGGACTGCTAATCATTACAGTGATATAGTTTGCTTGTATTAAGTTGTAAAGTGGTCAAATAGAGAGTTAGCTGGATATAATGTTAGAGGTTGCTAGTAAAAAGTTGTAAGTTAGATATTTAGTGTACATGCATATGTTTTAGAAAGAACTGTTTAATAGTACTGATAACCTTTTGCAGTTAAAGGAAGAGAGTGAATTCATTTTCCAAGATGCTACCACGATCTCTCAGCAAGACCTTAAAGCAAAATATGATTGTTACTTTTGTATATACTGTGAGTGTGTGGTGTCTTTTTTAACTATTTATTTTACAGTGGGGCTATGGGTGCCGGCCACCTGCTGGCACTTGTAGTTCCGCAAGTGCCAAAGGGCAGGCAAGCTGGCACCTGTAGTCCCACTGTAAAATACAACAATGTACTTATATTTTTCACTTTATTACCCCTGTACCCACTGCTCCAGAGGTGCAGGGAAGAGCCACGGGCTTCAGACCAAGCCTGGGGATTCAGGGGGGGACCCCTTCTTGGGTTGTCTGCACTTCCCCTGAGATCCCCGGCTTGGCCTGACCAGCTTGGGCAGATAATGCTTTGGCCACGGAGCCCCAGTAAAAGGGTCTCCGGACTGTGGCATTACAGCCCGGTTGGTTTGGGTCCGGTGCTGGTTTTAATTATAGGGGGACTCCTATGCAATTTTTTTTTCCCCTATAATTAAAACCAGGACTAGCCCTGCAGCCAGGTGCTGGTTCCTAAATTACGGTGGAACCCTACTCATTTTTTCCCCATATTTTTAGGAACCAGGACTGGCTGGCAAGTCCGGGGCTGGTTATGCTTTGGGGGGGGCCTTATGTAATTTTTTTTTCTAACATTTAACCCATTTTTTAACAGCCTAGACAACAAGCAGCCTTCAGATATTTCACTGACATGAGCAGGCTGCTTACTCGGGAGAGTTTTGCAGTGAGAAGACACTGCAATTGTGGGTGAGTAATCTCCTTCAAAACATGCTACTCGGGGGAGAAAGTTCATTCTGCTTCACCATCGGCCATCTCACTCTCAGCTAAACTCACTTGTTGGTAAATTTGAGAGTTTCAGGAGCCTCACATCACCCGAGTTTCGGCGAAGCTAATCGAGTTAAAAAAAGCAAACTCGACCACACTCGATTCTTAGTAAATTTACCCTTTAGAGTACCATCATTTCACTTTTTTTTCTGTGTATTATATGTATGTGCAGCAACATTATTCTAAGAACCTCTGATATTTACACAAATTATTCTACTTACAGGACACTCATAACTCCTATGTCCTGCAACTCCGACTTCACTGCAGTAGCCAGAACTAGACCCAGAGAAACTGTGTTGCACTGTATTAAGGATTCTGCACCTGTTGAAGAAAGACTGTATAAGCTGGTGACCATGCCATCATTAGGTCCAAGCCTGCAGAATTTACATGGGATAGTGGAATATTCCAGGAATCTGTGGTTTTAATTCATGGTGCACAGATGTACGAAATGGACAAAATGACATCCTAAATCTACAATGTGCTCACTCAAATGCAAGAGATACTAGTCCAACACTTACCTGGACAAACATCTACGATGACCAATCAAAACACTACCTCACCTGCTTCAGCACCCAGGCAGGTGTGCAGGAGAGGAGACTCCAGAGGATATGATGAGAAGGGCCCCCATTAAAAACCACATATAACAAAAAGTGATGTTTGTTGTGTACATAACTTAGAGTGTGCAGACATTTCTCTTAAGTTTAGAAACAGCAACAGTGTAGAATGCTTTAAGTTTAGCCATGGGTGGGTAGAAATGTGATTATATAATGCATAATACACATCCAGGACAATGACACACAGATTAATGTGACACATCCATGCAAAAGTACAGGGCCATGCTCTAAATATTGGAAATAAACATCATAACTTAGTTGTACTATAAATGGGTTATTAAAACATAAGCAAACTAAATGATGTTTAGGGCTAAAAACTAGAACAATCATCAGGAGATTACAGCTGGTACACTTGTAAGGGACTCTGACAAATAGGAGGTAACAGGCAGCACCAATGATCCTCAATGATAACTGCCAGTATAATCAGTTCATGCGGGCCAGACTTTGATGGATTTATGTGCCCTGGCCTGGGCACTTTCTCTCAAAAAGGCCCCCTTTGTCAGACACACTACTGGATCAGCTTTTGGCGCTCTTCGCTTCATTGGCAGTTGCCCGGCCCTCCCTGCCTCCACAAACACATTCCTATCTACTGTACCAAAGAGAACATAACACCAGCCATGAAAGAAGCACTCCATTAGGTGAGCGGTTGGAGAACTGCAAGTTACACTTCAAGCTCACTGTCCCCAGGTATCACCCCGCCTGACAAAATAGCCACACAGTCTCATTTCTTATCATAACATAAAGCACTGATCACCAGTTTATTGGCACATGCCCACTGATATATATTACACATTGTCTTCTTTTTTTTGTAAAATATAAACAGGGAGTGATGGAACCAATAGGCTTTTATTACAGAAACATCAACTAATGTGTTGCAAATATATTTAAATAAATATAATAATTTCTATTTAAAATATTGTTATGTTTAAGTGACTAAACACCCATGAAATCCTCACTTCTTCTCACACTTTTACTTTTCTTTATTTCTCATTCTGCACCAGTCAGGTAATTTCTACTATTGTATAATCAGAGCAGCGGCTATCCATCCATTTCACTATTACTGTCCACCACACAGGAAAAGGCAATAAGAGTAGAACTGTAGCTGCAGTGCACAGAGGCAAAATGAAGTTCCTCATTTGTGCCTCTACCCTCTTCCCATATGTACTTCTGCCCAGGGCAATAACATGGCTTAACAGCACTCTGTTCTGACCCCGCCCTCTTTGCACATGATGTCATGATGTTGCACATGTAGGCGGGGTCGCCAGCACCTGGAAATGCAGAAGTGCCCAGAGTATCTTTATTACACACTGGGAGGCTGTACACATGGTAGGTGTCTGCCTGTAGCATCCAAAGGATTCTGCGGGCATTACTGCCGCTGCAATATTGGTTGCAGAGTGCTATTTCAGGTACCCTGCTAGCCAGAAGCAATGGTCGTGGGACAGTGATGGTGCTGCCCACATAACCCTGCTCTCTTTGCGGCGGCACCAGTCCTGTTTCTGCCCCTACTCCCTTCTCCAGGGACAAAGGTGGATAACCCTTATCCAGATCATATACAGATTTGTCCTCATACACCAACTGTAGTTTCTATATGCCATACAGTGTGTTTAGCATGCCATCTTTGATTTGACATCTTATTTGCATTGCAGATGCAGCGAAAAGCCACTCACAGTGCACTCATAGCATCATAGCAATTCATACACAGATTCATTCAGTATCGGAGTGATATTCAAATGTCAGACATCAAATTGATCAGTGTAATCTAGAAAAGTAGTTTTGGTGCTCCCAGTTGTTTTGTTTATGCAAATAAGATGCTCATTTTGACTGAGAAAAACACCCAATATGTTCCAGTCACCTGAGACCTGGTGAGACTGTACCCACACTATATGACGACACATCTGTATGCATAAACTCTTTAATGGGACTTGAGTCTACTACATATATTCTGATAACAAATGTAATCAGTTGGGGAGCTATCTCTATCAATTGTTGAATTGCTCCGGGTGCCTGGACTCCAACTATGTATTGGGGGCTCCTGTTGTTTCATTTTTACTGGGAAACACAAAAGTTGGCAGCCCTGCTAAACACTTTCAGTCAAATTAATATTCTATGAGCCACCCTGTGACACCTCATACATGTTAATATCAGTAAATATAGACTACATATATAAATTACAGCCCAAAAATGCATGCAAAAAATAAATTTCTTACACACATCTGGCAGACAGCCCTCAGGGATTTCCCCATGTCAAACTTCTGGAAGAGGGAGGACTGGCACAGGATAATCAGAGCAGGACCCAGGAAAGTCAAACACCACTTCAACATTGAGATAAGGGTAATGATAACAGTTAACATAAAACACTGCCCACAAATACAAAGCTCAGTGCAATATCTGTCCAATTTTTGGCTCCCAGGACATTATTTGTCATTGGGACCATATAGAAGGTGCTTTGACTCCTGGTGGGAGAAGCATATACAGTATATGGGTACCACAGTTTTTCGAGTGAGGGAAATAAACACTTTGCTTAAGTGCCTTCAAACTGTTGGCGGTGTAATTTCTGACACTGAGCTCAGGGATTTGCACAGCTCAGACACTCCACAGGTCTTTGATGTATAAGACTCTAAATTATGTCTCCACTGCTCATAAAGATTAAGAAGGCTTGTGTAGTTCAGCCGAACCATTTACCCCAACGTCTGATCTTAAATGGTGTCCAAAAACAATCAAGCTCTAAACACACATGTAGAGCAGCAGCGGCCTGGACCCTGGATCTGTTGCTGAGGCTCTTCCTTAGCTATTCGGAGGGTCCCAGTAATACCTCTCTCAACCACATTGTCAAACACAGCTCTCTCACACAGTAGAAAGGAATTCTGGGTATATTTTTATAGCTTTCCTGTATGCAGGAGCATCAGAACATGTTGGGGGGTAAGATATAATTTAATTTTGGCACCCCCCCACCCAACTTACCTGTTGCTGGGTGGAGGCAGAGTGGTAGCACAACGGAGGAGAAGGCCAGCACTACAAAATAAGTGGAGGGCGGGAGCACCAGGGAGGAGTAGGCACAGTGGAGCAGGAGTCAGGGGCTGTGCATTACAGCAATAGGCTGAGGAGCCCCTGCACAGCATTGAGGAGGTGTAATATATGGTCTTTTAACTTAAAAGGCTGCACATTACACCTCCTCCTCCATGCTGTGCAGGGGCTGTGCAGCATTTTACTATTATGCAGCGCCCCTGACCATCCATGACCGCTGTTCTACTATCATCTCTGTAATGTTTGAGGGGGGTTGAGCCTCTCCCTTTCCACTCCTGTTTCAGAGCCTATGTCTGTATGTTAATAGACCACCACAGTGTGAATGGATCCATCCTGCCCATCAGAGGCACATCTTTTGTTTGTAGGGTTTGCCAGCTGGTTGAGAAATCGCAGCATAGTAAATATCATCATTTACCAGTGAAATTGAATATCATAAATCTGGTGGTTTGTATATCAATCCAAAAAAAATTGTAGAAAAAACTTGATTTGATTAAAAAAAACACATTTACTCTCTGCATTTAGTTGTAAGTAATTTAAAACCTTGTATTATCCTAAGAAATAGTAAGAATCTATTTTGCATTGATATAATGTGCTTAGATAATTTGGGGTTATTAAATTGTACAATTGAATCTCTTTTTCATCAAATGTTTTAATTAAAATTGTCAGAGTCAATTTAATTAAACTAGTTTCATTGTAAATGAAGTCTAAATGAGGATACTGTACTTTTGGTTTAAAGCATCACTATAGCAGAACACTAGTAAACCATAAATACGCTCACTTATAATGTACACATTAATTTATGCTTATATAAAGTATTGTGGTCCTGCTAGTTTAATTTGTCAGACAAAAGTAAATGAGAAGAATATTTGCAATGAAGAGATAGATTTACTTAAGGGAGAAATTATAGTGCTGTGCAATAATAAGATATAAATTGTAATTCTGACCTAACTACCACCTTTTCTTGTTATTTCTCCTGAACCTATTGTCTATCTTGAATGAGTTTGAGTTATTTCAACTGATTGCCAAGATAAATAGTCCATAATGATCTAGTAAAAATAGAACTTTTTTTTTGCTTTTGTAGTAGCACAAGCTTGTCTACTGATGCAATTAGCCATAATAACAATAATAATAATAATAATAATAATAATAATAATAATCATATAAAATTGCAGCAAATAAATGTAAATTATTGAAAATGTGAATCTGTAAATAATATTAATGTTTTTATACATGCTACTAATTTAGAAAGAGAAGAAAGCATATGCCAAGAATGTACATACAGAAATGTAATTTAAATTTGTGATTTACCATCTGTATTTTGAGTTGGACAAATCCTAGCATACGTCAAACTGCATACCGTCAAACTTATATCAGATCACATAGATCTGAGACAGTCATCATCATAATCATCTGGAACAAATTACATCTGCAGTTGCAAATTTTACATCTAAACACTGACATATTTCAAGATAATGTACCTATAAATCTCAAATAGGACATATTTCTGAAAGTGTGCATATACTCCCTTATTGTTTTAAACTTACACATGAATGCCCAAGATCTAAATCTGAAAGTGTAGGAGGTCACAAGTGTGACTCTAAGGGGTATATTTACTAAAGTGTGGGTTTTTAGAAGTGGAGATGTTGCCCATAGCAACCAATCAGGTTCTAGCCGTTATCTTCTAGAAGGTGCTAGATAAATGTTAAGTACAATCTGATTGGTTGCTATGGGTAACAACTCCACTTCTAAAAACCCACACTTTAGTAAATATACCCCTCCCTAAGTTTGGGCAAAATTAGATAGATAAACAATGTGTCACATTATAAGCAAAATACATTTTTACATTGCACATTTGGACTTGTGGCCCATTTTAAACAGGCTCTAAGTTGTTATGTGGTAACCACTTGTTACTAACTAACCCAAGTGTGGTGTGATGCAAAGGTTTCCTTACCGGTCTGATTTATCCCTTGGTTTTTGTCAGGAGTTGGGTGTTATTATAGGCAACAAAAGTGTTTTACCAAAGGAATTTATACACAATGCAAGATTTATTGTCAACAACAATAAATGTATCAAGTGTTCATAACAATTAATGCAATTTGGCAATTAGGGATACAGTACAATTGCAAACATACACTTTGAACAAGCAAATGACACTTGGATCCGTCAAATTTTATTTAAGCGGGAACGCTGGAACTTTGGATTAGACTGCGAAAACATTCACAGGCAATGGCAAGTATGAAGAAAGTATAACCTTCAGTAGTTTTGTGCACACACAAAGATAATAATTTTCCTACCCTTTGTCAGTGTTTGCAAACATTGCCCGGGATAATTACTGTGGTTACAGATATAAATTCTCCTAGCAGTACTGCAATCTGAATTTACCAAGTGACAAAGTTAATGTCTCCTGTCTTTTTTACTTGTCCTTCAGGGCCGGATTGAGGACCACATGGGCCTGGAGCTGAAAATGACCAAGGGCCTATTATGAGAAGCAGAGGTGTGACCAGTGCTGTGTGGGTGTAGCCAGTGCCATGTGAGTATGTACACCCCTATACTCTCAGCCCAAATGTCTCCCTAATATGTAAAAAAAAATGCTTCATTTTGTGAGGTAAATAGAAATACAATTTTACTACTTATGATTTATGGCTGACTGTGTGGACAGCAGATGGCCAGTCAACATCATCATGTTGTCATGACAATTGGCCTTTTTTTATGTGGAGGCTTGTAGCTGTAGCTCCATCCGCCCTATTGTAAATCTGGCCCTGCTGTCCTTAATAAACACAGTTTTAGATATTTGATGAAATGGCTGCTGAGTTTATTTCTGACTCCCTTTCTCTGTGTCCTGGCTAATTTTAAGGGTTTTACAGCAGTTTCAACAGTCTGACTGAACTTTTCCTCACTGTAATGATGGCGGCTCGGGTTGTAATTTTATTTACTTTAACTTTCCTGAGAATACTGCAAAGTTTTATGATGCCTGTCCACAGAAGTCCACCTGCTATAATCCCTGGGCTGGAGTACTATAATAAGACCAGTGGAATGCAGTGTTATTGCAGGCACTTCTAACCATTCAATCCTTAGCTAGCCAGGTTTTACTGCTTTCTCTCCCTACAGCTACACTATGGAGCAGTGCAGCTAATATAGATTGTATGTAGATTCTTAGGGAAGGCTGATGAGAGTCTCTTTGTAGTGACGCTATATTACTGTGTACACAGCTGGAGACTAGTAGCTAAATCAGGGCTGTCAGCTGAAATGTAGGGCTGAGGTATGGGAGTTGTGACAGATGATTTATTACAGACCTCTTTCAGACACTTGCTCCAGGCGTTCAGAATCAGGAGCCTGTCAGTGATCTCCATTTTCTCTCTCCTCACTCGGAGAGCCTGCCTGTCACTGGGAAGGTCCGTCCCTCAGACTGCTGCACAGCCTCCTGTGGATGCTTCTCCCGCCCGCTCTGAGCCTGTCAGCCTTCCTCCGGCAAGCTGGTTATCACAGTGCCTCAGCCTGACTCAGTACTGCCAGACTTCTCCTCACACTAAGCTCTCCCCTCAGATACAGCTTCACTGCACAGTTCTGCTCCCTCAGACCATTACCTCAGGACTCAGCTCACAGTCTCATGTCAGGGCTCTTTTAAAGCCTCGGTCCAGCCCTAGTGTACGCAGGCTCCTTCCCGCTCAACCCTAGCACAGGGCTATCATTAACTTAAACAGGAGGTAGTTCCCCCTAAAACTCAGTTGGAAGAGTCCTGATCACATGACCTCTCCTGCAAGTTTATTACACTAAGTTCAATGGAAAGTGCCATTATGTCCTTGCTAAAGGGGTAGATAATTGGCATAAACACACAGCAGTAAAGCACCATCACTGTACTATAATACATACATATCTATATAGATTCACAACAGTACTTCTTTTCACCATTTAATATGCACATATATGAAATTACATATAACCAATAACTAGTTAGGTGGAAGGAAGGGCTCTTTCTCCCTATTTAAATACTGGGGTGCCACATACTTTCCCGCTAGAATGATGCCTGTACCCAGGCATCGGCCCTTACCAACAAGTTTATGCAACAGTGTTTATAAACATCATCATCCAGGTACACTCTATCCTAGTGGTAAAACACCTTTGTTGTGCTTTCTAGACCTGCATAAAGCCTGCTGCACCCTAAACATGAACTCCTCACAACTTATAGTGGTGTACCCACTATCTGGGACACATTCCTCTAGAGAAAGAGATGTCACAACCCCTTTATCTTCATTAGGGGTATCTACAGGGACATTAGATTCCAACTGTAACTTAATCAAATCTGTGCTTTGGAGTTTAAGGGACCCCAATCCTCTGTTGTGGCCATGTGAATCACCCTTTCACTGTCTCTTTCCTGGTCAGTGGTACTTAAATTTGCCTGATTGAAGTAGGCTGTACTAGTATGGATATTCTCCACTCTAGATTCACTCTCGGGTACTGGCTCTGGAGAAAGTCGTGTCCTTCCTATGTTCCTCCAACCATGCTGCACTGTCTCACCCAAGTTCTCCACAAATTGTTCGTCTGTTCTTTCTGATAGTTCACTCTGCACTTGGTCATCAAGGTATTCTTGTCTGTGTCCATATGATCTTGGTAAATAGGGTGGTAGGTTGCAATTCGTCTGGTAAGGCCATTGCTGATATGTACTTTCTACCATACTTTCCACTTCTCTAAGCTCCTCTGTATGTTTGGAGTAGTGGCAGTCTTGCTGGTAATTACATGGAGAACCAGTGCGATGTGAGTGGTGCCAATAACGCTTGCAATCTGCTGCATATCTGCTGCCTTGAACTGGAAAACTACCAGGACCGGTGACATTTGCTGCCTGCAGGCCTTTTCTTCCCTCAACAATATCAAACTCTACTGTCTCTCCATCTCCCAAACTGCGGAGCTACTTCCTGGGATTGTTCTTTTTGATAGCCGTATAATGGATGAACACGTCTTCCTTGATGTCATCCCGGTTGATGAATCCATATCCTTGTCGCACGTGGAACCATACAACTTTCACTGTAATCCTTCTTGCACTGGTTGATGTAACATTTTCTGCAGTTAGCGTGTTCACAAATTTTATTTGGTACTGTATTACTGGGCTCAAACTCACATCTCTGGGTTGCCCTTCCTCCATTTGTGGACCCATTCCTTCTATCTCTCCTGAGGACTGGTCCTCAGGCTCTCTCTGGATGCAATAGCGTTCAATGTGGCCGCTTTGCCAGCAACCGCTGCAAATGGGCCTCTCTTCTGAGTCGAGCTTATCCATTGTGCGTTGACCTGAATCTAGTGGGAAGTCCCAGTTTGATCCGTTTCTCCCGCCACGGTCTTGGTGTCATTCTCTGTGCCTGGCTCCAGCTTGTTCCTGTCGGATCTCTTTCACCTCTCGACCCAGCTCTGACATATTTTGCATTAACTCTGTGATTTTACTTGTAAGAACTCCAATCGGATCGTGACCAGACTGTACTTGTTGTGTGGCTGTCCCCTTAGGAGTTAGGGGTTCAGGTCTCAGGATTTGACTGACCTCACCCCAGTTCTCATCTTCTAATTGTTCTGAAGATTCATGATGTTCAGGGTTGACATTCTGGTTCAGACCAAGGATCTGCAGCATCTCCTCCTTAAACTTGGAGAATGAGCATTCCGGATTCTGATGTCTCTACATTCTCAATTGTGAGCGTGTCGCCTCTCCTTTAATAAATAAGTGGATGAGGGCTTCATCCTCTTGTTCTGCCTCTCATGGTTCTAAGGCTTGGATTCTACGCATGGCTTCCTGTAGGCCTAGGGCAAACTCCCTTAATGATTCCTGAGGTTTTTGTTTCCTAGCGTAAAGACGATCTTTAAGTTCCAACAGGGTTCATGAGTCAAAGATGCCAGCTAATTTTTTTAAAGATGACTTCCACCGTTTGGCGATACGCATCAGACCATGCTTTGACCTCCCGTCGTGCCGGCCCTTTCAGTTATCCAAGCAAGATCTCCACTCTTTGCACATTGCTCAGTGGGTATAGCCTAAACATAGACTGCATTTTGTCTTTAAACTCTTTGAAAGTACTCGTACCTGGTGTACGTGCATCTCCCGAGTATGTCGGTAGCCATTGGGCCCTAAAATAATGTGGTATGGTAATAGACGACGTCTCTGTCATTGATAGCCTCTTTTTGTTGGGTGAGGCATTTACTGCAGGTAGAAATCTTCGGCCTGACATTGATGTAGGAGATTGGGGTTCTGACATCTTGTCTGTGGTAGTTTGCTTCGATCCTGTTCGCGGACGCCAAGCTGTGGTAACCACTTGTTACTAACTAACCCAAGTGTGATGTCATCCTAAGGGTTCCTTACTGGTCTGATTCATCCCTTGGTTTTTGTCAGGAGTTAGGTGTTATTATAGACAACAAAAGTGTTTTACCAAAGGAATTTATACACAATGCAAGATTTATTGTCAACAACAATAAATATATCAAGAGTTCATAACAATTAATGCAATTTGGCAATTAGGGATACAGTACAATTGCAAACATACACTTTGAACAAGCAAATGACACTTGGATCCATCAAATTTTATTTAAGCGGGAACGCTGGAACTTTGGATTAGACTGCGAAAACAAAGGGTTAAATGCAGGCAAACCTTTCACATAACATTCACAGGCAATGGCAAGTATGAAGAAAGTATAACCTTCAGTAGTTTTGTACACACACAAAGATAATAATTTTTCCTACCCTTTGCATGCAAGGGATTGTCTGAAAAAGAGTCAGTGTTTGCAAACATTGCCCGGGATAATTACTGTGGTTACAGATATAAATTCTCCTAGCAGTACTGCAATCTGAATTTACCAAGTGACAAAGTTAATGTCTCCTGTCTTTTTTATCTGTCCTTAATAAACACAGTTGTAGATATTTGAATAAATGGCTGCTGATTTTATTACTGACTCCCTTTCTCTGTGTCCTGGCTAATTTTAAGGGTTTTACAGTAGTTTCCACAGTCTGACTGAACTTTTCCTCACTGTAATGATGGCGGCTCGGATGCACTTAGGTTGTAATTTTATTTGCTTTAACTTTCCTGAGAATACTGCAAAGTTTTATGATGCCTGTCCACAGAAGTCCACCTGCTATAATCCCTGGGCTGGAATACTTTAATAAGACCAGTGGAACGCAGTGTTATTGCAGGTACTTCTACCTATTCAATCCTTAGCTAGTCAGGTTTTACTGCTTTCTCTCCCTACAGCTACACTATGGGGTAGTGCAGCTAATATAGATTGTATGTAGATTCCTAGGGAAGGCTGATAAGAGTCTCTTTGTAGTGATGCTATATTACTGTGTACACAGCTGGAGACTAGTAGCTAAATCAGGGCTGTCAGCTGAAATGTAGGGCTGAGGTATGGGAGTTGTGACAGATGATTTATTACAGACCTATTTCAGACGCTTGCTCAGGGCGTTCAGAATCAGGAGCCTGTCAGTGAAGTAATCTCCATTTTCTCTCTCCTCACTCGGAGAGCCTGCCTGTCACTGGGAAGGTCCATCCCTCAGACTGTTGCACAGCCTCCTGTGGATGCTTCTCCCGCCCGCTCTGAGCCTGTCAGCCTTCCTCCGGCAAGCTGGTTATCACAGTGCCTCAGCCTGACTCAGCACTGCCAGACTTCTCCTCACAGGCTGGCTCCCCAGCTCCCTCTTTCACACTAAGCTCTCCCCTCAGGTACAGCTTAACTGTGCAGGTCTGCTCCCTCAGACCATTACCTCAGGACTCAGCTCACAGTCTCATGTCAGGGCTCTTTTAAAGCCTCGGTCCAGCCCCGATGTACGCAGGCTCCTTCCCGCTCAATCCTAGCACAAAGCTCTCATTAACTTAAACAGGAATGGAGTTCCCCCTAAAACTCGGGTTGGAAGAGTCCTGATCACATGACCTCACCTGCAAGTTTATTACACTAAGTTCAATGGAAAGTGCCATTATGTCCTTGCTAGAGGGATAGATAATTGACATAAACACACAGCAGTAAAGCACCATCACTGTACTATAATACATACATATCTATATAGATTCATAACAGTACGTCTTTTCACCATTTAATATGTTCATATATGATATTACATATAACCAATAACTAGTTAGGTGGAAGAAAGGGCTCTTTCTCCCTATTTAAATACTGGGGTGCCACAGTTACATTTTAATTACTTTCACACAGGACCAGCTCAAGGGCCATTCAATCAGAGTAGCTGCCCAAGGGCACCACCCTGTAGGGGGCGGAAGCAGCTGCCACCTTGTGTTACCATAGACAGTGTCATTTCCATTTCCTCGCAGCGCTTCTCTGCCTGCTTTCTCCCATGCCAAAGCCCTTCTCTACCCGCATCCTCCTGCCCCACTATTTCATGTTTTATTTCTGTATAACTTTGGAATCCAAAGATACAAAGAATTAACACATGAAATAGAGGATATTGATTGTCCTGGTTGAACATTATGAGGTTAGATGTTTTTATGATTTTGTAAGTATGACTCATTTTTATTTGGAGAAGAGGTTAATTTAAGGCGACACGAGGAAGTACTACAGTATGTACGGTATATGTAAACTTTGATCTTTTCCTATCCTGACCCTCAATTATCTATCTTACATCCAAGTAACTCTATAGGATATTTGAACCTACACAGGTATCTAGCAGATCTGAGGCCAGCCCTGCATTCACTCACACTGTTCACAAAAATATAATTAATGCCTGAATAGTATGTCTACTATAAATGATAAAATATAGCCATAATCTGTTTCCATTGTGGTAAATGAAAGTACTCTTTTCGACAATCACTATACATTTATGTTCTCCTGGGTATGCACCACAAACACCATTGAAAACAATAGAATACACTTCATTCTGAACTGCATCCAGTGCTGGTAAGCGCTGTCGTACTGTAGGCCTGTAATGGAAATATATACTGGTTTTGTTTTGATTTTATATATTATTGGAGTCCTTAACTTGCTTCAGACCTTTTTAGAAATGGGCCTGAATCTCCAGATCCCATTTCTTTCTTGTTAATCTAGTGCTGACTCTGCTCCCCATGTGATAAATTGAACATTGTTCATGCAGAAGGTACCAGATTGCCTTGTTTTTTTGCTACCTCTCAGGTTTTTTTTATCCCCAGTTCATTTTCTGATCTACCATCAGTCTGTTCATATAGTGTAAATTCTCTTCAGTTCACCACCTTACAGCACCGGATTAATGCTTGTGGGAACCCCAGGGCAACTAATTTGTGGGAACCCCCTTTAAGCCACATGGAGCCCTACTGCTCCACGGGAGGTTTCTGTCCTCCCTGAGCTCGCCTTAGGAAACCTGCGTTACGGTTTGACAGGTGTACCGCCCCAGTCAAACTCCCCACCTGCCACCGTCCCCGGAGCCCACATCCCCATTCCCCCCCCCCCACTCCCAGTAACCACACGGAGTCTTCCATTTGAATTAATCATTTTCACTTCTTATAAGTCTCCTTCGATTATTATTTATTTACTGTTCTTTAAATATCCCCATATATGATTATTTAATCCCTCATATCAATTCCTGGCCCTGTGGATCTTGCAATCTATAATCCCTATTATTATTAGGGGTGTGCACCGGCCACTTTTCGTGTTTTGTGTTTTGGTTTTGGATCTGGATCTTTCTTCGTGTTTTGGATCTGGATTGGTTTTGCCAAAACCACCCTTCCGTGTTTTGGGTTCTCGGTTCTGGGTTTTGTGTTTTGGATCTGTATTTTTTTTTTAAAAATGCATAAAAACAGCTAAAATCACAGAATTTGTGTGTTTTTCTGCTCCTATGCTATTATTAACCTCAATAACCTTAATTTCCACTCATTTCCAGTCTATTCTGAACACCTCACACCTCACAATAGTGTTTTTATATCCAAAAGGTTGCACCGAGGTAGCTGGATGACTATGCTAAGAGATACGAGTGGGCGGCACAAACACGTGGTCCATCTAGGAGTGACACTGCAGTGGCAGACAGGATGGCAGTTTGAAAAACTAGGCCCCAAACAGTACATAATTCAAAGAAAAAAAAGAGGTGCAAGATGGAATTGTCCTCCCACCCACCCTTATGTTGTATAAACAGGACATGCACACTTTAACAAATCAAACATTTCAGCGCCAGGGTCTGCCACACGACTGTGGCTGAAATGATTGGTTCGTTTGGGCCCCCACAAAACAAGCTGGCAATTAATCTGTCCCTGCACAAACTGGCTCTACGGAAGCAAGATGTCGTCCTCATCCTCCGATTCCTCACCCTCTTCAGTGTTGTGTACATCCTCATCCTCAAAGAGTATTAATTCGTCCCCGCTGGAATCCACAACCACAGGTCCCTCTGTACGTTCTGGAGGCTGGTATCCCTGGAAGAGTTGATAATTCATTTTATGAACATCATCTTCTCCACATTTTGTGGAAGCAACCTCCTACGCCTTTTGCTGACAAGGTTCCCGGCTGCACTAAACACTCTTTCGGAGTACACACTGGAGGGGGGGCAGCTCAGGTAAAATAGAGCCAGTTTGTACAGGGACCTCCAAATTGCTTCTTTTTCCTGCCAGTACAGGTACGGACTGTCTGACATGCCTACTTGGATGCTGTCACTGATGTAATCCTTTAACAGACAGACGCACACTTGTCGCTGCTGCTTTAAGGATGCAGGTGCGGCTACAGCCCACACATTTCACAAAGACAGAAAAAAAAAGAAGAACATTTTTATTGTTTGTGGAGCGCACTTTGAGGGTGTCACCACCCTTTAACAGACAGACGCACGCTTGTCGCTGCTGCTTTAAGGATGCAGGTGCGGCTACAGCCCACACATTTCACAAAGACAGAAAAAAAAATAAGAATTTTTTAATTGTTTGTGGAGCGCACTTTGAGGGTTACACCACCCTTTAACAGACAGATGCACGCTTGTCGCTGCTGCTTTAAGGATGCAGGTGCGGCTACAGCCCACACATTTCACAAAGACAGAAAAAAAAATAAGAATTTTTTAATTGTTTGTGGAGCGCACTTTGAGAGTTACACCACCCTTTAACAGACAGACGCACGCTTGTCGCTGCTGCTTTAAGGATGCAGGTGCGGCTACAGCCCACACATTTCACAAAGACAGAAAAAAAAATAACAATTTTTTAATTGTTTGTGGAGCGCACTTTGAGGGTTACACCACCCTTTAACAGACTGACGCACGCTTGTTGCTGCTGCTTTGAGGACAGTATCATATGCAGTGACAGTAGACTTGTCAGAAATTGTTGGCACGTCCTTCAGTCCGGACCAAATGTCCAAACCGGCCCTTGACTTATGACACAGGCGCACGCTTGTCGCTGCTACTGTGTTGCTGCACGTGCGGCTACATCGCACTCAAGTCACAAACACATTAAAAAAATATTTTTTATTTTTTGGAGCACTTTGAGGGTTACACCACCCTTTAACAGACAGACGCACGCTTGTCGCTGCTGCTTTGAGGATACAAGTGCAGCTACAGCCAACACAATTCACAAAGACAGAAAAAAAAAAGAATATTTTTATTGTTTGTGGAGCGCACTTTGAGGGTTACACCACCCTTTAACAGACAGACGCACGCTTGTCGCTGCTACTTTAAGGATGCAGGTGCGGCTACAGCCCACACATTTCACAAAGACAGAAAAAAAAAGAAGAATTTTTTTATTGTTTGTGGAGCGCACTTTGAGGGTTACACCACCCTTTAACAGACAGATGCACGCTGGTTGCTGCTGCTTTGAGGATGCAGGTGCGGCTACAGCCCACACAATTCACAAAGACAGAAAAAAAAGAATATTTTTATTGTTTGTGGAGCGCACTTTGAGGGTTACACCACCCTTTAACAGACAGATGCACGCTTGTCGCTGCTGCTTTAAGGATGTAGGTGCGGCTACAGCCCACACATTTCACAAAGAGAAAAAAAAATAAGAATTTTTTTATTGTTTGTGGAGCGCACTTTGAGGGTTACACCACCCTTTAACAGACAGACGCACGCTTGTCACTGCTGCTTTGAGGATGCAGGTGGAATCTAGACGGGATTTGGAACCGGGGACACACTACCTCCATCAATTGTCTAAATCCCACTGCACTAATGGCGGATACCGGACCCACGTCTAACACCAACATAGCAGTCAAGGCCTCAGTTATACGTTTTGCTTCAGGATGACTGCTGTCGTACTTCATCCTCATCGCTAGGGACTGTTGGAGGGTCAATTGTTTAGTAAAAGTGGTGGTGTTCCTACTTCCTCTCTGGGATGATGAACAACTCCCAGCAGCAGCAACAGCACTAGGAGGAAGTGGTTCTTGATCTTTCCCTATTTTATTTTTATCAGAGAAAGTTTGGTCCTCCATTTATGTTATATTGATATATACGTGCGGCTAAAGCGCACACAAACACAGAAAATATTTTTTTATTTTTGCTGGAGAGTAGTGCACTTTGTGGGTTACCCCACCCTTTAAGAAATGAGCCAGCCGGCTCTTTACTTATGGGACACAGGCGCACGCTTGGCGCTGCTCCTTTGTTCATTCACGTGCAGCCACAGTGCACACAAGTCACAAACACAGAAAATATTTTTTTTTTTGGTTTGGACTGGAGTGTACTTTGGGGGTTACAGCACCCTTTAACGGTCAAGCCAGCCGGCCCTTTACTTATGACACAGGTGCACGCTTGGCACTACTTTGTTGATGCACGTGCGGCTACTGCGCACACAATTCACAAACACAGAAAAAATATTTTGTTATTTGGTTTGGAGTGTACTTTGGGGGTTACAGCACCCTTTAACGGTCAAGCCAGCCGGCCCTTTACTTATGACACAGGCGCACGCTTGGCACTACTTTGTTGATGCACGTGCGGCTACTGTGCACACAATTCACAAACACAGAAAATATTTTTTTATTTGGTTTGGACTGGAGTGTACTTTGGGGGTTACAGCACCCTTTAACGGTCAAGCCAGCCGGCCCTTTACTTATGACACAGGCGCATGCTTGGCACTACTTTGTTGATGCACGTGCGGCTACTGCGCACACAATTCACAAACACAGAAAATATTATTTTTTTTGGTTTAGACTGGAGTGTACTTTGGGGGTTACAGCACCCTTTAACGGTCAAGCCAGCCGGCCCTTTACTTATGACACAGGCGCACGCTTGGCACTACTTTGTTGATGCACGTGCGGCTACTGCGCACACAATTCACAAACACAGAAAATATTTTTTTTGGTGGTTTGGACTGGAGTGTACTTTGGGGGTTACAGCACTCTTTAATGGTCAAGCCAGCCGGCCCTTTACTTATGACACAGGCGCATGCTTGGCACTACTTTGTTGATGCACGTGCGGCTACTGCGCACACAATTCACAAACACAGAAAATATTATTTTTTTTGGTTTAGACTGGAGTGTACTTTGGGGGTTACAGCACCCTTTAACGGTCAAGCCAGCCGGCCCTTTACTTATGACACAGGCGCACGCTTGACACTACTTTGTTGATGCACGTGCGGCTACTGCGCACACAATTCACAAACACAGAAAATATTTTTTTTGGTGGTTTGGACTGGAGTGTACTTTGGGGGTTACAGCACCCTTTAACGGTAAAGCCAGCCGGCCCTTTACTTATGACACAGGCGCACGCTTGGCACTACTTTGTTGATGCACGTGCGGCTACTGCGCACACAATTCACAAACACAGAAAAAATATTATTTTTTTAGCACTTGGGGGGAGCACCCCTGATGGACAGAGCACCCCCTGGACAACACTACAGCACCCCTTTAGGACTGGGACACTGCACAGGACTTTGGAGTGGACACAGCCCCTATGGAGAACTGACTGCACAACACAGTCCACCCAGCCCCTATGGACTTTGAAGTAGTGGACACAGCCCCTATTAACAACAGCAGCACAGCACAACACAGCCAGCCCCTATGGACTTTGAAGTAGTGGACAACAGCAGCACAGCACAGCACAACACTACTCTGCACTACACTACACTACACAGCCCAGCCAGCCCTAACTCCCACCCTCCCTCTTCACTGTCCACAGCCGAGTGAGAAAATGGCGCCGACGCGGGTACCTTATATAGGATCCAAAACCCACGAGACCCGGAAGGCGGGATGATGACGTTTTGCCTCGATTTCAGATCCGAGTCAGGCGGGAAAAGTCGAGCCTGACTCGGATCGGCCTCGGATCAGGGGGGGCTCGGGGGGGTTCGGATTTCAGAAATCCGAACCCGCTCACCCCTAATTATTATCACAAGGAAAACAAGGAGGCGAAGGGATTGTTGGTCTTCTGCACTGGAGGTGATAGACAATTATGTAGATAACTTAAAATGTTCCCCAAAGTTATAAACTAGACAAAATAAATTTACAAAAGGGTGCACCCTAGGAGCAACAACACTGTTAGCACATAACGAATAGAAGGAAAAAAATATATTACTGTTTGTAGGGGCACTCCTCAAAAATAAGGATAAAGTACAACTTTTATTGATACTTTTAAAATGGGTGAATCAGCATAAACTACCAAGCATGTGAGCTAAATTAAATATATAGCTGAAATTCAGCCGTTCAAATGAGATGGAAACAATTTATATAACATCCAGAATTATTGAATACTGTACATGACAAGAAAATAAAATAATGAAAAAAATATATAAATACAATAAGCAAAATAATTGAAGTACGTGGATAATATACAAGTGTACAGAGGGATGTGAGTGATAGATTTACCGCTTGGGGTAAATACTGGAAAATATATAAATAAATATTAACAGATAATGTGAGAGAATGCACAGATTAGAAGAGCACCAAGGCCGTTTGTTTGTCCATACAATTATAACAATAAAAGTTATTTACTGAGGCATCCCTCAGTATACTGGTAAATTTAATAAGTTATTTAATTTAATACCAGGTATTCTCCTATAGATGTAGAATATTAGAAGGGAAAAATAGTACCTGTGTACTTATATACACTGAGATCTACTTTCCCCAGTCGTGCCAGGCATAGGACTGGGGATGAGAGTCCCTGTGCAAAGGCTTAGTGAAATCACAACAGAACTACCTCTGCTGCTGGCGCTGGACTATGGTTTCATCCTATTGCTAGGCAGAGCAGTGTGTCAGCATAGAGGCACAGCTGCTGAGAGAGCAGTTGAAGAAAGAATAATGTACCTGGTATATGGTAGTAGTGGAATTCCCAGATGGACACGGTCAGTTCAGACAAGACAGGAAAAGATCCACACCACCATTTACGTAGAATGCTCACTTAATACAAGAGCCCATGTCTTCATTACAATCTACTTGTTTGGTAGAACACATAAATAACTGTATCCATGCAAATTGATGATTACTACGTTTGGTCAAATTACCCATTGATATGGAGCCAAATGTAAAAGTGGGAAGTGTCACAATTCACATTTTGATGGTTTTGCCTTTAAACTAATCGGCACTTTAAATATAATAATTATTTCACTGGATTCGCACCATATTCCAAAATTCGTGGGCTACTACTTTTGGCCCATGCTGTATGAACAGCTTCAAAGATGACATGTCCTAACCATTCATAGTCCACTTATGGTCAGTGGTGCAGGGGACCTTCGTACCGCACAGAGGTACCTCTTGAATGGTGCTTTCGCCCAGGTGTGTTTCCTTTGTAAAAGTCCCCTTCAAAGCTGATTGGTTGCTATGGACAACTTCTCCACTGGTCCACTTCTCCACGCTTTTCACTGATTGATACATAAACCCTTAAATCTCTGTGAAGCTAGAGCAAAGCCAGCCTTAAAGCACAAGTAAGAATCCACAGGATTAATTTACTAACATAGTACTTAGGAGCACAACACACATGGATGCACAAACTCCAAAAAGCAATATGATTTTAATAAAATCTGGTGTCTTACTGGTTACTTTGGTTTAGTGCATATATGGCAGCTAAATGCAATGCAAGTAAATACTCTAGGTCAATACTGTGCAATGTTAGCATATAGACCTACAGTAGAAATTAGGAAAATTTGATATAATTTACATATATAGTATTTGAAGCAGGTTGAATCATTAAAGATCTTGCTAATATGGTTCTAATAGGAAGTTACAAAAAAAACCAAAAA
The DNA here is from genome assembly GCA_031769625.1 of Taudactylus pleione. Classification (NCBI taxonomy): domain Eukaryota; kingdom Metazoa; phylum Chordata; class Amphibia; order Anura; family Myobatrachidae; genus Taudactylus; species Taudactylus pleione. The sequence continues at coordinate 12,509,903 of JAUIMM010000039.1, forward strand.
TTACAAATATTGAAAAGTACAGATAAAATGTATAATCTACATAATGACAATGGATTGTTCTCACTGATCATACAAAATATTTGTATTTATATTTAAAACTAGCTGAAGTACTCGGTGTTGCCTGGGTTTAAATCTTCAAATAATTAAGTTATGCATCCCAGACCAATTGCCACCCCTCTGTAAAGTTTTCATCCAAATCCATCCTGTGGAAGGCCCAGAACAGGCTCCTTGGGTCAAAGTTCTGCCCAGTGTACACCAATGAGAGGTCCAACCGTGACCCCGATGCCCCTAAAACCTGACCAAGATCCAACTGGACCACCTCGCGTTGGTTTCATCCCAATCGGTGCAGGGGTGTCTGAATACATAACTGGAGAGACAAGCAAACAGGCCAATGAATTTTATATATAAGATGTATTTTTTAAGGCCAAAAGGTACTTTTGCACTTTTTTAGATTTGCCTTGAATAATTACTTAATTACTCATACAGCAAAATTTAATACCAGTTTTTATACAGATAGGGATTTATTTTTAGTATAGTGAAGCACAATTATTTTAATTAATGGCCATTATACAGGGAAATGTTAAAAAACAATTGTCCAGTCAGCCATATATACCCATTATTTTACTCTATGCCTCCTAATATTTACAGAAACACCAAATACGTATTTGACAGCATGAATTTGTCAAAGAGCGTTAGAAGCATTGATGACCACTCTCTGAGGAATACTGAACAAAATATGTGTATAGACTGTCCACCCATCCTGCACAGTCCATGATTTATGAAACCATGGACCGTGCAGAAATAAGTTTCGTTAAGACAAGACAGGAAAAGATCCACACCACCATTTAGATAGAATGCTCACTTAACACAAGAGCCCATGCCTTCATTACAATCAACTTGTTTGGTAGAACACATAAATAACTGTATCCATGCAAATTGGTGATTACTATCCGTGGTCAAATTACCCTCAGATATGGAGCCAAATGTAAAAGTGGGAGGCGTTGCAATTCAAAATTTTGATGGTTTTGCTTTTAAATTATTTTGGCACTTTAAATATAATAACTATCTCACTGGATTCACACCATATTCCAAAATTTGTGGGCTACTACTTTTGGCCCATGGTGTATGAACAGCTTCAAAGATGACATATCCTAACCACTCATAGTCCAAGTAGCAGATATTATTTAAACACTGCACTTTCCATGTCGCTTTCTAATTAATAATGTAATTTCCAAAGTACATCCTACCCAATTACCAGAGCCAGCACCAGAACTCTTGGGTCCCGGAACACTCATGTTTTTGTAGCACCCCATCCCTACCCAGTAGATACAGGCCAGACAGCCATTGGCTCAACCCCCCCCCCAGTGTCTCTACAGTCTCATCTCCCTTTCTCCAGCCTCATCTCTGCCTGTGTCTCTAGCTAATGTTTCATGTCCATCCAGCTTCATCCTTGTCTGTATCAGTTCAGCCTCATCTGCCATCTCTTCAGCCTCTTTCTCAACTGTATCACTACAATCTCATCCTTGTCCATGTCACTCAAATCTCATTCTCCCCTGTGTCTCTTCAGCACCATCACTGCCATGTCTCTCCATCACCATCCCTTGTATCCCCCTGATGCCGTGCCTGTTTATTACTCTAACCCATATCAATTCCCATCAATCCAACCCATCTGATGCTTTTCCCCAAATTCATATATTCTAGCTTGGAGTAAATTAACATTTCCTTTAATATATGTTAGCACTAGAGTTATCATTCATGATTAGAGATGCACATGGATTTGAGTTATTGTTGATGTAGCAGTGATAATTCTTCTAAAAATATGTCAAAGTGACTCCATGGATCTCAGTTGCAAAATAATATTGTAAATTATGTGTGCACTTGTTACAAGGAAAGGATTTCTTCTTCTTAGGATGCTGTGGGCTTTTTTAGGGGGATTACATGCCATCTTAGCTCCACAACTTGTGATGGGGACCTTCACCTTTGGTGGGTCATTGGTAATCATCCATTCGGCACTGTGTATCTCAAAGAGCAAGGGCTGCAGATGGCTGCCTGCTGGTGTGGGTTTGGACATAACAGAAACTGGTACAAGTGGTACAGGAGTAACTTTCAGTTTCTGCTCACGATAAGTTGGCGGATGTGATATCATGTGCCCATGTAAGGAGAACCCACTCGCTGTGGGTGACTGAATAATGCATATATCCTCAGTGCAGTCGCTGCAGCTGGTCCCCAATTAGTGCCCGGGTGCAGGTGTTGACATGCTGGCATTAATGTGTGTGGCATAACGTTATAAGGGGCAAAACTGTGTGTGGCATAATGTGTAAGGGGCATTACTGTGTTGGCATAATTTTATAATGGCATGACCACATGTGCGTTGACGAACATGGGAGAGACCCCGGCTGCTACATTTATACGGGAAAGGGGGGACACAGACTGCTGTAGAGACACCAGGGGGTTGGGGGGTTCTGAAAGGTGTCTATAGTTATGGAGGGGGGGCGCCACATTACTGCCTTGCCCCGGGTGACAAAAATCCTAGTTTCGGGCCCTGGCTTAGTTATAAAAAAAAAACACCTCTGCTTTTGTAAAAATGGTATATGTGGATCTTCACAGCTTGCATACCTTATTAGAAGAATAAAAGATATATTATCATTGCAAGTCACCTACAAGCAGATTTTATTCCATACCAAATTAGAATTCTTTGTGAAATTGAGTTGTTTTAAGATGTAAGGCCAATTAAGGCACTGTCAGTTCAATAGAACGTTTGAAGCAGCAATTCAGTTATTTTAGAAGCACGCTTTTTTTTTCCTATGTGCAAGTGGCAGCTGTGCCATTCACATGAAAAGAGCACCTTTGATGTTAAATCTGTTTTCCTTATGTTTATTTGAAAAAAAAGGCACTATGTGAAATGATAAATAATAAAAAAAAACATAAAATGAATATTTGAAAGCATAACACTGTTGAAATGTTAGAAGACACATGCACAGACATCAAAGCAATGATAATTAAATATTGAGCAGAGGAAAGATTCAAAGTAATCAAAATACCTTTTTATCTGCCAGTTGGAATACCTTTTTTGTCACAGTACTCAGTATATAATCATATTAGGCACAAGTTACACTACTATGAAATGAATATCTAACTGCTATTAATAATTGATGCAGGGAATAGCATTCATTGATACAGTTTTCTTTGCAGAATATGTGACTCTGCAGTGCATCTGAATAATTGTTGAGGTTTATTTGCATTCTGCTTTCACAGCCCTGGTCGGCAGATCTGGACATTGATCATGGCACAGGAGGCACATGCCCAAAACCCCCTCTTTCAGGGAGGCCCCCGGACCAGGTGAGGGGCAGGTAGACATCTGACCCGAGAAACAGCAAAAGGAACACCTGGCACTTTATCACTGATCCGTGCAATAACTTGATTGCTTTTTGCTTTCTATTATTTTGAATACTTAACCCTTATAGAGACAAAACAAACCAGGAAAAGAAAGCATTAGTAAGGCCCAGAACAGGCTCCCTGGGTCAAGGTTCTGTCAGTGCACTCCACCGTGAGGTTCGACCGGGACCCCAACAACTTCGTTAGGCATCCCAGACCAATTGCCACCTCTCTGTGAAGTTTTCATTCAAACCCATCCAGTGGAAGGCCCAGAACAGACTCCCCAAGTCAAAAATCTGCCCACAATACACCAACTGGTGGACAAATGGGATCTCAGCCCCCTAGTATGTCTTCTGGGATCCAATGTTACCACTGTGGGAAGTTTTCATCAAAATCCGTCCTGTGGAAGCCTCAGAACAGGCTCCCCAAGTCAAAGTTCTGCCTAGCGTACACCAACAGTACATCCGACCGGACCCTAACTCCCCTAAAACCTGGCCAGGATCGAACTGGACCACCTTGCATTGGTTTAATCCCAATTGGTGCAGGGGTGTCCGAATGCATAACTGGACAGACAAACAAGCAGACCAATGAATTTTATATATAAGATAAGGATTAGAAATTGTTGGTTAAAGTGAAGAACACTCTCCATTCATTCACTTAGTGATATTTGCATGTCCTATCCTGGCCAGGAAAAAATAATGTAGGTTATCATAAATATTCAGCAAAGAAGGTTAATATGATCATTGCAAACTCCTTGAACACATCATCTGAAAGTGAACTTACAGTGATGTGCCTCCCAGCTGCTGGTACAGTCCTAAAATGCAGCCATCTCTAGACTGGCAGAGTTTTTCAACACTGCACATATTTCCCAGAAACGTGTGCAATATCCAGCTGGTGTACACTAGTGGCAATAATGCATTTCTCTGCCTCCACAACCTGTCAGCAGCGTCATCAGAATGTGGCCCCTCCAAACCACTCCTACTAGAGGCTGCTGGGGCACTGGACTGACTGCCCTGTAGATTAATTAGTGGATGCTCGGGAGGGGTGCGTCTGAGCAGATGGATAGTGCTACATGGCTGTAGGCTGCCAAGCAGTCACCATGGTACATAGGAGGGATGAAGCTGCTGTAGCCTTCCAGACAGGGACGGTTCTAGGGGCGGGCTAACAGGGCCGCCGCCTGAAGCGCCGCTCCCTAGAGGGCGCTGCCAAGTTCCCATTAAAAAAAAATCTTTATGAAAGTATTGGCGGCGACCAGGTGCGGATTGTGTCACTGGACCGGTCCCTTTTATTCTTTTTAATGGCCAGCAGATGCCCTTTGCAAAACCCTCCTTTCTGCTGGCTGTCCACAATTGGAGTACTCCAATCGGACAGCGTTTACAGCCTCTGCACATGAGCAGCCAGGAGCTCACTGAGGTCTGTGGCTATACAAAAAAATAGCCGACGGGGGAGCTGCGGAGACCGTCAGTCACCACTGACGGCTCCACCTCCAGACCGCCCACTCCTGCCTCCAGGACCTCCAACCATCTCTGTCTGCTCTGCAGTGCATTGTGACTGCTGCACTCTGCACCAACAAACAGCCTGCGCGGCAGGCTATACAGGAGGACTGAAGGTAGGAAACTTCTGTATAATATACTGGGAGATGTATATATACAATTTATGCCAATGTGGTACATTGTCTATGACTGTGACATATAGTAAACACCCTTATGAAAACAAACAAAACACTGAGTATCACAAATTACTCCAGCACTGAAGGGGTGAACACAGTGGCATAACTTCATCCCAGGTGCCCCCCTCTGCAGTCCCTTTTATACAATGCCCCCAGTTGTGGTCTCCCTATGCAGTGCCCTCAGTAGAAGTCCCCCTATGCAGTGCCTGCCTATGTAGTACCCCCCAGTAATGGTCCCCCTATACAGTGCCTCCAGTAGTGGTCCCCGTATGCAGTGCCCCCAGTAGTAAGGCCCCTGTAGTGCTCCCAACAGTAATGCCTCTGTAGTGCCCCCATATGATGCCCCCAGTAGTAATGCTGCTGTAGTGCCCCCATATGATGCCCCCAGTAGTAAGGCCCCTGAAGTGCCCCAGTAGTAAGGCCCCTGTAATGCCCCCTGTAGTGCCCCCATATGATGCCACCAGTAGTAAGACCCCTGTAGTGCCCCCAGTAGTAAGCCCCCTATAATAAGCCCCCTGTAGTGCCCCTAGTAGTAAGCCCCCAGTATTAAGCTCCCAGTAGTAAGCTCCCTGTAATGCCCCCAGTATTAAGCCCCCTGTAGTGCCCCTAGTAATAAGCCCCTTGTAATTCCCCCAGTATTAAGCCCCCTGTAGGGCCCCCAGTATTAAGCCCCCTGTAGTACCTCCAGTATTGTGCCACCTGTAATGCCCCTAGTATTGTGCCCCCTGTAATGCCTCCTGTAGTAAGCCTGCTGTAATGCCCCCAGTATTAAGCCCCCTGTAGTGACCCCAGTAGTAAGCCCCCTGTAATGCCCCCAGTAGCAAGCCCCCTGTAATGCCCCCAGTATTAAGCCCCCTGTAGTGACCCCAGTAGTAAGCCCCCTGTATTGCCCCCAGTAGCAAGCCCCCTGTAATGCCCCCAGTATTAAGCCCCCGGTTTTAAGCCCTCTGTAGTGCCCCCAGTATTGTGGCCCCTGTAGTGCCCCCAGTAGTAAGCCCCGTGTAATGCCCCAGTAGTAAGCCCCCTGTAGTGCCCCCAGTATTAAGCCCCCTGTAGTGCCCCCCCGCGTGCACACACACACATTTACAAAAAAAAAAACTTACCTTCAACTCCGCTCCAGTGCCTGCATCCGATCATCCCCGGCGCCCGCTCCTTGGAACTATGGTAGTGACATCATGATGTCACTCCCATAGTGCATTGCGGGACCCGGAGCTCAGTAGTGAGCTCCGGCTGCCGCTGGCGGCAGGGGAAGAGAAGGAGCGGGCGCCCGCTGGTAATACACTCAGTGGGCGCCCGGCAAATGGAAGGTGCAGGGGGTGTGGCCGCACCCCTTGCATCCTCCGTAGTTACGCCAATGGAGGTGGAGCACCGATCAGCGGTGCTCCTTCTCTATGCAGCTCCTCTTCAGCAGTGGCCGGGCCCAGATGACAATGGAGCCAGGTGCCCCCTTCAGGGCTGGCGCCCGGCAGCAAATGACTCCATTGTCTCTGGGAGTTCCGCCACTGGGTGAACATCTTTCCTGCTCTCTACCCTTACCCCTCACAGCTCCAAACACTTCCCACACCTTATCCCCCCCACACCAACACATGTCCCCTTTCCTGCTCTCTTCTCACAGCTACAACCCCCCCACACACATACAGGCCCAGCGCCAGGGGGGTACACCTGTGCCAGGCCCCGAGGTTCTGAGGGGCCCTGAGGGCTCTGGGGCACAAATTACATCTGCTGTAACTAATAGTAAAGAATAACTTTGCTGCCCCACTGGCCACCCGGCTGGCTTGAGGGAAGTTATGGTAAGATAAATTATTACCCCCGCCCCACCCAAAGGGTAACCCTGACGTCCCGTAGGCCACGTCACTACTCACTTGAGTGTGGCCGGGAGTCGGGTGCAGGCACATATCGCGTCATGATGTCATATTGCTTGACGCTTAGCGGCTGCGCCTGCCCTCCTCCCTGTCCTCCTGCTGCTATATATAAGATCCATCCACCGAGGAGCAGGGAGGCCAGGAACTGTAGAACTGACAGTTGTCGCCGCCAGCTGGGTACACAGTCAACCCAGCTGTGTGCCTGCAGCTCTGCTCTGCTCCTCCACTGTCTGTCCCAGCGGATGTTTATCTAGGTAAGTGAAAGTGACATCCAGGACAGACAGTGTTTGTTTTATTAAAATTGATAGTGCCCCTTTTCCTAATTATACATGTAGGCAGCATCAGTTTTCTTATATATATATATATATTTATATATATATATATATACTGTATGTACATCTATACATAAATGTATATCTAATTTTATATATATATATATATAAATATATATATATATATATATATACATATGTATATTTGTGTTTATGTCTAATAGTATTTCTCTACAATATACATATATATATACTGTATATGTATTTCCATATATATGTATATATGTATAATAGTATCTCTACATATTTATATGTGTGTATATATATATATATATATGTTTGTGTGTATATATATATATATCTACAGGGACAGACTGGGTCTGTAGATCAGTCCTGGCAATCCACCCTGTGTGCTCGCCTTAGGAGCAGGCGCTTGCAAAGGGGGGCGTGGTTAAGTTTCCAGGGGACATGCCGCAAGTCACAGGGACCTGGCTTCGCGGTACACCCCATCTCTTTCCGACCGAGCAGAGCGCACCATCCCATCACTGACTCCATGCCTTCCCTCCCCCTGACCGCATATCATGTATGCGGTGGCATGGGGTGGATGGTGGGGGTAATTGTCAGAAGAGCCCATTGGCCAGGCCGGTCCTGTATATTTATATATATATATATATATATATATATAAAGTAAGGGGCTCTCACCAGATTAGCACATAAAGTGAAAAAAAAGTTTATTCCTCACATATTGAGCAGACGGATAAAACAATGTGGTCTCGACGTTTCGGTCCCATCAGAACCATTTTCAAGAGGCACAACCGTACATCATGCACATCAGGAAATCAATCAATCCCTACAGATCCCGTGTATACTGAACATCCCCCCACCAGGTCACTAAATACCCCAGGTAATCAGCAAAAGAGCGCCGACACACCATCAACAGTAAACAACCATCAATGTAAGTCACATAGCACCTACCCCATAGCGTCCACACGTGTAGCAAGGCACAAACACACCTCTCCTTCCGGTGTGTGAGCCGCATGCACGGACCAGCGGGGAGAGCGCAGCAGTGCTTCCGGTGAAGTGGAACGCACACATCACCAGCAGCTGCCAAACGACAGCACAGTTCGGAGAGATTTTACCCTCTGCAGCGCGCTACCATCATCTACATCCACCCGGCGGCCATAACCATGGCAACCCGGTTTTAACAATGTGTATATAGTATATGATTGGATACTTTCTTTGATCCAGCTATATTTCTTTATGTGTTACTATTAGGTCACTATGGTGACTATATACACATTGTTAAAACCGGGTTGCCATGGTTATGGCCGCCGGGCAGATGTAGATGATGGTAGCGCGCTGCAGATGGTGAAATCCCTCTGAACTGTGTTGTCATTTGGTAGCTGCTGGTGACGTGTGCGTTCCACTTCACCGGAAGCACTGCTGCGCTCTCCCCGCTGGTCCGTGCATGCGGCTCACACACCGGAAGGAGAGGTGTGTTTGTGCCTTGCTACAAGTGTGTACACTATGGGGTAGGTGCTATGTGACTTACATTGATGGTTGTTTACTGTTGATGGTGTGTTGGCGCTCTTTTGCTGATTACCTATGGGTATTTAGTGACCTGGTGGGGGGATGTTCAGTATACACGGGATCTGTAGGGATTGATTGATTTCCTTATGTGCATGATGTACGGTTGTGCCTCTTGAAAATGGTTCTGATGGGAAAGAAACGTCGAGACCACATTGTTTTATCCGTCTGCTCAATATGTGAGGAATAAACTTTTTTTTTCACTTTATGTGCTAATCTGGTGAGTGCCCCTTACTTTTTCTATATTTTTGGACTTTCCATTTGGACATGTCATGGGTGACACCCCTGGATATTTTGCGGATTTTATCATGTGAGTGCGGCCCTTAGCCTGATATATATATATATATATATATATAGATTAGCTATAGATACATCTATAGATTTGGTATGTACTATTATGTTTCTATGTAAGTGGATGTTCCATTAAACTTGTGTTTTCAAAATGTTATGGGAGATATCTGTGTAACGGGCCCCAAGATTTCTGTTGCCAGCCCTGCACACACACACACACACACACTCTCTTTCCTGATCTCTCCTCACAGCTCCAAACACTCACCACTATATATTATGTATATAATATATATATATATATATATATAATAAAGAGTGGAGAAGAGAGCGCCTCCTAGTGCAGTATTGTATAATGAATTTTAACCACCACCAGGTGCAATCACTTATGTGGATGGGGGTGTACCTTGAAAAGTGGAAACACAACTTTTCAACAACACGAATGACCTTATTAGTCCGCAATCTCAAGATCCTATGAACAACCCATATCATAACTGGGTGGGGGATGTTGGTCAGTGGCTCATAGGATCCTGAGATTGTGGACTAATGAGGTAATTCGTGTTGTTAAAAAGTGGTGTTTCCACTTTTCAAGGTACACCCCCATCCACATAGAGGTGATTGCACCTGGTGGTGGTTAAAATTCATTATACAATACTGCACTAGGAGGCGCTCTCTTCTCCACTCTTTATTTTATAGGATTAAATGCTGTCGGAACAACAGTCTTTGGGAGAAAAAGCAGCCACCCTTGAGATTTGGGGAGTGCATCTGTCAAGGATTATTAAAACATTAATCTGACTGAATACAGACTAAACGCCGTTACCGTTACAAAACAAGCTGGCAATTAATCTGTCCCTGCACAAACTGGCTCTACGGAGGCAAGATGTGGTCCTCATCCTCCTCATCCACCGATTCCTCACCCTCTTCAGTGTTGTGTAAATCCTCATCCTCACAGATTATTAACTCATCCCCACTGGAATCCACCACCACAGGTCCCTCTGTACATTCTGGAGGCTGGTCTCCCTGGAAGAGTCGATAATTCATTTTTATGAACATCATCTTCTCCACATTTTGTGGAAGCAACCTCCTACGCCTTTCGCTGACAAGGTTCCCGGCTGCACTAAACACTCTTTCAGAGTACACACTGGAGGGGGGGCAACTCAGGTAAAATAGAGCCAGTTTGTACAGGGGCCTCCAAATTGCCTATTTTTCCTGCCAGTACAGGTACGGACTGTCTTACATGCCTACTGGGATGCTGTCATCCTCCACCATTCTGTCAATGGTGACAGTATCATATGCAGTGACAGTAGACATATCAGAAATTGTTGCCGGGTCCTTCAGTCCAGACCAGATGTCCAAATTTGGTCCTGCCTGCCCTGCGTCACCACCAGGATACCTACGTTTTTTTCCTGGCAGCCCCAGTTGCAAGAGAAAATGAAGAAGGAGCTGTTGACGTATCACGTTCCGCTTCAGCTGACAGTGTTTTCACCAGCAGGTCTTTGCACCTCTGCAGGCTTCTGTCGGCCAGAAAGAGAGACACCACATAGGCTTTAAACCTAGGATCGAGCACGGTGGCCAAAATGTAGTGGTCTGATTTCAACAGATTGACCACCGTGGAATCCTGGCAAAGCGAATGAATGGCTTCATCCACAAGTCCCACATGCCGAGCAGAATCGCTCCGTCTTAGCTCCACCTTCACTTTCTCCAGCTGCTTCTGCAAAAGCCTAATGAGGGGAATGACCTGACTCAAGCTGGCAGTGTCTGAACTGACTTCACGTGTGGCAAGTTCGAAGGGCTGGAGAACCTTGCACAACACGGAAATCATTCTCCACTGCGCTTGAGTCAGGTGCATACCCCCTCCTTTGCCTATGTCATAGGTGGATGTATAGGCTTGAATGGCCTTTTGCTGCTCCTCCATCCTCTGAAGCATATAGAGGGTTGAGTTCCACCGCGTCACAACCTCTTGCTTCAGGTGATGGCGGGGCAGGTTCAAGAGTGTTTGCTGGCGCTTCAGTCTTCGGCACACAGTCGTTGAATGGCGAAAGTGGCCAGAAATTTTTCGGGCCACCCAAAACGTCTCCTGCACGCACCTGTCGCTTTTCAGAAAATTCTGCACCACCAAGTTTATTGTGTAAGCAAAATATGGGACGTGCTGGAATTTGCCCAGATGTAATGCCCGTACAATATTGGTGGCGTTGTCAGATATCACAAATCCCCAGGAGAGTCTAAGTGGGGTAAGCCACTGGGAGATGATTTCCCTCAGTTTCTCTAAGAGGTTGTCGGTGGTGTGCCTCTTACTGAAACCGGTGATACACAGCGTACCCTGCCTTGGAACGAGCTGGCGTTTCTGAGATGCTGCTACTGGTGACGCTGCTGTTGTTGCTGCGTAAGGTGATACATCTATCCAGTGGGCTGCCACAGTCATATAGTCCTTAGTCTGCCCTGTTCCACTTGTCCACATGTCTGTGGTTAAGTGGACATTGGGTACAACTGCATTTTTCAGGACACTGAGGACACTTTTTCTGACATTTCTGTACAGTCTCGGTATCGCCTGCCTAGTGAAGTGGAATCTAGATGGGATTTGGAACCGGGGACACACTACCTCCATCAATTGTCTAAATCCCACTGCACTAATGGCGGATACCGGATGCACGTCTAACACCAACATAGCAGTCAAGGCCTCAGTTATACGTTTTGCTTCAGGATGACTGCTGTCGTACTTCATCCTCCTCGCTAAGGACTGTTGTAGGGTCAATTGTTTAGTAAAAGTAGTGGTGTTCCTACTTCCTCTCTGGGATGATGAATGACTCCCAGCAGCAGCAACAGCAGCAGCGGCAGCAGGAAGCGTAGCAATGCAGGATCCTCCGGAGGAATCCCGGATAGGAGAGTCAGTCATGCCAGTGACATGGCCTGCAGGACTACTTCGGATCCTGACTGAGGAGGAAATTGACGAGGAGGGAGTTGATGGTGTGGTTTGCAGGCGCTTGGATACAACAGGACAACAGGACTTAGGTGTCCCTGGACTGCTTATGGTCTTAGCCAAAGTTTCTGAACTTGACAGTAACTTTTTATGAGCGCGCTGCAGGTGCCGTATAGGGGAGGATGTTCCTAGGTGGTTAACGTCCTTACCCCTACTTATTTCATCTTTACATATGGTACATATTTCAAGACAGTTGTTGTCCAAATTTGGATAGAAATATTGCCAGACCAAAGAGGTGGAATGTTTGGTCTTCTGCCCAGGCATGACCGTGATGGGCTTTTTCATCCCATGGACAACAACTGTCTCCCCCGGAGCCTGATTTAAACAAACCACATCACCATCAGAATCCTCCTCACCAACTTCCTCCTCAGTGCCAGCTACACCAGTATCCTCATCCTGTTGTACTTCAACAGTGACATCTTCAATTTGCATATCAGCAAGTGGACTGTGGGTGCTCCTTTCAGCACTTGCAGGGGGCGTGCAAATGGTGGAAAGAGCCACCTCTTCCCATCCAGTGCTGAGGTCAGGCATCGCAACTGCCACCACACTTGGACTCTCCTTGGGGATTTGTGATATCTTCTTAGAATGCACAGTTCTTCGCTGTGCTTTTGCCAGCTTAACTCGTTTGATTTTTTTAGTGGGAGGAGGGCTTCCATCATCATGTGAAGCTGAACCACTAGTCATGAACATAGGGAAAGACCTTAGCCATTCCTTGCCACCCCGTGTCGTAAATGGCATATTGGCAAGTTTACATTTCTCTTCAGATGATTTAAATGTTTTTTTCAAGGTCATTTTCCTGAACTTTGTCATTTGGGACTGTATGTGCCCTCTACTATGACATTGGGCATCGGCATTGGCAGATGACGTTGATGGCATGTTATTGTCTATGTCATGACTACTGGCAGCAGCTTCAGCACTAGGACGAAGTGGTTCTTGATCTTTCCCTATTTTATTTTTATCAGAGAAAGTTTGGTCCTCCATTTATGTTATATTGATATATACGTGCGGCTAAGGTGCACACAAACACAGAAAATAATTTTTTATTTTTGTTGGAGACTAGTGCACTTTGTGGGTTACACCACCCTTTAAGAAATGAGCCAGCCGGCTCTTTACTTATGGGACACAGGCACACGCTTGGCGCTGCTCCTTTGTTGATGCACATGCAGCTATAGCCCACACAATTCACAAAGACAGAAAAAAAAGAAGAATTTTTAATTCTTTGTGGAGCACAGTTTGGGGGTTACACCACCCTTTAACAGACAGACGCACGTTTGGCACTGCTGCTTTTAGGATGCATGTATACTGCAGACAATTCACAAACACAGAAGAAAATGTTTTATTTTTGTTGGAGTGCACTTTGGGGGTTACACCACCCTTTAGCAGACAGACACACGCTTGGCGCTGCTCCTTTGTTGATGCACGTGCAGCCACAGTGCACACAATTCACAAACACAGAAAATATTTTTTTCTTTTGTTTGGAGTGCCCTTTGGGGGTTACAGCACCCTTTAACAGACAAGCCAGCCGGCCCTTTACTTATGGGACACAGGCGCACACTTGGCGCAGCTCCTTTGTTGATGCACATGCAGCCACAGTGCACACATTTCACAAACACAGAAAATATTTTTTTATTTTGTTTGGAGTGCACTTTGGGGGTTACAGCACCCTTTAACGGTCAAGCCAGCCGGCCCTTTACTTATGACACAGGTGCACGCTTGGCACTACTTTGTTGATGCACGTGCGGCTACTGAGCACTCACAAACACAGAAAAAATATAAATTTTTTTTGCACTTGGGGGGAGCACCCCTGATGGACAGAGCACCCCCTGGACAACACTACAGCACCACTTTAGGACTGGGACACTGCACAGGACACAGACCCTATGGACAACTGACTGCACAACACAGTCCAGCCAGCCCCTATGGACTTTGGAGGAGTGGACACAGCCCCTATGGACAACAGCAGCACATCACAACACACCCATCCCCTATGGACTTTGGAGGAGTGGACACAGCCCCTATGGATAACAGCAGCACAGCACAACACAGCCATCTCCTATGGACTTTGGAGGAGTGGACACAGCCCCTATGGACAACAGCAGCACAGCACAACACAGCCAGCCCCTATGGACTTTGGAGGAGTGGACACAGCCCCTATGGACAACAGCAGCACAGCACAACACTACACTACACTACACAGCCCAGCCAGCCCTAACTCCCACCCTCCCTCTTCACTGTCCACAGCCGAGTGAGAAAATGGCACCGACACGGGTACCTTATATAGAATCCAAAACCCACGAGACCCGGAAGGCGGGATGAAGATGTTTTGCCTCGATTTCAGATCCGAGTCAGGCGGGAAAAGGCGAGCCTGACTCGGATCGGCCTCGGATCGGGGGGGCTCGGGGGGGTTCGTTTTTCTGAAATCCGAACCCGCTCACGCCTAATATATATATATACAGACCCTCCAACATGACATGCTTGACCCGGTACAATCATAAATTGGGTAGGTAGTCCAGGAGCAGAGCAATTTGTACAGGGTTGAATGAGACATTGTAGGGTAGGGAATCTAGGTATATATAATATATTATTGTATATCACCCTCCCCTCCACAGACCCCGCCCACTCAACAGACTCGCCCCCATTAGGGCTTCTACCAGAAATTTCCCAGGCTGATTTTCCATCCCATCTGCCAGTGGCAGCAGGTCCTAGTCACAAGCCACCACCTCCTATTCCCGATCCATGACCCCACTGTGCCTTTCTTCACACACTGTTCAGTATAGGCTGCCTGTCACTGAGACTCAGTGACAGGCAGCCCAGGCAGTCCATACAGAGCAGTGTGTGACAGTGAGCACTCTGCTGTGAATTGGGCTGTTCTGCAAGGACATGCCCCCCTCCCCAATCGGTCATGCCCCCTCACCGTGCACGCAGAGGAACGCCCTCTATAAAAACTTCTTTTTTGGGGGGGGGGGGGGCGCAACTAGGAACTTTCCCCCTGAGCTCCACAATGTCTAGAACTGGCCCTGCTTCCAGAATGCAAACAACTGCCTGCAAGGTGTGATGGAGGAGGTGGTACAAGGGAGGCATTGTTTTTGTTTACCCGAATCAGTGTTCCTTTGTGTCTATTTATAAATAAACAGTTATAAGACAGGTTTTCTTTTCCTGTTAATTTCTGCAAAAGAAGCCTCCTATTGCTTTGATTTATCATGAAAATGTCATCATGGTAGCTGAACAATACTCAGCTGCCTTGGAATTACTGGTTGGCAGCTCAATGAGTTACCTTACTGCTTTGCTGGGCCAGTATAAATGGACCTGCACATGCATGAGACTCAGCTTGCCGGTTCATGCAAGCACAGTGCCACTATAAAATGAAAAAAAAAATGTTTTTAAAGTCCCTTAAACCTGTTAAAATAAATAAAGCATTTGTTTCACCATGCTAAGACCACCATCACAAAAAGAAAATGATGGTGGTACATAGGGCCTGGGTCTTAAAATGATCAAGGACCTATTAGAGAAAGGCAGGAGTTGTAACAAGTACTATGTAGGTGTGGCCAATGTCTCCCTAAATACTGTATATAAAAATATATTGCATAATTTTCTGAGAAAAAAATAAATATAATTTTAATGTTTGTGATTTATAGCCGACAATGGGGCCAACTCGGCAGCTGGTCAGATTTTTTGAAAAACAATTAGGGGTAAATTTACTAAAGTGAGAGTTTTTAGAAGTGAGTTTTAAAAGAGATGTTGCCCATAGCAACCAATCAGATTCTACTTAACATTTAACTAGCACCTTCTAGAAGACAATAGCTAGAATCTGATTGGTTACTATGGGCAACATCTCTTCTAAAACTCACTTCTAAAAACTCTCACTTTAGTAAATTTACCCCCTAATATCTTTTAAACTAAAACAATACCTACAATAAAAACTTTCTTAGGAATTACCCGACACTGCATCTGGAGGACCTATGATAGGCGCCTCTTAGTCGATATGGCTGACGTCTATCCTCTCCTGCTTCTTTATACACAAGTTCTTTAAGTTCTTCAAGTGAGGTACATTCTAAGAATTGAGAGGTTGCCCCTCTACCTGACCCTTGGCATGGTGCTGTCGGTCCCTTATCTTGTCCTTCAGTCTGCCACCTAAAATGTGAAATCTTGCCACCTAAAATGTAACAAGTAGGGAATATGAAAGTCAAATGATGATGGTTATCTTTTTTGGAAAAATACATTTATTGCATATTATCTAAACTTTAAAAACACACCAGTTATCCTTCATTTAACTAATAGATTTGGGTTGATTAGATTTTGACATTTGTATACCTTTTAAATTAAATACCATTTTACATTTTTATACAGTGTTGTGGGGTTTTTTTTAAATAAAAATATGCCAAGAAGACTACTCACACTGCCAACTACTGTATCTGTTGGACAACATGTTTGTGGTAACAGATACCTTTGTAAACATTTAGATTTGTGTCCTTTTTTGTGTTTACAATTTACAATAACATGGGACATTGTTAAGATGTTAGTGAACCACAGACATACAGTATCTGTAAACATATATATTTATATTAAGGGGTATATTTATAAAAGATCGATTTAATTCATGAAAATCGTTCAACGTCGGTCTTGTGTTTCTGGGGCTAAATTTACTAGCACATTGACACATTTACTAGCAGACAATTTTTATTTGTTTTAGTATTAGTAAATATGTGATTTAGCCCCAGAAACACAACATTGATGTTGATCAATTTTTCATCCATTTTAAATCGATCAAAATTGGCCTTTAGTACACCTAATCCTTTGGGTGTCTTTCTCATTGCATTTTACTGTGTGGGTTAATCATTGTTTATTGTGTTTATTTTTTACATGTTCCCAATTTTAATGTATGTTAAACTATTTATGAAATTTTAATTTTGGAATAATGTAATTTGTGTCTTGAATATTTGTATAAAATTCCTAATGTTTTTACTTATTACTTACAACATGTCTTAAATGATGCCAGACATTTCACAGGTAATATGTGTCATGCCCCTGCACTTTAGACCCTCTTTCCTCACCTGGTGTTGCCATTTTACTGGCTGGCATATCTCTGCTGGCCAATCATTTCAGGATTTCCCTGTTGCTGCCGTCCAAGGCTGAATGGATACCAGCATGTTACCTGAGGTCAGCTGACACCATTGCAGCCATTCACAGAGTCTTTTTTCACACATGACTCTAGTGTACAATCTTGCTGCAGAGTGCCCTATGTAAACCATTCCCTGGCACCTGTGCTTCGCCAGGTCAACTAGTCTTCTTGGAGTTCCTGTCTGAGAACCTTGTTTTCTAGCTACTCCTGGCTCCTGTATCACTAAAACTGTGCAGCTCCAATCTGCAATCTTGTAGTTTCCACATTACAAGCATCCTCAGCTTAATTCTGCAAAGCACAGCTCCAAACTGCAATATTTTGTAGTTTCCACACTACAAGAATCCACAGCTCCATTCTGAAAAAGCACTGCAGCTCCAACCTGCAATCTCTTGTAGTTTCCACAGTAAAGGCCCCAACACACGGTGTGATTTTTTACACAATTTGGCCATTTTCGATCAATTGGAATGACCAAACGTGTGAAAAGTGCAGTGTGTGGGCATGATTACGATGTCTATGCGTGCTCCCGCTGTCGCTGATCATGGTTGCTGATCAATTGAACCTGCAGAAAGATATCTTCCTATCTTTCTCGATTTGGCACACATCGTTTTGTGTGTGTGCACGATGAAAGATGCGTTGGCTGATGGACGATTTGTTGTCAGTTTTCCTGGACCTACATCGTGGGGTTGTTTGCTGCAAATGTATATTGTTAACGATTTGCAATCATTAACGACCCGTCTATATTGTTTGGTCGATTGTACAATTGTTCCATTTGTAGGCACAATATTGTTTGTTCAGGATTTCAAAGGAAATTGCAAATTACATTGGATCGTTTGCAAATCACACCATTTGTGGGGGCCTTTAGAAGCCACAGCCCCATTCTGCAAAGCACCTGCAGTTCCAAGCTGCATACCAGAGCAATTCTCCCACTGCTACTTCCAGCCTGCAACCAGCTATCTATTGAAAACCTTTATTAAAGTTCTTCTCTGCGACTGCTGCAGTCTATAAAGTGCTCATCAACATCACCTGCAGTTCACACTGCTTCACTACTAAATACAACCTGGTCTTCTCAGCATTGGCTCGCTGGCACCACCTGCAGTTCATACTGCTTAACTACTAAATACAACCTGGTCCTTTCAACAAGTGCTCACTAGAAACACCTGCAGTTCTCTCTGCTCAAATCCCAAATACAACTTTTCCTTCTCAGCTACAACTCATACATTATCAGTTGCATTGCCGTTCCCAGCCTTGTAACCTATTGCTTTAACATTGTGAGCCCAGTTAACTATTGCTATACCAGTCCCAGCCAGGTTACCTATTGCTATACCAGTCCTTACCTGGTTACCTATTGCTATACAAGTCCCAGTCTGGTTACCTTTTGCTATACTGGTCCCAGCATGGTTACATATTGCTATACTGGTACAAGCCCGATTACCTAATGCTATACTAGTCCCAGCCTGCTTACCTATTGCTATACTGGTCCCAGCCTGGATATCTATTGCTATACCAGTCCCAGCCCCATTACCATAGACTGTACAAGTCCCAGGGTGGTTATTATATACTGTACTGGTCCCAGCTCAGGTTACCATATGCTATACCATTTCAAGCCCAGTTACCTTGTATTAGTTTTCTTCTAAGACTCACACCCTCACTATCTTTTGTCCAGTGCCTGTTCCTTAGTCCTTACTCCTTGTGAAGGAGTTTAATCAAACCACCTAATTTTCTTCAAATTGCCTCCAAACCAGTTTCCACTGAAAAGTCCAGATCGGGTACAGAAAAGTCCTCATTCCTGACAATATGCTAGTTATACTTATATGGTTAGCTTTGCAATTTTTGTGTATTATGATGTGAAGTTTACATAAGTTGCAGTGGTGTAACCAGGGCAGTGTGAACGGGGCATGTGCCCTGGGTGCCACAGCAGGTGTAAGCAGGGAGGGGGGTGCGGCTGGCCAGGACACCGTACCCCCCCAGCCCTCTCCCCCACACCTCCATTGCTCCCAGACTGATTATTGAACAAACAGGTGCTGCTGGAGGACTATAGGGGTAGCTGCAGCAGAAGCACGCAGCCCCTCCCGGGCAGTCCTCCCATTCTCTCTATACTGAGAGCTGGCACCGGAGGTGACTGTGACAGGGTGATTCTCCTTCCCCGGTGCTCTCTCTGCTTCAGACCAGCCAGGTAAGTGGGGTTTTTTTGGAGGGATGGGAGGGGGGGTCGGACTGCTGCAACGGGAGGGTCGGACTTCCATGGGAGGGGAAGGGGGGGTTATTTTCAATTGATGTCAGTGATGTTTTGACTTGGCTGGCTGCATTTGTGTGAAAGGTGTGTGTGTATCTGTATCAGTCTGTGTCTATCAGTGTGTGTCTGTATCAGTGTGTGTATCTGTGTCAGTGTGTGACTGTGTGTGTGTGTCAGTGTGTGTATCTGTGTCAGTGTGTGTGTCAGTGTGTGTGTATGTATATGTCAGTGTGCGTGTGTATATGTGTCAGTGTGTGTATCTGTGTCAGTGTGTGTGTGTGTGTGTGTGTGTATCTGTCAGTGTGTGTATGTGTATGTGTCAGTGTGTATGTGTCAGTGTGTGTGTATGTATATGTGTCAGTGTGTGTCTGTGTGTTGAGAGACAACACAGGAGGGAGGTGATGGTGTGTTGACAGAACACAGGTGGCGAAGGTGAGGGTGTGTTGAGAGACAAAGCAGGGGGGAAGGTGATGGTGTGTTGAGAGACAAAGCAGGGGGGAAGATGATGGTGTGCTGAGAGTTGATGCAGGGTGGGTGATGGTGTGCTGAGAGTTGATGCAGGGGGAGGGTGATGGTGTGCTGAGAGTTGACATAGGGGGGCATTGATGGTGTGCTGAGAGACGACGCAGGGGGGGTGATGGTGTGGCTAAGAAGAGATGACACAGGGAGGGAGATGATGGTATGGCTAAGAGATGATGCAGTGAGATGATGGTGTGGCTGAGAGATGCAGGGGGAAGGAAGTTACACAGGAGGAATGAGTCTGGTTGAACCACTATCGTATGATGATGACCTTGTTAATATTCCTACACAATCAGGCATCTTCCGGACGTAGTAACCTACATGAATAGTGAATACCGACTAAAGACGCCATCATCCCAGGTAGGATTTATTTCTTCAGAGGTTCCACATTGTAAGAAACCACTGTATAGTTAAAGTGCATATGGAATAGAAAAGAATGTTCCCAGACTGACAAGAAATAAGTGGCCTGTCATGTTGGCCCACCCCATTTTAAGTAGCCATGCCCCTTTCGTTGTTTGACCACACCCATTTTCAGCCGCAGATTTTCCTTTCTGATGGAGGGGGCGGGGGGGTGCCAATCTTAAATTTGCCCTGGGCTCCGAAGACCCTAGTTACGCCACTGGTAAGTTGTTTTTAAGTTTTGTTTGTTTTGTTGAACACATGCAATATTCTCCATCATTTGACTACAACAGGCTTGTTCTTCATCCCTACTTTTCTCCTCATCCTCAAAGACAGCATCACCGACAGCCAAGCGATCTACCACACACCAGTTTCCCACTTTGGAATGCCAGATGATGAGATGGTGCATAGATTTAGGTTTCCACCTCAAGTCATCTTGGAAACTCTTCACATAGAGAGTGACTTTGAGCCATTAATTGACATTCCTACAGCAATCCCATGATACAGTTATAGTCAGTGTTACACATCTGCACTCCAGGATCTTTTCAAACCACTGCGACTTCGGCTGCTGGAATTTCCCAGCAAGATCCTGAAGTGTATTGCAACAGCATTCCTGGCACACCAGTTTGTACACATGCCTTTGGATGAGGAGTCCCTAGTTGTCACAAAGCAGCAGTTTTGGGAGATTGCACCAAAGAGTATAGGAACAGTAAAACATTTTCTGCCTCCGTCCACATTCTTTCCCTATTTGCCAATTTCCAGGAAGTGTACATGATGCGTTCATCATCCAGTAATCAGGGATATGCCAGACATTATATGTGAGGCAAGGAGGAGATGAATGGTGACTGGGTAATTATTTTTGTACTTGTGGTTTTCATTTATACCTCCAAATTTTATATGTTTCATGATATTTCTTAATTTCAGGAGAAAATGTATACCCTTGTCATTCATTTCTCCTGACTCCTGTATTGGTACCCAATACAGAGGCAGAGTTTGCCTATAATGCCACACATATGGTCACCAGGCAGATAATTGAACAGGCCTTTAATCGCTTGAAGGCCCACTTCAGGTGCCTTGACCGGTCTGGTGGAGCCCTGATATATGTGCTGGATGTTGTTTGTAAAATTGCTCTGTGTGTGGTGTTTCACAAAATCATAATAAAGAGCAGGACCATGCCATAGGATTAGCCCACCAATGAGCAGGAGGATGTGGAGTGTTTTGATTAGTTGTTCCCCAGTGAGTGCTGTCAATATGTATACGATACTTATTTCTCGTAAGTTGAGTATTGTAATTTTTATATTTTTCATGGAAACATTATAGTATGCAAAGGCTGCATAAGCATGAGAATATGTAAGATTACTGTTTTTTGCTGTATGGCTGGCTATGACAGCCTTGTTGCTGGGCAGATTATAGTGCTGGCTAGTAAGATGTTTGGTAGAGCCAATGACATTGCTTGAGGGAGTGGTCAATTTATCAGTATGTATTGGCTCGTTTGTATGATGACAGCCTCTTTGGTGATGGCTCTTTGAAGCAGCATCAGGCTGAGCAGTTTCCCCCTTTTTCTGTATATTACTACTACCTTGTAATTCCCATTTTCATGCCTCTCATCCCCCCTTGTATATCTTCCCCCCTGTGCCATCCTTTTACAGTTATATCTCTTCCATGCCGTTCTGCCCCCCTCCCCCTGTCTTCTTTCCACATATACCTAGTACATGCCATTCTGCAACCCCCTCCCCCACCTCCTTTCCATATATATATCCAGTACATGCAGTTCTGTCCCCCCTTCTCCCCCTGCCTCCTTTCTATACACACCCTGCACATGCCATACTGCCCCCCCTCTGCATCCGGGGTGATTTATTCCACCACATTGCTCAGCTCCTGCACAGGGTATCGCCCCTCCTACTCCACTCACTTGGTCTCCCCTGCGGCTTCAGGTCCCCTGCTCAGCCCCCGGCAGCACAAGCGCCTCTCCGCTTTTGTGGCTCCCGTTGGCGCTCCTTTGTCATGCCCTCCAGCCCCTCTTCATTTCCTACTCCGGTGGGGGTGAGCGCTCCCACACCTCCCGCCGGTTTCTTCCCTCCCATCAACCCCCCCTCCACACATGAGTCCCCCACGTCTGGGGGGCCCTTTCTTCCTCACAACAGCCGGACATCATCCCCGCTGGTCCGGTGGCTGGGTGGCCATTTTATATGGCAGCCATTTTACTCCCACCTTTGTAGTGGGACCTGAGCCTCAGCATTTATCTTCAGTTCTTTCCCTACTGTGCTGGCAGCTTTATCTCCTCAGCTGCCCTCAGCATGGCCCCTGCCCCTTTTTTATTCTTTTCTCATCCCCTTCTACCTTCACTATCACTCCCCCCCCCCTGACACCTCCTTTCATCTTTTTACAGCCCCCTCATTTCCCCACCCTGGGCTCAGGTTTATAGTGTTCCTTTCTTTTACACCCCTCCCCCATTTTTTCTTATTACCTTCTGCCCCTCTTTCCCCTGGCTATCTTTCCGGGCACCTTCATTCCTGCCCCTAATTAATATTTTTCTTTGATTGCGCCCTGCCCCTCTTCTATGGCTCTTCTTCCTGTACCCCATCTTCCTCTCTATCCATCATCCTTCTACCCCCGTTGGTCCCAAGTGCCCCTGTCTGCACCCCTGTTCCCTGCCCCCCTGTGCCCACACCTGCACCCCTTCTCCTGCTCACCTTTCTCCTTTAGTTTCAGGTCTGCCTGGCTCCGCGGGCTCCTAAGATGATGCAGTAGTTTGTGCGGCTACTGTTCCAGTGATGCAGTAGTTGGTGCGGCTGCTGTTCCAGTGCACGTCGAGATGGCTCCAGGTTTTTATCCAGTGGCTCCTTGGCATGAAGTTGCTGAAGATGTGGTTCTCGTGTCATCTGGGGGTGTTGCAGGTTGACGTGGTTGCGGGTAGAGTTTTGGGAGAAGATTTTGGTGGCTTGTGCAGCTGATGATGATGATCCTGTGCACGTCGAGGCGGCTCCGGCGTTCGAGCCAATGGTTACTCCATGTGAAAGCATGGTAGAGGAGATTCTGGGATCTGGTGAGTATGATTGTGTCACAACTTTTGCTATGACTCCAGTTTTGTCTATCATTTTCTGATCACCTGGCGCGCCCGCGAAAGTTTGACAGGAGGGTTGCGCAATGGTTAAGCAGGGGTCAGTCGATAATTCCAGGGAGGCTCATGATGTAGGTTATGGGGGTTAGGGCACAAGGATACTGTACATGGTGGGAATTCAGTTTTTTTCTGTGCGCTTTGCGTTGCAGTGAATATGTATATGCTGGAGTAAATTTGCTGATTTTTCTCGCTCACTATGGAATGTCATAGGGTAGGATCAGGCTACATAAGTAAGTGTTGCAAATTTTATAAGTAGAATATTTTGGTTTTAGGGCATGCTCAACTTTACCAGGAGCTATTTGGCGAGTGGTTTATGGGCCATGGGTAATTTTATTAATACATCTGTTTTGTGATTGGCATTTTTCTCTGGTCCAGAAATTTGACATTAGGTGAGTTTTATGCCCAATCAGGAGGTACCACGACAGTAAGGTGGTTATGCCTTTTTGGGAGTAAAATATGTTTAGTTTGTTTATAGGTGTCGCAGCTGCGTCGATCCCTCTTGGTCACTGGGCTGCCCCATTGAACCTCTTCTAAATGTGGGTAAACCTGGTTTGTTAGGTGGTGGTAGGCGGATGTTTCGCCTGTTATGATTCTCGATGCCCTCGGTAGGTTAGGCTGTCATTGCCCCTCCTGCCGTCTCTGTGTACGTTGCCCCTGGCTAAAGATTGACGACATGAGTGGGGGGTTTTTTAGCTCCCAATTTAGGGATTAGTTCCAAGGGAGCTGATTAAGGCTCAGTCACCTTTTGTTTGGCTGCTTTTTCTCTGTGGTTATAGCTAATTTAGTAGGTTGAATTTTGTGGTGGTTGTAGGATTTTTCATTTGTTTTTTCGTTATATGTAAGCATAGCCTCTCCTTGTCAGGATACCCCGTAGTTTGCATTCCGTTGAGATTTTATTACTGAGGTTTGAGGCCAAGGTTGGGGCAGAGGGATTGCGGGGGTGGATGGAGGTGCTTTTCCTGGTTCCCTCTCGTAAGATCTCTGTATCCCCCAGAGGGTTGTTCCCCACACAGGTTGCGGGTTAGTCTCGGTTAGTACAGCATTCATTCCTATACATGGTGGTCTCCTATACACAGTTTTGTTGTTTTTATGGTGTCAGGTAGTAGAAAGGTGTGTGAGGTTTGGCTGTGAGTTTCGTGCTTGATTTGATGTGTTCTTGGTGGCCACATTGTGTGTGCTTGGTGAGTGGGCTTGCCTGTCGGGATCAATGATGGTGTGCAGTTGGAAGATGGAGTTGATTGTTCGTGGTGAGAGGTTGGTTGGAAATAAGACCAGATAGGAGGTTTGTGTGGAAAAGGGTGACTCATTTTTTACTTGGAGAGCAGCGTGTAAGCATGGTGTGTCAAGGACAGGGTGAATGTGTCAGTAGTCATTTCTACTGTGTCACTGGGTAGCTTGGTTCTGTG
Source organism: Taudactylus pleione (assembly GCA_031769625.1). Taxonomy (NCBI): domain Eukaryota; kingdom Metazoa; phylum Chordata; class Amphibia; order Anura; family Myobatrachidae; genus Taudactylus; species Taudactylus pleione. The sequence goes on from JAUIMM010000039.1 coordinate 12,534,730, forward strand.
TCATAGCTTTTTGTTGGTGATGCAACTTGTAATTTTCTGTCTGGTCGGAAGGTATCTTAATTGGCCTTGGTTTTTGTGAGCAATAAGGATTTAGGTTTCTGGGGCTCTGTCGTTTGGGTGGCCGGCCAGCTTCCTTTGGAGTCTGGCTTTGGCAGGAGTACACTGCAGCTCAGTGGCTTTATGTGGCGTAAGATAACTTTGTGGGGGCACTTGACCTCGATGAACCTGGTGAATTTGTCCTCCGTGCGGGGGGACCCAGGCGCTTTTCAGTGCGTAAGCACCTCGGATTGGCCCAGAGTGGAAGTGAGACCCTTGCATCATTAGTGCGTCTTGAGGGGGGACGTGTCAGTTGTTCCTCGAGTGTTTGAGTGAGGTGAAAGCTGGAAGTGAGTATGCAGTGTCTCTTGCCACACTGGTCAGGTTAATTAATTATAAATAAAAGCTGTGACCTTTTAGCCAAGCTCTTGTTGTCTGTGTCATTATTTATTAGTTTAATTAAGTAAGCTATACAAGGTTGTTAAGGGTTTGAAGCAATAAACCAATGTATTATCTTATAGTATGTGAAGGCTGCATAAGCATGAGAATATGTAAGATTACTGGTTTTTGCTGTATGGCTGGCTATGACAGCCTTGTTGCTGGGCAGATTATAGTGCTGGCTAGTCAGATGTTTGGTAGAGCCAATGACATTGCTTGAGGGAGTGGTCAGTTTATCAGTATATATTGGCTTGTTTGTATGATGACAGCCTCTTTGGTGATGGATCTTTGAAACCCACCATCCCACCCATTAATGAATTTTGTTGTTTCACACTAACCTTTTCTTTCCCAAATAGGGAAGGCGCTGCATGGCGGGAGTATGCTGCAGCTCAGTGGCTTTATGTGGTGTAAGATAACTTTGAGGTGGCATTTGCCCTCAAAGAACCTGGTGAATTTGTCCTTCTCCGTGCGGGGGGACCCGGGCACTTTTCAGTGCGTAAGCACCTCAGATTGGCCCAGAGTGGAAGTGAGACCCTCGCATCGTTAATGCGTCTTGAGGGGGGACTTGTCAGTTGTTCCCCGAGTATTTGATTGAGTTGAAAGCTGGAGCTGAGTCTGCAGTGTCTCTTGCCACCCTGGTTAGGTTAATTAATTATAAATAAAAGCTGTGACCTTTTAGCCAAGCTCTTGTTGTCTGTTTCGTTATTTGTTAATTTAATTAAGTAAGCTATACAAGGTTGTTAAGGGTTTGAAGCAATAAACCAATGTATTATCTTATTGTTTGAATGCTCACAGTCCAATATATAGCAATTAACAACTATTTTTTTAGTTGTGCATACAGCACAATATTGATAATTTGATTTCAAGAACTGTAATGGTGAGTGTACTCCTATATAATGTTTACAATGTATTTGCAATGCTTTCAATGTTATTTTTTAGCATATATTGAAATTAGAAGAGTGTAAATGTATGAGTACATGTAGTTATGTACAATGTTTAACACAACTGTGATAGTGCCCAACTTCTCTAGCTAACATTTGCTGCACATATTTGCCATTTTGATGTAGACCACTGTCTTCTGACCAAGCTTGAGTTTGCATGCATCTGTAACAGCCAATCACTCCGCAGCACTCCCTTTATATAGTGGCAACCAATAGGCATCCATCACTGCCATCATGAGAGCTGCCAGCTTCAGTCGCTAGAAACTCTGCATCCTAATAAAAGTCATTAATTCTGGCTGGGCTAATGGTGCTTAATGTGACCAGTGCAGTCAAAATGACAGTGTACAGTGCTGCAAGAATCTGGGACCCTGGCAGGCAATCATCCAGCTAGAGAGATGCTAGGCTCCATGCCAGAGTTTCCCAGAGTAAGTATGATATAAAAATAATATTTTAAGTTAATCAAACAATGTGCATTGCATTAGCATCACAACATTTTCTCATACAAACAAACATGCCACACCACTGAAAGTTTGCATCATAAATTAACACAAAGGCTATGAGGGGTATTCATTAGGGGAGCAAAAAGTCCTGGACTTTTTCGCTCCATGTCGGAGCTTTTCCTGGGATAAAGTATCGGGCGCGCGCCCGCTTTAACCCCGTATTCAATTAAAAAGCTACGAAAATGGGAGCCGGCGAAATAGGATCGGCGAAAAAAAACGGGAAATACCTGGAATAAATTGTAGGACCCCCTAAAGCTGTCAAAACATGGGGGATCACTATGGCTACAAATGAAAGTCAGGGTTTTAAATAGTCGCGGCAGGTGTTTTTCCGACATTGATGAAGTGATGCAGAAGAGCACTTAGGTTATTTTTTTCTTTTTTTTAAGTGGTCCCATCAAATTTGGGGTACATGAAAATGGGTACTAGCATATTTTTAAGTCCCTAAAATGTTTTTTTTTAAATTCTGCAAAAATGCACCTGCCGCTAATAATCTATTCTAGAAAACACCTGCCGCATATTTGCAGAATAGCCCTGAACCTATTTCCCTATTTTTAAACACTTTTTTTCCTTTTTTTTCACCCAAAATTTTTAAATTAATTTTTTGGGGTGTCCCTATTTTATTTTTAATCTTTTTTTGACAGTTATTTTTTAAATGTATTTCCCAGGGGGGCAGGCTATTTTTTTTTAAGCCTGCACCCCCAATTCTGAACTTTTTTTATCCACATATTCAGTGGTGAAGTTATCCCAGTTTTTTTCAAAGACTTTCTGAACCTGCGAAAAGTCTTTGAAATTGAATACAGGGATAATTGAAGTTGTCGAAAATGATGTCATCCGAAATTTTCGCTCCAAATTGAATACACCTGTATGTAGTGTACAAACACTGTGCTTAGAATGTTTATAAAAACATTGTAAAGAAGTGCATTAATGTCATTGCTCCATATATACTTGTGAAAAGTGTCCTTGGCATAAATGTGTTGTGTTTGTGCCAGTTCATTTTAAGTGCATTTATTTGTAATGATGTTGGTGTTGATATAAGTGTACTAATTGCCAGTAATAAGCAGACTGAAAACTGTAGTATATACCAGTGAATCCACTGATTGCACTAAATAATTGTACTAAACAAGTCAATACTTCTCCACAACTTTACTTTATTGTATAGTTGTATGTTTGTAAGGCCATACTCACAGTTATATACAATCATAGAGGGGTATTCAATATGGGAGCGAAAAGTCTGTGCTGAACTTTTCGCTCCACATCGGAGATTTTCCTGGGATAAAGTATCGGGCGCGCGCCCGCTTTATCCCCGTATTCAATATAAAACCTACGAAAACGGGAAGCTGTGAAGTGGGATCTGCGTAAAAAAACGACATTTTCCTGGAATAAATTGTAGGACCCCCCTAAAGTTGTAAAAACATGGAGGATCACTATGGGTACCCCCATTTTAGCCTGCAAATGAAAGTCGGGGATTTAAATAGCCGCAGCAGGTGTTTTTTCCCGACATTGAAGAAGTGTTGCAGAAAGAGCACTTAGGTTTTTTTTTTTCGTTTTTTTAAGTGGTCCCATTAAATTTGGGGTACATGAAGATGGGTACTAGCATATTTTTATGTCCCTAAAGTAAGTTTTTAAAAATTCAGCAACTATGCACCTGCCGCTAATAGCCTATTCTAGAAAACACCTGCTGCATACTTGCAGAATAGCCCTGAACCTATTTCCCTGTTTTTAAACACTTTTTTCCCAATTTGTTTTTTTTCACCCCAATTTTTAAATTAATTTTTTGGGGTGTCCCTATTTTTTTTTTTAAACTTTTTTTGACACAGTTATTTTTAAAATGTCATTCCCAGAGGTGCAGGCTATTTTTTTTAAGCCTGCACCCCTAAACCCCAATTCTGCACTTTTTTTCGCCACCTATTCAGTGGTGAAAAGTTATCCCTGTTTTTTTTCAAAGACTTTTCGAACCTGCGAAAAGTCTTTGAAATTGAATACGGTGTAAAACCAAAACCTCCGAAAATGACGTCATTGGTGCGAAAACATCGCAAAAATTGAGTTTTCGCTCCATATTGAATACCCCTAATAGTCCTGTGTGGAGTGGAGCTTGAATGGTGCATACAGATAACCAGCTGGTGATTTATGTGGGTAGCAGTGCAATGATAAACAGTGTTTTTGCCCTCTTGGAGATTTTGGAGGCATAAACGGCAGGGTGTCTTCTGTGTTCCACTATGGAGCTGTTACACAGTGACAAGATGGTACTGCGCAAGCACAGAAGTTTGGCCATTTTGGTAAAGGAAAAGATACTTCCCTGAAGGAACAACATAGAGGCTGTGCAGTAGTGCACTGCATATTTCAACAGTTGGCTCAATGATAAGTTATTTTTCTGTTGTTGTCTTCACAGATAGCAGACATGCTGAGGCAATGGTGAGTGCAATTCAAGAAGAAGGAGCAGAGGCTCCATACATTGGCCAGTCTCCATACCTTACCCAAATCCCATGCACTTCCTGGGCCACCTCCCCGGCCCACATCCCATCCCCCCCAGATCTTCTCTCTTGCCCTAGCATCCTCCCCTGTTGGGTTTTTTTGTTTTTGTAATGTCATTTCTTTCAGCCTTTTGTTAATAAGGGGATTTGTAAGCCTATATTTTATGCCCTAATCGATTTGATTTTAGCAAAGCCATAGTTATTCGTTTTATCTGTCATCATTTCTAATTATGGCTTGAAAGCAACTAAGATCTACATTTAATATTTAAATTTTTAGAAAACATTTTGTGTATCTATGTTACACATAACAGTATGACTAACAGTCTTTCAGTAAAAGGCTTGTGGATTTTTTCTTGCTTCTAATTTGTCCTTTTGTATAATTACATTTAGCCTTGTCGCGCTTATATGACATGACAACCTTCACTGCAAAGTACAAGAAATTACTTTGCCCAAATTGAGAGATACAATAATGATATAAACTAGATAATTTCTGTAACATAAAAAAATTATGTTTCACATGCAGGCTCAAATAGTTTGTAGATTTTGTCACTGGGTTGTGCGTTATTTTTGAAAAAGAGCTTTAATGTGTAGTCGCAGCACAGCCAGATATTGTATCTAGTGTTAAAACATCTGGATAGCGAGCAGTTATTTTATAAATAAAATAGTTAAAAGCTGTTGTGATAAAAAGCACATATGCATAATATTCCCATCAGAGATTTCTAGTAACATTGTAAAGCAAGGGCTGTAACACTGTTTTGCATACAACAGTAGATTAAAAAAAATAAAGGACACAGGAGCACTGTTAGAATAAATGCAGAGTAACAATTACAGAATTATTTATAAGTGCATTAAAAAATTAGATTCTTGTATTTACTAAAGTGCTGATTTTTAGAAGTGTAGTTGTTGGTCTTACCCAATGAATTTCCTCCCTCTACCACTCCAGTGGTCATACCTTGGATATAGTCTTCTCTCACAGATGTGCCATCTCAGACATTCCCCTCTTTCTCAAAGACCATCACCTTCTCTCCTGTAGCATATCCCTCGCCCTATCTTCTATCTCTTCCTAAGTCAATCTCACCAAGAGCAACATTGACTACCTTTACACAGTTTTATATTCTGCTTGATGAACTCCCTCCTCTCTCCCATCTCCAACCTCTCCTCTATTGGCAAAGCTGTCTCCCTCAACAACCCAGATTAGGTACAACAGTTCATATTACATGAAACTGCAGTTCAAATGAGCAGAATATTCACAGCAGAGACAGAGTTCAGCTTGTCCAGCATAGAGAGGGCTGCCAAAGGAGTAACCTCTCCGTCACATTCCTCTTGACTTAAGCTGGTACACACTGACAGATACTTTGGCCGATCAATTGCTCGGCCAATGTATCAGGTATATAGGAACTGCTTAACAGAATTGTAAATTAAATAGGGCTTTGAAAATGTATTTGTGACCGAATTATGAAATTAGTAAATAGACACAATTAGCAACATATTAAATATATGGAATTGATGTGCATCAAAACATATTATACCTAGATGACCAACAAATATATAAGTGAGACATAAATAAAATAAAAAATAAAATAATAATAATGAAGAAATGAAAGATGTTTAAAAATTGCTAATAAGCACAAGCAATGCTTGTAGTGATGTTTACACTCTTTTGTCCGGGTGAATTTGGGTGCCCGCTGCTGTGATGCAATGCAGTGGTTACTCTCCCTAGCTTACCCTAAGACTTGACCAGACGTGGAGTCACTGATCCTCTCCCCGGCGCCGCTGATGATTTTGCTGGCGCTCAGTATGGATTGGAGACTGATGCTCTGTCCCATCTTCTTGTGCCGCATGGACATCTGACTCTAGTCTTTGAAGGGCCGGCGTCCTTTCCAGCTTGTGGCTCTAAATGAAGAGAGCCATCGGCAGTAAAAACAGGAGCGACCTCATTAAATATAAGAAATCGAAAGAAGAGAAGGAAGTAAAGTTATCTTTTATTACAAAATTCGATAGTTATACAAAGTCATTGGAAAATATCTTGTCTAAACATTGGCATATTATTAAAACCGACCCCCTTCTGAATGAGTTAATTCCAAGAAAACCAATTATGATATATAGAAGAGCAAACACCCTACAAACAACACTGTCCTTTAGTTATATACCACTAGAAGGACAAAGTGGTAATGAAAGAAACAAAGGTTTTTACCACTGCAACAATTGTAAAGGTTGCACCACTGTAGAAACAGTGTCTACCAAAGGAATGATGAACTACTAATCAAAAGTAACTAATAAGGAATATACGGTGAAACAACACCTCACTTGTAATACAGAAGGAGTGATCTACTTACTACAATGTGAGTGCGGACTCCAATATGTGGGACGCACAAAAAGAATACTTAAGACAAGAATTAATGAACACATTAACAATATTAGAAAAAGCTTACGAACACATAGTGTTTCTGATCATTTTCACACTCATCACAACAATAACCCCAAGGAACTCAATTTCATGGCGATTCAAAAAATTGATCCTGATTGGAGAGGTGGTAATTACATACAACAAATGTCAAGGAAAGAAACTCTGTGGATCTACGAGCTAAAAACCTTACATCCAGGAGGTCTAAATTTAGACTTTGAACTAAGCTCGTTTTTGAAGAATACTTAAATCTTTTCATAAACCTATTCATTTAAAATAATTAATTTTCTATAAAACCATTTCCCATAAAGATTTCATTTATGACCACCATTATATATATATTTTTATTTTTATTTTATTTTAATTTTTATTTTTATTTCATTGCATTAATTTATTATTTATTATTCTTTATTTTCATTTTTATTTATATTTATTTTTATTTTTATTCATTCATTATATTTATTTGTTTAAGATTATTTTTATTCATTTAACACGTATACACAGCATCCATAATATTTGTAACCATATTTGGATTACAAATAGCTATTTTAAAGTTCACTAATATATATAAGAAAGTGTAAGAAAACCCTGTAGCCAATTGCAAAGGACCTAAGGGTATGAATAGCAACAACAACGGGTGCTCTGGCTTCCTTGACAAAGTCCGGTAATGGATGAAACACGTTGGTGCCTTTTACACACTACTGCCGACGGCACTCTTCGTTTAGAGCCACAAGCCGGGAAGGACGCCGGCCCTTCAAAGACCAGAGTCAGACGTCCATGCCGCACAAGAAGACGGGACAGAGCGTCAGTCTCCAATCCATACTGAGCGCCGGCAAAAGCATCAGCGGCGCCGGGGAGAGGATCAGTGACTCCACATCTGTTCAAGTCTTAGGGTAAGCTAGGGACAGTACCTGCTGCATTGCATCACAGCAGCGGGCACCCAAATTCAGGACAAAAGAGTGTAAACATCACTACAAGCATTGCTTGTGCTAATTAGCAATTTGTAAACATCTTTCATTTCTTCATTATTATTATTTTTTTTTTTATTTTATTTATGTCTCACTTATATATTTGTTGGTCATCTAGGTATAATATGTTTTGATGCACATCAATTCCATATATTTAATATGTTGCTAATTGTGTCTATTTACTAATTTCATCATTCGGTCACAAATACATATTCAAAGCCCTATTTAATTTACAATTCTGTTAAGCGCTTCCTATATACCCAATACTATTACCTTTCTATTTGTTAAATAGTGAGCACGGAAGCAGCTAAATTATTCCCAAGTGCGCTATTATTATTTTTTGCTAATATTGCTCAGCCAATGTATCTGATACCCATCGGGCAGTGAGTACCCGCGATATGTCGGTGAACATCGGCATTCACCAACATATTGCATTGGCTGTGCTGCACAGCCGATGTACAGATTTGTCTGCAGACATATCTGTCCATCTTCAGGTGTATACGGGCCATCGGTAGACCACCCGTACACACACAGCGGCAGCCGCGAGGAGGGGGTGGGGCATGCCTGCCAGGACCCGCCCCCAACACACACCCTGGCCGCCGGGACCTGCGGGCAGACACAGATGATGGTTGTTCAGTGTGTACGAACAACCATCATCTGCAGATATATCTCTATAGTGTGCACCCACCATAACTCAAATAACCAGGTTTTAATACCTTATCTGGTCTTAGTTGAGGAAAGGGTGTGGTTCCTCCCTGGCTATAGGAGATTAACCCTTCCTCAGAATGTGGGAGAGACCCACTCTGCCACAAATACTAAGACACATAATTGGCAAAACAGTAGCATGAGAGAGGAAAAAGAAGTAAAATTGAGGAAAATGTACACAATCTAGGTAAACAGGAAAAAGACAGGTCTAATATGAGTAACCCATGTCATGCATCGCTATGCTTAATCTGCTACTTTATACCAATTCCATTGCTACAAAGATACTAGTACAATATATGTGAATTAAGAATGCAAAATAGAAGAAAGAAGAGAGAAATTGAGGAAAATGGATATAATCTGTGTATAAAGGCAATAGACATGTCCAATACAAGTGACTTGCACAGTACATTCTTATGCTTTAACCTTGACTTTATACTAATTATTTTGCTACAAAAAACACTAATCTTAAGTACCTAGTACACTATGGGTCTGATTCAAAGGTGCATGCAGTGCTGCGCAATTTAGTGAAAATTTGCTACTGCGCATGTGTAAAAAGTCCTGAAAACCATAACATCTCATTCATTCCCTTGAGTTTATGTGGAGTTTGCTATTGCGTGTGAAGGTATTGGCGTTAGAGCCTGGCAAGGCAAAACTATGGAGATTCCTGGGTGGTGACTGGCAGGGCCAATAAGAGCCATCCCGGGCCCAATTACTGATGAGGGGGCATGGTCTAATCACAGGAGGCATGGTCATGCCCCCCCTATAAAAAAAACCCTCTATATGCAATGCAACACTGCGCTGCTGAAGGGGGCGCTGTGAGCCCCTCAGTCTGGAGCAAATCCAGGGGGGCACGATCAGTGTGACTGCTGAGCTCTAGAACCAGAGCACTGAAAATGACATGCTGCAGTCTGTATCCTGGTCTCTGTGGGACTAACAGGAGGGGATGTGGCTTGAAATGCTCTGTGCCCCCTTCCCTGTCAGCCTTCACATGGAGAAGTACTGGTAGTCAGTGGCAGGACATGTGGGGAAAGAAACAAGAGAAAGGAGAAGGACAGATCAAACCCCAGCTGATCAGTTTGTGGCTTACAGTATGTGATAGATGGTTGGACCTTGGGAAGGGGCTAGCCACCACCAAGCAGCATACCTATGGTCCAAAAAAGGAAAATATGAAGAAAAGATTGTAGTAAATAAATAATCAAACCCAGCAGCCCCCTGAGCCATTTGTCCACCTGGGAAACTCCAGATGAAGCCTATGGTCAATCCACCCCTGGTTCTGTGGTAGATGCAATAGAGAACCAGGGCTATACAGTATTTACTAAAGATTTTTTGCTTTTTGGTGTTTTTAGAGGTTCTTTTCTGTGTGATTTGAATATTGGGGATTTACTAAAGGCAAAATGATCAAAAATCATAAATCGAACATTGATCATTTTACATAGACCACTATGGGATTTTCTCATTTACTAACAGTCGGATTGAAAATCTAACACAAAATCAACTACAAAACTGATAGAAAACCCCCCAAATAGACTATTAAAAAACAGGTGATTTGTAGCTTGAAAACACCATTCTATTGGTAGGAACGTAATTATGATACCTATAAAAGGAGACACAAGCATGTGGTACACTGTCGCATGCACGTTAACTCCTGACACTAGTTCCTGAAGCGTAATTCCCTTGACCCATTCCTCATACTCATTATAATCCACCTCTACAGGTGACCCACCTGTAGTGCTGCATGTAAAGTGACGTTCCAGAGTCATCTTGGATTTGACACTGCATCTGATGTCGGAAAAATGATTCACACACTGGCGCTTCTCGCATTTTAAATGCTCAATAGATTTCATTGCATCAACTGCTACCTGCCACATTGCCCACTTTCTTCTTGCAGATGTATGTTGGGCTCGGTGACTGAAAACTTAGAAAACAAGGAGTTTACCAATGCATAATTCTCCTCAAAGTTAAACCTGACATTGCAGCGAGATTTAGTTTTACAAGGTTGGGGCTATCCTCTCCAACTGGATCCCTCTTTTCTCTCCCTATCCTCTTTTGCCCTTCTGGCTGCCACTATAACATATAGAAAAAGAAATACTCAAAAATTAAGAAAAAATGAAACACACACACTCCCAAGGCACACACACAGAAACACTGATGAAAATGAAAAAAAAAATTAGACAAGACAATAAAATAAGACAAACTTCAAAATGACAATATTCTCGGAGCGCTACACCCTATGTGATCAATATATTAGTAAAACACAGTGCTATGGTCTAGAAGAGAATGGATATCAGTATATATAAACCATATGCCTAAACAATTTAAGCAATAATCAGGTAAAGCAAGTAATTATTTAATGCGTCGATAAATGACAGGTTGTCTAAAATCAATAGGTGGTAAACCATATATGGTAACCGACCACGGTGGGTCATGCAATAGTGATACTATTCACTGTATAGCTGACCACAGCGGGTCACACGGTGTATAAGTAATGTGAAATATTATAATGTCAGTCTTAATATAATAATCCTATAGCGGTGAGAAAGCCTCACAAATGTAGTTGCAGCGGCATCCCACTGATAATTTGGCTGTAGGTCGGTGCCCCGGGGATGTCTTCCCGGAGAGGGAGTACGGCTCACACTCTGGTTGCTAGGGTGCGAGTCCTGGACATGACTGCCAGCTGATTGTGTGTGATACCGCAGGCTTGGAGGCTGGGTGATCCAGAAGTCCACCCACGCCGCAGGACACGGAACAGCCTGCACATCTAAGGAGGGGACACAACAGCGGAAGCTCTGGTGAGCCTAACACTGCTATGCCCCTCCAATACAGGACACTTACCTCCCTCAAAAGCTTCCAAGCGGCTGCTCCTCTTCCTTGCCGGCTTGCTCCTTCCTTCAATTGGTGTCCTGGGTGCATGCAGTCCAGATGGGGTCACGTGATCGCCACGTTTATGGATGTCAGGTCTCATGCGTATACTCCACTGATGGAGTGACGTGGCTGGAAGCAGGCGTGTAACAATGTCCTTCGTGTGTCAATGTCCTTCAACGCGTTTCGGCTTCCGCCTTTGTCAAGGAGTGCTGATTGGTTGCAATCTCTGTCTTTAATTCCTTCATTAATGGAGTGCAGGTGTGATCCAAATCAATTAATGTATTTCACCCCGGCTGAGTCTTTGATGGTCACATGGTGACAATAGTAATAATCAACATGCCATGTGTAGATATCATTCAGTACTCATACTCACTTGATTCAGTATTATGTATTGTGCAGATAGAAAATGAAATATAAATAAATGATAACTTTAGTATATGTAAGTGAAGTCTGCACTGATATCCTTAAACCTAACTAAATACAGTACATTCTAAAAAATGGACCAAAGTACTGATGAACGACCTGTCAATTATTGCAAGGGGTATACCAAACTAGGTATCTAAAATACTATTAGTGGGATCATCACTCCATTGGTGATAATGATGTCATGGTTACCACCAAATGGTATTAGTAATATATTAAAATCTCCATAAGGGCAAAAGGCAAATGTGTTGATGGATCCCTCTTAATTCTCACTTTAATATTCTAAAAATATTAAAATCAATGTTCAGTCCTCCTGGTTCTAATATGCCTAGTGTGTATATCCACTGTGCCTCTTTCTTGTTTAGAATCCCCTACTCTCCAATTAATCTTAGGTTTCTCTATGGCTATGAAATCGATCTCAGAAGTATTGCACTGATGGTGTTCCTTAAAGTGCCTCGTTACACTATGATGATCCTGGTCTACCTTTATTTTGCGAATATGTTCATAAACTCTCTGTTTAAACATTCTCATAGTTCTGCCTACATATTCTAGGTCGCATGTGCATCTAAGGAGGTATATAACTCCCCTAAAGTCACATGACATGTGTTCCCTAATCTCATGGACATTCCCTGTGGTGGTTGATGTGAATGTACAGGTGGCCTTGGTGCTACATTTTTTTAAAAACTTACACACGTAGCACCTTCCACAATGATGGAATCCTATTGTCTGATTGTTACATAATGTGCTCTGAATCAGAGCTACTGGTGGTATATGATTCTTAACAAGTCTATGTTTTATGTCAGGAGCTTTGGTGAAGACAATATTAGGATGTTCATGTAGGACAGTTCTCAAATCTTGATCTTGTAAAAGAATATTCCAATGTTTTCGTAGAATCTTCCTAATGTCATTAGCTGACTCATTGTACTGTGTGATAAAGTAAGGGCAATCTGGTTTATCTACAATGTCATGTTTCTTAACTTGTAGCAACATTTCTCTTTCAAGTAGTTTCACCTCTAGGTATGATCCCTGTACTAAACCTTGGTCGTACTTCTTGTCTAGGAATAATTCTGATAGTTCTTTGCCCTGGAACTCATAGTCCTCTAACCTACTGCAATTTCTCCTAATCCTTGTGTACTGTCCTTTCGGTATGTTGGTTGGCCAGCTATGTAAATGTCCTGTACTTGCCAGAATATAGCTGTTGATGTCTACAATCTTCTTAAAGTTCCTAGTATGCAGTATGTCTTTTTCAATAAAAATCTCCAAATCTAGAAATTCTACTCTTGATTGGCTAAATTGTGTAGTGAATTTGAGATTAATCTGATTGTCACCAATATGTGTAATGAATCTCTGAAGGCTATCTAGTGACCCTTGCCAAATGAAGATAATATCATTGATATACCTCTGCCAGAGAACAAGATTTGCACCAAAGCCATGCCCCTGCCAGATGTTGTCCTCCTCCCACTTACTAATAAAGAGATTGGCATAGCTTGGTGCGAATCTTGTTACCATGGCGGTTCCCATTGTCTGTAAGTAGAATGTATCATTAAACCAAGTATAATTGTGATTTAGAATGAATGCTATTGCTTGGATGATGAAGTCTATTTGCTCACTCAGAAGATCTGTGTCTTTCTCCAAAAAATATTGTGCACTCTGAAGTCCATGATCGTGATCAATTACGGTGTATAGTGATGATAGATCACTAGTAACAAGCCAAAAATCCTGTTCCCATGTGACGTTGGTCAATGTACATAATATATCTGTGGTATCTGTAATGTATGAGGGTTGTATTTTGACTATTTCCTGTAAGAATTAATCTATGTATTGAGATAGATTGGATGTAAGTTAATGTATGCCTGATATGATTGGTCAGCCTGGTGGATGTCTGATATCCTTACGCACCTTAGGAAGGTGGTAAAATACCAGAATCACTGGATGAAGTATGTCAAGAAATTAAAATTCTTGTTTAGTTATGATGTCTTTATCTAGACCTCTCTTCAATAAGGAATTAAGGTCCGGGGTCTGATTTCAAAATTTTGTAGGTATGGGGGTCATTCAGGATTTTCAGTGACTCCTCTATGTAGTTAATTTTGTCCAGAATGACAATACACCCCCCCCCCCCCCTTGTCAGCTGGTTTAATAATCAACTTTGTGTTATCCTCCAACTGTTTGAGCGCTACTCTCTCTTTGTACCTGATGTTATTCTTGTACCTTTTTTAGCAATTGTCAAGTCTATTTATATCTTGTTGCACTAAGATTTCAAAGGTGGTAATAAAATCCCCTTTCAAATAAGTGGGATTAGCCTGAGAAGCAGGCCTGAAATTGGTATGTCGGTAGATGGATGTATTAACTGCTTCTTTGTGTGTTTGTTTGTTTTGTATGAAATACTTCTTTAAGGTTAATTTCCTAGTGAATGCTTTAACATTCAGGTAAGTCTCGAATTTGTTAAGTTTCTTATTTGGTGCAAACTTTAACCATTTTTGTGAGACTGAAATGTGTGCTTTGTCTAAGGGTATTGAATTGAGATTAAAAATACCTGACTCTGATTCAGCAACACCCTTATCAATGTTACCCTCTACCTGTACTTGTGTTTTGCCTAGAAGGGTAAGTGATCCATGACTGTGGCTTCATGAGTTTGTGTTTCGTCTTTTTTGATGTGTTTGAATTGACCTCCTCTACATCCCCATCTTGTTCTATGTTTTTCCTTTTCTGTTGCTGCACACTTTGTTGTGTGGGGGGACAAGCTCTTAGGCCTGCCTCCAAGTCTAAAAAATCTTGTCCCCATGTTATATCCTGTTCTGTAGATTTAGTAGTATCCAGAACTTCCTATGTTCCAATGGTGTTAAGACTTGGTGTCTTATGTGATAACTTGTCATCGTTATCAGTACTAACTGGTTCTCCTCTAATTGTGTTATTCCACCCTCCATCAAATGATAATCTCTCTATCTGTCCCTGATCTAAATCTTCCTCCCAGTCATATACTGTGAATGATGTGTCTATATCACGGCATGGTAGTGGACAATCTCTACAGTCTGAGTCTTTCTTAATTGTACTATGTGTTGATTTAACAGTTCCAACCCTGTTACGGCTCAGGTGTGTGCTTTTAATTTTTACTTCAAGAAGGACCTTAATTCCCTATTGAAGAGAGGTCTATATAAAGACATCATAACTAAACAAGAATTTGAATTTCTTGACATACTTCATCCAGTGATTCTGGTATTTTACCACCTTCCTAAGGTGCATAAGGATATCATACATCCACCAGGCCGACCAATCATATCAGGCATACATTCACTTACATCCAATCTATCTCAATACATAGATTCATTCTTACAGGAAATAGTCAAAATACAACCCTCATACATTAAAGATACCACGGATATATTACATACATTGACCAAAATCACATGGGAACAGGATTATTGGCTTGTTACTAGTGATGTATTATCACTATACACCGTAACTGATCACGATCATGGACTTCAGAGTGCACAATATTTTTTGGAGAAAGACACGGATCTACCGAGTGAGCAAATAGACTTCATCATCCAAGCAATAGCATTCATTCTAAACCACAATTATACTTGGTTTAATGATACATTCTACTTACAGACAAAGGGAACCACCATGGAAACAAGATTCACACCAACCTCTTTATGAGTAAGTTGGAGGAGGACAACATCTGGCAGGGGCATGGCTTTGGTGTGAATCTTGTTCTCTGGTGGAGGTATATCGACGATATTATCTTCATTTGGCAAGGGTCGCTATATAGCCTTCAGAGATTCATTACACATATGGGTGACAATCAGATTAATCTCAAATTCACTACACAATTTAGCCAATCAAGAGTAGAATTTCTAGATTTGGAGATTTTTATTGAAAAAGACATACTGCATACTAGGAACTTTAAGAAGATTGTAGACATCAACAGCTATATTCTGGCAAGTACAGGACATTTACATAGCTGGCCAACCAACATACCGAAAGGACAGTACCCAAGGATTTGGAGAAATTGCAGTAGGTTAGAGGACTATGAGTCCCAGGGCAAAGAACTTTCAGAACTATTCCTAGACAAGAAGTACGACCAAGGTTTAGTACAGGGATCATACCAAGAGGTGAAACTACTTGAAAGAGAAATGCTGCTACAAGTTATGAAACATGACATTGTAGATAAACCAGATTGCCCTTACTTTATCACACAGTACAATGAGTCAGCTAATGACATTAGGAAGATTCTACGAAAACATTGGAATATTCTTTTACAAGATCAAGATTTGAGAACTGTCCTACATGAACATCCTAATATTGTCTTCACCAAAGCTCCTGACATAAACAGAGACTTGTTAAGAATCATATACCACCAGTAACTCTGATTCAGAGCACATTATGTAACAATCAGACAATAGGATTCCATAATTGTGGAAGGTGCTACGCGTGTAAGTTTTTTAAAAAAAAGTAGCACCAAGGCCACCTGTACATTCACATCAACCACCACAGGGATAGTTAGGCCAGGATCATTATAGTGTATTGAGGCACTTTAAGGAACACCATCAGTGCAATCCTTCTGAGATCAATTTCATAGCCATAGAGAAAACTAAGATTAATTGGAGAGGAGGGAATTCTTTGTAATCTCTAAACAAGAAAGAGGCAAAGTGGATATACACACTGGGCACATTAGAACCAGGAGGACTGAACATTGATTTTATTATTGTGAATCTTCTGAATTAAGAGGGATCCATCAACACATTTGCCTTTTGCCCTTATGGAGATTTTAATATATTACTAATACCATTTGGTGGTAACCATGACATCATTATCACCAATGGAGTGATGATCCCACTAATAGTATTTTAGATACCAAGATTGGTATACCCCTTGCAATAATTGACAGGTCGTTCATCAGTACTTTGGTCCATTTTTTAGAATGTACTGTATTTAGTTAGGTTTAAGGATATCAGTACAGACTTCACTTACATATGCTAAAGTTATCATTTATTTATATTTCATTTTCTATCTGCACAATACATAATACTGAATCAAGTGAGTATGAGTACTGAATGATATCTACACATGGCATGTTGATTATTACTATTGTCACCATGTGACCATCAAAGACTCAGCCGGGGTGAAATACATTGATTGATTTGGATCACACCTGCACTCCATTAATGAAGGATTAAAGACAGAGATTGCAACCAATCAGCACTCCTTGACAAAATCGGAAGCGGAAACGCGTTGGAGGAAATTGACACACGAAGGACATTGTTACACACCTGCTTCCAGGCACGTAACCCCATCAGTGGAGTATACTTGTGAGACCTGACATCCATAAACATGGCGATCACGCGACCCCATCCGGACTGCATGCACCCTGGACGCCAGTTGAAGGAAGGAGCAAGCCGGCAAGGAGGAGTAGTTGCCGCTTGGAAGCTTTTGAGGGAGGTGAGTGTCCTGTACTGGAGGGGCATAGCAGTGTTAGGCTCACTGGAGCTTCCACTGTTGTGTCCCTTCCTTAGACATGCAGGCTGTTCCATGTCCTGCGGCGCAGGCGGGCGGCTGGATGACCCAGCCTCCAAACCTGCGGTATCACACACGACCAGCTGGCAGTCACGCCCAGAACTCGCACCCTAGCAACCAGAGTGTGAGCCGTACTCCCTCTCCAGGAAGAAATCCACGGGGCACCGACCTACAGCCAAACTATCAGCGGGACGCCGCTGCAACTACCAGAGACATTTGTGAGGCTTTCTCACCGCTATAGGATTATTATATTCAGGCTGACATTATAATATTTCACATTCCTCATACACCATGCAACCCGCTGTGGTCAGCTATACAGTGAATAGTATCACTATTGCATGACCCGCCATGGTCAGTTACCATATATGGTTTACCACCTGTTGATTTTAGACAATCTGTCATTTAGCGACGCATTAAATAATTACTTGCTTTACCTGATTATTCCTTACATTGTTTAGGCATATGGTTTATATACTGATATCCACTCTCTTCTAGACCATAGCACTGTGTTTCACTAATATATTGATCACATAGGGTGTAGCGTTCCGAGAATACTGTTTTTGACACTTACCTTTTAGGAGAAGGGACATAACCATTTTCAGCAGCAGCTCCCCTTAACAATTTGAATGCTTGTCCTGAAGCGCAGGATCTATTTTTTGTATTTTCAAAATGACAATAACAATACAATAATTGACAGGACAAAACTCTCAGAAATCACTTTTTAAGCACTGTGGCAGTATCACCAGAGGTGGCACTGGTGAGCAGCAGATTCTGTGTGGGGCAGGGAAGATCCGCCCACACAGACTAGAAAAGCATTATGGGAAGATGCCTAATTGCTGCCTTGTGGATAGAGCTCAGGTGTGGACTGATGTGATGGCAGACCAGTCAGGCTGCCATGGGAGACAGTCTATGTGGGTTTGTGGCAGTCAGAGAGCCCAGTGAAGCTAAGCGAGCCAAATGGGGGCCAGGAGGCCTGTGTCTGGACCTTGCAGAAGGCAAGGGGGGACCACAAACTCTCAGACTGAGTGACATTGAAGCAGCGTAGCTGCAGGCTGAGGAAGTCAGGGCCTACTGTATACCTGGAGGATACAGGGAGGGCACAAAGACTGTATTTCTGTAGCTGTGGCAGGCAAGCCAGGCTGGAGCCAATGATAGACCTGCAAGAAGCAGGCAGAGACTTTGTTGGCAGACTAGCTGCACCACAATAGAGAGGGCTCAAAAAGTGAGCTTGTGCCCTAAACAAGGGCTGCGTTGTTTATTATTTTTCTGTTTCCTGATTTCACATGCTGGAAATAAATTATGTTTATTTAAACTAGAATGCTACATGTTGACTCTAATTCTGCACCTACTCACTGCACCACTGACCCCAGTCTACCGTGCTAATTAACCCCCAATTTATCACATATGGTGGAGAATGCAGGCACAAAGATTCTACGCAAGACAGCTCTGCTGAAAAAAGTGGATTACAGCAAGTAAATGGAAATAAGGAAGCTCACTGCACCTGCATGGTGGAATGCTCGTCAAGGTGGTGAGTGAAGATAAAAGTCTGTTGTGGTGTTTAAACAAAATAAATTGTCTGCAAATGTGCACTATTACTTCAGTGTACATCTTTTCCTTGGAAAGGAAGAGAAATACGTGTGGCACAAGTTGCTGGAGAATTGTTTGCTTATGGGAGAGGCAAAGTTTGCCAGAAACAGAAGTACAGTGTTCAAGTGTTTTGCAAAATTGAAAGGTCCAAGTATTTTGTCTGTGAAGAGAAATGTGCACTTCCTCAGCATTGGAAGGGTTAAAAAGAAATTGTGTGGTTTATCCTGGTGAATTGCTCATGCTCATTAAGTCAAGGTGTGGTACTGATGGAGCAGAGGTTTCTATTGAAAGGCTATTGGGACTGCTTGATACATGCTGGTAATTGTAGTGCCACATGAAGAAAAATGTTTTGCTGTGTTTAAAATACTTTTGAAGACAAAGAGGGGTATTCAATATGAAACGTTAACCTCGCCAGCAAGGTTTTCACTGCACATCGGAGATTTTGCCAGCGAAAAAGTATTGCGTGCTCTCCCGCTTATCCCCGTATTCAATTTGAGATCGTCAAAAACGGGACCCGGCAATACATGGATCGGCGAAAAAAAAACTGGAATTTTCTGGAAATAATTGTAGGAGCCCCCTAAAGATGTCCAGACCTCGGGGATCACTATGGGTACCCCCATTTTTACCTGCAGAAGAAAGTCGGGGTTTTTAAATAGCCGCGCAGGTGTTTTTTTTCCCGACATTGTAGAAGTGAAGCAGAAGAGCACTTAGGTTTTTTTTTTTTTTTTTTTAAGTAATCCCATCAAATTTGGGGTACATGAAAATGGGTGCTAGCATATTTTTATGTCCCTAAAGGCAATTTTAAAAAGTTCTGCAAAAATGCACCTGCCGCTACTTTGCGCAATGAATAAAATACCTTCCCCATACTTGGGGACCCCACCAGAAATAATTTCGTTAGTTTGGCAATATTTTAACCTAATTTTTTTTTTTAACCCAAAATTTTTTTTTATTTTTTTTTTAATGGTGTTCCGATTTTTTTTGGGCCATTTTTTTTTTACATTTCCTTTTAAGGGGACATTCCCAAAACTACAGGCTATTTTTTATAATCCTACACCCCCAAACCCCTATTCTGCATTTTTTTCACTTGCTATAGTGATTTGAAAAATTATTCCTGTTTTTTTTAAAAATGACCCTTGAGCCCATTTAAGGAAAAAAACGGGAATTTTCGGGAAATATGCCTGGGACCCCCCTAAAGATGTCCAGACATGGGGGATCACTATGGGTAACCCTGTTTTTGCCTGCAAAAGAAAGTCAGGTTTTTAAATAGCTTTGCCAGGTGTTTTTTCCTGCCGCGGCTATTAGAAACCCCGACTTCCTTCAGTAGCTAAAAATGGGGGTACCCATAGTGATCCCCCATGTGTAGACATCATTAGGGGGGTCCCTAGAATATTTCCCGAAAATTCCCATTTTTGTTAACCTGTAAAAAAAATTTGTAAAAATTTTGAAAAAAAATGACATAAGGTCCCCCCCCCAATAGCCAAACCAGCCCCAGGCTTGCCAGCCAGTGGTGGTTTCTAAAAATACAGGGAACAAAATGTGTAGGGTTCCACCGTATTTTAGAAACCAACACCAGGCTGCAGGGACTAGTGCTGGTTTTAAATATAGGGGGCAAAAACGACATGGGGTACCCCCTATATTTAAGACCAGCACCAGACCCAATCGACCGGGGTGTAATGCCACAGCCCGGAGACCCAATCACCAGGGCTCCAGGTCCAAAGCATTATACCCCAAGTCGGTCAGCGCAAGCCAATGATCTCAGGGGAGTAGGGGACCCCCCCAAAAAAGGGTCCCCCCTCTCCCAAGCACCACAGGCTTACGCTGAAGCCTGGGGCTCATCCCCATACCCCTGGAGCGGTGGGTATGGGGGTAATAGGGGGGCCAAATAATGTAACACTATTGTACTTTACAGTGGAACTACAAGTGCCAGCATGCCTGCCATTTTGCACCTGTGGAACTACAAGTGCCAGTAGACATGCGGCACCTGTAATTTCACTGTAAAATAAATAGATAAAAAAAGACAAAACACACACACTGTGCCCAGTATAAGTTTATTACATACACCTACCCATTCACACATACTTACCTATTCCAGAAGTTTCTGTCCCCTTCTCCAGTAGATCCTTACAACTTGGCCCTGCAAGGAAGATTTCATACTCACCTACATCCAGCGCTGGTCTCCGTAGTAATCCATGGGATTTAATAAAAAAAATGAGTTACCCGAGCCACGCAACACAGCTATCTGTATGTGTGTTGTCACACATACAGATAGCTCCTGAATGGACGCAGCCGGCACTTCACGGGGCATTGCAGTCCCATCAGCCAATCAGCGGCAGCACTGACTGTAGCGCGGTCGCTGATAGGCTCCGGCTACTGACAGTCCCACGTGGTCGAGTCACACCACGTGGGAACTGTCAGTTGCTGGGGTCAATCAGCGGGCGCTCTACAGTCAGCGCTGCCGCTGGAAATATAAGAAACAATACACTGCTATGAGACCTTTTAAAATTGCTTTCAGCTGTTACACATGTGAAGCTGCTGAATTATTTACAAACGGAGAACGTGTGTATTACTAGACAGCTTGATATCAAATGAAATAGGAATTAAACTGTGTATCTTTCTTTCTCTGAAAGAAAAGCTACATTTACTGCTACAAAAGTATCTTCATAATTGATTATCCAAATAAGTATTGCAGTTCTTTTTTCCTTTCTATTTTGTGGTCTTTTTTTAGAGGGTATATAATATTTTACTGAACACCCTTTAAATGCAATAGGTCATATTCTTATGGGAAATTATTTTTATATTTTTGTGTGTGTGATTATTTATATTTTATAGACCAATAACTTATTATTGGATTGTGTTGTTGCTGGCCGGCAATTGTTGTATGTTGATTAATAATATAATTTTATGTTAATTATTTAACAAATATATTTATAATACTGCTGTTTTCAGCGCTCTCTTCTACTACTATTTTTTTTTTGTTTCACCTATAAGGCTAGGAGGCTTCTGAGTAGATCTCCCATTTAGAGAGAAGCAGAATCAGCATCTATTAATAAATCCCTCTTTTTCTTAATTTAAGGTTTTCACTAGATTGGCGCAAGGTATATTTTGTATTATATTTGTTTTCCTTTTGGTATTTACTCTCACCAGGCTGCAAATCTAAGATAATATGTCATTGTTAAAATGTCTGTCAGATAGGATGGAAAGAAGAAATGGCTATTTCAAAGGAACAGATCTAATGGTTGATGAAAATCCAAATACAGGGGACATGCACAGACTGTTCAATAAATTGGAAAATCTGTGCATGTCTGAGACAAGACATTGGTGGGATCAGGTCACCCTGCAGAAATATCTGGATGGTTACCTGATACCTAGGGGTCTTAGAATTTTAAAAAACCCAACCTTTGGAGATGATAAAAACTTCACAGAGGATTGAAATATTATACTTGATGCATGTTCTAAAAATGTTATGAGGCTACTAATTAGATTTAGGGAAGAAAAAGTAAAATAAATAACTAATGAAATAGAAAAAATTCAGATTCAATTAAAAATACATGATAATAATCCCGAATTTAAAATAAGGGATTCAAAAGTGAACCAAAAAATTTAAGAATTTGAACAAACTTTAATTCTAAGAAAGGAACATAAAATGAACAGAGATGTAACAGATTACCAAAAAGGTGAAGAGAGACAGTGTAATAGAAAATATAGAAACATACAAAATACTCCTAGGGAGGAGAAAAAATCGGTCCAATTTTCTGAGAGATCTAATTACAATCGTAACACTAAATTCAGTAAGGGAAATTACATTCAGAAGGGAAGAAAAAATTATAACAGAGAAAGAGAGTCAAAAGATTGGGGCTTCACACTTAAAAATATGATATGGAGTACTTGAACAATACTCAGATGGTGAACAGTATACACCAGAGTGGTAGAATAAAACAAAATATAATAAATCTGAGACTGATGATGAAAATGAATCCCCCTTTAACAGAAAACATTTTTTAGAGAGGCGTCACTATACAACATTTGGTCTAATGGAGACCCCGAGGGGCCAAATAAAAAAAATAAGGGAACAAGAGCTAGAGGCTCAAGGGGAGGCAGGAGAAAACCCAACAAAGAATCTATGTATAAGATAAAAAAAGGAAAAAATAAAGGAATCTTTAACCTGTCTAATAGAAATCTTAACAATGATAAAAAAAACGTTTAGAAAAGGGCCTATCCTTTGCCCCTGTGACCAAGCCTAACTTATTCACCCTTTTTATTGACTTAAACAAATATGTAAGGACCCTTAGCAGAAAGAGATACTTTGCTCTTAAAGCCCTTAAACAATCGAAATTAGAGGGAAGCCCAGTACTTCTAGATGAGAACAATAAAAATATGATAGAAATACTGGAATCCCTACAAAATGAAGATCCGGCATAGAAACAAGAGGAATTACGAATATTTGATATAAAACATAATAACAGATTCAAAAATAAGTCAGAGTTCTACCCCTCTAAGTACAAAGGTCCGTTTGTTGAAGCTTTTTATAGTAGTACATTAAATGATTTTAGACAAATATGTGAGAAAGCTGAGAGAAGTACTGTAAGGGATAATCTAAAGAGGGGTGAAAGAAGAGCCTTAAAAACTCTCTACTCAGATAAGGAAATAATAATAAAACCAGCAGATAAGGGAGGTGGGATTGTGATAATGAATAAAGCTGATTATTTGGTTGAAGCAAACAGACAGCTACATGATTCTACATTTTATACCACTTTGGACCACAATCCCACCTCCCGCTATCAACTGAAACTAAAACATTTACTTGACGAGGACCTGTTAAATGGCGCAATATCCAGAGAAACACTAAAATTCTTATTTATTATACACCCCACTATACCTACATTTTATTTTTTACCCAAAATTCACAAATCACTCACTTCACCCCCGGGGCGCCCAATTATTTCTGGTGTAGGGTCACTAACTAATAATTTATCATCTTTTGTAGATTATTATCTTCAGAGTCACGTAGGGAATCTGAAATCATATATAAAAGATACCAAACACTTTTTGAATCAAATAGTATAACTTGGAAAGATAATTATATTTTATTAACATGTGATGTAGAAGCATTGTACTCAAACATCCCCCATAAAAAGGGAATAGAAGCAGTTGAACATTATCTTAGATATGATGAAAACATCACAGATTCCCTACGTGACTTTATCTTACAGTCCATTGAGTTTATTTTAAAACATAATTATTTCTTATTTAATTCTAAATTTTATTTACAACCCAAAGGCACGGCTATGGGTACCAGGTTCGCTCTGAGCTTCGTTAACCTATACATGGGCTACCTTGAAGAGGAGCTTGTGTGGGGTGGTGAGTTCAGAGCGAGCCTGGTATACTATGGAAGATACATAGATGACTTATCTATTATTTGGGATGGGCACATTTCACATTTAGAGTCTTTTGTTGATAGTTTAAATCACAATTCATTTGGTTTAAAATTTACTTATATATTTAACACTGAAGAAATTAGTTTCCTGGATATTGCGCTTAAAATAAATGAGGGCAAACTGGTGACAGAAACATACATAAAACCAGTAGATCAAAATAGATATCTAAACTACAGAAGCTCTCATGCAAAAATGTGGAAAATAAACATTCTGAAGGGGCAATTCCTGAGGATCAAAAGGAATTGCTCGACTGAGGAGGCATTTGACAGACAGGCTAGCTTCCTGTTCAATTCCTTCAGGGAGCAGGGTTATCCATTTGGTATCCAACAGAAAGCACTAGAGGAGGCTAAGACAATAAAAAGAGAAGATCTATTAAAATTAGAAGGCAAAAAGGCTCAGAGGTTACAAGAATATCAAAGAGGAAATGCAGTAGGGGACAGGTCAACACTATTTATTACCAAATATAATAGTTGTGAACATGAAATAAAATCAGCCATAAGAAAGAATTCCTCGATTTTACAAATGGACACTATCCTTAAAGGACAAGTCGATTTAGGCGGAAAAGTTATCTTCAGAAAATCTAATAATTTACAATCCTGTCTTGTGTCTAGTCACTTTCAAGGACTCCAAGCAAACATGGAAAATAGAAACACCTGGTTACCCACGAAACCAAAGGGTTTCCATAAATGTGGGTGTAACACATGTAGCCACACTAAACAAAAAACATTAGAATATATATCACATACGAACAATAAAAAAAATGTTATTAAGGATTTTATAAATTGTCAATCATCTTATGTAATATATGTAATACAGTGTAAGTGCGGAAAACAATACGTAGGTAGAACTACCCAGAAACTCAACACCAGGTTTATGGAACACTGGAAGGACATATGTAAAGATATAAAACACACCCCCTCTCGAGCCATTTTGCCTACTGTAAGGGAACCTCTAGCAAAGATGTAAACATCATAGGAATCGAACAAATTAAATCTACAATACGAGGGGGGACAGATTTAGCAGACTCTGCACAAGAGAAGCCTTTTGGATTTACCAACTTGGAACCCTGTTCCCAGAACGCCTAAATGACACGATTGAACTAAATAATGTATATTAGATCTCAGGCTAGATATACTGTAAATTGGGGACTTGTTAGGATCAAAGTTCCCTTTGGACTATACAGCCCCCAATGGGAGAATGTGTAACAGGTTTGGGATTTCTCTCTTTCTGCCCCCCCCTTTCCCCCCCACATATATCCCCTTTATTGCTATATTATTTATTTATAAATATACTATACAAATATATTATTGTCTCATTCCCATTCCCCTTTCCCCCTCCCCCCCCTTTTTTCATTGTCTCCTATGCATTATTGTGAGTATGGGTAGATATTTGTGTATGATAATCTATGATTGGAGGTTTATATACTCATATATCTATAATATTTTTGTAGTCTTCATTCTATATCTATTACAACTTAGTCCCTTTATAATAGGGTAGAATTATAGAACTCTTCAAGATTTATGTTTCAAATTGAGAACATGGTTCATGTTTTTGCTTTTTTTACTGGGATAGAATTATAGAACTCTTCAAGATTTATGTTTCAAATTGAGAACATGGTTCATCTTTTTGCTTTTTTTACTTTTTTTATTTTTCCATTAACTCATACAATTAATTTTAATTTTATTCTTATTTCTAGTTAATTACCATCCTTTTCTGTGATACTTAGTATCAATAACATGTTATATGTTCAATAAATATATTATATATCTAGGGAAATAAGAAAATGTTATTAAGTTTTTTTGTAAAGAACAAACTACTGCTCCAGGATATAATGGAGAGTTATAGAAAGCTAAAAATAGAAAGAAATAATTAAGTCTCTAAGAAACCCACAGTATGACACATATAGTGAGATAGAAATGAGCTTTGATTAATGAACAAAGCTACACATGTGTTGACTCTGACAGATAGATAAAAGGAGGTTCCTGTTTGATACAAGTAAATTCTGACCGAGGAAGCCACTGAATCTGTAGGCGGAGAAACGTGTTTTACCCCATGTATACTGGCAGATGCACATCTATTGATTGGTTACACATTACCCGCAAAGAGGACTTTGCCACTTCACTATCTTCTAGAGACGAGCAATAGCCCGAAGGAGAACGTAGCGGTACTTTTGCCCGGCTACCAGGTGACGCCAGCTGATACGTATCCACATTCACTGGACACACACTATCCACTTTGAGGAAACGGCTAACCTTTACCAGGGCTGAAACTAGGATATCTGTCACCCGGTGCAAGGCAGCAATTTTGCGCCCCCCTCCCTTCCCGTACCTGGATTTTGTCCTTGCTCCTCCATAAGGTAGTGCATTACTTAGACGTCCCTGGTTCCATGCTCGTTGCCATGGGGATCCATGCTCGTTGCCAGGGGGGTTTGAAGGGAGAAGATGCAGCTCTCAGCATCCTCTCCCTGCAGCGCCAGCGTTCCCGGCACTTCCGGGAACGCTGTGTGCATTGCGCTCTGCTAACAGACACTAGAGGTCCAGTAGGACCTCTAGCATCTGTCTCTTCCTTGGCGGCGGCCATTTTTTGATGGCCGTTTTCAGCAGAGTCCATGCGGACGGCTAGTCCGCATGGAATCTGCTGAAAACTGCCATCCAAAAATGTAAGTAAGGACCTCTAGCATTAGTCTCCTCTTCGGCGGCGGCCATTTTCAGATGGCAGAGTCTGCATTTTCACCCCCCCGCAATTCCCTCCCGGTGCACGTGCACCTCTAGCCCCCCCCTAGTTGCGGCCCTGCCTTTACCCCCGGAAATGAGTACTCAGCCCGAAAGACATACAGCGGGCTTACCGTCTGCCTTAGCCTCCAGAGACGAGCACTCAGCCCGAAGGACTTACAGTGGGCTTACTTTCTGCCTGGCAGGTGAAGCCGACAGACTTTGATTGATGTATGCCGTCTACATACAGAGAGGGGACAGATCACTATAATCCCTATATAGGGATAATGGAATGAGAGAAATTGAAAGCAGTTTAAAGTCTGGTGGATCAAAGTTGCGGGCTCAATATCCTGGTAAAAGAACATTTTTTCCATTTTTAAAAAATGTTTTCCCCTTTTTTCCTTTTTTTCCCTTTTTCTTTACCACATGGCCATATTGGATATTTTACATAATTGCATATTAGAGAGGATTGATACACATTATCCTTGGTTAACATATGTTTATTTTAAAATGCATACTTAAGCTGGAAATATAAGAAACAATACACTGCTATAAGACCTTTTAAAATTGCTTTCAGCTGTTACACAGGTGAAGCTGCTGAATTATTTACAAACGGAGAACGTGTGTATTACTAGACAGCTTGAGATCAAATGAAATAGGAATTAAACTGTGTATCTTTCTTTCTCTGAAAGAAAAGCTACATTTACTGCTACAAAAGTATCTTCCTAACTGATTATCCAAATAAGTATTGCAGTTCGTTTTTCCTTTCTATTTTGTGGTCTGTTTTTAGAGGGTATATAATATTTTACTGAACACCCTTTAAATGCAATAGGTCATATTCTTATGGGAAATAATTTTTATATTTTTGTGTGTGTAATTATTTATATTTTATAGACCAATAACTCATTATTGGATTGTGTTGTTGCTGGCCGGCAATTGTTGTATGTTGATTAATAATATAATTTTATGTTAATTATTTAATAAATATATTTATAACACAGCTGTTTTCACCGCTCTCTTCTACTACTATTTTTTTTTTGTTTCACCTATAAGGCTAGGAGGTTTCTGAGTAGATCTTCCATTTAGAGAGCTGCAGAATCAGCATTTATTTATAAATCCCTCTTTTTCTTAATTTAAGGTTTTTACTACATTGGCGCAAGGTATATTTTGTATTATATTTGTTTTCCATATGGGGATGAACCCCAGGCTTCAGCGTAAGCCTGTGGTGCTCGGGAGAGGGGGGACCCTTTTTTGGGGGGTCTCCAACTCCCCCGAGATCACCGGCTTGCGCTGACCGACTTGGGGTGTAATGCTTTGGACCTGGAGACCTGGTGATTGGGTCTCCGGGCTGTGGCATTACACCCCGGTCGGTTGGGTCTGGTGATGGTCTTAAATATAGGGGGTACCCCACGTCGTTTTTGCCCTTTATATTTGTTTGTAAAATACGGTGGAACCCTACACATTTTGTTCCCTGTATTTTTAGAAACCACCACTCTCTGGCAAGCCTGGGGCTGGTTTGGCTTTTGGGGGGGGCACCTTATGTCATTTTTTTCGTACATTTTTACAAATTTTTTTTACAGGATAACAAAATTTTCTGGAAATATTCTAGGGACCCCCCTAAAGATGTCTACACATGGGGGATCACTATGGGTACCCCCATTTTTAACTCCTGAAGGAAGTCGGGGTTTCTAATAGCCACGGCAAGTGCATAAATGCGACTTTGAAGATAGTGGTGCAGAAGAGCATTTAGATTTTTTTGGGGGGAAAAATAACTATGCCCAGCAAATTTGGGGTACTTTAAAATGGGGGTCAGCATATTTTAAAGTTGCTAAAGAGACTTGAAAAAATCGTGAAAAACCCACCTTCCGCAAGGAGCTGCAATGAAAAAAACACCTGGGCCATACTTGGGGACCCCCCCAGAGTCAAGTTCGCTATATTTTAACTTTGTTCCCCAACATTTTTTTTTGGGCACCCAAAATTCAAAGTGCTTTTTTTGGGGTGTCCTGATTTTTTTTATTTTTTTTTTACACAGATCGTTTCAAGGGGTCATTCTGAAGGGTGCAGGCTATTTTTTTTAAGCCTGCACCCCTAAACCCCAATTCTGCACTTTTTTTCGCCACCTATTCAGTGATGAAAAGTTATCCCCGTTTTTTTTCAAAGACTTTTCGAAGCTGCGTAAAGTCTTTGAAATTGAATACAGTGTAAAACTAAAACCTGCGATAATGACGTCATAGGTGCGATATTAACGCAAAAACTGAGCTTTCGCTCCCATATTGAATACCCCTAAAAGTGTTATACAGTGAAAACAAAAACCAGTTGTTCCTGTGTATTTTGTGCCAAGAATCATGGGAAATAAAAATAAATATTCTAAATGTAGACTACTTACAAAGATTCGTTCTCAGTCTAGAGAAATGGAAATCCGGGGCTGGAGTTTACAGTCTGAATGTGAAGAAAGTCGGTTACATGGAAGGGATTTAAAACTGTAGTGAATCCTTTCAAATTGATGGGGTAAACAGTGTTATTCCATTGAAAGAGACATTTACAAAGCAGAACAAAGATGTCAGTGTGTGTGGTCAGTGTATGGTGCAAGGTCCATCCAGAAAGGACTATGGCCCTCATTCAGAGCCGGATGCTCTGAGCAGAGCGCACGCTCTGAATGAGGGCCGTCCTCCATAATTATGGAGCGTCCTCCTGGACGCTCGTATAGCTGTGGGTCACCACCCACAGCCTATACGAGCGTGCAGGTTGATGGCCGCGATGGTCTTGACCATCGCGACCATCGCCACTGCAAGCCGGAGCCTGCGGTTGAGTTTCTCAACCGCAAGGCCCGGAGTGATTTTGGCTCTATCAGAGCCAAAATCACTCCCACTGACATCACTAGTGATGTCAGTGGGCCGGCTTCTGACGGTAGGCGTTCCCTTGGGAACGCCCCCATCTGGGAGGCACGCCCCTGGCACGCCCACCAAAGGGGGCGTGCTGTCAATCAACATCGACAGCACGCCCCCTTTGATCAGACACAACCAACGAAGGAAAGTCCTTTGCTCGTCGCGTCTGGCGCATGCGCACGACGGAGCTCCCGCCGTCGTGCGCATGCGCAGTGCACACCATCGACCCACTTGCGAGCGGACAGCCGCTTCCGAGTGGGTCTGAATCAGGCCCTATATCAGCCTGGAAGAATTTGACAGTATGCGTAAAGTTTTGAATGAAAATAATACATATATACTGGGAAGGTTCATGACTTAATGGAACAATTAGCTGATGAGAGAAATTTTCATGATCAAGCTGAAAAGAAATTATGAAGTGAATTGTCCTCTTTGAAAATGGCATTTGAGCAGGAAGAACTAAAAAAACGTGAAGTTCTTCAAGAGACAGTCCTCAAATTGGCAGCTATGTCTGAACACCTTGAGGAAGTTTAACTTTTTAAATGTGTTACAAAGTATGAGAATGATGTGCTCCTAGCAAAAAATGATGTATTAGAACAAGATGTTGTTGAATTGCAGCAAAAGTGTGTGGTACTTCATCAGGAAGTGGAGGGATTGAAATAAGGTGTCCAGAGACATCAGAGTGATACAGAGCGCATGCAAGTGAAAGTGGTGGATCTGGCTTTGCTGTTAAAGGAAAAAGACTCTTTACTTGTCCCCACTCAAGTAAAGCTTAAAGATTATGAATTGGAGAAAAACTCTCTAGTGGGAAAGTTTTGTGAAGTAAAAGAGAAGTATCTCCAGATGCGCAGACTCGCGCTCAGTGGGAAACTGACCTTGAAGGAAAAAAGATGGAGATGGTCTGTCTTAAAGTCAGCTGTAAGGAGCAAGTACAAACTCTCCAATCCAATTTAGCTGCAGCTAGACCAGTTTCAGAATGTCTGACGGAAAGAAATGTATTCCTGGAGGAAAGTCTGCATAAAGCCACCAAGCAAAGTGAATCTTTGGAGAGAGAGCTTAACTTTGCCCATGACAGGACTTGGAAGTTGCAAGAACAGAGGGCCTGATTCAGACCCGCTCGCGAGCACTGAGTGCTCGCAAGCGGGTCGATGGTGCCCTAGTGTGCATGCGCACAACGGAGGGAGCTCCATCGTGCGCATGCGTGAGACCCAGATAGCGACAGCCAAGCTGTCACTTCGGGTCTCGCACCGAAGGGGGCATGCTGTCAATGTTGAGTGACAGCACGCCCCCTTTGGAGGGTGTGCCGGGGGCGTGGCTGCCAGACGGAGGCGTCCCCATGGGAACGCCTACCGTCTGGGTCCGGGCCCCACTGACATCACTAGTGATGTCAGTGGGAGTGATTTTGGCTCTGATAGAGCCAAAATCACTCCAGGGCTTGCGGTCACCAAGACCCTACCGCAGGGTCTCGTCGCAAGACTGATGGTCACGATGGTCTTGACCATCGCGACCATCATCATGGACGCTCGCATAAGCTGTGGATGGTAACCCACAGCTATGCGTGCATCCAGGAGGACGCTCCAAGAAAAAACAAAAAACGCCCTGATTCAGAGCGGGCGCTCGTTCAGAGTGTCCGGCTCTGAATCAGGCCCAGAGTGAGAACCTTGAGAAGTGTCTGCTAAGTACACAGAACCAGTTGCAAAGATTCCAAGTAGAGAGGAATACCAAAGATCTGGAGTTACAAAGTGAATTAAACATGGCAGAGTCTGAAATAAGGGTACAAAAGTTGAGACTTGCTTAACATGAAGTTGTGGAGCGCAATCTGCTAGCAAGTTGAAAAGCACCATGGTGAAAATTGCCAAGCTGGTAGAGCAGCTGTCTATGGCTCAGGAAAAGTTCCACATGGTAGTGGGAAAATCACAAGAGGAAAAGAAGTTAAATAACATTCTGAAGTTGAATTCAGGACCTAAAATGGCATCCAATGTCTTTGCTGAACCCAGTGTAGCAGAAGTAGATAAACACAAGCAGCAATTGTTACAGATTGATCCTGAAAAGGCTGGCATGCAGAGTGATATGCTACCAGTACAGAGGGCCTAATTCAGATGCGCTCGTGTGTGCTGAGCGCTCGCAAGCAGGTCGATGTTGGCCAAGTGCGCATGCGCACGACGGAGGCGGCTCCGTCGTGTGCATGCGCGAGACCTGAATAAGCCGTCGTTATGGGTCTCGCACTAAAGGGGGCGTGCTGTCAATGGTGATTGACAGCACGCCCCCTTTGGTGGGCATGCCGGGGGCGTGGCTGCCCAGATGGAGGCGTTCCCATGGGAACGCCTACTGTCTGGGGCCAGCCCCACTGACATCACTAGTGATGTCAGTGGGAGTGCTTTTGGCTCTGATAGAGCCAAAAGCACTCCAGGGCTTGCGGCAATGAGACCCTACCGCAAGGGTCTCATTGCAAGCCCGATGGTCACGATGGTCTTGACCATCATGACCATCATTTTGGCCGCTCACTATAGCTGTGGGTGGTCACCCACAGTTATGCGAGCAGCCAGGAGGCCGCTCTTAAATTCAGAGGAATGGCCCTGATTCAGAGCGAGCGCTCTGTCAGAGCGTCCGGCTCTGAATCAGGGCCAGAGTGTCTTGTGTGATGAGCAGCAAACAGTGAATTGCAGGAACTAAGTAAGATGTTCCAGAATGATGTATTTCAGCAGCAATGTGATCATAGAGATGTCCTCATTAACGATACCAGTGTACCAGAAGGGACAAAAGTCTCGGAGTTGGGAAATTCCCTAATGGTCCGTTGGAAAAGTGGATGAGATTCCTTGCAGTTACTTTCAGCTTACAGATGAAGAATTGATGTATATAGACGGTGATCGCATGACCTGTGAAGTAAAGGTACAGGATGTACAAAATTCTATGAATATAGTGATGGCTTCAAAGGATGAGACTCTCTTGTTGCCGGGTGTTCAGCGTGATAAGAATATGACTCAATCACACAGTTTTACAGGGCAAAGCAGAAACTTAGAGAAAGTTAATTCTGAGAGTCTTGTGAAAAATAATACTCATGTATGTAAAACAATGCCTTCATGCAAGCAGGATGGAATTTGCAGTACTGCTGGATTTATCTGTGAAGAAGTGAAGTGGTTTCAAGTTACATAGCTTGAAGCAAAATGTCCAGCTAAAGTGAATTGGAAAATAAAGACCTCTGTGGAAAGTGAACTTCAACCTCTGCTGGTGGAAGATGTGGAAGTTCATTATATTTTCAAGGCTCAAAAATCAGGAACACAAGAAAATCCAAGAGATCTATGCCTTAATGCAGTGGCAGATAGCCATCAAAGCCATGAGATAAATTATGTGGATCAATGGAGTAAATATTCAAGTATCCTATGTGGACACAGGAGTCCGGAATCTGAGGGTGACTGTGCCAGTATGTTGTCTTTTGACATAAAGCCAAGGTCCAAAATTTGTGATGCTGATGACTCTCCAAATACTGATCGCTCCTCTTCTTTCAATGGGCCATCAGTGAAGTATGCCAGTAGCCAGTACAGGGCTTCAAGGCTGCAGGTTAAAGAGGGTCAAGTAGAAGTTGGCAAAAAGATGTGCCTTTAATAGGTTTAAGTGGCAAGAGTAAAGATGAAGTATGTCACTTTGGGAAATGTAACTTCAAGTTTTTGAGGCCTGACCTGGTACCGAGGGATAACCCTCAAGTACTGCATAAAGAAAGCAAGAAGTAACATTGCTACCATAAAGTGAGGAAAAAAGTTTGGAGGGAAATAAATTCTGGAATCTGGAGGATGAGACCCCCAGAGATCACAAGAGTCTGTATGACCGTGGATACAGTGGATTTCCCTCATGAGGAGAGTGAAGAGGGATTTCGCAATGAGAATGCCTCATCCCATGTAGCTGAACCCAGAGGTTTCAAGCTGGGGAGGGGGATATGTGGCAGTATCACCAGAGGTGGCACTGATGAACAGCAGATTCTGTGTGGGGCAGGGGAGATCTGCCCACACAGACTAGAAAAGCATTATGGGAAGATGCCTAATTGCTGCCTTGTGGATAGAGCTCAGGTGTGGGCTGATGTGAAGGCAGACTAGTCAGGCTTCCGTGGGAGACAGTCTATGTGGGATTCTGGCAGCCAGAGAGCCCAGTGAAGCTAAGCGAGCCATTGGGACCAGGAGGCCTGTGTCTGGGCTTTGCAGGAGGCAAGGGGGGACCACAAACTCTCAGACTGAGTGACATTGAAGCAGCGGGACTGCAGGCTGAGGAAGCCAGGGCCTACTGTATACCTGGAGGATACAGGGAGGGCACAAAAACTGTATTTGTGTAGCTGTGGCAGCCAAGCTAAGCGAGGCTGGAGCCGGTGATAGACCTGCAAGAAGTAGGCAGAGACTTTGTTGGCAGACTAGATGCACCACAAT
Source organism: Taudactylus pleione (assembly GCA_031769625.1). NCBI lineage: Eukaryota > Metazoa > Chordata > Amphibia > Anura > Myobatrachidae > Taudactylus > Taudactylus pleione. The sequence goes on from JAUIMM010000039.1 coordinate 12,569,019, forward strand.
AGAGAGGGCTCAAGAAGTGAGCTAGTGCCTTAAACAAGGGCTAGGTTGTTTATTATTTTTCTGTTTCCTGATTTCACATGCTGGAAGTAAAGCACCATTTATGTTTATTTAAACTGGAATGCTACATGTGGACTCTAATTCTGCACCTACTCACTGCACCAGTGACCCCCAGTCTACCGAGCTAATCAACCCATAAGGTATAACAGCACCTATAATATATGAAATCACCACTCTTCTGCTAAACACTCCTCCCTCCTCTTTCTCCACAAAACATTGTTACAATTTGCTTGGTTGTGTTGCCAACCTTTTCATAATGAGTTTCCCTGGCTTACAGTGCATATGGTATGTTTTCGCCAATAGGAGTACATTCCAAATAGACAATTTTGACACTGAAATCGACCCACATTGCATTCGATTTTGAAATCGAGTTCAAAATGGAATGTTACTGAAAAAGAGATTTGGCCAGTGGTTTGTATGGTTGATTTCAGTCAATTAAAATCAACATACAAATGTACTCACAACTTGACCTTTAGTACATTTATCCATCCAGCTCTTTAATAATTCCCCTAATTAATGGTCGTTTCAGCTATCACCTTGAAGCAGTGCGTGTACGGCATAGCAAATCAAATAGTATCATCAAAGCAATTTATTACGAAGCAGTAGCCACTTGGCAAATCAAGGGATTAAGGCCCTGATTCAGAGATGGACGCTAATGCGACTGCAACTGCGTCTCCATACGCAATGATCACCCGAGCATAAAGACGCACACTACTGCCTTCACACCTGCATACAACTATGCATACCTACTTAAACATCAATTCCATCGAAGTTCATCGGCGGCCATTTTACCCTTGTGGAAGGTCTGACCTGACGCAGGGCAGGGAGCTCTTCTGCAACTCAGAGCTGCGTATGCAATTGTAGTGGCTAATTTATGCACGCCCACGTAACGGCGTTCAAATGGCTAGGCACACCTGCGTTTCACTAACCATCCCCTGTCAACAGCTCCAAATGGTCACTTCCTGTCAATCAATCTGCAATGGGCCTCCGTGGACTGCGTGAACGCACAGCGAGCGCACTGCTGTCTTCGCGTACATGCACTGCGATGCATATGCATGCACAATGGTAAATAATTGCTCGATCTGCGTGCGATTTGCAGTTGCGTTCATCTCTGAATCAGGCCCTAAGTTCAGTGCTCGTAGTGCTAGGTTTGAGGAATAGTCGGGAGAATCAATAATCTGAATAGAAAAATATATATGAAGTTAATCAGAACACTGTTCACCTCTGGGAGCGCTTATATAGGTTTCAGGATCAGATTCATATAATAATACAATTTATTAAAATCATGCATCGAAAAACTTGTAAAAAAATAACATATAAATGAGCAACTATATAGCTATACTTTTGTATCCCACACAGATTGTATTGTTGTTTATGTATCATATGTGAAAGTTCAAGAAGCAATTCACTTAATTGAATAATTAGAATGACTCCTTGGGATGATGTTATTATCCAGAAAGTAGGATTGATTGCCTCTAACTCCGTCAGTAATTACTGATAATAAAAGTCATAATAGCTCCTTATCACATGCAGATGTATTCAGATATCCACTCCAGTGGAACTCTAAAGCCAGAACTGTCTGCAGTAGTGTTGTTTTTAATAATCTGAATAGCTTCAGAAGATGAACTGTACTTAATAATATGCATTATTACACTTTTTTATATTAATATTGTGGTCCATGGTACTTCATTCCCAATATTACTGCAGCCACTGACAATATCAGTTCATGGGGTTTGGGCCAGTGGGTAACCCCTTGAATATTAAAGAACTTAACTCATGTAAACTACTCTCCTTGTCTTCTCCATGTGTCAGTAGAACCTTTATATTTTGTGAAGTATTAATCACAATTTATTTTCTTTTGTTTGCTTTATTTCTCCATTTTTTTTAATTTAGTGTATGATGCATTGCAGGTTTATTTCAAAATATTCTTCAATAAAAATATACAAGCAAATAAGGATCAATATTAAATATATTAAAGCAAAACAGCTGAGTAGTAATAGATCACCTACCCCAGATGGCAAAATTAGCATTGTGGCCACTTGTGAGCAGTAAATTAAAACTACCTTAAATTTTCATTCTACTTTATCAACCTCCTTCAACACTTAATGAAGACAGAGCTCTACATTACAATGTTCTGGAGAGTGGATAAGTTATTCAGAAGCAATATATTCATTCTTACAATTCCATCTAAATTATATGGTTCCAGAGACCCAGCTAGACTGATTTCACTACATAAATTAGTCATTGAACTTTAAAGGTGCACTCTATAACCTTTCCCAATGAAACTTTTTGAGCAAGAATCTGCATAGTAAGGCTACAACGTGCATACAGTGTGTATCTGAATACAATCAGCAATGATTGCCTGAATTATATGTAATTATACAAAAATTATCTTTGAAGTGTTGGAACAATGGATGTTATGGTGATTTGTTATTACTTGAAGATTTAAAATTTAGTTAAAGTGATGATTGCTATTTTAAATAGAGAAAAACATTTTTCATTTAGATGCTTACATATTTTAATGAACAGATGGAAGAATGAAAATTGGAAGTATATCTTACATATTGTAGTGTCTTTGCAATTTCTTAAAGTGTGTTGCCAAAGATATGACACACCTTTTATGCTTGCACAGTCCATCTGTCATTACTGAGGCAGTCGTCTTGGTGATCCCTACTGTTCACAGTTGGGGAGCAGCAAATGTGGAAGTAGAGATAGATGATGGGCTTTGCAGAGGTGGAAACAAAGCTAAGGATAGTAATATATATTTAGTGTAACAAGTGATATTAAAGCTTTGAAGTCCATTGAGCTGATTTAGTATCAAGGTACAATAGAAATTATAATTATGACAACATCATCTTTATAACTAGTCAAGTTCTTATAAACCAAACATCTGTGTAACTACAGAGACCTCAGGGATAGTACTGACATATAAAATCAGACCGAATATTTTAGGCATACTTTCCAATTCTCCCTGATTGTCAGGAAGACTCCCTGAAATAGTAGCAATCTCCCTGACTCCCTGAAGAGTCTAGCAATCTCACTGATTGCACATTACTCCCATTATGAAGCTGCTATATAAAAAAAAGACATATATATATATATATATATATATATATATATATATTCAAATGGGATTATTAGTATAATTTCCTGCATTGGTTATAAGGCACAATGGGAGTGATTCAAGGTTTGACGCTATTGCTATTGCAGATGAAAACATGGTAGCGGATACGATAGCACTATAATGCAGCAGAAGGCATCATGCATTACTGTTCCAAGCTGCGTACATGGATGCAGCATCGAAACATCTGCGTGATCCACTGCCAGCTGAGTGACCATGGGGTCACTCAAGCCGGCGAAAGCAGTTTCTCAAAAGAGGCCAGGAAATCTCCGTCAGCCGACAGAGATCCTGGCCTCTTCCCTCCTCCCCAACGGCGGCGACAAGCATCTGTTTGGGGAAAAGGTGGTGCCGCTGCCTCCTCCTGGCCTATAAACAATCACGCAGGACCCAGACTGCACATGCACAATACGGGTCTTGTGCCAGCACAGAACAACACAATTGGAGATGTGTGCTAACCCTCTGAATTAGCCCCTATGATCCCTATGGCTGCATGCATTTTCTGAACAGTATCAGTGTGGTTGCATCAACAAATAGACCTAACTAACTGCTTTGTGGCTCATTTACATTTGGATGTAGGTCAATTTTATGACAATCCTCTCAGATGTATCAGTACACGTACACTTTAAAGCGCTCATAGGTATTGTTTTCACAATCTCTCTGAAATGCTTTTTCAAAAGTAGACAAGTATGACTTTAAGCCTTACACACATGGATATTATTTCTAAGTGTTTTACACTTATTTCTTATGCCTGCCAAAGTTAAAAGAACAATGCAAGCCGAGTAAAGTTGTGCACACATTTTGACAAGATATGACTCTTCTTCACTTGCTTATAGGGACTGCTATAAATAAAAGAAGGCTTCTCTTGATATTGTAAAATGGAAAGAGATGAAAATATAAAGAGGTGAAGGAACAGCAAGATAATAATGTTTTTTATTAATATTTACAAATATTGTCTTAATTTAATTTAATTGTAGCACTGGAATGTATCTACAATACAATAGGTACAAAGAGCTACTGGATTGACACAAAAAATCCTAATTATGTTATAATGTGATGTCAATAGGGTTTTGCTCCAAGTGGTACAGATGTCTGTAGCCTGGCTTGTGGAAACTGTGGGCCTGATTCAGAGCCGCTCGTAAGCAGCCGCTCGTTCGCTCTGAGCGATGTTCGCACAACTGCGCATGCGTATGGGTCATAATGCGCATGCGCAAACCAGTCATTGCGGTCGGAAATCGTGCGCTCGTAAAACAGCGAGGGGCTGCTAATTTGATTGACAGAATGTACCGTTTGTGGGTGGTAACGGGAAGGTGCTTGAAAACGGGGGAGTGGAGATCCGAACGCAGGCGTGCCTAACGGTCAAAAGGGCGTTTATTGGGAGTGCATAATTAGTAAAGCAGCGTCATTGACAAAGTCTTTTAGCCTGAACTGCTCGCAGTGATAGCGGTAAGAAAATCCTACCACAACCACTGCGAGCAGTTCAGATGCCTTTCGATGTTCCCGATTAATCCAATAAATACCGGAGATGACGTGTGATGCGAACGGCAAAGGGGCGTCTTTACAAAATAGCGAGCGCATTTTTCGAATGCTCGCTCAGACATAGAGGCGTCAACACACCGCAAAGAGCGAGCGCTCAATTTAAATATCCGGCCCCTTTTTTAGAACGAGCGTCCGCAAATAGCGTCCGGCTCTGAATCAGGCCCTGTACTCTTTATCTTACGTAAGCCATTTCTGTTAGAAACAGTTTGAATCTATTAGTAATAAAAATAGTGAAGATCTATTGGAATTATTTTTACTAAATGTATAGTAGCATAATTGTTAAAGAATGCATAGTTAGGATGTACTGAAAGTCCTTAAAGGGTCATATAAACAGGACAGAACAGTGATTTGGGGGGTATTTATCAGAGCTACAGTAGATAAACTTGTGAGAGATAAAGTACCAACCAATCAGTTCCTAACTGTCATTTTCAAATTTCAAGTTATGAGAAGAGCTCGTAGAAGCTGCTTGGTTAGTAATTTCTATCTCACAATTTAATCTCTCTACCAACTGTAAAAAGAACTGCAATGCATCTATAATTTAGTATAGTTATAAATTTGCTAGATCATCCCTTTAATTCGGGACACGTGAATTACACAGATTCCGTTGCTGACTGACTTCAAGGGGTATATTTACTAAAGTGCAACGTTTTTAGAAGTGGAGATGTTGCCCATCAGCCAATCAGATTTTACTTAGCACCTTTTAGAAGATAATAGCTAGAATCTGATTGGTTGCTATGGGCAACATCTCCACTTCTATAAACCCGCAGTTTAGTAAATATACCTCCAAGTCTCCATTTCACTTGGTATTAATCAGCCACAGAACCTGTGTAATTCACATTTGTCCTGAATTAAAGGGATGACATGGCAAGCCTAGTTATACTGAAATGAGACAGTAAATGCATACATAGATTACATTAGCAATCAGAAAACCACAATTGAACGATTTGATGATCTGTTGCCTGATTTAACGATTTCGCAATCTAGCAATCTGCACCCATGTATTACAGATCTTTTGCCGTGATTTGCAGATTTTTTTCAGGAAAGACAGATCTGCCAATCTTGAAAATCTCATTATTTTACTAGTAACAGTCGGCAAATTGGCTGATCATTACCATACACAAGTAGTCTACAGCTCAAATTGATCTGTGAAACCCAACATGTTGGACAACCTTATTTGGCAATTGCAATCACTTTTTGTTGCCAATCGTAAATTGAGGAAGCACTTACTGTACATTGGTGATGGATACATTGGCGATTGGACAATTATCACCAAATCACCAAATTGCCAATCCATAAGAGATGTATAGGGGCCTTTGGAATGTGTGGCCAGGGACTCGAGCCACACAGCTAATATAGCTTTGTGCTGCAGCGTCAAAATGTCAATGCACATAATGTAGAATAAATATGTAATAAGATGTACATTTTTAATACCTGCTACACATACATAATAATTTAATACAGGTTGAGTCTCCCATATCCAAATTTTCCAAAATATGGAATTTGTTTTAACATGACTGAGATAGTGAAACCTTGCTTTTTGATGGTACAACGTACACAAACTTTGTTTAAGGCACAAAAAAATATTGTTTAAAATTACCTTCAGGCTTTGTGTATAAGGTGTATTTGAAACAAAAATGAATTTCATGTTTGTACATAAACTTTGTTTGAGCCACAAAATTATTGAAAATATTGCATGAAATAACCTGCAGGCTGTGTATATAAAGTGTATACAGGTTGAGTCTACCATATCCAAATATTCCGAAATACAGAATATTCCGAAATACAGAATATTTTCAGCATGACTGAGAAAGTGAAACCTTTGCTTTCTGATGGTCCAATGTACACAAACTTTGTTTAAATCACAAAGTTATTAAAATACAGTATAAAATAACCTTCAAACTGTGTGTATAAGGTGTATATGACACATAAATGAATTTCATGTTTATACACAAGCTTTTTTGGATGCACAAAATTATTACAAATATTGTATAAAATTACCTGCAGACTGTGTGTATAAGGTGTATATAACACATAAATGCATTCTGTGTTTAGATTTGGGTCCCATTCCCAAGACATTTCATTATAATATGCAAATATTCTAAAATACGGACTATTCCGATATCCATAATACCCCTGGTCCCAAGCATTTTGGATATAGGAGACTCAACCTGTATAAATCATAAATGCATTCTGTGTTTAGATTTGGGTACCATTCCGAAGATATTTCATTATGGTATGCAAATATTCCAAAATACGGAATATTCCGATACCCCTGGTCCCAAACATTTTGGACATGGGAGACTCAAACTGTATGTACATTTGTAATACCTGCTAACTGTGGTACCAGAAAAATGTTTGGTGACTGCAAAACAGTGTTAGAGTCTGTGTTTGTTGTGGACCCGAAGTGGCAGCAGGAGAGAACACCAGAACAGGTTTAAACTGAAATGAAGGTTGTTTAATGTGAAGGTTGCTAGACATGAACAATAAGATAAACTAAAGTCCAGAAATAACAAACTAATAAATGTGGCAGGAGGAAACTGTAGTGAATGGGAATAAAGGAATGTCCATAACGGTGACAAAGATAAATGAGATGAATCAAGGAAGACTGTAAAAGTGCAATGAATATGCAGGTATACAGAATAGTGGCTGAGAGGGATATCCGGAAATGCTGTGTTGATGACTGAAAGGAGAATCCGGAAATACTGTGATGATGGCTGAAAGAAGAATCTGGTAATGCTGTGTTGATGGCTTAAAAGGAGAATCTGGTAATGCTGTGATGATGGCTGAAAGGAGAATCCGGTAAAGCTGTGATTATGACTGTACAGGCAGGGGCGTATCTATAATGGGTGCAGGGTGTGCGGGGCACACAGACCCCTGGGTCCAGGGGGGCCCTGTACCGCACACCCTGCACCCATAGTTTTACTTACCTCTCCAGAGTCCCACATCGGCCCAGGGTCCGGCACTGTAAAAACTACTGGAAAATGGCCACCGTGGCCATTTTCCCGGTGACCTGCGCATACCTTATAACTCTGGGCGTACTTTAGTGCCCAGAGTTTATAACTCCGGCACTGGCCACCACAGCTCTGTGCACAGCCGGCCTCCAGACAGAGAGGAGGGGGCCCATGTCGGAGACTGCACACGGGCCCCCTCCTCTCTAGAAATGCCCCTGTGTACAGGAATGGATTAGCTGCGGAGACAGGTTTAGGCAGACGTGGGTCTGGTGGAAGGTGCAGGGTGGTCTCCAGCTGAGTGCAAGGCAAGGCAGAGTGGTGCAGGCTGCAGGGAGCCGAAGACAGACAAGGAGCTACTGCAAGCACCGGCATACAGGTCTCAGGTTTAGGAGCGCAGGAACTCTCTCTCACAACTGATGCTGTGAAACACGATGCAATGGCAACTACAGGGCGCTCCAAACACCTTTAAGTACCCAGCAACAGAACATGATAGGCCAGAGAGAGCAGGTGACCCACAGACGATTGGCCTGCTATGTCACATGGCCAAAGACAACATGGTGATGCCAAGACAAACGTGATGTGGAGACGCCACTAGTTTTACCCCTGTCAGGACGGCCCAACACTGGAAGACCTCTGCGTACACACAATGCCAGTCTCCATATGCCAGCTCCACTGCCAGAAGGACCGAGCCACAGCACCCTCACCGATAAGGATTGCAAACCTCCACACCGCGAAACCTGGGTCGTGACAAAAAGGAGTTAAGTCACAGTCCTGGGCAATAGGACAACAGAAACATTGTTTTAAAAATAATTAAAATGTTGGTTAATGTTTTAATATATGATCATGTTACATTTAAATGGTTAGCACTGTTGGCTAGAATTATTATTTCCCAGCACTGTAGCACCAACTGAGGCTTGGTTCTGGAGCCATGTGCCAGCTGTAGATAAGTATTTTTTAAGATATTTGATTTATAAGTAGGCTTGTTATAAAATCCCTTTAATCCGGAGCACCTACGATTTACAGAGGTTCTGTGGCTGATTAAAACCAGATGAAATCCATATGAAATGTAATTCATAGGTGTCAGGGATTAAAGGGATATTATGGCAAGTCTATTTATAAGGTTTTTCCAATTTTATAATTAAATTTTTTATGAAATTTTGTCACAGCAAGTCATGATAATTATCCTGCTCTCAGCAAAAAGACTTTAGTGTTAATTGACCAAACACATTTATTTATCTTAAATGAACATAATAGGTTCTCCTGTGTGTACAATTTAGTATGAAAATTAGAGATGTGCGCCGACCCCCGTGTTTTGGTTTTGGATCTGGATCTACCCTGGTTTTGGATCTGGATTGGTTTTGCCAAAACCTCACCTCCGTGTTTTGTTTTCATGTTTGGATCTGGATTTTTTTTCTTAAAAAAACATAAAAACAGCTAAAATCACATAAAATGGGCCTGTTTTTGTTCCTACACTATAATTAACCTCAATAACATTTATTTCCAGTCATTTCCAATCAATTTTGACCACCTCACAATATTATTTGCTTAATCTAGTTAAGGCCAAAAGGTTGCATCCAGCTAGCTGGCTGACTAAGCTAAGTGACACAGTGGGCGGCACTAACATGTGGCAGTTCAGTTTCTAATTTCCAACATGGATACAGTGTGTTGTACAGAGTGGGTTGGATACACCAATAGTGCACTTACTGTGACAGCAGTGTCGGCAGAGCAGGGTTGCTGATGGTGTCCTCCTCAGGACATGGAATGGCAGTGCGGCGGTGCTGGCAGTGTCCTCAGTGAAGGGTACCGGTGATGTCGGCAGTGCGTGGGTGCCAGCGGTGTCTTTAGTGCAGGTTTTCTGGCTGTGTCAGCAGTGCAGGGGTGTCAGCAGTGTCTTTAGTGCAGGTTTGCTGGCTGTGTCTGCAGTGCAGGGGTTTTCTCAATGCAGGGTGCTGGCGGTGTTGGCAGAGCAGGGGTTCCAGCGATGTCCTCAGTGCTGACTATCGGCAGTGCAGGGGTGCTGGTGGTGTCCTCAGTGTGGGAGTGTCGGCAGCATCGGCAGTGTGGGGGTCGCTGACAGTGTCCTCAGTATGTTGGGCAGCAGTGCAGGAGTGTTGGCAGTGGTGGTGTCGGCAGCAGGGGATGCTGCCAGTGGGGGTGCCGGTGGTGTCGACAGCAGGGGGTGCCGGCGGTGTCAGGTGGCGGGGGATGATGGGCGCCATCTTCTTTTCTTCTTTTGTGCTGTTTTCAATGGGCTTAACGCTGATTGGCTGAGAGCCGTGACAGATGGCTCTCTCAGCCAATCAACATTAAGCCAGCTGAAAACAAAACCTCGTGACTTGACAGAGGGGTCGCAAGGTTTTGCCTCGGGTCAGGGACTCGGGGCAGGCCGGGAGATCCGAGGTGTGCTCGGATCGCCCCGGATCCCCCAAATTGGGTGGGTTCGGATCTCTTAGATCCAAACCCGCTCATCTCTAATGAAAATATACCTTTGATTATTTTATTCTTTTGAATCAAATTGTTGTGTAAAGCCAAATAGATAGTTTGATTGGATTGGGTATGGAATACCAGTCCAGCGCTCAGGATTCCAGCAGTCAGAATCCTGACTTCGGCATCCCAACAGGGTTGGGATACCGGCACCAGCAGGAAAGTATCCTAACACTACCCCTACCCCTAAACCTAACCCTCCCTCCCTGCAGCCTAAACCTAACCACACTTCTCCAGCAGCCTTAACCTAACAACCCCCTCCCCCCCGCAGCCTTCACATAACCCTCTCCCCTGCAACCTAAGCCTAATCCTCACCCATAAGCGTAGCCCTAATCCCTAAGCCTAACACTCCCCCTAAACACAATACTTAACGTCGGGGTGCTGGCGGTTGGGATGCCGGCACCAGGATTCTGACTGGTTTCGGGATTCTGGCACTGGCATTCTGAGTGCTGGCATCCTGAAAGCCGCGATATGAACTACTGTACATTCTAATTTCTTTTTGTGTGGCAAATATTGAGCATTAAGACAATTGACCGGTTCCTATCAACCAAAGTTATATTTAAAGGCATCATTTCCTGTTGCTACTTTTTACATGTAAGGTTTGTGAATCAGCCTTAAGTTAATTAAAGAGGCAGTGAAGCTGGTTTACCCCCTAATATACCATCTTGAACATGTGTGTATCATCTGAACGTCTAATAGCGTTTTCTATGCTGTGATATTCCTAGTATCTTCCACTGGGAAATAAGTGGCCAGTGGTGATTTAGCTGACACAAACCAGGTAGTATTGCATCAGCATGACCACACATACCCAGAATAACAGGTGGTTATTGATGGTGAGAATACCTATACCTCAGGAGCAGAGCTGGATACTGTAGGAGGAGTGTCCTAATTGTGAGGGCAATATGCGAATAAACAATATGCGAGGTGCCATGCTCTGTACAAGAGGGGGGTGTGGGTAATTAGCAACAACCCTTCTCTCTGTGCCCCTGCTTAGGAGTGGTATAGTAAACCCACTTAGGTTACTCCAGGAGATAGGTAACTTCCTTGCAACTATATTGGCCTGTGGAGTAAGGCTATCTGGTCACAGTATATATTGTTTTTCATACAATATACTAAAGTACATGAGTTGCAAGACTTTTAGATGTTGCTCATTAGTTACATAAGCTTTACAAATTACCACGGACCCCTGCAAAAGAGTTTGGGCTTCACGACTGTTAACTCACAGTTAGGCACAAGGGATTAAAGAGAAGAGAGATGGCTTGAGGCATGACCATGAATTTGAACTAGGAGGTTTCTTTAAAATGCAGTACAGAGTTGCACAGAATGCCTAGAAGGTTAGCAATATAGTGGTTGACACAATGTAGTGCAATGAGGCCTGAGTCATAAGGTTGTCTGGAAGTATACTAGTTATCACAGTGTAACTCCAAGAGGCACAGACAGTCCATAAGGTTTGAGTTATTAATACTTTTTTTATGGAGTGCTGGGAGGCACAATACAGTAGAGGTGTATGTTTATACACAATGCATCACAGGGAGGCAGGAGGCATCAGGAGGTGTAGAACAGGGGTCATGGAGAGTCAAGACAAAGTAGCAGTAGACATTACAATATACTAGGAGACACCAGGAACCTGAGAGAGCCAAGATGTCAGCCATCTAGAAAGTAGGATGAAGATCTGGCACTAACAGTAATCTAAGCCAAAATGGAGGGAAAGCCAGTCATTGACTCAGCCAATCACATGTTTGAAATTTACAGGAAGGAAGCCAGCACAGCATTTGTGGAAAGAGGTAGGTCTGTATCATTCTGGTTCCATAATGAGCTGAAGTATTACCCAGAGCCAGCAAGGGGAAACCTATTACCCTGGACCCAGTAACTCTTAGCGAAGGTCGTAGAGTGATTGACAGGAAGTACCGTTTGGGGGTGGTGATGGGGGAAGTGGTCGGTAAAACACAGGCATGCCAGTACATTTGAACGCCGTTGCAGGGGTGTGCATAAATTAGCCACTCCAATGCCATACACAGCGTGGGCTTTCACTGCATGCAATGAAGTTGGCAATTCCTGAGTAAGGTCAGACCTTGTGCAAGTGTGCGCAAGGCTGCGATTGTACTCGTTGTTACTGATGGTTTTGCAGTTTTGCTAAGTATTATGGATGTGTGTATGGTAAAGGGAGCGTCCTTATGTTAGGCTGCATATGGCATTGCAAAAGGAAAAAATGGGAGTCCTCAGATATCAGCGCTTATATAATACTGCACAAAGTTCATCAATAATCACGTAATTTATAATGCGTATCTGTGGAAGAACAAAGTCCCCTTCTTTCTCCTTGTCCTTTCTTCTCTTGATGCCTCAGAAGTACATGTGGACAAAAAAGAGAGAAGAGACAAAGGGACAATCTGTTGGTCCTTTTCTCACGATAATATGGCAAGTACACTAGAGTCAGGTATAGATCTTATCATGTACCCAGACTCACATTGGTAAGTGGGTAGGCAACCCTATAAAGGTATCTTTAATCTTCTATCGTACCGTCTGTTTCATATATCAACAAATATCAAACCGGTGAAATAAGTTGATGAGCGTACCATACTCACATCAATTGCAAGGTGTTCTCTCATGTAAACAGTGGCGGGCTGGGCCGGGGGGCAGGGTGCCATGTGCCCCCCGGGCCGCAGCGTCATTCAGGCCACGGGCTGCGGGCACTCTGTGTCACTGTGACACAGACTGCACTGCGTGTGTAGTGCTGACCGGACGGAGTTCGGTCAGCGCAACACAAGTGACAAACACAGCCGCCGGCTCCGGCAGCTGTGTGTTTGTTGTAAGCAGCAGCCAATGAGAGTCTGTCAGACTCTCATTAGCTGCTGCTGCGCCCACTGCGGGAGCTGCTCCATCTTCCGGCTCCCGCAGTGGGTAATGGAAGGGGCGTCATGATGTCATATGACGTCTCTCCCATAATGCAAAGCGGCCCGGCCCGGGAAGGACAGACGGAGGAGCGGATGGCGACGGCGGGAGCGGGGATTCAGGTAAGTGGGTTTTTTTTTACTATGTGTGTCTACTGGGGGGGGACCACTACTGGGGGCACTGCAAGGGGGGGACTACTACTAATGGGGGCAATATAAGGGGGGGACTACTACTACTGGGGGCACTACAAAAGGGGGACTACTACTACTGGAGGCACTACAAGGGGGGCACTACTACTACTGGGGGCACTACAAGGGGGGCACTACTACTACTGGGGGCCCTACAAGGGGGGAACCAGTACTGGGGGCACTACAAGAGGGAGGGACTACTACTGGAGGCACTACAAGGGGGGGGCACTACAAGGGGGGACCACTACTGGTGGCACTGTAAGGTGGAGACCACTACTGGGGGTACATCAAGGAGGGGACTACAACTGTGGTAACTACTACTGGGGGCACTACAAGGGGGGGACTACTACTACAATGGGGGACTACTACTACTAGGGGCACTACAAGGGGAGGGGACAACTACTAGGGGCACTGCATAGGGGGGAGGGGACTACTACTAGGGGCACTACATAGGGGGGAGGGGACTACCACTAGGTGCACTACATGGGGGGAGGGGACTACCACTGGGGGCACTGCATCGAGGGACCACTGCTGGGGGCTCTATAAAAAGGGCAATACTGGGGGTACTGCATAGGGGGAGACTACAACTGGTGCCACTATTTAAGGGGCAATGCATAAGGGTTACCACTATTGGGGCCCTTCATGGGGAGTGGACTGCTACTGGGGGCACTATATAAGGGGCACTGCATAGGGGTACCACTACTGGGGGCACTATATAAGGGGCTTACTACTTGGGACACAAGGTGCATTGCACAGGGGGTACCACTACTAGGGGCACTGTATAAGGGGCACTGCATAGGGGGGGATCACTACTGGAGGCACTATTGGAGGCCTGCATAAGGGGGTCCTCTCGCGCACGCACATTCTTCGGGCCCCCTGGCTACATGCTACTCCTCTGCCAGGGCCGCCTGCATGCATTTGCCCCCCAGGCTAAAAGTTGCCAGCCAGCCCCTGCATGTAAAGGTTCTTTTTCCAAGGATGGTTCTATGATGAGAATGAATTTTCAATATGTATTTATTTTAGCAAAATAAAAAAACTTTTAAAAGGCTTGAACAGTTATACATCAAATGATTAAAAATAAAATCACATAAAACAGAGTGTATATCTACCAACGCGTTTCTACACGCAGGTCTTTATCAAGGCAGTAAATTCATTCTCATCTCGAAACCTTTACATGAGAGAATGCATTGCAATTGATGTGAGTATGGTACGCTCATCAAATTATTTCACCGGTTTGATATTTGTTGATATTTGAAACAGACGGTACAATAGAAGATTAAAGATACCTTTATAGGGTTGCCTACCAACTCACCAATGTGAGTCTGGGTACGTGATAAGATCTATACCAGACTCTAGTGTACTCATCATATTATCGTGAGAAAAGGACCAACAGATTGTCCCTTTGTCTCTTCTCTCTTTTTTGTCCACATGTACTTCTGAGACATCAAGAGAAGAAAAGACAAGGAGAAAGAAGGGGACTTTGTTCTTCCACAGATACGCATTATAAATTACGTGATTATTCATGAACTTTGTGCAGTATTATCTAAGCGCTGATATCTGAGGACTACCATTTTTTCCTTTTGCTGTATGTATTTAGTGTTGGGTGGACACTAGGAGTCTTCATCTGAAATTGGCAGCTATTAGGTTGCGCTTTGAAGTGGGTCAATTTTTATCTTGTGTGTGCTAACGATACTGGATCAGAAACTCTATACACTCCTTCCTATACCTTCTAATATCCTGCCTATACCTTCTAAGGATGATGCTAATTTGCATACACAGTCATACAGTAAATAAAGACTTAAGACCTGGAATCTGTGGTTCCAAAGCACAAGTATTATTCAGGTAAAAGTACAGTCAGTTACACGCTATTGATCCAGACACAATTCGGTGCAAAGGAATTATACAGACCCAAGTACAGTATACATATGCAGCGCTTCCGGACCAGATGTTAGGCATCAGCAAGAAACCCCTCATCTATCAGCATTCAGCATGAAGACTAAAGACCCAGTGTTGGAGCACACATATTTATACCCCCCAGGAATAGACAACACAATAGAGAAGTTTGTTGCTAATGCTATTGGTTCCCAAGGGGGATACATCTGTTACAGAGCATTTAACAGGCTGATTCAAATAGATACAACTCAGCCTCCAACAACTGAGGGTCCCTAGATTCCCACCACATGCAACATCCTAACAGTTATTCATATCATATACATTTTGTTGCTTGAAGTCTCTGCGGTCCATAAGTTGAGAATGCATGATGTGATCTCCCCACCGATAATACCGGAATACTGTGGAAAGAGTATGCATCAGTACAAAACCAAATACCGCTTACTTATCATGTACAAACCCTTAGTTACCAAACAATCTTTATTTCATAGCATTTATACTTAATGAACAAGTTTAAATCTTATACCTTAGAGCTTATGAAACCTTGTATGTGAATATGTAATGTGTGAGTATGCGGGGTTTGATATAAAGATGCTAGTTAACTGGGGACAGATGCATGCGCATTTAGAACCTAAACGGTGTTTTCATATAGGATCTTATGCATTCGCTAATATACGACTAGTTAACAGCGCAATTGTGCATATTACTGTGTATATGAGAAATGATGAAAGATGCAATCGCATGGTGCTAATAGTAATCTCGCCATATGTACTTAATTGTGAGTTTATCTAAAATGGCACTGTGGCGGCCATTCGCAAAATGGCATCTTGCGATTTCATTTTCAAGATGGCATCTTGCGGCCAGTCGCAAGATGGCGTCGCCGTGATACAATTTTCAACTGATCTTGTCTCAGCCAATTATCCAGCTTTGACAGTCCACCCTTTGATAGCAAACAACATGCTATCACAATCTACTTTTTGAATTTAATTTAGGCTTACATTTACATATTATTTAGTGTTATTGTGGGATGGCACAAGGTGGTTCTTAATCCATCAATAATGTGTCTCTGGGTGGGGACATAAAACTACTATTATACGCACACCGCGGATCTTGAAAGATCATGTGAAAAGTGCGGGAATGCACCAGTCTTATAAAAGCAGTCTTGGAGGGAAATTAAGACTTTACATTATCTGAGGTGTTCTAAAAATAACATTTCAATAATACATTCTATGCACGTCTAAATATAATACATCAAATGATGGTATTTCCTAGTTCAGGGTTGTAATGCAGTTCTATATTTACCTCGGTATTCATATTGTCATTACTGACCATCATCATAGTTTCATTCTTGCGTTTTACTCTATTTTTACATTTTCCACACTTCAACACAATAGGAACACACCAGATGCATATGCCAATTATTATGATGACAATCAGTATAAGGATCAAGAATTTGCCTATGCTAGCGATCACTTCCTGGACCCATTCCCCTAGACATGAGAACCATTTTACTGGGTTCAGCCATGAAACCCATCCTTCTATCATTTCCCCTACTTCAGCCACTGAAGCATTATGGTTTTTATGAAACTCCCATTTTAGCTGCAGAATTTCATCCATCTTTCGGTCTATCACCTCCTCGGGGTCACTGGTATCATTGGTGACATAGGTGCAACATTTTATTCCGAACTGGGGGGCTAACGTTACGCAATACCCTCCAGTAACAGCAGTTAAATAATTCAACACTAGCCTGTGTTGCACCAGTTCTTTCTTGTATGCTTGCAATTCTTTCCCTGTATACCTGAATGTGTCATCGTACATCTCAGTGATATTATCTTTCAGTTTAGCAAGTTCCTGAATATACCTAAAATTTAATGTACCCCAAGCAATCCTGGTGGGATCCAGTGTGACTAAAACTGGAAAGCCAGTTGTCTCGCTGATTAACTGAGTGGCTTTATGCACATCACCAGGTATCATATTTCTTTTGCCTCTGTGTTCATATTGTGTGTAAAGATATGGTGACGGTGTGTTTTTATGTATACCAAGCATTTCAACATGTGTGAGGGTCATAACTTCTGGAACTATTCTTCCCAGGTAACACAAACCTTCCGAACTCGGGGAGAGCCATTTATACGCTTTTCTTCCACATATGAAATATACATTATCAGGGAGAACATAAGGAATGGTATGCATCATTATCATTAAGCACATTTCCCTTGCAAACAATCCTATTTCTGGGTCTTCCATCTGGTACATGCAAGTTTCTGGGTGTATTATTTTAGCACAATAACCATTTGGCACCTTACCAATAATTTCTTTGGTGGAACTCAATGTATACCGATACCTAAAATGTTTCCCACCAGATTTAATTGAGCATAACAGATCATGGTTTATGGACTCATTATCAGCTCTTTGTGAGAAGGTCATCATCTGATTAATCCCCATCACTTCCCAACTCCTGGGTTTATTGGGGTTGGTTATGTTTAAACACAAAAGTGATCTATCTACTTGGAGTTTGAAATAAGGTGGTTTGGATGAGAGGAACTTTCCATTCAATGTTTTCCCTTTCTGTAATTCTAAAATTTCCGTGATATTCAGCGGAAATGGCACCAACCCTACATTATGCTGTCCCTGTGGCACATGTGAACACACCCAGCAATCAGTTTGATTTAACACTTTGCCTACCATGCTATGATAATCCTCTAAGGGATACCCACCCCAGTATGGGTTATATTTAGGCTGGCACCGTTGGATACAGTTCTCATCAACTAGGGACCCACATAGCTCACAAATACAGGAATCTTCAGACGATAAACCTTCACAACATCCCAGAGTATCCGGAAATTAACAATAACAGTACTAAGATTGGTCAGACACTCCCCTGATTGGCATTGCACTCCTCCTGACTCCACTCCATCAGCACTGCCATCAGCTCTCATTTCCTCGATTGGTCTCCCAACACAGAAACTGGATATTCCCGAACTGACCAAGATGGTGAACACTCTAAAAGAGAATATGAAAATGAACACAGCAGGCCCGTCCATTGTCACAACAAAACCTGCAAATTTCTTTTAGTTCAGGTATCTCACTACAACCTTTTCAATCCTCCCGGAACAAGCTCGCGAGCGACAGGTCCACGTTATCAGCCTTGTCTCTGACAGTTTCTCCACCAGTTGATTGACCTTTTTGCAGTGAGTGGAATGGACCCAGGTATCTCTCTCGGCCACCTTCAAGATGTAGTACTTGTCAGCAGCACCTGGTATGGACCTTCCCATCAATCAGTCAAACAACCTGAATGCAAGAAATTTCTTATCATAACATATTCTCCTGGTTCAACATCATGACAGTTAGTTTCAGGCATATCATTAGACAACAATGTCAATTTCTGCTGCTGTTGCTTTAACTGCTTACTCATTGATATAAGATACTTTACAGTTACCTCGTTGTTACCCTTCAGGTCTTCCTGTGGACTTATAATCAAATGAGGTTGTCTACCGAACAGTATTTCAAATGGGGACAGATTTAGAGGGGGTCTAGGAGTGGTCCTTATGCAATGTAGGACCAAAGGCAACGCTTCTGGCCATCCTAGTCCAGTCTCTGCCATGATTTTACTTAACTTATTTTTAATAGTCCCGTTCATCCTCTCTACCTTGGCACTGGCTTGCAGTCGGCAGGGGGTATGAAGTCGGCTATTAATACCCATCAGCTTACAAATATTTTGAAAAACATTACCTGTGAAATGAGTACCCCTGTCACTCTCAATGATTTTAGGATTACTGTACCTGCATACAAATTACTGAACTATTTTCTTGGCAGTAAACGCAGCAGTATTAGTGGCCGCTGGGTAGGCCTCAACCCAGTTAGAAAATACATCAGTGCACACTAATACATACTTAAGGTTCCTGCAGGGTGGTAATTGGATGAAATCAATTTGTATCACCTGTAAAGGTCAAACAGTCGGTGGAATGTGGGATGGTTTGGTAAGGATCGCTTTCCCTATGTTCTTCCTCAAGCAGGTCAGACAGGACATCGCTATCTTTTCTGCTTGTGAAGAAAAACCTTGTGAGCACCAGTATGCTCTCACCAACTTTCACATACCTTGTTTGCCCAGATGAGTTAGACCGTGTGCTGCCTCAGCCAGGCTGGGGTAATATGCCTTGGGGGCTACTGGCTTACCTTGTCCATCCCTCCAGAGCCCGGAGGACTCTTGCCCACATCCCTTGGACTTACAAATGGATCTTTCCTGAATTGAACACAAATTTTGCATCTCAATTAATTTCAGCATATCAATTGTTTGGAAAGACATAATTTTTTCAGTTGGAGAAAACATTTTTAACCCTGCTGCCCATTTTGCAGCTTCATTGGCTCTGTTGTTGGCCAGTGACACCGGATCATCCTCACATGTATGGGCTTTACATTTAATTACTGCCACCGCTTTGGGCAGTTGGATTGCTTCTAAAAGATGTTTTATGTGTCGGGAATGTGCAACTGGTGTGCCTGCTGCTGTCATAAAATTTCTCAGATGCCGTAGAGCCCCAAAATCGTGCACCACCCCGAACGCATACCTCGAGTCAGTGTAAATGTTAGCAGATTTGCCTGCTGCCAGTTCACACGCTCTAGTTAGTGCTACTAACTCTGCCACCTGGGCTGAGTGAGGAGGACCAAGAGGCTTAACTTCTATGATGTCTGTGTCATTTACAACAGCATAACCTGTACATAATTCACCTGTGTCTGTTTGTCTATGACAACTCCCATCCATATAAAAATCCACATTCTCTAAAGGTGTGTCTGTAAAGGTAAAGCCAAAATAGAAAAACCTGGGATCCACATTCTACAGTATCCACACATTACCAAGAAGGTACGAATTTGCTGTTGATTCTGCGGCAGTGTCATGTTTTGTATGGCCTGGATTCTATCTGTTGTAAGATGTCATAAACCCTGGGTTAGGCAGTGTCTCAAATATTTTACTCTGGATTGGCACGGCTGTAGTTTGTCCTTAGCCACTTTGTGTCCTGTATGCGAGAGATGAAGTAACAAAAGTTTAGTATCATTTAAACATGACATACACGAGTCAGAACATAGCAATAAATCATCCACATATTGAATTAGAACAGATCCATTGGCAGCTTGAAAAGATTGTAAACAGTCGTGCAATGCCTGGGAGAAGATACTGGGGCTGTCTCTGAAACCTTGTGGTAACCATGTCCATGTGTATTGTCAGGGTGGAGAGGCACAGAGAAGAAGGCAGAACAGAGGTCAATGACAGTGAAATGGGTTGCATTTGGTGGGATCTGCATCAGAATGACAGCTGGATTTGGCACTACAGGGAATTGGCTCTGTACCACCTTATTAACACCTCTAAGGTCTTGTACCCGCCTATAACCACTCCCACCACTCTTTTTCACTGGACTGTTGGCTATACTAGCTGTACGAACTAAAATTCCCTGTTGCGATAATTGCTCAATTATTGGACAAAACCCCTAATTCTACCTCCTGTTTTAGGGGGTATTGGGGAATTTTTGGAGCTTGCCTACCGCCTTTTAAATTTACCATTACAGGGCTTACATTTGCTATTAATCCAGTGTCCTGTCCATTCTTAGTCCAAAGGGAATCTGGAATTTGGGACAACATTTCATCTACCTGGGATGGATTTTCATTTAAACTTGTAGAGTGATACATTATCCTTTGGGGAGTGTTCAATATATCCCGCACCTCGTGTGCAACTCTCTCTGGGATATCTAAAAATATACCATCAGGGGTGCAGTATATAACACATCCCTTCTTACATAACAAGTCTTTACCCAGCAGGTTAGTAGGAGCTGCAGCAGCCAGAAGGAAAGAATGCCTGGTATGCAATGGTCCAATAGTAACCTCTGTGGACATTGTTAAAGGATAATGTTCCACTTTACCTGTTACACCCATTGTTGTTACTGTCTCGTTGGTCAGCTGTAAATTAACGGGAGATTTTATCACTGACCTGGTCGCCCCTGTGTCTACAAGAAAAGGATATTCAGTATCAGCTACATCATCCATCATGACCGATTCTTCCCTAGTACTTCCCATTAACCTGACTATCTGTAGACTACAGGTATGATCTGACCCCTAGCATTGGCTACCATTCTCCAATAAAGCATTTACGCCCACAATTGGAGCTGGTGCCTTCTGGACATTTGCTGGTCTCTGTGCATATCCCTTATGGGGATATCCAGGTCTTCCCTGACTTGGGGTTCCTACTCTTTTTACTGTACAGTTTCTACTTAAGTGTCCTGTTTGTTTACAGTTAAAACATGTTCGTGGATCGGGTGAAGACATGTGTTGTTGTGAGGTTTGAGCAGAGGGTAAAGGTGGTGGATAAGGGTAAGGGTATTGTGGGGGATATGAAGTTTGTGAGTAGTATGGGACCTGTGGTTGTATCGGGTTAGTAGGATAGAGCTGTGCTTGTTGTTGCGTAGGGTTAGTGAGGGCATATACTTGTTCAGATGTAAGTGTGTGTGCAGGTGCAAGTGTGTCTGTTGGCTGTGATGTCAACGTCATTCCCTCCAGAGCTTGGATTTTTCGCTCTGGGCTTCTCTCTTCTTTGAGATGTTTTTATCATGTTTGATGGCGGTTTCTATGAGGGTATCTATTGTGAGTCCCCGCCAGCCAGGCTGTGAGGTCTGAACCCGGGTTTTTAAACTCTCTTTCAGATCGTCCATGAGTACCGTGACTATCATTCCCCTGTGGTGAGTGCTATCTTTAATATCTTCTAACCCAGTGTACTGGAAATTATATACCCAATTGAGTTACAATGCGGGAAATGTTACCTTGGTTTACTTGGTCTGTTAAGAGAACATCACCATCCAATACACAATCCGTGATAAATTTTGTCACGTCGGTATAGCGTGGTAGACAGGCCCTTAACACCACACGCCAATCTTTATTAGTGGGCTCATGTGAACTACCCAAATTTCTCCAAAATTTTTGACATTTGGCTAGTTCCTTTTTGGGATCGGGGAAATCATTTATGATGGAATTTAGTTCTGGTCTTGTCCAAGGACAATGCATTACTACTTCCCTCATGGGCACTACACCGTTCGCATCTGCATTTCCATTTGGAACGGTTAATGTCCGAATGGGATGCAGACTGGTAGCGCTGCTACCTTTGACCTGGTTACCTGGCTGGGGGTTTAATCTGCTGCTGCTACGTATGGTATGAACAACTTCCTCTATGGGTGCAGAGGGTGTTAACACTTCCCTTGCTGTTACCGATGGAGATGGCGGCACCACTCGTGATTGTGGTGATGCAGCATCTATCATTTGCACAGCATGGGAAATGGCAGACATTACAATAGTCTCATCATCCACATCATAAACATTGTCTTTATGGTTGCTTAAGAGAGGGTACAAATTGCTTGTTACATTTTTATGATTTTTGGTAACTGTACTTGCACCTCCATCCACATAAGGTGGGGGAGGTGAGCGTGAACTGCTGGCGGTACTCCCCACAACGCTACCTTGCTGCACGTGCACGCCATTTTGCGGCTCACCCGTATTGCAATTTAGCGTCGTGGATGTATTCTCTGGCAATGTGCTCGTGACGCTAGTTTGCGTCGCTTGCACATTTTTAAGCCACGCATCCCCTTCATGCTGCCACAGTTTTAAACATTCATAATATTGAACCTTTTTCTCTCAGGAGCGCATCAGGGATGTGATCCCGGACATTATCTAATAAATTGTTATCAAAATTACCAATTCAGGGAAACGGTCTAATACTCTTCATCGTCATTTTAAACCATACATCACAATACCTTATTGCTTAAGTACCGTACTTAGTATGCATAATACAATGATCTGATCGGTGCCTCCATTAGCAGCACATCATTGTCTAACATCTCTACTGTTTGTGCGGCTCCCATTCTGAGACAAAAATCCTACACTTTTCAATAAAGATTTAAACGGGTGAAAGACAATCAAGATACTTTCACTTACCTGTGGACGATTTAAGTCGGCGGCGCCCACACACCTGGGTAAGATTTGAAAAAGGCAACTTCCACACCCGGATAAGATTTAGTAAGGCAACTTCCACACCTATGGAAGTTTGTATGTCGGCTACTTCCACGCAGCTCTCTACAACAAAGACAACATGTACACCTGCTACTGTGTATAGAACGGTAAAGCTGCTTACCGAGCGACTAGCACTTAGCCCTTAAAGGTCATACGGTACCTCTAACTGTAGGGAACAAGTTACCCCTACCAACAAACACTCACTGTTACACACTTTTTCCTGCACAGAAAAAATATACACGTTAACCCAGATATTGATAACAATTGAAAAAAAATGTAAACCTCAACGGCTTTATTTAAACAAGTGGCAGCACAACCGGAAGTACGTATACGCTATTGTGCGACCAATCGCATACACAATAATGCGATTACCACACAACCGTATGACAACCTTTAGCTGCGTAGACAAAAGTGCATCTTTGCTGTGCACAAACCTGCGACTCAGCCGCGTACTCAATACTGCGGCACCCCTTTAAACGTTAGGTTCTATCAACAGAGGAAAACAAACTTTTTCCTCTCTTGTCCCTGGATTCTACTCAGCTTCCTTGATTCACACAGAAATGGATAGCGACCTTTCAGCACAAAGCGTTTGCAGGTAAACCCTGCATGTGGCCACTCCACCCTTTGCTGAAATATCGATAGCCGTATGTATCATGTGAGCAGGTAAGTGACTTCACTACGAGCCCCCAACTAATGATACTGGATCAGAACCTCTATACACTCCTTCCTATACCTTCTAATATCCTGCCTATACCTTCTAAGGATGACGCTAATTTGCATACGCAGTCATACAGTAAATAAACACTTAAGACCTGGAATCTGTGGTTCCAAAGCACAAGTATTATTCAGGTAAAAGTAGAGTCAGTTACACGCTATTGATCCAGACACAATTCGGCGCAAAGGAATTATACAGACCCAAGTACAGTATACATACGCAGCGCTTCCGGACCAGATGTTAGGCATCAGCAAGAAACCCCTCATCTATCAGCATTCAGCACGAAGACTAAAGACCCAGTGTTGGAGCACACATATTTATACCCCCCAGTAATAGACAACACAATAGAGAAGTTTGTTGCTGATGCTATTGGTTCCCAAGGGGGATACATCTGTTACAGAGCATTTAACAGGCTGATTCAAATAGACACAACTCAGCCTCCAACAACTGAGGGTCCCTAGATTCCCACCACATGCAACATCCTAACAGTTATTCATATCATTTACTTTTTGTTGCTTGAAGTCTCTGCGGTCCATAAGTTGAGAATGCATGATGCGATCTCCCCACCGATAATACCGGAATACTGTGGAAAGAGTATGCATCAGTACAAAACCAAACACGGCTTACTTATCATGTATAAAACCTTAGTTACCAAACAATCTTTATTTCATAGCATTTATACTTAATGAACAAGTTTAAATCTTATACCTTAGAGCTTATGAAACCTTGTATGTGAATATGTAATGTGTGAGTATGCGGGGTTTGATATAAAGACGTTAGTTAACTGGGGACAGATGCGTGCGCATTTAGCTACTAAACGGTGTTTTCATATAGGATCTTATGCATTCGCTAATATACGACTAGTTAACAGCGCAATTGTGCATATTACTGTGTATATGAGAAATGATGAAAGATGCAATCGCATGGTGCTAATAGTAATCTCGCCATATGTACTTAATTGTGAGTTTATCTAAAATGGCGCTGGGGCGTACATTCACAAAATGGCATCTTGCGATTTCATTTCCAAGATGGCGTCTTGCGGCCAGTCGCAAGATGGCGTCGCCGCGATTCAATTTTAATCTGATCTTGTCTCAGCCAATTATCCAGCTTCGACAGTGCATATGGCATTGCAATTACAATCATTAGTTTATCTTCGCAGTGAGATTACTGATTCAGGCCCTTTGAAGATAGACAAATCACCACCAATAGCAGCACATGTAAGCTACACAACATTAGCACTTATTCCTGCACCATACTCTCATCTATATCAAAGAAATGTACTAATAGTACCACCACCGGAATCTTCATACAGTGTTTATTGATATTGATTTTTACCATCATCACTTTACAAAGATATTTGTTTTGCTTTTTAATTGTTGGTTATTTGATGTTAAATTGTGTATATTAACATTTGACTAAGAACATTTGTGTTCCAGAATGTGGTTTACTTTTCTAAATAAAAATGAAAACATTTTTTTTAAATATATTACTATTATAAACAATAACAATATTTAATCAAATGTAGAACAATCATTTGAGGGACATTATATTAGTTGTTTACATTTTATTAAATTGCCAGGGAATTTCCACAGCAGGAGAAACAAAATACTTGGCAATCTGACTTATTTTGAGTACATATCATTTATTTTTAATAGCTGACTATGGCCCTCATTCAGAGCCGCACGTTAATAACAGTACGCTCGTTGCGTTCCGATGTTGACTAACCGCGCATGCGTCGGTGTTACACCGCGCATGTGCGTACGGCAGATTGCGAGCTTTTTTTCTCTCGTTCCTAAAATAGCGTACAGGAAGTGACATGTCAAATGTGATTGACAGAACAGGGCGTTTTTGGGTGTTGACGGGGGTGGAGATGAAAAAACGCAGGCGTGGCGAGGCGTTTTTGGGGCGTACATACATTAGCAGATGCGAACGTCAAATGTGTTCGGACCGTCTCATACGTCACTGGAACATCCGCTTTCCCTTCAAAATGCTCGCACAGCTTAGGGTCAGGATTACTCGACCACATTGGCGATGGCCTTCTCCTCCGTCCCGGGACTCCACGATGGTGCAGCGATTAATCGTGGCTGGTCAGTAAAGTAATTAGTGTTGGATTGAAATCCGGCTTGGTATGTGTTTGGAAAGCAGTTTATTGGGATAGCACAAAAGCGTACGCAGGTGGAAATCAGAGCTGCTAATGTCATGATTACATAATCAATTAGCGTACATTTTTGGGCTTTTATTTTGGCCACAATTTGGTGGTTATGGCCTATTGTAACAATAATGTCATCATCTTTTAATTAGCTCCCCTTTTTTTTTGTTTACTGTGGAATTTGCATCGCTATGTGTTTTTTTAAACGTTCCTTAAAGAGGCCTTTTTTTTAAAAAAAGAGGGTCAGTTTTTGCGTTTAAGGCCAGGATTAAATGTAACCCATTTGTACAATAATGTCACAATACAATGTCAGTGTTTTGTTTTTAATTTATTGTTTACACACAAACAAATTGGCATAATATTGTATTGCCTTTTTTTGTGGCCAAGATATTTGATCAAAAAAAAAAAAAAACATAACTACTAACATAAGCGTAAATACAAAATTTAAAAACATTTCACAAGAAAGGAGAGGGAAGTTTTGACCAGAAAGGAATATGAGCCAAGCACAGAAGGAAAGTGGGAAAAGTCGCCATTGCTGTCACCGTTTTCTCGCCCGTTTGGCTGGGTGAGGGTGGGCGCCAGACCGGGTCCGGGATGCCATCGGGCTGGCCTGTCCAGAGGCAGATGTTGTGGCCTCTGGACTAGGCACAGGGCTAGGCACATTTGGAGGATTGCCTGATGTTGTGCCAGAGGTAGAGGATCTGGATGTTCCGGCAGGAAGGGAGGTCGGCTCCACCATGTGCTGGCGAACGAGCTGCTCCAGGGCATCGGCGATGCGGATGTTGGCCCTGGTATTTTCCGCCAGGGCCTGAGCAATGGTCACGTTGGCCGCAGCATTTTGCTCCAGGGCCTCAGCCACCCGTATCAGACTGGCGTCCATCCTCTGCAGAATCTCCGTATGGCAATCCGATTTAAAATTGAGTTCTGTGAGGAGGCCCACTGCCTGCGAGGGGGCACGCCCTGGACTGGCTTCTGCAGGGTCCTCAGCCGGATGTACTGGTTCCTCCCCTGCAGAGTCAGCAGAAATTCTGCGGCCAAGGCTCCCCTCTGGAGCAGACTCATCCGCCTCTGTCTCTGTTAGGAAATTGGAGAAAAGACTCACATTAGAATCTACATATTGGCACAATAGCATTTCTGAGTTGGTGACATCACAAGACTTACCTTGGCCAACATGAGGAGCCGCAAAGTCTGGCATGTCCGTATCCATGTTGGACACGCCAAACACCTCCACAGCCTGCACACACCCCTGTGCCATCTCTTCTAAGTCTGTCAACTCCAATGACACAGGGGTGGGACCCCCACCTGTCCCCCTTGCATGCCTAGCCCTGTCGGCAAGTTTTTGTTTTAGACGATATTTGAAGTCTGCCCATCTGTGGAATGAATTTGGAACCATTATCCTTTTTTTTACAATGGGGTTTGTTTATAGGATGGGAAAGTGTTTACTTACCGCCGTTTGACATCCCGGGCTAGACGGACATAATCACCCACCCTATTGACAGCAACGGCGACCTCCTCCCACATTCTCCACTTCTGGCTTTGGCTCATATTCCTGGCTGCCTGGGGCAGGATGTCAACGCACTTCTGGATCAAAACCTCCATCTCCTTGCTTGTGAAATGTGGCTGCCTTTTTTTTTTTGCAGCTTTGGCGGGTTGACTGGGGCCAGCAGTCTCTTCCATGTCATCCTCCTCACCTATTTGGGTAAATATGCAGATTTAGCCACTTCACAACTTGCACAATATTATGTTTTAAAATACTCATTGACACAAAATGCATGAAGGCCTTACCGTCGCAATTTTGACCATTGTTTCCCTGGTTTGAAGCCATGTCTCTGCTTCCAGCATGAAATCATCCAGAAATTCTATGTGATTTCGTGACGTATTTATACATGCGTCGTTAGTTTGCGGCCGCATCATTGATTGTGCGTCCCTATGATTCATCCTTAATTTGTGCGGGAAAATAAACACTATTTATGGCTTGGTGTGTGTGGATTCGAGGTGGGGTTGTTGGAGTGTTGTTGGTTAAGTGGTTTGGATTTGGTTGGTTGGTTGCGTTTGGAGGATTTTGGAGAGTTGTTTTTTTGTTTGTTTTTGCTACATTTCTTTGGTTTTTCCGTTCGCATTTTTTTCATTTTATCAACATCCTTTCCTGATTTGGTAAGTTTTGTGCATTCAAATTTGTGGCCAATTGGTGTATTCTTCTGTTTTGTGGTTAGTTAATTTGTTTAACACTCATTTCATCTTTTTTAGTTTTTTTTTGTTTTCGGACCCAAAGAAGTTTTTTGACGACATCTTATATATTCGAGTTGGGTAAGTCCATTTTTTGTCTTGCATTTGCGAATGAATTACTGCATTTTTGACTGTTGGTGTAGCGCCTTGCATTTGCGAATGAATTACTGCATTTTTGACTGTTGGTGTAGTGACTTGCATTTGCGAATAATTTACCGCATTTTTGACTGTTGGTGTAGTGACTTGCATTTGCGAATAATTTACCGCATTTTTGACTGTTGGTGTAGTGACTTGCATTTGCGAATAATTTACCGCATTTTTGACTGTTGGTGTAGTGACTTGCATTTGCGAATAATTTACCGCATTTTTGACTGTTGGTGTAGTGACTTGCATTTGCGAATAATTTACCGCATTTTTGACTGTTGGTGTAGTGACTTGCATTTGCGAATAATTTACCGCATTTTTGACTGTTGGTGTAGTGACTTGCATTTGCGAATAATTTACCGCATTTTTGACTGTTGGTGTAGTGACTTGCATTTGCGAATAATTTACCGCATTTTTGACGGCTTATTCATCATATAATCCAGTTTTGCTTTTCCCTTTTCCATTTTTTGGGTCCATTTGAACCCTATTTGACGTACGGTGTGCAATGTAGTTTTCATCGATGGCCAAATGTGTTTTTCCGCTATTTTCTGTGTTGGCTTGCAACAATTTTTAAACAAAAAAAACACCCTCTAAATTTTTGAAGTCTCATTGTTGCCTTTTTTACAGTTTATACGTATCATGACAATACCCCGGCATGTAAGCAGCTATGGATGGTATCAGAAAGCTAAGTTGTTTTTTCTTACTTTTGGGGTGGGTCAAAAGCCTTACATTGTAAACTTTGAATTTCAGGTAGATCTGGGGCGAATTGTTCTGGCCCTGCTCCCGGAAGACGACCAACCTCAAACTCGTCCCAGGCGTAGGCATTGTAGGCATGCAAGGCCCCAGATATTTCGAACACGTGTCACCCTTTTTGGAATGCCCGATGATGAGGTTTTAAGACGCTACCGTCTACCTCCCAAAATCATCATAGACACTCTCTCATTAATAGAAAGTGATCTTGAGCGGCAAATTGACAGTCCAACAGCAATACCACCACTGACGCAATTTATGGCGGTGTTACATTTCTGTGCCTCAGGATCGTTTCAAACAACGGTGGGAATAGTGGCGGGCATCTCCCAATCCTCCTTTTCCCGGATCCTGAGGGCAGTGATGGAGGCACTTTTCAAGCACCTCCATCATTTTATTAAAATGCCTTTGGATATGGGTGCCCTTAGTGTGGCCAAGGCCAATTTTTACCAAATAGCTGGCTTCCCACACATCATAGGGGTTGTGGATGGTACTCACATACCACTTCAGCCTCCAGCACGGCTGGAGGCAATATTTAGAAACAGGAAACACTATCACTCCCTGAATGTAATGGTGGTATGTGATGCCTCCCTCCAGATCCTGTCCCTGAATGCTAAATTACCAGGAAGTGCACATGACTCCTTCGTCATCCGGCAATCAGGGATATGGCAGAAATTAACCAACCTACAAGCTGGTGATGCGTGGCTTCTGGGTAAGTGGAGACCTTTAGTACATAACAATGTTAAGCTTGATACACAGTGTTCCTGATGTGGTCTATTTTTGTTCACAGGAGACAGTGGATACCCTTGCATGTCCTGGCTGCTCACTCCTTATTTGGCTCCCACACCAGGGCCACAAAGTGCATATAATTCCGCACTTACAGCCACCAGGCAAGTGGTGGAGCGCTGTATCGGCCTTTTAAAAGGCCGATTCAGATGCCTCCACCGCTCTGGTGGCGAGCTCATGTATGTGCCGGATATGGTGTCGAAAATTGTGGTCCTGTGTGGGATATTTCACAACATTGCCATAAGGAGTGGTGTCCCAATGCAGCCAGAGGATGCCTTACCTGAGGATGGCCCCCCCGAGGTTGGTCGAAGGTCAGTATGTGGGGGGGCCATACGCGATGATGTGGTGGCCAGATTTTTTAGGTAAGTTTGTTCAAAACTCCAGTGTTTATACCTAATGTGTTTGTTTTTTTTGGCAAACATCTAATTTTTTTATAATTTTCTCACCATCTTCTGTTTGTTCACATAATCTTTGGCACTCCAACGCTCACTACTTCCTGCTACCCTTACCAAACCTGGATCTGGTCCTTTTGGGCATATATTCTGGAACCCATATCGCAACGCCATGTTTGTGGAATCATGTTGGCATGGTCCTTCGTCAACCAGTTCTTGATTTTGTGTTTTTATTTATTTTTTTCTTGGTATGTGTTGTATTTGAATTTATCACTGTGTATTTTTTTTGGGAGTGACCACTTTGTTTTCTCTGTTATGTGGTGAATAAATGTTTGAAGAGTGAAATGGTCTTCCTTTTTTGGGACGTTAACAGCAAGTGTAACCAGGTTAACACAAGTTACATTTGACTAAGGGGTAAACCAGTACTGACGCCAGTTGAGCAAAACTGAAATATGTTTTCAGCTTTCCAATCCACACCAAAAGGAAGCCTGGCCCAACCTTGGGATTTGTAAGATTGGCCTAAGCAGCTTGCGCACCAAGTAGGAACCTGGAAAATGTAGAAATCTGAAATTGACACTACACCCAAAAAGGGAAATTACATTGTTACTGTTATGTGTTTCTGGTGTCTGTTTGACATACAAAGACAAAACACAATCTAACTTTTAAAAAAGGGAAATCCTTGCAGGAACTTATGTCAGGCTAAACTATCTTGGTTTTGGTTTTTAAAAATGAGCCACAACGTATATTTGTCTTTAAAAATTTATTTGGCAAATACAACAAAAAAAAAAAAACTAATGCCGAAGGAGGCCAGACAGCCGGTCGAGGGCCACCAGAAGGCCGATTACATGGTGGCGCATCTGCCCCACAACATCCGCCACCTCTTGCCGACGCCTCTGTTCCTCTGTGGGTGAGAAAAGTGTGTGGGTTAATACAACAATAGGGACTCCACAGAAAAACATTAAAAAAAAAACAAATCACTCCTAAACCCAAAAACATAAATAAAAAGGGTGGGCTGGCAAAAATACAAGGCCTAGGTACAAATTCCCACAGGTATGATATGTGTATGCTTAAATCACCAGGAAGAGGTAAAGGCAAACCTTCACAATCAACAAAAGTCAAGCCACAAAAACACGAAGAAAGGCACGACACATGATTACATACAAACAGTTTGTGCTTTTAAAAAAAATAATAAAAAACATACCGGGAAACAAATCGGGAGCTCCGGCAAAACCTCCATGATCCTCCTCGGAGGATCCGTCATTCCCCAAAGAATGGGGCGGAGTTATGCTGGACTCCGGGGAGGGGGTAATTGGAAGAGGGGTGGGTGGAGGAGAGGGGGAAGTGGGACGGAGGGGAAGGAGGCCCGACATTTCCGGGAGAGGGTCTGGGAAGGATGGGGAGGAGTGGGGAATAGGCGAAAGATTTGGGGTGGAGTGTTGGCTGGGGGTTGGGGAGAGTGGGCGGGAACGCCGACGTTGACGGCGGAGTCTTGGCTGTCCCCCTAAAATATGTCAAATAAATTGCGTTTAGTTTATGGACAAATCCGGGCAAACAAACAAAAAAAAAAAAAGAAAAAAGAAATAAAACCAAAAAAAATAGCAGTAGAATTAAAAATTCATAAAAAGAGGGAAAACATGCAGACGCAGATATGAGTACAAATAATAAATAGAACAGACAGGAAAACATGCACACGCAGATATGAGTACAAATAATAAATAGAACAGACAGGAAAACATGCAGACGCAGATATGAGTACAAATAATAAATAGAACAGACAGGAAAACATGCACACGCAGATATGAGTACAAATAATAAATAGAACAGACAGGAAAACATGCAGACGCAGATATGAGTACAAATAATAAATAGAACAGACAGGAAAACATGCAGACGCAGATATGAGTACAAATAATAAATAGAACAGACAGGAAAACATGCAGACGCAGATATGAGTACAAATAATAAATAGAACAGACAGGAAAACATGCACACGCAGATATGAGTACAAATAATAAATAGAACAGACAGGAAAACATGCAGACGCAGATATGAGTACAAATAATAAATAGAACTGACAGGAAAACATGCACACGCAGATATGAGTACAAATAATAAATAGAACAGACAGGAAAACATGCACACGCAGATATGAGTACAAATAATAAATAGAACAGACAGGAAAACATGCAGACGCAGATATGAGTACAAATAATAAATAGAACAGACAGGAAAACATGCACACGCAGATATGAGTACAAATAATAAATAGAACAGACAGGAAAACATGCAGACGCAGATATGAGTACAAATAATAAATAGAACAGACAGGAAAACATGCACACGCAGTTTGCCCCACAAACACAAACATTAAAACCACAATACATAACACTTACTTGCCAGGATCTGCATGCGAAAGCATGCCAGCAAGCGGGGCGTTCGCCGTTGCAGGTCGGACCACCTGCGCTCCAGCTGCCCGATGTTGCGGCGTGATCCGAAGGACCGCAGGCGGGACCGTACCTCCGCATACGCGGAGCGCTTCTGCCGGTTGGTCATGGGTTCTGGCTGGCTGGTGATCCGGCGATCCATGACCTCCGTAAGCACCAGCAGCTCACGCCTGGTGAATGCGGAGGCTCTCATGATGGCAATGGTGTTTTTCTTAAAAATCATTTTTGATAAAGTGTGTAAAAATTTTCTGATTGGCTAATGTATTTTGGAAATTAACAGGAGCAATTTTATTGGTTAGTGTATGAGTCATGTGTTCGACAGGGCCAGAAATCTCTGGAGAGTTAGGATAGGCTTGATGCAGTGACATGCGTAAGCAAATTTAAATAAAGAAATGAACCCAGGGAAATATGCGGGGATACACAGCAATAGTACAATTGTTTAACTGTGGTTCACATGTTTTTTAAACAATAAAAGCGAATGTTTCATCCGTACGTATTCTGCGGGTAAACACAAACACAGACAAGAGTAAAGTTTCTTGCATTGTGTTGAAAAAAAACAAACAATTAAGCTAATTGATACATTGATTGGCATGATACGATTGATGGAGGTAGGCAGAATAAAGGAGCAGGTAATCGACATCTGACAAGGCCACTTCCTGTTTATACTTGTGCGTGCGTTCCTTTCAAGCCATTTCGGGGATGTACGCTCGCTATTTCGTACGCTCGTTAGTTAGAGGAGGGGTCGTCAGAGTTTAGGGAGGAATTTTAGATGCGAACGAAAATACGAGCGAGCCATTGAATTTAAATATTTTTGTACGTACGCCTAACGTACGTGCGCCCGCTTGCGTGCGGCTCTGAATGAGGGCCTATGTTGCTACAGTAGCTCTTCCATTTCCTGCTAAAAGTGGCCTGTGCAAATTTCTATATGAAACATAAAGCCTTTATAACCAAGTGTGGAAGTGTTGAAATATGGAGTGCTCTACTGTGCTATCTCTAGGGGTGTGCACCGGCCACTTTTCGTGTTTTGTGTTTTGGTTTTGGATCTGGATCTTTCTTCGTGTTTTGGATCTGGATTGGTTTTGCCAAAACCACCCTTCCGTGTTTTGGGTTCTGGGTTTTGTGTTTTGGATCTGTATTTTTTTTTAAAAAAGCATAAAAACAGCTAAAATCACAGAATTTGTAGGTTTTTCTGCTCCTATGCTATTATTAACCTCAATAACCTTAATTTCCACTCATTTCCAGTCTATTCTGAACACCTCACACCTCACAATAGTGTTTTTATGTCCAAAACGTTGCACCGAGGTAGCTGGATGACTATGCTAAGCGACACGAGTGGGCGGCACAAACACGTGACCCATCTAGGCGTGAAACTGCAGTGGCAGACAGGATGGCAGTTTGAAAAACTAGGCCCCAAACTGTACATAATGCAAAGAAAAAAAAGAGGTGCAAGATGGAATTGTCCTTGGGCCCTCCCACCCACCCTTATGTTGTATAAACAGGACATGCACACTTTAACAAACCAATCATTTCAGCGCCAGGGTCTGCCACACAACTGTGGCTGAAATGATTGGTTCGTTTGGGCCCCCACAAAACAAGCTGGCAATTAATGTGTCCCTGCACAAACTGGCTCTATGGAGGCAAGATGTCATCCTCATCCTCCTCATCCACCGATTCCTCACCCTCTTCAGTGTGTACATCCTCATCCTCACAAAGTATTAACTCGTCCCCACTTGAATCCACCACCACAGGTCCCTCTGTACCTTCTGGAGGCTGGTCTCCCTGGAAGAGCTGATAATTCATTTTGATGAACATCATCTTCTCCACATTCTGTGGAAGCAACCTCCTACGCCTTTCGCTGACAAGGTTCCCGGCTGCACTAAACACTCTTTCGGAGTACACACTGGAGGGGGGGCAACTCAGGTAAAATAGAGCCAGTTTGTACAGGGGCCTCCAAATTGCCTCTTTTTCCTGCCAGTACAGGTATGGACTGTCTGCCATGCCTACTTGGATGCTGTCACCGATGTAATCCTCCACCATTCTGTCAATGGTGACAGTATCATATGCAGTGACAGTAGACATGTCAGAAATTGTTGCCAGGTCCTTCAGTCCGGACCAGATGTCCAAACTTGGTCCTGCCTGCCCTGCATCACCGCCAGCGGGTTGCTTAGGATACCTAAGTTTTTTCCTGGCAGCCCCAGTTGCAGGAGAAAATGAAGAAGGAGCCGTTGACGTGTCACGTTCCGCTTCAGCTGACAGTGTGTTCACCAGCAGGTCTTTGCACCTCTGCAGGCTTGTGTCGGCCGGAAAGAGAGACACCACATAGGCTTTAAACCTAGGATCGAGCATGGTGGCCAAAACGTAGTGGTCTGATTTCAACAGATTGACCACCCTGGAATCCTGGCAAAGCGAATGAAGGGCTTCATCCACAAGTCCCACATGCCGAGCGGAATCGCTCCGTCTTAGCTCCTCCTTCACTTTCTCCAGCTGCTTCTGCAAAAGCCTGATGAGGGGAATGACCTGACTCAAGCTGGCAGTGTCTGAACTGACTTCACGTGTGGCAAGTTCGAAGGGCTGGAGAACCTTGCACAACACGGAAATCATTCTCCACTGCGCTTGAGTCAGGTGCATACCCCCTCCTTTGCCTATGTCATAGGTGGATGTATAGGCTTGTATGGCCTTTTGCTGCTCCTCCATCCTCTGAAGCATATAGAGGGTTGAGTTCCACCGCGTCACAACCTCTTGCTTCAGGTGATGGCGGGGCAGGTTCAAGAGTGTTTGCTGGCGCTCCAGTCTTCGGCACGCAGTCGCTGAATGGCGAAAGTGGCCAGAAATTTTTCGGGCCACCCAAAGCGTCTCCTGCACGCCCGTCGCTTTTCAGAAAATTCTGCACCACCAAGTTTATTGTGTGAGCAAAACATGGGACGTGCTGGAATTTGCCCAGATGTAATGCCCGCACAATATTGGTGGCGTTGTCAGATATCACAAATCCCCAGGAGAGTCTAAGTGGGGTAAGCCACTGGGCGATGATTTCCCTCAGTTTCTCTAAGAGGTTGTCGGCGGTGTGCCTCTTACTGAAACCGGTGATACACAGCGTAGCCTGCCTTGTAACGAGCTGGCATTTCTGAGATGCTGCTACTGGTGACGCTGCTGCTGTTGCTGCGTAAGGTGATACATCTACCCAGTGGGCTGTCACAGTCATATAGTCCTTAGTCTGCCCTGTTCCACTTGTCCACATGTCCGTGGTTAAGTGGACATTGTGTACAACGGCATTTTTCAGGACACTGAGGACACTTTTTCTGACGTTTCTGTACAGTCTCGGTATCGCCTGCCTAGTGAAGTGGAATCTAGACGGGATTTGGAACCGGGGACACACTACCTCCATCAATTGTCTAAATCCCACTGCACTAATGGCGGATACCGGACGCACGTCTAACACCAACATAGCAGTCAAGGCCTCAGTTATACGTTTTGCTTCAGGATGACTGCTGTCGTACTTCATCCTCCTCGCTAAGGACTGTTGGAGGGTCAATTGTTTAGTAAAAGTAGTGGTGTTCCTACTTCCTCTCTGGGATGATGAACGACTCCCAGCAGCAGCAACAGCAGCAGCGGCAGCAGTAGGCGTAGCAATGCAGGATCCTCCGGAGGAATCCCGGATAGGAGAGTCAGTCATGCCAGTGACATGGCCTGCAGGACTACTTCCGATCCTAACTAAGGAGGAAATTGACGAGGAGGGAGTTGACGGTGTGGTTTGCAGGCGCTTTCATACAACAGGACAACGGGATTTAGGTGTCCCTGGACTGCTTACGGTCTTAGCCAAAGTTTCTGAACTTGACAGTAACTTTTTATGAACGCGCTGCAGGTGCCGTATAAGGGAGGATGTTCCTAGGTGGTTGACGTCCCTACCCCTACTTATTTCACCTTTACATATGGTACATATGGCAAGACAGTTGTTGTCCGGATTTGGATAGAAATATTGCCAGACCAAAGAGGTGGAATGTTTGGTCTTCTGCCCAGGCATGACCGTGATGGGCTTTTTCATCCCACGGACAACAACTGTCTCCCCCGGAGCCTGATTTAAACAAACCACATCACCATCAGAATCCTCCTCGCCAACTTCCTCCTCAGCGCCAGCTACACCAGTATCCTCATCCTGTTGTACTTCAACAGTGACATCTTCAATTTGCATATCAGCAAGTGGACTGTGGGTGCTCCTTTCAGCACTTGCAGGGGGCGTGCAAATGGTGGAAAGAGCCACCTCTTCCCGTCCAGTGCTGGGAAGGTCAGGCATCGCAACCACCACCACACTTGGACTCTCCTTGGGGATTTGTGATATCTTCTTAGAAAGCACAGTTCTTCGCTGTGCTTTTGCCAGCTTAACTCTTTTGATTTTTTTAGTGGGAGGAGGGCTTCCATCGTCATGTGAAGCTGAACCACTAGTCATGAACATACTAGGGATCGACCTTAGCCGTTCCTTGCCACTCCGTGTCGTAAATGGCATATTGGCAAGTTTACGTTTCTCTTCAGCTGATTTAAATGTCTTTTCAAGGTCATTTTCCTGAACTTTGCCATTTGGGATTGTATGTGCCCTCTACTATGACATTGGGCATCGGCCTTGGCAGACGACGTTGATGGCATGTTATCGTCTATGTCATGACTAGTGGCAGCAGCTTCAGCACTAGGAGGAAGTGGTTCTTGATCTTTCTCTATTTTATTTTTATCGGAGAAAGTTTGGTCCTCCATTTATGTTATATCGATTTGATATATACGTGCGGCTAAACACAGAAAATAATTTTTTTTTGGGTTTGGACTGGAGTGTACTTTGTGGGTTACAGCACCCTTTAACGGTCAAGCCAGCCGGCCCTTTACTTATGACACAGGCGCACGCTTGGCACTACTTTGTTGATGCACGTGCGGCTACTGCGCACACAATTCACAAACACAGAAAATAATTTTTTTTTGGTTTGGACTGGAGTGTACTTTCGGGGGTTACAGCACCCTTTAACGGTCAAGCCAGCCGGCCCTTTACTTATGACACAGGCGCACGCTTGGCACTACTTTGTTGATGCACGTGCGGCTACTGCGCACACAATTCACAAACACAGAAAATAATTTTTTTTTGGTTTGGACTGGAGTGTACTTTCGGGGGTTACAGCACCCTTAACGGTCAAGCCAGCCGGCCCTTTACTTATGACACAGGCGCACGCTTGGCACTACTTTGTTGATGCACGTGCGGCTACTGCGCACACAATTCACAAACACAGAAAATAATTTTTTTTTGGTTTGGACTGGAGTGTACTTTCGGGGGTTACAGCACCCTTTAACGGTCAAGCCAGCCGGCCCTTTACTTATGACACAGGCGCACGCTTGGCACTACTTTGTTGATGCACGTGCGGCTACTGCGCACACAATTCACAAACACAGAAAATAATTTTTTTTTTGGTTTGGACTGGAGTGTACTTTCGGGGGTTACAGCACCCTTAACGGTCAAGCCAGCCGGCCCTTTACTTATGACACAGGCGCACGCTTGGCACTACTGTGTTGATGCACGTGCGGCTACTGCGCACACAATTCACAAACACAGAAAATAATTTTTTTTTTGGTTTGGACTGGAGTGTACTTTCGGGGGTTACAGCACCCTTAACGGTCAAGCCAGCCGGCCCTTTACTTATGACACAGGCGCACGCTTGGCACTACTTTGTTGATGCACGTGCGGCTACTGCGCACACAATTCACAAACACAGAAAATAATTTTTTTTTTGGTTTGGACTGGAGTGTACTTTCGGGGGTTACAGCACCCTTAACGGTCAAGCCAGCCAGCCCTTTACTTATGACACAGGCGCACGCTTGGCACTACTTTGTTGATGCACGTGCGGCTACTGCGCACACAATTCACAAACACAGAAAATAATTTTTTTTTGGTTTGGACTGGAGTGTACTTTCGGGGGTTACAGCACCCTTTAACGGTCAAGCCAGCCGGCCCTTTACTTATGACACAGGTGCACGCTTGGCACTACTTTGTTGATGCACGTGCGGCTACTGCGCACACAATTCACAAACACAGAAAATATATTATATTTTTAGCACTTGGGGGGAGCACCCCTGATGGACAGAGCACCCCCTGGACAACACTACAGCACCTCTTTAGGACTGGGACACTGCACAGGACTTTGGAGTGGACACAGCCCCTATGGAGAACTGACTGCACAACACAGTCCAGCCAGCCCCTATGGACTTTGAAGTAGTGGACACAGCCCCTATTAACAACAGCAGCACAGCACAACACAGCCAGCCCCTATGGACTTTGAAGTAGTGGACAACAGCAGCACTACACTACACTACACTACACAGCCCTAACTCCCACCCTCCCTCTTCACTGTCCACAGCCGAGTGAGAAAATGGCGCCGACGTGGGTACCTTATATAGGATCCAAAACCCGCGAGACTCGGAAGGCGGGAAGATGACGTTTTGCCTCGATTTCAGAATCCGAGTCAGGCGGGAAAAGTCGAGCCTGACTCGGATCGGACTCGGATCGGGGGGGCTCGGGGGGGTTCGGATTTCAGAAATCCGAACCCGCTCACCCCTAGCTATCTCCATGCATGCACCTTACTTGAAGCATTCTACTTTACCAATATGGCCACCATCTGGTTTTCTGCATAGTTGCTTTGCCATCTCGTTACCGTGTATGAGTGCAACAGTGGGACTTGGACATGTTCCTTATCTGCAGAGACCCTGCCTCATTATGCTATATTATGCTATACTAGATTTAAATATTTATAGAGTTTAAATAATTGACTATGTATCTTCAAACTAAACATTTATCAACTTTATAATACATATAGCCTATTTCAGAACTCAGCTTTTTAAATGGTCTCACTGACATTTTCTTGGGCACATAAATGCGTCTCTAAGATAACCACCATTTCTTGTTACAATTTAGCAGATCTATTTCTTTTTTAGCTGATGAATACCACTATCTTACCATCTCTTATCAGGAATCCAGTACCAGCCAGTACAAGGAAAATAAATAGCCTACACAAATGCACAGAGAAGTGATAAATAGAAATGCCATAGGAACCCGAAGGACATTTTTAGTGGGGAAAATAAAGGACAACTTTATTAAAAGGAACGCAATATACTAGTTACATATAATTAAACAAATACTTGCATAAAGCATTTTTGTGTGTTCTGTAATTTTAAATATACAATAGGGCTTACCTCTTACTAAAATAATCTAAGAGGTGAAATATAGAAGTTTAAGACAATATTGTATTAGCTAGTAAATGACTGTACTTAAATGAATTAAGATCTATATTCCTCCATAGGTTTTAAAGACAGATGAGTAATTTCAATAAACATAGCTCCTTTTGCAATTTTCAGCAAAGAACTGTAAGCTGTCTTTGTGTGTATATATATATATATATATATATATATATATATCTCAGAAGCAGGCAGCACTCCCCTTTAAAGGCTGGTAATAATAAGATGCAGGTCCCCTCCTTTACCTTTTTTACATCTGATTAGTGGGTCGCACCCGGATTTATGTTCACGTGCCCATACCAGGTGCGACCCGGCTGAGACCCCTTTCAGACTGCTGGCCCGACCCGGCATTAGTTGTACCCTGACGAAAATGTACCTGGCATTGAAACGTTGGTAAACTATCTTGCTGCAAGTGTCTTTATTTCCTGCATTGAGTGTCGCCGATGACATGGTTCTATATATATATATATATATATATATATATATATATATATATGTATATAAATAGAAGAACACAGCGCCAAAAGATAATAAGTACCCTTACTAAATTAAATAAAGAGAATTCCTTCTCTTTAAAAACTGTACCGTCTAACAAACATAATTTGTACATTGAAAATACCTATACAAATGACTGAGAATGTATGCCTTTGGATTTTATGAACTTATTTTTTAATGTCTCCTCCAAAAACTCTCTATTTTTTGGATATTCTCTCTCCTTTTTTGATTTCTTTTTTGATTTCTGTTTTGGATCTCCCCTTTGTTTTGATTGATAACTATCTCGTGGTTGAACATTCCTTATTAGGTGTCATAATATTTATAATAACATTAACAATAATAATACTTTTGTCAGTTCATTTATATGATTTATTGCTGAGAGTTACATCAGTAGGGTATGCTTTTAAACCATTTTATTAGTAATATTCATCAGCATTTCACTGAAGTCTTTTACAGAAGAATAACTATTGTTTATTTTACATAAGACTAGATCCAACTTTATATACTATTTTT
Organism: Taudactylus pleione; assembly: GCA_031769625.1. NCBI lineage: Eukaryota > Metazoa > Chordata > Amphibia > Anura > Myobatrachidae > Taudactylus > Taudactylus pleione. The sequence goes on from JAUIMM010000039.1 coordinate 12,610,043, forward strand.
TAGAAAAAGATGCCTCTAACCACTCTGTCTCAATTATTAGAATATTATGGCCTGGATCCGTGAATTAACAAGAAATGGGTGGACAAAGATGGCAGCACCGTATATTTGTGAGGACAAAGATGGCCATGAAATGTTTGTGTCTAAGGGCGGAAGTGACGTGATGACTAAGAGTTATAATATCCACAGCAAGGGCAGAAGCTGCACGCTGAGCGGAGATGATGATTACCATGGAGAAGCACATGTATTAGCACATCACGAGGAGGAATCGGATGGATAAAGATGGCCGCAATTTACCTAAGTGAGGACCAAGATGGCCGCTACCAGGATTATTGAATGGGCGGAAGTGATGCACCTCAAGGGCGGATGTCGGAACCAGCCAGTGATGACGTTTTCTAATTGATGCAAGGAGAAGGGTGGAAGTGACACTCTGAGAGGTCTCAGGATGGGCGGATGTATTACAAATGCGCTGGGCTTATTGGAGAACTCACTGGACTGAGAAAGTTCATTATTGTTGAATTAATAGCGTGATATTACTCCTTGATTCTAAATTGAGGCTAGTTTGTCCCTATTAAGGGGGTTTATAAACCAGACACCCCACAGGAGCTTTTATTCCTTGAAGAAGTCTAATTGACAGATGAAACGCGTTGGTTGCTCCTCTTACCTTTCATGAACTCACTACTATTTTATCAGATAAGCCGCAGAATTCCTTTTTTTAAAAACATATTAATTGATATGTCGTTTTTATAGCGTTTATTTATTTGTGTATGCTCTAATATATTGGTCTATAATAGATATGTGATTCTTGTGCATAGCACGTTATTTTTGCACAGCATTATTTATTTAATTTATCTATATTTAATTTTTATTGCTTTAAAATAAACTCTATATTTTTTATGTATATGTTTTAGTCAGAGTACAGTTTTTACTCTTACATCACTTGCACTTTATTAGGAGGTAACATTGATTTATATTTATTACTAAGGTATTTTTTTCATAACTGCACTATGCACTTTCTGGTTTAATTACCACATAAAAACCTTACCTACCTTAATTAGCTTATTATTAATATTATACATGTATGCACGCACTTTGTTTAGCACATAGGCGCTTTTAACAGATTCAATTTTTTCACATATATATATAAATAAATATATATATATATATATATATATATATACACTACCATTCAAAAGTTTGGGGTCACTTAGAAATGTCCTTATTTTTGAAAGAAAAGCACTGTTTTTTTCAATGAAAATAACATTAAATTAATCAGAAATACACTCTATGCATTGTTAATCTGGTAAATGACTATAGTAGCTGCAAACATCTGATTTTTAAAGGAATATCTACATAGGTTTATAGAGGCCCATTTCCAGCAACCATCACTCCGGTGTTCTATTGGTGCATTGTGTTTGCTAAGCACGTTAGAAGACTAACGGACGATTAGAAAACCCTTGAAAACCTTTGTGCAATTATGTTAACACAGCTGAAAACGGGTTTGCTCATTAGAGAAGCTATAAAACTGGCCTTCCTTTGAGCTAGATGAGTCTCTGGAGCATCACCTTTGTGGGTTCGATTATACTCTCCAAATGGCCAGAAAAAGAAAACTTTCATGTGAAACTCGATAATCTATTCTTTGTTCTTCCCATGTGAGAAATTGCCACGAAACTGAACATTTCCTACAACGGTGTGTATGACTCCCTTCAGAGAACAGCACAAACAGGCTCTAACCAGAGTAGAAAGAGAAGTGGGAGGACCCGATGCACAACTATGTAAGGAGACAAGTACATTAGAGTCTCTAGTTTGAGAAATAGAGGCCTCACAAGTCCTCAACTGGCAGCTTCATTAAATAGTACCCGCAAAACGCCAGTGTCAACGTCTACAGTGAAGAGGAGACTCCGGGATGCTGGCCTTCTAGGCAGAGTGGCAAAGAAAAAGCCATATCTGAGACTGGCTAATAAATGGAAAAGATTAATATGGGCAAAAGAACACAGACATTGGACAGAGGAAGATTGGAAAAAAGTGTTATGGCCAGACGAATCAAAGTTTGAGGTGTTTGTGAATCACACAGAAGAACATTTGTGAGACACAGAACAAGTGAAGAGATGCTGGAAGAGTGCCTGTCGCCATCTGTCAAGCAAGGCGGAGGTAATGTGATGGTCTGGGGCTGCTTTGGTGCTGGTAAAGTGGGAGATTTGTACAAGGTAAAAGGGATTTTGAATAAGGAAGGCTATCACTCCATTTTGCAACGCCATGCCATACCCTGTGGACAGCGCTTGATTGGAGCCAATTTTCACCTCCAACAGGACAATGATCCAAATCATACCTCCAAATTATGCAAGAACTTTTTAGGGAAGAAGCAGGCAGCTGATATTCTGTCTGTAATGGAGTGGCCAGCGCAGTCACCAGATCTCAACCCCATTGAGCTGTTGTGGGAGCAGCTTGACCGTATGGTACGCAAGAAGTGCCCATCAAGCCAATCCAACTTGTGGGAGGTGCTTCAAGAAGTGTGGGGTGAAATTTCTTCAGATTACCTCAACAAATGAACAGCTAGAATGCCAAACGTCTGCAACGCTGTAATTGCTGCAAAAGGAGCATTCTTTGACGAAAGCAAAAGTTTGAAAGAGAAAATTATTATTTCAAATAAAAATCATTATTTCTACCCTTGCCAATGTCTTGACTATATGTTCTATTCATTTTGCAACTCATTTGATAAATAAAAGTCAGTTTTCATGTAAAACACGAAATTGTCTGGGTGACCCCAAACTTTTGAACGGTAGTGTATATAAGATTTTACCTTTGAAAAATAATTATGTTCTCCATGACGGTGTCTGCAAATGGGCCAACAAAAATATCTTTCTTTTCACTGCTCAGACAAATAACACCACAGCATCACCCCTGAAGTGCAAACAGATGTCTAGCATGAATGTGATGACTATAGCTTGTGTCATCTTAAAGACAGCATGGAAATACATTAATAGGATTTATCCCATTATGGAATATCTTTCTGTATTCAGAATCTAAACTTATTATGTGTGTTTCCTTCTAAACCCAGCCACTTTAACCTTTTAGATATCTATGCCAATTCCAGCTCATTTCCAACCTGTTTGTATTTTTGCTGTGTCTGCCATAAGCATTTCAAAGAGAACAGCTGTTGCCACTACGTTTCTGTCTGAGACATTGGTGAGGCTGTCATCTATTGCTTTTTCATCTAAACACCTTTCTCTGTGCTCTATGCTCAGATAGTTACTGACATGTTTCCACTCACTCACTCTCTTACTTGTGACTATTCTTTGCCTTTTTCTAGTGACTATTTACGCTTTAATTTATTTGCTTATTATTTTCATAAATCAGACTTTACAGCTGCGTTAGATATGTGCTATGTTAATGTCCATTCTGCCATTTTCTGCTGTGAAATAGAGGTCTACCCAAGCAGAATTAAGTGATATTATTATTATTATTATTATTATTATTATTATTATTATTATTATTATTATTATTATTTACTTATATGTTTTATCCACAGCTGACAGTTGCTTAGATACATTTTATGTACAACCATTTATCTAAAGGCCCCCATACATCAGCAATTGATTGCAGCAATCGTGCAATTTGCAATCGATTGTGTATAAAAATCTTTCCCTTTTTCAATGGATTGCAGATTGCAGAATCGCCACAATCGATTGAAAAGGGAAAGATTTTTATACACAATCGATTGCAAATTGCACGATTGCTGCAATCAATTGCTGATGTATGGGGGCCTTAAGGTGCATGCACTGAATATTACTGATCCATTAACCTACAGGATAATGTAAATGTTGAATATATCAAGCAAAATATCATTAAAATAAAAGTGTTCCATCATGATTTCTGTATACACAAAGTAACATTTTAAGTTAGGTGTAAAATGAATTAAAAAAAGCACATCACACTCCTTTTGTCTTACCAAAGAGACACATAAGTTCTATTAATAGTTAAATTAAAGTATTTTACTGATTGTGTAAAACTATTTGAGGTTTGTTTGAACACAACAAAACAAGAAACTGACTCAAAACCGATGTCTGATATTTGCACATTGGTCATCTTTCCTCGTATTGATTAACACAAGTACTGATTGTGCAGGTTTGTCTCAAACAAAAATAATTATTCAGCATCAGATGTCCATTAAAATACCCTGTACTTCCCTCAGTGGCTTAACTAGGGTATTTGGAGCCCAGGGCAAATGCAAAACTTGGAGCCCACCCCCCCCCCACTCTATGTGCGTGCGGCGAAGGCGCACGCATCATAAAAATGGGCATGGTCACTTAAAAATGGGGCATGTCAACATGACACACCCCTTTCTCATTACGCTGAACATTCCTTTCCATATGCACCTTAACTTCAGTAGTGCCCCTTATACAGTACCCCCAGTATGCAATGTCCCCAGTAGTGGTCCCTCTTATGCAGGCCCCTAGTAGTGCCCCTTATAAAGTGCCCCCAGTAGTGGTCCCCCTTATGCAGCCCCTCATTAGTTCCCCTTATAAGGTGCCCCAAGTAGTGGTCCCCATTATGCAGTGCCCCTTATATAGTGCCCCCAGTAGTGGTCCCCCTAATGCAGTGCCCCTTATATAGTGCTCCCAGTAGTACTCCCCCAATGCAGTGCCCCCCAGTAGTGGTAACCCCTATGCAGTGCCCCTTAAATAGTGCCCCCAGTAGTAGTCCCCCCTGTGCAGTGCCCCCAGTAGTGGTCCCCCTTATGCAGGCCCCCAGTAGTGATCACCCCTATCCAGTGCCCCTTATACAGTGCCCTCTGTAGTGGTCCAGGTCCTCCCAGTGTAGTGCCCCCAGTAGTGGTCCCCCCAGTGCAGTGCCCCTAGTAGTAAGCCCCTTATATAGTCCCCCCATTAGTAGTACCCCCCCAGTAGTAGTCCCCAGTAGAGGTCCCCCCTCCTGATGCAGTGCCCCCAGTAGTAGCAGTAGTTCCCCCCAGTAGTGCCCCCAGTTGAGGCCTCCCCTCCAGATGCAGTGCCCCCAGCCCAATAGTAGTAGTAGTCACCCTAATCCAATTAGTGCAGACAAATACAAGAAAAAAAAATACACTTACCTAAATCCACGCTCCGGCTCCGGCCACTGCTCCCGCCGCCACCGCACGTCGGTTTTCCCGGGCTGGCGCGCTCTGCATTATGGGAGAGATGTCATGACGTCTCTCCCATTACCCACTGCAAGAGCCGGAAGGCTGAGCTCATCAGTGAGCTCTGGCCCGGCTCTTGCAGTGGGCGCAGCAGCCAATGGGAGTCTGTCTGACTCTCATTGGCTGCTGCTTAATAAACACATCACTGCCGCACGGCAGCGATGTGTGTGCAGCAGCAGCCAATGAGATTCTGTCTGACTCTCATTGGCTGCTGGTTAACACACACATCGCCGTCACACTGGCAGCAATGTGTGTGTAAAACTGCACAGCCTGAGCCCGCCTCCCACCCTCCTCCTGGCGCTATTGGGTAAGCACTCAGGGGGAGGGAAGGGGCTCAGCTGTGCAGCACAGTACTGGCATTGGGCACATGGAAGCCTAGCGCTGGTCATGTGTATAGTGTGTAGTGCTGACTGCACTCACTACGGTCGGCACTAAGATGGGCCCGTGGTGCGAGGGCACCACCGGTCCTACAGCGCTCAGGGCACATATCCTGCTCAATCCCCCTTAGTTACGCCACTGACTCCTCCCTCACACACACGCACACGCACTCACTACCCCACAGCCTCACACACACACACAGTGACTCTATAGCCTTAAAAACACACTGCCCCATAGCCTCACACACACACTACTGCCATAGTCCAGCGTTCAAGTACATTCTCCTGCAGCTACTCCAGCCTACAAGTCCTTGTGCTGTTCTGTGTTGTGGGCCACAATGCAGAGGAGGTAGATTTGGGTCACTGGGTGGGCTTTTGGCAGAAGAGAGGGTGGCCTGGTGGGGCACTGACAGTGACATCACTGGCACTGTGCCTTTCGATTCCATGATACTAATTTCCTGGGCCGCATCTGAGCTGGAAAATGAGTCCAGCACGTAGGGTCTTCCCCAGGTCTACTAGCACCCTGTGCTAGCATTATCTTCCAACTTCATTAGTGCCCCTATATGCCAATGCTCACACTGTGCCCTGTTAGTCATTGCCTTTACAGTATCCCTAATGGTTTTATGCAGTACACCCATACATGGCCCACCTCGTTATTCAAGAGGACATGCAGCAAAGACAGAGGACCTTGTGCCCAGAAGTGATATAGTGGTTGCCCCTCCACCAACCACCCCAACCTCTTCAGCACCCAGACACACACTTCCCCCATTTATCAATACCCAAACATCAGCTGTACCGAAAAACAGAGTCCCCCTCACCTACAGCAGCTGCACACTTCCCCCACTTGCCAACATCCCAACCACAACTGCACCAAGAGAAACATTTCCTCTCGCCTACCAAAACCCCAACCACAGCAGCAGCCAGTGACTTACTCCCCTCAACACCCCAACCTCAGCTGCACACAGTGACATGCTCCCCCACCTACCAACACCCCAACCTTAGGTGCACCTAGTGACACACTCCAACCACCTACCAACACTACAACTCAGCTGCACCCAGTGACACAGTCCTCCCACCTACCAACACTCCACCATCAGCTGCATCCAGTGACAGTCCTCATCACCCACCAACACACCTATATCAGCTGCATGTATTTCCCCCACCTACCAGCACCCCAAACTCAGCTACACCCAGTGACACACACACCCAACACCCGGATCTCAGCTGAGCCCAGTAAACCACTCCCCCACCTACCAACACCCCAACTTCAGCAGCACATTGAGATCTCAAAGTATACATTTAAAAAAAAAAGTCCATCACCTGATGCTTTTATAGTCTTCTTCCATTCTGGGCTTGCTATCTGTTGCAGTGAGCCTCCCACAGCCAGCACAAAGGAAGAGTATCCCGCTGCTGCAAGTATGGGGGGAGGAGCCAACAGCTGGTAGGGGTCATACACCTTCCCCTGTTTTGTACTCAGAAGAGCAAATTGTCATCCACCAGAAAGAGCCCAGGGAATGTTTCCACTCTGTTGACCAACCTCAGTGTTTGTCCCTCAAATTTGATCAAGCTCGTGGTGCGCCCACATGCAGCTGCTCCCAACAAATGTCCCTTGAGCCAGCCCTGCCAGTTGTTCAGCTGGCAGCTAGGGGAGCAGGGGTAAACTCTTCAAGGCTATGGAGTACCAGACAATGGCCCGGTCAGCCTATGACTTGAGCCGCACATGTCTGGATACATCAAACTACTAAAAACTTAGTTTTTTCTGTTAAACTGTATGCATGGGCCATAACACATTATTTCCCTATACACATTTTTAAAAAAGCCACACTGAAACCATTGTGTGTTTACTAACTACAAAAATTCCACAGCATTATTTCTAGAGATGAGTAATTCAGTTCTACTCCATATTAGCGCAAGTTTGGATTTATATTGACTATCCAAAACATGTAAGAGCTGGAAAGCCAATAAGATGCCATTTTTCATATCCAAACATAATCTAATCAAGTAGAACCAAAGTGCTCATCTCTAATTATTTCACACAAAAAAAACTAAATTCAAATGTTCATCTGTTAACACCAATTGTATTCCTCCCAACTGTCTCAATTTTGTCAGCACAGTCCTGATTTGATGGGACTGTTCCATCATGCCGTGATCAGGACTTTTGTATGATATGGCACTGCAGCGCACCTTCCACAGTATCTTAGAAAACTGCAATTTTGTGAGGGAAAAAAAACAGCTGTTGGGTGCACGGTATTGTCTACCAAAAGCATGGCCACCTCCACCTCATTTTGCAGCCTTCTAAAGAGTAGAAAAGTAGAGAACTTGCCCATAGCAACAAGTCATTTTATAGAATGTATTTGATAAATGCTACTGTAGCTAGAAACTAATTGTTTTTTAAAAATTTCCAGTCATTTCCAGTCAATTTCGACCACCTCACAGCTCACAATATTGTTTTCACGAGTCACTTTTGACCAATATAGACCAAAGGCTGGTTGGGTAAACTAAGTGACAGAACAGCGGCACAAATGCATGGCAGTTTAAAAGAATATAAAGTAGGACATCTATGAAGCTTTGCCACACAGCAGTGGCAGACAGGATGGCAGCTTAAGAAACTATGGCCCTGATTCAGAGCCGGACGCTCTGACCAGAGCGCTCGCTCTGAATCAGGGCCCACCTCCATAAATATGGAGCGTCCTCCTGGACGCTCGTATGGCTGTGGGTCACCACCCACAGCATATACGAGTGTGCAGGATGATGGTCGCGATGGACTTGACCATCGCGACCATCGCCACTGCGAGCAGAAGCCTGCGGTTGAGTTTCTCAACCGCAAGGCCAGGAGTGATTTTGGCTCTATCAGAGCCAAAATCACTCCCACTGACATCACTAGTGATGTCAGTGGGGCCGGCTTCTGATGGTAGGCATTCCCTTGGGAATGCCTCCGTCTGGGAGGCACGCCCACCAAAGGGGGCGTGCTGTCAATCAACATTGATCAGACACTACGAGCGAAGGAAAGTCCTTCGCTCGTCGCATCTCGCGCATGCGCACGATGGAGCTCCCTCCGTCGTGTGCATGCGCAGTGCACACCATCGACCCACTTGCGAGCGGACAGCCGCTCGCGAGTGGGTCGGAATCAGGCCCTATGTTTGTCTTCTTTGCAAAAAGACAGGCAGCAATGTCCCAAACAGCGCATAATGCAAAGAAAAGCAGGGCCCTCACACTCACCCTTATGTTGTATATTAAACAGGACATGCACAGTTTAATAAACCAATCACTTCAGCAACAGGGATTGCCACTTGAGGCTGAAGTAATTGTTTTCTTTAGGCCTCCACAATACAAGCTGACATTGCTGGCAATGATCTCTATGTACAAACTGGTTCTACAGAGGCAATATGTCATCACCATTATCATCAGTGTATACATCATCATAGCTGCATCAGTGATCCACTGTGCAACTGGGTGACAGCTGTCATGCTTCCTCTGTCAAAGGATTATCTAACAGTCAGTTGATTTTTACAAATACTACTAGTAGTAGTCTTCTTGGTCCCCTTCTGGGATGAAGATTCACCCCCAGCAGCAGAAGCAGGTCAAGTGCTCAAGGACTCTTCTGAGGAATCATGGATAGGAAAGGACTCAGTTAGCTTTATCAAATTGGAAGCAGGATTACTTCAGATCATTATTGAGGAAATTGATAATGCTGGTGTTGGTAGTAGATATTGCAGGTGTTTGGATCTGGCAGAAAGAAAGGAGCTAACTGATGCTGGACTTCTTATTGTTACTTTTTTAGCATAAGTTTCTGATTTTGCCAAAACTTTTCATGAATGCACTGCAAATTATGTAACAGGGAGGAGGTTCCTGGATGGTTAAAGTCCCTACCTCTACTTACTGTGGCTTTACAAACACTACAGATGGCAAGACAATAGTTGTCCAAATTTGGATAAAAATAATTCCATACATAAGAGGTGGATTTTTTGTTTTATGCTCAGGCATGACAATGGTCTTCTTCTTATCACAGACAAGAACTGCTTCTGGTGGTGTCTTACTTACACAAACAACATCTGCATCATCAACTTCCTCATCATCAACATCCTCATTAGTGCCTGCATCAGTTGCACAAATATACCTCTCATCCTGTTGCACTTCCACTATAGCATCCTCAATGTCTAGGTCAGCATCTTCTTGACTTGTGCTGCTCATCCCTACAATGGCAGAGGGTGCAGAAACAGAGGAAGGAGACTTCTCTCTCAGTACAATATCAGAAAGGTCAGGCTCACACATAGCACTTGCGGACACACTTATACTCTTCTCAAGGATTTGTAGAGTTTTTAAACAACTCACAGTTTGTTCTACTGCCTTATTGTTTTTTTTCACCACTGATATTCCAGTAGTCATTTTTTAGACACATTTCTAAAGTGAGACGCTCTTGCGTCATCATGTGAGGCAGAAAAAGATGCCTGACTGACAGCAGTTGCAGACCACCACTCAGAAATAAAGGACAAGGCCTCAACCGTCCTTGCCATTGCGTGTGGTGTATGACATGTTGGTAATTTTCTGTTTTTCTGCCAGAAACTTTCCCTTTATTAAATGTATTTTTCTTTAGCAATGTAGTAAATTAAGGTTTTCTTGGATTTTAGATGCCCTGACTGAAAGCTTATATGCCCTTAAGCATCAGCTTTAGTACATGATGTGAAGTGGTATCGTCATCGATGACTGATGGTGGCAGCAGCTGTAGTGCTAGTGCTTGGTTGCAGCTCCTGCTGTTCTATAGATTGATTGTCATGTTCAATATTGGTGCCTGAATTTTTTTACATAGAAAAATATATATATTTTTTTTACAAAAAATGTGCCCACTGACTGCAGCACACTGCACAGATAGTATAAGTGGTGCCCTTGACCTACTGACCTTTACTGTCTGTTATATATCACAGACAGAGTATCATGGCCTGAATATTTTAGCACAAAAAAAACTTTTAAAACCACACACAAGTAATATTAATTATTAAATGATTGTTGTGCACTATAAAAAAAAAGATTTGCTGACTGCCTATTGAAAAAAACTAGCTTGGACAATTTTACCTAGGTGACTATCATGGTGGGTGGCACTGCCCATCAAAGACAGTGTCATTAAACCTGCCCCACTCCTGACTCTCACTGTCACTTACTACTACTAGCTGAACTAACTAGCCTACTCTCAGTCCCCTCCCACGGTCCTGTTACAAATGATGCCAAATCACTGTGGGAGGGACTTATATCAGATCCAAAACACGTGAGATCTAATGCCAGGAAAATGATGCCTCGCTTTAAAATCCAAAAATGGCACTGAGAACCATGCAGTGGCTCAGATCTCCTCGGATACCATAAATTTGAGTGAACCTGCTCATCTCTAGTAATTATTTACACTTGCAAACCAAAATTTCGGTGCCAGTTTATCCTAGTCCTGAGTTTTATAAATGAATCCCATAAATCAGTGTTTTCGTTCCTGTGCTGGTTGTTACCATTATTTAAAATCACAGTTTGTCTGCATCTTCTGTCATGGAATTTTCATCAACCACCTGGGTCTGCTAATCTTCTGTATTGTAAGAACTTCCTGTGTTTGACCTGCTGCTCAGTGTACTGTTCAAAGACTGTGATTTATGTTTTTCCTACCAATACTCTCTAGTGTGTTTTACCCTGATTGTTGTATCACAGACTGTAATTCATGTATATCCTGCCATATGCCAGTGTGTTTTAATCCCTATGACCTGATACTAAATCCTGTACCTGATGCTATTATTATTATTTTTTCTGTACTTAATCTCCAGCCTGAGGGCAAAACTAATTCCCTCAACTGTGTGTTTTTGCTGAAATAAGCATCATTTATATCACTTATTACTGACTTCTCAGTGATCATTTCGAGCACCCAGTTAACCATAACAATCCATATCACTGATGTCAATGACAGGAAGCCTGAAGCAATATTAAGACTTGGATGAAGAAGAACTGTTTTAGTCAATAGTATCATACAACTAGAAGCAGAATGGTACAGAGAAAAATGGGTACTCCCTATGAAAATTGATAAAGTATGGTCTTTGTCACAGATACATAGTGATGAAGTCATCAGTATTGATAAAGAGAAAACTAAACACAAACAGTGAAACAGAAAGAAGCCAGGGCTGAAGTATATTATGATATTTGGAAGCAATGCCTATGTATAAGCTTTAAAAGAAAAGCTTACCATGTTTGAGGCTCATGCAAAATAGAGAATTGTGGTAGATTACAGCTAGACCTAAATAGGCTACAGCATTTTTCACATGATATCAACAATATAAGAGATGGAAGAAGTGTGGTGAATAAAAGTCTGTGGGGTCTATGTACTAAGCAGTGATAAGAGACAGAGTGAAAAGTTATAAGTAAGAGATAAGGTGTCAGCCATTCAGCTCCCAACTGCCATCTCACAGGCTGTGTTTGAAAATGACAGTTGGGAGCTGATTGGCTGGCACCTTATCACTTCCTTATCACTTTTCACTCTGTCTCTTATCACTGCTTAGTGTTTTCAAAAAGGTAAAAAAATAATTCAGTCTGAGCAACATGCTAAGCCAGAAACACATTAACCTCTTCGCTGAGGATAAGGAGTCCCACTTGTCATCCGCATGTATACTAAAACTTCCCTTTCAAACCAGTCCAGTTGATCACTAGACAAGTTTACTCTGAGCAATGGAAAACATAATTTTCCATATATGGCGGGAGGGCACTACATGCCCATAATTACATTTGTAAATCTGGAGTCACCTACATATAAAAGAGTGCCATATTTTAAATTATATGGCCCCCTTTGCAGCTATTTTGTGATCATATGTGATCACCAGACAATATTGCCAAGCATGTGTAAAATAATTTACCATGGATGGAGGAGGGGCATATTGTTCTCTTTTTTCGCTATACTGGCCTGCACACACATGGAGGCACCATATTTTGAATAAGGGGATTCTCTTCCTTCAAATGATGAGCATCATTAGTAGTTATTTTTTGGTGATTACCAGGCAATAATGGAAACAATACACGAATAATCAATTTTTCTGCAGATAGAATGGATCTAAAGCCCATATTTCCCCATCTTGTGTCAAATTAAAAAAAGTGTCCTTCATATAATGCAGTAGGTTGTCTAGTTTTTAAATTGGTGAGCGTTATTGTGCTACTATAATCTTCCTACACAGCGTTTAAATAGAGACAGCAAAATTTTTGAAAAAAAAATGCATTTTAATTTCAAGTGCCAACTTTTTTTTATGTCAGATAATCACATAGATTCCTGCTTTTATTATTTTGGAAAGGTGGATTATTGGCAAAACAAGAACTACAGTACAAAGTATTTATTTATGGTGTTTCATAAACAAAAAATGATCCCGTTTTTGCCATTTTATGTTACATTTTTTTTAGATGAGTTAGAATGAGAACAAAGACTAATGATATTTTCTGAAAATAAAGTATAATTTGTGTGATTACTACATAAAAAAAATAATTGATACTGATGTTGGAATGTGATGAGTGAAATTGTGAAAAAATGATCTCGGCACAAGGGTGAGAAAACCCTCGGCAAAGCGTGGAAAAATGAAAGTCTCTCAACTAGCATCAAAGCCGAGCCTCAAATTACTAATGCAGGGGCATAACTGGGTATTTGAAGGCCCCATAGCAAAAGTTTGTAAGGGCCCCTATGTACCACCCAATGGTGAAAAATGTATGACAAATGTATGTATAAATGTATGACAAGGAAGATTGCCCCCCCTTAGCTCTGGGCCCCACAGCAGCTGCACCCCTTGCACCTATGGTAGTTATGCCCATGAGCTAATGCCATTGTAGGCTATAGGCAACATTTCATAAATGTTTATGAAGAGGTGTCTGAAGGATTCTTCTCTGATAACTAATGTTTGCACATGTGCGTTCCGATGACCATGCATGCTCATTGAAAAAGCCAGGTCCGAACCCAGAAGTAAAGTGATAGCTAAAACTCTTCACAGGTAACTCTGATGACAAATAAAGTGACATATGCAAACATTTGGTGAAACTTATGGCATAACAAATTCTTTGCCTGCTAAACAGAGTACATTCAAGGCCCCGTTGGCCGACATAGCTAGGTGGACGATAGAAGTAAGAATCATAACTTTCAAACAGCTTTTTTCCATGGTGACATTGAACATAAATTATACATGTCACAGTCTGAAGGATGTGTTTCTAGTGATTCTAGTCATCCAAGTGCAGATAGGCAAAGTTTTCCTTAAAAAAAAATATTTAAAACACATTTTTTTATTAAAATCATTAAAAAGATAATTCTGAGTGTTTGTTGTTTTATTTTTTTAAGTATTAGCTAGTTAAGTGGTTAATGCGTTTCTGTGTCTACGATTGACATTTTTATCAGATGGAATTTCATTGTGCTAAATTACCAACTATTTAAAAGTATTAAAAGCCCTGCTATCCAATCAGGAACATTTTGCTCCAGCTGGAAATGTTGATGATTCCAGAAATAATAGTTTATATTATAATGAAACAATACATCCTAATAATAATAATTGATAGAACATTTACATTAATAATAATATTGGATGTGGCTTGTGTCAAAAATATATATACAAAATCTATCTACATATTTAATTACACACACACACACACACACACACACTTCCCTAATTTTACCAAGGTGTGATGTTGTGTTTTTTTGTTTTGCTGTATTTGCTCCTAATTCTAAAGGTGTCCTGTTAGCCCTCTTCTGCAGGTATGTGGGAACAGGATGGAGAGTAAAAACTTTACTTATTCTAACACTATGGCCCTCATTCAGAGCCGTTCGCTATTTGCGGTTGTTCGTTCAAAAACAAGGGGTGGCTATTCAAATGATCCGTTCGCACATTGCAGTCTGTTCACACCTCTAAGTCTGAACGAGCGAGCAAAACATACACTCGTTTATTTGATAAAAACGCCCCCTGGCCGCTCGCACCATACCATGTCCGCTATTTATTAGATTAATCGAGTACATCGTACAGCGTATGAACTGCTCGCTATTCTTGTGGTTGGTTTTTTCAACCGCTATTTTGCGAGCAGTTCTGAGTTAAAAAAAAACAAGTGACGTGGTCAATGACGCTGCTGGATTAATTATGCACTCCCTTAAAACGCCCGTTTTGACCTTTAAGCACGCCTGCGTTCGAATTCCACTCCCCCGTTTTCAAGCACCTTCCCCTGTTACCACCCACATACGCCTCATTCTGTCACTGAAAATAGCAGGCACTCGCTATATAGCGTAGAAACGATTTTCGGCCGCACTGACTGGTTCGCGCATGCGTACTAAAAACCGTACGCATGCGCAGATGTGCGAACATCGCTCGGAACGAGCATACTGCCGCTAGCGAGTGGCTCTGAATGAGGGTCTAAATCCATATTAGTGAAGCCAATGCTAAAATGTAGATCATAAATTCACAAAAGCATTTGAAAAATACGTCTTTAATACATTACATCTTGCCTTCTCTTGAAAATTATTAGTAAACCTCTTGCTATAGCAATTCATATTTAACAGAACTGTATAAACTGTAGCAAAATAATTTGTGAAGATCCAAACTAAGCTGTTAAAATATGTTTTATTTTAAAGCATTAAGAATATTTCAATATTTCTCAAGATACTTGACTTCATGATTTTGGAAGTCTAATATTTCTCATTTAAATATATTCCTTCTAAAGTAAATTGAATATATACATCTGGGATAATGCCAAAATCCATATGACTTTGTCATTTATGTACATTATATGGATCTTTCAGCAGTAGGATTAAAACACTGCTAATTAATGTCATGTTGGAAGCTGGCAAGTACTGCCATCTGTGTTACAGCATTGGCAATCTTACTGTATAACACATTTTCCAAAGGAAAACATTCTCTAGTTGGTTATTCAAATAAGTTAACTTCTAACAGGGATTTCCAACCACTCTGTCCAACCAGCTATGAGGATCATACCGTGAACACAAAGATTGCTAAATTGAATACAGGATTTTCATTTGGGAGATGTATCAAGCTTTGGAGAGATACTGTCACGCTGGGAGGCGGTTTTCTGGAAGCTGAGGCCTGAGGCTGCGGGAGGAAATGGAGGCGAGGGGCCTGAATGTATGACCTCCGCATCCACGGGTCTTGGTCGTTGGCGAGACCTAGTCAAAGGTGCGGAATCTAACCCACGAGATGGTGTTCGCCAGTGACACCACCAATCGGGATATGGACTTGAGCTGCACCTCGTAAGCAGGTCGCGGTCCTTTGACTAGGTGACCAAAGCCTGCGGGACAAAGGAGAGATGAACACTCGTGGCCCAAAGGGTCGGTGCCAGTAAGGGGCATGTAGGGACACTGTACTTGAGGTACAAGGAAGTGTGCACTGCGGACACACTCTACCGGGTTGCCGGTCAGAAAGAGTGCACCACGGTGCAATACTGTAACACGTAGGTAGGGACCACAGAGTCCAGTAACGAGGTGGGTAGTAGTACTGGAGCCAGCCAGAGATTAGAACGCTGGAGATTTTGGTACATATAACTACACTCAGACTGTGATTGTAAAGCACTGGTGAAATGGATAGTATACTGCACACAGGCGGCGGTGGTAACGCACTGGTTGAATGGAGGTATACTGCACACAGGCGAGGTGGTAACGCACTGGTGAGATGAATGATATAGCTGCACACAGGCTGAGGTGGTAAAGCACTGATGATAAAGCTGCACACAGGCTGAGTGGTTAAGCACTGGTGAAATGGACGAAATAGCTGCACACAGGCTGAGGTGGTAAAGCACTGGTGAGATGGACAATATAGCTGCACACAGGCTGAGGTGGTAAAGCACTGGTGAGATGGACAATATAGCTGCACACAGGCTGAGGTGGTAAAGCACTGGTGAAATAAACGATATAGCTGCACACAGGAATAGATCACTGTAAGCAATGGAACCTGGAACGAGAGACCACTAGTAACACTAGCAGCGACAATGGGTGTTCAGGCAACTACCTGATACACAGGAGCCGGATATATACCCCTGGAAGCCCACTGATTGGTCCACAGCGTCAGCTGACTAGCCAGACTGTCAGGGAAGGAAGGACAGTCAGAAAAGGAAGTGTAATGGCGGCGCCCATGACAGGGACTCCAATCCCCGCGCACCAGGCCGCCCGAGACACCAGGGAGCATCAGGGAGAATGCTCAGCACCTCCCACGTCACCGCACCAGCCGCCAGACTGCCCGGGAAGTCAGAGGAAGCCGGCGGGATGGTAAGGGACGGCCGATCCCCGGCTGAACTCTGGCAGATACTGTA
Organism: Taudactylus pleione; assembly: GCA_031769625.1. NCBI lineage: Eukaryota > Metazoa > Chordata > Amphibia > Anura > Myobatrachidae > Taudactylus > Taudactylus pleione. The sequence continues at coordinate 12,626,879 of JAUIMM010000039.1, forward strand.
TAAAGTGGAGAAGTTGCCCAAAGAAACCAATCTGCTTCTGTCATTTATTAATTAGTACTGTGAATGGCTGGCTATCGGAGGAAGGTCACACTTTTAACAAGACTTTACCCAAGAGTTTTCAATCCAATGCTGAATGTGCTTATTCTGGTTCCCATTAACACAGAGGAAACCCAGGTTGTATGTTTAGTTTTTATATTTGAATTAGACCGGCCTGTCCAAAACTCTTTCTGGTTCTTGCTGTAACAGGGGGGCCAAACAAGTTGTCCATTTTCTTCAGGATTTTCTGGGACTGATTAAGATTTATTTTGGTGGGAGGGGGGTCTCTGGGTGTGGGGGATGCACGTTTTTATTTTAAACCAAAGCTTCACACAAAAATTAATTTCAATAATTCATGCATTTCAATGGGCTTTCTGCTGGGTGTTATGGTCGCTAATGTAGCAATGTATATTATCCTTGTCCTCATCCTGTATTGTATTGTACTGTAAGTCACTGGTCTACCTATTTGTTGGTGCTGTGGAACACTTGTGGCGCCTTATAAATAAATGATGATAATAATAATAATAATAATAATAATAATAATAATATAAAAGAGTGCGATCTTTCAAATTACATGGCCCCCTTTGCAGCTATTTTGCAATCATATGTGATCACCAGACAATATTGCCAAGCATGTGTAAAATAATTTACCATAGATGGAGGAGGGGCATATTGTTCCGTATTTTCCCTATACTGGCCTGCACACACATGCAGGCACCATATCTTGAATGAGGGGAGTCTCCTCTTTCAAATGATGTGCATCATTAGTAGTTATTTTCTGGTGATCACCAGGCAATAATGGAAACAATGCACAAATAATACATTTTTCTGCAGATGGAATGGATCTAAAGCCCATATCTCCCCATCTTGTGTCAAATTAAAAAAGGTGTCCTTCATTTAATGCAGTGGATTGTCTAGTTTTTAAATTGGTAAATGTTATTAGGCTACCATATTCTTCCTACACAGCATTTAAATAGAGACAGCAAAAGTTTTGAAACAAAAATGCATTTTCATTTCAAGTGCCAATTTTTTTTTATGTCAAAACCTTATTATTTTGGAAAGGTGGATTATTGGCAAAACAAGAACTACAGTACCCACTGAAATGAATGGGAAACAGATTTTAGAAACTGAAGTTAAAATTCATTAAAAATAACAGTTCCATTTAGGCATAGGTATTTACTAGATTAGAGGCTTGACAATTGTAATCTATTTGAAGATATTTATCATTTCTGACAGAACTGTCCTTTCCTAAACACTGTCCACCTCCTAGCATGGAAGTGGTTGCTGTTGAATACAGCACATTTTATTGCATGCAGCATTTTTATTTTAGGAGTATAAATAAATAAATTCTAAAAACTTTAGCTGATTCAAGCTACAGAAAATGCATCAAAAATGTATATCCTTGCAGAGAAAAAGTGCAATTATTGTTTGAGATTCCATTTTATATGATGCATAAGTTACTGACTGAAAAAAGTTTGTCATTTAAACTCTCCACCTTATTCATAAACCATATTTGAGCCATATGGATAAAGTTTCTATTATTTTCAACATAGAATTTTGTTGGTGTACTGAAATTTAGGTTTAAATCGTATTTCACTGCAATCTGATGCTCTAAAATTATGCAAAAATAAATGATTATGTTAGATAGATAGTGTGTGGTGCTTTTCAATTCTGTTTAATAATCTTTCATCTTAGTTTTGAATGTATCATTTAAGCAGTGCAGACAGTTCTGTGAAAAAGAGAAGCTAATGTAATTCTATTATTGGGCTCGGCTGTAGTGGTAGAACATTTGTTTTTTTCAGCGGTTTTTGATTTAAGTTTGCTTTATTTCATTTGCTTTGTCTCCAGAGCTTTTTGACAAACTGCTGAGCTTCTGAATTTTTCAGTATATGTCAAGTCAGTTTTCAAGCAACTCATCTCTTATTTACAAAATATATCCTATGTTTATTGACTTCAGTATATAAAAAAAATAGAATCACATTTGGTGAAGTCACTGCTCAGGTTTAATTTAATATAGATTTGTAGAGAAAACAAGCTAAGAATAAGAAAACTGTTCACATGTTTCTCCTGACTGCATTAGAGACACAGTATTGTATATTATGCCTGAACAATGTGATTATTAATCTTCTGATACATGTGATTCTGCTAATTTATACTCTACATATTGCTCTCTGCAAAAATGTTTTGTAATGATGAGCGATGATGGTTCCTAAAACTTACCATCAGTAAAGCTGGCATGCTAACAATACATCCTTCCATTATTAAAACATTCCGAACATTAATTATTTCCAACCTTTCTTTCTTTCATCCCCCTCCCTCCTTGACCCTTTTTAATCTGGCTTCAGTTCTCTTCACTCCACTGAAACTGCCCTCACAAAAGTCAGCAATGACCTCATTGCTGCTAAATCCAAGGGCCACTACTCCCTGCTCATTCTTCTTGAACTCTCTTCTGCTTTTGACACTGTGGACCACCCTCTCCTGCTGAAAATCCTTCAATCCCTTGGTCTACGTAACACTGCCATCTCCTGGCTACCTCTCTGACTGATCCTTCTCTGTCTCCTCTCATGACTCCTCTTCCCCTCCACAGCCTCTTACATTAGGTATTCCCCAAGATTCTGTTCTTGGACATCTCCTATTCTCAATCTATATGTCCTCACTAGGTGAACTCATCTGCTCTTTTCACCTCCATTATAATCTCTATGCTGATGATACTCAGATCTACGTTTCCTCCTCTGACCTCTCCCCCTCTCTCCTCACTAGTATTTCCAACTGTCTCTCTGCTATCTCTTCCTGGATGTCTCAGCAATTTCTTAAACTTAATATGTCTAAGACTGAGCTGATCATTTTCCAACCCTCCAACATAATCGCACTTCCCACCATTTCTTTATCAATTGATGGCACAACTATCTCCTCTAGCCCCAAAGTGCACTGTCTTGGAGTTATCCTGGACTCCTCCCTTTCCTTCAAACAACATATCCAGAATTTCTCGCAGTCTTGTCATTTCCATCTTAAAAATATTTCCAAGATTAGACCCTTTCTCACACAGGATGCCACTAAAACAGTCATACACTCACTGGACATCTCAAGATCGGACTAATGTAACCTCCTCCTATTGTATCTGGCCTCCCCAACTCCCTTCTCTCCAGTCTGTCCTCAATTCTGCTGCTCGTCTCATCTTCCTTTCCAAACACTCTGCATCTGCCTCCCCTCTCCTACAAGCCCTCCACTGGCTCCCCTTCTCTTTCAGAACCCAATTCAAGATTCTCACACTCACTTACAAAGTCCTCACCCATTCCTCTCCCAATTACATCTCTGACCTCATCTCCCTTCACTCTCCTGTCTGCCCTCTTTGTTCAACAAATGCACACTGCCTCTCATGCCAATTGATTACTAACTCCCACCTCCAAGATTTTGCCCGCGCTTGTCCCCACCTTTGGAACTCTCTCCCTCTTCCCATCAGACTCTCCACCTCTCTACAATCCTTCAAATGGGCTCTCAAGACCCACTACTTCATCAAAAGCCTTCCAGCTCTCATCTTAACTTGCTGCTAAATGCTCCTCCCTCCCTGTCTACCCCATCTGTGTCACACCTGTTCATCTGCCCCTCCCCTTTAGAAAGTAAGCTCTTATGAGCAGGGCCCTCTACCCTCTTGTGCTTCTTCTTATTTTACTTTTATCTACTTCTTACTCCCCACTGGGGCACCTAACACTAGGTTGCTTTGCTCTGTTGCTTATCTGGTGTTATGGTGGCTAATGTAACAATGTTTATTATCCTTGTCCTCATCCTGTATTGTATTGTACTGTAAGTCACTGGTCAACCTATTTGTTTATTTATTTGGCAAGGCGCTGCGAAACACTTGTGTCAATTGATAAATTTAAAGTCACCCAGGTACCAAGTCTTATAAAAGATTTATCTTTTCATAAATTTAAAGTGAACTGGTCCCTCAGAGTCCCCACAATGCTGCCCCAAACACTTACATGCACATGGCTATAATCCTCTCCTGTCGGTTACCACGGCTTCTATCCATGTGCACCACCATAATGGAATGATGTCACCAAGACATTAATGCCATGATGTTTGCAGTTTATACAGCATATTTTTCAAACTTGCTGATTTTTATTTACAAACTGATTTAAGTTCTAAAGGTGGACTAGAACCCAAGTCTCTCTGTACACTGAAGAAAAAGTTTAATCCACTGAGCTATTTCAGTACAGCTGATAAATTAATTTCTAGTGATAGATATATTTACTGTATTTTCCAGTCGATGCCCCCAAAATATCTTAAATAAGGCCATATTAAGATTACCCTAAATTGATGATAATTATGTTTTGTATAAAGAGATTTATTATTTTACTATAATGGTTATTTATACATATACAATATTTGTTATTTGATTTATATCTGGTTATTGTATTAAATCTGATGAAGTCCTAGCAATAGTGTTATTATTATACATGTGAATGCAATTATATATTTGCCACAAATGTTTTTCATTATTAATTAAGTAGCTTTACATCCTACTGGACTAGAGCCATATAAATATAGAACTTTGGCATCAAGCCCTCTATACACTATACCTCTGAGGAAACCGCTAAAGAGGACAGCAGAGAAACACGTAAGGGGCCATTCCTATACTGGCATTTTATCTGGCAAAATGGTCTCCTGGCAATTGGACTTCCCGTACAAGTCACCTCAACACAAGCAGTCACTGCCGCCTGATCTCTAAACAAGCCACCGCATTGGAGCCGCACACTCCCTCCCTTGCAGCAGAGTGAAAACAGCAGGACACGGAGGGTAAAGAAAACTGCTGCCTCACAGGACTGTCATGGGGGAAGTAGAGGTACAGTAAGCGCTGGCAGTGGAATGAATGAGGTTTTAAACATTCATTAACAGCTGTACTACATCTCTCCCCTGTGTGCTGGGACAGCTTGAACTTCATCAGAAAACAGATTCTAATATACAACCTTTACTCCAAACTGATTATACCATCTCTTCATAAGAACTGTCTGTTCTAAAATGGTCTTCTATAAGATTTGTACCAGTATTGTGGAATTTTATTATAAAGAGGCATGATATATGGGCTTGAATTATTCACATATGTGTTTTTTTATTGTGAATGTAATGTGGTTTTATTATTCTTTTTATAGAGCTCATTAATGTTGTAACTATTGTATGTATACCTAATTAAATTATATTATATAATTTTTTGCATTCACAAGCGCTCTTTGTACAATATAATTTATGATATTTATTTGGATTTACAATTGGTGATTACAGAGTCACTATCTAGGAGCTGCTTTTATGTAAAGGAGTTCACCATTTTATAGTTATATTTAATATCTATTGGATATATTTTGAAGTGCCTTAAGTAGTTTTTTAGTTATATATATTTGCAGTCTCCTCTGCATGATGTGCAAGAGGGAGCAATTGTAATGATGCCCTCCTTGATTTGAGGGGCACATAGCACCCTCCCCCATGTGCAATACTCCACGCTTACTGTTTTTTGTCTGATTTTTTTTGTAGAGGGTGTGGCCACACTTCTGTGATTAGGCTCTGCTACTACAGTACCCAAACACTGCCGTGCTCTCTACGGCCCCCTGCTTCTTTGTACTTACACATTCTATGATCTCTTAGTGAAGTCAGACTGTTAGGGGGAGATGCATCAAAGCTTCAAAAGAGTTGAGAAGTCGCCCATACTGTAGCAACCAATCATCTTCTACCTATCATTTTATAGAATGTACTTGGTAAATGCTAGCTAGAAGTTGGTTGGTTGTTATGGGCAATATCTAAAGTATATATTCCTGAAGATCACTGTTAGCAATTCTTTCTGTGAAAATACTACATTGACTACACTCTTCATTTGCTCTCTTGTCAAATTGATGCTATTAAATTAAACATTCCTTAAAAGGTCTGTTTATAAACTAGTTGAAGGTAATCACAATAAGAGAATTAGCTTAAACTAGTACTAATTGATAAACACGTTATAGTATCATAGTAAAATAGGTTATTGTTCTACCTATAAAGAATTACAATTTCTTAACATTTAAACAAAAGGTTGAAGAAATAAGGAATTAAGGGCCTGATTCAGAGCCGGACGCTATTTGCGCTCGCTCATTCAGAAAAAGGGGCCGGATATTTAAATAGAGCGCTCGCTCTTTGCGGTCTGTTGACGCCTCTATGTTTGAACGAGCGAACGAAACATGCGCTCACTTTTTTTTTTAAAAACGCCCCCTGGCCGCTCGCATCCTACGTCGTCTCCACTATTTATTTGATTAATCGAGTACATCGAATGGCGTATGAACTGCTCGTAGCATTTTCCTACCGCAATCATGTGAGCAGTTCAGGCTAAAAGACAACCAAGTGACGTGGTCGATGACGCTGCTTTGTTAATTATGCACACCCTTAAAACGCCCGTTTTGACCGATAGGCACGCCTGCGTTCGGATCTCCACTCCCCGTTTTCAAGCACCTTCCCCTGTTACCACCCACAAACGCCTCATTCTGTCACTCAAATTAGCAGGCATTCGCTATTTTGCGAGCACACAATTTCCGACAGCAATGATTGGTTCGCGCATGCGTATTACAACCCATACGCATGCACAGTTGTGCGAACATCGCTCGGAGTGAATGAGCGGCCGCTTACAAGTGGCTCTGAATCAGGCCCTAAGTTTTATCCTCCCCTTAATATTCCTCATATATCTAATTGCTACAAATAGATATCTGTAAACAGAAGTAGATTTATAATCACATTTCCTGCCTAAATAAATTAAATTAACCTCTCTAATTTAATCTAATGGATTCACTGATAAAGACAGATCCAGCACTAATTATATTCTATTAACTTTATAATACAATGTGCATATAAATTATATTAATATTTTTCTGAGGTTATAGGAAAATATATAAATTTTAGATAATTAGCACAATGGAAAGTGTTCCTTATTTTTTAAAATACAACTCATACCAAATAACTACTACCGTATATATTATGATGAATAGTCAAATCTCTTTATACATCTCAAAATGTTATGTTGGCTGCATTTAATTAGGAAGTTAAGCAGGTGTATTATTGAAAGTGGAAGTATACTGTATATAACCTCTCATTAGTACAATATGTAAGAACACATCTGAAATAAATTATGCATTTACAAAGAGCAAATCTACATATGGATACAAATTAGATATAGTTATGCAGTTAACTTTTAATAATGTTTATAGAAAAATGTGCTTCTCTAATTACCTTATATGTAAATATATTACATGAAATAACTGTTACAGTTTCATTGCTGAAACGTTTTAGCAGAATTTTTTCTTTAAAAAGAATAAAAAGTTGTAACTTCAGTCGTTCATTTCAGCTAAATATTAACTTTGAAAATGCTTTCTCTGTAGAAAAATGTATGCTAATTACAAAGCTGTCTTCTCTTAACTTTAGAGATGCTGATGCAATGTTACAATAAAACGTACCAAAAGAAATATCTTCAAATGCAAGGAAATTAAAAAAAATATTATTTTAAATAATTTACCATATTTAAAGGATGGAATATAGATGGGAATTAAAAATTAATTACTATTTCTCAGCCTACTTAAAGCATGAAAGTGTCATAAAAATGACTATACTAATCAGAACAAACGCAAACTGCTGTAACAGTAAGAAAGATAGTATGGTGAATTGATCCATATAATTACAGAAACAACGTTATTAGAATCAAACATAAATATATTAAGAAAGAAATAATGAAAACAGTTTGGTAATGCAGAGATTAGTTTCATTCATCATTTTATAATAAAATAAAATGTTTGCAACCAGTATTAGGTTTTGATGTTGAGGACTTGAACAATAAAATCTTGGCAAATAATAAAACCAAATTATTATAGTGTTGCAAAATGTATAGATCCTCACTTAAGTGTGAAAGAATAAATAACATAGTGCCTGATTCAGAGGTGACGCAGTCGTTTCTGTGTCTTTTAGCAGCCGCACGTATGAGACTTTATGCAAATGCTGCTACAAACCCTTGCCTGGTGTACATCCGTGCATCTGAATGCGCAAGGACTGAGACGCCCACTTTGAGCTGTTATATCGCCTGGTGCATCTTTAGATGCTTCCATCATTTGCACCAACAAAACTTGCACCAGCCCTATAAGCAGCTGCAGATTGTTCATCCGAGTATGGCCTCCAATGTGAACGATGAAGCAGCTGTATACGCAACCACTTTAGCAACACTCCCATAACATGCCTATAAGGTAGACATTTGTGTGTCTGAATATCCACCTCCAAGTCACCGCCCAGAAACACCCAGACCTTTCTAATACCGTCCTTCTCATTTGCAGCTATGCCTCTGTGCATACACACTGTGCAAAGCATGTGCTGTATGAGTTCTTATGGATTTTTATGCATGCACAGTAGCAAAAAATCACTCTACTCCATGCATTGCTTGCAACTCTGAATCAGGCCCATAATAAGGTATTTCTGAATTAATTATTTTAAAAAAAGATACATCATACATACACACAATTAGACAGACTGAGGTTCCTTTCACCTTGATGTGGAGCCAGCAGCTTTTTCCTCCATGGTGCCAGGACTTGGTACTGTAGTCCCACCCCCTGCTGTGGAAAGAGGAGCATGTGCTAATCTCCACCAATCAGGGCTCAGCACACTCTCCTCTGACCCCTTAATCTTATCATAGAGCAGCAGTAAGGAAGGACTGGAGCTGCTGCTCTGTATCTCCCACCAGCACCTGGCCTAATGCGGTTCTCCAAAAATTGGCAGAACCGCTTGCCCCCAGAGACTGGGCTACAGTCTGATAAAAAAAAACACCCCGGCATTAGGTGAGACCGGTGCGGCACCCTGCATGCTGAGGCACACAGTTTGGGAAATGCTGGCATAGAGACTGTTCTAAATGCAATTTTTCCAATGCAATCCATACATATTTCTGATGTTCCACAGCATTTTGAGTGTAGATAAAAAGAGGTGATAATGAATATTAATAAAACAATGAAGCGAAATCTCAATAACAAATAATGTTTAATATTATTCATATAAAAAATTGTATATGTATATAGAGATGGCCACAGTGGAAAAATGCCTCATGTAAACAAATCACAATTTAGAATCCAGATGGATAATGATAACAATTATAGTGTAACAGATCACAATTAAAATACAATTGTAACAGCCGGACTTGGTAACATTTAAAAGTATTTCTGACACATTTAAAAGAGAGTACTATATCCAGTTTGATAAAAGGAAGTCGAGAGTAGTTATAATTGGATATTTGTCAATTTCTATATAACAAGATAGTCTTGTGAGATGCCAATTGACAAATTATAAAACAGTGCAGCCAACTTGATTTAAACTGGCATCCAGTGCATAGACATTGTTCCAGTAAGTATGGGGAAGTCCCTCCGATTTGTATGGAAACTGGAGTGTCCAGAATGTATACAACTTAGATAGTCTTATTTGTTGTAGTGGACTAATTTGTCTTATAAATGGTATCCGTGGGAATGCTTCAATATAGACAGCTCTAATCGTGCTATATGCGCTAAAATCTGATAATGAATCAATACATCTATAGTATGAAGGAGCTCCTCCAAGATGATATAGAGAGTGGCATATCAGTCATACAGCAAAAATTTGCTATTTAACAACACGTGGTGTACTCATGTTTTGTAAGGAGTACCGGACATTTCTCCTCTGTTCCACGGATTTCTGTCCACCGGCAGTCTCCACAGCTAATAGTTTTGTAAGGAGTACCAGACCTTTCTCCTCTGTTCCATGGAGGTCTGTCCGCCGGCAGTCTCCACTGCGGTAATTACTGGTATGAGTGTCAGGTTAGTTGAGCCGACACACAAGCAAGCAGTGTGATCACACGGGCAGTTTATAACTTGCTGCCATCTATTCTTCTACGCGTTTCTCCGCCTGTACAAAGATCAGCGGCTTCTTCAGGAAGTGAATAGTGTGTGGCTCCAATTCTCCATGTTTAAATAGTAGCTAAATCGCCATCAGCTGCATATAATTAAGAACTTAAAATGTTAATCCTCATCCATAAGATTCTCTTTGCAGGGCTTGTTAATTTGCCAGACTCTTATATGGTGGTAATTAATAGATGTATGTTAAATCATTGTTTTTATTCAGCATGTAAAAAAGAAAAACATCTGTATAAACTCACTAATAATCTATCAATATACTATATGACATTAATAAATTAATTATAAAAAATATAATAATTAACCAGACAAATAATTTAATTTAATAAGAAATATATATATAGATTAATAAAATGTAATTAAAATATGCACATGTATATTATAGACATATAAACATATAAATAAACATACATATATAGTCAGGTGCATAAATATTGGGACATTGACAGAATTTTCATATTTTGGCCTCTATTCACCACCACAATGGCTTTGAAATGAAACAAAAAAGATGTGCTTTAACTGCAGACTTTCAGAATTAATTTGACAGTAATTACATCCAAATCAGGTGAACGGTGTAGGAATTACGATTTCTATATGTGCCTCCCACTTTTTAAGAGGCCAAAAGTAATGGGACAAACTAAACAATCCTAAAGCTAACTTTCACTTTTTAATACTTTGTTGCAAATCCTTTGCAGGCAATTACAGCCTGAAGTCTGGAACGCATAGACATCACCAGCCGCTGGGTTTCATCCCTGGTGATGCTCTGCCAGGCCTCTACTGCAAATGTCTTCAGTTCATGCTTGTTCTTGGGGCATTTTCCCTTCAGTTTTGTCTTCATCAAGAGAAATGCATGCACAATCAGATTCAGGTCAGGGGATTGATGTGGCCATTACATAACATTCCACTTTTTAGCCTTAAAAAACTCTTTGGTTGCTTTTGCAGTGCGCTTTGGGTCATTGTCCATCTGCACTGTGAAGCGCCGTCCAATGAGTTCTGAAGCATTTCACTGAATATGAGCATATAATATTGCCCGAAACACTTCAGAATTCATTCTGCTGCTTTTGTCAGCAGTCACATCATCAATAAATACAAGGGAACCAGTTCAATTGGCAGCCATACATGCCCACCCAATGACACTACCACCACCATGCTTCACTGATGAGGTGGTATGTTTTGGATCATGAGGAGTTCCTTTGCTTCTCCATACTCTTCTCTTCCCATCACTTTGGTACAAGTTGATCTTTGTCTCATCTGTCCATAGGATTTTGTTCCAGAACTGTAATGGCTTTTTTAGATGTTGTTTGGCAAACTCTAATCTGGTCTTCCTGTTTTTGTGGCTCACCAATGGTTTACATCTTGTGGTGAACCCTCTATATTCACTCTTGTGAAGTCTTCTCTTGATTGTTGACTTTGACACATATACACCTACCTCCTGGAGAGTGTTCTTGATTAGCCAACTGTTGTGAAGGGGTTTTTTCTTCACCAGGGAAATAATTCTTCTGTCATTCACCACAGTTGTTTTCCGTGGCCTTCCAGGTCTTTTGGTGTTGCTGAGCTCTCCGGTGCATTATTTATTTTTAAGAATGTTCCATACAGTTGATTTGGCCACACCTAATGTTTTGCTATTTCTCTGATGGGTTTGTTTTGATTTTCAGCCTAATGATGGCTTGCTTCACTGATAGTGACAGTTCTTTGGAGCTCATATTGAGAGTCGACAGCAACTGATTCCAAATGCAAATGTCACACCTAGAATCAACTCCAGACCTTTTACCTGCTTAATTGATAATGAAATAACGAGGGAATAGCCCACACCTGTCCATGAAATAGCTTTTGAGTTGATAGTCCCATTACTTTTGGCCCCTCAAAAAGTGGGAGGCACATATAGAAACCGTTGTAATTCCTACCTTGTTCACCTGATTTGGATGTAATTGCCCTCAAATTAAATCTGAAAGTCTGCAGTTAAAGCACATCTTGTTTGTTTCATTTCAAAGCCATTGTGGTGGTGAACAGAGGCCAAAATCTGAAAATTCTGTCAATGTCCCAATATTTATGCACCTGACTGTATATATGACTATATAAACACTCATATACATATATATGTGAATAAACATTAAATTATAAATATAATCCAATACATAAAATACATACACACACAACCATGTGCATGTAAATATAATATGCAACTTATATGTATATAACCTCCAACCATATACATAAAAAATAGAGAATATATAAAATATATACATGTGGATGCTCTGATCCTCAACAGGCGGAGAAACGCATAGAAGAAAAGACAGCAGCAAGTTATAAACTGCCCGTGTGATCACACTGCTCGCTTGTGTGTCGGCTCAACTAACCTGACACTCATACCAGTAATCGCCGCTGTGGAGACTGCCAGTGGACAGACCTCTGTGAAACAGAGGAGAAAGGTCTGGTACTCCTTACAAAACTATTAGCTGTGGAGACTGCCGGCGGACAGACCTCTGTGAAACAGAGGAGAAAGGTCTGGTACTCCTTACAAAACTATTAGCTGTGGAGACTGCTGGTGGACAGACCTCCGTGGATCAGAGGAGAAAGGTCTGGTACTCCTTACAAAACGTGAGTGCACCAAATTTTGTTAAATAGCAAATTATTGCTGTATGGACTTATATGCCAGTCTCTATATCATCTTGGAGGAGCTGCTTCATACTATAGATGTATTGATTCATTATCGGATTTTAGCGCATATAGCGTGATTAGAGCTGTCTATATTGAAGCTTTCCCATGGATACCATTTATAAGACAAATTAGTCCACTACAACGAATAAGACTATCTAAGTTGTATACATTCTGGACACTCCAGTTTCCATACAAATCGGAGGGACTTCCCCATACTTACTGGAACAATGTCTATGCACTGGATGCCAGATTAAATCATGTTGGATGCACTGTTTTATAATTTGTCAATTGGCATCTCACAAGACTATCTTGTTATATAGAAATTGGCAAATATCCAATTATAACTACTCTGGACTTCCTTTTATCAAACTGGATATATTACTCTCTTTTAAATGTGTCAGAAATACTTCTAAATGTTACCAAGTCCGGCTGTTACAATTGTATTTTAATTGTGACCTGTTACACTATAATTGTTATCATTATCCATCTGGATTCTAAATTGTGATTTGTTTACATGAGGCAGTTTTCACTGTGACCATCTCTATAAACATATACATTTTTTTATATGAATAATATTAAACATTATTTGTTATTGAGATTGCGCTTCATTGTTTTATTAGTATTAGTTGTTTGTTCTTATTGACAGGTAGAATACAGCCTGTTTTGATATTTGAAGCTGCAATCTCATGGTCTTCTAAAACAGCTGTGTGATTAATTTATTATTTTCAGCACTGGACTGTTTGCTTTTGATAATGAATATGTCCAAAATACCTTATAAAATATCATTGACAAAATATTGAAAAGTGACAGGAGCATCTCAGAGTCAGAATAGTTAACTAAATACTCAAAGTAGAGTGTAGGAGTGTGCGACTAGTGCCGCAGAGAGTGCAAGGGATCTGTACCTGGCATTGTTGCTGCCCCACAGCCCTTGCTTCTGGCTACCAGGGCACAGAGGGAGTGTCTTGGTTTATTTTTTGGCAAAAACATCACCAGCTATTGTCTCTAGATGAATTAATTCTCTCTTGGGGATATGAGGTAACTTGAGATGTTCCACAAGTCCCTTATCAATAAAATTCCCATTGATCAACTAAAGCAATGATAGATACTGAACTTCTGGAATGAAGATGAAGCGGAAGACAAACAAATCAGGAAAGAAAGCTGGCTGATTATCAGAGGATTTTTCAATGTTTAACCTCTACTCCACCCTTCAAACAGTAGGGAAAAAAATGGCAGAACTTGCGCTGGATACCAGATTGACTGTGATATGTCTAATCTCGTAGATCTAGTAGGGTCTTATGTCAAACAATGTATAAACCGTGAATAGCATAATGGCAATCACTGAAGAAAGAATCGATATATAGTTGTAGATTATTAGTATCAGCATATAAGAGGTATACGGCTGGGATTGAAAAGTAACATTTAATGTTGCACACTATGGAGTATAAGGAGGGGCTCTAGACTGCACACCCTAATAGTAATGAAAGGTGCCATCATGCTGAGATTATAAAGTGATATACAAAAAACAGAGTTGCAGATGCACTATGCGATCATTACTGTATATATTTAAATTTATTATATAGAATTTCAGAGGTAGTTTGCATATCAATGGCCACTGAGACGGGCCTGCCCACCAGCGTCAAGGTCACCTCATTGAGCAGGTCCCTAACACTCTGGGGTTCACATCTGGGACGCAGAGCACCCCAAAAGTCAGCCCAGCCAAAGATCTCCCCAGGGCATCAAATGAAAACAAGGGTGACAGTGAAGTGTTAAAGTATCATTGATATGGCCATTGATATGCAAACTACCTCTGAAATTCTATATAATAAATTTAAATATATACAGTAATGATCGCATAGTGCATCTGCAACTCTGTTTTTTGAATGTTGCACACTAGGCAGCAGATAAAATTTCAATAGAAAATAACAATAAACATCAGAAACAAAAAGCATTATTGTTATTTTCTATTGAAATCCTCCCTTATAAATTCCATTTCCAGACTGGCTTCTGTTGCCAGTACGATGTCGCTTCTTGCTGAAGATACAGCTCAGTGCTGAGCTCCCAGGTACTCTGTCTCTGAACAGTCCAAATAAGTCTCCTATACCATCTTGCAACACCAGTCTGGTTTTTACCACTGAGACTTGTTCTTACAGCCACCATTGGTTCCAGCCGATAACTCCAACCATCGGTCTCATCACATGCTTCCAACATTGGGCTCATATTAATTAAATTCTTCAATTCATCAACATCAGTCCCAACCGATCAAGTTCATCAATTCATCAACATCGGACTCATATCAACTAAGTTATTCAATTCTTTAACATCGGTTCCAAGCAATCAAGTTTATCAATTCATTAATATCTGACTTATATCAATTAATTTTCTCAATTCTTCAATATTGGTCTCAAACCAATCAAGTTCATCAATTCTTCAACATCACATTTAAATCCTTCAAATTCTTCAAATCACCAACATTGGTCTCAAACCGATCCAGCTCTCAATCCAGCATCATCGGTCCCAATCTGATTCTGATTCAGTATTATCATCTACAGTTCTCATTCCAACCTGCTGTTTAATAAAGACATTCCATTCTTGTTCTCACCTCCGGGCCCATCATCCTCTGCAGCTCCTCTACCTCCTCACAGCAATACATGAGGAAGTCCTGACTCAAGCCACCCAGGTTTGTTCACACCTCCCAAGTCTCCTCCTCAGCCTCCCACACCTGTTCCAACCCAAACCAACCCTCAGACGTGATACACTTTAGCATCTTTTGCTGTAGTTGAATTTTTATACTAATACCAATATAAGCCTTTATCTGCTGTATAAGCATATGCCTGAATGTGCAAAGACTGACACACCTACTTTGTGCATATGAGATACTAGTATCAGACACACTATCAATACTTGCATGTGCCCTATAATAGGTGCACATTCTCCATCACATTATGGCCTCCAATGTGTGTGATTAAGCTCTGAGCTCGCAAACAATTCTGAGACACACCTGTGACACTCCCATAACACACCCATAAGAAGGTACATCTTCATGCATCTGAATGGACACCTCCCGGTCACACAGCAGTGCCCAATACATTTCTAAAATAATTCTGAGACCGTGTATCTAATCGCTACAGCGCCTTTTTTTGTACACACCATGGGCTGCCTGAGCTGTGTGAACTTTAAGCTACATAGACACACTTTACCATTGGCATTATTTATGATACTCAACATTATTACTGGCATGGCTGCAACTAGAGGTATGCGAGCAGTCCCATCACACAGGGCATAGTGGGCCTAATTCAGACCCGCTTGTGAGCAATGAGCGCTCACAAGCGGGTCGATGGTGCTCCGTCGTGCGCATGCGCGAGACCCGCATAGCGACAGCCAAGCTGTAGCTATGGGTCTCGCACAAAAGGGGGCATGCTGTTGATGGTGAGGACAGCACACCCCCTTTGGTGGGCATGCCAGGGGCGTTGCTGCCCAGACGGAGGCGTTCCCATGGGAACGCCTACTGTCTGGGGCCGGCCCCACTGACATCACTAGTGATGTCAGTGGGAGTGCTTTTGGCTCTGATAGAGCCAAAAGCACTCCTGGGCTTGCGGCAGCAAGACCCTACCGCAGAGTCTCGTCGCAAGCCCGATGGTCCCGATGGTCTTGACCATCGCGACCATCTTTTTGGCCGCTCGCATAAGCTGTGGGTGGCCAGGAGGCCACTCCATTTTTAGGTAGGAGGGCCCTGATTCAGAACGAGCACTCTGGTCAGAGCGTCCGGCTCTGAATCAGGCCCAGAGTCCTGGGGGCAGGACTGCTGCTGCCTTATGGCACGTGCATGTGGCTTGCATGGTGTCTGGAGTGGCATGTGGCAGCCACTAGCACTACTGCAGAGCTGCACTGACCATCCAAGGGATGCTCCAGACAGGTACCCCACAGCCTGTAGAGATGCCAGGAGTGTCCTTAGGATGCTCAGGGCAGTGCTCAACTTCCCAGAGCAGGAACCCCCTTCCCCTATGCATGACCTCATGATGTCACAGGTTTACGAGGCAGTGCTGGCACAGGGCACACTGCCGTCTTGTTACGGCACTGATTGCTGGCATATTTTATATTTTTTGGCATTAATGGGCTAATGCACTATAATGATCATTACCACTGGCATATTTTAATTTACTAGATATTACTACTTGTATATTCTATTGTATTAGACAATATTAGTAGTATATTATGGTCTGATGGGTGTTATAACAAGTTCATTATCCAGAGCCTTATAACTGGCACACTGCATCTAACCAGGTCATTACTGCCATAATTTATTTTACTCTACATTATTATTGGTATATAATAGTCTACTGGACATTATCAGTGGCATATAATACATTTTACGGTGTATATTGCATTTTGTTGAGCATTATTATTGCCATGTTGTTACATCTGGGCATTATAACATGTAGTTTACATCTTGCTAAATCTATTTCTACAAAACACCATACACTTAGCTGCATCTGTCCACCAGCAAGGTATCCCTAGAAACCTAAAACCTCTGCAAATGTAATACATTTTACAATCATATAACATTTTGTGAACGGGAATCAATTTTTCTCATTACACAACATACTACAGTAATTGTCTACACATCAGTTCAGTATAGCAATTTAGCAAAACAGCCTGCACATGTAAATGTGAAAATTTAATGTGTTAAAGGTACGAGATTTGTGGGTGAGATAATTATCTGGTGCTACAGATTTGTGGAGTCCTGTAAATAACTGATGAAAGGTGTAGGGCAGCTGCTGGCAGAGGAAAAGGGGTATAAATGTGAATACAATTCCTATCTGTGTCACTTTTATACCAATCTCTATCCATGTCTTAATAGCATTATGTGATTTTCCTATTTAGTGTATTAATTCCTGCTTCCATATACATTTCTGTTGGCTGTGCTTTTACTTATCACATCCTTCTTTTCCACTTTTTTTTTCCCTTTAGTAAAAACATGCAAATGTTACATGAGCACATGTCGTATTTCCATCTCAGGAGCAAAGCACTCAAGGAATTATACAATTAGCAGTGTTACTTCAAAGTCTAAATACATTTATTTTTAATTATATCCATAATGCAGTGTGCGGAGGAATGGAATACTTCCAATTGCTCTAAAATCATTTGTGCTGCTAATTAACTGCTCAAATGGTTATTTTGGATATGTTTGCACTTGCACACATTTCAGGCAATTATAATTGTGTTTATTCACCTGATGACAACAGAATAATGGTATTTAGATTCCCTCTTGGTTTTGCTCAGTAATTTGGTTTAATTGTCTGAACTTGGATAATTTTTTTAATTACATATTGAACAAAACACCATTTCTGCGGTGATACAATGTTCAAATGAACATGTAAATAAATATATGGTAATGTACCACTCAATACAGTACAACATTTTGCATTTATTATATTGGATGGTTGCAATGCTTAGTTTGGATGCTTTGGGGAAAAGCTCCGGTGGTTTGGTGGTGGTTTAACATTGGGTTCTAAATCCCGGTGGTTGGGTGACGGTTTCACATCAGGTTCTCTGGTTTTTTTACAGCGGTTTTGCAGCGGTTTTGGCCTTAGTACATCTGCAAATAGGAAAACCGCCACCAAACCGCCAGGGTTTAAAACCCACCTATTAATACATTTTGCCCTCTATATTTATAAAGTAAAACAGCCATACAGGGATTTATTTATTATTGAAGTGGAAATGAAGAAAACTAGACATTTTCTATAATTGTCTAACATGCAACTAAAATAATCAAATCTGGTTGGTTATTAAAGGGTAGTGTTGGTATCTAATCCAGCCCAATAATACTCTCTGGCCTTTTTAGTCATTTTCTCATGTGACTAAACACAAATCTCAGAGGCAGATTAGGAAAAAAAAAAATGTTATTGCTGCTCACAATAGAGACACCTATGGTACCTCAAGTGCCTGCCGCAAAAAACAAGATGGTTGTGAGGTTTCTCTTTACTCCAATATGTTTATTTACTACTACTGTTTGTATACCTGCAATAATCAGCTCACTTACTTATTTTTTTATTTTTGACTTGATCATCATATATGTACAGCTATTAGGTTATATCAGGGCTTGGCTAAAGTCTGCTAATGAGGTGGTAACTGAAATACAGTAGTGCTCTTATCATCTCTTATGCTGTACAATATGAAGTTTATAATCAAAATAAGTAGTAAAT
Organism: Taudactylus pleione; assembly: GCA_031769625.1. Lineage (NCBI taxonomy): Eukaryota > Metazoa > Chordata > Amphibia > Anura > Myobatrachidae > Taudactylus > Taudactylus pleione. The sequence goes on from JAUIMM010000039.1 coordinate 12,645,699, forward strand.
AGGGTGAGACGATTACTTCACTCTAGTCATTGTAGAGCTATCAACAATCTAGATCATATTTATATTATCTCCTTAAGAGTTAAATCCCACATAGAAGTTTTCCTTTAAATAGTAAGGTAAGTAAACTTTGAACATGCTTCTTGTGCTTATGGGCATGCTGGTGCTTGTAGTTGTACAAGTGTTGAAATGGAAGAATACTCTTGGCTTGTAATTTGGTTGTCATTAAATGATGGTGTTTGCTAGAGCTTGCATTATATTTACACAGTATTGCACTGGTACCCAGTGGCCAGATAAGGGGCAGTACTCAAACATTTACCCCCTCTCCCCCAGACACCATCCTACATACCTGACTCCAATACTGAGTCTTTGATTTTTCATTTTCAAGTTCTGACAGACAAGACAGCTCTGTCAGTATGTGTTTCCTGTCAGAACCATGTCACCTCAAAATCGAGGTTGAGTCCTGCTGGCTTAATAGTATTAAGATCGTAAGTCTGTCAAGGGTCTTAAAAACTTTTGTGCCATCTCACTTATTAAATAATAAATAAGAGTACTAATGACAAGGACAGCAGGTTAGCAAAAACTGAAATTATATTAATTTACAATCCTAAAACCATTAAACCTGCAAGTGGTTTTTATAGTATGTCTATAACCGAGAGGTAGTCAAGAAGCCGACAGTCGTAATGCCGAACGCCGACTTCCCGACTTGGAAATCCTGGCAAAGGACTGATAGGCATCTAAACACCGATGCCTACCATTATCCACTTGCCGAAATCCTGACACCTGGCATACTGATCGAAGGTAAGCCGGGCGTCGAAAGCGGACAGCCGCGGGGGGAGGGTTAGGTTTAAGGGCTCCCAGAGGGACTTAGGGTTAGGGTCAGGCTAGGGGAAGGAGGGGTTAGGGTTAGGCACCCCCGCAGGGAGGTTAGGTTTAGGCACCCCCCCCGGGAGGGTTAGGTTTAGGGTGCAGGGAGGGGGAGGTTAGGTTTAGGCACCCCTGGGAGAGGATAGGGTTAGGCACTAGAGGGGGAGATTAGGGTTAGGCACCCCTAAGGGAGAGTTAGGGTTAGGGGGGAGAGGGTTAGGTATAGATAGTTTACTTGTCGGGATCTTCACTGCTGCCAGTCTTCTGGCATCGGGATTTCGACCGCCAGGCTTATGTCCAGTGGTAAATCATATCACACCTCTAAATCCTATAACTTGTCTTGTATTTGTTGGTATATTAATGTTCATGTAATCATGTATACATTAAGTATGGTAATATTGCTAGAAGTTACCATTATAATTATGTCTGTTTATGTATGTACTATAACATTTGTAGTGATGGAATTTTACATTTTGATTGTTTTTATTCATACCATATTTATAATATGCATAATTTTCCCCTTTTTTAAGTATAATAGATTCATTTTATTTATATGTCTGCAATACTTTTAATTATGCAACTCAGGCTGTGTGCGTCAATCCTTGTTTGTTTGTTTGTTTGTTTGTTTGTTTAGGTTACCTAGACAGTTTGTGCTGTCCCCTCCTGTGGTGTGCTGAGAAGCGCCTTTAGCTATTAGTAAACAATTTTTTAAGATGAACTTTATTGTCCGGTATGCATACCTGCTCAGCAACATTAAAGTGCATTATGGAAGCGGCATCACAGTATTATTTAAATAACTTCATTGTCCGCAGACAAGATGTCGCAGCCACATACATGTGGACAAGCGGGCAGAGTGGTAACCATGCAAGTTATGATAACCTGTTTTATTTATTGTAACATGTATTTTTAATTATCATACTTAAATGTATTTTATATTGTAGTCACTCACTCTGACAAAGGATGCCATTAGCATCGAAACGTGTCAGTGTAGTGACGGGTTTGTTCATCCTACCCATTAGACCATACATTTACCAGTGCTTCAGGGTTCATCCTACCCATTAGTCAATACATTTACCAGTGCTTCATAATTCCCGGGTTCCAGGTTTGTCTGGAAATTGCATGGGACTTAAAGTTTCATCTGGTACAAATCTACACCCCTTTATATTTCATGTATTGTTTTAATAAATCAGTGTTTTATTTTATCCACATCATGAGTTTTATCTCTTCCTATATATCCTGATGCCGGGACTACATAATTGAGCTTTATGAGTTATCAAAGAAACCTGTATGTGCAGATTCACTGCTTTATTATGTAAGCATTTATGTAAGTTCCATAGTTGTGTATTATTTCCACGTCTGGGTGTGTGAAGACTTTGTTTTAGTGGTATATCCTGTCATTAGGAACTTTTTGGACTAGGGGAGATCTACGAAGCTCTGGAAATAAATTGGAGAGTGATAAACTACCAGCTAATCAGCTTCTAACTGTCATGTTACAGGCTATGTTTGAAAAATGACAGTTAGGAGCTGATTGGCTGGATTAATCTTGAAGATAGTACATAAAGTACCGAAATGTTGACTACTACACATTGTTGTTATTTTAAATCTTCATCGAGAGTACCGTATCTTTCGATGGATATACTTTTTATCATGAGGTCACCTCTGAAAGTTATTGTCTGTTGTTGGGAGTGCCAGACCTCATGCTACTATTTTATTTATATATATCTATATATATATACATATATATATAGTCATTTTAGACTTGAGGAGCCTGTGCAATTTCTGCTTAAAAAAATGTCTCTATGGTTCATAAATAGTCCCTAAAGTATATCTGTCTCAAAAGAATTATATTTATATACATCTACTCATTTTTGGCTTGGGGAGCCTGCACCCTGCAAGTGCTGAGTATCAAGCATCTTTTTTTTCCTTTATTGCTCCTTTCCCTGATGTCACATTAAGATAATCAGTGAGATATGTGAAGCCTTCTGTGTTTAAAAAAAAATAGTAAACTGTAAACATGAAAAAAATGATGTGGGGTTCCCCCTAAAAGCACAACCAGCACCGGTCTTTTCTGAACCGGTCCTGGTTGTGAAAATACAGGGAAAACATTTAGGGTTCCCCTGTATTTTCAACATCCAGCACCAGGCTCAGTGAGCCAGTCCTGGTTGTGGAATACAGTAGACAAATTGAGAATTTTCCACAACCAGCATTGGACTCTTTCTAGCAGGGGTGTATTGCCATAGCCAGGGTACCCTTTCAGGGTCCCCCAACCAAAGCTCTCATACCTGACCGCTAGTCAGCCCAGGCTGGGGATACCTGGGGAGGAGGGGTCCCCCCAAAAAAAGGATTCCCCCTCTTCAGGGCACTCCATGCCTGGGCTGAAAGCCTGGGGCTATCCCCAGCATTCCTATGCAGTGGGTGCCAAGTTGATTGGATAAAAAAATAGATGAATAATAGTGTATTTTACAGTAGAAGAAGACTTTTCTATTTCTTATTAAACACATACAGTCCGGTGCATAAATATTGGGACATTGACATAATTTTCATATTTTGGCCTCTATTCACCACCACAATGGCTTTGAAATGAAACAAACAAGATGTGCTTTAACTGCAGACTTTCAGATTTAATTTGAGGGTAATTACATCCAAATCAGGTGAACGGTGTAGGAATTACAACAGTTTCTATATGTGCCTCCCACTTTTTAAGGGGCCAAAAGTAATGGGACAAACTAAACAATCCTAAATCAAACTTTCACTTTTTAATACTTTGTTGCCAATCCTTTGCAGGCAATTACAGCCTGAAGTCTGGAACGCATAGACATCACCAGACACTGGGTTTCATCCCTGGTGATGCTCTGCCAGGCCTCTACTGCAAATATCTTCAGTTCCTACTTGTTCTTGGGGCATTTTCCCTTCAGTTTTGTCTTCATCAAGTGAAATGCATGCTCAATCAGATTCAGGTCAGGAGATTGACTTGGCCATTGCATAACATTCCACTTTTTAGCCTTAAAAAACTCTTTGGTTGTTTTTGCAGTATGCTTCGGGTCATTGTCCATCTGCACTGTGAAGCGCCGTCCAATGAGTTCTGAAGCATTTCACTGAATATGAGCATATAATATTGCCCGAAACACTTCAGAATTAATTCTGCTGCTTTTGTCAGCAGTCACATCATCAATAAATACAAGGGAACCAGTTCCATGGCAGCCATACATGCTCATGCCATGACACTACCACCACCATGCTTCACTGATGAGGTGATATGTTTTGGATCATGAGCAGTTCCTATACTTCTCCATACTCTTCTCTTCTCATCACTCTGGTACAAGTTGATCTTTGTCTCATCTGTCCATAGGAAGTTGTTCCAGAACTGTAATGGCTTTTTTAGATGTTGTTTGGCAAACTCTAATCTGGCCTTCCTGTTTTTGAAGCTCACCAATGGTTTACATCTTGTGGTGAACCCTCTATATTCACTCTTGTGAAATCTTCTCTTGATTGTTGACTTTGACACATATACACCTACCTCCTGGAGAGTGTTTTTGATTTGGCCACCTGTTGTGAAGGGGTTTTTCTTCACCAGGGAAATAATTCTTCTGTTATCTACCACAGTTGTTTTCCGTGGTCTTCCGGGTCTTTTGGTGTTGCTGAGCTCTCCGGTGCGTTCTTTCTTTTTAAGAATGTTACAAACAGTTGATTTGGCCACACCTAATGTTTTTGCTATCTCTCTGATGGGCTTGTTTTGATTTTTCAGCCCATTGATGGCTTGCTTCACTGATAGTGACAGCTCTTTGGATCTCATATTGAGAGTCGACAGCAACTGATTCCAAATGCAAATGTCACACCTAGAATCAACTCCAGACCTTTTACCTGCTTAATTGATAATGAAATAAGGAGGGAATAGCCCACACCTGTCCATGAAATAGCTGTTGAGTTGATAGTCCCATTACTTTTGGCCCCTTAAAAAGTGGGAGGCACATATAGAAACCGTTGTAATTCCTACACCGTTCACCTGATTTGGAAGTAATTATCCTCAAATTAAATCTGAAAGTCTGCAGTTAAAGCACATCTTGTTTGTTTCATTTCAAAGCCATTGTGGTGGTGAATAGAGGCCAAAATATGAAAATTTTGTCAATGTCCCAATATTTATGCACCTGACTAGATCCCTATCAAGGCCCCTCTCCCTCTCCTGCTAGATCTGCAGTTGAAGTTGCCCTTTATATGGAAGACACAATCTCTGTCTTATGTAGGTATATTTATTCCTCCATCATTGCATACAGTATTCAATGTTAATTACTCCCCATTTATGGAGCAGCTCACAGGAGCTTTTGAAGTCATGGCTTGGCTTTGGGTTCTTTTGGCTGGGCTGTCTGATGGCCTTTAAAATTATAGTCCTGCCCTAGTTTATTTCTCCAATTCAATTCAATATAATTCTCCTAAGAAAATTTTGGCATATATCTGGAAAGGCAAACCCTCATTGCCTATGCTCAACTGACCTAATCTAAGATCTAGGATGGTCTAAATGTTCCCAACTTAGAATGTTCACAGGATGCTGGTTAACTTGACCAATTACACAACTGGTTACCTCACAGATTGAGTCCTGAGTAGATCTAGAAAGGGCTTTATTTTTAAATCTACTGAGTGAATAACTTTGGACCCAGAGACAGATGAGACCTTCATTTGGTGATATGCCTCTGGCTATTTAGACAACCATACAGTTCTGAGACATTGCTATCATCCTCCAGGGTAATTTTTGTTTCCTACTAGGGCTCTATCTATTAAGGCTTTGGCTAAATTAATTCCCAGTCTGAATTTCTCATCTTGGCAAGGCTAGGGTATGTCCATTATATTTTACCAAAAGTCCCCTTTCTCATTCTTCTAAAGCCAATTTAATTTAATGCCCTGTCATGCCTACAGATATCTTACAATTCTTAACTGGATGCCAAATGTGATCAAATTTACAACGCCCTTCTACCTGTCAAAGTCAAATAATTGGATATGATCGCTTGCAATTATTATCTGACGATCTAATCATCTATGGTCTGACGATGTGTTACCACAACGCTACTTTGCGTTGGCGCAATCCAATGCGAACAAATGCGATTCCACGCACACATATACATATATGCATACACATAGACGCTCATATGTGTATCCACATATGTACACATAGATGCACATATGCATATTCACATACATACATACGAACATTTCCTACTTCAAAATATGGACACACATATGCAAACGCATACATATAAGATGGTTCCCACACATTATAGTTAATAACCAGAGTTATTAAAGGTATTTGGTAGCTAATAATTATGATGTAAGATGTACTTAAATGAGATCTAAAGTTCAGAATATAGTGGACATGTCATGTTTGGTATCATACTAAATCCCTGTTTATTTGCAGACATCCGTTTCTATCAGCGAAGGATTCGCATCTTGCATTCACTAGTTAAGGATTATAGGGAGTTATGGGCTAGAATGCCATTACTTGTATGCAGTGTCTGTTTCCAGTTTTAACTAGTTCTTTGGCGGGAAGCTACACAAAGAACCTGTTGGAAAACTGAGCCATTCCTCTGATGACACCGTATGAACTGACCAATGACCAGATTGACCAGATGCAAGAACCAATGAAAACATGCCAACTTGTCCCTTTATTATCCTTGTAACCTGTACCATATATATGCTGTGTCCTGGTTTCAGTGTTCGGTCATTCTCCATTTTGGGTAACCGCAGGATTCAGGAGTGAAGGACTGCATACTGGGACCAGTAGCGCATGCATATGTATCGGCTTGTACTATTTTTAATTGCTTTTTATTCTAATTGTTAAATCTTTCTCTGTTTACATAAATAACTTTTTGTGCTTTGGAACCACAAGATTGGACTGGAAAGCAATTCTTTCTTAAGCGACTTGCAGCGCTAAATAGCAACTAGCGACTATTAGGAAACAATTAATATACCCCAGTATATTTAGACTTTTAAGAGGTGGCAGCATAGAGGGCATCATGTTCTGATACTCCTTTTTACAGGATGGTGCCTCATTTGATAAGATCTCTTCCCAGCTGCAGTAAGAAGTGGATACTGAAATAGACCTTTCTTCCTGACAATGGAAAACTATAAAAACTATATTTATGCACATTGTATGTTGAAATGTTAAAAACATGTCAAAATGTTGAATCATTTATAACTTATGCCTGTCAAATAGCATAAAATCTGGCACATCCATGCTAAATTCTTCACTCCTTTGTAATTTATTACATATTTTTGGGGCTATTGCTCACATTCAGCCCCTTTCGAGAGAGGAAATTGTTCTTATCCTAGAAGAAAAATTAAGTGCTGATAGACAATATAGTTGAGTATTGTGGGCGGACTTTAAAGTATTTTTATATTTCTTTTAAAACATTACATATATTCTACATAAAAGAAGCAGAGACAATAATAAAGTAAATAACATAGTAATAATAAATTATGCCACAACGTGTCAACAGTATCGAAGAGTAATAACCCTTTATCAGTTATTTTAAGCTGGTAAGGGAACAATAGGACAATCGCAAGTGAATTCCGGGCCCTGTCCATTCTAGAGAACCATCTCTCTACAATGCAGATGTTCACTTTATGCACTATAGTAGTGTCCTAGGTAATATTTTGAACTAGAGTATAGTGGTGCCCTTGTTAATGTTATACCTCAGAGTAGTGCCCTAGTTCACATTATACCACACAGAGCCCCCAGTTAATATTATGGCACATTGTAGTATCCCAAGTAAAAAATATGTTGCATTTTAATGACGCCAGTATACATGCCACACAGTTCTCCCAGTTCACATTGTGCCAACGGGATCGGTATGAAATACTGGCAGTTCAAATCCCGACAGCGGCATTCTGATACTTCAGGATCCCTCGAGGTGGTAAGTATGGTATCTCTACCCCTCCTCCCCTCCTAACCCTAACCCTCCCTTAGTGGTACCCAACCCTAACTTCCCCCCCTTAGTGCCTAACCCTAACCTCCCCTTTCTGCACCCTAAACCTAACCCTCCCTCAGGAATGCCTAACCCTAACCACCCCCAGTGTTGCCTAACCCCCCCTCCCCATAGACTAACCTTAACCCTCCCGATGGGGTGCCTAACCATATCTCTCAGGTTGGTGCCTAAACCTAACCCTCCCCCCCGTGGCTAAAACCTAAGAAGCCCCGCTTATCTTCGCTCGGGATGCTGGCTGTCGGGATTTTGGCGTGGGTCTAAAAATAGGAGTCATGATTTTGATGCCTATCTTTTGTCTTGGGTCAAGCCTCCACTGTCAGGGTTCTGACAGCCGGCATCCCTGCCGCCGGTAATCTCACTACATCCCATGCCACACAGTGCTTAGCAGGTAATAATGGGAACCTGGTAGACAACTTTGTGACCTGAGTGCGGTTGAGTCAGGCACCAGAGGTGGGCCCCCTAAGCCTCTGGGCCCCATAGCAATGGTACTCCCTGCACCCACTATAGGTAAGTCCATGGCTGCACTTCCTAATGTTGTTTATATGCATTACATTTCTATGAATTAGTATTTCTAGATTTTTTAGCATTATAACTATAGATGTATCATTTGGAAAATGCATGTATTGTAGATCTATTTAAGGGTATAATGGCTTTGAACATAATGGCCACTGCGACTATGACTTTTTACTCAGCACGTCTTCGTCTTTATGCTAATGATGCAGCCGTTGGAATTCATACAGAGACACCCACTGGCTGTGGCGTTAATCTGCTGCTTTGCATAAAAAGTCGCACCACTGGTCACACAGTAATCACGCAACTGAACATTGCACCAGGCCTATGGATGAGCAGAATGTACGTCTGAAAATGACGACTGAAACCAGTGCAAAAAAAGTCCCTGACTGCGACACACCAGCATCTAGTCAGCCAGCCTCCCTTTACCACCCAGTAATCCCCACTGAAATGCCACATTTCTGAGTCCAAATTCACTCTGCGTTTCCCATCGGTAACCATCGAGATTCAGACGCAGTGTAACTTGGATGCATGCTCAGACTGTTAACATTGGCCACTTGCGTTTGATATCGTGACTGCATCTCACTCTGAAGTAGGACCAATATGTGATCCTAGAAAATGTATCAACAAATCAGTAAGATACTTTTTATTTTTTCTTTCACTACTGTATCAGAAGATATCTAGCCACTTTCCAAATGTTTTCTAAAGGCATTTAGTATAACAGTGTCTGCTATAGTTTAGAATATGGTACTACATGCCAATAGAAAAGTATACTAAAGTCTGTACTATATACTAATGGGGTTAAGTGCAAAGTAACTGAATGTCATTTAAAACAAAAATGTCTTTACATAAAAACATTTTTAGTTGCTACGAGCCCTTGCAAATATTACATTTCTGGAATGAATTAATGTAATGTATGTTTTATTTCTCGAAAAACTGGTATTCTGTGGTCAGTGTTATCCAAAGTCTCAAACATTTCTGTAAATCAAAGACATTTGTCCCTTCCTTCAAATTAGTCAATTTTGTTTTTGTGAATATGGTGACCTCTTCTGGCCACTGGATATTCTGCCAATGTTTAAGTTTCAGCAGAACAATATATTACAGTAGAGTCAGTTGTTAAAATTCCAAATTAGAATAAGAACCGATTTAACAAGTTTTAAACTCTTATGGGTTTATTTACTAAGTGTTGGGTTGTAAAACCCAACACTTTTGTTCATGTTCATGCCCAATATTTAAAAGGGCAGTGCTTTTACTAGCAAGACACAGCTAGTAAAAGCAGTGACCTTTTAAATATTGGGCATGAACAGAAACAAAACTTAGTAAAAAAAACCCTAGCATTTTTGTTAATTCTATTGCAAAACTTTCACTTATGCTCAGATATATGTACAAGGATTAAATAATAATTCTAAACCGATTCAACCAATTATGATCTACAGCCATTTGCATAATGTTGCATTCTTAATTTATAGAATGCTTAACCAGCAATATGGTAATATTGTTAATAGGATTAATTTACTATAGTGTACATTTATTGATGCTTTTGAAGTAAAAGAGCTAGAGCTGATAATTCAATTAAATATATTAAATGTGTAAATAATGGTTTCCAAAGTTATGAAAAGATAGTAAAGCAAGACTGAGTTCTGCAATCATGTTGAAAACTATATTTATAATTTTTAAGCTATCTGTGAATAAAAAATAATGATTTTTTTTCCGTCTTTCTAATTACAATTATGCTATTTAATAGCATAATAGCATTTTTTAAAATACATTCTATAAGATTTTCAGTATATTTTTAGAAAATATGACCTAGAGATTGTGTCCACGCGATCATAGCTGTTGGCATGTGTTGGGAAAAGGGTGTGCGAATGCCCCCAGGGGTGTTGACTGATGCCTCCCAAGAACATAGACTACTGCTATCGGATTTCAAGATGGATGATGTGAAACTGCTCTATCCAGATAGTTGCAAGAATCACAAAGTAGCAGTTGCACCACAATCAGGAAAATAGTCCAGATGTTCAAACCTAGTTAACAGCATTAGGCATGGCAGAAACTTTGCAGGACTTAAACAGTTACTCTTTCCTCCTAGTAAACAATTTAGTCTAGACTGTCATGCCTTATGAGGGACAAATCCCTGCCAAAGAAAGAGTGGAAATGTCAGAATCCAAAAAGCCCTAATACCACTTTTACACCAAAGTCCTGTGTCTGACCAGGGATTTGGAACATGTTTCCAACCCAGGACAGTCCCCTTTTACCCGCAGGACAGACCCAGGCAGCACCGTTCACACCGGAGCCAGGTCTGCTCTTTCAGCATTGCAGTGGATGCTTGGAAATGATGTCTTCTCCAAGCGCCACTGAAGCTGGCCACATCGGAGCAGGGTCTGCAGTGACCCGGGTCTTCCGGCGTTGCAGTGGACGCTTGGATATGATGTCACCTCCAAGTGCCACTGAAGCCGGCCACACCAGAGCTGAGTCTGCATTGACCCGGTATTACAGTGGAGATTATGTCACCTCCAAGCGCCACTGAAGCCGGCCACACCGGAGCCGGGTCTGCAGTGACCCGTCTCTTCTGGAGTTGGCAGATAGACACCCCGGAGACCCTGCACCTTCAGGAGGGGTGACTTGGTCTAGCTATCTAAGAGGAATATAAAACTCCGGCAGCCTACTCACAAGTTGGGTCCTCAGTTCATTGGTCCATTCTGGATCATTTCCCAGGTTAACCCAGTGGACTTCAAACTCCAATTACTGAACTCATTGAGGATCAATAACACCTTTCATGCCTCTCTATTGTAGCCACTGCACAGTTTGGATAAATTCGGGGACAGAGTTTCTTCCAGGCCTGCTCTGGTGGTGACCCATGGTCAACAAGAATTTGTGGTTGAGAGGATTCTTGACTCTAGAGTCTCCAGGGGATGGCTACAATTCTTGGTCCATTGGAAGGGCTACGGTCCAGAAGAGCAGTCATGGATCCAGGAAGATGCCTTACATGCTCCCAGGCTGAAGAAGATGTTCTTTCAGGAGTTTTCCTTTAAACCAGGCTCTACGGGTTCTTCAACCCCGCGTCAAGGGGGGGTACTGTCACATGCCGCTGCGCTGCCAATGCTGTGCGGGGTGAACGCCGGGCAAGCATTCGCTGAAGTCTCCTCCTTCCTCCTGTTAGGATCTGTGGTTGCAGCATTTTGTTTACAGTCCCAGTCTTGATTGCTGCTGAGACTCTACACTAATTACTGAACAATTCAATGACATGTAACTACATGAATACATATGGTGTCATACATTCAGAATGTTTATTTAATAAATGAATAATTAAAAAATATATATATAAAATTCACTTGACTATATCAAGGAAGGAAATTCACAGGATGTCTAAGTGAGACTGTTGGTATTAAACTCCTAGGCTCAATACAGAATAGGGCGAGATCTCATGTTTCTATATGTCACACCAAAACTGTGAATTTCCTTCCTTGATATAGTCAAGTGAATTTTATATATATTTTCTTTAATTATTAATTTATTAAATTTATTAAATAAACATTCTGGATGTATGACACCGTATGTATTCATGTAGTTACATGTCATTGAATTGTTCAGCGCTACTATTTTCTTTATTATGTTTGCATGTGATAGGGAGTGACTAACCCTTATATCAGTAGCTGCTTGATAGGAACCACTCATTTCAGTGCCTGTTATATACCCATCTGGGTATATCATTTTTTCCAGAGTACACTAATTACTGCCTGTCTGTGTGCAGTTTCAGGTGCACGCTGATTGATTCTCCTGTCTGTACACAGCCCATGTGCTCACTGGTCTCTCATTAGGGAATATTGCTCTGGTTGGGCCCTGTTTTTGTTAAATTCCAGCCAGCCCTTCACTCCATGCTGGTGATAGAGTTACTCGTGCTTCCGAGTTTTTCCAGTCTCCTGTTTGTTCAGTCGAGTATCTGTGTCCAGTTTAAGTATTATTATTATTAAGTATTATTCCCTGCCATTTGTTCCATCCAGCCAGCATGGTCTGCATTCCATATGCTGTGTGCTGCTCGAGTCATCTAAGCAGCACAGTGTGTGCCCTCAGCCATGTGTGTCACCCCAGCGATTCAGAGGATACCTTCATCCGGTGGCTAGTGTCAACCCGGCAACACTGGTTGTATCTCAACATCTCAAGTGTGCAATACGGCGCACCGATCCCAATGTCAACCTGGTGACATTGGTAGCATCTCAGCGTCCCAAGTGCGCAATCCAGTGCACCGACACCAGTGTCAACTTAACAACATTGGTAGCATCTCAGCACCTTGTTCACATTTTCTTAAAGAGACTCACCAGCCCTCAAGGCTGCCTCCATGCCCAAAGGCTGCATCATATCTTCGGCCATCAGGCCACAACTAACCACAGAATTCCAGCCCTGAAGGCTACCTCCACAGTCCAAAGGCTGCATCACATCTTCGGCCATCAGGTGTTACAATTTTCTTGCACAGGAGAGATCGCAGGACTGCTTACCAGTGCTAGGTATGATGGAAGAGTGGCAGTCCTTTCACTACTAGGACTAGCTGGAGTGTGACTGTGGGAGGATAGCACTACACAGAACAATATGTCAGGGACTGAGGAGCAGCTGAGTAGTCAGGCAAAGAGTGGCACAGCAATACTAATTGCTGCAGGGCAGGAGTGACCTGGACTGATATGTAGCAGGATAAAAAACAAGCCTGGACTGACTGGACTGGACAAGACAAGAATAGACTATGACAAGACTGGCAGAAAAACAGATGAGGACGGGACACGACAAAATCATCACAGGATACTAGATATGGCCGTGGTGCAGTTTAGACAGCCGGGACTCTAGACAGGAAGCAGCCTGCAGGCTCGTGCCACTGCTGGGGCAATTGCCGTAGATAGACAGTCTATGGTTTGATAATGGCTTTGAGAGCCGATGGTGCGGTAAGGGTGCCGATGTTGAAGCGATGGTGCTGATGTTGGGGTAATTGCCGTAGATAAACAGTCTATAGTTTGATAATGGCCTTGAGAGCCGATGGTGCGGCAAGTGTGCCGATGTGGCAGCAATGGTGCCGATGTTGGGGCAATTGCCGTAGATAAACAATCTATAGTTTGATAATGGCTTTGAGAGCTACTTGGAGCAGCAAGTGTGCTGTATGGTGAACATTGGCAGCATGGGAGCTGCTGGATGCGGCTAGGAAGCCAGTTGGAGATTGGTGGTTGCACAGAAGCTACTTGGAGTGGCTAGGAAGCCATGTGGGAGTTCAGTGAAATAGGAGAACAGGAACAACCTGACTCTGCAGCCAGGCTGAGGGAACTCACAGACACTCTGTAATGCGGCCTGTGTTGCCTGGTTGATACAAGCAGCTGAGATGGTCTAGGCAGGGTCCTAAACAGCAGACAGGTGGATTCATATGCTGCAGTAACACAAAATGGAGGCAGTGAGGTGGAAACACAGCAGGTAACTAGATGAATGCAGACAGACAGGACTGTGGTATAATACTGCAGGGCTGAATGGAGACAGGATCCAGATACAATAGCCAAAGTACTCAGTAGACCAGCAAGCACTTAGGAACTGAACACAGCAAACATACACTGGTAATGACAGCATAACTGGCCATGAGATCAGGGCTGGGTGTATACTTATGAGATGCAGGATCCAATCAGAGACCATTCTTGGAGAGTGATTCCTAATTAAAAGGCATGTGTGTACCTGCTCTGCAGAGAGAGAGCTAGTTAATTAGTGAACACATGAAACAACACAAACACAGGCAGACCTGAATGACAGGCTATGAATTCACACAGACAAGACAGGATTTCCAGCTTCCTCCAAAAAGCCAGAACAAGGATAGGACATGATGCAGTATCCCAGTAACAACTATGACTGGGAATTGCCACCAAGATGATTTGCTAACCGCAAATCCTATCATCAGCCCACAACTAACCACAGCATTCCAGCCCTCAAGGCTGCCTCCACAGCCCAAAAGCTGAATCACATCTTCGGCCATCAGGCTACAACTACCACAGCATTCCAGCCCTTGAGGCTGTCTCCACAGCCCAAAGGCTGCATAATGTCCTCGGTCATCAGGCCACAACTAATCAAGTCAATTCAGCCCTCAAGGCTGCTGCACGACCACATCCAGACAAGATATACCAGCCCTCAATGCTGGTGGAGGACTATTCCCTGCTATCATGCCCAAGCCTTAACACCCAGCTGGAGACTGTCAAGGCACTTTATGTTGTGTGCACTTGTTACAAGAAGCAATGAAGTCTTGGATCTAATTGAGATAGTGCTGGAATACTACAGGAGCATTACTTAGACCAGATGGCATAAAGAAATATGCGTAGTGACCATTGAGGGTGTTAAATATGGTCTTCCACTGGTCTCCTTCCTGAATTTAAGATTATAATTGTCGCAAGTCCAATTTATTGAAGATGGTGGCTCTACTGACTCAATCAAAAAGCTCTGTACTTAGAGGGAGAGGATAGCAGTTTTTAATAGTGATGTCATTCAGACCCCTGTAGTTGATGTAGGGGCACAAACCTCCATCCTTTTCTTTACAAAAAAGAAGCCTGCACCAGCGGGTGAGGTGGAAGGGCAGATGAACCCTTTATCCAGATTTTCTTGGATTTAGTCAGTCATGGCTTTTGTTTCTGGGAGCAATATCTGATGTTATCCAACCAGTTAGTCAGTTCTTGGAGGAACTGAACAACCTTACCCTGTGATGCCTCTTGGTGTTCTTGGCAAGCGACAAGATCCTGTGTAATCCTGCAGCTTGTACCTGATTCTCAGCTGGATCCATTGGGCCAGTACAAATTGTCATGCATGAGGGTTGAGGTTGGTCGGAAGAGGCTTGTGAGGCTGAAGAGCAGACTACGGAGGTGTGAATGAATATGGATGGCTTGAGCCAGAACTTCCTCATGTGTTGATGTGAGGAGAGAGGAACTGCAGTAGATGATGGGCCCAAAGTCAAGGACAGGAATGGAATAGCTTTATTATATAGCAGGTTATAATGAGAAATGAATACTGGACTGGGACCGATGATGTGGAACTAATGATGAGTTGAAGAGAATAGAATTGGAATTGATGATACTGAATAGATGAGTAGAATTGGATAGGAACCGATGATACTGAATTAATGAGTAGGATCGATTTGAGACAGATGATGCTGAATTGATGAGTAGGATCGGTTTGGGACAGATGATGCCGTTTTGAAGAGTAGTGTCGGTTTGGGACCAATGTTTGGAGATATCGGACAGGACCGATGTTTGGAGATATGGTCTGGAACCAATGGAGGTAGGTAAGAGCAAGTCTCAGTGGAAAACTAGACTGGAGTACAAGATGGAATGGAGACTTGTATAACCAAACTTGGGGCCGTATTTAATTAGCATCGAAAATATGTTGTCATCAAATAAGTTTCACCGATGACATCATTTCGCCAGTGGAAACATATCCCCGTATTCAATTGTGGCGAGTTTTCACCCGATTCAAAAACGCAATGCAATGTACCCGGCAGAAAAGTTTTGCCTACGAATAGCTGTCGGAAAAAAGTGCAGAATTGCACCCCAAAAAAGTACTTTTGTTTTGGGGGCAAAAAAGTCCAAAGTTGGGGGACAACTTAAAAACTAGCAAAATAGACTCCAGGAGGTCCACCAAGTATGCCCCAGGTGTTGTTTTGATTGCAGGTGATTGCTGTAGGTACATTTTTTAATACCTCACTTTAGTGATTTTTAACCATGCTGGCACCCATTTTCATGTACCTCAAATTTGCTGGGACTATTTACTTTTGCCAAAAAAACTGCTAAATGCTCTTCTTTACCACTTCTGCAAAGACGCTAATTAGCAGCTATTGAGAGCATTTAAGCACCCCAAATACCTTCAGCAGTGCTATTCGGGGGTATCTATAGTGATCCCCAATGTCAGTGCATGTTTTGGGGGGTGTCAGGCTGATTTCTCCAAATCTAACAGCACATTTCACCTGTTTGAGTCTTGCCAAGACGTGTTTTTGCATCCTTTGGAATTGAATAGGGGGATAAGCAGTGACACGCGCAATACTTTTCCGCATGGAAAAAGAGAGATGACGGCGGAAACTCCAGCATGTGAAAAGTCCAGGACTTTTAACACCTAATTGAATACGGGCCTTGGAACTGGAATGGAATGGACTGGAACCATTCTGATACCTGGGAACTCAGCACAGAGCTGTAACTTCAGCAGAAGCAATGTTGTACTGGCAATAGGAGCCAGTCAGGAAATGGATTTTATAGGGGTGGATCCACAGGGATTTGATGCTGTGATCAGCTGGTCTGGGAGCAGTGTTCTGAGTAGAGGAAGAGAACCAGGTGACCAATTTCAACATGGCTGTGCCCATACTGTTGTTTTGGATGGGACTCTGGCGTGCAGCCTGGGTACAATCATGCTGAGCAGACACACTGTGAGTAAGGGGCTGCGGGGAGCACAGACAGACCTCAGTACCAGCCGGGAGCAATGTGCAGCATGAGTGGACCTCAGCGCTAGCTGGGACAGACACCGGATAGGTAAAAAGGTAGTTGTTAGAGTCCGGAGTGTCGTACTTTATGGCAACTAGATTAACAACAACTAAATATTACAGGCAAGAGCTAGTAATCAATAAGTCATTGACATTATTTGATAACAGTGGAATGTAGTATTATAACATTTTTCAGAACCTGTTGTAACATAACTGCAGAGCCATAATGTGGGCAATTTGAGGTTTGTGAAGGCCCAGGGTGCAAGGTGGAGAAAGGCGACAGCTTCTTTGTAGATTTGGGTTTCTGCATAGAGGTGCCTACACCTTTAACAATGTACAGGTCATTTGATAATGTCGAACTGACGCCATCTATGTTTTTGGACCTGTCCCTAACTCCCTGACTGTCTCCCTGTCACATGGAACAGAGCTGCCACACCCAGATCTGTGGGCAGTCAGGTAAATAGTCCACTCCCCACCCATCTTCATTAGGAGGAAGACTCACTTTGTCACAGTCAGTCACAGTGCCACCCTCCCTGTGGCGCAGCGTATGTACTCAAGGGCAAGAGCAGTCTGGAGGTAGCCAGGTGGACTTTTTCTTGTTTTTTAAGTAAAATTACTTTTTTGCAGTTTGCGGATTGTTGAGGATTGTTGGGTGGACAGTCAGATGAAAGTTTCTTCATAAAAGTAGCTTATCCCAACCCAGGGGCCTTGCTGCCTACACATAGACTTAAGGAATCAGGACACACTTCCTGCCTGCACACTGTGGCAGCTGAACTAGACAGAGAGGAAGATCTGATCATCAGCAGGAAAGTGGGTCTGGAGGGGAGACTGGGCATAGTTGAGGGAATGCAATATTAAGCAAGAGGAATTAATAATGATTATTGTGTATTGATATGAACGTGAAGGGACTCATGTTATTAAACTAGTTAATTATAATAAAAAGATTCAGTTGATGATTTTGAGGGAGGTAATTATGGGGTTAATGAGTAGGAATTAAATTAAATGTTTATGTGAAATTAATTAACTCCTATGCTCCTATGAGGAAGTTAATTATTATGTTGAAAGGAATTGTTAGGATGATGCTGAATGCAATAATATTTTTTGAGGAAGGGTTAATTAATGATATTTTATGGCAGCCAAACAAAATGTATTGCTCTTTATATTGTATGGTAGCCAATGTTATGTCTCTGTTTATTGTATGGCAGCAATTTGGATGTTCTCTGTTTAGTTTGGTGGTCACTGGCATGTTTTGTGTTTAGTATCACAGTCACTAGAATGTAAAGTGAACTACAGACTCAACATGATAATGAGCCTACTGTATATATTTCTTTCATAGCACAGTTGCTTCTAGAAGCATGTACAGTATAATGTAACTATTTCATTTTGAGCTTTGATTATAGGAACGAGTACTATATCTAACTGCCCACTCCTACCAAACCTGGCGGCTATAGCAAAAAGCCTCTAAGAAATGCAGCTGAATGGAGAAGGAATGAATATTAGAGGGAGCTTTTGAGAAGAAGGACAATTTAATTTATTCAAGAAATAAAACTATTATACAGTTTATTTTGGTGCCTTTTTTGTCTGTCAGATTTAGAAGAGAGTATTTGAATGGTTGAGGTATGGAGTAAGGGAGAGATGATGAGTGAGGGGTATTTCAGTGGGTGGGGTATAGTGTCATGAACAAGTTGTGGGTGAGGGGTATTTCAGTGGGTAGAGTGTTAGTGTAAGGGACAAGTGGTGGGTGAGGGATATTTCAGTAGATGGGAGAGGTAATGGGTGAAGGGTATTTCAGTATTTAGTGGGTGATGTACTGTATAGTGTCAGAGAGCAATGGTAAGTGAGTGGTATTTCAGTGGGTGAGGTATAGTGTGAGGGAGTGATGGTGACTAGTGCACTGGTGATATCTATTGACCACCAGCAGCTACAGGTAGTTGATAGCAGTACAGGGTTCAAGGGCTCCATAGAGCTTATAGAGGACCCCACAGAAGTTCAGCCACCTCCTCCGGCAGATGCAAAGGAAGGAGGTGGCGCCAGTGTTCTCTCTCGCTCACCCAGGGCGCTAAAATGTTACAGCTCTGCATAACTGCTACTGAATAATTTGATATGCTTGCTGGCTTCATTACATTTGTTTTAAATAACATAAATGAGCCACACGTGTGCAATGATTCTATTGCATTAACAGAAAAAAAAACTGAGAGGTCATCATCAGCATTAAAAAGAGGTTGCATATAACTGTGCACGTTCCCAAGTGTTAGGTGCAAATCTGAAATACAATGTATGAGTTTAAAGTGTTTATAATTACATTGCATAAATCAAATTGTTTTGTTCCATAAAATAATCCTTAATGGACTGAATCTAAAGTTAGCTTGATTGCTACTGCCTAATTGTAAGACATGTTTAGTTTTTTTAATCTTGAATTAAACAAATCAAAAGTTTTACTCTTTTAAAATAATGGCACAACAGCTTACAGTAATTAAATCTACAGTCAAAATAAATACATGGTAACATTCCTTATTATTTTTTTAAGCAGGTTTGAATATTCTTAGTGCAAATTACACTACATAAATCAAATACAGTAGAACACTGAGCTTCTTGTATAAAAAGTATATGAAAATAATTTGAACCACCTTATATAATATGGATAAATTGACAAATGCACATTTTATGAATTGCTCTACAAAGAACTACATCTATCTTTTCTGAATAAAATGTGTTTTGAGACTTGGAGAAGGTGAACAGATCATTTTGGGTTACAATTATGTCTACTGTTATCAGTAGTTAAAGATTCTGGACTCCAAGCACCAGACTTATCTTTATAGGGGTATTCAATATGGGAGCGAAAACATTGTTTTTGCGTTAATATCGCACTTATGACGTCATTATCGCAGGTTTTAGTTTTACACCGTATTCAATTTCAAAGACTTTTCGCAGGTTCGAAAAGTCTTTGATAAAAAACGGGGAAAACTTTTCACCATTGAATAGGTGTCGAAAAAAAGTGCAGAATTGGGGTTTAGGGGTGCAGGCTTAAAAAAATAGCCTGCACCCCTGGGAATGACATTTAAAAAAGAACTGTGTAAAAAAAAGTTTTTTTAAAAAATAGGGACACCCCAAAAAATTTATTAAAAAAATGGGAAAAAATTGTTTAACAATAGGGAAATAGGTTCAGGGCTATTCTGCAAGTATGCGGCAGATGTTTTCTAGAATAGATTTATAGCGGCAGGTGCACAATTGCAGAATTTTTAAAAACTTACTTTAGGGACATCAAAATATGCTAGTACCCATTTTCATGTACCCCAAATTTAATGGGACCACTTAAAAAAATGAAAAAAATAACCTAAGTGCTCTTCTGCATCACTTCTTCAATGTCGGGAAAAACACACCTGCTGCGGCTATTTAAATCCCGACTTTCAATTACAGGCTAAAACAGGGGTACCCATAGTGATCCCCCATGTTTTTACAACTTTAGGGGGTCCTACAATTTTTTTAAGGAAAAATTTGTAACTTTACGCAAATCCAACTTCGCAGGCTCCCGTTTTCGTTAATCTCATATTGAATACGGGGATAAGCGGGCGCGCGCCCGATACTTTAACACAGGTAAAAATTCCGATATGAAACGTAAACTTCGACAGCGAAGTTTACGTTTCATATTGAATACCCCTTAGTCTTTAAGCACCGTGTACAGGTATTTGCTTAAAGTTACAGGCAGGCGACTGTAAATAGACGCAGAAGTGGGCACTACTGATTCCACCTTTGAACCAGACCCACTGTGACTACTATCTCCAGGACTGCACCATCGCAGGCCCCATTGTGTTCTATACCAAATGGATTTGAATCAAACGGATTTTATTTGCTTGCATGGCTATCTTACCCTACATACAAAAATGATTAACAAACTGTTGCCATAATTATGTTCAAATATTTTAAACCTCTGGGTCTTAGCAGAGTCCTAAGATAGTGATCAAACTACCAAGTTTGTGGGAAAAAAAACATAAAGGATGCAGATTATCAGGCGTGAAGATTAAGAGAAAGTTAGTGGTACAGTCCCCATTGGCACCAATGGGACCCCAGTAAAAGCCTTTCTGGATTTAGTGAAGCCTTCCAGGTTTTGTAAAGTCCCCACCATGTGGAATAGCAATACGCATGTGCAGATGGCAGTCACTGGCAGCCTGTCAGACACAGAGCAGAGGATGCTGCTGAATTGGTAAACATCATTAGACCTTGCCGGAGGGGTAAGTGATGTTAAATACCGGTGGCATATTCATTAGTATCACTGTAATACTAAACAGAATATGCCATTGGCAGTAAATATCGTTGATAAATGGAGCCATATAACTTGTCCGTTTCATAGGAACTTTGTGCTGTATGCTTTTGCATAACTTGAGTGTTAATGGTTAAAGGGGAGAAAATGCACAGGGGATAGGTAACATCTCTTTTAATACTGACTGTATGTAGTCAGTGTGAGTTAAACCAATATGTATCTCAGACACTAATAATGTATGATGATGCAGGGAAGAGCACACAGTGATTTATACATACTTCCATTGTTGGATGAGCAGCAGAGCCGGAGGTCTGTAAGACCCGCTGTAACTCAGCATGAGGCATGACCTGTTGGTGCGTCTTTCCTCCTTAGCATTCCAATAGACTGGACGTGCCCTCTGAGACTCCCAGACATAAGAGCCATGCAGATCCCTACAGAGTACCGCAATTACATTATACAACCACTGCTATTACTAAGAGACATACTGTAGTGCCACTATCCTGCTGCCTGACAAACTACAATGCCCAGCAATACCATTATGCTCCAGCATTGTTATTGTACCTGTTCATCCCTGGTCTCTATGCCATTTTGTTGTTTTATCTTGTTAAATAAACCTGAAACCTGGCTAGGTTGTACCACATATGGACTAATCACCACAGCAGCTCTGCTGCGCAACTCACTTAACATTGACCAGGGACCAGTGTACTCCCAGTGTACTGTCTGTTGTTAAATACATATATTTACATAGTACCATCTATCAAATTACAGACTCCGGTGTCCTTCCCTGGTCACTCTGCCACTCTGCCAATAGGTCACATGCCCTGGTGCACCCTGCTAAACTGATACCTATACCTCAGTTACCAGGATTAGTGGGAATAGACTTCTATAGGTAGGGCACTGCTCATGCAAGCACCCAATGTCCTGATGATGATTTCCGCCAGGAGATGCACATTGAAATTGCATGGATATCCATGCAGTTTTGATGGCATTTCTGCAAGGTAACCGAGGGATGGCTAACAGGCAGGGGTGTGTCATGGGCATGTCATTGTCTGCATTTAAAGATACATCAGCAGCCATGATCCCTCGGACATTCTGCGTCTGCCATAGGCAGGTGCAATGTCCAATGATGCGGCCAATGGTTGGCCAATAGCATGTATTTGTATTAGGGATGTGCAGGCTCGGTTCTACTCGGTTCCGTTCGGTTCTTTTTACCGAATCTTATTGGCTATCCAAAACTCGTGACAGCTGAAACCCAATAAGATCCGGTAAAAAGAACCGAACGGAACAGAGTAGAACCGAGCCTGCACATCCCTAAATTTTGTATGCACATCGACAAAATTGCGCTACAGCTGGTAGGTGTCTCAATAGTATGTTCGTTAACCACTACATTAACATACAGACACAGTAGTGGCTGCAACAAAAGTCGCAGCAGCTATTGCAAATGTCCCCTCTGACTCACCCCCTCAAAGTGCATGTGTATAGGCATACAATGACCAAACTTGACAAAAGTTTCAACTGCTTCAGCAACTATACAACTATCTCTGGAATGAAGCATTGCATTTCATTTTACATCTGTTTTATTGGGAACATCAGTAATATGTATTTTCTGTCTCCATTCTGGAACATATGGGGACACCGTTATCTGCAGGCAACAACATTTCATCAGCTGCTATATTACAAAAGGCAGATTTAAACTTTTGCACAAACAGTAATCCATTATTTTAAACAGCCTCTTACAAGCCATGTGCACAAACCTTCTTTAAAGCCTATTTAGAAGGTAAGAGAAAAAATATTTGGCAGTCTTGGGGCTAGATTTAATGAGCAGATGTCTACAGCTCATAATAAATATCCTTCTTACAGCAGGGAAACATGTTAGCTGAATGTATAATAAATAGGATTAATTCTATCTCAAGTAAAATATTGATTATATATGGCTCAGTCTGTGACACCAATAAGCAAGCATGCTAATTGAATGTCATGTCAGGAAAGTGGTGAACCATATGTAAAAGAGGAATAAGAGTTTTCCAGATGACTGATAAGATGTATTAACTCCAGAAGAGAGATGTAGACCTCTGACTAGCAGGGCAAGAACAAATAAGCAATACAGTATAGTTCACCAACTAAACTCCCTAACAGTTGATATCCGCAGTTTACTGTACCACTAAGACTTAACTATAAATACTGGTACTTATCTAAAAATAAAGACAACAGAACTTGGGATTAATTTTGGTCAAATATATTTTGACATCATCTTATTAAAATGATCTTAAATCTTTATAATTAAAGTTAGTATGGTGGCGTACAACATAAAGGAATGGACAAAATTCTAACAAAGAACATGCATGCAAATTGCTCATTGGTGTGTAACTCCCCTGAAAAAAGCACGCCCTGACAAGCTATGTTATTTCCCGCCGGAAACCTATGGCCTATGATCACATAAAGGAGAGCGCACCCAGCTAAAAACACATAACCAGTCAATGAAAAACTTCCCTCCTTTCTGCCAAAGGAAGACAACTAAGCAGCAGCACTGTAAAAAAGAGCCTCCATAAACAGAAACAAACCTTCACCCATCTAATGCACACCGTCAGGTCTAAACGAATGTGCATCCTTGAACATGATCATACCATGAACTACTACCATACCCTCAATTGATAGCAAAAAATGATCCACTGCAGAATTAACTTTGCCTTTGGCCTCCTCCACCACAACACCAGGTTCAGGGGTATATCTAGAATGGGTGCAGGGCACACGGGCCCCTGGTTCCAGTGGGGCCCACACTGTACACCCTGCACCCATTCACCCATTAGTCTTATACTTACCTGTCCATAGTGCTGCTCTGCAGCGCCAAGCTGGCACTGCAGAGCAGCAAAAATCACTGGGAAAACGGCACTAAGCCAGAATCTATTGCACCTGGTGCACCGAGGCACCGCCGGAGAGAGGAGGGGGCCTACAATGAGTCTGCACATGGGCCCTCTCCTCTCTTAAAATAACCCTGTCAGGTTTACAAGAACACTTTTGGCAAGGTATTATTGCCAACCAAACCAATATACAAAACGGCCAGGCACAATGTAAAGTTTCAAACTCATGAACAATGGTAGACCTAAGATCCAAGGAATTGCATTGGCACAAATCGTTACCACATAGATGTACAACCAAAATTTTAGGACAACCTAAAAACCTCACAGCTTCCAACAAACGCCCTTTCAATTTGTACCACAAAATACCCCTAAAACCTATCCAACAAACCTGATCAACTAAAGCAAAATACTGAGAATCATGAGCTGCAGAGGATTGCTCAGCCCATTACACAAAATCAAATGGGCCTAATATTACACATCACAACAACAAAAAAACATGTTCCATGTAACAAGCAAATAAAAAAAAACAACAAAAACAATGTTAGTGTTAAGAACAGGCATAGTAACAAGACCGAAGGAAAAACAAAAAAAATTCTATGTGCATTGTATATATAATTAAACTAATTTACTTGATGCCCCCATAAAAAAAAACATATTCACAGACCCTTGCAATGGCAGTGAGAAGCCTAATACCTCTGGTTAACATGTCATAGGATGCAAATAATGATGGACAGCAGAAGATCTCCACTTAGCCAGAGTTTGAAATCCGGTTTAATCCGGCACAAACTGGTGCCCACTGCTGCACCTGCAGCTTCTGGGTCAGTAAACAGTTGACTTCTTGGTAAGCACCTGCACTGTGACCAGCAGGCCAATCTGACCCTGGCTGCAGCAGCAAAGGGTGGGAATAGAGGTGTTACAGCAGTTACGGGTATTAATTGTTAGGGAACAGAGGAAGCTGCTTGGGGCAATGGAGTAGAGGTGCCTCTTTCAGGGCTGACAGCTGGCAACACTATCCTAGCAAGCAATCAACCTGAGGGCAACGATTGACAATTTATGACCTGAACAACCCCAAGGGTGCCATACCAAAAAATTATGCTAGCATCACATAATCATTCTCCCCAAAGTTCAAGAGCCACTACAATTGGAAAAAGTTCAAGCAGGAGTAAGTTCCTGGTCAAATGTTCCCTGATCCATTAATGTGGCCAGGGCGTGGCACACCAAGAGCCATTCAGGTAAGCACCAACCCTGTTGACATTATTGTACACCAGTATCAGCCATAGGCTAATTCCATTAAAATTGGACAGAAAAGCAGACCAGATGGGAAGGTCATGTGTTATCCCTGCAAAAAATGGGGAGGCCTAAGCAAACTGGACATACATATGTGTCCTCATACACTGTTGCACAAGTCACGCCAAACAGGTGTCTGCCACAGCAAGCAAAATTGCAATAAAGCCATGGGTAGGTCCACTAAGATATGAGTTTCCACAACATGCAGCACATAGATTAGTCACTAGGGGGGCAGTGCTCTTCTGATGAAAACTACAATACTGTATACCAGTGGTGGGGAACCTTTTTTCTGCCGAGGGCCATTTTGATATATATGACATTATCCGCGGGCCAGTGCAGGCCACGCCCCCTCCACGTGACATCACACGAGGGTGGGACCACGATCGCCTGTGATTACAGCAATGCCCAGGGCATCCTGAGGATGCTCCAGGGAGCTGTAAGAGCAGTGGTGTGACCGTCCAAAGCGTCCTAAGGATGCTCCAGGCGGCACCGCTGCATAGATTCTGGCTGCAGGGTGCCATTCTAGGCACCCTGGTAGCCAAATGAGGCTAGTAGAAAAAAGCTCAGAGGGCCAGACCAAATGATTCAGAGGGCCTTATACGGCCCCCTGGCCTGAGGTTCCCCATCCCTGCTGTATACAATAGCGGTGGATGGAGATGGCACTACTGTATAGCAAGCCTTGACTGCTGACCAGTCCTGTATGTACAGTAAAGTAAACAGTCGCAGATGTGAACATTCAGTAAACACATTTCTAATGTGCCCAAGTGCAAGACCCTGGATAATAAATGAGTAAATTAGGGGGATTATGTTCTTAATAAAATATTTTTCTCTACATTGTGTGTCTCGTGTCAATTGTTTAATATTTTTTTTAGAGGTGGACTATGGATACCAACTGGTCCTTGATGCCTGGGAATGCTGGCACTTGTGGTTTGACAAGTGCCATCCAGACCTAGCAGGCATACTGGGACCAATAATTCACCTGTAAAAAACAATATTATTATTTTAAAAATAACATTAACGCCACACCCACCAACACCAGGGGTACAGAGAAGAGCCTTAGTGCTATTGGCACTATGGCTGGTTGAACCCAAGAGTGGGAGCCTGCACATTTTTTTTATTTGCAGGCCCCACTCTCCAGATGGAATCAACACTGGTGCCAACTGGCTAGGGCTGGTGAATGATAGTGGGGGGACACTGTGTCTCACCTTTATAGTTCCACTAGCCATGGCTAGTCAAGCCTAGTGCTTGAAAAGCAAAAACTGGGGGGGAGCCCATGCTTTTTTATCCCTCAATTTTTCCCATACCAGTCTAGGCACAAGCGGTATGGCTGTTTAAGCTTAGAGGGGGAACCCTACTCTTCTTTTTTTTAATTATTATTATTATTTATTTTTAATCATTTATTTTCTTGTATACACTGTACAGCAGATAAAGAAAAGTGTATACATGCTGCGACTGAATAAGCTATGATGCGTCCAGGCGCTGCATAATGTACAGACAATAGGTATGAGGGCACATCTGTAGATCTCTCCAACTTTCCACAAAAAAATCTGGCCTATAGGAATTATCCTACATGCACAGTTAAACAGCCCCAGCAAGGACTATACCTACTGCAAAGTCACTTTTACCAGCTAGAAAGTTTGCCACAAGTTTGCTAACTGCAACTTATCGACTTTATCTTGTGGCAGCCTGCATCAGCCCTCAATAATACTGATATCTAAAAAGAACATTTATGTAACCGGTCCCTTTGTTTTATCATGCACGAAGTTCCGAAAAAGCACCTGCACCAAGAAAAGCAATATTTTCACACTGAGAACAGCTTGCCAGGCCAAGGCACATGAATTCTTCGAGGTAATGAACCACTCCATCCTCCTCGGTACCAGCCGATACACCTTTGAGGGAATGTGCTAAAATATTCAAAAGAAGGAACACAAGACTGCATTTTTCAAATGCACGCACTTGTCTATGAAATATTCATTCTGCAAGTGAAAGTCCATGGAATGGAAGGAATCTGGATATAGGGGTAATAGGCAAAAAGACAATTCTAAGTCAATTTTAGCCATAAGCACATTGTGACCAATGGATCTAACAAGATACAAAGTGCCATCAAATAACTGATAACTGGCTAATGCTTCCAGTATGGCATAAATGACTGACTTTTAATGGAATTGGAGAAATTCTGGTTTAGCCTGTACTACCCTGGAGCCTTCTTAGGAATGGCTCCCACTGGAGAAAGCACCAGGGTATTCAAAAGGGCCCATCATCCACCCAAAATCCATCTAATTTTTAACCTTATCACAAACAATATGCAGCAAATGCAAAAAGGATACTTCACATTATGAGGCGTACCAGACAATACATGACGCTGAATAGGAAGACAAAAGCCTTCCAAAAAACCTAGTCTTAAAACTCTGCCTTGGGTCTTTCTGGTTACATAGGGAGCCATTGGAACAATGGCTCCCTATGTCAGATAAGAGATTGTGCATTACTTAGCACCACCTCTGCCCAGTGGTCTGCCAGAGAGAGGTACGTAAACCAATCTTGTGCAGTGTTTTACGTGGGGTTTTGTACACTGCAAAGGAGACATATGTGTCGAAAATTATACATTGTTCCAAGGTGACACACAAAGAGCCATTGAAGGCGTAACAATGACTCTGGTTCCCACCAGAATAACCTTCAGTCAAACCTCAATTTTTTTACATCCAGAATCTGTAAACACTTCATCATAGGATCGCCGCATGGATCCTTTGTTAAGTCAAAATATCCCATGGATCATGTGGAGGTATTTCGGCACATTAAGATGTTCCACAGGCCTGATCTCCAAATTGCATGTGGAAAAAGTGCACATTTCTGCAAGCCAGTTGTGATAAGACCAGAAGGCAACTTCCCCGAAGCCACCTTTGCTTGGCTGCTTCCAAATCCACTTTGGACTTGCAGGTAAGCACAAAGGCATCCACAAATATCCCCTTAGTAATTTACTGCTGTATACGTCAGCACAAGTCACGCAAAATAAGAGTGGTGTCACAATGGACACCCATCCCTTTAGGCAAAAATTCTGTATTGGAACTAATTACTACCCAAATGAGACCTGCAGGACCAATGCCTGGACCTACAGTATGCCTAGCCCAATTGGGAGCAGACTCAGAGAAAGACATACAGTCTTAGTCTATAGTCAGCGCTAGATGAGGAAGACTGGTAAGAAACTGAACTGGAAACCAGTATGCGTCAACTCAGCAGATGGGACAGCCAAATCATTGCCCCCAGGAACTTCCGAAATTGCACTTTGCTGACTAGACAGTGCCCACAAGACCTACAGAAAATGTAATGCAAATACAAGTAAGTTACCACTTGCCTGCAAAAAATGCACCATCGGCCGCACCATTGATCCTCTGAGCAATCCTATGGTTGCTAGGATTGTCCGTCAGAAGTCACCCGCCACAGCTATTGTAACTGTGCAAATAGATGCAGTTGAAGGCTGAAATGCAGCCCAAAAACGGTTGCGACATGCTTGCATATGGCACGTCACCAGAGGAGTAGTGTGGAACCATAGCACCCGGAGAAAGTGCATATCATAGTGCCCCCTGACTGTATTGAACTGTTCCAGTGGGGAATGGCTAGCCTGCGGGGGAATACTGAAGTGAAGATAAAACTGCAAACAGTGGCAGTATCACGCTGGGCATTGAGGTCCAATTGGGAGAATATAATCAAACAGTATGGGGTAGCTCCTTGCCACTGCTTTATTTATGTATTTATAGCATGTAGGATCTGACTTTTGCTCCTTTGAATCATTGGAGATTGTATTATATATTTTGAGCATTTAGCTTAAATTGACAGAATACATGTGCAAAAGTGAAATTCCACAGGGTGCACAGCTTATTACTGCAATTATGGGAAGCTCCCTTCTCAGCTATGCTCCTACTTCACAAATATACATTGCACCTATATTAATGTGAGTACTACTAACTATGTCATGTCATGTCTGCTCCCATTATTATTATTTCAGGTCTCCTAATATTTTTTTAAAAGACCTTTCAAACAACACTGTGTGGTCATGCCTGGAAACACCTCATTACTTTAAATAGCAAAGCAGTGACTTTTTTTTTTATCTCATACCTTATAATTGAAGTGTCAGGGCTCAGGCGGGGATCAGCGCCCGCTTACCGCACCGCAGGCTTCCCCTGTCTTCCTGGGTGGTCGGTCGGCCTGCCCGACGGCTGGGGAGAAGCTGAGGATTCTCCCCGCTTGCTGTGGCTTCCTGGAGGGCTGGTGTCCGGCATCTCAAATCCGGACATGGGCGCCGCCATGACAGTCGGCCCATGTGACTAGATCCTTCCTCCTGATTGGCTCGTTTCCAGCTGATGCTGTGCCCCTGTCTAAGGGTTCCCCTGGGTATAAAACTGTCCCACTGGTTATGGGAAATTGCCTGAACAACGGTTGTCTCCTAGCGTGCCTTAGTGAGTTCCCGGTCCAGGTTCCTATTCATCCGTACAGCAGCAGTGATACCACCTTTACCTGTGTGCCTTAACATCTCTGGTGAATACCCGTGCAGCAGTGTTACTACCTTTACCTGTGTGCCTTTACATCTCCGGTGAATACCCGTGCAGCAGTGTTTCCACCTTTACCTGTGTGCCTTAACATCTCTGGTGAATACCCGTGCAGCAGTGTTACTACCTTTACCTGTGTGCCTTTACGTCTCCGGTGAATACCCGTGCAGCAGTGTTTCCACCTTCACCTGTGTGCCTTTACGTCTCCGGTGAATACCCGTGCAGCAGTGTGATCATCCCCACCTGTGTGCCTCACGTCTCCCGTGGACATCCGTGCTACAACATTTACCACCTCTACCCGTGTGCCTTCTATCTCTGGTGACGTCTCAAGTAACCGTGAGTCGCTTCCCACTTTGAAAGCCTTATTGACGTTTTTGATCCTCATGTCAAGTTGTTGTCTATACAGTATTTTCAGGGACTGTGTTGTGCCTAACAGGCATATCCTCGCTGGGCCACGGGTGTTGTGTCTCTATCCCTGCAGGGCTTGGGTACCTGGTCAAAGGACTGTGACCTGCTCACGAGGTGCAGCTAAGCCCATATCCCAATTGGGGGGGTCACTGGTGAACACCATCCTGTGGGTTAGACTCCGCACCTTTGCCCAGGTCACGCCAACACTCAAGACCTGTGGATGAGGAGAACGTACATCCAGGCCCCTCGTCTCCGTTTCTTTCCCCAACTGAGGCCCACCATGTCCTCTTCTCCAGTTTCAGACGTGACAGTTTGTTCAGGCCCAATGGAGGCTGCAGGATCCCAAGGTACTGGGTCTCTGCAAGAGTTGACCTCTCGGATGGACAACCAGGAGGTGCAACAACAACAAGTGGCTCAATATTTACAGGAGCTCTTGAGACAACTGGTTTCGATCCAAACCACGTTGGCTTCTATTCTCCCGGTTCCCCCACCTGCGGTTCCTGTACCTTCTCCATCAGGTCCTCCACCGGTGGTTCCTACTCCCAAACCCCGACTACAGCTTGCCACTCCAGAAAGGTTTGATGGCGACCCCAGGCGGTGCCACGGGTTCATCATCCAATGTGAAATCCAATTCGAATGCCTTCCCCAGAACTTTCCCACGTCTCGGGCCAAAGTAGCATATGTGATTTCATTATTAACAGGAGTAGCATTAGACTGGGTCTCCCCTCTATGGGAACGGGCCGACCCCATCGTATCTACCTACGAGGAATTTGTTTCCGCATTTAAGAGAATTTTTGACGAGCCAGGCCGGTCTGCTTCTGCATCCTCTGACATCCTCCGAGTGCGACAGGGCACACGGTCCATGGGGCAGTATGTAGTCCAATTTCAGACCCTGGCATCCGAATTAAAATGGAACGAGGAAGCTCTTAAAGCGTCCTTCCTTCATGGACTCTCTGAGAGGATGAAGGATGAGCTTGCCTCCAGAGATTTGCCAGAATCCTTTGCTGACGTTATCTCTCTCTGTATCAAAATTGACCTTCGCCATCGGGAAAGATGGGCTAGTAGGGGGAGAGGTGAACATCTACCAGTCCGCTCTTCAGCTGTTAGTCCGCCTATACCCACCCTAGCTAGTGAAGATGAACCTATGCAGGTCAACAGAGCCAAACTCACCCCGGCAGAGCGCAATAGATGCTTCCAAAATAAATTGTGTATCTATTGCGCTGCACCTAACCACATTCTGAGGAATTGTCCTTTACTTGCGGGAAATGCGAAACCCTGACTGAAGTAGGGAGCATTCAGTTGGGGGTTATTCTCAAGCCATCCCAATTATCCGAAAGTCTTTTAGTAGTGTCGCTTTCCCATAAGTCCAGGACAAGAAATGTTCACGCTTTAATTGATTCTGGTGCTGCTGGTAATTTTATTGCAGAGAGACTGATTCACACCTTGGGTATTCCAGTCGTTTCCCTACCTAATAAATTGTTACTGTCCGGTCTAGATGATAAAACTCTGGTGGGGTTACCCATTTCTTCACTCTCTCATCCGGTGTCTGTCCAAATTGGGTGCCTACATCATGAGATGCTGGAATTTTTTGTGTTACCCGAATCCTCCTATGAGCTGGTATTAGGGCTGCCCTGGTTGAGAAAACACAATCCTGTGTTCAACTGGGATGCTATGCAAATCCTATCCTGGGGTTCACAGTGTTTCCAAGATTGTTTGACCAAGGTCGTTCCAGTATGTAACCAAGCGATGATTGCCAACTCGGCTAAGAAGTCCCTTCGACCAGAGTCTTCTAAACACCCCCCCCAGCCGGGCTTGCCCGAGGCTTATCAAGACTTCGCTGACGTATTTTGTGAACAAGCCGCAGATAAACTGCCTCCGCATCGACCTTGGGATTGTGCCATTGATTTGCTTCCTGGGAAAAGTCCTCCACGTGGCCGTGTTTACCCTTTGTCCGTACCTGAGACCGCGGCCATGGAGGAATACATTAAGGAAAACCTTGCTAAAGGATTCATTCGGCCTTCTTCTCCTGCAGGGGCAGGTTTCTTTTTTGTAGGGAAGAAGGATGGAGGACTCCGGCCCTGTATAGATTATCAAGAGTTGAATCAAATCATCATAAAAAATCGGTACCCGCTACCTTTAATTTCAGAACTGTTTGACAAGGTTCAAGGGGCTCAGGTTTTCACGAAGCTGGATCTACGTGGTGCGTATAATCTGATTCGAATTAAGACCGGGGACGAGTGGAAGACCACGTTCAATACCACAGACGGACACTTTGAGTACCTCGTAATGCCCTTCGGTCTTTGTAATGCATCAGCTATTTTTCAAGGTTACGTCAACGAGGTCTTCCGGGATATTCTTCATAAATTTGTTGTGATTTATCTCGATGATATTTTAATCTTTTCCAGAGATTTACAGAGTCATCGTCTTCATGTACGGGAGGTATTGTTCCGCCTTCGCACTCATCACCTCTTCGGGAAACTTTCCAAATGTATGTTTCACCAAACTTCAGTACCTTTTTTAGGCCATATTATCTCCGGGGGGACTCTCCAGATGGATCCTGATAAACTAAAGGCAATCTCTGAATGGCCCCTGCCTACGTCATTAAAAGGTACTCAGCGTTTTCTAGGATTCGCAAACTATTACAGGAGGTTTATTCCACACTTTTCTACACTGGTAGCACCCATTACCTCCCTCACAAGGAAAGGGGCCAATCCTTCTAAATGGTCTGTTCCAGCAGTACAAGCCTTTCAAAACCTAAAAGGTGCCTTTTCTCGAGCTCCCATTCTCTGTCAGCCTCAAATAGACAAACCATTCATTGTGGAGGTGGACGCATCCTCCGTTGGAGTAGGCGCGGTATTATCTCAGTCTGCTGAAGATGGGAAGATGCATCCTTGTGGATTTTTCTCCCGTAAATTTTCCCCTGCCAAGAGAAATTATATTTTTGGCGACCAAGAACTTCTAGCCATGCGCCTAGCCTTAGAGGAATGGCGGTATCTCCTGGAAGAGGCCAAATTTCCTGTCACGATTATTACAGACCATAAGAATCTGATCTATCTACAAACTGCACACCGGTTAAATGCCAGGCAGGCGCGATGGTCACTTTTTTTTTCTAGGTTTGATTTAAAACTCCAGTTTCGTCCTGGTGTGTTGAACAAGAAGGCCGATGCATTATCTCGCTCCTTCATGACTAATTTGGAGGAGGAGGAGTGTTCTCAAGTTCGTTCCATTTTTGACCCAATTGTATTTGCTCCTACTCAAGTAGTGTCCTTGCCACCTGGGAAAATTTTTGTACCTCCTAAGTTACGTAAAAAATTGCTGGTTTGGGCTCATGCATCCTTGTTCGCAGGTCACACTGGAATCACCAAGACCTACCAGTTCTTACTTCGATCGTACTGGTGGCCGACCATGAAGAAGGATGTCACGGAGTTTGTCCGCTCCTGTATCAAATGCGCCCAACATAAAACTCCGCGTAGACAGATGGTTGGTCCTCTTCGTCCCTTGTCTATCCCAACTGCTCCTTGGACCCACATCTCAATGGATTTTATTTCCGAATTACCTCGGTGCAAGGGACATAACACGGTATGGGTGGTCATGGATCGCTTTTCTAAAATGGCACATTTTATCCCGCTCGTTGGCCTGCTCCTCAATTAGCAAAAATTTTTATTCGAGACATCTTCAGATTACACGGTCTCCCCAGGGAAATAGTCTCTGATCGAGGTGTTCAATTTACAGCCAAATTCTGGAGAGCCCTGTGTAGTACCTGTGGAATCAAACTGAACTTTTCCTCAGCCTACCACCCACAGTCGAATGGTCAAACGGAGAGGGTCAATCAAGAGCTTGAGACCTTCATTAGGCTCTTTGTGTCTTCTTCCCAGGATGATTGGGTGGACCTCCTGCCATGGGCAGAGTTTTCTCATAACTTTAAATTTAATTCTTCCTCTAAATCCACTCCTTTTTTTATGGTTTTTGGTAGACATCCACGAGTTCCAGATTTCCAGAAGCTTCCATCTATAGATGTTCCAGCTGTGAATCAAGAGATTCAATCCTTCTCAGTTCTATGGAATAAAATTCACTTATCCCTAAAGCAATCTTCTAGGAATTACAAAAAATTTGCGGACAGGAAACGTTTGGCGGTTCCCCTGTTGAGAGTCGGGGACAGGGTCTGGTTATCTTCCAAAAATATCCGCTTAAGAGTCCCGTCCATGAAACTTGCTCCGCGTTTTATCGGTCCATATCGTATCATTAAGATAATCAGTCCAGTAACTTATAAATTGGAACTTCCCCCTCAAATGAAGATTTCAAATACTTTTCACGTCTCTCTCTTACGGCCCCTGGTGCTCAATCGTTTTCAGAAGTGTTCCCCTAAATTGCCGCAAGTCAAGACATTACAAGGCACTGAATTTGAGGTGGAAAAGATCTTGGATTCCCGGCACAGATTCCACACCCTTCAATATCTCATCGATTGGAAGGGCTACGGCCCCGAGGAAAGGGCCTGGATCAGAGCCTCTGATGTACACGCTCCGCGACTAATCCAGAGTTTTCATAGGCGATTCCCAGATAAGCCTGGTGGGTGTTCAGTGCCCACCCTTAAAGGAGGGGTACTGTCAGGGCCCAGCCGGGGATCGGCGCCCGCTTACCGCACTGCTGGCTTCCCCTGTCTTCCTGGGTGGTCGGTCAGCCTGCGCGACGGCGGGGGAGAAGCTGAGTATTCTCCCCACTTGCTGTGGCTTCCTGGAGGGCTGGTGTCCGGCATCTCAAATCCGGACATGGGCGCCGCCATGACAGTCAGCCCATGTGACTAGATCCTTCCTCCTGATTGGCTCGTTTCCAGCTGATGCTGTGCACCTGTCTAAGGGTTCCCCTGGGTATAAAACTGTCCCACTGGTTATGGGAAATTGCCTGAACAACGGTTGTCTCCTAGCGTGCCTTAGTGAGTTCCCGGTCCAGGTTCCTATTCATCCGTACAGCGGCAGTGATACCACCTTTACCTGTGTGCCTTAACATCTCTGGTGAATACCCGTGCAGCAATGTTACTACCTTTACCTGTGTGCCTTTACATCTCCAGTGAATACCCGTGCAGCAGTGTTTCCACCTTTACCTGTGTGCCTTAACATCTCTGGTGAATACCCGTGCAGCAGTGTTACTACCTTTACCTGTGTGCCTTTACGTCTCCGGTGAATACCCGTGCAGCAGTGTTTCCACCTTCACCTGTGTGCATTCACGTCTCCGGTGAATACCCGTGCAGCAGTGTGATCATCCCCACCTGTGTGCCTCATGTCTCCCGTGGACATCCGTGCTACAACATTTACCACTTCTACCCGTGTGCCTTCTATCTCTGGTGACGTCTCAAGTAACCGTGAGTCGCTTCCCACTTTGAAAGCCTTATTGACGTTTTTGATCCTCATGTCACGTTGTTGTCTATACAGTATTTTCAGGGACTGTGTTGTGCCTAACAGGCATATCCTCGTTGGGCCACGGGTGTTGTGTCTCTATCCCTGCAGGGCTTTGGTACCTGGTCAAAGGACCGCGACCTGCTCATGGGGTGCAGCTAAGCCCATATCCCAATTGGGGGGGTCACTGGCAAACACCATCCTGTGGGTTAGACTCCGCACCTTTGCCCAGGTCTTGCCAACACTCAAGACCTGTGGATGAGGAGAACGTACATCCAGGCCCCTCGTCTCCGTTTCTTTCCCCAACTGAGGCCCACCACGTCCTCTTCTCCAGTTTCAAACGTGACATGAAGTTTCGGAGATATGTCACTTTTAAGTACACTGAAGGACGATGAATGAATGAGGAGGGAAGGAGGGGGGGGATCAAACCAGGGAAGGGGAGAGGAAAGTGATGATCAGAGAGAGGAGGTGACAGAAGTCAATAAGAAAGGGGAAGAGAGGGGTAAAGAGCCTATCACAGAGTAGAGAGAAGAGGGAATTAAAGAGGTGAGAAGTGTAATCAATCTGACAGAAAAGGGGAGGTGACAGAAGATGATCACAGAGGACGGAGGGCCAGAGGGGAGACAATCTGGGCATCTTGAGGGAGCATGAAATGTAGAAACGGATCTCAGATCCATAACAGGCGGCCATCATACTGTACAGCGCCCAATAAATTCCTGAACCCTGGATGGCGCCCTCTGTCCATTTTGGAGCCCGGAGCTCATGCTCCGCCGGAACCACCCTCGCTACTCCCCTGCACATCACCACTCCGCTACCTTCCACAACCACTCACTGACTGGCAATCATTCTGGGTACAAATCCTCACTGCTAATCCATCGAGATACATACGCAGTGCGACAGATGCATCACAGTGCAAAAATAATCACTCAACTCTGCAAACATCGGCATTGTGTCCACCTCTGAATCAGGTCCTAAGGCTCACTACACCAACAAAGGTTTTTTTGTAGAAGGTTTTGGCAGTTTGCACTTAATACATGAGGCTTTGGCATTTTGCACTTAATACATGAGGCAAAGTATTAAATCTGATGAGTTTATCCAGCATACTGTTTAGCGTAGACAGAGGTGTTTAGCTTATGAGATGGCACCTAGGGATAGGGATTCCATGATATGTAGTATGAACATTTAGGTAGGGCACCAATAATAATAGTGACTGGAATGGCTACTCCTTCTTGGCATATCAGGGCTCAGTGCTTTGCATCTATCCACCCCACAACCCAGTTAGCACTAATGCAAATTTTAGATACCAAATTACCATAGGCATATTAATGTCTGAGGGTGCCCGTGTACAGTGGACCCCTCATCTGCACAGCTGGTTCCCCCGATCCAGGCATCTTACCTCCGACAAGCCAGTCTGTCCTCCTCCTCCACAGCGCCATCTTCACAGTGATTTTCGGGAAGATGGAACATGCACACTAGAGACCAAAGGCTCTGGCATAGTTCCAAAGTATTTGCTGTCAATGCGTAGCACCATCTTCATGAAGATGTCACTGGGAAGAATACCCCTGGACCCAGAGACCCATGTGCACCGCAAACCCTGCACCCATTATAAATACACCTATGCAAATTACACTCTTTTGGAAGCTGTTGTTTACTTTAATCTGAAGTAAAATTACTGCAATTGCTCAAGTAACTAATATTATAAACACACTTACAGTATACACAACAATAACAATAATACTTACAGTATACCAAACAATAATGGGGAATTAAAGAAAAATAAAGGTATACTTGTATTAATACACTGTATGTGTTTTTTTTTTAATCCTTAAACTGTTTGGAATTCTTTTGTGCCAAATCTTATTGTGACAAGTGCTGGTCTTTCTCCAAATGAACTGAACATTCATGTATAAAGAGCCTCTATTAACAACTTTAGAGTTAAACAAAATCGAAAATAGTTTTTACTTCCAATATTTATAATATAATTATTCTAAGTAAGCCTAGATAATGCTGCCCATCCACTAGCAGATCAAACCTAGCAATTGAGCAATAACGACCGATAACAGTAACTGCAGTGGATACATTTGTTGATATTATGCAACAAAATGGTTATTGCAAAAACAAGACCATTCTGTAATATTCCAAAGTAACAACACAAATTTTAAAACAGAAAGACAACAGAGTCATACAGAGGTACTAGAACATTGGTTCCACTAACAAATCAAATAGATGTAGCTGCTTCTATTTTCTCTCCCTAGTCATTTCCTTATATGTAGAGAGCAACACGGCATGTAGACAGCAATGTGGATTCAAATAATGGCAGAACATGATAACAAAGATATTAAAGCAACACTCTAATGAGCACAGTATAATCAAAAGATGCAGAACGAGAGCAATGGGGAATGAGATAAAAATAGGCATATTCTCAGGTACTGAATCTGCTTCAGTCTAATCCTCATTACCATTGCCTGCATCAAGTTGTATTCTCTTAGCTGCCTATCACATTAAAAAATATATTTCTTTAAGGAACTTTCAAAAAGACTATACCTCAAGCATTCGATCATCAAGGAACATTCCTGCCTGCTCCTCATAATATGCGTGGTCTTGTGGAATGGTTGTAAAGTTTTATACACTGATCATTGATAAAATAAGTGAATTATGTAATGTTACCAGCTCTTTTAATGTTAAATAGTAGCTATTTTATAATTATTATCATTTATTATTAAATGCATTTATATATATTGCCAGTATATTTAATTGCACTTCACAGTAGGCCACACTGTAATAAAACAAGACTGCGTAATGACAGACAGGCAAAGGTAAGAGGGTCCTGCTCGCAAGTTTACAATCTA
Organism: Taudactylus pleione; assembly: GCA_031769625.1. NCBI lineage: Eukaryota > Metazoa > Chordata > Amphibia > Anura > Myobatrachidae > Taudactylus > Taudactylus pleione. The sequence goes on from JAUIMM010000039.1 coordinate 12,684,105, forward strand.
TAGGGAAATACAATTTTAATACATGAGATAAAGGCTATATACTAGATACTGGTCCAGCCAGAACACAAGGGTGTACAGGTAAAGGGTACCAATAGCCTTTGGGCAGACCAACAGGGACTGAGAGGCAAAAGATCTAAACATAAGCCCGGGATCCTTACAACCATATTACAATATCTGCATAGAGGGGATGTGATCTGGAGGACCAATCTCAAACTGTAATCTCTGTGAATGCAGTATACCCTGTGTAATATCTCAGCCCTGACCATTGACCAGCGCTATGAGACAAATATTGGAGCTCTATGGAAAATGGCTTTATGGAGTAATGCAGCTTTAAATTTATTTTTTCACACCTCCCCAACTGTAAATGTTTTTATTATTTTTAGTTGTAAAAGAATTAGAAACATCTGTAGCAGATCTTGATATGGATATCTTTTATGTGATGCATCTTTCATAGCAGAGGTGGCCAGGGCTTGGGGTAAACTGACATCTACCCCTTGGGCTGGTATCATTTTATTGAATTGGGGCAGCGGCACTCTATGGGCCCGATTCTGAGTCACAGACAATGCCGATATTCCCGGAGTTGAGTGAATTTTTGCTAATGCATGTGCGTAAGAATCCCTAAAAACTGGTACCAAGAATACTTTACACTGGACCTGATTCAGAGATGGTGATTAAGTACACAGATTGAGCGATTGTGTGCCATTGCACATGCATTTAAGCCACACTGCGCTTGCACAGCAATTGCATTGTGATTACGGATGCACAGAGGGATCCATCGTAAAGGGAGTGACAGGCTGTCAGGGTTTGGGGGTGGTAAGAGAGAGTGGTCAGAAAAACGCAGACGTGCCTGTCCATACATGGACGTGCATAAATTAGCCACTGCTCAACATGAGAGCCCCCTGCGTGAGAGGAGGTCTCCAGAGTCTGTGGCTGGTCAGACCTGCTGCAAAGGCAAGATGGGCGACGATGTGCGTCAGTGGTACCGATATTTATGATATTCATGGGCATGTTTTAGGAGGTGTCGTAGGCTGAGCTGGTCGAGTACACAGACACTTAATCACTCACATTGGTGGCCATGTTTAGATGGAAAATCTGCACCTGTCATGGGGCTGGTGCAAATTTTTACGGTGTGACCGATGGTGGCGTCTAAAGACATTCAAAGTGGGTATATCATCTTTTTAAATATATTTCATTGACTATATATAGTAACATCGTTACAGTTTTCATCATGCCCATTTTCCTATTTCTTATGCAGAAGAGCCTGGGCCACTTTCTTGTGTTTGCCCCCCAGACCAAATGTGGCCAGCCCACCCCTGCTTCACAAGTAGGTCAGTTGTTACCTGGCCCAATCTGTATAATTTGATGGCACTTTTTCCACCATATGAGTAACATTCATTCCAAGCAGGCATATATCGATCTGATAACATCAAAGTCACCAACTTGTCCTTATTTAATTTAATACCAATGTTATCAAAGTCAGTGCGATCGCTCTCCTCCCTCCTCTCTGGTGCAAGCAGGGGAGACTACTGTTGTGCTCTGCGGAAGTCACTCTGTACTCACTGCAGCCCAGCACACAGCAGTGTGTCCTGGGCGCTGCTGCTGCTGACAGAATGGAGGGAGGGGGGGTGGCAGAGTCATGCCCCTCCAGCTAGCCCAGGCCTGGATAATCAGTACCCTTCCCCTTTCGGTGCTGCTGGAATCCTTCATAAGTTAATTGCCCTGGGGCCCCAAAATCCCTAATTTTGCCCTGACAAGTTTGATCTGTCAAATTAAATACAATTGTAAAAGCTTTAACTATATATATAATCATTGTAATCCTGTTTTTCTTCATTCTTTTCATCTTAGTATCATTACAATTTATGATTAAGCTCAGATGATTATGTCCCCTCAGGTTTTCCTGTATCTGTGAATATTCAACACTTGTGCATGATGAAACTTTCCTAAGTATCTGCTCTCAACAGTGCTTGAACCATAGAAAACTGCAACATAATTAGCATCTTAATTTGTACACATGAAGGTTTTATACATAAAGCTCAATAAAAAAAACTCACTTAAGTCTGTAACCTCAAAATATAGATTTAACATTTATCTGTGTAGTTTTAGATGGTGACTAAGCAATATGTTTTTTTTTAGGCATTTACTAAATAATGCTCACAGAATTCTACTTGTATAAAGGTTTCTGGTCAGTGCCAGATATAAGTCCACATGGGCCTGGAGCTGAAATTTATGAAATGCCTATTGGGTGTGACCAGCACCAGGGGTGCCGAGGGGGGGGGGGCAGGTACAAATTGCCTGGGCTTGCTGCAGGGGCCCGGCGGGAGCCCGGGTCCGGCACCGCTCCCCCTCCCTCTTAAGTAACAGCAGCCCAGCACATGCTGCTGTGTGCTGGACTGCACTGGGAGACTGCTCGTGACTGTTAAAGCAGCAGTCGAAGAGGTCTCCTATGCCTATGGGGGAACGATCACGCTGATCGCACCCCTCCTTTGGCTGTGTGCCGGGCTGAGCACACAGCGCCCCCCTCCCTAGTGCACAGCGCCGCTTCACCTGCCACGATTAGGCCACACCCCCTGTCAGCTGGGCCCAGCACGGCTCTCGTCGGCCCTGACCAGCACCACGGGGAAGTTACTAGTGATGTGGGAGGTGTGACCAGTGTTGTGCGGGTGTGATCTGCACAGGGGCTATATTAATGTAAAAGGGAAACACTCCTTGTTAACTTAACCATAATATGCCAAAAAAGAGAAATGGAACTTAGGGCCTTATTCAGAGGTGGACGGAATGCCAATGTTTGCGGATCTGAGCACTTTTTCTTGAGTCAGAGCCATACTGTGCGCACGCCAACTTAGATTACTGATGGCGGTCACAGTGAGGGCACTGTGATTGACAGACAGGAAGTGTTTGTCGGAAGTAAAGGGGGATGGCGAGTGAAATGCAGGCATTTTGCAACTATTTTGGGGGTGAGTCTGAGCCTGCAACTGTGTTTGTGTACGTAGTTACAACATACTTGCCGACATTCAGCTCTCTCCTTCCGGGAGGGAGCTGAATGCCTGCAAACAGTGGGGGGCATGGCCGGGCAATGGGTCCGTGTTGGGGGCGGGGCCAGAGGCAGAGCCACATGAATGCATCATTATAGCCCCACCCCCTCCTCACAGTGCCGGAAAATAAAGACATTGTGAAGCAGGGGGCGGAGCCACGATGATGCAATTCAGTGCAAATCACATCATCAGGCCCCCCACTGCGGGGGTTTCTAGTAGCTAGTCGGGGGGGCAGGCAGCAGCCGGGAGGCTTGCCTGCCTTTCCGGGGGGTCGGGAGTGGCACCCATTATTCGGGAGGCTCCTGACCAAATCGGGAGGGTAGGCAAGCCTGAGTTACAATGGCTGCTTTAGCTAACTTCTGACGAACATTCAACGCAATGGAAAAAAGATCATAACACAAATCCCAGCAGTGACCCCTATAAAATATAGTGGCCATTCTAGGGACCAATATGCAATGCAGGGATCATTCTAATGACCAATATGCATTGCATGGAACTTTCTAATGAAAATGATATGTCATAAAAAGTATGCTTAATAACTGTACTTAGTAAAGTCCTACTCTATATGTAAAATATCTGTAACTGTAATAACTTTAGACCCCAGATCACACCTCCCAATTTATTTACAATGAAAGCCCAAATCTGCCCCCTTACTCAATCATCAAACCCGCCATCTAACGTCCCCATGATTTAAAATTAGACCTCAGATCTGAGACCCACATCATTTATTGAAAATAACAGCCTAGGGCCTGATTCAGAACCGCTCGCTAGGCTGCGTTTGCACGCAGCCTGCCGATGTTTGCAATTGGCGCATGCATACACATCGCAATGCGCATGCGCAAACTAGTCCATGCAATCGGGAAGTGTTCGCACACTGCGCATAGACAGCTTGCTAGAATGAGTGACAGGACAAGCCATTTGTGGGTGGTGACAGAGGTTGGTCGATGGAAACGGAGGAGCGGTGGTGCGAACGCAGGCGTGCCTGAGCATCTTAACGCCATTTCAGAGGCATGCATAATTAAGATGCAGCGTCATAGTACACATAACATGGTTGTTTTACACACTGAAGTGCTCGCAGTGCTTGCTGTAGGGTATGGTCAACCACAAGTGCTGCGTTCGCATCCGATGGTACTTGATGTTACCGATGGTTGCATACACATCCTGGAGATGACGTGCATAAGTGGGCATCTTAAGACAGGCTGGTGGTCATCTGCATGCACACCGCGATTGCACGCCAAGACATAGTGGCCGTGCTAATGCCTTGCCGTGCGATCAACATCGGTAACATCGAGGACCATCAAACAAATTAGCATAATAATGCAGGATTTCTGCCACTTCCTGCATGCAACTAGACCTCAGGCTACGTCCGTCACCGCAAGGGATTAAATATGCATGCCCCTAAAACAGCGTCCATTTTATTAATATTAAATACATTGTCGCAGATGAGTGAAAAGGCCAGGAAATCTCCATCAGCCAATGGAGATCCTGGCCTCTTCCCTCAGTCCTCAACAGCGGCAATATGCCTCCATTTTGGGAAACAGAGGCCATTGCTGCCCCCTCCCTGCCCAGAATTGGCTGTAGACTGTCCATCACGGACAGTCTGCTGCTGGACTGCGTGCAATCACGTAGACCTGTACTACACATGCGCAGTATGGGTCGGGCGCTTGTGCAGACTCCCGACTATTGGGAATCTGCATTCAGCATTGCATGCTCTGTGCTAACTTACTAGTCCCAGTGAATATAAGGCTGTGAATAGACTCAATCTGTTGATCTATTAACTATATTCAGTAGGATGGTTGATAGGCACAGCTGATCTGGAAGATGACATCATGCCTGGCTCTTTCATGGGATTTGCTGTAAACTCCTCCTCAAATGCACCTATATAGATGTTCGCATAACTCGGCATGAACCTGGTCCCCATCGCAGTGCCAAGGGTCTGTAAATAAAAACGTGATTAAATAAGAAATAATTGTGAGTTAAAATTAAATGAATAGAAGAAATAATAAAGTTGCGCTGTTCCGCTGGTATCCCACAATCTTTCTCTAGACTTTCTCTAACCATTTGTATCCCCGAATCATGGGGTATATTTGTATATAGTGATGAAACATCACAGGTGAGTAGATGGTAATCATCTTGCCATTGGATTTCTGTTAGTAATTTGAGAAAATTAGTTGTGTCTTTTAGGTGGAATCTCAGCGTAACTACCCATGGCTGTAAGTGTAGATCCAAATAATGTGACAAATTAGCTGTGAGGGTCCCTTCCCTGGAGATAATAGGACGCCCAGGTGAATTGTGTAGTGACTTGTGTATTTTGGGCAAATGATAATAAGTGGATGTGATGGGGTGTGTGGGAAACAAAAGAGAAAACACATCTTTCATGATAATACTTTTTTTTAGAGCTCCCTGAAAAAGTTCCAAAATTTTTTTTTGATATACTTTAGTGGGATCACTTAATAGGGTGGTATAAAACTTTTTATCGGACAACTGTCTGATTGTTTCACATAGATAATATGCAGAATTTTGTATCACTACTCCTCCCCCCTTGTCATTCGGCTTAATAGTTATTGTTTGATCTCTCTGTAGCTCTTTTAGTGTTTTTCTCTCCTGAGGAGACAGATTATCATTGTACTTCAGAGTTACTGTTGCTTTAGTACCTACTGACTCAAACTCCTTTAGTGTCTTTTGATAAAAAGTTTCTATTGCTGCACTTTTGTATTTCAATGGGAAGAATTGAGATTTAGTGCCTATCCATGATGTTAATTATCGGGGTCCGTTCGGTTGAGTTTAACACCCTAATTCGCCACAGCCACCGGAGCAATTCATCATTTTTGGAGCAGTGAATCCTTTCACTGCTCCTTTCAGAGCAGTGACTGTGGTGCGCATGCGTGTTCTACAGGTCACGCATGCGCACAAGAGCTCCGACGTCCGGCAGATGGAGCCAGACATGGGTGGAGGGATCTGAAAGGATCCCTTCTCGCAAGCCAGACCCTCTTCCCATAGGTGAAGAACAAGCAGGGGTATTCGCCATCTGAAGATGGCAAATGCCCCCGCAGTCAAGCTCTGAAAATATAATATTTTCGGAGCTTGATGAATTCTGTCCCCATACTAGTGTATGGGGACAGCGGGCCATTCCGAAAACAGAAGGTAAGTAGTAATATAATATTTTCGGAGCTTGATGAATTCTGTCCCTATACTAGTGTATGGGGACAGCGGGCCATTCCGAAAACAAGGTAAGTAGGAGATATTTGTGATATCTCCTGCTTCACCTTCTTATTGAATGGCCCGAATACTTAATTGTCACAATTGCAGGTGAAAATGTGCTTTTTCACCTTTTGTCAAAATTAAGTGATGATGAATAGGCCCCTAATTCTTACATTTTCCTGCAATAGGATCACTTGTTGATATAGTGATATCAAAAATGGGTAGAGATGTCTCTGGCTCTGAATCATTTTCTCTTAGTAAGCCAATTAATTCATTTAATGGAATAGTATCACTCTCATCTAGTTCTGAAATTACAGGTAAAACTTCAGAATCTATGACAATAGTTGAACCTACAATTTTTCCTTTATAGAAATTTTTCAATGAAAAATAACGATTACGACATAAATTTCTCACATATCTGTTTAGTTCGACAAACAAGTCAAACATATTTGGGTTAGAGGAGGGGGCAAATTTAAGGCCTTTTGAAAGTATATCAATTTGTCCTCTTGTCAGTGTTTTATCAGAGAGATTAAAAACTCCTGTTCTCTTTTTTTATCTTATCTGTAGTCTCTTTTTCTTTTTTGTAGAAACCACCCTCCCTCCTTGTATTCCTCTGGGTCTAATTCTCTTGTGCGTTTTGATTTTTTGTCCTGCGTCGACATTATGTGGTTTCAACTCTGTAATTGGCTATTCCTCTTTTGATAATTCAGATCTTTGTTTCTCCTGTTCTGAAAAGGGGCATGTGTTTCTGCTCTATAGCCTGAGGCTCCTCTGGGTTATTCCACCTTATTAAGAGTAGTGGTCTTAATCCCTAATTGTGGGGCTATTATATATATAAGGTTTATATAATTTAGAGTCGACAGACTTAATTTTGGGATATTGATGTGTCTCATTGTCCCAATAATGATTCCTCTCAGTTTTCCTCTTTCTAGAATAAGATCTTGTTCGAAATTGTCTGGAGTATTCTCTCTTGTATGTCCTATTGATCGTATCTCTCTTATGGTCTCTAACTCTTTCTTCACAGTAATCATTTTGATCTCTATTATATTTGGAGTTCTTTTTATCAATAATTTATTTTTCAAACCTTTCTACTTTTCTATTTAATTCAATATCTTTCTCTTTAAATTGTATATCATTTTGGAACTGTTGTAGATTGGCTCTTACTTCCTCAATTTCAGTTTCTATTTTTAAAATTTTTCCACCCCTATGTTCAATTAATAGCTGCATTAACATAAAAGAACACTTATCTAAAGTATAATTCCATTTTTTGTTATGTGTTGTTTTTAAATTCAATTCTACTGAAATTTGTGAGGTTGCTCCTTAAAAGAATTATTGATATTGACATTGGAATGCGACTAGCTCAAATAGCTCCAAAATGGGCTCAGCATAGGAACATGAAAAAAACCTCAGTGGCAAAGATGTTAAACATATATAAATTCTGCAGGAAAGAAGATTTCATCAGCTGCTATATTAGAAAAAAATAATTTTTTACAAGTCATGTGCACAAAGTTCCTTAGAAGACTTTTTAAATTAAAACAGAAAAATATTTGGCAGTCTTCGGGCAAGTTTTAATGAGCAGATGTCTACAGCTCATAATAAATATCATTTTTGCAGTAGGAAAACATGTAAGAGGACTGTATAATACATAATATTAATTCTGTCACTAGTAAAATGCTGATTATGTATGGATTAGTCTGTGACACCGATTAGCAAGCATGCTAACTGAATGTTAAGTCAGGAAAGTGTGTGGTTCACCATATGTAAAAGTGGAACAAGAGTTGATCACTGATAAGATAGATGGATTTACTAGAGTAGAGAGCTGGAGACTTCCGACCTACAGGTCAAGTAAGTGATTCAGCAGCTTCGATAAAAAATTCCCAAGAACTTAAATGCAGACATTGAAAACATATCATGGGCATTACACATTTTAATCATGGTATAAGTTAAATGGTTTATATTGTTTCACTTTTCATGATAAAAACAAAACACAAGTTATACAAACATATATTAATACACATGTATATTGGGCCCCCCTGTTCAGTGACATTCCATTTGTAACTATCAATATTCTTAAGATTTTTATATATTATCACAATTTATATACATATTTCTATAACATACATTATATAAATTGCATGCTCTAGAAAAATGACAAGCCAATGCAACCATTTTCATAGGCAAACGCAGGGGGGTTTCTGGTTGCCTGGAAACCCCCTTCCCCAGCCCGCACCATGACCAAAATAGATATAGGAATATAATAGAATTTCACTTGTGCTGCATGTTCTTCTCAGTATCACAAATGTAATAATTAGCACCACCTGTGTATCTTTTAACATGTGTCAGCCAGTAATAAATGCACCTGTGCACCAACTAGGAGATCTATAAAACATGCACTGTTAGGAGTGCACTGCTATAGATCATCAACAGCGTCAGTTATTATTACTGTATAATAATACACTATCCAGTACATAAGGAGACGACTATGTCATATGTCCAGGGCAGTGCTGGGTTCTTCTGCTGCTCCCTCAGACTCCTGGACTTTCTCCAATGCTCTGGAATGGTACCCACATCTGAAATAAAAACAATCAGCTCAGACAGGAATGCCCTACTGCCACATGTAAGGGCTTACTGTGATCGCTGGTCCTGTATATGCTGGAATTATTTATTTATTAACAGTTTCTTATATAGCGCAGCATATTCCGTTGCGCTTTACACACACATTACACTTTGTATGGCGCATATTGAAGCTGGTTAAATGCTAATTATGCCCTCTTCATGGACTGGCCACACTCACTCTAAAATCAAGCATTCGGAAACCCTCCTTTCAAAATCCTGCATTTGCCATATATCTTTCAACAATATATATGCATTGGGTATGGAATTCATGTCTTCATGTTTCCACTTTCAGTTGTGTATCCACATCCTAAGACTACCACACCATTGGTAGCTACACATAAATGCCAGTAGTCAATGGCTGTAACAATATTGGAGGCTTTTAATATGTCTGTCATTAAACATTCCTCGTCATGGGTAAAAACAGTTATTCTATTACTTAATGTATCAATTGTTCCCCACAACTCTCAAGCTGGTTACACATCTATTGGGCTGATTACTGATATCAAATGATAGGCCTGATCATTGCAAAGATGTGAATGCAGAATGTGAATAAGCAGATAAACTGCCTCAAACGCTCCTGCAACGTTGGACCGGGTCTGGATTTTGAGTCCTGCTTAAAAGTTGTGATGCCCAACCTCACGATCCTCTTGAGGAAATAACACACTAAGATAGTAATGTACTTACTAGCACCTGTAGCAGAGGGCAAACTGCACCAGGATGCGGTCATAATACAGACAGCCGGCATGCCGGCCCTTAGAATACCAGCTCCGGAATCCCAACACCTGTTAGAATCCTGGCACTGGCATCCCAACTGCCAGCATTTCAACAGTAAGTACAGAGGTTAGGGGTTATGGTTAGGCATAAGGGGGAGAGTTAGGGGTAGGCACTATGGGTGGAGGGTTAGGTTGAGGGTGTGGGGGGGTTTAGACAATAGGGGGGAGGTTAGGTTTAGGCAGTAGGGAGGTAGGGTTAGGGTTAAAGTTAGGGAGAGGGGGAGGGTTAGGATACTGACCAACAACTCTGTCTACCTAAAGCACCGTCGACCAATTACCTGTTGACATTTTAACCTCAGAAAAAAGGGAGTTAGTAGCTGTTTCAGTTGTGGGTATTAGAAATCTAGATTGGCATATTACCTAATCAGTTTTATTAACAAATATTTCAAAATGTGGGATTCTTTATAATTAATTAAACATATTGTTAGCGGTTGTTAGCCAAACATGCCAAAAAGTTACATCACATAAAAAAGTCCCATCCACTGACAATAACATTTGTGTGTAATTGTGTATGGCAAACTTATCAAATGGAAAATATAACCAGTAATTTGAGAAACTTCTCCATCGCATTGCACAAAGTTTGGGCTCAATACTAAGCCCTTGTTAATCTTGTAGTTTTAAGTCCCAGCTAAGGCAACCCCCATGTCTGCGTTCACTGATATTAGCACTGACAGATGTCACCGAGTGAACTCGCCCTTTACCAATCTCCTAGCCTTAGCTGACTTCATTCCTCCCCATCATCACTGTGGGGAATAGCTACATAACTCCCTTATAACCTTTTTAAAAGTCTTTAAAAAACAGTTGGCATCATTTGCATATCTCTTCAGTTTTTATCTTTTATTTTAGAAATACACTATTTTTGAAACAATTACAGTATAAGCTCATTTGTTAAGGAGTTTATTGAAAATTGTGCATCTACACTGTTTTGCTCTTCATGCTTTCAGTTGGAGACAAGTTTTGGATCTTTTTTTATGGTTAATGGCTAGGACTTGTGGCAGGGTAAGCTCCGTTCTGATGTAGAGTTAGGGTAACTGGCCTCCAGTGACGGATTTTACCTAGGGGCTCCAATAAAATCCGCTTCCCCAGTGAGCCGCACACTGGCTTCACTGGCAGTAACATCCCATTGGAGGTGCTATCAGCTAATCAAACACCAGACAGACAGTCCCAGTTGGAGATGTTTTCTCCCCTTGGGACCGCCAGTCCGGGTCATGATTAACAGAGGGGAAGCCCCTCCTCTGCCTTTTTTCGACAGTCCTACCTGGCTTCTAGGTGCTGCAGCCGATGCAGTACCTAGCCTGTGTTTGCATGCATGTGCTGGTCCCACAACTGCTTGTGTACCGGTCCTGGTCCCTGTCAGATCCATTGCACAGGCACCAGGGCCTGGAACGGTCTCCTCTCCAGACTGCAGCAAGGGCAGCATCCCTCGTCTAAGAGGGTAGGAGCTGCTGCTGCTGCTGCTGGCCACCTTCTTTAATTTCTGCAGGTGTTACAACAAAATGCATTACTGCCTTTTAAATATTTTGCTCTAGTAACCATGGTTATTTGGCAAATTTGCTGTGGAGCTGCACATCCCAGCAAGCCCTTATGGGTATGGGTATGCTAAAACGGAGGCAAAGCATGCTGGGATGTGTAGTTCCACAGCAGCTGGAATATTGAATACCCCTAGTTTAGAGGGTTATATATGAGGCAGGGTACAACCTTTATTCCTGGTGAAACTTGTGCTTTATCTTGGTCATAGATGCAACTATTCATCATGTGGGCAAAGGTATAATATGTCCAGATGTTGTGTGAGATCTCATTTGCCAATGATCCCTGTATTTTCTAATGCTCTAGCGCCTGCCACTTGGGTATCATATGTGTCTGCATGAAATGATTGCGTTGCATTAGCTGGAACCTACTATATTGTAATCTCTTCCTGATCACTGTACTGGTTTTTTTCTTTATTTAATAACAGTCAGCCTAGAGCTGCAATTTGCAGGAAATTGGCTGAAATATCGTACTTCTTTAAATTTCAATTACATATTTTAACAAAAACTGTCTTAATTAAGCAGCTGCTCAAATCTCATGCCAAGGAATTTGCAAAAGAAGGCTCTAGCCATCCTGTCACATTTGAAATGTTAAATTATTTGTTAGAAATATTAAAATTCATCTGTTTTTCTGCTGAGGAAGTAATTTTATTTTAGGTGGTATTTTCCTGAAATTAATAAAACAGAGTTGTTATCAAAAAGTATAAATTGCCTAAGATCTAAACTTGGTGAAAGGACACTATCACCAGGCACGGTTTATTCATTTTTAGGGGGGAATTTAATTAGAGGTGTTAACTTTGCATAGGTGAAAAAGAGAGGTAGCCTCGGGCTTTATCACCTAAGGCTATTCAATTAGTCTCCTTTTTTCACCCGAGCCTTTAGTAAATATACCCCTTAGAGTCTGTGAAAAGTTCACGGTCCTATGTGTCAACTGATTGTTTTCACCCATTAACTGCACACTTAACAGGATTTCTGTTTGGTTTTCAGGGACCCGAACAGAAATCTCTGTTTTCTCGGGCTAATTGAATACTGTACATGGCGGCAATCACTTAGCACCTGCGTCCTTAGTCAGCTCTACAATGAGGCAGACCAGCAAAAACACTACAATTCACTTAGGTTAAAGATAAATTACTAATGTATGTCCAATTGTGAAGTTAATTTACATTACTTCACTCTTAGTAGGGTTATTTTACATTCATATTGATGGATTCCCACACTACAGTTGTTCACTTCAAAAGTTTTTCACAGCTATTTAGAAGTCATAGGTTTATATTTTATAGGAATTACATCACATTATTTTAGTATTGTAGCTAAACAACTAAGCTTGGGCTTCCCTTATACAGTACTCTAGCTAGATGGAAATCTAATTGTTTTCACAATAAGTCATCGACTGTAGCATTCATTTTTATTTGTACTTTTAGCAAAAATGGGTGACAGGAAAGGAGGAGGGGGAGAATAAAAAAGTATGTGTGTGTGTGTGCATGCGTGCATATGTATGGGGGTTAAGAATCCAAATGGATCAAGTGGGAAAGGTTGAAGTTTATAAGAAACAAAAACACAACAGAAGAAGAGGGTCATCATTCATCCAACTGATCAGAGAAAAGGTTATACTGGTAGGTTAATTGGCTCCCCACAAAATTGACCATAGTGTGTATGTGTGTGAGCATGTGGTAGGGAATATAGAGTGTAAGCTCCACTGGGGCAGGGACTGATGTGAATGGTAAGATATTCTCTGTAAAGCGCTGCGGAATATGTGTGCGCTATATAAATAACTGGTAATAAATAATAAATAATCTGTAGATTTTACTGGTCATAAACTCTTTTTGATGGGTGTGCCAGAGCCTAGACATGATATTGTGGATAGTAGGAGCAAGAGGCTGCCTCCAAAAGGGAGATATTTGACCTACAGTACGTCAGCTGAAATTATTAGTCTGATTAATTTGTTTTGGTGACAGGAGAGGGAGAGATATTTAGAAGAAGGAGACAACTTCCTATTCAAAAGGGAGCTAATCAAGTTTCAAAAGTCCCGCCAAATGGGAGTAAGCTTAGGACAGCTCCACCAAATGTGGAGAAAAATGCCATCTTCATTACTGCCCATCATCAAGAGCTAGAGAGTCAAAAGAAATTGTCAGGGTTCAGCCTAGGATCGGCTATCTCTTACCTCTGTGCCGGCTTCCCCTGACTTCCTTGTGGTCAGACGCCTGGTGCAATGAGGGGTGTGATGCTGAGTATTCTACCTTAGGCGCTTTTGCGGACTTCCATGGTTGGCTGTGTGTTTTGGGGATCGGAGTTCCCATCATGGGCGCCGCCATGACAGTTCCTCTCATGTGACAGTCCTCCTAACCAATGGTAGCATGATCTCAGTCAGCTGACGCTGTGCTCCAGTAATCTGCTACCCCTGGGTATAAATCCGCCTCCAGAACTCCAGGAAATTGCCTGATCAACAGTTGTCAAACCTACTTTACTAGTTGAGTTTTGTTTCAGGTTCCCTCGGATTCCAAGCCTTTGTTCCAGTGCTTTCCAGCGAGCAGCAGAGCTATAACATTCCTGCCTGTGTTCCAAGCCTCCAGTGTCATTCCTGTGAGCCACAGAGCTATAACATTCCTGCCTGTGTTCCAAGTCTCCTGTGTATTCCTGTGAGCCACAGAGCTATAACACTCCTGGCCTGTGTATCTAGCCTCCAGCGAGCTACAGTGCTTTTATAGCTCTGTGTGTGTTGGAGTTCCAGTGTCTCCTTTCAGCACCAGGGTGATTAATATCTCTACCTGTGCATGCTGTTTTGTGATTCCAGGCTACAAGGTTATCCTTAGTGTTTCACAGCTGCACCAATTACAAGCTACAAGTGTTCCTGTGAGCAACAGTGCTGATTACATCCCAGCCTGAGAGCTTTGTATTCAGTGACACTGCAATTCCATCTCTGCCTGAATATTTGCTACCAGTGTCTCCTGTGAACTACAGTGCTATTCCATCACTGCCTGAATATTTGCTACCAGTGTCTCCTGTGAGCTACAGTGCAATTCCATCTCTGCCTGAACATTAAAGTTACCAGTGTCTCCTGTGAGCTACAGTACCATTCCATCTCAACATGTGTATATTACCAGTGCCATTCCGTGTGGCTAAGTGTGTCCACACACCGTTCCCTGTGTATCCTTTGTGTGCCACCCCGCAGTTCAAGTGTTATTTACAAGTACCTCACAAACAGCATCTCCTGGTGAATCTCCCGGTGCAATAGTGCCTTGGTTAGGCACTTCCCTTGGGCCACTGACATTCGAGTCTCTATTCCCACGGGGCTTGGATACCTGGTCAAAGGACCGCGACCTGCCTGCAGGGTGCATCTAAGCCCATATCCCACTTGGAGGGGTCACTGGCGAACACCTCCCTGCAGGTTAGACTCCGCACCTTTGACCAGGTCTCGTCAACGTCCAAGACCTGTGGATGAGGAGTCCTGATGTCCAGGCCAGTTCCCCGAATTCTTCCAAACTACCATCACAACCCCTCACTAGGGAATTCCAGTACATCAAACCTGACAGAAATTATATATAAATGCACTGGGACATAATACCAGCATTATAAAACTTTACAGCTATTTTACTTAATTTTAACACAAATGGAACTTGCAGCTGTGTCCTCTCTAATTTCTTCCCAATCTTCTTTACATAGAGTATCCCTCAAATCTCCTTCCCAGGATACAGTAGTTCATGAGGGTCTATAGTTGAATGATCAGTGGAGTGGAGCTCATCATAAATAAAGGATATAAGCAATTTGTTATAGACATTTGTCATAGATAAAGTGACTCTATAGTCGAGAAGGGTCTATTATTTATTTAATCTTTATGGGTCTATTTACTAAGCTGTGTTAGGAGATAAAGTGATCGGAGGTAAGGTACCAGCCAATTAGCTCCTAACTGTCATGTCACAGGCTGTGTTTGAAAAATGGCAGTTGGGAGCTGATTGGATGGTACCTTATCACCGTTCACTTTATCTCCTAACACAGCTTAGTAAATAGACCCCTTAATCGTTATTTGAATTAAGGTGTATAATTTGGAGGAACTGGAAAAAAAAGGATTTTTGAGGATTTCAAATTTAGATTGAATGTCTGCAAAAGAAGGGAAAATCTAGGCATGGGTCAGGTCAGAAAGCCACTTAATACCCTTCTCATGCTATAATAAAAACTCCAGTGATCTGCAACTTGGGAGAAAATCTCGGTTATCAAAAAGAAGGATAACTGCACTGTGGGAGGATGAGAGTCCATAACGTTTGCTGGAAATTTCACATATTGTCAAGGAATGTAAGACCCCTGGGTGGGTAGACACAGCTTTAGCTCTCATACTATGTAAGAGCCAGAGTAGAGAGGAGGCATAAATTAGTCATATGCTCCAACTCTGGGTCTGATTCAGAGATGGACACTAATGTGATCCTAGCTGCGATTTCACATGGAACATATCTGCAAAAATATGCTAATAGTTCCAAAGCTTACCAGAGCAAAGGCAAGCCCACCACTGCCTTCTCATCTGAGTACAACACTGCACAATATCATAAATATCGGTGACATCAATATACATCATAAAAAAAATACTTTCCATTTACAAAAGTACGAAAGCAAAAGTTTAAATCCAACCCTCCAATCTCCATAAGAGTCTACTCAAGGACACAATAAAAAAAGTCCCTCATACTCCTCTACAAGTCTTTACCTTCTCAGAATTAGCCCACTGACAAGTTGGCCATGAATATTTGTAACACGTCTATATTGCTTTTTGCCAAAAAAACTCCCAATCTCCCATCCTGAACAAGACCTTGCATACTACTTTAGAGGGATATATTACTCTTCTACTCAGCTAATACACCATCTAAATTCCTTCCTTCCTTCCTTCCTTCCTTCCTTCCTTCCTTCCTTCCTTCCTTCCTTCCTTCCTTCCTTCCTTCCTTCCTTCCTTCCTTCCTTCCTTCCTTCCTTCCTTCCTTCCTTCCTTCCTTCCTTTTTCACCCCCATCTTTTATTATTTGTCTTTTTTTCTTTGTATGTAGTTATATGAACCATTTAGACATCTCTTCACCTTCTTGTTCTCTCTGACATTCACAACTGGTATTGTATGTAAATGCTTGTAATTCTTAATTTCTATTTTATAATAACCTCGATCTCTGTATTTGATATTGTTATATGTAATATTGTAGCTCGAAACATTTACAAATAATCTTATCTTGTTCTCATACATTTGTAGAGTGCGGAAATCTTATGTGAATGCCTTTACAGAATTTAACGCTACTCAATCAATGAATTTAGTCACCTGCTGCAGTGAAAAAGACTGTGCTTGAGTCTTTATCGAAAAAAAACCCAATAACAATCAAACAAAAAAAGATTCACTATGCTGGTGAAATATATCTACGATTTTGTGTCTCTGCTTTGTTTCATTAATAACCATGTATGCTTCTCATTAAAATAATAACAATTAGCTAAAATAATATACATATAAATCACAACAAATACAAACACTGTATGTAAATAAAAAAAACTGGTAATGAGAGATGCACTGCAATTCTGCGGTTGCAAGATATAATATTATAACAATTAATAGTTAAATATTTTTAAACTCTAAGGGGTGTGTTTACGAAAGTGAGAGTTTTTAGAAATAGAGATGTTGCCCATAGCAACCAATCAAATTATACTTAACATTTAACTAGCATTTCTAGAAGATAATAGCTAGAATCTGATTGGTTGCTATGGGCAACATCTCCACTTCTAAAAACTCTCACTTTAGTAAATATAGCCCTAAGAGGAGTATAACGCCCATTAATGAATCAAGTCTACTTCTTGGAAGTAGTAGTTCCAATTATTAAATATTTCAAGTAAACCGTTCAGTCCATAAGGGCGCATTGGTGAAATACCTTTAGAGAAATTCAGTCTTAGGGGGTAGAATCCTCTGACTAGTATCAACTTTTTCCAGGTACAGTAGACAAAGAACCTGATTCTGAGTCAGATGCAGTTTCGATGTCAAACGTAGTTGAGTGTTTTTTTCTATTATGCATGCATCTAAAGGTGCGTACACACTAGACAATATTTTGCCCAATTTGGCTGATTCCGAAGCATAGGAACGACAAATCATGCAAATATTTCAGTATCTACTATCGATAACGATCCCGATGCACGGTTCCTTGGGTCGTTTGTCGTATCCTCAGATCTTACCTACATGTAGTAAGATTTGGCAATCTCGTTAACGAGATTATGGTTGTTGGTCAGATCGTTTGTCAGATTGCAAAGTTTATGCAAGATATTGTTTGTCTGGGAGTGCAGGGGAGTTGCCAGGGGGTGTTCAAGGGAAATCGTTGATGACATCGCAGGTAAGTCGTTGAAGTGGTTTGTTTTCTGATCAAATAAATATAAATAAGTGTTACTCACTCCAAAGATAATACCCATGCATTGCACAATGAAATTATTCCTAAATATTCAAGCCTAATGATATATCGTTTATACTGACTGCCCACTGCTCACTGTTACCAGATACTGAATGTCACAGATCAGGAAACTCAAGACAGTTAGATTGCAATGACCCTGTACACAGGAAAATAGACTTATACTGTATGTGTAATCACAGCAGCGATATTCGGCAGCTGCCAACAGGAAGTGTGGTATGTTAGATCGACATGCTTTAGGTCAACATAAGAATGTCAATATGGTTGAAATGTTGACATGCTTAGCATATCGACAGTGACCATGTCAACATTCATCATGTCTACAAAGATGACATATGGACATAATATAATGTCGACCTAACGCCCCTGGTGGTCTAGCCATCATTTACCTGGTCCAGATGGCTGCAGCAGCCCCAGCATGACTTCCGAGTCCTAGAGGTCATGTGACTATCACTTCCGGGGCAGACTTCTGATGGCACAGCTGTTACGGTGAGTATTTTTTGGCTATCCCTAATCCCTACCCCTAACTCTCCCTCTAGTGCCAAACCCTAAACGTACCCCACAGCCTAACCCTAACCTCTGCTATCAACCTAACCCTCTCAGCAGTGCCTAACATTTGACATTCTGGGAATGTTGACACTTTACATCGTGACATTTCAGATGTCGACATTGTGAATATTCTGAGGGTGTCAACACACGTCAACATTCCAATGGCGATATTGTGGTGTCGACATTATGTATGTCAACATGGTTACTATGGACAATGTCACTGAATCCTGCCCACAGACTCTGGCCCTCATTCAGAGGAGCTCGCAAGAAGTGAGCGCTCGTTCTGAATGAGGGCGGCTGCTTCATTTTTGAAGTGCGGCCTCCTGGTCGTTATGTAAGCTGTGGGTTACCACCCACAGCTTAACGACCGACCAGGTTGATGGTTGCAATGGTGAACACCATCGCGACCATCGGAGCTTGCACCGAGACCCTAAGGTTGGGTCTCGGCAGCTGCAGGCCCTAGGGAGCTTCCTGCTGTGAAAGAGCAGGAAGCTCCCCACTGACATCACTGATGATGTCAGTCTAGCCGCCCACAAAACGGTAGGCATTCGTTAAGGAACGCCTCCGTTTTGGAAACTACCCGCCCCCGGCCCGCCTACAAAACGGGGTGAGCTGTCGATCAACATTGACAGCCTCCTCTTTTGTAGAGAGCTCCAGAGCGAGAGAGTTTCTCTCTCACTCTGGGGCTTGCGCACGCGCAGTGCGGCCGCTGTGCATGCGCAGGGCTAACTATCATGCAATCTATTTACAAGACAAATCATCTGTGTATGTGAGTTAGTGTCACCGGTCACTAATGATAACACTTTTGTTACTGGAGAGAAAAATAAATTGTCTATTACATAATAGATGGAGCCTGTACTGTTACCATGTATGTTGCTACGCCATTATTCCTTCTACCATCTGATATATAATCAGCCATTGTTTGCAAGGACCTATTTCAAGCAGCAGCAATGATAATAATAAGTGTATAATGTGATCAGCACGTGACTGTGATGCACATTGTTATTACAGTGTATGGTACTGTACTTCAGGGAGTGATCCCTGGACAGGTGCTATATATTTTCTAAAGCTGAGTACACATTGAACAGATATATTTGCAGATGATAGTCGCTCATACACACTGAACGACCATTATCTGCTTCTAGCTGCGGGTCCCGCTGGCCAGGGGGTGTGTCCCCCTCCTCTGCCCGCGGCCTATGCTGCTGATATCTCTGCCATCAGCTGTGCAGCAGAGCCGACACGATATGTCTGTGAACGGCGTCATTCACAGACATATCGTTGGTACATACAGGCACCAGATATATTGACACAGGCACCAGATATATTGGCTGATCAATTGGTTGGCCAATATATCTGTCAGTGTGTACCCAGCTGAAGTTACAGGCAGATAACATTGCGATCTGTTTTCAATCCCAACAACTGGCCAACAGCAGAGGTATCCTTGAGTATCAGCGTTTTTTCCAAAGCACCCCTATGTCAAAAGATTCAGCAAAACGTATTCAATTATGTAAATTGTGTTACCTGCCACCCTTAGGTCCAGTTATATGGTGGTGGTCAGAGTTGCGCTTCTGTTGTCCGCATATTTTATGACTGGCAGTCACCAGTCCCGGTACTGCCTGTTACATTGACCATTGTCAGTACTGGACCACCCATCCGTGGCACCCCCTATAAGTGCGCTGCACCACTCAGTTTGGGAACCACTGGTCTAGAGTATTAATGAGTCCTAAACTGACAAATATGTAACATTTATATCCATTCAGCTACCAATATTTGTCATATTACAACAATGTTGCAATGAGTGCATATTTGTAGCACTTTATAATGGATACACTGCTACTGTATGTCACTGAGCAGCATTGTAGAGTAGTTATTCAGAGGTCAAAAATGGATCATTATTTTCAAATACAGCCAGTGCTTTGTATTTTTTCCTTTATTGTATTTTTATTATTTTTGAAACAAAAGCAATTGCCTAAAACTGGGTTTGTAACATGTGCACAGCATTTTTGTAGTTTAAATTATTCATATTATAAATTCTAATTTATGGACCACAGTTTAAAAAATACAATGCTCACTCAAACAAGGCCTCCAGTATGGTAAAGATAACCACTTATAAACTTATAGTTTAATCTCATATTGTAATTATATTTTATTGATTTATAATAATGTTTTGGTGTAATATTTCCTTAATTTTATTGTACTAATTTATTCATTTAAAAATAAATGTAATATTAGTATTTCTAATAAAAAAGTAAAACGTAAAATTTTCAATAATAATTTACAAAAGAAAAAAAATGCTTACAGAGTGACACCCGGCTGCTCCATGATTGTGATCAGTGATCGATGTCGGTAACGGTAACTAATATACAGTATTGCAGCCACTACTTTTTTCCTCAAAGAACTACATTTCCCGTCATCCTTCACATCTAGGCGCAGTCTCCTTCAGTTTAAGCGCACGTGATTGGCTGTAAATGGAAGGGGCGGGCTGGGGAAGGCGGAAGTGTGACTGTGTTTCTTATCTGTCCAGCACTGCTTCGCTGGAAGCAGGCGCAGTACGGGATGCAGCAGTGGACGGGAGCGGTACAGCAGAAGGTGCCCTGTGTTTTCCTCACTCAGGTGAAGGATGAGCCCTCCTCCAAGCGTGAGCACCAGGTGACACATGTCATGTTCTTTACCCTGTGCATACATAATGCAGCCACTGAAGGGGATCTATCCCAAACCTTACAGCTACAAGGCTTCTCACTACAAGCTAGATTCGGTATACATTCCTAGCACATATTCTCCTGTTGCAGAAGGTGGAAACCCTACTGCCATGAGGCAGCCATTAGGAATGAGATCTGACTTCAGCTTCACTTAATCCTCTTGTTTCCCTGATCGTTTTTTTTTTTCTTTTCCCTTGCCTCTCCTTCCTTTTTAACCTCACCCCGCCAAGTCCCTTGCTATCATCTCTGTATCTAGCCTTAGTTGTGGGTCATGTGGACACTAGCTTAGGAGGAGTGAGACATTAAAGCACCCCCCTGCAGCATAGTAGGGCTTCCTGTCCAGGTCACCGCAGTTTCTTAGCGGGGATGGATTGATTGTGGCATTGATCTCCATGGCAGCCCAGGGGTCCAAGCTCTGTGTTGGGGTGGAGAGGGGACTTGGTTTCAGAAAAATGAATTACAATTCGGGGCAGTGGGGGACAGACAAACTCCGAGTTCTGCATTTCATGAACGGATGAAGATTCCTGTGGAAACTCCAGTTTTCAGGGCGCTTGCCCTGCCTGCTTTGCATTTAGAGGGTATGGAGCCCATGGATATCTCTAAAACCTGAACTGTTGGGGAGCCTTGAGGGCCGTGTTTGGGAACCTTTGATGTAGCCACTAAATCACAAGCAGCGCATTTATGAGCTGTGTAGAGCACAGGTTCTCAAACTCTGTCCTCAGGACCCCAAATAGTGCATGTTTTCCAGGTCTCCTCACAGAACTACAAGTGAAATAATTAGCTCCACCTGTGGATCTTTTAAAATGTGTCAGTGAGTAATGATTACACCTGTGCACCTGCTGGGTGACCTGGAAATGTGACCTGTGTGGGGTCCTGGGGACTGCTCAGGCCTCATCCATCAACGAGTTCTATCACTCAAAATGAGTGATAAAACTCGCTGTATGTGATGAATGGTGCTCCAGCCAATCAGCTCCCTACTGTCATTTTTCAAACAGATGACAGTTGGGAGCTGATTGGCTGGAGCACCATTTATCACACACAGCGAGTTTTATCACTTGTTTTGAGTGATAAAACTCGTTGATAAATGAGGCTCCGTTTGAGAACCACTGCTGTAGAGTGTTTCATGGTTGTTCCAATTCATCTACCAGTTTCCCCAACTCCGCTGTTTACTTATGATACAAAGAATGTCCAAGAAGAATGTTTGTTTTTCATCTCCACCAATGGTCACACATAGTCGTGGTATACAGATCTAGTTGACATCCCAAATGGGTAGCCTGAGGATCACCCTCAGCACTCTTCTATGGAGGTCCCACTCCCAAGGAGATATAGGGGGATACT
Organism: Taudactylus pleione; assembly: GCA_031769625.1. Classification (NCBI taxonomy): domain Eukaryota; kingdom Metazoa; phylum Chordata; class Amphibia; order Anura; family Myobatrachidae; genus Taudactylus; species Taudactylus pleione. Next base: position 12,706,245 of record JAUIMM010000039.1, read on the forward strand.
TATCAAGCCATCTAAAGTGTGGAGAAATTGCCCATAGCAACCATTCACTTCAACCTATCATGTTGTACTTGATAAATGGTAGCTAGGAAGCTGATTGTTTCAATGGATCAACTCTTCTATTTTTCCAGTCTTTAGGAGGCTTGATAAATCCCCCACATAATGTTTTTTATTTTTTTCTCTAGCAAGGTTTTCTCAAGGTGCATATTTTTGCTGTATTTCTTTTCTTCTTTCTTTTCACATCAAATTTACCAATTAATTTATTCTGCAATGTCAAACATCTGAAAAAGAGGGGACTTTTACAAATAAGGTGGCTATACAAAATACATATTGTTGCATACTATAATAACATTGCAGGTTAGAACACCATACTTGGCAGTGAACAGCATTGGGTTAACTGTGTACTAAACAAACTACAAAAAACGGTCTATTACACCAACCATGTGCTCCCCACATTCAATATACCAGTCATGTGCCTACACACCTTATATTGTACCTGTATGCATCCGCTATAAACGGCAATGTGACCTCACAGTATCCATATTAAGCCGTCATCCTTCTCTCTGCTTCAACAATATGGGAGATTTGAAAAGCAAATATCTCTGGCTCAGTGCAAGCTACCAGCCCTATTAGCACCTCCTCTTTTCCATGTCGTTATAGAAAATCTAGGGTTCCTGTACAGCCAGGGCCAAAAGTTTTGAGAATGACACAAGTATCTGTTTTCACAAAGTTTGCTGCTTCAGTGTTTGTAGACCTTTTTGTCAGATGTTACTATGGTATACTGAAGTAAAATTACATAATTTCTACTTCAGGGTCCATAGGGGGTCCACAGGGTTGACCTTGGGGGATATAGCTGGATCAGGATCCATGGGCACCACACAGTTAAGCTTTTAGCTCCCAGGATGCACTTGGGTCCTCCTCTATACCCCGCCCCCGAGCCACAGGCACCTCAGTGTAAGTTGGTGCCCGGCCGGAGTCGGACACCGCGCAGGGGGGGCTGCAGGAGCAGCCCCCAGAAGCTTTTTTAGTTTAACATAGATTTTGTTTATTTAATCTTTCTTTTTACTACAGACGGCAGCGAAGGGCTGTCTATTCAGACGCCCACGCTGCCGCTCTGATCCCCGACTGGCGCCGCGACGCCAGTACTGTTCTGGGGATCGCGGCGGGAGGACAGAGTCCGTGCTAGCCGGACTCTGTCTACCTCCCAGGACTGCTGCCGGAGTCGCCGGGGATTCAGGTAAGCCGCGCGTCGCTGGCTAGCGGCGGCGCGTGGAATGCCTTAAAATGCAGTCCTTTAGCCTCCGGTCCTGGGGACAGACCGGAGGCTGCTGGCAGTGGCGGCAGGCCCCCCATAACCCGTGGGACCACTAGACCACCAGTGTTAACAGGCATGTGGAAAGCCAGCATCCCTGGGGTTATGGCCAGCCAGGGGAGGAAGCCTTCCCTGTCAGCGGCTCCTCCCCTCAGCTCAGCGCGCCTTTCAACACGCAGTCTGGCATCGCTGAGCTGCAGACTCTACGGCCACTCCTCCTCTGAGGTCTCTGGGGGCCATTTTCTCTGTGGCAACGCATATCTCAGGGAGCACGCGGACCGGTCCCCCTGTGTACCTCTCCCCCGATTTAAGGACAGTGTACACAGCCCTATAGCCCTCCCAGACACTGAATCTGGGTAGGTTGATTGTAGTGAAAAGGTGCAGTGAGTATATCTTCTCTGCATGGTATGTGACTTTTGCTAGTGCTGCCTGTCTGTGCTTATTTTCCGCTTACTGTCAGCTTATACCTGTCCCTTTCCTTCTCCTACAAGCCCTACAGGTGTGTGGGGGAGGGGCGTTTCTACTGACCTCACTTATATAGATCACGTATTTGTGAGGTCCGTCACATACAGTTGTGTGCTACACAGTGCCATATTGTGGGCTGTTGTTCAGCACACCGGTGAGTGCGTTTACTTCTGCCCTGTTGCCAGATATATATTTTTTTGACTATATAATATATTCTGTCATGTCAGACGAGGAGGTTGAGCGCTCAGTGGCTCCGGTGTTGGCCTCCTGCGGATGCTGTTCTGCAGGAGTGGATAGGGAGGATTTGTCACAGGATGGCCTGTGTAGTCGATGCCAGGTGGCTCCTGGCCCATCCAGACCTTCTGACGCAGGAACCACCGTGGGCGATGTTTTCTCAAGTGCTGGTGTCTATTGCGGACCGTCTGTCGGTCCCGACTGCTCTCCCTACTAGGGCGTTACCCCAGCCGACCATCCCTCATTCCCCGGGTGTCCCGCAGTTATTGCGGAGTCCTCCTGGGTCTCAGTCAGTGGGTCCCTATGCGGGGTTGCCTATGTATATATAGGCTTCCCCTGTGCCGCCGCAGCCTGTGGTACCTTTTCAGGCCCCTATGGCGACTCCTCCACCCTGGGTGGATGTGCTCTCCAACTCCGTGCAAAATTTGGCGGCCGCTTCCTCGGCTTTTCAGTCAATGTTGCAGACTGACATGCCTTCTAGGATTTCAAAACGCCCACTCATGACACGGGCTGCTCAGGTATCGGACTCAGAGGGTTCCTCAGATGATGGGGAGGTCCCTGATGACACTGACTCGGACGCCTCGGTCCAGGAAATGGATACCAAGTCGTCCATTAATGTGCGAGCACTAGTTAGGGCGGTGCGAGCTATTCTTCTTATAGAGGATGGGGCACCGGTTCCTAAGTCGAAGTTTCCTAGTTTAAAAAAAACTAAGGAGGCTTCTGCGGTGTTTCCCCTGTCGGATCAGTTGACGGATCATAGTGTTCCCTCTAGCTCCGGCGGGAGGCAGGGCGCCGGAGCTAGAGAGGGCATGCCCACGCGCGCGACCGAGAAGGGGGCGTGGTCATCGGAAAAGGGGGCGTGTCTATAAGACGCGTCCCCTTTTCATCACACTTGGGGGCGTGCCCGGCACTTACGGACACGCCGGGCAGCCCCCAAGCCCTGCAGACAGGGAGAATAGATGGCGGGCGCATGCGCCCGGCGTCTATTCTCCGGCGGTGACCGGTCACCGCATGTTTCTCCACCCGCGGGACACTGCGTCCCGCGGGTGAGAACGGCTCCCGCAGGCTGTGAGGGCAGGGCGCTTTTTGGCCTCCTCCTGGAGGGCAGGGTGCTTTTTGCCCTCCAGAAGGAGGGCAGGGCGCCGCGCCCCGCTAAAACAGCCTAGCGGTAACGCTAGATCATATGGCGGTAGCTTGGCAGGCGCCCAGTAAGAGATTCCTTCCTCAGAAGTGGTTGGCTTCTAATTATCCCTTCCCTGAGGCACATTGTAAAAAATGGGAAACTCCACCGGCGGTGGATTCCCATGTCACCCGTTTAATTCGGGGCGCTACCTTACCATTACCGTCGATATCCTCGCTGAAGGATCCCACGGACAGGAAAGTTGAGACTTGCTTAAAGTCTATTTACTCCCTCTCCGGGGCGGTGGCCCAACCGTCCATGGCCATCTCCTGGGTGGCCAAGGCCATTGAGGGGTGGGCCAATGCATTGGAAGATACCTTCCCGGACGACGCTCCGGATGTCCAGCGGGTGTTGTTGGGACAAATGAGGGACGCTGCTTCTTACATTGGAGAAGCTTCTTTAGATGCTAGTCTGCTGACCTCGCGGGTATCGGCTGCAGCGGTGTCTGCCCGCCGATCCTTATGGTTGCGGTCCTGGAGAGCAGACTCTGATTCAAAGAAAGGTCTGGAGGCCTTACCTTTCAATGGGGAATTGCTATTTGGTCCGGACTTGGACAAAATAGTGGATACCCTGGCTAAATCCAAGTCGGCCTTCCTCCCTTCGGCGGCACTGCCTGCTAAGGTTCGGAGTTCGGCTTTTCGTTCCTTTCGGGTTCAGGGTAAGGCGAAAGGTCAGTCCTTCCCGAGACAGTCTGCGAGTAAGACTGCCTCTAAACCCAAGAAGCAAGCCTGGAGTGCTCGGCGCCCTTCTTCCAAGCAGGAAGATAAACCTGCGGCCTGATGGGACGGGCCTCCCTCTGGGGGACCTCAGAGTGGGAGGCCGACTTCTATTTGCCCAGTGCTGGCACAATACCACCACGGATGCCTTGGTTCGAGAAGTGGTCTCCCCGGGGTACGCCCTGTCTTTTCGGCACAGACCACCCCACCAGTTTTTCTGCATGAGTCCTTCTCAGGACAAGACCAAGGCGTTACAGGTTCAGGAGGCTATAGAGTCCTTGCTGAAAGCAGGGGTCATTGTTCCCGTTCCTCAATCACAACGAGGGACGGGGTATTATTCGTCTCTGTTTCTGGTGCAGAAACCCAATGGTTCTCATCGCCCTATCCTCAACTTGAAGTCTCTGAACAAATTCCTCAGAGTTCCTAAGTTCAGGATGGAAACGTTACGTTCCATCATTCTGGCGATGGAACCGGGGGATTACATGGTGTCCCTGGACATCCAGGACGCCTACCTCCATGTTCCAATAGCATCTTCGCACCAGCGGTATCTGAGGTTCGCTATCCTTCAACACCACTATCCGTTCCGGGCGCTGCCCTTTGGTCTCTCCACGGCACCGAGGGTGTTCACGAAGATTATAGCGGTCATGGCCGCACATCTTCGGAACCAGAATGTACGGCTGCTGCCGTATCTGGACGACCTCCTGTTGCTGGCGAGCTCCCCGGAGGTACTGCTTCAACATCTCCACCTGACGATCGCTTGCCTGCAAGCACACGGGTGGTTGATAAATTGGAAAAAGTCCTCCCTGATTCCATCACAGCGGATGGTTCATTTGGGAGCCCTGCTGGATTCGCGTCAGCAAAGGATCTTCCTGACTCCGGAGAAGGTCGCCTCCCTACAGCTGTGGATACGCAGTTGCCTGAGCAGTTGCCGCCTGTCGGTCCATTCGGCTATGAGAGTTCTGGGGTCCATGGTGTCGACATTCGACATGGTGGAATTTGCCCAGTTCCATTCCCGGCCCCTGCAGGGGCTGATTCTATCGGAATGGAACGGGTTACCTCACCGGATCCACTCAGGTGCTGGTGTTTCTCCGGACGTTCGGAAATCTTTGGCTTGGTGGCTTCAGACAGCTCATCTCGTCGAGGGGCGCCCCTTTTGGATCCCGGACTGGGTCCTGCTCACGACCGATGCCAGTCTCCGGGGTTGGGGGGCAGTGACCGGCTCATTGTCTCTCCAGGGTCGTTGGTCTGCGGAAGAAGCACTTCTTCCCATCAACATCCTGGAACTGCGGGCAGTATACAGGGCCCTGCAGTCGTCCGGCCCCGCTCTTCACGGAAGGGCGGTACAGGTGCAGTCCGACAACGCCACCACGGTGGCGTATATCAACCACCAAGGTGGAACTCGCAGTCGGGCAGCGATGTCGGAGGTGTCTCGCATCCTGACGTGGGCGGAGGGTCACATTCCAGCGATCTCGGCTGTCTTCATCCCCGGAGTCCTCAATTGGGAAGCGGACTTCCTCAGCCGTCACGACGTGCATCCCGGGGAATGGTCGCTTCACCCAGAGGTGTTTCAGCTACTCGTGGACAGATGGGGACTGCCGGAGCTGGACTTGATGGCCTCCCGTCACAATCACAAGTTGCCCGTTTACGGGTCAAGGACAAGAGACGCAGGCGCAAGTCTGGTGGACGCGCTGTCGGTGAAATGGTCTTTTCACCTGGCGTATCTGTTTCCTCCGATATCCCTACTTCGGGTTCTGGGGAAATTCAAGCAGGACGGCGGTACGCTCGTGCTGGTGGCTCCGGCGTGGCCCGGACGGCCTTGGTACTCCGATCTCAGGAGCCTCTCCATCGACTCGCCGTACCTTCTTCCTCAGGGTCGGGACCTGTTGTCTCAGGGGCCCTGCCTTTACCCGGATCTGGGTCGGCTGTCTTTGACGGCGTGGCTCTTGAGACAGCCGTCTTGAGGTCTCGGGGCTTCTCCAGTTCAGTTATTGGTACCATGCTCAGGGCACGCAAGCCTGCTTCAGCACGGATTTATCACAGAGTGTGGCACACTTACTTTCAGTGGTGTGAGTCTAGACATTATGATCCTCAGGTGTTCCGAGTTTCTAGGATCTTGGAATTTTTTTCAGTCAGGATTGGACCTCGGCTTACGCCTTGCATCTCTGAAGGTTCATGTGTCCGCCTTGTCCGTGTGGTTTCAACGGCGGATTGCAATACTGCCAGACGTTCACACCTTTTTCCAAGGTGTTCTCAGGATCCAGCCTCCCTTTGTGCCTCCTGTGGCTCCTTGGGACTTGGCAGTGGTGCTACGGGTCCTGCAGGGTCCTTCGTTTGAGCCTCTTGAGTCGGTGGAGCTCAAGCGGCTGACATTTAAGACGGTTTTTCTCCTGGCAATTGCTTCAGCCAGGAGGGTGTCTGAATTGTGGGCACTTTCCTGTCGCCCTCCTTTCCTGATTTTTCACAGGGACAGAGCGGTGCTCCGCACTCGTCCTGAGTTTTTGCCCAAAGTGGTCTCGAAGTTCCACATTAATCAGGAACTTGTTGTGCCAGCTTTTCAGTCCCCTGATCTTTCAGCTGGTGAGACTTCCTTAGATGTGGTCCGGGCGCTTAGAATTTATGTAGACCGGACGGCTTCGGTTAGGAAGTCTGATTCCTTGTTTATCCTCTTTGGTTTTCACAAGAGGGGTTGGCCTGCCAACAAACAAACGTTAGCCCGTTGGCTTCATTCCGTTATTTGTGAGGCTTATGCACAGGAGGGTTTACCTGTGCCAGCCTCTGTTAAGGCTCATTCCACTCGTTCTGTGGGTCCCTCTTGGGCTGCTAGACGTGGCGCTTCTGCTGTTCAGCTGTGTAAGGCGGCCACTTGGTCTTCAATTCAAACGTTTTTGAGGTTCTATGCGTTTGACACCTTCGCCTCTCAGGATGCATCCTTTGGGCGCCGGGTGCTCCTTTCAGCACAGGAGCGTCCCCGCCCTTAGTTGAACTGCTTTGGGACATCCCCAAGGTCAACCCTGTGGACCCCCTATGGACCCTGAAGTAGAAAACAAGAGATATGGTAAGAACTTACCTTTTTGTTATCTCTGTTTCTACGAAGTCCATAGGGTCCACAGGGCGCCCGCCCTGACGCACCTGGCTTCAAATGGGCTGTGAGGCTGGTCACCGGTTTTCCGTCTCCCATTTCTGTGAGTATGGTTTCTTGTGTGTTCCAGTCTTCCTTCTCTCTGTTCCATATTCTCCTCCGGCCTAGGCTGCTTACCAACTGAGGTGCCTGTGGCTCGGGGGTGGGGTATAGAGGAGGACCCAAGTGCATGCTGGGAGCTAAAAGCTTAACTGTGTGGTGCCCATGGATCCTGATCCAGCTATATCCCCCAAGGTCAACCCTGTGGACCCTATGGACTTCGTAGAAACAGAGATAACAAAGGTAAGTTCTTAACATATCTCTTGTTTTCATAAGTGTCAAAGGCTTAATTGAGAATTACGTTAAGTTTATGCAAAGAGTCAATATTTGCAGTGTTAACCCTTCTTTTTCAAGACCACTGCAATTTGCCCTGGCATGCTGTCAATCAACTTCTGGGCCACATACTGACCGATGGCTTCCCATTCTTGCCTAATCAATGCTTGGAGTTTGTCAAAATTTTGGGGTTTTTGTTTGTCCACCCGCCTCTTGAGGATTGACCACAAGTTCTCAATGGGATTAAGGTCTGTGGAGTTTCCTGGCCATGGACCCAAAATGTTGATGTTTTGTTTCCCGAGCATGGTGGCAAGGTGCTCCATCATGCTGGAAAAGGCATTGTTCGTCACCAAACTGTTCTTGGATGGTTGGGAGAAGTTGCTCTTGGAGGATGTTTTGGTACCATTCTTTTTTCATGTTCTTAGGCAAGAGACAGGTGGACAAACAAAAACCCACAAATTCTGACAAACTTTAAGCATTGATTAGGCAAGAATGGGCGGCCATCAGTCAGTATGTGGCCCAGAAGTTGATTGACAGAATGCCAAAACTTTTGGCCATGGCTGTAATAGGACCACCACAGGCCTGCTATTTGGGGAAGGGAATGTTACCTAAAAATGTTTGTCATTTGGCTTAGTAGTTAATATCAACTGTTTTGTTACACTGAGATGAATTGGAAAAGCTGCAATATCTGCATGATGGTGCTTTAGAATTACATTGAAGCTAGGTTACAGTACATATTCTATACTGTCTGATGAATATCAGTGATGCCCTACAGGACTCTATTAAACCAAGTTCCTGCTTTTAGATTTTCAAAGTCATTGCTACAGAAACTCTGAATCCTATGGCATTGAATGCAGATATTCACAACGCGACCCCTACTGAGAAAGTAGATGGTACATGCTGCTATGTGGCCATGCACAAAGGTATACCGATTGGTCAATATTCATATTTGATTGTATTGTGTAAGATGAGGCTGATGAATGTCAGTGGGGAGTATCCCTGTGTGATTTTCAGTTTGTGGATTTTTATTTTTTTTCCCCTTGAACTAAAACTGTACAGTAGTGGGGTATTGAACTGTGAGTGGTACTTAATAGTTTGCAAAGTGATATAATCAATTAATATGGTATCTTGGTTGAGAGTATTCTGACGCACAAGAGATGTGCCTAGGTTAAAGTAGAAGTTAATCCTAAAGTTAATTTTTTTTCCCACCCAACAGTCCATACCACAATTTTTGCTCTCACCATAATCTAACCATCCCTGCTAATGCTCCTGTTGCAGCAGGGAAGATTAGGCTGAGGGATGCTGTAGTAACAAGTTACCTCATACAATAGCAACAGGGAGCCCATCATCGTAGAATGCTGGTCCCACTTCAGTGTGCTTATATCAGGAGCATAACAGCTTATATCAGGAGCATAACAGCTCTGCCTTCTGCAGTGTATAATGACAGCAGCATGTTGTCTATATTATATTTTCTAAAACACCTTGCTCTCTTACTGAGTAGGAGCCAGGCAATGGTGGGAAACTGCACAATCTCATTGTAGAGAAAAAATCCATTTAGAAAAATGTTTCTTAAATGATTTTTGAAATTGACAAAAAAAAAGCCTATTTGCTTTTATCTATTCTATTTATTATATCTTGCTGTATTTATATGGTACTGCCTTGTGTTAGCAATGACCATTTCAGCACGTACTGACAGTATACCTAGGGGAGATGGCATCGGCCAGCTACAGTGAGACAGAAAAAACAACGCACCCATATTTGAAACGGAATAGTTCTTCCAGTACTAAAATTATGTAATAAATCCTGAACTAAAGTTTACACGTAACTTAAAATAATTCAAACCCCCATTGGACAAACTGGGAATAGGTTACAGGTTTTCTATCTTTAGTTGTTATCTGCTCCTCGTTAGTGTTAAATGATCAACATAGAACCTTGAGGCTGCCATTAGTGGACGTGGCTTAATGCGTAGAATAAGGGCCTGATTCAGAGATGGACTGTATTGCACAGGTAGTTTGGCATGAACTGAACAGAAGGGTGAAAGCAAAGCAACCTACAAGTGCAACACAGTTGTAAGAACTTCTGCAACCGTGTTGGGAAGTGTATTTGTGGCTACTTTGAGGAGTCCAAAATTTAGATAAATGATGTATGATTTTTATTTTATCAAATATAATCTCTATTTTTGTTGTATACTTTAATGTCAGAGTAGATTGATACATTAAACTGCGCAAATTTCAATAAAAATGGAAAATCGGGTATTCTAAAACTTCTGACTGTATGTATGTGTATACAGATGTGTCCTCATACATCTAGCCTCAATACACCATGCGGTGCAGAATGCCTGGTGCGAGGGAGCCACCAGATACCATGCAACTCTGCTTGGGGCGAGCGTCTGACAAATGCGTCTTACTTGCAAACGGATGTGACAAACTACTTCGTGTAACTGCACTGATTAAAATGATATGCAACACTTGTATATCTGTGTGCGACACAATGTGTAGACTAAGCATAACGTACCTTGGCGTGAAAAAAAGGCGGCCGCTGCATCTTGTATACAGATTCAGACTCCGTTGTACATAGATGTACAAGAGTCGCATATCAAATGAATCAGTGCAGTCACGTGAAGTGGTTTATCACCTTCGTTTGCAACTAAAATGCATGTTCATGCTAAAAAGACACGTCAGGAGGGACCAGGCTCGCTGTGAAGGGCTGTTAGGCGTGACTGCAGCAAGTGTGTATGAGGACACAGCTGTATATACATTTATTTTTTCAGTAACATTATATTGGGTAGGTACATAGAACCAATTACATGTATCCATATATTTAACATTTGAATGCTTTTGTCCAAAATGGTTTTCTATTTAGCATCTTCCTGACATCTAACGTCTGATAGTCCTGTAGTCTTCTGAGAATTCCCACTACTGCATTTTACCCTTCCAATGCCATTTACATATGACCTAACTTATAGCCTGCACTACACTTAGAAGGCAATCAATTTAAATCCTCGGGACAGTTACAAGGGAAGTGGGGGTGCATTTTAGAAGTTGCTAGGTGAACGAATAGGAACCCTTGGGCAAATATATGCACAATATAATGTTTTTTTTTACACCCCCCGCCCCCCACTCAGAAGGCAATTAAGAACATATTAGCATATGTTATATCAAAATTAGATCCAATTTTAGTTCACCATATTGCAGATATGCCTAATACCTACCACATTTAAGAGCACAAAACCTTCACAATATTTTATTTCCCCTAGTCTTTTAGACAATGTTAAACAATCTATAGAAAAATTAACATTATTCTGCCAAACTGTTTTTATTACTTGACTGCAACCACTGTAAGTTTATAAATATTGGCATAAAGTAATGTCAAGGTAAGAAAAATATCACTTGAATTGCTACATAACGTGTCTTAAATGCTTGAATGTAGATCCAATCTGAAATGTATTGGGAAGACAAAGACGTTCCTGCAGATTTTAGTTCTTATTTGGAATATCACACATAGGGCCATATACAATTGCCGTCGAAAAGCCGTTATCGGCGATACTTTTTCGCTGATGACGTCATTTTTGCCAATCTGGACTTATCTCCGTATTCAATTCTTCCGACTTTTCGCCGATGCGGAAAGTCAGTGGATAGAACCCTCTTTAAAATATGCTTGCCCCCATTTTCATGTAACCCAAATTTACTGGTACTAATTTAAAGCAGCGCTATTCGGGGGTACCCATAGTGGACCCCCATGTCACAGCATCTTTAGGGGGGTGTCCGGCTAATTGCCCCAAAAAATGACAGCAGTTTTCGCTCACTTAGTTTTTCGTCGGGTACCGTTTTCACCGATATGGAATTGGATACATGGGGACGAGCGTGCTACTTTCTCGCACCCAAAAACTCCGATGTCTGTGAGCAACGGACTTTTCGTGGCTAATTGAATATGGCCCATAAAATGAATAATCAGAGACAAGTGAGGCGTTATTTTCAAGTACCACATTTCAAATCCAGAAAACTGTAAATTCAGAGCTACTGAACATGTTCAGTTTAATTTTTTGAGGGGTTTTCCAAGATGAGGCCTTTCAGATGTTAATGGTACTGTAGCTGCTCATTCACATAAAGGGTTGAATGAGGTTTGTGATATCACTGCCTTGATTTTATTTTCTCTGTGTCTGTTGGAGGGGTGTGTGTTTGTGTATATGTGTGTGGTGATTGCATTAGAGTGCTCATTCTGCAGAGCTGTCACATTTGTGTTTGAGTATTGTTCAACTTTTTATATTTTATCTGGTTTGTTAGACTTATTATATCATTATATTAAACTCTAGAAATATATTCATTTATAAGTGTACACTAAATACATTTCCCGTTTAAGAAATGTATTTTTATGTATGCTCAGACAATGCAAACAGTCTTCAAATATTGTTTATTTTCCTGTCCATTGTGCCAATTTAAAATTTTTTGTCATTTACATTACTAGGTTTCTGCAGGGCCAGATTAACAATGGGGTGGATGGAGCTACAGCTCCAGGCCTCCACATAAAAATAGGCCCATTGTCATGACATGATGTTGACTGGCCATCTGCTCTCCACACGGTCAGCCATAAATCATAAGCCATAAAATTGTATTTCTATTTACCTCACAAAATGAAGCATGTTTTTTCTTTTACATATTTATGGAGACATTGGGGCTGAGAGTATAGTTGGTACACACCCACATGGCACTGGCCACACCCTCACAGCTCTGGTCACGCTTCCTCTGCTTCTCATAATAGGCCCTTGGTCATTTTCAGCTCCAGGCCCATGTGGCCCTCAATCCGGCCCTGGGTTTCTGTGCACTTTTTATGTATGAATAATTTCATTTTTCACAATGTAGCCTTTTTTTTTTCTCTTTTACTCCATTCTTCTTCTTTAATCCCCTCACAGGTGTCCCATACCTGTGGGCACGATATGATAGGAAGCCGACGAAACAGGCAGAAAAGAGGTTTAAAAAGTATATTTTCTCAAAAGGAAGTACCAAAGGTTTGTACAACTGCTGTTTTATTTTTTAAATTCCCTTCCATTTGAGCTACAACTACAAACACTATGGTTTTATTTCTGTTATAAAAGCTTGTTTTTTTCTGTGGCTCCTTCCCTTCTCCTAATACTTTAATATTGACATATAAAAGAAAATCCCTTTTTGGCCGGGCAAATTATTTTAACATCAGGTTTGGTCTTAAACCAAACATACCTACTTCTGGGGGCACAAGTAATCACGTCTGTTGGAACAGATAACGTTATGTGATTGTTGCCCCACAACAACCTGTTTTTCTGTTTGAAATGTTTCTAAAGATTTTTATTTTTTTCTTTCTGCTAGAAATTTCCTGATTATTTTTGTTCTGTGTAACTAAACTGTAGTGCAGTAGGGATTTTTTAATTAACTTTTCTTATTGTTTATGGAATTGAGTGCACAATAAGGATTTTCTTTTATTTCTTATTTGTTTTTAGATTTTATTTGGAATGTTGATGATGACTTCAAATCTGTTCCTGAATTTTGGATTCCAGCAAAAGGAGTGAAACAGTCCAGTGGGAAACCATATCCTGATGAAAATGGGCACATACCAGGTACATGCAGGAAAATGAGTGATTCGCCTTTGTTAGTGGAGTGGGTAATGAGAAATTTTAGAATGCGGATATACTGTAGACTACTGTGCCTGTTTATGGAGTATAAGTTATTGTTGTGGCAGTATGCTAGCCTTTGCAATACAGGAGATGTATAGGGGTCAATCCAGTTAGCTGCAAGGGGTGCAGTTGCTGTTGCAACTGCGTTCATATGCTGGCACCACATCTCGTGGCTCTCTCGGGCCGAATTTGCTTGCAGCCCTATGGGGCTGCGAGCAGCTTTGTGGAAGTTCAGGCTGCTGCCTTACAGTGCCTCTGTAGCTGCGATTATTAGTATGGACATTCACCTCAAACAAATAATACGCATTTTTCATCCTCCCATTCTTACTAATCCTATCATATCCGATCTTCCAGCGGCACTCCCCTTCCCATATGTTTCAACACATTATACAGGGAGATAGTGTTCACTCTGCCCCCGGCGGCAGGCAGGGCGCGAGAGCTAGAGAGGGTACTTCCGTGTGCGCATGCACCAAAAATGGGGGCATGGCCATTGAACAAAGAGGCGTGTCTATATGATGCATCACCTTTTCGTCGCTCTTGGGGGCGTGCCCGGCACATACGGACACGCCGGGCAGCCCCCAAGTGCTTCTGACAGGTAGAATAGATGCGCCCAGCGTCTATTCACCGGCGGTGACCGGGTCACCGCACATTTCCCCACCCGCGGGACGCTGCAACCCGCGGGTGAAGATGGCACCCGCAGGCTGTCTTAGCGGTGAGGGCAGGGCTCTTTTTGCCCTCCAGAAGGAGGACAGGGCGCAGCGCCCTGATAAAACAGCCTAGCGGGAACGCTAAGGGAGACCACACTGGTTACCCGATTGTCCAGTCCCCTTGATTTTACACAATGCCTCTTCATCTAAAATTTTTATTTTCTTACATCATGGACTCAAAATGGATTTCTTCAGGAAGTGTTATCAGTGCTCAGTACAGCATAATGGAAAAAAATAAAGAACTTTCTTAGTTAAAAATAACAAACAATTTAATACAGATACATCCATACCCTTGTTTTAATGTTTGGTATAAACCTCTTTAGTGATTATAATTGTAAACAACAATTTTCAAATAATTACATAGGTTCTTAATGGTATTAAAACCTGAACTTTGACTGGGCCAATCTCCCTCTCCCCACTTCGTTTTGGCTACCCTGGAAATATATTTAATTGGTATTAGTTAGGGTTTTCAATTGCATTTCTCCCAGAGGAAACCTAATCAACAGTTCTGCTCTTTAGCTCAGTCTTTGTGCTGATGTTATATAGACCTACACTTTAAGTGAACTATGTTCCTCTATGACTAACAATGCTGGCCCGTCCTTGCTGTTTCCTTCCTTGATTTCCTCCCTCTTCTGAGGGTAGATTACCAAAGATTGGTTGTGCAAAGCGGCAGCTTTGAGGGATGGATTTAAAAGTGCAATAACAATACATGCAAAACGAGGCCTTTTTTTTTTTTTTTTTTTGCTAATAATATTATTCCCTTTTGGATCTAGTCCTCAAAGCAGCAGAAAGAAACTAATCTTTAGTAAATATAACCCCTAAATCTAAGGCTGAAAGCCCACCTTCCATTAAAACACCCATTCTTGTTATCTCAGGGCCTGATTCAGAGCCGGACGCTATTTGGGCTCGCTCGTTCAGAAAAAGGGGCCGGCTATTTAAATTGAGCGCTCGCTCTTTGCGGTCTGTTGACGCCTCTATGTCTGAGCGGGTGAACGAAACATGCGCTCGCTATTTTGTAAAGACGCCCCCTGGCCGCTCGCATCCTACGTCATCTCCGCTATTTATTTGATTAATCGAGTACATCGAAAGGCGTCTGAACTGCTCGCAGTGCTTGTGGTTGGATTTTCCTACCGCAATCATGCGAACAGTTCAGGCTAAGAAACAACCAAGTGACGTGGTCGATGACGCTGCTTTGTTAATTATGCACACCCTTAAAACGCCCGTTTTGACCGTTTGGCATGCCTGCGTTCGGATCTCCACTCCCCGTTTTCAAGCACCTTCCCCTGTTACCACCCACAAATGCCTCATCCTGTCACTCAAATTAGCAGGCACTCGCTATTTTGCGAGCGCTCGATTTCCGACCGCAATGACTGGTTGGCGCATGCGCATTACGACCCATACGCATGCGCAGATGTGCGAACATCGCTCGGAGCGAACGAGCGGCCACTTACGAGCGGCTCTGAATCAGGCCCTCAGTTTGTATAAACTGCTCTATATGGCTGGTGTCACAAGTGTTCCTGCTGCTAACAAGCATTTAGAAAACTTTCAATAGTGTTTTTATGATCATATGTAAGTCTCTCCTATAGGCTTGGGGAAATGCTGCTTTGGCTCCAGTACATTTTTATGCTTGTGTGATACAGACTACAGTATCGTACATCTATTACAGTGGGGTGTAGTATATTATTTTTAACATTCAGTATGTCGGCATTGAACATGTCAACACTGAAATGTCCACATTACCAGAATGTTACAACTGATATCTGGTGGATCGGCCTGATAATTGTAGAGTGTATGCCCAGCATAAGATGCATGTGTAATAGAAAAAAAACACTCAACTCTGTCTGACATTCGACATTGCATTCGACTCAGGTTCTTTGTCTACTGTACTTGGAAAAAATTGACACTAGTCAGAGGATTCTACCCCCTAAGACTGAATTTCCCTAAATGTATTTCTCTTTCATCCACTAGGGGACACTGGAGGTGCTTACGCTGGGGTATAGAGGCGTGGATAACTGGAGCCGGCACTTTAAATAATTCAGAAGTGTGAAGCTCCTCCCCCTCTATGCCCCATCAGCCCTCAGTTTAGAAAATGTGCCTCATGGAGCTGGTCACAATCTGCTGTGCTCCAACAGCACATATATGTTTATTATTATTTTCTTTTTATTTAGGTTTATTTATTTTGTACACTTTTTACACTATATTAGGTACTCTTCGCCACCTCTCTAAAGGTGGGTCTGGGTACCTGGCGCCCTGTCCTTATAGAAGGCAGGAAGGAGTGCACAGCGCACTGACAGCTCCTTACCGCCACAGCACATTTCTCAACATGAAAGAAGGAAAGTGCTGAAGCTGCAGAGAGACTCCATCGGGGACCACGCAGTGAGTAACCTGCTCATCCCCCGGCTCCCAGCCCTGCCGCTGCCCAGCGGTTTTACATAATTAGAATGCTGGGCAGCTAATGCAGAGCACTATGCTCTCCCTCTCCCACCTCCCGCTGGTAAGCGCGGCACCCTGTTCAGCCTGGTGCGGGGCAGCTGATAAAGCTCCCTCCTCCCGCCCGGCTCTCCCTCTCCCCGCTGTTTCAGTAGCGCGGGGCAGGGGATAAGTGTGCTACAGGCGCGACCAGGCGCCTGCTCTCCCTCCTCCCGCCCGGCTCTCCCTCTCCCCGCTGTTCAGTAGCATGGGGCAGGGGATAAGTGCGCTACAGGCGCGACCAGGCGCCTGCTCTCCCTCCTAACCGCCGGGCTCTCTCTCCCCACTGTTACACGCAAGGCAGCTGACAGGCGCCTGCTCTCCCTCCTTCCGCCCGGCTCTCCCTCTCCCCGCTGTTACACGCGGGGCAGAGAGGCGGTAATGCGGTCCGCTGTACACGCGGTGTGGCGCGCCTGGGGGAGGTTAATGGCCACAGAAGCCATCTTGTAAAGCCTTTTAGGGCATAAAGGGGGGCGGAGCTTAAAGGCAGCACGGGTCTCTCTCTACGCGGCAGGCGGCTGTATACAGCAGGGCTGCCGCTCTTCATTACACAGCAGCTCATACTGCATCTCTATATAGGAGATTGCAGTGTAAGACACAGAAGGCTGGATTCCTCTGCTGCCATTCCTGTGCTGCAGGACAACATCCCCTGATTACATCCCTGGTAAAGAGGCTGTAAGTAACTGGGGTGTAAGTGCAGGGGAATCTGATCTGTGGGAGGGGGGTTTCTCCTCCTCTGTGTCCCACAGCCTTCTTGTTTTTATATGTCTGTCTTTTCCGTTTTATGCTGTGTTTCTCTGAGTGACTGTGTGTACCATGTCCAACAGAACCAAGGCTTCTCAAAGGCTGTTTGTCTGTTCCAAGTGTAACAACAAACAGACCAAGCCACATGCCACTGGGTCCACGTTATGTGATGCTTGTATAACAACGGATTCACAGATGGCGATTACTACCTCCGCCATGGATCACTGACATGGTAGGAGTTATGTCAAATTTAACTGAGGCGCGCAGGTCTCCACCTCCCTGGGTAGCTGACTTAACCAAGTCTCTAGACACCCTGGTTTAGATGATGGGTACAGCGGTGCTCCACTTCCTACCAAAGCCCGTCTCAAAGGCATACTCTAATGACTGTTCTCCAGTCAGAAGAGTCGGACGAAGATTTCCTTGCCACAGAGGATACCGTAAAGGGTGAATTGGAGGAAGTTTTACAAGAAATTAACAGGGCCTGGAAACAATTACAAATTTCAAGACCTGGGTTCAGATCCACTGACTATTTAATGTGTATCCAGAGATGGTGCAGAGGGTAAAGCACCTGTTCGTCATCTGGGCGTAGTTTTCCGTCTAGCTTCCCTTTTCCATCATCCATGATGGAGAAGTGGGAAACTCCTCTTCCTGCAGATGTCTGTTTCCCGTCTCACTAAGAAAACAGCACTTCCAGTGCCGGGAGCTACTGTTTTAAAGGACACTTCGGATCGTAAGTTGGAGACAACACTAAGATCTATATATACCGCAACTGGAGCTCAACTTAGTCCTAACCTTGTTACCGCCGGGGTTAACAAGGCTGTGGTTTGCTGGGCTGATCAGCTGATTTCAGGTTTGGACTCTGGTACTTCCAGAGCAGAATTACGTCTATTAGCAGAACACATCTGAGAGTCTGCAGTTTACTGGGGAGAAGCTTCAAAGGATATTAGTCAGATAAGTGCTCGCACGCAGAGCTCTGTGGTTGCGCACTTGGCAGGCGGACGCAGAGTCCAAGCGTGCGGCTGAGGGTTTACCATTCACGGGTGACATGCTTTTTGGCCCGGAATTGGACAAGTGGATATCCCAAGCCACGGGGCGGTAAGTTCTCTTTCCTCCCGTCTACTGCTCCAGTTCCCAGAAGACCTTATACTGGACCTTTGTTTCATTCCTTTTGAGCCCCTAATTCCTTTCATGGTAGAGCCAGAGGTGCTCCTACACAACCGAGCAGAGGTAGAGGTCGTCCACAAACTGTTGCACGTAGACCAGAGTCTAAACCAGCTGAGAAACAGGTGGCATGATAGTTTTCTGTCCCACCTGGGGTCTCCTGCGGTGGGAGCCCACTTCCAAGAATTTCAAGTTATAAAGGAGGCTATCAGGTCTCTAGTAGTGTCATCTGTGTTAGTTCCGGTTCCGGAGCATCAGCGAGGTATGGGGTTTTTACTCAAGCCTGTTTGTAGTGCCCAGACCGGAGGGTGCGGTCATGGCCATCTTGAACCTCAAGTCCTTAAACCTGTATCTAAAGATGTATCGTTTCAAAATGGAATCTCTGCAGTCTGTTGTTGCGAGCCAGGGGAGTTCCTATTATCCCTGGATATCAGGGATACTTATCTCCATTTTCCCATGGGAACCGCACCAAGCTTTTCTGCACTTTGCCATATTGAAAGATCATATCCTCGGCTCCCCGCATATTCAACAAACTCATAGCAGTCATGATCGCTCTCCTTCGGTCATCAGGAGTGAACATAGGCCCTCATTCAGAGCCGCTCGTTAGCGGCAGTACGCTCGTTCCGAGCGATGTTTGCACATCTGCGCATGCGTACGCTTTTTAGTACGCATGCGCGAACCAGTCAGTGCGGCCGAAAATCCTTTGTACGCTATATAGCGAGTGCCTGCTATTTTGAGTGACAGAATGAGGCGTATGTGGGTGGTAACAGGGGAAGGTGCTTGAAAATGGGGAGTGGAGATCCGAACGCAGGCGTGCTTAAAGGTCAAAGCGGGCGTTTTATGGGTGTGTATATTTAAAACAGCAGCGTCATTGACCACGTCACTGGGTTATTTTATAGCCAGAACTGCACGCAAATTTGTGGTAGCAAACACCAACCACAAGAATAGCGAGCAGTTCATACGCTGGTCGATGTACTCGATTAATCTAATAAATAGCGGACATGACGTAGGATGCGTGCGGCCAGGGGGCGTTTTTAACAAATAAACGAGCGTATGTTTTGCTCGTTCGTTCAGACTTAGAGGTGTGAACAGACTGCAATGTGCGTACGGATCATTTGAATAGCCACCCCTTGTTTTTAAACGAACGACCGCAAATAGCGTCCGGCTCTGAATGAGGGCCATAATCCATTATTTGGACGATCTGTTGCTTCAGTATCTCTTCTATCCGATCAAGCACAGAGGTTTGTCCAGCTGGTCCTCAGACCAAAGAAGGTGTCAATGCTTCTTTGTCTGCGTCTCTTTGGAAAGATGGTAGCTGCTTTCGAGGCACTACAGTTCGATTTCACTCCAGGGTTCAGGGTCTCATCTACTTCTACAACGACAGTTCCGTCTGAGCCCGGTTACCAGAGTGGCCTTCTCTGGTGGACGCAATCCACCAATCTTTTAGCGGGCCGGAGATTCGGAGTGTGGAACTGGATCATCGTAACTACGGATGCCAGCCTTCGAGGGTGGAGAGCAGTAGTCCTCGATTACAACTTTCAAGTTCAAGGGTCCCCTCTAGAACGGAAGTGGGCCATAAAAGCGTTGGAACTCAGAGCGAACAGTGCTCTGATAGAGACAACAGAGTTTCTAAAGGGCTCATCTGGTAAGAGTTCAGTCCGACAGCGTGACTGCAGTAGTTTTCATCAACGGCCTGAGTCACATGGCTATGCGAGAAGTAACTGAGATCGTCCGGTGGGCCGAGAACCAGTAAGTAATCCTGTCGGCGGTATTCATCCCGGATGTGGACAACTGGGAAGCACATTACCTAAGTCGACAGGATGTCCAGAATGGAAGCTTCATCCAGACGTGTTCAGCGCGCTGATACGTCGATGGGGATGTCCACAGGTGAACCTCATGGCGTCACGACTGAATTGTCAGCTCCCAGTATACGTGTCAAGAACTCGAGATCCGCAGGCGGAAGCAGTAGCCGCTCTGACAAGTCAGTGGATCGAAGACTTTGCTTATTTTTTTTCCTCCGATTCCGCGTCTTCCGTGTCTTCTAAAAAGAGGAATAAACAAGAGACAGCCTTTGTAATTCTCGTGGCTCACAACTGGCCTCGGAGAAGTTGGTTCTCGGACCTTCGGTCCCTATTGACAGAAGATCCGTGGTCCTTTCCTATGCGCCAGGATCCTCTACAGCAGGTTTTGTTTTCATACACCCCAACTTAGCACAACTGCGTTTAACGGGGTGGCTCTTTAAACCGATATCCTAAGACGCAGTGGCATCCCAGACGCAGTTATCCCCACCATGATACGTGCCAGGAAGCCAGTTTCGGCTGCACATGATCATCGCTTCTGGCGTGCTTATATCTCATGGTGTTCCGGTCGGGGTCTTCTGTCTAGGACTTTTCGTTTATCCACGGTTTCTTCTTTTCCTTTACACAGGTCTAGATTCTGACCTTCGTCTAGGAACCTTAAAGGTGCAAGTCTCTGACCTTTCCATTTTCCTTTTAAAGGAAATTGGCCTTCTTTCCTGAGATACTGACATTCTGTAAGGGGTCTTGCACGCGCAGCACCCTTTCGTACCTCCAATAGCTCCCTGGGATCTAATCTTAGTGCTTCTGTTTCTTCAGTCGCCCATGTTTGAACCTTTGGAGGATGTTGATCTTAAGTACCTGTCTTGGAAGACAGTCCTCCTCCTGGCTCTTGCTTCGACTCGTAGAGTTTCAGAATGGGGGGCTATCTCTGATAAGCACCTTACCTTGTGTTTCATGCTGATAGGGCGGAACTCCGGACGGTAGCCGCTTTCCTTCCCAATATTGTGTCGGCTTTTCATATCTATCAGCCTATTGTGGTACCGTCGTTGGTGGAGGACTATGGTGGTCCTCCTGTCTTGGATGTGGTTACGGCTTTCCGCACCTATGTTGCCAGGACAGCGTCCCTCCTTAAGTTTGAGTCGTTTTTTTTGTCCTCTATGATGCTGTTCGGAGGGGTTGTCCATCGTCTAAGCAGACTTTGGCACGTTGGCTTCGGCTGACTATTCATCTGACTTATGTTAGTGCCGACCGTCTGCCTCTTCGTCCATTTCGGCTCATTCCACACGTTCTGTGGGTGCATCATGGGCGGCCGGTAGAGGAGCCTCCTCGTCACAATTGTGCTGTGCGGCCACTTGGTCTTCAGTTCACACGTTTGTCAAGTTTTACAAAGTGGATCTGTTTCCTTCTTCGGCATCCCGGTTTGGCAACCTAGTTCTGCAGGCGCCTCAGAGCGCTCCCGCCCGTGGGGAAGAAAACTTTGGGACGTCCCTAGCGTAAGCACCTAAAGTGTCCCCTAGTGGATGAAAGAGAAAATGGGATTTTGGTACCTACCGGTAAATCCTTTTCTCTGATTCCACAGGGGACACTGGACGCC
Source organism: Taudactylus pleione (assembly GCA_031769625.1). Lineage (NCBI taxonomy): Eukaryota > Metazoa > Chordata > Amphibia > Anura > Myobatrachidae > Taudactylus > Taudactylus pleione. The sequence goes on from JAUIMM010000039.1 coordinate 12,727,718, forward strand.
CACCTCTGCGCTCTTTGCCTGCCCGTTCGGCTTGTTCCGTATGTTGTATGATAGTTATTGTGTGTTCTTCTCTCCTTTTCTTACTCCGCTTGTTCTCCATCTCCTCTCGGTCTTCATTTTCTAAAATGAGGGCTGATGGGGCATAGAGGGGGAGGAGCTTCACACTTCTGAATTATTTAAAGTGCCGGCTCCAGTTATCCACGCCTCTATACCCCAGCGTAAGCACCTCCAGGCGTCCCCTGTGGAATCAGAGAAAAGGATTTACAGGTAGGTACCAAAATCCCATTTTCACCAATGGGCCTTTATGGACTGAACGGTTTACTTGAAATATTTAACAATTGTAACTTTAAATTTAAAATTATTTGCGGGCCCGATGCAGGCCACGCTCCCTCCAATGTGACGCCACACGGGGCGGGGCCACAATCGCCATTGACTGCAGCAATGCCCGGAGAATCCGGAGGATGCTCCGGGGAGCTGTAAGGGCAGCGGTGTGACCATCTGAAGCTTCCTAAGGACACTCCTGGCGGCACTACTGTATAGATTCTGGCTGCAGGGTGCTATTCTAGGCACCCTGCTAGCCAGATGAGGATAGCGGAAAAAAGCTCCAAGGGCCAGACCAAATGACTCAGAGGGCCTTATGTTCCCAATGGCTGTCTTAAGGGTATATTTACTAAAGTGAGAGTTTCTAGAAGAGGAGATGTTGCCCAGAGCAACCTATCAGATTCTAGCTATTATCTTCTAGAATGTGCTAGTTAAATATTAAGTAGAATCTGATTGGTTGCCATGGGCAACATCTCCATTTCTAAAAACTCGCACTTTATTAAATTTACCCCTGAATGTCTACAATGGTATTTTAAGCTAAGACTAAAGGTGCATACACACACAACGATTTTTTGAAAGATTATCGTTAAACGATAATCGTTTGAAATAATCGTTCACTTTCTGAGTCAAACGATGAACGATTATTGTCCATGCGCGTTCACGTTTGTAGTTCAGTCAGACTTGTCAACTCAACGATTTTCATTACGTTAATATGCAAAAATCGTTTGTAGGTCATAAAAATCGTTTATTACATTTAAATGAACATAGTAAATGAACAACTTTAGTAAACGATTTTAGTTCATTTTTCCAAGGTAGAAAATCTTTTACTAAAATCGTTCATTAACTAAATCGTTGTGTGTGTGTGTGCATGCACCTTTACCCTCATCCTCATTAAAGCCTAACCCTAAAATCATGTTGAGGTTTTGTCAGTGTCAACATAATGACTACATACCTTTCAGTGGACCCAGAATGCAGCAGATTTTGGTTTTTGCTATTTAAAAACACTACATGTAATGTTTGAATGGTATAAGTTTTTGAAGCTGGTACACTAGCCGTTAAGGGCAGATCTTGTAGATGTATTAACCTATATATGCTTTTTCCTGAAAGACACAATAGTGCTTACAAAATGCAGATGTGTCAACAGCCTTATTCATAAAGCAGTTCTGTTGGGAGTCCTATTTGTTTCCGTGCAGTCTTACATTTTTCACATTCTATTGAAATCATGTCCCACCCCCAAAATTCTATACGTTCTCATGTTAAATTTGATTTTAAAACACATTAGGTCTGATTCAGTTGGTTTTATAGTATGCTTGGAAATAAATGTATATCTTCACGTGCATTTAGTGTCATGCTTCTATATGGTTGCACCAGGACTATCCACTGCTTGTAAAAGTAGCCGTCATCATTATCAGGGCGTATTTGTACCACCCCTATACCTGGAGCAAGATATCCGCCTGAAGTAAGATGGATCTCTGCATTTGCATTACTCAGGATAGTTGAATTCCGCGTACACGCCCTCAACGTGCCGTTAACACTTAGGGGAATGTTTACTAAAGTGTGGGTTTTTAGAAGTGGAGTTGTTGCCCATAGCAACCAGTCAGATTCTACTTATCTAGCACCTTCTAGAAGATAATAGCTAGAATTTGGTTGCTATGGGCAACAACTCCACTTCTAAGAACCTACACATTAGTTAATATACCCCTTAGACTGCCTGTGCAAATTCCCAGTTTCAAATGCTTTGTTGCAAGTGGAGATGAAGCTGAGATGTGTACGACTGTAAGTAGCCAGTAGTAGCTATAAATTGCTTATACTAAAGTGGACGTATGAGCAGAGCAAATGGCAAGATCAGTCTGCAAATTGGACCTGAATCAGGAGAATTTTCTAACTGGTTGTTTGGCTGATTCAGTTACGGGCAATGCACAGCCACACATCACTGTGATGTTTGTTTGCAAATTATTTGCCCATTATGGTACATTCAACATTGCTACTGTTCCTGCACACCTTTATGGGGTGTGAGGGAAAGCTAGTGATGTTCCTGACCACAATGTGTCATTCCGGAATGGCACATTGCGGCAATCGCGTTTAATTGATTTGCCTTACAATGCCTTATTGAGCACTTGGTGAAGGATAAGTGGCTGGTCCGTTATGAGAAACTTGTTCATACTATTTAAGTGTCATGTAATAAAAATTGCTTATAATTCTATATTTTTTTTACAGGTTGGGTGCCTGTGGAAAATGGCAATAAACAGTATTGCTGGCATTCAAGTGTTGTAAATTATGAAATAGGAGTAGCAATAATACTAAAACGCCATCCAGAGGATCCTGGAAATTTGTTAATCTGTCTTGTGTATTTGTGTGAACTTCTAGAACAAACTCTGGAGCTCATTGGGACCAATATTAATGGAAACCCTTATGGTAAGTATATAATGTACTTTAAAAATGATGATTTAATTTTTTCAATTATAAGCCCTCATAATAAAGGCGCATATATATTTTGACAACTGTAAGGCCTCATGATAAAGGCACGTATATAAATTAATCCAAATTAAGAGCCAGCTTACCTGGGAGTCACCCCTGGGAACTCCAACTAGCACTACTAGAACCAGCATGCCCTCCTAATACTAGCTCATTCATGCATCTCATAACAACAAACAAAAAATGGCAGCTGCTCAATCAATCTGGCAGTATTTTTCAAGTGCATGAAAGGAAGGGGTCATACCAAGTAGAAAAAGTCAGGGGGGTTTAACCCCCTATTGTTCCTCAGCACAATGAGTTATACTTGTAACAATATATGAAGACTATATGGTAATAGAAATGAGTCCTTATAATTGGTATATATTACATTTGGGGTGAGCGTTTGGACATTGGGCCTCCTCAGGGCATCACCACTTAATACACACAGTTACTTTTCACATCGCCTTGTAATGTTTGTTTTATTCATGTAATTTTTCACATATATTTTAACCCCTTTTGCAACACTTATTAATTAGTCTTGCACATCTATACTTTACACTTCCCGGTCACCCTTCTTCCTTTTTTCGTGTGATGCCCTGGGGGGGGTCCTGAGCTGGATATTTTTTGGGGTGCCCTGCTCCCCGGACGTGAAACCCTTAGTGTTAGGGACTGCTAGTGACAGTGAAGCCGTGACGTGGCCTAGCAGCTTCCCATGTATTTGAAATTCAGAGATATTAGTTGCATGCATTTGCAATTACCATATAGTCTTCATATATTGCAAGTATAATTCAGTGTGCTGAGGAACAATAGGGGGTTAACCCCCCCCCCCTCCCCTTCCTTTTTCTACTTGGTATGACCCCTTCCTTTCATGCACCTGTAGGACAGACCTGACGATGTGGATGACGACCCCACGGGAGCATGCACAGGCCAACATATTGGGTACACATAAGACTACTTTGGGGATTTGTTGTGCCGATCCATCAGAATCGGGCAAATCGCTAAAAAAAAATAGTCTAGTGTGTACCCAGCTTTAGACTTGCTCTGAAGGCTGATGACCGCCTGATCTGCGTTCAATGTTTCCGGTTTTGTGCTTGAGTGGTAGATGTGAGATGCTTTTAATGAGTGTCAAAGCACTGAACAGCGAGTAAGTCATTAGCATATTTTTGGAATTGCGATCCATGAGAGATCGCAGCTGCCATGGCATTTGCATGCGGATCTGAATTGGGCCCTAAGGACATTGAGGAGTTAAGCTGAGCATCCACTATACAATTTTTTTGTCAGATATCTGTCCAATCTGGCTGGTTGGAATGAAAACCTGGTAATGTATTGGAGCAAATGACAATCGTCCATTTGCTCACAAACACTGTAAAACAGCCAAAAATGGTTGTTCAGACAAATTGGTTAAAACACACGAATTTAACCAATTTGAACAATGTTTTTTGTTCTTTTTTCAGTGTTTAAAACCATATGATCGACTGTCATTTGCTCCCATACATTAACAGGTTTTCATTCCAACCAGCCAGATTGGACAGATATCTGACAGAAAATTGTATAGTGGATGCCCAACTTTAGGCTGGGTACACACGTAAAGATTTTCTTTCCAACCATCCAACTAGATCAGTGGTTCTCAAACTCGGTCCTCAGGACCCCACACATGTCACGTTTTGCAGGTCACCCAGCAGGTGCACAGGTGTATTCATTACTCACTGACACATTTGAAAAGATCCACAGGAGGAGATAATTATTTCCCTTGTGATTCTATGAGGAGACCTGGAAGACATGCACTGTTTTGGTTCCTGAGGACCGAGTTTGAGAACCTGTGAACTAGATGATTGATTTAAAAATCTGGTAACGTATGGGAGTAAATGATGATCAGCAATTTGCTCCTAAATGCCAGAAAACAGATGAAAATGGTCGTCAGACAAGTTTGAACAAATTGTTTAGATCAAACGTTTAACAAACGTTTAAGCTGCCTACACACGTAACGATGTTAGTAACCAATGATTTTCGTTAATGATTTTCATTCAGATTTTCCCTTGAAAAAGTGAACGAAAATCGTTTAGAAAAATCGTTGGTTACTAGATTAATGAACAATTTTGTCAACTATTTTCATGAACGATTTTGTATTCAAGCATACAGTGAATGGACATCGTTCATCGTTCATTCTGTACAACATGAATGATTTTGTGAACGAAAATTGTTCTGTTGGACAGTCAGAATGGACGATGAACTACAAACGGGAGCGCGCTTGAACGATTATCGTTCATCCAAAAAAATTAACGATTTTTCAAACGATTTAATGATAACGATGTCGTTTTAGTTAAATCGTTCAAAAAATCGTTACGTGTGTATGCACCTTTTAGGGTCCAGACACTTCACTGTTTAAGATAAAAAAGTAAAGGTTTATTTTCCCACTATTACCCAGTTATCTGACCTGCTTCTCGTATGTGTGGTCTAAGGGGGTCATTCAGACCCGTTCGCGAGCAAAGGACACTCGCAAACGGGTCGATGTTGCCCCACTGCGCAAGCGCACGACGGAGGGAGCTCTGTCGTGCGCATGCGCGAGACCCGGATAGCGGCTCTCCGTCGGTCCGGGTCTCGCACCAAAGGGGGCGTGCTGTCGATGTTGATTGACAGCACGCCCCCTTTGGTGGGCGTGCCGGGGGCGTGACTGCCAGACGGAGGCGTTCCCATGGGAACGCCTACCATCTGAGTCTGGCCCCATTGACATCAGTAATGATGTCAGTGGGAGTGATTTTGGCTCTGATAGAGGCAAAATCACTCCTGGGCTTGCGGAAGCGAGACCCTACGGCAGGGTCTCGTCGCAAGCCCGATGGTCTGTGACCATCGCGACCATCTTTTTGGCCGCTCGCATAAGCTGTGGGTGGTCACCCACAGCTATGCGAGCGGCCAAGAGGCCGCTCCAAATTTAGCTGGGACGGCCCTGATTCAGAGCGAGCGCTCTGGTCAGAGCGTTCAGCTCTGAATCAGGCCCATAGCCTGATTGCAATTTCAATCTCTTTATTTTCTCTCTAGAGCATATTGTGTGATGAAAATCTCCACCTTAAGCTGGCCATCCACTATACAATTTTCTGTCAGATATCTGTCCAATCTGGCTGGTTGGAATGAAAACCTGGTAATGTATGGGCGCAAATGACAGGTGTCCATTTGCTCACAAACACTGGAAAATAGCCAAAAATGGTTGTTCAGACAAATTGGTTAAAACACACAAATTTTATCCAATTTGAACAATTTTTTTTTGTCCTTTTTTCAGTGTTTAAAACCATGTGATCGACTGTCATTTGCTCCCATACATTATCAGGTTTTCATTAGAAACCAGCCAGATTGGACAGATATCTGGCAGAAAATTGTATAGTGGGTGGCCACAATACTGCAATGCCTACCTCCTCAGGACCTGGAGCACGATTGCCTTTGTGTCTGCTGCTTTACGGCCCTGCAACAGGTGACTTCACCCATTGAATCCAGTTAGGAACTGGCTTGGGCATCCAAGTTAACACTGGTAATGTTAGTTTGTAGACAGGATGGCAGTTCCAGTGCTCCCTGTACCCGTTGTGGGTTTCAGCTTCCCATGGCAGAGCCACTCTGGAAGCAGACTTTTCCACAGTCAGTGCAGCGTTTAGCTCAGGTGTCCACGTCCTTTCAGCAGATGCTGAACAAGGATAGGGCTCCCGGACATAGGCCTACTGAATGCGAAAGCACTACGCCTTTATCTAGGTTATGTCCCCAGTAGACGTAGTGGCTTTGTCAGAACAATACAGTTCCTTCTTCTAGTGGAGATCTAGGAGCAACCTCCTAGATCCAAAGCACCTGTATAAGGCAGAAGAAGACAGATATAGATATTTTAGTCTTCTGCTCAGCTACAAGACCTCCTAGTGGAAGCTTTTTCAAGTGTCAAAGCGCATTGCTACCTTTACCTTCTCCCAGCAGCAGATAGGGCTAAGTGGGAATCTCCTCCTCCTGTGGATGCCCATATTACTCTTCTAATTCGGTCATCCCTTCTTCATTACTCGTCTAATAGGGCATCCCTCCTTTCTATTCCTAATACGGCATCTCTTAAAGATCCTATGGATAGGAAGCTAGCAAATTTATTAATTGTGAATGCAGGATCTCTAAGTAGTCCTAACCTTGTTACGGCTTGGCTGTCTAAGTGGTCCATTGCTTGGCAGACGCTTTGGAGGACGGGCTTTCCTCTGGCGTACACAGTGGTACGCCAGAGGAACGCATTGGTTACAATGTTATAGAGGCAGCTTATCTCTCCGAAGCAGCTACAGTTTCAGGAATTTTACCTTCTAAAATTCAGCTTATGTAGGGGCAGCCAGAAGAGCCCTCTGGCTGCGCACCTGGAAGGAGGACACAGAATCCTTGAAGGCCCTAGAGGCCCTTCACTATTTGGGTGGTGATCTGTTTGGTCCACAGTTGGACAAGATGGTGGCCATGTTGGGAGCATCTAAATCTGCTTCCTTGCCGTCTTTTGCCACCTCGAGACCTAAAACTTCAGCTATTTCCCAAAAGCCATGGTTCAGCCTCTAAGAGTTCAAAGCCCAAAGGTAAGAAACCCTGGTCCACTAGACATCCAGTGGAAAAACCTTCTGCATGATGGGATGGGGCTCCTCTCGGAAGATCTCAAAGTGGGAGGCCAGCTTCTTAATTTTTCTTCAGTGCGGATGCATATAGATGCTTGGGTCAGAGATGTCGTGCCTCAGGGCTATGCTCTCACTTTCAACAGCATCCATCTGGTTCTTTTCCACCAGCTTTCCTACACAGCCAGAAAAGGCATAAGCTCTCGAGGTGTCTATTCGCTTTCTCGTGGGCTCGGGTCATAAATTCGATTCCCCAATCCCAAAGAGGGTTAGGCTTTTATGCCAATCTGTTTCTGCTTCAGAAGCCGGATTGCACTTTTCAACCCATTCTCAATTTGAAACACCTGAACAAATTTCTCTGAATTACCAAATTCCGCATGGAGTCCCTTTAGTCCATAATTCTAGCATTGAAACCTGGAGACTTTATGGCATCGTTGGATATCCTGGATGCCTATTTACAATACGCCCCAATTACCATAGCTTCTTCAGGTTTGCAATACAACCAGCCATTGTCAGTTTCAGGTATTACCCCTTGGTATGACCATGGCCCCTCACGTGTTCACAAAGGTCATGGCGGTAGTGGCAGCACGTCTTTGATGCAAGGGCTTCACAATCTTAGCTTACCTGGACGACTTGCTTCTCCTGACTCAGGCCCTGATTCAGAGCCGGACACTCTGACAGAGCGCTCGCTCTGAATCAGGGCCGGGCTATTTTTTGTTTTTTTTAGAACGGCCTCCTGGCCGCTTGCATAGCTGTGGGGTGACCACCCACAGCTATAGCGAGCGGCCAGGAAGATGGTCGCGATGGTCAAGACCATCGCGACCATCGGGCTTGCGACGAGACCCTTGTGGTAGGGTCTCGTTGCCGCAAGCCCCAGAGAGATTTTGGCTCTAACAGCCGAAATCTCTCCCACTGACATCACTCGTGATGTCAGTGGGGCCGCCCCCAAACGGAGGCGTTCACATGGGAACCCCTCCTTTTGGGCAGCCGCTCCCCCGGCACGACACCAAAGGGGGCAAGCTGTCACTCAACATCAACTGCTCGCCCCCTTTGTTGCGAGACCCGGAGTGACGGAGTGCCCGTCGCTATCCGGGTCTCGCGCATGCACACGCCGGCTCCGTTGTGCGCATGCACACTGGCCCACCATCGACCCGGTTGCGAGCGCACATCGCTTGCGACTGGGTCTGAATCAGGCCCTCAGTCTCCAACAGTTCTCACAGATCATATCCGTCTGACAGTAGAGCTTCTACAGTACTACGGCTGGGTAATTAATCGGATGAAATCCATGCTATCTCCGTTCCAGGAGATGCTCCTCCTGGGAGCCTTGTTGGATATTAGAGCTCAGAGGGTCTTCCTCCCTCCGGTCAAGATTTTGATCTTACAAGCCAGAATACACACCTTTCTCAGTCAGTGTTTGGTATCCATACAGTCGTGCATGCAAATTCTAGGGTTATTGGTCTCAAAGTTCAACATAGTGGAGTACAGTCAGTGCCACTCCCGACCTCTCCAAGTAGTCATTCTGAAGTGATGGATTAAGTCTCGCCTGAACCTCAAGGCTCAGACTCTTATTCTTCCCCAGAAGGTATGTCTCTCCCTGCTGTGGATGCTCCAGCACTCACATTTGGACAAGGGACTTTTGGATCCAGGACTGGGACCTACTTACCACCGATGGAAGCCTTCAAGGGTGGGGGGCAGTAGCTTGATATCTAACCTTTCGGGGCCATTGGATGTGTCAGGAGAGCCAGGTTTCCATTAACATCCTGGAACTTTGTACCGTGTACAGGGCACTGTCAGGCACAGCACCTCCTTCTAAAAAGTCCAGTGACTGTACAGACAGACAATGCAACTGCTATGGCCTACATAAACCACCAAGGCGGCACTCAGTCAGGGAGCCATGTAAGAAGTAAGCCGGATTCTTTGCTTGGTGGAACGTCCTATTCTATTCCAGCACTGTCTGCCATTTTCATCCCGGGCATTCAAGATTGGGAAACGGATTTCCTAGGTGGTCAGACATCCATGCAGCCAAGTGGGTGCTGCATCTAGACGTCTTCCAGCTATTAGTCCGTCGCTGGCGCCTACCGCACATCAACATGATAGAGTCTCGCTGCAGTCATCAGCTTCCAAATTATTGCTCCTGCACCAAGGATCCAGAAGCTCTCCTGGTAGATTCACTAGCTGTTCCAGGACCTACCGTCTGATGTTTTCCCTCTGATCTCAATGATTCCTCGATGCCTTCGCAAGTCAAAACTGGAAGGAGGCACTCTGATCCTGGCGGTTGTGGGTTGGCCATGGCGGGTGTGGTATGCATATGTGCTGGGCCTGCCCATAGACGCCTTTCTGCATCTTCCACTGTGGCCAGATCTGCTGTCTCAGGGCCCCTGCTTCCATCTGGATCTAGCCTGTCTCACTTTGATGGGGTGGCACTTGAGACAACCTTTCTAAGAGCTAAAGGATTCTCCAGGAGGGTTGTTCGGATCATGCTGCAGGCTAGGAAGCCTTCTCAGCACGTATTTATCACAGAGTTTGTTATACTTATTTGTCTTGGTGTTCAACTAGGGGTTTGAACCCCGGGTCTTTCCCGTATCCTTTCCTTTCTAGAGACTGGTCTGGATTTGGGCCTCAGGCTCTCATCCTTGAAGGTCCAGGTTTCGGCCTTTTCTGTTCTTATTCAAAGGAAAATAGCTCTGTTACCGGAAGTGCAAACTTTTTCCAGGGGGTTCTCCATGTTCAACTGTCGTTCGTTTCTCCTGTGGCACCCTGGGATCTTTCTTTAGTTCTCCAAACTTTCCAGTCTGATCCATTTGAACCATTCTAGACGGATTTGCGTTGGCTCACGTGGAAAACTGTTTCTACTAGCCGTCGCATCAGCCTGGAGGGGTCGGATTTGAGCGCCCTCTCAGGTCGCGCCCCATTTCTGTTGTTCCATGGGGCTGTACTGAGGACTTGCCTGTGCTACCTTCCCAAGGTGGTATCCCGCTTCCACATTAATCAAAATATAGTAGTACCCGTATTCCAGACTACGGATTCTTCTCAGCTGGAGGCTTCATTGGATGTGGTGAGGGCTCTCTGGCCTTATGTTAAGCGGACAAGGGATATTCACAATTCGAACTCTTTTATATGATGTTCATAAGAGAGGCTGGCCAGCTGTTCAGCACACCTTGGCCCGCTAGCTTCGCTTTACAATTTGCCAAGCTTACTCCTTGGTGAACATTCATACCCCTGTTGTGGTGACGGCCCATTCCATCTGGCCAGTGGGGACTTAGTGGGCAACACTCTGTGGGGTTTCTGCAGAACAGCTCTGTAAAGCTGCTACATGGTTGTCTGCTCATACCTTCATTCGGTTTTATGCATTTGATACTTTGCGTCTTTGGACGCCGCCTTCGAGCGTTCTGTGCTCACCGCATCTCAGGAGCGTCCCCGCCCATAGGGGACAGCTTTAGGATGTCCCAGTGTCATCCCTGTGCCCCATAGTGGAGGGAGAAGAAAAGGAACCTTATGTTCTTACCTGTTAAGTATTTTTCTGCAACTCCATAGGGGGCACAGGGCGCCCACCCTGACGCACCTGTCTGCTGGGGGTTGTTTCCTTGGTGACCGGTGCGGCTGTACTTTCCATGGGATGGATGGTTCTGTATGTATGCTGGCCTTCCTTCTCCTCCTTCTTAGATCCAAGCCCACCACCGACATCCGCACAGGAAACTGAGAAAGTTAGTTTTTAAACTATTACCTCACAAATCCGCCATTATACAGATTCCTTGCGCAGCCTCAGTAGGAGCCTTCAGCAGGTGTATTCACTATGGCTTCACTTGGGTGTACCAAGATGGCCGTCGTTTTCAGGCATCAGTGGTGAAATCTTCCATAGAGAACAGCAGAAAAGTTGTCCTAACTGAGAATGTAAGAAAAAAGTGACAGTTGGAGTATTAGATTAAAAAAAAAAAATTATGATTTGGGAGTAATGTTTTTGCCCTGAAATTTGTCACGTAGCACCGTTCGTGCCAAATTTCAGCCCGGTACCTCCAATAGCTTTTGAGGCGTAGCACACCCCCCCCCCCCCCCCCCCCCCCCCTTCAGAATTCTCTATGGAGATTTCTATTTTTTTTTTTTTTCTATTCAGCCTTAATATAAGGGCACGACCGTGTATGTGTGTGTGTGTGTGTGTGTGTGTGTATATATATATATATATATATCTAAAAATAGTGCCTTGCAAAAGTATTCTCCCCCTTTGCGTTCCTCAAGTTTTGTTGCCTCACAATAGGTGAACCTCTGTCCCAGTCTCAAATTTCAGGCAGACTGAAACAGGTTTTGCTCAAGAATATCCCTGTATTTAGCACCATCCATCTTTCCCTCGACTCAAATCAGTTTCCCAGTCCCTGCTGCTGAAAAACATCCCCACAGCATGATGCTGCTACCATCATATTTCACTGTGGGGATGGTGTTCTTGGGGTTATGGATGTGTTGGGCTTGCGCCAGACATAGCGTTTTCCTTGGTGGCCTAAAAGTTCAGTTTTAGTCTCGTCTGACCAGAGCACCTTCCTCCATACATTTGAGGAGTCACCCACATACCTTTTGGCAAACTCAAATTGTGTCGTCTTATTTTTATCACTAAGTAATGGCTTTTTTCTGGCCACTCTTCCATAAAGCCCAGCTCTATGGAGTGTACAGCTTATTGTGGTCACATGCACAGATACACCAGTCGATGCTGTGGAACTCTGCAGCTTCTTCAGGGGTACCTTTTGGTCTCTATGCTGCCTCTCTGATTAATGCCCTCCTTGCCCGGTCTGAGTTTTGGTGGGCGGCCCTCTCTTGGCAGGTTTTTTGTGGTACCATTTGATTATGATGGATTTAATGGTGCTGCGGGGGATCATCAACGATTTGGATATTTTTTTTTTTATAACCCAACCCAGAATTGTACTTCTCAACACATTTGTCTATGACTTGTTTGGAGAGCTCCTTGGTCTTCATGGTGTGATGCCTCTTGCTTAGTGGTGTTGCAGCCTCTGGGGCCTTTAAGAAAAGGTGTGTTTATACTGACAGATCACGTGACACTTAGATTTCACACAGGTGGACTTTATTTCACTAATTGTGACTTTTGAAGGTAATTGGTTGCACTGTAACTTTTGAGGGGCTTCATAGCAAAGAGGGTGATTACATATGCACATGTCAATTTTCTTTATAAAGATTTTTTTTTAATATATATTTTTCTCATTTCCCATCACCAAATTAGACTATTGTGCAGATCCATCGCATAAAATTCAGATAAAAAAAAACATACATTACAGGTTGTAATGTAACAAAAAAGAGAAAAAAGCCAAGGGGGTGAACACTTTTGCAAGGTACTGTAATGTTTAGTTTGTACGTTTTGGTTTATTGCAAAAAATGACAATATACAATACATAAAAAATAAATATGATAGATAAACATATTAGACACCATGCAAAACTTTCTATCTGTAGTAAACATGACACCACAATAGGTCAATGAACGCATATGTCATCAAATTGTACAAAAGTAAATGTTTATAATATGAGAAGATTTACAGTATATCATGTTCATTTTTAATTTTATTTAATAAAAAAAAAAAAATAAAGTATTGCATATTATGGCCATACTACTTTTTCAATTTGGGAAGGTGTACTGCAACTCACCGCCCATGGCTGCCCATTTTATATCAAACACTTTGTGACCATTTACTGTTTAGTAAACTACTTTCAGTTTTTGTTACTTTAGTAAAGTCTACTGTGTAAACATTACCAACAGGTTGAACTGCAACATGTGTTAAGCAAGATCTGGTTTTATTTGTAAGTTAGTATTTATGGTGTGGTAAGAGTGATTATGCACATCATATTGCAGGAATTGGAAATAAGAAGAATCCAGTTCATCTCCTTGTTCCTCATGGCACGCTCCTCATTTGCGATCTCCCAGCCCTGGATCATAAAAGTCTAATTTCATGGTTTGACCATTGTCAAGTGGGGAAAGTAGAAGGCATTGTATGGCATTGCAAAGATCGATCTTTAATTAAGGTACAGTAAAGAAGCATTATGACATTGAAGACACTGCTACATTTCATAACATTAATGCATAAAGTGTAGCAAGGTGGCAGCAGCAGATAATGCATGATTACAGTGACCGGTTATGCAAATGCTTCAGTCTTTAACTTATTTCATTATTGTGTTGACATTTATTTCCTAAATAGCTATAAAGCCAGTGTATATTCCATACACCAGTGGTTCCCAAACTGTGCGCCGCGGCACTCTGGGGTGCCTCGGGACACTTGCAGGAGTCAAATTCTTATATGGTCAATGTAATGTAAACAGAAGCACAAACCTGTCCACCACTATATAACCAAACCTAAGGATGACAGGTCAGCACAATTTACTTCGCTACAATTTTTCTGAATTTCTTAATAAACTTTTGGCCTAGGGGTGCTGTGAAAACAATGCGGATGCACAACGCGCCATGATTCAAAAAAGTTTGGGAACCACTGCCATACACCCTAATTTCATGCTCTGTCAGATCATTCCTACTAGACAAATGAATGTGGATGGGGCTGTTTGTAATATAATTGCTTACATTTTTCCCCTAAAGATCCAGTTGTAGACACAAGCCTATGCTAAACAAATCCAGTAAATATTTAATAAACGTTGCACAGTCTAATGCACCCCTATTACACATTGCTCATCTGAGTGCATTTGGGTACAGTTTGCCACACCAGACATGCAGGCTCAGGCTGTGTAGGGCACTTCTATACTCCGCAATGCAAGTTACAGTATGATTCTAGATATTACATGTGTAGCTACATATCTTTATTAAATGTTTTCCTTTTTTTTTTTTACTTGTATCCTTGAAGCCATGATTTTATTTGCATGCGGGTCTCTAAAGGCTTGATCTTGGAATTGCAAACACTCCTATAGTTGAAGTTCATTAGACTCTTTCTTTCTTCCAGCTCCATCGCCATCATCTTGGTTTATGCTGGCCACTGGCGGACACATACTTAAGTTCTAAACCAGTTACCGTCAGCATTGATTTGTGTAAATATGAATACGAAGCTGCTCCAAGCAGTTTATTAAGAAAACTATCAAAAAAAGACGATCAGCAGTTTGACAGCGTAAAAGACATTGTACAACGCTTTTCACTCTAGCACAATGATCGTGCTAGACCAAACCCGCTTAATGTGAGTATACAAAAGCTGTCCTCTTTATAAGCATATCCCACGTTTGGAGCCTGGTCTCCAGATTATAAGATGTCACATGTAGGATCTTAGTATGAATAAACATCTATCCACTCTACATTCTTGTACGTTTTCATTACTGCACAAGTGGTTGTTGCAATAAAAAGAATTCCTGTATCAGTTTGTACATTGAAGGTGTAATGACTGACTGATATAGTTGCTTTTCGGTAGCAAAATAGTTTTATAATGCATTGTAACTTTGAAATATATACCACATCACAACTGGGAAAAAATAATCTTTTATTTAAATATAAAACAAATGACATTCTATAAACATACAAACGTTTATCTGAGGGAAAGGGGAGAATCTTTTAGTGCATTGCTTATTTACAGACATGTAAAAAATAATGTAAGTTTAATAAAAAATTTCTACAAAGTTCCTCTGAACTCTATACACTGACTGAAAAAAAAAAATAGTATGCTTTTTTATTTTTAATGATATTCTGTGTGGGCTTACTCAATCTTACTCAGCAGTAGGATGTAGCCATAATAGCATGCAGTTGCCATCTAGCCTACGAATCCCTAATTTGTATACAATATGTTTATTGAAAAGCTATGGACCTGTATTTATGCCTCAGTAATATACTATATATTTTCAAGCTCCCACACCTGCTTTATCATGGTAATGGCATTAATAAATGTGCCTTTATAAAAAAAAAAATATTACCCTCTGTAAATGCTATACAGTATGTAATAATGTGGTGTTTTTTCTAGAAAACCAGCAAACCATCCACCCTATTGTGACTTTTACCTCAGCAATCCACATTGGTTGGAATGTCTATATGAACCCCAAACTGCTGTGAAAGACTCTTCAGCTTCTCTTCAAGGAGAATAGTCTTTTTAACTTCTATATTATAGTTATACTTTAGATCTTCAATCTCTTCAAAAAATGTAGGATCAAAGTTGTCAAGCTCCTTCTTCAATCTTTTAATCTCATCCTGAAAATAAAACATTCTTTATTCAATTGGTCTATATGAAACACTGAAAAAACTAAGGGGTAAATTTACTAAGGTGAGAGTTTCTAGAAATTGAGATGTTGCCTATACAACCAATCAGATTCTACTTAACATTTAACTAGCACATTCTAGAAGATAATAGCTAGAATCTGATTGGTTGCTATAAGAAAGACCTCCATTTCTAAAAACTCACTTTAGTGCATTTACCCCTAAATATTAACATTAGTCAAAATGCTACAGTTTGGATGTTTGATTTGTTACAACCTTACAGATATACAGATTTTACCCTTGATGAATTTTCTATCTTAGGGGCCTATTTATCAATAATTTTGTTTCATAAAATTATGTAGAAACTGCAGGAGATTTCACAAATTTCCTGCCGAAGGCTAACAAGTGCTGCAGACCACAGGCCCCATTATCATCAATGGGGACTATGGTCTGACCCTTATGTATTAAACGCCAAAGACTACTTTTTTGGAGTTTGTCCCCGTAGGTTTACTCCATCATCAGATGGCATAAAACACTAAGCCTAGAGATGCTCTCGCAGGAGAGGGCTCTAATGACCTCTCTCCCGCAGCCTCCCGAATCTGACAGTGTGCACAGTACCAGATTGTCCCAGAGGATTTTCCAATATGCCGGGGATGTAACTTGCAGGGAGAGTGGGTAGCCCTACTGCTCCCCTGTGAAACAGTTAGTACATACCGGGGATATCTTCATACAAAATTAATATATATCTGTTGTGATATATTCAGAGGTTCTCAAACTCTGTCCTTAAGACCCCACACAGGTCATGTTTTCCAGGTCACCCAGCAGGTACACAGGTGTATTCATTACTCACTGACACATTTTAAAAGTTCCACTGGTGGAGCTAATTATTTCACTGGTGGTTCTGTGAGGAGACCTGGAAAACATGCACTGTTTGGGGTCCAGTGGACCAGTTTGAGAACCTGAGCGATACTTATTAATCATGGCAGTGCTGCATTTATTAATAAATATGCCCCTTTAATCTTAAAGTGCGTATCCACTTAGACACTGAAACGAGAGCACGATTATTACATTGTAATCGTGCAGTCGATTCAGAGTCTGATGTGCCTACACTGAACGTTCAGTGTAGGCACATCAATCATCCCTGAACATGGGCAACCTGACGACGTCGTCAGGTTGACCAGCAGGTTCGGGCGATGATAGATGTCAAAAACGACCAGTGGGCGTGCGCATCTCTGGTCGTTTTTGACTTTTAAAAGCCAGATTTGCTGACTTACTGAGCGATTGTGCGATTACAATGTCGTAATCGTGCAATCTCTCAGTAATGTCGCGTAGTGGATACACTGCATAACATTTGTATTTCTGGATAGCATTTATGCTTTGTCACAGTAAATAAACCACTTTCCTATTTAACATAATGCACTGGCTTGAGAGGAGATGCAGCTGCCTACATTCCAAAAGAAATTGGGGCAGATGTATGAAGCTCTGGAAAGTGATAAAGTGCAGAGTGATAAACGACCAACCAATCGTCTCCCAACTGTCATGTTACAGGCTGTTTTTTAAAAATGACAGTTGGGAGCTGATTGGTTGGTCGTTTATCACTTTCCAGAGCTTCATACATCTGCCCCATTAACAGGAAAAGTTTGTATATTTATTTAAACACATACATTTATTATTGTCTCTATGAAACAGTGGAACATATTTTATAGCCTTCTCACATGAATCCAGATGTGTATTAATGGTACATTCATTTGTTCAAAACAAAGTAACTTTTGAGAACAGTTTACAAGCTACTTTAACAAAGCTATATATTTTATCATATTGTTGAAATGCAGTATATACAGTTATAATGCTTTAGAAACTTAACCATGTTTCTTCAGAGATCATGAAAACTACGCTTTCTAGTTTCAGTGGAGAGGAGGAGCTTAATAGTGCAGCTGTTGCTCCTAATCCTCCATACTGGTTACTTCTCGCATAGAATAATCAATGCTGGCAATAACCAAATAGAATTTGAAGGGATGACAATAAAGCTTCTTACTAAATGTCATAAGTGTGCCTAGTATTTCCTGCTTCTAATTGCCATTAATTGAGCTTTATACTGGCTTTTTATTTATTTTTACCTTCAAGTGTTGTTTCTCCAGGTCTGAAGTTTTAATATATGTTTGGAGATCTACTACTTCCTCCATCAACTTGCTGTGTTTGCTTTCTTTTTCATGTACTTCATCAGGCCCTGAAATGCAACAGGCAACATCAGCTTGTAATAAACATTCTCATTTCTGTCTAATGTAAAGGCCCCCATACATCAGAGATGGATTGCAGCAATCGTGCAATTTGCAATCGATTGTGTATAAAAAGCTGCAATGTATGGGCTTCACAGATCGCAACCAAAAAGTGATTGGAATTGTTTAATCAGATTGTCCAACATGTTGGATTTTACAGATCGATTGGGGCTGTAGATTGCTAGTGTATGGACATGATCAGCAGATTTGCAGACCGTTTCTAGCAAAATGATGGGCCTTTCAAGATTGCCAGATCTGTGTTTGCTGCAATCGATCTGCAAATCACTGAAAAAGATCTGTAGTGTATGGGCGCAGATTGCTTGATTAGGAAATCCTAAGATCGGGCAATAAATCTTCAAATTGTTCAATTGTGGTTTTCAGATTGCTAATGTATGGGGGCCTTTATTTCTGCTCCCTCTGTGGTGATCACTACAAGAATGGGGAGCAGGTGTCCTGGTTCTGCGATTATCAGCAGCTTATTGCTAAAGTAAAATACTAGGCACACAGCTTCTCTGAGATTATGGAGAAATACAAGACTGTGGCCCTGATTCAGAGCCGGACGCTCTGACAGAGCGCTCGCTCTTAATCAGGGCCGTCCTTCTTGTTTTTCAGAGCGGCCTCCTGCCCGCTCGCATAGCTGTGGGTGACCACCCACAGCTATAGCGAGCGGCCAGGAAGATGGTCGCGATGGTCAAGACCATCGCGACCATCGGGCTTGAGACGAGACCCTTGTGGTTGGGTCTCGTTGCCGCAAGCCCCAGAGTGCTTTCGGCTCTAACAGAGCCGAAAGCACTCCCACTTACATCACTTGTGATGTCAGTGGGGCCGGCCCCAGACAGTAGGCGTTCCCATGGGAACGCCTCCGTCTGGGAAGCCACGCCCCGGCCCACCCACCAAAGGGGGCGTGCTGTCACTCAACATCGACAGCACGCCCCCTTTGGTACGAGACCCAGAGCGACGTATCCGAGTCTCGCGCTTGCGCACTGGGCCACCATCGACCTGCTTGTGAGCGCATAGCACTCGGGAGCGGGTCTGAATCGGGCCCAATGTGTGGCAGATTCAACTACACTGGAGTTGTGATGTAACGTGCAAAGCTGTCTGAAATCTTTTCCTGTCCAGTGCAAAACCATTCTTCTGCATCAGGTTCAGTTAATATAAATACAAAAAGACAGTTAATGGTTGTCAGCAGAGGCTAGTCTTAATAATGAAGTCTGACAATGTTTCTGCTTTACAATAGTCACACACCCTCCCTACCAACAGCTACAATTGTTATCCCACTATCTTTTCTCACCAGGATGGGGCGGCTTTACCTTCTGTCATTGTACAATATTTGTTTGTACTGTATTATGATCTCACTGTATGTTTGGAGTTTATGGATAAATAATAGGTATTATGAGTATTAAATACTAGTTCATTTATTACATACAGTCTTAATACAGGCAGATCACTGGCGGTATAGGAAATAATTTTATTACATTATTTAGTTTTTTTGTATTTATCTTTAAGATAAAATATTACTACATTTTGGAAATTGGGCAATTTAATTCCCCCCTATAATTTTTTGTGCGGTTAAAAATAGGACTTTACGGCAATTTTTTTTTTTTTTTTTTCGGGCACTCCAATTAATCTTTGTTTTTACAGCACAAAAACTTCCAGTTTTGGGCAAAAACACAGAAGATCTGGGATAAGTTCCTAGATCCATGTGTCTTTCACAATTTCCTTCGGGCAGGTGAAATAAAATCCCAGATGGTGCTGGCTTCCTGTCAGCAGCCCAGCACACCCGCTGAGCAGCAGCCTTCTCTCCTCTGTGGAAGTACGATCACTCTGATCTTAGCCCCCCTAGATCTACCCCTGGCTGAAGGGCTCATAGAGCCCCTCTCCTCAGCGTAGCCATTTTCTTTCTTGTTTTTTTTCCCTATGGGTGGGGGGAGGCCACACCTCCTGCGATTAGGCCCACGCCCCCAATAAGTCCGGAGTCTTCTGGGCTAATTGAATTAGTCCGGGGAATCAATTCGCCGGCGGTAAAGTAACGTGGCTAAGTGAATTCCCCCCCATAGCTTCTCTATAAGAGGTCTATGTATCAATAAACGTGGTACTGCCGCGATTATCGGTCCAACTTGCAGAGGATAACCGCTATGTACAAAGGGGAACTTGTAGAAACAGCGGGTGCGGTAACAGCCGAGTTATATCCCCGGCATTTAGGAGAAGTCTATCACAGAAGTGAAAGACTACCCCCGGGGGAAGCTGACCGTGTCAACCTCCGGAGCTGGCCAGGGGCTGCAAGAGGGAGAGATCGAAAGATCTCTCTTCTGCCCCTGGAGCCCCCCATTGGCTTACAGTAGTTTACATCATATGAAAATGGCGTAAACTACTGGGGCTAAACTCCGAAAAGCTTTGATTTTTGGAGATTAGTACATAGGGACAAGATCGTAGTCCCCATTGATGATAATGGGGACTGCGATCTGCAGCGCTAATTAGCACTTTGCCAGAGATTTCTGTGAAATCTTCTGCATTATGCTTTCAGTACATAGGAGCAATACATATAATTATGCAGAAACTACAGATTCTGCATAATTTTATGATCAAACAGCTTGATACATAGGCCCCCGAAATATTGGTGGTATAAACAATACATACCAATTTGTTGTTTATACATTTCCAGCTGCTGAACCAGCTCAGACTTTTCATTTTCTAAACGATTATTGGTCAATCTGGAATACATGCAATATTGATATTATAATAAGAAGCTGAGTAAAGTTAAAATTAAATCAAACACTACCCAATTGGTCTTGCATACATTTGTATTTATTAACTAGACAAATGTTCAAAGGGTTAGAAAAGTCCTATACATGTGTAAACTTGACCTGGTAGAAGGCAATTGCAGGCATTTAATGATTCATAAAAATGATTGTCAAGAACAGACATTTATGTTGATGCAATTGATACCATAAGATATGAGAAAAGAGCAAATATTGTACTTTGGACTATTGCTGTCCTGGAACATGGTAGTTCTAGCCTTTAGAAATTAATCCCCATTTCTTAAGTAACAGTGTTACTTATGTTATTAAACTGTATAAAAAATTTTTTTTAAAAAAATTAGACGGTTAGGGATAAAAAATAAAAAGCCTTCAAAGATGTAGTTTGAAAAAAAACCCACAACCTTTACTAGATTGCAACCATTAGGAAAGAAAGTTTATATATGGCAAGAATACAATCAAACAGCAAAACAAACAAAAAATCTTAACCTCTCAGTTTAACAGAGATTGCCATTTATTGCACTAAATCTGGAGCATAGATGCTACCGTAGGCCAGCAATGTGAATTAGCACAAAATTCAGTAACCCATTTATAAACTGTACGATTGTTACCGGAGTATCTGAAAATCTCTGGTTAAGCCTTCGCCTGTCTTGGCATCTTCAGGAAAATGCTTCAGCACCTCAATCTTCGTAAAGAAAAAACAAATGTTACTAAAGACATATGGTAATAGCTAAATATAATTTTCTTTAAAAATGTGATCTCTGCTTTGAAATACATCTCTCAATCGCTGGTGCTTACATATCCAGATGTGTCCTCATACACTGTGGCGGCAGTCATACCATAAAGCCCCTTGTGGGCGCACCATGTACCGGACGACGCTGCCACGGCACGTGCCTTTTTTTGTTCAAATTGTGCTTCTTAGTCACACAAGTAAGATAACTGGGAGCGACCAAGACTACTTTGCTAGATTGTACTGGTCAATTTGATGGGGGGTATTTGTACACCTGTGTGTGACTGAGTCTGAACCTGCATATGAAATGCTACGATCCTGCAGATTTTTTTTGCACCAAGTTCTGTTGTGCTTTATCTGCGACTCTGTACCTGTTTAAAACTAATTCTTGTGCGGAACTTGGTGCAGAACCACTGGGACACCTTTCTTATTTACTAATCAGGCTTAGCTTCATTTGACCAATAATGACATGTCATTTTTGGGGTGAAAAAGTAAAAAAAAAGTGTTAGAAAAAGGGTTTAAAGTAGTGGGGGCAGTGACAGGTATTTTTAAAAAAAAATGCCCTATAATAACACAAATATACTTTCACCCATTTTAGTGTACTCCTAATTTGCGATGGGTACCAGATGCCTGCGCTCGGGATCTCGGCGGTCAGAATCCAGACAGGGTTAGGATACTGTATCCTAACCCTCCCCCGAACCCCGCTACGGAAAGGTGTCAGGATTCTGGCGCCAGCATTCTGACCTCCGGAATCCCCGCAGTCGGGATATTGACAGCATTCCCCTACTACAGCATTTATTTTGGCAAAAATATTGATTTCTATTATTTAATCAGTATTGCAGAAAAATGCATATGACACAATATAAGAGCCCCAAACCCTTTGGATTATGGCCACTAACACACATCTATACTATTACCCTAACTTAGTCTACTTTTTTTTTGGGGGGTGGGTAAAGGCTGATTTCCCCATTTTCACCTGTACTTATCGCCTGTCATCCATTCAGAATTATTGTGCGAATTGTCCTTAAAGTTTGCTCTTTATTGCGGCTAATTGGATACTCCCCTAAAGCTGGCCACACACTAGACCAACTTGCATCCAACCAGCCAACTAGTTGATTGGTTGGAATGAAAATCTGGTAACGGATGAGAGTAAGTGATGATCAGCAATTTGCTCCTAAATGCCAGAAAACAGATGAAAATGGTCGTTCAGACAAGTTTGAACAAATTGTTTAGATCAAACATTCAACAAACAACAGTTTTTGTCCATTTCCGGCATTTGGGAGCAAATTGCTGATTGTCATTTGCTTTCATACCTTACCAGATTTTCATTCCAACCAATCAACTAGTTGGCTGGTTGGATGTAAGTTGGTCTAGTGTGTGGCCAGCTTTAGACTACACATAGAAGGCTCAATGTTGTCATTTTTTAATTGATATAGCCC
This sequence comes from Taudactylus pleione, assembly GCA_031769625.1. Classification (NCBI taxonomy): domain Eukaryota; kingdom Metazoa; phylum Chordata; class Amphibia; order Anura; family Myobatrachidae; genus Taudactylus; species Taudactylus pleione. Next base: position 12,750,464 of record JAUIMM010000039.1, read on the forward strand.
CACAAAAAGAGATGAGGGGATACATTTACTAAGCTGTGGAGTTTACCTCTAAATTTAATAATCGCATTGATATTAAAAGCAAAACATCGCTTGTTTTGCTTTTAATATTAGTACAGTTTTAATTTTTGAGGTAAAATCCACCTTCAATTATGTCAGTGACTTTATCCTGAAATTTTAAATAGATCCCAAATGAGAGTATATGACATGCATCCTAGGGTTGGAAATATTTTGGTCCAGCACAATTTTAATTGCCAAGGATAGAAGTTTACTTAAGTATCATATTATACTGCATTAACTTAAAAGTATACAATAAAATACAGAATTAGTTGCTTTTAACAAAGAAAATTGATTTTATTGTATATTTACTTCATCTTTTAGGTGCCGCATTGTTTGTTCAGTTTTCTGTTCACGCTCAGTTGCTTCTTTCAATAGCCTTTTCAGATCAACAATGCTGTCATTTTTCTTAATAAGTTCTGCTTCCAACTCCTTCATTTTTGTTTCATACATTCTGTCAAGGTAGAAAGGGCATTTACTAAGCTGTTCTGTTTAAAGAGTGTCAATGACATAATTGTGTTTGGAAATGTATAACTGTTTGAAGAATAAGAAGAGAACTAATGCCCTACATGTCTGTTCTATTCAGCCTAGGCAAGATCACGGAGCCATTAAATCTTCTGACAAATTAATGAAAATATACCTTCTATGCATAATACATTTCATTGACGAGTTAGCTCTGTTACCCACAAAGCCTGACCACTGTAAGATTTTATATTTTCGTAAACACCTACAGTGCATCCGGAAAGTGTTCACAGTACCCCATAATGACAACGTGTAAAGTTTTTTTTTTTTTTTTTTTTAGATTTTTGCAAATTTAATAAAAAAAACCCCCAAAAACTACTAACAAATCACATGTACATAAGTATTCACAGCCTTTGCTCAATACCTTGTTGATGCACCTTTGGCAGCAATTAAAGCCTCTTTTTTGAAATGATGCCACAAGCTTGGTAAACTTATCTTTGGGTAGTTTCACCCATTCCTTTTTGCAGCACCTCTCAAGCTTCATCAGGTTAAATGGGAAGCATCGGTGCACAGCCATTTTCATATCTCTCCAGAGATGTTCAATTGGATTCAAGTCTGAGCTCTGGCTGGGCCACTCAAAGACTTTCACAGAGTTGTCCTGAAGTCACAGCTTTGATATCTTGGCTGTGTGCTTAGGGTCGTTGTCCTGCTGAAAGATGAATTGTCGCCCCAGTCTGAGGTAAAGAGCGCTCTGGAGCAGGTTTTCATACAGGATGTCTCTGTACATTGCTGCATTCATCTTTCCCTTTATCCTGACTAGTCTCCCAGTTCCTGCCGCTGAAAAACCTCCCCACAGCATGATGCTGCCACCACCATGCTTCACTGTAGGATGGTATTGTCCTGGGGATGAGCGGTGCCTGGTTTCCTACAAACACAACGCCTGGCATTGACGCCAAAGAGTTCAATCTTTGTCTCATCAGACCAGAGAATTTTGTTTCTCATGGTCTGAGAGTCCTTCAGGTGCATTTTGGCCACTCTACCATACTGTCCTGATTGGTGGATGCTGCAGAGATGGTTGTCCTTCTGGAAGGTTCTCTCTCCACAGAGGAATGCTGTAGCTCTGACAGAGTGACCATCGGGTTCTTGGTCACCTCCTTGACTAGGGCCCTTCTCCCCGATCGCTCAGTTTAGGCGGCCAGCCAACTCTAGGAAGAGTCCTGGTGGTTCCGAACATCTTCAATTGACGGATGATGGAGGCCACTGTGCTCATTGGGACCTTCAAAGCAGCAGATATTTTTCTGTACCCTTCCCCAGATTTGTGCCTCGAGACAATCCTGTGTCGGAGGTCTACAGACAATTCCTTGGATTTCATGCTCGGTTTGTGCTCCGACATGCACTATCAAGTGGGACCATATAGACAGGTCTATGCCTTTTCAAAATCATGTAAAAACAACTGAATTTACCAAAGGTAGACTCCAATTAAGCTGTAGGAACATCTCAAGGATGATCAGTGGAATCAGTATGCACCTGAGCTCAATTTTGAGCTTCATGGCAAAGGCTGTGAATACTTATGTACATGTGATTTCTTAGTAGTTTTTTGCAAATTTAATAAATAAAAAAAAAAATCTCAAAAAAAACTTTTTACACGTTGTCATTATGGGGTATTGTATGTAGAATTTTGAGGCCAAAAATGAATTTATTCCATTTTAGAATAAGGTTGTAACATAACAAAATATGGGAAAAAGTGAAGTGCTGTGAATACTTTCCGGATGCACTGTAGGTTTCAAGGATTATTAGTTGTACAATTCCACATCGCAAGGCACTGACAGTTGTGGCTTTAAATAACATTCACTAGACAGGTTTTTAAAATCCTAACTTTGCCTTCCGTTTCCCTTCAAATGCATCTGTTTTGTGTTAATCTTTGTATCGATTTACTGCCTTTGGTTTGTTTGCTCTAACCTTAAACAATACGGTGGATTCAAGATAGGGACTGGATGGGTTGGGAACGGGATGCCAGCACTCGTGGCCCCGGTGCTAAGAATTCCAACAGGGTTAGGATAGAGAAACCTGTTGGCAAGTATCCAAAACCTACCCCTCCTTCCCCTAACCCCAATACTTACCGTCGGGATGCTGGCGCCGGGATTTTGCTTGGTGTCGGCATTCTGAGCACCGGCATCGCGACAGCCAGTATTTCAACTACCTCCCCTGTTAGATATATATCTATCTATTTTTTTTTTTTTTTATACATATTCCCCAATATTGTTACTGACAGCTGGAAACTAATGGCTTAAACCTATTTGTACAGATCAGAATTCTATATCCAGTGGTGAATAGACAGATTTCAGTTGGACAGCACCATATTAGAATAATTACATGTGGAATAGGTAATATCCCACAAATTTACTTTTTTTCAGCCCTGATGTTTCCTTTTATGTTGATGGATTGTCAAGTATTGCATCACTGAGCTAGAGGTTGAATAAAAGGGAATTATTTAAATAGTGTTTAACTTGAGCACACATGATTGGCCTCATTAATTAAACAAATAGGCTTTTTTTGGATATTCTGTAGGACCAATGGTTTTTTTGGTCTATTTTTTTATTCTATAACTACTTTCAGAAACAGGAAGAAATCATTTCTGAAATGAATAAAATAATGTATTCATGGTGTGGAAGGTACTATAGATCTTGTATCAACTTATAAGTGTAGGCTAGAGCAGCAGCTCTTTTCTTTAAAAAAAAAAAAAGCAAGATGTCATTCATTCTTTAATGTCAAGCACAGTATTATTTTTACATACACAATACACTACCTTTTTCTTACTAAATCCACTTGCGACTATAAAAGTGTCATGTACACACACAATGTCAATGTGCATGCAAAGAATGATATTTACATTAGGGGAAAAAAAAACTTTTAAACAAGACTGAAGCTAACTCAACTGCCACATCTACTTGCTATTGTGCCTTATTACTTGCTTTCTAAACATAAAATCCCAAATCCCTTTCTCAACTAATTGCTGGTGGTGTGTTTGATGGCTCAGTTTTATTTCACCCTTGACATCTTATAAGAAAAAAAAAAAAATGTCAGGAACACAACTTTATAAATAATGAACAAGGATTTGTATAATTGGATAGAACAGTGGCTCCCAAACTGGGTGCCTCAGGGCACTTGCAGGGGTGCCTCGGGTTGGTGGGCCAGTACAAATAAAATTATTTTTAGTCCGTGTGATTGGCAGCAGCCAGCACAGGTTTTGCCTAACAAAATATATGTGGACAAAAAACCGCGGAGCCCCGTCATACACCACGTGACTGAACCTAAGGGTGAAATATAAACACAACTGACTTCATTTAAGTTTTGCTGAATTTCTCAATAAGGAACTTTTTCCCCAGGGGTGCCGTGGAAAATATGCTGATACTCTTGGTTGCTGTGATTCGAAAAAGTTTGGGAACCACTGGGATAGAATATAATTCAGTGTATTTATATTCAACACCACAATGATAACTAAAATTTCGGCTTTAAAGAAATATTGTATACAATCTCATGCATACAATCTCATTAAGCATTTGTCCAAGGGCACCTGGAGAACTGTTGAAGAATTAGATTTCTTTCTTTTTGTTTTGGTTTAAAAAACAAAATCTAGTACAGATCTACTAGATAACAAAATCTAGTTTTGAAGGTAGAAAATACTAAATGCTGAGCACATACTTGCTTACAACCACTGATTTCCACGCTTTGCTTTCTGCTCCTTCCAGCTGTGGTCCTCTGCTTTCTGCAAAGCTCAATTTATTTCTGGTTTCTTCTAAGTTTGTTGCCAATTTTTCATTGATAACCTCTACATTTCTTTTTGCTATCCTTAATTTTTCTGATGTTTCAGTTTCCTGCACATACAAACAAATAAATGCAATTAACTACACAACTCATAGAAAAATTATATTGATTTAAACCTGCTTATTGTTAGATGGATTTCCACATATAGTATGTAATAAAGAAAGGTCCCTTTTAAAATGTATCCCTTCTCAACCATAGGACATGGCTCCTCCCTTTGTCCAAGTTAAGGCACCCGTGTTTTCAATTACTGAGGACATGTTGGCAGCCTCTGTCATAATCTCTGAGCACCAAAGGAAATGGACATCGCATATGAAATAACAGCCAGCTGTGGCTATACAATCCAGAACCTTCTTTAATCTGTAGACAGATGTCAGATTTTTCCGTGATCAAAAATTAAGAGAGGGGTTGGCTTTTAAATAATCTGAAAGACAAAGGGATTCACTAAAGTATTAGTAGGGAACATGTAACGCTATAACTTAGAAAGCCCATCAGAAGGAAATATGCCACGCAAGATCACTTTGCAACACTGGTTCTACAAACCAACAAAAGCAGCAGAATAAAATAATTTTAATTAAAAAATTTGTACATTTTTTGTCAAATTTGTCAACATTTTTATAGATTATTTCTGTACATATGGATTTCATTGCTCTCCCCAGGAATGTTTACCAGCCGCGTGGCATAGCCAGGTGGGGCCCTTCGCAATTATTCGCATGCCGGGAAAAGGGGTATCTCCCTTACCAATCCAGCCCGACAGGTCTCAGTCAAAAGTGCCCATTATACAGTGCCCCATGTAGTTTTCTTCTTTATGCATTGCCCCCTGTAGCTTAACTTTGCCCTTATGCATTGCCCCCTGGCTGAAGTAGTGTCCCTTATGCAGTGCCCCCAGCCCAGCCCTTACCTTTACTTGCTGGCTGCTCCCGCTTCCTCGCGCTGACTGGATCTAACTAGATCCAGCAGGCGCGCGGGGCAGATTCCTCACATCGCTGATGACGTCACCCGTGCAGTGCATCACTGGGAACGCTGGCCTCTGAAGCAATCGGAGGCTTCTTTAGCCTTCGGTCACTTCAGAGGCCAGCGTTCCACAGCGGGGGTCGGCGGGGAAAAGTGCGGGGCGGCAGGCTGTTTCTGTCGGGCGATGCGCCCGCAAAAAACAGCCTGGGGAGAACACTGGATTTGTGTATACATTGCTGACAAAGATGCATTTTCAATCTGTACTATAATAACGCTATTGAAGCATTACCCACTTTTCTTTTCAGCTAGAATTTACAAATTCTTTCCTTTTGGGTCACTGCTCTCCGTATAGCATGTCATGTCATGGGGAGAATGTCAGTGCAGAATACACATTGAGGCTGATGTAGAGTTGGACATAACTTTTTTTTTTTTGTTTACTAAAAAGCGTTACACATCTGTATGTAGATGTGGTCACATTCTGCACCTGTAACTTTCACTTAAAGCAGCAGAATGTGGGATGGAGGGTTCGTACAAGCATTGACTGAGGGCCTGATTCAGACCCAGTCGCAAGCGCTGAGTGCTCGCAACAGGGTCGATGGTGGCCAGAGCGCATGCGCATGACTGAGCCGGCTCAGTCGTGTGCATGCGAGAGACCCGGATAGCGACGGGCAATCCGTCGCTCCGGGTCTCGCGCCAAAGGGGGCTTGCTGTCGATGTTGAGTGACAGCACGCCCCCTTTGGTGGGCGGGCCGGGGGGGGGGGGTGGCTGCCCAGATGGAGACGTTCCCATGAGAACGCCCGTCTGGGGGCGGCCCCACTGACATCACAAGTGATGTCAGTGGGAGAGCTTTCGGCTCTGTTTGAGCCGAAAGCTCCCTGGGACTTGCGGCCGCGAGACCCATCCACAAGGGTCTCCTCGCAAACCCGACAGTCGCCATGGTCTTGACCATCGTGACCATCATCCTGGCCGCTCGCATTAGCTGTGGGTGGCAACCCACAGCAATGCGAGCGGCCAGAAGGCCGCTCCATTAAAAAAAAAAAAAGCGTCCGGCTCTGAATCAGGGCCTGAGTACAGCCATGTTCATGCAAATGCGTCTCATGCAGACCACACAAAATACTGATGGTGATTGCTATCAGCAACTGTTTCTTATTGACTGTTTGCACCTTTATCCCTCCCAGATAGACTATTACTAGTGTGGCCGCTCTGATCTATTTGCATTGTTTATTTGATATTTGTAATAAGTCTGTGGCATTGACAAGCCATATCTTGCCTAATAGTAAAGCGCAATGGACTATGCGGGCACTAAATAAATGTTAATAAACTGTTAACTATAATGATACTGTTTCCTGGCATCAACCTTTGCATTTACTGTTTTCTCCAGTAAAAAAACCTGGCATATGTGCTACCATAGCAGAGCTGGATGCATCCCGATATATGCACATCTCAGGAAACTGTACTAAATGCGCCTTTTATACAGGGCTGTAACTGGGGTTTGCGGCTGGTACAGTTGTGTAGGGCCCTGGTGGCGGCATAGTCACTGCGACACAGCTCCTGCATGTGGCTTGCAGTGTGCCTGCAACAGCACCCAGACACTCCGGGCAGTTCTCTACTACCTCGAACTTCTGCCCCACCCCCTAGGTGTGACATAATGACACCATGGGTTTAGAGGGCGGAGATGGCATAGAGCAGTGTTCTGGCATTACTGTTATGACTATGTTTTTGAAACAAAATGTATCCAACTCTACATCAGTATCCTTGTACACAGACCCAGGTCTCAGCATGTCATGTAAAGAAGGAAAGGAACAATGTCCCATTCAACACATCTCAGAGGAGTATTCCAAAGCTTCTCTGCTCACTAAATGTACCATGCAACTGTGGAAAATCTGATGAATTATCAAGAATATTAATAGAAGTCTTAATAAACAAACCACGGAGAAATGATAAATACCAGTATTTTTTATAACTGCCACAGTGATTTATGTTAAACACATTTTCATGGGATTGCTGCTTTAAGGCATGAAGAATATAAGGTAAACATATATAGTGCCATTTAGGTTCAGGGCAATATGCTCATTTATGAACATTCCATGAGGTGCAAAATCTGCTAAGGACTACAGCACCAAATGCAAATAGTATCCAAATGGTAGTAATACTGCAAAGCTGTCTTGTACATGCAATGTCAGTAAATGAGCGTTGCTAGGAGCTGAATGTTCATCAATGGATTATGCGCAGAGAACTCAGCTCAGAAATAAATGATGTATATCTTCTGCGAAGCAGGTGCAGAAGCAATAGATACAGGCCCAATTACATCCATCACCACCTGCATAATTAGCCTCTATGCCATCTTGTTTACACTAAATTCCCTGAATGATTTAATTATATATGATGTTATAATTTAAAATGGTGTATGTCATGGGTACACGATTCATACCGATTTCAATTCTTTACGAAGTCTCTCATTCTCAGCAATGACTTTTTCCATGCCTTTGGTCTTTGCTTCATATCTTGTACTTAGCTGTCCACCTACATGGAGCTGCAGCTTATCAAGTTCTGACTAGGTGCAATAAAAGGAAAAATGATCACGTAGCACAGAGATGTATTAATGTAGTACATGTTACACATAACTCGCTTAAAGTTATTATTCTTTATATAAAATTGGGAAAAAGTGAGTTAAAACTATGGAGAGCACTGTAAAGGTAAGGCAATGATTTGGCATGCAAGTACAATACTATGACAGCTAGTCAGCAGAGGGAACTATTTTCTACCATCCTACATCTAGGTATATCTTCAACTAAATAAATGCCCTCATTACATTTCTTTTATGTTTGTTTGCTCACTGTACGCAACCATGTTCCAAAGCATATTGGGGTAGATGTATCATAGCCGCACGCATCGTGCCTCTATAACTCTTCCTGTCGCACCTATATACTGAGGCGAAGCAGGAAGCACTGCCAATGAGATATATGAACATCTCATCTGCCGGAATGGGGGATTGAAAACTCCCCCCTCCGGCGATCCCTGCCTGAGCACACAGGAGTTATGCACAAACGATATTGCGTATACACACTTAGCGATCGGCAGTACAATATGTCTGGCCAGAAGAACCAGCTGTGCTGTCATTATTACTGGTTCCTGTGGCCAGCATATGGGTCGTTTGTTTGATTGTGTGTACACAGAAGCAGTTGTGAACTATATAGCTGTGTGATATATCGCATATGCAGCACGGCTGAGGCAATATATCTGTGAAATAGGCACTGCCAGATGGTCAGGACAATATATTTATTGTTGGCTATATACGAATGAGAGATCGTCCATTTATTTATTCCTTAATTTTCCAGGGCAAACTTGTGGTTTCTCTAGTAGTGGTTGATTTATTACTCAGGATGTTCTCTGAATCAGCTAACATCCTGCAACTTAACAGAGAACACTGGTCACTATAGCTCCACAAATGACAGCATACATAGTCTTGCAGCTCAACAATAAATCAGGATCTAAAGATTGCATACTGTACGTCAGCATTTTAGTATACTTGTGAACAAAGTGAAAAAAAAAATACCTTAAGTCTTTCATTTTCCAGTTCTAAGTTTGAGAATTTTTCATTTGTTACAATGCCAGGGGCCTTTTTTAGTTCCTCGTTCTCTCTCTGTACTCTTTCAACCACCCGTTTCATCAGACCAATAGTCTTTTCCAGCTCTGGAATTGTCTTCCCGCTTCTTCCAGACTTAACACATGCATAAAACACATAGAATGATCGTATGCTCATACATTTATGCACAACTGATTTCAATTACATATGATAATTTTGAAAACTGTACTGTTAAAGCAGATACGTAACATTTTTATAAGTAGCTGTGTAGAAAGAATGCAAAACGGACAGTGTTTGGAGCCACCTTCCTTTTTTGGAGATACTCATGCAGAAAGCATAGTGCATACTAGCTGTGCTGGTAGATCAGCTAGGAGTACAGTATGTGAAAGTTAGGGCTACACAGTTGTGTAGTGGTTAGCATAGTTTCCTTACAGGAATAGGGTTACAAGTTCAATAGACCAGGAATTTTTCTATTTCATCTGTGTGGGTTTCTCCCAGTGCTTGTTTCCTCCCTCACTCCAAAAACATGCTGGCACGTTCATTGGCACATCTATATATAGCTAAAATGCTTGGGTGTGTAGATTTCAGTTTTCATAGATCTTCATTCAAAAATATGGCCTCCAAACATTTCTAGTTATATTTTAAAAAACTTGGGAGCGGGTAGTTATTTGTTTTCACCTTGAAACCAGTGGCGTCACTGCAGTCAGTGACTCCCAGTGTGCCAAACAGCCCCACTGCCCAAAAAGGGGGCGTGGTCTGTTGGGGGAAGAGGCATAGACTCACACCACATCTTCAGTATCATCACTCTGGGGGTGTGGCCAGCACTCCCGGAGATGCCGAGCTGCCCCCCTGAGACTCTCCACGCTATCGACTTCTCCACAGTGGCCGGGAGCCGTGCATGGCACAATAACATCACAGTGCAGCTCCCAGTCACTGAGGAGGAGCCTGAATATTGGTGTCACTGCCTCGGAGGGTGGCATCTGGTGCGGTCTGCACCACCATAGTGAAGCCACTGCTTGAAACCTAATATTTTCATTATCTTACTATGAGAAACACTATTTGCTCTTAAATGTATAAACATGTTCGAAATGTATTTTCTTCTTGGACTACCAATATCATTTCCACAAGTGACACATTCTCAAGTCAATCTCCAGAGATTTGCATTAATTCACACTCCAAAATGCTTTCCACCGTGTACAACATAGTAGAACATCCACAGATGATTGGGTGCTATGACAAGAACAGAATATCAGAACTCACCCCTCGCACATTTCCAAGTTTACGCTCCGCTTCCAGTTTATCTTTTTTGAGATGATCGCACATTTCTTTTAAATTAGTTATTTGATCCTAAAAAGTAAAATGTGGATAACATAAGTCATAATACTATTTGCTGTAGTGCTCACAGCAAGGTGAATAAATCAGTGCTTTAAAAGAAATGAAACAATTTTAAACGACTATATAAATATTTGCCTTATGTGAAGACAAAATATTTTCATGCAATATATTACACTACATATGATAAATTTGCATATCTATTTTATACAGGTGTTTAGTATAATATGCCACAGATGACCAGGGACAGCCACTTCATGTTTTAATAAACAGGTATATCTACAACATGGCTGCATTTAGAATTGTGCTTGCTTAGGCATAGTTAAAAAATAAGGCCTATATTAGTAATTATGGATCATCATTCATAATCACCATGGATTTTTTTTTACTTCACTGAATAAATATGTGGTTGTAAAGATCAATTTGTAATAGGTTAAAATCTTTAAAATAAAAGCAGCTAAAATCCATTTCTATGCTGAACCTTTCATTTTAGATGTATACGTACAGAAGTGAAGGTTATAGGTATTCATTAGTCAAATGTCACTTTACAGCTCAAATAAAATTGCTCAATTTTTTTCCTCCAGATAGTGTCTTTTCCCTCTCACATTTTTAACCTAATCTGCTGTGGTACTTACAAATCATACAGTACTTGCACACACTCCCGGTAGAGACGGGAGGCACTTGAAAAATCGGATAGAGCTCCCACCCACCTGGAAAACTGGGTAAATCTCCCGTAGGCTTGAGCCAACAGGCCAAGGTCGCCAACTTTCCAAGTGAAGTGGGCGGTACAGACAGCCGTTGACTTAAATCGCGTCATCGTGGCCACACTCCCTGCCTAATAATGCCAGTTGTCAGCATTGTATAGTGGGGGGTTGAGCTACAATGACGCAATCACATTGTCACATCTCCAGACCTGCCCTGCTCCATCACCCTACCCTCCCCAGTGCCTACCCGGCTAGTATGGTACAAATAGAGAATACAAATAAATAATAAAAAAAAATAAACAGGGCACAGGTAACCCAAAACAAGCAATAAGCTTCTGTACTTTTTACTGTAATTGAGAAAAAGACATTTGCTGCAGATCCTTAATGCACCCAGATTTAATGAAAATCCGCTATAACATGTAATACATGAATTGCAATGTAAATAAAAGACGGGAAAAAAAACAGGGAAAACAAAAAATAAATACAGAATAGTACAAATAAAATAGCATTTTGTATGGTAAAATAATTAAAGTTGTGATTGTTTGATTTATTGATAAAGCAGCAATCCCATGAACAAAATTATATTGGTAATTACCATTATTCCTTGTTGTTTTTTTTTAGGTTTCTACTTAATGATTTATAATTTTGCAGAATATCCAGTGTCATGTGACTACCATCACATGCATGTGACAGGGAGCAGAGAGGCTCTGGAGCTCTGTCTGCACTGTAAAATCCTCCCTTTCCTTCTACCATCTCTGTCTTCACATGACATTCTGAGAGTTTAAGTCTGATTTGCAGCCATATTTGTTTGCCCTCCAGAGAGATTTTGAAAAATATATAATGATTTCTGATACATCATAAATCAGATACATGCCTAAAAGGTGCTTAACTTAATATTTATAGAGAAAACAAAAACTATGGGATTGCTGCATTTAAAATTATTTTAATATTTTTATTTTTAGTATGTACAGTTGATTGGCTCTTGATTGCTGGTGTCGGCAAAGGACTAAAATAATTTGAGAATGAGCATACAAGCACAGCATGATATACAATCTGAAAAGAAAACTTCCATTTATAAATCCTATCATACCTTTAATCGTGGCAAGTCTTTGATAGCCTGTTCCAGTTGAAATTGCAGCTCAACATTTTCAGAGGATATTCTCAAATTCTCTTTCTGAAGTTCCATCTCTCTAACAGACTGATCTTCTGATCCTACACCTGATGTCTAGTGGGTAATCGTAAAAAAAAAATAAATACATATTCTAGAAAGCTTATTTAAATTGACACTCTTCTAAGTCATTGCACAATACATTGGGATAAAAATTATAGAAGCAACTGCTATAATATGACTAAACACCTAGTTATTGCTAATGGATAGACTTTATGTAACCTACTGCTTCACATAAAAGAGGATAATGTAGGGAGTATAGGAATACTCTCACACCTGCAGTTTTGCAATGTGGTTTGAACTCCATTCCAATTCATGGCAACTGTTTCTATAGACCTCCTTCTTTCCAGTCAGTATAACATCCAACTTATTTGCTTCATTGTTACTACACCTACAGGAGGGTTCCTGGTGACAAACATCTGCAGGAGTAGCACATTCAGTGCCAGCAACCAATCTGCATTCACTATAGTTTAAAGTATTGAGCTCCATCATGTCTTCATCTGTATGATGATGTTCTCCATTGTAATGTTGAATTTGATCTAATTCTTGACTTGTATTTGTCCTGCTTACTTTGGCTGATGTAGTGTCACAGGAATTCTGGCAATCATTACCATCATCAGAGCCCTGCTCATCGGTAGCTTGTATGCTTTCAAAACACGATGCACCGCCCAGCCCTGGAGTTGCTGTTGTGCTAACAGGAAGTGATATGTCGTTTAGCTTTGGAGAGGCTGCTACACTGGTGGACACTGATGCATCACATGACCGTGATGTTTCTCTGCTCACTGGCATAGGGGTGTTGCTCGCCAATGGAGTAGCATCTAGGGTTTTTGAACTTGGTGCATGGTCGGTTTGATTGTTGTAAATACATAATTCTTCACCTGTATCTGAATTTTCACTACTTGCTGTAGCAGAAACATGATCTGGATATAAAATGACTTGGCACTTATTGGAGGTGCCAATGTTATCGCCCTCGTCACCTGTTTTCGGTGTTGCACCAGGCAGCAATGATTTATCGGCTGAAGTTTTAAAATGCTCATCAAGATTCCCAGAATTGGCTTCCAACCTTTTTGTTTTGTTTTCCTTTGATCTTTTAAACAGGCTCCTCTTTTTATTAGCGAATATTGTATCTTGTGCTTTACAAGCTTCAGAAGCAAGAGAGAGAAGAACAACATTTTCTGTATCCTCCTCCAAACACTGATGTGACAGGCAGCATTGTTGTAGGCAAAGAAAACACATTAAGGCATAAGAAATAAACTTTATTGGGTACTGCCGGAATTTAATATCAATAACATACACCAGGGGTGGCAAGACTTTTGGACTCAGTGATCTACTTCTAAAACTAAAAACCTTTTGTGATCTAGCAAGCCCGAAAAAGGGGGTGAGGTTTGCAAAAAAGGGGGCGTGATCTCGCAGCAAGAGACGTGGGGGCTGTCCTGCCAAAATCACACATACTATCCCCAATTCAAATTACTCCACACAGCAGCACAATCTTATTCATATTACACTACATAGTATCAGTGGCGGATTTTGCCTAGGGGCTGCGAGGCTGCAGCCCTACCAGTAAAATCCGCCACTTCAGTGTAAAGTCACTGCAATTCGTGACACACAGTGGCTTCCTATTGGAAGCGCCACCTGCCAGTCAAATATATAACTGTCTCCTCCCCTGGGACTGCCAGTCCGGGCTGCTATTTACAGAGAGCGGCTTCCAGTGAAGGTAAGAGGTGGTTCACGTTAAAGGGGAGACTGTGTTAGCAGGGGAATATCGGGAGCACAGCGCTTGCTAGCGCTACACCCGCCGCATGTGCTGTCCACCTGAACACCCCCACATTACCAGGTATTCCACCTCCGAACCACTAAGGATACGCTACAGGAGCACTGCCGTGCAGCAGTGCTTGTGAGCGCTATCCGACAACACTTACCTCATCACCCCTTCACTGCTGAGCAAGACTGTCAGTTACTGCAGAACTGACAGTCGACACTATCTGCAACTTTACTCTGGAGCCCCAAAAGGAAATTCACATACAGCAGCATTTATTAGAAACAATGACAATGTCCTATATTCATTTCTGAACTCATTCCTCAACCATTGAATGTCATTCATTAAGTTACCTGGATTTATAAGACTTTTTTCTTTTGGCATTGACCATTTATAAATCCATTTATTCATTTATTATTTTTTGATTTTCATTTACCTTTTAAAGATTTTTAGACTTTTTTTTACAAATAACTCCCTATTTTATATACCTCCCACACTGTCATCCCTCCCCTTTCCTTCATGTTTCCCTGTAAGTATTTGTAAGTCTGTCTGTCTTTAATGTGAGCCCATTATTACAATAAAATCCCACAATTTAACTAGCAACAGAGTCTCTTTAAAGTTATTTTCATTTCACCATAAGACATTATTAGGACATATATGGTTTATGTCACATCTTTCTTTTCAAATATACTTAAACTCCAAAGGTGAGCGCTAGCTGCCCCAAATCAAATTCATATGTTAACCTAGGAGAGTGGTGACCTCACCAGCAATAGCTGCTCCCAAACCCACTCCGGTTCCATTTAGAGGAGCGCCTGATAGATAACCTGATAATCACCCAGTATGCATTATACAACTAGCCCAATCAACCCCCCAGTATGCATTATACAGCTAGCCTCATCTAATCCCCAGTATGCATTTTACAGCTAGCCCCATCTATTCCCCCAGTATGTGTTATACAGCTAGCCCCATCTAATCCCCCAGTATGCGTTATACAGCTAGCCCCATCTAATCACCCTGTATGCGTTATACAGCTAGCCCCATCTAATCACCCAGTATGCGTTATACAGCTAGCCCCATCTAATCCCCAAGTATGCATTATACAGCTAGCCCCATCTGATCTCCCAGTATGCATTATACAGCTAGCCCCATCTGATCTCCCAGTATGCATTATACAGCTAGCCTCATCTAATCCCCAGTATGCATTATACAGCTAGCCCCATCTAATCCCCAAGTATGCATTATACAGCTAGCCCCATCTAATCCCCAAGTATGCATTATACAGCTAGCCCCATCTAATCCCCCAGTATGCATTATACAGCTAGCCCCATCTAATCCCCAAGTATGCATTATACAGCTAGCCCCATCTAATCACCCAGTATGCGTTATACAGCTAGCCCCATCTAATCCCCCAGTATGCGTTATACAGCTAGCCCCATCTAATCCCCCAGTATGAGTTATACAGCTAGCCCCATATAATCATACAGTATGCATTATACAGCTAGCCCCATCTAATCACCCAGTATGCATTATACAGCTAGCCCCATCTAATCACCCAGTATGCATTATACAGCTAGCCCCATCTTATCTCCCAGTATGCATTATACAGCTAGCCCCATCTGATCACTCAGTATGCATTATACAGCTAGCCCATATAATCACTCAGTATGCATTATACAGCTAGCCCCATCTGATCACCCAGTATGCATTATAGAGCTAGCCCCATCTGATCTCCCAGTATGCATTATACAGCTAGCCCCATCTGATCACTCAGTATGCATTATACAGCTAGCCCATATAATCACTCAGTATGCATTATACAGCTAGCCCCATCTGATCACCCAGTATGCATTATAGAGCTAGCCCCATATAATCATACAGTATGCATTATACAGCTAGCCCCATCTAATCACCCAGTATGCATTATACAGCTAGCCCCATCTGATCACCCAGTATGCATTATACAGCTAGCCCCATCTAATCCTCCAGTATGCGTTATACAGCTAGCCCATCTAATCACTCAGTATGCATTATACAGCTAGCCCCATCTAATCACCCAGTATGCATTATACAGCTAGCCCCATCTAATCCCCCAGTATGCGTTATACAGCTAGCCCCATCTAATCACCCAGTATGCGTTATACAGCTAGCCCCATCTAATCACCAAGTATGCGTCACAGCTAGCCCCATCTAATCACCCAGTATGCATTATACAGCTAGCCCCATATAATCATACAGTATGCATTATACAGCTAGCCCCATATAATCATACAGTATGCATTATACAGCTAGCCCCATCTGATATCCCAGTAGTATGAATTATACAGCTAGCCCCATATAATCATACAGTATGCATTATACAGCTAGTCCCATCTAATCACCCAGTATGCATTATACAGCTAGCCCCATATAATCATACAGTATGCATTATACAGCTAGCCCCATATAATCATACAGTATGCATTATACAGCTAGCCCCATATAATCATACAGTATGCATTATACAGCTAGCCCCATATAATCATACAGTATGCATTATACAGCTAGCCCCATCTGATATCCCAGTATGAATTATACAGCTAGCCCCATATAATCATACAGTATGCATTATACAGCTAGCCCCATCTAATCACCCAGTATGCATTATACAGCTAGCCCCATCTAATCACCCAGTATGCATTATACAGCTAGCCCATCTAATCACTCAGTATGCATTATACAGCTAGCCCCATCTAATCCCCCAGTATGCGTTATACAGCTAGCCCCATCTAATCCCCCAGTATGCGTTATACAGCTAGCCCCATCTAATCATCAAGTATGCGTCACAGCTAGCCCCATCTAATCACCCAGTATGCGTTATACAGCTAGCCCCATCTAATCACCCAGTATGCATTATACAGCTAGCCCCATATAATCATACAGTATGCATTATACAGCTAGCCCCATATAATCATACAGTATGCATTATACAGCTAGCCCCATCTGATATCCCAGTAGTATGAATTATACAGCTAGCCCCATATAATCATACAGTATGCATTATACAGCTAGCCCCATCTAATCACCCAGTATGCATTATACAGCTAGCCCATCTAATCACTCAGTATGCATTATACAGCTAGCCCCATCTAATCACCCAGTATGCATTATACAGCTAGCCCATCTAATCACTCAGTATGCATTATACAGCTAGCCCCATCTAATCCCCCAGTATGCGTTATACAGCTAGCCCCATCTAATCACCCAGTATGCGTTATACAGCTAGCCCCATCTAATCACCAAGTATGCGTCACAGCTAGCCCCATCTAATCACCCAGTATGCGTTATACAGCTAGCCCCATCTAATCACCCAGTATGCATTATACAGCTAGCCCCATATAATCATACAGTATGCATTATACAGCTAGCCCCATATAATCATACAGTATGCATTATACAGCTAGCCCCATCTGATATCCCAGTAGTATGAATTATACAGCTAGCCCCATATAATCATACAGTATGCATTATACAGCTAGTCCCATCTAATCACCCAGTATGCATTATACAGCTAGCCCCATATAATCATACAGTATGCATTATAGAGCTAGCCCCATCTAATCACTCAGTCTGCATTATACAGCTAGCCCCATCTAATCACTCAGTATGCATTATACAGCTAGCCCCATCTAATCACTCAGTATGCATTATACAGCTAGCCCCATCTGACCTCCCAGTATGCAATATGCTGCGAGCGCCATTAGAGCACTCAGTATGCTGTTCTTGTAACAGAAGCAGCACCTTTGTCAGTGGGATTGCACTACAGTGAGGTTCCTGCCACAGTAACATAAAGCTGTGCTATAACTACTATGAACCTGTTGTAATATCTCCAAGCAGATACTCTGCAGAGGTTGAAGAAGGCCAGTAACTGGTGAGCTGCAGGCACTGAGATGGTGCACGGTCTGAAGTTGCATGTGATGGGGTAGAAGATGGTTTTACACGTGTGCTGGAGACACAGGCTGGTAATGTAAGCGTTGTTGTATAATAGTTGGTGTAATTATATGTTTTAGCCATTATTAATTACGATGCTATTGTATGTTACCTGCCAACACAGATCATCAATTCTCAAAAAATATTTGCTTCCCTCACAATGTGCTACAAAACTGCTGGCTGCTAAATATTGTACTTGGCTCCTAAATTTTTAAGAAATGTGTCGAGGCCTGTACTAGCCCCAGGTCCCCTCTCCTCTGTGGAGATCACAATAATGATGCCACATCGATTTTCAGATAGGGCAGAAGAGGGACTCTATCTCATTATCACTATAGTGCACACAATCAGGTGGCTGTCAGTGACAGGTCTCTGTACTGGGTGGTCCTTAGGATCAACTAGGAGTAAATGTATTACGTGGTGCACTAAAGCACAGTACTCCTTAAGAGAGTGCAAAGGGGTTAAACAAGACTGTATATACGTTATCCCAAATAATAACAGCTAGTCAATTGACAAACATTATACTTACAGAGGGCCTGGACAGATTTTCCCGTGAAATCTGATGTTCTAATGCCTGAAGCTTTTCTTGTAGATATCGATTTTTTAAGTGTAGGTCATCTACCACAGAATCACGCGGTAAAGCTTGTTTTGTTCTATGACCAAATAAAAAGAAGTAAAAGACTCTTCATTGAACATGAGAAACACTTTTAAATGCTGATAAAATGTTTTTTTATTTTTTTCAAAAGGTTCCCTTCTTGATTGACTAAATTCAACTTCTTTCTGCCCTGCTCTATAAGTTACTTTAATACAAAGTTAATGATAATAAATGTCCCCTGCTTGTGTGCAGCGGTTTGACCTTCCTAACCAAATTATTACATTGCTCACCCAAGTGTTATCCCTCTAATTGTTTCAAGAGTCTTCAGTACCCTCTGTTCTTCAGACATTAACCCAGCAAATTAATACCAGTGAAGCATTTAAGGTATTGGTCTTATACCAATTACAAGAAGAAAGGCTGATTTCTCACAGTGCGTATAACATGTGCAGTGACTTTATGGGCTCGATTTAGGAGGGTTAGAAAATATCATGATCAATTGTGTGACATTAATATCAATAAAAGATTACATTATATTGTATCAGTGCCAAATTACAAAAACTGTTGTATTGTGTTCATAAAATTAATTTGAATTTATTACAATTATATATTTCAGAAGAAATGTTAGGCAGTGATGCAGCAATGGAAAAGCTGCACTACAGCAACACTAGGTAGACAACTTGGGCCGGATTCAATTAGCCGCGCTAAAACGAAAACTTATCGCCGGAGAAGTTTTCACACTATTCATCAGTTTTGGTGCAATGTTTTTGCGTATTTTCACATTGAGCGCTCGCGTTTTTCGGCCTATCCAGTTACAAAAGACGTGAAAAACGCAGGTGTGCGATAATTGCGCATCGAGAAATCAGCGAAAAGTACACCACATTTTGGACAAATCGCTGTATATCCCATAAATAGCCTAACTGACATAGGAAATCAATATAGAAGTGTATTAATAGCCCTAATAAAAGTTTTTGGGGTTCTTAAAATGTGTCAAATTGCTGTTATATGCTTATTTGCATAAGTGTGGAAAAAATAGAGATTTTGCAAAAAGTTTTCACCTGCTCTGAGATGGTGGAAACTTTTTGCACATGTGAACAATTAGAAAAGTTCACACCTGTGAATGCTTTTCGGACCTAACTGAATTCCCCCCCTAGTATGTAGGGAATAAGATCATACTAGACTGGCAATCAGACTCATGCAGACTAGTTGATTTTCTCACATGCACTGGCTGTAGGTGTGCAATCGGGAAGCCGGCGGACCTAATCCTGATAGCCGGCTTCCCGACTGCTTAATCCCGGCGAGGGTTAAATGACTGGCGTCTAAATCTAGCGGTTTAGGGTTCCCGGGGGACTTAGGGTTAGGCACCCCCCCCCGGGAGGTTAGGTTTAGGCAGCAGGGAAGGGGGGGGTTAGGTTTAGGCACTGGGGGTGAATGTTAGGGTTAGGCACCCCTAGGGGAGGGTTAGGGTTAGGGGGTAGAATTAGGTTAGACAAAACTTACCTTGGACGATCGGGAATTCCTTCTCTGCCGGGATGCCGCTGTCGGGATTCCAACCACCGGGCTTAGGTCCGGCAGTATATCTACCGATTCCCTGGCAGTATATAGTATTCAATTGATGTATTGGCTGTCTGTATGCATTGACTGGCTGCACCTGCGTGCCCAACAATTGAGGCATATACAGAGCTGTTTGTGCTCTAAAGACTAAGATGCAAGGCCAGAGAAATAGTTGGGGGCACCTATATGGAGACACAGAGAGTCTTAAGGCAGTAGGGCAAATGCTCTCTATTCACCCAACCTGTTCAATTTTATTCTGTTTGGCCAGAATGAGATATCCTGGCAGCCGTACCATAGAAAACAGACACATTGGGGGCGATTCATATTGCGTGGGTGACAATAATTAATGAGCACCCAGTTTTGCAATTCAATTGTTTTAGGAGCTTATTAATTATCTCCCTCTTCATGCCTTATTAGTCCAGGTTTAGCCATGTAAAATGGCTAAACCCATCTAAAGTCCTGGTTAGGATGCGCTAACTGCAGTTAGGGCGCTATAATTACAGGTTTCTTTCACATTTTGCTTGCACCCTCCTGAGGATGCATGCAGAAATGCTGGCGCCGGTGGCTATCGCGCTCAGGTGGAGCAACAATTGAATTGCTCTGTCGGGTGCCTTAAAACAAAAAAGCTGTCGACTGAATAATTGAATCGCCCCCATTGGTTCATAAGTAATACACTGTCCAAATGTTACCCAGTAATAAGCTGGAGTAGCTTTATGTTCTCTACTTTTCAAGTAGTTCTCCAAGTCAAATATCAACAGCTGTTTAATTAAAAATGTTAAAAGTGTTTTCTTTCACATGTAAAAACACAAAATTAGATACATTTGTTTTGTATTTCTATGGTATACTACACTAACCACTATGATAACCAATGCAGCATTTTTCTATTTTATATTATATTTATATGAAAGCAAGCTTTGTGGACTTATTCTATTTAAATAACACATACCTCATGTAAGAAATTTCATTTTCTAAGTCAGTATTTTTTTTCCGGAGCTCTTCCAATTCTCTTTCTGATTCCACAGTTCGCACCCCGACTACTTGATCCACAGTCACACCACGAGTTTTGAGTCTCTTTTGTAATACCAATTTCTCTTGGTCGACTCTACAAAATAAAATCAGCATGTATCAGCTTTGTGCAATAAGAAAATGTACTAACTTACTGTATGCAAAGTAATGCTAGTCACAGTTAAAATATACATATACACTACAGGTCATTCATTTTAATGCAGCTTCCAAATCGTTGATTTTTAGGAAAGTAATGAACAAAAGAAGCAAGTTTGTGATGAATATATATTAAACATGTTTTGTACTCATACACATTGTTTACAAATAAATTGAGTTTTGATTTCCTTAAAATTTTCCCTCATCCCAGTATCTACCCATAGTGGCGATCACAGCAGTACAAACATGGGGCATTCTATCGGTCTACTTGTTTAAAGATTCAGCTCCAATTGCAGCCCACTTGTCGTGTAGTAACTCCCAAAAGTGATTTTGGCTCGTTACTTGAACATCTCGAATACACCTGTCCAGATGATCCCAAAGGAGTTCAAATGGATTGCAATCAGGACTCTGGGGTGACCAAACCATGTTCTTCAGCACCTGATGTCGTTGTTTTGACTGAAAGTACTTTTTGCAAAGACTGGAGGTATGTTTCGGGTCGTCATCTTGCTGTAGTGTGAAACCACGACCAATAAAGCAAGTGCAGGAATGGATGGCATGGAGCACCAGGATGTTGTGGTAGCATTTGTTTTCATTGTTTCCATCTCAACAATATTCCCAAGATTAGACCCTTTCTCACCCTGATTGCTACAAAAGCCCTCATCTACTCACTGATCATCTCCAGATTGGACTACTGTAACCTCCTCCTATCTGGTCTCCCAGACTCCTACCTCTCTCCACTCCAATCTGTCCTGAATGCTGCTGCTCGGCTCATCTTCCTCTCCAAACTTTCTACATCTGCCTCCTTTCTCCTTCAAGCCCTACATTGGCTCCCCTTCCCCTTCAGAACCCAATTCAAGATTCTTACACTCACCTACAAACCCCTCACTCAATCCTCTCCCATTTGCATCTCTGACCTCATCTACCTTCACACTCCAGCCCATTCACTTCGCTCAACAAATTCATGCGGTCTCTCCTGCCAACCGATTACTTCCTCCCACTCCCGTCTCCAAGATTTTGCCCGTGCTGCTCTCTATTGAACCTCTGGAACTCTCTCCCTCTCCCTATCAGACTCTCCACAAATCTTCAAACGGGCACTCAAGACCCACTACTTCATCAAGGCCTTCCAGCTCTCTTCCTACCCACTACATGCTCCTTCCTCCCTATCTACCCCATTTGTGTCACACCTGTTTGTCTGCCCCTCCCCTTTAGAATGTAAGCTCTGACGAGCAGGGCCCTCTTCCCTCATGTACTTCTCCTTATACTTTCTTGTACTCTATTCTCCCCATAAGGGCACCTAACACGTGATTGCTGACTCCCTGCTGCTTATTTTGAGTGTTTTAATCGCTAATGCAGCAATGTGTTTAAACCATGTCCTTGTCCTGCTCTGTATTCTACTGGAAGTCACTGGTTTCTTGTTCACTTATTAATGTACTTTGTAAGGCGCTGTGGAACACTTGTGTCACCATATAAAGGATAATAATAATAATTTGGAGCCCATGATTCCTTCGATTTTTGCAAAGTCACCAACTGCATCACCTCCCGAAACATTCCCAGACCATAATGGAACCTGCTTCATGCTGGTCTGTGGGCTGAATGCAAGCAGGAAGTATTTACTCGCCTGTTGCATGATGAACGAACTTGCGCCTCTTGGACCCAAACACCTCAAACTTCAATTTGTCTGTGAAAATAACCTTCCACTGACTAGTGGTCCAGCTCCTCAAGTTAACGTGTACAAGGTAGCATTTGATGATTGCAATTGACACGCTTTTCATCCTCATTTCCATCAAAGGAGATCTGACAAGCTGTTTGGAATCTGTCCCGTTTGGCACGCACTCTGCTAAATTTGTCCTCCTGTTTTGTGGTCACTCAAGCTGTTTATGTATCTCTTGAGGGTACACTGCACATCACCAAGAAAAACCTCCTCCAGATGAGCAAATTCACGCAAACTATGCCCTGCATTTCTCATTTTGATTCCTGGGAGCCATTTATGAGACCACGTTTTCACAGTATCACAATACAAGGTGAATACCTAAATTCCTCCACTGTGTATGTGTTGATGAATTGGTTTCAGAACAGCATTGGACATGTATCTGATATCACTTCAAGCACCTCGTGACCTTGCGGGTGTAATTTGATTTTTTTTCAGGGATCAGAGATTATTCGGCTGTTTACCTCAGGAAGAGGCACATTTGTGCACGGAGCAGCCACGTGCCCGAAATTAGGAGGCATGGACTCACAACTAGGGGGCGCGGCTTCGCAGGAAATGCCACATCCGCAAGTCACAGCAGGT
Organism: Taudactylus pleione; assembly: GCA_031769625.1. Taxonomy (NCBI): domain Eukaryota; kingdom Metazoa; phylum Chordata; class Amphibia; order Anura; family Myobatrachidae; genus Taudactylus; species Taudactylus pleione. The sequence continues at coordinate 12,773,863 of JAUIMM010000039.1, forward strand.
GGCCCCATTTCTGTGCAAAACACACGTATCAAGTTCATCCTTTACAGAAAAATCAACAAATCTGGGGGTGTATAGAAATTAATGAGCTGTAATTTAGAAAAAATTTTTTTATTATATCATTAAAATGAGCAAAATACAATAAGCTATAAACAACTGTATTATTATTTATATTGGATCAAGGGTGCACATATCCAGATGGATAATATGAGTTACACACCTATATCTAATAATTATTGGTAGAACTGATGCCATAATTACTGCAAACTTTTACTCAAAACATCTGTTTAGTGACAGAGTAAAAGGTGACTGCATTCTCAATGGGCTTTCAGTAAGAGGCATCACAACCAAAGTGGTGAATATGGGTGGAGGTAAAAGGTGAGGTAACCATACAAAAATTCTGTAGCTGTTTCACACACTTTGTTGTATGAAACATCTGCTAGTTTATTTCTAGCAAATACTGTGCCCAGCAACTTCACAATTACAGATTTATTATCCCTTTCTTTCCTCAAGTCAGAATTTGTTTTTTTCTAGTTAAGATGTTATTTTACCTTGTCATTTATGGAATGATCTGCTGGAGAAAATATTTATATATACAGTACATTACAATATCCGCTAGGAAGCTGACATAATAATACCACTACATTAAGTGCAGAGTAATTATAATACCAAGAAAAGTAAACAAATCTCTGCAGCTTATTACAGAAGAGGTGCTTTAGATGCCAACATGTTGCACCTGCATTGCACATATGATATATAAATTATTTTAGATGTACAATTCAATTTGAAAATGTATATATGGTGACATACTAGTATTAAATAAATGCGTTTTATTAATGCAAATATTGGAGTCTGATTCTAAAAATCATTGTTTTTTTTAATTTTTAGTAGCCCTGAGAGCGTTGTAGTAGCATTATATATTGGGTTCTATCCAGTTAAATGCGTTGGAGAAAGACAGCAAGCTCAAAAACGCTGTTAAATACACTAGTAACAAACGCATGGCAAAAAGATTTGTCTTTGTAATGTTTCTAGTGTTTCCGGGAACGACTGCCATCTTCGCCCCTGCAACGCCCCTTAAATGCCTCTGCCTGTCAATCATGTAGAGGCATAGCGGGTGCTGCATGTGATCTCGCAGGACCTGTTCTGCACATTCGCAATGCTGAATTAGCCCTCAAATCCAAATTTAAGTAAAGAACTTTTGAATTGCCAGGAAATAAACTCATCCACAGAACTTACTTGGAGTATAACTCTTTGAGCATTGTCAGCTGTTTTGCTAGAGACTCTACTTCCTTCTCTTTGTCTCTTAGCTTGCTGCGCATTACCTCTATTTTACTCTGCCACTTTTTGCCTTCTTCCCACTTGATTATCTCTTCTTTAGTGCTCTGCAAAGAGACAAAACAACTGAGGCTACAGATATGATTCCACTTTAGAATATATTCGGGCTTTTAGTCCTGTAGCAGGGTGATATTCCGCACTGTGCCTACCCCACCCCCCAAACATGTGACATCATGCTGAGATAAAGGGGCCGCCGGGATTAGGAAGAAGGACAGTTCCCGAAACATCATAAGCAAGCTTCAGACGACTGTATAGGCTGCAGGGTGATATTCCTCCCTGCAAGCCAAATGCAGGTGCCATGGGGCAGGGAGGATGCCGCACCATAGGCTATGCACCCTGGGTAGTGGAACTAATTGCGCACCCATAACTATGAAATATACAGTCAGGTGCATAAATATTGGGACATTGACAGAATTTTCATATTTTGGCCTCTATTCACCACCACAATGGCTTTGAAATGAAACAAACAAGATGTGCTTTAACTGCAGACGTTCAGATTTAATTTGAGGGTAATTACATCCAAATCAGGTGAATGGTGTAGGAATTACAACGGTTTCTATATGTGCCTCCCACTTTTTAAGGGGCCAAAAGTAAAGGGACTATCAACTCAAAAGCTATTTCATGGACAGGTGTGGGCTATTCCCTCGTTATTTCATTATCAATTAAGCAGGTAAAAGGTTTGGAGTTGATTCTAGGTGTGACATTTGCATTTGGAATCAGTTGCTGTCGACTCTCAATATGAGATCCAAAGAGCTGTCACTATCAGTGAAGCAAGCCATCATTAGGCTGAAAAATCAAAACAAACCCATCAGAGAGATAGCAAAAACATTAGGTGTGGCCAAATCAACTGTTTGGAACATTCTTAAAAAGAAAGAACGCACCGGAGAGCTCAGCAACACCAAAAGACCCGGAAGACCACGGAAAACAACTGTGGTGGATGACAGAAGAATTATTTCCCTGGTGAAGAAAAACCCCTTCACAACAGTTGGCCAAATCAAGAACACTCTCCAGGAGGTAGGTGTATATGTTTCAAAGTCAACAATCAAGAGAAGACTTCACAAGAGTGAATATAGAGGGCTCACCACAAGATGTAAACCATTGGTGAGCCTCAAAAACAGGAAGACCAGATTAGAGTTTGCCAAACAACATCTAAAAAAGCCATTACAGTTCTGGAACAACATCCTATGGACAGATGAGACAAAGATCAACTTGTACCAGAGTGATGGGAAGAGAAGAGCATGGAGAAGGAAAAAAACTGCTTATGATCCAAAACATACCACCTCATCAGTGAAGCATGGTGGTGGTAGTGTCATGGCGTGGGCATGTATGGCTGCCAATGGAACTGGTTCCTTTGTATTTATTGATTATGTGACTGCTGACAAAAGCAGCAGAATGAATTCTGAAGTGTTTCGGGCAATATTATATGCTCATATTCAGTCAAATGCTTCAGAACTCGTTGGACGGCGCTTCACAGTGCAGATGGACAATGACCCGAAGCATACTGCAAAAGCAACCAAAGAGTTTTTTAAGGCTAAAAAGTGGAATGTTATGCAATGGCCAAGTCAATCCCCTGACCTGAATCCGATTGACCATGCATTTCACTTGATGAAGTCAAGGAAAATGCCCCAAGAACAAGCAGGAACTGAAGACATTTGCAGTAGAGGCCTGGCAGAGCATCACCAGGGATGAAACCCAACATCTGGTGATGTCTATGCATTCCAGACTTCAGGCTGCAATTGCCTGCAAAGGATTTGCAACAAAGTATTAAAAAGTGAAAGTTAGATTTAGGATTGTTTAGTTTGTCCCATTACTTTTGGCCCCTTAAAAAGTGGAAGGCACATATAGAAACCATTGTAATTCCTACACTGTTCACCTGATTTGGATGTAATTACCCTCAAATTAAATCTGAAAGTCTGCAGTTAAAGCACATCTTGTTTGATTCAATTCAAAGCCAATGTGGTGGTGAATAGAGGCCAAAATATGAAAATTCTGTCAATGTCCCAATATTTATGCACCTTACTGTATATATTTTTAAATTAGATTTGGTGCCTTAGGTACAAGAAATGATTGTGTTAATTTATTCATAGATTACCTCACTCCACTGCAGTGGTAACATGAGTATCCATACAGCTTCATGCAGACGGTCTTCCTGCAGCTTACTGTTGGCACCTACACCATGCTTTCCGCCAGAAACAGACATCACTTCCCTATATGCATGCTACAAATTAGCTTAGAAGTCTGGCTACACGCACACAAGATGGATCTTTTCAGTGCTTTCACAAGGTATCCACCCAGTTATGCCCATTTTACAGACGTAGAGATCCTGCCACACACAGAGTGAACAGGCTCCTCTCGTAGCTTTTTTTTTTTTTTTTTCAAGTAGAAATCACCATAATTAATCTAAAAACATAAAATCATATTTGCATACAAAAAGAAAAGACAAGTTCAGGTACAGTAATGCAGTATGTGGATAGTATAATTTGTGCACTTGGCGTACCTTAATGTTCTAGTGTTTGAGATACTGTACTCTCCACACTACGTGCTGGCTGGAAGTAAGCACCTGCATTGTTTCCCATGGTTGTCAGGGGACAGTTTACACTGAGACAGGAAACATGTACACTACCCTGCCCCCATGCTGGATCAGTCTATTTCCCAATTATCATGCAAATTAAAACAATGCACAAGCCTGTCAATAGGTTTTACTTTCCTTTTAAAAGCATAGCATAATATTCTATAAAATGTTATAAATCAATTTTATATAAACATGCATAATCCTATAGCATAACATAGAACAGCTACTAAATGAAAACAGATTCCCATTTTGAACAAACCTTATCTTCTCGTGGAGGTTTTCTTTCAGTTTCCTCACTTTTTCTCTCCAACTCCACTTCCATTCTTTTAATTTTCTTGTGAAGTTCATCAACCAAACTTGGTTTACTCTCCACATCTGACTTACTCTGCAAAAACACAGATATTTCAAATCTTAGCTTTGACATAAAGATAATGACGCTATTATGATGTATTCTGCACACAGAATTGTACATATAACATAGTAAACGCTGTAGACTGCGTATCTAACCTAAAGCACTGTATAGTGTACAGTATGAGTGGAAAATGGGATACAAAGATAATGCAATGGAAGAGACAGAGTGTAACCATGTTATAGTACAGTTTACATCTATTTTTGCTACACATAAAATATCGGGGTGTAGTCGTTATCCCAGCTGTCGGCGCTGGAATCTCGGCACCAGTCAGAATCCCGGTGTCGGTAGTAAGTATTGGGGTTAGGACTAGGCACTAGGGAGGAAGGGTTAGGGGAAGGGTAATATACTTACCTTCATCTGTCGGCATTGTGACCCAGACGAGATGCCAGTGTCGGCAACCCGTACCCAACCTAAAATCTGCACTAGCAATGTAACAACCATTTTTTGCTTCCTTCCTTACACAGTGGCTATAGTTTAATTCACAGACATTCCAGCACAATGAGAAGTTCAAAAGTAAGGCTGGGTACACACAAAGATTTTCTGTCCAACCATCCAACTAGTTGATTGGTTGGAATGAAAACCTGGTAAGGTATGGGAGTAAATGACAATCAGCAATCTGCTCCCAAATGCCGGAAAATGGAAAAATACTGTTGTTTGTTAAATGTTTGATCTAAACAATTTGTTCAAACTTATCTGACTGACCATTTACATCTGTTTTCTGCCATTTAGGAGCAAATTGCTGATCAACAGTTACTCCCATCAGTTACCAGGTTTTCATTTCAACCAATCAACTAGTTGGTTGGTTGGACAGAAAATCTTTACGTGTGTATGCACCTTTAGCCACATCTACAGTACAACACACATTTTAAACACTCACTTTTTCAATCCCATCCTGGCCATAAATACATAATTTAAAGATTGTTGACCATTTGTTTGGGAAAAAATGTTCAGCTCTACCAACTTGAGGAGTATGGTGGAGTTTCTTTTTTTCCAATAAAATAATTTAAAATTCACTGTGTGTACTGTCGTTATTTGAATTTTCTATTTACAGGGGCACTGCAGGTGACAGCAGGCCCTGGATGCCAGAGAATGCTGGCAACTGTAGTTCTCTAAGTGACAGCATAACCTGGCAGCCATTAAAATTGGGCATGGGGCTGTAGTGCACAGATAAATATAAATATCTTTATTATTAAAGAACATTTATTACCCCACACGCACAGCTACATAGGTATGGGAGGAGCACTAGTGCTATCGCAACGGAGCTATTCTTCCTAGCGCGAGACAAATTTCTATGGGTCCTGATCTCCCTAGGTCATAGTGTTGAGCGGACTAGGGCTGATTGGCACTACAGTAGAGGGAACCCATCCTGCTATAGTGGCATTATATGGGGACCTTACATCATTTATCCAACTGTACTGATTTAAAATTTTAGCAAAAAAAAAAAACAAAAAAAAAAAACAACAACATTGGAAGCACATTGCTGGCAGCTTGGCAACTCAGCCTCCAAATTACTGGACATCCAGCAAACCTTGGAAAATAGCTGTGATTTCCAGCAACTTGAAAGTCACTGAAAATATGCAACCTATTACATTCTTGCCTGGGCTGGCAGGAGCAAGGAGAGTGCCGCAGATATCACAGGATTCTTCACTCCTGCAGCACATTATGCAACAGCATGCTGCCAGAAAGAGTGAGCAAATAACCAGCAGAGCTGTGGTGAGCATGAGCCGATCTGCCAAACCGTATAAACTCAGGACCCAAGGCAAGTACACTTTTGGGACGGCGTAAAAGTACGGACATACCACTAAAAACAATTTACATCATGTGTCTGTTTGCAGAGAAATAGTTCAGCTCAACAGCTGCATGGTTGTACCATGTTATCTAGGTATGCAAGAGGCAAATATTAATGTTCTTCAGAAAAGTCCCAACTTACAAAAATAAGAATTAATGACTTGTAGCTGGCACTTGTAGTGGTTAAAAACAATTCAATCACAGAGTTTGGCAAAATATCCTGTAACCTCTGTATGGAAGCTAAAATTAACATTACAGCAGGAAAATAATCTAGATTCTGCAATATTTTTTAAATCTCACGTGTGCACATTGCCTTATTGCATATTTATACATCAGAGAAAGTGGCATATCTATTGGAAAACGGGATGTAGTTTGGAAGCCGACGGTTTAAATGTCGACCGCCGGCTTCCAGACTTTCTAATCCCGGCGTGGCACTAATGACAGGCGTCAAAAACTTGGCGCCTGTCATTAACCAGACGCCGGAAGACTGACACCCGGCGTACCGAATGAAGGAAAGCCGGGCGGCGGCAGCTGCGAAGGGGAGGGGAGGGTTAGGTTTAGCGCTCCCGGGGGTACTTAGGTTCAGGCTAGGGGAAGGGGGAGTTAGGGTTAGGCACCCCCGGGGGGAGGTTAGGGTTAGGCACCCCCCCGGGGGATTTAGGTTTAGGTAGCGGAGCATGGGGGGTTAGGGTTAGGCACCACCCCGGGGGATTTAGGTTTAGGCAGCGGAGCACGGGGAGTTAGGGTTAGGCACCCCTAAGGGAGGGTTAGGATAGCGATACTTACCTTAGGGAGGATCAGGATTTTCACCCTTGCCGGGCTGCCGCTGTCGGGATTTGAACCGCCAGCCATGCGTCCGGCGGTAATACCTACTACACCCTTGGAAAACATATCATGACTACCTTTCAGTGACAACGCATAAGCTAGTCATGTATGAAAATAAGAAGACACTACATGATTATCTGTCTAGGAGGTAGTTCTAAACTGTATTTCTCCTGGAATAAAAAAATATAGTGAAGCAATTTTCCATTACCTGTATGCTGCTTGTCAGCCGTTTTAGCCTTTTTTTCAATTCCTCATTTTCCTTATCTACTTCATCTTTTTCCTTTTGTAGTTTATTCAGGGTTTTTTGTTTGGCTCGCAGCTCCTGGTTTAGATTTCCAAGGTCTTCTGTGAGGTTATTCTCTCTAGTCTTGCCATTTTTCAGGGCCTCTTTTAGCTTTAGTTGTTGCTCATTTAAATCTTCAATTCGTGCCTGTAACGATAATATCATGTCTCTTCACAATTAAATTTGTCTACTTAAAATACCACAAAGGAATTAGGTTTTGGATTAAAACTCTGTAATCAGCTTTTAAGTTAAGAAAGGATAATGTAACAATTTTCATTTGCAACCAACCCAAGCACCATGGGACATCATTTGCAAGGAGTTGCTTAATGAGAGAATTTGCTTCAAATGAATTATTTAAGTCTTGTATCCATGAAAGGAATATCAATAAAACAAGCCAGACAACATAGGTTACTGAAATGCTCACCCCTGGCTACCTTATCGATTTAAAGATCAATATGGTGTCAAGTGGCAAAATAATATCTAAATGCAATGTAGTATGATTACATAACTGCCAATTCATTTGTAAACAAGCAGGTAATATAATGTGCCAAGACCTCAAAATTAATTACAATGATTATTATTTCTGATCATTGTGACTTCATAAAATAAGATGCTGATTGCCTATTAAATAAATAAAATAAATATTTAGTTAACATACTAAACAGAAGATATGGACATTAAAAAGTTAATCTGAGTGGAAACTCTAATACCTGATTACTAAAGGTCCTGTTTCTCCCAATTAGTAGAACCACAGAGTTCTAAAGCTATCCTTCAAAATCCATAGTAGTCACCAAGACTGTTTTTACCCCATCAACAGAGACAGAAGGGAAAGAAAAAAAATAAAATAAAAAAACTGCACCTTATACAATAGCAGCCTAATATTAGACCACATAAGTTACTACAAAATGTTCTCTTAACAAAATTGTATTTTTTTTATTTTACATTGTAAATTATTCAAGATGACCTTTATGGTACTTACTAATTTGTATTTCTTGTTTAGTTAGTGTCTTTATATGCAAGCTTTAGTTTCAAAAGTGAACCATCTCTTATAAAACAGTTTAGCGGTCATGCCTTCAGTCTCATTTATGTCTGTTTTTATGCAAGTGTTCTGTGTAAGCTCCGCCTAGTGCTCAGTCTGATATCAGGCTAATCTGAACCTTACAGACTTCCAATGAAGCTTCCCAATGCACCCTGGGTAGATGATAGTGCAGGTCTTCCATTTTAGAATCCTCATGGTCACCTTAAGAGCCAGACAACTACATCCACCCCTTTGTACCACTACCGGTGGTACAAATTCCGACTTACATTGCTATCATTGGATCTACTGACAGATCAGAAATTAGTCATGTTTGTATATTAATAGCCAGTACATTATATCACTGTGCAGTTTTTCATGTACAGTATGTATTTCATGTTGCTTACATACACTGTCATACCTCATACTGTACCTGTTGTATGTTTTTATGTTTACATTATGTTAAGTGCATATTGTAACTCCATCCCATTATTTGTTTATATTACAGTTTTACCAATACCTTCTATTACTGCAATAAACACTATTCTCCATATTTTCACACCTAGATCGGATTTATTGAAAAGTAATAGTGGTTACGCTGTCTGTCAACTTATACCTCAGGCCATAGGGAAGTTTAGGACTGAAAAGTAAATCATCATCTGTCAGCGAGTGAGGACTCACAGATCTACCACACTTCCAGCTTAGCGATCTTCCTATGACAACATGCAGTTTCTACACTGTCTACAATAGTGGCTGCTCAGCAATAGGAGTACTGTTATTTGACTTCACAGAAACTGGTCACACTGTTAGTGCAGCCACCTGCACGTCTGTCAAGCACTTTCTCAACAGTACCAAGACCCTGACTTCTTAGAGACTCACTAAACTGTCAGCGCAGTTACCTGCATCAAGCAAATAGCTCAGCAACATGTCACAGAAAACAATATCCTCATATAAAGCAAAGGTCCCAAACCTGTAGTTCCTCAAAATCCTCATCTGTCAGTAATGCAGCCATCAATGCCCGTACATACGCTGAAGCCACAAAAGTACAGGCCAATTTTGCAGAGCAAGAAATGCAATTAAAAATAGAGAAATCACTTTAGGAAGGAGAGAAAACACATCTGTAGGCAGAAAAAGATATGGAGAAAAACCACTGAGAGGCAATTATAGAGGAGCTTGCTGCAGAGAAGGAAACTGCAGAATCCATACCTGAAGCAAAGATATTGGAGGCTGCAGACTAACCCGATATAAAAAAGAACCATCAATGTACTTGGCTCAAAGCTTGGATCCTAAGATTCACGGCTAAGCACACCAGAATATGTACATCAAGTTTCTAAACCAATCAGCAACCCTCCACCAGTGCAAAGTATACAACCGATTCCATCAGTGAAACAAGCCTGATATGCTGTGCAGTGCAACTACAATACCAGCCTAGGCTCAGAGATCCAGTGCTGATTTTGAATTTTGGGGGGACCCCACAGTTTGTTTTCCTGTTTTTAACTATTTCAACATATCTTCAGCAAATCAAGCTTGCAAAGATCATAGTGGTCTGTGCAGTGCTTCAACTTGAGCTGATTGAAGGCGGGTTTGCAGCTGGATCTGCTGCAAAATATGGGGAAGAAATCCGACGGTTATCGACGGCTTTTAAATTACAGTCAAACCGATGCATAGTAAATGCTGTTTTTTATTTTTACTGCAAACCAACGTCGATCCCCTAAAGCTGGGTACACAGACAATTTTTTTCACGATTTAGCCGATTCCAACGGATCGGAACAACAAATCGTTCAAAATCGTCTAGTGTGTACCCACTATTTCGGATGTTGCATGCTCCCGTTTGGTCGTCAGGTCTTCCCTACAAGCAGCTCAACCTGACGATGCAGCCGACGACCCCATGCAGCAAGATGCATCAGGGGGCTGACATATCGGGCACCGGTTGGTCTAGTGTGTACCAGCCATCAGATATGTTGGATAGACATTTCAATTAGATGATTTGGAAAAGCGTTGTCTAAAAAAAGTACAGAAACAAAACAAAAACAAATCGCTTGGATGCTTGCCCACTCAAAGTATAATATATGCAAAAAAAAGGGGACCATCCTCACCTTTAAATCTTTGGTCTGTCTGTCAACGATCTGCTGAATGTTTAAATTTTCCTCCTTTTGTGCAGCCACAGAAATAATCTGCTGTTCAGCATGAGCTGTCATTTCAGCCCTCAGAGCCAGAAGAGCTTTACTTAAAGCCTGGAAAATAATAAAATACATTCAAGAAAACAGTCCACATGTCAAAAAGGATTTTTTGTATTGATTTAAATAGCCCTAAGAACATAAAATACAATATTGCAGTACCTCCACAAGTGAAAAGTTTTAATATAGTTCCGTAGAAACAGCTAGAACCTACGGTACCACATCACTTTCATTTAGATTTAAAACCAACCTATAGGGATTCAATTAGTCCCGTTACCTGAATGGGCGCCAACTGATCGCAGGTCCGCATACAATTAGCTCCGCTTATACAGGATTTCTTTTCAGGTCTCCTGAGACCAGAAAATAACTCACCATTAACTGTGCTGTTATTGGGTGATAATTGCCAGTTAACGCACAGGTACGTGAACTTATCATGGATACTGTGCGTTTAAACCCGTGTTTTACAGGCAAAACATCTTCTCCAGTTGAATTTGTCATTAGTTCTTCTATAGTGACTGACCTTCAAAAGGCAAGGCCAATACCTTTTGTTCTGTGCCCAGGTGTGCAACATATTAAAATAAATCAGATTTAAAAGTAGTACAACAACAACATCTGAATCCCATAACCATCTCTGTTTTTGGATTTATCCTATGCCTAAGGTATATAAACTTTCTAGCGTTTTACATATTACATACACATCTCTATTGTCTACTGGATTATGGCATGTCGAGTAGCAATGAACTCTGTATAGAGGATTGATACTTCTTCCGGCTGTTGAATTGCGTGTATGTAATTAAAGACATCGGACACTGAATGAATGGTCCCAACACAAAAGTTGAGTTCACCCTTTAACAGAAAATAAATAGATAATATGGACTTCTGTACAATAATAATTTTTTTAAAATTCAACAGTACATAACAAACAACCTATTTACCAGGGTAGTCAACATGCTTACTACAGTTTCAGCATATATTTTACAAGTTGCTCACACAGACAGAATACAGGTTGAGTCTCCCATATCCAAAATGCTTGGGACCAGGTGTATTTTGGATAGTGGAATATTCTGTATTTTGGAGTATTTGCATACCATAGTGAAATATCTTGGGAATGGGACCCAAATATAAACACAAAATACATTTATGTTATATATATTTTCCTTATACACAGCTTGCAGGTAATTTTATACAGTATTTTCAATAATTTTGTGGCTCAAACAAACTTTGTGTACATAAGTGAATTTGATGCATGTTTCATAAACACCTTATACACACAGCCTGAAGGTCATTTTATACAATATTTTTAATAATTTTGCACCTTAAAGTTTAAACAAAGTTTTTGTACATTGAACCATCAAAAAGCAAAGGTTTCATTATCTCAGTCATACTAAAAATATTCTGTATTTCGGAATATTTGGATATGGGAGACTCAACCTGTACTTAATTTATTTAAATGTTACCCTAGACCACAAGATATGAAATCAAAATATACTGTGAAACATGCATTACAAAACCAGTATACATTAGCATACAATGTAGTATTAGGAATCTGACCTGGGAAAGGTAACAAAGATAGATGGGTGTGAAAGGGAGTAAACAAATTACTTCAACATAGTACACAGTGTTGACAATAGTTATCGATGTACAGTAGTTCATTAAAGCATGGACCCATAGTATATGGATACAGCAGTGAGGGTCAATAGCTTACCACTTCTATAGTCCTGTATCCAGACATTTTAAAACACTAAATGCAATTACAAATCCCAAATTTAGAACTGACAGCTACCACAGACTAGAAGCAAAAACATTAAAGATATAAGTAACCCCAGTAAACATTTGATTAATTCCACTAAAGCTGTAAAGTATATAGGAATAAAATATACCAGCATAGGGATGGATGAGAAAAAACATCTGCTAACTCACAGATCAGTTAACCTAACTGACCCCAGTTCAGTGTCTTACTTCAATGACAATATCTGCTTCTCATGGATAACACTAGAACATTAAATAAACTTTCTCAAGGGAATTCAATTACAAGCAATCATAGATATTTGTATCTGCACATGATCGTGCTGAAGTTATAGGGTATGCTGCTTTTTATTACTTGAGTGCAGCTTGCCAATGATTGCAGCAATGGTGAATGGGATATGTACTCACAGGCTGCAGACAACTCCAGGGCTATGAATTCGGGCAGGTCAGCTGGACAACACAATATATATCTCTGGCCTGTAAACAGTTCTGATAAGTTCATTGTGAAACTGAATCTGGATCATAACTTATGTGCTCTTAGAGCCTCTCAGACAGGATTAGACACTTATTAGGAGTATTCCATGCTTGCTCTTGGAAGATTAACATCAAAGGGCTCATAGGCAGACCTTGTACATAATTTATTTCTTAAATTGAAAATAATGGTCTGTCACTTGTGGCCCCTTAGGTCTGTCAAATACAAGTGGTGGTTGGTTTTCTTTTTGGATGATCTTATTTAAATATAGTAGTTGTCACAAACTGGATCTCCAGAGTGAACTCCATGTAGGCCACGTCCATTCAAGACATCCCAAAATTCTTCATAGTATAATACTTGGCACTGTATGGTCAAAATAAAAATGTCTATAGGAATCCAAATAGACATATGTATTATAGATAGTGTTACATTAAGATACTTTGTAGACTCTTGAATATTGCAGCTCTGTATGTATTCTGAGCTGGATAGCATGTCAAATAAAATATTAGAAATACATAGTATAGTATATTCAATACTATTAGTGAAATAGTGTAAAAAGAAAAAATCAAATGCCAAAATAAACAGATGTATAGAAAACTAGTGTCCTTAATCCTGGAGACAGGGATCTGCTAAATCATTAGTAATTCATGCGCTTACAATAAAATATGTGTGTGATTCCAGAATGGAACCCGCTGGAAATTATTAAATGGAGAGATATATGAAGAATACAGGGGAGTTCAGAGCTATTGTGTGTTTTAAGCTGTTCTTGTGTTGATAAAAAGGGGATTTTGGGTACTTACCGTTGAATCCTTTTCTTTGACTCAGGTTGAAGGGAAACTGGATCATGGGGTTGTAGATGGGACTGCAAGGAGCTGGCACTTAACTAACTCTAATATTAACCCAAGCTCCTCCACTCTGCAACCCCATGACTCCAGTACAACTTCAAAAGTGCCTGGTAAGGAGAAGCAGCAACTCTGTGAAACTGTTATAACAATAAAACAAATTAACGGTTCCGCAGGGACCAACGTTGTCAAAAATACAATGCAACACGACTGAGCACGAGGGAGGGAATGCAGTGTCCCCCAGCCTGATTCATAGAAAAGGATTCAACAGTAAGTAACCACAAATCCCATTTTCTCTTTCATCAAGGCTGGGGGACACTGGACCATGGGACGTTCAAATGCCGCCCCCAGGAGAAAACATGAAACTTGTAAAAAAGAAAGCGTGAACGTGTGGACAGAGATCCAGGTAGCTGCGCGGCAGGCTTGTTCAGTTGAGGCCCTGTGACGCGACGTCCAGGAGGTTGCCACTACCCGAATATAATGAGCCCTGGCAGGTGCCGGCCGCCCAACATCAGTATATGACTGAGCGGATCCAACGTGTAATGGTCTGCTTCGTAGCTGGCCAGCCATGTTTCTGAGCATCATAGAGAACCAGTAGGGAATCCGTCCAATGGAGTGAAGTCCTGTCCAAGTAGATCCGCAGGGCCCGGACGACGTCCAACAGAGCTAGATCGTCCAGGTTCTGGGAAGTCCCTGTAACTGCATGCGAACGCACAGGCACGCCTGCGTTCGGACGACCACCCCCCTGTCACCACCCACAATTGGCACTTCCTGTTAATCAACATCCAAGGTCTCTGCGGGCTCCCTGCGTACTCTGAGAGAGCCCTTACCGTACCTGTTCGTGTATGCGCATTGCAATGCATACGCAGATCGCAAACATCTGCTCGCACCGGGCATTCTCTCATTTGCGTTGCTTGTTGAATCAGGCCCTTAGTACGTTATCCAAGTACCATCTCATCATACCATTCTCCTGTGCCAGTTCTGTGTCTGAAGTCACAGCGTATGTACTGAGTGCGTCATCCTAGTACAATCTCCTAGTGTCATTCTCCTGTGTCAGCCTTACATCTGGATTAACACAGTGTGTACTCATTACATTACCACAGTACAAACTTCCAGTATCTGTTTCCTTTGCTTTCCCTGTGATAAGTGTTCTTCCATTTCCCACTTGTGCCGGATACCTGACCAAAGGGCCGCAACCTACTTGCTGGCTGCAGCTTAAGCCCAAATTCCGCTTGGAGTGGTAACAGGTGAACACCTCTCAGTAGGTTAGATTCCTCGCCTTTGGTCAGGTCTAGCCAACATCCAGTACTAGTGTATGAGGAAGTCATTCATCCAGGCACCTCGCCTCCTGTTCCTTCCCCAACCTGTGTCCACGTCTTCCAATACCTCGGCAGAGGGTCAGCATAGCCTGAGCATGACACCATCGTAGGGATTGCAGAGTGCGGTCTGACAGAACCAGAAACTGAGCGGAGAGGTCCTCCATGCAACCCGACCAACTGCTGAGAATCTTCCACTGGAAGTCTCGTGAGTGGTAGCGGGCGTTCTGGATGGTTTAGAAGGTGGAGACCATCGTACCCAACAACTTCATGCACAGCCAGATGGACAGGAGAGGCACCAACAGTACCATCGTGACCAAATACTGAGGGCCCGGGCTTTGGACTCGGGCAGGAAGACACTTTGGAGAGATGTATTGAAGATCACTCCCAGAAACATCAGGCGCTGACAAGGCATCAGGTGAGACTTCTCGAAGTTCAGGATCCAGTCATGATCCTGAAGCACCTGCACTGTGCGGTCCAGATGGACCTGCAACTAGGAAACCGAATCTGCTTTCACTAGCAGATCATCCAAATAGGGAACGACTGTTCTCCCGTCCGCGTGCAGCAGGCTCGCCATAGCCGCCATGATCTTTGTGAAGACGCGTGGGGCTGTTGCCAAGCTGAATGGCAGGGCCTGGAACTGATAGTGTGCCTGGCCAACTGTGAACCTGAGTAGAGAGTGGTGATCCTATCAAATAGGAATGTGGAGGTATGCGTCCTTGATGTCGAGCAGGCCAAAAATGTGTTGCTCAACATTCCCTGGATCAATGATCGGAGAGATTCCATGCGATAACAGTCCACCCGCAGTCTGGTGTTCAAGGCCCGTAGATTCAAGATTGGGCGATAGGTGTCATTGGGCTTCCGAACAAGGAAGAGGTTGGAGTAAAATCCCCGTCGGAACCAGAATAATAACGCTTTCCAAAAGCAGAGAACTAATAGCCTGGTCCAAGGCCATCCTCTTCTCTGTGTCTCGAGGAAGGGGACGTTTTTGGTGGCAGATCCAGGAGGTCGATGCCTCGGGAGATGATGCCCCTCACCCAGGCATCGGCCGCCGATGCCACCAACCAGTCCCTAAATTGAAGTCCTACCCCTGATCGGACTGGGTGGGCAGAGACCAGTCAGGTCTAGGCTTAGGCTTCTCAGGAGCCTTGGCTTCCGAGTGCCTGTAGGCACCAGAAACCCTGCTGGGGAAAAACTGTCCCTGGGCAGCCTGACCTCTAATTGATGCTCCCACTCAAAAGGAGGAGCGAAAAGGTTGGAACAGTGGACCCCGCTGTTTTTGGGCCACTACGGCCAGGAAAGTGCTTTTCCCTCTGGTGGCTTGGGCAATGATGATATCCAACTCAGAGCCAAACAGAACACTCCTACAAAAAGGGAGAGATTCTAAAGAACGCTTGGATTCAGCATCGGCCTCCCAGGAGTGGAGCCAGAGTGCCCTCCAAGCTGAGACGGCTGTAGCCAAAACCCTGGAGGACACCTGAGCACCGTCCTGGATGGCCTCGCACACATATTCAGCTGCCCCATGAAGCTGTTCAGCCAAATCCAGTAAAGCATCTCTGAACAAGTCACCCTGAACCAGTCTGTAGGCCCATGTCTCCATGGCCTGAGCGACCAATGCGGAGGCCAGCAAAGGGCAAATAACGTCCCCTGAGCCAATAAAAATGGACCAAAGGCAGCCTTCCAATTTTTTTATCCAGCGGATCCTTGAAGGATGACGAACTCTGTACTGGAAGTGCAGTGTGCTTGGCCAAACGTGCCATTGCCGCATCAACCTAGGGAGGCTTTCCCACTTGGCAACCTGTACTGGTGGGAGCGGGTAAAGGGCCACAAACTTGCGAGGGATGGAGAACGTCTTATCTGGCGCCATCCATGCCTCCTCGACGTGATCCAAGAGGTCAGAGGAAGCTGGGAAACAAACAATCCTCTTATGCCTACACTTGAACGGTCCCACCGCTGCTGCTTGGGTATCCAAGTGCAGGCAGTCCAAAGACTGCCTCACCGCAGTAATGAGGTCCTCCACACCTTGACCCAAAAGGGGCTCTGGATCCTCCTCCTCGGGGAAAACCTCCTCCTCTGGAAGTTCCCCCTTCGGAACCTGAACCCTGGAGGTAGGAAGACGCTTATGAGCCGTGCGGAGCTTAGCATCCTCAAAGAACCGTTCCATATAAGAGTAAACCTTCTTGAATCCCGCCATTGTGCACTCCATGGTACTAAGCCAAAGTGGATCGGGCCTGGGTGGGGGACCCCAACGGCTGCCAGCGGTAACTGCACGATAGGGACAGGCCACGTGAGCCTGTTCTTCCTGCTAAAGCACCATGAGCTTCATCAAGTCAGAGAGTGACAGTCCCATAATCTGAGCCCATGCCGAAAGCGGAAGCGGCACCACCTGACACCTGCGCGCAACTAGGCCACATCTGACAGTCCACGTACAGCACACCGGAGTCTAGCTGTCCACATGGTAATTTCACATGACACTGGGCACACGTAAAAATTGCCATAGTAGGGGTTTAGACCTTGACGGGCTTTGATTTGTCGTCATATCTGCCACGCGGTTTCACTAACCTGCCGACGTAGGTAGCCAGAACGCAACAGAAATAAATAAAATAAAGCAGGTCACTGAGCACTGCCAAACTCCCAGACAGGCAATAACAATAGACAAATCCCCAGCAGAGGAGAGAAGCTTGGTCCCTGTCCTTCCACAGAGGCAGAAGCGATGGCTTCTTCAGAGCCGAGCAGCTTCCTACGCAGTGAGGAATTGTCCAACTGCTGCCGTGGAGCCAGTGTTGATAGGTTCCGCCACCCGCTATGCGTGACATCGACAGCCTGCGCCTGCCAAGTGTTACTCCCCCCTCCGGAGAAAACACTTGGTATGCCCTGGAAACGGGTGGCCTGTATCTGGCGCTCTCCCCACAGAAGCAGCCTCTCAGATAGCCCAACAAAATGGCGCCACCATATTGTACAGCGCTGACCCCCTGCGCCCTCTACCAGGGTGCGGGTGCGCACTGTCCCCGGGCCCAGGTGGCCTCTGATGAGATCGGAGTGCTATGGGCGATGCCGCCGGTTAGCGCACCACCTCCTCCGCTGCGGCTCCCACAGCCGCTGCTGTAAGGTAAGGCCTGAGTGGCATTTAGGGGGTATGTGCAGAGGTTTGGGTGGCTTGTGGGTAGGCCTGAGGAAGTCATGTGGGGGAGTTTTGTAGAACATCTGAAATCTCAGAACATAATTTTCTAGGTGTGAGTGCTGTGGAGGGAGAGTAGAGCGGCATGTAGTAACAATTTGAAGAAAGCAAGGTACATTTTGGGATGAATGTGGGTGTGCCATGATTATTCTGGGGCCGTTTTTAATTCTTGAAATTAAGGGTAATGTGTGGCCCTTCTGAAGATTAGAGGGCTTTGCGTATGGCCTTTGAAATATATACAGGTGGTCTGATATCTATACTTTCCATTATTACAGGATCAACACATTTTTATTTTCTCTCTAGTTCAGCTTTAACAACACTAACTATATTGTGAAAGACTAAGGCCCTCATTCAGAGCCGTACGCTCTGAGCAGAGCGCACGCTCTGAATGAGGGCCGTCCTCCATAACTATGGAGCGTCCTCCTGGACGCTCGTATAGCTGTGGGTCACCACCCACAGCCTATACGAGCATGCAGTTTAATGGCCGCGATGGTCTTGACCATCGCGACCATCGAAACTGCGAGCCGGAGCCTGCAGTTGAGGTTTTCAACCGCAAGGCCCGGAGTGATTTTGTCTCTATCAGAGCCAAAATCACTCCCACTGACATCACATGCTCAGTGCAGAACATCGACCCACTTGCGAGCGGACAGCCGCTTGCGAGTGGGTCTGAATCAGGCCCTAAGACTTTTTTTTTTTTATAATGATTTCTCTAGTATTTTCCTTTGTACCAAGAGAAAATCAGTTTTCATCATGTTAGGTGAAATACCTTCTGCTGCTTTTCCTTGTGGATTACTTGATTTTTTAGACGTTCTACTAGATTCTTCATAGTTGCAGTTGGAGCTCTGGAATTTGCCTCTTTCTGAGACTCTAGTTCGGTGTTAAGGTAATGAACTTCCTTTTCCATCTCAGAGAGGCGATTTCTTAGCTCTTCGGCTTCACTCTTATGTTGTTTTACTTCCACAATATAATTTTCTTCAAGCCTAGGTTTAATAAGAAAATAAATTAAATAAAATTGCTAACCCAAAACATATCCTAATACCAAATTTCAAAACCACTATAAAACAACTTTCTCCATACTCCCCTAGTACGCTATATCCATTTCACAAAATCTGCTGCCTGCTTTTTGTTTTAGCCATCCTAAGAAATTAGCAGAGGAAATATAATGTATATACTGCACCATTGTATATGTAGAACAGAGTTGGTCAGTAGGAAAAGACCATATAGGATGTATGTAAGGATCTTTCCATAGAACAGATAATATGCTTGATTTTTATTTAATGCATTCTAGAGCCAAACACATAACTCTCTGAAATAAAAATTTGTCTACTATTGTTTTCTGCAATATATAAGTGAACAGAACATAGCCTAGGGCAGCAATTTCAGTGCTATTGATAATATTCTAGAGAGAAGTGCAGTAGCAGGGCACTAATGCGCTCTAGGCCAGTCCTGCAGACAGCCATCCACAGAACATGTGATGCCATGGAAGAGGAGGATGACCACAGGAAGAGGAGAGCCTTAAGCCGGGTACACACTAGACTATGTCATCCGATCCAGGCAGATCAGATGACATATCGGGCACATCGTCTAGTGTGTACACGCTATGACGCTGACGATGTGCACTCCCACTTGTCGTCAACGACTTTGCCTGTCAGTTAGCGAGGGCCATACTTCATGCTGTCGTATGCAGCAGCATGTCCCCCGCCGTCGCTGCTAGCATCGGTAAGAGTGTATGTACTTGCTGATGTCAGTACCCCGCCAGGTTCCTTCGCTTACGAGGTTGGTACACACAAGACATCGTCTACAGTTTACCGGCCTTAAGGAAGGCAGCAAAGTACTGTTCCAGGCATGGTGCCACCCCTTGGCCTTAAACAGAGGTAAGCAGCACAGTTTTTAATCAAGAGCCTTACATCACTACTCTGGGCTGTAAAGGGATAATGTTTATTCCACTATCCAATAGTCTGTGATTCCTTTATACCTCCTCACATCATTACACTGCCCTAATTAACCTAATTGCCAGCAGACCCATTGAATTAAATACTTTGCACTGCTGTGAACAGTCAGATGATCTGATTGGCTACAAATTGTTCAAGCTTTGTCCACTTTAAAAGTCGACGTCCTGGAATAGCAGGAAATGACAATGGAATGCTACAAGGCGCTCTGAAGAGAAGAAAAATGCATCTTACAAAATGAAAAGAACATGGTGTGCTCATTCTGTCCCTTGTGGGAAAAGCCCCACAAAGCATAGAGCACAGTAACACACATAAAATTAGGTCAGGGATTTCTATTTTTCTAATTTATACTGACCTATAAAAGATGCTCTCACAGGACTTGTTCACATAAACAATTGGGACATATGCAGCAGTTTAGCTGGATAACGGACAAAGGGTTTCTTAAGAACAAGCCTGTACAACTGTTATATCAACCAGAGAATAATAAACAAAAATGTTATAAGTGTAACAGGGGATTTATAAAAGTGCTAGTGAAGACACATACACAAGTACTTCATAACCATCCATGTATTTTCTTAGTATAAATGTGTATACAGAATCTTAAATTAAACAATTTAAGTAATTGTATCATACATTCCTACAATAAAACCTGATGTATTACTCTTAGGAGGAGATTCAATTAACAAGAGGTCCCATATGAGCTTTGCCAGATACGTCACCGTGGGACATTGCTGGAATGAAACAATGCTTATTTTTACTCGTAATACCCAGAAGTGCACACAGGAGCATATCGTGCAAGGGCGGGCTCCTCTGGGCATGAGCTGGTTACACATGTACAGAGAGCTCCTCTCCAGCGTCAGCACAGTAGAGCGAAATTACATGCTCTCTACAGGTCCTCCAGCAGATATTTATCACAGAGATGCTGAATTTATATCATAGATACCATACTGTGACCAGGGCCGTAACTAGGGTGGTGCGACATGTGCCATGGGACAGGGGGCGCTGTTTGGGCCTGTCAATTTTCTGTTTATTTTCATCCTCACTTGTAGCTTCTTCTTCTTTTATCCCTAGCATCTCCTGGCCTCCCCCATCTCTTCCCTGGCCCTTCCCCATGAGGCCATGGCCGTTTTTTGGGTGCGTGTCTTATGTCACTATTCGAACAATAGGGGGGCGCCAATGCTCTTTCTGGCACAGGGCACCAAAAAGTCTAGTTACGGCTTGACTGTGACAATCTCCTAGCGAGAGATAAAAGTCCTGCACAAGTGAGATTTTTACCATATTGATTAGTCCAGACTTGTCCCTAGAGCTATAGAAGCAGATATTGAGATTCAAACTGGTTTAAACAGCTTTGCTATTATCCAAATAATTCGTAATAGAAGGGGACCATTGACTATTACTGTTCATATTCTATATAAGAGCAGGGGTGGCCAAAACGTCGATCGCGATCGACTGGTCGACCGCAAACATGCAAACAGTCGATCGATGTGGACGTCTGGGAGCAGCCAGCAGCAGCCAAAAAGAGTCAGGCAGATCCTAATTGGCTGCTGCACCCAGGACCGGCGCAATGTGCTTAACCGGCCATGCGCCGCAGGGAGGTGCCAGGCTGGAGAGGCGCCGCTGCCTACTCCATTAGCTGGGCGCCTGCTGAGATTTTGTTACACGGCAGCTCCTTCCCTAAAGCGGCACCCTGAGGCTGGAGCTCACACCAGAGCTCCACCTTCCGGCTCCCTCAGTGGGTGAAGGGAGAGACGTCACAGTGCTCAGCGCGAGGAGCGCTGATGACATCGGGCGCAGGAGCGGGGATTCCAGTAAGTATACTGCTGTGTGTGTCTATGCGTAAGGGGCTAGGTGCACTGCATAAGGGGCACTGGAGAAACTGCATAAAAAGCACTAAAACTGGGGCACAACATAAGGGGCACCACTACTAGGTGCACTGCATAATGGGCACTGGAGAAACTGCATAAGAGGCACTAAAACTGAGGCATGACATAAGGGGAACTACTACTGGGGGCATTACTATTGTGGGCATTGCAAAAGGGGAACTACTGTGGGCATTATGTGTATAAGGGGCACTACTGTGTGTCGTAAAGTGTATAAGGGACACTACTATGTGGTGTGATGTGAATCAGGGGCACTATGTGCGGTGTAATGTGAATAAGATTGTTCTACTAGACAAAGTAGGTAGTGTTCTTAAAAGCGCTCATAAGATAAAAATAATAAATTATACTCATAACAGTCCTTTTAGGCTTGTCGTTCTCTTGAAATGATTCCTCCTCAGGCAATATACAAAACAAAAGAGACAAAAGAGGACATCTGTGTAGAATAGTTCGAAAAGTTCATTGATGTTTTCATATAAACAAAGTGTTCATGGGAAGTGATTTCTTTCTATATGGAAAGGTGACGTACCACACTCACATGGAAATGGATATATCTAAGCTCCAAAAGGTATCTTTATATTTTGGGCAAAATATACTGTAGTACATTGTATATAGAGCCGTCCGGAACAGTCTCCAAAGAAACAAGATGTACCCGAGTACCTTACTGGAAGTGCGATTCCTTACCACCCCCAAAATATCCTTATTGGTGATGCACAAAGTCCTCTCATAACCAACGCGTTTCGATCTATTGATCTTTTTCAAGATCTTTTTTCTACACCTTGAAAAAGATCAATAGATTTTTCTTTGGAGACTGTTCCGGACGGCTCTATATACAATGTACTATAGTGATTAACAACTGTGCCAGGATATTGTGGAAATTCTGCTTCTCCTGAACCTTTTGGATTGTGTGCCTACATTTACGTTTTTAAATCTTTTGTGGACTTGAATAAATACTGAAAATTGCCTGCTGGTTAATTTTGGAGACATAATAAGGAATATAAAGAAACCTTGATGTGCTTCATGCTGTGTTTGTCCAAGTGAGTTGGGTGCGTGTCCCAGTAAAGATACCTTTATGTATTTTTCCCTACCATTGTTAATGTGAGTAGGGTATGTCTAATCCCACCGTTTGGTCGCATGTTGAGCTAGTATATTTTGCCCAAAATATAAAGATACCTTTTGGAGCTTAGATATATCCATTTCCATGTGAGTGTGGTAAGTCACCTTTCCATATAGAAAGAAATCACTTCCCATGAACACTTTGTTTATATGAATACATCAATGAACTTTTCGAACTATTCTACACAGATGTCCTCTTTTGTCTCTTTTGTTTTGTATATTGCCTGAGGAGGAATCATTTCAAGAGAACGACAAGCCTAAAAGGACTGTTATAAGTATAATTTATTATTTTTATCTTATGAGCGCTTTTAAGAACACTACCTACTTTGTGTATTGAATGCTTTAATCCTTCTTGTATTTGGGCAAGATCTGGTAGAGATTTTTTAAGCTGCTCTCTCTTGCGCCCCATTTGTTCCAATATCTTTATTTTTAAGATTGTTCTACTGTGTGGCGTAATTTGAATTGGGGACACTATGTGTGATTTTGTAAGGACAGACCCCACGCCCCTTGCTGCAAGGCCATGCCCCCTTTTTGCATACCCCACCTCCTTTTTCGGCTCGTTAGATCACGAAAGGTTTTTAGCTTTATAAGTAGATCACAGAGGCCAAAAGTCTGGCTACCCCTGGTGTACAGTGTTTGGGCCCAGACCTTTTTAGACACCAGTTTCCCTTTTCCATGATGGAAGCCCAGTACAATAATAGTAATTAACAAATCAGCCACTTGGTATTATTTAGCTTGTAGAGGTCTATTTAATGTCTCACAGTGAAAAACCTTGCAAACATGGTGATGACCTCTATAATTCCTCATCAATAAACCGGTTTTATGCCTGGAAAATTAACATCCCTAAATACTGTAGATGTAAATAATTTTTTTTCACATGAGAATCCCGGAGCTGAGGTATAGGAATTTGATTCAGTTGTATAGCCATATATAAAAGTTGTTTTTATCAAGCTTGGATTCTGAGAAGTGTATCTAGTATTAAGTGGGAGCTGAATCTATTCCTGCTGGATATTGCTTATGAATAGTCAGTATTTATCATAACTGATCAGTGGTTCTCAACTCCAACCCTCAAGTACCCCAATATACATGTCATGTTGTGAGGACTTCTGGCTTTGGAAGCAGGTGTGATAATTATAATCCTAGCAATATAGACAAACCGCTTGTGGCAACTGCCACTCTAATGGATGGAAATATTTTGCAGCGAAACCCCTAAGTTCCAAACAGAAAATACAGATAAATGATTTACAATTGTACATAGGAATAAATTATTTACACTTGTACATAGGAAATTAACTTCTAGTAAAAGCCCATAAGTCTTAAATATAACACATGGGCCACACTCAACTGCAATCCTTTGTATGTTATGTGGTGGGACAGCAAATTTTAAATTTTATTTTTTAATTCTGCATTTTGTTTTTCATCTATTGCAGTTTGTTATTGTTGTTATTGTTTATGTTCCTTCTAAAAATGTCTACCTTGACTATAGCACATCTAACCTGCTTTACATAGGTAAGTGAGAAGGTTCCACCCATGTATGAAATATAGTTTCACTTTCTGATGCTGATCATAGAAAAAAAATCCTCTGACCAAAAGTGATCAAATATTTAGGGGCACAAATAACCTAATATGGCCCACATAGGTCATCGGGGTTAGGCATGCATAGTCTGTAAAGTGTGTCACAGTAAGTTTCTGCATCTCTTTTTTGAGCAATAGGTCACCTCCATAAGCGATGGTATGCATTCACCTATGAGTGACCTAAACTAGAACATGAGGGGTCATTATTAATACCCATGAACAAACATTGGTCACTGCCAGTCACCGCTAGAAGGCAAATATTCTGCCGAGTATGACAAAGATTTTTAGAATCTTGATGAAGGTCAGAGTCAGGACACCAGTGATGTATTTCTAATGTTTCCATTAGCAGACTGAACGATTACGACAATCGTTTCACAGTCTGTGCAGTGCCTACACTGTGCAGTGCCTACAGTGCAGGCACCCTCCCTCATCCCCGAACATGGCCAATCTGTCGTTATCGGCAGATTAACCAGCATGTTCGGGCGATGATGGATGTCTAAAAGGACCAGCTGGAGTGTGCATCGCTGGTCATTTTTGACATTAAGCTGCCCGATTTGTGCCCAATTAACAAGCGATTGATCGATAATGTTGTTATCGTTCAATTGCTCTGTTTAATCGGTTAGTGGATATCCGGATTAACTGTAAATTTGTCTACTGAATGTATAAGAAACAATAACTCTCTTTCTTAAAGCAAGGGAAACTACCCATAACTGTCTAGGGTGTTGTTCAAATAATTTCCCCTATCTATCTAAATTCAATTCACATAATTTTTTATATGAAAATAATGAAAGCTAATTCAGCTTACGATCTCAAAGGTTCCCTAATGTAATAGCCCGCAAGCCGGCGCCGCTTCAGGAATACATGTCAGTATGCCTATATTTTTAAAGCAGCAAGCATGATAAAGGATAAACCAAGCTGGTTTATCCTTTTACATACTTGATGCTTTAAAAATATAGGCATACTCTCATGTATTCCAGCAGTGACGTCGGCTCGCAGGCTATTACATTTAGCCCCAAATCTTCAGTATTGAAATCAGAAGTTTCCTGGACCACCAGGCACCAGGGAAAAGTATGCCTCCAATGGCTTTAATTTGTATCTTTAAATAAATGTTAGTCCCTGACTTGCTGTTGAAGGACCCCTATAGCTAAAAATAAAATAATTTATATAATAGAATTCCTAACAACATACACAATACCTGGAGCTCATTAACATATTGAGAACAGATCATAGAATGTAGGTAACAACAACATTAAAAGGTAAATAAGTTAGTTCTACCTGGCTTTGCTGGTTTCTAGCTCATTTATTTTTGCCATATGTAATTGCTTCTCCCTGTCCAGTTGTGATGTGACATTCTTTAGTTTGTTGGAAAGTGAAGCCAGTGAGTTGTCTTGTTCAACAACAGTCTGTTGCATTTCCGCTAAACGCATTAGCTGTTCACTCGATGGGATTTGTAAAGTAGGTTTCTTCATCAGGTCCTATGTCATAATGCAGCAAAAGTTTGTTACATTGTTATAATAATTAAAAAAAAAATACTATTGGAACCTACGGTATAGTATTTTGCTGTAATATTACCTTAACTGTTTAAATATTAAAAGGGTTGTGGACTTCTGCACAACTCTCTCTCTCCCTCTCTTTGGGTCTGATTCAGAATTATGAGCAATTTAAATAAGCAGCAAAAAGAAAGGTGCAATTTGCACCTTAGCAAGAGCACGTTGGTGGGGCAGATTTAAAATGTGCAGAGAAATGTAAAGCTGGTAATGGTTATGTTTTATCTTAATTCTAATTTTCAGTGTAAAAACAAAGCTGCCCAGTATGTGTTCGCTACATGAAAAAGCAGCCAGTACTTTCCCTGCATGCAATAAATTAAATGTATTTTTATTCCTTGCATAGAAACATGGTTTGAGCCAAGAGCAAATTGCTCCTTATTTGCTCCTTTATTTGATTTGCTACTAGCCCTGATACAGACCCATTACAGTATGTCCTTCTGCTGCCATGTAGCAATAAGAGTAGGATATCATCAGAGTAGTACAGATAATTAACTGGTTAAGATGTTTTTCATGTAGATAACTAGAACTTTTGCCAAAGTCTTAAACAGATTACTGTAGGTGGAATAAAATCAATGCAAATATGATGGTTTACATAAGGGTTTTTCAACCTGTGGTAAGTGTGCTGGAAAGGGTATGAAGTCCCGGCGGCTGAACAAGTTCATATCCTGACACCGGCAGCCTGAAGGGAGAAGATCCCGACAGGGCAGGTAAGTACCCTATCCCTACACCTCTCCCCCCCTAACCCTCCCTTAGTGGTGCCTAAACCTAAACTCCCCCTAACCTCCCCCCAGTGCCTAACCCTAACCTCCTCCCAGGGGTGCCTAAACCCCCCTTAACGCACCCTAGTGGAGGGCCCAACTCTCCTCCCTAGGGTGCTTAACTCTAATCTCTCCCCAAAAAAACCTAACCCGCTACGCTCCCTAAACCCAACCCTCCAAAACAGTTTACTAAATATAACAAAAAATAGAAACACCAATAGGTGCTGGTAACCCAATGAATTATAGCTGCTGTGGATAAGGTAGCCAACACACTAGAAACAAAAAGTAAACTATGCTGCAATCTGAATTATAAAAGTATTACACCAATTACAAATAAAAAATAAATTGCTATTATGGAATACAATATTTATTATTCAACACATGCATAATAAATACTGTACACACGAACTTCCTAATAAAAAAACAAATAAAACATCAGTATCTGACATGCATTAGAAATATGGCAACAATTTGCTCTGTCCAAAACTGCTAAATATTTAGAATTAGAACATGGTAGCAGTAGCATATTGGAAATAATGTGCAAGAGAAATAAAGTCAGTAATCCAATTACACAGAATGGAGAAGAATTTTCAAATAAATGAGGAATCCTTGGATATTTAACTAACTAGATCCACTCGCCTGATATCCACCACAATGGTTTAATCCCTTATATGGTCACAAATGTTCCTTACTCCAGATGTAATATAATAAGAAAATAATGTCTCCAAAACCAGCTCTTATTGCTCCCCAGTGCGAGACTGGGCTGTATTCATAATCACTGGCTCAGTACATCACATCTGTTTTAATGGCTCATTGTAGGAGCGAACCTTCAAATACACTATATTTAAGATAATCCTCACTGTTGGTCATATTTACAATATGCACTGATAACTAATTTAACATACTTCATCAGCAATGAAAACTAGTGATTATCATTTAAAGTAGTGTAAATAAAAAAATAGGTCACCATCTAACCAAATCCGACTAACCTGAATGGTAGAGTCAAAATCTGACCATACCAGTGTGTAGCCAAATCATCCACAGATTAAAATATTCAGTTACTGAACTGAACAAAAGAACTACACAGTTTGTAGCCAGCTTTAACATGGACAGGATTGCTGGGAATGTTATTTACTAAAAGATAGAACTTGCTGGGATAAGTAGTACAACAGGTAAAAAAAATATTTGAAATAAAAAAATACAAACCAAGGCAGCCTCCTTAAATTTGCTAATGGAGGCATCTGAATGCAGGTCTAACTTCTGATGCAACACTTTCAGATCCTCTGTATGCTTTTTTGCACTCTCTTGCTGCTCCTATTAAAATAAATGACAAATATAATGTATGATGTTTATATTGTAATGCTAGAAAATCAGTGGAGACAAGCAAATATAGGGCAGTATTCAATAAGTTTCGCGCCCGCGGAAAATTTTAGCCTACATGACCTTCCGCAAACATTGCGTGTTTTGGAGGCGGAAACTTATGGTGCGCGTCCCCACTATTTGCCGTATTCAATTCCAAACCATGCGGGAAACGGCAAGCGGCAAAGTCAGAACAGGCAGAAAGTGCTGTCAGAATAGGGGAAGTCAAATTTGGGGTACTTGAAAATGGGTGCTAGCATCTTTTTATGTCTCTAAAGTCAACTTTTAAAAAACGTGAAAAACCACCCTCATACATGCACCTGCAATCTCAAAAACACTTGGCCCCTCTTTACAGCACCCCAAGAAGTCTATTTGGCTAATTTTTATACTTGTTCCCCCACTTTTTACTTTTTCACCCCCAAAATGAAAGTACTTTTTTGGGGTGTTCTTAAGATTTTTCTAAGGTTTTTTGACACAGTTGTCCTTTGGGGGGCTGTACCAAAGGTTCTGCGTGGTTGTCCCATGTTTGCACCCCAAAATAAAAATGTTGCACTTCTTTTCACCTGCTATTCAGAAGTGAATCTTTTTCGCCTATTACATTGCACTGACTTTCCGCGTAAGCGAAAACCGTCTAGAATTGAATACGGAGATAAGTTCCAACCACGTGAAAAGCCCCGATCGGCGATACTTTTCCGCGGAAAACGGCTTTTCGCTTCCAATTGAATATGGCCCATAGTTGATATACAGTAAAGCTACACACACTAGACAATATACTGGACAATTTGTCGTTTTGAGGCAAATTGGATCGACGAATCGTCCAGGGTGTATGCACTATTGCGCACTCTCGTGCATCGTATCTTCATATCTGCCTGTAGTGCAGACCAATCTGAAGATCCAGCACCATGCTTCTGGATGCGGCAGGGGAACAAGATATCGGGTGGTAGCACACCAGATCGTGCAGTGTGCACAATATATTGTGACGTCGCAGGGTACACACATCGCCTAGTGTGTACCCGACTTTACTTTTTAGCATCGATAAAAGAAACAGCAGGGCTTGATATGGTGTAATGCCATAAAGATGTTATTATCAGTGATCAATTATTTCTGCCATACAATAAAAAGGTAATAATTATAATTACTAGTAAATAATAATTATCATCACCATTATTACAACTTACTCAAGTTGTTTGTTTGCTGTGCTGTGCCACTATGGTTTTTCATGCTTAACAGTGAATGGGTTTTTTTTGTCTTTGCACAGGATCTGGGCACACTTGCTTGGACACCAGGACTTTGGGCCTGATTCAGACCCACTCGCGAGCGGCTGTCCGCTCGCAAGTGGGTCAATGTTATGGACTGAGCATGCGCACGACGGAGGGAGCTCCGTCGTGCGCATGCGCCAGACGCGACGAGCGAAGGAAAGTCCTTCGCTCGTTGTGTCCGATCAAAGGGGGCGTGCTGTCAATGTTGATTGACAGCACGCCCCCTTTGGTGGGCGTGCCGGGGGCGTGCCTCCCTGACGGGGGTGTTCCCACGGGAACGCCTCCCGTCAAAAGCCGGCCCACTGACATCACTAGTGATGTCAGTGGGAGTGATTTTGGCTCTGATAGAGCCAAAATCACTCCGGAGCTTGCGGTTGAAAACCTCAACCGCAGGCTCCGGCTCGCAATTTCGATGGTCGCGATGGTCACGACCATCGCGGCCATCACAATGCACGCTCGTATAGCCTGTTGGTGGTGACCCACAGCTATACGAGCGTCCAGGAGGACGCTCCATTTTCATGGAGCCCGGCCCTCATTCAGAGCGTGCGCTCTGCTCAGAGCGTACGGCTCTGAATGAGGGCCTTTATTCACTGACAGTGAATAATAAGAATAATAAGAAAAATGCAGTAACAGCTGAAATTAAAAAGCTCCTGTAGAAATATAAATAATTGGATACTGTTTGCAATTTTCTACTCCTAAGCATCTGACGTGCCTCAAAATGGCACTTAGAGTACATGTGCAGCAGTTAAATACAGACGATGTCCGTAGAACTGTATCCTACTGTGGCTGTACTTCACGGTTTGCTGTAATATACCTTAGAGGATCAGGGCCTCTCTACTTGTTCATTCAAAGAAAATTACTATGGCAAGTAAATGATTTGCAGAGTGTTTTGAAAGTGCCTTCTTTTACTAACCATGATATTGCTACATAGCTGGTATCCCCACTGACTTATGCCCAGTTAATTAATACATGTATCACTGTGTTATTTTAAAGGTTGTGAAAGCTGTTAAGACAAAACTGCCCTAGTAAATAAATACTGTATATAATACAGCTGCAAAATATCTTGAGCCGACATGTTATTCTATATTATTCTGGATGAATTCCAAAGACTGACATGCTGCTTTGTTTCACTGTAGTAATCATCAGTAAGGGCTCTCTGGAGACAGAGAGCAAAAATAAAAGAGGAACAAATAAAACACATTTTTTAGCTTACGAAAACATTATTTTGTAGATCTGTTCCTGATTAGTAAAATGGTATATATCTGGAAGATACAGTGCTGGGGTGTCACATAGGGGAATACGAGTATTTTGTCTTTACACTATAAATTGGACTTTAGGAAACTGTTACATTGGAGACTATAGCAGACTCCTGCAGATTTGCCAATTGACCACAATGAAGCAGACTAAATCTTAAGAGACCACTAATTACTTAAGTGTACGTCCTTGCCTAGACACTGTGGACACAGTTACCTTGCAGGCTGAATCAATATTCATGAATTGCAATAAATGTACTAAAAATCTGTGACATCTCTGAGGCACTACAATGTTGTACCTGAATACTCGAATTAACCACTGAAATGGCTTCCTTTGTGTGTAGGCAACAGGTGTAAATACTATTGTTGGATATGATCTACTTAGGAATAAGGTGTAATTTATATAGAATGCATGTATGAAGGCTATTCTCTTTTTTACACATACAGTAATTCCAACAAATAATTCAGGGTCAGTAACACCTGGAGCTGTATAATACCTCTCTTGCTTTAGCCAGAAGATGCTGGTATTTTTTCAGAACGTCTTCTTTTTGATTAAGGCGAGCTTGCATATTTTCAATAGTTTGATGAGAAACTTTCAAAGCTTGGCGTAGCTCTGAAGCCTCAGGTAACTCTGACAGTAGCTTCTCTTGGTCTACAACTGCAGGCAAGCGAAGTCTCAATTCATTTATTACTTTATCACGGCTCAACACATTTTGTTCTGCTGTCCAGAGCAGAGATTCCTTCTGTTTAACTCTCTGCAGAAAGAAATAAAAGTAAGGCCTTTGATGCATTTATGCAGATATGGCAATCTAATAAAACATTTAAGGCATAAACTGTACAGCCTATTAACGTAAACAGTATTCTATAGTAAACATTATTTAAAATCTGCTGTCATTTGAAGTTTTGCAGTTATGCAAGTCTGAAAGGCTCTCAGTTGTTGCCATTAACCCTAAGACAGCGACAGGTAGTTTGCGAATCCTACTATAACTACGTCATGATAATTTACTGATGGTCTTTGCAGAATAACTGCAATAGAATGGAGACTGTGAGAAAGCATTATGATTTTGCAATATGTTTGCCATTCAAATCATCACGGTCTATGGTCTTTACTGGCAACCACTAACATAGAAACATATCATTTGATGGCAGATAAGAAGCACAAGGCACATATCTTCTGCTTATTTTAATTCCTAAAATCCTCAAAACTTATTTGACTTATTATTTTTAGAATTAAGATGATCTCATGTCTATTACCAACAATGTTTAAAGCCTCCTACTGTATAAGTCTCTACTACCTTAGTTGGAAGGCTATATCACATTTACTACCATTTTATTAACTTCTTTCATTAATTGCCTCTAAGACTGCTCTACCATCCAGTTTTATGGTGCATACACACGGTCAGATTTTTCCTTCAGATCTGTACGATAACGATTTAAAAATCGTTCAGTCGTTCATATCTGAAGGAAAATCTGACATATCTGACAGATCTGTCAGATGAAAGATTTGAACGATGCACGTTCCCGATGGTCAGATAACGATATCAGTGACAGGTTTGTTTGGGGGACACGTACCAGACCCCAAGCTTCCAAGGGGCCCCAAGCACAATTTTCCCAAGCTCCCAAGTAAAAAACACTGCCAGCAAAGCTACCTGGCCTACACCGCAGACCCTTCACTTTACAAGTGAGCAGCAATGCCAGCTGCAATTGAGACAGTTCCTCCCATGTAGAGGCGGGCGGCACTATCGGCTGCCTGATGCAGTATATATTTTTTTTCTTTTTAATAATATATACAGTATGCACAGCCAGGGCTTATCGGGGAAGTCTCCAGTGTATTAATGGACTGCTCCAATATAGAAAACAGGACTTTAGTATTTACCAGTAAATCCATTTCTCCGATTCCACAGGGGACACGGTGGTTGAGTAGAGCCTGGCACTTTAATACTCTGAAAGTGTCACTGGCTCCTCCCCCTCAATGCCCCCATCAGCCTCAGTTAAGAAACTGAGCCAGAGATGGACGGGGAACAGACATTAACAAGAACAGAAGGAGAACATTTCCAATGGAACAGTAGAACACACTGCAATCAACACAGGCAGTCACACAACAAACAACACACAAAACTGCAACAGAAATGGAGAAGAATAATTCCAACCGGAAAACTCTAAAACAGTTAAACAGCGCTGGGTGGGAATCCAGTGTCCCCTGTGGAAACAGAGAAATGAATGTAAGGGTAAGTACCAAAATCCTGTTTTCTCCTTCACCCACTAGGGAACACTAGAGCGAAGTCACTGGGAACGTCCCAAAGCTTCACTCCCGGGTGGGAGACTGCTGAAAAACTTGCAACATCCTGCGGCCAAAACTAAAAGCAGAGGCCGCAAAGTTTTCAAATCTGTAAAACAGAACAAAAAAGTGTGTAGGGAAGTCCACGTAGCTGCGCGGCAAAGCTAAGAATCCGAAGCTCCCCTGCATGTGGCACAAAAAGTACCCACTGAGTGGGTAGAATGTGCCGAGATGGATACAAGCAGAGGTCGAGCATTGGCGACAGCAGCTTGCTGAATAGCCAGATGGATCCATCTGGGTAAGTCTGTTTTGAGGCAGGCCAACCCCGCAGGGCAACATCATAAAGGACAAAAAGAGCGTCCGATTTACGTAAATCCGCAGTATGGGTAACATAAATATGGAGGGCCCTCACCACATCCAAGAAGCACCAGAGGATACCAACAAAGCAGGATCCAAGATCGGCTGGTTGGTGTGGAAAGCCGATACCACCTTAGGCAAAAAGGTAGGGCAAGTACGAAGTTCCACTTGGTCAGCATGAAAACCTGATTGGGGGAGTGACAAGATAAGGCCCCCAGCTCGGACACATGCCTGACCGAAGCCAACAACAGGACAAGCTTCCAAGTGAGAATCGTCAAATCCACCTCGTTCAAGGGTTCAAAAACCTCAGACTGAAGAAAAGAGAGGACGAGGTTGAGATCCCAGGGGGAAGTAGGCAGAACAAAGAGGCTGGACTTGATGCACCCCCTGAAAAAAAAATGTTGAACTTCTGGAATAAGGGCTGAGCGCCTCTGAGAAAATACAGATAGGGCAGAAACCTGTACCTTCAGCGAGTCCAACCGAAGTCCAGCAACTAGACACCTTTGAAGTAAAAGCAGAAGTTGAGGCAAGTTGAAGGAGCAGGTGGAGGAACCATGTCCCTCGCACAAGGTCACATAGGATTTCCAAATGTGATGATAATGAATAGATGTTACTGCTTTCCTAGCTCTGAGCATAGTCAAAATAACCGCCCTTAGCATACCATGTCTTCTTAAGATGTTGGTTTCAACAGCCACGCCGTCAAACGTAGCCATAGTTTGTGTACAAGAACGAACCATGCTAAAGAAGATCTGACCGTAGAGGAGGTGGCCACGGATCATCTGCCAGAAGAAGAAGGAGATCAGAGTACCAAGCCCGACGAGGCCAGTCCGGTGCCACTAGGATGAGTGACTTGGATTCGCGCTTGATAACTCATGGAAGAAACGGAAGTGGCCGGAACAGGTACACTAGGACGTACAGCCAAGAAACTGCCCTGACGGCCTCTGGGTCTCTTGTTCTTGAGCAGTACAGATGAAGTTGACTACTGTTCCTTGAGGCCATGAGATCTATCTGCAGTCTGCCCCAACAGCAGACCAACTGTTGGAAAATCTCGGGATGCAGTGCCCATTCCCCGGGATGAATTACCTGACGACTGATGTAATCTGCTTCTCAGTTGTCCACCCCTGGGATGAAGATTTCGGAGATTGCCTTGATGTGTCTTTCTGCCGACTGTAGAATACGGCTAGCATCGCGCATTGCTGTGTGACTGCGTGTCCCCCCTTGCTGGTTGATGTACGCCACTGCTGTGGCATTGTCAGATTGCACTCTGACAATAGAAGGGGAGATGCCGCTAGCAGCGGATTGTAGCCCGCCCGGAGTTTGAGAACGTTAATCTGCAAGAGTGACTATTGACGAGACCAACACCCCTGGAATTGTCTAGAACCACTGCTCCTCATCCTCGAAGACTGGCATCTGTAGTCACCAGAATCCAATTCCAGATGCCAAAACGGAGCTCCGCCAAAAGTTGGTCCGTCCAGAGCCACTAGATCAGAAATATGCGGGCTTGAGGAAATAGTCTGCATCTCCAGAGACCTCTAGATCAGCAGGACCTCTTAGAAGGTGCTGTTATCATTGATCAGTAATGGAGGAATATGGAGGAATGTTTTATTTTATAGTTTTTAGGGTACTTTTAGCATTTTTGCTTGAAGAGGACCGAATCTTTATTGCCCAGACGGTGGTCAACATCAGGAGGTTCCAGAGTGCCTTTTCTTATTTCCCGGGTGTGAGAAAAGCACTTATACTGGATTCTATTCCAGCCACTTTCGAGTAATTGATTTAGGTCAATGCCTATAAAGGATTTTATATTTGTTATGCTTTTATGAAAATGTTTATGTTTGGTGCGGTTTTGTGAGCACCTCAAATAAATTAACAGTAACACTCTATTGGTGCACCTGTTTTACTTCCTCTGATCTTTGGGGTAATATTGCCATTTTCTGTGTTTCCATAACCAGGAGAAGTGGAGATTTCGTATAAAGATTCAAGCTCTCCAGGACATTACACTCATATAAGGATATGAACTGTGGGACTATGCTACCTATTTAATTGTAGAATTTCATATATCATCTCACCTGTGTGCGTTCTTCCACTTAAATTTAAGTAAAGTGCAGATTGGTTGTTTATTTTTTGTTGTGATGTAATGGTGAGCATTACAGCACTGAGGTTGTGGGTTCGATTCCGGCCCTAATTGTGTGAAGTTTGTATATTGTGCTTGCGTGGGTTTCCTCCGGGTGCTCCGGCTTCCTCCCACACTCCAAAAATGTACTGGTAGGTTAATTGGCTCCCAAAAAAAAATAACCATAGTGTGTATGTATGTGAGCATGTGGTAGGGAATATATATTGTAAGCTCCACTGGGGCAGGGACTGATGTGAATGCCCAAATAGTCTCTGTAAATTGATGCAGAATATGTGTGCGCTATATAAATAACTGGTAATAAATAAATAAAATTGGTGTTCTGGTAGACTTGCCTTGATAACTCTTTCTTCGAGGTCCATAGGGTCCACAGGGATACCATGTTGGTAATGTGGTTGGAGAGATCAAGGCACCAAACAGTTAAAGCTTTGAGCTCCCAGGATGCACTGGGTCCTCCTCCATATATACCCTACCCCTAGCCACAGGCCTTCAGTTGCGTAACCAAGCTTAAGGCAGGAGATGGAGAGAGGAGAAGGAAGAACAATCGTACACCAGAAACACTCTTCCACAAGATGAGGGAATCCCTGCCCGAAAGAAAAATAACCCAATGAAGCCAGGTGAGTCAGGGTGGGTGCCCTGTGGACCTTGAAAAAAAAGTGTTATCAATGGTAAGTCTAGCATAACTCTAATTTTCTTCTTCAGGGTCCATAGGGATCCACAGGGATACCATGGGGATGTCCTAAACCAGTTCCCCTAGGGTGGGGGACGCTCCTGAGCAGAAAGGAGAACTCATCAACCAAAAGGAAGCATCTTAAGAGGCAAAAGTATCAAAGGCATAAAACCTAAGAAAGGTGTGGACAGAAGACCACGTGGCTGCCTTGCATAATTGTTCAGCAGAGGCATGACTAAATGCCCACGATGGCCCTACAGACAGAGTAGAATGTGCTGTCACCGTGCTTGGGACAGGGAGATCAGCCTGAGTGTACACCTGAGAGATAGTCATACGTAACCATCGAGCCAGGGTCTCCTTGTTAGCTGGCCATCCTCGTTTGTGAAAACCATATAAGCTATACAGTGGGTTTCCTCCCACCGTATGGAACCACAATTTATTCATTCACATGAAAATTTGTAACTACCTTAGGAAGGTAACCCTCCCTTGTATGAAGAACAGCTCTATCCTGGTGAAAAATAAAAAATGGGGAGCGAGAAGAGAGCGCTGCCAAATCAGAGACTCTACATGCAGAGAGATAGCAAGGAGAAAAAGTGTCTTCGCTGTCAACCATTTCAAGTCTACAGAGTCCAGAGATTCAAATGGGTAAACCCCTTAAGAACCAAAGACAGATCCCACGGTGCAACCGGTGGGACAAAAGGAGGCTGAACTCGCAGAACATCCTGAAAATAACAAATTATAATAACTGGCAAAGAAGCAATCTTTCTTTGGAACCAGACGGAGTGCAGAAACCTGTACTCTCAGTGTAGCCAGGTGGAGACCAAGGTCTAATCCAGCCTGGAGAAAAGCCAGAACCTGGGAAACCATAAACAATTTAGGGTCATACTTCCCAGAGGTAGAGGATACGGACTGTCTATGGACAGATTCTGTATGTCGGTGAACCAATGACGTCTGGGCCAAGCCTGAGCCACCAGTATAACTGTTCCGCCTTCCTGCTTGAATTACCTGGGAATTCTTGGGAGGAGGGAAATCGGGGGAAGAGATATGCCACCTTGAAGTACCATCATACTGCCAGTGCATCCACAAATGCTGCTGATGGGTCTCTGGACCTGGACCCATACCTGGGGACCTTGTAGTTGTGATGTGATGCCATGAGATCTACTTTTGGTAGACCCCACTTGTTTACCAGGAGCTGAAACACTCCTGGAAAGAGAGCCCACTCTCCGGCATGTATGTCCTGATGACTTAGGAAGTCTGCTTCCCAATTGAGAACTCCTGGTATGAGTATTGCAGAGATGGCCGGAAGATGACGTTCTGCCCAAATCAGAATTCTTGTCACTTCTTTCATTGCTGCAAGACTTTGCATGCCTCCTTGATGATTGAGATAGGCTACTGTAGTCACGTTGTTGGACTGGATCAGGACCGGCCTGCCCTGGAGTAGGCCCTATGCCATGATCAGTGCTCTGTATACTGCTTGCAGTTCCAGAAAGTTTATTGGCAGATGACTTTCCCGATTTGTCCATCTTCCCTGAAAGGTGTGATGACCCGACACTGTCCCCCATCCGCGAAGGCTGGCATCTGTGGTGAGAAGCACCCAATTTGGAATCTAGAATGGACACCCTTTTTTCAGATGGTCCTTTTTCAGCCGCCACAGGAGGAAGAGGTGAATGTCCTGAGTGAGAAGGATGCTCTGGGACCTTATTAGAGGATACTGTCTGTTCCACCTGGAGAGAATCAATCTTTGCAGAGGCCTGTAATGGAACTGAGCATACCCCTCCATGTCAAAGGTGGATACCATTGATCCCAGGACCTGCATTGCTGATAGAATGGATACCCTTTGCTTGCGTATCCGCAATGATAGGGCTGTAATCTTGTTATCTGGCAGAAACACCCTTTGTGCCTGAGAATCCAGAAATGCTCCCAGATGTACCATTTGCTGTGTTTGAAGAAGAGATGATTTTTTTCTAATTGATGATCCAGCTGTGCCTTTGTAGACAGGCTATTGTCAATTGAAGATGGTGTTGCAAAACAACTGGAGTCTGTGCCAATATCAGGTGGTCTTACAGATATGGAAGTATTCTGATACCCTGACGCCTTAGGTAAGCCGTCATGATTGCCATATAGACCAGAGAGGCCGTCGACAGATCAAAAGGCAGTGCCTGAAATTGGTAATGTTGCTGCAGGATAACAAACCGTAGAAATCTTTGGTGGGATGATGTAATGGGAACATGTAGATACGCATCCTGAATGTCCAGGGAAACCATAAAATCCCCAGGCTCCATTGCCAAAATAATTGACCGGAGAGTTTCCATACGAAACTTGGGAATATGGATACACCTGTTGAGGGTTTTGAGGTTCAGGATAGGGCAAAAAGCCGCATTTGGTTTCTGAACTAAAAACAGATTGGAATAATAACCCATTCCCTGTTGTGCCACTGGGACCGGGATTATTACCCCTGCCTGCAGTAGAGATTGAATAGCCTCCTGAAGGGCCAATGCCTTTACAGCATCTGATGGGGGATCTGTGCAAAAAAACTTCTGGGGAGGATGTCTCCTGAAAGTGAGGGCATACCCCTGAGAGACCACTTCTCGGACCCAGGCATCTGTTGTTGCTTGACGCCAATAATCCGCAAATTGAAGAAAGTCGGCCTCACACCCTGGGATCCCCCAGGAGGAGGATCGACCCATTAGGCCGAAGGTTTGTCGCCCTGTCTAAAAACTGGAGATTTTGTCGGCCCCGACCTCCTAGATTGTCGCCTTGGTGTCTTGCGAAAACTAGCCGATTTGGAGAGAGTATTAATTTGCTCTTCCCTGAGATTGAAAAGGCCGAAAGAAAAACTGCTTAGGTTTTACTGTAGGCGTAGATGGCAATCCTGCTGATTTTTAAGCTGCCAGAGTAGAAATGATCTTGTCTAACTCTGCTCCAAAAAGTATCCTTCCCTGGAAAGGTAAAGCTTCCAGAGCCACCTTTGATCCTCTCTCAGCCTTCCAGGATCTTAACCAAATGGCCCTGTGTGCTACTACTGAAGCTGCTGATGCTTTGGATGCTAAAATTCTAGCATCCACTGCAGCTCTTCCCAAATAGGAAGCTGCTTCCCATATATGGGAAATAAACATCATCTGTTCTCTGGTAGCCTCTGGTAGAGAATCATCTAATGTCCCTGTCCATTCTTCAACAGCTCTAGGTACCCAAGCTCCAGCCATAGCTGGATGGTTAACTGCTCCAGAAACTGAAAATATTGTTTTAAGACATGCGTCTATCTTTCTGTCTGTAGCGTTCTTCAGAGAGGATGCAGATGAAATGGGCAATATAGCATTATTAACTAAGTGCAATACATGAGCATCCACAGTAGGAGGAACCTCCCTCTTAGTACAAACAGAAGCAGGGAAAGGACACAACAATGTTAATCTTTTATTGACATAAAACAGTTTATCCGGGAAATCCCATGCCTCCTTGGTAAGCTCATTGAGCTGCTCAGATATAGCAAACTCCGTTTTGACCCTCTTTCGGTGGTGATTAAACAATGGAACCTTCTTATTATGGGATGGTTCATCATCCTGATTATCTAGGACTGATTTAACCGCCTTCAATAAAGAAGAAACATCCACTGTGGATGGAAGGTTCTCCTAGACTCTGGAGAAGAACCCTGCGCAATATTTGATTCCTCTGATGATGCATCTGAATCCAGCATTTAGGCGCCTTAGTAATAACCTTCTTGTTTTCAACATTTGACGGTCCCATACTCTGACTAGAGTGGCCATAAACATTACCCCAAGGAGGATGCATAGGAGGTATAAACATAGCATGCTGTGAACACCCCATAAAAGAAGGCATTATGGGAGCAGCCATGCGATCCACAAACGACTTCATTACCTGAGACAAAGATGATACCCAAGATGGCTCTTATATATTGGACTGATGTGGCTCTTTATAACAGGCAATGCACAAACCATTCTTAACGTCCTGTGAGGACAAACTTGTCAAAGAATTTACATTAAATCAGCACAGGAGCCTCTACGTCCTGTTTACTTTTATCTCTTGACATTTTTCAAAGTAAAGGAAACAATACAAATGCAATGTCACAGCCTTCACAAAATCAATTTAAATATGGAGTACCCAGAGGAAAAAAAAAACCACCACCCAAGAGCGATGGATAGAAAATACAGTGATAGCTATAATTGATAGTCAGAAATAAAGCACAGTATCAACACAGCAGCTAGCAAACAGCCACATACAATGCAAATGTAAATTATCGCAATATACTTTAAATCAACTACTCAAACACGAGGTATGGTAGAATATAGAGCACTGTATACCTTAACCACGGGAGAGGTATATATGGAGATTGATCCAAACCCTCCTGAGATAAACAGTAGTACACTGATAGCAGGTTGTGAGAGTCTCATATACACGTGGAGGGTAGGCGGAGCAACCCAGACACGCAAAACATTATTGAAGGACTGCATCTGGGTCGGGGGTGGAGCTGCCGGGGAGCACCTACCTCCCCTAACCTGCATCAACCAGCTGGGTATGCTGGCTTCATGGCAGCAGATATGCGTCTGCTGCCGATGCCCAACATCAGACGATAAGGCCCCGGTGGGCTAGCGAGGACACGGACAATCCCAGGCCCTGACTGCAGGGGCTTCTGGTGCGTCTCTGACACCAGAAGCAAGGACTTCTGCGCACAATTCCCCATAAGCGAGGAATCATCTTACCAGTCATCTCCGTATGTCCAGTTGCAGTCCAGGTCCCAGCGTCGCTGCTAGCAAGCTTGTCACAATTACTGTTTTGGCCTGGCGGAGGTAGATGGAGTGGCATTATCTGCATCTTAATACAGATGCTGAGTATTGCTGACTCAAACATAAGAAATGAAATAAAACACAAAATAAAGCTAAGGACTGCACGAGCAGTCCCCTGTTACAATAGGGTGCGTCTTCATCCTGCCATACCAACTGAACAACTGAAGGCCTGTGGCTAGGGGTGGGGTATATATGGAGGAGGACCCAGTGCATCCTGGGAGCTGAAAGCAACTGTTTGGTGCCTGGATCTCTCCAACCACATTACCCCCATGGTTTCCCTGTGGATCCCTATGAACCCTGTAGAAGAAATAATGTGATTATGGGGCACAGTGAGTCATATAATGTGATTTGATGACAGAGGGCCTGATTCAGAAAGGATCGCAAATGCAAATACTCACGTACACGGTCGATTGTTGCGTTCTGTGCATGCAACACAGTGCACATGCGCAAACTAGCTATTGTGGTCGGGACTGCGATCGCAGTGACTACGCAGACCCATCGCGGATTGATTGACTGGAAGTGCCGCTTGTGGGTGGTGACAGGTGGCGGGGGTGGTCGGACGTACGCTGGCGTGCCAGTGCGTTTCAACGCCGTTACAGGGTGTGCATAATTAAGCCCCTGCGACGGAATACGCAGCCTAAGCTCTAGATACAGACAGGAACTTTAGCAGTTTGTGAGTGAGGTCTGACCTGCCTTAATTGTGCGTGAGGCTCCGTTGGTACTCGATGCTACCGATGTTTTCACAGACTTGCAAGGTATTACGGATGTGAGTAAAGGGAAGTAGCCGTCTATATTGTGCTGCGACGGCATTTCGATCGCAGTCATTCGCATAATTTCGCAGCAGAATTGCGTAAGTGCTAGTTGCCGCGATTGCATAAGCGATCCTTGCTGAACCAGGCCCAGAATAAGGCAAATAATGTGATTTGGGGGCAGAGTACGGCATATAAGGTGATTTGGGTCCCAAAAATATGAATGTACCGGGCCCCAAGATTTCTGTTGCCGACGATGCTTCTGTCCTCTGCTCCAAACTCTACATATTGAGGTAATTTTGTATTTCAAATTTTGTGTTGTAGACCATGCATCATACACATTCTGGAGATATTGTGGTAAATGTAATAGCCTGTGGACATTGGCGAGTTCCGTGCAAGATCACCCGATGTTTTAAAGTAGCAGTCATTTAAAAGGGAAAATCAACCTGGTTTTGCCTTTTAAATGACCTACTCCTCAAATTCTATGGCAACCACAAATCGCCTCATCAGGCACAGTGTAAACTGCAAGCTGCACATAAAAACTTCAGCAGGCAAAAAGGGGAGAAAAATCTTTCACAAATATTGTTTACATAATATCTCAATCTTCAGCCAATGAAATATCATTACCCTAAAGATTAGTAGTTAAAAAATACTAAAGGTTCTACTCACCTCTTCGAGTGTTTTACATACAGTTTTTGTTTCCAAGATGGTCCTAACGTGCTCTTTTATTTTGCGTAGTGCTATTTCAAGTTGTTCAGGTAGAGGTAGACTAGAATCAGGCACTTCTCCTGTGGCTTCTTCAAACTAGAATAGAAGGGCTTTCAAAATTTAGATTGCTTAAAATGAGCAACTTGCAGTTTTGAAATCAAAATACCACTAAGTAGTGCATTTACCTTCCGAGCTGTGCTGAGAACTTCGTTTTGCTGCTGTTCATACATATCTAGCTGACGTTCCAGTTCTACTTCTCTTTGATCCCAGGACATTTGGCGTTCCTCGTGAAACTTTAAAAAACACATATGTGAAGATTGGGAATGCCTGGAACACTGCACAAAACATTCAACAGTCTGATTCTAGGAATGTGTCAAGTTAGTGAGCTTGGTTGCCTGTATAGTAAATGCAACTCGTTCATTTAGATATAAGTCTATACTCTTGTCTGTCCATTTATTGATGTAAATCTGTTGCTTATATACAGTGAAAGAGTCATATTATTAAGTTAAACCAATGTTCATGACATTGCAGCCTATGATTCTCTATGAACTAATGACATTATTGAGTCTTCTATTGTCTCAATCATGCCTTTGGACCCTAAAAAATTTCTCAAAATGAAAACCTATATTGCGTCAGGCACTTTAAAGTGAAAATTAAGATAAAAAAAAAAATTGCATATCTACTTTTTAGAGCACATCACAGTGTTCATGACTTTTAATGACAGTGCATTAAGTTTTACAATAAATATATAAATTACCCTTATAATAATAAGAAAGCATTTCCAATATTCAGCTGTAAAATATATTTCAATAACAACTAACTTCTAGCATTTTGCAACTAGTTGATTGGTTGGAATGAAAATCTGGTAACGTATGGGAGTAAATGATGATCAGCAATTTGCTCCTAAATGCCAGAAAACAGATGAAAATGGTCGTTCAGACAAGTTTGATCTAAACAATATGTTCAAACAACAGTTTTCGTCCATTTTCTGTCGTTTGGGAGCAAAATGCTGACTGTCATTTGCTTTCATACCTTACCAGATTTTCATTGCAACCAATCAATCAATTAGTTGGATGGTTGGACAGAAAATCTTTACGTGTGTATGCAGCTTTAGTCTACAATGGAAAAGTTCAAACAAATTTATTTGAAAAATCTTTGGAAGAAGAATATTGCTTCTCTAGAAAACCTTGTTACAGATATTTGTTGTCTAAATGTGTGAATGTTTTAAAACTTAAAATCTCATTATAGCACATTGTAAAAGGTAAAACAGTTTGACTGCTTCCCTGTGTCAATTATAATGCAATTTACAGCTACAAAGTACAATTACAGACTAAAAACAACCACATGCGGAGCTGAAAACTAAGTTCAGCATGACTTCTAAACTTTTCCTGCAAATGTGATTTATTATACATTTTTATAGTGAAAGTTTCAAGTGATCGCAAAGAATTTTACCAGTGAAATATAATGTTATGTTATAAATACAGGGACCGCCCATGGTATCTAACAGTGTAAAAAAACATGCAAACAGAGTAATGGGAACATCAAAGCCTCTACCCTGCCAACACCTCAGAACAAAGACTTCTTTCCACAGTAGGAATACTATATTGTGAGGTTTCTGAAAATCTGGATACATTAAAAGTGTAACTTGAAGGTACAAAAGTAGTTATGTTTAGAAGTCAATCAAAATAATTTGCAAAGTAATGTGCACACGATTTCCTATTGAAAATTTGCATGTATGTTTTGTCATGTTCATTTTTCCTTAAAGTAATTTCATATTATTAAGTGTACACCAAAAAAAAAACCCCAACACTTAGGGGCAGATTAAATTAGCTGCAAACTAGGTCGCACAACTTTTTAAAATACTGTAGTAAAATAGCAACTGTAACTTTTTGTTACTCATTTAGAAATCTGCGTAACGTTAATGTGGATTTCAAAGGGAGACATTGCAGCTTTTAGTTCACAGCTCCAGACTAAGTGAAAACTAGGGAAAGACACTTTATTTTAATATAAAAATAGCAGGACAAAATGCAAAATCTATGGTATACCCCATTTTAATGAATAACGTATTAAAGATGTTTAAATAGTAAAATATGGGCAATAACTACAATTTATTTCTCATGTAATTTTCTATAAAAAGCAGAAAAATGGGTTTAATTATGCAAGATATATATGTTGAGGTTTTGTATTGATAGGAAATGTTTTTTTTTAACTTGGGGGTTACAAGTGTTTTTTTTCGCCAACATTTTACAAACTTAAAAATCGACACATTTATCCCTAAATATTCTGACAACTTATCTGCTGAAATAGAATTGCTGACTACAAGTTTTCACTTTTTAAAAGGATTCAGTACTTTGCTTATGGCCACAAACAACCATCTATATAGTCCTTCCACCATTTTATTTGCAACAATTTTGGAGTTCAGGATAATTTCTCCACATTACCTAATTTGCATATTGCAAAAATTATGCGCCACA
Source organism: Taudactylus pleione (assembly GCA_031769625.1). Taxonomy (NCBI): domain Eukaryota; kingdom Metazoa; phylum Chordata; class Amphibia; order Anura; family Myobatrachidae; genus Taudactylus; species Taudactylus pleione. The sequence continues at coordinate 12,818,677 of JAUIMM010000039.1, forward strand.
GTGGTGAAGACATTGAATTGCGCATGCTGTTTCAATTCTTTTGTGAATATATCCCGAATTCAAAAGTAAGCAACACGCAGCTAATTGCATATGGCAAACGTTCAACATTTTATGAAAATCCTGCATGTTACATACTAAGAAATGTATAAAAATTGCCAAAAAAAAAAAAATCCAAGATGGTTCATAAATCACTGTGTACAGACACTTCTGCTTTATTTACACAGTACATAAATTAGTTTAACCTAATAAGATGCAAATTAAGTTAGCTTTCAACTTAATTGTAGTGACTGAGATATTCTGGGAGAATAGGACATGTGAACCATAACATTCCAATACTGTACTTGCTATAAGACTTTGAATATATTAGAGCTGACTGACAGTAAAGAGCGTACTATTTTAGTCAAATGAATAATGCAATGAAATATGAGTCCACAACTCCGACAGGACTTCTGCTATCCTTATACAGTATTTCACAGTAGGGGTAATTTAAAAAAAGAAATAAAACCAAAATATTTTAGTGCAATGTATTATACTTACCATTGTATTAAATTATGGCATACTGTATCTATTTTGTTTGTTATTGTTGCTTAATTTTTAACAAATGTGAAACATTTTATTTTTGACACAATGAAATAACTAGTTATTTTAAGTGGTTGACAAAGTTTATATAGCTCTGCGGACTAATTATAGCTATATTTAAAACAGTCATATTATATAAAACGTAGACTGACTTAAGTGACTCTCCTCAAGTGTATTGCAAGGTAGGCATAAGAATAAGACACCACTTTCGACTATGACGAAAAAGTAATTATGTATAAAACTTCGGAATAAATACAAAAGGTCAGTGTGGTCATTTAAGATTCCTAGTGCTGTTTCAATGGGAACACACAACTTGCTTACTTTGCATTGCTGAACAAGCTCTTCCTCCAAATTGCTAATTGTACGGTCCTGTTCAGAGATGATGTTATTCAAATATTTTTTCTCTTCTTTATTTTGGTTTAATTCCCGAGTAAGTTTCAAGTCCTGTAGCCGCAATTCATCAATTTTCTTGTGCCATTCTGTAACCTGTATATGGTTTTGTTAAATAAAGTTAAATCTTAAAAGGAGCATGTTTTAAATAAATGTATATGAGTAACTGCAAAAGTCATAGCATTTAAAAGTAATTTTATGATAAATAAAAAAAACAAAATACAGAATTATATGTAAATCAACACTATAAAACAGGCTTCAAGTGCTGGTAGCTTAGGTACAGACATTACCTGCAAGCTATATAACTGCATTTATCATAAATAAATCAGACAAAGTGCAGATGGAAGTTTCTACTGATAGTTGTTTTGGCATCGTTACTTATAATACAAACTCAAGGTACCCTTTTATATGAAGCACATTATACATGCTGTAATATAACATAAGCTCACCTTAAAGAGATACATTATTTCTTAAGAGGCTATACAGTACTTCATAAACTAACAATGCATCTTTTAAGACAAAATGCAAATGTTTTTTCTAGGAATTAAAGGTGTAAACTGTGTAAAACAGACCCAAGAATATTTTTGCAAATATAATAATACATTTTTACATAAGCATTTGTTGACTTCTATGGATGGATAGCCAAACAGATGTGTCCTCACTCATCTTTACTTCAGTCTCCCCAAACAGCACCTAGGATGCACCAGGAGACTCTGCTGATTAAATGGTTATGCAAACTTGTACATCTGTGTACGACTCAGTCTGTAAATGGAGAGTGGGCAGGATTGTGTGATTTTGATGGTACATTTAAAATGCTCAAGCTCCTGCTACTGCACTCTATATCCCAATGTTCTCCCTCTTATAAATGAGAAAGGGTGATCATCACACTCTCTACCAATTTATGATGCTATAATCAATGCAATGAAAGCAGATTTATGTTCTTACCTGGTTAAATCCTTCAGAATCCATAGGGGACACAGGCATAGACCAGGGGTATAGGCAGAAGGAGTCTGGGCAACAACTAGTTAAGCTTTCACTCCCAGCAGCCCCAGCTCCTCCTCCCCTATACCCCGCCCCAGGCTGGCCAGTTAAGTTAGCAAGCCCAAGGCAGGAACGATAAAGAGGAGAAGGAAGACCGACACACGCACACATGTCCAAACACCCAGAAATGCTAAAAGGAGGCCTGTAAGCAGAGTAAAAACCTTGCAAGCCAGGTGCATCAGGGTGGGCGGGCTGTGTTCCCTACGGATTCCGAAGAAAAAGATTTAACCAGGTATGAACATAAATCTCCTTTCCTTCTACATGCCAGAGAGGACACAGGCATAGGCCATGGGACATCCCAAAAGCCGAGGCAGCAATACAGAGTCAAACAGAGCCATCCGGCCAAAGTCTGTTTTGGAGCTGGCCAGCCCCAGTTGTGGAGATTGTAGAGGACCAAGAGGGAATCCGTCTTATGGAAATCCTGGGTCCTATCCGCATACAGCCGGAGGGCCCTAACATCCTAACATCCACAGAGACCTCCTTTGGTGAACAATCAGGTGCCTGAAAAACAGAGACCACGACTTCCTGGTTGATGTGAAACAGAGAAATTGCTGTAGAAAAGTAGCCCAAGTGAGTCCGAAGAACTGCCCGGTCCGAGTGAAAGACCAGAAATGTGGAGCGACAGGTCAACGTGCCCAAGCATTACATTCGCCGGGCCAACTCAACAGCCAGTAGGTAGACTGATGTCCATGATAGCCAACGTAAGACTACAGAATCCAAACACTCAAATGGCAATGACTCAAGAGCCCGAACCACCACAGACAACTTCCAAGGAGCCAGAGGAATAAACGCTGTAACTGGAGAACACTCAGAAGGAAATCGGAGGGAAGACATACAAGATGAAAGGCTCTCAGATCCCAGGTGTGGGTGCAGTACTTTGGTAGTTTGTGGTTGTGCCAAAATGCCATCAAGTTGATGTCCTTAAACCCCGAAGAATGAGGAGCCAAAAGGTATCTGGAAGAAATGCCCATTCGCCTGAGTGGATGTGCCAGCGGCTGAGGAAGTAAGATTCCCAATTCTGGACTCCGGGGATGAAGATTTCCGACAGAGTGAGAAGATGACACTCTGCCCAGATGAGAAAGTGACTCACTTCCGTCATGGAGCCACGAATGCAAGAGCCGCCAGGATGGTTCATGTAGGCGACGGCAGTCGTATTGTCAAATTGTACCTGGACCGAACGATGCTGGAGGAGCGTCTGAGCCGGGCAGAGAGCTCTGATGATCGCTCAGAGTTCCAGAATGTTGATTGGTAACAGGCTCTCAGAAGCCATCCACAGAGCCTGGAAGGTTGTAGACAGGTTACTGCCCACCCCCCCACCAGTGAAGACTTGCATCAGTGGTTAGTAGGACCCAGTGCCGAATCCCAAAGGAGATGGCCCTTGTCTAAGAAGGACAACTGGACCGCAAGATGGAGAGCAGAACCTCTCCATCTTGCATTGTGAGTAGTTAGTGGGACCAGTTCCCTCCGTGGATCTGGGGGAGATCTATTGAGAGACAGAGGTGTTCCCTGAGAATGTCTGGAGACCAGGCGAAGGATCAAAAGGTTGACTGCAGTGTAAATGAGCTGCCATGACTTTCGAGAAGACCCAAGGGGTCGTGTGAAGAACAAATGTCAATGCCCGAATTTGGAAATTTTCCTCCCGGCCCGGAAGCTTTGGTGACTGAGCTGGATAGGAATCTGCAAATAGGCATCCTGGAAATCTAAGGAGGCCATGAAATCCTCCGGATCCAATGCCAGAATGATGGAATGTAGAGACTCCTAGCAGAATTTGGGGACCCACAAAAACCTGTTGAAGGTTTTCAGGTTGAGGATTGGGCGGCAAAAAAGCCACTGGAAAGCCTGTGGGAAAAATGTGTTCGGAGGGCGCTCCCGGAAGGCTAGGGCGTAAGCCAGGAAGACAACACCTCGCACCCAGGCATCTGGCATGTTCCTCATTCAGGTGTCGGAGAACAGCAGAAGTCGGCCTCTCATGCTGGGACCCCCCCAGCTGAAGGCCCATACTGTCAAGCAGCAGGCTTGTCAGTAGGCTTGGTGGTTGGACTACTGGTAGACCAGGGTTGTTTAGCTTGGGGCTTGGAACCCTTGAGAGAATAACCCTGAGACTTCGAGAAAGGCTGGCTCTTGGCCTTTCCCTGTGGACGAAAGGAGCGAAAAATTTGAAGTTCGCGACATAGGGGCTGCCGCAGAAGGGAGGAATGCCGCCATCGTGGCTACAATCTTGTCCAAATCAGGACCCCAGAGAATGCATCCTGAATAATGAAGAGCCTCTAGGGCCTTTTTAGAGTCTGAGTCAGTTTGACAGAAACAAAGCCAGAGGGCTTGCCTAGCAGCCACCGAGAATGCTGACACCTTGGAGGTTAGGACACCAATATCTATTGCTGCCTCTTATAGATAAGGGGTCACCTTCTGATGTGCTCCACCAATGCCAATAGCTCGTTCCTATTAACTTCCGAACTGAGGCCCTCATGACGGACGTCTTTCCAAACTCAGATGGCTTTAGCCTCCTAAGCGGAAGCCAGGGCTGGACGTGTGATAGCACCTGCTATATTTGAAATAGAAAGGGTACTGCTCTTGACTAGGTGAAAAATATGATCATCCACCTGAGGAGGAAACTTCCATTTTGCCTGGTCCGCAGCAGGAAGAGGATAGAAGGAGGCAAAGCGCTTTAGAGACCTGGAGGCGCCTATCAGGGCGAGCCCACGCCTCAGCTAGAAGGTCCACTAGCAGTGCAAAACAGGAATTCTGCCAAATCCTACTTCTGAAGCTTGAAGACCAGAGTACTAGGCTTAGGGGCCTGCTCGGCATCTTTTATGCATCCATCTATCTGCGGTAAGGAGTCCTCCGGGATAGAAGAGGTATCAGAATCAGAACATAATGTTTTTATAGAGGGGCGTAAAACTATCTCGGTTTCAGGTCTGCGTCTGAAGTACGGATCCTGTCCAGCATCTGCTGGGAAGAGGCAGACACCTTTGCTAAATACGAGAAGGACTGCATCCATGGCGGTTCTAAGGCAGTAGGCTGTAAGGTACCCCGAGACTGTACAACTGGGGGCAGCTGGGCCCCTGCAGGGATACTATAAGGGGAGAAGGGCCTGGGGTTGCCAGTCTGTTAGTCAACTGCAACATTACCTGTGAGAGAGAGGTAGCCCAAGCCTGTTCCAGTTGAAAGTCGTGGCCAACTGATCCTGTGGATGCGAATCACTGGAAATAGATTGTGGTACGGAGCCTGAGGAGAAAGTACAGTGGTACAAGTCCTGCAGTTATGCAAAACTGAAGCACTCCCATTTTTAGTTTCCTTGCCCTTGAAAGACATAGTAACGCAATTCAGGGCAGTTCCCACACACCAGCTAGGCAAACTACTGTATGCAATAAAAGGGGAAGTGCAATGAATGTGACCTCACCACAATAAGTGGGGCTTAACAGGAGAGGGTTTACTAAATCGCTCTTAGCTATGTCAGAAAGAATGAAGCAGACAGAAAAGAAAAAAAGAGAGATAGAACAGGTGAGGAATAAACCACTCCTAAACACAAATACATGTACACAGAAACATTCAATGCTTTAACAACGGACAGTTATTGCTCAACTACCCAAACCCAACTCGGCAGGAAGGAGCATATTGTATAACCTGACCTCAGAGGAGGAGGTATACAGGGAGACAGGAGCCCTTTACTGCTCTACGGAGACTAACAGAAGCAGGAACAGGTTAAAATGGATGCCCAGCTTTTCAGTTGGGAAGGGTGAGGGAGAGGAGAAGAATCCCTATGGTGGCTGCCTTCACCAAGGGAACGCACCAAGGGGGTGGGGGAGGAGCCTACCTCACCCTTGCTGAACCAGATCCCCCAGAGCAATGGCTGCTTCTAATGAAGTGCCCCATTGCCTGTGCCATGGTGATCTAGCGGAGTAGCCAGTCGGCTTGGCCGACCGCTGTCAGAACCGCCGGTGGTCTCCCACACCAGCGTTGACAGCCTCTGCTGTTTGTAGGTAGCCGCTCTTCCTTTCTGAGTACCACTCGTGCTCCCCCCGGCGTCCGGCTGTGGGTCCCTGGTGTGTGCTGGGGACCGGCTGAAGTCACTGACCCACTCACCAGTGCTGTGGCCACTGGCGCAGGGGGTTAGTCTAGCACAAGGGGTCTATAGGACACCTAGCACTGCCCACTCATATATAAAAGTAAAGAAAATTAAATAAAAGTCAAAGAAAAAGCCTAGACTGCTTATAGCAGTCTCTAAAACAGTGCCTGCTCCTGCAGGGTACCAAACTAAACCGGCCTGCTTGGAGCTGGGGGTAGGGTATAAGGGAGGAGGAGCTGGGGCTGCTGGGAGACAAAAACTTAACTAGTTGGTTCCCGGACTCTTTCTACTCCAGCCTATGCCCATGGTCTATGCCTGTTGCCCCTACCTAGGGCATGCAGAAGAAAAATAAATAATACAATATGCCACCATGGATATTCTAGAGAATAAGGGGCAAATAAGGGAATGGATGAAACAAATAAAATATTGGTCTGATTACTAAGGAATGAAGTACCAGTAGCCAATAAAGAGTTAAGTAAACATAACTAATGTTGAGAGGCCATCAGGCTTCAATTTCTTAAAATGCTGTATTTTTCTAGGAATCAAACTTTATTTTAATTAGTATTTTAGTAGAAAGCATCAGTATACTGACTTAAGACACACATGGTGTCCATCTGTACTCTCAACACTATGAGACAAATACCTGATAAAAAATAAAATAAAACAGGATAATCAACAAAAAACACCCCAAAAGATCTGATATTCTCTGCTCTTGCTGAGTAGTGTAGTAAAAATTGACACCGAATCATGCTAGTAGCTTTTTCATTTTTAAAGGCAAAGGAACGTCTGTTCTGTAAATCTAGTCAGGGTACCAGACTGGAGATAACCATCTCTAATAACCTAGGCATCCAAAACAAATTTTACCAGCATGGACCACACAATGACACAGATAATGTGTGCTTCCACAAAAACACAAACAATGTCCCATCTGACTACACCTTATACAGATTAAACATTGTTTATAAAGGCGATTGTCATCATGGCGCTCCACACACATATTGTTATATGGAAATAGTGGTGATCTCCCTGACTCCCTGAAGAGTCTAGCAATCTCCCAACACAGTGGTGATGGAATCACATCCTGCACGCTATGAAGGAAACACTGGGGAGAAGAATAAGGAGGGATGGGTGCTAAACGAAAATAACTGCAACCGTCCATCACACTGATGGCTACATGAGTGCCTGTGTCCCAGGATGTGTGCCCAAGGAAATGGCCTTACAGCAGGGAGCAGTATACGCTCTCATATACACCTTGTGCATTTTCCCTAAAATTATTTTTCAAAAGTAAGCAAGTTTTCTATTTAAATTTACTTTGATGGAAGTGTAACGGGTCGGGTACGCAATCCCGGCCCTGATAATGCGGGCGGTCAGAACACCGGCAGCGTAATCCCGGTGTTGGAAATCCTAATGCATGCAGGCAAGTATTCTAACCATACCCCTAACTCACCCCTCCCGCGGCCTAACCCTAAAGCCCCCCCAGGCAGACTGACCCTAACACTCCCCTCCAACAGCCTAACCCTCTCCCTAGTGCCTAACCCTAATACTCACTGTCAGGATTCTGGAGCCAGTATTCTGACTGCTGTCAGGATTTCGGCGCTGGGATTCTGACCACCATGCTGCTGACTACATCCCAGTGGAACAGTTCAGGTATTGTGTTCAGTTTTCTCTTTGCATTTTAAAACACCATAATTTCTTTACCAGGTCATCATTTAAAAGGTGAGACTAAACAACACTTTCCTTCAGTACCACTGCACAACACTTAGCTGGTGTACTGAATGTGGGAGAGGGAGGTTTCTACCAAGTGAGGGCAATGATGAAGTGTCAATCAAGCTGATTTTGGAGGTGCCACATATTTTGTAAACATTTGCATAAACTATGGAAAATAAATGTTGTGTATTATTAAATTAAAATGTGAAATACTTGAGTCTATCAAATACTGTATGTAGTCTGCATTGTTCATTATTACAATGACATACCTTCTGAGCACCCCTGGCATCTTTAAGGGTGGCAACAAGTTCTTCTAAACCCTTAAGTTTTAGTTCTAGCTCCAGTGCATGGGTCTCTGTATCTCTGCGTTGCTGTTGAACAAGTTGCATTTCACTAACAGTCTTCAGCTTGTCGTTCTGTAGATCCATCATGGTCTTCGAGAACTTTTCTTGTTGGGCTAATGGCAGAGCACCACTGAATTGTCGTCTTAGTGTTTGAACGGTTTGACGGAGGTGTTTAGCTCTGTTTCTTCCTTCCATCCTGGCATAATACAATGCCTGCTCTTTGTCGTCAATCTTCTGTTCCAAACGTAAACTATAGGCCTCCAATTTTTGCAGTTTGGATGTTGTGGCCTCTAACTTTGCTACAGCAGTTGACTCACTAACTTGAAGAGCTACAATATGCTGATGTAATTTTGCAATTAGTGCTTTTTCATCAGTTTGATCCTGTGGGGAAAAAAAAAGTTAGTCTTTGAAAAGGAGCAAAGAAATATTGGTGCAGATGTATTAAGCTCTGGAAAGTGATAAAATGCAGAGTGATAACCGTCCAGCCACTCAGCTCCCCACTGTCATGTTAAAGGCTGTGTTTGAAAAATGTCAGTTGGGAGCTGATTGGCTGGTCGTTTATCACTCTCCACTTTATCACTTCACAGACTTTCATACATCTGCCCCATTGTCTTTCATCTACAGTTGAAAAGAAAAGTAAGCTGCAAGGTATACATATGTGTACAGGAACCTATAGTACAAGTTGCATCTATGGGAGGAATTTAATTACCTGTGGTAAATTGCCGTGGGTAATACCAGAAGGTAGCCTCAGGCATTAACATCTGTGGCTATTGAAATAGCTTCCCTGGTTATTGGGCGTTAACACACTGAATCTGTGAAAAGTTCATGGATTCGTGCATTAACTGGCTCTTGTCACCCGGTAACAGCACAGTTATTGAGGATTTCTTTTTGGGGTTCAGGAGACCAAAAAAGAAATCCCGGTTAAGTGCGGCTAATTGAATAGCCCACGGTGAATATTTAGCCCGCGGTAAATTACCGCGGCTAATTGAATCTCCCCTATGTCTTAGGATGATTCAGATAAAAACAACTTGAAAATAAGCGATAAAAATAAATGTACTGTAGCTATATAAAAGGCACTCAAAAAAAATCAAGACAAATATGAAGTAGAAGAAAAACACAATCCTTATGTGTAAATTTTACATTCTAAGAGCACATATAAAATAATATTTATTTGATGTGTTCGTTGCTATCCAGGATGTTGGTCAAAAATCTTTAGATGGGAACAAAAGGCAAACCTCACATTGGCATACAGAAAAGTACAGACGTGCTTTATTAAACACAGCAGGGGAAAAACACCATATGAACAGATATCTTGTACTAGACAAAGGGACTCCTAAGCCTAGATAAATACAACAACAATCCAGTGATAAGGATCAAGCTCTTAGTTACACTGAATTTGGGCAATAGTATACCGTTACTACGATATGCAATATGATCAAACATATATAAGGCATTTTTTTTTTATAAATACAACGTTTAGCTATTAGTATATACATTTTCAATGCTGTATTTTGTGCTTTTGTGTATAAGACTTGCCCATTCTTGCTATATAGCTGTATCAGAAAAATGTATTATGGCTACAGATAAACATCAATAGTTACTGATTTTGTTTTGATTAAATGGACATTCAAAAAAATGTTGAGTATACCAATTCTGTATCTACAGGAATCTACCATTATTAAACAGCTGTTAAAACAAGACAACATGATCCACAGCATAATGCATTAGAAATAAATCAATACACGCAACATATTAAAGATACATGTGTCTAGGTCTCCTTGACATGACTTTGGATATACTAGGAGCCTTACTAGCTTATCTATATTTTTATTTTTTGTTTATTTTATATATCTGGTTGTTGGGGGGGGGGGTTATTTTTTATTATTCACTGTCATTTCAACATGCAAACGTTTCAAAAATAAACACAATTTATAAAAAAATAAATGCATGTGTTTAATTTAGTTGTAGAGCAAAATATACCTGGAAATCCAGCACTTGGTTCCGGAGGGACTCTACCTCTTTCTCTCGTGACTGCTGGCGACTAACTAATGTTGAAACTTGTGCTTTAGCTATATCAGAAAGGCTATGCAATCTAATGGAAGATAAATACAGTAAATGGATATTTTAGTGTGATACTGCAAATGTAATATCTCAGACACCAGTTATACTATTGTTTTGATACTAATTTAAACAGAAAAATTTACACTATTTAAACATTTCGAACTTAAAAAAATGTCTTTAATTGTCAACTACATGAATCTAGAGACTGAGTATTGAAAGTTTAAACATTTGTCTTAGATTGGGATTCACCAAGGTCCATGGCATGTGAAACAGCGGGACAAGAAACTACGATAATATTATTTGAAAATGTAGGAGAGAAAAATAATACAAAATCCAACAAACATAAATAATGCATGATGTGGGATGATTCGCCTGTTGTCCCTTGACACATGAAAATGCAACGATTCCTAAATCAGCATTTAAAATGGACACACTGTATACACACACTGGCTATATTTCGGCATCTGGGGCACTTAGCACTTACTTTGAGATCTCAACCTTCAGTTCCGCTTCATTTTTCTCCAATTCCATAATTCTTCTTCGGTCTGCATCAGATATTACTTTACTTATACTGTTTGCAAGTTCATCCCTTAATGCTTGTTCTACTTTCTGTGCCTCAATATTGATTCTAGTAAGCTGAGACAAAATAACAGCAACTAGTATGAAACAACAAACTCATTCTCTGTGCTAATGCATATTGCAAAAGGGATGAGCTCAACTAAAAACAGCAAAGCAGTGCTTTGGCTAATGTACAAAAGGAAACACCATAACCATAAAAGGTTTACTCAAGATTCATATCCCTCTGTAAATAAGATGATTTAAAAAACATCAATACACACGTCTGTAGTGTTAAGGTAGACACAATGGAATTTTTAAAGTACTGTAGTATAACAGACTCTCACCTAATTCGCTGCACATGGGAGATATTAAGCAACCTTTACTTTCTTCCTTTCAGCTGTTTGTATCTACAAACTGGATGCAATGTGTTCACTACTGTATGTATGACTTCTTAACTGAGAATATTTACCTGTGTGATCAACTTATATGCAACATGTGTTTGACAGTACATATATGAATTTACACTTCTTGTATGAAGTCATTTTTAGTTATTTAGGGGCCTATGTATCACACTGTTTTTACATAAAATCATATAGAAACTGCAGTTTCTGCATAATTTAATGTATTGTACCTATGTACTAGTGGCACAATGCAGGAGATTTCACAGAAAGTTCCGGCAAAGTGCTAATCAGCGCTGCAGATCTCAGTCCCAACTATTATCAACAGGGACTACGATCTCAGGGTCTGATTCAACAGTGTATGCAAATAACGTCTATGGACGCAGTGGTGCCATTGTTTGCCACTGCAAATAAGCAGGGCCGGCACCACCATTAGGCAGCTGCCTAGGGATGGCCAGCACCTGGAGGGTGGCACTGCGTCTGCAAAAAAAAAAAAAGGTTGTTTCTTAAGGTGGGTATCCACTACCCGACAGTGAAAAGACTGAAGGATAACGATATCGTTATCCTTCAGTCATTCACTACACTGCAGGGCGCCCACACTGAACGATATGTCGTTCAGTGCAGGCACAATCAAATCAGCAAACATGCGAACCTGATGGCATGGTTAGGTTGACTAGCATGTTTTCACGATGATAGATGTCTACAAGAGGTCTAAGACCAAATTTTCGTACTATTATCGAACGATATCGATATCGTTCAATCGCTCATTGCTTTACTGTACAACACTGACCGGGGGTCTCAGCAGCCGCCGCTATACCCATTGTGTCCCCCACATGCCCGCACTTCATGGCTGGCAGGCAGCCACAGAGGAAACTATGGGGTGGTCCAGATATGCATAAAACCACCCCTTAGCAGTGATTCCAAGGGCGGTGTGCTCCTCCCCTTCCCAGCGGCCATTGCGAGGTCTGCTAGTACTCTACTCCTCTCCTCCGAATCCTACATGTGTGACAGGCTAGGCGGCCGTGGCAGTGTCACGGGACAGGTAAGTGGGAGGAAGTTGTAAGTGACTGGGAGCACCACCGAGAGCTGTGGAGCCCTGCTGTAAGAGGGAGATATAAGCTGGATACCCATCTCCTGCAGGTCGGGGGGTATGGGGCGTTATTTGACCGGTGGAGACTTTATGCACTCTGGGTCACACAGACAGGCTGTGTAGTGATCTGACTTACCCAGGATGAGGTGAGCTGACGCTACCCAGTAACTGGTGACACCTCTTCCCTCAGCCTGAGCAGGTTACAGTTGATATAGAATTTTAATTCAATTATTATGTTCTTCTGGACCTTCATGATCTTTGATCATTTTTAATAATTCACTTATCAGAATCCCAATTTAGGGGAAATTAAACTAATTAGGTTTAAAGAATAGTGTTTTATAGTGCACTATGTAAATAAAACAGTTTCTTTGGTTGGGACAGTAGGATATGTAAGTGAAAAGCTGAGGGGGGGGGGAAGGAGGTGGGCAGATGTGCATGTGAGGAAAATGTTAGAAGGCATATGTGCATGTTAGAAATGGAGAAAAATCACAAACTAATATAGTAGCTAAGGCGCCAGTGTGGATGCACTGTGTGCTATATCTGCTGGTCAAAAAAAGCCGCACACCTATCAGGGGTCTGCCGTACCCCCAACAATGTAGACCAAAACACAAACAGTGGATAGACGGCGCTGATTAATCACAGCAGATAAGTAAAAAATCATTAATATAGAGTAAAATTTAAATCGGTATTTATTTGTACATATAGTATATGAATAATCCCTAAATGGGTTTCTAAAGAAAAACAATCCTAAAAAACATATACGGTACTACAGAAAATGACAATAAAACATATAAATATAGCAGCCAGTAGATAATGATCTCCAATTCCCTTGTTGATGCAAGGTGCCAAAGTCCCTTTCCAGATCAGTACTGTTGAGCCCTTGTATACATCCATTGTTGCTCCAGTACTGCTCGACCATCAGCATATACTCCACCTTGAAGTTTAGCTCACATGTACTGTGTTTTGACACAAATGTTGCTATAAGTATCAGTCTGTGGTCCGCCTGTTATACAGTGTCAATATTGCTGGGAACTTTTTCATTGGATGCGGAGCCATTACTGCACACAGTCTCTAATATTTGATCTGGAAAGGGACTTTGGCACCTTGCATCAACAAGGGAATTGGAGATCATTATCTACTGGCTGCTATATTTATATGTTTTATTGTCATTTTGTGTAGTACAGTATATGTTTTTTAGGATTGTTTTTCTTTAGAAACCCATTTAGGGATTATTCATATACTATATGTACAAATAAATACCGATTTAAATTTTACTCTATATTAATGATTTTTTACTTATCTGCTGTGATTAATCAGCCCCGTCTATCCACTGTTCATGTTAGAAATGGAGCTGCTGGACACAGGGATATGCGAGATAGAAGCTGGCAGGCCGCGTGGGGCATGTAAGGAAAGTAATGCAGTTGGTCTGGGGGAGACAGGTGGTAAAGCTTTACATAGGGTGCCGGGAAACCTTCCACCGACCCTGCGCTTACGTACAAGCCGCAATTCACGTGTGCAGCAATTTCATTGCGATTACAGATGCAGAAATGAATCCATCGCAAAGTGAGTGACAGGCTGTCAATGTTTAGGGGTGGTGACGGGGAAGTGGTCAGAAAAACGCAGGCGTGTCTGTCCATTTGAACGCTGTTTCATGGGCGTGCATAAATTAGCCACTGCGATGGTATTCGCAGTTTGAGTACTCACTGTATGCGATGAGTCTTACAGTTGCCTATGCCGGCTGTCCTTTGGCAAGCATTAACAGCTGCGTTCCGTGCAAATTTGCAGCTGCTATCCATACTGAATCAGGCCCTCAGCCCTATGTACCAAACTCCAAACAGGAAAAGCTTTTCGGAATTTGGCCCCAGTAGTTTACATCATCTTCAGATCGTGTCTACTACTTTAAGCCTATTTTTCGATCTCTCTCTCACCGCCTCCGGAAGCTGACACTTTGTGCATGCGCAGTGTGAGTTTCCAGAAACGTGAAAGACTTCTACAATTTGCCGGGGATGTAATTCGCAGGGACATCGGTTACCGCAACCGATGTCCCTGCGAGTTCCCCTTTTTACATAATGGGGAGAATTTCAATAAAAATGAAAATATCCCCTGCAATATGAATGCTTCATAATCGAGGCAGTTTCGCCTTTATTAGTACATAGACCCCTCAGCCACTAGAGGATATACATCTGTGATAACATGGGAATGATCAGGAGATATGTGTGTCACACCTAACATTGAGATACAGTATGTGCACTTGAAACATTACTAATTCACATAACTGCATTTAGATATAAATGAGTTAAACTTTTTTGCTCAAGTGTTCACAACCTCTCAATTATACTCTGTGACTGTTAGATGTTTTCTCATGTTCTCACTCCAATATCGCACATGTTAAATGTGTTAATTTATATTTCATCGTTGCAAATACAATCTGTGTGATCAATTTCATATTATATGATTCATCTGCTACATTCTCAGATTTAATTTTGAAATAGGTAAATAACCTTAATTGAGCTTGTCTGGAGTTTTCATGCGATCTTACCCTGATACTTATAACTAAATGATTTGTGTAACAGTTGCTAGTGTTCAGTTCATCTGAGTATATGCGTAGTATCCTGGATTTCCAAGAAAAGCATCTCAGAATACATTTAAGTACCCAATATATTTGTGCCCAATACCTTATTTTTACTTTTATTAGATTAGTCTATATAATACGAATTAAAATTAAATTGATGATCTGCGTATTCTAAATATTGCAGAAGGGATGATATTATGTGTATTTATGACCAACATACGTATGGATACATACTGCATATATCCGTTGATATGAATAGGATATAACTGATTATTTGTCTATACTCCCTTTCTACCTTAGGGGTGAATTGTTTTAAATCATCTAGCAATTACCCATCAATTATATTCTAATATTCTTTGTGATCTCTTTATTTGATGATGATAGGAGTATGACAACAAGTTATAATTGGTGATCATTCCTTAAGCTTATTGCATAACATTAATATATGCCTTATACGTATGCACAGTATCACAGGAGAACTGTACTTTTTGGATATGATCAAGGTCTAATTGAATACCTGTTATGCATGATTATATAATGAGTATATGTTTCCATACTACAATAACTTTTGCATGTTTTTTGTTTCAATGGTCTTACTTTCTTTCATTTTGTCACTATTTTGTGAATTTAATTCAATACCTGTACATATGTCAAAGACTACCCTCTGAAATGTGATTATATGAGAGGATGATTCACACATGTGCTATTTAAATATCGTGGAATATTGCATTGTTCTATATGTTTCTATAAACATTGTTTCCAGGTCTGACATATACTGTATGGTAGGATAAGATCATATTTGTTCTAACCAGGACAACCATTTTTGCTTCATATTACACCTTTATACCACTACATATTTGAATCGAATTGTCCAATATTAGAATTTGATATACCCAGTTAGTGTCTGTGATTGTGAGATACCTACTCATTATTTATCCCACTGGGACAAGAAATGTTTTTCTTTTCTTAGGAGTATTTGTGATTATATTTGCCATATTTATCAGTGATCAGGAGTCAATAGGACTCACTGATACTATACAAGATACCATGTATCATATATTTGTTATATTCAGGAGATAACGTATTATTTCACAATTATTTCCTATATATTTTAAGGAGTACATTATTAAAATTAGATTTTTAAATGAATCATCATTACATATTACATTGATATATATTAATTTTTGAACAAGAGTGCCCCACAAAGGAGTTATCTCCACTTGCCTTGGCAAGGTTTTTGTTGTATGTCCTCTCAGGAACCCATAAACTAAAGAGAATTATAAGCCTCTTTTCTATTTAAAGAAAAACTTTACAGGACATTAATACAATTTTTTTTTTCTCAATGTATTTAAACCTTATGTTTACTTCATTTATATGGTTATTTTTTCCTGCCAATTTTTTTTTAAATATCATTAAATATTACATTCTAAATCTAATAATTACAGAAAGTGTCCCCAAAAAAGGAGTTTCTTCTTTTTTTTCCCCTGTCCTCAGAGAATAACCTGTTCAAAATATTTAGCAACTCTCAGATACATTAGTCTGTACACTCCTGAGAGTAAACCTATATCCAGAAAGTCAAAATCTGTGTAATATGTATATTTTTTACCTGCATCTCATGTAAAAATATGCAAAATAAGGAAAGTGGTTTTCAAAAAGTGGATGAACATGCTATGCAATTTGTTCACTGGATGAACACATAGCACATGAAATAAATATCACAGAAGAAACTCAAAATTTTGGAATGCAAGCAGGAGGTCGGTACATTTATTAAAGAATAAAACTAGAATATCATGTGTATTTGTTTTGCCAAGGAAAATTAATCTGAGCATTGCCCAGTCCAAAAATTGTGCTGTGCCAAATAAACCACTACGAAAAATGTTAGGATATTGTTTTGTGTTAAATTGTGTGTCTAAACCTCCTTTTTTATCACTTCTAGACAATGATAAAAGTGTGCAACTAGAAGTTATGAATAAAAGGCAATAAAAGACTTGCCACTTACTTCAGCAAACTTGGACTCAAGTTCAAAGTTTCGTTCCTCTACTTGTTTCAATGTGGTCCGCAAGTGTTCATACATTTTTTGGGAATGCTCCGCTCTTTGCCTTTCATTTAGCTCTTTTATTTCCAGCATGGTTATTTTTTTAGAAATTGAAATTATTTCATTATTTGTAATTGCTTTGGTGGCTTTGTCCATTGCATAATGACCTCCTATAGCAAGGTGTTAAGAGAATCAATGGTAAAAGAGTATGTCGACTATATTTAGGTATGCAAAATCAGTCTAACCCATATGATTTTGTGGTAACGTTAATGTTACAATCTTTGGGTTTTTAAGAGAAATACTGTTTTACATGGGTTGTAAAATAAAACTATGGACATTGCTTTGAATCAAAAATGTTTATATTAAAAACTAGAAAGAGAGGGAGTGTGGCTAGGACCCCAATATAATCAGACAAGTTATTGTAGACCACTCAATCATGAACATAGGGGCCTAAGCAGAGTTGAACTCCATTTACACAAAAAAGTAGGCATAAATTGTTTTAAAATTACACAATCTGCTTAGTATGCAGAGTAACGCATATCAGTAGTTTACACAAATTGCGAAAGCCAGTGATTTCCAAACTCAGGGCCTGATTCAGACCCGGTCGCAAGCGCTGAACGCTCGCAACTGGGTCGATGGTGGCCCAGCGCGCATGAGCACGACGGAGCCGGCTCCGTCGTGTGCATGCGCGAGACCAGAATAGTGACGGGCAATCAGTCGCTCCGGGTCTCGTACCAAAGAAGGCGTGCTGTCGATGTTGAGTGACAGCACGCCTCCTTTGGTGGGCGGGCCGGGGGAGTGGCTGCCCAAACGGAGGCGTTCCCATGTGAACGCCTCTGTTTGGGGGCGGCCTCACTGACATCACGAGTGATGTCAGTGGGAGAGATTACGGCTCTGTTAGAGTCGAAATCTCTCTGGGGCTTGCGGCAACGAGACCCTGCCACAAGGGTCTCATCGGAAGGCCAATGGTCGCGATGGTCTTGACCATCGCGACCATCTTCCTGGCCGCTCGCTATAGCTGTGGGTGGTCACCCTCAGCTATGCGAGCGGCCAGGAGGCCATTCTAAAAAAAAAAAAAATAGCCCGGCCCTGATTCAGAGCGAGCGGCTCTGAATCAGGGCCTCAGGTGACCACCCACAGCTATAGTGAGCGGCCATGATGATGGTTGCGATGGTCAAGACCATCGCGACCATCGGGCTTGCGATGAGACCCTTGTGGTAGGGTCTCGTTGCCGCAAGCCCCAGAGAGATTTTGACTCTAACAGAACCGAAAGCACTCCCACTGACATCACTTGTGATGTCAGTGGGGCCGGCCCCAGACGGTAGGTGTTCCCATGGGAAGGCCTCCGTCTGGGCAGCCACGCCTCCGGCCCGCCCACCAAAGGGGGCGTGCTGTCACTCAACATCGACAGCACGCCCCCTTTGGTACGAGACCCGGAGCGACGGTTTGCCCGTTGCTATCCAGGTCTCACGCATGCGCACGTCGGAGCCGGCTTCGTCATACGCATGCGCACTGGGCCACCATCGACCCACTTGCGAGCGCATAGCGCTCACGAGCGGGTCTGAATCAGGCCCTCAGTCCTCAAAGCACCCCTACAGTTCTGGTTTTAAAGCTGTCAATGCATAAGCACAGCTGGCTTAATTAGTAACTCATTCATTTTCATCTATCAAACTGTGATTAAGCAAGGATATCCTTAAAATCTGGACTATTAGTGTGCTTTGGGGACAGAATTTGGGAAACCTTGGTGTAAGCGAAACAATTTACATAGCGTACCATAATAACATAACATACACTGTAGTGTGTTATTGTCGCAGTTCCACAGTGAACTACAGTACGATGGGCATTCCCCATGAACTGACAAGACTGTCGGAATACTCCATTGTATATATGTAACAGTTCTGCATTCATATCCATATAACATAACCAGCTGCTGCGGTGCTCCTCCAAGGACTACCAACCAATAGCCCAAATAAAAAGAATTAATCCACATATGGTGCATACACATTGTCAGATAAAAAGGACAATATAAATTATAATAATATCATTCATAAAGGCCTTTTTTTTTTTTTTTTAACTCCTCCAACGACCAAACGATGGTCGATGCGCGGACACGGATGGTCGATATCAACCATCGCCCTTTACATGTAGGGAAACCTGGTCGATATCGACCAGGTTAGCCTGTTTACTATAGGGATGATCGTGGGTCGTTAAGTCGTTTGGGGGCTGGAGCATGTTGCTGGATATTCAATATCGAACATCCAGCACATGCAGGACGATCAGACAACAATATGTACGAGCCATAAGAGGATAGGAGGGTACTCACCAGACTTAATCATAAAATCAAATGCTTTAATATTCAAAATGCATACCAGAAAGTCATAGTTGAGAGTCAACGTTTCTTGGTCGCAGCCGCGGATTACAGAAACATGCAGGAGGCGTCTATTTACACAGGACATCTCCAGCATCATTAGCACATTTTAGCAATACTACTGCGCCTTTGCAATTAGCGTACAACTCTGAGTAACCTCTATGATCACAAAATAAGTAGGCAGCCGTTTGATATATAGACTCTCAAGTCCAATCGATAATGTGGATAAGTATCCGTAAACCAAATATACCATCTTCAGTCTACTGACAGTTACTCTTGTAATTTTTTTTTTTTATTATTCATACTATTGTTGTCTCTTAACTGACAATTTTGTCATTTTGATTGACAGAAATTATAAATAACCAAAACTATTCCCTCTATAAAGAAGAAAAGCATGACAGATATAATAACTATGAAATAAATTAATCTATGGTCAATTACTTCACATGTTCTTTAGTTTAGCGATACATAAATTAAAATGAAGAGATTCAACTATTAATGTTTTTGCAGCAAAGCATTGCACATATCTACACTTTGAAGGCACATTTTGGTGTTTACATTTGAAAAAATATATTTTCAAGAGAATCAGCTGTACATACCCAGTGCACCCGTGTGCTCCCAGGCTTGCTCAAGTGTGTTGAGTTTTTCTTTAGTAATTTCAAGTTCTTTTATATAGGAAGAAATCTGTGAATTCAGCGATGCATTTTCATGCTGTTTGAAAAATATAACAGTAATTAATATATTTACTTAAAAAAAACTGTAGATTACAGTTCTAAAAGTAAATATTGTAAGTTCAGTAAAACAAGATTTTGGTTCTTACCTGATAAATCTGTTTCTCTGAAGTTTTGGTGGATACTGGAGTGATACCATGGAGTATAGCAGCGCTGGAGAATGCTGGGCACTAAAAAGGTAAACTTTTCAGGGCAGCCCAGGCTCCTCCTCCCCTATACCCCGCCCTGTGCACAGGCCAGGCAGAATTCATTTAGAAAAGCCTTAGAATTAAAGGGAAAGGAGAGGAGGAGAAAACCCGGGCACACAATCATATGCAGGGACTCTTTTTAGCTGTTCAAAAACAGCTGTCCAATGAGGGTAATATTGTCCCTGGTGGTTCAGTGAGGGAGCAGATGTCTAATCCCCACGCTCCCCTCGGTGACCCCCACACTGGGTAGGGCCATGTCTCTAATACAGAAGTCTCTTACCTGTATCCCTGGCTCTTGATGCTGCATGGGTGGCAAAGCAGCCAAATAAATGTGCCCAGCACTCAGTGCAATAATAACACCTGTCTGGCCTGTGTAGGGGGCGGGGTACAGGGGAGGAGGAGCTTGGGCTGGCCTGAAAAGTTAACCTTTCAGTGCCCAAACTCATCCGTGTTTGCTATACTCCATTGTATCTCCCCAGTGTTCCCCAGGAACTGAAAGAGAAATTAATTTGTGTATACCTCAAGGTAAATGTACAAGTTTGGCGACTAACTTATCCTAAGCAGTTACAGAACTGTCTAGGTAGCTGGCTCGGCCTTCTTCCATGCACAAATAATTGAGTGTATTAGAGTGAAATTTATAGTGTTTTTTTTCTCACAAACACCGCTTTCTTTTGGTAGTATAATTGATTAAATATCAATCTGGTTAATAAAAGGATACAGAATAGGAAAAAAATGCACTTTATCATAAACTATAACATTACATTTTTTGTGTATTTAGGACACCAACACAGACACACCTGCACATAATTTACTAATCTTAATTTTTTCCATAGGGAAACTACAATTTTGTACTTTATTGGGAGCACTGGTTACACACAGCGTGTTAAATTATCACCACTCAGCTCTACAAAAGTTATTTTATAAATGCATGCGTGTCCGTGGATTTCCCATTGGAAATACCGTGATTTAGCTCCAGTTTAAACTGTGCAGAGGTTACCGAGCTCCTACTTGAATCCTGGAAGTCTTGCTGAGTGTCACTCACTAGGGTCTCTAATCTGGAAGCAACACCAGATGCAATGAACACTATAAGAACTCTGAGCATAAGTGTGGAAGAGTTCAGGCATCAAAAATTTACTTATGTTATTTTGATCTCAATCAATCATATATTTGTTGAGAACACTATCATTTATCACCATCATAGTATTATAGAAACAGTGGCGGCCTCTGTTCCCGATATCAGTCACCTTAAATCCTATGAAAGTGACAGTAGGATGATCAAGAACCTTACAATAGAGGAAAAGGCTTTAGAATACAATACAAGACTCCGTCAATCAGAATTGTATACCACAATGCTTATATAGCACAATCAAAAGTACAAAAAAAAAATAAAGCTTTATTTGTAATGCAATTTATTTTTGGTTACTGCACTAGATAGCTGAAAACTAGATTTCTCAAGTTACACTGTCATCTACAGATACTATACATATGCTATCCTGGACAAACCTGGGCATGCAAGGTAGACAAAATAAATGCAGACATGTAAACAAAGGAAGGAGAGTGCTGCTCATGAGAGAGCTTACATTCTAGTTGGAAGATGGCACTACAAATAAGTCAGCAGTGCCTGCCTTGCACAATTATGATGTATAAAAGCTGTAGGACCTGCTTCCAGGCCTGAAGATCAGTTTCAAGCCTAGAGTTGTCCGTTGATAATCTAGGCCCGCACAAACACATATTTAAAACAGATAACATATCCAAACAAGCTTCAATAATAGAGTGATTCTTCTGTCCATAGGACCTATGCTATTGGAGTAATGACAATGAATACATTTTCAATGATACAGTACTTGTACATACATTTATGACGTGTTACCAAGAGGTAATAGCAGCGTAAGCATTCGTCAAAATAAATCAGTATGAAATCACTATGATTGTTATGAAAAGCACTTAGGCGAAACTCAGGGCTGTTTTACATGCATCAGTCATGTTGATGGACACAAGAAGCTGCAACATGATGCATCCAATATTTATTAATACACAATAAATAGGTATTTTCAAGATGATTCTTGTGTCACTTTTGGTATAGAAAATACTGCCTATGTAGGAGAGACTTATTTTAGAATGCACTTAAATGTGGAAAAACTGATGACATGAAGCTATTTTTTTTTACCAGTTTAATGAAAACAGTTGTTTCTCTTTATGATTCAATAAAAAATACATAAAGAATAGATCTCAGCCAACCATCTAAAGCTTTGGCAATAACTTAAATAAGTAGGCCATTATGAAAATGTTTCATTCATTGTGATATTTTATTATATTTTTTAACCAGTCCTTATTATAAACAATTGTCTTGCACACTGTGATTGTGAGAATATATAGGGTATTTTGTACCCATTGTGGTAAGCACTAGAGTATACATAACTTACTCTCCTCATGTCCTGTTTTATCTTTTTTTAAGGCTCATACACAGTAGACGATGTGCTGAGCAATATTGATGAAAGATATTGGTGAAAGATATTGGGGGTACACACTGAATGATATAGTTAACAATATCGTTCAGTGACGTCATCCTGCCACATCCCTGAACAGGCACTTTCAGATTGGCCTGCATGTTTGCATGACAGCAAACATCGTTAATGACCCACAGAAGCGCGCATTGTTGGTCATTTGGTGCATAAACACTGGACGATATGAATGATATTGTTGACGTTCATATCGTTCACTTTTATCGTCTAGTGTGTATGGCCCATTACAGTTGTTAAAGATGTAGCCTGCAAATGTTTTGGTAGAGCCAAGCCATGACTGGGAACAGAGTGCAAAAAAAATGTGTATTTTAAATTGTATGGATTTCTCATTTGGAATATTACGATTATGGGGCCTATTCATCAACACTAAAATAACGTTTTTAAGGACATTTTCCTTAATTACCGTTGTTTTAGTATTCATGTAGAGACTTAACACAGGAGATATCACTGATATCTCCTTGCTAAGTCCCCCTGCATTAATTTCCACACTCTCCATACATTAGTATGGGAATAACAAGAGATATGGTAAGAACTTACCTTTGTTATCTCTGTTTCTACGAAGTCCATAGGGTCCACAGGGTTGACCTTGGGGATATAGCTGGATCAGGATCCATGGGCACCACACAGTTAAGCTTTTAGCTCCCAGGATGCACTTGGGTCCTCCTCTATACCCCGCCCCCGAGCCACAGGCACCTCAGTTGGTAAGCAGCCTAGGCCGGAGGAGAATATGGAACAGAGAGAAGGAAGACTGGAACACACAAGAAACCATACTCACAGAAATGGGAGACGGAAAAACCGGTGACCAGTCACACAGCCCATTTAAAGCCAGGTGCGTCAGGGCGGGCGCCCTGTGGACCCTATGGACTTCGTAGAAACAGAGGTAACAAAGGTAAGTTCTTACCATATCTCTTGTTTTCTACTTCAGGGTCCATAGGGGGTCCACAGGGTTGACCTTGGGGATGTCCCAAAGCAGTTCAACTAAGGGCGGGGACGCTCCTGTGCTGAAAGGAGCACCCGGCGCCCAAAGGATGCATCCTGAGAGGCGAAGGTGTCAAACGCATAGAACCTCAAAAACTTTTGAATTGAAGACCAAGTGGCCGCCTTACACAGCTGAACAGCAGAAGCGCCACGTCTAGCAGCCCAAGAGGGACCCACAGAACGAGTGGAATGAGCCTTAACAGAGGCTGGCACAGGTAAACCCTCCTGTGCATAAGCCTCACAAATAACGGAACGAAGCCAATGGGCTAACGTGCTGAAAGGAGTACCCGGCGCCCAAAGGATGCATCCTGAGAGGCGAAGGTGTCAAACGCATAGAACCTCAAAAACTTTTGAATTGAAGACCAAGTGGCCGCCTTACACAGCTGAACAGCAGAAGCGCCACGTCTAGCAGCCCAAGAGGGACCCACAGAATGAGTGGAATGAGCCTTAACAGAGGCTGGCACAGGTAAACCCTCCTGTGCATAAGCCTCACAAATAACGGAATGAAGCCAATGGGCTAACGTTTGTTTGTTGGCAGGCCAACCCCTCTTGTGAAAACCTAAGAGGATAAACAAGGAATCAGACTTCCTAACCGAAGCCGTCCGGTCTACATAAATTCTAAGCGCCCGGACCACATCTAAGGAAGTCTCACCAGCAGAAAGATCAGGGGACTGAAAAGCTGGCACAACAAGTTCCTGATTAATGTGGAACTTCGAGACCACTTTGGGCAAAAACTCAGGACGAGTGCGGAGCACCGCTCTGTCCCTGTGAAAAATCAGGAAAGGAGGGCGACAGGAAAGCGCCCCCAATTCAGACACCCTCCTGTCTGAAGCAATTGCCAGGAGAAAAACAGTCTTAAATGTCAGCCACTTGAACTCCACCGACTCAAGAGGCTCAAACGGAGGACCCTGCAGGACCCGTAGCACCACTGCCAAGTCCCAAGGAGCCACAGGAGGCACAAAGGGAGGCTGGATCCTGAGAACACCTTGGAAAAAGGTGTGAACGTCTGGCAGTATTGCAATCCGCCGTTGACAAGGCGGACACATGAACCTTCAGAGATGCAAGGCGTAAGCCGAGGTCCAATCTTGACTGAAGAAATTCCAAGATCCTACAAACTCGGAACACCTGAGGATCATAATGTCTAGACTCACACCACTGAAAGTAAGTGTGCCACACTCTGTGATAAATCTGTGCTGAAGCAGGCTTGCGTGCCCTGAGCATGGTACCAATAACCGAACTGGAGAAGCCCCGAGACCTCAAGACGGCTGTCTCAAGAGCCACGCCGTCAAAGACAGCCGACCCAGATCCGGGTAAAGGCAGGGCCCCTGAGACAACAGGTCCCGATGCTGAGGAAGAAGGTACGGCAAGTCGATGGAGAGGCTCCTGAGATCGGAGTACCAAGGCCTTCTGGGCCACGCCAGAGCCACCAGCACGAGCGTGCCGCCGTCCTGCTTAAATTTCCGCAGAACCCGAGGAAGTAGGGATATCGGAGGAAACAGATACGCCAGGTGAAAAGACCATTTCACCGACAGCGCGTCCACCAGACTTGCGCCTGCGTCTCTTGTCCTTGACCCGTAAACGGGCAACTTGTGATTGTGACGGGAGGCCATCAAGTCCAGCTCCGGCAGTCCCCATCTGTCCACGAGTAGCTGAAACACCTCTGGGTGAAGCGACCATTCCCCGGGATGCACGTCGGTCCGCTTCCCAATTGAGGACTCCGGGGATGAAGACCGCCGAGATCGCTGGAATGTGACCCTCCGCCCGGGTCAGGATGCGTGACACCTCCGACATCGCTACCCGACTGCGAGTTCCGCCTTGGTGGTTGATATACGCCACCGTGGTGGCGTTGTCGGACTGCACCTGTACCGCCCTTCCGTGAAGAGCGGGGTCGGACGACTGCAGGGCCCTGTATACTGCCCGCAGTTCCAGGATGTTGATGGGAAGTGCTTCTTCCGCAGACCAACGACCCTGGAGAGACAATGAGCCGGTCACTGCCCCCCAACCCCGGAGACTGGCATCGGTCGTGAGCAGGACCCAGTCCGGGATCCAAAAAGGGCGCCCCTCGACGAGATGAGCTGTCTGAAGCCACCAAGCCAAAGATTTCCGAACGTCCGGAGACAACACCAGCACCTGAGAGCGGATCCGGTGAGGTAACCCATTCCATTCCGATAGAATCAACCCCTGCAGGGGCCGGGAATGGAACTGGGCAAATTCCACCATGTCGAATGTCGACACCATGGACCCCAGAACTCTCATAGCCGAATGGACCGACAGGCGGCAACTGCTCAGGCAACTGCGTATCCGCAGCTGTAGGGAGGCGACCTTCTCCGGAGTCAGGAAGATCCTTTGCTGACGCGAATCCAGCAGGGCTCCCAAATGAACCATCCTCTGTGATGGAATCAGGGAGGACTTTTTCCAATTTATCAACCACCTGTGTGCTTGCAGGCAAGCGATCGTCAGGTGGAGATGTTGAAGCAGTACCTCCGGGGAGCTCGCCAGCAACAGGAGGTCGTCCAGATACGGCAGCAGCCGTACATTCAGGCTCCGAAGATGTGCGGCCATGACCGCCATAATCCTCGTGAACACCCTCGGTGCCATGGAGAGACCAAAGAGTAGCGCCCGGAACTGATAGTGGTGTTGAAGGATAGCGAACCTCAGATACCGCTGGTGCGAAGATGCTATCGGAACATGGAGGTAGGCGTCCTGGATGTCCAGGGACACCATGTAATCCCCCGGTTCCATTGCCAGAATGATGGAACGTAACGTTTCCATCCTGAACTTGGGAACTCTGAGGAATTTGTTCAGAGACTTCAAATTGAGGATAGGGCGATGAGAACCATTGGGTTTCTGCACCAGAAACAGAGACAAATAATACCCCGTCCCTCGTTGTGATTGAGGAACGGGAACAATGACCCCTGCTTTCAGCAAGGACTCTATAGCCTCCTGAACCTGTAACACCTTGGTCTTGTCCTGAGAAGGACTCGTGCAGAAAAACTGGTGGGGTGGTCTGTGCCGAAAAGACAGGGCGTACCCCTGGGAGACCACTTCTCGAACCCAGGCATCCGTGGTGGTATTGTGCCAGCACTGGGCAAATAGAAGAAGTCGGCCTCCCACTCTGAGGTCCCCCAGAGGGAGGCCCGTCCCATCAGGCCGCAGGTTTATCTTCCTGCTTGGAAGAAGGGCGCCGAGCACTCCAGGCTTGCTTCTTGGGTTTAGAGGCAGTCTTACTCGCAGACTGTCTCGGGAAGGACTGACCTTTCGCCTTACCCTGAACCCGAAAGGAACGAAAAGCCGAACTCCGAACCTTAGCAGGCAGTGCCGCCGAAGGGAGGAAGGCCGACTTGGATTTAGCCAGGGTATCCACTATTTTGTCCAAGTCCGGACCAAATAGTAATTCCCCATTGAAAGGTAAGGCCTCCAGACCTTTCTTTGAATCAGAGTCCGCTCTCCAGGACCGCAACCATAAGGATCGGCGGGCAGATACCGCTGCAGCCGATACCCGCGAGGTCAGCAGACTAGCATCTAAAGAAGCTTCTCCAATGTAAGAAGCAGCGTCCCTCATTTGTCCCAACAACGCCTGCTGGACATCCGGAGAGTCGTCCGGGAAGGTATCTTCCAATGCATTGGCCCACCCCTCAATGGCCTTGGCCACCCAGGAGATGGCCATGGACGTTCGGGTCACCGCCCCGGAGAGGAAGTAAATAGACTTTAAGCAAGTCTCAACTTTCCTGTCCGTGGGATCCTTCAGCGAGGATATCGACGGTAATGGTAAGGTAGCGCCCCGAGTTAAACGGGTGACATGGGAATCCACCGCCGGTGGAGTTTCCCATTTTTTACAATGTGCCTCAGGGAAGGGATAATTAGAAGCCAACCGCTTCTGAGGAAGGAATCTCTTACTGGCCGCCTGCCAAGCTACCGCCATATGATCCGTCAACTGATCCGACAGGGGAAACACCGCAGAAGCCACCTTAGTTTTTTTGAAACTAGGAAACTTCGACTTAGGAACCGGTGCCTCATCCTCTATAAGAAGAATAGCTCGCACCGCCCTAACTAGTGCTCGCACATTAATGGACGACCTGGTATCCATTTCCTGGACCGAGGCGTCCGAGTCAGTGTCATCAGGGACCTCCCCATCATCTGAGGAACCCTCTGAGTCCGATACCTGAGCAGCCCGTGTCATGAGTGGGCGTTTTGAAATCCTAGAAGGCATGTCAGTCTGCAACATTGACTGAAAAGCCGAGGAAGCGGCCGCCAAATTTTGCACGGAGTTGGAGAGCACATCCACCCAGGGTGGAGGAGTCGCCATAGCGGCTTGAAAAGGTACCACAGGCTGCTGCGGCACAGGGGAAGCCTGTATATACATAGGCAACCCCGCATAGGGACCCACTGACTGAGACCCAGGAGGACTCCGCAATAACTGCGGGACACCCGGGGAATGAGGGATGGTCGGCTGGGGTAACGCCCTAGTAGGGAGAGCAGTCGGGACCGACAGATGGTCCGCAATAGACACCAGCACTTGAGAAAACATCGCCCACGGTGGTTCCTGCATCAGAGAAGGTCTGGATGGGCCAGGAGCCACCTGGCATCGACTACACAGGCCATCCTGGGACAAATCCTCCCTATCCACTCCTGCAGAACAGCGTCCGCAGGAGGCCAACACCGGAGCCACTGAGCGCTCAACCTCCTCGTCTGACATGACAGAATATATTATATAGCCAAAAAAATATATCTGGCAACAGGGCAGAAGTAAACGCACTCACCGGTGTGCTGAACAACAGCCCAAAATATGGCACTGTGTAGCACACAACTGTATGTGACGGACCTCACAAATACGTGATCTATATAAGTGAGGTCAGTAGAAACGCCCCTCGGGGGAGAGGTACACAGGGGGACCGGTCCGCGTGCTCCCTGAGATCTGCGCTGCCACATAGAAAATGGCCCCCAGAGACCTCAGAGGAGGAGTGGCCGTAGAGTCTGCAGCTCAGCGACGCCAGACTGCGTGCTGAAAGGCTCGCTGAGCTGAGGGGAGGAGCCGCTGACAGGGAAGGCTTCCTCCCCTGGCTGGCCATAACCCTAGGGATTCTGGCTTCCCGCATGCCTGTTAACCCTGGTGGTCTAGTGGTCCCACGGGTTATGGGGGGGCCCGCCGCCACTGCCAGCAGCCTCCGGTCTGTCCCCAGGACCGGAGGCTAAAGGACTGCATTTTAAGGCATTCTGCGCGCCGCCGCTAGCCAGCGACGCGCGGCTTACCTGAATTCCCGGCGACTCCGGCAGCAGTCCTGGGAGGTAGACAAAGTCCGGCTAGCACGGACTCTGCCCTCCCGCCGCGATCCCCAGTTCAGTACTGGCGTCGCGGCGCCAGTCGGGGATCAGAGCGGCAGCGTGGGCGTCTGAATAGACAGCCATTCGCTGCCGTCTGTAGTAAAAAGAAAGATTAAATAAAATAAAATCTATGTTAAACTAAAAAAGCTTCTGGGGGCTGCTCCTGCAGCCCCCCCTGCGCGGTGTCCGACTCCGGCCGGGCACCAACTTACACTGAGGTGCCTGTGGCTCGGGGGCGGGGTATAGAGGAGGACCCAAGTGCATCCTGGGAGCTAAAAGCTTAACTGTGTGGTGCCCATGGATCCTGATCCAGCTATATCCCCAAGGTCAACCCTGTGGACCCCCTATGGACCCTGAAGTAGAAATGGAAATTATTGTATTCATCAAATTCCGAAACTTAGGTATTTTCGGAATTTGATGGTGTTACCATACACCACTGTGAGGTGGCGTATAGTAAGTAACACTTACCTGCTTCCAGCTGGGCAGGTCCCCTGGCGTCTTCCTCCATCGCTCTGGACTCTCCTCTGGCTCCGTCTGCTATGCGGTCATGTGTTCTCCCCAGCAGAGCACAATAAAGTTTAGAAAAAAAAAAAAAAAACGTCTTTTTTTCTAAACAGTACTGTTCTTTGCTGGGAGACCACATGACAGCATAGCAGATGGAGCCTGAGGCTGCTGCGCAAGCAGGTAAGTCAGGGACGGGGGGAGGTGAGCGGAGGGGGGTGGGGGGATGCAGGTGAGCGGAGAGGGCAGGGGGGGGACACACACACAAAATTACCGCCGCTGTAGGCAGTGCTGCGCATGCGCTGGCTTTCCGAATGTAACAGCGCATGCGCAGCATGGATTACAGCTGCGGTAAGTTAGTGTAGATAGAGATAACTATCTATTTCATGAAAAGCTGTAATCGCAAAAATGACAGCATTTTGAAATAGACAGTTATGGGGAGGAGGAATGATGAATTCCTCTGGTAATTAGGTAGAACTCCATGCGAGTTCTAAACCTAATTATCTCCAGACAAAGTTTAGGTATGATGAATAGGCCCCTATATCATAATACTAGCACAGTTTACTAAGATCAGCTACCCATATATTACAATTTTTAAAGCTTATAAAAACATATATAATCTGGACATTATGATCACATGCAGTACCTCTAAATGCTCTAGGTTTGCTGTCCTCTGTATAAGCATATTATCCTTCTGCAGCATGTCCCTATATTTGGCAGTTAGCTCATTGTACTGTTTATTGGCCATTTGTAAGTCTGATAAGGGGACACAGTCATCCAAAGTCTTTTGTAATGCAGCCATTTTAAAAGCAGCAATATCCTGTATAAATGAAAAAGAAAATAAGGAAAACATCACACGGGTATCTTAATTTTACATTCAATTTCAGCATTGCTAGATCTCCTGGTTTGTACATACAAGACATGAAACATTAGCCAAATTTAAAGTAGAATTTAACTGTAATATAGTACTATTTTTTCAATCATAACATTTCCAGTTGGAAATAAGACCTTAAAACAGTTAACACTAATTTTATACATTGTCTTATTAAAGTATTTCAATTAGATAATAAACACATTTAATTTGAGCTTTTACAATATATTTCTTCAAGAAACTAACATCTTAATTGAAGCAAAATATCTCTTGCATAATGTTACCTATGAAACAGCTTTTTCAGTTAAACATAAGTATATTTAGTACAACTATGGGTATTTTCCCAAGCCATCAATATAATGTCAATGACTCTTGTGATGTTTAAATAATTAGTTCCTTCATCTTTACTATACAAATACATATATTGATATTTATCAACTCTTGCTACGGTTAAATACGTAAATCCATATTTAAGTACAATCAATAAAGCTAATCTTTCGTTTTTATTGGTTAGTCTTTTATCATTGTGATCCCATAATTAAAATTGGTTGGCACTTCTGTGCATCCCATTAAATATTCTTTGGCTTTGTATCTAATCAAAGCGCAGTCCTGGTGTAATAACTAGCAGCAAAGTTTGTGCAGGCTACAAATTCTGTCAAAAAGCTATACCTGCCATCAAACATCACATTACATTAAACATGCTGCATTAAACAGCACGTCTCTCTTACCAGTAATAGTGTTACCTACTACTAAAGGGACCTCTCATATGCTGGGTCAGCATGGTCCACCTAATGCTCTGCTAACATTTGAACAAGGCAGACGAGCTAGTCCTAACACTGCGTAGCAGTGTCAGTTACCATGCGCAACCAAATCAAACATTATTACTCCCCAGGGAAACACACAGCACCATTGAGTCTAAGCTAAAGCTACTCTGCTATATTGGCAAATATGTATGTTCAGTCCCAATAAATGAAAGAAAACTGCTTGTTTGAAATATATTACTTTAATTTTCTTTGTTCTCCATCTGGACTATATTTACAAAGTTGCAGCTTAGGGGCGGGTTTGACCTCGAAAATTAAAGTGACACGAATATTAAGTGCAAAACATGCTGCACTTTGCATTTAATGTTAGTGCTGCTTTGAATTTTGTAGTCAAACCTGCTATCAAGTGGCTGCTTGAAAAAGTCACCACATAGTAAATGTAAAATACAGAGGCTAGACTACACTCTGCAAAGTTACCACTAGTATAATACACACGGGCACATGGTTCCAGGGGAGCTCACTCAGCAGCCATGTTTTTACTTACTTGTCTTGAGTCATGCGGTGGCAGCAGCACAAGCAAAAAAGGAAAATGGAGCTGCTGCCATCTTCCTATTCCTTTGCGAATGTGCAGTAGAAAGATCACCGGCAACATGACACCTGCGCCATGTTCACGGAGACCTGCTCATGTGAAGTAGGCTCTGTATACTTGCTTGCACCGCTGTAGAGAGAGAAGGGGGCCCGCAAGGAGAATGAACATGGGGCCACTCCACTCAAGTCACTCCTGCCCTTCCTCATTTCTGTGCTGTAGCTTTTGATGTGTATGTATGTATGTATGTATGTATGTACAGTATAGAGAGAGAGACTTATGTCTTACCTGTCAAGTCTTTTTCTTCGACTTCATAGGGGGCACAGGGATGACACTGGTTATAGCCTGGAGAGGAGAATCTGGCCACCAAATAGTTAATTGAAAATACCCACAACGGCAGGAGCGAGGCAGAGGAGAAGGAAGGCTGGCATACATGCAGGACCATACAAGCCATGGAAAGTACAGCCGGACCGGTCACCAAGGAAACACCTCCCAGCAGACAGGTGCGTCAGGGTGGGCGCCCACTGCCCCCTATGGAGTCAAAGCAAAAGACTTAACAGGCAAGAACTTAAGTCTCCTTTTCTTCTTCCTCCACTAGAGAGCACAGGGATGACACTGAGATGACCCAAAGCTGTCCCCTATGGGCGGGGACGCTTCTGAGCTGCAGTGAGCACAGAACACCTGAAGGCGGCTTCTGAGGACGCAATAGTATCAAAAGCGTAAAATCTGATGAAGGTATAAGCAGACGCCCATGTGGCAGCCTTACAGAGCTGTTCTGCAGAAGCCCCACAGCATGCGTCCCAAAAAGTTCCCACTGACCGGGTGGAATGGGCGGTCACCACGGAAGGGGTAGGAAGGTTCGCCAATGAGTAAGCATGGCGAGTGGTAAAGCAGAGCCAGCAGGCTAAGGTCTGCTTAGTAGCTGGCCAGCCCCGCTTATGAACATCATATAAGATAAAATCTCCTGATTAATGTGGAAGCGGGATACCACCTTGGGAAGGTGGCCCAGGCGAGTCCGCAGTACAGCCCTGTCTGAATGGAAAACAAGAAACTGGGAGCGTCATGATAGGGCGCTCAAATCGGACACCCTTCGAACTGATGCAATGGTTAGTAGAAACACAGTTTTCCACGTGAGCCAACGAAAGTCCACAGTCTGCAACGGTTCAAATGGAGCCGACGGGAGTGCTGGGAAAACCAAAGAGATCCCAGGCAGCCACAGGAGAAACAAATGGTGGCTGAATATGGAGAACACACTGAAAAAAAGGTTTGCACTTTCGGTAGCAGAGCTATCTGCCTTTAAAAGAGGACAGACAAGGCCGAAACCTGGACCTTCAAGGATGAGAGCTGGAGACTCAAACTCAGATGTCTCAAGAGCCACCCTGTCAAAGTGTGATGGGCCAGACCCGGATGGCAGGGACCCTGAGACAAAAGATCCGGCCATGGTGGATGGCGCAGACGGGCGTCTGTGTAGAGGCCCAGGAGATCTGCATACCACATGCACAGAGGCCAATCCGGAGCTTAGGGTCCCTCTCTCCAGTTTGAACTTGCGGAGGACCCACGGAATCATTGAGATCGGAGGGAAGACATAAATCAGTGGGAAGGTCCAAGTGCATCTACCAGGAGAGCCTCTGGATCCCTGGAGCGGGACTAATATCTCGGAAGCTTATGGTTGTAGCGAGACGCCATCATGTCGATGTCCGGCAAGCCACAGCATCAAACTAACAGTTGAAAGACGTCCGGATGTAGCGCCCACTCGTCTGCATGGACGTCGTAACGACGATTTTGCATGTCAGGGATGAAGACGGCGAACAGTGCTGGAAGATGGCTGAAAAATCAAAACAAACCCATCAGAGAGATAGCAAAAACATTAGGTGTGGCCAAATCAACTGTTTGGAACATTCCTAAAAAGAAAGAACGCACTGGAGAGCTCAGCAACACCAAAAGACGCGGAAGACCACGGAAAACAACTGTGGTGGATGACAGAATTATTTCCCTGGTGAAGAAAAGCCCTTCACAACAGTTGGCTAAATCAAGAACACTCTCCAGGAGGTAGGTGTATTTGTGTCAAAGTCAACAATCAAGAGAAGATTTCACAAGAGTGAATATAGAGGGTTCACCACAAGATGTAAACCATTGGTTGTTAGGGATAGCTAGGAGGGATGACCCCGAGAAATGTGGAAATCCACTGGGGGAGGAGACTCCCACTTAGCCCTATCCGCTGTAGGGGGAGTTTAAAAAGAAGCAATACGCTTGGATCCTGAAAGCGTCTACTAGGGTGAGTCCATGCCTTGGCTAGGAGGTCTTCTAGCTGCACAGAAGACTGAAATTCTGCCACTGTCTTTTTCTGTCTTTTAAAGATCTAGTAGATTGCTCAGAGTCCTCCACTAGAAGAATAGCTTTCACTGTTCTACGTCTACTGGGGTCGGAGCCTCCACTGGGACAGAAGACGTATCAGACCCAGGACTTTGGGGTAAAATGGATATTGGTCTTATGGATAGATATCAATGTTGATTAGTCTTAATTCTCTCTTCTATTTTTTTATACATTCTGCAACTGTTTTGCTAATTCTACTTATATTCTTTGAATTTTCTTGCATATTTAAGATAGATGAACCGGAATCTTTTGAGAGAATTCACACATTACAATAGGTATCTTGGCTCACCATTATCCATCACTGTGGTGCCAGATAGAGGGATCTTTGGTGTTATTTTAGCAAAGATTAGTAAGGACACATTTGTGCTTCCAGCAGAGAAAGTTTCCTATCATCACCTTTTTCATATTGGCTATATTCATGGGAACATTTAGCCATACCCAACTGCCTCAGTGTCCTTGTCTGCTATGGGGATGGCACTCACCTTGAAGGTTGGTGTTTGCCCATATTTACCAGCACCTGTTATTGAGATGAGACTGGCCAGGCTTTCTTGTGGGGAAGGGAAAATGATGAAGATGGTGATTCATGTCAAACTTGGGGCCTCATTCAGACCCGGTCGCAAGCACTGAGCGCTCGCAACCGGGTCGATGTTTGTCCACTGGGCGTGCGCACGTTGGAGTCGGCTCCGACGTGCGCATGCACAAGACCTGGCTAGCGACGGGCGCTCTGTCGCTACGGGTCTCGCACCAAAGGGGCGAGCTGTCAATGGTGATTGACAGCTCGCCCCATTTGGGAGGCGGGCAGGGGGGGTGGCCGGCCAAACGGAGGGATTCCTGACGGAACGTTTGCCGTTTAGGGGCGGCCCCACTGACATCAGCAATGATGTCAGTGGGGAGCTTCTTGCTCGATCAGAGCAGGAAGCTCCCTCAGGTCTCGTCGCAAGCCCCGATGGTCGCGATGGTCCTGACCATCGCGACCATCAACCTGGTCGCTCGCTAGTGCTGTGGTTGGTAACCCACAGCTTAGCTAGCGACCAGGAGGCCGCACTTCACACCACAAGCGGCCACCCTCATTCAGAGCGACCGCTTGTATCTAGCGATCGACTCTGAATGAGGGCCTTAGTCCCTTGGAGGGAGATTTTCCTTTTCTTCTGATATGTTCCTTAGCTGGATGAAAACCCCTAAAAGCTGGAAATAAAAGAAAAAAGATCACAAGGACTGGGACTTTGCAGAGGTTCTGGTGGGAGAAGAAATTACGGAGCTAGATGTATATAATAATAATGTGAATTTGCATAATATTAATGTGGATGTGAGTTTACATTATATTAATGACAATGTGGGTCTACCTAATGCTAATGCAAAGTTGTATAATTTTAATGACAGTGTGGAATTGCTAAATATAATTAGGTGTTTTTGGTTCTTTCCCTTTTGCCATTCTCTGCTGTTAGAGTCACCTAAAGGTGTTTATGCTGCGGAGACTACTTTTTTGTGAAGCCTGTCCAGATTATCAGATTCTGTTAGTTTCTCTTCCTATTGTTGATGTTCTCAGAAAATAGAGGTTGACCTGGTAGTTATTATAGAACCCTAATGAAAATGGTCTAAGGGCCTGATTCAGACCCACTCGCAAGCAGCTGTCCACTCGCAAGTGGGTCGATGGTGTGCACTGCGCATGCGCACGACGGCGGGAGCTCCGTCGTGCGCATGCGCCAGACGTGACGAGCGAAGGACTTTCCTTCGCTCCTTGTGTCTGATCAAAGGGGGCGTGCTGTCGATGTTGATTGACAGCATGCCCCCTTTGGTGGGCGTGCCGGGGGCGTGCCTCCCAGACGGGGCGTTCCCAAGGGAACGCCTACCGTCAGAAGCCGGCCCACTGACATCACTAGTGATGTCCAATGCCTCGCCGTCTGAAGAGATCTCACAATCCGAACCTTTACCTGATAACGGAGTGTAACTTTCGCGTTGAGCTGGTCTATGCCTAGGAGCCCTATCCTTAGCAAGCATCTGCTGAAAGGACGTGGACACTTGAGCCAACCCCTGTACTGTACTGACTGCGTGAAGACTGCATCCAGGGTGGTTCAGTCATGGGAAGCTGTGGCACAACGACAGGGACAGGTGGTACTGGGACTGTCATGTGGTCTACAAACTGACATTACCCGAGTCAAACATGACGCTCAAGCCGGTTCTTGACTAGAATCCATGGGCACAACCACCTGTTGCAGAGACCCAAAGCAACAGACACACAGGCCATCATGCTTTGGATCCTGTGGAGAAATTACATTAAAACACTTCTTACATGTGCGCAGCGCTGTGGCACTTACTACCCTTGTAGTCTTATTTCTGGACATATTGTGAGTCGCAGAAATTACCACACACACACCCAATCAGAGAGGGTAAAGCAAAAAGGGTCTTTAGGCAGTGTGAAATATATTATTTATAATAAATATATATATATATACACATACATACACAGTCAGGTGCATAAATATTGGAATATTGGGACATTGACAGAATTTTCATATTTTGGCCTCTATTCACCACCACAATGGCTTTGAAATGAAACAAACAATATGTGCTTTAACTGCAGACTTTCAGATTTAATTTGAGGGTAATTACATCCAAATCAGGTGAACGGTGTAGGAATTACAACGGTTTCTATATGTGCCTCCACTTTTTAAGGGGCCAAAAGTAATGGGACTATCAACTCAAAAGCTATTTCATGGACAGGTGTGGGCTATTCCCTCGTTATTTCATTAACAATTAAGCAGGTAAAAGGTCTGGAGTTGATTCTAGGTGTGACATTTGCATTTGGAATCAGTTGCTGTCGACTCTCAATATGAGATCCAAAGAGCTGTCACTATCAGTTAAGCAAGCCATCATTAGGCTGAAAAATCAAAACAAACCCATCAGAGAGATAGCAAAAACATTAGGTGTGGCCAAATCAACTGTTTGGAACATTCTTAAAAAGAAAGAATGCACCGGAGAGCTCAGCAACACCAAAAGACCCGGAAGACCACGGAAAACAACTGTGGTGGATGACAGAATTATTTCCCTGGTGAAGAAAAACCCCCTTCACAACAGTTGGCCAAATCAAGAACACTCTCCAGGAGGTAGGTGTATTTGTGTCAAAGTCAACAATCAAGAGAAGATTTCACAAGAGTGAATATAGAGGGTTCACCACAAGATGTAAACCATTGGTGAGCCACAAAAACAGGAAGACCAGATTAGAGTTTGCCAAACAACATCTAAAAAAGCCATTACAGTTCTGGAACAACATCCTATGGACAGATGAGACAAAGATGAACTTGTACCAGAGTGATGGGAAGAGAAGAGTATGGAGAAGGAAAGGAACTGCTCATGATCCAAAACATACCACCTCATCAGTGAAGCATGGGGGTGGTAGTGTCAAGGCGTGGGCATGTATGGCTGCCAATGGAACTGGTTCCCTTGTATTTATTGATGATGTGACAAAAGCAGCAGAATTAATTCTAAAGTGTTTTGGGCAATATTATATGCTCATATTCAGTCAAATGCTTCAGAACTCATTGGACGGCGCTTCACAGTGCAGATGGACAATGATCCGAAGCATACTGAAAAAGCAACCAAAGAGTTTTTTAAGGCTCTATAGTGGAATGTTATGCAATGGCCAAGTCAATCCCCTGACCTGAATCCGATTGAGCATGCATTTCACTTGATGAAGACAAAACTGAAGGGAAAATGCCCCAAGAACAAGCAGGAACTGAAGACATTTGCAGTAGAGGCCTGGCAGAGCATCACCAGGGATGAAACCCAGCGTCTGGTGATGTCTATGCATTCCAGACTTCAGGCTGTAATTGCCTGCAAAGGATTTGCAACAAAGTATTAAAAAGTGAAAGTTAGATTTAAGATTGATTAGTTTGTCCCATTACTTTTGTCCCCTTAAAAAGTGGGAGACACATATAGAAACCACTGTAATTCCTACACCGTTCACCTGATTTGGATGTAATTACCCTCAAATTGAATCTGAAAGTCTGCAGTTAAAGCACATCTTGTTTGTTTCATTTCAAAGCCATTGTGGTGGTGAATAGAGGCCAAAGTATGAAAATTCTGTCAATGTCCCAATATTTATGCACCTGATTATATTTATTTATATATATATATATATATATATATATATATAAAAGGATGTCTCTCAGTAACCAGTAACACAGGTACAGACACACAAGTAAAGTACACTTACACACAGACCACTTAATGCAGAAAAATATGGGCTGGATAAGCTCAGCAAACTAGCCTAAACAGCAGGTAGGAGCAGTGAATTAAGCACTCGGTGCAGGCTATAGAGGAGACAGGGGCCCAGCTTCCCTCTCCAACGCTGGGGTGGGCAATGCTGTAAAATGGCCGCCCCGTGTCTAGGAGGGAAGGGAGGAACTGCCTGGGGCTTACTGGTCTCATAGGGAAAGCAAGCCACAGGGGTGAGGGAGTGGCGAACAGGGAAGCACTAACCTCCACCCGTCTGGCATCACCATCAGGGAACATGGTCACTGCTGCTAAGAAGCAGCCTTTGCTCCATGTAATAGTCCCAGGTGGTCTAGTGGTGAGTGCGGTCAGAACGGAAGCCCATGCCGTCGGAGGTAAACCTGCTCCAGCGCTGACAGACGCGAACCCACGGCTCCCTGCATGCAGGGAGCCATCTTACCTGCTTTCCTCGCTGTGCGCCTGGTGCAGCTCCTGATATGTGAGAGTCTGTGACTAAAGTCACTGACCCAGTCGCTAGTGCTGCAGCCGCCGGCGCTGGGGTGGTGGAGCTGCAGTGGTGGCGGCCTATGGGACGCCTTACACTGCCCCACTATGCAGTAATGTAGTGAAACACTTATGTAAAATAAAGTAAATAAAATAAAATATGGGAGGACCATCTAACACAGCACCCTGAAAATGATGGCCAGCTCCTGCTTGGCACCAAACTCAAACTGAGGCCCAGGGGCTGGGGGCGGGGTATAGAGGAGAGGGAGCCTGGGCTTGTGGGAATTTTCAATTAACAAACTGGTGCCCAGACTCTCCTCTTCAGGCTGTACACTGGGTACAGCCTGGAGAGGTCATCCCTGTGCCCCCTAGTTGAGAAAGAAGAAAAAAATTAAAAATAAAATAAATAATATATATATATCTTGCATACACACACACATATATATATTCAATATGAAACAAGTGGTGTTCAATTTGGCATCTTACTGTAAGATTAAAAAGAAAAACAGGAATGATGAAAATGGAATTTTGTTTTGAGAGAGGTCAAACTCACCAGAACTTCATGCAGCCATAGCATTCACTCACAGTTTTCAGGGTATATAACAAAATAATTCCATGTGCTTGTTTGTACATCAGAAAATACATGTAGCTGTTGAATGAGGTGCACATAGACAAATGTGGCAAAACAGTAGGTAATTCAAGACTGATCTACTTTACATTACATAAAGGAATTAGCCAAAAGAGCATTATTACTTTTGTAAAACCTATTTTAACTGAAAGAAGCTTATACACATTACCTTATATCTCTGCAGATACCCAATTCTTTCTCCTACAGTAGCCTCCATGTCAGAGATCTCATTCTTCAGTTTGTCATTTTCTTTCCGCAAATGCTGTTCCATTTCCAATAATGTTGTGTATCGCCTAGTCAGTGACTTCTCATTAACTCGCAGTACGGTCATTTTTCTGGCGTTTTCTGCAGTCATCCTTTTCATTTCATCTGGATCCATCTTTAGTGTTTCTAACACATTCTGTGGTGAGAGTAAGGTGAAAAAAAATGGTTACACAGCTCTATTTATTTACCTTTTAAGGACCCTGAGTTAGCAACTGGTCATTGTTCTATTAGTTAGGCATGAAGGAACCTTTAGGTACATCTCTGTGCACTTTCCGAGTAGGACCAATGATATTTTATTTGCCATGAGATTACATGTGGGCTATACCATCCTTGTAGAAACATTATTCTATTCACATTGCTCAACTTTTGATGCTGTACGGTTGTATTGTTGATCTGCCGCTGTTGGCTTTTTATTGAGAAGTGCCTAATCAATTGCCTGATTTGACATTTATGCTTCTAACCCTTGGTTGAATATATGTTACAAGATGCTTTCCTTACTTACTCCAGACCATATTATGCACATTGAAATTGAATAAACATACATGTGATATTGCAAGAAATTGATTTTGTTAACCTGAAATAGCCAATAGAGTTTCTACCTACAATAGCCGTTAGGGTTTCTTTATATCTTTATAAAATAACTAAAAAAACACTCTGCATACTGTGCAAAAAGTAATTAGCTGTGGCTTTTCTTAATCTCACTCCATGTGATTTTAAGCGAAGGTAAATGAGCAATGTTAATAGTATTTCAGCAAGAACAGTATTAATTATAACCCTCAACCTGCTCTCCCATATTTCTGGTAGGGAACCAGCTCTATATAGAAGCATAGATTTATTTTACATTTTTCTTTTTAATATTTTTGTCTGTTGAGGCAGAACCAACAGAAAGGTGCAATTTTAAAGAGGTAAAAGCAATATTAACGTGTGAAGAGTGGCTACTCAACGCTTTAATAAACAGACTTGTAGATCAGGCACTTAGTGTTTACTTGTGCCAGTGAATGAAGCTGTAACTTACCATATATTCTCTCACTTGTACTGCATCCTGTTCTCTATGACTTGTCAGTTTTGAATTTTCTTCTTTGAGCTTCTCCGCCTCCAGCTGCCAGGATTCTCTTTCACTACATTAATGCATAAATGTAAGAGAACGTTCTTTATGTAATATTCTTAGAGGGCACCTATTGCCAAAAAAGGTCATAGCTCCCAAAAGCTTTAAAAAAATGCTACAAAAAGAATCTATTTGAATAAGGAACTATTTAAAACAGATTGGTGGATGCCAAAGAACAAAATTTACATTAGTGGTCTCCAACGTTAATTGAAGTGTGAGCTACTTGCGAAAAATGAAACCTCCTGAAGAGCTACTAAAATTGTAGAAAAAGAAATCTGGCTAATAACCGTACAACTGAAGGTCATTTAATGAAAAATGTTTCATAGAAAACAACAATGCATTTATTACAATGATATCATTGTAATTTGTAAATAGAGTTTAAGAACAGGCAAATTTCACTGTTAATTCCCGGCTCCAAGGAGGTAAGTGCAGTAAAAGAGCATAAGAAATAGGCAGAAATGCTGTGTGATTTTCCGGCAGGGCGGGAGTCCTGCAGTGGGTGGAACCACGGAGAAGCACAACAGGTGATTGCTGTAGAGGCTGCGACAATAACCTGATGTGCTTCCCTGTGGCTCCACCAGCGCGCGTCAGAGGTCACTTTCTCCTAG
Organism: Taudactylus pleione; assembly: GCA_031769625.1. Lineage (NCBI taxonomy): Eukaryota > Metazoa > Chordata > Amphibia > Anura > Myobatrachidae > Taudactylus > Taudactylus pleione. Next base: position 12,860,040 of record JAUIMM010000039.1, read on the forward strand.
TTGACTCAGCAGTGTTGCAGCTAGGTGAGCTACCAAGATTAACACCGTGAGCCACTGGTAGCTCGCGAGCTACGAGTTGGCGACCACTGATCTACAGCTACTGCTTTGTTTCTGTTTTATTTTTAAACTACTGTATGTTTTACTTTACATGTTTCAGTTTTAAAAATAAGAAAATTATATCAAATTTAAATTCTAGATTTAAGATTCTGTAGTTTGAAAGAATTAGTTGAAATTTTTTCAAGGCACTAGTATAAAAAAACTGTATACATATAAACACATATTTACCTCTGATATTCCTTGTAGATCAGGCCTTGCTGATGCCGCATCACTGCATATTTTCTCTTGTAGTCCTCTAATGCTTCCTCTAACTTCAATACTGATTGTTCTTTCAAGTCGATTTCCTGCGAACATGGGGGAATAAAAAATAACTTACCATTGTTTTAGCAGTGCAATGTATTCAATGCAGTACAAGATTGCAAATCAATATCAGAGATTATCTTTCAATACGTACTGTATTGAATAAAAAGTGAAGTGTAAATATTTTAAACCATTGTTATGCAGCCCAATAACCAAAATGAGCACAGTATTAGATGAATCATCATGCAGGATGACTTCAAATGTCAAAGAGATTTAGTGCAGAGGGTTTCATACAAAAGGTTGAGAATGATTTGGTTGACACAGAAATGGTTGACACGTAGGCACTTACCAGAGGGGGGCTTTTAGGGACCAAGGGGATGGTTAGGGTGAAGATTATGATTATAAAAAAAAATTGTCAACCATTTCTGTGTCGACCATTTTTCATGTCGACCTTTTGAACCTGTCAACCATCTGTACGGTCTAACTTTTGCCATGCCGATGTTTTTCAATGTCGACCAAATCATTGTCAACCTTTGTTGACCCAGTGCACAATATGGCTTTAAAGAGATTACCTGCAGAAGATGTAAGAGATACTCGTTCAGAGAGTTGATGAGGTTGGTGCTGGAGAGAGGCATTCCTTCAGGGAGGTTCACAGCTTTGAACACAATGTTTGCTCCTTCTGACTGACGCAGAAGTGTAACTTCCCTTTCAAGATGCAAAACCTAGGAAATCAGGCAAATCTGTACATTCAATATGTGGAAGTATTGCAGTAACCAGATTTGATATATTAATTGTTTTATACAGTGAGGTTGGAACTGTAGAAAGTATAGAATCAGATTTGACAAAACATATAGTAGTCAGAGTCTGGATCTCAGACCTGCTAACAACTAGGAAGCATAAAACATAAAAAGAACATTTTCCAAATGACTTTGCATTTAATCTGCACTCTCCCATGAAGATGTTAAAAAAAAAAAACACAATTTACATTTTCTACTTTTGATTGGTCTCGTACCACTGTACATAATACAGTTGGTTGTTAACCATGAGACAGGGTAGATCAGCCATGTACCTTTTCATTGGCTTTTGCTAGTAAGTTTGAAAACTGTACAGCTTCTTTCCGTGATCCTTTAAGCTCTTGCCTTAACTCCTCATTCCTGCCTGCAAGTTGATCAACTTGGGCTTTTAGATGCAAACCAACATCAAATATGCCACCAGAATTCTTTGCTTCAATAGCCTGAAAGATGAACAGCATGTTTTAATCTTCATAAACACACACATGAATTTGGATGCCTAATGCTGTGAAATCTGTCCACTTGTGAAAGACAGGGGGTCTTCACCTTTCCACCAATATCCATAAATTCATGCAAATATAAGTATATATTATTTTTTTTCTCTAACAAGTTAAAAAACAAATCTACATGGGACATTACTGGTGGTGACAGCAGGGGATATGGATCCACTAAAGAGATATTAAAAACTTTTTTTTCCTAACTATTAATTAAACGCATTTGAACTATTAGTTACCTACTACCTGTTCAATGGCAGAAGCCACTGGCATTCCTGCAGGGTCAGGATGTTAGCCATCTCTTGAACAGTATCATGTGAAGATATAGCCGCCAAATCACTTATCCCTATGCACAGGTAGCCAACCAGTACCAACCAATAAAAATGTGATTGGCTTTCTCTCATACAAGAAATAAAAAAATGGAACACAACGTACACTAAGTACAAACAGAAAACATTTTTTTTTTGGACCAGCTTTATTGGATAAATTTATCAAACCATGTCTAAATGAAATAATTCACCACAGCGTATCTCCAAATAAGATTTTTCCTCAATGTACACTGATACTTCAGTAATGCTCAGTAAGTATATGGCATATAATTAAATCACAACTTGGTGAATATGTATCCACTGACTGTCTTGGATTTTACCTTAGCAACCCATTGTGACTTCCCACTTATTTTAATACTGTTATGTGAATGCTCAATTATGTGATTTAATGTAGCCTCATCTCCTTTTCCTTTCTGTATCCCCAGACAATCCTATGAACATCTTAAAAAAAATAATGTGTGGGTGAAAAAAAGAAACCACATTTGAAAACAAAAAAGGAAAAATAAGAATTTACTGTTTTTTTTTAAATGTTCTTTTTATTGTGTTTTCATAGAGTACAGTTTGTCTCTCTTTGAACCTTTATTTAATGTGTTTTCAAGTGTTACTCACATGAACCAGTCGTTCTAGACTAGGGATAATTAGTGTGGCTTCATCTCCTTTCTGAGAGTCCGTAATGGCTTGTAATATTTCTCCCATCCCTTGTTGAAGTTGTTTATTTTCTTCAGATAGCTCTTTCACTAGACAACAAAATAATTTGATGAAAATTAATTATTTACAATTAACATTTAAAGCTAAAATAACAAGTAGTGAAAAGAAGATTTTCAATAATAATAAATCTGGCAAAAATAAATACTTTATTTTTCATTTATTTGGAGTCACAAAATCCCTGCACGTAAAACATACAAACTGCTTAACCACAATATTGTACAGGCAAGAACATAACATTACATATACACATAAATACATGGTTGCAGTGCTTTGATAACACTTTTATGTAGAGAATGCAGATGTGTTCTCATACACCCAGCCTCAATATGACATGCGTCACGAGACTCCTGGCGTAAGTGAGCTGCCAGGTTCTGTGAGACTCTGTTTGTGCTTTTTTGTCCAAAAACGCATCTTAGTCGCAATCCGATTCAACTAAGACGCACCACAAGTCTGCACGGATTCATTTGATATGCAGCACTTGTATACCGGTGCGTGACTGACTCTGTATATGAAGCAAAATGGAACTTGGGCCCTGATTCAGAGCCACTCGTAAGCGGACGCTCGTTCGTTCTGACCGATGTTCGCACATCTGCGCATGCGTACGGATTTTAATACGCATGCGCGAACCAGTCAGTGCGGCCGAAAATCGTGTGCTCGCTAAATAGCGAATGCCTGCTATTTTGAGTGACAGAAGGATGCGTATGTGGGTGGTAACAGGGGAAGGTGCTTGAAAACGGGGGTGTGGAATTCGAACGCAGGCGTGCTTAAAGGTCAAAACGGGCATTTTAAGGGAGTGCATAATTAATACAGCAGCGTCATTGACCACGTCACTTGGTTTATTTTTACTCAGAACTGCTCGCAAAATAGCGGTTGAAAAAACCAGCCACAAGAATAGCGAGCAGTTCATACGCTGTTCGATGTACTCGATTAATCTAATAAATAGTGGACATGACGTATGGTGCGAGCGGCAAGGGGGCGTATTTTTCAAAATTACAACCGCAAGTTTTGCTCGCTCGTTCAGACTTAGAGGCGTGAACAGACCGCAATTAGCGAACGGTTCATTTGAATAGCCACCCCTTGTTTTAGAACGAACGTCCGCAAATAGCGAGCGGCTCTGAATGAGGGCCTTGGTGTGGAAAAAAGCTGCGGCTGCTGCATTGTAGCACTTCGTTTACAGATTCAGAATCAGTTACACAGATAAACATATGTCACATATCAAATTATCAGTGCAGTCCTGTGGTACGTCCTAGTCACATCACGACTAAGATTAATTTTCGGGTGAAAAAAAGATGCAAGAAAGATGCTCTGCGCAAGAGACCTGGCAGCCGACAGGGGCTGTTTGGCTCGTGTATGAGGACACATCTGCATAACTTGCACGTTACAGATATGTGCTTTATTTTTCTTTTTGCAAAATATAGTAAATCCTGTGAATTTGGAGAAAAGCTTTACTTACCCTTAGATTTTAATTCTGCAACAATGGTTTTGCTTCGTTCTAGTTCTCTTTCTTTGTCATTTAACTGTTTTGTCAGATGTTCATTCTAAAAATAAAAATGTTAGGAAATAATGTGCAGCAGTAAAACCAAAACAGTCAACCCTTGGGTCCTATGATACAATTGCACCTTCTGCATCTCTATGTCCCCCCTTCACTCATAATGTAACTGTTCTAGATGATCTATAGCAAGGGTGAGGAACCTTTTTTCTGCCAAGGGCCATTTTGATATATACAACATTATTTGTGGGCCGGGGCAGGCCACGCTCCCTCCATGTGACGTCACACATCCTAAGGATGCTCCGGGGAGCTGTAAAGACAGCTGTGTGACCGTATGAAGCGTCCTAAGGACGCCCCAGGTGACACTGCTATATATATTCTGTCTGCAGGGTGCCATTCTAGGCAGAGAAAAGCTCAGAGGGCCAAACCAAATGACTCCGTGGACCTTAAGGGGCCTATCCATTATACGACTTTGTGAACAAATCTGGAGGCTTTGGTCGCATTGTTCACAAAGTCGGGTAATGGATAGCCGGCAAGGACCAGCGATGTGCGTGCACTCTGGGTACTTGCCGACCCCGACTATCTACTGAACATGCCAGTCAACCTGACAACGTTCGTCAGGTTCAGCATGTTCAAAAATAGGAGGTCGGACTCCTGCACTGAATGACGTTCACACCTCGGTGACCTGAAGGTCTGAACTCTAGATGTTCAGTAGTTCAGGTCCCTAGTGGATAGGCCCCTTTATACGGCCCCTGGGCCTGAGGTTTTCCATCCCTGATCTATAGGCTCAAATATCCCATAAAACTTTTTCCATTATGAACAGTTACAGGAATAGTCTCCTTCTAGCCTTCAAAAACAAATCTATAAATTATAGAAAAATTAAATTTTCAGTGGCAAATATTAATTTATCTGGAAATCATTAAAAGTATAAAAAAGTGTAGGATGGTACAAAAGACTACCAGTAAACTGACTCTGAGTACAGAGTGACAAGATCATTTAACAAATTGAGTAAAAACAAGCTGTTGCACTGAAGGCAGTGAACTGGCCACACTAGGGCCTATTTGTGTAGTCATTCTCTCAGCAAGTAGCTACCAGATCCTAATCTCATCTGTGAGGCAGGGCTTCTCTATGCCTGGCTGGGAGGGACAGAAAGAGAGGACAGTGCAGGGTACAGGCGCCACACTGGCATGACATGTTAGTGCTGTTGTGGCCTGACCAGAGAGCATGGAAAAAGTGTAGGTATAGCAGCAGCGGCTTACAAAATCTGCAGCCATAGCCAGTGTGATCTAGAAACAGGATGACATCTTGGGAGATATCCTTGAATTTTGTGGTAGGAGAATTCAGCAACACCCTCAGCAGCTATCTAAAACTACCTAACTGTAGCTCCATCCTTGCATGAGGAATTTACTCAAAAGAGAATATGTTATTTATTTATCGAAATTCTGAACATGTTACAACAGGGCAAACACCAGCATTGATGTTCCTCAGCAGAAGCTCAAGATCTTATTTTGACATATTGAAAGCAGACATATGTAAACAAGCCCTTAAACAAATAATGCAAACATACAGTATGCATCAACCACCAAGTAAACATTTAAATGTTGGTAAAGAAGTGTTAAAACAATGTTATCAAGATGACAAAAGGAAACCAGGAAGCACGCATCATCAGCAACATAGCGAATACACACTAGACGATGTGCCCGATATGTTGTTCGATCCGGTCGGATCGGACAACATATCGTTTAGCGTGTACCCGGCATTACAGTACCATTGATTTTATTAGGCTGTGCTTATTTAGATCTGGATTTTACGATTGTCTAAGAGGTTGTCCATCATATAGTTAGGATCCCTTTGTCAACTGGTTTTAACTCGTTTTATTCCCCCACATTTCTCATCTAGCAGTACAGTCATCCATACAGTGCTGACGGAACTGAAAGCGGTAGGCCAGGTGGTAAAACATGTTTACTGGTTTTGTTGAGTGGTGGGCCCAGGATTATCAGACTCTGTATGCTTGCATCTTTGAAGAGTTGAACTCTGCAGCATATGGTATATGTGTATCTGACTTATCACAGATCAGGTGGGTTACATTTCTGCATTAATTAAAGTTATAATCATTTGTATGGTAACTGACATTGCTGGCGAATTCAGGTCAGAAAGTGGTAAATATGTTGGTTAAAATGTGGTTTATGACATGATGGGTTGAGGAAGGCATTGGGCTCCATTGTATCTTATCACTACTATTTATAAAATAATAAACATGAATGTACACTTAATTAGATGTTTTAAAGCAATTAGAATTTTTAGGTTTGGATGACAGGCAAAAATATGAGATATGGTAAGAACTCACCCTTGTTATCTCTATTTCTACGAAGTCCATAGGGTTCCACAGGATACCTTGGGGTATAGGTGATGACGTCAGTCTTCAGGCACCACAGAGTTAAAGTTTTCAGCCTCCCAGGATGCATCTGGGTCCTTCTCCTATACCCCACCCCCGGGCCAAGGCATCTCAGTTACGTCACAAGCCATAGGCCGGAGGAGGAGAAGAAAGAGAGAGAATAAAAAATCTGGACACTCACAAGAATCACATTCTCACCATAGGGAGACGGAAAAACCGGTGACCAGAATAAAGCCCATCTGCAGTACAGGTGCGACAGTCCTGTGGAACCCTATGGACTTCGTAGAAATAGAGATAACAAGGGTAAGTTCTTACCATATCTCATATTTTCTACTTCAGGGTCCATAGGGTATCCACAGGGTACCTCGGGGATGTCCCAAAGTAATATCCTTTAAGGGTGGGGACGCTCCTGTGCTGAGAGGAGAATCCGCAGCCCGAAGGAAGCATCCTGAGAGGCAAAAGGGTCAAAAGCGTAATACCTCACAAAGGTATGGACAGAAGACTACGTAGCAGCCTTGCAGATCTGAACTGCAGAGGCACCACGTCTAGCTGCCCACGAAGGACCCACAGACCTAGTGGAATGAGCCCTCACCAAGGAGGGAACTGGAAGACCTTCATGAAGATAAGCTTCTGAAATTGCCATACGAATCCAGCCTGCCAAAGTCTACTTTGAAGCAGGCCAACCCTTTTTACGGAAGCCATAGAGGACAAACAAGGCGTCCGACTTCCTAAAAGAAGAAGTGCTGTCAACATAAATTCTCAATGCCCGCACAACATCCCAAGTGGCGTCACCCACTGAAAATCCAGGTGAATTGAAAGCCGGCACAACAATTTCTTCATTGATGTGAAAACTCAATGAAGGAATCCCGGACGAGTGCGAAACACGGCCCTATTCCTATGAAAAATCAGAAAAAGGGGGTCTACAAGAGAGAACCCCTAAATCCGAAACCCTTCTGGCCGAGGCAATGGCCAGTAGGAATATGGTTTTAGCTGTAAGCCATTTAAAGTCCACTGAGTCCAGTGGTTCAAACTGCGGTCCCTGGAGAACTCTCAGGACCACAGCCCAATTACAAGGCGCCACCGGTGGAACAAAAGGTGGCTGAATGCGAAGAACACCTCGCATAAAGGTGTGCACATCAGAGAGCGCAGCAATCCTACGATGAAACCAGACTCACAGGGCAGACACCTGCACTTTCAGAGAAGCCAGGCGAAGCCCATGATCCAGTCCAGCCTGTAGGAAAACCAACACCCTAGACAGGCGGAACTCCCTAAGGGAATACCCTCTAGGTCTACACCACCGGAAGAAAGTATGCCACACACGATGGTAGATTCTTGCCGAGGAAGGTTTACGAGCTCTTAGTATGGTTTGCACCACGGAGCTAGAAAAACCCTCTGGACCTTAGTATGACCGTTTCAACAGCCACCCCGAGTCAGGTCCGGGTGAAGACAAGGACCCTGTGACACCAGATTCGGTCGTAATGGTAACCTCAGAGGAACGTCTACTGACAGACTCTGGAGGTCGGAGAACCAGTGCCGTCTGGGTCACTCGGGAGCTATCAACAGTAGCGTACCTCCTTCTTGATTTGAATTTCCGTATTACCCGTGGAAGAAGGGAAAACGGAGGGAAAAGGTAGGCAAACTGGAACGTCTACTGGACGGACAGGGCATACACCAGAGACGCCTTTTCATCTCTTGTTCGAGACCCGTACAACGGCAACTTGTTGTTGTGCCGGGACGCCATGAGGTCTATCTCTGGAAGACCCCACTTGTCCACCAGACTCTGAAAGACGTCCTGGTGTAAAGACCACTCTCCCAGATGCACGTCCTGCCTGCTGAGAAAATCCGCTTCCCAGTTGAGGACTCCCAGGATGAACACTGCCGATAATGCTGGGAGATTGCGCTCCACCCAGACCAGAATACGGAACACTTCTGCGAGTGCTGCTCGACTTTGGGTTCCTCCTTGCTGGTTTAAATAGGCCACCATGGTGGCGTTGTCCGATGGGACCTGCACAGGGTGACCCTGGAGAACCGGCTGTGCCAGCTGGAGAGCTCTTGACACCACATGGAGCTTCAAAATGTTTATTGGAAGCTCCGCTTCCGCCCGAGTCCACCTGCCCTGAAACAAGTGTGGACCCGTGACAGCTCCCCAGCCCCGGAGACTGGCGTCCGTTGTTAACAGGACCCAGTTTGCCACCCAGAATGGGCGACCCTTGTTGAAGTGGGTCGTCTGCAAACACCAGGTTAGAGACAGGCGAACGTCCGGAGTGAGCCCCATCGTCTGGGACTTGAGACACTTAGGCAATCCATTCCATCTGGACCGGATCAATAGCAGCAGAGGTCTGGAGTGAAATTGGGCGTACTCCACCATGTCGAATACCGACACCATTGAGCCCAATAACCTCATTGCCGAGTGTATCGACACTCGACGATACTGCAGACAACTGCACACCCTCAACTACAAAGCAAGGATCTTTTCCTCCGTCACAAAGATCCACTGCCGCCTGGAGTCCAATAAGGCCCCGAGGTGCAGGATCCTCTGAGACGGGGTGAGAGTGGACCTCTGCCAGTTTGTCAACCAGCCGTGACGTTGCAGTACCGCAATCGGCAGATCCCGATGGTGTAAAAGAAGCTCTGGAGACCCCACTATCAACAGGAGGTTGTCCAGATAAAGCAACAGTCGGACTCCCTGCGTCTGCAGGAGAGCCGCCATGACCGCCATGACCTTGGTCAATACCCGTGGAGCAGTCACCAGGCCAAAAGGCAGTGCCCGGAACTGGAAATGTTCATTGCAGATTGCCAATCTGAGGAACTGCTGATGGCGCAAAAGAATAGGGACATGCAGGTAAGCGTCCTGGATATCCAATGACACCATGTAGTCCCCAGGTTCCAGTGCCAGAATAATGGACCGCAGGATCTCCATCCGAAACAGAGGCACCCTCAAGGACTCATTGAGGGCCTAACAGGCACTGAAACTCCAGCCTGGAGCATAGTGTGCAAAACCTTCCGCAGTTCCAAGGCTGTGCTCCGGTCTAGCGGAAGGCCTGTGGTAAAGAACCGGGATGGAGGCCTGTGCCGAAAGGAGAGGGCATACCCGTGAGAGACCACCTCCTGAACCCAAGTGTCTGTCGTAGTCCTCGACCAGCACTGGGCGAACTGAAGCAGGCGCCCCCCACTTGGGGTCCCCCAAAGGGAGGCCTGGACCGTCAGGCCGCAGGTTTGTTATGGACCTAGGAGCCAGACGTCTGGTACTCCAGACCTGTTTCTTGGGTTCGGACAATTTCTTGGTCCCAGCCTGCTGTGGAAAGGACTGTACTTTAGGCCTCCCTTGGGCCCTGTGAGGCCGAAAGGACGACCCACCAGCACTAGAAGGAATCGTAGCAGACGTAAGACATGCAGATTTTGCTGCTGCCAATGTAGCTACTATTTTGTCCAGATCTGGACCAAATAGTACCTGTCCAGACCTGCTAATCCCTTTTTGGAATCCGCATCCGCTTTCCAAGAAAGCAACCATAAGGTGCGACGAGCTGCCACGGCTGCAGAGGAGATCCTGAAGGTGAGCATCCAAATATCTAAGGCCGCTTCATTAATGTAAGTGGCCTAGTCTCGGAGATTGCCCACCAACTCGGTCTGTTCAGCCGAACAGTCAGAGTCCAAAGACGCCTCCAAATTATCCGCCCAGCGCTCCATAGCTCTGGCTACCCAACACACGGCCAGAGCCGGTCTGGATGATTCCCTGCAAGGGAATAAACGGATTTGAGGCAGATCTCCACCTTGCGGTCAGTGACATCCTTCAAGGATGACATCGAAGGCATAGGCAACGTGGCACTTTTGACTAGGCGTGTGACATGTGAATCCACTTGCGTAGGGGATTCCCACTTAGAAAAATAATTGACCACAAACGGATAAGCCACGGCTAAGCGCCTCTGGGGCTGAAACCGTTTACCTGGATTTTTCCACGCCTCCTCTAAATGATCCACTAATTGATCAGAAAGAGGGAACACCGTAGCCTCACCCTTAATATCCTTAAAAAGGCATATATGAATGTGGCCACCAAAGGATCAATATCCTCAATAACTAAAGCCGAGCGGACCGCTCGGATAAGACCAGGGATATACACCTTGGACTTAGCGTCCGGCACTTTGGTACGGAGAGGCTCTTGGTCAAATAGATCCAGAATCTCCCCATCATCTGACGTCTCATCGTCATCCCCATAAGGAGCAGATAAAGACGCCACCGGCCGTTTATGAGGCCGCAACACAGACTCCCGCTGTAAAACATCGGACAAATGCTGAACCGATGTAGTTAGAGTATTAACCCATGCAGGCTCCGGAGAAACCTGGGAAGGGACAGGGAGACTGTGGGGTACCATCAATTGTCTCGGGAACTCCCGCATGGGTGACGACACCACTGACTGCTGGGACAAACCCGTCTGGGTAAACGCAGGTGGCGGAGCTAGTTGGCCCACAAGGGTTGTAAGCGCCTTAGCGAAACAAGCCCAGGGAGGTTTCTGTACCGGGACCATAATCGGCCGTGACAGTGCCAGGCACTGGGGACATAACCCCTCCGCGTTACCCTCCCCCTCCGCTATTGGTACCTTACATTTAGTACACATGAGCTGGAGAGGAAAGTCAGTCTCAGACATGATGGTAAGTATGTGACACTCACACCTATACGTATTGGTATAGTGTGAATAACGCCCTGCGCACCGCAAGGGCTTTGAGCAGAGCAAGATCAGGGACAGTAATAAGGCTGACAGTAGAAAGTGAAAGTACAGACAGCAGGCTAGCAGATTAGTCACATACAATGCAGAAGAAACAAATCCCTGCACTATTAGCGCTGGTTCTCAACTACTCAGACCCTCAGGCTGGTAGGGACTCAGCGCTGCATACACTGACCTGTGACAAACAGAGGAGAGGTATGCTGGTGGACCCAGACCGCAATGCCACCGCTCACAGGCTTCCAGCAGCGTTCACCATGCTTCAAAGATGGCCACCGAGGAGCAGAGGATGAAGGAGGCCGGCCTGGGGGAGGAGCGTTGACACACTATGGCCAATCAGACAGAGCAGAGAGGCTGTGTGCAGCAGGGGAGGCGCCAGCTGTGAGACAGGGAAAGCGCGCTCCCCTGGCATGCATTTATCCCCTGGGATGCCACAGCGCATGCCGCTCAGCAGCGGCCCGCTGTCCCCAGGGGGTAGTGGAAGCGCAGGTTGGTCGCCTGGCTCCACGCTGCAGCCAGTCCCCAGGGAGCCCCCTGCCTGGGGACTCAGGACCATGTGATCAGCGGGGACCCACCGCGGGACCCCGCTGCTTACCTGCTATCCCCTGGGATCCGGCCATGGTCCAAGACATCTGGGGGCACCGCTAGCCGTGACCCCAGATGTCTACCAGCATCCCTGGATCAGTACCGGCGTTCTGGTACCGGCGGGGTGTAGGGGAGACGGCATGGACATCAGTACTGACTGTCCATGCTATATTCCCAGATGTGCAGCCAGCGCTGCCTTTAAAAGAAACTTCAGTGGCTCTTCATAGCCCCCCTCTGCACAGTGCCTCCGACTCCGGCCAGGCACCGACGAAAACTGAGATGCCTTGGCCCGGGGGCGGAGTATAGGAGAGGGACCCAGATGCATCCTGGGAGGCTGAAAACTTTAACTCTGTGGTGCCTGAAGACTGACGTCATCACCTATACCCCAAGGTATCCTGTGGATACCCTATGGACCCTGAAGTAGAAAGATAAAATAACCAATTCTGACCAACCTCTACCTTTCCTTTAGTTTGATTGCTGTACACTTTTGTAAACTTCTACCTGATCCCACTGATTAGTGGAAGATTGTCTTATATGTACAAGTTAAATGTAATCAAGTGCTGTGATATTTAAAATTCTTAATTATTAGAGCAACAGTAGTGATGATCAAAATCATGGCTATTAGTATCAGCAGTGCTCATCATCTGATACATTGTCAAATTATTTTTTATTCTACTTGCTCCGCTGTATGAATGATGAGAACTGGAGGCATCATATGTTTGTTTAAGGAACACTTACCTTTCCTCTAATTTCCTCTGTACTGTTCAGCAATATCAAACCAGAACTTTTTTGTCTAGATTGCAGGTCAGCGGGGGAATTCTGATTCAAAAACAAGTCATCAGCTGTCAACCCTGGAACGTAAGCAAACAATTTAAAGAGGTTATAAACTAAAATAATCTCAGTATCTACTATTACATGTCATTCTGCACAGATTACCTCTGGAGTTTAATAATAAATCACCATTTTATGAACCAGAGATTAAGACTTTTGTATTCCTCAGAACACATTTGTAACCTGCAGTGGAGAATATTTATGGAAGCTGTCTGAAAATAATGTCATTTTTGCAGAAATGGCTGGTTTGCCAAGTGAACAGCAAATATTATTCCATGTGAAAGTGACCCTGGTGATCATGTTGTTGTGCTTAGGGCCGTGGTTCCCAAACTGTGCGTCGCGGCACCCTGGGGTGCCTCGGGACACTTGCAGGGATGCATCAGGTTGGTGGTCAAATCAAATTATTTATGGTCAATGTAATATAAATATGTGCAAAAACAGAAGCACAAACCTGTCCACTACTATGGCCCGTATTCATTTGAGGCGAAAAGTCCGGATCCGCGATACTTTTTCGCCTATTTTGAGTTTCCTCAGTATTCAATTTGGAAGACTTTTCGCCTAGGCGGAAAGTCAATGCAATGTAATAGGCGAAAAAGTTTTGCCTATGATTAGCAGGCGGAAAAAAGTGCAGAATTGCGGTTTTGGTGTACAACATTGCGGGAACCCTTGTGCAGCCTTAAGACAGTCTCCTAAAGGTAAACTGCAACAAAAAAAAAAAGTTTAAAAATATTTTGGGGGTAAAAAAAAAATAAAAAAATAGGAGAACAAAGTGCCAAACTATCTAAATTAATTCAGGTCGGGTCCCCATGTATTCGGTGGATGTTTTCTTCATTGCAGGGACAAGCGGCAGGTGGAATTTTGCAGATTTTTAAAAATAACTTTAGGGACTTAAAAAAATGCTTACCCCCATTTTCATGTACCCCAAATTTGATAGGAATAGTTATTTCTCCCCCCAAAAAAATCTAAGTGCTATTCTTTACCACTTCTTCATAGCTGCAAAATTGCACCTTGTGTGGCTATTACAAACCCGACTTCCTTCAGCAGGCAAAAATGGGGGTACCCATTGTGATCCCCCATATCTGGACATAATTTTTTTTCATAAATGGGGTGAAGGGTCATTTAAAAAAAAAACAGGGATCATTTTTCAATTACCTATAGCAGGTGAAAAAAAGTGCAGATGTGGGGTTTAGGGGTGCAGGCTTAAAAAAATAGCCTGCACCTTTGGGAATGCCCCTTTAAAACGAAATGTGCAAAAAAATATTAAAAAAAAAAAAATCAGGACATCCCCCAAAAAAAAATGTTTTTAAATTTTGGGGTGAAAAAAAAAAAAAAAATAGGGAAACAAAATGCCAAACTAACGAAATTAATTCCAGTGGGGTCCCCAATTATGTGGCAGGTGTTTTTTTCATTGCACAGAGTAGCGGCAGCTGTATTTTTGAATAATTTTTAAAATTACCTTTAGGGACTTAAAAATATGCTTACCCCCATTTTCATGTACCCCAAATTTGATGGGACCACTTTTAAAAACGAAAAAATAAAAGTGCTCTTCTGCATCACTTCTTCAATGTCAGGAAAAATAACCACCAGCCGCATCTATTTAAAAAGCCAACTTTCTTCTGCAGGCAAAAAAGAGGGTACCCATAGTGATCCCCGAGGTCTGGACATCTTTAGGGGGGACCTACAATTATTTCCCGAAAATTCCCGTATTTTTTCACCGATCCAAGTTTCGCCTGTTCCTGATTTCGCCTACTTGGGAATTGAATAAGGGGAATAGCGGGCATGTGCGCGATACTTTTCCGCCTGGAAAACAGGCGAAGGAGGCGAAAAGTCCAGCAGGCGAAAAGTCTGGACTTTTCACCTCAAATTGAATACGGGCCTAAACAACCAAACCTAAGGATAACAGGCAAGCACAATTTACTTCACTGTACTACTTCACTACATTTTTTTTGAATTTCTCAATAACAAACTTTTGGCTTAGGGGGTGCCATGAAAACAATTCTGAAGCACTAGATCGCCGAGATTCAAAAAAGTTTGGGAACCACTGGCTTAGGGTATAGAGCAGGTAAAAAAAAACAAAAAAAAACAAACACTTTTTTACATTTCTTTCTTCCATGAATATCACGATTACAATTTTATATATGTTATGCACATACATAAACATGTGGATTTTTTTAGGCATACATTCACACAATTTGAACTTTAGATTTTGTACTTTCATTTTTTTATGGATTTATTGATTAGATAGACAGATAGATAGATAGATAGATAGATAGATAGATAGATAGATAGATAGATAGATAGATAGATATTGCTCTATTTCCTCAGGGGTTTAATGAAAAAAAAAAAAAAAGCCTATAAGATTCTATTATTGATGCATACTAACAGCTTAAGCTGGGTACACACTTAAGGTGCATACACACGTAACGATTTGTGTATCCAACGATTTTCGTTAACGATTTCCCTTCAGATATTCCCTTGAAAAATAGAACGATTTTGTCAAGTATTTCATCAACAATGATGGCTGTGCTTGGCTGAAATCATCATGTAGGATAGTCAGAATGGGCGATGAATAATAACTGTCAACTACAAACGGGAGCGCGCATTGGTAGTTGTCGTTCAACGTTTTGGCTCTGAAACTGGACGATTTTTTGAACGACTGAACGATATCGTAAACGACCAATCGTTGAAAAATCGTTCCGTGTGTACGCACCTTTAGAGATCCATTGCAACGATATACCATGTGGATCGCATAGTGTGTACCCCTAATCACTCATGTCCAACACATCGCGGCGTCCTCCACTGCATCGTGCAGTATGTAGGGACGGTGCGATGCAACATGAGGTCCCGTCGCTAGGTACAAACATTGTGTAGTGTGTACCTAGCATAAATATCACAGCATTGGGAGTAGAATTACTAAGGCCAGAGTGAGAGTTTAATAAAAATGGCCAATCCAAACTACAATCTTTAATGAATGCAAGCTTAAGATGGGTAAAACCATTGTTTACAAAAGCAAAGATTTCTATACTGAAGCAAATATGTATACAAGCAAAGTTCTATAGCAGGGAACTGTGTGCCTGATTCAGAGGTGGATGCTAATGCAATTTTCACGCAGATCGAACGATTATTTGCCATCACACATTCGTATAAGCCGCACTGCGCATGCGCAGCAATCACATTGACATTGGGGACGTACAGTGGATCCCATCACAAAGTGACTGACAAGTTGTCAGCGTTTGGGGGTGGTAACGGGGAGTGGTAAGAAAAACACAGGCGTATCTGCATTAGCGTCCAACTCTGAATTGGGCCCTGTGTCTCCACCTTCTTATATTAAGAAAATGTAACAGAAAATGATACAGGGATCTAACTTGACCATAGACTATAGTGTATATAATTTCTAAAAATCCAGATGTTGTATATTGTGACTAAGGAAAAACACGAGCTCGAAGACAAATATAAGATTGGAATATCAAAGCATCAGTTTTGCTTTAGAAGAGTGATATAGCAGTTTTCTCTCTTTGTGTATGTTTTTTCAATTTGCACATAAAACAATGTGCCAACATGTTAGCCCATGATGTAGTATGCAAAGGTATTTGGAGAGGTTTGGGCTTAGTGTTTGTTCTGCAGAAAGAACAATGAAAACGGAAACGTGTCCTATAGCATAACATTTCCTAGAAAGAAAAAGGTCACTGTGGTGTCTTTACCCATTATAAGTGATAGCTTTGTAAAGGACAATTATTCACAATGGCAAATTGAAGACCATATATACGCGTGACCAAGCAGCGCTGGCTTTTTATAGTTACTGTACATATGGTTCACAGGACGGTTCTTTTACAATCTATTTCCACTAATAATTTGCAGACTATCACTGTACTATGCGCTTTAGCAATCTACAAATCATTTCCATTTTCCCATCACTTCTCACTGGAAGACATTCAATATATTATGTAGAAGATCAAACACCTGGCAACTAGAATTTACAAGACAACTCGATATATTTAGGTTTTCTATATGCCCCAGATTTCCATGGACCGTTACTAATGTGTCACTTGAAAGAATGCTTACTTCTCTGGAATTCATTGATCATTTAGGATTAGCATAACTGGTACAAAGAATATATTTACTGTTTTACTGCATTTGAGATTCAAAAGGCAGCAACAGGTGGCCTCAATGCACTGATAAAACAAAACACAACATGTGTACTTGTTTTCTACATACTGTAACCCCTTCAATACAGCAATGTAATTATTATATAATATATATAATACATTATTCTACAAACTACTGGATGTCAGATAACGTGGAGGTTTCCTATTCAATATCCATGTGGGGCAATCCATTCTCACTATTTAAAACATTTTCTTAAGAAATTATTGGGTTGATGTATCAAGCAGTGAAAAAGTGTGGAGAAGTGGACCAGTGGAGAAGTTGCCCATAGCAACCAATCAGCTTTGAAGTAGCATTCATCAACTAGACTCTATAAAATAAACAGGAATGAGCTGATTCTCCACGCTTTTCACTACTTGATACATAAACCCCTTTTTGAAAAAAGTTGTAGCAGACAAAACTTCACCAGAAGAATTTGGGACTTCCCGATTGGTAAAAAGAGAAGAGCAATATTATTACAGACTATTGAAAGGCTTAAGGATACATTACCACCTGGTTCAGCAAACTTTTAATTTCACCACTTTATAATGGTTACAGAGGGAGTAACCGGGAGGATTAATCAGAAGCTGGACGTTACCTCCCTCCTCGTACTCACACAACCCGGGTTTTTGCAAAGTACTTCAAGTCTTGGAAAGGGTGTAAATTTTACCCTGCCTTGCAGTACACCTATAAATGTAGCGTATAGGTTTTTTATGTATTTGTCTACTATTTATATTAGGACTTGCATGTGCTCTATAAAGTTATAGCACAATTGCATTAATTTTGTTCTTCGTTGGGGCTGCATTCAAATCAATTCTGATTTAAATTATCAGGGCCTTTGTGGACATAAGTGAGGCCGAATATGAATATGAGTCTAAGCTGCCATACTGCACCTTGGCAGGGATAAAAATGTGTTATTATCACCCATAAAGTTCAATAAAAATGACTTTGGCTTTCCGAAGAAATTACTATTGAACAAAACCTGCTCGAGATGGGAGTCCTCTCGTTTTATTCAGCAAGGTGACAAATTAGTAATATTTCAATAATTGTCCTCCTTTAAACTGTTGATAATTAAATAATTTATCGATTTGTTCAAAAACATTTAGGGCCTGATTCAAAGGTGCTGCAATGCCGATGTTCACGTAATAGAGCTATAATTTGCAACTGTGCATGTGCAGAAATTCAGAAAACCCCTATGGCCCATGCATTACACAGTGTATGCACTAAGATGCAGCTGCGATCGGGACAGACAGTATCAGAAATGGGAAGGCAAAGCAATGGGCATTCTTGGGTGGTGATTAGAGAAGTGATGTCTCGTGGACGTGATATTGGTGTGTCAGTGAAAGCGGCTGCATTCCCAAACATATAGCTGCAGCCACAGAAACCATAGTCAGACGGAGAAACTGCTCCAACCATAGGGCTGGTGCAAGTGTCGATGGTGTGCGAGATGGGGCACAGATGGTGGAGTCTAGAGAATCACAGACAGTATTGCAGCACGCAGAGGGACTGAAAGTGGGTGTCTCAGTCCATGCACATTCAGATGCTGGCTACTATACCAGGGGAGGCAGATCATTTGCGCATTATGGCAGCCACCACTCCAGCAACAGACACAAGAGCGCATGCAGCAGCGTCCACCTCTGTATAAGGCCCTTAGTGTTCTTCCACACAGAAAACCTCAGGTTAGCTTGTAAAAACAGAGAAAATGTTACGGTTATGCAACAGCGACATTGAAATATCTATCTGCTTACCAAGAGACGCAGCTCTTTTTCCTTTCTCTTGAGCCAGTTTGCGAATTTGCTGTTTAAGTTCAATTCTTTCCTCCTCTAGTCGTTCAATCTGACAAAACATAAGTTTTATTAAACAGATTTAGGCCTTACAGTTATCTAACTTCCATAATGCTCCTAGGGTATGCTTTATTATTTAAATAGTATACACATGTAAAACAAAAGTCTCTTTTGTCCCTGGTTATTAACACAGAAACAACCTGGAATATAGAGTCTTACAGCTGTTCAATTTTATTAAATTTCATCAGTGTAAGAGATGGAACCATTACTAGTTTTCCAAGGTGCTGGGATAATGGAGCAGTAAGTGATTCACTGCAAAGATTATCCAGTAAAAGCCTCCAAACACGATAGTCACATGCTGCCTGATACAAGAATAGTATGGTCTCCTGTCAGAATTATGTTATTGATCATAAGATATTGTGCAACATTAAACCATGTGTGATGTTAAATGTAGGGACCTGTAAATGAGCCTGTATGTACAATGTCCAGCTGGTGGGGTTATTTGGGTTGCAGAAAGATGCCATTTGGACGGAGACAGGCAGAATTTTTTGCAAAGTCTATTCTCACTGACAGGGGTAAATTTACTAAGATTCATGTTAATCCGAGATTGCTATCTCGGAGACCAGCGCGAGGATGGAGGCGAGTATAAGATCTTTTATTCAGGTACATCCAAACAGATTCTACATGGGAGAAGTGGACGTGAACATCTGGCAGCAGGTATGCGTGAGTGAGGTAGGTGTGTAATAAATTTATACTATCTACGGTGTGTGTGGTGTCTTTTTTTAACTATTTATTTTACAGTGGGGGTACGGGTGCTGGCCGCCTGCTGGCACTTGTAGTTCCACAAGTGCCAAAGGGCAGGCATGCTGGCACTTGTAGTTCCACTGTAAAATACAATAGTTTAATACTATTTAACACTTTATTACCCCCCGTACCCACCGCTTCAGGGGTGCGGGGAAAAGCCCCAGGCTTCAGACCAAGCCTGGGGTTTTGGGAGAGGGGGGACCCCTTTTTTGGGGGGTCCCCACCTCCCCTGAGATCCTCGGCTTGGGGTGAGAATGCTTTGGCCATGGAGACCAGGTAATAGAGTCTCCTGGCTGTGACATTACACCCCTGGCAGTTTGGGTCCGATGCTGGTTTTAAATATAGGGGGACCCCTATGCATTTTTCCCCCTATATTTAAAACCAGCACTGGCAATGCAGGTGCTGGTTCCTAAATTTGGGTGGGGGGTCCCCACGTCAATTTATTTAATAAATGAACCCCTAAAAGATAAAAAAAAAACAAGCAGCCTGCACATATTTCACAGACATGTGTAGGCTGCTTGTTCGGGAGAGTAGGTAGGGTAGGGAACTCGGGGCTTCAACATGGACAGGATCCATCAAATACACCATCAATCAAAACGATCCTGTCAAAACCGGGAGCTTGGTAAATTCACAATTTTTTAAGTGAAAAAAACGGCCGTTTTTGATCGCTCCTACCTGATTTGAAAAACGGGACAAATTGGGACCAACACAAATCTTAGTAAATTTACAGAGTTGATTGAAAAGTTAGATAAATGGCAATTGCATGGTCTGTTGTATATTCTGATAAATTAGGATGAAGCTCAATAGTCAAGTTAAGACAAGTGAACCTTTATGAAGCTGGTCTGGAGACAGTCACAACTTCCATGATCAGATCATAAAAGAGCAAATAATTATGACCTTGTAAAGAGGTCAGGCAATAAGCTCTCTATTCTGTAAGAAAGGAGAGTCCTGGCTAAGTTGCATATACACTAAAAATGACCAGTGATTACAAGAGAAGGGGACCACAGAGGGGGATAGCGCTACATTATATGCCATGACCATCAAACAAGTTTTGTTTTAGCTCAGGGGCCAATTGAAGATTGAGGTTTTGATCACACCTTTCTGACAGCCCATGCCAGCAGAAACCAAACTTTGTAAATGTGCTACTTTCTGTATTTTATTCTTATTATATGTTAAGAGAGTTTTGAGAATTTATATTCTTTGTATGACAATTTATTACAACAGTTATTTGTACTTAAGTATAGTGAAAATATTCCCATATTAAATAATACATTTAATATTGCCCTCAGTATATGTTCTCATAATGTCACGTGTTGAAAAGGCAACCGTTATGAAAATTATCATAAAAATATTTAAATGTTCAGTGATGGCCATTGAACTTGCATTCTGTGTGGAGAATATATTGGGCAGCCTAGTTTTCCCATTTACTCATCCTTGCCCTCCTGGTCCTCACGCATTCCTCTTGGGCAGATTTTTCAAAAATCTTGTGCTGCAGGGCACTTCCCACAGTTGCGAGATTTCTGATTTGCAATTAGGCGCTAGGTTTTTATTCTTTCATGCGCTTCTCAAACATTTTTTTAGCACTTTCAGCCCAAGTCCAATTCCTCCTAAAATTGTTATTTTAAGGAAATATTGTCTGAGCTTGCTTGAACCCCTTGGACCCACCCCCACCTGACCAGTTAAGCAATTGGAAGTTTCCAATTAGCTTAGTTAGTCCAATACTGACATGTCCTTACTGGTTGTTAAAAACAATAATGACTTCAAATTACCCCCAAATCATATTTTTTGTTAATTTCTGCACCCCAAATTGTGTGCAGAAAGGAGAGGTATGGGCAAGAAACAGAGACCAAGAGCCTGACAAGCAGGACACAGCCTCAAGGAGAAGAATACGGCACATCTTGAGTGCCCAGTGGGTGTGATGGTGGTGGACAGCTGTCCAAGTCAAAGGGGCAGCGTTGGAAAGGTAGAGTACACGTGCATGATCAAAAAGCATTGTATAGACTAGACTATAGACAGCCTCTAGGGCCAGTCAAACCTCCAGAACTAATTCGAACACTAAATAGGAAAACAGTGCTCAAACGCCAGGCCCAAAAGGTGTAAAAAAAAAAACATGACAAAACAACAGTAAGAAGAGCATAACAAATATAGAGCCTATAATTAGGCTGGGACAAATAACAGACAACTTATGAATGTACAGAACTCCCTCACGAGATAAGTTACAAAAAGTAAAAAAAAAAAAAAAGTGAAAGAAAAAAAAAAAAAGAGAAAAGAAAAATAGAGAGAAAAAGAAAAAAATTAAAAAAGGTAAAATAGGGACCAACATCAACTACAAAAGGGATTATAGAGGAGGGAGAGAACTAAGAAATTAGAAGGAAGACATGGTAACACTCGAGACCTTCAAGAGTTCAACTCAGTTTGAGGGAGAAATTATAAAAACAAAGTAGAACTGCATACACAGTAACATTTCAACAGAGAAAATTAAGAGACAGAACTCCAGAGTGTGTATAAATCATGGTCTCACTCCAAGTGTTCAGGTCTTGTACCAGAGAGGCGATGGAGGGCTTTGAGAAGATGTGGAGGCAGAAGTCACTGATAACGGAGGCCCTAGAGCAGGTGTTCCCTACCACGGTCCTCAAGGCACACTAACAGTCCAGGTTTTAAGGATAGCCATACTTGAGCACAGGTGTCTTAATTAGTACCTCAGTTATTTTGATGTAACCATCTGTGCTCAATCATGGATATCACTAAAACCAGGACTGTTAGTGTGCCTTGAGGACCGAGGTTGGGAAACACTGCCCTAGAGGAATGACAACACTCTGGATCATGGCAAATACCTCTTTAGGCAATTTCACTCTGTAGGAGGTATCTCCATGATAGACCAGCAGACAAAAAGGGTATCACACAATAAAGAACATTTCTGCAAGGTGAAGGGAGATCTGGAGGTTATGACCTGAGTAGGACAATACCGGAATGTTGCTGAAAGAGGCCAATAACTTTTTCTTGGTGAAGAAGTAATCCAAGCACACAAGAACATCTCTAGGAGGTTGGTCAAAAAGTGGTTTGGGTCATAAGGCATTGTGGGGCAAAATCGAAGATGAAGTTCACAGGGAAAGAGACAGGGAGACATTGGCGGAACAGTACCACAGATATCAACGATTCAGGAATATTCTCTAACTTTTTCTGACGTGAGTGGTTTTCAGTGTCCTCCATATGCTCTTTCATGAATTCTAGTTCTTGGCGAACAGAGGAAAGCTCTTACTCCAATGACTCCTGATAACTGTAGATAATGTCCTCTTTCTGTTCAAGGGAGTGCAAACTGGTTCCCAGGAATGCTATCTCCATTTTGAGGCTCTGTATGATAGCAAATATTTAGAATTGGATGGTGGACTCAATGAGACACATCAGTTCTAGGGCAAATGATTCCAGAAGGTGCCGCGCCGTCAGTTTCTGAGTCAGGGGAAAAGAAGAAAAGCCAGAAGATTGCTCAGTTGGAGGAGCTCTCTCTCTTTTTCACAAATATGGAGGGGGATGAGGGAAAAGTAGATTTCTTGTGCCTGTGCAACACCGTGCCAATAACTGAGGAAAATATGTGCCAGATATGAAAGAAGCAACAGTCAAAGTAAATGCTTATATCCCGTGACTCTCCTAATCGCTCAGGTTCATGCAGTCATGGCTTGCCAGACTGAACAATAGCTGATGTCATAGGGGCGAAATAAAGGGGATGGCCATCCAGAGTTGCTATACAGAAAGATAGCTAAGTGCCCAGGATAACGACCTGCTCCATGGGGGTTCAACGTTTCTACTAATGAAGACAGTTGCAAGGATCCGCTTATATAGTTCTCAGAGCAGGTATCCAAAGAGTGAGTAGGGAGGAGGGCAGTGCCAGGTTGGAAAATTAGGGGACGCACAGGGAGTGAGGAGCTAAAATAACGCAGTCCAAGTTTCAAGAGAATCCTGAATAAAGCAGGCATCCACCAGATTTGAGAGACACTCCAGCAGTCCCCAGGAATTCTGTACTACACGCAGCACGCAGGAGTGAAGAAGGAGCCTAGAGAATGGGAAGTATTCAAACTTACAGAAGTCTGAAGGGTGAGATCATCTAGGAACCCAGCGGAATCCAAAACTGCAGTGATGGAGGCAGCATTGCCCCATCCTCGGACGGATTGTAGAAGCAACAGGGACGAGCAGGAGAGCATAAAGGTTAACACTGAGGTAAAGGGGCACATCCACTAGCAGAATGTGAAACCACTGCACGATTACGACATTGTAAGGCTCTGAGGGCCATCAGCAGAAGGTCCAGCCACACAAAGTCTGAGATGGCAATGGACACAATGAGGAGGGCTGGCGTGGAGCGTGAGGAGTCAGCTCAAAGGCTGGTCCTTATGTTAGGTAAGCCGACAACGGGACAACAAGCCACCAAAGCTCTTGCTCAGAAAAGCAAATTATGTGCTGTGTGACTGAGCACAGTTAAAAACACATCCGCCAACTAGGGCTGCCATACCCACCTAAACAGTGCTATTTTACAGCAGGACACATGATTTTGTCATTTTTGTTGTTGATTGTTTTTATTGGATTTTATTTACACTGGAGTAGTTAGAGACTTATTTTAGCCCACATGACATAGTATATATACAGTGCATCTGGAAAGTATTCACAGCGCTTCACTTTTCCACATTTTGTTATGTTACAGCCTTATTACAAAATGGAATACATTAATTTTTCTCCTCAAAATTCTACACACAATACCCCATAATGACAACGTTTAAAAAGTTTTTTTTGAGATTTTTGCAAATTTAATAAAAAAAAAAAAAAACTACTAAGAAATCACATGTATATAAGTATTCACAGCCTTTGCTCAATACTTTGTTGATGCACCTTTGGCAGCAATTACTGCCTAAAGTCTTTTTGAATAGGATTTCACAAGCTTGGCACACCTATCTTTGGGCAGTTTTGTCCATTCCTCTTTGCAGCACCTCTTAAGCTCCATCAGGTTGGATGGGAAGCGTCGGTGCACAACCATTTTCAGATCTCTCCAGAGATGTTCAATCGGATTCAAGTCTGGGCTCTGGCTGGGCCACTCAAGGACATTCACAGAGTTGTCCTGAAGCCACTCCTTTGATATCTTGGCTGTGTGCTTAGGGTCGTTGTCCTGCTGAAAGATTAACCGTCGCCCCAGTCTGAGGTCAAGAGCGCTCTGGAGTAGGTTTTCATCCAAGATGTCTCTGTACATGCTGCATTCATCTTTCACTCTATCCTGACTAGTCTCCCAGTTCCTGCCACTGAAAAACATCCTCACAAGCATGACGCTGCCACCACCATGCTTCACTGTAGGAATGGTATTGGCCTGGTGATTAGTGGTGCCTGGTTTCCTCCAAACATAACGCCTGACATTGACGCCAAAGAGTTCAATCTTTTGTTTCTCATGGTCTGAGAGTTCTTCAGGTGCATTTTGGAAAACTCCAGGTGGGCTGCCATGTGCTTTTTACTAAGGAGTGGCTTCTGTCTGGCCACTCTACCATACAGTCCTGATTGGTGGATTGCTGCAGAGATGGCTGTCCTTCTGGAAGGTTCTCCTCTCTCCACAAAGGAATGCTGTAGCTCTGACAGAGTAACCATCGGGTTCTTGGTCACCTCCCTGACTAGGGCCCTTATCCCATGATAGCTCAGTTTAGAAAGGCCGGCCAACTCTATGAAGAGTCCTGGTGGTTCCGAACTTCTTCCATTTTACGGATGATGGAGGCCACTGTGCTCATTGGGACCTTCAAAAGCAGCAGATATTTTTCTGTACTCTTCCCCAGATTTGTGCCTTGAGACAATCCTGTCTCGGAGGTCTACAGACAATTCCTTGGACTTCATGCTTGGTTTGTGCTCTGACATGCACTGTCAAGTGTGGGGCCTTATATAGACAGGTGTATGCCTTTCAAAATCATGTCCAAACACTGAATTTGCCACAGGTAGACTCCAATTAAGCTGTAGGAACATCTCAAGGATGATCAGTGGAAACAGGATGCACCTGAGCTCAATTTTGCGTTCTATGGCAAAGGCTGTAAATACTTATGTACATGTGATTTCTTAGGCTTTTTTTTTTTTATTAAATTTGCAAAAACCTTAAAAAAACTTTTTACATGTTGTCATTATGGGGTATTGTGTTTAGAATTTTGGAGGACAAAAATTAATGTATTCCATTTTGGAATAAGGCTGTAACATAACAAAATGTGGAAAAAGTGAAGTGCCGTGAATACTTTCTGGATGAAATATATAATATATATACATATACATACACACACACACACACACACACACACAGTATATATACACAACCAATAAGCTGTACATAGTTCTTCAGAGTTGGCAACTCAAGAACAATTACCAGTTTTATCTTGGCACACATTAGCTAGTCATGCATGAAACCACTAGATAAGCAGACACAAAGTCTTACCTCTTTTAAAAGAATCTGATTTTCAGCTCTGTACTGTTGTTGTTTGAGTGTTTTCACATTTTTAAATTCTGTCAGATCAATTACAGTTTTGGGATCAAGACCTTAAGGAATACATGTATAAAACACATAAATGAAAGTGCTGTACTTAATCAGTAACAAAAACTTACTGACATTTCCCAGACATATGATAATACACAGTAAAGCTTTCTGGAGCAACAGTGATTCAAGGATACTAGCAAAGTGAAAAGTACTTATATCCAACAATACGATGGGTACTTCAAGAAATT
Organism: Taudactylus pleione; assembly: GCA_031769625.1. Taxonomy (NCBI): domain Eukaryota; kingdom Metazoa; phylum Chordata; class Amphibia; order Anura; family Myobatrachidae; genus Taudactylus; species Taudactylus pleione. Next base: position 12,886,193 of record JAUIMM010000039.1, read on the forward strand.
AAAAAAAAAAAATAGTGTGACATTTCAGGCGCAGAGCTCTGCAGCTTATAGGAATGAGTAAAAATTCTATCACCTTAGTTGGACCATGAATACATATGCAGAAAAATAAACAAATCCCACCAAAGCGCTAAGTAAATATATATAAAAAACTCAAATAGAAAAGGACTAAATAATAGTATTCACTATGTATTCAAAACATAAATTACCCCTGACATGGGGAATAATGAAACACAATAATAAATGGCACACAATCAGTGATAATAATTCCACTTGGTATATGCAGGAAATAACAATAAATGGCAATTCATTTATTTATAAATATAAAACGATTAGGAACACTTACCCAGTGGCAGAGCACTGTGACCCCTGGGTAACCGGTCTTAGGGTAATCCGGAATCTCCCAAGGGGTCAGATGCAGGGTGCCAATGCTCAAGGCATGCCTTGAGAAAGACCTCCACAGGTCAAAACGTATCTGCGCTGGAGGCATGCACAGACAACATACCAGGAGCCAAGAACATCCCCACATAAGCATTGGGATTTGTTTATTTTTCTGCATATTTCAAGAACTAAGCAACTAAATGAGAAAGAAGTGGGTGTGGAAAATTTCCTGAAACAAAATATCCAAAGTCTCTATAAGTAGTGCGCACTTTGGAAGTGTCCTGGACTCTTTCATGCTCCAGAAAACTTTAAAAATGGACAAGGATGACTTTTGTTTTTTAAATATTTTTAAAAAAATCCTGCATTTGATGTTACAACTTTTAAGGCTTTATAGATCGACAATCGAATATGGCACCATTCAAAAGATTACAAATCGCTGAAAAATGATTAATGAAAGTAAAACCAGGTACTTTATTACATTAGAAAAACATATATTAGATATATAATAAAAAAATAATAACAAAGGTTGTAAATGTATTTTCTCTTTCATCCTATGGGGGGCATTGGAACACTGGGGTATAATGAGGCATAGGTTTACAATTAGCACTAAAAGTGTAAACATCTCCCCCTCTAATACCCCAGCTTGTTTCTGAAGCAGCCTTATACTGGCTTTGTCAGGGCTAGTCAGGGCTAGGATCGCAGCCTCAGCAGTCTAAAAGGACTCCTTTTCTCTTAAATAGGCTGGGGAACACTGAAGAGTGGGATTGTAGGTTGGGGCTGGAGCTGGCACTTAATGAAACTTTAGCTTTAAATTCTAAATTCCTCTCCCTGCAATCACACAATTCCAGTACTTCTTTAAAAAGAGAGAAGTAGCAGGAACCCCATGAGACTGTTTAGAACAACCAACAAAACCAGTAAGGAAAAGAAAAAAAAGACGGTCAAGAGCCAAATCCTAGCATGACTGAGCGTGAGGGAGGGATCGCAGTGTTCCCCAGCCTGCTTAAGAGAAAAGGATTCAACAGTAAGTTGACCAAAAATCCTATTCTCTCTTGCAGCAAGGCTGGGGAACACTGGACAATGGGACGTTCAGTAACCGCCCCCAGGGGAGGGACATCTCAGGCTGCCTAACCGAAGAAATGTGAAACCAAAATGGGTGCCACCAGAGGCAAAAAACCTGAAAACATAAAATTGATAAAACGTGCGGACAGGGGACCAGGTAGCCACACAACGGACCTGTGCTGCTGAAGTCCCACGTCATGCTGCCCATAAGATTACCGCCCTAGCGGAAGGCGCCGACACCCGGTCTGGTGGAGGTTGCCCCACACCAGAATAGGCTTGAGTGATTTGCAAGGTTCTGAGTAGCTGGCCAACCATGTTCATGCGCGTCAAAGAACCTGCAGAGAACAGTGCGCCAAGAAGACGTGTCCAAGGAAATCTGCAGAGCTCAGCACAACTAGCAGAGACAGATCATCCCAGTCCTGGGAATTCGCAGAAGGTAGAAGAACTGGAAGGACAATATCATGTAAGTACAAGGAAGAAACAAGTGTCGGCTGGAACGTAAAACCTGTACGGAGCACCGCACAATCTTCATGGAAGACAAGAGGAGGCGTCTTGCAAACCCTAAACAAGGAACTATGCCTTGGGAAGGCAATATCCATAAGGAAGACCAGCTTCCAAGCAACTAGATTGAGATTCACTGAACGCAACAATTCCAATGGAGCCTGTGTGAGAGCTAGATTAAGATTCCACAACTCCACCTGCGGATGAAAAGGTGGCTAAATACACAGCACACCCTGTAAAAATGGTTTGGACCCTCGGAAGAATAGCCAGACGCCGCTGGAAAGAAAATGACAGGGCCAAAGCCTGCATAGTCGCAAGACGAATTCATCAACCAGCCTCCAAACCCTCCAGAAAGGAAGGCCAAGAAATGTGAGAGGTGAACACTTGTAACGGATACACCACAAGCTTGAGATGGTAATGGTGTCCACTACCTAGAACGGACCACCGAAAGAGAAAAATAAACAACGCCTTGGTGGCGGACCTCAGAGATCCAATATGGAACCATAGCGACGGATGCCAAGCAAACGGTCTGTGAACCAGAGCAACCACCATACCATTTGCAAGCGTACTGGGTAGAGAAAGAGAGAGAGACATTCCATTAGGCCCTAGGAGCAGTGTCCCCAGAATGGAGAGTGGTACTATAAAAACTGCCCCTGGAAATCAAACCCCTGCCGGGGAAGAATTGGTTAGTGTCAGACTGACTTCCTAAGGATGCACCACCTCGTAGGAGGAACGAATACCTGGAGACGTGGACCCCGCTGTTAGGAACGGCCACCGGAAGATAAATTATTCGCCGAACGGTGGGGCATATCTAGTTTTAGATAAACGAAAACGTCCTTACCAACAGAAGATATCGTTAAGGAACAATTCAATAACCCCAAAGGATAGCATAAACCTTAGCATGTGAAACATCTAATGGAGCCCTGGAGGGAGGAAGACGTCACCAAGACCACCTGCACCTTGCACAGCAGAGGGTATCCAGAAAATATTAGCCAAATGAGGGGAACCTGTCGGAAATCCGGATGTCACACGCTGCAAAGGATGGAGCCAGAGCAGGACATACCATGGCTGGGAACTTAGCCCTATGGAGGGAAAGAAGCTGTCAAAAGATGAGGGAATACCCAAGTCTGAATTGGTCTCCCTGTAAAGCACGACCAGCTTCACTAGGACGGACACAGACCTGCTGAGAGTCGGTGCCCACACAGGTCCCACCCTGGAGGACACCACACACCAGATGCATGCTCGGCATCAGGCTCTATATACCCAAGGCCCCGCTCGTGCAAAAGCATGTTACCCTGGGCATGAGAGAAAACATTGTCCAAAACACAGTAAACTCCTTGCATACAAACTCCACACAGTTAGGGCTGTAGCGGGAATCGAACCACAGTGCGACGAGGCAGTGACACTAACCATTACACCGCATGTGCTGCCCATGCTAACCAAAATGAGCAGATGTGCTTAACTTAAGTCAAATTAATAGGCAGAATTGAAAGACAGCTAGTACACAGGCAGGTAATACAATTATAAGTGTGCAGAACTTATCCTTCCAGGAGCCAACTGCAAGGGAGCAGAGTTGAGCATTCTTTGCTCCCCAAACCTGGAGTACTTCCCAGTGGGGAAAACTCAGGGCAAGCCTGGCTCACCCGGGCAGCCTGATCATATGAGAGGGGAGCCACCGCAGAAAACTCTCCAAGATGGTAGCCACTATCTGGGACCGCACCCTCCGCCGGTCCACGGGCCCAGACGGTCTCTCCTAGAGACTGAAGTGCTCTGTGGGGGGTCCGCCGGTGCGCTCCCCCGTATCACAGCTCCCGCAGCAGCCTGCACTCAAACAGTGCACTGCTACAAGTAGAAGACTAGAATTGTGGGATTGCAGGGGGGAGGAGTTTAGGATTAAAAGCTACAGGTTCGTTAAGTGCCAGCTCCAGCCCCAACCTACAATCCTATTTGTCCAGTGTTTCCCAGCCTTGCTGCAAGAGAAATTGGAATTTTAGTTAAATATATTCTTGGTCCAGAAAGCCAATGAATTTTCTAGGTCCATTTTTAACCTGAAACACTAAAACATCCAGCTTCAAGGCAGACAGGTTAAATATGGTGTCAGTACTAAACTGCATGGAACAGAATGAGTTCTTGGTGTCCACGGATATCAAAGATATGTACTTGCAAATTCTAATCTGGGAACGACACCAGTGACTTCTCAAGTTTGCATTAGAATTACATAATTTTCAATTTTGGACCATACTTTTCCATCTGACAACAGTACTGAGAGTGTTCACAATGATCATAGCACTGATGGCTGCCCTTCTGAGACATGATCTCATTATTGCTGCGGGTTAATTATGAGAAAGCAAACTTGACATCTTCCCTGTGGAGTTCCCTGAGACTGCTGTTCGACTCATGACAGCAGAAGGTGTTTTTGCCAAAGGACTAGTGAAGGCCAAAGAACTAATGACTAGAGAAGTATCTGTTAGCTATTATTTTGGTGTTCATCCCTGGAGTAGGAAACTGGAAAGCAGTCTTTTCCCATTAGCAATACCTTACACCCCAGGATATGGTCACTTCATCTGCATGTTTTTCACCAGATGGTCGAAAGATAGTAGCCAGATATGGACATGATCACATCTCTATTGAACCACAAGGTGGAAGGCTTCTGCTCAAGAACAAAGTAACCGGAGACATTGATGATAGACACCATGCATGATACCTTATAATTTTATCTGATTTGCCTGTTCCCTTACCTGTTAACCTTTCTGGTAAATGCCTCTGTGAGTACTAACGAAGGTAAACCAAAATAAGGCATTTAGGCGATTGTGGTAGAATCATACTTGTCTAGAATGTTGTGGTACATGGACATTCTGAATACGGCAGTGGGGACATTGTGGTGTCTGCCTCTAAGACAAGGTACCTTTCATTACCAAGATTTAGCATGGCTGGATTTATCAGAGTGGTTGTTGAAGCAGTTATCCTTAATGCTAAGGTTGCTCTAACCAGGTGTTTGAGTCCATGCTTCAATCCAGAAAGCAAATATTGGACAATTATCATCACACTATGTGGAAAACTTACATCTTCTGGAGTTCTGGTTTCCTACCTCTTCTTTTCAGTTGGCCCATCTACTAGGATGCGTGCACGGGTCCCGGATGGCCGTTTCAGATTTAGCTCTCTTAAGGTTCAGGTTTGGCCTTCACAATTTTTTATTTTGAAACCGATGTAACCGATGCAGATCATAAACACAGAATGAAAAACAAGGGTTACAGGGTCCAAGGCCTCTGTGTAAAAGTGGAAGAACATATAGTGCAGTTCAAGTTAACCTGTAACCTCTTCCAAACCAGGTTCTGGGGGAAGAGGTTGGAGGGGGCTCACAGAATAGGCACAGGGAATAGATTTAAACATTGGTAAAGGAGACAGTTATTGTTCTACTAAACGAAACTCATAGGGGTAGTTAATGCAGTGGGGGTCAGGACTGGGCAGGTGGGAGTAAATTAAGTAAGAGGGCGATGATGAGACTGTTTAAGCCAGGGTGCCCACACTTGATCAAAGTACTCCAGTCTATCATTGAGGTAGTAAGTAATAATCCCCATGAACTCCACATGGCAAATACTATTTTTAACAGCTGAGAGGGATGTTTCTGTTTTTTTCCAGTGGGACACAATCAAAGATTTAGCTGATACTAGGACATGTTGGATTACATTTTTTGAATGTCATGATAGATCTTGGGAGGAAATGAGAGAAGAAAAGTCAATGGATCCTAGAGATTGGAGCTTCCAATAAGGAGCCTATCCCAAACTAGCACCAAATAGATGCTTGGGATCTCAATCTGGTGCTGACAGCTTTACAGAATCCTCCTTTCATACCTTTGAATTCGGTGGAGTTAAAAATCCTTTAGACAGCTTTTTCTTTTAGTTATCTTCAGGTGAGTTTGGGAGCTGGAGACAGGGTCTTGTAGGTCTTCACATTTCATCTTTTATGAACACAGGATGCTCTCTGGACTAGACCATCTTTTCAACCAAAATGGGTCTAAATAAGGAAATTGAGATTGCGTCCTTATACCTGGTAAAGTCTCTAGAAGAACAGAGTTCTCTTCAGTCTTTGGACCTGGTCAGTGCTTGATGATCTATGTTCATAGGACCCACAATGTGGAAAAATTACCATTTAGTCCTCTCTGATCTCCACAAGAAAAGTTGTCTGGCATTAAATAAAATTATACAAAAGCTAGGTGGATTACTTTGTTGATCTGTCAGGTTTACACTGGTGCAGGGCAACCTGTTCCAGAAAATGTGACAAATTCTTCTCAATCTGTAAGAGTTTCTTGGGTGGCGAAACGTGGGACTCTGTTAAGCTACTGTGGCTGACAGCCACCTTATCTTAGGCCCATATATTCACTAAGTTTCAAAGATTTCAAAATTTTTGCATCCAAATGTTAGTTTTGGACAGAATGTGCAGCACAATGCAACTTCTGTGCATACCCAACTCTAGGGACAGCTTTGAGACATACTATCGGTATTTTAAAGAGAATATCTAATTATTTATACTTACATCAATATCTTTTCATCTAGTACATTTGGCGATACTGGATGCCTAGCCCTTCTACTATGTTGTTCGCTTGGCTAAAATGTACCGTTAAAGCAGAGGTTTGTTGTTAGAGAACAGTGTTTTTCCCTCTCTCTCTTTCACTCTGCTTTATTCTGGCCTTCGATGGTGTGGTTTTAAGATAATGGAGATGTCCCAGCAGGCTGTGGGGTTATAGAGGGTGATAATTTAAGTATAAATTTAAGTGCTTAGACTGCAGTTGAGCACCTCTATACCACAGTGTTCCCCAATGGACTCAAAGAAAAGGATTTAAAGCAAGTATAAAAATTGTGTTTTATTATATTGGCAAGAGGTGGCAGCACAGAGCAGGCACAATATACTGGTCATTGTGACTGCGCTATATGAAACTGCTCCAAGTATATAACACTGCTAACAATGATCTCAGATAAAATGTTTCAAAATGCTAATGTGCTTGACTTATCCCATTTTTTTTCCTTTAACAAAACACATTTTATATTGAAAAATTGATGTCGGCGAACACTAAGCCCCGACTCATAAGTATCACATACAGACTAACATTTTTTGAGATAAACTGAGACCTTTCTTACCCAAACGTTCCCGGAGATCTTCATTTTCATCAAGAATATCATTCACCTTCAGTTCTAGTTTGTTTATATCCATGGTCAGTGCCTCAATTTCACGATCTCTTATATTTAGATGTGTCTTTAGATCCTTAACTTCAGCAACTGCTTCCTCAAGGCCATAAATCCCCTTTAGGTGAACATAAACTGATCTTATTGAATGAAAATGTAATCAATACAGACTACAATAGACTTACAAACCAACATATAATGTATATTAGTATGCAATTGTTTTTTTACCAGTCTCCAGGACTTAATACAGTATTTTTTATTTTTAAAATTTTTTGCTACGCTTGATTTAAAAAAAAAATAAAGAGGAAAAAACCCCCGCTGAAGAAAACTAGTAGCAGCTTCCATGCACTGTTAATCAATGCAATCATAGAAAGAGAAGAGGTTTCTTTTTTGTATAGGCTACAGTATGTGTATACCATGTGTGTTACTGTTGATTTATGGAGGAAAAAAAGTTTAAAAACAAAAAGCTAATGAAAAACACCATACCGTTTCATAATCCCTCATTCTTCTAAGCGCGTCAATGAGATCTTTGTCTTTTTGCCTGGCATCATTCTCTGCCAATTCCGCAACACGTTCTGCTTCTCTCAGTCTTTGCTCCATGAGCTGCAACAATGCTTGAAGTTCTCCAGACTGATTTTTCTGCGAGTCACCTAAGGAGAAACACTGTAAATAATAACCACTGCTCACCATCTTCTGTCCTACACGCCAAACCACCAACTTCGACCGACTCAAGAAGCTCCAAAAACGATGAGCGCAAGAGCTCACATACATAAATATTGAAAACAAAAAGAGTGTTCTAAGAGCTTCCCTGCATCATAGTGTACAATGTTCTTCATGGGCTTTTTCATTTGTATGTACCCAGAATTAATGTTTTTGTGAATGAACACTGAAATTGATTCCTCTTACATTTATTTTCCTTTTAAGGGTTAATGCACATTTACCAGGCTTTATGAATAGTGTGATATTAATGCCCAATCTGTACAAGACCTATAAATTGTCATTATCTGGTCAGTACCTAGAGACCAATAAACTTGTATTGCAAAGTTTCTATTCATAAAGAGCACACGTATGACTAGTATGCGTCTGTTCACACAACTTTATTACTTAAATACAAATTGAGTGACCAATTTTACAACACACAGAATACAATTTTAAATGTTGAACAATCTGTTCTGATATTGATCATCAAATACCTTCCAAATTAACCAAATTTATTGATAAATTTGTTCAATTAGATTTTCTGTTTTTCAATTATTTCAAAGTAGATTACAAGATTAATTAATATTTTAGGTTACTCTTCTATCCTTGTAACTAAATTTATAGTCTTACATAGTTGTGATGCTTCTTCATAGTGAACATACTGTAGCTTGTGAATTTCCATTTTATTTATTCATTGCATGGTGATTCAAGTAAAATTCATGGATAAAACAATGGTGGTCTTCTGTGGCCCAATATGCACGGGAGAACTGATGTAAAGTAGCACAACTCCATTCCAAAAGTTGTGCTTCTTTAAGCACTCTTTCAATCTGAGGGCTAATACACCTACTCTTATACTGACAAATTAGAGTAGTTATGACTTAGTATATCGCCAGGACAGAGAATAGCACATTATGCAGCTGGATTTGGAAGCTGAAATAGATTGCTTATCTCGGCCACTGGAAATCTGGATTAGCAGTTATATTGGATAGACAATTTCTATAATGAAATAGCTCACAGACTAATGAGAAAGAAAGTTGATCCTCTCTTATCTGCAACCTCAAATCCACACAAGTGAGGGGCAAACACATACACTGTTAGAATTAGATCCAAGATTGTCAAAAGGTTAGGAAATTCAGGTAATTCAATTTCTGTTTGAATAATTGCAAGAACCACATTTTTATTGGTTTATACACAAGCTTTTTGGGATATTTCTTTTGCCATGGCCAAAGTCTAAAAACCACTACCATATTTCCTGGTGTAAATGCTGCACCCCAGGAAAAAAGGAAAAAGAAACAACAACAAAAACCCTATTGTAGATGCTGTACCCCTTCATAATCAGCAACCCCAAATAAACACGGCTATGGGTGGATAGTAAAGTGGAACACAAGACAGAGGAGACTGTAAGCAGGAGCACAGGGCAGAGGTGAAAATCCACTGTAAATGATGCACTTATGTAAATGCCACAGAAGTCCACCAAATCCACCAAACCTCATAATATCGACTGTCTTCTATTACTTTCAAAAACTTTTAAATGCATCCTATTGAATGCAACTCCTGTTGCAAAACACACAACCTACGAGCATGACATCTTCCTCTCAAACAAACTCCACCTTCAGGAGATACCAGAAACATGGGACACAATCAACCAAGGACTTACCTGCAGCCCATTTACACAAAGGCCTAGATATATCAGTCCCACTTCAAGGCCTAGAAGCAGATAAGGAGGTGGGGTAGGGCACCTCTTTTCAACACAATACTATGCATACAAAGTTCTAGCAACTGATCTATCCCTCACATTCCCATGTTGCGAAGTACTTAGAGGACATACTATAAAGATTCTCAACACTGTCTCATTAAGTGTTGCTGTGATCTATAATCCTGCTGAACCATTCCATCAATTCCTTCTCTGCCAGGTTACCTCATTTTTGTTTTATCCTCCGACACAACAAACATCATAATGGAGATTTCAACATCCCAATTGATTATCCACATTCTCCTTGTGCCTCCAAACTGTAATTTCAACTAACCACCGCCCTTGACCTATCTCAGTAGCATGGACTTTTACAGATGTATCCTTAAACATCTTTACTGCATTTGTACCAAAAAGCCCTCTTGGCGCGACAGGTCCTGTGAGACTCTGCTAGAGCCGGGCGTCTTTTTTTGCATCTTTTTTCGATGAAAATGCATTTAAGCCACAATGCGAAGCTGCTAGGTTGCACCAGCAGACTGTGCTGATTAATTCTAAATGCAACATTTGTGGATGTGTGCAACTGAGTCTCTGTATAGGAAGTGCTACAATGTAGTGGCCGCAGCTTTTTCATTCCAAGTTTTGTTGTGCTTCATATACAGAATCAGGTGCACACAGATATGGCTAGACCAAAATATTATTGACATTACTATGTGGCATTTTACCTCATATGAGCTTCCAAACCACAAAATTACAGTTGGTTTCTGTTGCAACTTGGTAGGCGCTCCATTTTTTAGAATCAGTTTGCGAGAAGGAATCCCTGAAGAGTTGAGGAGTTCCACAAGATAGTTTATCAAGTCTGCTCTATTTGTTGTGCTGTAATGTGACTGTAGGTAATCCTCCCGCCGGGAAAATAGCATAGCAGGCACAACTTGATGGTCATAGCAGTATCGTTATAGATCAGGCTAAACCCATTAAACAACACACTAATCCACACTGGTTTCTATATACTAAGGGGTAAATTTACTAAGAATCGAGTTTTGTCGAGATGAAAATCTCGTGTGAGTTTAGGCATGTTTTTCATCTCGCAAATTTACTAAAGGCAAAGTCGGGTGAGTTTCAGAGAGATTCCTCTCATCTCACTCGCAAAACTCGGGCGAGCTAGCAAACTCGAATCTTATCACCATCGGCCAAAATCTGAAGTATTTTTCACCATTGAGCCCTGAATGCCCCGCATGCTGGTACTTGTGGTTCTCCAAGCACCAGCATGCGGGGGAGGCTTGCTGGGACCTGTAGTTCCACTGTACAGACAATATGAAATATTGTAATTTTTACACAATACACATACACTATCAATCCGCCACCCACCGCCCATGGGTGACAGGGATAGCCCCGGGCTATCAGCCTAGGCCAGGGGTGCCCTGGAGAGGGTGACCCCTTTATTGGGGGGGTCCCCAACTCCCCAGGGATCCCTGGCTTGGACTGACTAGCGGTCAGGGCTAATGCTGCTGCTGGGGGGCCTGGTGAAAGGGCTCCCGTGGCTGTGGCATCACCCCCCCCCCTAGAAAGGGTCCAGAGCTGGTTTTAAATATATGGTGAACCTCATGCAAAAAATTTTGCCATATATCTAAAACCAGCTCTGGCCCTGATGCCTGGTGCTGGTTCTTAATTTACAGTGGAACCACACACATTTTTTCCCTCTAAATTTAAGAACCAGGACAGGCTGACAAGTCCAGGGTAGGTTAGTCTTTCTGGGGGGAACATCACGTCATTTAAAAAAATAAATAAATAAATAACCCTTTTTTACAGGTCTAACACACAAGCAGCAAGCACATAGTTCACTGATATGTGCAGACTGCTAGCTCTGGAGAGATTTGCAGAGAAAAGACACTGCAATCTTGGGTTAGTTATCTCATCTTCACTTGCAACTCGGGGGATAAATCTCGATTTGCTTCACCATCGAAAAACTCACTTTCAGCTAAACTCACTTCTTAGTAAATTTGCAAAACCAAAAATAAAACTCACCCGAGTTTTGGTGATGCAAATCGAGTTTTAGAAAAACACAACTCGACCAAACTCGATTTTTAGTAAATTTACCCCTAAGACTTCCTAAGAGTTAGGAATGTCCTCCCATGACCTCAATCCAGAGTCCCTAAAACTGTATTGAAGAGGATTGGTGTATCTGTAACACAAGGCTTGAGCGGCAGCAATGAGAATTAGTAGGCTGAGACACTATTCATCAGTATTACTAGTAAAGTGCTACAATCATTTTACAACGTAATATGACAAATGTGAAAGTCAAAGCTTAACATACAATTTGCTATAATAAAATTACCTATATTTGCTTGCAATTGCCGTTTTAGATCTTCAATATGAATAGAATGTGAATCCATTTCCTTTGTGTGCTGTTCCAACTGCTCAGTCAGCATTTTGATGTGACTGTCTCGTTCCTGCACGCCCTAAAATACATTATAACAAACATATATAAAAAATTCATACAATTCTGATTCCACGGTTTTTACTAACTGTACTTTGGACATTACCTGCTGAAGTGCTAGAACATTGCTCTTGTCTGCATCCAACTGAGCAACTTTCAGCTTCTCCCTTAGGTTGTGCACCATCTGTTGATACTCCATAATCTCTTCATCTTTAGATGCCAAGATCCTCTGCAAGACAGTAATGGGTGTTTTGCTGATAAAAACACTGCCCTTTTACATTTCAGGCTTAAACACACCAGGAACCATTGACTTTTGCAAGCCGCCATTTAGTTAAACCCCAAATAATCAATATCATAAAAGCCAAAAACACTACCGAATCAATACCAGATTCCATACCTTCCATTCTTCCACTTTTACATTTACAGCTACCATGACCGGATCATCTTCCTCATTCTTGGACTTTAACTGCTCTGTTAGCTCTACAACCTATAAAATATGTAACAGACTGCTTTAGAACAAGAGCAGCATATTTAACGAAACAATAAATAAAATTAAACATACAAGAGATATTAGTACACAGTACAAAATGAGAAAGTATACTCAGCTTGGTAGTTACCACCAGAACAGTGAATGAATAATGCAGAATAAAAGTATTTCAACCACAAGATTTGAGAACAGTTTAGGCCAAAATCATTACGTGTAAATTACATGAATTAGGGCCGATGTTCACTTAGTTGAGTGATTATTTCCGACTGCGCTTGCGCACAAACTTCTGCAAACCCCTACAGCGCAGGCGTTGCACAGAGTGTACGCTCAAAGGTTCTGTTGCCGTTGGGTCAGACGGTATCGGAAATGTGGCGGAAAAATGCTGGATGTTTCGGGGTGATGATTGGGTGGTGACGAGTAGTGCACTCAAAAAAAGATCTGGTCAGTGGGTGTATTATGGTCATGGGCTTGTCAGTGAAAGCAGCTGAGTTCACAGACACAAGCACAGGAGGCCGTGGTTAGACAAAGAAACTGCACCTGCCATAGGGCTGGTGCACGTTTTGATGGTGCAACATGTGGTGGCATATAAGGACTCACCTATCTGTAATACAGCATGAAAGGACGCTAAAAACGGGCATCTCAGACCTTGCTCATTCAGCCACAAGGGAAGGAGTTTGTAGCAGCATTTGTATAAACTTACAGACGGGCGACTGCAAATAGGTGTTGCTATGTGCACTTTTGCGTGTGACTCAGAATCAGCCCTTTAGTGCTCATCTCAACAACTGTTTTTTTAAGCTATGATCCATACAGAATTCAAACTCATGAAATTCACTGGTGAAAATAGTGAATCCATAGATTTCTGTGCCGCACCACCTCCCAGTCCATACAGACAACAATAGTATACTCAGCTTGGTAGTTACCGCCAGAAAATGGTGTTTTACATTTTTCACGGCAACCAAGTCATGTGTCGCTTATATCTGTATGGATAGCAGGGGTGGTGTGTCATCAATGGATATCCATTCTGCACTATTCTCTTGGGGATAACGGTGGCTTTTTTTGGTTAGGAACACAACTTCAGAAAGATTCCTTTTATACATATGGATGATACATTGATGAAGCATAAACACCATGCGTTGGTATATAACTGAAGACATAAGTGAGTGTGAAGGTGAAAAAAGGATCATACTTGTATACTATAGCTCAAGAAAGTGAATTACAGATATATACTGTACATACGTAATGACACTTCAAATGTAATGAGTTGATGTAATTTAAACAGCAAACAAAAACACAATTAAGATGGCTGAAAATGTGCACAATGCACCTGAAGTCTGTAGTGCTCTCTCTCCTTCCTAAGCTGGTCCATATTGGTGTCACTTTGCTGCACAATTAGCTTCATTTTGCTGTACTCGTCAGTCATTTTCTCCATTTCCTGCACAGATTCTTCCAGGTTTTTTGTCATTTCCTGGTTCTGGACTTCCAGCCTCTCATTAGATTCATTCAAGCTCTGTATTGTTAATGACATGTGATATTTTATATTCAGGGCAGGTCAAGATTATTAATGGATTTCAGAAATTGAGATTTGTCTGTGTTTTTAATGTGCATCAAGGGTAACACTACCTATCAAGCTGACAGAATAATTGCTGCAGCTGGGGTAGAGGATATTGATCATAGATAACCAAGGCTGACATACCTGAATTTCATCAAGGTATTGTACAAGCTCCATGTTCTTTTTTGAAATGAGAGTTTTGTAGTCTTGTTCGTCTCCACGGGACATAAGAGATTCTCTCTGGGAGTCAATCTGCCTCTGGTAGTCTATAACATCTTGTCGTAGTTGTTCATTCTGTTTGTCAGAAGTTAATAAAGGTCATTAGCTCACAAAAAAACAATCAATTTATACATTCTACTCTGGTACTAAGCTCTGAGACACTTTTTACACAAGAGCAATGTTCCTCACCTTTTTCTTAAGTAGTTTTATCTCCAAAATTAAGTAGAGATGGAAGGAAAAGCAACATACAAGAGTTAGACATAAGGAAATTATAACCAAAGAATGAATGGGAAAAAAAAAAAGCAGAAAAACTAAACAGAGTAAAAAATAAAAACCAAATTAAAAAGGAAAGATTGAATAAAATAGGCAAATAAGCAAGAACACCTCTAGTGTTGCACACAATTGCACAAAATGAGGTCTAGACAACTAAAATGGCCTGTCCACATTTGGATAACTACATAAAAATTAAACCTTCACTTTATGTATAGTGAACAGGAGACCACCAATAGCTCTTGATAAAGGGATCTATGTATGTACTAAGTCTTGGAGAGAGATAAAGTGGACAAAAACAAAGTACCAACCAATCAGCTCCTTTCATTTTTCAAACACAGCCTGCAACATGACAATTAGAGCAGACTGGTTGGTACTTTATTACCGTTCACTTTATCTCTTTCCAAGGCTTAGTGCATAGACACTACAATTCTATAGAAGCTATTTCCATAAAACTATATTTTAGAACAATGGACGCCCTGCAATGCACTCATTTTCCCTGCTGAATTGCCATTTGAAATTTAAGCTCTATTCAGCAACTTCAGAAAAGAGTGTTGCCGGCAAGAAAACTAGGTGATTAGGAAAGAACATTATATATGCACAGTATGTTGTGTAACACATCCAACTTATTTCCTTTATAAATATAGAAATTAGATCCTAATGCTGGGTACACACTACACGATGTGTGTACCCAGCGACGGGACGGCGCGATGGAGCGATACATTGCGCAATCTATACATACTGCACAATGTATTTAGCAGCATGACGTCGTTCATTGCATCGTCCCATCTGATGTGCAGCACAGGAGATGGGACGGATGCTATGAACGACCCGCGGGCACGTGCAATCGGGGGTACACACTACGCAATACGGTCAATATATTATTCCCATCTACGTCAGAAATATATAACGTGCAATGGATCGCTTTGTGCGTACCGAGCTTTACAATGGTGGAGTATACCTAGGAGCTGCAGCCTCCCCAGTAAAAGCCACCACCCGCTGGGACTACCTAGTAGTGGCAGTGACTTCCCATTGGACGTGTCCCTTGCTAATCATAGCTGACCAGGGGGAGGTGTTTTCTCTCCATGGGACTGCCAGTCCAGACTGCAATAGCAGAGAGCGCATCCCATGGGAAGCCACTCCCCAGCAGCCCTTACCAGCTTCTAGGGTTTACGACCGATACAGTCCCTTGAAGCTGGTCAGTCTGCTAATTTGTGAGCAAGCGCGGGATTGAGATCCTGCGCATAATTACAGACCCACCAGCCAGACAGGTAAGGAGTCGCTGCTGGATACTTGGTTTTAAATCAGCAACTTCTTACATATTTCAACTGCCACAGTGCACATGAACAAAGCACTAAATTCTTTGCTAGCAATAGACCACAAGAGTCTAAAATAAAACTACTAGTAAAATAGGATAGTCATTTTCATACTGATCTGATATCTTGAGAAAATGGTAGTATAAGATTATTTTTGCAGCCATTTACAAAAACCCTTGGTTAGCGTTGTTGAGCTTTGCCACTACTGTATATAAATAGCTAAAGCTTTATTTACCATCATTTCTGAAAATGTTCCCATAATTACACATTAGAGAACTAGTCAGTCTCTCTTCCAGGTAATCAAATAAAGGAACTATAGCGCTATAAACTAATTAATAACTGAGCTGTGGAAAGAAATTTATTTATATATATATATATATATATATATATATATATAATTTCCTACTTAGTATGAAAATAAATCCAAGACAATAACAAAAAAAATACCAACCTCTCGTCTTAACTTGCTGTTTTCATTATCAGCCTCTTCATTTCGAAGTGCGAGCTAAAAGGATAAAGTGCATTGTACATGACTTTAATATGACAGCAATTCAACATAATGCAGAAATTTTCATGTTAAAGCAAAAACAGATTTTACAATATGTACTGTAACTCTGTTGTGCCTTAAGTGTCTTAAATGAATACATGGTTTTATATTTTATAGTGGACCCAGCTACAAATACAGGTATGTATACTGAACTGGAGAAACATGGGGTTACAGAAGGAATGAGCTTTGTTTTCAAGATAACCCAGCTCCAGCCCCCTCAACACAATCCCATGGCAGCAGTGTCCCCCAGATAGGATGAAGGTGAGATTACAGTAGATTACATGGAGAAGACAATTATGGACTAAAAACCTGTGTAATATTCCTTACGTATAAACATTAAAGTAATGTATTACCCATAAGGCAAAACTATTTTTAAAAAGCCACTGGCCATAAACCATTCACTCAACCATCCTCTTCCTAACTTCATCAATTAAATACTATCTACCTTTAAAACATTCACTATATTTTAAATGTTGGGTCATCGTTCCCAATAGCAATATTGATATGACAATAAATTGTTGCACTTTAGTTTAGATATACTATATTTGCCCTGATGATCTCCAACTTTCTGCTCATATGTCTGTAATGTATATCATACTGTCGAAACCCATCATGTAGATCACAGTTCTGCTGCAAGTTCATTTGGAGCATCTATCATAGTTTGAAGTCAATGCATTTTGCATTATTATCACTGTGAACAATTTGAATTCCTTAATCTATATTTTATATAATTTTTCAGGACATATAGGGTTTCCTTTTGATAGACTATTGAAGTAGACATTTTTATTAAAAAAGACAAGTTGCAATGATTAAAGTCATACACTTTTTCCCATAAGTTATATATAAATGTATTATTTAATTAGCATTTACTTTTCATTAGTTTTTTGTATTATTAAACTAGATCCAAATGCCTCAAACAGCAAACTATTAGATACATGTCACTAGGGCTAGTAATGCCATGCAAAGGAAACTTTATTCAGTTATACCAGGCCCAGCTACTTGGAACACATAATGCACCATGTGACAAGGGGACATCATCTAGGCTTCCCACTGTAACGTAACACAACATTGGTGCATCTGAATTATACAACAGCATTAAGTGAAATTCTGGCGAAGGAAAAAAATTGCTCCCGCATTTGCAAACCTAATTTAACATCTGTAAATTTAAATCTATAGTGTGGTTTGGTACCATCAAATATAAGGAATATAAAATACATAATACAATAGGGGTTATTTATGTAAAATTCAATTAATCCATTAGAAACAACAATCAACCCTCCTGCTTATAATGTGTATTATAGGAGATGTTTTTATATTCAATATGCATGTAGTGATAAGGATTATGCAACAACTTCCTTGCTATGTAACTAAAACTACATAAATTAGTTGTAGTGACAAAAGTCCATATTAAATAAGTACTAAGTATAATTAGTGTAACAGGGTAATACATTTTGGTGTGTAATTACATATTACAAAATCTCATCAATTATTAAAAGTAGACAAAATGTTGGTAAAGCCACTAATACCACTTTTACACCTAAATTCCGGCTCTGACCCGAAGTTAGAACAGGGTTCCAATCCGGATCAGACCCGGAATTTAGCTGGCGCCGACCCAGGACATTCCCGAGTCGGTGCCGTTCACACTGCAGGGTCTCACGGGTTACTCCCATGTTAAACCCTGCAAGTTACCTGGGTTGGATTGCTGGGTCACTCAACCCGGCGATCCAACCCTCTCCCCTTTTACGCCAAGGAGCTACACGGGTTAACCCTGCAATAACCCGGGTTTTAGCTCCGGTGTAAAAGGTGTATAAGGGGTCCATCCAATTAGGTGCGAATTGCGAGTTGCTATTTTCTCTTCAAATTTGCATACCAAATTCATTTTGCAATCCAATTAGCAACTCGCACTGAACCAGTCTGACTGAATTCACATCTTTCCATTTGCACCCCTGAGGGCGAACGATGGAAAGGAAAATGTTTATTTTAAGGTTAAAATGTCGGGACACTGTGCTGAACCCCTTGGACACCTCCCCTATTGACTAGGCAATTGGAAGTTTCCAATTTGCTTAATTAGTTCAATAATTACATGTCTTTTTGGGGGTAAAAAAAAAATTGTCCTCAAGTTACCCCAAAATCAACTTTTTCGTTAGTTTAAGCACCCCAAATTGAATTACAATATTTTTTACTTGAAAACTAATTGGGTTTTTTTGTAATTTTTTGTTTACATTTTTCAAGGTGCCCTCAAAGTACCCAAAGTCACCTTTTTTCCTACTTTTTCTTGCATTTTTAGTTTAATTTGTTTCATTTTCTTGCATTTAAAATTGTAAAAAAAATAAATAAATCACAAACCAGCCATTAGACACCATTTAAAAACCTACAGTAGCTTCCTAATGCCCACAGACAACCTTCTACATGGTCCTGCTAACAAAATTATCCATTTTGGGGGTCCACGATGGTTTCCCCACTTTTTCATGCACTTCTCTCAAATCTCATTTGGCAGTCAGTTCTCACCCCTCCGCTGCGGGTAGTGCGAATAGGCATTTTTAATTGGATTAGAGAATTCTCTGGAGCGCGCTTCGATGCAAAGTCTGCGAGTTTCAGGAAACAAACTGACTACTGGCAATTCACACCTAATTGGATTGATCCCTAAGCTTTTTCAAGAATTGTATGAAATACTGTCCGCTGAAGCCATTAGCACTGAAACAGCAGTAGTGTGAGACTATTACAATGTCTGCAATAAATATTCCACTAAGAACTATGTCAATATCCAAAACAATAGTTTATCGCTGGTGTGTGTTTAGATATAATAGGAATCACTGATGTGGATTAGGTATTTTAAATACCACAACAGTTATTTATCTGGTTGACAGACTAGCCCAGAAAAGAAGCTCCAATTGCTTTTAGGAAGACCATTGTCCAATACTTGTAACATGGGTAGAGTTATGTATTGTACAGGAACGAGCATACATGAAGCACTTTAATACAGCACTTCCAGTTTGACTTCAGTTCTTCTCCAAGGTACAACACCGTTAAAGAACATGGGGTCATTAGTGTTGCATAGGTGGCATCAAAATTTCACAATAACAGAAGAGATGGATTAAACTATGTACACATTGAGAATCATACCTTAAAATTAGACAGGTAACACTGTTAATGCTCACATGTAGTTTAAAGATTATACAAAACATAGATAACACTAATGCATAGAACTGAAGGCCATAGACATTGATGGTTGGCATGACACTAACACACCACCCACTTTTTCATTAACTTGCTTCTCTTTCTCCAGCTCCTTTCTCATGTCTTTCAGTTCACGCTCTCTCTGCCCCAGCTGTTCCTCTAGTTGACGGATTTCTTCCCGTAAAAAACGTGAATCTCTGGTTCCAGTAGACAGCTGTGTCATCTGCATTAAATAAAACACCATGGGGGAGCATAGATTATCATTTAAAAAAAAATTGGCAAGCAGAACAAAGAATTGGAAAAAAATAAAACAAAACAGTTTGATTTAGAAAGAACTAACTGGGAGTAATGTGTGACAAGTTTGCGGATTCACTTTTTCTAAACTTGGAAAAGTTACACAGCATTTTAAGAATACATTTAAGTACAGTGTCTAGAGGCATTAATATGGCAAATTTAGAATTGTAAACAGAAATACGCAATGTTACTCTAGCCCAAGAAATATCTACATTATGTTTTATGAATACATGGAAATTATTTATACATGAATTTGACATGCTATAGACAAATGGCTGATTAGCAATTTTATCTGTAACCTTAAACATAATCTTCCAGGAATGCTTATTATTAATAATAATAATAATAATAATATTATTATCTTATATAGTTTTAACATTAATACAGAACCAGCATTTCTGTTGTGCTTTACAATTGAGAACAAAACATTAATGAGATGAATAACAGCCAGAGATACAATAAGAGGGCCCTGCTCACAAGCTTACAATCTATAGGGTAATAAGAATTTGATACATGATGGTAAGTGGTACAGCCAGGTTGCAAAGGGTCTTGATGGCCTACATGATCCAGTCACACAGCAATGTTGGCAAATACCGAACCACCAGTGAAAGCATACTTCACACAGCAGGGCCATAACTAGGGGTATGCGAATGATGTCACCGAACAGAGCACAGGGCTCTGTGGGCGGCCCCCGTCGCTGCCCAATGACCATTGCTTCTGGCTAGAAGGGTGCCTGAAAAGGCAATCTGCAGCCAGTAACGCTACAGCCATGTATACAGCTGCACAGAGCATTTTCTAGATGCTCCATGCACTACCGCTTCTGGGTGCTTGCTGGCCCTGCCCCATATATGCAACATCATGATGTCACGCGCAATTGGGGTGGAGCATTAAAACCGTTATGGTCCTGCTCCACAGTGCTTTAAATTAGAGAACAGACAAACAAGTAAGAGGCGCTGCTTAATAGCTTATATTCCAAAGGAAAATAGGCATTAGATACATGGGACTAAATATCACAAATTGCATATTGATGAGCCATGCAGACTGCAATGGGAAAGTGCTTACTGAAGCTATATGACTCAGTCACACAGCAATGTTTATTTAGGGATCAGTAGGTTGAGTATAAAAAGAGAAAAAATATAATTTTTGCATGAGCAATGAGGGGTAGTAATATTGTAGAATATTTTAGGGAGGTTAAAAAGGTGGTTTGGTATTTGGTTTATTTGATGAGCTTCCCTTAAGCCAGACCCAATATTGGTCCTCAAGACACCCTAACTGTCCAGGTTTTAAGCATATCCATGCTTGTGCATGGTATAATCAAACCTCATGAGGTAATAATTAGGTAACGTGCTTAAGCATAGATAGCCATAAAACCTTGACTGTCAGGGTGCCTTGAGGACAGAGCTTGGTAAACACTGCCCTAAGTCTTCGGGAATGCTTGAAGGTTTCATATAGAATCTTATAATTTTGTCTCTTAAAATATATTAGTATGCAGGTACTTCATTTTAAAAATAAAGATTTTGCTGCCGTTTATCGGCAGGATTGCATCCCGCAGATTTACGAAGATCAAATCTGCCACAAAACAGTCGAGAAACCACACTTTACAATACAATAGAACAATTATTTTCTTTTACTGCGCATTCATCGTAGTCGCACTGTGCATGCGTCCTAATGGATTAACAATGGCTAACGCAGTGAGGATTTGGATGCAGAGTGATTGACAGTCAGTGAGCGTTTGTGGGAGGTAACGTGTGTGAGGGGCGTCTCAGCCTGCTACTGCATCTGTATATGCAGTTACTATGGCTCCGGGCAGCTGAATTGCAATGGACAGTCTCAGCAACCATAGGGTTTGCTCAGAGGATGGATGGTGTGTCTTTGTACGCAAGCGGCGGGTCAGACATGTCGCCGACGGGCATCTCTGTATAAAATTCAGTGGCTGTGGCATTTGCATATTTTTGCAGAACTGCTGCATATGGAATCACAGTTGTGATGTGAATTGTATGCTTCTCTGAATCAGGCACGGAACCCCCAGATTTACTAAACACAATCTGCCTAAATAAATGACCTGCCTCTAACAAGTGGGTTTGCAAGCACTGCACAAATCCCTATGATCAGTGCAGGCTTGTATAGTGAATTTATGCTAATGCAGCAGCTGATGGGCTTTCTACTGAGAAGCCCACCAGCTGCGGCTCAAATCTGTTGATGTGCGAAATAGTCACATCGCTGATTGGACATTAGAGCAGCCCTGTGGTTGCTCAAAATGTCTGCGGGTAGGAAGCTGCCAGTGCAAGTGCCGTGACATGCCTGCCAAAGATAATCCTCCTTCCAGGTACCCCTTTGGCATTACATAGATCATCACACAATTCCAATCTGCGTCCCTCAACGGTAACCATTAGGGCGTATGCGCAGAATTAAAAAATCACATGCCTTTATTTTCTAGAACAGTGTTTTTCAACCTCAACCCAGGTCATATTTTCAGTATTTCTGTCTGTGGAATCAGGTGGGATAATTACTGTTCCAGCAGAATAGATTACCTGATGGTGGTAATTAAGGACTGGAGTTGAGAACCCCTGCTTTAGTACATTAGTTGCAGTTTTAATATGAAAATAATTGCAAAGAACTTAAACAAGGAAAGGAGAATAACAGCATTGGGCAATTTTATTTTAAACACATCACATCATACCTCCATTTCATTTTCCAGTTGCTTAATTTTATTTCTTAACTGGTTTTCTGTGGAAAAGAACAAGAAATATTAATGTATTAATAAACAAGACACATTCGTATATATATATATATATATATATATATATATATATAAAACAAAGCAAGTGGATGACAAGGTCTTACATAAAGCACTGACACTATATTGCCAATACATCTCTGCCAGGTCACCCCTCCCATCATAAGTTTATCTCACTCATCTCTGCACATTTTCCTCACCCCTTCTGTTTCTCTTATCTCTTCAACCCTCCCCTCACCAACTCTAAAAAGTCAGTATCATCCCTAGTCCACCATCTGTCTCCCTTATCTCTGTCCTCCCTCGCCCTTCTGTCTCTCTTATCCCTCCACCCTCCAGGCTTATGCTCTCATATTTCTGTATCCCTTCAGTGTATCTTATCTTTCCTCCTCGTCAATAGGTGATGAGGGTGGGGCACGGAACAGTCAACTGAAGGCGCAAACATAAGTGTACAAACCTGTACATCCATAAAGCTGTGAATGGAAGGGAAGTCGGGTCTCCCTCCACCTCGCACTATGCATGTGCTAGACACACAAAGTAGCAGATTATATAATAGATGTTCTAGGGTTCATTCTAGCACCCTTCACCTGTTACAAACCGTACAGCTCCTATTTGCTACCTGGGGTGTCACTCCCTGCTATGGTACTTCTAGAACACTCTGGTCTGTATCTCAGCAATTTGTTGCATCAGCTGAATGTGCTTGAAGCACCAGAGAAGAGAGTGACACCCCAGATAGGAAAGAGAAACTGCATGTTCGTATTAATTAATATTTTGAAGTTCTGATGTACAGTTATTATAGAAAAACAGGATTTTGTTACTTACTGGTAAATCCATTTCTCAGATTCCACAGGTGACACTGGAGCTCAAGACACTGGGGGATATAGACAGTGGTAGAGTAGAGCCTGGCACTTTAAGTAATTTAGAAGTGTGACTGGCTGCTCCCCCTCTATGCCCCATAAGCACCAGATAAGGAAACTGAGCTCGAGAGGAGACGGAGAACAGACAGGAAGACGAAGAGAAGGAGAACTCCACAGAATGGAACAAGACCAACAGAAAGGAGAACAGAGTAACCCTCTGCAGGTAACACATGCAGTCACACAACAACATAATACAGACAAACCGCAATATAACTAGAACAGAACTAGAATAAACAGAAAACAATAAAGGCAGGTATGCAGCAATGGGTGGGCGTCCAGTGTCTCCTGGCGGAGAAATGGATTTACCGGTCAGCAAAAAAATAATGTTTTCTCCTTCATCCACCAGGGGACACTGGAGCTCAAGACACTGGGGACATCCCAAAGCCTCACCTCCCGGGTGGTAGAGTGCTGAGAATCCTGCAACACCCTTCGGCTAAAACTTGAATCAGAAGCCGCAAAAGGTATCAAACCTATAAAACTTAACAAAAAAGTGTGTACAGATGTCCATGTAGCGACACGGCAAAGCTGAGACACAGAAACACCTCTGCGCACAGTCCATGAAGTATACGGATATGAAGTGCGCAGAGATTGACACAGGCGGAGGCCGGGTATTCACAACGTCAGCCTGACAAATGACCAACTGTATCCATCTGCCTAACGTCTGCTTAAACGCTCCCCGCCGAGCCATATCAGGGAGAACAAAGAGGGTATCAGTCTTGCACAAATCTGCTGTACGGGCAACATAGATGCGGAGGGCCCGAACCACATCAAGGGAATGTGGGAAGCTCCAGACGAAGCCAACAAAACAGGAACAATTGGTTCATTTATATGGTAAGCCGACACCACCTTTGGTAAAAGGTAGGATGTGTGTGAAGCTCCGTCCGATCCTCGTGAAAGATAAGGTAGAGTTGCTGAGCCCAGAGTCAACAAGAGAACCAACTTCCAGGACAGAAGTTTTAATTCCACCTCCAATGGTTCAGACACAGCTGACTGAAGAAAAGACAGAACAAGGTTGAGGTCCCTCGGGGGAGTAGGCAGAACAAAGGGTGGCTGGACCAGGAGCACCCTCTGAAGAAAAGACTGGATTTCCGAAAGCAGGGCCAAGCAATGCTGAAAAAATATGGTTAAGGCCGAAACCTGCACCTTCAGCGAGCCCAGACGAAGCCCAGCATCGAGGGCCTTTGAAGAAAAAGGAGCAGATGAGGATGTTTCAAGGAAGTGGAGGAGGAACCACTCCCTTCACACCAGGCCAGATATGATTTCCATATCTGGTGGTAATGGGCGGACTTAACCGGCTTCCGAGCCCCTACCATAGTGGGAATAACCTCCTGCAGAATACCCCAACATCTTAAGATGGCAGTCTCAACAGCCACGCTGTCAAAACGAAGCCTGTTGAAGAAGATACGATCATTGAGTAAGCGGCCACGGATCGTCTGCCAGAAAGAGTAGCAGATCCGTGTACCACGCCCGACAGGGCCAGTACAGAGTCTCCAGAATGACTGTTGTGGACCTGCGCTTGATGCACTTGAGCATTCGCAGTCGGAGAGGAAAAGGCAGAAACAGGTACACTAGGCTGTATGGCCACGGAACTACCAACGTGTCTGCCCCTGTGGCCGCTGGATCCCGGGTCCAGGAGCAGTAAAGAGGCAACTGATGGTTATGTCTGGAGGCAATGAATTCTGCGGGAAAATTTAAATATGTAGGGCCCATTCCCTGGGATGAAGATTTTGGCGACTGAGATAATCTGCCTCCCAGTTGTCCACCCCTGGGATGAAGACGGTGGAGATGGCTTTGACGTGTCTTTATGCTCACTGTAAGATGCATCTGGACTTGCGCATCGCCATGCAACTGCATGTTCCCGGCTGCCGGTTGATGTAGCCATGGCGTTGTCGGATTGTACCCAAACGGGCAACTGCTCCCCATCCGCAAAGACTAGCATCTGTAGTCAACAGGATCCAGTTCCAAATGCCGAAGCGGCGACCTGCCACGAGGTGGTTTGTCTGCAGTCACCAGATCAGAGAAATGTGAGCCAGAGGGGAATAGCCTCACAAAACGGTGCATCTGAAGATGCGACTCCGACCATTGAGATAAGAGGTCCAACTGGAACGGCCTGGAAAGAAATCTGCCAAACTGGATGGCTTCGAAGGTGGCCACCATTTTCCCCAGAAGGTGGATGCAAAAATGCACACTCTCTCGTTTTGTCTTGACCAGCATCTGCACCCTGAATCGCTTGTGCTTTGTCCATTGGGAGGAACACCCGTTCTGCTGGATGAGGACTTGATGCGTGAGACACACTTTTTTCAAGGAGGCTTTTTCTGCCAACAGAGCCCTGATGAGCAGATCATCCAGATAAGGGTCAATGGTCACTTCATGAGCCTGATGATAAGCAATCATCATCTTGGTGAAGACCCTGGAAGCAGACGACAGTCCAAAGGGCAGGGCTCGAAACTGAAAATGAGACTCCTTGATGGCAAACCAGAGAAATGCCTGGTGTGATTCCCAAATCGGAATGTGTAAATACACATCCTTGATGTCTAGGGATACCTAAAATTCTGCCTCTTCCAGTCCTGCAATGACCATATCAAGGGATTCCATTTTGAACCTGTGGAATGATAGATAGTGATTTAAGGATTTCAGATTCAAAATGGGCCAGACCCATCCATCCGGCTTAGGGACAACAAAAAGATTTGAGTAGAATCCCTGAGTCCAGGACCTCGGAGTCCAGGAGCCTATCGATTGCCTGTTGCAAAACTAACTGTTTCAGTGGATCGGCTGGGAACCCTGTAGTGAAAAAGCAAACTATCTTGTAACCATGGGATACAAGATAACGGACCAAAGTGTCAGAAAAAGTCTGAAGCCAAACCTCCCTGAACCGCAGCAGGCGAGCACCTACCTTGAGGTCCCCCAGGTGGGGCGGAACCCTGTCATGCCATGGGTGTATCGACAGTCTTAGGGTCTGGGCAACGGGAACTAATATCCTATTGTCCCCTAGAGTGTCCCCCTCTAACTACAGTAGAGGCCCCCATAGCTCTGCCCTGAAACTTGTAGGGGGCACGAAAGGAAGGAACATTGAAGGAGCGCGGATTGCTGCAGAAGAAGGCAAAAAAAGTACTCTTGCCCCCCAGTGGCAAGAGAAATCCATTTGTCCAGCTCTGGACCAAATAGGAGATCTCCGTTAAACATTTAGATTCAGCATCAGCTTGACAAGCACAAAGCCATAGGGCGCGGCCACTGCCGAAGCCAAGATTCTTGAGCCTACCTGTTCAATATCTTAAGGCATCCCCCAAATAAATAGCTGATTCACGGATATGTTCAGCTAGAGAAATAAGATCGGATTGTGCACCAACTTGTCAGCAAATTTTTCAACCACGTTAACCCAAGACCCGACCAAGGCCGGTCCTAGTAAAACACCCGCAGCAGTATAAATGGACTTGAGTGTAGTTTCTAACTTACGCTCAGAGCCTCCCTTAATGTCGTAGCCCCTGGGACTGGCAATGTATTCTTCTTTGGCAGATGGGAAATTGAAGAATCCATGGGCGGAGGAGTCTCCCACTTGCTCCAGTTACCTGTGGGAAAAGGATAAAGGAAGAGAAAACGCCTGGACAGCTGAAACTTCTTGTCCAGGTGCTTCCAGGCTGCCGCCAACTGCTCATCTAATTGGAGAGAAGTAGGAAAGGTGACAGCTGACTTCTGTTTCTTACCAAACAAAGAGAAAACCATTGACTCTGGTATCTCCAAATAAGAGATTTGAAGGACCTCACGAACTTCTAAGATAAGTGCTTCAATACTCTGTGCGGCTGCTTTGGGTTCTCGCAAGAAATCGCCCACTTCTGATTCCTCCAACAGCTCACCCTCCTCCTCCTAAGAAGAGTGATCCGTGTCAGACTCCTCCGACGACTGAAGAACAGCTGGAAGTGCTCTTTTCTTAGAAGGCAGACTTACCATGCTCACTGTAGGCTTAGATGAGGAAACCATTAATTGAACTAAACCTTCAACAGAAGGGACTAACCCCTGAGCCCAGGCTGGTTCGTTAGCTAGGGAAGAGGCATTAGAGGTACTGGGACTGTACCCCCCTGGCAGTTTCTCGTTTCCTAGGAGAAGCAGCCAACTCAGAGGTTAAAAATCGGACATAACCTCTGCCAGAGTGGTTATCCAGGACGGAGAAACATTCTGGTTAGGTTGGGCCTCAACCGAACTCTCAGATTCACAGGCATCGCACAGAGGAACCTTCCGTGCGGGCATGTCCTAAATACAGGCACCCTCCAACACCTCAAGGAACTCACAGTTCTTGTGTGTCAAGATCTGTAACTGCAGGGTGGTAGCCTCTGTTCTGGGAGTGAGGACTGGAGGTTGTATCAGAGTGCTGCGCAGGTCAGTAAAATTGTGCCGCGCTGAGTGAGCAGGGCACACCAAACTAAGGAGGAGGCTGTCCAAGGGGTGACCTATAGCTTCCCTACTGAGACACTATGGCCGCGGATAGGATGTGCAAGCCCCATCCCCTTAATACTGCGCGGTCCAGTGCTAATGTGGAAAAAAACCCTAACTGTGCTGACGGCCATGTCCACCCCTGGGAGCAGCAGGACACAGCGGTCTTATCCTCTGATAACAGAGGAGGGAAAAGAAAGTAGGGAGGTATGTGCCTGTAAATGTGTCACGCTGTCACACTGCCCAGCGATTTGTCCCACCACCCCTGCTAGTCAGGAGTGGTGGTCATACTCACCACAGCTGCGGCCGGGATGCTGGGCAGGAGGTGTGAGCGGGGGACCCAGACACTAGCCTTAGTAAACTGTGGCTGGTCCAAGTTAAGTCCAATGACTCACATGTAATGCAAGACCCCCCAGGGACACCAAACACAGGCTGTAGCCGTGACAGCTCTGTTCCTGGCAGGGTCCCTCGTAGCAGGCAGACTGCCACAGTAAACAGTTTGCCTGTGTCCTCATGCATTGCTTGTTAAATAATAATAAAAAAAAAATATATATATATATATATATATATATAAAAAACTGGGGCTGATTGAGCATAGAGGGGGGAGGAGCCAGTCACACTTCAAATTATTTAAAGTGCCAGGCTCTACTCTATCATCTATACCACACAGCGTCTTCAGCTCCAGTGTCCTCTGGTGGATGAAGGATAAAAATATACAGTGTGTGCTTCCAGTATTGAGCTTTTTTTTCACTTATGCCTAAAATATACCTAAAAATATATTTTGTAAGAATACAAGGTCACTGAAATAGGTAAAGCTGCTCAATAAGAGCTCCCTACATAAAATGCAGAAGAGCATCAAAATCACAAAAAACAGGGTGGTCGCAGGCTGGCTTCGCAACTGTTAGCATGAAAAATCATTTGGTCTTTGAGGTGCAAATCACTTCAAATAATTAAAGTGTAAACAGATGAATCCTATGTAATGATGGCTATAGTCTATACTTAGCGCAATGCATTGCTCATGTACAGCAACATTAATTAAGCCACTACCTCTACTTTCTGTGTCCACTTGTGTGTAAGTACTATATAATCTTTTACAGGCATGAAGCGGCATTACATTAATTCTTACCAGTCTTGGCTTGTTCTTCTCCAGCTGTCTCTGCTTCTTCTAAGGCAAGCTCTACCTCGTGAGATTTCATCTAGAGGGCATGATTAGGAGAAAATTAAAAGTCTGATTTCCTGTTATGCTAGTTTATCACTTTCACATGCAATGAAGGCCAGATTTATCAGAGCCAAACAGGACAACTTCCAATTTTACATTTCTACAGTAAATACTGCATTTAGGGATTTTACAAAATCAACAATAACTTTAGAAATAAACACGAACACTGTTGCTTGCAGTTCAATGTTTATTTCAAGCATAATTTCAGAGTTATGCTTTATCCATTTAACAAACTATACTAATATGAAAAAAAAATGCAACCAATAGGGCATTGTACTTACAAATTACTAAAAAAAAAAAAAAACAACAAAAGAGAAATGGGTAAATTCAAGGGCTAAATGGAAATTTACAAATAGTGTAAGCTTGAGAGCAGGGCCCTATTACCTTTTTGTCTGTTACTACCCTGACGTTTTTTTTTTTTATTACTGTTATGTTCCCAATTGTAAATAGCAACGGAATAGTTCTGTAAATGTTAATAATAAATATAATGGTAGCATTGAAGTACTAAGTAGCAACATTATCAAGAGTCCATGCTATTGTACTGGTTTCCCTGTTAAAATTAAACTGTGAAAAAAGAAAATACCTAAAGCACATTTCAAGAATACAGGATATACACATGCACAGATTTTGGTACAATTTAGTATTGTTTAAATGTGGCCATACACTGTGCAATTTTTGACCCAATCAGTTGATTATTGGCTGATTGAGCCAATATTTGTACAGTGTATGGCTGTGGCCTAGCAGTAATTATTGCTCTGTCAGGCATAAGAAATCTTTAAGCATGCCCTAAGGATGCAATAATTCTTAGATCTGACCGTGGATATACAAGCCATCAGGCAGAGAGACCAGTGTATGTGTATTCAATGTCATAATTGGTCTGTCTGTCTGATGGTTTTCAGAGGAGGACTGTACGACTTCTAGTTGCCTACAGTAACTAACCTTCTGCAAAAATTGGTAGCACTGTGCACTTATTAAATACAATGAATAAAAAAAATCCTAAACCCTTTTATAATAAATGTTTATATTAAGAACATATCAGAATAGATTAAAAATATACAGGGGGAGATATAATAGCCTGTGAGATGCTGGGATAGGTGCAATTCAGGTGAGTCTTCCCTTAATATTTAAAAAAAAAACTTCAATAATTTAAAAGGCAAAACCATCCAGCCTTTTAAATGATTGCCACTTCAAAAACATTGGGCAAACTCAGCGAAATAGCACCAATGCCTGCACCTTGCTGACTATTAAATTTCCCTTATTGTCCATATACCTGCACTTAGCAGCGACATGTAAAGAGCTCTATATTCCCACTTTAGTAAATCTTATATTTATTTAACTACAGCTGTTAATGACCAGGGATACAATGGAATAGCTTGTAAAACATTAAGAGACAGACCTATAACAATACTGCAGAGTAAATGAGATTAACTATAGTGGGACTATAAATCTCATTACATGTGGCTGCTAGGTGTCAGTATACAGACTATACAGTATATTTATATACTAACTGGGATATCCTGCGTTTCATGGTCCCGGGCTGCAGGGCTGGGTACCAACCGCTGGGGAGCAGGGAGAAACTGCAGCCTGGACGCTTGTCCCGGACTGCAAGGCAGATTAGCCACACACTGGGGGGCAGGAGCGGCGGCTCCCAGTGCCCCCGTGCAGTGAAGGAGGGCTAGGCATAGCACTGCACCGGATAGCTCCCGCGGCACCGGGATGTATGTGGGGCGATTGCTGGGGCCCGGGAGCTTAGTGACATAAAAGAAGGCCTGCGAGCCTGGTTTGGTGTATATCTTTTTGAATATCAAGAAGGATTGTACTGCTGTGAAACATCTATATGCTGACCACCTTAAGCTAAGGGGAAGAGTCTTTTTTAAGACTATTTCAGCAATAAACATCTTGCCTTTACAAACGACAACATCAGAGTCCTGCGTCAACAGAATTGCTCCAAACACTATTACGCTCTCCGACTGTTCTGGATTGAGCCCAGTGTCTCCAAACTCAAGCCCCCTGCCAGCTACCATGCAGAACCTGCTCAATTGTGAGGGATCATTGGGAGTCAGCTGACACCAAATAGGAGGTGTGGCCGCAGCTCACTGCCGTATACACAGCAGCAAGCAGCTCCAAAGCCGGTGGTAAGACCTGGTGGTGGCAGCGAAGTTACACGTCCACGGCACAGTGGCCGGAGTCAGTAACAAGCGGTTACTGATGGCAAGAAGGAAACTCTAATACCCCAAGATCCAGTGGGGATAAAAACTAATCTGTGATCTGGTGGCGGGCGGAGGTCATCCGGTCACCTGCAGGCTTTATTTGTTAAAATTGTCCTCACCTATAACCCCATTCCATTGATCCTGAAAAGGACTCCACTTTTTGCTAACATGCATGCAGGGGTGTGGCTGCTATGGTGCCCGAGCTGCCTCTGTGGCCGACCGCTCCCCCTGAACCCAGTCACACAATCAGGACTCGCAAACCGGTAGCCATTCAGCAGCGGTTGCTCCTGATTGGCTGCCGGTTCATGAACTCCTATTGGCTTGCAACCGGCGCCAGATTCAAACTGTGCCTGCGCTGTAAGTCCATGACTGTTGCTGCACCAGCTGTACTTAGCTGGCGGCCCGGCAAAAAATCCACACCTGTTGGCTGCTGATGGCACACAGGGGGAGGCGAGAGACTGCTGGAGGCAGGGCCGTAACTAGGGTGGTGCGACATGTGCCACGGCACAAGGCACCACAGGGCAGGGAGCGCTGTTTGGACCTATCAATTTTTTTACGCTGCATAGTCATACCATGTATCATCACTGCAGCCATTGGATTCACACTGTAGAATGACAGTGGCAGTGACAACTGGATAACAGTGGTACATGAGGATCAATACCCTTTAATCATCATACGGGACAAATAAGATTTGTCATGCCCCTACCCATGAGGCCCAGGGTCCTTTCTATTTGTAAAATAGGCAGGGGGGGGCACGCCAATGCTCTTTCTGGCCCAGGGCACCAAAAAGTCTAGTTACGGCCTTGGTTGGAGGGACATGGGGAGGTGAGTTGCTGGGGGGGGGGTGTTGGCATAATGTGTAAGTGGCACTACTATTGTGTGTAGTAGTGTATTATGTGGGGCATAATCTGTAATGGGCATTACTGTGTGGTATAATGTGTAAGGGACATTACTGTGTAGTGTAAGGGGCATTACTGTGTGACATTATGTAAAAGGGACACTACTACTGAGTGGCATAATGTGTATAAGGGGTACTACTGTGTTGTATAACCTGAATGGGCTTTATGATCTTGCCATGTGGCCCGCAAAGTTCTAGCTACGCCCTTGCATGAAAAAACAGAGGCTCTGGATTTAAATATGAACTTACATGAGTCATGAAGTTCTCTCTCACTGAGGCTAAAATGATACTTTTGTAGCTTTTTCACAGGTGTTTGACAGACTGCCAATTTCCACTGGCGCCAGCCCTGGAACCTGTGTAATTTTTAGTGATTGTGAGACAGTATGTGGCCCAAACTGTCCGTGCATAAAAGGACAAAAAAATGGACGGACAGTCACACTTATATAGATTAAGTCATGTTGTTTATAAAAGTCTCTAAATCAAAGATTATAAAGGTTCTGAAACTCATTTTATTATATGCATTGTATTCAATAACTGCAGTGCTACCACTTTTTGTTAATTTGTAGTCTTTAAAAAAAATTTGGTCATTTAATTTGTAGCTCCAGATCAATGAAAAGGTCAGGAAATCTGGTCTTTTTTTTTCTACAAACTTATTAAGGTATAGTGTCTTTTACCAGAGCAGAAACTAGACTTTTTGGTGCCCTGTGCCAGGGAGCATTGGCGCCCCTTCCCCCACACACATTTTTTAGTGTGGTGCACCTGAAAAAGGGCCTTGGCCTCATGGGGAAGGGCCAGGGAAGAGATAGGGGAGGCCAGGAGATGCTGGGGATGAAGAGGAAACTACAAGTGAAAATGATAATAAACAGAAAAATTGACAGGCCCAAACAGCGCCCCCTTCCCTGCAGTGCCCTGTGCCATGGCACCGCTTGCACCACCCTAGTTACGGCCCTGTCTTTCACATATACATTTGTGAATATTTTTTAATTCCACATAACAATCACTTTGGAGCTTATATTTAGTAATTTAATAGTTAATTCAAAGTGCAAGCTGAAATGTTATCAACGACATGGTCTAATAATACAGTACCATGTGCACAATCATAAAATTACACTCTTTAGTAAAAACAAAGTTTTCAACTTTCAAATAATATTTTTTATTTCTCAGACAATACAATCAAAAGATTATACAAACCTTCATTAGAGACTGTGTAATTCGGAAAAGATGTATCATATTTTCATTTGCCTCTCCTTTCAAATCTGTGCTAGTAACCTGTAAAAATCCAAATTAATTTAATGAAATGCATTCAGTTTACAATATATTCACATGGAAAACACATTGTATCTCATGTAATATCTTTTTCCATCTTTAAAGTTATATATCATTATTATGTAGAACTCCAGTTGCTGTTTTACATTTCTGAAATATGTATGACAGAACTGGTGCACTACTACTAGGCTGCTGCATGACAAGTGCAACCGTTTACCCTAGGAGATGCCGCCCTTACCCTAATCTTGCCACACATGGAGGTGAATGCAAGCATTGCAGCCCCCCCCCAAAAAAGTGAAAAATTGATAGCCACCCAATTTTTTTACTGTTAGGAAAATACTTATGTTTCTAGTGGTGTCATTGTCAGATGCTTAGGGGAACCAGATTCTACTTCCCACCTACACACCGAGATACCATGGAAGACATAGGCCCCCATTTATTAATAATCGCATTTGCAATGCGATCAGGGCATGTCAGTACCGCCCATGATCGCATTGCAAAATGCGATCATAACGTCCGGATATATCATCCGGGACATGCAGCGCTTCGAAAGGAACCCGTCTCTGTGGTGTCTCCAGAGAGCTACCGTCCAGTGCCGGGACTGCTGCAATTGCGCCCTCTGCCGGCTAATTATGCAGTGATAGCCCATAGGCTACAGCGGCCAACACCATCTTGAGATGGCGTTAGCTGAGGGGGCCAATATCAGGAATGCTAACAAAAATAGTTACTATGAATTAACCCCTAAATTACTCTGTGCTGATCTTCTGCAAGTAGGTTCTGCTATCCACTAAAATAATCAAACACACAGGAAAGAAATGAGAGCGCTCGATCAGATACAGTCAATGAACAAACAATTTATTCACAATAAAAATACAATTTATTCACAATAAAAATATATACAAACCTACAAGGCATAAAAATATACAGTTGGTAATCTTCATATGAAAAATGGTCTAATAGACACGCTTCAATAATTTAGAGAAATGGATAGTATCCAATCTAAGCAAGTTTAAAATATCCACTATTAGCAACACTGTTGCAGTGTGTGTTTGAAACTGGCACACTATAGCTTCCAGATAGTCACAGTGTATATAGCCAGTCCGCGGATATAGGTCTCTTACCACATGCTGCCGAAAAGGATTTAATAGGTTGGATTATCCCGGATTGGAAAGCAGTCACATTAATAACGGCATAACTTCAAATTAATTCTTAAAACTGACAAAACAGCTGTTGCAGACACAAACTTCCAGTTGGACTATGGATTTATAGGCTCTTATGCAGCCCGTGAGCAGGCAGTGTGTCAGGTTGTGGCCTAGTATCGGCCGTTACTCAGCACTAACTTCCCCTGACCTCACGAGTGGTCAGACGTGAGGTGTGGCGGCGAGTGACGGCCTGAGAATTATTCCTGGGGTCTGCTAGGACATCAATGTGTTGCTCCGTGATTTGGTTCCTGTGGTTACCGTGAAGGATGCAGCCATGTCAGACTACATCACCTGATTAACCTTCACCCAATGGTAGCATGGTTTGCTGTCAGTTGACACCATCCTCCAATGGATCGCTACCTAAGGGTATTTAGCCAGGCTCTGGGCAACAACTTTGCTACTTCCAGTGATTACTTGCTGTTGCAGCGTTCCAGGTTCCATGTTCCTTTCTATTAGGAAATTATTCCTAGTGTCAGTCACCAGCGTGTGTACTCAGTACGGCATCCGAGTACTGACTCCTAGAGCCATTCTCCTATTCTCTTCCTGCGCTTTCCCTGTGCTTGTGTTCTTCAGTTTTCCACTTGTACCGGATACCTGACCAAAGGGCCGCGACCTGCTTGATGGGTGAAGCTCAAACTAAGACCCCGACTTCTAATTCACCAGTGGAAGATCTTCAGAGTCCGAACGTGACACAGTGGTATACTCATAGTCAGACCTCCAGAGTCCCATATTAGCCTGCTAGTATCACCCGTTGGTGAGCAGAAGGGCTGGATCCACGTACCCATGTAATGTCAGCTGGGATCTCACAGGAGACCAAATGGTGTTGACGAGTGTAGATACGGATGTCCAGACCTTATACAGCAGCGTTGCAGGTTAGCAGGCTTGTGGTGTTAAAATTCTGGCAGCTTGGAGATTAAGAAGAAGAGGCCAAATAAAGAATACAGCAAAACCTTGACGTGTTTCTCCGGTTCCGCTACCTCCCGGAATGCATCCGGATATTGGTAAATTTGGCAGCATCGCATCCCCCATAAAAACCAATGGGAATGTGGCTGCCTCCGGGAATGGAGGGATCACAGCAGGTATCGGGGATTCATACATCCGAGGGAAACTCCCGAAAACGTGTGTTTTCAGGGATTTTACTTCAAATATTCAATGACAAATGGGCCCTATAGTCAAGTCACTGCTACAGGTTACAGCTACCAGGGTGCAGCATTAGCCAATGAGGAGGCCCGGAGGCAGCAAAAATTGGATATTGATAAACTCCAGAGTCAACAACAAATGGATGCTGAGGAAACCCGGAAACAGCAGCAGCAACAACTAGCTCCAGCTACATATGGGCTAATCATTTTTTGCAAAAGATGACACAGAGTGATGATGTTTAAACCAAACAACTTTCAAAAGAACAGTGAACAGATGGTCTGATTCAGCAGTGCACTGCTGAATGCAGAATCCCGATGTTTGGGAATCAGCGCAGGACCCATTCTGCGAGTGTGCAGAATGGGTCCTCTTAACTCATTTGCAGACTGTCAGCAGACTGTCAGTGATTGACAGTCTGCTTGTGGGCGGGGAGGGGGCGGCGATGCCGTGACGCCGCTGTTGTTGGGGAGGGGAGAAGCCAGGATCTCCTTTGGCTACTGGAGATTTCCTAGCCTCTTCCTCTAAACCGCAGCCCGCCGATGTTACACAGATTAACCGATGCTGCGTTGGACCTGCGTGCAGCTTTGCAATTACGATCCTTGCAGAATCAGGCCCAGAGAACGTTGGCCTGAAAATCAGTGGGCAGGCCGTTTTGGTACCCTTCCTGTCAGGGGAACCACAAAAAGCATATTTTAACTTAAGCCTTACTAATGTCAAAGACTATGATAAACTAAGAACTGAGATTTTGACTAATTTAGGTGTCACTATGTCTGTTTGTGCACAACGAGTTCATCGCTTGGGATTTCAAATGGATAAGCCTTCCTGCTCTCAAATACATTACCTCATTCTCCTCACCAAGAAAAATCTACAAACAGGGCAGCAGAACGTAGAGGTGGGGAGGAAGACAGAGATGAAAGAGAGACAGGGAGACGATAGAAAGATAGATGGAGGGGGGACAGAGAGGTAAGGCACAGGGGCTTGCATGACACTGGAGAGACACTAAAGGTGGCGCGAGACTGGAGAGACAAAGGAGGATGAGTCTATATAGTTACCACACTAGCTAGCAACCTGGCGAAGGAGTACTAAAGATGCATATAACTTTCAGAATATACACATTGTGTTCCAAGCACACATTGTAGGAGCATCTGACTTTTAATAAACTCAGCATAAGGCCCACAGCACGAAGATCACTTTGATTTGCAAGCAATAATGAAAATGCAAGAGACAAACTGATCTCTGCAGAACAATCAGCAGAGTGAAATGATTTTCTGTTGTAACCTGTCAGTGAAGCAAGGTTACATATACGAATAATTATGTGCACCCCAGAGTACTAAAGTCACTTACCTGTGACAATGTTTTCAGCATTTTATCTGCTAATTTTTCTTGATTAGGGAGGATATCTGGATCCACCTTCATGAGCTTCCCCCAATCCAGTGCAGGAGCCATCTTGATACACTATGCTATTAGAGAAATAAATTCTATTTAAGCATTTAACACATTATGTGCAACAATTGCGTTTGAGACCAGCAGTGCAATATAAATGCTAAAAGTCTATATACGCAGTCAGCATGGGTTATT
Organism: Taudactylus pleione; assembly: GCA_031769625.1. Lineage (NCBI taxonomy): Eukaryota > Metazoa > Chordata > Amphibia > Anura > Myobatrachidae > Taudactylus > Taudactylus pleione. The sequence continues at coordinate 12,923,579 of JAUIMM010000039.1, forward strand.
AATTTAAATGCTGCAGAAAAAGTATTTATTTCAGGTAAAGGAGGACAAAACATTCATTCATTTTATTGAGGCTAGTGATGTCACTAGTGATGTCAGTGGGAGTGATTTTGGCTCTGATAGAGCCAAAATCACTCCTGGGCTTGCGGCAGCGAGACCCTACCGCAGGGTCTCGTCGCAAGCCCGATGGTCACGATGGTCTTGACCATCGCGACCATCATCATGGACGCTCGCATAAGCTGTGGGTGGTCACCCGCAGCTATGCGAGCGTCCAAGAGGCCGCTCCATTTTCAGGTAAGAGGGCCCTGATTCAGAGCGAGCGCTCTGGTCAGAGCGTCCGGCTCTGAATCAGGCCCTGAACCTATACATGTGTTTAGTAGACTTGGCGGTTACTTTGACATATGACAATAGATTATATGTTTGGACTAAAAATATATATACTAGCCAATATGGTTTATCCACTTACTATTAGCAGCATGTGCCAGGTAGTAGCAGCATGGACATATATACTATAGACAAGCAGTGAACTTTGTGAATTATTTGTTCTGACGTATACTGGTATACTATTTGCTTAAACCAATTTTTACTGGCTATGTTGAATAGCAAAAATTAGACACATCTCAGTTTTGATTGAATGTTCCCGACGTTCTTATTTCTACTGTTTTTTTCTTTTCTTGCGAGCAATTAGTATTAACTAATAAGTATTAATGCATGATACTTTCTATTATAGAATCTCCAGACCACAGATATAGCCATACTACACTAATGTATGATTAGTCTACTGCATAGTATAAGCCCAGTTTTTCCACTCACGTACATCGAGTGGTATAGGGAATTGTATCTATTTTTTGGAAAGATTAGAGCATTCTAAAAACTGATGAATAGTTACATCATTGGTGTGTTATTGAGGTAACAAAAAGTTGTAACAGTCTGATACAAGATTGGCAACTTTGTATGATTAAACAGTATTACAATCTACACTAATATTAAAAAAATAGGATCAGAACCAATTTTTTGTATGTGCCATAAATGTGTATGTTATTTCCTAAATATGTTATGGAAGAAATAAGGTATAAACATCAATAATAGGATTACAGCTTTTGATTACTATGTTTTGTTATGTACTGTTAATGTGTATGTTATTTCATTGATATGTTATTGAGAAAACATGAAAGTGTAACAGTCTGATACAGGATTGGAAACTTAGCATGATCAGATAGTGTTATCATCTATATTAACAACATTTATAGGATTACAACCTTGATTGTTATATGATGTTATACACAGTACACATTACCACTACCTTTGTATCTTTCTGTTAACCGCTGGTAATCTCAGGGTTAGTAATTCTCTCATTGAAGGAATAATGTTGATTAGTTAGACCTTCAAAAGCAGAAATGAAAATCTAAGCAACATGACTGTTATTTTGTAGTTTCTAAGGACAACCTGCTTTTTAGGGATCTCTCACTCCTCATAGATGACTTAGATGCTCAGGTGAGGGGCAGTAGAATCCGATCAAGCAGTTTCTATGCCCTGACTATCCTTATTTTCCTCTATTTTTAAACACTCGTTATGGGGTCAACTTTCGAATAGCTATGTAAGCTATAATTATTATGGAATCTGTTTTATATTTCGCCTTGAACTAATAAGCAACAGGGTATCAACACCATTGAGTAGTATTTAATTATGCTAATGCGAATTTGTTATAATGGTGTATTATTCTAGAAGTGTTATTCATTCTTAAACGACATATCATATGTTGTTTGTCATACTACCGGCTAGATGATTATTGATTTCTTATTGTCTATACCCTAGTTAGAGAAAGAGAGTACTATTTCAAATTTACATATTTTATTTATTTGTTAATAGGACTAGTGTGTTTGATATACTCTTATACCTTTTTGCCGAACATGATTTAATATATATATATTTTAATATAGATTCTAAGTTATATTTTAAAATGTTAAGATTATTTTCTTTTGAGTGCTCACATCACATAGTTTTTTTCTTTCCACTTTCATATCTATCTACAGCGACACAGCCACCGGCGTGGGGGGTGGTGAGTGGCAGCCTGAGCGTCCTACAGGGTGCAGCCCGGGAGTAAATTCCCAGGTAGCACCAATCAAATATGAGCAGGTTCATTTCCCGGGACTTAACTCCCAGGAAATTCCCTGGTCAATACGAGGGTCAGCTACACGGGAACGTGTTCCCGGTAGGTACCTTTCAAACATACACGAGATGCTGGGAATTTGACCGAGGCAGGCCAAATTCCCGGGAATCTCAGTATGTCTGAAAGAGGTATAAGCAGATGACTTTAAATACACCAAAGCACACCAGCAGCCTAAAACATATATGGGGTTATCGAATAGGTTTCAGGTTTAAGGAAGCAGCGTGTTTTCATCGCAACCACTCTTATAACTAATTGACGCTTTTAATTTAGTGGCAGACTCGCCAAATACAAATGGGTTCTTTTAACTCTCAACCTACTACATAGTCCTTACAGTGGCAGATTAAAATAGCTGTGAGGATCCATGTAAACCTTTCACACTGAACTATGGGCCTGATTCAGAGCCGGACGCTCTGACAAGAGCGCTCGCTCTGAATCAGGGCCCTCCTACCTAAAATTGGAGTGGCCTCCAGGCCGCTCGCATAGCTGTGGGTGACCACCCACAGCTTATGCGAGCGGCCAAAAAGATGGTCGCGATGGTCAAGACCATCGCGACCATCGGACTTGCGACGAGACCCTGCGGTAGGGTCTCGCTGCTGCAAGCCCAGGAGTGCTTTTGGCTCTATCAGACGGGGACGGACCCAGATGGAAGGCGTTCCCATGGGAACGCCTCCATCTGCGCAGCCACACCCCCGGCACACCCACCAAAGAGGGCGTTCTGTCACTCACCATCGACAGCACGCCCCCTTTAGTGCGAGACCCCAAGCGACGGCTTCCCCGTCGCTCGCCGGGTCTCGCGCATGATGGAGGCGCCTCCGTTGTGCGCATGCGCATTTGGGTAACATCGACCCACTTGCGAGCGTACAGTGCTCGCGAGCGGGTCTGAATGAGACCCAATGGTCCTGATTCAGCAAAGGACGGAAATGCAAAGCCGCACACACGCAGCTTTCACATTCAGTCTGGTCAACCTCCGAGGCCAGGAAGTCTGCGTCCATGGACGCAGATCCTGGCCTTGCCACTCCCAGAAAACAGAGGCGACACTCCCCCATTTCCGGGAAAGATGCCTGTCAATCAGACAGAGGCATAGCGGGGCCTTCGTGCAATTTTGCAGAGCCAGTTATGCACATGCGCAGATTCCGGATAATCAGAAATCTGTGATAATCGGTGCATGGCAGAATCAGGCCCACTATGGAATATTAAGACAAGAAAACATATATCTCCTGCATTAAGAAAGTAATGAAGACCACAGTCAGCAGAGTTCTCAATGAGACCTGCATTCTGGGCTAAAAAGCTTAGCTTATAGAGTCTGGTCGTCAGGGCTGCAACTAGGGGGAGGATGGAGGTACACGTGCACCAGGTGCGCCGCTGCACCCGCCGCCAGTGTCCTCCAGCCCGGCGCCGCCGGCAGGCTCCAAGCCAGACGCCCGCTGAGATTTTATTACCAGCGGGCGCCCGGCTCCTTCCCTGCAGCACCGCGGTAGCCGGAGGCTGGAGTTCTCTCCCGAACTTCAGCTTCCGGCTCTCCCCACAGCCCAGGCACTATGGGAGAGACGTCATGACGTCTTTCCCATAGTACCAAGGAGCAGCCGGGGGCGAACCGGACGCGCCGGACATAGGAGCGGGGTTTAAGGTAGTATTGGTTTTTTTTTAAGGTAAGCGGCACTACAGGGGCATTACTATATGGGCACTACAGGGGCATTACTAGGGGGCATTATGGGCACTACAGGGGCATTACCATATGGGCACTACTATGGGGCATTACCATATGGGCACTACTATGGGGCATTACCATATGGGCACTACTACAGGGGCATTAGCTCAGGGGGCATTACTATAGGTGCACTGCTGAAGGTGACATTACTATAGGGGCACTGCTGCAGGGGGCACCAAATTACTGTCTTGCCCCGAGTGACAAAAACCCTAGTTTCGGCCCTGTGGTCGTAAATCCTCTCCAGCAGTATTGATACTCCTCATGTTACTAATTTTGTTCAAGCCTCACATGTGCAATGAGAAAAGTAGCTGAGAACCTAGAAGATCAAAAGATATGGGAATGTGGATAAAGGGATTGATTTCTGCAGAAGTATAAAATAATTTGGTACAATATAAAAAAATTGTATCTGTATATATTGTGATGTGACAACTAATCTAATGTAACAAACTAAGGGGTCTATTTACTAAGCAGTGTTAGGAGACAGAGTAAAAAGTGAAAAGAAAGTGCTAAGGTGCCAGTCAATCAGCTCCCAACTGTCATCTCACAGGCTGTGTTTGAAAAATGACAGTTGGGAGCTGATTGGCTGGCACCTTATCACTTTTCACTCTGTCTCCTAACTCTGCTTAGTAAATAGACCCCTAATAACCAACAAGAGTTGGGAGGGTGAAGTCATGAGATGGAGCCATCTTATGACATCGCTCTCCCTTCTCCTCTTGTTGGAGAACCTAATGCCGCGTATCCACTAGGCGATTTAAATGAGCGATTGAATGATTACGACATCGTAATCGTGCAATCGCTCATCACTCGTGCACTATAATGTTGGAAATGACCAGCGATGCGAGCTCCCGCTGGTTTTTTCCGACATCAATCATCGCTTGAACATGCAGGTCAATCTGTCGATAATGACAGATTGGGCATGTTCGGGGATGAGGGAAGGTGCCTGCATTGAACAACATATCGTTCACTGTAGGCACTGCACATTATGAGGAACGACAGTACGATTACAATGTTGTAATCGTACTGTCGTTCCTCTATCTGCTAAAGCTGAAGAGTGATCAAAATGATGTAATCAAGATAGAATGTAATAACAGTTGCTCTAAACCCGGACCCCTCCCACACCTGTGTCACTGATGTTACTGCCAAAAAGTCCCAGCATAAAGCACATCTCCAGTCTCCAAAGACATGTTATTTCCCATATGTACTCAACGCATGCCACCACATGACAACATCAAAGACCAAAAATGTGTAATTACAGTATAGAAGAAAGGAAAAGGCACGGAGGGACGCATGGGCCACATACAGAGACAGAAGAACACTCTGTGTAGAGGATAAAAAGGTGAGGACGTCCCAAACAGTACAATAGTAAAGAAGAAAGAATAAAAGTTAAAGCTAATGAAAATCTTTAGAATGAAATTAAGTGCTAATAAGAAAAATATACAGATGAGAGAAAGATGGAGAAAGGGGCTAAAATGAGGGAGCGCAGATGAGCGAGAGAGAAAAACATATGAAGCACTGTGGACAACAAATGAATCACTTGATCGCAATGATTCAGTACTAGAAAATCTAACGAACCATCGTAACTTTAGCAGATATAACAGGGCAACACTGTCTGCACATCCCATGCTGCAGGGGAGAAACCCTGGAAGCCAGTGTACAGGTCCCACATAGATTGCTATGTGATAAATGAGGAGGCACCTGTGTGGGATAGAGATAAGAGAACTCACCCCTGTCTGCGGTCCCTGGTAGACTGTACAGAGCAGACGCTATATGCACGGACACTACAGATCAGTCACCACACACCGGCCAGCAGCAGCCATGCTGCGCTCAGATGATGTACATGGAGCTACTAATGACGGTGTGCAGCATAATGATGATGTGTGCGGCGCTAGTTACAGCTGTACAGTCAGGGTCAGTCTGCGCTCAGCAGCTAGTAGCTACCCCAGGCTGTGTGTGCGCATCGCTGTCAGTGCCCCCAGGCAGCAGTGTTGTACATACACAATCTTGTATAATAATAACAGCAGGAGAGGCCACACAGCGCTGCCGCGGGGAATGCCGGGAAAGGCAGGGGGACGCCGGTTGCTAGGTTACGCCATTACACAATGTTGCCCGGGGCAGTAGTCCGTTTGTAATCCGTGACGTAGGGCGGGTCACACCTCGCTATGGGCACAGCGCCCCGCCTACTGAAAGCTGCCGTATACCTCTTCTTACTACAGTACATATACAGGTTCCGTCCGTGGAACCAATACAGTATGCAATACAGCACACATTCTGGGGCTCAGCAACGTTACAGGGGTGGGGCTTAAAGTGCTCCGGTTCTCGCTGTATGCAGACTACAGAGCCCGGCTCCAGCTCCCTTCAGTTGGGTCGCCCATTTAATACGTCACGACCGCGACGCTTAAGGGAGCTGTGTACCGCTCTACAGTCTGCATACATTCAGTACTGGGAAGGGTGCTGCTGCCAAGAAAGGTAAGTAACGTGCTGCACAGGGTGAGAAGGGGTATATTGGATTCATTACACTACAGAAAATAAGGAGGACTATTATTATTGTCACAATGGCAATGTTTAATACAAAAAAAAGTAAGGTGGCACATGTTATATTATACTAATATGTTCACACGTATTTAAAATATAAAAGGGGTACATGTTATTATCCTACTATAAGGGGAGAATAAATTTGTTATAGTAAAGGTGGAACAGATTATAATATGTGGCATATTTCCTTTCATTTTTTCTTTGGTACCCACCTACCAGGGGTATTAGGAGAGGGCTGATGGCACTTGTCATTGGCCCAAGCGTCCCTAGGATACACCCTCCACTCCCTAGAATGGTGGCGGTTTCCCATAAATCACATGCGATTTGACATAAAATGCTCTGTCTGTGACTCTGAGACTGCATTATATCCTGCTGTGTTCTCTGTGGGGTCGTCACACCTCTCCTGCAGATGCCCACACCTATCCAGTGCTTTGCTATGTCCTTCAGTGGACCCCATACCCCAGTCCAACACTACTAGAACTCATGTAGAAGTAGACACATTTTGCGTCAAAAATTCCAGAGCTGCTCTGCATGTGTAACATATCATGCACCAGTTTTATCCCAAAAGAGTACAGTGGTGTATGTGCCAGGAGGTATATGACCCTGATTTATGCCAAGAGATGTGGCTTGACAGCGTAGCTCTACTTGCCTACTTTCTGCAATGCCCAGGAGAATTGCAAATTTCTGGGAGTTCTCCCAGAGTCTAGGGAGAACAGTATACCTATACAGATCACATTGTGTTGCTACACAATGACGTAGATCATGGCTTTGCTCATGATGAAGCAGATAACATCACACCTTTGCACTTGACACTTGGACCTCATATCAATGTCTCTAGTTAACAAGTATGGTAGTAATCCATTTAAAATTTACAATACAATATATAATTCATATACAGTATCCTATACATAAGACAGTGGGAACTATTTATACTTTTTTTTTTTTTCTGGGATATCCCCCGAAAATACCCATTTTTGGGGGTACCTGCAAATAAATATTTTCCACAAGCATGTAGCCCGAGATATCTGCTGTAGTCTCCTGTTTTTTTGCCTGCAAAAGCAGCCTGTTAAGGTTTCCATGCTTTTTAGTCAAATTTAGATGGCGTAGTCTATAAACTACATTTTCGCAAAATATACCGGGAGAGGGATCCCTGCTCCTGAAGATGTACTGTAGTAAAGGGATTGCAAATGCGATCCCTTCACTACTTGCACACCGCAGGGTAAGGCTCCAATTACACTACTGTAATTGCCTGATATGTGCGCAGCTGGGCTTCACGATAATGCCCGGCATCACTTCCTGCAGAAATGAATCCCCCCCCCCATGCTGTTCATATAGGAGTCAAAATGATTTTGTATTGAGTAGAAGTAGCTGCTACAATTAAAGTTCTCTGAAAAGGTGCAGAATGTCAAAATGTCCCCACCAGCAGACACAGCTTTGTTTTTCCCTCTAGAAGAGCGAGCACACCAGGACCGGCATGGAGCTTTATGCAAAGTTATAGAGAAATGTCTTGAACTCCACGGAACAATATCAGCCAGGGCAGAGAGCTCCAGTACAAGGGTAGTGTGAACTCCATGAGTGTGATACTCTATTCAATAGTTCAGAAGCTGTAGGAGTTGCCATATTAATATCCAAACACATAAAAGTCCTGTTCCAAAAGTTTAAGTTCATGGTTTCACCTTACTAAATAATATAAGGAATAAAGACAAATGATGATGTAGAATTGTAGGTTGGTATTAAAATTGTACCAGAAAGACGAGTGTGTCTCTAAATAGAGCCCAAAGGTTCTTTTCAGATTTTGTGATGTGCGTTGTGCTCAGAGGCACCGTACACACTGGGCGATCAAGAAACACAGTACGATTACGACTATCCACTGGGGAAATGCAGTGTTTGAGGCCCAAGAAACTGTGCCAAAGGGGGACGGAGAACCACGGAAGATTGTCTGGACAGCCCATGGAGGACATATAACTGGGTAGAGCAGTTGCGGGGAAGTCTTTGTGGGTTCGTAGGAAGCGGGCGGTATTAAAATCATGCGATTGTAATTTTAGCCCCACCCCTCCCTACAGGCTTCGATTCCCATTGCTATTCTCTCCCCTTCCTGCCCACTTCATTAGGAAGTGGGCGGGATGCGGGAGATTCAGCCATTCTTCCAGGGTTGAGGGCACTGCCCGAAAAATCTGGAGCCTCCCGCACAAATCATGAGAGTAGGCAAGTATGATCTGGTAGGATGCAATCTGAGATATTATAATTTTTATGTAAAAATTCAAATAAATTTTAATTGTACCACAGAAAATAATTTAACTTTTTGGATGATTAACTTTTATTGGTACCTTTTTTAAGTGTTTGTTTACTAATAATGTGTACTATATTTTATATCTTGTTAATATTTGTGGTGCCAGGATAGGTTATCTGTTTAGCTTTGCAAGTTATCAATTGCGGAGTGAGATGATACAGGTTGAGACTCTCATATCCAAAATGTTTGGAACCAGGGGTATTTTGGACATCTGAATATTCCGTATTTTGTATTAATTGCATACCATTGTGAAATATCTTGGGAAAGGGACCTAAATCTAAACACGGAATTTCATATACACCTTATACACACAGCCTGCACGTAATTTTATACAATATTTTCAATAATTTTGTGGCTCAACAATATTTGTGTACATACATGAAATTCATTTATGTTTCATATACACCTTATATGCAAAGCCTGAAGGTAATTTTATACAATATTTTTAATAATTTTGTGCCTATCAAAAAGCAAAGGTTTCACTATCTCAGTAATACTAAAAACATTCCGTATTTCTGAATATTTGATTATAGGAGACTCAACTGTACTCCTTTATTGATCTGGTCCAGGAAGCCTAGGCTTCCTGGAGGTAATGGGGTATATTTACCAAAGGTTCTAAAACAGATAAGTGCTGATGTTGCTCATTGCAACCAATCTGGTTTTGTGTATCATTTTCTAGAATGCAATAGAGAAATGATAGCTACAATCTGATTGGTTTTTATGGACGACATCACTTGTCTGTTTTAGAAGCTTTAGTAAATCTACCCCAATATCTCTTTCTGTGTATTCTATCCATCCACTCCAAATCTTCAAATATAACACATACCTCATGTGAGATTTTGATATCCTCTATAGCTCAGAAAGGGAAGGGCCCCCACATATTCACTACTGTTAAAATAATAGCAAAAATCCAATATAACTTTAATATGGAGATTATTATGTTGTTTAGTAGCACAAATATCTAACTGAAGGGGGGGGGGGGGACAAGCTTGTGTAGATAGTGTTTTAAGCATCTATCAAAATTAACCTTTTCACATGTGACTGCAGTATTCACATTCAAAACATATGCACAGATGAGTCAGTATCAGTTAGACATAGTTTGACACATTGTAACATATGTAACCAACATCTCTGCATCTATTGGTATCATGAAAGTGTGTGAAAGGAGACAAATGTGTTCAGTACTAGGTCACAGAGGTGGCAGCTGTCTTGCCCTATGCTGTTGCAGTGAAACACCACTAACAACATCCCTTGTCTTCCTTGCCTCTAATAACCCATCTGCTAATAACATTTTAACATAATTGAACCTAAGCCTATTTTAGCACTTTCATGATTTTAATGCCTAAGAATATACCGTATTAGCTGAGTGTGCATCAAGTACTATAATTAGTTGGCTTTATCGTATTGTGCCATTTGCCGCCTCTGTTATCTACACCACAGGTTCTCAAACTCGGTCCTCAGGACCCCCAACAGTGCACGTTTTCCAGGTCTCCTCACAGAATCGCAAGTTAAATAATTAGCTCCACCTGCGGATCTTTTAAAATGTTTCAGTGAGTAATGAATACACCTGTATACCTGCTAGGTGACCTGCAAAACGTGACCTGTGTGGGGTCCTGAGGACCGAGTTTGAGAACCACCGATCTACACGTTATTTCGGGATGTCCTATAATATCCCTTTCTGACTTGGGGCATATTCAATTAGTGCGAAAAGCTGTTTTCAACGGTGACTTCATTTTGCCATGCGAAAACTTATCTCCGTATTTTCGCTGGTGTGGAAAGTCAATACATTGGAATAGGCGAAAAAGATTCACCTATGAAAGGAGGCGAAAAAAAGTGCAGAATTAGGGTTTTGGGGTGAAAGCTTGCGGGAACCACCCTGCACCCTTGTGACCGCCTCCCAAAGGTAAACTGTGTCAGAAAAAGATAAAAATAAAACCCATAAGAACACCTCAAAAAATGACTTTGAAAAAGGGGGCGAAACAGTACAAAGTTGGGGGACAAACTTAAAAACTAGCAAAATAGACTCCAGGGGGGCCTCAAGTATGCCCCAGGTGTTTTTAAGATTGCAGGTGCTTGCGGAAGGTGGATTTTTTTTTAGGTTTTTAAAACTTCAGATTAGCAACTTTAAAATATGCTTGCACCCATTTTCATGTACCCCAAATTTGCTTTTTGGGGGTATCTATAGTGATCCCCAATGTTAGTGCATCTTTTGGGGGCTGTCAGGCCGATTTCCCCAAAGCTGACAGCACTTTTCACCTGGTCCCTTTTTTTTTCGCATCCTTTGGAATTGAATACTGGGATAAGTAGTGACGCGCGCAAAATTTTTCCACAGGTAAAACCAGCGATAACGGCGAAAAGTACGAGACTTTTCGCGGCTAGTTGAATATATCCTAAAATCCAGGTTTTTGTGCGTGAATGCGCATCAACCCAGGTCTGGCGTAAGTCTGAAAGACGCAACCTGGGTTAACAGTCCCGGGTCCGCGACCCTGCTCCCTAGTAGGGTTTTTCCTGGGACTTGCAACCAGTGGCATAACTAGGGTATTTGGAGCCCAGTGCAAACTGAAAAATGGAGGCCCCCCCCTCTATGCCCTCACAGCCTGCGGGTGCCGTCTCCACCCGCGGGTTGCAGTGTCCCGCGGGTGGGGAAATGTGCGGTGACCCGGTCACCGCCGGAGAATATTCTCCCTGTCGGCAGTGCTTGGGGGCTGCCCGACGTATCCATAAGTGCTGGGCACGCCCCCAAGAGTGACAAAAAGTGGACGCGTCTTATAGAGATGCCCCTTTTCAATGGCCATGCCCCCTTTTCGGGCGCGCACCTTAGGCGGAAGTGACATCTCTGGCTCCGGGACCCTGCCTGGCTCCGGGGCTAGAGTGAACACTAGTGGTCCCCCTTATGTAGGCTCCCAGTAGTGATCCCCCCCCCCATATGTAGTGGCCCTTATACAGTGCCCCCAATAGTGGTCCACCTTTATGCAGGTCCCTATAGTGGTCCCCCTTTATTCAGCTCCCCAGTATTTGTCCCCCTTATGCATGCCACCAGTAGTGATCCCCCCCCATGCAGTGCCCCCTTTAGTAGTCCTCCCTATTCAGTGCCCCCCAATAGTGGTCCCCACTGTGCAGTACACCTTGTGCCTGCAGTAGTAAGCTCCTTATGTAGTGCCCCCGGTAGTAGTCCACCCTATGCAGTGCCCCCAGTAGTGGTCCCCCCTATGCAGTGCCCCTTATATAGTGTCCTCAATAGTGGTCCCCCCTGATGCAGTGCCATCAGGAGTAGTGGTGCAGTGCCCCCAGTAGTAGTCTTCCCCCCCAACAAAGCAGTGACCCCACTAGTGCAAACAGACACACTCGAAAAAAAAAAAACTGAATTCCTGCTCCCACCGCCGTCCGCTCCTCCGTCCTCACGGGTCGGCCCGCTCTGCGTTGTGGGAGAGACGTCATAGTCTTGATGACTCGGGTCACGCCTAAAACGAATTGGTTAACCGGAGACAGTGGCGCTTGGAGATGAGATAATCTTCAAGCGCTCACTGATGCCGAAAGACCCAAGTCCAGGTGTGAAAGGTAACGACCCGGTAATAACCTGGGTCGTCTGGCTACAACCCGTGCTCTGTGTCCCGGGTCCGAGCCGAGTTGAAGCCGGAATTTTATGTCTGACAGCGGTATAAGTTAACTCCATTAAATACATATATTAAACTATGAGTGTGTTTTTTTGGGGGCGGCAAAACTGACACACTGAAATTCATTGTAAAATCATCTACTGTACATGGAAAATAAATTTAAATGAGTGGGAAAATGACAAATTTAATAAACAAACATTTTAATTTTATTTTCAGTACAATACACAAAGTAACTTTAAATTCAATATTTTCTATTTGTCAAGGTAAGACCATCAGTCTACACCTGACCCTTACCTCTTAATTCCACAATAAAAACCAAGGGGCCACTTCTGAGTTAGGAGCAAGCCAAAGAAAAAAGCAGGAGGGTCACAAAAATTATATAGAATTCTTTAGTATAAAAAGTAAATTAAGTAAGTAAAATACTTCTTGCAGTAAATAAAAGAAACTATTTACTCCCAAACTACTGCAGTCAGTAGTAATGGGAAAAGTCTGTTCCTGGACACAATTTAAAGTGGATGTTTAATTATCAGAATGTCCTCTGGCTGAATGACGCACTCCTTGGTCTGGCACATATGTAGAGATGGCCACGTGACACAGGGCTGTTCGATTAATGTAATAGCCACTGTGACCGTGGCAATCACATATGAGGTGCTCCTGCACCAACAATCCCCAACTGCAGCACCTTACAGGAGAGGTTACCGGTCGTGGTGTTGACCCCACACAGGGTTCTCAGAGGCTCCCGCAGCACAGTAGCAATCACAGACAGTGGTACAGTGCAGTTTCTCAGGTGCTTTGCCCTCTGTTCTATTTCATGGGATTCTTGCACTGATTCTATATTTGAACATTCTGCTGTGCTTGCTTACACACACATACATACGTGTGTGTGTGTCTGTGTGTATATATATATATATATATATATATATATATATATATACACACACGTGCATAAATATTGGGACATTGACAGAATTTTCATATTTTGGCCTCTATTCACCACCACAATGGCTTTGAAATGAAACAAACAAGATGTGCTTTAACTGCAGACTTTCAGATTTAATTTGAGGGTAATTACATCCAAATCAGGTGAATGGTGTAGGAATTACAACGGTTTCTATATGTGCCTCCCACTTTTTAAGGGGCCAAAAGTAATAGGACTATCATCTCAAAAGCTATTTCATGGACAGGTGTGGGCTTTTCCCTCGTTATTTCATTATCAATTAAGCAAGTAAAAGGTCTGGAGTTGATTCTAGATGTGACATTTGCATTTGGAATCAGTTGCTGTCGACTCTCAATATGAGATCCAAAGAGCTGTCACTATCAGTGAAGCAATCCATCATTAGGCTGAAAAATCAAAACAAACCCATCAGAGAGAGAGCAAAACCATTAGGGGGTATATTTACTAAGGTGCGGGTTTTTAAAAGTGGTTTTGTTGCCCATAGCAACCAATCATATTCTAGCTATTACCTTCTAGAAGGTGCTAGATAAATGTTAAGTAGAATCTGATTGGTTGCTATGGGCAACAAAACCACTTCTAAAAACCCGCTCCTTAATAAATATACCCCTAGGTGTGGCCAAATCAACTGTTTGGAACATTCTTAAAAAGAAAGAATGCATCGGAGAGCTCAGCAACACCAAAAGACATGGAAGACCACGGAAAATAACTGTGTTGGATGACAAAAGAATTATTTCCCTGGTGAAGAAAAACCCCTTCACAACAGTTGGCCAAATCAAGAACACTCTCCAGGAGGTAGGTGTATATGTGTCAAAGTCAACAATCAAGAGAAGACTTCACAAGAGTTAATATAGAGGGTTCACCACAAGATGGTAAACCATTGGTGAGCCACAAAAACATGAAGACCAGATTAGAGTTTGCCAAACAACATCTAAAAAAGCCATTACAGTTCTGGAACAACATCCTTTGGACAGATGAGACAAAGATCAACTTGTACCAGAGTGATTGGAAAAGAAGAGTATGGAGAAGGAAAGGAACTGCTCATGATCCAAAACATACCATCTCATCAGTGAAGCATGGTGGTGGTGGTAGTGTCATGGCGTGGGCATGTATGGCTGCCAATGGAACTGGTTCCCTTGTATTTATTGATGTTGTGACTGCTGACAAAAGCAGCAGAATGAATTCTGAAGTGTTTCGGGCAATATTATATGCTCATATTCAGTCAAATGCTGCAGAACTCATTGGACGGCGCTTCACAGTGCAGATGGACAATGACCCGAAGCATACTGCAAAAGCAACCAAAGAGTTTTTTAAGGCTAAAAAGTGGAATGTTATGCAATGGCCAAGTCAATCCCCTGACCTGAATCCGATTGAGCATGCATTTCAATTGATGAAGACAAAACTGAAGGGAAAATGCCCCAAGAACAAGCAGGAACTGAAGACATTTGCAGTAGAGGCCTGGCAGAGCATCACGAGGGATGAAACCCAGCGTCTGGTGATGTCTATGCGTTCCAGACTTCAGGCTGTAATTGCCTGCAAAGGATTTGCAACAAAGTATTAAAAAGTGAAAGTTAGATTTAGGATTGTTTAGTTTGTCCCATTACTTTTGGCCCCTTAAAAAGTGGGAGGCGCATATAGAAACCGTTGTAATTCCTACACCGTTCATCTGATTTGGATGTAATTACCCTCAAATTACATCTGAAAGTCTGCAGTTAAAGCACATCTTGTTTGTTTCATTTCAAAGCCATTGAGGTGGTGAATAGAGGCCAAAATATGAAAATTCTGTCAATGTCCCAATATTTATGCACCTAACTGTGTGTATATGTATGTATGTGTGTGTGTGTGTACATATATTTCACAAGCAGGCAGCACTCCACAGACTTAATCAATAGACATTCGAGAAAAGCGGTAGCAACATTTTCAGATGCTTTAATTCATCTTTCTTCAAGGCCCCTTGGATTTTTGCACCCCGGCTGCTGGATTGTATCAGGGGAGTGCCGATCAACAAAATTTTATATATATATATATATATAATATATATATATATTTACACACAATTTCCAAAATAGGCGGCACTCAGAGACTCAATAAATATTATATATTATTTATTTTTGCAGATTTTACTAGTGTCTGGGATTTCTTTCTTGTATGGTATCTTTGCACCTTGGCAAAACAATATTGAACCGCAGGGGGGAGGGTAGGCAGATTTAAAACATGCAGGGAGATTTAGAATTGAGAGGAGTGTGTCCTAACGCAAATATAAATTTCACAGAGCAAATAAAGCTGTCAAGTATTTGTGGGCTACATGCAAATACAGACAGTATTTACCTTTCATACAAAATCAATAAGAAAACATGTATTTCACCCTTTGCATTGCAGCAAGGTTTATCCTGGTGCAAAGGTAATAGTTTGTTTTTGTTTTGCTCCCAACTATGGGGCAGATTCAGTTACCCGCAGTGTTTACAGCACTGGTAAAGCTCTGGGTTTAACATCCGGAACTAGTCAATGATCCGTTTCTCCATGCAGTAAACCCACGGGCAGCACGCATTAAGGGCCTGATTCAGAGCTGAACGCTCTGACCAGAGCGCTCGCTCTGAATCAGGGCCCTCCTCCCTGAAAATGGAGCGTCCTCTTGGACGCTCGCATAGCTATGGGTGACCACCCACAGCATATGCTAGCGTCCATGATGATGGTCGCGATGGTCTTGACCATCGGGCTTGCGACGGAGACCCTGCGGTAGGGTCTCGCTGCCGCAAGCCCAGGAGTGATTTTGGCTCTATCAGAGCCAAAATCACTCCCACTGACATCACTAGTGATGTCAGTGGGGCCGGCTTCAGACGGTAGGCGTTCCCATGGGAACGCCTCCGTCTGGCAGGCACGCCCACCAAAGGGGGCGTGCTGTCAATCAACATCGACAGCACGCCCCCTTTGGTGCGAGACCCGGAGCGATGGAGAGCCCGTCGCTCATCGGGTCTCGCGCATGCGCGCGACGGAGCTCCCTCCGTCGTGCGCATGAGCAGTGGGGGAACATCGACCCGCTTGCGAGCGTACTGCCGCTCACGAGCGGGTCTGAATGATCCCCTAAGTTCTAGAATCTATGGGTTTCCTCGTACATTAAGCCCCAGAGGCTGCTTTTAACATGGATTTCTACATCCGGGTCAATAGGGTATCCACAGGATACCTTGGGGTATAGGTGATGACGTCAGGCATCGGGCACCATAGAGTTAAGTTTTCAGCCTCCCAGGATGCACTAGGGTCCCCCTCCTATACCCAGCCCCCGAGCCAAGGCATCTCAGTTTCGTTGGTGCCCAGCTCGGAGTCTGAGCACCTGTTTAGAGGAGGGCTAAGGATAGCCCCTGAAGTTTTGGGTAGGCCTAAAGCACAGTCTTTTCCCCGACAGGCTGGCCCCACGAACTCAGCCAAGCCCTGGAAACAGGCCTGGAGTACCAGATGTCCGGCCCCTAAGTCTGATGACAAACCTGCGGCCTGACGGTCCAGGCCTCCCTTTGGGGGATCCCAAAGTGGGAGGCTGCCTGCTGCAGTTCGCCCAGTGTTGGTCGGTAACCACGACAGACGATTGGGTTCACTAGGTGGTTTCTCACGGGTATGCCCTCTCCATTCGGCACAGGCCCCCATCCCGATTCTTCACCACGGGTCTTCCCTTAGACCGGAACAAAGCCGTGGAACTGCGGAAAGTTTTGCACACTATGCTCCAGGCTGGAGTTATAGTGCCTGTTCCATTCTCCCAGAGGGGCCAGGATTTCTATTATGTTGGGCGCCCAAAAAAAACAAATCGCTTCCTTAGAAAGTTGGTCATTTTGATTTAACTTTCAATATATAAATTAAGTGTATTAAAATTTTTCTCTCTGGCTTTTTGACTGCAAACTTACGTTAATTGGTTTTGCCATCGTAAATGTTATTTTGTGCCCAATGTACAGTAATCCTTCTTTAGGGTAGAAGGCGGAATACAAGAAAACTGCAATACTGTAAATGTACTGTTACAAACATGCATTCGTACTGTTTAAACTGCCCCTCTTTTGTGTACACAGGCAAGATAGGACTTGACAATATTCTTGTGGTTAGCTGGAATGTTTACAATATTAAGTCTTGTTTGTTATGTTATATAAAGTCAGAGCTTTATGCAATGCTAACCCTGCTCATCATGCAAATGTTTACTGAAGTTCCGTAAGGTGCCCATACACCGTGTGATAAATCGGCCTATCCAACGGATTGGTACGATTTGGCGGCTATATCGTACCGTGTATGGGCATGATATTGGCCAGTGCGCGCACCCGTGGGGTCGTACATCGCACCCCCAGAACTTACTGAAGGTTCAGTTGATCTGGGGATGCGATGTGCGATCCCATGCTGCACTCTGCGGGAGGGGGAGGGGGGGCCAGCATATCGGGCGGTCGGCCACCCGATCGCACCGTGTGTGGGGACCGCCCGATATGTCGGACGTCTGATTCCCCGTTGCGTCGCATGGTGCATATCGCATCGTGTTTGGCCAGCTTTACACTGTGGTTCTACCTTCAGACTTACAAATTTGGTTGGTTTGGACCAAATTGGCTGACTGTATTATGTGTGTGTCAAATTCATGCCAGAGCAATCAGCATATTGGGACCTTGGCTGATGATCACTCTTGTTGCGTAGGTAATGTGATGGGGGGGAGTGCAAAACAATTATGTGCATGTTGCGTTCTGATCATTCTGTGGAAGCTGATTAATTGGACCAAAGTACTCTGCAAGCACACACTGCTAAATTCCTCAGTTATGGTTGGCAATCAGTTTGAATGAATGTATTTCAATCAGTGTGGCTTGGTTTAGTGTAAAGACTGCAGATATCTTACTTGGGAATACACAAGTAGTTTATTTTTCATTATTTGTTTTTTTTAGTTTTCCCCGCAGTTAAGGTTTTGTAAATGGCATCCTTCTCTAAGGGATGTATTTGCCTCTCTAGATCTTACTGTAAATAATACCTCATTTCCACCAAAAACCCGGGTCCACCTGGATTTTCAGACATGGTTCCAACACAGGTCAGATACCGTTTACACAGCACCATCGATCTGGGTTATTCTCAGGTCAGCTCCATTCACACTGAACTTGGGTCTGCCATGCTGAACTTGTGAGGTCATAAAAAGTGGGAGGTGACTACTTCACAACCACCAATCAGCTCATTTTAGGCATGACGCAGGTCGGATAACCCGGGTTGCGCCGTTTACACTGCACCATTACTCAGGTTCATCCTGAGTCCGAACCTGGTAGCTATCTTGGGTAGATTACCGGGTCACTTGACCCGGGTTATTTTCCAGGGACACTTTTACACTGAACTGCAACCCGGGTAGACCCAGCAAAAATCCAGGTTTTTGCACTGGTATAAAAGGGGTATAAGTATGTGTTGTGACAAAAGCACTGGTAAGGGTCATACACAGGATCTATATTTGTCCCAGGGAAATGTATATGATTGCAAAGCAGACTTGATAGTATTTAGCTATAGTAAAAGCTAGATATAAGTTCCTGGGGTTATGGATGGAGAGTGAGGGCACCAATCCAACAATCTGTGCCCATACATTAGATATGTTTCATTGATTTGCAGATCATTTTCAGGAAAGACAGATCTTCCAGTGTTAAAAGGCTCATAATTTTACTAGTAATGGGCGGCAAATTGGCTGATCATTACCATACACTAGAAATCTACAGCCCCAATTGGTCTGTGAAATCCAACATGTTGGACAACCTGATTCACCAATTCCAATCACATTTTGTGCAGAATCTGTGATCTGTCCTCTGTTAACATTGCAGATTTGTTTACTCAATCATCTGCAAAATGCAGAATAGTCCCAATTGATTGCTGATGTATGTGGAACTTAACTCAGCTCTGGTGGTGCCACACGTAACTTGCTACTAGGCTAATTCTTTCAAGCTATTGTATTGTGGGAAGATAATTACAAAGGCATTAAGGGAAATAAAAGTTAAATAATAGCAACTGAGACTTAATAGTACCGCTTTTCATACTAGTTTTATAACTAGTATTTAATATTCATTACTTAATGTTTTTATTCAACAAAGAAATAAATATTATTTGAAGGAGACATTTGCTTTATGCAGGTAAGAGGTAAATCTGCTGAACTTCATATAATAAATGTGTTAATAAGTGAACTTAATATATAAAATTTATTTTGAAGCCAAATAAATTACCCACAGTATACAACAGCTTTTTTTTTTTTTTTTTTTTTAAATAATAATAAAAACAGTACCCTGCAATTTTTAACTAAAACAAAAAACACAGAAAAAAGCACCAAATGTATTCTTAAAAAATAAGGAATTGTATTGTCTTTTATTCCCTTTTTTATTACTAATATTTAATGGTATTCAGTAGAAATCTTACATTCTTAAAATGTTGCCATATATGTAAAAATATCAATTAATTTTTTCCATAAAAATAAGACTTTACTTTCTGCTAACTTTTAAATAACCTTGTCAACAGGCAGTATTCCTCTTAATATACACGGGCGACGGAAAGACCCTGATGTTAGCCAGCAGGGGTGCACATATTGGGTACACACTAGACAATGTGCCCGATATGTCGGCCCCATCCGCAAGATCGGACGACATATCGTCTAGTGCAGTGTTGGCTAACCTTGACACTCCAGCTGTTGTTGAACTATATATCCCAGCATGCCCTGCCACAGTTTTAGCATGCCCTAATAGCAAAACTGTAGCAGTGCATGCTGGGTTATGTAGTTCCATAACAGCTGGAGTGTCAAGGTTAGCCAACACTGGTCTAGTGCGTACCCAGCTTTACTGTGAGGCTTGTATTGAACTTAAGTAATTGTTCTTTCTTACAGGACTAAAATAGAACTTTGTGACATATCGTAAAGCATATGCTGGACAACTACGTGGTTTAAATTTTTTTTTTTATATTCCGTCTGCTTTGTTTCCATTCCCACGATTTGCTATGGACTTCTTGCAATTTCTGTTTCTTTAAGTTACAGTTGTGTTGTCTCCTGCAAGGGTCAACTATAATTGAATCCAGTATTTGCAAAGTAAATGAGAACATCTGTGCTGAAGGGAAATAGACAGCTGTTGCCTGACAAGATTTGAATAAAAGAGAAATTAATAAGAGAAAAGACCAACCATTTTGTCCTGTAACTGCATTGGTTTTTTTAACCTCGTTCACCGGTTGCATGAAATAAAATCAGTGTTGTAGTGTGTTCTCCTCCTTTGACAAACTTTTTTTTTTTTTTTTATTATTTTTGAGAGCAGTGTAGCCTTGTTCAGGACTTGGGAGAATGCAATGCCTTTGTACATCCCTCCTTGAAATTTGTTCTCCTTTTACTACTTACTGGTATATAAACTTGTGAATGTAGAAAGAGCAGAGCTAATAAAATTAACTTTGTTTTTTTTTTCGGTTGGTGGGGAAGTTATGCACGGGTTACTGCTCAAACCGTCAGTGAAGAGTTGCTCTAGAATTATGAAGCTTGTTATCTTCCGTGTCTCTGTTCTTTTACACTTCCTCTTTTTTTTTTTTTTTTTAATTTAAGTCTCTTTATTAAAGCCATTGACAATCTTGGGACATATCCAATAATTTACACAACATGTAAAGTAAATAACAAATACAGAAATGTCGCCATATTTATTTACAAAAAAGAGTACTACCAGTTTTGCATAGCAAATGGAAAATAGGGAAGGGTAAAGAGGGATATGGGAGAGAAGAGAGGCAACGACTATTTCAATAATTTTGTAATAGGAGGTGCAATCGAAGGTGCATATCCTAATGACAGAACAATGTTCCGACTCTTGTGGATACATTTAGGTATCACCAGGTAGCTTCTGTTAAAAGGAGAATACCAGGCACCCCATATTGAGTTGAACTTCTCCACTTTGTCATGGAGAAGGGTGGTGATATATTCAGTCGAGGCAAAATACCAAACCTTGTTAATTAGAGCAGGAATAGGGGGTACAACAGTCTGTTTAGTTTGCAGCTTTAAGGGGTTTATCTGCATTAAATATGTGGCTACAAAGTTTCTTTGGTTTAGGGACCCCTCTCGGGCTTAAAAAGCAATACATGCAACAGGTCCTTAGGAGGAGTAAAGTTAATCAATCTACCCATCAAAAAAAATACATTGTCTTAGAATTTTGAAAGAGCATTCCTACCACGGGTACAAAGTACCTCTGTTACACACTGTCGCCAACATAGGTCCAAGGACATCGGAAATATATAATGCAATTACACTTTTTTTTTTGGTCCCCTAATTTCACGATAATTAGCAACAGTATTCTTGTCATGGGATGAACTTTTTGGGGTTTCGTTTGCTTTCAGCAACTATTCACTGATTAATCAAAGAACTTTGTCAAACCAGACACCATAATTTACCATTTTCTTTTTACTTTATCGGAATTTGACTTAAAAGTTAATTTACATTCAAATGTACACAACGTAGAAATGTAATTATTGTGGCTTGCACAAGCAAGTGATGGTGCATGCCAAAAACACTTTAATGCTGCTATAATCCAAACAGCAGTGTGAACAAATGCACTTCTACATGCACCCACTTTTTAACCAGCATTTGTCATGTGTTAACTTGATGTTAGTACTATGATGAACAGGCATACTGGAGGCTGACAGTGGTCCAGTGAGGCTTCACCTGGGGCCCCCAGATCTGATCTGAATAATAATCTTAATTTCTGCTTATAAAAAAGCAAAGATAAAGCAGGCAACACAACTAACATGGCTGTTGGATTGGCTCCTGTAGGTAGACTTACTAAAGCTTCTGGAGTAGACCAGTGGTGGTGGTGTCCATAGCATCCAATCAGTCTGGTTTTTTTTTTTTAGAATACACTAGATAAATGATTGCTAGAATCTGATTGATAGCTATGGCTAACACCACCACATTTAATTTTTTGTTAGAAAGTTTAGTAAATATACTCCCTGAACTGCTGGCTTCTAGATTCTGACAAAAAAATTTATCCTGCTCTACTACCTAGTGCAGATGTCCTGGATGCACTCTAGTCCCTGTAAGGGTGTATATAAAGGGAAAGGCTGCTGTTATAGGTTAAAACCGCGCTTTGTGGTTCTAGAGGTCTTATCACTTCTATTTAGGTATTATTCTAATAGGTGAGAAGTTTGAGTGGCATTTGGGAGGATATGTTTGCATGTGGGGAGTTTAATGATATGTTAGGGGCATGATGAAGGTCTCGGTGGCATGTTGATTGTACATGATTGAGGTCTCAGTGGCAGTTTATATCAAGTGAGATCATTTTTGGGATAAGTTATGGGGGCCAATTTGTGGCAGTTTTTTAATGTTTGAAATAAAGAATAATGCATGACTCTTTTGAAGATTGGAAGGCCACACATGAGGCCCTTGTGCATTAATTTCAAAGCAGTTTACCTATAGATCTCTATAAACCTGCATATATGCTTAGTGTTCACTCTAGCTCCGGCGGCAGGCAGGGCGTCGGAGTTAGAGAGGGCAACCTTATGCACGCGCGCGCCCTAAAAGGGGGCGTGTCTATAAGATGCGTCCCTTTTCGTCATACTTGGGGGCGTGCCCGGCGCTTACGGACATGCCGGGCAGCCCCCAAGCGCTGCAGAAAGGAAGAATAGATGCCGGGCGATGCGCCCGGCATCTATTCTCCGGCGGTGACTGGGACACCGCATGTTTTTCCACTCGCGGGACTCTGCGTCCCACGGGTGAGAACGGCACCCGCAGGCTGTGAGGGCAGGGCGCTTTTTGCCCCCCTCCTGGAGGGCAGGGTGCTTTTTGCCCTCCAGAAGGAGGGCAGGGCGCCGCGCCCCGCTAAAACAGCCTAGCGGGAACGCTATATGCTCCCTCTTTTGAAAAGTGTAGGTATTGGTAAACCCCAACTAACTGTTTTATGTGTTATGTATTCAAATTCTACATTTAGGGACAGACATTGAAACCGGCTGTGAGAGCTAAATATATTTTAAATTGGACTTGGTAACCTTCTAACTATATGTATTTTTTTTTTTGGGTAAAATATAAATAACATAGTTGCAGTCATCAATCATATGGTAATATTCCCCCACATTGTACTTGAAATTTGTCTGATCAGGCATTTGTTATTTGTGGATGAAAATTTATAATTAAGGTTCTCGTCATTCATTTTGTGGGCATAACCAATATGCAGCCTTGCATTTTCGTAGAAATCGGGGACACCCTATACATGAGTTATTGGTTCATTGTGAATTCATGGCCTTCATTCCAATCTCCTGTCTATTAGGTCCTGTCACTTACACTGGAAGTACTCTTGAAAATTACATTTTTATTTGTTGGTGTAGGCATTCTCTACAGAGTTTTCACTTTTTCTTTTCCTTAAATCCACTATCTAGTAAACAACTCGAGGCCACTGGCATGCATTTTGTTGAGACTGACAGAGAAGGAGACATGCATGTTGTTTCCTGCTTGGTTTCAAATTTAGTCAGTGCAAAAGCAATAAGCTGAAGATTACATTTAGTTAGAGCTACACAACAGTATAAGGGTCCACCATAATATTTTGGAAAACAGGTATAGGGAACACCGTTCATTGAGTAATGGTGCAAGACTGTTCACATTATAGTAATACTATATAATCCTATTATTTAAGAATTGTATATATATTTTTTTTTTTTAATTATGCTGTTGCTGATAAAGGCACTACATTTTTAACAGTAATCATTCTGTATCGATTTAGCATGGAGCTCATGAGATTGTGCAAAAACAACTACAGTAGAGAAAATGTATACACCTAAAAATAAAAGTAGTACCACTTATGTAGACTGTCAATACTAAATCCTGGTCTTTTGTAAAAGATAACAGTCTTCATTCACAGATGCTTCAACTTTAAATTCACTCCTGTAGCATTATTACACTTTCAGTATGTTTTTTGTTCAAGCTGTACTAACAAAAGGTTTCTCCATTAAAATGTAAAAATAAATAATGTACATGTATTAGTAATCACTAATAGGTGTGCTGTGAGTGTCCACATTATCTTTGCATTTTGGACCTGATTCAGAGCTGGATGCAAATGCGATTACACACGCAGATCGAGCGATTGTTTGCCATTGCGCATGCGTAGGGATTTGCGACTACGGATGCACAGAGAAATCCATCTCAAAGTGAGTGACAGGTTGTCAGTGTTTGGGGGTGGTGATGGTGGGTGGTTTAAAAAACGCTGGCGTGTCTGTCCTTTTGAACGCCGTTTGATGGGCATGCATAAATTGGCTACCGCAATTGTATACGCAGCTCTGCATGTCAGAAGAGCTCCCAAGGCTGCGGCAGGTCAGACCTGCCGCAAGGGTAAGATGGCTGCTTGTTGTGCATCAATAGTAACGGGCAAAACATTGTTTGTTTTTGTGGAAAAACCTTTTAAGTTTTTTCAGAATTGCATGATGTACTTCTATATATATATATGAAATCATTGGCATTTATAACTTTTTGTAACTTTCAGTGACCTAAGTCTCAGAAGAATGGCTGAATTGATTCTGAAGGAAATTGGAATTTTATTATGCGTTGTGGTGTTATGTTATTGGAACAGTCTCTTCTGTGGATTTGTGTTTGATGACGTGTCAGCGATTCTGGATAATAAAGATTTGCATCCTTCAACGCCCATAAAAAAGCTTTTCCAAAATGACTTCTGGGGTACACCAATGTCTGAGGTAAGTATAACATCAATGATTTTAAAGTCTAGTTTCCTGGCTGATTAATTGTTGTACATAGCTTTCAAATTGTCTGCATTGATAGGTTAACATAGTCAGGGATTTCCCTCTATACAAGAGTAATACCCCTTTTACACCAGATCAAAAACCTGGGTTTTTGCTGGGTCTACCCGGGTCGCAGCTCAGTATAAAAGGGTCCCTGAGAAATAACCTGGGTCAAGTGACCCAGCAATCCAACCCAGGTAACTACCAGGGTTGGACCCAGGATGGACCCGGGTTATGGTGCAGTGTAAACGGTGCGACCCGTGTTATCCGACCTGGGTCATGCCTAAAATGAGCTGATTGGTGGTTGTGGAGCAGTCACCTCCCACTTTTTATGATCTCACAGGTTTAGCAGGGCAGACCTGACTTCAGTGTGAACAGAGCTGACATGGGAGTAACCCAGATCAAAGGTGCAGTGTAAATGGGGTCTGACCTGGGTTGGTACAATGTCCAAAAGCCCAGGTCGGACCTGGTTTTTTGGTGAAAAAGAGGTATTAGGTGGTGGTTGCACTTTCAAATTTCCAGATTTCCTGGTCTCTACCAGTCATCAAATTTCTCTGTCGAAATTTGCACTTAAAATGATATGTTTCATAATATGAAAACTAACAAAACGAAGTACAGGGAAAAAAAAAACTTATACAGTGGATTTCAAGGGAAAATTTGTTCTTATAAGGCTTAAATTTTATTGTGATGGAGGGAAAAAAAATCATGGCCAAATTTTCCTTGTAAACGTCGGAAAAATAAAACCTGTAAAAACACTATACTATAATAATATAGTTTTATTTTTTCATTTTTTTTTTTTATTTTTTTTTATACACTAAATAGTTTAATATAATTACCAGCCTTGGATAAGTGATGAAATGTTTTTCTTGAAAGTAACAATTACCTCCTTTCAACCCATTAAACAGATTTAGACCCTCAAGGAAGTTATTTAGTACTCAGAAGTCTTTTGGCGAGGTCAGATAACAAAATCATTGTTTGCTTGCCACAAATGATTATCCATTAACTTCTGAAGCTACAGTAATTATATGTGGGGTTTTCATTTTGATTCTGGCCTTTATATAGATAACCACCACTGTTCAAAAAAGGGATGTGCAGAATAAACTTTTAAGACCTCTGAGGTGTAAACACAAATTGACAAATTTGGCAAGGTTTTCATCCACAAAGAAAACTTCATAAATAATTTAATTTCCAGGGAATGCTTAGGCTAGACCTTTCTCATAACCTTTGTTATTTGTAAAGCAGTTTCAGATGTAGTTGTACTGACAATCTTTCCAACAAATTAGATAAAACAAAATAATTAGATGAAATTCATTCCACATGAATTCTAAAGTTGTCTGAATTAAAAAATGGATAATTATGCAAATGTTTGATCAGCTTTTTAAGTGTAAATCTACTTTATAAGTTTTGTGTTCGGTACCATTAGACCTTTGTTGCCTAGAATGTATCTCTAAAGTAACATGCTTCCTTATTTATCTATATTTGGTAATGCCTGAGCCTTATGCACATGTAATACAATTCTAATCTTATGTTGATGCCTTACTATTTGTCAGAGGAATCTCTTTCCACTCAACCTAATAATTTAGGCACATCAGAAGGCTGAATTGCTGTATATGGAAATTAGTGTAAATAGTTGCATGTTCCAACAAAGGTAACACAGTTCTAAGAACCTAAATATTCAGCATTCAGCAAATGTAACATTTATGTAAGCTAGTGTGTCTGCTAGCCAGCCGGCAGGGCAGGGTAGTTTCCAGCCATGTAGTTTCTGCGGGCACCAAAAAGGGGGCGCGGCCGAGCGGAGGTGTCGTTTCATCACACTTGGGGCTGTGCACAGCACTTATGGAGGTGCTGGGCTTCCTCCAAACTCTCCCCTCACTGTGAAAAGATGCCGGCGGTGATTGGTCACCGCAGCTTTTCCCACCTGTGGGACACTGCGCCCACATGTGGGAAAGGCAGAAGAGGCGTCACTAAAAGGGAAGGGTGCATGTTTCCCCTTTAAAATCCGTCAGGGTGCAGTGCCCCGCTAAAACAGCCTAGCAGGTACACTAGAAGCCCTAAGTGTGGGTTACTGCTTTACAAAGTGCTGCTGTATGTAAGTTCTAAATGTCTAATTTAAAACTGCGCTACCACCTGCTTTACATTTTACTGACCACTTGCAGGGGTGTCAAACATGGGGCAGTGGAACTACACATCCCAGCATGCAATGCCACAGTTTTTCTATTAGGGCATGCTAAAACTGTGGCAGGGCATGCTAGGGCCGTATGTTTGACACCCTGAGCCACTAGCTGGACTTTCAAGGGCTAACTAGTGCAGCCAGTTTTCCTGGTTGTTCAGTTGTTGTTATTGGAGACCCAGTCAAAACCTGGTCTGTGTTACACTGTGGGAGAGGAAGGGAGAGATCTAAATTACATAACCGAAAAACTTCTGCACCGAGTAGTTTCTGGGGTACAGGTTATTGGAGAGAGACAAGTCCAGTAAATCGTAACATGTGGAATGTGGTGCAGCTTTAAACGTGTTAGCATGTTTCACCTTTGTGCTATTGTAATGATTATTGCCAGACTAAAACAAACCATTTATTGCAGTGGTTCCCACACTGGGTGCCTAAGGGTCCATAAAATGATTTTTAGTCAGTGTTATAGGCAAAACCAGTGCTAATGGCTGCCAATAAAAAAATATGTGGACAATTAGAAGCGCAGCCCTGTCATCCACCACATAACTGAACCGAAGGGTGACATATAAGCACAATTTACTTCATTTAATTTTTGCTGAATTTCTCAGTAAGAAACCTTTGGCCAAGGGGTGCCGTGGGAAAAAATGCTGATACTCGAGGGCGCCGTGATTCAAAAAAGTTTGGGAACCACTGATTTATTGTATATGTAAAAAATAACATATAAGAAATGGACTTGTCCGCCCAGGAATATTATTTTTATTCCCCTCAAAATATCAATGTATATAATTTCCTACATTGGGGAGGTGCACCTAAGGATATTAACTCAATAGCAAATTGTACCAAAAGAACCCAAGAGGGTTCAACTACTCTTTCATTGGGCACTGTCAGAAATAATAATGTAAACCAGGGTAATTATGTGATATATTTAATGATATATTAACACTTTTTTTTATTTTTTTAATTATTACTTTTATATTTGAGGTGAAATATTTAAAAATTTAATATATTCAAACAAAGAAATAAGGTGGTTTAAAAAAAATCATCTATCTATTGTGTTTAAAACTGACTGTATTAGCTCACTTATACCCCTTTTACACCGGAGCTAAAACCCGGGTTTTTGAAGGGTTAACCCGGGCAGCTCCCTGGTGTAAAAGGGCAGAGAGTTGGATCACCGGGTCGAGTGACCCGGCAATCCAACCCAGGTAACTAGCAGGGTTTAACACGGGTGTAGCCTGTGAAACCCTGCTGTGAGAACAGCGCACTCCGGGTCACGATGACCTGGAGTGCGCTGCTAGCTGGCCGATTGGTCTGTCTTCAGTGGCGCTTGGAGATGACGTCATCTCCAAGCGACCACTTTCACTCCGCAAAAGCCGGGTCTATGCAAACCCGACTGCGGTGTGAGCGGCGCTGACTCGGGAATATCCCGAGTCGGCGCCGGCAAAATTCCGGGTCTGATCCGGATAGGAACTTTGGCCCTGATTCAGAGCCGGACGCTCTGACCTGAGCGCTCGCTCTGAATCAGGGCCCACCTCCATTAATATGGAGCGTCCTCCTGGACGCTCGTATAGCTGTGGGTCACCACCCACAGCATATACGAGCGTGCAGGATGATGGTCGCGATGGTCTTGGCCATCGCGACCATCGAAACTGCGAGCAAAAGCCTGCGGTTGGGTTTTTCAACCGCAAGGCCAGGAGTGATTTTGCCTCTATCAGAGCCAAAATCAGTCCCACTGACATCACTAGTGATGTCAGTGGGGCCGGCTTCAGACGGTAGGCGTTCCCTTGGGAACGCCTACGTCTGGCAGGCACGCCCACCAAAGGGGGTCTCGCGCATGCGCACGACGGAGCTCCCTCCGTCGTGCGCATGCGCAGTGGGGACCATCGACCCACTTGCGAGTGGACAGCCGCTCGCGAATGGGTCTGAATGAGGGCCCTTGTTCCAACTCCGGGTCAGACCCGGAATTTAGGTGGAAAAGGGTTATAATTAAGTAATATGTGCCGCCTCTCATTTTTGCCACAACTGTGTGTGTGTGTGTGTGTGTGTGTGTGTGTATATATATGTATGTATGTATGTATGTATGTGTATGTGTGTATATATATATATATATATATAATATATATATACCGTATTTGTATATACTATTTGTCCACTTGTAATACCACATCTATCCAGTAATCTCCTCGTTATTAGACTACATTTGGTGAATATGCATAGCTCTTATGTCATTTTTATAAGATACTTCCTTGGTATCATGTACCTAGAAGATATTAGATTTGTGCTATGATTACCACTAGATATATATAAGAAGATTGTCAATGTAACTATTCGGAACTATTTAAAGTTTTGCTTATAATATGTTAAACACTCATTAACTAGCAAACTTCTATAATTGCACTATCATTGTTCATAGCAAGATATTATAGAGCATATGTATTCTATATCCACACTCATGAACTGGCAAAATAATATACTCGCAGCATTACTGTTCTTAGTTAAATGAGAACTTTATATCTGTATGTTAATATGTAATCTAAATAGTAACTTTTCACTAATTTGATCGTAAGATCACACTGTGCAATTGCCTTATCTATTCTGCAATGTCACTAATTCCGTGTATGCTGTCTGTATACAATGTAGCTATACAACAGAATATCTGTAAAGTGCAATCCCATTCAGATTAATAGGTGCTTCTATATAGTAATTGTACTGCTGGGTGTTGCTATAATGTTATCTCAAAGTGCACTAATAAAGACTCTTCTAATTTTCCCAACAAAATTGCATTTTCTTTATAAGATTTGTGGGATTGTAGCAATATTCCTCATGTATTTATATCAATGTGGTATCACGCATCTCTATGCACTTATTTTTTTATTCTACACCCAGCATATAACCAAGTCTCGTGAACTCCTCTGAAGCTGTCCGTTAAACAGCATACATTTGTAACATTATTCTGTCATGCTATCTATACAATAAGATTAAATTTCCTTGTTCCTGACAATGTTACATCTTAATTGATATTGTATGCTTTAGATATAAAGTTGAGGCTAGGAATCGGAGTATAATCACTCTGCTCGATGTTGCTCTAATGCCCTCCCTGCGTGTAATAGTTAATATGTGTACAACATCTGACAAAATCTCATAATGTCCTCTGAAGCTACTGATTAGAAAACATATATATGTAACCTTTATGGTGGTATAAAATACCGACAGTCAGGATACTGGCGGTCAGAATCCCGACGCCGGGATCCCGACAGGTTTAGCATACCGACACTTGTTGGTCGGTATGCTAGCCCTCTCCCTACCCTAACCCTCCCTCTTTGGTGCCTAGCCCTATCCCCTCCCCCCTTGTGTCTGAACCTAATCTCCCCCGCACCCTAAACCTTACCCTCACCCCAACACCTTTACTCACCTTCGGCAGCCGGGATGCCGACCAGCGTCTGTATTCTGGCGCCAGTATTGCAAGCGTCTACATCCCGACCGCCGGGATTTTTGTACCTGCAGCTCTGCAGCATTTAGGCTACCTTGAGTCTGCTCAGCTTATGGCACCAGTCGATATCTGGCCAGGCTGGAGCAGGAGACTGGTACTAGCTGCCTCAAGTGACCCAGAGGAGGAGGGTGCAGGTGCTGCTGGTGGTCCAGCGGCATGACCGGAGTGGTGCAAGCCTGATAGCTACAATGGACATGTGCAGATAGCAGCACCAAGTAATTAATTGCACTCTCTGCAAGCAGTGCTTACAGATAATGGCAGCAGGATGTTCATCTGGACCAGGCCCCTCTGCCTGAGCGGGGAGTAGCTGTATCCATATCAATGGTGGCTCATTTCCCATTGTACCAAAAGGGTCAGAATAGTGGGAGGATGTACTCAGGACCTAACCTTATCCACTTAACTGGCTAATATTTTTTTTTTCCAAAGACCGATCAGAAATATACTTATTTTTTTATTGTTATGATTGAATTAAGTCAAGAACATCTATTTAAAACTTATCCAACACGATTTTATTATATATTTAACGCATAACATTAATATAGATTTATAAATTATTGGGACATTGCAAATGTACTTTTTGGGTATACCTGGAGTGCTGAGAGCATTTAATCGGCAGCTGCTACTCGCTGGGTAAGGTGTACTGCAGTGCTGCCCTATCAGCAGTGCCCCATCATGGGTGCTCGGTTGGCCTTCGTAAGTGGCGCAGCATGACGCTTCTGCAGAGCAGTTGTGTAGAGCAGCTACATGGTGCTCTGTTCATACATCACCAATTTTTACAGATTTCATGACTTTGCAACCAAGGATGTTTCTTTTGTACGGAAAGTATTGCGTTTAGCTAAGTCTAAGTGTACCCTCCTGTAGGGGTAACTTTGGTTAGTCCCCAGAGTCAACAGTGTCCCCCCCAGATGGAGAAAACTAAAATTTTTGGTGCTTACCGTTAAATCTCTGGTGTGACTTCTGTCCTTATTCTTATTCACCAAAAGGCTTGAGGCTTTTTAGGTTTTTTAAACTTCGGAAGGGGGTGGAGGGGAGGAGTTTTTCGTACTAGAAAAAAGTTTAGCAGTTAAGTGCGAGCTACTGAACTCTCACTAATTCCCATGGTCAAGCAGTGTCCCTTTAATGGTAAGCACAAAAATTCTTATTGTCTGTTTTCCATGTATTTGACTTCTAGTAATTAAATGTGACATTAATCTTTTTAATATTCTTTTTCATTTTAGGAGAGAAGTCATAAATCATATCGTCCTCTTACAGTCCTGACATTTCGCTTGAACTATATGTTCAGTGAATTAAATGCAGTCTCTTATCACCTTCTAAACCTGCTCCTACATGCTGTGGTGTGCATGATTTTTCTAAAAGTCTGTAAACTTTTTCTGGACAACCAAACCAGTCTGATTGCAGCGTTGCTATTTGCTGTCCATCCAATACATACTGAAGCTGTAAGTATGTTTTATAAGCAAATGCTGGGACCGCTTTGCTAACATTACTTATTATGCTTTATAATGCTAACATTTTAAAGAACACTGTATAATCTGAATATGTATGCACATGCGTCAATTATGTAACTTTAAGATTATTATTTTGTTTGTTTGCTTTTTTTACCCTATGCAGGAAACTAAATATCTTGTTCACACTAGCATGCGAGAGGAGTGTTTATATGTATACAGACACACATATACTATATATGTATATATACAGAATATTCACTGGTAGGCATCCTTTGGATTTTGTTCATTTTAGTTGGATCACATTGTGGTACTTATTCAAGTTTGTCTGCCGTTCCAGACCCACGGAAGTTCACTAAGCGTTGTAAAGAATAGCCACATGTGGGTTTCAGGTTAGATGCTCCATTTCCATGCAGTTTTGGACATTTCTTGTTTTTATGGTTTTATTGGTGGTCTTCCATATATAGAGAACAACGCGCAAATGTTGTTGTAAAAAAAAAAAAAGGGTTGTATATTTGTTCATCCAAAGACCAAATCATATACATTAGGATTTAACTATACTTTTAAAAAAATAAATGAGGTTTGTTATAGTCTGATAGGAGTTGCTTAGGCTCTGGCTTATGTAGAGTAGATAACAAAATATATGTAACAACCTGAACTGCGTTTTTCTATAGACAAGAGGACTATGGCTAAAATGTTTAACAACCAATTGAAGAAGGGACTTTGACAATCTTATGTATAATATTATCACTGAGCAGTATGTGTGTATATATATATGTGTGTGATTATATATATATATATATATATATATATATATAATTTTTTTTTTTTTTTTTTCCTCCCCACTTTG
The DNA here is from genome assembly GCA_031769625.1 of Taudactylus pleione. Classification (NCBI taxonomy): domain Eukaryota; kingdom Metazoa; phylum Chordata; class Amphibia; order Anura; family Myobatrachidae; genus Taudactylus; species Taudactylus pleione. The sequence continues at coordinate 12,956,491 of JAUIMM010000039.1, forward strand.
TCTAGTTTGTTTTTTTTTTAATTAAAGCTCACCCATACCTACATATCTACAATAGTCTTCTAATTTACAATTGAATTCTAGTTTGTTACCTAAAATATAGTGCCAGAATTTGTTACCTCTTACGTTCATGAAATGGAAAGTGCCAGGTGTTCTTGTTGCAACAGGTACTAGTAGACATATAGTACAGCTGTAAAATCCTCGCTTTCCTAAATACTAAACATACAATGGGAAACAAACAAGATGTAATACTTGAATACAGATCTGAATTAAAATAAACACAATGATCTAGTAAAACTGAGACTAGATTTACAGTATATAATATACAGTGTGTTTATGGTTAAATGAGGAACACCAAGCATATGGATACAATGGTTTTATGTAATAATGAAATATTCCAGTATGTTCTTTGTCATGTATAGACGCTGGGCTGCTCAGGTTGCTTAGAATTATGACTGCCAGAGAAGACCACAGTGACTTTGAAAGAGATTTGATTGTTGGGGTGCCCGCAAAACGGCTAACTTGCTAATGTTTTCCAAACATTGGAGTATTGGGTGACATAAGCATGAATCTTGGAGGAAAAAACAGCAAAGTACAAAAGTGGCTAGAGACAAGTACTCCAGTAAATTCATTGCAAAGACAACTAGGTGACTTACAGTAAATGTCAACCTGTTGTGATAGCATCAGGTTATTTTCCACTGACACTTGATGCTAACTTAACAGTGCTCATCAGACTGGTTGCAATGCACAAACCACCCATCAAACTTGGCAGTACATATTTATAAGTTCAGTGGTAAATGGATTACTGAACAGTGGAGGAACATGTGATCACATGAATCCTCCTTCATATGCTCTATAAACTGACAAATGCACATGTGGTGCAAACCTAAAGACCTCTACACCCCTGACAGTTTAATTACAAAAATGAAGTGTTATGGTGGTTCTTTTATCGTGACAGTAATGGTTTTCTGGCATAATTTGAATAAGTGATTCACTTAGAAGTCAAGACCAATAATAATTGCTGTTGAATGGTGCCAAATTGTTGTTCTGTTTTGTTGTATTTCCTACCTGATGGGAGTAAGGTCTTCCATAATGCAAAACAAAAATTATAAAATCCTCCTTCCAAAGAGCATATGTGGTCACTCTGGCTGCTGAGCATAATCATTAACATAATACATAGGTTATGAACTTCTCAGTCCCCAGATTGTTATGGGATATTCTGGAACAGCGCTTAAGACACCGTTCTCCATCATCAGCCGGTCATCAGTGTTTGGAATACACAACTTCAGAAAGTAGTTTACTTCGAGTCATGGCACATACTGTATGGCATAAGGATGTCCCATTGTTTTAAGAGAATTGTATATAAAGGATTACTTCCTTTTGGTAGCAGCAGCTACCACCACAGATGACCATTGACTGATAACCAGCAACATACGCTCAAAGAGAGAGAACGCTACTGCTGTGACGCACTGATGGCATAAATACAAGTGTAAACAATTGTTTTGCTGTTATGGAGTTTAAAAGCTGTTAAATGAAATTGAAATAGAAAAAGTAGTGCAATTACATTTACGGCACCTACACACACACACTAGACCAGTGGTTCCCAAACTGAGTGCAGCAGGACACTCTCAGGGGTGCCTCAGGTTGGTCTTGCAGCACCAAATCAAATTATTTATGGTCAATGTAAGAGACAAAAACATAAAATATGTGGACAAGCAGGAGCACAACCCTGTCCACCACCACATAACTGACTCTTAAGGATGACAGGTAAGCACCATTTACTTCATCAATTTTTTTCTGAATTTCCCAATAACAAACTTTTTGGCTTAGGGGTGCCATGAATAAAAATATTAATACTCCTAGGGTGCTGTGATTCAAGAAAGTTTGGGAACCACTGCACTAGACGATATTTTGAATGATTGGCCGATTTCGACGCATCGGAACGACAAATCGTTCAAAACGCCCAGTGTGTACACACTATGGGCCTGATTCAGAGCCGGACGCTCTGACCAGAGCGCTCGCTCTGAATCAGGGCCCTCCTACCTAAAAATGGAGGGGCCTCCTGGCCGCTCGCATAGCTGTGGGTGACCACCAACAGCTTATGTGAGCGGCCAAAATGATGGTCTTGACCATCGCGACCATCGGGCTTGCGACGAGACCCTGCGGTAGGGTCTCGCTGCCGCAAGCCCAGGAGTGCTTTTGGCTCTATTAGAGCCAAAAGCACTCCCACTGACATCACTTGTGATGTCAGTGGGGCCGGCTCCAGACGGAAGGCGTTCCCACGGGATCGCCTCTGTCTGGGCTGCAACGCCCACCAAAGGGGGCGTGCTGTCAGTCACCATCGACAGCACGCCCCCTTTGGTGCGAGACCGATAACGACAGCTTGGCTGTCGCTATGCGGGTCTCGCGCATGTGCACGACGGAGCTCCCTCCGTTGTGCGCATGTGCATTAGGGCACCATCGACCCGCTTGCGAGAGCTCAGCGCTCGCGAACGGGTCTGAATTAGGCCCAATGCGCGCTCCCACGGCGTCGTTCGTTGCATCTTCAGATCTTTTGTACAATGCTGGAAGATTTGTCTATCTCGTTATCGATTCCCCCTCAGATTGTGCAGTGTGTACGCTCTTCCAAACGACCAGGCGATATGGTTACATTATATAGTTAACCACCAAATGACACATGATATGTTGTTTGTTAGATTGCACAGTGTGTACGCACTAGATCGTTTCCCGGGAGTTCAGTGGGAATCGTTGATGACATTGCATTGTTTGCAAGTCGTCTAATGTGTACCTAGCCATACACTAATAACATCTGATCATGGGATCATTTTGGAAAACACTTCTGTGTTTTTTTTTTTTTTTTTTTTTTATTATGAACTCCTCTTTCATGGGTATTAAACATTTACCCTTCTCTTGCTGGAATATTTAGATCAACATAAGTTCTGCAATTATGTGATTTGATATTTCGGCTACCCACTGTGTCCTCCAGCCCGGCGCCGCAGGGGTGCTCCAAGCCGGACGCCGGCTGAGATTTTATTACCAGACGTCATGACGTCTCTCCCATAGTTCCCGTGACCAGCCGGGCGGACCGGACGGTGGTGGATGTAGGAGCGGGGTGTAAGGTTAGTATTGTTTAGGTTTTTTTTACCATATGGGCACTACTACAGGGGCATTACCATATGGGCACTACTACAGGGGCATTATTATAGTTGCACTGCTGAAGGGGGCATTACTATAGGGGCACTGCTGCAGGGGGCATTACTATGGAGCAATTACCAGGGGGGGCGCTCAATTACAGTCTTGCCCCGGGTGTCAAAAATCCTAGTTTCGGCCCTAGTACAGGTATTCCTGAATAGAAAATGGAATAATCGGATATATGTTGTCCTTTACACTTGAAATCAAAAAGAAGTTGGTTGAACTGATCTAGAGAACTCCCACAACCTAGACCCCAAGTTAATTAAGGGGCCTATGTATCCAAGGTGGGAGAGAGAGAAAATTGTAACAAATAAATCGCCAACCAATCAGCTCCTAACTATAATTTTTAAAACACAGCCTGCAAAATGTAAATTGGAAGCTGATTGGTTAGTACTTTATCTTTCACAAGTTTATCTCTCTCCCAGCTTTGATACATGGGCCCCTAAGTGTATTGCCAAAGTTTGGCACACCTTCATGTGAACTGATTACAATATGTGACTAATTACACATCATTCTTGAGCCAAAATTGCTTGAATCGATTGTGGGAATTGCACTAGGAGTAGCCACAGTGGCGTAAGTTCATCCCAGACGCCCGGAGGCAAGTTATAATTTGGTGCCCCCCCTAAAAAAAGGAAAAAAAAAATCTATATATATATATATATATATATATATATATATATATATATATATATATAATCTCTATCTATCTATCTTTCTATCTATCTCATAGTATATGGTTATGGTAGCTTCTCAGGTGCCGGGAAGAGGTGCAATGTATTGGGCGACCGTGACGGTACACTCCGGGTACAAATTTACAGTCCTAAGTGGGATGAATATATTGTGGGCAATGGAGGAGGTGCCCCTTCAGTGCTGGCGCCCGGCAGCAGGCGCCTCCATTGTCTCCCAAAGTTCCGCACCTGAGTAGTCAACAATTTCAGATAGGACTTGGTACATTCCAGAGTAAATGGAAGCAATAAAATTTCACTCTTACCTAAACCCTAGAAGAATTTTAGATTAGCACAGGGTGTGGTATCACTTAAGGTGCATACACACACGATTTTTTGAACGATTATCGTTAAACGATAATCGTTTGTAAAAATCGTTCACTTTCTGAGTCAAACGATGAACGATTTTCGTTCATGCGCGTTCACGTTTGTAGTTTGTAGTTCAGTCAGACTTGTCAACTCAACGATTTTCATTAAGTTAATATGCAAAAATCGTTTGTAGTTCATAAAAATCGTTCATTACATTTAAATGAACATAGTAAATGAACAACTTTAGTAAACTATTTTAGTTCATTTTTTTCAAGGTAGAAAATCGTTTACTAAAATCATTCATTAACTAAATTGTTGTGTGTGTATGCACCTTTAAGCACCATGAAAGTGGTCAGAAATTGTGTTCTAAGAGAAAGAAACTGGGATTAAGGAGCGTGCACAGCTTTTTTTTATTACTTTATTTAATTTCTTGTACGGTTTTATCCTATTTAATTATTTTTTTTGTGCTGCTGCTTTCCTCCCCAGTAATGGAAATTCAAAAAATATATGTAAATAATTTTGTTTTTTGTTTTTGTTCCATCAATATATTTTTTTTTTTTCTGTGAATAAACTTCTAAACAGTAAGTCAATGTGTCACCATTTCCCAATTGGGTAATAAGGAAGGAAAGAAGAAGTGTATTAGGCTCATCTCAGAATATATTGATAACAGGAGAAGGTGGGAAAACTGAAGAAGTTCAAAATTAAGTTCATGTTTTCCAGGTCTCCTCACAGAATCGCAAGTGAAATAAATAGCTCCACCTGTGGCACTTTTAAAATGTGTCAGTGAGTAATGAATACACCTGTGCACCTGCTGGGTGACCTGGAAAATGTGAACTGTGTGGGTTCCTGAGGACCAAGTTTGAGAACCACTGTAGATGCATACCAAAAAACAAACAACATAAAACTTTGGTTAGTGAGGTATGTAAGGCCATACTGTTCAAGCAAAATATAGGATTTAGAGCAGTGTTTCCCAACTACAGTTTTCAAGGACCTGAAAGGGTAATGATTTCTTTAATTGTGGATAGTGGAGCAATAGCTATATCTGGTTGGTTCTTAAATTACCCCATTAGTTCCCATAGACAAAAGTCCTGAAAACATAACCTGTCAAAAAATGTTGCCTCAGTGTGAAGAAAGTATAGCTTACCTTGCTGTGTGAACCTGTTGTTTTTTATTTATTAGTTTTGGGTGGAGGGGAGCATATATAACAAAAAATGGAGCACTCACCGGATATTCTTGAAAAAATAGAATTTAATTCATGTGAATAATACCACAAGTTGGGCTTAAGGAAGAATGTCTCAACATTTCGGTCCGTATAGGACCATCTTCAGGCGGCACAACCACACATCAATTTGCATCAGGGACCGAAACGTTGAGACATTCTTCCTTAAGCCCAACTTGTGGTATGATTCACATGGATTAAATTCTATTTTTTCAAGAATATCCAGTAAGTGCTCCACTGGCACAATAAAGTATACTTGGCACCAAGCTCCACCCAGTTAAAACTAACCACTGGAGATCAAATTGTAAATTAATTTTGCTGTCATGCAAATATCAGTGCAATACCGAAGAATACATCTTTTGATTCTGCATCTTATTCCATTATGACTAAAAGCTATACTATATGGAATTGTGTTTTATCTGCAGTGTGCATACTGAATTGCCGGTGTACTAAATATTAACATCCTTTTCACTTTGATGGCATCATTGACAGATTCCTAATACCAAATAATTGCCACTATATTAGACCCATAAACAGGTGAGGTTGTGGGCATAAATAGTGAAAATCACTAATTGGAACAATACTCCGCTTACCAAAATTTCTATTATTATGTTGCAGAGAGGCAATGCCAATCTCTTTACCAGAGTACATCCTTAGTAGAGAGCTACAGCAAATTCAAGTATACACATGCAATGCAATGTAGGTACAGTAAAGACCCCCCAACATGACCCCTTCTATCGGGTACAAAATACTCCTGGTCTTCCCACCTAACTTATGATTACAGTCACCTGTGTTGAACTAGTAAATTAATGAGAGGGGTGTTTTAACACAGGTAACTGTAATCATAAATTAAGCGGGAAGTCCAGGAGCAGAACATTTTGTACCTGATCGGAGGGGTCATGTTGAAAAGGGTCTGTAGTAATGTTATGACATTGTTATGAATCCTACAACAGCACTTGATAAATTATTGAAACCAGAACACTGACATCGCCTAAATCCACCTTTCTCACAAAGCTTTATGTGGTACCGATACTCTAATACTGCTAGGACATCAGGATGGATCATAAGAACGTAAGACTGATTAAGGGGTTGTAATACGACATCTAAAGGGTAAATAGTACTGCTGCAATTACTGCTAGTATAATGCAGTATTTTAATATTTAGATTAATAGTAAATTTCCTGATGGAAAAGGAATAAACAGGTCAGTATAACAACAGTATTGACACACTTATAGCAAAATAAAACTATTTGCACATAAATAGCTGTTTAGTATATGCAGTAAACTAAACATTGGAGAATGGTGAAGATAAACATACAACAAGAAACAAGAGAGATAAGGCAGAATACATAGTCAAAACAACTTGGTAAAAAAAACAAGCAAAGGTCAAAATGCAATAGCCAATCAATACAATCGTATCCTGGAGCAGGAAACCACAACTGAGGTGCAATCTATCACCGGCTATGAGATTGTATCATGATACCGACCACTTCTCTCTCCACTCCTCCCTCCCCAACTCTGTTTGTTTTGTCATTTGAAAACCAAGTATTCAGCTTAGGCATTTGAACCCTATGAGCAGATTTCCTTTCACCACTGTGGATAAACCCCAACAGATACATTAAACAAAGTTGTTTTTTGTTTGTTCGGCCATGTGAATTATGTTGTGTTTGTAGCCTAACCAGAATTTAATAAAATAATAATAAATTATTAGTCTGCATTCCCTAAGAGAGTAGTACCTGTGAAGTTGATGTGCATCATGGGTTAAATATATCTAAACTATGTACAGGTTGAGTCTCCCATATCCAAAATGCCTGGGACCAGAGGTATGTTGGATAATGGAATATTCCGTATTTTGGAATATCTGCATATCATAATGAAATATCTTGGGAATGGGACCCCAATATACACACAGAATGCATTTATGTATTATATACACCTTATACACACAGCCTGCAGGTAATTGTATAAACTATTTTCAATAATTTTGTGGCTCAAGCAAAGTTTGTGTACAGAAATTAAATTAATTTATGTTTTATATACACCTTATACACACAGCCTGAAGGTAATTTTATACAATATTTTTAATAATTTGTGCCTTAGACAAAGTTTGTGTACATTGAACCATGAAAAATCAAAGGTTTCATTATCTCAGTCATGCCAAAATTACTCCTTATTTCGGAATATTTGGATATGGGAGACTCAAGCTGTACTGTTAGTCCTGTAACTTTGAGAGGATGCAACAGAAGGGGTTAGTTAAGTTATGGCATCTTAACTGAGCCATGAGGGAGAGGCTTTCTTCTCCAGAATGAGGGATTCGCAATGATCTAAATAGATGCCTGTTCCATGGGGCATACATCTTCTACCTGTTCCGTAGTAATTCTTCTGCACGTCCTCAAAAGGATTCTTGAGCATTGCAGTGCTCCAGGCAGAACTAGCTTAACCCTAATGATTTTGGTACAGGAACTTTCATGTAAGGCGCCCAGCATGACATCTGTCTTTTAGACTTGATCGCTTAAGGGAGAGCTCTGTTTGCCATGCTGTGGCGTGACTGTAGCGCAGAGCGTCTTTTCATGCCACTTTTTACCTTCAAATGGGTCTTATTCGCACAGTGATGTGAATAGGACGCACAATCCACTTCTGTTGATTAAAATGATATGCAGCATATCTGCGGTTGTATCTTCCTGCGAAATGCTACGTTAGAGTGTCAGCGGCTGTAACACTGTAACGTAGCGTTTCTTATGTAGATACAGATAAAGAAATGCTGCAATATGGGGTGAAATGATCACTCAAAACCATTAAGTAGCAATGAGAAAGAACACTGGCTTCTGAGGAAGTAACATCTATACCATGCCAGGAAAATGCACACCACAACATTATAGAACCACCATAACACACAACTTTTGTATGTAACACTCAGGGCTGCAAAGATACTTATGTTGGCATCACATGTCCACTCTTGTTTGTCTAAAATATGGTAAATGATGATTCATCTCTTTAAATGAGCTTACTCCATTGGTTTTGCTCTTTACAACAGGTTACTTGCAAACATGCGGTGCCAGATGCAATTAATGCTGCAACAGAACTGCTATCCTGCTTCTCAGAATATTTGTTTCTGAAAATTACAGGCTATTGATCTGTTGTTGTTGCTTGTTTCTGACTTATGTGGGCCATACATCTACAGCACCATTCCCTGTTCTGCTGACTGCAATCCGTAGGCAGATCTGGGAAAAACCGCATGTTAAAAATGGCAGACCTCAATCAAGGGTGTGTGTGTGTGTGTGTAAAATATATATATATATGTGTAAAATATATATATATATGTGTATATTATAAAATACACACTGTATGTGTATATAAACACTAGACATCAGTGGTTGCATGCTGACAGCAAATAGATCAACAAGATTTTATTGACTTCAGTACTTTGTAGGTCCACCACGTGCAGAGAATACTGCAGACACTCTTCTTTGCAAACTGCCCACAATTTCCTGGACAACAGCTGGCGGTATGTTTTGCCATTCTATCTTAAGTGCAGTGACCAACTGTGACACTGAAGAAGGTAGAGTCTGCCTAGAATGCACCTGTAACTCCAAATCTTCCCAGAGGTTGTCAATGGGGTTAAGATGTTTACTCTGAGCTGGCCAATCCATCCGGGTTACCGAATATTCAGTATACCAGTCTAGCGTTGCCCAGGAAACATGATGGGTGGCATTGTTGTCCTGGTAAAAACAGAGCTGCGAGTGCATGCGCCTCCCTATGAAGTGTTCTTGTGGAAACTGCCACAGTGGCCATTTCATTCGGAACTTGTGTGCAGTGGTATACATTTCGCTTGCTCGTGGGGTGTCCAATCATTTTGTCTACAGTGTGTGTATGTATGTGTGTAAATGTGTGTGTGTATGTATGTATGTATATATATATATATAATGTGCCTTGCAAAAATATTAACCCCCCCCACCCCCTTTGCATTTTTCATGTTTTGTTGCCTCACAACCTGGAATTAAAATGGATTGTTTGAAGGTATGCATCGTTTCATTCACAGAACATGCCTACACTTGTGAAGTTGTGTTTTTTTTTAGATTGTGAATCAAACAACATTTAGGACAACATAACAGAAAACTGCAGCGTGCATAACTATTCACCCCCCTAAAGTCAGTACTTTGTCGAGCCACCTTTTGTGGCAATTACAGCTGCAGATCGCTTTGGATAAGTCTCTATGAGCTTGCCACATCTTGCTCCTGGGATTTTTGCCCATTCCTCAAGGCAAAACTGCTCCAGCGCCTTCATGTTGGTTTCCGCTTGTGAACAGCAATCTTCAAGTCTGACCACAGATTCTCAATTAGAATGAGATCTTGGCTTTGACTAGGCCATTCCAACACATCTAAACCACTCGAGTGTTGCTTTAGCAGTATGCTTCGGGTCATTGTCGTGCTGGAAGGTGAACTTCCGTCCCAGTCTCAAATCACAGGCAGACTGAAACAGGTTTTGCTCAAGAATATCCCTGTATTTAGCACCATCCATCTTTCCCTCGACTCAAATCAGTTTCCCAGTCCCTGCTGCTGAAAAACATCCCCACAGCATGATGCTGCTACCACCATGTTTCACTGTGGGGATGGTATTTTTGTGTTGATGGGATGTGTTGGGTTTGCGCCAGACATAGCGTTTTCCTTGGTGGCCGAAAAGTTTAATTTTAGTCTCATCTGACCAGAGCACCTTCCTTCATACATTTGGGAGTCGCCCACATGCCTTTTGGCAAACTCAAATCGTGTCTTCTTATTTGTATCACTAAGTAATGGCTTTTTTCTGGCCACTCTTCCATAAAACCCAGCTCTATGGAGTGTATGGCTTATTGTGGTCACATGCACAGATACACCAGTCTCTGCTGTGGAACTCTCTGCAGCTCCTTCAGGGTTACCTTTGGTCTCTGTGCTGCCTCTCTGATTAATGCCCTCCTTGCCAGGTCTGTGAGTTTGGTGGGCGACCCTCTCTTGGCAGTTTGCTGTGGTACCATGTTCTTTCCATTTGATGATGATGGATTTGATGGTGCTGTGGGGGATCATCAAAGATTTGGATATTATATTTTTTTTTTTTTTTTTTTTTATAACCCAACCCAGAATTGTACTGCTCAACAACTTTGTCCCTGACTTGTTTGGAGAGCTCCTAGGTCTTCATGGTGTGATGCCTCTTGCAAAGTGGTGTTGCAGCCTCTGGACTTCATTTCACTAGTTATGTGACTTCTGAAGGTAATTTGCTGCACCCGAACTTTTGAGGGGCTTCATAGCAAAGGGGGCGATTACATATGCACATGCCAATTTTCAGAATCTTATTTATAAAGATTCTTTTTTATATATACTGTATATTTTTCTCATTTCACTTCACCAAATTAACTATTTTGTGCATATCCATCACCATAAAATTTCAGATGAATTAAATTAATTACAGGTTGTAATGTACCAAAAAAGGTAAAATGCCAAGGGGGTGAATACTTTCTCTATACCAATTCAAAAGTATAGAGAGAGAGAGCGATTATATTTAACTATATATCTTTATGTCTCTGTAGCAGTGGTTCGGCACTCTTCTGTCTCAACCAACTGCCCGGGTGCCAGTGAAAGCCATTAGTATTCATCCAGTGCATGTTACTGTAGGCAACTCACTTCACCGCACTCCAGGACTTTGCAAATAGAATTTATTATAATGCAACGTTTCGGGGTCTCTCACGCATAGGGTTCGGCACTCCCCACAACTTCAAAATAGCTTCCAGAGGTGCCCTCACTGAAAAGCCATAAAAATATACAAAGGTGTGCGGTACTATCAATAAATAACGTAGGTAACACAGCAGTGTACAACCAACGTTTCAGTACTTTATACGTACAATCTTTAGGATTACAAAAGCATTCACAAGTATCTTACCTTAAATACACATCACCCCCTGTGAAGACCGAGCCAAAAGCGGGACCGTGCACCCGACCAGCGTTCGTATCTGATTACGTGATTGCGCTAGCGTCATCGTCATTACAAAGTGCTCATCACCATGGACATTGGAACAATTCAATATACTACCTATAAATACACATATAGTACATATCACAGGCATTCAGTTGGTTGTTTGATGCGGCAGGATTCAGACGCACCTATGTAACGGGACTGCTCAAGCAGTCCTAAGATTTTATTTTCTGTTTTATTTTGCTCTTCCTCAAGGCTGTCCTTGAGGAAGAGCAAAATCGCTCGAAATGCATCTGCGTTCTGTGTGTAGCTCGCTACAATTCCAGGAATATGTCAATGTATGTGAGTGTCCAGCAAGGGTACATTCTGGATAACCCCTGCTGTATTAATACCTCAGGACACTCAGAACCACAGACTGGTATGCCTAACTGCTTGATTTAAAACAAAACATTCATTGTTTTTTGTTTTTTTTTGTTGTTTTTTTCACTGTGCTACATTCACAGAACATCTGCTTCATTTGAAGCTAGTTGTTGTTGTTGTTGTTATTATTACTATTGTTTGTTTATTTCTGTGTTATATACACAGAATATTTGCTTCATTTAAAGCTAATTATTATTGTTACCAATATTGTTCATTGTGTGGTATGTTTTTTATATCAATTTAAAGGAAGAAATAAATATTATTGTTTTTATACTTCACACTGCATAAGTTTTCTGTTAAGCGGCCAGATCACTATATGTTTTTTTTTGCATAGACCTCATGGCATCACGTCACAACCACAAGGTCCCCAGGTACGGGTCCAGGTACAGAGACCCATCAGCAGTCTTCATGAATGCACTGGCAGTAAGATTGAACTTCAAGCTGGCGTATCGCTTTCCTCCGAATTCCCTCCTCCCAAGGGTCTTCAGGAAATTGAAATAGGAAGGCGGACCAGTAATACTAGTGCCTCCTGCTTGGCCCAAACGCCATTGGTTCACCGATATACAGAATCTATCCCATAGACAGTCCGTATCTTCTTCCTCTATCACCGTATCTGTTAGCACAGGTCCCTGCCTGCATCTGGACTTACCTTGTCTGTCTTTTGAAGGCATGGCTCTTGAATCTTCCATCTTGAAAGCCAAAGGTTTCTCCAGCTCTGTGATTTAAATGATGCTTAGGGCACGAAGTCTTCCTCTGCCCGCATCTATTACAGGGTTTGGCATTCTTTCGGTCAATGGTGTTCCCACAGAATATATCACCCTAAGGTGTTTAGGGTTTCCCGGGTTCTGGCTTTTATCCAGGCTGGATTAGACCTTGGTCTCCGCCTGGCCACTTTTGAGAGTGCAGATTTCTGCACTGTCAGTTTGGTTCCAGAGAAAGATTGCATCTTTACCAGATATTAGAATTTTTTTTCAAGGTGTTCTTCGAGTTCAGCCTCCTTTTTGTCCCACCTGTAGCACCATGGGATTTGTCTTTGGTTCTCATGGGACTACAAGCTCTCCCATTTGAACCTCTGGACTCTGTAGACTTTAAATAGTTGAGAGCGAAAACACTCTTTCTTCTTACTATTTCTTCTGCACGCAGAGTCCCTGACTTGGCAGACCTCTCTTTTTGCGCCCCATTTTTTTTCACCAGGATAGAGCTATTCTTCGTACAAGGGAGTGTTACCTTCCTAAAGTAGTCTCCCGTAATCATGTGAATGAAGAAATGGTGGTTCCAGATTCTTCAGTCTTCAGATTTTTCTGTAGGTTTAAGCCTCCCTGGATGTAGTTTGTGCTCCCCGTATCTATGTGGAGCGTACAAACTCTGTTAGATAATCTGACACTTTTTTTGTATTATATGGATTTCACAAACGAGGTTGGCCAGCCAACAATCAAACTCTGGCTCGATGTTTATGTATGACGATCTCGCAGGTTTACACTAAAGCTGATCTCCCTGTCCCAAACACGGTGACTGCACATTCTACTCAGTCTGTGGAACCATCCTGGGCATTTCATCATGGTGCCTATGTTGAACAATTGTGCAAGGCAGCCATGTGGTCTTCTGTCCACACTTTACTTAGGTTTTACACCTTTTGATATTTTTGCCTCTCAGGATGCTTCCTATGGCTGACGAGTTCTTCTTCTCCTTTTCTGCTCCGGAACGTCCCCCACACTTAGGGGAACTGCTTTAGGACATCCCCATGGTATCCCTGTAGTTCCCTATGGACCCTGAAGAAGAAAATGAGTTATGGTAGACTTACCATTGATAACTTTTTCTTTGAGTTCCATAGGGTCCAAATGGCACTCACCCTGACACACGTCGCTTCTTTGGGTAGTTTTTTTTTTTTCCTGGTACGGTTTGTTCTTCTCCTCTTTCCTTGTCCTGCCTTGGGCATGTTTACAGAACTGAATGCCTGTGGCCGGGGACGGGGTATATGTGGAGTAGGACCAGGGGCATCCTGGGAGCTGAGAGATTAACTGTTTGGTGCCTGGATTACTCTAACCACATTATCCCCATGGTATTCCTGTGGACCTTATGGACCTCGAAGAAAAAGTTAATGGTAAGTCTGCCATAACGCTCTTATTTTCCGGCTTCTGATCCTGTGTATTTTGGATTGCATATATAAGTCATGATCTGTCTCCATTTCATACTGCAGAATGGAGGGTGAGAGTGTGGGACTTCTGGGCTGGAGCACTGTTGAAGAAAATGCCATCAGGGTTAGGAGGAGTAGGTAGGAGTGCAGATAGTATTTTTAGCAGTAAATGGTGTAGGTGCCTGGTGAAAAGGACAGGGTGACTCCGGCATCCTCATTGTCAGTGTGTTGATTTGTCACACACACTGACTGCTCACTCACATTGCAGTGCAACAAGCAGGCTACTGTTTGTGAGGGCGGGGGGGTTTTGCGAACCTGCACATTTGAATACCTCTGAAGTTTTTTCAAGTTATATTGAAATGTAAAAGTATTTTCTAATTGGGTTTAAAAATTATATTGTTTGTTTCCAAAAGTGTGGTTTCAGACGAGTGACGCAGCATATATTCCCTCATCTACACTCGAAAACAATTCTCACATTGGAGACCTGTTCCTTCTAGTGCTGAAAACAATTGTTTAGTGTAGTTTGTGTATGAAGAAAGAAATCCCTGAAAAAAAATGCAGAGTATGTTTTCCTTCTAGTGTAAGCGATGATGCGGGATGGTTTCTTTTATTCAAAATAAGTAAAACTGCTTGGTAAAGATTAGTTTGTTGTACATTCACTTGGTGTGGTGGCAGATAAGTTGAACACAGTGGCTTTACTGTGTCCTGGTGTCAATAATTAAACCAATCACAGATCAGTTGATAGAAGAGCAGGAGCAGAAACCCAGTTCTAGTCCCGCAGCTGCTGCCAGACCTAGTACGTCAACATCTACTAAAGGTGGTCAATTAAGGTGGTCCAATTAAGCTTCATTTTGAAAATGTTTACTTTAGTATAAAATGTAGCAGTCCTTTTTAAACAATTGATAACGAAAAAGAAGACAAAATATTACTTTGCTTATTAATCCTACTTGTGAAATATTTCCTTAAATTAAATCCTCATCAAACGGAATGCCTATTGCAAGTTTTCAGTGCTGAAACGGATTCACAGATAGTGAATCAATCAATGCTTTTACCTGGCTTCCACTAAATAGCACTCCACCTTCATTTACCTTTGCTGGCCTCTGATCTAGTTCTTTATTAATGAAAACATTCTAGATCATCGTATAGTTTATATTTAACCACCGTCCTGTCTGCTGCAGCAGGACCTCTGTTTCCTAGCTGTGCTATATTCTTTTTTTAAACTGTCATGTGTTTGTGCCGGTGCTCTGTTTCTTAGTTTAGCTAGTCTGCTCGCTGCAGCTTATAGCCGATAAGGGTGAAAACAATATTGTGAACTGTAAGGTGGTTAAAATTGACTGGAAATTAATGTTGAGGTTAATACTGTAGGAACAAAAACAGGCCCAAACTACATGATTTTAGCAGTTTTTATCAATTTTGAAGAAAAAAAAATCCATATCCAAAGCACTAGATGGTGGTGTTGGCAAAACCAAAACACGGGGGTCTATGCACATCTCTGATTATAAGACTAGAATATAAAATATTGTATATCTGTATAGAATGGTGGCACTGAGCGTTTCTTTGTGGAAATATTCTTTATTTAATGCTCCAACGTTTTGGGCCTCCGGCCGTTATCACGGTATCCTTGATAACGGGCAGAGGCCCGAAATGTTGGACCATAAAATAAAGAACATTTCCACGGAGACGCCGAGTGCCGCCAGACTATACTGTTACATGTTGGAACATGACTTCTAGGAGGGCACCAGTGCGAGTAAAAGCAATATAAACAGCTTGTGCCGGGAATTTGAGCCCACTCCCTTGGCTGAGAAGCAACCCCACACATGAATGGTCTCAGGATGCTTTACTGTTGGCATGACACAGGACATTGTGTCATTTTAAAAACTTTTGTGTATGTATGTGTGTGTATGTATGTGTGTGTGTGTATATTAGGGATGTGCAGGCTCGGTTCTACTCGGTTCCGTTCGGTTCTTTTTACCGAATCTTATTGGCTATCCAAAACTCGTGACAGCTGAAACCCAATAAGATCCGGTAAAAAGAACCGAACGGGACCGAGTAGAACCGAGCCTGCACATCCCCAGTGTATATATGTGTATGTGTATATATATATATATATATATATATATATATATATATATAATATATATATAATGAGACTATATAAATAATAATAAATATAATAGGGATCAATCTGAAGTATTTTGCCCAGTGCAGGAGCTGTCTGCTTTTTATACAATTTGCATCATTGTAAGTGTAATCATTTAAGATGATGGTTTACAGTTTTCCAAGCAGAGGTTTCCCCAAAGCTTTATCGGGTGTGGTAAGAGAGAGACAGTAATTAGTTAGACAATTTCTAGATAGATACCAGATGTTAGACAGGGAAAAAAGTTAGACACAAACGAAAGTCAGACACATTAAAGTTCGACACGGTCAAAAGTTCAACATGAAAATGGTCGACACAAAAGTGGTAGACAATTATTATTTTTTGTTTTTTAGCCCTACTCTTCACCCTAATCCTCCCTCCTGGTGCCTAACCCTAACCCTCCAGTAAGTGTCTAACCCTCCAGTAAGTGCCTAAACCTAACCCTAATCCTAAAAAAAAAAAGTCAACCATTTTTGTCAAACTTTTGTACTGGTCGAACTTTTTACATGTCTAACTTTAGTGTGTCTGACTTTTGTCTGTGTCGAACTTTTATCCTTGTCTAACTATTAACTGTCTAACATCTGGTGTCTATCTAGACATTGTCTAACTAATTACTGCCTGTCTTTAGTCCGGAACCCAGCTTTATCATGGAAGTGATTTCCCTTAATGATCAGGATTCTATGTAGTATTCTTACAATTAACCACAAGAGGGCACCTAGGGACTTATTGTTTCTGCAAACTGGTAGGAATAATAATAATTAAAAAAAATTGCTTCCTTTCAGTGGGTTTAGACATCGTATAAAATGTTTATTAAATCCTCTCACTTCCTGGTGATAACTAGTTTTGCCATAGAAGGAACACCCAGCTTCACAAGCTTCCAGCACCCATTGGGACTTCTCCTCCTAAAATTTTACGTGCTGTCCATCTGACAAAACAAATATTGCTTGAAAATATTTGTGATGGCTGGGACACTGCTAAATACAGGGATGCATAGTTAATTGGAATGAAAGGTTTTTGTTTTTTTTAATATGTAAGACATTTAACAACTGACATTTTCTATTCATTATGTTTTGAAACTAACTTGAGAAGCAAATAGACAACTATTTCTGCATCAGTTTGAGAGCTGCACACATTTATTAAGGACATGCATAATTATGAAACTGAAGTCTGAAATGTTGGACAAATCTGGTGAAACATCTGCAGAAAATTTATTTTATTTCGCAAAGCATGTGATGCATATAAATGAGGGTCTGACTTCGGTTACTTGGCAGGAACTTTGTAATTGGAAACAATAGGCTTTGCTTTCGTTGAGCTGGCACAGTACTTTTTCTTCCTTTTAAATTTCCTTAATTATTTTAGTAAATGGTAGCTACCAAAGACAATATTTCATTGTTTACTGGAAAAATGTAGCATGCTAAAATCACAATACATTAAAATCTAGACTGAAGTGCTGCAGTAACTCTTAAGGTTCACTCAACACTAGACATTTTTTTCAAGGATATGCAGAATGTAATTTACTGTTATTAATTTTAGCAAATCAAGAGTGATCTGGTAATTCGGTCGAAGCAATAATCTACCTGATCTTTGCCCATTGGACAAAACGATTGAGGACTGCATTGTGTTAGCCATCTGTAATCAGGCCCAGTTGTAGGCAATATTTAATACTAGGTACAGTTCATCTACTGCAATAGAGTTGGTTTGTGTTTACATTGCTATGATTAATATTTAAGCCAGTTACAGTAAATGAAGAACAATAATTTAGGTGACTGTTTTGATTATTTTTAATTACAATGTTTAGATTTTGATAGATCTGTTGAACTGGCTGTCATTGTTTTTGGATGTTGTAATGAGCTGTGTTTGTACAAAGGTAATGCTGCAGTACATATTGTCTTTGTAACAGTCTGTGAGACTTGTCTTTTCTGAGGCTGTCTCTTTATGTCCTTCCAGGTTACGGGAGTTGTTGGCAGAGCTGAACTTCTCTCTTCAATATTCCTGCTAGCTGCATTTCTATCGTATACCAAATCTAAGGGCCCAGACAATTCCATAGGTAAAATGGTACTTTATATTATGATGTGTCTTTAATTTCATTAACACACGCCCACAATTATTTTTTTTAAGTCAAATGCATCACAGTAAATGTACTATAGAACATCTGTTCTTAAAAAAAAAAAAAAAAAAAAATACTCTGCAGTCAAACCTCTATTTATTGTTTTCAGTGGACATCACTGCCTATTTATATTATAGCGCATTCGGCATGCATTAGAATTTGTGCTGGGGTTTTTTGTTTTGTTTCCAACATTTGCTTTTTGTAGCTGTTACAGCCTTCTGCCCTATGATTCTGTTGTTTAGCTGTGAAACATTTATTGTATACGTATCCCCAGTACACCCAAAGGCCCTTTAGATTGTCTGTCAGTCATAATTGCCAGCAACAGTGCCCAATGTAGTGCAGGAAGGGGACTAGTAAGGAGGACAATTTGCCGAAAGAGAATTAAAACTGTAAACAAACATACTGTTTGTTGCTGAAATTATATATTTATTAATGGGACCCAATTATTTGTTGAAAATTAACTAGGGAAAGCAGTCTGATTACAGACCATCTAATACAGGGGTGGGGAATCTTTTCGCGAGCCTGATTCAGGCCACGACCCCTCTGTATGGCGTCACACGGGGGTGGGGTCTCAACCGCTGGTGATTACAGCAATGCATGGAGCATCCTGTGACGTAACACGGGGGTGGGGTCTCAATCGCTGGTGATTACAGCAATGCATGGAGCATCCTGAGGATGCTCCAGGGAGCTGTAAGGGCCGTGGTGTGACAGTCTGAAGCGTCCTAAGGACGCTCCAGGCGGCACTGCTGCATAGATTCTGGCTGCAGGGTGCCATTCCAGGTACCATGCTAGCCAGATGAGGCTAGCAGAAAAATGCTCCAATGCCCAGATCAAATTATTCCACGGACCTTATACGGCCCACGGGCCTGAGGTTTCCCCATCCCTGATCTAATAGAAGGGAATGACAAGACATTATTGAGGTGTAGCATTTTCAAATAGTATTTTTATTATGAATATTACATAAAGGTTTATCAGAATCACTGACAATGAACAACTGACTTCATATGTGTGTTTACACAGCTTTTTTTTTTTTCTGGCACAAATTGTGAAACTCAATCATTTTTGTTTTTGTAGTATGGACTCCAATTGCTACTGCTGTGTTCCTTGTTGCGGTTGCAACTCTGTGTAAAGAGCAGGGAATTACTGTTGTTGGGATTTGTTGTGTCTATGAAGTCTTCATTGCTCAAGGGGTAAGATGGGTTGGTTTACATTTAAAAAGAACAGTCATTTGATAAACCGTATATTATAGAAACACTACTCCCACTATATTTTGTATTATTAAATGTAAAAAAAATCTGTGGGGGTCATTTGTTGTGATCATGCACATTGCAGATATACAGTATGTAATATTTTTTTCTGCAAGTCCAAGGTAATTTTGCAAGCTGTACCTGTGTTGCCCATGCCCTTTAAATGCACAATTTGTGTAATAACTGCCTGCCTGCCTGCTTGTTTCATTGGATGTCCTCCTCCTTGAAATCTTGAAAGCAAATTCACTAACGCACTTAAAAATAACTACTCTTCCTGTGACGTAATGGAACAAAACATCTGTCTCGTTAATGTTCCTTGCTTGTCCACTTAATCCTTTAATGACCATGCATTTCTGCATGTCCTTAGTCTGCAAATTGCTTCCCATTATCACTGTCTTGTGGTTTATCATTTGCCCTCTCTGGGGTGGGGGAGGGGGAGAGGGGACTGCTTGCTTACTCCTAGGGGACACAATTTTAATATTTGCATAATTAATTGCTTTTAGTGACCACTTACTCCAGGGTTGTGCATCTGTTTTTATTGATATATGCATTTTAAGTGTGTTTGGTCCAAAATCCACGGGCCCCTATTTGCTGCATTGAGAATTATGTCTCCATCTGTGTAATGTTGTTAATTTATCTTGCAAACTGATAAGGCAATTGTATCAGATGGACCATGATCGCCTGTCATTCTGTTATCTAGAGCAAATGAGGACCGCGCTCTGCTGACCATATCCCTTGTGCCCCATACCCAAATGATCTCATGCCAGTTATGATGAGTTCCTATTGTTCTCTATCTAATTGAAGGACAACCACCCCCCTTTTTCCCCTAAAATAATGCCACTGCCTGCTAGCTGTTTAAGAATATCTTGATATACATTGTGAGTGGTTAGTTATGATGGGGGCTACAGGGGAATTGTTCATACTCCATATCAATAGCCAGATGACCGGTGGGCAGAGCCTATGTGTATATAGCATTTTATGGGTTTATAGAATTGCTAAAGCCTTTCCATATGTGTAATGTTTTGTCTTTCTTGGATTTCAGTACACTTTACCTGTGCTGTGGGACACCTCTGTACAGATACTGTTAGGTAAAGGTAGCATTCCATATTCCCTGCTACAAACACTTCTTAAACTTGTTGTTTTGATGTTCAGCACATTGCTGCTTGTTGTGATCCGTGTACAAGTCATCCAGTCCCAGCTTCCAGTCTTCACCAGGTGAGATTACATTCCTAAATGGTAGTATTTTCCAATGATGTATCTATCTCACATAATATGTTCATCTCACTGTGATCATGTTATACTTAAGGAGCAGCACCCCCCCCACCTCGCCCCTGTAAACAGCCTGTTTTGGCAGCATTGTTAAAATATACTGGTTTTGTATCATTTATCGCATCTTTTTTTTTAATAAATAACATTTTTAAACATAAACCCCAAACTTAAGTAAGATTTTAAAGGAAACTTCAGTGTGAAAACATAACTATGCCATGAAGATTAAAAAAAAGGTAAAATCAAAATGTTCTTCACAAAACTATTTTGAAACCTCAACTGTAGGTTTCTGTGGGGCCATCCATAAGATATATCTATGGCGTTCTCATATCCAGTGCAACTTAACAGATCATCCTGTTCTAGAAAATAAGTTTTTTCGTAATGTAGCAGTTTTATTTATCTAGCTATTTTTTTTTTTCCTACAATAACACTAAGGTGCCTATCCACTAGAAGACAGGCAAAAGACTGCACGATAACGACATTGTAATCGTGCAGTCGTTTGTCAGTCTGTGATGTGCCTACACTGAACGAGCAGCAATCATCTGCAAACATGCTGAACCTGACGTTATCGTCAGGTTGACCAGCATGTTTGCACGATGATAGATGTCTAAAAGACCAATTTTTTTAAACAATCTGCAAACGATTTTCAAATGATTATCGAACGATATCGTTATCGCTCATTTTAATAGTCTAGTGGATAGGCACCTTTAGACTTACAAGTAAATTGCTGTTACATTTGTACTGCTGTTAGGAAATAAATGTCTTATGTTTATTTTTGGTTAGGTTTGATAACCCTGCTGCTGTCAGTTCAACACCTGCAAGACAATTGACATTTAATTACCTGCTTCCTGTGAATGCCTGGCTTCTCCTAAATCCGTCTGAACTGTGCTGTGATTGGACAATGGGAACTATTCCTTTGGTTGAAAGTTTCCTAGATATCAGGAACTTGGCTACATTGATATTTTTTTGTCTTCTTGGATATTTGGTTATATTCAGCATCCGATATCCAGGCGATTCATCCAAAACTGTGCTTATGGTAAGTTGCTTTACCGTTTAGTTTGAATCTAATATGAATATTATTATTGTAAAAAATATATGCTTCTAAAGCCGTAATGGTCAGGATTTTTTCTGTTTTGTTGGAATGAATGCCTCCTAATGCAGGAAATGCCTGTGTAGTACAGCACAGTAGTTGCACATAAGGTGATGCTGACCTGGATCTCCTAAAGGGCTACATATGACAAATTTTGAAACATCGTTGCTAGTAATGGGACACGTACTGTTGTTTCAAATGATTTGCCTAATAATAGATGATTAGGAAATAAGTAGTCCTTATTTTATACTTGTTTTCTTTTCTTATAATTTGGAAATTTATCTTTTAAGAGGGTACAGTGTAGTGCTGATCCCTAGGGCGACTAAAACAATATCATTTTACTTTTCCTGGTACACCAATGGTCAGGAGATACTGTGAAAATGGGGCTCTGTATGAAGATGGCTTGTACAAGATTATAGATCGGTGTATTCTTGTATAGGTGTGCACAAAATATTGGCGTTTAATAAAATGTTGGAATCTACTTGTATGTCAGAAGGCTATAAGAGACTCCACTGAAAACTAAATCAGCATGCTATGATCAGCTTGCAGGATTCAACATACTTAGTGTGCCAAATGATGCAGGTTTCTGTGTTTAGTGGTGTCCAGATATTATGCCATGGGCTCTCGGGTAATAAGTTGCGCCACAGTCTACCCATCTAATCTAAGATAGGCCAAGTACATAACGGCATGTTCCCATAATTGTGAGCACTCGCTAGAACAGGAAAAAGACTTGTTTATGCCTGGGAAAGTCCTGCTGTTTGTGATTGGACAGGTATAGACACTGTATATTGAGGAAGGGGTGTCGGCCCTGAAACGTTGACCTGTTGTACTAAATAAATCCCTCTGGTGAGGGTTCTTGTATTACAAGCCTCTGAGTGCCGCCTATAATTGTGGAACATATGAACTAGGGGTACTGGCCCCACGAGGAGGGCACCAGAGCAAGGTGGGCGATCAGCCCTGTGCTTAGGGTGCCGGAGGAGTGCTTGCATTTTATTTAGACATAAAATATATATATATTCTCTATATCTCTCTATCATTTTCTTTTTTTTTTTTTTCAGTATGTAACTTTGGTTACGCTTGCTCTGCATATCAGTATTTATGCAAACCCTATAAATCACTGGAGAATACCTGTTTTCAATAAATTTCTTTATATGGGCTGTCTGGTTTAAGCGTTCCACTAATATTGGGTTTCACTGTTGCTTGTTACCATTCCATTTTTCACAGGGGCTGTGCCTGATGGTGTTGCCTTTTATACCTGCATCAAACCTCTTCTTCCCTGTTGGGTTTGTAGTCGCAGAGAGAGTATTATACGTTCCAAGTATGGGATTCTGTGTGTTCGTTGCACATGGCTGGAAGAAATTATCAAGCAAAAGGTGGGAATGTACATAATGTGTTGTATTTGAAAACTGCAATCAGTGTAGTGTCTGAAAAAGATTAGACAAATTTGCTTGTCTTTTTGTATCTGACTGTGTTTTTTATTATTTGAAATGCTAGTAGTTTCTTAAATTTGTCCTGAAACTTGCATTCCCTGACATTGCTGTTCTGACAATTAAATATCCTGATATAACTTGTACTTTTATCTGGGGTTGAAACACCTGCATGTTCCCTTGTTCCTACATGACTTGTAACTCTTACAGCTTCTCACATGAAAAAGTACCTTTTTATGAATGTTTCGAGACTAACACACTTAACTCAGTGGAAGTATATTTAATTTAACTTGGATTTTTTTCAGAGCTGTTACCTGGTCCAAGTGAATGCTGTGGAATTAAACTATAATTGTTTTACTATTTTCCAGTTTCCTGATTAATTTTTAATTCCTAATGAATTTCATATAAGCAAGATTCTCTCCACTTTTACAATTTGACATAATGTATGTCATGTTTCTTCTGAAAACTAAAGTGCTAGTACGGAGTCTTAAGTAATACAATAAATCTACACATACATTACTTACCACATTGTATTATTTTATATTCTGTAAGTGTGTCAATGAATTAGTTCAAGATTCTATACAACGTTCTTATTTGCCCATATGTTGCAACTTTTCCCATGTTGGCTGGATAAAATGATGTTATGGTGCTGCATTAAAAGTTAATTCAACTATATATTTTAAAATAATCTGTTTTTAAAATAATTATAATATTAGAGACCTTTATATAATTGTAGAACGTTTTTAGTGTGTATTCTTAGGTGCAAACTGTAATTGTCTCTCTGTAATCATCATTCGTTTATTTTTAAAGCGCACAAGTTCAGCAGCAGGAAGCAGGCAAGGAAACAAACAAAAGAATAGACCTGAGCGTGCATGTCATGTGAAAGGTTGTGCATCAACACAGGACATATATAATTGTTTTATCTCCATATTTTATTTAGGACTTGCTACTTGTTTCTTCATTATTTCAATAGCTTTGGGGTTGCAAACATCAAGGAGCATGGCTGCTTCTTAGTAATGTCCTACATAGGTGTTACTACCAACTGTTTCCTGGGATCCGGACTATAGATAGACAGTAAAATTGCAAACAGTCTAGAATAGACACCAGATGTTAGACAGCCAAAAGGTCGACATGGTCAAAATGTCAACATGAAAATGGTCAATACACAAATGGTTGACACTTTTTTTTTTTTAGTTTGTTTTTTTAGGGTTAGGCACTTACCGGATGATTAGGGTTAGGCACTACCCCAACGGTTAGTTTTAGGCACGTACCCCAACGGTTCGGGTTAGTCACCAGGAGGTAGGGTTAGGGTAAGGCACTTACTGGAGGGTTAGGCAGTAGAAGTGTCAGTTAGGGTTAGGCACCAGGATGGAGGGTTAGGGTCAAGATTAGGGCTAGAAAAAAAGTGTTGATCATTTGTACATGTCAACCTACTATGTCGACCTTTAGTGTGCCGACCTTTTGTCCCTGTCGACCTATTGACTGTCTAACATCTGGTGTGTATCTAGACCTTGTTGACCTTTTTACTATCTTTTATGCCATAACCGTGTTTCCTCCGACACTAATCCCGAGAAGCACTGCAAATCAACTTAATGATGAATACAATATTAAGCAAGTGTGGGCTACAAAGAATCCTAATTTTTAAATGATTTATAAAAAACATTTAAGGCAAATACTTCTCTATGTTATAGCAAGATTTTAAGCATTCTTTATATCTATATATACTGTATATTTTTTAAGTAGAATTGCACTTTAAAGTAGACTTGGACATTAAACTTAAGAGGCTTTTACTGTGCAGTTGAGTAAGCAGCACTGGAGAAAGTTGAGACAGATATATGGATGTAGCTTGGGAGATGCTATTGACTTTTTTAGTTTTGGATGTGGCTTGCCAGGTTCTTGCCATTGATTTAAAAACAAACCTATCTGGTTTATATGCAATATAAAAAAATGTTAGATGTACTAAAGTGGGTTGTGTACATTTAGAATGTATAGAAAGTTATAAATATGAATATAATAGTTTAATTATACCAAATTAGAAACCCTGATACAGCAGTCTGTTGCATGACTGTTGATAATAACTTCAGTTTAATAAATTTGTTTTATGTGAATAAATTGCCGGTCACTGGGTGAAAAGGCCAAAGAGTATTCATTATAGCAGGGATGTTCTGTTTTGTCCAGGACAGATGTCTTCTATAGAGCAAGAAATTGAATTTGTGAAGTTTTGTATATAGTACTTTCTAATTCTAATTAATATAAATCAGTTATCTCAATGTAATTTAGTCTGAGGAGCAATATTACATCCTGTCTGTTTTGTATCATAAGTATATAGATAGCATAAACTAATTTCCTTTTTGTGATTAAAAATTAATAAGCCTGAATGGGGAACAGTAGTTTTAACAGTGTAGTTAACCACACCGAGAAGCAGCGTCTGTCTCACAAAGCACTCTGTTACATCATCTTTGGTATTTATTTTCATTAATACGTTTTGTTACTATATATATCCAGCTCTTCTGTTGTATATGCAAAGATATTTCTTTCAATATGCTTTATTAACCATGAACACATTTTTCAAAATTTTTGTGAATAGTATACAGGTATATGATCTATTTTCTTGAAGCCAATTATCCAGTAATTGCCGAAAAGTAGAAACCTAAAAGTAATATGTGCTGTAACTGAATGAATGATTTTATTATACACAGACATGATCACCAAGGGCTCATGGAAGACCTTGAGGTTCATGGAGCCATTTAGTAAGGATCCCAAAATATGTTTATAGTGTGAACTCACATTTAGCTTTTGTCCCAATATTTTAACTGCTGATATACTTATGGATACATGCTCTTCTGCTTGTGCTTGAGGTGATGTATAGTAAGCAAGCAGCAAAACGCACAGTAATACAGTGTTTGTTTATATGCACAATTTAAATGGTCCATTTTCTTCAAAACATATATCCATTAGCGCCTAAGGGTTTAAAGAATTGGAGGTGTTGCCAATAGCAAACAGTCAGATTCTACTTATTATTTATCTAGCATACAGGTGTCAAACTTGTGGCCCTCCAGCTGCAGTGGAACTACACATTCCAGCATGCACTGCTACAGTTTAGCTTTTAGGGCATGCTAAAACTGTGGCAAGGCATGCTGGGATATGTAATTCCACTGCAGCTGGAGGGCTGCATGTTTGACACCCCTAATCTAGCACTTTCTAGAAGATAATAGTTAGAATCGAATTGGTTGCTGTGGGCAACACCTCCACCTCTATAAACCTGCACTTTAGTATATATACCCCTAAGTGTATGACGTAAAGTTGAACACAATTTGGCATCAGATGCTCCTGCTTTATAAACACGGAAAGAAAGATGTGTGTTTTCGCCTGTATGCAGACTTGTAAAGGAGGCCATACAATGTGCAATTATTGGCCTAACCAAGCCAATAATTTTAAACTGTATGTCCGAGACCAAATGGCAATTATCGCTCAATCTTTCAGCATGCCTGAATAATGCAATAATTGCTTTTCGGATCTGACAGCAGATATATTCCCCATCGGACAGATTATCTAACAGTGTATGGCATTGTCAGATAATTGTTCTATCTGATGGTGCGTTATTTCTCAAGTTGTATGGCCAGTATAAGCATACAGTGCCTTACTAAAGTATTCACCCCCCTTTGCATTTTTCATGTTTTGTTGCCTCACAACCTGAATTAAAATGGATTGTTTGAAGGTGTGCATCATTTCATTCACAGAACATGCCTACTACTGTGAAGTTGTGTTTTTTTTTTTATATTGTGAATCAAACAACATTTAGGACAACATAACGGAAAACTTCAGCGTGCATAACTATTCACCCCCCTAAAGTCAGTACTTTTGTCGAGCCACCTTTTGCGGCAATTACAGCTGCAAGTCGCTTTGAATAAGTCTCTATGAGCTTGCCACATCTTGCCCTGGGATTTTTGCCCATTCTTCAAGGCAAAACTGCTCCAGCTCCTTCATGTTGGATGGTTTCCGTTTGTGAACAGCAATCTTCAAGTCTGACCACAGATTCTCAATTGGATTGAGATCTGGGCTTTGACTAGGCCATTCCAATACATCTAATTGTTTCCCCTTAAACCACTAGAGTGTTGCTTTAGCAGTATGCTTCGGGTCATTTTCCTGCTGGAAGGTGAACCTCCGTCCCAGTCTCAAATCACAGGCAGACTGAAACAGATTTTGCTAAAGAATATCCCTGTATTTAGCAACATCCATCTTTCCCTTGACTCGAATCAGTATCCCAGTCCCTGCTGCTGAAAAACATCCCCACAGCATGATGCTGCCACCACCATGTTTCACTGTGGGGATGGTGTTCTTGGGGTGATGGGATGTGTTGGGTTTGCCCCAGACATAGCATTTTCCTTGATGGCTGAAAAGTAAAATTTTAGTCTCATCTGACCAGAACACCTTCCTCCATACATTTGGGGAGTCGCCCACATGCCTTGGCAAACTCGAATCGTGTCTTCTTATTTTTATCACTAAGTAATGGCTTTTTTCTGACCACTCTTCCATAAAGCCCAGCTCTATGGAGTGTATGGCTTATTGTGGTCACATGCACAGATACACCAGTCTCTGCTGTGGAACTCTGCAGCTCCTTCAAGGTTACCTTTGGTCTCTATGCTGACTCTCTGATTAATGCCCTTCTTGCCCGGCCTGTGAGTTTTGATGGGCGGCCCTCTCTTGGCAGGTTTGTTGTGGTACCATGTTCTTTCCATTTGATGATGATGGATTTGATGGTGCATCGAGGTATCATCAAAGATTTGGATATTTTTTTTTTATAACCCAGCCCAGAATTGTACTTCTCAACAACTTTGTCCCTGACTTGTTTGGAGAGCTCTTTGGTCTTCATGGTGTGATGCCTCTTGCTTAGTGGTGTTGCAGCCTCTGTGGCCTTTCAGAAAAGGTGTGTTTATACTGACAGATCACGTGACACTTAGATTTCACACAGGTGGACTTAATTTCACTAATTATGTGACTTCTGAAGGTAATTGGTTGCACCAGAACTATTGATGGGCTTCATAGCAAAGAGGGTGATTACATATACACATGACAATTTTCAGAATTTTATTTAGAAAGATTCTTTTTTATATATATTTTTCTCATTTCACTTCACCAAATTAGATTATTTTGTGCAGATCCATCATATAAACCTCAGAGTAAAAAATAAAATAAATTACAGGTTGTAATGTAACAAAAAAAAGTAAAAAGCCAAGGGGGGTGAATACTTTTGCAAGGCACTGTATTTGTTGCTGGACTTCCACATGATTTCTGCCATCCTTATCAGAGCGCTCTTGTATCAGCCTAAACTTGGTGAGAAAAATGCACTTGGAAACATGCATATTTTCACTTACATCTAACTCTGCATAGCCCAAAGAGTCTTCTGTGCGCCCTTACTGAACTTTGCCTACATTAGAACATCCCATTTAGCTTACTTATTCGTATACCACTCAGCATTAAATGCAAGCTCCTCTCATCCTCACCACTCCTCCCTACATCATCAGCTTAGTTTCCTCGCAAACTCTCTCCCATCCCTCTTTCTGCTAATGATTGTCACCTCACCTCCTCTCTGATCACCACTTCCCGCACTCACATTCATGATTAATCCTTGGCTGGACCCCTCTCACATTCATGATTACTCCATTGGACCTTCCTGCAACCTTCAAGATTGTTCTTAAAACGGTCTGGGTATGGGATGCTGGAGCACGGGATCCCGGCAGTCAGAATCCCGACAGGGTTAGGCTACTGATACTTATCGGTCAGTATCCTAACCCTCCCTCCCCGGTTCTTAAACTTAACCCCAGTACTTACCATCAGGATGCCGGTGCCAGGATTCTGCTACAATATAGGTGATACTTTTAAGTTCACAGAGGGCAGAATTATTTGTAGCTGGTATTACCTTGTTCCCGGTCATCGCCACATTATAGTGGCTAAAAATTTTAATGATATGCAAACCTATAAACCAGATCTACACTCTTTTGCAGGCAGACAATGTTGCTTGATCCTCAATATTTAAAGTACTGGTGAACTTGTAACTAGTAGTTATATGTATTTGTACCTTCAAGCAATATAGTCTGGAACATTTAGAGACCTGGAAAACTAATTTGGGAAAGAATGAAACTTTCATTCAAACTCTTTCATGAATGTATTTGGCCATATGGTGAATCCCCCTTATAAAGAACACAGTTTCACAAGTCTCAAACAGACTAGGTTAAAATAACAAAAAACATCTTGGCATGCAGAATAGATAGACCATAGGTTGTCTGGCATGTTGTTCATGCTGTTGGGCCTCTGGTAAACTTTGTGGGCATAAAGGAATGTAATGTGCATGCCTATTCACCCAATGTGGTTGATATATTGATGGTGTTATTTGTATGTGAATACCATCTATTATTCTATGACTTTTTTTTTTCTATCTCAGTCATGACTTCAAAGATTAAAGGGAACTTTCAGACACTTGAATTATGCTGTAGAAATTGGAACCAAACCATATAAGAAGTCAATGTTTAGGGCTATGATTGTGTTTCAGATTACACAATTCCCCATAGATTTGTTTGATCCACACAACTATAACATAGCATGTCTTTATTAATTAACTGTCGTTGATTGTGTAACATTTTGACTTTCACAATATATTTCTATGATCTGTTTGTAATAACGGTTGCCCTTAGCATCAGAACACTGTTTCATGGCATAATGTTCATTCACAAATATGCATATATCTATTTGTCTGCTAAAGAAATACTGCTCGACACTTATTTTATACTATTTTTCCTCCCCTTGTTTCAGCAGCAGACTGAAAAAGCTGTCTTGGATATTTTTAGCTGTGGTGCTATTCACCAATGCCATGAAAACCTTCAGCAGGAACTGGGATTGGGAATCAGAATATACTTTGTTTATGTCTGCTTTGAAGGTAGTGCATTATTTCCCCTGACTGTTTTTAAATGGAGTTATACACAAAACATAAATAGGTTGTCGCATTGTAATTTAATACAGACTGCTGGCATTTAACTGTTCCTCTCTAGATTTCCATATGTTGATAGTCACAACAAGTAATAAAAGTTGTCTTTGCATGTAGATTATGTTCAAGTAACATGAAAATAATATTGAAAAATGTTACAGTTGCAAAATATGAATTTTTACAGTTATATAAATACTTGTGCATCCTATTCACATCGCTGTGCAAATAAGACGCTTTGGAAGGTAAAAAGTCGCACAAAAAGACGCTCAGCGCTACCGAAACACAGGGTGCTCACGCATTGTGTAACACGACTTGTAGTGCATGGAGGATAGATGTATTTGGACACATCTGTATAGAATATAGATGTGTGTGTATATATGTGTTTGTGTGAATATATATTTATATATAAAAATGTAAATGTCCTGACAAAGGCCAGACCAAAACCCTGGAACTAGAAACATGAAAATTGTGGAGTATATGCCTTCCATGATGTAGTCACACACTAAGAAGGGATTTATGGAAATTTTACTCCTAAGTGGGTGAAAAGTGCTAAACTGTTTCCTCCATCTGTGCAATGTCCTGACTGACTGACTCATCATGGCTGTAGCACAGTTCAATATTCATTTAAGGGAGCCACACCAACTGCTACCCCTAAATGCTGCCAAACATCACTGGCAGTTTGTGTGGCTCCCCTGTTTGAAAACTGAATTGCGCTGCAGCCACACCTCTGGAGCCACCACTAGCCGTATGATCCTGAAGTGGTTTGAGGCACAACTGCAAAGCTATAAAATTTGTTTCTTAATCATGCTATAGGGGACACAGGCTTAGACCGTAAATTTAGGCTGGAGTAGTGGCACCAACTAAATAAGCAGCCCAAGCTCCTCCCTGTCCCCAGGAAGGCCAGTTTAGTTTGGTGCCCTGCAGGAGTGGACCATGTTCCTAGAGACTGCTTTCATTTGATTAATTTTTGTATACTTTTGAGTGGGCAGCATTAAACGTTGTGTAGGACGCCGGCCGCAGCACTGGTGGGTGGGTCAGTGTCTTTAGCCAGTCCCCAGCACACACCAGGGCCCAGCAGCTGCATGCCGGGTGAGCAGGTAAGTTGCAGCGCCTGTCACAGCCGGAATGAGAGACCACCAGCAGTGCTAACAGTAGTCCGGCCTGTCCGCCTAGTGCCCCTGCTAGACCACCAGGGGGGGGGGGATGGGCATGGTAGTTGCCGATCAATGTTCTGGTGCTACGTGTAGTGTTTAGGGTTCTTTGCCTATCTCTGTCACTCCTCCAGCATCATCCTGTCCAGGTACAGTCCGACAATGCAGCCGTCGTCTACATTAACCATCAGGGCGACACTCGCAGTCGAGGCGCCATAAAGGAGGTGAGTCACATTCACAGCTGGGCAGAGTGTCATCTTCTGGCCCTGTCGGCGGTTTTCATTCCCGGGTTCCATAATTGGGAAGCAGACTACCTCAGCCGCCAGGATGTTTATGCTGGCAAATGTGCACTTCACCCAGATATCTTTCATCTGCTGGTTCTTCAATGGGGCTTGCCGAACATTGACTTGATGGCATCTCAGCACAACCACAAACTACTTGGCGGTCCGGTGGGTGTTCAATCTCATGTACATCTTCCTCCTAATATCACTGATTCTGCCGGTCCTCTTCAAGTTGAAGTTGGAGTCCGACATGGTTATCCTGGTAGCCCCTGAATGGCCACATCTAGCTTTGATATGCAGATCTCCTCTGTCTCTCCATTGACACTCCACTGAGTCTTCCTCTGCGGCCAAATCTTCTATGTCAGGGATTGTGCTTCCATCCGGATCTGGCTTATCTCTATTTGACAGGGTAGCTAGGGGTTCTCTTGGTTGGTCATTCGTAATAAGCGAAATGCCCGTAAGCCTTCCTCTGCAAGAATTTATCACCACATTTGGCGGACTTACTTCACTTGGTGCACTGCCAGGAATTTTAACTCAGGAGTGTTTCGTCTCTCTCTGGTTCCGTCCTTTTCTACATGGGGTCTAGATTTGTCCTCTACCTGAGACAGATTGCTCTGATGCCTGATGTACGGACTTTCCTTCAAGGAGTTCTCAACGTACAGCTCCCGTTTTTTCCTCCAGTGGCTCCATGGAACTTGTCTTTGGTGCTTCGGTCTCTTAAGTAATCGACCTTTTGACTATGTGCACATTCGTTGGCTTATGTGGAAGACAGACTTCCTAGTCGCTGTTGTGTCGGCCCAGCGAGTGTCAGACTTCAGCACATTGGACCTCATTCAGACCCGGTCGCAAGCGATGAGCACTCGCAACCGGGTCGATGTTTAGGCCCTGTGCACACGCAGCTGCCGCACTGCATGTGCGCAAGCCCTGGAGCGAGAGAGAAATTCTCTTGCTCCGGAGCTCACTACAAAAGGGGAGGCTGTCGATGTTGATCGACAGCTCGCCCCGTTTTGTAGGCATGGCGGGGGGCTGGTTTCACAAACGCCTGCCGTTTTGTCGGCAGCCGCACTGACAGCAGTGATGTCAGTGGGGAGCTTCCTGCTCGATCAGAGCAGGAAGCTCCCTGGGGCTTGCGGTCTTGACCATCAGCTACCTTGGGTCTTGACCATCGAGATCATCAACCTGGTCGGTCGCTAAAGCTGTAGGTGGTAACCCACAGCTTAGTTAGTGACCAGGAGGCCGCACTTGAAAAATCAAGAGGCCGCCCTCATTCAGAGTGAGCGCTCGCTTCATTCTGACCACCTCTGAATGAGGGCCATTGTCCCATCACTCCTCATTTCTGGTCTTTCACTTGAACTGGGTTCGTTCTTCTTCAGACTCCCTTGGGCTACCTTCCTAAGGTAGTTGCTCGGTTTCCCATCAACCAGGAAATCATGGTCCCTGCTTTTTATGCACCTAATTGTTCACCCGAGGAGGCCTCTTTGGAAGTCGTGAGGGCGATATGTGGGTATGACCCAGGATCTCTGAAGGACGGATTCACTTTCACAACGACTTTCACAAACTGGACTGGCCGGCTACAAAACAGACTTTGGGCAGATGGCTCCATTTTAACTATCCATCACACTTACACTGCGCCGTCTGTGGTGACAGCTCATACCACCAGATCGGGGATACTTCTTGGACAGCACGTCGGGGAACCTTGGCTGAGCAGTTTTGTGGCATGGTCACATGGGCCTCCTTACCTGGTAGATCCTTTTCTTCTGAATCCTTAGGGGACGCAGGGCACCCATCCTGACTCTCTTGCAGGATTTTTACTCTGCTTCCAGATCTACTTTTTGCGTGTATGTGTGTGTGTGTGTGTGTGTGTGTGTGTCTCTGTCTTCCTTCTTCT
The DNA here is from genome assembly GCA_031769625.1 of Taudactylus pleione. Taxonomy (NCBI): domain Eukaryota; kingdom Metazoa; phylum Chordata; class Amphibia; order Anura; family Myobatrachidae; genus Taudactylus; species Taudactylus pleione. The sequence continues at coordinate 12,990,002 of JAUIMM010000039.1, forward strand.
CTTTCTCACTCCTTGGGCTTGCTAACTTAACTGGCCTGTCTGTGGCTGGTGGTGGGGTATAGGGGAGGAGGGGCCGGGGCTGCTGGGAGAAAAAGTTGAACTGGTTGGTGCCCGGACTCCTACTACTTCATCCTATACCCACGGTGTAAGCCTGTGTCCCCTATGGATTCCAAAAAAAAGGATTTAACCAGGTAAGAGCATAAGTCTATTTCTTTCACAGATTCCTCAATAGGATAGGTGAGGGAGAATATTGTGGTGTTAGAGGTGTGAGGGAAGGAATGTGTTACTATGGGGTGAGGGAGGGGGAATGTCGAATGTGTTACAAGTAACACATTCGAGGGAGGTAAGAGGTATATTTGTGTATTACACACACACACACACACACACACACACACACATCTACTGTATGGACAAAAGTATTTGGCCACACCAGTTAATTAATGAATTGAGGTGTTTCAATCAAACGAGTTGCCGCAGGTGTATAATAGCAAGCACCTAGCCATGCAGTCTCCATTTGCAAACATTTATGATACAAAATGGGTTGTTCTGAAGAGCTCAGTGACTTCAAGCCTGGTACTGTGATAGGAAGCAACCTTTGCAATAAGACGGTTTGAGAAATTTCATCCCTGCTGGATATTCCACGGTAACTGTAAGTGATATTATTAGAAAGCGGAAGCATTTAGGAACAACAGCAAATCCGCCATGAGGCGGAAGACCACGTAAAATCACATAGCAGGTTCAACGACTGCTAAGGCACATGGTGCTTAAAAGATGCCAACGCTCTGCTGATTCCATAGCTGAGTGCCAGATCCACTTGGACTTCATCAACCCATTTCAATAGCTTATTTGGCGCCCATTTCAAATAATTGTATCTATATATCTAGCTATATCTCATACACCTGTTTTGCTCTATGTTGTCCAAAAGCTGTACAAAGCAATGCTTGAAATTGAACAGTTTATTGTGATTACATCTTGATTAGAGTTGTATGGATTTGTGACATTTACAGACATCTCATTATACTTATTTTCCCAAATGCATAAAATAACACTATTTGGCCCATTTGTTTTACTAACCTAACGATTTCTTTGTGACTTTTTTTGAGAAGATATTCAGTAACATTCCTAAGATACCCGTTTACATGTTAGTGGACTTAGGCCCTCATTCAGAGCCGCTCGCTAGCGGCCGTACGCTCGTTCCGAGCGATGTTCGCACATCTGCGCATGCGTACGGTTTTTAGTACGCATGTGCGAACCAGTCAGTGCGGCCAAAAATCGTTTGTACGCTATATAGCGAGTGCCTGCTATTTTGAGTGACAGAATGAGGCGTATGTGGGTGGTAACAGGGGAAGGTGCTTGTAAACGGGGGAGTGGAATTCGAACGCAGGCGTGCTTAAAGGTCAAAACGGGCGTTTTAAGGGAGTGCGTAATTAATACAGCAGCGTCATTGACCACGTCACTTGGTTTTTTTTAACTCAGAACTGCTCGCAAAATAGCGGTTGAAAAAACCAACCACAAGAATAGCGAGCAGTTCATACGCTGTACGATGTACTCGATTAATCTAATAAATAGCGGACATGACGTATGGTGCGAGCGGCCAGGGGGCGTTTTTAACAAATAAACGAGCGTATGTTTTGCTCGCTCGTTCAGACTTAGAGGTGTGAACAGACTGCAATTTGCGAACGGATCATTTGAATAGCCACCCCTTGTTTTTGAACGAACGACCGCAAATAGCGAACGGCTCTGAATCAGGCCCTTAATTTGCTTTCCCTTCTTTCCCCCCACTACAGGTAAATAAAAATAATGCCAAGCTTTGGAATAATGTTGGCCACGCTCTGGAGAATGAAAAGAATTATGTGAAAGCACTGAGGTTTTTTAAGCAAGCTACACATGTACAACCAGGTAAGCATTTTCAGATCATAGATTCAGATAGATGCGTTTTTTGTTTTTTTTCCGCATAAATAGCAGTGGTGGTAACATAGTGATTGCACATTTTCTGTAGTTATCCTCTGTGATGATTTTTTGTATGTATGTATGTATAGAAGTGGTTTCCAAATTGGGTGCCATGGTTTGGCGGCCCAGTACCAAATCATATTATTTGTAGTCAATGTGATGGGCAAAACCAGAGCTGGTGGTGACAAATCATAAAATATGTGGACAGTCAAAAGCGCAACCCTGTCCACCACCACATAGCTGAACCTACGGATAACGGGTAAGAACAATTTACTTCATTTTATTATTTTTTCCAGAATTTCTACATAAACGTTTGACCTAGGGGTGAAAAAAAAAATGCTGATACTCTATGGCACCGTGATTCTAGAGAGTTTGGGAACTACTGTGATAAAGATGTGTCCACATACATCTTACTTCCTTGCGCGTTAAACAGCCCTTCTAGTTGTGACATGCCATGGCGTGACTTGGTAGCACCGAGCATCTTCTCGTGCGACTTTTTACCATCTTATTCGGTAAGATGTATATGGACACATCTGTAAATAGAGAGACTGACCAAACTGGGATTAACCACACTGTGATTAGCCAGTGTAGAGCTGACCACTTTCTATCTTGGATCAAATACAAAGACATGTCCTGTTGCTCTGCAAGTATTCACACCCTTCATTGTCATTTTATAATTTGTTTACCTCGCATGAGAACAGCACCCCAATGTGGTACTTTCCAGTGCTGCACATGGAGTCATTATGGTACATTTATGAAAAAAAAAAGTTACTTGGTATAAACACCTATAAACTAGGGATGTGCAGTCTCGGATTAGTTTGGATTTTCCCGCCAAATTCGGATTTTTCCCGTCAAAAATCGGGGCTCAGAAACAGGCAAAATGTCATCTTTCATGGACAAACATAATCTTTCCTGGACTTTTGTCCAGGAATAATGATGTTTGTCCATGAAAGATGACGTTTTGCCTCTTTCTGAGACCTGATTTTTGACGGGAAAAATCAGAATTTGGCGGGAAAATCCACACTAATCCGAGCCTGCACATCCCTACTATAAACCTATTTTACAACATGCCATGTTTACAGTGGTACTGAAATGTGGTTTATTTACAGAATCATTCTAAAGTATAAAATTATAGGTCAAAACCATTGTAGGAACACCAGCCTCTTAGTTAGGAGCAATACCTATTGCAGACCTAGAAACTTTGTCTTAAATCTAGCACGTCATTTACAATTTGGTTACTGTCTACAGTACTACTTTCTACACTTCACTCAGCATGATCATTTGTGTTCTGATACAGTGTCAGATATTGTTTACCATTATCAACATATAGGGGGAAATTCAATTAGACCCCATCATTTTTGCGGGCAGGTAAAAAGGGGTTTTATCAGTTACCTTCGGGCAATTAAATCGGATCCCATTTTTTATTCGCTGTATACACATAGGATCCGTGAGAAGTTCATGGATTCCCCCCCCCCCTGGATTTTCCTCTTGCTGAGGAGGCCGGGGCCTTACAGCTCCACAATAAATAGGTTTATTATAATGGTGTGGCCATTGGGCCATGCCTCCCAAAATGTGCCGGCTTCAGGGCATTGCCCAACTGAATTAGCTCTAGGGATCAATCAGCCGATGGTAAAGTACCGTAGCTATTTGAATTCACCCCATAGTATAAAATTACCTTTTGATAGATTTATGTAAATAAAATGTTATTAGTAGGTTGTGTATAAACAATTTAAACAGTATGAACACCATTTAGTCCTATAGGTGAAAAATAACTTTATTTTCAAATTTAACGTTTACTGGCTCAATATTTGCCAACGAACAATTATTTGGTCCAGTTGTATTTGCAGGTAAATAAATCTTAACCTTTTCATAAAGGTTATGATCATTTTCTACTCAATCAATGTAACGTCAGGAGGAGATGGTGTTTTTTTTTTCTTGTTTTTTTGTGTTTTGTAGTATCACGAAACACTGAAATGTCATTCTAGAAAGATCTTTTGAATAATTTATATGTGATTTTGTTTCCTAAATGTTGTAAATCTTTTGACAAAATACTGTAGATATTAGTCTTTTGGGTTCTAGTACAACTTCTCAGATGAACAGATTGCACATGCCAATACTATCTTCTCTGTATCAGACCTACAGATGTCTCCTCACATGTGGCACCATGGTTAGTATTGCTCCCTCAAAGCACTGGGACCATGGGTGTGACAGCAAGCAGGGCACGATCTTTCCAAAAAAATAGTGAGGGTTTAGTAGCATACATAATTGAACCCTAGTCTTTGTGCTTCCTGTAGGGAGGGTGTAAAAGTAATGAAGAGCGATTTGTTCACATTAACAATTTTTCCTACTGGATTAAAAGCAGGCAGTTTTTTCAAATGCAAAACAATTTGTCTTCAAACAAATTGGCACTTTAAATTCCCCTTCAAAAATAGCAGAAAATCAGCAATTTGGACACCTCTCTCTCCTTTACATTTACCATTTAGTTTTATATGAGGCATATATTATAACATCTTTAGCATTGGTTTTAAGCTATTCAGTCTAAAGCTATCTTGTTTATTTCAGAAAAAATGTTGGTTGGCACTAGGGTTTTCAAGCACAAATTATATATACAAACACACAATTTTTACTCTGTACGCCACTACAATGGATTTGAGACACAGCAGATACAATTGAGGTACAGACTTTTGAGCCTTAATTCGAGGGGTTGAACAAAAATATAATATAAACCATTTAGTAATTGCTTCTATTTTTATACACAGTCCACTATATTCAGGCACTTAGCATCACCAAATGCTATGTTTCCTCTATTGTTATGTCTAGCAAGACCTTTACTGCAGCTATCTTCAGTTGTTTGTTCATGGGTCTTTCTGCCTTTAGTTTTGTCTTCAGCAAGTGAAATGCATGCTCGATTGGGTTGAGATCAGTTGATTGATTTGGCCATTGCAGAATATTCCCATTCTTTGCCTTAAAAAAAACATATCGGTTGCTTTTGCAGTATGTTATAGGTTATTGTATATCTGTACTTTGAAGCACTGTCCCATCCACTTTGCTGAATTTGGCTGTATCTGAGCAGACCGTATATATCCCTGTACACTTCAGAATTCTTCTGGCTGTTTCTGTCTTCTGTCACATCATCAATAAACTAGTGATCCACTGCCATTGGAAGCCATGCATGCCCATGCCATCACACTGCTTCCACCGTGTTTTATGTGCTATGCATCGGATAATGAGCCATTCCAATGCTTCCCATCATTTTGGTACATGTTGATCTTCGTTTAATCTGTTCACAGAATGCTATGCCCAATCTGGGATGTCTTTTTTTTTTTTTTTTTTTTTAGATTTTTTTTGGCAAAGTCTAATTTTGGCCTTTTTATTCTTGAATCCTCTTGATTTGCTTTTGTGAAGTCTTCTCTTTATGGTAGACTTCGATAATGATATGCTTACTTCCTGGAGAGTGTTCTTAACTTGGCTATATGTTGTGAATGGGGTTTTCTTTACAATGGAAAGGATCCTGCGATTATCCACCACTGTTGTCTTCCATGGAGGTCCAGGCCTTTTTGAATGTACCAAACTGTTAGTTTGACCACTCTTTTGGTTTTTGTAAACGCTGATGTTTTATCTTCCTTCTACCCTCCCCCATGGCAGCCATCACAGTGGGATAACATCCTTTTCCTGCAGCTTAGACAGGAAGTTTTCCAGCAAGGACCGCCTCCTCCTATTCCCCTTTGTCTTTTCTCCTGTCTCCTAGTTTAGAGTAGAGTAGGAAAGTTTGTTTTTCTTTTGTTTTTGGAATCAGGACTTACCTCTATATTCTGCCCAGTGATGTGCTTCCTTGTAACCTCAGTTATGCAGCTGGGTGCTACCTCTGGAGGGGGGGAGGGCTTGGCACAATGTCTGGCGATTCTGACAATTGCTATTGTTAAATTCAGCCGGGCAGTGTGCACGCTGCTGACCGGGATGTCGAGCGACCTGACCAGAATGTCATGCGGCTGTACCATAATGCCGGAAAACGCCCAGCTGCGGTAAGTCCTTATTAGTGGGCTTGTTGTATGTATGTATGTATGTATGTATGTCAGGATTGTTAGCAATAGGTTTTTATTGCTCTACAGTGTGCCACCAGTATCTGCAGGACCTAGGTAAAAAGTTTGTATGAAGAAAAATGTATCTAACATATGTGCAGCTTGTGACAACTTTTTTTTTTGCTGCTGGTCAGGATAAGAATTTCTGTGATGATTGTGTGAAGCATCCAGCACCTGTGTCTAGTCAGTCTAATCAACTGCAGAAGTTAATGGAATGGATGAAAAACATTTGTATCTAAAGAATACTTCATGGAGATGTAGAAGTCTAATGCTGTCTACACACGGTACGATAAGCTGTCAGATTTTAACGATCTTATCATTATCGTTAAAATCTGACAGTTTCTGGCCCCTGCAAACGACCATACGATGGTCGATGCGCGGCCACGTATGGTCGTTATAGACCATGTTAAAGAACATTTACAAATCTATGAATTATAAGGAGACTGTTTGGATGAGCAGGATTTTGAAGACAGATCCAGAAAAGGCAGATGGTTTTTCTGTACATAAAGAAATTATTTCAAAGGAGTGGCTGAATTTGGATAAGCGACAGGGGAATCTTACCCTTATTGAGCACATGTATCCTATTAAAGATTAACAATTTCTTACTTGGTCTCAGCTATGGCTGAGCTGACATCTAGAACTACTATTCTTTTAAAAAAATGGGGCATCATTTAGAGACACTGTATAAAAGAATAGAAAATGTTTTTAGAAGGTTGCATTTGCTGTTTCCTTAAGATCTGGTGTGTCCAGAGTCTTAAGACACTGGAGTTTGCTGATGCATACAGATTTAGAAGAGAATATTTCTAAAAGTTATTTATTAAGGAATCTTGACATAATGCAGAAGGCCATAGAATAGTTGTGTGAAGCATCCTTGGATGTGTTAACTTTCTCAGCAAGGTCTATGGCTGCAGTTGATATGGCAAGAAGGGCTTTGTGGCTACGAGCTTGGGCAGCAGATGCTCACTCCAAAAATAGGCTAGCAACATTGCCTTTTAAAGCCAAACTGGACACACTGATGCAAAGATTGACAGGAGGGAAATCTATGAGATTGCCACAAGATAGACGGAATAGATTTAAGCTGGGTACACACTGGAGTGATGTCGGGCTGATTTTCTGTTTTGTAACAACAAATCGCCTACGTTGCTCAGTGTGTACTGGCGATTGCACGCTTCCATGCTCGCTAGCGGCGGTCTCTAGGTTTCATGTGCTGCACATCAAACCTAGCGATATTGCTAGCGACCTGTAGTAAGTTAATGAAGGACTGAGCAGTGATCGTTCCCTCGTTCATTAACTCGTCCAAGTGTGGACAGGCAATCCGATGTCGAAAGAATTCCCTTCATTCCAGTGTGTACCTAGCTTTACACTGCCATCTCCTAAGAAACCGGGAAGCCAGGAGCTATAGACCATGTAGACAGTATTATAGAAGATATGCCTTTGGTATGACGAGACAGTCCTTTCCTCAATCATATTGAAGAACCAATACAAAATTATGACTGCAAAGGTTCTCCCGCAGTGGCAGTAGAGGGAGCCAGACTTTTAAAATTTGCAGGGACAAATGGATGTCTAGGACAAATGGATGTTAAATGTGGTGTTCAGGGGTGCCATATAGAATTTAGAGGTCCCAAGAAGGAAGAGATTTGGGAAGTCAAAGATTCCATGTATAACCTTGAGGCTTATGAATGGTTTGCACCTTGTTATACTATACATGGTTATACAGAGCTTTTGAAGAAAGTCTGAAACAATAGAGTCACAAGCTGTGGAACTGGTACCTTTTAATAGAAATTAAAGAAGGATTCTACTCCCATTTGTTTCTGGTAAAGAAGGTTACAGGAGATTTTCAGGACGATTTTAGACCTCAGAGTTAAACAGCTTTGTGAAAGTGAAACTGTTTCTTATGGAATAGTCAAAATCAATAATTACAGGTTTAAAAAGAAAAGATTTTCCTGCTTCGATAGATCTAAAAGATGCATATTATTAGATGCCAGTCAGTCAAAAATGTCTTGAAAACCTAAGGTTTTGTATTAAAAAACACTTCCGGTTTACTGGTCTTCCATTAGGTCTAGCAGCATAACCTTGATGGCTTGCCTAAGAAAACAGGATATAGATATTTGGCCATATCTCAATGATATTTTGGTATCAGGCAAGTCAGAAGAAATCTTAAGAAGAAGTCTGGTCCAAACGGTGCAGATTTTTCAGTTCCATGGCAATGGATACAAATAGACACGCTGCAATACAAAATTGCCTTGTAAGAGGAAAGATGCAAGAAAATTCACAGGTTGACAGAATCCCATTTAAATCAGGACTTAAGCTGCATACATGCACAATGATGTTAGTAACCACGATTTTAGTGAACGATTTTCGTTCAGAATTGCCCTTGAAAAAGTGAACGTAAATCGTTCACTAAATATCGTTAGTTACTTAAATAATGAACGATTTTTTAATCATGCATACAGTGAATGGAAATCGTTTATCGTTCATTCTGCACAACATGAACGATTTTCTGAACGAAAATCGTTCGTTGGACAGTCAGAATGGACGATTAACTACAAACGTGAACACGCATGAACGATTATTGTTCATCATTCAACTTAAAAAGATGAACGATTTTACAAACGATTTAACAATGACGTAGTTATAGTTAAATCGTTAAACAAATCGATGTGTGTACGCACCTTTAGTCTACTCAGAATGAGGTCCTCAACAATAGGTGTACTTCCTTGGGCACAATGGAGAATGAGGTACAGGTTGCGTCTCCCATATCCAAAATGCTTGGGACCAGAGGTGTTTGGATATCGGAATATTCCGTATTTTGGAATATGTGCATATCATAATGAAATATCTTGGGATTGGGACACAAATCTAAACACAGAATGCATTTATGTTTCATATACACCTACTGCATACAGCCTGCAGTTATAATCAATTTCTAATACGGAGGACACAAGCTCTCCAGGATGGGGTGCTCACATGGGGCAGCAAGTGATGCAAGGATGTTGGACTCTAAAAGAGGGGTTAATGTCTTCAAACCTGAGAGAAATTAGAGATGTTTGGAAGGCAAATTACTGTTTTCAAGATCAAGGGAAAACATCTCAGAATTTTCTCAGACAATGTAGCAGTGGCGGCACATTTAAATCTGCAAGGTGGTACCAGGAGCCATGTTCTAATGAAAGAGACAGCAAGGATCATGACAAGGACAGAAAAACTTCTAAAGTCTTTGTAAGCAGTTCATGTACTAGGGTAAGAAAGTGTGGTAGCAGATTTCCTCAGCAGGAGGCAGATTCATCCTGGAGAATGGGAACTAAACGCAGAAGTATTCTGACACCTTGTGGACAAATTTGGTCATCCAAAAGTAGATCTGATGGCAACATACTTTAATATGTAGGTGAGATGCTTCTTCTCTAGATATTATCTGCCCATAACAATCATCAATGAGATGGATGTTCCAACTGGGATATGTGTTCCCACCTTTTCCCCTAATAGCTTGCATATTGAAGAAGATAAGTGAAGAACAAGTAGAAGTTGTGGCAGTTCTTCCATAGTGACCAATGAGAGCATGGTTAGCAATAGCAATGAAGTTTGACAGTATCCATGGTTCCTGTATCTCAATCAGGCCAGATCTGCTTCATCAAGGGACAATATTCCATCCAAATCTGGCAAGACTTTGACGGCATGGAAATTGAACAAGAGTTATTGAAGCACAAAGGCCTATCTGATCAAGTAATCCAAATCCTTATGCAAGCAAGGAAGTTTCCTTGCAAGCATATTACAAAGTCTGGAGCAAATGAATTGTCTGGATGGGATGTACTTCTAACACTATGCAAGCTAATACATCACAAGTTTTGGGTTTATGCAAGGACTAGCAGTTATCGACTATAATAGGGCAGATAGCAGCCTTAAGTGTCCTTCTGGACAAAAGGTTGGCAGAAGAAGAATTAAATAAGGGATTTTGCCAAGCCATTAAAAAGATCCGCTCTCCAATCAAGTAATTTGTAGCCCCATTGGAATTGAATTTGATTTTGAATGCCTTGATTTTACAAATGTTTGAACCATTGAAAGATGCTTCTCTAAAATGTATAACTTGTAAAGTTGTATTTCTAGTGGCAATTACTTCAGCAAGAAAAGTGAATTGCAAGTCCTAGAACATTACTTGAATATTATGCCATATAAGGTGGTGTCAAAAACAAATCCGACCATTTTAACTAAGGTGGTATCATTTCATTTGAATCAAGAGATTATACTGTATTACCATACTTATTTCCTCAGAATAAAGGTAAAAAGGAGGAAAAATGGTATACATTGGATCTTGTCAGAGCTATTTCTGTCTACCTTGAAAGGATGAAAGAGTTCAGGAAATCTAAGTATTTATTTGTCCTCCCAGTGGGAGTAAAGAAGGGCTGTGTACCCGCAAAACAGACCATTGCGATATGGATTATGGAACTGATCGTCTTCGTGTATAAACACCTTGACAAGGACGCCGGGGGAGGCGTTGAAACCCATAGGTGATATTCCAAATACTACTCCTCACTGAACGAACACCGGCTGTGCTGCCTGGACGCCAATTGCTGTAACGCACACAATCTAAGCCAACAGAATTCTTCATTTTTTCATCTGGATATAGCCCCTGACAGAGCGGACACCAATTGTCGGGCTAAAGCCGCTAAAGAAAATATCATGCTCCCCTTACAACTGGTAGAGCCGCTTTACTGTTATTCTGTGCTTCAGGACAATTACTAACATTGCCCGCTCATTGAGCCCAACCATTGTGGCATTAAGGATCCAAGCTATTAAGGGAGAATACCATCTGGAACCGTGTGCATTCTGTTCCTGTCAGAAGAAGCCGTTATACGGAGATCCAAGCTCCCAACTTAGTGGGTAGAGCTGCTACATCGTGACTTCCGTGTACCTGGCCAAACACTCCCAATGCCAGCTCCCTGGGTCTAAACACCAACACTCTGAAGCCTCCAATTATCAGGGGAAATACCCATACAGAGCTCTGTATATCTTTATGGCAAGTATAAATTGAACTTCAAACTTTTTAAACAAAAGGTGTAAAATACCAGTTACATCAAAAATACTACACTGTTGTTTGCTGAAATTTAGGTGTGCCGGTCATTATGCTGAAGCCAGAGGAGTATGATTCAAATGTATTAAATTGTGTGTGTATATATATATATATATATATATATATATATATATATATATATATATATATATATATGTATATATATATGTATATATATATATATATATATATATATATATTTTAGGGGTGTGCACCGGACACTTTTCGTGTTTTGGATCTGGATCTTTCTTCGTGTTTTGGATCTGGATTGGTTTTGCCAAAACCACCCTTCCGTGTTTTGGGTTCTGGGTTTTGTGTTTTGGATCTGGATTTTTTCTTAAAAAATAAAAAAAAACGCTAAAATCACATAAATGGGCCTTTTTTTGTTCCTACGCTATTAATAACCCCAATAACATTAATTTCCACTCATTTCCACTCTATTCTGAACACCTCACAATATTGTTTTTAGGCCAAAAGGTTGTACCGAGGAAGCTGGATGACTATGCTAAGCGACACAAGGGGGCGGCACAAACACGTGGCCCATCTAGGAGTGGCACTGCAGTGGCAGACAGGAAGCCAATCAGCGTTATGGTGCCCATTTGCATGTAGCACGAACCCGGGAGATCCGTGCTACATGCATCTGTGTGATTGGCACAGAGCAATGACAGGTCCGTGAGACCCGTCTGTGCTGCTGTGGTAAAAAAAAAAAAAAAAAAACCTGTGTAAAAAAAGAAAAAAATGGCGTGCACCCCCCCAAAAAAGAGCAACCAGCCCCGGGCATTAGTAACCCAGTGCTGGGTGTGCTTAAATACAGGGGACAAACGACGTAGGGGTCCCCTGTACTTAAGCACAACCAGCACCGGGCTAGTCAGAACCAGCGCTGGTTGCCAAAATACGGGGGACAAACGACGTAGGGGTCCCCTGTATTCTGCGCAACCAGCTCTGGGCTCTGATCCGGTCCTGGTTCTGGAAATATAGGGGACAAAAAATGAGTAGGGTTCCCCTGTATGTTCCAGAACCAGCACTGGACTTTTTCTAGCGGGGGGCTGATGCCACAGCCAGGGGAGCCCTTTCACCGGGCCCACCAGCCGCAGCATCAACCCTGACCGCTAGTCAGCCCAGGCCGGGGATCCCTGGAGAGCTGGGGACCCCCCCAATAAGGGGTCACCCTCTCCAGGGCACCCCAGGCCCAGGCTGATAGCCCGGGGCTATCCCCGCCACCCCTGGTGGCGGTGGGTGGCGGGTTGATTGTGTGGTGTAAATAAAGAATATCAAACATTGTCTTTACAAGTAGAACTGCAAGTCCCAGCTAGCCTGCCCCGCATGCTGGTACTTGGAGAACCACAAGTACCAGCATGCAGGGCATTAAGGGCCCACTAGTACCTGTAGTTCACCTGTAAAAAAAATGTTTAAAAAAACACAGGACACACACACCGTGACAGTATAAGTTTATTAAACATACATACACACACACACATGTACACATACTCACCTATGTAACCTGTAGCATCGGTCCACTTGTCCGGTAAAGTATCCCTAGGGGACCTGTGAAAAAAAACATACTCACCATCTCCTATGCGAGGTTCTGTCCTCTTCGTTCCAAAGTAGGCATCCCCGGACTTGGCAAAAAAAAAAAACGAAAACGCGATCCACGAACTTAGTACCGTTCTATAGAACGGTACTTCCCGAATGAGAGCTTAGCGGCGGGGTATCACCATGGAAACCCCGCTGCTAAGCGTTCATTGGCTGAGAGAGGTCATCTCCCGTCTCTCAGCCAATGAACGGCTCCCTCCATTGTAGTCAATGGTGGGAACCGCAGGGTAAACTTTAATAACCTTGCGGCTCCCAGCATTGACTACAATGGAGGGAGCCGTTCATTGGCTGAGAGAGACGGGAGATGGCCTCTCTCAGCCAATGAACGCTTAGCAGCGGGGTTTCCATGGTGATACCCCGCCGCTAAGCTCTCATTCGGGAAGTACCGTTCTATAGAACGGTACTAAGTTCGTGGATCGCGTTTTCGTTTTTTTTTTTTTGCCAAGTCCGGGGATGCCTACTTTGGAACGAAGAGGACAGAACCTCGCATAGGAGATGGTGAGTATGTTTTTTTTCACAGGTCCCCTATGGATACTTTACCGGACAAGTGGACCGATGCTACAGGGTTACATAGGTGAGTATGTGTACATGTGTGTGTGTGTGTGTGTGTGTGTATGTATGTTTAATAAACTTATACTGTCACGGTGTGTGTGTCCTGTGTTTTTTTTAAACATTTTTTTACAGGTGAACTACAGGTACTAGTGGGCCCTTAATGCCCTGCATGCTGGTACTTGTGGTTCTCCAAGTACCAGCATGCGGGGCAGGCTTGCTGGGACTTGCAGTTCTACTTGTAAAGACAATGTTTGATATTCTTTATTTACACCACACCACACAATCAACCCGCCACCCACCGCCACCAGGGGTGGCGGGGATAGCCCCGGGCTATCAGCATGGGCCTGGGGAGCCCTGGAGAGGGTGACCCCTTTATTGGGGGGGTCCCCAGCTCTCCAGGGATCCCCGGCCTGGGCTGACTAGCGGTCAGGGCTGATGCTGCGGCTGGGGGGCCCGGTGAAAGGGCTCCCCTGGCTGTGGCATCAGCCCCCCGCTAGAAAAAGTCCAGTGCTGGTTCTGGAACATACAGGGGAACCCTACTCATTTTTTTCCCCTGTATTTCCAGAACCAGGACCGGATCAGAGCCCAGAGCTGGTTGCGCAGAATACGGGGGACCCCTACGTCGTTTGTCCCCCGTATTTTGGCAACCAGCTCTGGTTCTGACTAGCCCAGTGCCGGTTGTGTTTAAGTACAGGGGACCCCTATGTCGTTTGTCCCCTGTATTTAAGCACACCCAGCACTGGGTCACTAATGCCCGGGGCTGGTTGCTCTTTTTTTTGGGGGGGGGGGCACGCCATTTTTTTCTCTTTTTACACAGGTTTTTTTTTTTTTTTTTTACCACAGCAGCACAGACGGGTCTCACGGACCCGTTAGTGCTCTGTGTCAATGACACAGATGCAAGTAGCACGGATCTCCTGGTCCGTGCGTGCATCTGTGTCATTGAAATACACAGCAGCACAGACGGGTCTCACTGACCCATCTGTGCTCTGTGTCACTGTCAATCACACAGATGCATGTAGCACGGATCTCACGAGTCCGTGCTACATGCAAATGAGCACCATAATGCTGATTGGCTGAGAGCCGTGACAGACGGCTCTGTCAGCCAATCAGCACTTTGCCCATTAAAGGCAAAGGCATTTTTTTTAAAATGGCCGCTCGAGGCAAAACCTCGAGATCCGACAGCAGATCTCGAGGTTTTGCCTCGGGAGAGGGATCCGGGGCAGACAGGGAGATCCGAGCTTGGGCTCGGATCGCCCCGGATCCCCGAAGTTCGGGTGGGTTCGGTTCTCAGGGAACCGAACCCGCTCATCCCTAATAAATAAATATATATATATATATATACATTATATATGTGTGTGTGAATAAATGACTGGCTTAATCCACGGCACTCAACTATCTGGGGCGCCCTTGTTATGTGACCACACCATCTGCATCAAAATATCATACAAACTCTGTACTCACTTGCTTTTCAAATTGCGACTCCTTTGAATACAGGGAATGTTGGTTTCAAAATATGGCGGTCAGCTTAACAAATTATTGTAATATTTTGGAACCAACATTCCCTGTATTCAAAGGAGTTGCAGTTTGAAAAGCAAGTTAGAAAATAAATAACTTTATTTTAGATACAAACCAAGTATTAATTGAATTTGTCAACTGTATTCACCCCCTGATTGTTGAGCTGCTTTTACATACATTAGTTTATAAGAATGAAGGTTGGAAGGTTCCGGAAGTAATTAAGGCACACTTCACCAGGGCGGCGGCAACTTCATGGGCTAGGAAGGCCAGACGTCAGTAAAAGATATCTGTACAGCAGCAACTTGAACTAGTACACAATTTCTGTAGCCACTATGCATTGAATATTTTGTAATTACCACATTTGGGGGTATATTTTCTAAAGTGCAGGTTTTTAGAAGTTGTTGCTCATAAAAACCACCGATGGTTACTAACTATCAATGTATTTGTCGCAATGGTAGTGTTTTTACCATTTGATGGAGGCAGTCTGATGTTTCTATTCGATGGTCTTTTGATGTTTGTTTTAGGTTTTTTTTTAATTCCTGATAGCTATGCCTCCCTTAGCTCCTTCCTGGCTACTGTGTCTGCATCAGGGCATCTTCAGAGGTTCATTGGAGGCTCTCTCTCACTCACTGTATGCCTGAGATGTGACCATGCTCAGTCCCTGACTCCCTCCCCTCTCTAGGCTGCTGCTAAGCAACAGGGCACAGTGCTATCTGATTAGCTCTCTTTCTCAGAGAGCCAATCAGAGTGCAGCCCTCGGCCCTGCTGCTGCAGCAGCAGTCGGCAACTAACAGAACAGAGTACAACAGTTCTTTCTACAACGTGCTTCATTCCAAGCCTGTTTCGTATGCTCTCTTGCTGTTTTAGCACCCTGGCCAGCTCCTATACAGCAACTTAGTGCAAGATTTTCTGTGACTTGCTTCAATAAAATCGTCACTGCTCCGACTCCCTTTTGTCACGGATTAATGGTTCATACACCTAAACCTTCCTCGACAAATGCTCTATAGAGTAGTGAAAACCTCATAAAAATTTGTCCAGTGATTCAAGAGATTAGACCAAACAAACAGACCCCTAAATGGTGACATTATTTCATATATATACTAGTAATCCGCCGTAGCTTCACACGGGAGCAATCTCATCTTGCCACAGCCCCCTGCATCTCATAACAACCTTCGCCATGTCACCACAGCCTCCTGCATCTCACAACAGCCTCCTGCTTCTGTTAGAGCCGAAAGCACTCTAGGGCTTGCGGCAACGAGACCCTACCACAAGGGTCTCGTCGCAAGCCCGATGGTCATCATCCTGGCCGCTCGCTATAGCTGTGGGTGGTCACCCACAGCTATGCGAGCGGCCAAGAGGCCGCTCTAAAAAAACAGAAGGACGGCCCTGATTCAGAGCGAGCGCTCTGTCAGAGCGTCCGGCTCTGAATCAGGGCCAGTGTACCATGTATTTCCTGGGCTTCCTGTTGAGCTTTCTCGCCGTGGTGCCCCTGTCCAAGAACAGTGCTAACTAGAATGGGAGGTGCCTCCTGTACACCGAGGGCGTGTGATGGAGCGGGAACATCATGCTGGAGAGGGAGCACTTCACGGTGGAGGAGTGGTGGCCATAGTCTGCCTGCAAGTTCAGCTGCTGAATGCAGATTCCCAGTGATCGGGTGATCAGGAATCTGCACAGACGCCAGACCCGTTCTGCGAGGCCGCACGTAAACTGGCAGCAGACTGTCAGTGATTGACAGTCTGCTGGTGTTTGGGGGTGGGGTGGGGGCAGCGACAGCCTCTGTTACCTGAAACTGAGGCGTGTCACCGCCATTGGGGTGGGAAGAGGCCAGGACCTCCGGCGGATGGAAATTTCCTTGCCTCTTCCTCGCAACTGTGGCGGCTGGCAGCGTGACCCCATGGGTTACCTTAGCCAGCCGATGGTCCGCAGAGTATCTGATGTTGCATTGGAAAATGTAGCTCGGATACTTAATGCAGCAGGAGGCGTGATGCCTCCTACCGCATTAGCATATTAGGCAGACTGAATAGCTAAGCTGCTTGCGAGCAGCTTAGCTAATTCGCCTGAAGTTAAGTCAGGCCCATTGCTAGCTCCGATTTTGGCTTTCACTTTGCTGTTTCAGCACCATGGGCAGCTACTCTGCTTCTGCTTGGTGAAAGATTTGATTCTTTTATGTGATTCACTAAATTCATCACTGCTTGGCTCCCTTTTGTCACAGATGAATGGTTCATACACCTAAACCTTCCTCAACCAATGCTGTATAGAATAGTGAAACCCCCATCAAAATCAATCCAGTGGTTCAAGAGATTAGCCCAAATGAACACACAGATCACAGAACTGGGAATTTAATTTAATATTTATTTATTTTATATTATATACAGTATTAATAATACATACATATACACTGCCAGGTAAAAGTTCTAGAACCCCAATTTTTCTAGCTTTTATTGAAATTTAAGGTATTCAAGTCCCATTAAATCTAAAATGGTTGAAAGGAAAGAAGTGTTCTGCTAAAGGTTAAAAAAAGTGTTCTTTAGCAAAACTTAAAAAGCAATATAACTTTCAGCGTTGTATAACAAAAAAAAAAAAACCTTTTTCAAGAAGCAAGCAATAGGTTAAGAACTTACAGCTGATCTGCAGCAATGAAAAATAAGCTTTTCTAGGCAATGAAGTGTCAGTGGTCTAGTGAAGACTGAAAGAAAGTATTTTGAACTGATGAATCAAAATCTTTGGTTTATCTTGCTACTTGGAGTGTTTAAGCCAAAAATGTAAAAGGTCAATGCTTTTAATAGCAAAACACACCATATTTTGCTTTTAAAATCATTGCACCTTTAACTTTCAGGCTTAAGCTGGTTACAAGCTGCTGCTTAGATGATCTGAGGCTCTTTTTGCCGGATCCGTGACTTGCACAGTGATTTGAATCCAGCATTTTGCAGTGCCATGCAATGTCCTCTGTCTATGCCTAGTTGGTCAAGGGTTTAACCTGCAGCAAGATAATGGCCCAAAGCAAACTCCAGGAAGAACTACCATCAAGGAAAAGAACAAGATGGTAGGCTTCAAATCATGGAATGGCCAGCACGGTCTCTAGACTTAAAGAACATCAAGCTGGTTAGGGATGCACTGTTCCCTTTTTTTTTTTTTGTATACATTGGAAAAACTGTGGTTTTCTAAAACACTTGACTGGTGCAGAATGGGGAAAGAGCGAGATATTTGTATAGGGATAAGTAGCTATATATAGGCCCACATGTAATCAGTTGCAATTTGCTGGTTCTGCCGTGTTTTTTGTAAGACAGCTGCTAGTTTTATAGTGACCATTAGTTTTAAAGGAAAACCAGGTGTTTTTTGCTTTAAAACTAATTACTAAAATAACACCAGGACTGGGTTAGCGCAACCTATTATATATGGGCCATAGATATATAGATCTACATACAGTAATCCTGTCACATAAGAAAAATTACACAATATGAAAATGCTTGTGTATTACCTGTCCTCATAGTTTGTCCAGTAGTCTGCTAATTGCGCCCCCCCTTGAACTGGAAACTACTGTAACTTTAGATAGGAATGAAAACCAGTTCTCTTGTTGAGACCAAGTTATTCTTTAAGTCTTTGATGTTCCATTTTATCAGCATTGCTTCAGTTCGCTTTCTCAACTGTCGACCTTTAAAAAACAAAACAAAAAAACAAACCGTTGGATGCATTTCATTCGTATTGCCCAAAACAAACAATATGTAAGTAATGCTATTTCCAAGCTTGTGGTTTGTTTCACATCCTGAGGTTGCTTGTGAACTAAAGACCTCACAATGAGGGATCAACTGAAAAAGGAACATGCTGACAATTTTAATATAATGCATATTAAACTTTTTTTTTTCCTCCTAAACTGTTCGCTGGCAAACATTTGTATATATACATTGAAGCAGATTAAAATGAAAGGGTTTACATTGTTGTTTTTGGCCGAGAGAGTAGAGTCTATAAAAGTAAAATTGAACTGTGAACTAACTTCAGCCACTTTTAAATTGGAGAGATTATAAATTCTGATACACGCATTTCATGTCATAAATTATCTGCAGCTATGAATTTAGTGAAAACATTTTTCAAATGGTAGCTGCTTGAAGTTGCTTACAGTATGCATACATGTTTGCAAAGATAATAATTTTATCTTTCTGTAAATATTTTTTTTGTTTGTCTGCTGGGTACATTGATGGTTCCAGTTAAGGTGCCCATCCACTAGGGCCTAGGCGATTAAATTGAGCAATTGAACGATAATGACATCGTCATCGTTCAGTCATTCATTAATCGTTTGAAGATCGTTCACTAAAATTTGTAAAACGACCAGCGATGCGCGTGCCCTCTGGTCGTTTTATACCATCTATCATCGTGCAAACAAGCTGGTCAACCTGACGACAGCATGTTAGCAGATGATTGATGTTCCTAAACTGAACGACTGCTCGTTCAGTGTAGGCACATCACATAATAAACAAACAGACAAACGACTGCATGATTACAATGTCTATAATCGCGCAGTCTTTTGCCTGTCTTCTAGTGGATTGGCAGCATTATAGAACTGCACAATAGTTTTTCAGACAACCCTCCATAAAGTATATTGTTGTGGAGTAAGTATACGTCACTAACTAACTTGAAATAATTGAGTCTATTTATTAAAAACGTGCCTAACTAAAAATTTCTATAGCTGCAACATTTTATTTTGTGCCTTTAATATACAGGAAAATGCACAGGATTGACTAGTGGCCAGGTATGTGCACAGTTGATTGATTCAGCAGGGAAAAAGCAAAGCCTTTCTAGCCTTGTAAGTCACCATTGTGAGTGTGACGTGATGGGTACGGAATCCCGGGGGTCAGAATCCCAATGTTGGCATCACAACAGGGTTAGAATACCTACACTTTGTCGGTTGGTATCCTAACCCTCCCCCTCTCCATAGCCTAACCTTCCCTCCCTAGTGCCTGACCCTAACCTCCCTCTCACCACACCCTAAACCTAATCCTCCCCCCTTAGTGCCTAACCCTCCCCTACTTCCTAACCCTGCCTGACCCTAACCTCCCCCTCCTCGCACCCTAAACCTAACCCTCCTCCTAATGCCTAACCCTCCTCCCAACCAAAATATGGAATATTCCAATATCCAAAATACCCCAAGATTGATAAGTGATAATAAGTATTATGTCATCATGTTGGGATGATCTCTGACTGCTCCCACCTGTGTCAGTGATGTGAGTTTCAGCATAACACACATCTCTAGTCTCCAAGCACTTCTGTTATTTCCTATACCACCTTATGATGAAGACCTAGGCACTCCTGAAAATCAGCCAATAATAACATCACAACCTTATCCACAACCAAAATTGCATAGCAGAAATAAATAAGGCCACATACAGATGGAATAAAACACTCTGTAGAGAAGGAAGGTGAGAACTCAGGCCCTGATTCAGAGCCGGACTCTCTGACAGAGCGCTCGCTCTGAATCAGGCTATCTTTTTTTTTTCCTTTTAATGGAACGTCCCCCTGGCCGCTCGCATTGCTGTGCCACCCACAGCTAATGCGAGAGCGGCCAGGATGATGGTCGCGATGGTCAAGATGGGCTTACGACGAGACTCTTGTGGTAGGGTCTCTTGGCCCTAAGCCCCAGAGAGCTATCTGCTCAAACAGAGCCGAAAGCACTCCCACTGACATGACTTGTGATGTCAGTGGGGCCGCCCCCAGACGGAAGGCGTTCTCATAGGAACGCCTCCGTCTGTGCATCCACCACCCCAGCCCGCCCACCAAATGGGGCGTGCTGTCACTCAACATCGACAGCACGCCCCCTTTGGTGCGAGACCCGGAGCGACGGATTGCCCGTCGCTATCCGGGGCTCGCGCATGCGCACGACGGAGCCGGCTCCATCGTGCGCATGCGCTCTGGGCCACCATCGACCCGGTTGTGAGCGCTCAGCGCTTGCGACCGGGTCTGAATCAGGCCCTCAGATTGCTGTTCTCAGTCATGCAGCTTCAGACCTCCATGTTTCAAATACATTTTTTTTTTTCCTGTTTTAGTCATGACAAATTATTAAAATGTTATGACTCTACTTTGGCAAGAAGTAGATTTTCAACGCCCTTATTTGCAAGCCATAAGACAATACTGTTTGTTTACATGAACCACCCATAATAATTTAGTGTGTTATTACAGTTAAGCATCAATGAGTTTTTCTTCTCAGATGATATAGGCGCTCATATGAATGTTGGACGGACATATAAAAATCTAAACCGAAGCAAAGAAGCTGAAGAGTCCTATTTAATTGCAAAGTCTCTCATGCCACAGGTAAAGAAGTGCTTTCTTTACATTTGCGTAATAATAATTTCCCCTAATTGGTTTATTCTAATAATCTCTAAATATTCTGTGGGTCTTATGTAATAGGGTGCGACTTGCAGCTGCAGAAGGAACTCCTGCGAGTCTTCACGTAATTTTAAAGCGGCAATCATTTTAAGGCAAAACCAGGCTGGGTTTATATTCAAAATGAGCGCTGCTTTAAAAATACGAGAAGAATCGCTAGAGTTCCTTCAGCGGCTGCAAGTCGCACCCAATTACATAAGCCCTTATATCTGTTACTGTTTTTAAACTGACATTTGGTCTCTGAAATGTTGCTTTGCACAATACAGTATGTTGTCAGAATACACATAGCTTTATCTTCTTTTACCCTACTTTTTTTTTTTTCTTTTAAATCATGGTAACCTGAATGATATCTGTATAATATTTTTGATGACTGCATTTTTCCTGGTAGTGTTGCCTATCCTTAAGGAGAATTCCATTGTCAGTGATATGCGGCCCAAATCTTGGTTACACAAAACCACAAGACTTATGGTAGCCCAAAGTTGATAATTCTCCTGTGCACATCTATGGGTTGCGAGGGAATATTGCCAAAGTTGGTGGCACTTAGCCATTTCTTAGTATTAAATTCCTCAACCTAGATAGTTAAACTGGGTTCACGTTTTATGCTTTTTAAATTCAATCTAAATAATGCAAAGCTTAACATCAGGAGATTTCAGAACATGGTGGGCCTATTGTGTGAACCATCTTCTCATTCCAAGCAGATTTTCCCCCTGACTCTGCTTCTAGCAAGATATAAACTAACTAGAAAAGAGTCACAGCATATGCCAAATCACCTCAGTGTCTGCCTGCTGCTCTGTCCCGCCCATCTCTCTGTCCAGCCCTCTTCTGCTCTATCCTGGCCGCCCCCTCTGCTGCTGTGTCCTACTCCACACCCCGCTCTGCCCCCCCCTCCCTCTCTACCTGCTGCCCCCCATCCACCTTCTGTTCTGTCCTGCATGCGTCCCCATACTTGCCATATTTTTTTGCGGCGAGTTCCCCCTACTAGACTAGGGTCTGTCTCCTCTCTCTACCACTGCACATGCATGTTGAATAGTGGATTAACCATAGACTAATAAAGGGTCCTGGATCACCTCAGTCTGCTCTGCTCCCTGCTCTGACTGCTGTTCTGTCGAGGCCCTTGACTCCACCCCCCCCTCCCCCCTCTCTGGCCACTGGTACGCCTTGGCCTCATACTAACCCAGTTCCTAGCGGGATCTCTTCCTTTCCTAAGTGGTGTCTGCCTGTAAGTGGAAGCTGCTGGGTGGGTGGTGCACCATAGCTCCGTGGCAAATTATTGTATTTATCTTACTCCTGTCCAATACGTTATTCTTCAACTCTGGTTTGAAACCAAGTTCAACTGTCCTTGAAAAGTGGAATAATTAAGATATATGAAGGCTAGTAACTCAAAAGTTATTTAACTTAGAGTGGTCTGTGATTAACCTATCCAAAATTCTAAGAAGTTTATTAATTATGCTATTTTTAGTTGGGTTGACTAAGTACCTAAATGTATGTATTTTTTATTATATATAAATATCTTTTTATCATACCCAACACACAGAATATTAGTCCCATCAGCCTCCATACAATCTATGGTATATTAAAGCATCTTTGGAAACATAGATCCATACACAAGGAAGACCATGGGGATAGGGGTTTTGTGTAATTGAGAGGGGTATATCGTCCATATCAAACTGTGGATCAAGTTAACTTCTCCGGTTGACTAAATTTAATTTCTGAAAAGCCTAATCTAACTTATTGGTTTCATTTTTCATGGGTTATTTGATTGATTAAACATATTTTTTTATATTGTAATTGAACACTAGTGCAAATAATAATTCATAGGTGTGTATTCATGTGTTGCTGTGGAAAGTTACTGGTATGAAGCCGTGCTTATTTTAGAGGTGTGAGCAAAAATAATATTGTCTGTACTTGAATATAATTGTGCACAAAATAACATTGTGTCATTTTAAGTTTATCTTGCTTAAATGTCCTCCTAAGAGTGTTACAAAAATATATGTTTAGTATTGTGTGTATGAAATAAATTACGAAGCAATGGACAATGTATGCACAACCCTATATTTTTCTACACACTCAATGTGTATTCTGTTTCTTTGCAAACAGGCCTTAGGGTTATCCTAGAAGTGTTTGGCTTTGAAGTTAGGCTTGACTGACTTCCTTGTGTGAATGATAATACAGTAGTAGCTGTTACACTACTGATGAAAGATATTGCCTGTGGGCTTTTTACTCGCTCGCAGTTCGATTTATTTAAAACACAGCATGTAATGTATAACTACACTGTGCTTCGGTACTACAATTGTACAGATATTATCCCATCATTTATAGAAACCTAACTATATGTCAGTGAAAGGCATAGAGACGGGCAGGAGCTTACATAAATAAATAACTGCACAATAAATGTAAAATCTGCATTACATGTTTGTGTGTGTATGTATGTATATATGTGTGTGTGTGTGTGTATATATATATATATATATATATATATATATAATGTGTGTGTGTATAAATTTTGCTTTTTTTAAAGTTTTTTTTTTTACACTTTTCAACAATTTTTCTATATATATTTTATCCATATTTTATATGTTGTATTTATTTATGCTGTGCACCTTTGTTGTATTATGTATCATATGCATCTGATGTGATTTGTAGTCTCCGTCACTAGGGGCTCTGTGTTCAGGGGGAACCCTGGAACACTTGACTTCATGACAGGCCGAGGCCGTAATTTAGACGCACCGGAAGTGTTGGGCACATCACTTTCGGTGTGCGCTGATGGAACAGAGAGGGATGCGTCTGAGTGACGAGAAACCTCCATCACCAGCTTGTGGACACGTGATATTGATGCTGCGCGTACCATTCAGTATCTAATAAATGTAACAGTATTATGCTATGGTTGCATTTTTCGTTATAAACTCTTCCTTGAGGTTTTGATGACTTGATAGTCACTGGTGGATTATATACTACTTATTAACCAAAGAAGGAGGGAGCCTTCACTCAGGAGTAGACGGACTACCTAATCCTACATGCAAGTAGGAGACAGAAATCTTTGTCATATATATACATTGAATCTATTTACCAACGGTATATTCTTCTCCTTTATTTGAGGGATTATTGGAGAGAGGAATTTATCAGAAGGCAAGAAAAGTCCCTGTATAAAGACTAACTTTGGAACTTCATTTACACATATATAGCTCAGAAAAAAGAAGCGCTTGATATATTGTTTTTTCTGTTTTTGTATGATATGTGGTGGGGACCACATTAATATCGGGTAGCCATTTTGTATTTGTGAGCGCAGGATTTTCCATACATATCTTGACTTGAGGGAGAAATCTTGGGGCTTGCTCAGTATATTGTGGGGAGGAGCCAGGGCAGCTGGTTCCCCCCGCTCTCCAGCGGCAGAATGGAGACTCCAGGAAGCTGCAGTTCCTGTCTTTACAGTGGGACAAGCTTGGCCATCATGGAGGAAGGACAGAGAAGTCTCAAGCTCCTTTCCCTCTGCGGGGTGCAGCTAAGTATTTTGCAGTTATTGTTAAACATTTTCTATGCCTGTTTGGGAGTTTTTACTGTATTCATTGCCACATGTGATTTATTTATAACGTTTTTATTGTTATTTTTGGGCTCCCTGTCGTGGCAAGGTAGTGCAGGAAGAAGGGGGCTCAAATGACAGACAAATCTAAGTCTGCAAAGGGCCAGAACCCCACTGTGGCTATATTTTTTACATGTGCCCAGTGTCAGGTTAAATTACCATGTGGACAACTGGATGCAGGGGCATTGTGTGTGGACTGTCAGCTGGGGCCCACTTGTGTGCAGCCAGGAGGGGGAACCACTCTGGTTACGTAGGAACCTACGTGGGCTCAGGTTATGAACCGTTCGCTCTCTGACTCGGAGCTCTGCCAGAGAAAGGAACTAGCTCAAGCAGCGCCAGCCCCTATTTTGCCTTCGCTGCCCGCAATAGCGGGGGTCTATCACCAGGGCCCTGATCCGCCTTGGTTCTTTACCATGGAGTGCTCAGCTGCAGGGTTCGAGAAGGTATCCTCTTCTTTTTTTTTTTTTATGGAACGCTTCTTTGAGGATCCTAAGCTGCGCATAAGCGTCCTCCTCCATCTGGGAGCCTGTTAAAGGAGTCAGATCCCGAGGGGGAGGAGGAGGGGGAACTCCCAGTAGAGGAGGTTCTGCCCAAAGGGGAAGGTTCAGAGTCCGCGTCAAGTCAGGGCATGGAGGACCTTATTATGGCAGTACAACAGTTCTTTGACTGCCTGGACCTTGACTCCTCTGCAGTCGTGGGAGGGGCCGTTCAAGCGGAGGCGTAAGAGGGTCGTTTGTTTTTCGGCTTCTCAGGATCTCTCGGTTCTTGTTAAAGAAGCCTGGAAGACCCCGGATAAGAAGTATGCTACTCCTCGTAAGTTTGCAGCCCTTTATCCTTTTCCACAGGCGCAGGACGCTAAGTGGGAGCTGCCTCCGAGAGTGGATGCGGCTGTGGCTCGTTTAGCCAAGCACACTGCTCTGCCGGTCCAAGGGGCAGCCTCCTTTAAGCATCCGCTGGATAAAAAATTAGGATACTTTAGGAGTATTTTTATGGGCGCCGGGGTTGCTATTCGCCCTTTGGCATCTGCATAAAGCCTTCTCCATACCGCTACAACCTTTTTTGGGGTGACCTATCATCATACCATTGTCTTTGGACACTATTGGACACATCAATTTGCTGCCTGGGAATCTACATCTACTATCCATTTAAAGTTACAGCTACAAGTGGACACAAATCCATTCAATCACTTTGCGAACTTCGCCTATAGGACTGAGATACATCTTCTATCCACTTGGTAAATATTCGCTGTGCTCTATCTATTGGAACTATACACTTGACCCATCCAGCTAGTGCCCGTTCTACATTTATGGACTTTGGATCCCCCTATTAGCGGTTCTTTTGCAGTGATTTTATTCTCCCTTTTATATTGCTACCATATTTATTTTGTATATTTTTACTTATCTACTATTTTAATGTTTATGAATAAATGTGATATTGTGATTATACATCCATCTTAGAATAAATTTTCATTGTATAACCTAGCAACATCATCTAGCGCCAGTAAATCACTTCTCTTAGTGGCAGGCCCCTGTCTCATCCAGAGAGGAGTTGCTGGAACTGGCGGAACAGATTTGTGCGGCAGCAGACTGTGTGAGGCCGCACAAGATGGAGCACAGATTTCCTCTAGAGTCTCAGTTGTGGCGCGCAGAGCAGTCTGGCTCCGTGCCTGGGAGGCGGACGCCAAATTTAAACGCGCTTTAGAATCTCTCCCTTTTGGCGGAGGCTTCCTGTTCGGCTCCGAACTTGATATTATCATATCCCAGGCGACAGGTGGAAAGAGCACTTTCCTGCCTGTAGTGCCCCAGAAACAAAAGGGCTCACGATTCCAGGTCTTCCATTCTTTCTTTCGAGGGGGGGGACTGGTTAGAGGTAATTTCCCCAGCAGGGGTTCTGCGCCACAGGGTAGATTCTCTGGTACATTCAGGCACTCAGGTACTAAGGCACCCGAGAAGCCAGGTACCTGACAGGATCTCAGCCCATCTGATCTCGGAGAAGGTGGGGGCCGTCTCCTCCTGTTCCTAGACCGGTGGGTAGCTTTGGGAGCGGATGCCTGGGTAAGGGGTGTTGTCTCCTGAGGTTATGTAGTCGACCTAAGGGGGCCACCACCGCAACGTTTCTTCGTCATGGCATTGCTCAGGGAACCGGAGAAGAGACTGACCTTAAACCAGGCTATCAGTTCCCTCTGTTCCGAGGGGATTATAGCTCCAGTTCCACAGTCTCAACAGGAAAGGGGTTTTTACTCCAACCTTTTTCTGGTCCGAAAGCCCAATGGCGCTTATCGACCGACCGATTTTAAATCTGCGAGCCTTGGATGACAGCCTATGGGTGGATCAGTTCCACATGGATTTGCTCTGATCGGGGATCCAGGGTATGTCGGCAAATGAATTTCTAGCGTCTCTTGACATCAGAGAAGTATATCTCCACATACCGATTTGGGCGGGGCATCATTCTCTACTCTGGTTCACAACTGGGAAAGCTCATTACCAGTTCCAGGCTCTGCCTTTCGGACTGGCTGCAGCTCCGTGGGTCTTCACAAAGATCATGGTAGCTATGGCGAGTCTGCTGCATTCCAAGGGGATAACGGTTGCGCCCTACTTGGACGATTTGCTAGTGAAGGCAGATTCGGCTGCCTAACTACAGCTCCACCTGGATCACACGGTTCAGGTGTTACAGTATCACGGTTGGATACTGAATATCGAGAAAAGTCACCTCACGCCTTGCCAACATCTGATGTTTCTGGGGGTGATCTTCAATACGGCACTACTAAGAGTTTTCCTGCCCGAGCCCAAAGCCCAGGCCCTTCAGGACTTAGTCAGGAAAGTGCTGTCTGCCCCTCGGCCATCCGTCTGGCTCGGCATGAAGTTACTGGGTACGATGGTCTCTACCTTTGAGACCATCCAGCCTCCGCTTCTGTTCACGGATTCGCCAGTGGGAGATTCTCCGGAATTGGACGGGCCACTCGGACAACCTCTCCTCTCAGTTGCTGCTTCTGTCAGACAGCACTCGTCAGTCACTTCGCTGGTGGGTTTATTACCGATCACCTTCTCCAGGGTCGGTCCCTGGTTACTCCCAACTGGATCATTGCCACCACAGACGCAAGTCTCAGCGATTGGGGAGCGGTGACGGGGGACCTGGTCGTCATCGGAGATAGGTTTTTCGATAAATGTGCTGGAGCTCCGGGCCATTTATCTGGCCCTGTGCGGGGCCCAGGCCCTCCTGGCCGGACGGCCAGTGAGCATCCAATCAGACCATGCCACGGCAGTGGCATATGTAAACATCATAGGTGGAACCTAAAGCACGCGTGCCATGGCAGTGGCAATTCTCATTCTCACTTGGGTGGAGACGTTTGTCCCGGCAATTTCAGTGGTCTTCATACCGGGGTTAGAGAATTGGGAGGCGGACTACCTCAGCAGGACCACTTTCCTACCAGGGGAGCGGTCTCTCCACCCAGAGGTTTTTCAGCAGGTGTTCCAGAGGTGGGGGCTGCCGTAGGTGGACCTGATGGTGTCTCGCCACAATTGCAGGGTCCCTCGATTTTGTGCGAGGTCCAGAGATCCTTTGGCATCCGCAGTGGATGCCATGACTGTTCACTGGAACTTCCGTCTGGCCTACATCTTTCCTCCAATTCCCATGTTACCAAGAGTACTCCGTTGAGTCATGGAGCAGCAGGTTTCAGTCATCTTAGTGGCTCCAAACTGGCCATGCCAGTCGTGGTTCGCCACGGTTCTCAAGCTAGCCGCAGGTCCAGGTTGGCATCTGCTGTGACCAGATCTTCTTCTGTCCCAAGGACCTACCTCAGTTGGCTTTAACGGCCTGGTTGTTGAGACCAAGCTCTTAAAGGCTAAGGGGTTTTCCTCTTCAGTCATCGGGACCATGCTCTGGGTGCGGAAGCAGGTTTCTGCGCAGGACTACCTCTCGGTTTGGAATACTTATATCGTGGGATGAGCGGCGCGGAGTGCATACTGCTCAGTTCCGCCTTCCAAGGCTTTTAGCGTTTCTGCAGGGTGGTTTGGAAGCTGTCTTATTGCTTTAATCTTTGAAGGTACAGATTTCGGCTCTGTCCATATATTTCAGCAACGTCTGGCTCTCATCCCAGAGGTGCAGACTTTTTTACAGGGGGTCTTGCGAGTGCAGCCTCCGTTTCAGCCGCCAGTAGCAGGGATTTTCCCCTGGCTCTGTCTGCTCTTAAGCAGGCTCCGTTTTGAGCCTTTGGAATCCGTGGACCTTCGGTACGTTACGTGGAAAGTGTTTTTTCTTATGGCTATTGCATCGGCTAGGTGGGTCTCTGAGTTGGGGGCCTTGTCTTGCAAACCACCTTTCCTTGTTTTCCATGACGATAGGGCTGTTCTCAGAACGGTTCCTTCTTTTCAGCCGAATGTGGTTTAATCTTTCCTCTTGAACTAGGAAATAGTTTTTTCTGTTTTCTCACCCTCAGTCTTCAGGGGACCAGGACAATCTGTCACTTTTGGATGCCATCCAGGCCCTGCGAATTTACTTAGAACTTCGGACTTATGTCGGACAGACTCTCAATTGGTCCCCTACGACGCTCACAAACGTGGTTGGTCAGCCACGAAGCAGACATTGCAAGATGGCTCCGCTCAGTGATCTCAAAGGCTTATTCTGATACGGGGCGCCCAGCACCAGCCAAGGTGTTGGCTTATTTCACTCGGGCTGTGGCGGCCTCCTGGGCGGCGCGTCACAGGGCCTCAGCTGAACAAGTTTGTCGCGCAGCTACCTGGTCCTCTGTCCACACGTTTGCGCGGTTCTACAGGTTTCATATTTTTGCCTTCGGTGACGCCCATTTTGGCCGTACAGTTCTCCGGTCAGGCAACCTGAGCATTCCCTCCCCTGGGGGCGGCTTTTGAACGTCCCATGTGGTCCCCCAGCTTTGAAAAAAGATGATTTTTGGTACTTACCATTGAATCCTTTTCTCTGAGTCAGGCTGGGGGACACTGCGTTCCCTCCCTCACGCTCAGTCGTATTGAGTATGAGTTATGAATTTGGTCCTAATTGACTGTCAGTTTGGTTATTTTTCGGTTTGACAGTGTCACTGAGTATTGCTTCTCCTTACCAGGCACTTTATTAAGTTGCACTGAAATCAGGGCTTGCAGAGGGGAGGAGTTATAGATTTCTGTGTTTAGTGCCAAATCCACACCTTCCCACCTACAACCCATGGTCCAGTATCCCCCAGCGTGACTCAGAGAAAAGGATTCAACGGTAAGTACCAAAAATCTTCTTATAGTTTGTGAGGGTTCAACTTCACACGGACTCACACTGGAGCATTCATGTCTTCCTTGTTAATATTTTTGCCTTTTAATATCAATGTTTACAAATGTAATCTATTACACACCATTGTTTTTAATTTGGGACTACAGTGTTTTGAGAATATAATGGTAAAAATCTTCCCTTTGCAGAGCACATATTGGGGCCGATTCAGTTAGCTACGCGTTCGCTGAAAATTTCTTCATGCTGGTTAAAAAAACGACTGCACCTTTCCTGTTCAATTAGAAGTCTGAGTTAAGTTAGTATAGGCCTCCATGGCAGTTAACACAGATTTTGGTTTGAAAATCCAGGCTAGATGGAAATTAGGGAAAAATCCTTATTTTCGTGTAAAAATTACATGACATCGTGCAGTATTCCCCTCCAATGAATAATGTATTTAGAGGTTTGGAAATAGGTAAATATAGCCTATAAAGAGAGATCTTTTTTTCAGGTAATTTTTCTCCTAAAAGCGGAATAATGGTTTAAGTTTTATGTGGGACCTTTTTATGTTGAGTGTTGTATTGATGGGAAAGGGGTTATTGATTTTGCAGATGGGAATTGCAAGTGGGTTTTTGTCCAACTTTTATGTATACCATAGAGATACATTTTAATGTCCCCAAAATACTTTAGACACTTATTTGCTGAAATACACTTGCTGAGTATCATTTTTCCACCATTTTTAAAAGTTGTAAATATCACATTTGACAGCATGTAACAGCCTCCAGTGCTTTGCTTATGGTCACTAACAGATTCCTACACTGTCCCTACTATCTTATTTGCCACTTTTAGGGGGATTCATGTATAGATTACACACTGCAGTATTAATGCTGTGTCTAAATGAATATTGTGGGAGCACACTTCATGATGATATCCCACGAAATGCATGTTATATCATTCCGTGAGCCCATGGCTAATCTGCCCAATCAAATATCTGATTTTATATGATGCCAATAAAAATGATACTTAAACGGTCACTTGTAGCATATCTGCTGCAGGACACAGTAGATGTAAGTGTCTTTATGATGTGGTAGTATATCGGTTGATGGAGTGGAGTACAGGTACTTGCGGATTTATTCTTTTTACTGAGTTTTAAAAGAAAAAAATTACTCATTTTATTTATGTAACTAATTTATTTGTTAATTACATTCATTTATTTTAAGGTAATTCCAGGGAAGAAGTATGCTGCTCGTGTTGCCCCTAATCATCTGAATGTATACATAAATCTTGCAAACTTGATCCGTGCAAATGAGTCTCGACTTGAAGAGGCTGATCAGTTATACAGACAAGCTATTAGTATGAGACCAGATTTTAAGCAAGCTTATATTAGCAGGTAAGACATTTAATAAATTAAACAAAATACAGACACCGTTTCATTTCCCAAAAATTACAAAATAAGAATAACTGGAGGAGAGTATTTTTATTTGTATAACCTTCCCTGCAGCCTTGTATAGAATATTGTTGTATTGCATGATTAGTATTTCTCGCCTTCCAAAGTAACAGAATTGTCTTGGGGTGTTGCAGTGTTTGTGCTAAATTCTTACCATATTTATTGCATAAACTGTAATTGGTGTTCTCAGTGGACCTAGACATCTGCACCATTCATTGTTGTAGTGACCGTAAGGAAATGCAGATGGCTGCGTGTGGTGTATTTCCTCTAAATATTGACAGGTTCTGGGAGCCACCGGCCATCTGAAGAATGGCTTAGAGGTTAAAGGAGCATTTTAATCTGTGGTGTGCACATCAACACAAATATAGTATAGGATGTTTGGGAAGAAGTAACATAATATAACTATTACTTGTGAATAACATTTTTTAAAGAACAGAAGGAAAAAGCAATCTGCACTAAAAACAGTATTTCAGTCCAGTAAATGTGAAGTTACATGGAATACAGTTGTGTAATAAGATGGATAATAAGAGGGTTCATTGAACTATTGTATGAGAAAGTGGTTTTGGTGTGAGCTTTCAGTCTATCGTTTATACATCTTGTGTGGCCTTCCTGGAATACTTCTTAGACATTATTAATGTCTTATATGTTGACTTTACCACTCAGATGCAGGTAAAGGTCATCTTTCTTCCCCCTTTTTTATCCAGAAAGGGACTAGGCAGAGAATCTCCATTGTGCCCTCTACTTCTCACAATTGGCTTGGAGTCAGTTGCTGTAGGCCTACGTAACTCTCCATCATTTGCGGGGATTTGGCTAGGTAAATACTAATTTGGCTCGTTTTGCTGTTACGTTTATTTCTGACCCTGCCACTTCGTTTCTCAGTGATGAATATTACTGTATTTTTACTTTTAGGGCGATTTCAAATTATAGGGTAAATATAGATAAGTCATGGGGCCTCCCTCTTGCTGGATGTCCAATAGCTGTGAAATCTATTTTTCCTCTCTCCAAGTTTAGGCTGACGACTGCTCACTTAAATACTTGTTCATTCAGGTTACATTTGATATTAGTAAATTATATTCTACCAATTTTACATCTTTATTTAAATCACCAAATTACTAGGTAACTGGAGATTTCTTGCTCCATTTTGATTCTTTAATGAGACATTTACATTTGACAGCACTGAAGTACATTTTCACACCATCATTAGAGCCTATATCTCACAGAGTCAACACTTTGTCCCAGAAGAATCAATACATTGCCTTGAATGCAATTACATATTTTTTTCCCATAATTCTAGTGGCAAAATCTGTAGATTCTGCATTAAAATATTACTTTTTATTAATTCACTATTTTTGCTACATCTCCAACTGGTCCCCAGCATAAAGCAATTATTCCCCTTCACACTATTATTGTTACAATAGCAACAATTTATATTGCTTAATTGGACCGTTTTTACAGTGGTTAAAAGTTTGCTAAATGTCTTGGTTGCATTGTACACTAAGAACCCAACCAATTTACATGCCGATGTGGCAACACCTGTCATCATGTACTAGGGAAGCCAATCCCGAGCTGCGGAATCCTGTGTTTGGCCTCTAAAAGTCCGGTATTTTAATCCTGGGATTGGAGCCTTCAAACCTTGGAGTTTGGAATCTGTTATACAGCTGGACTGGTGACCTCTGTAGCAGTGCAGCCAGTCTCTGCAGGGCTACATTTTTCTGGCCCAGGCAGCGCTGGGCTATATCAGTGGCTTTAACGCAGCCCTAGATGTGATCTATAAATGCCAATGCAGCGGTGTGATGACATATGTTATGCAGCCGCATACAGTCCATCTAACCCACACAGTGCAATCTGCCTGCAGACAGTACAGTAGTGAAGTGAGTGGCGGCTTGGGGCGGGTGAGGAGGGAATGGGGGAGGCAGAGCTCCTCTTCTCTTCCACTGCTTGAGTGCTCTGGCCCTGCAAGTTGAAGTGACTGAAACTGAGTTACACAGTGAAACATCTGACAGGTAAGGTCACAGTCTCTCTATACTGTGGGACTGGGGCAATGAATCCATTAATGTGGTTTTATTTTTTCCTGTAGGCACGATGAATGTGGGTTTATTTTTTCTGTGGGGGCCAATTTGTGAGTTCATCTTAGAAAACAGAAACTAGCACTAGCATGTACTTGCACACTTTCCTGACATAACACGAATGGATGGGGTCAGACAAAATTAACATTTATATATCTGCCCTATAGCCAATATAATCTAGGAATATCATCTTGGAATGTTTACCAGGACGAGATTAGGTATGTGTAATGGTCATAAACCTAGTAAAATACCAATGATAATAGGGGCTAATGCATAGTTGAATGCAAGTTAGCCGGAATTGCTCCCGCATTGAATGCACGGAACTAAATACTTCTACAGAGCTACAGTATAGACCTTTCTGCAGGCGAACCTCCCCTATCCATGCACTTGGTTTCTCATCTTTCAACGTCAGTGCACACCTACACCAGCTCTACCCCTGGTGCAAAATATCCATCTGAAATTCCATCTACGCTCCCCACAGAACTTTGCCAATGTGTGAACACACAGTTAGCAACTAATTATGCCACTTCAGCCACAAATGGAGATGTGCCTGAATAGCAGACGGCTATGTATTCACCCGTACTTGTGTACACTCTGTTCTAGCGCATGCGCCATGCAAAGCCCGCAGGATATGTTCTGCAAAATACACTTGTGTTCAACTATGTATTAGCCCTAAGGTCTATTTTTATTTCAATTTACTGATAGTACAGCAGAGTTGCCTACCCTCCCGAATTTCGCTGGAGTCTCCCGAATAAAGGTGGGAGCTCCCGCTACCCCGCAAAGTAGGTTGAATTTCCCGCATTCCCTCTGCCCTATCTAAAAATCCAGACTGCGCATGCGCGAGTCCGGAGGTAAAGGGGGCGGGGCCTGATCTTAAGACACAGGGGCGTACTCACCGGGTGCAGGGAGGCAGGAGTGTGGCAGCTACTGGCCCGGAGGAGTCTTGTGCACACCTTCCCCTGCTCACACACTGCTGCTCCCAGCATTCCCTGGCCAGCCTGTGATGACAGAGGACGGAGGGGGGAGGAGCTGACGCCGGAGGACACTGAAGACAGAGGAGATGCCTGAGACTGTGAGTGTTAGAGCTCACTGCAGTGCCATGGGGGAAGGAAGGAAATCTATTACTGTGTGTTTGGTGTGTGTGTTTAGTAATGTGATATATGTGTGTTTATGGGGGGGGTGAAATCTTCATGTGATGTGTGTGACTGACTGTGTGTCTGTGTGTGAGAGATTGTGTGTGACTATTCATGGGATGTGTGTATGAGACTGTGTGAGGCTGTGTGTGTGTGACTGTGTATGAGACTGTGTGTGTGTGAGAATCTATTCATGGGATGTGTGTGCGACTGTATGTGTGAAACTGTGTGTGTGACTGTTTGCGTGTGTGTGTATGAATCTATTCGTGGGATGTGTGTGTGACTGTGTATGAATCTATTCATGGGATGTGTGTGTGAGACTGTGTGTGAATCTATTCATATAAATGAATGTGTGTGGGGAGGAATCTATTAATGTCAATATGGCAGGGTAGAGATGTATTAATGTCAGTGGGGGAGCTAGGGCGTCAGCTTATAGGAATATATACGCCCATAGGTGGAATTAGACATGCCCTTTGGGTGGAGCAGACCACGCCCCCACAACGATGCGCCGCGCTGCACACGACCCATTCTGCAGCCATCTGCAATCTCCCTCAAAGTAGTTTTCAAAAGTAGGCAAGTATGTAGTATAGAGACGATTTCACTACTGTCTGTCATGTCAGAAATGCTCAGTGAAACTTGTATCTGGGCACACTGTATTGTAATGTGCTCTAATTTGTACTATGATTTTGTGGCTTTTTTCAGAGGGGAACTGCTTTTAAAAATGAATAAACCTTTAGAAGCTAAAGAAGCATATTCCAGAGCTTTGGAACTTGATGGAATGAATGCAGATTTATGGTACAACCTTGCAATTGTTTATATTGAACTGAAGGATCCAAATGAAGCCTTGAAAAACTTCAATCAAGCTCTTGAATTGAATCACAGACATAAGCTTGCATTATTCAACTCTGCTCTACTCATGCAGGAATCAGGTATGGTCTCAAAAAAAAAAAAAAAAAGGGGCACTTAGAACACACATCTATTGGTCCATACATCTGCAATGTATTGCCCCAATTCCCCTTGTTGCCAGGGTCAGGGAATCGGGAAAACCCAACATGGGTTTCGAGGTCAGCAAATCTGGGATTTTTAAAATGTTGTTTTTCCTGATTCACTGTTTGATCACTAATTATTGATGTTCGCGGATCAGCAGGGAAACTGGGCCAAAGATCTATGGACCGCATACATTTTTGGTGCATTGTATATCTTTCCTCCTCCAAATCTTCATAAAATGCTTAAAAGAAAAAAAAAAAATGCAATGATGTATTGCACTAAGTATGAAATAAAACACCAGTAAGTAAATCAACATGAGCAAAAAACGTATTCAGTCCAAAGTATCTAGAATACCTTCACAATAAAGGTCCAAATGTCCCACACCGCAATAACTAAGGTATCCTTATTTCAAGTATCTAGATTTTGTGCCTTTAGTATAGATCTGTCTGCATAGATTTTACAACATCAAATTTAGATTTGAATCTCATTAACATAGACAGAAAATCTAGTGCAACACCTTCAAAACATGTTTTGTATGTTTTAATAAGTCGTACTTTTATACATGTTTAAAAGCATTTGACAAAATTCCATAAAACCAGTGATTTGAAAGGATTCCTACCAGAGCATAAAAGAGACATCAGCACAAAAAACATTTATCCATCCCAGGTTTCATTAGTAATGCCAAACACTCTCTTTTTAAATGTTCAACAGCTGGCAAGTAGCTATAGCAATTTCTCCTCTACGTGTTTCAGTACATGTGTATCGAAATGCCTAGGTTTAAGGAAATCGTTATTTCAAGATTCTCAAATGCAAACATTTAAAAACAGATTAAACAAAAGTTTTACAATTTTTCAAAAACTTGTGTTTATTCCTACATGTTTAAAGATTGTTTATACCAAATTTCAAGTTGTGATCTTATATTTTTAGTAATTTTTGTATATAGTAATGATGCGAACATTTCTTATTTTTGTTGCAGTCAAATATCAAAATGTATTAATAGTAAACTATTTTTGAGTCTTGTCACTTTCTTAATCTTTGTTTTATTTTTCATAAATTTTTTTTATTAGCTGTCATACCTTGGAGACATCAATATTTAAGGATTCAAAATATTAAATACTGGTTGTTTTCTCTGAAGTTTAAAAAAAACATAAATAAAAGCCTGATAAATTATTTGGGTAATATTTATTTATAATATTTTTTTAGGTAATACCTAAGTGAATTGTTTTGAAAATTTGAAAGCAGGATGATTCTGGGTTCTGGTGTTGCATTCACTGGCAATCCAATTATTTGGAAAATTGGATGTGTTGATTAAAGCATCTTATCAGAGTGTAGCTATCGTTAATCTAGTACAGTGTATAGTCTAGAACATGAAAAAATACAAGTTTTTACTGTTGCTGAACTGTGCAGTTGACCTATCAGAAATGCAGAATTCCTTTTGCAATCTTGGCAGCACATTGCTCTTAAGGAATGGATTCATTTGTCTTTGAAACAAGTGTACAGCTACTGCGTTATGTATCAACTCTGAAATTAATACAAAACTTTTATATTTGATTTCATCTGGGTCCCTGTAGTAGATTGCAATAGGATGTACCATTGCATGAGTATTGTTTCAAAGAAAAGAATGTTTCATCTTGCAGCTCAAGAGAGTAGTTTTCTGAGAGGTCTAAATTTCTTTAAGTTCATTGTAGTATGTAGACTGCTGTTGCACTATATAAGAGTGTTTTGAACTATAGAAGATGTTCACAGAAAGTGTTGATCAATTTTCAATGCTTTTAGTAAATGTTTCAAAACTGTAATTGTCCTCTGACACCCATATATACCACTGTCATTTCATCTTCCAATTTGTTCATCAGCTATTCCTTTAACTGATTAGTAGCTGATTGTATGCATTCATTTTAATGGCACTCTGGAAATGTGAGCATACATATGTTTTTCTAGGCATACTTTATAAACATAGGTGATCTGTCATCCATTACCATCTCTTTTAACTTTGATTCGCTCATCATTTATTTAATTTTCTGATGAGTGGTACTGTAGCACACAGAGTGTAGCACTTGCTAAGACAGTTGTTGTGGAGGAAGTTCAAAATATGTTTTCTGCTCCGTACTTTCTTTTGAATGGTTCATATGTTTTAAGGTAGCCAGAATTAGTCACTTTTGAACTTGACTGATGAAACTAAGGTATAGTACTCCAGCAAGTTATCAAACTAGTGATTTGTAAAAGTAATGTTGTTTATAGCATTGAGATGCTTTTCTCTTCATTTATAGACTATAATAGATAAATGATATTGAGAAACTTGATAGGGTGCTACAGTTAACACCTCCACTTTTCAGATCACTCTGATTATTTATAATATTACCCAAATTATTTATCAGGTTTTTATTTATTTCAACTTCCGAGAAAGAATATCATTAACTTATAACAGTGGCTCTCAAACTCTGTCCTGAAGACTGCAAACAAATTACGTTTTCCAGGTCACATGTGTTCATTACTCGCTGACCTATTTTAAAAGATCCACAGGTGGAGCTAATTATTTAACTTGTGATTTTGTGAGGGGACCTGAAAAACATGCACTGTTTGTGGTCTTGACGACCGAGTTTGAGAACCTGTGACGTCTAATATATACTGCACCCTATAAATGTTGCTGTCTCCAATGTATACGACAGTTAATGATGACAATCAAAATATCTCTTTGTTAGTCATTAAAGATAATATATTTTACGAAGTTCACCACGATAACATATTCCTTTTTCATGCCAGACAGTAACAAAAATAAATAACATACTATTTTTTATATAGGTTTTGGAAAAACTCGGTAAATTGTCAAATCTGTAATAATTTAAGTTGGTAGTGCATTCTCCCAATGATAAGTTTTACTAATGTTTTTGAAATGATGACCTAAAAACTTACCACTTGATATTAAAATATTATGAACTCTTTTAAAAAGTATATGTAGGAACAGTAAGTTTTGATTACCTAACTTTATTGTGCACTGGTGAAATGTGTATTATCAGGGGTAAATCAAGCCATATTATAAGTTGTTACATACAGTCAAGTCCATAAATATTGGGACATTGACAGAATTTTCAGATTTTGGCCTCTATTCACCACCACAATGGTTTTGCAATGAAACAAACAAGATGTGCTTTAACTGCAGACTTTCAGATTTAATTTGAGGGTAATTACATCCAAATCGGGTGAACGGTGTAGGAATTACAACAGTTTCAATATGTACCTCCCACTTTTTAAGGGGCCAAAAGTAATGGGACTATCAACTCAATAGCTATTTCATGGACAGGTGTGGGCTATTCCCTCCTTATTTCATTATCAATTAAGCAGGTAAAAGGTCTGGAGTTGATTCTAGGTGTGACATTTGAATTTGGAATCCGTTGCCGTCGACTCTCAATATGAGATCCAAAGAGCTGTCACTATCAGTGAAGCAAGCCATCATTAGGCTGAAAAATCAAAACAAACCCATCAGAGAGGTAGCAAAAACATTAGGTGTGGCCAAATCAACTGTTTGGAACATTCTTAAAAAGAAAGAACGAACCGGAGAGCTCAGCAACACCAAAAGACCCGGAAGACCACGGAAAACAACTGTGGTGGATGACAAAAAAATTATTTCCCTGGTGAAGAAAAACCCCTTCACAACAGTTGGCCAAATCAAGAACACTCTCCAGGAGGTAAATGTATATGTGTCAAAGTCAACAATCAAGAGAAGACTTCACAAGAGTGAATATAGATGGTTCACCACAAGATGCAAACCATTGATGAGCCACAAAAACAGGAAGACCAGATTAGAGTTTGCCAAACAACATCTAAAAAAGCCATTACAGTTCTGGAACAACATCCTATGGACAGATGAGACAAAGATCAACTTGTACCAGAGTGATTGGAAGAGAAGAGTATGGAGAAGGAAAGGAACTGCTCATGATCCAAAACATACCACCTCATCATTGAAGCATGGTGGTGGTAGTGTCATGGCGTGGGCATGTATGGCTGCCAATGGAACTGGTTCCCTTGTATTTATTGATAATGCGACTGCTGACAAAAGCAGCAGAATGAATTCTGAAGTGTTTCGGGCAATATTATATGCTCACATTCAGTCAAATGCTTCAGAACTCATTGGACGGCGCTTCACAGTGCAGATGGACAATGAGTCGAAGCATACTGCAAAAGAGTTTTTTAAGGCTAAAAAGTGGAATGTTATGCAATGGCCAAGTCAATCCCCTGACCTGAATCCGATTGAGCATGCATTTCACTTGATGAAGACAAAACTGAAGGGAAAATGCCCCAAGAACAAGCAGGAACTGAAGACATTTGCAGTAGAGGCCTGGCAGAGCATCACCAGGGATGAAACCCAGCGTCTGGTGATGTCCATGCGTTCCAGACTTCAGGCTGTAATCGCCTGCAAAGGATTTGCAACAAAGTATTAAAAAGTGAAAGTTAGATTTAGGATTGTTTAGTTTGTCCCATTACTTTTTGCCCCTTAAAAAGTGGGATTCACATATAGAAACCGTTGTAATTCCTACACCGTTCACCTGATTTGGATGTAATTACCCTCAAATTAAATCTGAAAGTCTGCAGTTAAATCACATCTTGTTTGTTTCATTTCAAAGCCATTGTGGTGGTGAATAGAGGACAAAATATGAAAATTCTGTCAATGTCTCAATATTTATGGACCTGACTGTATATGTAAAGTCACTTCAGATTTCTTTGACGTGTATAAATGGGCTTTGCCTAAAGGTAAAAGATGAAACACCCCCCCTTTTTGTGCATTTAACTATTTAAGAGCTTTATTTTAAACTTCGTATACTTTTAGTGTCCAAATATTTGACAGGACTAGACCAGTACATTTCAAAAATAATGTCCTAGATGTAAATGATAAATAAGGCTTTTTGTTAGTGAAGAATTAAAAAAAAAAAATTAAATGTCAATTACAGCTAATTGACAAGTGCAAAATCATGTGAAAGTAAAGGAGTTAATGCCAATAGTTAAAATGTTCAATGCAAATATAAATATATATATATATATATATATATATATATATATATATATATATATATAATATACCAGTATTACTTTTATACCTTTCTCAAACTGTCATTTAATAAGAATTAAAGTTTTAAATATCTCAAAGAATCGACAAACCAAAATAATTTTCCAATCGCTAGGGAATTTCAAAAAAGGCAGACAGTGAAGCAATATTTGTCAAGATATTATTTTGGGACTGCCATAATAAACATTATTATAAATTTTGAAGCTTTATTGAAATGACCCTCTGTACTTAGACCACTATTTATGCAGAATACTAATAGCAGTGAAAATATCAAGATGTTTATATTTTAGTTTACTACACAACATTGCAATTAATGATCTGTAGAATTCTAGATATATACAATAGTATATACAGATTATATTCCATCCAGTATTTTAAAATTGTGATGTTAAATTGAATTTACCACCATATCTGCATAGTTTTAAATGAAGTATGTTTTCAGTGAAGTTGCATTTGATTGATGGAAATTATATTGTTATTGAAAACTTGAGTGAATTT
Organism: Taudactylus pleione; assembly: GCA_031769625.1. Taxonomy (NCBI): domain Eukaryota; kingdom Metazoa; phylum Chordata; class Amphibia; order Anura; family Myobatrachidae; genus Taudactylus; species Taudactylus pleione. The sequence continues at coordinate 13,031,094 of JAUIMM010000039.1, forward strand.
TCAAATGTTAATATACATAAAATTGGCACAGTTATCAAGCTAGCCTACATTCTTGTACAACTTGGTGAAAAATAAGCACATAGCCTCTGCTAACAGGTAAGTATTTTACACTCAAAATGGTAATTTGACAAATTTTGAACTAGTTTGATTTTTAGATGTAAAGGGTTTATCGATTTGAACAAACGGCTGCATCATGGTTCTGATTTTACTTGTGTTATGCTGGTGTCATTACTGCATTTTGTATGCCACATTTGTCTGCTGTAATATAAATTCTATTAGTCTACCAGATCTGCTCATTGATGGCACACAAGTTTTTTTTTTGTTTTGTTTTGTTCATGAAAGCTGCTTACATATTGTGTTATCCCCTCCCTTTCCATCCGTTTTACCATGTTCATAACAATGCTCAAAACGTTACCATAGCAAATATAGATTGATTTATTAATTGAGATGATTCCCCATCCTGAGAAACCACAGTGCAATGTAATTGTGTGTGTGTGGAATGAGTTTGAAAAATGCTAAGACGTAAAATTGAAAACCCTTTTGAATATGCTGACGTTTAAAACAAAAGTTTGCAAATGCTAATGAAAATACTTTTCTATTATCCATTAGCATTTATAAACAGCAGTTGTTACACCAGTTTTTCTACTATGTATTTGCCTTCAAAAACCTTTCCCCACCTTCTAGTTGTGGCTTTTGATCTACAGATGTGTCCACATATATCTTACCTCCGTGCGCTAAAAGTTGCATTAAATATATTGTGTGAGCACCGTGCAGTTAGGTAGCGCAGAGCGTCTTTTTGTGGGACGTTTTACATTTAAAATGTCTTATTCGCAAAGCAATTCAAATAGGAACACATGCAGCTTCTGCTGATTAAAGTTATATGCAGCAGCTGTTGGACTGTAATGTAGCATTTCTCATGCAAATTCACCTGCAGTTGCACACAGAACATAGGAATGCCACATACAATTTTAATCAGCAGAAGCTGCTTGTGCGTCCTATAACAGATGCATTTGAAGGTAAAAAGATGCTCAGTGCTACCGCGTCACTCCACGGCATGGTGCGACTAGAAGGGTTGTTTAATGTGCAAGGGAGTAAAATGTATGTGGAGACATCTATATGTTGTATTTATATACTTTTATAAATTGTATAACAATTTTTTTTTTCATTTGCTTCAGGCAATGCCAAATTGCGACCAGAAGCCAAAAAAAGACTTTTGCTTTATATTGAGGAGGAGCCACATGATGCAAATGGGTTTTTTAACTTGGGCATGTTAGCCATGGATGAGAAAAAGGATTTAGAAGCTGAAAAGTGGATGAAAAAAGCAATACAGTTACAGCATGGTTTCCGAAGTGCTCTCTTCAACCTTGCCCTTCTCTACTCCCAGACTGCCAGGGAACTGGAGGCCCTGCCAGTCCTGGATGAGCTGCTGCATTACTACCCAGACCACATTAAAGGCCTTATACTGAAAGGTGACATACTTATGAATCAAAAGAAAGACATTAAGGGAGCTAAGAAGTGCTTTGAAAAAATCCTAGAAATGGATCCCAATAATGTACAAGGGAAACATAACCTTTGTGTGGTTTATTTTGAAGAGCGAGATCTTTTTAAAGCTGAAAGATGCCTTGTCGAAACACTGGCCTTAGCTCCTCATGAGGAATATATTCAGCGACATCTCAGCATAGTGCGCAATAAAATTATTTCACTAAATGCTGTTAGTGCTGGACAGACTGCTTCTTCAACAGCAGGTGCGCCATCATTGCCAGAAGGACAAGAGCAGGAGAATGATGAAAAAGGAAAAAAAAAAACTCCATTTGAAAAATTAAAAGATACACCAAATATAAGTCAACCAACAAAAAGGAAAAACAAAGAACAAGTAAAGTCCAACAGTAAACAACAGGAGAATACTCACAAAGATATAAAGCCGAAATCAACAAAAGAAATCAAAGACATTGAAAATAAAAGAGTTGCTGCTTTGAAGCGTTTAGAGGAAATAGAGCGTATACTAAGTGGAGAATAATCTGAAGAATATCTTTCAAACTTCAGGGGTGTGGTGAAACTTTATTTGTCATGTATTATTCAGTCCAGAGCACTGTGCACGTCTGGAAGAAGATGAAAGCAAGTTGAGTAAATAACCGTGTAGGTAATTGACACTACTGAAGAAAATCTCAATGAAATTTCAGGATACTTTGCCTACTTCAAATACTATTATTTTATTTTAAAAAAACAAAGCATGATATGCTTTTTGTACTAGTAAATGTGATTTTGTCTCCCTCTTTGATGTCATCAGCTTCTAATAGATATGAGGTGTGTGAGATTAAAATGAACAAGGCTTTACAGCTGAGCTGTTGCACTGATGGGAAGCAAGGCAGTTTCACAAATATCTGGGGTGAATTTTTATTTTTACATTTTTGTATGGTGCTTGGCTAGAGCCATAACTTGCTAATATATTATTTCCCTCACCTCATGTGTATTCAGGATGTACCCTGTTTATTAGCCAATCAGATTATTTAAATATACCCACAGTATTTAATATATCAGATGTGTGTTCAGACACTGTGGGAGGCAACAACTCCTCTATTCATGTGACAGGGGAGACTAATGATATTACTGAGGGGATGGAGGCAAGCAAGAAACAATAACCTGGAGATAGATGGATGGATGGAGTAGGCTCCCCAGTTGAAGTGCTTACAATTTTGAAATTTTATCTACCATGCTGGTTTAGCCACAAACATGTTAACTGTTCCTTAGTTGTTTGGAGCTGGTTAGCCCACGGCTTGGCCAGTCTCATGGAAATAAATACCGGATCTTGAACACATTTATTGAACTTGTATTGGCTGCGTTCATGAAACGCAGTCATTAAGAGCATTGAAGAGGTCCGAACAGACTTAATTGTGGTCAAATATTTCAAACTTGCATAACAATGGTTCATGTAGCTCTAGTCCCTGATGACAGAGTGTCATGATGCCAGGATTTTGTAAATCTGATGCAGGAAGACTGTGTTGTCAAATGTACCACTATGTGAAAAAAACTTTATGCACCTGACTTGGTTTTGGTGTTATATAACCTGGAAGCACATTATAATACCAGGTGTATCATGCTCCATGAAAGGAGAGCAGTACTTTACAGGATTTAGGTCGATAGATTAATTCTGAAAACACTATTTTCCAACAATCAACGGATATTGTATGTGTTTTGAACCTTGCCCTGTAAAACTGAAATTTGGTGCGGTTTTATAGATTGTGATTTTAAATGCCCTGTTTTGAGGTTTTAACACTTGACAATCTCAGTATTTAGTGTTCAATGGTGAAGATTGGGTGTTGTATTTGTTTTTCTTTTGAATTATGTACTTTGCCTAAATTAAGAAGCTTTTTTCATTTCAAAAAAGGGAGAGAGACAGAAAAAAGCACCACACATATATTAAAAATGCTTATAACTAAAGGCTCCCATACACTAGCTGACATATTGCCGGATTATGTGATCGAATCGGAAACACAGATCCGGTGGTCGGAAATGCCGACCTGCGGCCATCGATGTTCCGCAATCCGTTCGAGGATCGGTGAAATTGTTCATGTTAAATGTCACCGAATTTTAAATCACGGTCATATTTTGAACGTGATCAGCAAATCTGTGAAATCCAGCATGTTGGAATTCACCGATCCTCCAACCTGGCATCTCTGCATCGCGATAATCTGTCGCTAGTTTATAGGGGCCAAAACGCTTTGCAGTTTTATTTGGCCAGTAGAATTTGAATAATACCCTTAATAAGAAAAATTTCAAAGAACTGGCCTTGTTAATGACCACGCATGATATACAGTACAGTATATCCTAATAAGAAAGCCTTTCTAACAAAGTTCCTGCAATCTGTTTGCTGGTGTGATTCTGAATTTGTACTTAATTTCAAAAGATCTATGTATACTGTTGTATTTCACCTTCTTTCACATTTTTATGTGTGCAATGTTTTTGTGTGTATTTGATTTGGAGATACGATTACTTATATAACATGATATCATGAGTGTTCACTCTAGGTCCGGCGCCGGACCTAGAGAAAAAGTACTCTGGCGCAAGCCCGAATAGGTGGCGTGACCACAAGAAAAGGGGGTGTGCCCCTTTTTATCACTCTTGAGGGTGTGCCCAGCACTTACGGATATGCTGGGCTGCCCCCAAGCTCTCCCTTCTCTTTGAATTCTATTCACCCGTAGTGATCGCTACACCGCAGCTTTCCCCACCCGCAGAACACTGGGGCTCGCGGGTGGGGACGGCACCCACAGGCTATTTTAGCTAAAATAGCCTAGCGGGAACGCTAAAATAACTAAGTGTTCATTATTTTTTTTAAAGACAGTTATTTATAAGCTTTCTGATTAAGGATATTGTTAGATCTCTACTAGTCAATTATAACAAGTACATAGGTTCTTTTATAAGGGTGTAAGCATTTTGTTATTTTGTCATTGGTTATGACCACTTTTATGCGCTGTTCCCTTGCTCTCTGGCCATATCATATACCTTTTTAAGTACAATGACATCATCTTTTCAACAGCAACTAAAGGGTTGCTGCCATTTAAAACTTGTTGTACTTTAGACTTATTAGCACCTGATTTTTTTTTTTTTTTAAAGAAAAAAAAAATCCATACTTTTTTTCACTTTTGAAAATGTAAATCTATTTTTTTTTCCACATTTATCTATTTCTACTTTTTCATTTCTTTAATAAACAGATGTTCTGCAATTCTAAACTGGTTTGGTTTCAAGATTGCTTGAGGAATATCAGATGTCCGTATTTGTATATGATATATATGTATGATATATGCAGCTCTTTTATATATTTTAAGTGTTTTAAGCCAAGTACTAGTATAAAATGTATATTTTGCATACGAGTCAGAAAATAATATAAATCCTCAATTGATCAGTTGTGTGCAATGCACAATAATGAACTGAATTGCACGCTATGCTGCTGTAATTGGAAAGGGTACCTTGTTTTTATGAAATAATGCAATGCCTAGTGCTACAATCTGACCCATTTTTTTGTTTTCTAAATGTATATTTTTGCATATCCTTTTTCACATCTTATTTTAAGGAAACTCATATTTTATTGTGGCAGTTTTAAATGCTTTCTTGTGAATTAAATAAATTACTAAATCTTGGTAATTTGTGCTCAAGATAAAAGTTAAGATTTTATATACAGTGGGTCTGATTCTCAGTTGTATGTAATGTGGTCGCAATTCTGGACAACTACCATGATTGGAAGTTTATGTGAGTATCATCCCGTATCCTGGTTCATATGCATTTATGCAATAGCAACACCCCCATCCCTCCAGCTTTGAGAGTATACCAGCAACGGCACTTACACCTACCCAATACTATTTACAAAAGATGCGATAGAAAATGGTCTGCACTCTAAGCACAACTCGGAAAAGATTGCATCTCTGATTACACAACCACAACACATCTGTGGGACAATTTTCTTATGCGCAAATGCCCTGTTGTCATCCAGTAATGCCCATTCACATGTCAAGGAGATGTTACTGAAATGCATATACTTAGAATCACTTGCATGGCCAGTTTGCAAATTGCAAGATGCAACCCATTTGAATTTGCATGCAACGCCGGCCCAGTGTGTTAATATTAATACAATTTCTTTGTGCTGCTTATCCTTTTATTTTCCAGGTTTATCTGTGGTTGGAAATAGCCACACTTCCTGTTAAGTAAGTATCAAATTAATTGGTTTCTGGCAGCACCTGAGAATATAATTGGTGCTCAGAATAATGTTTTACATGTAAAGTACAAATGTCTGCTTTAGTATTAGACTTAAGTAAAACTTGTATTGTGTGATTCTGTGTATGACCTGTTTTCATATTTCTCTGTACATGTCCATGTGTAATTTAAAGGGCCCATACACTAGCGACGGATTGCTACGTTCCTGCAACGGCATCTCTGAATTGGTGAAATCCAACGTGTTACAGTTCACTGTTTTACCAAGCACGATCAAAATATGATTGTGATTTGCAAATCGGTGAAATTTAACATGGAGAATTTCACCAATCCTCCTCCGGATCGCGGAACATTGATCGCCACCGGTCGGAATTTCCGAACGCAGGATCCGGCAATCCGTCGGCAGGTGTATGGGGGCCTTAAGAACCAGCTTGTTGACAGTCCGTTAACAGCCAGCTGTGAAACATTTAAAAAAAACAGCAGATGGAGTTGGACTCAGTGAAAAGTACTCATACCTGCTCTGCTTTTACCCATTCAAGTTACAGATCATTATCATATCTAATGGCTGAAATAACTGGCCTACCTAAATAAAATAGCTTACTTAATAACATGACGTAACCCACAACAGCCAATAACTTAGCGGCTATAGTCCATCATAGTTAACATTATAGACTACTACAAACCTACTGCATATAAATAAAATCAGTTTTATTTTGACAATTAATTACTTTTGCATTTCACGTGCTTTTATCCTGACCAAAACACATTCTATACTAAAGCGCTCATTTGTGTTAAAGGGGGAAAAAAGAATCATATACAGATGAGTCTAGATACATCTAACCTCCTTACGCGTTAAACGGCCCTTCTTGTCGCGCCATGCTGTGGTGCGACTCTTTAGCACCAAGCGTCTTTTTGCGCAACTTTTTCCCTTGAAATTCATTTTATTCGCAAAGCCACCAGCAGCTTGTGCTACTTAAAATAAGTGGCATGTCAATATTCTGTGTGCAACTGCTGGATCTGCATGCGAAATGCTACGTTACAGTACAACAGCTGCTGACACTGTAATGTAGAATTTTGCATGCAGATACACCCACAGTTGCACACAGAATATAGGCATGCTACATATTTTAATCAGCACAAGCTGCTTGTGTCTCCTATTCACATCGCTTTGCGAATAAGATGAATTTCAAGGGAAAAAGTTGCACAAAAAGACGCTTGGTGCTACAGAGTCGTATGGGCCTCACGCGTTGTTTAACACTACTTGTAGCGCACGGAGGGTACATATGTGTGGACACATCTGTATAATAAATTTTTGAGACTGAAACTGTAGTGTGAGCACTAACTTTGTAACCTTATTTTGCTACCTTTATTGTAAAACAGAGTTTTTTTTTTTTTTCTTGCCTCTACACTGACCAATATCTTTTATTAGCCGCTGTAATTTTCCACTGGCTAATTGACCCCCCTGGCTAACCAATTAGCTCCGAAGCACATCCACTGGCAGCACTTATCTGGGATTTTTTTCTTCAGGATCTCAGCAGGCTCTGAAAAAAAATCCCTAATACAGTAAGTAGCCTGTTGCCGGGAAGCGAAAACACATAGGTCTGTGAACGGATTCTATCTGTGAACTTAACACAGATTCTATGTGTTTTCGCTTGAAAACAGATAATTTTTTGGGCGCATAAAACAGGCTCTTATTGAATTGGGTGAAGCTTAAAAATGTGAAAAAGTCCAGGTTTTTTTTGTGCTGTTTTGAAGAACAAAATGAGATTTGTCACTTTTATTCTTGTTCATGTGGTGATATTGTTCATCTTCTGTTTACCTATAATAATATATATGAGGTGGGGTTCTCAAAGTTAAAACCTCTCTTTATTCTTGGGTGATTTTATTTGTTTGGATAATATGAAATTTACTAAAGACCTAACCACACACACCGTGAATCTAAAAGTGATTCAGACAACAGCAAAGATGATTTTAAGAAAGCTCCTCATTGCAAATGTGCATTAGTCTTCCAAACATTGCTCTTGTTAGAGATCAATATGGTTTGTCAAATAGGGAAACTGCTGCCATATCAACTGCAGTTTTGCAAGACTTGTGTCTCATCACTCATTGATCACGCCAAGCAGCAGTGACAGGCACGATGGACTCTGGAGCCGGACTGTATATGTAAATATAGCGTACCCTCTAGTCCCCACAGCACAGCAAACACAGTATGTATGTTGCTCTGGGCCCAGCCCCTAACCATGACCCGATCCCACCCCCTGCCCCTGGGTGTTTTGCACATGCGCAAATCATATCATTTTTGCTATCTAATACTTTTGATGTGATAGTTACCATTGCATCAAAAGTTTCAATGGTGGAAATCCAGCCATCATTTGATGATCCGATGTCGATCCCTACCTCCTAGAAAATAATGTTTTAGAAGTCCAAATACCTGAAAATAGTGCCAGTCAATTTCAGGAGTACAGGCAGCAAAGAAAATTGCAATATTTTTACCTTTTTGTTCGGGGTGCACGGACCCCTCTTAAACGTCTTAAACCCCGGAGGTTTGTATCTAATGGAGTTCATCTGAAGCATTTTCACCTAAAACAACTTAATTGCCAAAATATGTGCCCCAAAGCCGCGCCTTCACCTGATTACAAATATCCTACCTTGTGGCAAATTTTCAAAACTTGAAGCGCCCGCTGGAGATAGTAAAAATTATCCGACTGAGATGAAATTCTACACATGAGTTACTGTTATGGACCCACAGCTTTTCCACACTAATAGAATATCGAGCTCGCAAGTTCGTTTTTTTCGGTCAGAAGTCCATTAATCCACCCAGTGCCTTCACAGTCCAAGTGCTGGATATAAATATATTGCGGGAGTGGTGTGGCACTCAGGACTTCACAAAAAAATGCTCACAGACAGCGTGGTTTTAACCGAATACCTGATGACAATGATGTAACATTGAAACGTTGAAACCATGCTGTCTGTGAGCATTTCTTTGTGAGGTCCTGAGTGCCGCACCACCCCCGCAATATATATATATGTGTAATAGAGATAATCCGGCACTCACCCCAGCCTCCACACCATGCCCAGATGCCTCTCCAGCAGATAGATGTAGTATATAGTGGAAGGATGGCACTCAGGGTCTCAGCAACACTTCTAATAAATAACAGGCACAGTCAGAATATATAGTCATTAGAAGTGCTGTTGAGACGGAATCTGTATGAAATACCGCCGGCCATGCGGCCGTCTGCTTTGGTCGGCCAGGCGTTGCCAGGAATCGAACAGAGTTCCCAGCAGCGGAAGCCCGACAGCGTTGGAAATCCCGATCGTCAACAGGTAAGTACTGACTAACCTAACCCTCCTTAGGGGTGCCTAACCCTAACCTCCCCCCAAGTGCCTAACCCTAATCCACCCTCTAAGTGCCTAACTCCCTCCCTTCCCCGCTGCCTAAACCTGTCCCCCAGGGGGGCCTAACCCCATGTCCCCCCCGGGGGTGCCTAACTCTAACCCTCCAGGGGGGGTGCCTAACCCTAAGTCCCCCCCGGGTGCCCTAAACCTAAACCTCCCCCCCCCCACGGCTGTCCGCTCGCGGCGCCCGGCATCCCTTCGATCGGGATGCCGGTCTCCCGGCGTCGGGGAAATATCAGTCGTCTACATCTAGACGCCCGGCATGTCACCCTCGCCGGAATATGACAGTCGGGAAGCCGGCTGCTGGTATTAAGGCAGCCGGCTTCCCGATTGTATACCGTTGAGACCGAGTGCCATCCTAATAAATAAATATATATAATAGTCGCAAGGAGGGACTCAGCAGACTAGTTCCAAAGGTAAAACAATGTCCTTTATTTCATTCCTATGGCATTTCGGGTACCCCCCCCCCCCTGTCTCCAGGGACAAGCAACATACAATGACAAATAACATACACATATTGTTAAAACACCATTATCATACTCACCTGTGTCACGCTGCCGCCTGAGGACCCGCTTCCTGCTCCGGCTCATGTGTCCGTTGCGTACCCGGTGATGTCATTGGCAGCGCGGCACAGGGAAATGACACTTGCTCACTGTTGCTAAGCGACATCAGAGCTGCAAATACAAAATAACCCAATGTTAAAAACTCCGGCAGTGCATAACTGTAACACAGCACATAATCAAAAATAAGTCACTATGTGAACAACATGAACTTACAAGTCTTCAACTGTATAACACATTAAGGTCTGCCGTCAGCAGGGCTTATTACTACTGATGGTACTACAGAAATAATAGCAATGAATCTACTGTCAATCTGATTATAAAAAACACTGGAGTCCCAGGGTCTCATTCAGACCTCTGGGAGCCAGTGTTCCCAACTCAAATATCCAGCGACTTTCCCTGTGCAATAAAGTTTTAGCCCTATTGCCACCTCGCTTACTTTCTGGAACATGATCTGTAATAATGACCCTCATGCTTGCCACGCTATGTTTGAACCGGGCACAATGTCTAGCGACCAGTTGTTCGCTAGTGCCTGATTCAATAGCCTGGCGAATTGCACTACGATGGAGAGCCATGCGTTCATGAAATTGCCGCTGAGTCTTGCCCACGTAAGCCAATCTGCATGAACATGTCAATAAATAAATGATATGCGTAGTGGCGCAAGTGACTGCATGTCTAATACAAATTTTTTTGCCTGTATGTGGATGACAAAAGGTTGAAACCACCGATAACGATTGGTATGTTACATAACCCAAGCAGCGGTAACAGCCTTTTTTCTTGCTTAAAAAATCTGTCACTGGGCTTTTGCTGAGACCTATAATATCTAACTTAACTACCTGATCTTTTATACTCTTTCCCCTAGTAAAGCTAGGGAGTCTAGCATTGCATAAAGAGGGTAGTTCTGGGTCACTTTGAACAATAGACCACCACTGTTTAACGTGACTAGTGGTAGATTTGCTGGAGGAACTGTATCTATTCACCCAAGGAATTACACTTATGGGTTGGCTAGTGGCATCTTTAGTTTTAGTGGTTAAAGTGTCCTCTCTAGACATCTTAATAACTTTGTTCTTTAAATGGATTAATTCATTTCTATCATATCCTCATGTCACAAATTTCTCTATCATATCCAGAGCAGGCTCTAACTCATTAGTATCTGAGGTGATGTGTCACACTCTGAGCAACTGGGAATAAGGAAGCCCCTTACGTAAGGCTATAGGACAGTGTTGGCTAACCTTGACACTCCAGCTGTTATGGAACTACAAAACCCAGCATGCACTGCTACAGTTTTGCTATTAGGGCATGCTAAAACTGTGGCAGGGCATGCTGGGATATATAGTTCCACAACAGCTGGAGTGTCAAGGTTAGCCAACACTGCTATAGGATGAGAACTTTCTTGATGAAGTAACGTGTTTCTATCCATTGCCTTTGTGTATAGTGAAGTACTGAACCCCAAATTCTGTATGGTGGTAATAACATCCAAAAAATGAATGAAATCCTTACTCAACATATATGTAAGTTTTACTACGCTCTGCGATGCATTATGTTCCTCTAATAGAGAACTCAGAGCTGTTGGAGTATCCAACCAAAAAATCAACAGATCGTCGATATATCGACTGTACAGTATAATTTCTGCCCTCAGATGACCATGATTATATAGAAACTTCTGTTCTATCATATACATGAATGCATTCGCATAGGAAGGAGCCACGGGGACCCGATGTTTGTATATAATACTTTCCGTCGTGGTAAAAATAATTTCTAGTTAACACTTAATCAAGCAACTGTAAAAACTATTTTTTAGGAGGACCAGTGTAAAAAGGATTGTCCGTAATCAGACTGTCGACTGCCTCCACACCTGCCCTATGTGGTATACAGGTGTAGAGGCTAGTCACATCCACACTACACAAAACAAGATCTTGTGGAGGATGGTCCAACTGTTGCAAGATCCGTAACAATGATGAAGTGTCCTTCAAATACGAGGGAATTTGTTGTACACAGAAACTGAGATAACAATCAAGAAACACTGCTATAGAATAAAACAGTGAGCCCCTGGCCGATATTATAGGTCTCCCAGGGGGGTTAACTAAAGATTTGTGAATTTTTGTGATCACATAAAAAAGCAGGACAATCGGATAATCAACTTTCAACGATTGTAACAGATCTGATGATATCACTGATTCATATTTAGCTTGCTGTAGAATATTATCCAATTCTGCCTTGAATTTGCTAGCAGGATCATTATATAATGGCCAGGGCAGGAAGCGGGTCCTCATGCAGCAGCGTGACACAGGTGAGTATGATAATGGTGTTTTAACAATATGTGTGTTTGGTGTGTGTATATCTATAAATCTATATATATATAATGTGCAGAAATAGGCGTCCCTGTTTATGGTCCCTTAGTTTTTGTATCCTGACGAAGGGACCATTAAAGAGTCCTGAAACGTTGATTCATACACAACGAGTATGTGATGTTTGATTTACCAAGACGCCGTGAGTAACTCCTATTTCTGCACATTAAATATTCCTCCCCGCATCAGGAGAGGTAACGAGGAAGGCACCGGGCGCATTATTATTCTTTTATGTGAGGAGTGCCGGCATCTTGGATGAATATATATATATACACACGCACACACAGCTCAAAAAAATACAGGGAACACTTAAACAACACAATGTAACTCCAAATCATTCACACTTCTGTGAAATCAAACTGTCCACTTAGGAAGCAACATTGATTGACAATCAATTTCACATGCTGTTGTGCAAATAATGGAATAGACAACAGGTGCAAATTATAGGCAATTAGCAAGACACCCCCAATAAAGGAGTGGTTCTGCAGGTGGTGACCACAGACCACTTCTCAGTTCCTAAGCTTTTTGGCTGATGTTTTGGTCACTTTTGAATGCTGGCGGTGCTTTCACTCTAGTGGTAGCATGAGACGGAGTCTACAACCCACACAAGTGGCTCAGGTAGTGCAACTCATCCAGGATGGCACATCAATGGGAGCTGTGGCAAGAAGGTTTGCTGTTTCTGTCAGCATAGTGTCCAGAGCATGGAGGCGCTACCAAGAGACAGGCCAGTACATCAGGAGATGTGGAGGAGGCCGTAGGAGGGCAACAACCCCAGCAGCAGGACCGCTACCTCCGCCTTTGTGCAAGGAGGAACAGGAGGAGCACTGCCAGAGCCCTGCAAAATGACCTCCAGCAGGCCACAAATGTGCATGTGTCTGCTCAAACAGTCAGAAACAGACTCCATGAGGGTGGTAAGAGGGCCCAACGTCCACAGATGGGGGTTGTGCTTACAGCCCAACACCGTGCAGGACGTTTGGCATTTGCCAGAGAACACCAAGATTGGCAAATTCGCCACTGGCGCCCTGTGCTCTTCACAGATGAAATCAGGTTCACACTGAGCACATGTGACAGGCGTGACAGAGTCTGGAGACGTCAAGGAGAACGTTCTGCTGCCTACAACATCCTCCAGCATGACCGGTTTGGCAGTGGGTCAGTAATGGTGTGGGGTGGCATTTCTTTGGGGGGCCACACAGCCCTCCATGTGCTCGCTAGAGGTAGCCTGACTGCCATTAGGTACCGAGATGAGATCCTCAGACCCCTTGTGAGACCATATGCTGGTGCGGTTGGCCCTGGGTTCTTCCTAATGCAAGACAATGCTAGACCTCATGTGGCTCGAGTGTGTGAGCAGTTCCTGCAAGACGAAGACATTGATGCTATGGACTGGCCCACCCGTTCCCCAGACCTGATTCCAATTGAGCACATCTGGGACATCATGTCTCGCTCCATCCACCAATGCCACATTGCACCACAGACTGTCCAGGAGTTGGCAGATGTTTTAGTCCAGGTCTAGGAGGAGATCCCTCAGGAGTCCATCCGCCACCTCATCAGGAGCATGCCCAGGGGTTGTAGGGAGGTCCCACAGGCACGTGGAGGCCACACACACTACTGAGCCTCAGTTTGACTTGTTTTAAGGACATTACATCAAAGTTGGAGCAGCCTGTAGTGTGTTTGTCCACTTTAATTTTGAGTGTGGCTCCAAAACCAGACCTCCATGGGTTAATAAATTTGATTTCCAATCATAATTTTTGTGTGATTTTGGTGTCAGCACATTCAACTATGTAAAGAACAAAGTATTTAATAGAAATATTTCATTCATTCAGATCTAGGATGTGTTATATATACACACACACACACACACACACGTGTTCTTGCTCATCTAGCTTCAATACGCCAAGCAATGCGATATGCCTGGCGTGAGCCAAGTCCATGCTACTCTGCTAGTGCCAGCATCTTTTTTTGCCGATAATGCATCTAAGTTGCAATGTTATGTAACTAGGATACATCAGGAGAGACTGCTGATTAATTTGATATGTGACACTTGTATTTCTGTTCAGATCTCATCTCAGAGCACTTTAGTGATGGAGACCCATTTAGAGAGAGAGTAGATGTCCAAGTGTCCTCTAGAATGTTCCTTGGCTTGCCTGACTCTTGTTGGCAGAGTGGCGAACTACCGGGCTAACCTGCTCATACATTTAGGTCCATTTGTATTTGGACAATGACTATTTTAGTGGTTTACCAAAACATAAAAGCCAGCCCAGTTCTGGAGCAGCATTCTGTGCAGATGAAACGAAGATCAACCTTGCCTAGAATGACTGGAAGAAAAAAGTAGGAAGAAGGCTCAGAGTGGCTCATGATCCGAAGCATACCACATCACCTAAAAAAAAAAACACTAATTTTACAGGCGCATGCATGGCTTCCATTAGAACTAGATCCCTAATGTTGTTTGATTATGTGACAGAAGCAGCTAGATGAATTCTAAATTGTATAGGGATTCTGCCAAATTCAGCAAAGTTGTTTGGACGAAACGTCACAGTACTGATGGACAAGGACTGAAAACATCTGCAAAAGCAACTCAAGAGTTCTTTTTCAGGCAAAGAAGTGGAATATTCTCCAATAGTCAAGTTAATCACCTGATCTTAACCCAATTGAGCATGCATTTCACTTGCTGAAGACTAAACTAAAGGGTGAACGACCCATGAACAAACAACTGAAGACAAATGCGGTAAAGGCCTGGCAAAGCCTAACAAAGGAAGAAACCCATCATTTGGTCATGTCCATGGGTTCCAGAATTCACACAGTCATTGTTTGCAAAGGATTCTCTACAAAGTATTAAAAATTAGCATATTTTTTTTTGTGATTAATTGTTCAATTATACACTGGTCAACATGATGTTTTTCACAAGAAAACTGAATAGTGACTCTAGTGCAGTTTGAGTTCAAATATGTGATTTAGAATTTTCCGAACAGGCATAGTGGTTTGTGACAGTTACTTTTTCTTTTTTCCGATTTTATTATTTTTATGGCCTGTCATATACACGCAGACGAGAAGAAAAACAATTTGTTTGTAGTCCCTCCGCACTCTCACCTGTATGTGTAGCCACCGCCATCTTCCTCCTCCATGCAGCCTGACCCCCTGGTCAGGCTCCAGTGTAGCCCCGACCCCCTGGTCGGGTCAGAGGAGTATGTGTGCTGGGCTCCTCCAGTCAGGGCTCGGTCATTGTCCTGTGACCCCTCGTTGTCTCTCACCATAGAGGAGCCTGTTAGCACAAGTTTTTGTTGTATTAGTTGTTAAGACATTTCTAATAATGCCAAGAAAGTGTTTAATTCATCCAGACAACTTCTGTTATCTGTATGGTGAAGGAACCTTCAAATCTAAGATGCGAAATTTCACGGCACTTGTAAAAGAGTGTTATGAACTTTACTTTGGGTGTAAAGTTGGTGATCTGGCTAAGAACTGGGCCTAGCATATATGCTATGTACCATGTGTTAGGCTTCTCACTGGCTGGAAAAATGGTTCACATCATATACCATTTGCAATTCCTATGATATGGAGGGAACCGAAGGACCATTCAACTGATTTCCTATTTCTGCTTAACTAACATTAGAGGAATTACATCTAAAACAAAATAAACAGTTAACTCTCCTAACTTGCCATCTGCAATGAGGCCTGTCTTACCTAGTGAAGTTTCCTGTACCAAAGTGTACAGATTTTGTGACCTTAAGTGATAACTCTGACTTTGATCTAACTCATACTGAAAAAGAAACAGACAGCAGTCTGATAAGTGATCCTTCATTAGAAGCAAGTTGTTCACCAGAACCTCGCTTGAGATCTTATTTGGGATTTAAACTTGTCTAAACATCAATCTGAAGTTTTAAGTTCCATGCTCAAAGGATGGAATCTACTCTTCAAAGATGTGAGAATATGCAGTTATCGTACCTGCCATAGTGATTTCAAAGACTACTTCTCTGAAGAAAAAGATTGTTTTTGTTTTTTTTGTAAGAATGTTTGTTCTGTTTTGGAGGCTCTTGGACATTAACACCGGCATGATGAGTGGCTATTGCTCATAGACTCCTCCAAAAGTTGTTTTGAAAGCTGTACTTCTATATGACAGCAATAAATTCCCATCAATACCTGTAGTGCATGCCGCTGATATGAAAGAAACGTATGAAAATATGAATTTGCTGTTAGAAAAAATCTAATATGAAAAATATAACTGGAATATCTGTGGTGATTAGAAGGTCATTGCTTTGTTTGCAACTTGGGTACACTAAATTCTGCTGGTCCTTGTGTTAATGGGACAGCAGGGAAAGGAAGTCTCACTTCATTAGAAAACAATGGCCTAAACGTGAATCTCTAATTCCTGGGCAGAAAAAATGTGTTCAATACCCCTTTAGTGGATCCTGAAAATTTTTATTTAACTTCACTACATTTTAAACTAGGACTGATTGAAACATTTTGCAAAAACAATTAATAAAACTGTTGCATTTATAATCAATATTTCCAAAAGTGATGTAAAACTGAAAGGATTTTTTATAGGGCCACAAATAAGATCAGTAATGGATGATGAAAATTTTCAGGGTATGTTAAATCCACTGGAAAAAGCAGCCTGGCTATCATTCAAAAATATCTGTTCTTGTTTTCTTGGCAATCATAAATCAGAAAACTATTGTGATATAGTGAGTGATCTAGTGAATTCATAAAAACTATGGGATGCAACATGTCTTTAAAACTTTACTTCTTGGATTCTCACCTAGACTTCTTCCCAGAAAATCTTGGGGCTGTCAATGATGAGCATGGTGCGCGTTCCAATCAGTAGATTTCTATGCTGTAAAAGAGGTAGCAAGGCAAATGGAGTTCCAGTATGCTTGCTGACTATTGCTGAACCATGAAGAGAGACATCCCAAAGGCATTTAACGTTTGTCACAAAAAAAACCCTGCCCGATGGAATAAATCTAAATGCAAATTTTTCATGCTGAATTCAGTTTATTTAGTTCTTGTGAAAGAAAAAATGATTCTTTTTGTAGACCAGTGTTACATTTAAGCCCCTAAAAATAGGAATTGCAGCAATTTTTATACACAGTCCCCTAAATGTTTCATGTGATATTTTTGATCAACCACTTGAATTAAAGCTGAAAGTCTGCATTTCAATGACCTCACAATTGTTTAATTTAAAATCCACTGTGGTGGTGTATAGAGCTAAAATTATACAAATTGTGTCATTGTGCAAGTCGAGTATTGGAATGCATTTAGAGTTGTACACAGTTACACATCAGTAGATACACAACTGCGGACAACCGCGATGTCGGCATGCAAAAGAATGTACATCCACTCTTTCGCTTATGCAAATGCACATGCAGAAGTGGCAACGAGGTCCACGACACTAACTTTGCGTGGATGACTGCCTGAAAACATTTTCACATGCAGTCATCTGTGCAAAGACAGCCAAAATAAGTTTTATAGCATTTTCAGTACATCAAATGCAAAAAAGAAGAAAAGAGAGACTCTGGAGGGGGGGCACTCTTATCCTACAGAGATACTGAAGCAGTGTGCAAAATACCATATAAAAAATAACAATTTTATTAGATATACATTATAAACAACATGAGAGCCCATATAATTAATAAAAAAGCATGTCATTAAAACCAAAAAGAGCACTGCGAAAATATTATTAAATTTTCAAAATATCAGGTGAGCACTGCTAAAATTATAATAAAAGCTGGATAAACTCATTCATTGGTCAACAGAGTGTAGGTTAAACCTGGTAATTATTTGTATTTATACAGTAAGGAAAACTGGGTATAACCTAATAAAAGGAGCTATTGTGCGCAATTCCTTGACCCTGTATAATCCTGCTTCAATTCTTATACAGGTTGAGTCTCACATATCCAAAATGCTTGGGACCAGGGGTATTTTGGATAATGGAATATTCTGTATTTTGGAATATTGGCATATCATAATGAAATATCTTGGGAATGGGACCCCAATATACACACAAAATGCATTTATGTGTTATATACACCTTATACACACAGCCTGCAGGTAATTGTATACAATATTTTCAATAATGTTGTTGCTCAAGCAAAAATTGTGTACAGAAATGAAATTCATTTGTTTCATATACACACAGCCTGAAGGTAATTTTATACAATATTTATAATAATTTGTGCCTTAGACTAAGTTTGGGTACATTAAACCATCAAAAATCAAAGGTTTCATCATCTCAGTTATGCCGTATTTTGGAATATTTGGATATGGGAGACTCAACCTGTACAGTTAGAAAACAGGATGTAGCATATGCAATTCTTTAACCATGTGTCATAATGCTGTATGACAGGAAAACTCACTATCAAAGCCTCTAACATGAAAACCATATCTTATACCAATAAAAAAAACTTATTGAAGTCCCCCCTGTGTGTGATGAATTTTTGGGGTACATAAACAGATAGAAATGTGATCTAAATATGTGGTGTCCGAAGTTCAGAACACACGATGTGTATGGAAGCCCACAAAGCATTTAAAACCGGACTTATCAAGAAGACAGAAAAATAAGGATAATTTGTCAACAATGTTGCTTGGAAAGATATCCTCCAATGAACTACACATTAGCTGGGAAGGAGATTTCCAATTATTGAAACAAACATTACAAAAACAAGTGAGGGTTAATTAGGACCTTATAATTTTCGGAAATTATATAAAAAAACAACTAAATTTCACCTAGAGGTCTTCGACCAAGAGTGTTCCCCACATCCCACATTTGAATTAGCAAGTGAGAACTTAAAAGTGGAATGGGAGAATACCTTTCTTAAGTGTTCCACTGAACTACTGCACATCTTGGCGAAACACAATAATCTGATGCTTGAGGAATGTTATAAGGTTTTTGAGGATATGGGTAACAATTTAGAGCTGCGAGAAAAAGATCTACATGTTCAACATTATTTTGAAAAAAATAAACGACTTGCAAACCTACGAACAAATCACAGATCGTAAAAGAAATACGTTTGCAATGGACTTTCCCTCAGTGAAAATATTTAACTGGCAGAGGACACTGGGGAGAAGAGGCCCATGCAAACAATTGGATCAGTGCTCTTGTTGAGAAGCAGAGACCTCTGGAACGGACGGCACCTCTAACCACACATCCAGCAGTCGCCCCATTTCAAATGTGAGGTGAATTATCTATGCTTAATTTCAACACTTTTTTTTTTTTTTAGGAGATCCCCCAGGAGTCAGGTGGAAGGCGCCAAAGAGAAGGAAGACAAGGAGAGAAGGTAAGAGGAGGAAGGAGACAATAGTGACAATGGGACTCCCCAACTACAAAAGAGAACCTCACGGAGACTATAATTCCAACTATTGACCATGAACCCCTCATTACAACAACAGCCATACCAACCTCTATAACTATCAACTTTACATTACACAACAACTTTCAAAGGAAGTACATGACTATATCAAAATTTTAAATCAATCTTTCAAAACATTGGCTCAATGAAGCACAAATGTTAGTTCTCAGCAAAGGTTTATCCTATTCCCCTACTCAGCTTTCAACAGATTTTGGTGAGAAAACGACCTCAAAATATTTGGCAGAAAATTACTTCTAAAAATATTCTATCTCAACAAAGAGGACGGGTCAGCATGGGCACTCTGGTCGGTCTGTTGTTATGCAGCAAGCTGCAATGCACTGTGGGGGTCATTCAGACACGCTCGCAAGCAGGTCCATGTTGCCCCACTGCGCATGCGCACGACAGAGGGAGCTCGGGGTCTCGCACCAAAGGGGGCGTGCTGTCGATGGTGACAGCATGCCCCCTTTGGTGGGCGTGCCGGGGGCGTGGCTGCCAGACGGAGGCGTTCCCATGGGAACGCCTAACGTCTGAAGCCGGCCCCACTGACATCAGTAATGATGTCAGTGGGAGTGATTTTGGCTCTGATAAAGCCAAAATCACTCCTGGGCTTGCGGCAGCGAGACCCTACCGCAGGGTCTCGTCGCAAGCCCGATGGTCTTGACCATCACGACCATCTTTTTGGCCGCTCACATATGCTGTGGGTGGTCACCTACAGCTATGCGAGCGGCCAGGAGGCTGCTCCATTTTCAGGTAGGAGGGCACTGATTCAGAGCGAGCGCTCTGGTCAGAGCGTTCGGCTCTGAATCAGGCCCTGTGTTTTGACACATTTTTATCATAGCCAGCATTAACTTTTCCATCAGTTTGCACTGCAGTAGCTCTTCTGTGGGATAGGACAGACAAACTAGCCACTTACCACGCACATCAGTGAGCCTTGAGCATCTTGTTTCTGGTTCACCAGTTGTCCTTTCTTGGACCACTTTTGGTACCTACTAATTGCTGCATACTGGAAATCCCCCAAAAGACCTGTCATTTCTACTTAGGGGTACATAGGGATCCACAGGGATAACATGGGGATCTTATGGTTGGAAGACCAGGCACCAAACAGTTAAAGCTTCTGAGCTTCCCAGAATGCCCTGGGTCCTTCCCCATATATACCCCTCCCCTAGCCATAGGACTTCAGTTGTTCGTTTGGTGTGGCAGGATCAAGACACACCTTTTGTAACAGGACTGCTCTGGCAGTCCTAAGCTTTTATTTTTTTTATTTTATTTTCTCAGTTTGAGTCAGCAGTACTCAGTGTCTGTATTCAGATTAAGATAATGCGACTCCATCTACCTCTGCCAGGCCGCAACATCAGTAACTCTGCTGGTGATTTCGGCAGGCTATGGATGAGCTTGGCAGTAATGCTGCGACCTGGACTGCACCAGATGTTCGGAGATATCAGGTAAGGCAATTCCTCGCTTACGAGCAATCACACGTGACAGTCCTTGCTTTTGGTGTCAGAGACACATCCAGGGCCTGGGATTGTCCGCGTCCTCACTACACAAGTCGGGGCCTTATCATCTGACACTGGGGAAATGCAGAAGATGCTTCTGCTGCCATGAGGCCAGCGTACCCAGCTGGTTAATGCAGCCAGGGGAGGTAGGCACTCCACCGGCAGCTCCGACCCAGTTGCAGTCCTTACGAAGGGTTTTGGAGATGCTCTGACCCAGTCATATAGCCATCACACTTTGGCCCTTGTCAAAGTTACTCACATCTTTACGCTAGCCCATTTTTCCTGCTTCAACACATCAACATGCAAAACTGACTTCACTTGTTGCCTAATATATTCCACTTCTTGACGGTGGCCATTGTAACAAGATAATCAATGTTATTCACTTCAGTTGTCTGTGTGCTTTAATAAATGAAACCCTCTTTTAATTTATGCTTTCTTTATATAACAAGTTATAGTTGAATATAATCCTTTAATATAGATGCAAAGAACACATGATTTTTACGTGCTTCAGCACTTTGCAGACCCTTACTTTGATCTTGTGTAGCCTAGCATGTTTCGGCTAAGCTTTTCCTTCTTGAAGTTTCCTCTTCACAATAGCAACACTATTGATCAGAACAACTCTAGCAGGCCAAACATTTGACAACTTGACTGGTTACCAAAGTTGCATTCTATGACTTTGTAAGTACTGCTAATATTTAGCTTTGGAGTGTGTCCACATAATTTTTTGCAATGTACTGTATTTGAAATTGCCAAGCGATTAAAGATTCCAATGCACACTGTGTAATCCATGTCCAGTGAGAGCAAATATCTCTACTGGATGTTTCTTGGATTTTAAAACATTGCAGGTATCTTTCAAAATAAAGTCGATGCTTGAGTAAATAATTGGCACTCTGTTAAATCTATTTCTTCATTTTTTGGGGGGACCATGTGATGTAGAGGGTGCTGTTAAAGGAGCAGTCACTACTTCCAACTATGCTTGTTTGTCAATTGTCTCCTATGAGTTTTGAAGAGTAAGGGCTTGTGTTCTGAGTTTAATGGAGTCCCCTGAAAACCTTGTTCCCATTAATACCCAAGAGATATACTGAGGGATCGAGAGTCCATGTTGGTATACCAATCTTCTAGATGAAGCACAAAAAAACTTTCAGCTGCAGGTTAAAAAAAAAAAGCAGATAACTTCTAATGGGACAGTGATGTTGGATTGGTAAACCATTGGATTTATTTTAAGCATGGAGAGTAGCAAAGGGAACCGAGCATAGCCTCTCTTACATTCTTACATTACCTAGGATTTGAAGTTTCTTGGTTGGTCAGGACATTTGTCTACCAAGTGTCCTGGAGCCCCGCAGTATAGACACAAACAATTCTTCACACAATTCTCTTGCACCAATTTGGAGCATCACAACTGCATGGACTCTTCTATGCGACCCCGAGTTGTTGAAGGATGAAGTAAAATGGGAGTTTGGCAGCAAGGAGCTAACTTGACTCCAAGCCAAATCTTTTCTGAGTCCTCTTTCTGGATGGATGTCTACTTTATTGCAGAGAGATTAATTCTACCATAGTAGTGGGTAACTCTGGTCGCAAACTCTTCTAATTTGTTAGTTCAAACCTTGCCAAAATGTTTTCACAAGGTCCTCATAATTCCAGTTGAACTCGGATGATACAGTCCAAAACTTGGATTACATATTATCCCAATGAAGAAGATCCTTGATGAAGGACAAAGAAGACTAGTAGCAGATGTAGCCACTTGGCTGGGCTCATCAAAGATCATCTTAAATGGCTCCAAGAATATGAAGTAATTATGTAACAATGGAACGTGCTTCGATAAGGGTGATGGCCAGGCAAATGCTTGATCTGACAACAAAGAAATAATGCCACTTTGGCTTTCTCAGATATTTGCTGGATAGAGTTCAAAATGAACAGAGCACTGGTTGAGAAACCCTCTACATTTCTTGGGATCTCCTTCATATTTTGGAGGGATGGGTTGAGATCCTCTGGAAACTGCCAAATGAAATTAGCTTGGACTCCTGCAACAGGATGCAATGCGTCCAGTTGGTCAGCCATGTCTTATTACATGACCTGCTGCTGGTTTTATGCCTGCTTTTCAATACCTGTAATTACTGTAGGTGCTAAATCAAACTTTAGGAGATGGATTCACAGCAGCATCCACACTTGCCAAATTATATTGTCACAATTTTACAATGAGAGAATGCTGTCTGGAGTTTGTGCTGGTGGTGTTGAGCCATGGAGTCTAATTGACCACCAAGGTCTTCACCGCCACAGGGTGGTATGGACTGTCACTGGTAATACACATGTCATGGCCCTTTAGCTGCCCCATAGATTTGAGAAGAAGGGAGTAAGATCTTAACAAGGCAAGGTATAAAATCACTAAGCAAAAGACTAGTCAGACATAGCCCGGATCAATAGCAAAGGTTCAAAACTGTGAATAGTCAGCGGTCAGGGGCATAGGCAAAGAAGCAAAGTTCTATAACAGGTAGAGGTTGGTACACTGGAAAAATAACCAGAGACTATTCTAGAGCACATGATGAGTCCTAATACTATGGCACTGTGCAATGCTCAAAGTGAGCCTATGTAGTCAACTGACTCAATTTTGGTGCCACTGTAACATCATGTAGACATGCTCCAAAATATAAGTTTGCAAGAGATTACAGCATCTGCAACTGGAGTGAGCTCAGACCAACTGCTGCACCCCATCAGCAGCACTGCAACAGCAGATTACTGCGGAAGGACCGGCAAGTCACGCTGTCAGAAGAGAGATCATTGGCATATCAACCAGCTGAGGAGAACCCTGAATCCAGAAACCATGCTGTCAGACAAAGTAAGTTGGGCCCCATTTTGAGACAGATCCTCAAAAACATCAAGGAGGAAGAGAGCTTCACTATTGCCCTAGGCAAGACCCTGGCCTAGTGCTGGGAAAACAATATCTTGATTTAGATAAAGTCAGGAATCAACCTTAAGCTGGAACAAAGGTCTAGTATGAAGGACAGCTCTGACCTCATGGTCTTGATAACATACAGCTACCTACAATATAGGGCATCCACCTAAGAAGAAACCCCATCAGAAGCAGTAGCCAGCAAAAACAACATTTTCCAAGTGAAGAGTTAAAATTCAACACAATTAAGTAACTCGACTGGTGGTATTTGTAATTCTAAGAGGACCCAATTAATATCCTGCAGAACATGTGGCAGATGAATATGCAGCACTCCCTGAAGAAACATCTGAACTTCAGGAATACTGGCCAGTTTATGCTGAAAGAAAATGGAGAGCCCTAAAACCAGAACCTTTGGGGAGGCCAGATCCACACCACTGTCCAGGCCATGCTGCAAGACCGACAATAGACAAGCCGCCCTGAATAAGTACATGGGTTTTTTTTTCATTTTTGGCCTTGATTATTGTCTGAATTACCTGATTAGACAACCTTAGCCCAAAAAGGATCACTGGCCTTATTAACCATGTAGTCCAAGCCAATCAAGCTATGTCTTGGTGTGAGAAACAGACCCTTACTGGCCATCTTGGCAAGATGGTTCTACTTCCAGGCTTAGGATGTCTGCATATCATGATCATGTTGGCCTGTCTGGACCCACCAGATTTACTTGAACACCCTTTTTTTTAATTGATCTTCTTAAGCGCTCTAGGAAGCATGGTATTGTGTTACCAGTACTTATACAGAACAGTGAATGTATCCATTTGGACTGTCTGTGGATCCTTGGTGCACACTACATTTTTTGCTACCTAGTGGTTCATCAAATCTACCTCTAGTAGACCCCACCAATCTGCAAGATGTTCAACACCTCTGTGTGGAGAGAACATTCTCTAGGATGAATTAAATGCTGGCTAAGAAAATCATCCTCCCAATTTTGTATCCCTAGGACAGGGGTAGCCAACCAGCGGCTCTCGAGCTGCATGCAGCTCTTTTGTTTAAAAGATGTGGCTCCCATCACTAGAACTGGAATCACTGGTCTCTGAAGCGATCAGAGATTATGATTGCTTCAGAGGTCAGCGTTTCCAGTGATGCATTGCTCAGATGATTTCACCCGTGCAATGCATGTGAGGAGCCTGCCCTGTGCGCCTGCTGGATCTCATTAGATCCAGTCAGAGCGAGGCAGCGGGAGGGAGCCAGCGCAGGAACCAAAGTGTCAGCCAGCGTGGACAGGTAAGTACTGGGCTGGGGGCACAAATTTCAGGGGGCATTGCTGAAGGGGCACAGTTGCAGGGGGCACTTTTTTGGGGGGCACAAAGACTGGGGTCACTGTTTAAGGGGCCCAAATTTCAGGTGGCATTGCATAATGGGCACAGTACAGGGTGCATTGCAGAAGGGGCACAGCTACTGGGGGCATTGCATAATAGACACAGCTATAGGGGGCATTGTATAAGGGCCACAGCTACTGGGGCATTGCATATGCGGCACAACTACAGGGGGCCCAGTATAGTGGGCACTGGCATTCTCAATATATTTTTATGTGGTTCTGGATTTCAATATTTATTTTATGTGAACGTGGCTATTTCAATGTCTTCTATGTTGCATTGGGTTTTTCTTACACTTCAACAGCGAAAAATTTATTTTGGGAAGATTATATAAAATGTTTATTTTTAATGTCCTGGGCTCGTCCCCAGCGTGACTAAAAACAGGGGTGTGACAAAGTCATGCTCCTGCAAATGTCATACCTAAGGCGTGCGCACAAAAATGGAGCATGGCCTTGTGACAGGCCACACCCCTTTTTTTGCCCCAGGCGTGCGCATGCTATCGGCTCTTTCGATTGACTACATATATTTTTTGGGCCTTTGCCTCCGACTGGTTGGCCACCCCTGTCCTAGGAAGAAGACCAATACCAATACTATGGTAACATACCTTTGGCATCCAGTGCAATATGTTGGATGTTTTAACCATTTAAATAAACTGGCAACTCTCCTGTGCTGATTATTTATTTTATTTACTGAAGTTTATAATATCACGTCATCTGGGTTCAACCTCTTGTAACAAATGGCACTTTCACAAAACAGTACAAAAGGTAAAATTGTGAGTAGGTCACTTGGCACAAGAAGAACTTTGGTTACACCATAAGTTTCATGTCTCTGAGAAATGTCCAAAGACAAGTGATAATAGAGCAAGTTCTCTGAATAGCACTGGAGCAGAATGCTGTGAAGCAATACTAGAGCAGGTTTTCTGGATAGTACTGAAGCTGTATTATGTGAGCAATACTGAGCAGGTTTTCTGGATAGCACTGAAAAAGAATGCTGAATAGAACCTGGAGCCAATGTTCTAGCTCCTGGGAGAGCCATACTCCAGTTAAACATGAAGACCAGGAGCCCAAGGAACAGAATAAAGCAGGGTGAAATGCAGGGCCGTATTAACAATGGGGTGGATGGAGCTTCAGCTCCAGGCCTCCAATGAAAATAGGTCCACCATCTACAAAATCAGCTGGAGAAAGGAAAAAATGTTTTCCTTACACAGCCTCTAAGCGGCCGTCCAAGGCACCGCGCGTTTAAACCCCACCGGGCACCAACATTCCCCCCCTTATCCCCCATTCTTTCCTGCCCGTACGCCAGGGGCTCCAAGAATGCCAAGCATAATACAAATGGCGGCGCAGTGGAAGACTTCACAAGCCCTCCCTGCACCGCATAGGATCTAAGCGTGTCTTCCGCGCCGTGCGACGTCGCCTACATGCCATGCCTCACTGTGCCTAAATGGACAGGCATGCCGCCAGCACAGAGTCAGAGAGTAGCTCAGCCCCGCCGGCTCATCGGCCCAGACAATTACCTGTCCAACTGATGAGATCCGGGAGAGCATCAGGAACCAAGGTAGGTCAGCTGCAAACTGTCTAATGCTCCTGCTTTGTCACTCGTGACACTCTGACACCAAGTGCACCTCCTAACCCAGTGTTGGCTAACCTTGACACTCCAGCTGTTGTGGAACTATATATCCCAGCATGCCCTGCCACAGTTTTAGCATGCCCTAATAGCAAAACTGTAGCAGTGCATGCTGGGTTATGTAGTTCCATAACAGCTGGAGTGTCAAGGTTAGCCAACACTGTCCTAACCTGACTTGTAAATTACATACATACTGTAAATGATTGTTCATCTTCACATAACAGAGTAGACTGTTATTCAGGGTACGAATCATCATCCACATGGCGTGATATAATAAAATGAAGTGTGTGGGTATACAGTACAATATATATATATATATATACACACACACACACACACACACACACACACACACGGTTCAGCTCTCACATCAAACAAAGTCTATTCACATCAGAGGGGTGCACATCAGCTGTGTCTCCAATATCTCAGGTTCACCAGCAATAATATGTATTGAAAGGATGGCACTCACCAGTAGATTGCAGTTTATTTAATGTTCAAAGACAAGGGCTTACACACAGGGCGACGTTTCAGTCCAACAAATGGACATTTCTCAAACAGTCAAGCCTCAAGAATATAACGATTACCAGGTACAGGTCCCCATCAGTAAGATATATATATATATAACAATGGCTAATAGTCCAGCACTCAATCCTCTACAGTAATAAGTGCTCTGGTGCCCTTCCAAGTAATGTGGAGATAACAGCGGGGAACGGACGGCACGTCATGCCCCCTGTGACAGCACACAATAGACCTTTTATAAATTGCAGCTCCAGGCACATGTTGACCTTAATCTGGCACTGGTGAAATGGTGTCCAGAAATACAGAAATCTAACAGAAGGAATCTGACATGATGATCTGGCCCAGAAGGAGCTGTGGAACAGGTTTAAATAAGACAGTCACAGGTGTAGTCCATAGCTGCTTGATCAGGTAAATAACAGAATTGTATGATCGCCAAACAGCATATGGAATCAGACTAGCTGGAACATTGTGGAGTACCACCACTGGAGAAAGTAACGCCACTTGTGAAACAATGGTACTGCAGCAGATCCATGACAGTACCCCCTCCATATAGAGCTGTCTTTCTTTTTGGAGACTTTAGACATCTCAAAAGGCATTCGGACTTCTCACAGGGAGAAAACACTTTGAAAATATGGGACTCCTGATAAAGTAACTCAAGTCCTCCACAAATTATTTTTCAGACTCCAAAATCAACATTAGCATTACATTCTTCTTCTGGCAGATAGTAACCAAGGCGGATAGTGTATCTAGTAACAAGACTTTTTACATGTTCAGAGGAAGGATATGAGGAGGAGTAACAGACTCTCAGGACAAAGGATTGTGGACCTCATTCAGAGTCGGTCGAAGCGGTCGTACGGGAAAAGTGGTCGGATATTCAAATAATTCCCTCGCAAGTTGCGTCCCTAAGTTTGGATCGGTAGCTGGCCAACCAAGGGGAGGAAGCGGTCGGAATTAAAAAAAAATTACGCCCCCTTCTCGTACGCATTGCACGTCATCTCCGGGCATATAAGGATTAATCGAGACCATCGGGAACCATCAGAACTGGTCATAGAGCTTTAAGGTTGACCATTCCCTCTCTTAAGCTCTACGATCATGTCCGTGTAAAAACCTCCCATGTCACATGTGCCATGACGCTACTTTGTTAATTATGCACTCCCATAAAACGCCATTTGCATAATTAGGCACGCCTGCGTTCGGATCTCCACTCCCCCGTTTTCAAGCACCTTCCCCTGTTACCACCCACAAACGCCTCATTCTGTTACTCAAACTACCGACCTGGCTGTGTTCAAAGAGAGAAATTTGTGATCGTAGCGGCTAGTTTGTGCACGTGCATTGTGAACTTTACGCATGTGCAGTATAGCGAACATCGGTGGCGTGCGACCGCAACGACCGACTCAATGAGGTCCTGTGAGAGCTGTACATACCGCATATTTAGAACTGGAGACAAGAGATCATGTGTATTCCAGAACAGAAATGCTCTCTTGAGAGCACAATTACATTGGAACAAATTTTTAAAGCACTGCATCACTGAAAACTGGGAGATTGTGGAGCACAGGGTCTTTTTGATTCAGTAAGAGATATTGCTCACTATAACGTTTCCCATCTAAAGGTCATGGGAAGATTATCATGAACAATGAATGACAGGAGGAGATAATGTATATTGGAAATACATAATGTAGTGGTGCAACTGAAGACTAGGCAGTGGCCAGACACTCGGAAGCCTGGGCCGTGTCTGTGCAGTGGCCAGACGCTTTGAAGGTTGATCCTTGACACACCAGGACTGAGCCACAGATTCTGATTTAGAACCCTCAGGAGTGGCAGAATGCTGCAGACCCTCGAGAGCAGACTGGGATACAAGTCCTTTGGGCATGTTTGTAGCCTCATTCCTGACAGCAAGGGCAACAGTATCCACATTCCTGAAGGCAAGGGCAATTATATCTTCTTGTCTGAAGGCAGGGGCAGCAGCCAACTGGAGTAATTCATGGCAGAGCAGAGTTATCCTCATTCCTAGAAGCAAGGGCACAATTATCCTCATGCCCGGAGCCAAGGGCAGAATTGTCCCCCTGCCCATAGGCCAGGGCAGAATTGTCCTCCTGCCCGGAGGCAATGCAGCCAAATGCAAGGGCAGGAATTCATAAAATAATATTGTATAGGGGACGGTTTATACATAAAAAAGTAATCCAAAGTATTTGAATTATTTGGAATTACCTGAATTTCTGCATCAAATGTTATCTGATATTCATCTAGGTGACAAAATTGTGTCATTAGTTTAAGCATGTCTTATGTTTTGATGTATGTATTGAACGCACCATGTAAGCATTCACAGTAAAGGGAGGAAAAAGTATGTGAACTCTTGAATTTAACAACTGCTTGATCCTCCTTTGGTAACTTTAACCAAATGTATCCTGTAGTTGCTTCTCAGGTCTGCTTAATTGTCAGGAGGCAGTTTGGACTATTCTTCCTTCTTCTTGGGATGTTTGGTGTGAACTGCTTTCTTCAGTTCATGCCACAGCATCTCAAATTTACCTTCTCCAGAAGGTGTTGATTTACTTATTTGATTTGTGTCGTTTGTCCTGTTGCATTACCAAATTTATTTTGAGCTTCAATTAGTGGACAGCTTGTATCACATTTTCATGCAAAATATCTTGAAAAACCTTTTGGAATATTTTTTTTTATCAGTCAATGAAAGCAAGCAGTTCAGGCATTAAGACAGCCCCAAACCATAATGCTTCATTCACCATACTTTTACATTTAGAATTATGTTTTTTGATGCTGGTGTGCTGTGCTTATTTTTCTTCACACATAGTGTTGAATGTTCCTTACAACAACTAAACTTTTGTTTCATCTGTCCATAGAATAGTTTGCCAGTAGCACTGTTGAACCGCCAGCTGCTATTTAGTGAACTTTAGATGTGCAGCATTACTTTTTTGGAAATCAGGATCTTCTAAAATGGTTCCATTACCACTATTTATATATTTTACATATTGTAGAGTCTTGAAATATTTTATATGTCACTGATTTATATGCAACAAATGAAGGAAGCGCCTTGTGAGTTGAACAATTTTTAAAGGAGTGCTGGCTTTTTTTGTATCTATATTATTTATGTATCGTTGCAAGGGAACCTGTCATGGGATAAAATATATTAGGCAGAAAGTGAGCACTCAGTTGTAGATGTGTTGGAAGCAGGAAAAATTGGCAAGCATAAGAATCTGAGCAACTATGACAAAGACCAATTTGTGATAGCTAGATAACTAGGTCAGAGCCTCTCCAAAATGACAGGTCTTGTGGGATGACAGGATCATGGATGCCCAAGGCTCATTGATTGCGTGAGGAGTGTAGGCAACCTGGTCTGGTCTGATCACACAGAAGAGCTCAGTGTTCTCAGTGCTGGGAAATACAGGCAGGTACTTATTCATCATGTAATGCCACCAGGGAGGCATCTGATTGACTTCAAATTTATTCTGCAGCAGGATAACTACCCCAAAAATACAGCCAATGTAATCATTTAAGAACTATTTTTAGTGTGAGAAAGAACAAGGCGTTCTGGAAGTGATGATATGGCACCCACAGAGCCCTGATCTCAATATCGAGTCTGTCTGGGATTACATGAAGGGACAGAAGGATTTAAACAAGCCTACATCCAAGTTCAGAAGCTGTAGCACAGGAAATGTTTGTGTAAATTAACAAAAAATTATATGCTGTCCTGTGTATTAATATCTATAATGAATGTACTTACTGTATTAAGAAATAGAACACACTGACAAAATGTTCCACGAGTACTGTAGGAGATCCTTCACTCTTTTGTGCTTTTAGATGCTAAAGAAGACTTTGCCGTGTCAACATTCTTCCCCAATTCATGTTGACTTCACAACATCTTGTGTAGAAATGTTAGCTACAGTATATCAAAATAAACATTTAAATTAGTCCTTTGATTTCAATCAACAAAGTTCTATCAATAGTATGTTAATATATTATCTACATTTTGATTTTTTTTATTAAACAAAAATAAATGTTTGCCCTCCAGCAAAGTTTCAGGCACCACTGGTGAAATAGTCATCTCCTGTGTCTCACTTGATAGCTTGTGTCCGAGTATCTTAGTTGTGATGCATTAGTATGTAAATAATTGAAAATCAAAATTCTTCTCTACTGTACATGACCAAAAATGTTGCAGCTAGTTTGCTGTATAATGACAGTTTACACACATGCTCCTGTTTGCACTCTGGTTCTCCAAGGGTATAACCAATGTCATCATTGGTTATGGTGATATGTTAAAATAAATATACAGCGCTGAATTACAATTTTGCCCACCGCCTGTTGGGATGTTGTTACATCTTTCTCTCGTGGTGTTGAATCTGTCTTCTGGAGTGTTGTATCTTTCTTCTGCAGTGTGGTTCCATCTTTCTTGCTTTTCTATTGTGTAGCTGTAGTCCCCCCTAAAAAAATACAAATTAGCAGAAATGAAATCACTATACATCATAAACAAAATTACTTGTGAAAAAAGGAAAACAGAATAGTATACCAAATACATAAGAAACACTTCTTCCAGTAATTTTACCTAGTATGCTGGAACTGCAAATTTCTTCATCCACAACGAGATCGAAGTAGTCACGAATAGTCTGCTCCCATACTTTCAGCTTTTTCTGGACTCACTGGATCTTCTTATTGGTGAACCTCTTGCAATCACAAAGCCTCTTCTTGCAACTCTAAGGGTTATGTTCGGTCATGCCAACCAGGGATATCTGCTCCCAGGTGGAACTCTTGATCTTATGATGAATGTTACATGCTTGTGAACCAAAAAGCTGGTGGCTATAGTTTATTACCTAGTCAATGAGAGTCTCACTTTCTTCTGTGAAGTTGGGTGCTCTGCTGCTGGTTCCTTCTTCTGTGGAATCATCATCATACTCATCCTCCTGCTCGCCACTCTGCATGGCGGATTGTTGTGAGACTGTCACAGTCTCTGTTCTTTCTGGAGTAGGCTGCCTTTCTTCCTCCTCTTCACCGTTGGTCCTCAAACCTGAAAAAAAATTTCCTCCTCTACAGAATGAAGATCTATCCATTTCCTATGCTTTGTGGACATCCTGAAAAATCTTGTAAATTTCATATCAAAACAACAAAACCATAATGCATTGCTAAAAATCACTGCACAGTTCCTGCAAACAACAAAACCATAATGCATTGCTAAAATAACTGCAAACAGTTATGGACAATAAAACTATAAAGCATTGCAAAAGAGCTCACTGCACAGTTCATGCAAACAATACAAACATAATGCTTTGAAAATGATCACTACAAAGACTACCAACATAGTGCATTGCCAAAAAAATCAGTACAACCCTAAAGCATTAACATTTAGTACCTAATAATTAGGGTGTAGAGTACCATTTCCTAACAACCCAATTGCCTTAATGCTGCTCTAGGTTGGGGTTGTAGCTTAGGTGGGATGGGTAGTGTGCGAATGGATGTGTTAGAGGAGTGCAGTGGTGATGGCTAGTGGAATTTGGCCTTGAATATGGTTATGGAAAAAAACATTTGTTTAAAAACATGGGTTATAAATAACAAAATATGACAGGAAAGCAATAGGGATATTAAAGAAGACAGAAGGAAATATGGATAGAGGCAGTTCAGTGCTTTCCTTACCATGGAAACAAAATATATATTTTGCTGTTAAAAAGCAGTTGTGAGCGATTTGAAGACTGTCACCATGTGTCAATCTGTGAAAAATGGTGGCGAAGCTAGGATGTGTATGAGCTTTTAATTGGGAGGGAAAGGGTGCCAAAATGGCTCTTCCTTCGTGGGATTTATGAATCCTAATTTAGTTGGCGCCATCAAACTTGAATGAAGGGGCTTGATTAATACATAAGTATAATGGATGACTCTCTACGCATCTGTAAATAATGAACTATAACTCATTATATAATGAGGTGTCTAATACAGATAAGCACATTGTGAACATTGAGCAGTTTTGGATGGGAAAACGGACGTTGCGCAATTCAAGACCCGAATATGGACATAAGGCAGTTGTAGACGGGAACTCTGATATTGGACCGTTTTGAATGGAAACTATGATTCACGTTCCACAGTTTTAGATGCAAACACGGATATTGGGCACTTTTGTTGGGAACACATACTTTAAACAGTTGTGGGTGGTAAAGTACTGAAATACATGGAGTGGTGTTTTATCACAATGTACATTTGTTTTATATGAACCTCAACAAATACTGTAATACATACTGTATATCTGAAAGCTTCCTGTATACTTATCAGTGTTGCGTGCATATGCAGTGGGTCTGACTGTGTCTGGATAGGAGCTCAGAAATTATACCTCATCAAAGGAGAGATGTAGCAATCCTTGGAGATAGCTAAAGTAAGAAGTGACCCATAGCAGGCTTTTACTGTATCTGTTTATAACCATATTTAAAATGACAGAGGCTGATTTGTTGCTTTGGGCAACTACTCCACTTTATCTCTCTCCAAGACTTAATACATCCTGCCCTAACTCATTATATGTTACCATAATAACTATAGTGACATCACTGGCTGTTGACCTTATGACTGTTAACATTGAAATAACAACTGTCAACATTATTAGCTATCGACATTGACATTAAGTCGACTACCTAACCATGTAGAGTTTGTTCTATTTAGTAATTTCCAATTTAGACAATTTATTGTCAATATTTAACCACTTAACTTACAATTTCATCAAAACTGCAGACATTTTTTTTTTATTATTTAATTAAGTTTAAAATATATTTTTTAAATATATATACAGTAGATTTTTTTAAATATACCTAGGTGATGCATCCCCCTCAACCCTGCTGTCCATAGGCCACCATTGCAATTTACGTCCCACCCCATCAAAAAGTTTGCCCCCCAGTGTCAAAAGATCCCCTGCAATAACAAACACCACCCTCCTATCTTATAATAGGTACGTGTGGCAGAGACCTCAACCCCAGGGAGAATTGGTGCCCAATTTAGTCCCCACTCCTCATGTGTCACTAGAGATAGATATATATATATATATATATATATATAGGCACAGTCGTGCCCTTATTTTAAGGCTGCATCTAAAAAAAATAGATTTCTCCATAGAGAATTTCTGGAGGAGGAAGGGGGGGGCATTTTGTTTAAGGGGCTACACCTCAAAAGCTATAGGAGTAGAACTGTCGCTCGGTGCTGCATGTCAAATTTCAGGGCAAAAACATAAAAAATTAGGATTAGGGAGTAATCTAAAGCTCCAACTGTCACTTTTTTCTAACATTCTCAATTAGGACCACTTTTCTGCTATTCTCTATGGGGAATATTTGGCAAGGCATAACTCGGGGTAGGGGGCAAATTTAGACTAAAGCTGCATACACACACGATTTTGTAACCAACGATTTTATGAACGATTTTCTGTCAGATATTTTAAAGTGTAATGAATGATTTTTTTAAACTACAAACGATTTTTGTAACTTCCCTTAATGAAAAATCGTTCAGTTGGTCAGTCAGAATGAACGACAAAATACAAATGGGAATGTGCATGAACAATAATCTTTCATCGTTATAACTCAGAAACTGACCGATTTTTTTCAACGATTGAACGATAACGATGTTATAGTTAAATCATTCAAAAAATTGTTAGGTGTGTATGCACATTGAGGGTTTGCTTTTGGCTTTCATATAAATTAGAAAGTGACAGTATTTAAACTATTACCTTAAGAATCTGCCATTGTATAGACTTTTCAACTTTTTGCGCAGCCTCAGTAGGAGCCTCAAGCAGGTGTACTCAATGTGACTTCACTTGGGTGTACCAAGATGGCTGTCATTTGCGGGCGTTATCGGTGGAGTGGGCAGCAGCGGCGGTAATGTGTGGGCGGTGGCGGGCCTGGATCCAAGAGGATCCAGTCCCTGCCAGCCACTCTGCCGAGTGCGGCAGCAGCGCCCATTCAAAAAATGTTGCCAAAAGCACTATTTTTGAAATTCAAAAATGGATGCCGTGAGCCAATCACTGGATGCCATTTTTTAAACAGGCACTGCTACTGTACTCAGCAAAATGGCTGGCAGGGACTGGATCCTCTCGGATCCAGGCCTACCGCTGACACTTGCACAGGCGCAAGGTGCCTCTGATGACGTAGGTAGCCATGATCGGCTCGCAGCAGCCATCTTGGAATTTCAAAGATGGCCACCGCGAGCCAATCACGGCTCCCTATGTCCTCAAGGCGGCAGCTGAGGGACCCAGCACTTCTGAAGAGGACACCAGAAGCCCTGGGGAGGTGGCAGTCATCTACCAGGTGAAGATGCCAGAAGCCTTGGCGGGTTGGCACCTGAAAGGGCAAAGATGCTGAAGCCCTTGCAGGTTGGTGCCCACCAGGCAAAGACACCAAAGCCCTGGTGGGTTGGCGCTCGCCAGGTGAAGACGCCATTAGTCTTACTGGGCGGTGGCCATGTAAAAGAGCTGACAGGCTGCCACACACTAGGTGAAGATGCTAAAGCTCTGGCAGGGTGGCACCTGCCAGGCAAAGATGTGAGAAGTCCAAGTGGGTGGCAGTCATGCAAAAGAGCTGACAGGCTGCCGCCCACTGGGCGAAGACACCAAAGCCCTGGCCTGGTTGGCGCCCACCAGGCGAAGATGCTGAAGCACCGCCAGGTGAAGATGCCGAAGCCCTGGCAGGCAGGTTGGTGCACACCAGGCGAAGACGACGAAGCCCTGATGGGTTGGTGCCCACCAAGCAATGCCACCGAAGCCCTGTTGGGTTGGTGCCTGCCAGACGAAGACGCCCAAAGCCCTAGTGGGCGGCAGCCACAAGAAAGCTGACACAGGCTGCTGCCCACTAGGTGAAGACACCAAAGCCCTGGTTGGTTGGCACCCACCAGGTGTAGACGCCAAAGCTCTAGCGGGTTGACGCCCACCAGGCAAAGACGCCGTAGTCCTTGAGTCCCCAGTTGAAGGTGCAGATAAAATAAATTTTATATTAAAACAAAAGACCTCATTTTAATATTTTTTTTACAGGTGTACTACAGGTACCAGTGGGCCCAAAATTCCCTGCTTGCTGGTACTTGTGGTTTTCCAAGTACCAGCATGCGGGGAAGCTTGCTGGGATCTATAGTTCACCTACAACAGAAAATAGTCTTTAAAATGCACCGCACATTACACAATCAACCCAGCACCCACTGCCCACGGGTGCCGGGGATAGCTCCAGGCTATCAGCCTGGGCCTGGCGTGCCATGGAGAGGGGGACGCCTTTATTGAGGGGGTCCCCAGCACCCCACAGATCCCTGGCCTGGGCTAACTAGCGGTCAAGGTTAATGCTGCGGCTGGGGGGCCTGCTGAAAGGGCTCCCCTGGCTGTGGCATTAGTCCTCCGCTAGAAAAAGTCTGGTGCTGGTTCTGAAAAATACATGGCGACCCTACTCATTTTTTCCCCCTGTATTTCCAGAACCAGGACTGGATCAGAGCCCAGTGCTGGATGCGCAAAGTACGGGGGACCCCTACATCATTTTTCCCCCATATTTTTGGCAACCAGGCCTGGTTCTCACTAGACCGGTGCTAGTTGCACAAAGTACAGGGGACCCCTTTGTCGTTTGTTCCCTGTATTTATGCACAACCAGGATTGGCCATTAAAAGCCTGGGGCTGGGTGTGCTTTAGGGGTATGGGGTCACTTCACACAATCAACCCAGCACCCACAGCTCAGGGGTGCTGGTGATAGCCCCGCTGATGCTTCTGTGCACAGCCCTGTTGCTGCCACTGCCTAACACACCTGCAGCCTTCCCCCACAGCCGTCTCTCTCTCTGCACCCTTAAAACACCTCCTGTGTGCTGACTGCTCCTCCACCCGTGTTAGTGTACCAATTGTTGTCCTTCTGCCCTGCAGGTGGCCTGGTTAGCTTGTCAAAAGCCTGATGGTTAATAAATTATAAAAAAGCAATGAAATTCCATAGACAAAAAAAATTTAGAGTTTGATATGTCCCATTAAGGCTTCTTAGGCATGATCTGAAATTTCACAAAACCTACTGAATTTGTGCTACTCAATCGGATGTGTGCTCATTGGAATGCACACATGCAGTCTATGCAACTGAGGTCTGAGCAAAAGATAGAGCTGCACAGATGGGATAAGAGTGGAGTGGATGGGGGAAGAGACAGAGCGGTATGGATGGGGACATATACGCATGGAATGGCAAAAAGAAAAAGTGATGCAGATGGGTGAAAAACAGTGGTGCAGGTGGGGAGTACAAAGTGATGCAGATGCGTGGAAAACAGTGAGTGGATGTAGGGGACACAGAGTGCCATGTTTTAGGAAAACAGTGATGTGGATGAGGGTACAGAGTGGCATGGATGCGGGAAGACAGCAGCGCAGATGGGTAAAAACAGATTGGTACGGATGAGTGAATACAGACTAGCACAATGGTAGAACACGCATCAGTAGAGATTGGGGAAGACAGACTGGTACAGATAGGGGGAAGACAGATTCCCCCGGTTGATGAAGGGGCAGAATGGTGCAGATACAGAAATAAAGAGTGATACAGATGAGGGGAAGACAAAGTGGTGTGACTAGGGGGAAGGTGGTGGTGCAGATGGAAGGAAACAGAGTGGCACTAATGCAGTAAGACAGGGCAGCACGGATGGGGAAAGACAGATTGGTGCGGATGAGGGAATAAAGAACTAGCACAGTTAGGAGACCACACAGCTGTAGAGATTGTGGAAGTTATAGCAGCATGGAGGCACAGATAGTGTACATGCATAGACTAATTAGGCCCATATTCAATTAGCCTCGGTAAGTCCGTTTCTGCGGAAAAGTATTGCGAGTGATATCATTTAACCATGCGAAAAGTATCCTCCTTATTCAATTCCAAAGTGTTTTCACCGGTGCGAAAGCTAAATGCATTAGAATTGGCGAAAAATATTCGCCTATGAATAGCAGTTGGAAAAAAATGCAGAATTGGGGTTGTCTAAGCCGGATGATTGGCTGAGACCAGATCTTAACCTAATATCAGGCGATGCCATCTTGTGTTGCCCCTGACAACACCATCCTGCGTCGTTAGCACAAAACCATTGAGTACGATGTTTTGTTAGATTATTAGCGTTGTGCGACTGCTATGCTCCAGTATATTGTTAAAAGTCCTCCCATAACCTATACGCACATTAAATCATACATATAAAATATACAAGACGCACAACGCACAGTTGCGCTGTACATCGAAGCACTGATGAGCATAAAACACATAGACGCACAAAGCATACTAGCGAGTTTACACAATATTCTCCCCTCACACATGCAATCTCTCATAAAAAGGTTCCCAAGCATTAAGCTTAATATTAAGAGGTTTTATTCGTAATCAGTTATGTTGTGAAATGAATGTATTGGATATCTAAGGTTTAGTACATGGTAGACAAGTCATGTTTGGTATCATTCTGAATCACTGTTTATTTGCAGATCTCCGGTTCTATCAGCAAGGAGATCGCATCATACATCTGCAAGTTATGAATTGTATGAAATTAGTGGTTAGAAT
This sequence comes from Taudactylus pleione, assembly GCA_031769625.1. Classification (NCBI taxonomy): domain Eukaryota; kingdom Metazoa; phylum Chordata; class Amphibia; order Anura; family Myobatrachidae; genus Taudactylus; species Taudactylus pleione. The sequence goes on from JAUIMM010000039.1 coordinate 13,069,822, forward strand.
GTAAAATCTGTATGTAGTGTCCTATACTAGTTTAAACCAGTTCTTTGGAGGGAAAGGCACACAAAAAGCCGTTGGAGGGCTGAACTACCACTGTACAAACTGACCTATGACCTGCATCGTACCAGAAGAACCAAGAACAAGAACCAATGGAATTATGCCATCTCATTTCTATTGTATTGTCTACTCTATGAAAGATATATATACTGGCACTCTTGGTTCCATAGTCAGTCATCATCTTTTTTTCTTGACGGAGGCTTCACGTCTGATGACGGGAAATCTGGATCCAGAGCGCCAGCATTTCTATCGGCTGTACCTTTGTATTTAATTGTCTTTTGTGCTAATTGTGTTAGACCCAAGCATGTAACTTTCTTTTTATTGCAATAAGAACTTTTGTGCTTTGGAACCACAATATAAGTCTGGAAAGCAATTATTTCTTATGCAATTTGTAGCGCTAAACAGCGACATTTTGTGTATATAGATTTAGGGGTATCAATAGGGTTTTGGGGTGCAAACTTCTGAAAACCCCTCTGGACAGTCCCCCAAAGGTAAACTGTGTCAAAAAAGTTTCAAAAATACTTTAGAACACCCCAAAAAAGTCCTTTCATTTTGGGGGCAAAAAAGTCCAAAGTTGGGCGACAAACTTAAAAACTAGCGAAATCGACTCCCAGGGGGTCCCCAAGTATGGGACAGGTGTTTCTAAGTTTACAGGTGTTAGCTTCAGGTGGACTTTTTATGATTTTTAAATCTTCACTTTAGCAACTTAAAAAATGCTACCACCCATTTTCAGGTACCCCAAATTTGCTGAGACTACATATTTTCACCAAAATAAACTGCTAAATGCTATTCTTCACCACTTAAGCAAATACTCTAAATAGCAGCTATTGTGAACATTTAAGTACCGCAAATACCTTCAGCAGGGCTATTTGAGGGCATCTACAGTGATCCCCAATGTCAGTGCATCTTTTGGGAGGTCTCAGGCTGTTTTCCCCAAATCTGACAGGACTTTTCGCATGTTAGTTCGCTGGCTCCCATTTTCACCAATTTCTAATTGAATACAGTGAAAAGCAGGCATGCACACAATATTTTTCTGCATTGAAAACCAGCGAAGTGGTCGAAAAGTACTGCATGCGAAAAGTATGGGACTTTTTGCCGGAAATTGAATATGGCCCAGAGTATGATAGTTTTAGCAATTAGGGAGCTGAATGCATATTCTGAATAAGATGGATGTATGTAATAAGAATTATGTTGGAGCCCAGTGGGATACTATATATATATATATATATATATATATATATATATTTATATATATATATTTATATATATATATATATATATATTATTTAGTAGAAAAAATTTAGATAACTGCACTCACCACCCAAATAATATTTTAATGGCATGCATAAAGCCCCCTGCACTCCAGGGCTAAAAGATTACCTCCCTCTGTGAACTTGCCCACCCCCAAACATTTGCAGGGCACAGCAGAGCGTGGGGCAGGGGGGGCTGATCAGCATAATGGTGTTCGGAAGGGAACTATGTTCTCCTCTCCTTGCATCTCTACTACCTTTTACATTTGCATGGCATTTTGGGGTGTGATTTTGGCAGTGATGTTGGCGGTCACAGACCACCACAGCACTTCAGGGGGGTCTGGGGAGACTGAGCAGTGGCGGTGTCTCATGTAATGCGAACTTGCCAGATGAAGCACTTCTGGCTCTGGACACATTACATGCAACCACGACAGTTAAGTGGCTAATGCATGTCTAAATTTTCTCTGTAGACATTTCCACTATGTCAACATTCTGAATTGAGCATTTCAGTTGTCACCCTCAACATAGCATTACTGCTGACAATTTAATTGCTGACTTTTTGTCTCATTAGACATATTGGTTTTGACCTAATAACTGTATCATATAAAACCTGTAATTGAAAAATTATTTGTCAGGCACATTACCCATTTCCAATCATTTACTGTCCAATTCCTGAGCAAACTGGATGCATTTCACTCTGCTTGCAGCAGGTAGCAATGACATACGGATAGACCTCATACAGCCCATACAATGTCAAGAGAGTTGAGTACAATCACGCTAAAGAAATGTAAAGCAGCTCAATAATGTGATACATTAATAGCGCTCATTCTATATTTTGAAATGTAAGTCGCACCTGAAAAATAAAAAGGTTAAAAACAAAGAAAGAGGAAAAGGGTATATGTGTTAATAAAGCATATAAAAATGTTTCTAGCTCTTTTTCAATGTATTGGTAGAGACCAGATATGTAATATTGGTGTAAGTGGTGTAAATACCTTATGAGTCCAATGCTAACTTTCCCTACCTCTATCTTCAATTAATAGCGGCAACGTGGTCCAGTTTGTTGGGTCCCGGCTGGAATATTCCTCACGCTGATTCTCTCCTGTCAGCGCTACTCACGTTGTACTTAGCGGCATTGCCCGCATACCACACCACATGCCCACGGATTGCAATAGTGATGTCAGCGGCCGGCCAGGCCAGTCATGCCGCAGAGTAGCGCTGACAGGAGATAATCAGCGTTTGGAATACTCCAGCCGGGACCCAGCAAACTGGACCAAGTTGACGCTATTAATTGAAGATAGAGGTAGGGAAAGTTAGCACTGGACTCATATGGTATTTACACCACTTACACCAATATTACATATCCGGTCTCCACCAATACATTGAAAAAGAGCTAGAAACATTTTTTATATGCATTATTATTAACACACATACTCTTTTCCTCTTTTTAACCTTTTTATTTTTCAGGTTCCATTTATATTAATAGCGCTCATTCTATATTTTTACATTTTTTTAAACCCATACAATGTAATGTGCTGTGCACTGTTTGTTGTGAGGCCATCCGAATTGGTCCCTGATTCAGATTATCTGTAATTTGATGTACTGTTGCCCATCTATAGGATTGAATAAATCTGCCCACTCCATTCTGCTCTAGACTAGCATCCAGTACCATTTACAACCACAGGACTTATGATCAGACCCAGTTTTTGTCTGCTGGTTCACTCTGTGTATACTTTAACAAGTGCTGCTCTCAAACAATTCAACAATGGAGCCGTTTTGCTAATACTCACACCGTAGCTGTGAGTGCCAACAATCATTCCATATATGAAGTATGTTAGATTGCCTATTTGTCTCTGCTACTGTACATACTTTCGTCCAGAACCTCCCTATCAGAATCAGTTCTCTCACCCTGGCACTTTGGTGAAGCCTAAAGCTGGAATCTCCCTCTTAAGGGAATCATTCTGGTTCACACTTGAAGCTGTGATGTTATCACTATCTCTAGCGTTGATGTCTGTTGGATAGTTTTGGCATGGAAGGGTCTCTTAACACAGCGCTAGAAGATGGCTTAGGCTCAAGGTTAAAGCAGAAATCACACTTTTCGTTCTTGAGGGTGGAATGGACATTTAAATAATTTAGCCCCACCACTACATTATGGGTCACCACAGAAGTGTCACTCAACATCAATCTGAAGCATCAATCTTGTACATCAGTCCAAAATAGGTATTCCATATTTTGTCTACATTTCTATGAAACAAGAGAAGTAAGCTGTAACCATGCTGTTAAGTATACATTCTGATAATCAGTTAATCAAATTTAAATTCTAAAATCAATTAAAATTCTGTACAAACCTGTAATTGTTATACCACAGTTTTATTCTTACTCTGTTTACATTTTTTTTTAGTTTATTGGTTTACTTAGTGCTTATTCAGGCCTAGCTGTTAATTGGGGTAAATCTTCTATTTTACCATTAAATGGAGCTCCCCTTACTGTTTCACAGTTGCCTTTGCCTCTGTGCTGGATTCCTAGATTTAAATATGTAGGGGGTTGGATATCTAATCGATCAGAAGATTACGTAGACTTGAATATACTACCGATGTTTTCCTATATAAAGGAAAAGATTAGTTCCTGGAGTAGGCTCCCTCTTATGGTTATGGGCAGAGTGAACCTAATAAAAATGGTGGTACAACCCAAATATATATTGCAACAATCTCCGGTTTATATTCCTGCATCTATATTTCGTAAATTGAATAGTATGCTCTCATCTCTTATTTGGCCAGGTAAACAGCCTCGTTTGAGATATGATGTACTTACTAGGCCCAGGTTGAGTAGTGGTACGGCCCTTTTACACTTCGGTCTATATTATTATGCTGCTCGGTTGGCTCATGTTCGGTCTTGGATACAGGATAACCATTTTGACCCCATGCCTTCTCTTCTTATTTCTCAGGGAACACCAGGACATACCCCTCTTCAGGCACTTTTAAACACCTAAACTGGATTCTAGAAACAGCACTCGAAGTAGCTCCAGCTACCCATCACACACCACGTAGACTTACATGTCAACCATGGCATTCTAACTTAACAAGGCATCTACAAAAACTCTCAAGTAAAGTAGAACGTCAGTGGCAAAAGTCTCGTACTCCAAGTGACTTCCTCACATATAAGACTATCTACAACTATTATCGTACTGCTCTGGACGCTGCCAAACAAAGATATTTCCCATCTCTAATCTCTGCTCAAGCCTCTAACCCCAAGCGACTTTTTAATACATTTAAACTGCTTCTTACCCCTCCTTCACCCAACCCACCTGCTGCTATCTGTGCACAAGATCTTGTTTCCTATTTCAAGGACAATATTGATAAGATCTTAAATGAAATGGTATGCTCTTCCTCAGCTAGTGACCTGCTCAATTCCCTACCTGAACCCTCTGGCACATTCTCTTCTTTTGACCCCACAAAGATGAAGTATCTACACTCTTCTCATCCTCCTACTTTATTACCTCTCCTCTAGATCCTATACCCTCACAAATCAGTAAAGCTCTGTCTTCTGTACTCATCCCAACCCTAACTAAAATCTGTAATCTCTTTCTCTACTGACATCTTTCCATCATTTTTCAAGCATGCCATGATTACTCCCGATCTGAAAAATTGAATTCTGACCCTAACATTCTTTCAAATTACCATCCTATCTCCCATGCCCCTCCAAGCTACTTGAGAGACTTGTCTACACCCACCTCACACACTTTCTTTACTCACATAACTTATTGGACCCACTTAAGCCCGGCATTCATTCCAAACTACACAGAGACAGCACTGACTAAGGTAGTAAATGATCTGGTCACTGCCAAGGCTAAAGGCCATTACTCACTCCTTGACACTGTTGACCACTCTCTTCTCATACAAACACTACAATCCCTAGGTCTTAAGGACACAACTCTTTCTTGGTTCTCTTCCTACCTATATGATCGCTCTTTTACTGTTCGTTTTTCTGATTCTGCTTCCTCTTCGCTGCCTCTATCAGTTGGAGTACCACAAGGTTGTGTCTTAGGTCCTCTACTATTCTCAATCTATACCACCTCTCTTGGCAAACTAATCGCTCTTTTGGATTTCAGTACCATCTGCATGCAGATGATACTCAAATCTACCTATCCTCCCCAGATTTATCACTATCTGTATTGGTCCATGTCACTGAATGTCTTTCTGCCATTTCATCTTGGATGTCATCCCGCCACCTGAAACTTAATATTTCTAAAACAGAATTAATTATATTTCCACCAGCCAATATCAGTTACCAACCTGATCTCTCTAGCACTGTTGATAACTCAACATCCGCCTGCCCTACAAGCTTGCTGCCTAGGTGTCATACTTGACTCTGAACTGTCCTTTGTTTCCCACTATCAATCTGTTTCAAAACCATGTTACATACATCTAAAAAACATATCCAAAATTCCACCATATCTCACACAAGACACTGCAAAAACTCTAATCCATGCACTCATTATTTCCCACATTAACTATTGCAATAGTCTCCTTACTGGTCTTCTCAAGAACAGGCTATCGCCATTACAATCCATGATGAATGCAGCTGCGAGGCTTATCGTCCTTTCCAAATGTTCATAGTCTGCTGTCCCGCTCTGTCAGTCCCTCCATTGGTTGCCGGTTTTCAATCATATTCAATATAAAATACTTTTACTTACACATAAGGCTTTTAACCAAACCATACAAACATACATCTCTTCACTCATCTCAAAATATCTACCAACCCGACCTCTTTGCTCAGCACAACATCTGCGTGTCTCATCCCCACGTGTTACCTGCTCCCATTCATGGGGACGGGACTTTCTTCGGGCTGCACCCACTCTATGGAATGCCTTACCATGCACAATAAGACTCTCCTCTAGTCTCCAAACCTTCAAGTGTTCCCTGAAAACTCACCTCTTCAAGCAAGCTTATCAGATTCCTGAATCACCAACATAACCTTCATAGCTTCAATATCTAATTGCATCCCCTTTCACAGTCTACACGTAACTTCACACATTGTCTTTCTTTCACATCCTGCTGATATTTGGCCAACATTCCTGAGTGACTGCATCATGCAGCCTACCAAGAAAAAAAAATAACAATAACCTAAGTGCTTCTAAAAGAACAGTCTAAGTGATTGCATCAATTTCAAGATATACTGCAGCAGATCTATTAAACCTCCTGTGAGGGTATATGAATATAGGGTGCTGTAAATTGTAGGAAAAAATAGTGATGCGCCGTGTAGAATTCAGTAAAATAATTTATTATACATTTAGTGCAAACTGTTCCAATAGTGGCATAGTAATGTTCTCAGCCAAAGACTAAAAATAAGCAGCTAATAAGACATAACAATGTACAAACTATTTCAATTTCTAAAGGTTTGTATAGGTATATATAAAAGAAACATGAAAAGTTTTGTATATATCAAAACAATTCCTGTGAGGTTAAGTCATTGATTTGCCCCACTATTTAATATGTAACAGTTCGCATGACACTTTGGCAATATTACTGTATGATGATCATATGAGTATGATATGTGATCAAAAGAACATATTTCCAAATTTCAATGTTCCCAAATTGATACTGATTAATCAGGAATTTTTGTTTGTATCAAGGAGTGTTAGAAGATATACAATGTTAATTGCTGGTAGATAATACTTGTGAGGATGATGTATAGATGGAGAAAAGAGTTCACCCAGCAGGAGGTCCGATATGAGCCTTTCCAAAAACTGTTAGATTAGTTCACCAATAGATGTATTGGTCAGCGCTCCAGTGAGGGACCGTCTCTACACTGTTTGGAGAGGTTCCATCAGATGGCTTGGGCACCTCCGCTCCGGTGTGTGCTCCACTGTATTCAAGCACTGTCTATCCTGCAATATCTCAATACTCAGCTGTATGCCTTTTGGTGGTAGTGAGCGGCTAACAGATGCCTGAATGAACTGGTTGTCTGTGGCCGATGTGTACTCTCTAGTAAGTGGTCTTAGTGCAACATAAAGGTGGCTCATTGACGCATTTCTGTAAATTGCTGTAACTTGTGTATGAACTGTGCTGAATATCGAAAACAGTTACAAGATACCAATTGCTATGCCTGGGACACAACGGTCATAATCTCATGAGCTATAATTATAAATTTAATTAAAAAATACATAAATATTTTTACACAATGCCAGTATTGAATAAATACACTACTATTCTAAGGTAAATCTCATAAATTATAACATATCTGTATGGATTGTGGCCACAATTGCAAAAAACCTAACAAAAAAATTAACAAAATAAAATTGATGCAATGTGAGCATGAAGCAGAATCACTGTATCAATGAAAAACTGTTAGTTGTGTTGTAAGCCGTAGAAGCAACTTTGCAATAAAGTAACCTTTTGTTGTAATAGAAAAAATATTTTGTTGCAATTCACAGTCAGCACGATATATTGGAATCATGTAAAGTATCCCTCGTGGACAAATGAGATGGGTTCGCAGAAATTGCACAGAGAACATCACTTTTGAAATACAAATTAGGGAATTACTAGAGCATTTCAAAATTAGAGGTTATTCAGAACCTCTTCTAGACCTAGCCCTTACAGAGACTAGAGGTTTAAGAAGGGAAAACCTTCTGGTCCATAGGGAGAACACTAGAACCGTTTTGGATCAACCTTGTTTTATCTCTAAATTTAATTTAGCTTTGAGGAAAATCAGGAATATCATTAATCAGAATTATGATGTTCTTCAGATTGACAATACCCTTAGATCTTGCTTTTCTAATAAACCGACAATAATTTTCAAAAAATCTGATACCCTGTCTGTTCATAGATAAAACTAGGAAAGTAGCTAATTCTGTGAGTCCCTCTCTTTCCTGGCTTCCAAATAAACCCAACGGGTGCTTTAAATGTGGGTATATGTCTTGCATTACATGTTCCTTTATTAAAAATAAAACTGACTCATTCCTATCATCTTGAGGTGATGAATCCTTTGACATTAAGTCCTTCATTAATTGCAACACCACTTATGTTATCTACGTCATTATTTGTGATTGTAACATGATGTATGTAGGGAGGACTACTTGTAGCCTAAAGGTGAGATTCCTTGAGCATAGGCGGAATATCCTGAAAGGATATAATATGCACGGACTATCTAGACACTTCTTGGAACATCACAAGAAAAACCCACATGCACTTTATCTTTTGGGGATAGAATGGGTTAAACCCACTACTCGAGGGGTGGATAGATATAGAAGGTTATGTATTAGGGAGAACTATTGGATACATAAACTGGGAACCCTCAGTCCCGACAGACTCAATGAATGCATCGAATTTGACCCCTAATTACACCTGTCCCCTACCCTTCATTTTCCTCCTTTCTCTAACTTAATCTGCGATTTAAGGTACTGCTGTTGATTATTTGGCATTCTTCTAATTAGCTTTATTGCATACTTATCATATTAAATATTCACATTTATTTAAATATATATCTGAGTATTAGCAGCTTGAATGGTATATACTCATTGATAGATTCTTTAAGAGATGTAGCTTTTATTTAGACTGTCTATATTGCTATATTTTATAAATTGAGATGCGCTCAACAAGATTACTATGTTTATTCTAAACATCGAACATTAGTTGTTCATTTTATATTATTATTTTTTCATATATTAAAATACCTTATATATGTCATTATGGAAATTGTTTAAATTATTATGCATTGATATGTGAGGACCTAGTTTTTTGTATCTACATACTGCACATGTTTGTATATGCATGTATACATGTATGTATATATTATATAAATATTAGATATTGAGTTGAGGTGTATATAGGCAATTCTATAGGGACCTATATGAATTTATCTTCAATTTTTTATAGTAACTATATATCAATTGGTATGTACATACGTGGTGTGGTTTGAAAAACAAAAATCTGTGAGACTCGTGGGTGCACACTTGGGTGAAACTGAAAAGTGAGAGAGGAGGCTAGGCTGTCATAATGCATGTATTTACATCATGATAAAAATTAGCTTTTATTGGTAAAATTTAAAAACACGTTGTAGCATAGTAGTTAAAGATAAAGATATAGTGTATATAGTGAAGAAAAAAGTGTAAATTAAAATATTCCTGATAAGGCCACTGGGTGTTGTAATAATTATCCAGACGTATTATCTGGGTTTATTTATAGAAGGGATAAATATTTCTGCTCACTATTCTCTAGCTTGTGTTTAGCTGTTTTATAGAGCAGAATTGATATGTTGTATCATACATCATTGGCAACATTTGTTTGTCTCTTGATACATTATAATGATGGTTACTCTGATAAATATTCCAATTGTCTCAAGGTTAATTATTCTGCAGTGAGTGTAAAATTGCCTGTAGATATTTTAACAATAAACGAAATGGAATGGCCAACCTGGCCTATTAATCAGTGTATCTTTTATTATTTAATATACAACATATACTTAACCCTTAGTTAGAAGTAAATACCAAATGTAATATAATAGAATTATTTAAAGTGATTGAATGTTTCAATCATATGTTCTTTATAATTTGTTTATAGTGTTCACAATCATGTTATTTGATAGCAGCACTTCAATAACATACCATCATATGTGTCTTACCATTGGTGATAATATTTTTAATATTTGTCTGTGATTATAATCACTTTATTTATCCCCAATGTGTGACTCGTGTGTATAACCTCAAAACAGCCTATATATAATTGAAACAGAACCAGACCTGTCTCTCCAATATCTAATTGTGAGATAACAGTGTTAATCTATATTGGCTAGTACCATGTAGCAGTTTTCACCACATTTATAAAGCAGTTCATTTATTCTGGATTTTCCATAAATTTCTTTTAATATTGTTCAATATACAACTGGTAATAGTAACAATGTGTGAGTTGTTTCACAAGGTAGATTAGGGTATTTATCTCATACAATATTCTACAAACGCACTCATCCTAATTCCATAGCCACGGCTTCACTGCCGTCTATTCACTGCCGTCTATTCCTGGAGCGAGTGCCAGAGTGGTATGGTAATAATTAATTATTGAACAATATTAAAAGAAATTTATGGAAAATCCAGAATAAATGAACTGCTTTATTAATGTGGTCAAAATGCTACATGGTACTAGCCAATATAGATTAACCCTGTTATCTCACAATTAAATATTGGAGAGACAGGTCTGGTTTCTTTTTCAATTATATATAGGCTGTTTTGAGGTTATACACACAAGTCACACATTGGGGATAAATAAAGTGATTATAATCACAGACAAATATTAAAAATATTATCACCAATGGTAAGACACATATGATGGTATGGTATTGAAGTGCTGCTATCAAATAACATGATTGTGGACACTATAAACAAATTATAAAGAACTTATGTTTGAAATATTCAATCACCTTAAATAATTCTATAATATTACATTTGGTATTTACTTCTAACTAAGGGTTAAGTATATGTTGTATATTAAATAATAAAAAATACATTCATTAATAGGCGAGGTTGGCCATTCCATTTCGTTTATTGTTAAAATATCTACAGGCAATTCTACACTCACTGCAGAAAAATTAACCTTGAGACAATTGGAATATTTATCAGAGTAACCATCATTACAATGTATCAAGAGACAAACAAACGTTGCCAATGTTGTATGATACAACATATCAATTCTGCTCTATAAAACAGCTAAACACAAGCTAGAGAATAGTGAGCAGAAATATTTATCCCTTATATAAATAAACCCAGATAATACGTCTGGATAATTATTACAACACCCAGTGGCCTTATCAGGAATATTTTAATTTACACTTTTTTCTTCACTATATACACTATATCTTTATTTTTAACTATTATGCTACAACGTGTTTTTAAATTTTACCAATAAAAGCTAATTTTTATCATGATGTAAATACTAGCATTATGACAGCCTAGCCTCCTCTCTCACTTTTCAGTTTCACCCAAGTGTGCACCCACGAGTCTCACAGATTTTTCTTTTTTCTTTTTCAAACAATGTGTATTGTGTGAGCAGGGTAGCACCGTTTCCTCCATTCCTTTCCATAGAAATAGGAAAGGACAAGTATAATCAGATATTGGTGAATAACCACACTGAGTAGTTAAAAGGATGGGTGAAGACCTTTTAAGACACTATTAAAGTGATTAGGATCAGTGCGGATTCTTGCTACAACTTCTAATGTACATTTTTCACTAGGTTTATATGGTAATATAAGGAATGGGTATGATATACCGCTGGCCGCATGGCCGGCGGTTCGATTCCCGTGAGCGGCAGCCCGACAGGAGCAGAGTTAGAAGCAGCGGAAGCCCGACAGCGCTGGAAATCCTGATCGTGGATAGGTAAGTATCCACTAACCTAACTCCCCTAACCCTAACCCTCCTTAGGGGTGCCTAACCCTAACTTCCCCCCCAAGTGCCTAACCCTAACCACCCCCCTTCCCCGCTGCCTAAACCTAAGTCCCCCGGGAGGGTGCCTAACCCTGAGTCCCCCCGGGGGTGCCTAACCCTAACCCTCCCTCCCCCTAGCCTAACCCTCCTGGGGGGGTGCCTAACCCTAAGTCCCCACCAGCAGCCCTAAACCTAACCCTCCCCCCCCGCGGCTGTCCGCTCGCGGTGCCCGGCATCACTACGATCATGATGCCGGGCGTCGGTCTCCCGGTTTCGGGGAAATGCGGGCGTCTACATCTAGACGCCCGGCATTTCACCGTTGCCGGGATAAGACAGTCGGGAAGCCGGCTGCCGGTATATAGGCAGTCGGCTTCTCAATTGCTTCCCTAATATAAGTATTTTAATTGTATTTTTTTTTATTTTATTTATATGATTTGTATTCTATTATTTTTATTTATTTTTTAATATCATTATTTTGTAGCGAATATTGATGAAATAATGCCTTTAGCAATACAGATATTTCTTGTTGCAATTAATCAGAAGTAGTCTATAGAGGGAGTGTTACTGACCTAACTGACCTAGTTTAATTACGATCAAATCCACATGTGACATCAATTTGGGTAGAGCTTAAATAAGCACACTGGACACTGTGGGGGTCATACCTTTTTGAGAAAGTCACGTGGATCGTGACTAAACGTGCTAAGGACCTCCACACAATACGACATTAGCCAAGCGCTATCTACAATCTGACGACTATTAGCCCAGCGCTTAACTTGGAATCACTCTGCTCTTGCCCGGCCGGGCCGTAATTACCAGCATCAAAGGAACCGCTCCCTGCAGTGGCAAACGCAAGATTTCCAGAGGGGGGTTTCCAAATGCTTAATTTTAGAGCGAGTGTGTCCAGCTTTAATAAACATCATACAAAGTGTATTGTGTGTTATAATCCCAGCATATACAGTACCAGCGATCACAGTAAGCCATTAGATGCATCAGTATGGCCATCCTGCCTGAGCTGAATGTATTTATTTTTGATGTGGGCACCATTCCAGACAATTGGAGCAAGTCGGGGAGCCTGGAGGAGCAGCAGAAGAACCTGGCACTGCCCTGGACATATATGTACATATTGGGCTCTATAGCAGGGCATCTTTAGCAGTGCATGTTTTCCAGATCTCCTAGTTGGTGCACAGGTTATTTATTACTGGCTTATACATGTTAAAAGATCCACAGGTGGTGCTAATTATTTCATTTGTGATACTGAGAAGAACATGCAGCACTAGTAACATTCTATTATATTACTATTTCTATTGTGGTCATGGTGTGGGCTGGGGAGGGGGGTTTCCAGGCAGAAGGAAACCCCCCCTGCATTTTCCTATGCCCTGCAGACTCCGAGGATGCTCGGACGGAGGGTCTGAGCGGCCACAGACTACAGAAGCATGAGTAGGCACATGGCACTTGCTGCTTGTGTGCATGGCTAGCTTGTTTCACCGCGACCCCTATTAAGAATTGGCACACTATAACAAGTGGTACATTGTGGACGAGACACTTGCATACAGGCTGGAATTTTGGGAATAATAGAATCCTGCATAAAGTCTGTGTTATTCCATCTTCCTGTCACTAACACTCTAGTAAGCTCCACATATACATATCCCAATATTGTGGGCTGACTGCATGCCATTCAGCAAACTTGATTACTTTGCATGATTCCAATATACCGTGCTGACTGTGAATTGCAACAAAATATTTTTTCTATTACAACAGAAGGTTACTTTATTACAAAGTTACTTCTACGGCTTACAACACAACTAACAGTTTTTCATCGATACAGTGATTTTGCTTCATGCTCACATTGCATCAATTTTTTTTGTTAGGTTTTTTACAATTGTGACCACAATCCACACAGATTTGTTATAATTTATGTGATTTACTTTATAATAGTACTGTATTTATTCAATACTGGCATTGTCTAAAAATATTTATGTATTTTTTATAAAATTTATAATAATAGCTGATGAGATTATGACCATTGTGTCCCAGGTATAGAAATTGGTATCTTTTCACTTTTTTCGATATTCAGCACAGTTCATACACAATTACCAGCAGCCTACCAAGAAACTCTGCATTCTGGCTGGACCAAGATGCAATATATAGCACTTATCCTTGCTTATCAATGCCTATTTCCCTATAGATTGTAAGCTTGCGAGCAGGGCCTACCTATATTTGCAAAAAGGGGGGAGGATGGTCAGAAGACCAAACCAAAGACTCTATACTGGAGCACTCTTATAGCTAAATAGCAGCAAGCATAAAATATAACTTTTATTAAATCAAAGTTAAAAAATGGATGCACTAGACAAAATAAACACTGAATATCACGTGGGAGAGGTAAAGATATAGGTATAAAGTAAAAGTATGAGGGAAAAGATTCCCTCAAAGGGTGGCGAAATATTGAGAACACAATACAAAACAAAAATAAACAATGGGGTAGAGGGTGCGCTCGCCCTATGGGTGTAATGCTGGAGTAATAGTGTGTTGTGGTCTTTTGTGTTCGATGTTGTTTGTGGAGTGATGGGGTGTAGGGAGGGAAGGGGGTCTAATGGACTGGAGGTGGTGGGTGAGGAAATGAAGACAGAGGCAGAAATGGGGGCCAAAGGGTTTATTGGAAAAAAACAGTACTAATCCTGTTTGGTCCCAGGCACCCAGGTGGGGTGAGCGATCCACTTGGGGGTGTGTGTGGGTGGAGACTGGGGAGGTGAGTGGACCCTTTTAGGGGGCTCCTTTCCGTGCAGTTCAATAGACCGGCACGTTACCCCTGCTGGACCTATGGTCAACAGTCTTAGGATGTCTCGGGGGGAGAGGAGTGGTGGGTTGGCAGCGGGTCTGGCGGTTGTGGATGTACACCCTGGCGGCGTCCCGCGCAGGGGTATAAGTCTCGGAGTCACTTACCTACCGGTAGGATTTGTTGGTGAAAAAGGCTTGGGCTGCTGGTAGCTGGTGTTAGTTTCCTTTTGCAGATGCGGTGTTGGATGGCTGTTGCGGTGTCAGCGGTTGGAGGAAGCTCTGTGTGTGGTAGTGGCTTGCTGGTGCACTGTGGGGCTTGGTGCACCGCGTTGCTGGCGTTCTGTTCCCACTGCCTGGTGGGTGCCTGCTGGTGTGGATCGCTTAGGGATTGCTGCTGGATGAACAGCTGTGAGTGGAGCTGGTGTTGGTTGCTCCCAGGGGGCGGTGCGTGGTTGCCTGGGTCTAGCAGGTGGAGTGGTGATCAAGAGGGGTGCGAAGGGCTTTGCTAGGTGTGATGCCCAGCGCGGCCCTGCAGGTGGTGGGTAGAGAGGGTTCTGGAAGCAGCAAGGCTCGACCGAGTTCTCCACAGGAATGAAGAGCTCTGGTGTAAGCTGGCTGTGGTGTCCGACACTTACAGTTTTCTACTTTTCTCTAATGAGTTTTCACCTGTTAAAGAAGGTATTGTTTTGGACTCTAAACCCTTGTTATTATAATCTTCCCCCCTCCTCCTCCCCCTCTTGCCATTTATTTGGGATTTGTGCGTATCGTACTGACATACAGCATGGACAGTATATGCACAAGCTCCATGGAGCACAACGTGCAATTGGCTGTAAGGTGATGCCATTCACTTTATCCCTCACGTTCAGTGTCAGATCTCTTTACTAGCAGTTTGCACAGCTGCACGAGCCTCCGTTCACAACTCCGCCCCCACTACCTGATTGGGACACAGTGTTCATTACTGAGCTCGCTATGATTGGCTGATCTACAAACCAGTCAAATATTACTGCTTACTGATTGGTCCATCCACCCTTGTTATACCAATGGAAGCAGGGAACTCCTTGGTAGCTGATTCTTCCGTGATCAAGCCACGCAGGCAAAACGCGCGTCGGTCCCCAGGGTGCCCTGCATGTGCGCAATTTTGACTTTAATTTCAAGGGGTTACTGTGATACAATGGTCTCTCACTTCCCATCCTCTGCCTAATTCATAATGGCAAGCAGCAGAACTTAGTGATAGATCGGGTTCTCTCACACCCCGTACTTTCATCCTTCTATACTACATGGTATATCTCTGTATCTATTGGTCTATCTAAAGGACCTAATTTGTGTTACCGGTACATTTGGAGACTTTCTCTATGTTATCCTCTTTAGGCAATATTACATTATTTTCCTACTATTTATGAATATTTGATAATCCTGAGACAATCTGCAACCTGGGTGTATTTTATACATTGTCTTTGTTATATCAGTATTGTTTATTTTTGTTTTGTATTGTGTTCTCAATATTTCGCCACCCTTTGAGGGAATCTTTTCCCTCATACTTTTACTTTATACCTATATCTTTACCTCTCCCACATGATATTAGGGGCTGGATGTAATAGAGATAGAGTCTGCTAGAGGTGCGGGATGCAGACTGATCTCGATTGTTTGTTTTTTTAAACTTGCAGTCATTTACAAAGCAAAGCTGAACTGGCTTTGTCTTGTAAATGACTGCAACTTTAAAAAAACGATCGAGATCAGTCTGCATCCCGCATCTCCGGCAGACTTGATCTCTATTACATCCTGCCCTTAGTGTTTGCTTTGTCTAGTGAGTCCATATTCTAACTTTGATTTAATAAAAGTAATATTTTATGCTTGATGCTATTTAGCTATGAGTGCTCCAGTATAGAGTCTTTGGTTTGGTCTTCTGACCTTCCTCCCCCCTTTTTGCAACTATTGTCATTAACTCTGAGTAGCACCACCACGATCCTAACAGCACAGACGGTGTAATGGTTAGCGTTACTGCCCCACACCACTGAAGTTATGGGTTTGATTCCCACCACAGTCCTACCTGTGTGGAGTTTGTATATTCTCCCTGTGCTTGCATGGGTTTCCTCTGGGCTCTCCGGTTTCCTCCCACACTCCAAAAATATACTGGTAGGTTAACACAAATTAACCCTAGTGTGTATGTGTGTGCGCATGTGATAGGGAATATAGATTGTAAGCTCCACTGGGGCAGGGACTGATGTGAATGGCCAAGTATTCTCTGTAAAGCACTGCAGATTATGTGTGTGCTATATAAATAACTGGTAATAAATAAATAATATACATACATACCATATCGTTATCAATAGGAGTAATGTGGAGATAGCTTTTTCCATTCTATTAATTAATCATATTTTTTTGCCTTGAGTGAAATGGGGCTATTTTTACCTGTGTGGTGAATTTCTCCTCCTTCCCCCTCTTCTTTCCCTTTATATACACCTTCCTACCTATATATCTGTCTGTTATTACCCTGTTTTGTTATATTAATGTTTCCAATTGTAAAGCACAGTGGAATATGCTGCTCTATATAAGAAACTGTTAATAAATAATAAGGTGTAGCACCCATTGCTTATTCATGCAGTCAAAATATGGCGGGAGGTAAATATGCTATCCCAATTTACTGACATCGACCCGGATACCCCCTTGTGGTATTTCTGTTGATTCTCTGAACTGACCTCCCTTTCTATAAGACAGGTTTGAGATAAAAGGGGCATTGGTTCGGTTGGGCAGTTATAATCCAATGGAGTTTTGAAATCCTTTTATTTCTACAGGTTTTTGCAACTCAGACATGCCCTTGAGGCCCAATTTAATGATGGACCTCCATTTGTTGCCCTTTCCCCAGTGAAAGAGTTTGTGTCATTGTTGAGGCCTGTGAAATCATTGTTTCTAGCTTACTACTTTATGTTGTCCTCTAACCATAGCAAAGTCCTGTCTACTCTGCGTAGTGGTTGGGAATCTATGGTTGGTATCATTAGTGATGAGGAGTGGAAGCAGCTTTAGAATCTCCATGTAATACTACCACGTCTATACGATTTCAGCAAATACAACTATTTATTTTACACTAGCATATTGAACCCCAGTTAGATTGGTACGTTTTGGAGGCAGACAGTCTGATATATTTCCCAAATATGGCAATGTTCAAGGGACTTTCTGACATTTGTTGTGGGAATGCTGTGTTATTCAAGTATTTGGACCAAGGTGAAGTCTGCTCTATCCCATACCGGTATTCCACTTACTTACACCAAAGTTTTGTAGCATAGGGGCTAGAGGAAATGACGAGCTGGACTGTTACAGCACTCGATATGCTATGAATTTATGTGCACTTGCCAAAGTGTGCCTGGCTCGATCATGGTTTGCTCCTACTGGGCCAGACTTTCAAGAGTGGGTTTCTTAATTTAACTGTGGACCATGAGCAGTATTTGTATCTTGCCTGTAATGCAGAGACAATTTTGATCATATATGGGTAAGATGGATAGAGTCGAATTATGCACCCTCCTCGACCTTCGATATAGTATATAGTGTGAAAACAAAATATTAGTTTTTATTTGTTTTTTCCGGCATGCACAGTGTGGGGCAGTTGTTATTGTTTTTGTTTATATTCTATTTATTTTCTGCTATTTTATGTGTGATATTAGCATTTTATACAATATATTTCAGCAGTGTTTATTTTGAATGATGGGTTATAATCCATTTTATTGTATTTAATATTTTGAGGTAAGGCAATTAATGTTGTGTTTATTGAATTTAGCTGATGACTGTTGGTATATTTGTGTCAAAGATGTTATGTGAAATACGATTGACTCCTGTGGTTATGCCTTTCCTTTTCTCTTTAATTGTTTTTTTATGTATAATATACAGTATGTTACCTTTTGTATGATTTTTTACTTCTGCTTGCTTTTCTATGTTTTATAAAAAATAATCATAAAAATGACTTTATTAAAAAAAAGTTTATTGGTTTATAGCATTTAACAACTTTTTTGATGTTCAACCACATCTACCAAGGCCCTTATTTGCTTTAATGTCAGCATACTTGTAATACCCACAAGCAGATGTTGACCACAAAGCAAACATTTCCTCCTACTGGCTACATAAAAATCCTTAAAAATTTAAGGGCATAATTCATTTTTTAATGTTTCATGTCACAATGTTATTCATTTCCATCATGTATTTCCAGGCTGTCCTACTATGATGATTAAAAAAGCACATCTGTTTTACTTGTTTTACCACACTAGATTGTGATTACTTTTGTTGAGAAGATTCAAATAAAGTAGTATTGAGCAATAACTGTGAAAATATGCTTGCTTGATATCTACATGAGGTATTTTCTGTATTTATATAGTTGTATAATATGTTTTTATGACATTTGTTTAATGTGGTATTTGTTTTCCATTCAATAGAATACAAATTCACAATGTCTTTTAAAAAACATAAAAAAACTCTGTTAACGTGGAAATAAAATAGTAGATGTATGAAGGGGATGTAGTTATGTGACTGCTGTACAGGATGCTGGCGGTTGAAATCCCAGTGCCTGAATCCCGACATGTGGCCAGAACACCGACGCCAGAATACCGACAGCTGGCATTCTGAATGTATGTATAGCGGGGGAGAGTTAGGTTTAGGCACCACAGGGGTTTAGGGATAGGCTGCAGGAGTGGGGGAGGTTTTTGGGGTTAATCTTTGGACAGCGGGGGCTTAGGTTTAGGCACCACCAGGAGAGTGGAGGGTTTAGGCACTAAGGGGGAATGGTTAGGTTTAGGCACTAATGAAGAGGGTTAGGATGCAGGAAGGGAGGGTTAGGGAGTCAAAGGGGGAGGGTTAGAATACTTACTCAGCCCCTGTTGGGATTCTGAACATTGGAATGCCTCTGTCAGGATTTTGACAGCTGGCATCCCGACTGCCAGTCTCCCATACCCAGCCCATATGAAGTAGGGAAAAGTTGACACATTGCTTATAGCAACCAAACAGCTTCTACCTATGATTATTATAGAATGTACAGAATAAATTCTACCCCAAAGCTTATTGGTTGCTGTGGGCAACCTCCACTGGTCCACTTCTCCACCCATTTTGACTGCTCGATAAATCTCAACCAATGTCAGATAAAATGCTATATTCAACCATTGTTTCACTGATATCCACATTTTGCTCTAAGTTTATAGTTGCCTATATTCACCTAGCTAGATCTACATCCATCTCAACTATACATGTGCCAGAGCTACGAATAACCAGAAGCATAGTAGAGCAGTCACTGTAAAACTGTATTCATATTTTAAACATATTTTCTATCAGTTCATGTTGACCTCTGCCAGATTTCAATCAAATGTTTATCTGATTTTTTGTCATTTTGGGATGATACATCTGCCACCAATTACATATGGTGTAACACTTAATAGGACTAAAAGAATTACTGTGGATTTCATTACGCTGAACTTAACTGTGGGCCTGATTCAGACGTTCGCTCGTCCGCCGTACGAGCATAAAAATTAAAATTTAAGCGCTTGCTCGTATGTTCGCTCGTAGCTAACCTCTAGCTAGCGAGCGTCCGTCTCCTCTTTGGTTGCATTGAGCGCTCGCACAAGTCAATTCCGGAAGTGGCCCTGTCATTTTTCGATTGCCTGCTATTTCATTCTGCAAACATACTTGAATCGATTAATGGCAATCACTATATTAATTACCTTAATTGTTATTCACATGTTTACAATCCTGTTTTTTTTTTCAATGTCAATAAACTTTATTCTTGTTATTGTGTGTCATTTCTTCCGCAGAATACGTACGGTTTGACCAAGGGGATGTTTTTTTCGAAATTAATAGTTTGTTAGAATGCTGCTATTGTTTTGTATTTTATTTTTATAGGCAGATTTTAATACTTTAATTTTGATATTTAAATTAGCTTACGCATGTCACTGCATCAAGCCTATCATAACTCACATTATATTTGTGAGGGTGTAGGTCACATGATTCATACAATAACCAATAAAATTGTTCCTGTTAATTTACAAAGTACATTAGCCAATCAAATTTTTTGTAGGACCTTTATTAAAACTGTTTTGTGTAAAAAAAATCATTGCCATCATGAGAGCCGCCGCTTTTTGTCGCCGTGAGCTACTGGTCCTCACTGAGGTGATGGACCAGAGAATTACTGACCATCCGCACCCCATCACCAACCTCCGCAAGTGGCTGGCCTACGCGGAGGTGCGCCACTGCCTGCATTCCCTCGGCTATCGCCGAAATATCGGCCAGCTGGAACGCAGGTGGTCGGATCTGAGGCGCAGATCCCCACGCCTGCTGGCCCGTTTGCGTCTCCAGATAGTGCAAAGTAAGTGTTTCTGTGTATGTTTTTTATTTTTTGTTTTTGTTTTTTTATTCTCATACGTGCGTGTGCATGTTTACAGTATAGCCCTGTTTGTTTATTTTGGACATACTTGCATGTGCATGTTTACAGTATAGCCCTGTTTGTTTATTTTGGACATACTTGCGTGTGCATGTTTACAGTATAGCCCTGTTTGTTTATTTTGGACATACCTGCGTGTGCATGCTTACAGTATAGGCCTGTTTGTTTATTTTGGACATATCTGCGTGTGCATGTTTACAGTATAGGCCTGTTTGTTTATTTTGGACATACCTGCGTGTGCATGTTTACAGTATAGCCCTGTTTGTTTATTTTGGACATACCTGCGTGTGCATGTTTACAGTATATGCCTGTTTGTTTTTTTGGACATACCTGCGTGTGCATGTTTACAGTATAGCCCTGCTTTAAAAAAAAAAAAATTAATACTATCAAAATACTAAAAGGCAATTTGTAATTACAAATGTTTTTCTCCATCATTTAGGGGCAGAGCGGAGACTCACACGTCGCAGATGTGTGTCTCGTCCCCTATCCCCCACTCCCACCCAAACATCCTCTGCCCACTCTTCCCCAAATTCCCCCTCCACCCCAGACCTTGCCACCCATCAGTCCCCTCCCTCTCCTCACATTAACATCCCTCCAACTCCCCCCTCCACTCAAACACCCCTCTCTTTTCCTCACCCTCCACTTCATCCCACATGACCCCTCCTCCTTCCCTGAGCCACTGGTCCACCTCTGATGAGGAGGAATTCGGGGCTCCAGGCCCAGTCAGCAATGTGCTTGGTATGTTTACATTTTGAACTATGTTTTTTTGTTATGTTTGTTTTATTTTGGTTGATGTTGTCCTTTTGCCTGTGCAGTTCAAAATAGTAAAGTAGTTCCAATGTTTTTTAAATATATCTTTGTGAAACAATGTCAAGGATGTTTTCCCCTTACACATATGACACATGTCCAAACACTCACACTTGTGTCTTTCTTGTTTACGCTACCAACAAATGTCGTAGTTTGGCTTAGTTTTTATTTTTTTAGGATTTTTTTTCTCCTTTTTGGGCCTTTATTTGTTTTAAATCTTATCTTTTTGCTTTCCTTTTGTTTTGTACATGTTTTGGTAACTGATGTATTTTTTTGGTATAGTCTGAATTTTTGGTTGGTTGTTAAAATCTAAATGCAGGTGTCATTTTAGTAATCTGCACATTTTTTTAACCCACAGAGGACCAGAGGCATAACGAGGCAATTGCTGCCGGATTACTGGATATACGGGGCCATGTAATTGCCATGCTGGTGGCATTGGACCATCTTTTGGCGATACTGCGCCACTATTTTGTTATATGACAAAAAAAACCCTAAAAATAAAGTTTATTTTGATTTATTTAAGTCTCATTCCTTGTCTGTAAATCTTAGATTGTTGAACCTTACATAAGTCTACTATTTGTCCCTGAGTTTTTAAGTAATGTACATTTGTTTGTAGAAAGCTCAAGTAAGTATGTAAGCTTGCACATTAAACACATAACAATACCAATAGGTTTGTAGAATTAACCTCAAAAAGAGAATAATTTTTTGGGGGGGTAATGTAAAAATTACAGCTACCTGCTTAGGCCTAGAATGGAAAACATACTGATTCACCATAATACCTTTGGTGTTTGTTTGGAGCAACAAAGCAGGGTACTAAAGTTTACAAATTAAGAAATGACAGTATTAGGCATTAAGCAAATTTGCATTTTTTGAAACAGGTTACACTTGGTTGTAATTTATGATGGAAATGGTTGGGTAACGTTAAAAAATTTTTTAATGCACAAAAATAATAAACACCAAGTGAATTGACACAATAAATTCAAACATTGAAAACACACACAAAAGTCCAAACAACACCAAAACCCCCCCCCAAAAAATCAGAAACTGTTTGAAAAAGTAGCATGCCAACATGAATCCACAAATGAGGAGAAGAAATCATTGTTCCCGAAGTTATATCCAATGTGTCCACATAAAGTCATTTGTGTTGATCAGGTAGTATGCATGGATTTTTATGGTCATTTTAGGGAATAAAAAATAAATAAATAAAAAATATTAAAAGTGTACATTAAAATATTACATGTCTACATTGTGTCAATTAAATACATTTGTGGAAATAATTACCTAAAAAATCTTGCAACAACTTCATCGTGTATGCCCCCCCACATACTGACCTCTGACCAACTTCGGGTGGGCCGTCTTCAGGCAAGGCATCCTCTGGCTGCATTGGGACACCACTCCTTATGGCAATGTTGTGAAATATCCCACACAGAACCACAATTTTCGAAACCATAGCCGGCAAATACATGAGGTCGCCACCAGAGCAGTGGAGGCATCTGAATCGGCCTTTTAAAAGGCCGTTACAGCACTCCACCACCTGCCTGGTGGCTGTAAGTGTGGAATTATACTGACTTTGTGGCCCTGGTGTGGGAACCAAATAAGGAGTGAGCAGCCAGGGTGTGCAAGGGTAACCACTGTCTCCTGTGAAAATATAAAAAATAACATCAGGACCATTGTGTACCAAGCTTTGCATTGGTTTCAACAGAAGGTGTCAACTTACCCAGAAGCCATGCATCACCAGCTTGTAGGTTGTTTAATTTGTGCCAAATCCCTGATTGCCGGATGATGAAGGAATCATGTGCACTGCCTGGGAATTTGGCATTCAGGGACAGGATCTGGAGGGAGGCATCACATACCACCATTACATTCATCGAGTGAAAGTGCTTTCGGTTCCTAAATATAGCCTCCAGCCTTGCTGGAGGCTGAAGTGGTATGTGAGTGCCATCCACAACCCCTATGATGTGTGGGAAGCCAGCTGTGACGATTAATCACAAGAATAATCGCCAGAAATAATATTTTGTGAACTATGAAGTCCTTTAATTGAACTGTGTGTGTCTAGAAGGGCTGAGGCATTACCCCACCTCTTTTGAAGATAGGCATTCCAGGAAGAGGGGTTGATAATGATCTATGTACTGTGATTTGAGGAGTGTTATATAACTGTGTGTCCTTTAGCTCTATAGACTGTATAAACATGGTATGTCCATGGCTATTTGGTGTGCAGGTCAGAAAGGGCTGGAATTAGCAAGTGAATGGCTTTCAGGTAACCAAATGATGTATATCCCTCACAGTGTGAGGCCATGTGTGAACAACTCTCCCTTTTTATGACCCCTGAAGTCAGTGTCCTATATCATAATCCCAGAACCAGACCTCCAGTTACTTCAGTGCCCTACTTCAAAAGACTATTATAGAGGCTAAGATAAGTATTCTGGTATTTACTATAGGTCTAGAAGGTGGAAGTTGAAGAGTGAGTTATATCATCACTTATCTTTAAAGCAGGGACCCTGTTAGTTTGGCCAGGTAACCCTGTATTGGAAATCTATTAATCTTAAACCCTGCTGACCTGATTGGGAGACCCTGTTAAGTATGAACAAAGAATTAGGGATGTATAAAAAGAGAATACCATCCAACATTCAATGTCCACTCCTTGGGGTTCAGACAGTCAGGTCTGGGAGTGCATCAGGATATTGCTGTGGGTGAAATCCCCCACCCCATCAGCAGTGCTAAGAACTTTAGTGTAAGTTGTCTTAGGGACTCTTATTTATTTCTCTCTTTTATTTTGTAAGCGAATATTTGCATTATAATCTGTTTGTCATTTTATTAATATTTTTGTAACTAAGCCTTGAAAATATTTTTTGGATTAAACACATTTAATCTAGCATATTCTCCGTGATTCTTATTGAACTTGCGTGCCTGGATAGGCCCATGCTACATATTTGTGTCTCATTTGAATGTGATTTATTATTAATCTGTTGGGAGATTGCAGACCTCCAGAGAACAGTCTGCGTGGTGGCAGAAGAACCGTGTATTTTGGTAAGTGACCGCGGTGCGCCGGCGTCACAACTAGCTGATCCAGATTGTTGTATCTGCGAGTCAGCCGGGGTTCGTGACACCAGCAATTTGGTAAAAATTAGCCTTCACTACATTAAGGGAACCCATATCCAATGGCATTTTAATAAAATGATGGAGGTGTTTAAAAAGTGCCTCCATCACTACCCTCAGGATCCTTGAAAAGGAGGATTGGGATATTCCTGCCACTATTCCCACGGTGGTTTGAAAGGATCCTGAGGCACAAAAATGTAACACCGACATTAATTGCGTAAGTGGTGGTATTGCTTTAGGACTGTCAATTTGCCATTCAAGATCACTCTCTATTAATGAGAGAGTGTCTATGATGATTTGTGGTGGAAGACAGTATCGCCTTAACACCTCATCATCTGGCATTCCAAAAAGGGTGACACGTGTTCTATATATCTGGGGCCTTGCACGCCTACGAGGCCTATGCCTTGGACAAAGTTGAGGTTGGTCGGGTTCTGGAACCATGGCCAATATAATACGACCAACATCAACCTGAATTGTTAAGCCAGGTAGTTATTGTTTCAGACAAATGTGTTAAGAAAATTATTCTTATCTTTTCAAAGAAAACCAAAGATTCTTACAGGCCTGGGTCATGTCATGTGAAAAACAACCTACATTTCAAAAGTAGAAAATATGTTTAGGATTAATTTAATAAACTAGGAATTAAGCCAAATATAGTTGTCGAAAATTTAGAGAAGGGAGCACACATTAGTTCGCAAAATAGTACGCTACATTTAGAGTTAAGATATGATTTTACACTGAAAAAAAACACATTAGTTCTCAAAATAGTATGCTACATTTAGAGTTAAGACATGATTTTACACAGAAAAAAACACACATTAGTTCGCAAAATAGTACGCTACATTTAGAGTTGACATGATTTTACACTGAAAAAAACACACATTAGTTCGCAAAATAGTACGCTACATTTAGAGTTAAGACATGATTTTACACTGAAAAAAACACACATTACTTAGCGAAACATATGCTAAGACCAACACATCGAATTTGTTAATTCATAAAACCAAAAACACTTACCAAAAACAGACAAATATCCAAAGTTAGGAAAGGTCACTTGGTCACTGCCAAAATAACTGTAAAAAGTAATGTAAACAATTTAAAAATAAATTTTTAGGGGAATTTTTGAAATACTTACTCAAAAATATACATAAAAATAGCAAAAAAACCTGCAAAAATGCTAACGTAAACAAACAAAGTAATAAAAAAACCAAACTTCTCCAAAATACAAACTACTCCTTCAAGAAACCACAAACCACGAACAAACCGCTACACCCAAAAACCTCCAACAATCCAAAAATTCCACCTCGAATGGAGTCACACCAAGCCATAAATAGGCTTTATTTTCCCGCTCAAATTAAGGACGGACAATAGGAGCGCACAAGGAATGATGCGGCCGAATAATGATGATGCATGTATAAAAACATCACTGAAGGCCAAAATCGGTCTGCTACATTGAGAAAAGACAATGCGTACAGAGCAGCAAATTACTAGCCAAGAGGCGCCATGTAATTATTTTAAAAATTATGTGAAAATGCTTATGTTTAACATTACATTTTGAAACATTTAACTTTTAAAATTTTTCAACCATTTGAAAAAAAGATGTGGAGGATGCCATGGAAGAGGCTGCTGGGCCTAGTAGGCAAACTAGGGCCAAAAAAAAAAAGACAGCCACAATTCACAAGGAAGGAGATGGAGGTTTTGGTGCAAATGTGCAACGACAACCTGGCACAGGCACCAAGGAATATGGGTGCAACCCAGAGATGGAAACTGTGGGACAACATAGCCAGTGCTGTCAATGAGGTGGGTGAGTTTGAACGTTCAACCTGGGAGGTCAAACACCGGTGCATAAAAACTACATTTGAATAAAAAATGGTTACAGGTCCAAATACTGCAGTAATAATGCCAACTTTTTACCCAACAGATGGAGCGACTTCAAATATCGGCTTAAACAAAAAATGGCTGAAAGGGCTAGGCATGCAGGGGGAACAGGTGGGGGTCCCACCCCTGTGTCACTTGAGCTCACGGATTTGGAGTAGCTGGCCCAGGGGTGTGTGCAGGATGAGCAGGTGTTTGGCGTGTCGAACATAGATATCGACATGCCAGACTTTGCGGCTCCTCATGTTGCCCCAGGTAAATGTTGTAATGTTAACAACTCAGAAATGTGTTTTGTAAAATATCTCGTTTTGAATTTGAAACTTTTCTCTTTTTTCTCACAGAGACACAGGCAGATGAGTCTGCTCCAGAGGTGAGCTTTGGACGCAGAATTTCTTCTGGCTCTGCAGGGGAGGAAGCAGTAGATCCGGCTGGGGACCCTGTGGCAGACAGTCCAGGGCATTCCCCCTCATAGGCAGTGACCCTCCTCACTGATCTCAATGTTAAAATGGATCAGCACACCGAGATTCTGCTGAGGATGGATGCCAATCTGCTACGGGTGGCGGACGCCCTGGAGCAAAATACTGCGGCCACGTGAGAATTGCAAATGCCCTGGAGGAGAATACTGGGGCAAATGTAAGAATTGCAAATGCCCTGGAGCAGCTCGTTCGCCAGCACATGTTGGAGCCGGCCTCCCTTCCTGCCGGAACATCAGGACCCTCCACCTCTGGCACAACAGCCATTCCTCCAAATGTGCCTAGCCCTATGCCTAGTCCAGAGGCAACAACATCTGCCTCTGGCCAGGCCAGCCGAAGGAGCTCCCGGGCCCATTCCGGCTCCCTCCAAACCCCGGCCAAAAGGCCTAAAAGGCAATGACAGCACTGGGTAATTACCCCACAATCCATCTCTGTGTTTGCCCCATATTCCTTCATGACAACAACTCCCCTCTCCTTTCTTGTGAATTGTTTTTTTGGGATTTTTTTAAGTTCAAATGCCACTGATTTTGTGTGTGTGTGGGCCAAATCATTTTTAAGTTTTTTTTCCTTATTAAAAATATGTTTATGGCAAAAAAAAAAAAAAAAATGGACACAATCATTTAATAAAATTATGATAAAAATCTGCAAAATTCTATTGATTTATTCCAAAATGGCATAAAAGGTAATCCCTCAAACAAACTTAGAAACAATACAACGGAAAAAGAAACATTTAATTTTGTAAAACAAAACAAGGGTTAAAAACAATTTTTGAGTTTGAATTAACACTTAGCAAAAAACAAAAGGACGATTGGTTTCTTGTCCTCCAAAAAAATAAGCAAATAAAAAAACATGCGTACAATATTGTTTCCCTAAAAAAGAAACACTTACAAATATTTTAAAAGCCCCAAAATAAAAAATATTTGTTAGCTAATTGATTGTATGACCCAGAAATTAGCAGCTGAGTAGTTCACCTGCGTTCGGATTTTAGCTACTAAAAAAGGTCTATTTCCTAAACACCTTACAAGCAGATTTGCAAATAAAAGATTATTGTTTTTGTGGCCTCAATTGATAAATCGCTACACCATCGATGAGCCCAGGGAAGTACGAAGAGACCATCGTCATTGTGGTAGACTATACCAGACCACAAGCTGAGCGAGCAGTCTTAATGGAAATTGGATGAGACAGTGACGTATCACTTGTTCCGTTCACATTTGGCGCTCGCATAAGATAATTTATGTACGCCCCAAAAACGCCTCGACACGCCTGCGTTTTTCCATCTCCACCCCCATCACCACCCCAAAACAGACAATTCTGTCAATCACATTTGACATGTCACTTCCTGTTCGCTGTGTCTACGATCGACTGAAAAATGACCGCAATCAGACGTACGCACATGCGCACTGTTACACCGACGCATGCGTGGTTGTACAACATCGACTGACTACGAACGAGCGGCCGCTTACGAGCGGCTCTGAATCAGGCCCTGTGTTAATTCTTTAGTATTACTCTGAGTGCTGCCTGGACAAAGATGGGTGGTATTGTTTGCATGCCAACACTCAGTTACTCAATAGCACCAATTGTTACTTAGGGCCATATTCAATTAGTTTCGCAACCCGTGATACTTTTTTGCCTGCCGGATTTTTTGCCTATATCGCGTGTTTTGCATGCAGAAAAGCATCGGACACGCTCTCGATATTCACTGTATTCAATTAGAAAGGACGCGAATACGGCACCTGGCGAAACTGAAACAGGCGAAAAGTCCTGTTAAAAATGGGGAACTCAGCCTGACACCCCCCAAAAGATGCTCTAACATTGGGGATCTCTATAGATGCCCCCGATGAGCCATAATGAAGGTATTTGGGGTACTTAAGTTGTGTCAATTGGTGCCAATTACCGCATTAACACAAGTGGTGAAGAATCGCATTTAGCAGTATTTTTTTGTGAAAATAACTACTCTCTGCAAATTTGGGGTACTTGAAAATGGGGGCTAGCATATTTTTAAGTTGCTAAAGTGGTTTTAAAATACATAAAAAATCCACCTGCCGCAAGCAGCTGCAATCATAAAAACACCTGGGGCATACTTGTGGACCCCCCAGAAGTCTATTTCGCTAGTTTTTAAATTTGTCCCCCAACTTTGAACTTTTTCGTCCCCAAATTGATAGTACTTTTTTGGGGTGTTCTAAAGTTTTTTATTTTTTTTATTTGACACAATTAAACTTTGGGGGACTGTCTCATGGGTTCAGGGTAGTTTCCTGAAGTTTGCACCCCAAAACCGCAATTGTGCACTTTTTTCTGCCTGCTAATCATAGGCGAAACTTATATCAGATCTATCTGCAGGTATATCTGTCCATTGTGCTGTGTGTACTGTAACCAGCTGGAGACATATTACATATATTTTATCTGAATTGATGCAGACTGGGGACAATAATTATCTGTGTCCATAAATTTAGCAGGGATATTTTCAATACTGACTTTGGTGACAGCTATAAAATGCACTTCCTTTGCCATGTAGGTGATGGGGGATGTTACCTCATATGTCCTGAGCTGTCCTGCATTAATTTCCCCAATGATCCAGCACTGCTATGAAGCATACTTGACAATAGCGCTAACAGTTCTCTACAGTGCTGTAATAATGCTGGGTACACATAGATGATGTGTGTTCCCAGTGACTATAGATGCGACAGCATGATATTTTGGGCGGTCAAGTACCCACTGCATGATCTGGTATACGACCACCCGATATATTGTTCCCCCACCGCATCCAGATGTATGGTATCAGCCATCAGGTCTTCTGATCTGCTGTGAACTTGCGATAGTGCATATAAAGTGAGCAACGTGGCCAATATATCATTCTAATCTGTGGGCCTGATTCAGCGAGCAACATAACTGCGAATGCTATAGCGATTATGCACGAGATCGCTATTCCCTCGCTGCACTACACAAGGACTCCCACTTTACTTACCACACTTCTGTAATGTTTAGCAGGACTGCAAAACCATTGGTACAATCGAGTACCATCGCAGCCTCACGCACACTTGCACAAGCCTTGACCTTACTCAGAAATTGCTAACTTCCACACACGCCATCAAGCCTCAGGCTGCGTAGGGTCTCACAGTGGATAATTTGTGCATGCCCCTGCAACGCCGTTGAAATGCACTGGCACGCCTGGGTTCAGCCAACCCCCCCACCCCGTTAACACCCAGAAACGGCACTTCCTCTCAAACACTCAGTGGTGGGTCTGCATAGTAATTGCGATTGGGACTAGTTTGCTAGTTCGCACACGCACACTGTGATACATGCGCAGTATGCAACAATCGGCCGATTGCGTGCGCATTAGCAACTGCATTCCTTGCTAAATCAGGCCCTATGTCAGAATGATATATCATCCAATATATCACTTAATGTGTACCCAACTTTAGTCAATCTCCATCTCCTGCACAGAATCCCCTGTCAAATCTTTCCTCTCTCAACTTATTGGGGTGCAAGACTGACTGGCCAATCTCCCTGACATAAATCACCACATCCTCTATCCCCACTCTTCCCCTCTTTCTCTGACAGGACAAATCATACCAGTGGTGTAACTAGGGCAGGGCCGTGGGGGGCATCACCGGCCACGGTACAGGCCCATCCTTGTTAGCCAGTGTAGCACCGACCGCAGTGAGTGCGGTGAGCACTACACATTTACACAAGATCAGCGCTAGGCTTCCCTGCGCCCAGTGCCGGTCCTGTGCTGCACACACAGCCAAGCCCCTTCCCTCCCCCTGAGCGCTTACCCAATAGCGCCAGGTGGAGTGTGGAAGGTGGGCTCAGGCTGGTGCATTTTTACACACACATCGCCGTGTGTGTTAACCAGCAGCAAATGACAGGCCGACAGACTCTCATTAGCTGCTGCTGCTGCACACACATCTGTGTGTTAATCAGCAGCCAATGAAAGTCAGGCAGACTCTACTGGGGCCTCTACGGGGGGACCTCTACTGGGGACTGCCTCTACTGGGGACTACTACTGGGGGAGACCTCTACTGGGGACTACTACTAGGGGCAATATATAAGGGGCTTACTACTAGGGGCACAAGGGGCACTGCACTGGGGGGACCATTACTGGGGGAACTAAATAGGGAGGACCACTACAGGGGGTGCTGTGTAAGGGGCACTGGATAGGGGGGTCACTACCGAGGGCCTGCATAAGGGGGACCACTACTGGGGGCACTGCATGGTGCGGACTAATATTGGGGGCACTGCATAGGGGGTATCACTACTGGGGGCACTGCATACGGGGGGGACTACTACTGGGGGCACTATGAAAAGGGCACTTCACAGGGGGTACCACTACTGGGGGCACTGCATGGGGGGACTGCTACGGGGGGGCACTATATAAGGGGCACTGCATAAGGGGGACCACTACATGGGGCACTGCATAAGGGGGACCACTACCGGGGGGCACTGTATAAGGGGAACCACTACTGGGGGCATTGCATACTGGGGGTACTTTATAAAGGGAACTAATGGGCTGCATCCGTGGGACCACTACTGGGGATACTGTATAAGGGGCACTACTAGGGGCCAGCATAAAAGGGACCACGTATACTGGGGGTACAGTGTAAGGGGCACTACTGGGGTTAAGTTGCATATGGAAAGGAATGTTCAGAGTGATGAGAAAGGGATGTGTGTCATGTTGACACACCCCATTTATAAGTGACCATGCCCATTTTTCGCCACGTGCACATGGGGTGGGGGGCTCCATTTTAAAATTTGCCCTGGGCTCCAAAAACCCTATTTACGCCACTGAATCATACCAAGCTGTATCACTTTGCAGGTCTCTGCAGCTCTCACCTCAGCAACAAAGTGGGCCCCCTAGAAACTCCTCATGGGCTCCAGCAGTTTACAATTAAACTAGTACCAGCATAGCTATATTAGTGAATAAAATACCATTAGTTTTAGCACATGCTAATAAACCAAGTTATAACTAATAGAAAAAAACAGTACATACATATATTCGTAAATACAGGCAGGGTTAACAATGTTTTTTTTCAGGATATCTTCCCCATATCTACCATGAGCTGTACTTCCCTTAACACTTCAACTTAACTCCTCAATATATATACTTATAATTCTAACCAAGAGTTACATATTTAATACAAAAAAACCAAATGCATCTTAATCACCTATAAAGTAAAAAATAATCACAACAAATATTTAAATTGTTGACAACATATTGTTTAAACTGGATTAGAATGGAATATTAATGTTTTAAAAAATTATTTTAAGTTAACCCTATTGACAGTACTTACATCCATATGTGACTAAGTACCTGTGTAATATAATGGTGCATACACACGATCAGATTTTTCCTTCAGATATGAACGATAACGATTTAAAAATCGTTCAGTCGTTCATATCTGAAGGAAAATCGTTCATATCTGACATGCCTGAACGATGGACGATCAACGATGCGCGTTCCCGTTTGTCAGATAACGATATCTGACATCTGATGGGTTTGCAGTCAGACTTGGACGATTCCATTCATTTTAATGCAGTCAAAAATCGTTCAATCGTTCAAATCGTTCAAATCGTTCAAAACTTTGGTAAAATCGTTCAAATCGTTCAAATCGTTCAGTCGTTCAGTCGTTCATCTGACAAATCTGACAAGTCTGACAAATCTGACCGTGTGTACGCTCCATAACTGTAAATCTCTGAAATGAACATTTCTTTGAGTGCCTCCCAACATTATTAAGATTAAGGGCCGTATTCAATTAGACGTGAAAAGTCTGAATCTGTGGAAAAGTATCGCGGATGACGTCATTTTGAAAGGCGGAAAGTTTCTGCTGTATTCAGGGCCTGATTCAGAGCCAGACGCTCTGACCAGAGCGCTCGCTCTGAATCAGGGCCCTCCTACCTCAAAATGGAGCGGCCTCTTGGACGCTCGCATAGCTGTGGGTTACCATCCACAGCTTATGCGAGCGTCCATGATGATGGTCGCGATGGTCTTGACCATCGCGACCATCGGGCTTGCGACGAGACCCTGCGGTAGGGTCTCGTGGCCGCAAGCCCTGGAGTGATTTTGGCTCTATCAGAGCCAAAATCACTCCCACTGACATCACTAGTGATGTCAGTGGGGCCGGACCCAAACGGTAGGTGTTCTCATGGGAACGCCTCCGTCTGGCAGCCACGCTCCCAGCACGCCCACCAAAGGGGGTGTGCTGTCAGTCACCATCAACAGCACGCCCCGTTTGGTGCGAGACCCAGAGCGACAGCTTGGCTGTCGCTATGCGGGTCTAGCGCATGCGCACGACGGAGCTCCCCCCGTCGTGCGCATGTGCATTAGGGCACCATCGACCCGCTTGCGAGCGTCCCTGAATTAGGCCCTCAATTCCAAAGTCTCTACGATGCACAGCCAACGCGATATTCCTGTGAACGACGATGTTCACAGACATAGCGTCTGTACACACTGGCCGATGGGCACAAGCAGGGCCGGACTGGGCCTAAAAATAAGCCCTGGCATTTAAAGTACATAGGCCCACTTCATGTCAGCATGTCTCTCCTGGCACAGACTCCTCCCCTTACTATTCCTGACTCCTCCCACTTAGCTTATGCCATTAAAAATATAATTAATATTTGAACATGCAAGTGTACATCAATCTCTGTATTAAAATACACATACAGAGCTGAGAGCTCACCATGCAGGGGATTCAAACATGTGCCATAGTCAGACATTTGGGGTGGCATGTAATAGATATCGAGGTTGTTGGAGGTGTGGGATGCCGGCTGATCTCGATCGTTTTTTTAAAGTTGCAATCATTTACAAGGCAAATCTGAACTGATTTTACCTTGTAAATGACTGCAACTTTAAAAAAAACGATCGAGATCAGCCGGCATCCCGCACCTCCGGCAAACTCGATCTCTATTACACACCACCCTTGGTTGGTCCTGTTAGTTAAAGCTGACACTTCTTTGATGTAAGTCCCACCTGTGAACCTGCTGGGTGACCTGGAAAACATCAACTGTGGGCCGGATTCAATTACCGCCGATATCTCATCTTTTCATGTAACAATGGAGAAAACTTTTCTCCATTTTGAAAATGGGGAAATATTAGCAAAATCTTTATTTTTGGGTAAAAATGTGGGGATTTCTTGCAGAACCCTTTGGACAGTCCCCCTAATGATACTTTAGTGAAAACAAATTCGTAAGTGGCATACTCTGGCAAAAAATGACAGCTGAAAATGTTTTTTTTTTTTATAAATGCGTTTAACGTATTGGGTCTGGTATTTCGGAGGGCCATAGTGTTTAAAACATCGTACGTGGTTGGCACAGGCGTGTTTTTAGTGCTTTGAAAAAAAATACCTGCGCCAGCCAAGTGTGATGTTTAAAACACTTGGTGCATTATTATGGCCCTCCAAAATACCAGACCCAATACGTTAAACCATTATTAAAAA
Source organism: Taudactylus pleione (assembly GCA_031769625.1). Classification (NCBI taxonomy): domain Eukaryota; kingdom Metazoa; phylum Chordata; class Amphibia; order Anura; family Myobatrachidae; genus Taudactylus; species Taudactylus pleione. Next base: position 13,104,396 of record JAUIMM010000039.1, read on the forward strand.
AATAATAATTTTCGCCAAAGTACGCAACTTACGAAAAAAAAAAATTGCTAAAGTATCATTAGGGGGGCTGTACAAAGGGTTCTGTAAGAAATCCCCAAATTTTTACCCAAAAATAGAGATTTTGCAATTTTTTTTCATCTGCCGTAGGCTGGAGAAGAGTTTTCTCGAGTTTTTAGGTGGAAAACGGATGTTTTTCGCCGTCGGCGAAATTGGCCGATATCGCCTCTAATTGAATTCCCCTGTGTTGGGTCCTGAGGACCGAGTTTGAGAACCACTGGTGTAAGTCACACACAAAGAAAAGGGAAGGCATTTTACCAATTGACCAAGCCCTAGTTTATCAGTTGTAGAGGATTAGATTGTGATCACTGTAGGAATTGTTTAGAACAGAAACTGGAATGCTGAACACAGAGGAGGACACATCTGTGCACACCAAAGCAGAACCGTAACTCCACATTCTGGTGCTTTGTGTACATAAAGAGCATTGGTGTCCCTATCCACAATTGAAGTAGGGAGAGACAGCGGCGAAGGGAGAGTGCACACCGCAAAAATCTGGTGTGGTCTCACTGCGAAGAGGTGTGATCACACAATAGTACCTCCAATTCAAATTATGCCACACAGTAGTGCCCCTTCATCACATTATACCCATACTTGTCAACTCTCCCTCATTGTCAGGGAGACTCCCTGAAACAGTAATAGTTTCCCTGACTCCCTGAAGAGTCTAGTAATCTCCCTGATTGCACCTTAACCCCATTATGTAGCTGTTATATACTTGGAAAAAAATAGAGATATATACATTCAAATGGGATTATCAGTGCCATTTCCCTGCATTTGGTTATAAGGCACAATGATCCTTACAGGATGTAGTCAGCATTCTGGCATGTGGAATGCCAACAGTCTAAATACCGGTGCTGAAATCCCGACAGTGTCGGGATCCTTGTACCAGTATCCCGGCTGCCGGCATCCTGAAGGTAAGTATCACCATTTAGGGGAGGGTTAGGGTGCAGGGTTACGGTTAGACACCGGGGAGGGAGGGTTTGATTTAGGGTGTGGGGAGGTTAGGATTAGGCATCGGGAAGGAAGTTTCAGGTTTAGGGTGCGGTGAGGGAGAGGTTAGGTTTAGGCATCGGGTAGGGGTTAGGGTTGACTTACCTTGTTTTCTTATGCGTGTCAGGATGCCGCTGTTGGTATTCTGACCAGTGGCATTCCGACTGCCGGCAATCCATACCCAGCCCGATCCCTATGGCTACATGCATTTTCATATAAGGTTTCTTGTGGCCACTTAATGCCTACACGACTAATCGTTCAGTGTAGGCACTGCAGGGGATGGGGAATAATGGTAAGATCATGATGTCATAATCGTACCATCTTCCCTGGGTTGCGTAGTAGATATGCACCTTTAGGAGTATCAACATCTAGATGCCCTGTGCGAGAAAGAGTATCGGTGCTCACGGACCTCTGCTATCACTCCAGCAAGCTGCTCCTACAATACTCACTCAATAAAGTTCCGAAAATGGATTGCTTTTACCATATTAAGGAATAATAAAACATCTACCCCTGCAGCACATCACTTTGCAATAAACTGATACCATTTATTAAAAATTAAATAACTCCCCCACATATACACACACATCAGATGTCTATGAACAGAATACAGAGAGTGAGGGGTTATCAGTCCTGCAGTGGGCAAAAAAAAGGGGTATAATATTTGTATATATATATATATATATATATATATATATATATATGCATACACATAAATATATATATATATATACATATACACCCCTGCATGGAGAGATCCAGCTCTCTCTTTGGCAGCAGAAGGGAGGGGCCACAGAGCAGAAAGCAGATGTATAGGTGGACCCTGGGGTGTCAAGGGAGGGGGCTGCCTTAATAATGGGGGGGTAAGTGCTAGCCGCATTCTTCCCAGTTAAGGAGGCAGGGGGAGGGGGGCACTGGGCTGGGTGAGATGGGGTGAGGGGGAGTGATTGGGGGACAGTGCAATGGGGGGCACTGTGCTGGATGGGAAGGGGAGGCAGATGGGGTTGGAGCAGGGAGGCACTGGGATGAATAAAGGGGCACTGACTGCTGGCTGGAAGGTTCTAGGTGGCAGGCAGTGAGATAGCGGCAGTAGGCTGTTTAGGGTGGGAAGGGAAGAGAATCTGGGCTGGGTGGGTGGGAGATACTGGGAAGGGGTCAGTGAGATGGCAAGGGGACACTGGAATAGGGAGAGAGGGGGCACTGGGCTGGACATGGGGAGACACTGGGATGGGAGGGCAGTGAGATGGTGGGGGACACTGGAATAGGGAGAGAGGGGGCACTGGGCTGGTCATGGGGGTTGACAATGGGATGGGGGTCAGTGAGATGGTGGGGGACACTGGAATGGGGAGAGAGGGGGCACTGGGCTGGATATGGGGGAGACACTGGGATGGGAGGGAAGTGAGATGGTGGGTACACTGGAATGGGGGGGAGAGGGGGCACTGGGCTGGACATGGGGGAGACACTGGGATGTTAGAGCAGTTTGATGGTGGGGGACACTGGAATGGGGAGAGAGGGGGCACTGGGCTGGATATGGGGGAGACACTTGGATGGGAGGGCAGTTAGATGGTGGGTATGAATTCCTATTAATCGTTGTACCCAAATGTCGCTATTTAGCATTGTATGTTGCACAAGAAATAATTGCTTTCCAGACTTTGATTGTGGTTCCAAAGCACAAAAAGATATTATTATATAAAAAAGCATTCAGTTACATGCCTTGATCTAAACACAATTTAGCGCAAAAAGTTATACATATACAAGGTACAGTCGATACATACGCATGCGCTCTGGATCCAGATTTCCCAGCATCAAATGTGAAACCTCCGCCAACAGAAAGAAATAGATGACTAACTACCAGATATAGAGCACTAGCATATATACCCTTACAGAGATAGGCAATACAATAAAACGAGTTGGCATAATCCCATTGGTTCTTCCTCTTGGTTCTTCTGTTACGATACAGTTCATAGGTCAGTTTGTACAGTAATGGTTCAGCCCTCCAATGGCTCTTTGTGTGTGTTTTCCCGCCGAAGAACAAGTCTAAACTGGCTAATAAACATTACATTACAGAATACATTTCAATGCCTATCTCTCAATGATCCATAATTCGCAGATGCATGTTGCGATCTCCTTGCCATCGGAACCGGAGATCTGCAAATAAACAGAGGTTTAGAACAGCACCAAACAGTCTGCTTGTCATGTAATAAACCCTAGATATCAAATACTTGCATTTCATAACATAATTGATAACAAGTAAAACCTTTAATATTAACCTTAATGCTAGGGAACCTTTATGTGTAAGTATGCAGTGTGTCGGTGTGGGGATATTAAGAAAAGACACTAGTATGTGTTGTATGCTAGTATGCGTTGTGCGTCTACATATTTGTGCAGTACACCATGGTATGTGTTTTGGTGGGTTGTTCATATTATATGTAGTAATAAATGTACGTATTTGTATAATGAGGACTTTTAATCTGGGGCAGTGGCAGACGCACGATGCTAATATTCATAACAGCGCTGTACATGGGGTATCGTGTAGACAATGCAAATTGGTGTCATGCGAACAACGCAAAATGGCGTTGTGCAGATATTATTGTTATAATTTAGGTCTCGGCCAACCATCTGGCTTCGACATGGTGGACACTGGAGAGAGGGTGCACTGGGCTGGACATGGGGGAGACACTGGGATGGGAGTGCAGTGAGATGGTGGGGGACACTGGAATAGGGAGAGAAGGGGCACTGGGCTGGACATGGGGGAGACACTGGGATGGTGAGGGACACTGGAATAGGGAGAGTGGGGGCACTGAACAGGACATGGGGGAGACACTGGGATGGGAGGGCAGTGAGATGGTGGGTGACACTGGAATGGGGAGAGAGGGAGCACTGGGCTGGACATGGGGGTTGACACTGGGATGAGGGTCAGTGAGCTGGTGTAGGACACTGGAATGAGGAGAGAGGGGGCACTGGGCTGGATATGGGGGAGACACTGGGATGGGAGGGCAGTGAGATGGTGGGGGACACTGGAATGGGGAGAGAGGGGGCACTGGGCTGTACATGGGGGAGACACTGGGATGGGAGGGCAGTTAGATGGGGGACACTGAAATGGGGAGAGAGGGGGCACTGGGCTGGACATGGGGGAGACACTGGGATGGGAGGGCAGTGAGATGGTGGGGGACACTGGAATGGGGAGAGAGGGGGCACCTGGCTGGACATGGGGGAGACACTAGGATGGGAGGGCAGTTAGATGGGGTAGCACTGGGCTGGGAGAATTAGAAAACTGACCTGGTGTTCCAGTACCCACCCTTCAGCTCCAGCACCACGGTGCGTACAACCACAGCAGCCTCCAGTCCTGAGCAAACCATGCCCTGCTCTTCTGCTGGGCTCTGGGAGACCGGACCATCTTGCTCACAGGCACTCGGGAGGCGGAGTCACAAGAAGGGGTAGGCTGTGGCTGTTGTCCTATTCAGAGCTGGGCTCCGCGCATTGCACTGTAAGCAGCGGGTGCCCAGTACCAGCAGATAGACAGATTGAGGTTCTGTAAGCAGCCGCGTAAAGACATCACTACGTCATGACGCGGCCGCACATAACACCAGGCAGCCCTGCACGTTGCCAGTTCACAGGAGCTGGCTGAATAGCATTATACCCGGCGGCGCAGATTCTAAATGCCTCCATCGTGTTTCTCACACAGAGGCGCCGGCCGCGTGATGACATCATGACGCGGCCGCGCATAGTAAATAATCGAACCCTTGTTGACAAGTGTCGGGTATATCTGCCGAACCGGCCCATTTGGCCATCGGCCCTTCTGGCATTTGCCCTGGGCACAAGATATATCGGACATTCAAATGAACAGCCTATATGTCGCCCACTGTATACCCAGCATAAGCCAGTTCACAACTCCCAAGATAGCCTGGCTAATATCTAAACATCTGGTCACTTTGGTTGAGACTGAATTGTATAACCTTTTAAACAAAGTTTATAAAAGGATAAAGAGAGGAAGAGTTAAAGTGTACAGAGTTATGAAACTAATGCTGATTGCAGAAAGATCGTTACCATTTAATCTACATTACTTTTTAATGAAACAATCTCATAGGAGAGTTACCTGTTTCCCTCTTTAGACTTAAAAACCTCACAAAAATTATAATGGAGGTCCTGAACTAAAGTAAATAACAAACTGGCTTGCAATGGTTAAAAAATTACCCATAAGTGCACCAATGATACCACAACCACATGGCACATATACGGATTCTTGTATTATACGTAATATGAGAAGATTGTCTGCATAATCTTATTTACATATATAGGGTCAACTCATTTAGCTAGTTAGGAGTAGAGTGGTAATGAGTAATCATAGTGTATATGTTAACTCGTATCTGTGCCTTAATTAATAATTGGTAACTGACATTAAGGTTAGGGAAAGCTAAAGAGTTCCTAAAAAGGAGTAACCATTATATTATTTAACTGCTGTTACTTGGACTGGGTGTTTTGGCTAATATGACAAAGATGTCATTGTGTTGCGTGCTTAATTATGTTTAATGCAAAACAGGAGAAGCTATGGAAGAAGTGTTCCAGCTAAAGAAAATGTAGTTGTTAAAGTGTGATTTATTGTAGGTACTCAACTTTCTAAAGGAAGTACTGAAAAGAAGGTTTAAACAGTGAATTAATAATTGTAGAGGGAGAAGGTTTTGTTAACTAAATAATACTATAGAATACCTATATGTGTATAGTGTCCCCAAGTCCGCTATAGACAGTCCTGGTATCCAGATGACTAGGGTGGAGACACTGAAATAAAACAAAACAAACAAGCACTCTAGTAACTAAGTATATATAATGTGTAACGCGTAGGACACTGTAACCATGGGAAGAGCACAGCAACCTATACAGATAATGGTGAACCCCAGATACAAATATTTACATCCTGTTTATTATGTTGAAAAAAAGCACTAAGAATACTGATCATCAAAACAATGATAATAATTATAATTGTTTTGATTATCAGCGTTCCTAGTGCTTAGATTGTGCACCTGCATTTTCTTTTCTTTTTTTTCTGCATAGCACTATAGGTCTCAACATGGAAATAACTCTTACAGTATGTTTAAAATTAGGGTGTGCAGTCTAGATCAGAGGCGTCCCTACCTGTCTTTGCACCCATGGTGGGGAGCTTGTACTGTACCATCAAATAAGGGGGCATGGCCTCGCGGCCCGAACACCCATTTATGGTCACACCAGGGGTGCCCCTGGGGACTAGCCTGTGTGAAGTGCCAACTCCCTCACTGTGCTAGGAGCCAAGTGCTGCACGTAATGCAATTGACTAGCCTAGGGCGATAAAGCCCAAGGCTACCTCCCTTTTTCTCCCCTGATAAATTATCTGGGCTAATGGATTGTCCCCGTAAGCAGTGGCAGAACTAGTGGCGGTGCCGTTGGCTTGCACTGGGGCTCGCTGTGGTGCAGGGGCCCATAGCCTCTGCAGTCAATAGCGTCGCTGCATCCGCTTCCAGTGTCCCCCGGGCCCCACAATGTAGTGAGGTCTGCAGTGAGTGCAGTCTGTACTACACAACAAACGCTGCTGCCGGCCCTGGCTGTGTGTTTGTTTTGGCAGACAATGAGAGTCAGATAGACTCTCATTGGCTGCTGCATCCATGGAGGGTGGTGGGCAGGAGCTCACTCATGAGTTCCGGCTCCAGCAGTTGGTGATGGGGTCTCTACCAAAGTGCAGAGCAAGAACGGATCGGGAGAATAGAGGAGCAGACATGCGCAGGACTTTGGATTCAGTTAAGTGTTTTTTTGTTTTTTGTGTGTGTTTGTTCTATAGGCAGACTACTACTGGGGGCACTGCGTATAGGGGGGACTATTACTGGGGGCACTGCACATAGCGGTGACTACTACTGGGGGAAGTGCACATAGCGGGGACTACTTCTGGGGGCACTGCACCTAGGGGGAACTACTACTGGGGGCACTGCACCTAGGGGAACTACTACTGTGGGCACTGCACATTGGAGGAAATACTACTGGAGGCACTGAACATAGGGGGAACTACTACTGGGGAACTGCATCTCGGGGAAACTACTACTGGGGGCACTGCACATAGGGGGGACTACTACTGGGGGCACTGCACATAGGGGGGACTACTACCAGGGGGCACTGCACATAGGGGGGACTACTACCAGGTGGCACTGCACATATGGGGGACTACTACTGGTGGTACTATATAAGGGGCACTACTCTGGGCACTGCATAGGTGTACCACTACGTGGGGCGTAAGCGGGCCCAAAGCATATTCTTGCACCTGGGCACAAAACTCTTTAGTTCCGCCACTGCCCCTAAGAATTAAATGATTTGACTGTTTAAATCCACATTTTCTCTTCACTAGCAATATGGAAATGACTTGCATCTACCTTGTGGTTTTTCAAGGCAAAGCTCAATAGTGTTCAGTATAGTCATTTTCTGTTGGCTTGGCTAGTTATGGGGCATTTGAGCAATCAACACAACATGTTTGAGAAGTGGGCAATGAAACCCATATCTGTGAAGTTTCCTTACAGTGCTAGACTCTGGAAGCATAGAAGAAAAAGAGCATAAATATCTAACAAAATTATATACATTTGTAATGTATTTGACTAGCAATGCTGGCTTCAACCTTTACAACATTTTGTTGTATTTCCTTAATATCACCAATTTTCCCAGCGCACCTTGATAACATTAACATTTTCCAAAGTGTGATAGTTACGCCAGTGGGAAAAAAATAAATAAAAGAAAAAAGATGTCTTGTAAATAGTTTGAGAATGAGCAACTGAAAGTTGAGCCTTGACATTTTTTTTTCATAAACAATTGTCTAATGACTTTCCATGGTATAATAAAACTATTGTATTTTTGTGTGCAATGTTTATAAGGAGTATCTGCATAGAGAATTAAAACAAAAGAGGATTCCAAATATATTCTTATTTTTTTTTTTCAGAACTAAAGTCTACGTATTATTTTGAAAGTGCAACGTCTTCTCGCTGGTCTGAAACTTACATTCAAATTTGAAATTACACTTGTTTTGGACTGCAAACTCCTAGCTTATATTAGTCTAATGCTGAATTAAATAGTAACTGATTTAATATGTATGATTTTTAATAATCTTCTATGTTTCTAACATACATGCAAACAGTGCCGTAACTACCGTGGGTGCATGGAGAGACAGCACCGCGGTCACAAGGCATTCAGAGCTCATGGACAGGCAGCTAGTCAGCAGTGGCTGCTCCTGATTGGCTGCCAGTCCATGAGCACCTATTGGCTCACAACCGGTGCCAGATTCAAATTGCGCTGGTGCTGTCTATCCATGCCTGCTGGTGCTGCCTACTGGTGCGCCAGCCAGGCCCGCTGAGAGCCGCGGCAGGCCCGGGTAGTAGGGGGCGTGGCCTAATCACGGGAGGTGTGGCCACGCCTCCTTCCCAAAAAAAAGAAGATTTGCAGCGCCGCGAAGTGGCGCTGCACGCTGGGAAGGGGGGCGCTCTGGGCCCCCTCAGGCCTGCTCAAAGCCAGGGGGGCGCGATCAGTGTGATCGCTCCCCCCCACAGGCATAGGAGACTGCTGTGGCTGCTGCTCAGCAGCCACGAGCAGTCTCCACTGCAGCTCAGCACATGCTATGTGCTGGGCTGCTGTGAGGCAGGGGGAGCGGTGCTGGACCCGGGCCCCTCAGGAAGCCTGGGTCTCGGTAGTCTGTACCTGCTCCCCCCCCTCTCGGCGCCCCTGGCGCCAGCTATAATTAGCAGGTGGCCCAACACCAAATCCACAACGGCGGGCTGCTGAAGGCACACAGAGGGAGGCGAAAGGCTGCTGGAGGGACATGGGGAAGTGACTTGCTTGGGGGTTACATTATGTGTAAGGGGCATTACTGTGTGGCATAATGTTGTAAGGAGAATTATTGTGGCATAATGTGCAAGGGGCACTACTATTGTGTGGAAGAATGTGTTAAATGGGGCACTACTGCTATGTGGCATAATCTGTAAAGGGCATTACTGTGTGGCATAATGTATAAGGAGCACTACTACTGCATGGCATGTGTATAAGGGGTACTACTGTGTGGCATAACATGAATGGGTTCTGTGGGGGGCAAATGTATTTTTTATACCTGGGGGGACTTTTTAAGATCTTGCTATATGACCCACAAAGAGGACTGACTAATATATATATGGTCACTTTAAAATGGACTAACTCTGAATTTAATATAAACATGCATGAGTATTAAAGTTTGCTCAGACTGTGAGGTTAAAAGGATACTTTTTGTAGCTTTCACACAGGTTTTTGGCATTCCATTGGAGCTCGCCACGTTACCTGTATAATTTAAGATAGTCCGCTTTTTTAAAAACCTAATCCTGGTCAAATACATCACCTTGCCAAATTTGTTGGAGCTAGTTCCAAAACTCTGACTGTGCATAAAGGACAGACAGACAGAAATGCTTTCTCACTTATTATATAGATGTAATGCATTATTAAGTAAATGTATAAAAATATTGCCTCCAGGTGCCAGCTAGAGTTAAGGGGCCCATACATCAGCAATCACAAAAAAACGATTTGCAGATTCTGCATTTTTTTCCCTTGATTTAAAGATTCCACAATTCACCAATCTGCTCCCATACATTACAGATATTTTACAGTGATTTGCAGATAATTTTCAGGAAAGACAGATCTGCCAGTCTCGAAAGACTCATCGTTTTACCAGTAATGGTCAGCAAATTGGCTGATGATTATCATACAGTAGCAAACTACAGCCCGATTGGTCGGTGAAATTCAACATGTTGGACTACTTGAATACCGATTCCAATTATTTTTTGACCAGAATCGGTTTTTGGTGTACCCCATACATTGTCGATTTTCTTTTCCCCTCAATCATATGCAAAACAGGGATTGCCCCAATCCATCGCAGATGTATAGATGCCTTTAGAATCAAATAAAAAAGGAGTAATTTGCACCTTGGCAAAACAATGTTTCATTGCAAGTGGGACATATTTAAAATGTGTAGAAAATATTTACACCTTTGAACAGGTGTGCTCTAGCTTTATTGTAAATTGTAGTGTAAAACCGGATCGGTATAAATGACCGCCGGACGTATGTATAACTAACCCTCTCCCTTCCCTAACCCTCCCTTAGGGGTGCCTAACCCTAACCTCCCCTCCTAGTGCCTAACCCTAACCCTCCCTGTAAGTGCCTAAACCTAACACCCCGTTCCTGCAGCCTAAATCTAAGTCTCCTGGGGGGGTGCCTAAACCTAACTCCCCCTTCCCCTAGCCTAACCCTAACCCTCCTGGGGGCATGCCTAACCCTAAGTCCCCCCAGGAGCCCTTAACCTAAATTCCCCCCAGCCACCCCCCGCACGGCAGTCCGCACCCGCCGCCTGGCTTACCTTCATTCGGTATGCCGGGCTACTGGAATAGGGATAATGAAAGGTGTCGGGATTTCGACGCCTATCATTAGACCCCTGCCAGGATTGACAGTTGGGAAGCCGGCGGTCGACATTTCGACCGTCTGCTTCCTGACTGCATACCATAAAAAACAAACTGCCCGGTATTTGTTCACTATATGCAATATCAGTCAGGATTTTCCCTGATGCCAAAATTAAAAATAAAAGCATCATTACCCCTAGCATTGCAACATGGTTTGTCCTAGAAACCAATTTTTTATTTGCTCCTAACTCTGAATCAGGACATCTATGTAAAAGGGGGGAGCACAAAGTATATGTTGATCTGATATTGGTCAAACTCATAGGCAAAAGCAGGGGGGAGGGTCCCGGTTGCCTGTAAACCCCCTGCCCCAGCCACACCATGGCCACAATAGAAATAGTAATATAATAGTATTTTACAAGTGCTGCATGTTCAGTTTCACAAATGAAATAATCAACACCACCTGTAGATCTTTTAACATGTCAGCCAGTAATAAATACACCTGTGAGCCAACTAGAAGATCTGGAAAACATGCACTTTTAGGGTTGCACTGCTATAGATCATCAATACTGTATAATAATACACTATCCAGTACATAAGGAGACCAATATGTACATATACTGTAAGTCCAGGGCAGTGCTAGGATCTTCTGCCGCTCCCCCAGACTCCCGGACTTCCTCCAATGCTCTGGAATGCTGCCCACATCTGAAATAAAAACATTCAGCTCAGTCAGGATAGCCCTACTTGCGAATTTAATGGCTTACTGTAATCGCTGGTCCTGTGTATGCTGGAATTATGACACACAATACACTTTATATGGCGCAAATTAAAGCTGGTTAAGTCATAGTTGCCTACTTTTGAAAAAGCATTTCAGGGAGATTGTGACAGGGACACCTATTAGCACAGCAGTAAAGTGGACGTGTACTACTACATCTGAGAGGTGTGCCATAAAATTGACTTGCATCCAAATGTAAATGATGCCCAAAGTAGTTAGTAAGATCTACTTGTTGAGGAAAACACACTTTACAAGGCTTGTTCATGTATTGTGTTTTACAAGGGTTCCATATAAGTGTTGAAGAGAAACCTTATATGAAAATGCATGTAGCCTTAGGGATAATTGGGGCAGGTGTATGATAGCGGCACTTAACGTGCCGCTATAAAGCTTCCCGCTTCGCCTCTTTACTGAGGCGAAGCAGGAAGCACTAACGATGAGATGTAAGAACATCTCATCGGCCGGAGAGGGGAATGTTAACTCCCCCCTCCGGCGCTACCTGCTAGAGACCACAGCGCATCAGCCTAGTGCTGATGGCCTGTGTCTCTGTCCCGGCCGGCTCTACTGAGCATGCGTGGGATCTCGCAAGTATCGCACCCCTGTCATTTACCGCCCAGACCCCCGATCATACACGGGGGGGAGAAGCGGTATCAGTGCACCTAACGTGCGCTGATACCGTTTCTGGGCTTCATACATCTCCCCCATTGTGCCTTATTGCCAATGCAGGGAAATGGCACTGATGATCCCTTTTGAATGTAGCTCTGGTAGCATTTTCCCCCCCAAGTATATTATATAATTGCGGTAATCGAGGAGATTTCTATTATTTCAGGGAGTCTCCCTGACAATCACGGAGAGTTGGCAAGTATGGGTTAAGTGCTAATTATGCCCTCTTCATGGACTGACCACACTCACTGTAAAGTCAAGCATTTGGAAACCCCTTCCAGAAATTCTGCATTTGCCACTAACCCTCCCCCCTTTTCAGCACTTAGTTGATTATCTAAACCACCTGATTGAACAAAAAAGTAAACATTTATAACAAAAATGTGTCTTGCCACCAAAGTAAGGTGTAATAACACCAATGCCAAAAGCCTTCAGCATGTAAATAGATTGCTGTGACAGTTGGATATGAGTATTTAATTTTAAACTTATATCCTCCTTTTTGTGCTAAAATACTTTAGCAAATGATTGGCAAATAAATGGAAATACTAACATATTGGAAGTAAAAAAATAGTACAAGTGGCAAAAGAGCAGATTGTATTACTGTTATGATGCATAATCTATATGTCAGCAAAGAGTAATAGATTCAATACTGTAGAAATAAATAATTGCTTCTGAATCCATCTAAAAGGGGTACCTTTTGTTAATAGGCATACCTGGGGTTTACATAGAATGGAAGTGTCCCCAAAGTGTTAGTTTCATATTATGTTCTTTAACTAAATAAGCAGAGTGTGCCGCTATAGACAGTGCTAATATAAAACATGGAATGTGTAGCAGTTTTATTTTTATGAGAGCCATTAATAACGAGTGCATTTTGATTTATGTTTCTGGTCACATATAAAGCTGTACCAACCTCAGTGTCATGGACAAAATTCCTTTTTGGGATAATACAAGGTTGCATAGATGTTATAATAATAGCACATCCATAACCCTGTTCTAATGTACATTATAGATTGAAAGCTTTGCATAGCAACAAAAAGTAATAAGGAACATGAGTTTTAAAAAGTATCAACTAAAATGTATTGTAAATATTATGCCGTTCCTTCTCACAGTATGCATTACTAATAAACTGCTATCTGCATATCTAACTGCTGAGTAATGGAAATTAAATACATGACTATAAAATGTAAAGCACCTGGTTGATTGTTAAAATTGACATGGCAAAAAGAAATAAATAAAAATAAATTAAAAATAGCCTAGGGATATTTAAAAAAAAAAACAAAAGCAAAAATACAAAACCATACTTTTTTTTCTCTCTTATTGCCACATTGCAACATTATGTTAACCTACAGTATCAGTGATCAAAAAAACCAGAATGCAGTATAATCCAAGGGCAGTGTCAAAATCTTAAATAATTATATAAACCAAATTATTTTTTTGACGTTAGTAAACTAAGGTATAAAATAACTAGCTTGAAGGAGCTTGACTGCAATAAACATGCATGAACTGACTTCTAACTACATTATAAAATTAATGACAACTTTGCAATATATTTAAGTGTAAACATTTTATTATTTGTAATTTTTAATGTCACCTAATTCTGCAATGCTGTGCAGTGGGAAGAAGAGCATATGTAACAATTATTAATAATAATAATAATAATAATAATAATAATAATAGCTTACAAATATTCCAACCTTTACTCTTGGGTCCCTAGTTACCCCCCTCCCTCTCCTGGCATTATTCTGAAACCTGTAGAAAACAGTATTGACCATACTCTCTCAGAGGGTTCTGCATATATGTTTAAGTTTCATAATAGATCTCTAGTATATAATTAATATTCACAGACCCTTCATTTACCGAGTTACTAGCTGTTGTGGCCAGTATTGCCATTTTTCCCCTGTGTCCGTCCTCCTTTTCTCCACTGTCTGTCCCCTCCTGTCCTATCGCTTATCTGTCTTTCTCCATTCTGGCCTTCCTTTCCTTATCTCTCTCTTTACATGTGTTCCTCCATATATCTCACCCCCTCCTGCCCCTGGCCATGTTTTTGAGTTATGTTTGAGTAAAAGCCATGTTCTGTAGCACTCAGGCATCCTGTCATGTAGACTTCTCACCAGAGCCGTAACTAAACATTTTGGTGCCCTGTGCCAGAAAAAGCATTGGTATCCAACCCCATATTTTGAATAGGGACAGCACGTGCCCAAAAAAGGGGCATGGTCCTGTGGGGAAGGGGCATAGCCCCACAATAGTACCCCCATTTCAAATGACACCTTACATTAGTGCAGCCTTGTTCACATTACACTGCACAGTAGTGTCCCTTATTCCCATTACACAACACAGTAGAGCCCCTTATACACATTATGCCATACAGTAGTGCCCCTCACATATTATGCCACACCATAATGCCCCTTAAACATGTTTCCACACATTAGTAGTTCCCTTATACACATTATGCCACACATTAGTAGTGGCCTTATACACATTATGCCACCCAGTAATGCCCATTACACATTATAACACAAATTATCACCCGTCCCCAATCCCCTCCCTATGCCTCTATTAGTAAATCATGATTACATTCATTCCAGTCCTAGTCCCCAATGTAATTTCCAGCCCAAGCTTCCAGTGGCACTTTTAGCACAGCCCCCAGTGTCACTTCCAGCCCTAAAAAGTCACTTACCTTCTGCTACATGGTTGCCCGCCCGCTGCCAGCCCGCGGCTCTTCTGCAGGAGAGACATGACGTCTCTCCATCTCTTCCTGCAGACACTGTGGGAGACTTTTACAAAAGATAGTCACCGGCACCACCTGCTCCAATATATATTAATAGCGGTGCGCCCGGCAGTGAAGGAGCTGGGTGCACTGCTACTAATATGCATTGCAGCGGGCGCTAGGCAGTGGGGGCACTAATGGTTCTATGGTGGTGGTGGCAGCCAGTTCTGCTCACAGGGCACGTGCGTTCTCTGTGGTGGCTACGGCTTTGCTTCTCACACACTCATCTGCATGGTGTTAGAAGATTGACTGACATGGCTCAGGGTCTCTGATGTATTGAACCACTGATTTGTTATGAATATATTGCAGATGCTTGGATAAAGTTCTGGAAATGATGGTTGGTATACTGCTGTACCAGGCTGTATGACAAATCAATTAAAGTTCAGGGTTACATTTTGTCAAACTTTTCTGGTGCTGAAGGAGTTGACAAAGCTGACCAATTTGTCTATTGAAAAGGAGAAGATAATGCGGATCCTGAAAGCTCTGTGTCATTATGAACAGGCATGCTATTAAGGCAGAATGAAGAATACAAAGATATCTTTGGTATCAGGCACTCTAATAGGTATTTGTTCCACAGCAGCTGTATAAATTGGGGCTAGTCCACCCCAATATGGTAAACAATAGGTATAAAAAGTGTACAGCGCTATTTTTGAGGGTGAAATCACAACCAGATGAAGTGTGACATATATAAACAATTAAATTAAAATACAGATATTGACTTAATACATTCTGAACATATAAAACAATTTAGCAATCATATGACATTGAGCACTTTATCTCTGTGATGGGTTGGTTTGTGTGATATATAGGGATGAATACTTGAAATGTCCTGTTCCTATATGACTCCTTAATGTTGGAAGTTCCCCACAGTAGCCTCCTACTCTGTGGGGAACTATTGGAATATCCATCTTTGCATTGTGGATATTGTGACCTGAACCAGACTTCTGGACATTTTTTGCCACCTCACTTGGAAGTGGATAACGGTTGGACTACAAGTACCTAAGCCTCCAGGGATCTATTCTCGTACATCACTCCAAGGGACCTACCAAAGCGAGATTGCTGCTCTGCTTATTTACAAGGAGGACCCTCATTATTGTGAGTTGTTACGAGACTGTATATTCCCAATGGGCATAACATCAAATCATTAACATCTGTTGTCCACCATTAAGGAGTTATATAGGAACAGGACATTTCCAGTATTCATCCCTATATATCACACAAACCTACCCATCACAGAGGTAAGGTGCTCAATGTCATATGATTGCTAAATTGTTTTATATGTTCAGATTGTGTTAAGTAAATATCTGTATTTTGATTGCAATCTATTTTAATTAATTTAATAAATTGTTTGTATATGTCACACTTCATCTGGTTGTGATTTCACCCTCAAAAATAGCGCTGTACACTTTTTATGTTATTAAGGCAGGTATGCAAAGCCTCAACAAAAGCATCCACTCCTGAGTTGTCAAGTTCAGTCTATTTCCCAAGAAATAGACTGAATTTTTGATCCTTCGATGTCGGCTCTTCCTATCATTGTGAAGCAGAATTCACCAAGCGTTGGATTGTTCACCCACTAATAGGGAACGTGTGCTGGGTTTAGACCGTCGTGAGACAGGTTAGTTTTACCCTACTGATGAGGTGTTGTCGCCATAGTAATCCTGCTCCACGGGAGGTTTCTGTCCTCCCTGAGCTCACCTTAGGACATCTGCGTTACGGTTTGACAGGTGTACCGCCCCAGTCAAACTCCCCACCATAACTGATTTAATGAGCCATTCGCAGTTTCATTGTACCGGCCGTGTGTACTTACACGTGCATGGCTTAATCTTTGAGACAAGCATATGCTACTGGCAGGATCAACCAGGTAGCTCTCAGTCCACGCGCCGGTCCGCCCCCCGGATAAATAAACTTACCAGGGACAGGATTGTCACTTGCATCTGCAATGACACAACATGCTGTGTGAACTGTGGAAACTACCATTCCTATGAGCATCATAAATGTCCTGCTGTCATGCCTGTGGAAGCTCAACCACTTTGTAAAATTGTGTAGGTCTGAGTCAAATATTGAAGATAACCCAGTGCATTCTACACAGTCAAATAACCAGATAATAGAGATAAGCAGTTTGGATTCCTTGGAATCCGAACATTGGGAATCCGAGTAGATCTGAGCGGTGGCTCAGATCTTTTCGCCTGATTCAAATTCCACTTCGAGGCAAAATGTCATCCTCGTGGCACTGGATTCTCACAGGTTTTGGATCCTATATAAGGCGCCGCGGATGGGACATTATGCCATTTCCTTGTTAAGCATGCTGCTGTATGCTGTGCTTAACTCTGCTGTATAAGCTATGCTGTACTAATGTGTGTGTATGTATATATATATATATATATATATATATATAGGGGAGTGCACGCTGCTGTGCTGTACTCTGCTGTATAGGCTGGCCACACTCGCACATCACAAGTGGCTGTACTGCTTAGTCAAATGTGTACAGGGGGTGCACACTGCTGTATGCTGTGCTGTACTCTGCTGTATTGGCTGTGCTGTGTCCATCAGTAAGACATTCACGTGTACTGCATATATAAGCCCTGTGACTCCACTCCATGCTGTTTTAATAGACCTGCGCCCTCAAAAAAATAAATTCAATAATTGTATTGTTTGTACGGTTTGGTGCACTTTGTTTTGCTCACATGCATATATAAGCCCTGTGGCTCCAGTCCACACAGGCAGGGCTGCCATCAGAAATGGTGGGGCCCGGTACTGACAAATTAGGCAGGGCCCCCCTCCCCCGCGATATGGGGCAGAAGTGGGCGGAGCTGTGGATGTGGGTGGAGCTACTTTGGGGGTGAGAGACAGGGAGGGCTGGACCTATTGGGGGCACAGATTAATCGTTCGTAAATTCTGTTATATTATTTGCTGTGCTGACATTGTTATTTGCATGTTTTTAATTTAATATATCTAAGCACAAGATGTATTGTGTGTGTATATATATATATATATATGTATATATATATATAACATACATACACAAACAAACAGAGCTGTAACTAGACTTTTTGGTGCTGCATAGCTATATTAAATTAAAAGCATGTAGGTGTCAGCACAGCAAGTAATATAACAGCACTTACACCTACATTTATGTGTGTGATTATATATATATATATATATATATATATACATACACACACACACTGTATATATACTATATATATATGCACACACTATATATATATATATATATATATATACTGTGTGTGTGTATGTGTATATATATATATATATATATATATATATATATATATATATATATATATATTAGGGGTGTGCACCGGCCACTTTTCGTATTTTGTGTTTTGGTTTTGGATCTGGATCTTTCTTCGTGTTTTGGATCTGGATTGGTTTTGCCAAAACCACCCTTCTGTGTTTTGGGTTCTGGGTTTTGTGTTTTGGATCTGGATTTTTTCTTAAACAAGAAAAAAAAACACTAAAATCACATAAAATGGGCCTTTTTTTGTTCCTACGCTATTAATAACCCCAATAACATTAATTTCCACTAATTTCCACTCTATTCTGAACACCTCACACCTCACAATATTGTTTTTAGGCCAAAAGGTTGCACCGAGGTAGCTGGATGACTATGCTAAGCGACACAAGTAGGCGGCACAAACACGTGGCCCATTTAGGAGTGGCACTGCAGTGGCAGACAGGAAGCCAATCAGCGTTATGGTGCCCATTTGCATGTAGCATGGACCCGGGAGATCCGTGCTACATGCATCTGTGTGATTGGCACAGAGCAATGACAGGTCCGTGAGACCCATCTGTGCTGCTGTGGTAAAAAAAAACCAAAAACCTGTGAAAAAAAAGAAAACAATGGCGTACACCCCCCCAAAAAGAGCAACCAGCCTCGGGCATTAGTAACCCAGTGCTGGGTGTGCTTAAATACAGGTGACAAACAACGTAGGGGTCCCCTGTACTTAAGCACAACCAGCACCGGGCTAGTCAGAACCAGCGCTGGTTGCCAAAATACGGGGGACAAATGACGTAGGGGTCCCCCGTATTCTGCGCAACAAGCTCTGGGCTCTGATCCGGTCCTGGTTCTGGAAATACAGGGAAAAAAAATTAGTAGGGTTCCCCTGTATGTTCCAGAACCAGCACTGGACTTTTTCTAGCGGGGGGCTGATGCCACAGCCAGGGGAGCCCTTTCACCGGGCCCCCCAGCCGCAGCATCAGCCCTGACCGCTAGTCAGCCCAGGCCAGGGATCCCTGGAGAGCTGGGGACCCCCCCAATAAAGGGGTCACCCTCTCCAGGGCACCCCAGGCCCAGGCTGATAGCCCGGGGCTATCCCCGCCTCCCCTGGTAGTGGTGGGTGGCGGGTTGATTGTGTGGTGTGGTGTAAATAAAGAATATCAAACATTGTCTTTACAAGTAGAACTGCAAGTCCCAGCTAGCCTGCCCCGCATGCTGGTACTTGGAGAACCACAAATACCAGCATGCAGGGCATTAAGGGCCCACTAGTATCTGTAGTTCACCTGTAAAAAAAATGTTTAAAAAAACACAGGACACACACACCGTGACAGTATAAGTTTATTAAACATACATACACACACACATGTACACATACTCACCTATGTAACCTGTAGCATCGGTCCACTTGTCCGGTAAAGTATCCCTAGGGGACCTGTGAAAGAAAACATACTCACCATCTCCTATGCGAGGTTCTGTCCTCTTCGTTCCAAAGTAGGCATCCCCGGACTTGGCAAAAAAAAAAAAATGAAAACCCTATCCACGAACTTAGTACCGTTCTATAGAACGGTACTTCCCGAATGAGAGCTTAGCGGCGGGGTATCACCATGGAAACCCCGCTGCTAAGCGTTCATTGGCTGAGAGAGGTCATCTCCCGTCTCTCAGCCAATGAACGGCTCCCTCCATTGTAGTCAATGGTGGGAACCGCAGGGTAAACTTTAATAACCTTGCGGCTGTATTTAAGCACACCCAGCACTTGGTCACTAATGCCCGGGGCTGTTGCTCTTTTTTGGGGGGGGCACGCCATTTTTTTCTTTTTTTACACAGGTTTTTTTTTTTTTACCACAGCAGCACAGACATGTCTCACGGACCCGTCAGTGCTCTGTGTCAATGACACAGATGCAAGTAGCACGGATCTCCTGGTCCGTGCGTGCATCTGTGTCATTGAAATACACAGCAGCACAGGCGAGTCTCACTGACCCATCTGTGCTCTGGGTCACTGTCAATCACACAGATGCATGTAGCACGGATCTCACGAGACCGTGCTACATGCAAATGAGCACCATAATGCTGATTGGCTGAGAGCCATGACAGACGGCTCTGTCAGCAAATCAGCACTTTGCCCATTAAAGGCAAAGGCATTTTTTTAAAATGGCCGCTCGAGGCAAAACCTCGAGATCCGACAGCAGATCATGAGGTTTTGCCTCGGGAGAGAGATCCGGGGCAGACACGGATCCCCGAAGTTCGGGTGGGTTCGGTTCTCAGGGAACCGAACCCGCTCATCCCTAATATATATATATATATATATATATATATACATACACACACACACACACACACACTATATATATATATATATATATATATATATATATATATATACAAACTTACCTGGACACTCTGCCATCTTCGTGACTCTGGGAGCTCAGAGGACAGCCAGCGCAGAGTGATGTGCGGTACCGCGTGTCACTGGTGGAATGCATGCACCGGCAGCTGCCAGAGAAGAGAAGAAGAGTCTCGGTGGCATTTAATACATGGAGCCGGTCGCAAGCCAATCACAACTCGCTGAACGGCAGCCAGCCAATCAGCAGCGGCCACTGCTGATTGGCTGGATGTTGTTCCACGAGCTGTGATTGGCTCGCAGAACTGCAGCCAATCAGCAGCGGCCGCTGCTGATTGGCTGGCTGCCGTTCCGTGAGCTGCTGTGATTGGCTTGCGGACGGCTCTATGTATTAAATGCCACCAAGTCTCTTTAGTTCTTTGGCTGCCCCCGGTGCATTCCAGCAGTGATGTGCGGTACCGCACATCACTGTATTTCACACCACCGCTACCCGGGCCCCCTCTCTCTCCGGGCCCGGGACTGGAGTCCCCGCAGTCCCCCCCTGATGGCAGCCCTGCACGCAGGAATACAGCTGTGCTATAATTGTATTGTTTGTACTATTTTGAATGCTTTGCTCACTGTTTATATATAAGCCCTGTGGCTCCAGTTCATGCAGGAATACAGCTGCGCTATAATTGTATTGTTTGTACTATTTTGTATGCTTTGCTCACTGTTTATATATAAGCCCTGTGGCTCCAGTCCACGCAGAAATACAGCTGCGCCCTCAAAAGAAAAATAATTGTATGGTTACATTGTCCTGTGCACTTTGTTTTGCTTATGTGCGTAAAAAAGCCTTGTGGCTCCAGTCCACGCAGGAATACTGTATAGCTACCCCATCGAAAACAGTTTTTTTATTGCTTGCACTGTTTTGTGCGCTTTGTTTCGTTCACATGCATATTAAGCTCTGTGGCTCCAGTCCACGCAGGAATACAGCTGCACCTTAATAAAAAATTATTGTATAGTTTGTACTGTTTCATGCACTTTGTTTTGCTCACATGCATATAGAAGCCCTGTGGCTCCAGTCCACCCAGGAATACAGCTGCGCCATGAATTTTTTTGTTTCTACTGATTTGTGTGCTTTGTTTTGATCACGTGCATATATAAGCCTTGTGGCTCCAGCCCACATAGGAATACAGCTGCACCATCCCAAAAAATGTATTGTTTTACTGTTTTGTGTGCTTTGTTTTGCTCATGTGTATATATAAGCCCTGTGGCTCTAGTCCACGCAGGAATAAAGCTGTGATACAAAAATAAATAAATTGTATTGTTTGTAGTGTTTGGTGCGCTTTGTGCTTGCACGTATAAGCCAAGCAGTGATCTGCAAATTGAAAAATGGATAACTTTCTGTTTAGAGATGAGCAACCAAAAACTGTCGCAGCTGCTGCCATCAGTCATGATGACAACACTAGTCCGTCAACATCATCTACTAAAGAGCAAAGAGGGTCTAAGTCAGGGCATCTAAAATAAAAAAAAAATATACAATGCCAAAGAAAAACAAAAATCTAATAAAGGGAAAATGTGGTGCAGATGAACAAAAAATTGCCAACATGTCATTCACCACACGCAGTGGCAAGGAAGGACTGAAAGACTACTGAAAAGAAAAATAGGCAATTTGGAGGCCCTTCTTGTACAGACTGGCTTTGTATTACCTCAGCTGCCCACCCTCCAGTGTGTACTCAGAAAGCGTTTTCAACACAGTTGGGAACCTTAACAGCGGTCTGCGTAGGAGGCTACTTCCTCAATATGTGGAAAAGATGAACTGGAAATTCCACTAGGAAGACCTTTTACCACCAATTTCATAAAAAACAAATACAGAGGTACCTGTAATGGTGGATTCCAGCGGGGATGAATTAATATTGTGTGAGGATGATTTACACACTGATGAGGGTGAGGAATTAGATGAGGAGAATGATCTCTTCCAGTTCCAATTGTAGAGAGGGTTAACAATACTGTTAGCTGCCTTTATGCCCATTGGTAACTTGTTTTGTGGGGGCCCAACAAAAGCCAATCATGAGCCACAATTGCTGAAGTTATTGCATTGTTAAACTGTACATGTCCTGCTTACTATAGACAACATAAGGGTTGGTGGAAGGGCCCAATGACAATTCCATCCTGCACCTCTGTCTTTGCATTATGTGCTGTTTGTGGCATTGCTAACTGACTTTTTTTTTTTTTAGAGTTTTCTAAACTGTCACTGCTGTTTAGCAATGTTTCATAGATGTCCTATATATATATATTTTTTACTGCCGTGCGCTTGTGCTGCTTCTCTGACAATAATCTTTTTTTTTTTTGTTACATACTGTATTTATTTCAACTAAAATCACAAATAGATATACTTGCAAAATACTCATGTCTTTTTCAACTTTGATTTGTAGATGCCAACCTGGTTGCCCTTTTTCTTAAACGTTCAATCCAATGTGTAACAACAACAGATGGGCTCGGCTTTCCTTGATTATAACAGCCATGTTTGGTCAGATGCAATTCAAGCACCAAATGGAGAGGATAATTGTGATGGCATCTGCAGATTCTCTCTCCCCCCCCCTCCTTCCCAGCCTTCCCATACAGTACATATTTCCAGAAGTATGATGATGAGAGATGTTTAGTATCGGACTTTAATAATCCCTCTGGGCCCAAGGAGGACAGTTCTATCTTGCACCTCTTTTCTTTGCATTATGCGCTGACTGGGGAATTACTGTTTATTAAACGACCATCCTGTCTGCCACTGCTTTGCCATACTCTTTCCTAGATGTGCCATGTTGGTAATTGAACTGCCACAGCGCTGAAATTTTGAATGAGCTGGCGTTTGATATTATATACAGCTGCTGAATGAGCTGGCGCTGGCTGAAATTTTGAATGAGCTGGCGTTTGATATTATATACAGCTGTGGTCAAAATCTTTATTTTGACCACTACCGGTTGTCCACATATTTATGTTTAAGTGGATAATATGGCATTTTGTAGGTCAAGAATTCGTTTTTTTTAAGGTCCAGGAACAGGAAAAAAAATTATTGTTTTGGTAAAATGGAATCGAGATGGAATTTGGTAGCAGGGACACAATTAAAGTAAGTTATCCCCCTCTTTCTCTTAGTCAAACAGTTAAATTGACTCAATCAATCCTCCTTTCTTCTACAGGAACTAGGGCAGTATGGATGACGTAATGGTTAACATTACTGTCTCACAGCTTTGAGGTCATGGGTTTGATTCCAGCCATGGCCCTAACTGTCTGGAGTTTGTATATTCTCCCCGTGCTTGTGTGGGTTTCCTCCAAGTGCTCTGGTTTCATCCCACAATCCAAAAACATACTGGTAGGTTGCTTGTTAAAAACAAAAGATTAACCCCAAGTGTACATTAGATGGGACAAGTTGTTCTTATCTGCCATCAAATTCTAAGCTTATTCTTATTTCTTTCTTTTACAGCAGCTCAGAAGAGAAAAGGCAATGAAAGAAGAATGTTTCATCAGGACAGTCCCCAATGCCCTCCTTGATTAACATTTTCAGAATTAAAGAATTAAATTAACTTACAAATCAATCATTTCTTCCTTCTGATCTAGTTCTGAAAACATTATTGGTTACATTCTATGGGGTCATTCAGTTTATTAAGTTTATTAAACTGTCATCCTGTCTACCTCTGCAGTGTCTAAAATTGAACTGCCACATGTTTGTGCCACCCACTGCTGTCACTTAGCTTAGTCAGGCAGCTAGCTTGGTGCAACCTTTTGGTCTAAACTGGATGAAAACATTACTGTGAGCTGGTCAAAATGAACTGTAAATGAGTGGAAATTAATGTTATTGAGGTTAGTAATACTCTAGGCACAAAAAAAATGCTCAAATTATGTGGTTTTTTAGATTTTTTTATCAGTTTTTGGAAAAAAACAAAACCAGTCATGGCGTTTTGGCAAAACCGATTGATGAATTAGACCAAAACTGGCAAAAATTGTCCGGCGCACATCTCTACCAGCCACATTAAATCAATGCTATAGAGACGGAGCCAAGCACCGATACTGTCAGTGGGCTCTACTACTTCATCTAAAGGCTTTCTGTGGTTGCTGGCACTATATATGTCTGCATTACATACATTGCTCTTTCAATGAGGCATGCTGTAGCTTGTTAATTATTAAAAAACAAGAATTTGGAAATACCCTCTAGAAATCCTGTGTTTGCTCCTAGTACCTGACAACATTCATTCTACAAGTTTTAACATTAATGATCTCAGTGAGGCATATAATATAATATCATCAACACATTTGTTTCTAATTCCAACACTCTGTAAGACAGGCCCGAGCTATAAAACTCCATGCTTGATCCATAGAAAGATGTCCCTGGTCATTCCTTTCCCCATGTGTTTCATTAAACAATAATAAAATAAGTGATTGTCTTGTAGAATTATTTAAAATGTGAGAAAAATTACAGAGAGATTTGGCTCCATGTTGTAAAATGTATGTTTATTAGATCAGAACATTTTTTAATTGTTAGATTTTCTAGAATATTAAAGTCTCTACCTATGGTAAGGCTAGAATATTACATGTTCCTATTATTTTAGATGTTTGTTGAAAAAACTCTGGTAAATGAATGTCTGAGGCAAATAAATTAAGAATAGTACTTTTGATATCACACAATTTTATATCCAACAGTGAGTAGCATACATTCATGTCCATAAGGTTATCTGGGATGGCATATGAAATTTGTTTGTCCCTTAGTATACTAATGGCTCTAGTTTTAGCTTGTATGTGGAAATACACTCAGTCCCCACAAGAAATTACACACATTGGCCACCACAGGAAAAAATATAACCCACTGCCCCTGATGTCTTTTGTTTCATTTTTTATATCCGTTGCCCCAGCCTGCCACAGAAGACTTACCTGTCAGTAGCACTGCAGAGGAGAAGAGCTCCCAGACCCTCTCTTGCCCTTTGCTGTGGATAGCACTGGCACCAGAAGCTGCTGCAGCCTCATTTACTAAGTCACTGCATGCAGAGCACTGTGCAGGTGGGGTGGCATGTGACTGTGTGACCTATGATGTCACTTCACAATAGTTCACGGCCCACGCCGCATTTGAGCCACCTGGAAGAGCCCAGTGTAGCCCAGGTCCAAAGTTAGGAAGTTAGGACTTGCGGTGCTGCAGCTTCCGCCAGTATTGATCAGTCTGTGACCCCAGCAATTGCCATGCTGTGCCCCTAATGCGGTTACTCCACCGTTCAGCTGCGAATGACTACACAATTATGGCAGCAGTGTAGATGCTGCAAAGGCATGGTAATATGGGTGACTTGGAAGCTGTATGGGTTGACGATATGGCATGTTTGTATGGTGTGGGTGGTAAATGGGCTGGTACATGTTTGGATGCATGGGAGTTGCAGATGAAGTGATGGTTGTGTTGGCATTAATCTCTTCTTTACTGGCCCTATATAATACCTCATGATTTAATCTGCCAGCATCATATCTATGTTTTTCATTTAATTGTCGCATTATTGCTGCAGCACTAACACCAAGGTCATGAAACACTTGGCTTTTTCCAGATGGACATACTGTCTGCCTTGCTTTAGTGTGCAAACATTCACATTTGCTTGACATGCTGGGTGGGTTCATCCACTGCTGTTGACTGCGTGGCTGAAGGCTCCTCACTGAAAACTGTATGCTAAAAATGTATTTAGAGATTTGTATATCTCTCAATTGGCTCATTTCAGCAAGCAAGAATTTTTGCTTAATTCATGTGGAAACTAACTTTCACATGATTTCAGCATCCCAGCTATGTAGGAGAGGCCTAACGGAGAAGATAATGCAATTATCTTCTCCGTTAATGCCTGACTCCAACAACATCTCACAGTAGAGAGCAAGCCATTGCTCTCTACAGCATTTAAATGTTTTCTGCTATCTACAAAAAAGCAAAAAAAAATCCTTACCTTGTATAACTCCATCTGAGCACGGCGTTATATAGCAAATATTCTTAGTTTAGCTGAAAACTACATGGACAGATAGCTCTCGTCCAATCACTCCCTGCAGCTGGCTGAAGCTCCTCCCACTATCCTCCCCTCATTTGGTAATTATACGACCAGTATTCCTTGCAATGTAATTACACAGCTTTGTAAAAATGCATAAATGCTGAACAGACCCCACAATATTAATATTGTAATAATTTTTGTGTTTTATGTCCCAACAGGTCTCTTCAACAACAGAAGAATGGCAATACATTTTGGCAGAGTTTAAGCAGAAGTGGATTCTCCCAAACTGAAGCAGCTATTGACTGGAAGCACGTTCACATTATGCTGCCACAAAACAGTGGTGCTTACTTCTACAACTACAGTACCAAGGCCCCAAACAGTGCATAATGCAAAGAAAAAATAGAGGTGCAAGATGGAATTGTCCTTGGGTCCTCCCACCCACCCTTATGTTGTATAAACAGGAAATGCACACTTTAACAAACCAATCATTTCAGCGCCAGGGTCTGCCACATGGCTGTGGCTGAAATGATTGGTTCGTTTGGGCCCCCACAAAACAAGCTGGCAAATAATCTGTCCCTGCACAAACTGGCTCTACGGAGGCAAGATGTCGTCCTCATCCTCCTCATCCACCGATTCCTTACCCTCTTCAGTGTTGTGTACATCCTCATCCTCACAGATTATTAATTCATCCCCGCTGGAATCCACCACCACAGGTGCCTCTGTACTTTCTGGAGGCTGGTCTCCCTGGAAGAATTGATCATTCCTTTTGATGAACATCATCTTCTCCACATTTTGTGGAAGCAAGCTGCTACACCAGGGCCAGACTGGCCATCTGGCAATTCTGGCAAATGCCAAAAGGGCCGATGGCCAGATGGGCCGGTCAATCCGAGCAGCAGCAGTTTTCTTTTGAGCTACAGTGTAGGAGCCAGACCTGTTTCTAGCAGTCTGCACCAGGTGCTGCCTAGGGCTCCGGCACACCTTTCGGACAGCCTCCGAGCCAATGGGCTCCGCCCCCTTATTCCACCTTCTGTCACATGGGCTGCCAGTCACAGGGTCTCCGCCGCTCCACACAACACCTCCGGGTCGTCGCTCCACCAGACAGCGCTGTCCTCTACCTGCACACATCTCCAGTCACTGTTGGAAGCCAGGTAAGTAAGTCGCTCAGCAAAGGTCCACTCTTCCTTGTATCCACCGCAGGGCTCCTGACAGAGCGTTGCAGTCCATAATAAAGTGTTCCTCCGGGTCCTCTTCCATGTGCTGGCTCCCTCCCGCTGGTGTCAAGTGCTACAGTGATGTTCTCCAATGGCAGCTCCCCGGACCCCACGAGACAGGCAGGACTTCCCCACTTTAAGTCTAGGGAAAGAGCCCCTGCCTCGTGTCCCGGCAAGAGTGACAGTCCATTTTTCTAGGGGAAACCATTATGCTCCTTAAGCGAGGAGCAGAGTAATTAACATAAGGAAAGGGGAATATTTGCTGGCTAGGGGCACAGTCCAATACATATATTAACTGTATCACCAACGCAAATACAAAGCATGTACCTAACTTTATATAATAACGGAGCTGTGGTTTTCTACCCACGTGGTACACATAAGTGGTACTCCCAGGACCTGAGGTACCAGCAGTTCACATACTTGAGTGACTGGTGTTAACCCCTGCATTGCCTTTCACTTGTGTACACGGGATGCAGTCAGGAAGCCGACGGTCGCAATGCCGACCACCGGCTTCCCGACTGTCTAATCCCGGCAAGGTACAAATGACAGGCGTCGAAATCCTGATGCCTGTCATTACACCTACGCCGGGAGCCCAACACCCGGCTTACCAATCGAAGGTAAATCGGGTGTTGACAGCCTCAGGGGGACTTAGGGCTAGGCACCCCCCAGGAGGTTAGGGTTAGGCACTTAGAGTGGGATAGGGTTAGGCACCTCTGAAGGAGGGTTAGGGGGTAAAAAAGGTTAGTTTTACTTACCTTTTGTAGCTTCGGGATTTTCACTCCTGCCGGGCTTCCACTGTCGTGATTTACACCGCCGGCCATGCGGCTGGCGGTATATCATACTGATTCTGTGTACACTAGCTAACTGCTTTTATCACAAGGCTGAGACTGCCCTTTATAAAGTCACATAACTTAGTTCCATCCTACGAGTGACTGTGCTGTGCAGCGTGGAATACAAACGGAGATGGATAGGACTCAGCAAATAAAATTGCCCTTTCTCCTATTCAAGCAGTGATGCTTGTAAGTTCCTTTAAAAGCTCAAAGCCTTTTTAATCTTAAAGGACCAGCAAATTGTACTGATCTACAGCTAACATAATAAAGGTGAAAAAGAGTACATTACTGTGTGGCATAATGTCTTATAAGTGGCATTACTGTGTGGCATAATGTCTTATAAGTGGCATTACCATGTGGCATAATGTCTTATAAGGCGCATTACTGTGTGTGGCATAATGTATTATAAGGGGCATTACTACTGTGTCATAATGTCTTATAAGGGGCACTGTGCGTCATACTATGAATTGGCGGCCCTTCTGTGTGCCATGCTTTGAATCGTGTGTAGTATAGGCCTGTTTGGGGGGGGCAGTGATTTCATTGCATGCTCCGGCAGCAGGCCTGCTGTCATGTGAATCCGGGCTCAGTGTCGCACACCGCAGCCCCTTCACATAAGTGCAGGTGTGACTGTCTCATGTCTGCTGCCCAGGTGAGGAGAAGGAGTGTGAGTACAGCTCCTTCCCACATGTCACTGAGCAGATAATACATCAGTGTAGTAGTAAAAGCGTGATTCATTCTGTTTATTATTTTCCATCCAAATGTTTGTTTCATGTGTTCTCCTTGTGTATCTTTAGTGAGGTCACACTGGGCCCACATTATGCTGCGGTTTGGGTGTTTATGGCTCATGTTTTTATTCATTCAAACATCATGTGTTTCCTTTTCTCTTGTATGGCGGAGGATGGAAAGGGGGTGTGTGCCATGAGACCATGCCTCTCACAGAGAGGCACACACTGGTGTGCCAGCCTCAGTGATCACTAATGCTCTAACAAAATTCTAGAGTGAATACTACACAGGAAACCAATATGTGTGAACACTATCTCAATCCTGTACAACTGCTAAGCTAGGGCTTGGTTATTGGGAAATGCCTTTCCTTTTCTTTGTGGGTGACCCACACCAGTGAAGAGCCTGCTTTACCTAAAAGAACCAATCAAATACTAAAGTCTGACTATGGCACATGTTTGAATCGGAATCAGTATGAAATACCGACAGTCAAGATCCTGGCAGTCAGAAACCCAACACCGGGATCCAGATAGGGTTAACATACTGACACATTTTCGGTCGGTATCCTAACCATCCCCCTCTTCCTAACCTCTTTGGTGCCTAACCCTAACTCCCCCCCTAGTGCCTAAACCTAACCTACTCCTCCCCATACCCTAACCCTCCCTCTAGTGCCTAACCCTTACCCTCCCCCTAACCCTGTTACTTACCTTCCATATCCCGGTGGTTGGGATGCCGGCGCCGGGTTCCTGACTGTTTGAATCCCCTACAGGGTGAGCTTAATACAGAGAATGATGTATACTTGTATGTTGTCCTATTAATTATATCTGTAAGAGCATAGACTAAGAAGTGGGAGGAGTCAGGGACAGCAAGGGGAGGGGTCTATACCAGATCCTGATGTGAGGTGCGCCTGTGTGCTTTAAATGCCAGGGCCTATTTTTAGTCCCAATCCGGCCCTGTTCTACGCCTTTCGCTGACAAGGTTCCCGGCTGCACTAAACACTCTTTCTTAGTACACACTGGAGGGTGGGGCAACTTAGGTAAAATAGAGCCAGTTTGTACAGGGGCCTCTTTTTCCTGCCAGTACAGGTACGGACTGTTGGACATGCCTACTTGGATGCTGTCACCGATGTAATCCTCCACCATCCTGTCAATGGTGACAGTATCATATGCAGTGAAAGTAGACATGTCAGAAATTGTTGCCAGGTCCTTCAGTCCGGACCAGGGGCCTGATTCAGAGCCGGACGCAATTAGCGCTCGCTCGTCCAGAAAATAGGGGTGGCTATTCAAATGAACCGTTCGCTGTTTGCGGTCTTTTCACGCCTCTAGGTCTGAACGAGCGTACAAAACTTGCGGTCGTTTTTTAGGAAACTACGCCCCCTGGCCGCTCGCATCCTACGTCATGTCCGCTATTTATTAGATTAATCGAGTACATCGAACAGGGTATGAACTGCTCGCTATTCTTGTGGTTGGTTTTTGCTACCACAATTTTGTGAGCAGTTCTGGCTATAAAATAACCCAGTGACGTGGTCAGTGACGCTGCTGTTTTAAATATGCACACCCATAAAACGCCCGTTTTGACCTTTAAGCACGCCTGCGATCGGATCTCCACTCCCCGTTTTCAAGCACCTTCCCCTGTTACCACCCACATACGCCTCTTTCTGTCACTCAAATTAGCAGGCATTCGCTATTTTGCGAGCACATGAATTTCAGCCGCACTGACTGGTTCGCGCATGCGTATAACGATCCGTACGCATGCGCAGTTGGGCAAACATCGCTCAGAGCGAACGAGCTGCCACTTACGAGTGGCTCTGAATCAGGCCCTAGATGTCCAAACTTGGTCCTGTCTGCCCTGAATCACTGCCAGCAGATTGGTTAAGATACCTAAGTTGTTTCCTGGCAGCCCCAGTTGCAGGAGAAAATGAAGAGGGAGCTGTTGGCGTGTCACGTTTCGCTTCAGCTGACAGTGTTTTCACCAGCAGGTCTTTGCACCTCTGCAGGCTTGTGTTGGCCGGACAGAGAGACACCATGTAGGCTTTAAACCTAGCATTGAGCACGGTGGCCAAAATGTAGTGGTTTGATTTCAACAGATTGACCACCCTGGAATCCTGGCAAAGCGAATGAAGGGCTTCATCCACAAGTCCCACATACCATGCGGGATCGCTCTGTCTTAGCTCCTCCTTCACTTTCTCCTGCTGCTTCTGCAAAAGCCTGATTAGGGGAATGACCTGACTCAAGCTGGCAGTGTCTGAACTGACTTCACGTGTGGCAAGTTCAAAGGGCTGGAGAACCTTGCACAACACGGAAATCATTCTCCACTGTGCTTGAGTCAGGTGCATACCCCCTCCTTTGCCTATGTCATAGGTGAATGTATAGGCTTGAATGGCCTTTTGCTGCTCCTCCATCCTCTGAAGCATATAGAGGGTTAAGTTCCACTGTGTCACAACCTCTTGCTTCAGGTGATGGCAGGGCAGGTTCAAGAGTGTTTGCTGGTGCTCTGTCACGACCAGAGTTTCTCAGCATGGTGGTCTACGGGTATTACCTGTGAGGTCACTATGGCGGGGGGAGTCTGGCAGTGGCACTGGTGTTTGGCGAGGGGCATTGGCTGTGCATGGTTCTGTGCGGGCATGTTGTCACTTTGGGCTGGTGAGGCCTGGTGGTGCTTCCATTCTGCTCTGGCATGGGCGCCGCCATCTTGCCTCTGGTCACATGACCTAATCGCCCAATCCTGGTTTGTCACATGCTCTCTTTGGCCAGTCACAGCACAGCACTTGGTATTTAGGGAGGTTCAGAGCCTCACTTCATTGCCAGTGCAATGTGTTTCTCAGCATGGCTGAGAGAGAGTTCCCAGTGCTCACCACCTGTTCATGTGAAACGCTACCTATCTGCCTGCTTGTCTGCTCCAACCCCGCTGGACTACCCTGCATCCTCCATTACCTTCTCCTTGCCTGAGTAACTGAGTCTGCTGTTCATCCTGCACCTTGCCTCCACTGACACTCTGCTGGATTATTCTTCCTCAGCCTGCATTCTTCATTTCAACCACTACACCTGATTTTCCCTGCCTGTCATTACCTGGACATTTTATCTATTAACCAGTCATTACATGGACTGTTCCCATTGTCTACCACTACCTGGACATTTTCTATTAACCAGTCACTACCTGGACATTTTCCATTGCTGGTCACTAACTGGACTTTCTCCCATTACTTCACCACTGCTCCCAAGTGCACTTAGTGCTATATCTGGACTTTAGTTTTTTTGTCATATTCATGTCTACCAAACCACTCATTAAAAGCTCCACATTTTCATTTAAACCTGCTTCAGTGTCTGCTCCTATCACCACCCCGGGCTCACAATAAAACCAGAACCTCACAAGCTCCAGTCTTCGGCACTCAGTTGCTGAATGGCGAAAGTGGACAGAAATTTCTTGGGCCACGCAAAGCGTCTCCTGCTCGCCCCTGTTGTTTTTCAGAAAATTCTGCACCACCAAATTTATTGTGTGCGCAAAACATGGGACGTGCTGGAATTTGCCCAGATGTAATGCCCGCATAATATTGGTGGCGTTGTCAGATATCACAAATCCCGAGGAGAGTCTAAATGGGCTAAGCCATTGGGTGATGACTTCCCTCAGTTTCTCTAAGAGGTAGTCGGCGGTGTGCCTCTTACTGAAACCGGTGATACACAGCGTAGCCTGCCTTGGAACGAGCTGGCGTTTCTGAAATGCTAGTGGATGGAGATAGGCGAACCGCGCTCACTGGTATGACTGTAGGGGTGGAGTGGGGGGAGGAAGGTGGGGAAAGGGAGGGAGAGAGATAGGGAGAGGAAATGTGCATGTCTGTGGAAGGGAAGGGGGTTGGGAGTATAAGAGTGCTGTGCCTATGGTAGGAGTACCTGTTCCTACCTGAGCTATAGACTGGTAGAATATGGGTAAAGCGCGCTCTCTAGTGGATGAGGGAGTGTGTAATGTAGGTAAGTAACAATGAACTGTGTAACAGAGAGACTTAGACGATGGTGTTGGGTCAAAGGCTTTATTAAGTAGGCACAATGCTGATTGAGAACAATTGACCCAGGGGCAGTGGGGGTAGAGCAGGATGGATGCACGAGGGAAAAGGTGGGTAGACCCTTTTAGGGGGCTCCTTACCGTGTAGTTCTGGACCAGCACATTGTCCCTGCTGGACCTTTGGTCAACAGTCTTAACGCCCGGCAGTGTGGTGGTGGAAGTCTGTTTGGGGTGGATGGTGTGGCGGTGTCCCGCAAAAAGTACAACTTACCTACCGGTAGGTGCCTGGGTAGGCATTGCAATAAGGGGATGGTGATCGGCAGTCTTTAGTGGTGTGTAGCGCCAGATCAGCTGGCTGTTCTTTGTGTGCTGCGGCTCCTGGTGCGGCTGTGCCCCGTGCTGCTGATGCCGGCAATTATGGTCTGGGAAGTGTCTGAGTCAGCGTGGTGGCTGGACCCGGGCTGGGTTAGTGGACTGCGATGGGCTGGTGGCTCTGTGGTGTGGGATGCGCGCCTGTTCCCTGTGCATGTGCCGCGTGGATCAGCGGGACGACCGAGGGTAGGTATCCGGGTATGGGATGCCACTTTTAGGTGGCTCCTCGTGGCTCCTGCGGCTGAGGTCACCAGGTGTTAGGCCGGGGTGAGTGGGCTTGGTGCCGGAAGCGCTGCGGTCACAAGGCGGGGATGCCGCTCGCCGGAGGTGATGGCGGCTCCTTGTGATGTACAGACACTGTGCGCGGCAGGGGGGATCTCTTGCGATCAAGTGGGGTTTCAGGACATGGTTCTTTGATGGTTGCTGATGTGGATCTCCAACGCGTTTCGACTGTGCCTTAATCATGGAGGTTACTGGTAATGGTGTTTCAGCATCTTAAATGTTTGTGAGGTGTGTGTGTAATGGGAATGGTCAGAGGGTGATGGAAGTCTGAGGGGGCTCGGTGGTAAGAGGCAAATAGGAAGTGTGGGAGGGTTTGTTGGACGGGAGAGAGAAGTGACAGGTGTGTGGGCGGAATGGATAGGAAGTGTACAGGTCTGTGGGAGGTGATGATGTGGGGGGCAGAGTGGTGGGTGGTGGTAACGGGGGTGGGTAAAGGATGGTAAATACATAGCAAAGGATGAACGAGTGTGTTAGGGAGAGTGGGTGATGTGGTTTAGGTGGTTACTTGTAATTATGTCGTGTGCTAAGTCTTGGCTGGGTATGCAGGGGTTGCGGGCGATTGTGGTGTCATGGGGAAGCTGGGGTGGTGGAATGTGATAACTGCTGGGGGATGATGGCGCCGGGGGATAAGACGGCGGCAGGGGGGGTGGCTATTGAATTGGGGGGGAGGGGGAGTGGAAGAGTACGTTGGGGTCGGTGATGATGGGTTTGTGTAGTGTGCTATGTCTCGATGGAATTGTGTGTAGTGTATGGGCTGAGCGAGTAGTGTGTGTGTTGGGCTGTGTGGGGTTGTTTTGGTGTGTGTGGCGGGTAACTGGACTGGAGGAACTAAGGGTGATGAGGGGTTGTGGACAGGCAGGCGGATGGGGAATACTGATCTAACGCCTGGGTGGGTGACGTTGGTGTGGAGATTGTGTGGGGTAGTGCAGATGTGTCTGGTGGGTTGATGGGCTGGGGAGGGTGTTGTTACAGGTGGGTACGGTGGTGGGGGCTGGTACCTGGGTAAGTAGGATGTGGATAAGTTGTGCATGTCGTGTGGGTGTAAAAGGGGCTGGGTGTGGTTGTATGGGTGTGTGAGATGTGTGTGGGTGTGGGTGGAGGGATGTGGGTGTGCGGATCTTACTAAGTGGGTGAGTATCAAGAGGAAGGGGGTTGAAGGTGGTTACTTGCTAATGATGGACTTGATCTCATTGTTGATGTTCAGACCATTAGGTGCGAGGGTTTGGAGTGTGATTATCCATTTGAGTTCTTCCTTGTTGAGTATTCTTGTGTGGTCCCCCCCTCTCCAGTTCTTTCGCATGTGTCTGATCCCTATGAATTGCAGGCCTGTGGTGATGCTCGAGGAAGTGTACCGGTATGTTATGGCTGTCTGATTTGTTAATGATGTTTCTGAGATGTTCCTTGATTCTGGTATGTAGTGGTCTGGTGGTTCTCCCTACGTACTGTTTGTGGCATGGACACTGTATGAGATAAATGACATTATTTGTGTGACATGTAATGTGTTCCCGTATTTTGTATGTGGTACCTGTCTGCGAGGAAGTGAAGAATGTGGTGGGTTTTGTACTCCTGTAGTGTAGGCTTGTGCAATTGGAGCATGTCCCGCAGTGGTAGAAGCCTCCTTTAAGTGCTCCTTTGTCTAATGTGGTCTGTATGTGTGTTGGTGGGGGAATGTGGTTTACAACCAACTTGTTGTGTATGTTCGGTGCTTTTCTGTAAATGACTTTGGCTTTGGGCGGTAATGCATCCAATAGTGTTTCGTCTTTCTGTAGAAGGTGCCAATGTTTGTTTATTATTTTCTTGATGTCATTGGCGTGGGTGTTATACTGCGTGATAAAAGCGAGGTGGTCTTGTGTCATTGTGGTACAGGGTTTGTTGTATTCGAGGAGTGGTGCTCTTGCTCCTTCTGCTACTTTTTCCATTGTGTCCTGTAGTGTGGGTATGTGGTATGCTTTTTCTGTGAATTGTTGTTTGAGTGTTTCTCCCTGTGATATGTAGTCTGTTAGTCTGGTGCAGTTTCTTCTGAGTCTTTTGAATTGTCCTATGGGAATGTTGTTGAGCCAGTTGGGATGATGACCACTACTTGATAGGATGTAGCTATTAATGTCAACAGGTTTTTGGAAGGTCTTGGTGTGTATTTGTCCATTGTGTATGAATATCTGTAGGTCTAGAAAATTTACCAAGGTTCTGCTGTAGTCTGTGGTGAATTTGAGATTTTTGTCATTATGGTTGATGTAATTGATGAATTCTAACAGTGTGGATTCTGGTCCTTTCCATATGCAGATTATGTTGTCTATGTATCTCCTCCAGAGGACCAAGTTCACCTGCCAGTCATGACCTGTCTATATGTGGGAGTCCTCCCACCGGCTCATGAACAGGTTAGCATAACTGGGGGCGAACTTGGTCCCCATCGCGGTCCCTGTTTGTTGTAGGTAGAAGTCGTTGTTGAACCAAAAGTAGTTATGTGTGAGGATGTAGTCTATACCTTGGAGGATGAATGCTGTCTGTAGTGGGTCCATGGAGTTGTCTTGTTGGAGGTAGTGTCGGGTGCTGTCCAGTCCGTGTTTGTGGTCTATGATAGTGTAAAGTGAGGTGACGTCACTGGTGATGAGCCAGTGGTCATCACTCATTGTTGTTTGACATATGGTTGGAGGAAGTGGTCGATGTATTCAGAAAGATTAGAGGAGATGGAATTGATGCCTGAGATGATGGGTCTACCGGGTGAGTGGGTTG
Organism: Taudactylus pleione; assembly: GCA_031769625.1. Classification (NCBI taxonomy): domain Eukaryota; kingdom Metazoa; phylum Chordata; class Amphibia; order Anura; family Myobatrachidae; genus Taudactylus; species Taudactylus pleione. The sequence continues at coordinate 13,140,741 of JAUIMM010000039.1, forward strand.
TGTTCTTATGGATTTTGGGGAGATAGTAGAAGACGGGAATGACTGGGTGAGGGTTGTGTAGATAGTTGACCCAACACCATCGTCTAAGTCTCTCTGTTACACAGTTCATTGTTACTTACCTACATTACACACTCCCTCATCCACTAGAGAGCGCGCCTTACCCAAATTCTACCAGTTTCTGAAATGCTGCTACTGGTGATGCTGCTGTTGTTGCTGCATAAGGCGACACATCTACCCAGTGGGCTGTCACAGTCATATAGTCCATAATCTGCCCTGTTCCGCTTGTCCACATGTCCGTGGTTAAGTGGACATTGGGTACAACTGCATTTTTTATGACACTGAGGACACTTTTTCTGATGTCTCTGTACATTCGCAGTATTGCCTGCTTAGTGAAGTGGAATCTAGATGGGATTTGGTACTGGGGGCACACTACCTCCATCAATTGTCTAAATCCCACTGCACGAATGGCGGATACCAGATGTACGTCTAACACCAACTTAGCTGTCAAGGCTTCAGTTATCTGCTTTGCTTCAGGATGACTGCTGTCGTTCTTCATACTCCTCACTAAGGACTGTTGGAGGGTCAACTGCTTAGTAAAAGAAGTAGTGGTGTTCCTACTTCCTCTCTGGGATGATGAATGGCTCCCAGCAGCAACAGCGGCAGCAGTAGGTGTAGCAATGCAGAATCCTCCCAAGGAATCCCGGATAGGAGAGTCAGTCATGCCAGTGACATAGCCTGCAGGACTACTTCCAATCCTGACTGAGGAGGAAATTGACGAGGAGGGAGTTGATGGTGGTGTTTGCAGGAGCTTGGATACAACCGGACAAAGGGATTTAGGTATTCCTGGACTGCTTATGGTCTTAGCCACAGTTTCTGAACTTGACAGTAACTTTTTACGAATGCCCTGCAGGTGACATATAAGGGAGGATGTTCCTAGGTGGTTAACGTCCCTACTTATTCCACCTTTACATATGGCACATATGGCAAGACAGTTGCTGTCCGGATTTGGATAGAAATATTTCCAGACCAAAGAGGTGGAATGTTTGGTCTTCTGCCCAGGCATGACCATGATGGGCTTTTTCATCCCACGGACAACAACTGTCCCCTGGTGCCTGATTTAAACAAACCACCTCACCATCAGAATCCTTCTTGTCAACTTCCGCCTCAGCACCAGTTACACCAATATCCTCATCCTGTTGTACTTCAACAGTGACATCTTCAATTTGAATATCAGCAAGTGGACTGTGGGTGCTCCTTCCAGCACTTGCAGAGGGCGTGCAAATGGTGGAAGGAGCCACCTCTTCCCGTCCAGTGTTGGGAAGGTCAGGCATCGCAACCGTCCCCACACTTGGACTCTCCAATGAGATTTGTTATATTATCTTAGAATTAGAAAGCACAGTGCTTTGCTGTGCTTTTACAAGCTTAACTCGTTTGATATTTTGTAGCGGGAGGAGGGCTTCCATCGTCATGTGAAGCTGAATCACTAGTCATGAACATAGGGGAGGACCTTAGCCATTCCTTGCCGCTCCGTGTCGTAAATTACATATTGGCAAGTTTCCGTTACTCCTCAGACAATTTAAATTAATTTTTTAATATCATTTTCCTGAACTTAGCCATTTGGGATTTTATATGCCATCTACTATGACATTGGGCATCGGCCCTGGCAGACAACGTTGATGGCATTTCATTGTCTGTCATGACTAGTGGCAGCAACTTCAGCAGTAGGAGGAAGTGGTTCTTGACCTTTCCCTATTTTATTTTTATCTGACAAATTTTTGTCCTCCATTTATGTTATATTGATGCACATGTGGCTAAGGCGCACACAAACACAGAAAAATATTTTTTAATTTTTTTTGGAGTGCGCTTTGGGGGTTACACCACCTTTAACAGATAAGCCAACCGGCCCTTTACTTATGACAAAGGCGCACGCTTGGCACTACTTTGTTGATGCATGTGTGGCTACAGCGCACATAAACAGAAAAATATTTTTTTTTTGCACTTGGAGGGAGCACCCCTGATGGACAGAGCACCCCCTGGACAACACTACAGCACCCCTTTAGGACTACAGCCTTTATGGGACACTGCACAACATAGCCCAGCCAGCCCCTATGGACTTTGGAGTGGACACAGCCCCTATGGACAACAGACTGCACAATACAGCCCAGCCAGCCCCTATTGACTTTGGAGTGGACACAGCCCCTATGGACAACAACAGTAGTACAACTCCCACCCTCCCGTTTCACTGTCCACAGCCAGAGTGAAAAATGGCGCCAACGCGGGGACCTTTTATTGAATCCAAAACCTGCGAGAATCCGACAGCAGGATGATGAAGTTTTGCCTCGATTTCAGATCCAAGTCAGGCGGGAAAACTCAAACCTAACTCTGATCTGGCTCAGATCGGGGGGGGGGGGTCGGATTTCAGAAATCTGAACCCGCTCATCCCTAGTAGTAATATGAATCTAGTTTTGAAAAAGGTGATGCTATCTATGCTGCAGCTGAGGTATGCCTCTCCTGAGGAAACAAGTTATCCCTGCTGTCTTGTTCTGTATGCAGATAATCAGCCTTGTAAACAGCAATTGTAGCATTATTCTGTCACCATTTGTTAGTGTTTCTAGTGGCATACAGCTTGCTGCCAAATATATACTTATATAGTCTTAAAGTGATCTTTCAAATAGCATCAGCAGTGAGGAGAGATGATAAGGGATTTATTTCTAGAAATCTTCTGCTCACTGTCTTTTGAATAATCTATAGTGGTGCACTATTTAAGTATTTTGTAACTGGTTATATACTGAAGAATGGTGCTGGATCTGAGGAATAATCTACTAACCTGTCTGCAGTGGTGTCACAAGGGGGGTGCGGGCCGCACCCGGGTGTCACCTGCCGAGGGGTGACACCAAGGTGCAGACTGATACTCCCCCACAGTGACAGGAGCCGGGTGCTGCACTGTAGTATTAAGTGCAGCACCCGGCTCCTGACACTGTGAGGGAGCCAACACTGCAACACAATGCTGTCAGCACCCACTGCACCCCCTCCCAGTAATATTTAAAAACGGAACGAGAAGGAACGGGCCGCGAGGCCACGCCTCCGTCCTGTGAGGCCACGCCCCTTCACACGAGCTCACACACCCCTTTTGGGGCTCGCATGGCTGCGCCGCGCTCACAACATCCCTCCCAGCACCGGGTGACACCGCGGGGAGGCACGCCACTGCCTGTCTGTATGATTTATGCAATGAGCCCATTCAAAGCTCTCTTCCCTCTTCTCAGACATAAGGTTAGTTCTCTCTCTTTTTGCTTAAAGGGGGCATAAATCTGCTCCAATCAACCTCTTCAATTGTCGCTGGATCATCACTTAGGCTCCCTCCTTTTTCAGTATGTTACCTCAGGCCAACTGACAACCTTTTTTCATCAGTCTCCATGAGCACAGCCTGCAACATCAGCCCTAACGGGTTTTAGGCAGTCAATTATGTATAAGTACATATATTTAATACCTATTTGTTGTACAATAATATATATATTAACTATTAAACATAGAGTACAGTTATATAATAATACTTCAATTTCAATTCTTAATACACAGTTCATATACCGGTAGTCATAACCTATTTTACAGTCTGAACACCTATTTGCTGGATAAACCCTAACCAGGGGTTACATATAAATCTGTAATTGAACATTGTTTTGATAGTTACAGATGTGTCCTCATACATCTATACTCTGGGCGTGATACACACTGGGCCTCAGTGGCAAATGCAGGATTTCTAGAGGGGGGTTTCCAAATGCTTGATTTTAGAGTTAGTGTGGCCAGTCCATGAAGAGGGCATAATTAGCATTTATCCAGCTTTAATATGTTACATACAAAGTGTACTGGGTGTCATAGTCCTAGCATTTACAGAACCAGCGATCACAGTAAGCCATTAGATGCGGCAGTAGGCTCATCCTGCCTGAGCTGAATGTTTTTATGTCAGACGTGGGTACCATTCCAGAGCATTGGGGCAAATCCAGGGTCTGGGGAGCAGCAGAATAACCTAGGACTGCCCTGGACATATATCTACATATCGGTCTCTTTATGTACTGGATAGTGTATGATTATGCAGTATTAATAGAAAACCCTATAGATGGTCTATAGCAGTGCACCCCTAAGAGCTATTTCACACATGCCGGTTTTGACCGGCTGTGAAATATAGTACTGCAGGGAAAGGACAGGCTCCTTTCACACTACACGGTCAGGCCATGGTCGCCATGATATAGCCTGAAAAAAGTACTATGCAGGACGGTGCCGTGCTGTGGCCGTGCCGTACCTGCACACCAGTAGTGTGCAGGAAACAATGTTTCCTTTCACACACACGGGCTTCTGCCGGCCGGGCATGTGCAGCAGCAGCTGCTGCGCATGCCCAATAAGAAGAAAAAAAAAACCTGACATAAAAAGCGGCTCAAAGAAAAAAGCCGTCCAGCTGCCGCCCGGTTCAAGAACCGGCATGTGTGAAATAGCTCTAACAGTGCATGTTTTCCACATCTTCTAGTTGGTGCACAGGTGTATTTACTGGCTGACACATTTTAAAAGATCCACAGGTGGTGCTAATTATTTCATTTGTGATACTGAGAACAACATGCAGCACTAGTAACATTCTATTTTATTACTATTTCTATTGTGGTCAAGGTGTTGGCTGGGCAGGGGGGTTTCCAGGCAGACGGAAACCCCCCCTGCGTTTGCCTATGGGCCTGATTCAGAGACAGACACTAATGCAATTTTCACATAGATCGAGTGATTGTTAGCTATTGGGCAAGCATATGCACTGTGCGTGCACTATGATCGCATTGCGATCACACACAGAGTAATCCATTGCTAAGTGAGTGACAGACTGCCAGCGTTTGGGAGTGGTAATGGGGAGTGGTCTGAAAAACAAGACGTGCCTTGACGTTTAAATGCAGTTACATGGGCGTGCATAAATTAGCCACTGCGATTGCATACGCAGCCCTCTGTGTCAGAAAAGCTCCAAAGTCTGCAGCAGGTCAGATGGCCGCCGATGTGCTTCGATGTTACCGATGTCTACGTAGGTATGCGTAGTCGCACGCAGGTGAGAAGGCAGCAGTGGGCGTCTTTATTCTCAGGTGATCTTTGCTAAAATTACCATATTTTTGCAACTGCATTGCGTACGAAAACACAGTTGCGATCATATTAGCATCTGTCTCTGAATCAGGCCCATAATGCGGGAGCTCCGTGTGATTTGGTAGCACCAAGCGTCTACTCATGTGACTTTTTACCTTGAAATGCATCTTATTCACACAGCAATGCAAATAGGTTCTGCTAATTAAAATAATATGCGGTATGCCTATATTCTGTGTGGCTCTATCTGCATTTGAAGTGCTACGTTACAGTGTCAGCGGTTATGACGTAGTGTTTCGCATACAGATGCAGTCACACACAGAACATAGGCATGCCGAATATCATTTTAATAAACAGAAGCTGATAGTGTGACCTATTCGCATCGCTGTGCGAATAAGATGCATTTGAAGGTAAAAATGTCACGCAAAAAGACGTTTGGCACTACTGAGTCACGCCATGACATGGCGCGACTAGAAGAGCTATTTAACACGCAAGGAGGCTAGATGTATGATGACACATCTGTACTGATCATTGCTACTTTATTTTCTTTAATAAACATTCTGTATAATCCACTCCCAAACATTCACATAGAAACGGCTCTTGACATCAACAAGTGAATCCCATCATCAAGGAGATCTATAGTTACCATAAAAGCCATGGGTAAAATCAGCTGTATCTTATATAGCAATTATCATAAACTTACTAACATTGATACATAGCTAAATGTGCTGATACTAAGAAACGCAGCTTGTATGGAAACAAAATAACATTAGATACAATTCCTAAAATGCACAATTCAGTATAGTACTAAACCGTACATTTGTTAAAAAAATATTAATGCAATGATGAGGTCTTAAAATACTGAGCCTTATTCAGGTTGGATCACACAGCTGCGTTCGCACGCAGTCGGCCAATGTTTGCATCCTGTGCATGCATATGTATTGCAGTGCACAAACCGGCCGCTGCGATCAGGAACCTAACGCAATGAAGTGACCGTTTAGGGGAGGATTGGAGGGGTGGTTGGCGGAACACAGGTGTGCCTATGCATTTGAACGCCATTATAGGAGTGTACATAATTGAGCCCCTGCGATTGTATATGCTGGCAGAGTTCTAGATGGCGACAGGAAATTTAGCAGTTTGTGCAGTAGGGTCAGGTCAACCACAACTGTGCGAATGGTTCTGATGCTACTCAAGGTTTTCGCTGACTTTTGGATGCAACTAGTGGGTGCGTGCGAACGCAGCCGTGTGATCCAAGCTGAATAAGGCCCACAATACAAAAATATCAGCTTGTATAAATACTTAAGGTAAACTAAATAGTGGCTACTGAAAATAATTTTATTCATTTTTTGTGTCACAGAAAAATTCTGATAAATAATGACCCTTTTGCCCTCACAGGTTAGTTGTGTCAGCATCTTTTATGTCATTATTTTTTTGTGTGTTTTATAATAGATGACCATTGCGATGATGGTCTGGGCTTAGATGTGTTTGCCTTCATTAACTGATCTATATCATTTTCATGACTTGCTTTGTGTTGATCTCTACAGTTAGTTGTGGATCATTAATGCTTACCTATTTTCTAGGCAATCTATTTAGTTTGTTTAACTAATTGTAATGTTTTTTGGTTAAGACTGTATTCTAAAATGTCTTCAACATCACTAATTCTTATGTTGTAGTGGTGTGTGCACTGTTAGATGAGATACGTGTAAGGATTATAATTTCTTTTCAATCAGTGACCATAAAATCAAAAATATATTTTGTGCGGTCTCGGGGCCTAATGCTGATGTGGACAGATTTAGCATCCTGCTGCGTCTAAAGCAGCAGGAGGCATATGTAGTAGAAAGATGCCTCCTGCATGCTTCAGTGATCTTCAGCTGCGTCCGAGGATGCAGCCATTAGATCAATTGCTTGAATATCGGCCATCAGAGTAACCCTCATGTTTCACAGAATGGCCAGTGTTTTCATGCTGCCGTGGCCAGGAAGTCTGTGTCAGAAGATGCAGACCCTGGCCTCGGGCACTCCCACAAAATGTGAAGGAACCTGGTCCCTGCCCCCAAATGGCCGCAGCCTGTCAATCAGGCTGTGGCTCAGGGGGCATTGCGAGCGATCACGCAGGCCACAATCTACACATGTGCAGATGCCCCACCATCGGATTTGTACGTAAATCAACTGGTTTGCATACAAATCCAAATCAGGTACTCAGATGCTATTGATAATTTATTGTTGTTTGTAACAATAAAGCATACTTTGGGAAGAGGAAGGAGTGGGGGAGTTCTATCTGCAACTGCATCAGTAGCATATGTACCTGGTTTGCTACTAGTAATCATCATCATCATGATGCTACGCCAGACCATACTAGATGCAAATGATACGCTGGTGTAATTTCCAGCTCTGCATAGCCCGCATTTGCATGAACGCATCTTCACTGAACTTTGCCTTCCAAGCAAGTTATTTCCACATGAATAAGGGAAGTAATCACACGTGTATAAGCAAAATGGACATGGTAATAGAAATACTGAGAGTTGGGAGATATTTTGAGATACATGAATAGATGTACAGTAGCTCTGTGTCACTTGTCAGCAGAATGTGAAATGGATGTTAGTCCACAAAGATGTCCTTAACCAGTATGATAGTTTTGCTAGTAATGGTGATAAACCCAGGGATAATGCAGTGATAACTCCCATCAGAGACTTGTTATTACTGCCTACCGATATGTGCTTTATGTCCATACAGCACTGTGACACTCTAGCACAGTGACAGGAGCACAGAGCACAGGGGGGGTAGGAACTACTTATTTGGGCCTGGGCCAGCTGGAGAGGGCCCGGGTCAGTAGCACATCAAACAAGTAGAGAAAGGAAACTGCTGTTGCTCAGCGACAAAAGTCTATCCCCAGCTGCCCCAGGATATGGTGCTGCATGCAGGGCTGTGTAGTGTCCAGGGAGGCTGCTGTCACTAAGCGGCAGGAGTCTTCTCTCTTTCCCTGTAAGTGTTATGGGGTTTGGCTGATCGCACTATTTGCCAGCCCTCTGGATCTGCCCCCTGGCCTTTGGGGACAAACCACTCTCATTTCAGCTCACATTGGACTTATAAAAACAATTATTTGGGAGGGGGCATGTACACTCCTCTGAGTTTTGGCCATGCCCCTTCAATGCTCTTCATGGCCCTGCACAGTGACACCAATGGAGTTCATGATGACATCATCATGCTCATAAAGGCATGATGATGTCACCCAGGTTGTGTGCTGGAGAGGGAGCGCTTCCCACTCCAACACAATATACAATGTGGGAGATAATGAGTGCTTGAATAAAATGTGTCCTTTGTGAGATTTGTGTATATTCTGGAGATGTTTCTTAGATTATGTAACAGGATTTAAATACAGATTGTATTTAGGGCACAAAGTACAGTTTTGAGTAAAGCATACCACCTAGGAGGCCAGCATTAGGAAAGATTGAGTTTGAGGTGGCGAGATAAAAATGAAGATAAAGAGGCAGAAATATTTTCACTATTGTGGGCCAACCCAGAGGGTGAGCAATGTGGGGAGAAGTTAAATTTGGATATCCTCTTCATTGAGATGATACTGAAATCCAAAGTATCCAGAGAGAGGTGGTCTAGATAGTAAAGTAGAGAACCTAGGACTGAACCTTTATCATTTGATGCGTTCAATTCATAAGAACAAATACTGATTGATTGTTGCTTTTTCCTGAGTCAGTGTCAAATACAGCAGAGACATCTAGGAAAATTAGAAGCCCGTAATGGTCTTTATATTTAACATTGACCAACTTAAATCAGTTAATTTTTTGGGTAGTTTTGGAAACAAAAGTTGGGCTGAAGTGGATCCAATAGGTTGTGTGAAGGAGTGTAGGCAATTTTCTCAAGAAGCTTGGAAGAACAAGAAAGTTAAAGATGGGACAGTAATTTGAATTTGGGTCAGAATTTTTTTTTCAGATCATTTGAATAATCATGGAAAGCTACCAGTAGAAAAAGAGAGAAATTAGACAAGGATTGATCAGTTTGTGAGAGTATAGGATTAAGAGGATAGATAGTAGAGTATGAACATAAGAAGAATAGATACTCTACTTAAATGTGTAGAATTAATAAAGAGAAGGAACCAGAGGTTACAGGTAAGAAACTGAGCAGGAGTCAGGCTGAGAATAGGATGGATTCCCTTTCATGTCATATTATTAATCTTTTATTTGAAATAGGAGGCAAAATATTGGGCACTAATTGTAGTCAAAGGGTTTGGTGTGAAAGAGATTTAAATGTCTTAAATAGGCAGAGATGAGAGTTTGGGTGTTTGGCAGTGACCAGAACATTTTGATAGGAATGATAGATAGTGGTATATGTGAGGAAGATATTAATACGAGATTATACCATTGATGTTCTACTTTGCAAGAACATTTTTGATGATTTTTTTGTTACTTCAGAGCCACATAGCTAACAATGAATTGGAGGAAGACGTTGTTGCAGAGATGTTTAATATTGCTGGAGATTTATAAATTAATATCTCTGTATAAGGAAGCTTGTTAGCGTTCAATAACAAAGTAAAGTGTAGGAGCTTGCAGGTGATAAGGTTGTGATCTGAGGGAGAGAAAGCAGTGTTAGAAAAATCAGAAACTGAGCACAGTCTAGAGAATACAATATCATGGCACAGCCACCCTGTTGAGTAAAAAGTCAGTACACTAGGAGAGGCTGAGAGAGGATGTTATGCTGGCCATACACGGTGCGATGCACCGTGTAGTGCGACTGCTGATCCGTCAGCAGACGGATAGTGCTGTCACTGCCGGCATTCGTATGGTCCCCGCAGACCGCACGATATGCCGGCTCCCCCCTCCACCATTTGAATGGGATCATACATCGCATCCCAGGTCAGATGGCTTTGGAGGAAGATCTTGGGATGCGATTTACGACCCCGCGGGAGCGCGCAGCATGATCTCAGGTACGATATCATGCCCATACAAGGCACGATATAGCACCTATATCGTGCCGATCCGTCGGATTGGCACGTATATCGTGCCGAATATGGCCACCTTTAGAGAGAGTAGTTTGGAAGCACAAGGAAAATGGGGATTATTAATAGGTATTTTGAAATAGCCCATAAGATGTGAATGATGGCACATTTTGGTAGATAATACCTTGAAAGGATATTTAGAAATAATAATTTTTTAATATCCATCCATAACTTTTTAGTCATTATCTATTGGATGGGACACAGTCACTTAATAAAATATTTGATTAAGTAGCATAATGTGGCTTCATAATCCTATTCCTCTACATACACACTATATATATATATATATATATATATATATATATATATATATATATATATATATATAGTATGTAATATATGCTTGCTTCCAGACTGTGTGATATAACATACAAACATTTGTGAAGGTTATAATACCTCCAAACAGTCAAAGAGACAAAAGTATTTGAGATAATATAATTATTTTATGTAAACATTGTTTGCAAATATTTTCAAATATGTGTATTTTCTATTAATTGTAATTTAATTCCATATATTTAAGATATATTTTACAATGAGTTTGTTTCCTGTGCACCACACATGACTTCTATTTTTCTTGCATTCCGAAGTTTATATTCTTTGAAAGAAAACATTCTTTGGCTTAATTATATGACATGTAATGAAGATACAGCAACAATGGTTGTATTGTTTGTACAGGTGCTTAGGAGTCTTCCAGGGTTATTCACTAAGTACAGCTACGCACAACTGTTGCTTTTGTTGCTAACAATTTTTTTATTATTATCATTAGATACAGTTCTCTTCTCACTGCCAAGAGTAACAAACAATGCATTGTGATTACATTTCTGTTGTTGCTATATTCCTCTGCGTAAATTAGAGATGATGTACCACACTCAAGTACTATAGTTGCAGCTGTACAATCATTCATCATAGACTCCCATACTAGATACATGGTATATATAGCTGCCCCACAATTTTCTCGAACAACTTTTACGGCTTCTTGGTAATCTAATAGTTAAGGATTGTTTATTATATAATGCATGGAACTATTTCATTATGATATTTTGTATTTATTTTATTGTGAAATAAATATAAAAAAAATACAATAACAAACTGAGGAAGAGAAAATATCAGTGTTCTAATTTTTATACAAATGTCATCTTTTCCAGGTATGGCCAACCAAGAATAACCACATTCATAGCAACCAGGATGAGAATTCCAAGGGTCAAGTGACTAAAACTGTTGATGTAGGTACTATTCTGGGATGTACACCAGATGGTAAATAATAGACACCAGTGGAAAGAACTATTGGAGCATCAGGTGTACTCATAAATATATCTATCAAGATGGAAGATACACACTATTAAGGTTTATAGGAGGTTGTAAGAATGCCCATTATCAACCATTCCGAGCAAAGTGGGGTTCAGTAAGTAAAAGTATATAATCAAATGCACCTCAAAAAATGTTTAATATGAGAATAATCTAAAAGAAAGTGAAAAGGAATCTTCCAAGCCCCATAGTCTGTGAGTTAAATAATGCACCAGCAATGAGGGGAAAGCCACTATCAGAGCCGTAACTAGACTTTTTGGTGCCCTGTGCCAGAGAGAGCATTGGTGCCCCCCCATTTTTTAAATAAGGATATAAGATAGTGCACCTGAAAAAGGGCCATGGTCTCATGGGGAAGGGCCAGGGAAGAGATTGGGGAGGCCAGAAGATGCTGGGGATAAAATAAGAAGAAGCTACAAGTGAGAATGATAATAAATAAGGAAAATTGACAGGCTCAAACAGCACCCCCTGCCCTGCGGTGCCCTGTGCCATGGCACTGCTTACACTACCCTAGTTACGCCCCTGGCCACTCTTGTATATATTTAAAATCATTTCTCTTTAATAACTAGCTGTGAGTACCTTGCAGGAGTAGGATAATGTTTTAAGCAACTGTTATATGGTGTGAGGAGGGCATATTTCCAGCCAGCAAAATAGGACTGTCTGGACCATAAGGAAATTGAAGGGGCTATGGAGGTATTGTTAGTGTAATTAGAAGGCCCTGTCTCCCCACTGTCAAAAGTATAACAAAAAGAGAATCAAGGCTGTTTAACTAGAGGGAGAGATGTCAGCAATAGTTGAGCAAACATAGCCTGTAGCAGTTCTTACTTAGTGAATATCTGGGCCACTGTAAGAGATTTTATCCTAGAGACATTAACCAGTGATCACAGGCTGACAATCTAACACTGTGCCCAGGAGGAAAAGGGGGAGGAAGTCAACTCATGCTTAAAGAATGTGTTTGCCCATAAAAGCAGAAAAAAATTATTTTGTCTTCACCAGCTTTTGCCCGTTGCTTCGCCCACAATGAAATAGTTTCTGACAAAATATTTTTTTATTTCAGGTGTTCTAGTTGTATTGCTTTGCACAAGAACCCTGTCGCGGGAGTGGCCCACCTGATCAGCAGTGCCATACAAGCTGGTGGCAGCAATTACTTCACCCACCACTTTCACTGTGTGCCCTGTGTGCAGACTGCTATATACCCTATCCTATTCAGGTGAACGCAGGCACAAAGCACATGTCCCCCCACCCTGTAACGGCTGTGTACATGCTGCCACACCTATATCTTGCATTAATGATCTTAAATATATTTTGTTTTTGTTATTCAGCTTTAACTTGACAGATCGAGATGAAACAAAGTGCAGTTTATTTCTAGTTTCCACTACAAGTTATGCTGTTTTCATGAAAATAGATTTGGTAGTTTTTGCGCCAACTTGGAACAAACAAACAGACTCAACATTCTTAGAATATTAATATAGATGAATATTCTGCCACAATGTGCAGGATGAAATGGAAAGGGGATTGTCCAACATCTCTTCAAATCTGTCAACAGAGGAATTTTTATAATTAGACAATCCATAGCATCAGTGCCTGATAGTGCGGAGAACACTGGTATAATTGTAAATACAGCTTTTAGGGAAATTGATCCCACTTTTCTGGGTTCTTTGTTGAAGTTTTATCAGAAAAAATTAAGAGGCATTTCCCATTCCAAATTAATTTATGAAATTTGCTATTTAGCATTTTCTCATCTGTACCAGATTGAGAAGTTTAGAAAAATAACTACATTTGCAGTAAGTTTGCTTGGCTCAGATGTGGTAAGTGAAGGATATAAATTTACACTAAAATGGTTTTAATTAGGTTACATGTATTAAGGGATTTTTATCTGTGTACATACCTGTCACAACTCAGACATGGAAAGTGGCTGCTAGTCCATATTTTGGGATTGGCGAGACCTAGTACTGCTGGTGGTATTCACCAGGGACCCCTGCAATGGGGTTTGGATTTAGCTGCATTGACACGCAGGTCACCGCCCTCAGACTTGGTTCCTTAATACAGGTGCTAGTGTACTCTGGATCTAGAATGGAGTACAATGAAGACATACAGTGTAGATGGTACCAGGGAGAAGGTGAATGCAGGTCACGGAGGATAGCCAAGCAAAGTACTAGGGAGGAGATGAAAGCAGGTCACAAACAAAGCAAAGGTCAGGAATAAGCAGTAGTAAACACTGGGCATGCTGGAGTAAGGTTTTGGAGCCTATTCTCTGGCACAGTAGTGCACCAGGAGTCTCCCTTATATAGGAGGAGGCTGAATTTGGCTCCTCCTGTGACATCACTAGGGGGTGTACTTGGCCCTTTGAATCCTTCTGCAGGTTGACGTGCACACCCCTAGGTGGAGCCATGGCTGTCTGCACTTACAACCACATTGGCCCAGAGGGGAGAGGCAGGAAGTAAAAGTCTAGCTGCAAGCGCCGTGGACTCCTTGCTTGCTGCCAATCAGGACCCCTGTGCTGCCGGACCCAGTAAGCAACGCCGGGTGTCTGGCACACTGTGACAATACCATTATTATTATTTCACAATTTCCTTACCTGTGTTACATATAGGACACTTTATTGCATAATAATTTTTTCACCATATATGTCTACATGCATAATTGTGGTGCATTGGGAAAATATTTGCAAATGCTGGAGGTCCAAGCCAGGAAAAGAGAGATTCTTTTGACTGAATTGCTCTGTGACAATTTTGGTGAAAACAATTGAACCATACACATGATAATTGATGTAATTTATCTATTTTAATTGAATTGACTGGTATTCTCACAGATAAGCAGAGAAAGCAATCTTGTATTTATAATTCAACTAGCTGTGTCATATATAGGACACGTACTATCGGGATCAGAAATACTAGTGGGATACCACTGTAATCTTGTATATAAAATTCATTGGTTTGTTTGACTGTCTTTCATCTTATGCATTCAGACACCCCTGTACCAATTGGGATGAAACCAATGTGACATGGTTCAGTTTAGATCCTGGCCAGGTTTTAGGGGGATTGAGGTCCCGGTCGGACCTCCTGTTGGTGTACACTGGGCAGAACTTTGACCTGGGGAGCCTGCTCTGAGCCCTCCACTGAATGGATTTGGATGAAAACTTCACAGAGTGGTAACATTGGATTCCAAAGGACATACTAGGGGGTTAAGGTCCCAGTTGGACCTCCCATTGGTGTACGCTGGGTAGAACTTTGACCCAGGGATGCTGGAGCATAACCAGATCAGAGTGTTCCTATCAAGAATTATCATCTCATCAAAAGATTTTTAAGTAAGGTCTCAGGATAGCCTCTCTGATGTCTATCATAGTTGTAGCTAGAGATAGAAATTATTCAATCTTCAGCAGTTCCTGCATACCGTAGTCGCAGGAATTGCCCTTTTGGTATATTTAACTTTCAGGGAAGATGGTGTGCAATTGTGTAGTGCAAATACGAGTTTGTATTCCCTACCTGACAGAAATTTGAGGAAAGAATTAAATTATCATAAGCTTCTAAGGTCACATCCATAAAGCTGCCTCCACACACATGGTGGTCCTCAAACTTCCCTAGGTATAGGTTGGAGTAGGGTCCCTTTGTCCATTCACATAACAGCACCTCATTGGAGACTGTTGCTATTAGTAAGAAGGTTAAGGTCATGAGGAATATTTGTGTATAATGCTGTAATGTCCATCATAAGGAAGTAATGAATCTTTCCACTGTATCTGTTAAATTTGGTGAGGGAAATTGGTTGTGTCCCAGAGATGGGACCTAGGAGAGACAACAGGAGCTTACAGAAAAGAGTTAACATAGAAAGACAGAAGAGTGAGTTAATGACATACTGTAGATAATGGAACTCCCAGCTAGTGAAATGAGTTACTTGTGAACCTAGGGTTGGTGGTAGTAAATGACAGAGCTGTAACTGGGCACATAAGCACCCAGTGTTGGCCTTGCCCACTGAGCGCCACACGTTGCACAAAGGGGGGTTACTGGCAGCACCATTAAGTGCAGCGCTGACCAGGCATCCTACGGATGCCCAATTAACTGCAGGGGTGCAGGGTGTGCAGAGTTCTTATCTGGAGCATCCACGGGTGCTGCAGCAGCAATCCTAGCTGCAGGGTATCATTCTAATTACCCTGTTAGCCAGGAGCAATGGCCATTGGGCGGTGATGGTGCCACCAACAGAGCCTCTGCAATCTGTGTGATGGTACTGGTTATCCATAGCTAGTTGTAGCCCTGGTAAATGAGGGTAGTTAGAAAAGGTAAATATGAATTCTCACTCATTCTTGGATATGACCCCTGCCGGGACATTATCCAGAAGAAGTTTGAATTTAACTAGAAAGCAGGGGGTAGAATTGGTCTCCACTGGTATGTATCATGTCACAGAAATCACATTGACTTGTGTCTGGTACCCTAAGGTTGTCTTCTTTAATAGGAGAGTGAATGAAGCTGGGATGATTAATTAGAGTCCTTCTCACGCAAACTAACTACTAGAGGATGGATCTGATACTGGAAGTGGACAGACAGCTGTAGGCTGATAGCACAGAGTCACTGTTGATACTGAGCAGGCAGGAACAGATATATCACCAAGTATACTGAAGATAGTGCACTGTCAGGAGGAGATAACATCGAGTTGCTGATAATTCTGCACAGCCAAGGGCAGGTCACACAGAGATGCTGAATACAGCACAGCCAGGAGCAGGTAATGCTGAGATGCTGAAAACTGCACAGCCAGGAGTAGGTAACATGAAGATGCTGAAAAATGTACACCAGGAGCAAGTAACATGGAGATGTTAAATACTGCATAGCTAGGAAGCACTGAACCCTGTACAATACCAGGTTTAAGTACGCCGCAGTAAGTGCTGATTGGCTAGACGGGCATGAGACTGGGAAGATCCAGAGACTGGTTGGTTGAAAGTAGTCAGATGATAGTTGTCAAGATGGCAGCGCCCATGCACAGCAACAGAAAGATCCATGAGGAGACAATGCTGTCGCTGAGAGCAATGCAAATCAGGGATGCTGCAGACAGGATGGGGAGGCATGAATGAAACCCTGGAGGCCCCGCTGGATTGGGTAACTAAGTCCCCAAAATGTGACCGTATGTAAAAAATGGTACACTGAAGTTGACTTCATTCTTCAGCTCAGGGCGGATTAAAAGAGGAGGAGGCCTGTGTGAGGCCTCCTCTCTCATTTGGATAAGTTGGAGGTTTTATAGGCTCTTTTCTGAGATTGGGAGCAAATTCTTTTCAATCCTAAATCCAACAGTGCTATCTTATAAAGCATTTCTACATTAGTGCTCTTTGCAAAAAAAAACAAAAAAAGGAAGGATCTCCACTGCAACTAAATAGTAGAAAATATCACCAATTTGTTTAGTAAAAGGACAATTTGTCACAAATATTGCAAAGCTGGTGGTGCCAGTTTTTAGGCAAAAGGAACAGGGAAAAGACTCTTCTGGTAGGGGCACTCTTCCTCAAATAAGTTGTTAATAATTAAAACAACTTTTATTAAGGTTTAGCAATAAATGACATACATCAGTACAAAACATATAAACTGTGAAATAGTATTCATGTGCTGAAACATGTGATGATAAGGAGTGAGAATAATGTGCAGAACCATAAAAAGAATCCTGGCATGCAATTTACAAGCAGCGAAACTATCTAAAAATATAATAAACAAAGATAACACACAAAATGCTGAAAAACATTTTAATATGCACCAGAACATATATAAAGGTGATAATCCTCAGTATTAATGTTGTATTCCACCTGATATGACTTTTTATATCCAGCACATACATTAATATTAAGCAAAAAAAGATAGTTGGATAGTATAAGGTTGTTTTGCATATTCTGCTGCTCACTGTGTGTCATAGGATTGTGAACAGTGAGTAAGAGATAGGTATTAACTACTATAATGTGAAAGAAGAGAGAAAACTGTTGTTGGTCTGTTTTTTTTGGTTCTGCTGGTTGTTTGCCACTAAGGCATTAAGCTGCATACACATGTAAAGATTTTCTGTCCAACCATCCAACTAGTTGATTGGTTGGAATGAAAATCTGGTAACATATGGGATTAAATGATCATCAGCAATTTGCTCCTAAATGCCAGAAAACAGATGAAAATAGTTTTTGTCCATTTTCTGGCATTTGGGAGCAAATTGCTGATTATCATTTACTCCCATACCTTACCAGATTTTCATTCCAACCAATCAACTAGTTGGATGGTTGGACAGAAAATCTTTACGTGTGTATGTAGCATTAAACAACCAATGAGAGACTTACTGGGACTACTTAAGCTACAACTAGAAGGATGTAGATCAGGTGAGGTTTATTATGTTGTTACAGTATCACATAATAGAAACACTGTACTATTGTGTGTGTATCTTAAATTGGCCCTTTCTTTTGTACAAATTAATTAAGGGATTTAATCAAATTTCTTGGACAAAGCAACAAGTATCATTCTAGCAATTATGTTATTCCACATAAATTGTTGTTACATAGAAACAGTAGAACGTGCTTACAAATAAAGAGAATACAAAAATGTTTGGCGAGTAACTCCAAGCACTACCTTATGAAATATGTAACAATTATATTTCCTTAGATTATATAAATCAATAGTGTTTAACTATATATTTTAAAGGAGAATTTATTGCGATAAAAATAGATAACTTGATAATAATAAAAGTTCTGTAGTCCTGGACACTTGAGTGGCAGATCTTGGCAGAAGTATTTACCAGGCTTGGACTGGGTTTTCTCTGTTGTCTGGGAGCACTCTAAAGATGACAGGACCAGAGACAGACCAAACACCGGAATGGATGGTAGCTGCGGAAAAATCAGTAATGGAACCAGGGAAATAGGAACAGCTGATATTACCTGAGCAGACAGGTGTATGCTTTGCACAGGTGTAGAGCAGATTCAGCAAACATGAGCAGGCTGGAATTACCTGTGCAACTTGAGATTACACACAAGTAGAATGGCAATGAAAGTTTGTTCAGCAAATACAATCAGAACTGTACCAGCAAGATAACAAACAAATGTAACTGGAGCACAGCTGATTTTCACTCAGTAGGGACTGAGCTAGACATTGTACTGGCAATGAGTGATAGCAAGAGATTGGCATATATAACATGAGGTTAGCCAGGATTGGAAGAGCAGCATCAGATGTTCCTGGCTGACTCAGGCTGGCTAGCGATTGGCCGGATTGATCAGGTGATTGGGACAGCAGTACTTTGGGGCTGGCTGGATGTGAGCTGTGGCCTAGCAGGCCATAAACAATGAAGCCTGCATCTCAACACTGCTCCTAACACAATGGGTCAGACAGGTGTCTGTAGAAATTTTCCTTTATTTTGCCCCACAGGCATAATTGACTCCTGGATATACCTTGGCATTGAATGCTCTAGTAAAGTCCTTTTGGCAACTTCTAAGTATGTTATGTTGTAGTATTAATCAAGTTGCAATGGAATTAGAAACTGTGTCTCATGAGATGAGGCTCCACAGGCTACTATGGAATGGCAGACTGTCAGTCACCCAAGTCATTGCTAGACATCCACTCCAGACCTGGTTAGTCCACAATGCGACTAGACAGTCTCATTCTGCACCAACCATCAAAAGCAACCCCCTTCACTCAGAAGCAGCTAAAAAATTAGAAATTCCCGGGGACATCTAGACCAATCAGGCCATCGGCTAGCTACAAAAAAAATCCCAGTAACCATATAGCCAATCCACCCCTGCACACTACTCTCTCCAGAATAATATATTTTTCTTTCTTTCTGCCATCATTACTTACTCCAGTACTTCTTTCCTCCGTAGTTCCATTGGTTGTACACATGAACTTTACTATTCCCTAAACAGTCTACACAAGCAGAAACAGACTCCACAACTATAAACAATTTTCTCATAACTCACCCTGCTCCTTATTATGGTTGCTAGCAATATCTCACCTAGACAAGGACCCAGTACAATCACAAATATCTCCTCGACATCCTTTTTCCACCCCAATTTTTCCCATCCACATGTACAGTAAAGCATCCTGATACCATTTATGTGTGTGGTTGCTTTTCATCCAAGGGAGTGGGCTCATTCACAATTTTGCCTAAGAACACAGCCATGAATAAAGAATGGTACCAAAACATCCTCCAAGAGCAACTTCTCCCAACCATCCAAGAACAGTTTGGTGATGAACAATGCCTTTTCCAGCATGATGCAGCACCTTGCCATAAGGCATAAGTGGTAACTAAGTGGCTTGGTGAACAAATCATCGAAATTTTGGGTCCATGGCCAGGGAACTCCCCAGACCTTAATCCCATTGAGAACTTGTCAATCCTAAACAGGTGGTTGGACAAACAAAAACCCACAAATTCTGACAAACTCCAAGCATTGGTTAGGCAAGAATGGCAATCAACAGTCAGTATGTGGCCCAGAAGTTGATTGACAGCATGTCAGGGTGAATGGCAGATGTCTTGAAAAGGAAAGGGTAAACACTGCAAATATTGACTCTTTGCAGAAACTTAATGTAATTGTCAATAAAAGCCGTTGACACTTATGAAATGCTTGTAATTTTACTTCAGTATACCATAGTAACACCTGACAAAAAGGTCTAAAAACACTGAAGCCACAAACTTTGTGAAAACCAATACTTGTGTCATTCTCAAAACTTTTTGCCATGGCTGTATTCCACAACCCTTTCCTCCTGCCCTATTTACAATTAGTTATTTTCTTCCCTCCATCAGTAACAGTCGGTGAAGTGTCTGAACTCATGTCATTATAAAATCACAAAGTTTAAGGGTCACAGTCAATCAGCAGCCGCTTACTCTAGAGCAGCCTCTAAATGGCTGGCGGCCTGGCAAATGATGGAAACCACCCGGTCTCTGTCATTTACCGAGGTAGAGATGTATGTGTCAACACATCTCTACATGTCCGAAATGGGCCGGGGTAAACTTTTTTTATTTTACCAGTCCCAGGGAGTCTACTGAACAAGTGGACCGAGCTACACCAGGAGATTGGTGAGTATTGGAACATTTTTTCAGGTAAACCGTGAGAATTCTACTGGAGAAGTGGGCCGATCACCTGGCAGAAGGTATGTACAGTATGTGTGTGTTTTGTATGTAATAAAACTGTATTTTTTACGGTGTGTGTGTGTACTGTCATTATTCTACTATTTTATTTGCAGTGGGGGAAAGGGTGACCACACCTGCCGGCACCTGTAGTCCCACTGTAAAAAAAAACAATAGTATACATATTTATCACACTATTACCCTTGCACCCACCAGCCAGGAGTGCAGGGAAGAGCCTGGATTATAGCCTAATCCTGGGGTGCTCAGGAGAGGGGGAGACCCCTTTATTGGGGGGTCCCCATCTCCACTGATTTCCCTGGCTTGGGCTGGCTAGCTTTAGGTGTTAATGCTTTGGCCGGGGTGACTCGGTGAAAGGGTACCCTGGCTGGTTTTAAATATAGGGGGAACCTCACGCCATTTTTCCCCCTATTTTTAAAACCAGGAATGGCTCTCAGAACCCAGTGCTGGTTCCTAAAATAGGGGGGAACCCTACATGTTTTCCCCCCGTATTTTTAGAACCAGGACTGACTCAGGAGCCTGGGACTTGTTATGCTTTGGGGGGGGGTGGACCCCACATCTTTTTTTATTTTTAATTTATCCCCTTTTTTTTAGTTATCTCACTGATATGTGTATGCTGCTTGTTCGGGAGTGTTCAGGCTAGAGAAATGCAGGGATTAAACATGGGTAGGAACGATCAGATACACCATTGGAAAACACAATCCTGACAAACACAGGAGCTTAGAAAATTCCCAAATTTCTTTTAGCAAAAAACCACCGTGTCTTTCTGATCCTACCCATGTTCTATATCTGATCAACATGGGCAAAACATTGATCTTAGTAAATTTACCCCAAAATCTGTATTATACCAGAGTGCAACAGAAGAGTGGGAACAGGAGGCAGTGAGTAAAGTTTAGAGAGGGACAGAGAAACTACTGAATGCCAGGCAGATTGAGGGGACCAAAGTATAGAAGCTGTAGTAGCAGTATGGAGAAAAGCTGATTCAATATCAACGCAAACTAGTATTGCTGGGGTGACTGCTACTGAATGCATGTTTTGTGAAATTAGGTACAGTACATCCAGTAAGTATGGTAACCCTCCCCCCTTGTCACCCTAACCCTCAGTTGCTGTATTCTAACCCTAACCCCCCCATCCTAACCCTCCCTGTTAGTGCCTAAACCTAACCCTCCCCTCTTGGTGCCTGAACCTAACCCTCCCCCCTTAGTACCAAACCCTAACCTCGCCCACGTAGCCTAACTCTAACCCCCCCATGCTGCCTAAATCTAACCCTCCCCCCCTTCCCTAAAACCTAACCTGCCAGCTATACTTACGATCGGGTTAACGGCTGTCGAGATTCCGGTGTCAGCATCTCCACTACTGTCAGGAATCCGGTGCCGGGATTTTGAGAGTCGGTATCCCGGCTGTAGGCATAGTAACTACATTCCCTTGGAACACATGTCTATATTCCACCATAAAGGGTAATCCATTTATGCTTTATTTTTATACCATTCAATGTGTTTGATATATTACATTTCATATAATTCATAATGTGGCTGCCCTGGACCCGCTCATGAGGACAGATGCAACTGAATCTAACTAATAGGATGCGATCAATAACCCGGCACATGGAATGCAAGCGTTTAGAATACCAGGACCAAAATCTTGACACCTGTTAGAATTCCGGTGCCGGCATCCCAACTGCCGGTATCCCGAAGGTAAGTAGCGAAGATAGGGGGAGGGTTAGTGTTAAAGGTTAGGGTTAGGCACTAGGGGGAGGGTTAGGCATAGGGTGCGGAAAGGGGAGGTTAGGTTTAGGCACTAGTGGAGAGTTAGGGTTAAGGAGAGGGGGTGGGTTAGGATACTTACTGACAGGTGTCTGTATCCTAACACTGGGCCTGATTCAGCTTTGATCTCAATTGCTAATACGCACACAATCAGCCAATTGCTGTGTACTGCGCATGCATTGCAGTGCACGAACCAGCCACTGTGATCGGGGTTGCAATCACAGTGACTATGCAGACCCATTGCAGAGTGATTGACAGGAAGTGCCATTTGTGGGAGGTGACAGGGGGGGTGGTAGGCCAAACGCAGGCGTGCCAGTGCATTTGAATGCCGTTGCATGGACATGCAGAAATTATCCACTGCAATGCTCTACGCAGCCTGAGGCCTCATAGCATGTACTAAAGTTAGCAATTTCTGAGTAAGGTCTACGATGGTACTCAATTGTACTGATGTTTTCACAGCCTTGCTAAATATTATGGATGTGTGTAAAGGAAAATAGGCATCCTTATGTAGTGCTGCAGCGACATAGCGATCTCAATGAATTAGCATACTCTCCCAGTTTGCATGCGTGATCGCAGCTGCGATCGCAATAGCGAACCTTGCTGAATCAGGCCTACTGTTGGGATGTCGGCATTGGGATTTTGACCACCGGGATCCCAAACGCCTACATCCCATACCCAGCCCTCTCTAACACCTTCTCATGCTACTACTTGGTAAGTGCATTAACACCTACCATAGGCTGACCAAGGCATATTCCCATATGTGCACTCACTTTTCTGCTGATATTTGGAGGTAATGCACTATTGCAACTTCTTCTGTGCTTTTTTTTATCTTTTTCTAATGGGGGACAGACCACACACTGAAGAATAAGGAGAAGCATATCTGAGCACAACAAGAAGTTGTCCCGAATACCAAAGCAGTATATACAAAGCTCAAATACACTTAATTTGTAAGTAGCATATCCGATGGGCTGTTATGGGATGCCTGTGCGCAGGATCCCGGCAGTAAAAATCCCAATGCCGACATCCCGACAGGATTAGGATACTGACACCTTTCTGTGGGCATCCAAAACCTCCCACTCGCCCTACCCCTAACCCTCCCTCCACGGTGTCTGAACCTAACCTCCCCACACCCTAAACCTAACTGTCTCCCCCTAGTGCTTAACCCTCCCTCTATGCCTAACCCTCCCCCCCCAACCCTGCTAATTACCTTCGGGATGCCGGTGCTGGGATTCTGACAGGTGCTGGGATTCTAAGTGCCGGCATCCCCTGTGCTGGCATACTGAACGTATCCCGATTCCAACATCCTTTCAACTTGTGTACATTTATACCAGGACAACAAAACATTATAGTGCTTTATTTGACTATCTTCAAGGATAACTACAGATATGCCCAGCTCTATCCTTGACACTGGTATGGCAAATTGCGCCACGCATAGCGTGAGACACGCGCCCATGAGCAGGTACACGCACTGCATATGCACCTCCATAGGAATGCATGGTGCAATCGCAGTGAGCACCATAGCGTACCTTATGCAGGTGCGGGGAATATGTGCAATGTGTGAGCACGTTTGTGGCGTGATCAGCCACAATGTAACTGGGTGCATCTGTACACTGGACTGAAATCCATGCACAGAGAACATTAAAACACTGTGTATCACATTGTATCCGCTCCCTGTTTGATACAGTATTTGGACACTGGCATGATTGTTTATGAATGCCTAATTTAATGAGCAATAAATACTGTTTGCTAAGAGGTAGTGATACTTCTGTGTATATTTTGGTAGACTGGAGATCTGTACCTTGTATTTTTAGTGCATATTCAACACCGAGAATAGTAGAAATCCTATCCTTACTATCCTACTGGTTTTGCCTATATGTGCCATTTGCATGTTTGAACTTTGTTCTGTTGTCTATCATAGTGGGTAGCACTATTTATTTATGTTGTTCTGGCTGCTTTTAATCAGGTGTGCCAACACATCACCACCATTATATTTTGTATTAAACCAAACTGAAGTGGCTATCTAGTGCTTTTGATCACCATCATTATCAATGTATATTTGTACCAGCCCTTGGGCACCTGCAAGTGATATAGCTATTGATCTATCCATGTAAGTTTGCGGTCATGTGAAAATGCCCTTTCTGTGCTTGGTATGCGTGCCCCTTCTCTCCCCTGTTTTTCCTCTCCAAATATAAAGATGTGCATGGATGTAGGTGTACAGTGCAGGTGTGTGGTACAAATTTGCATAGTCTATACCAGTGGTTCTCAAACTCGGTCGTCAGGACCCCACACAGTTCACGTTTTCCAGGTCACCCAGCAGGTCCACAGGTGTAATCATTACTCAATGACACATTTTAAAAGGTCCACAGGTGGAGCTAATTATTTCACTTGATTCAGTGTGGAGACATGGAAAACATGCACTGTTTGGGGTCCTGAGGACCGAGTTTGAGAACCTGTGGTCTATACAATGCCTATTGATTAATGTCCAACTAAGCATAAGCCCCTCTGTCCATGAAACAAATCCAAGGATTTTTAGTTAGTGAATGAAATTTTAGGAGTAGGGTTGGGAAGAGAATTTGATGCTTTAGCTGGAGTAAGAAAAAAAATAGATAAAATTCACTAGATTTTTTGGCATGATCTCCTAGCAACAAATCCATGCCATGTTGCCTTGGGTGTTATAGTTTGCTTGATACATTACTTGTATTAATAATAATAATAATAATAATAATAATTATTATTATTTCTGCTATCGATGTAGGATGCCCAGGTCCATAGTCTTCATATTCTGTTCATAGTTATCAATGCTGTCTTTATTATGTAATGGACAGGGCCGTTAAGTGCCGGCCTGGGGGAGGGGGGGAGGCCTAAACACGGGAGGTGTGGTCACGCTCCCTTAGGGAAAAAAAACCCTAGTTGCAGCACCACAAAGTGGTGGTACGTGCTGGGGAGGGGGGCGCTTCTGAGCCCCTCAGTTCGGCTCAAATCTAGGGGGAGAATAATCAATGTGATCGCTGGTAATAGGAAAATAGCAAATTTAGTTCTATCAACTGGACCTGTCAATTGTGATTGCTTAAAAAATTAATGGAGACATAAGCATGAAACACTACTTCAAATTTTTCTTGGCTGTATACATTATGGACCCATTGACTTACATATGTTAAATTTCTTGAGTAGAGGTAACCCCCCTGGTAGATGTATTTGTATCTACAGTACAGAAGTGTATCTCTTTCCAGTTTAGTATAGGTGAAGCTTTTGAATTTTCGACAGTAAATACTGTGCAAAAGTAATTATTTTACTAGTTCACATGAAATAAGCTTTTATATGTAGATTCTTTATTTTTAAAATTTGGAGGATATTAGAAATATGGTTACATTCCTGTTTAAACATCAAACTTAGAACAATAAAAGCAATATATGAATTTTTAATATGGAAATTCAAGTGACAATAAATACTTTAAACATTTAAACTTATTTATTAACTCATATTACAGTAAATGTTATATCTTTTTCCAGATTGTTACATTACAAGCTTGAAGAAATTGGACTTTAACAAACTAATTAAAACACTGTCATATAAGGTGATAAATTACAGAAATAGGAATATACACAGCTGGCTTTCATTTACCAAACTATGATAATGTTACCAGGTCACTCAGATGCTTTGGCATAGGCTTTTTCTGCATCGTCAAGTGGATTTTATTTGGTTACTGATATTTTGTATGGTTATGTTATGCATTTGATGAATATCTTCTCTTTTAATAGGAATCCAGATGTAAATGAAATGATACATAAAAGTTTACTTTATGTGTTCACAGATGTAATGAATTGGATGTATAAATATTATATGAAAAAACAATGGCATTGCGTGTTTAAATAACACACACATATTAAAGTTTGCCAGCCAGCATCTGGAGGGGACCTAAACCTCACGGCTAGACTTATCACACCGTTTCTTGATTTTTCTACTCAACGTAGTGCTTTAAGTCAGTTTCTCTCTTCATGGCGTGGTCCTTGCAGTGTCCGTTAGTTGTTGACTTAATAAATGCCTACTGTACATCACTCTCTAAAACATTTACAATACTTATAGGTAAAGATGATAAGCTGCTTGACACATTTTTCTCTTTTTTAGTAGAAAGGCCTGGTAACCTACAGTATGGCCTAGATGAGAACTATGGTAACAGAGATTGTTTCAGTCAGTCTGTGGAAGGGTTCGATGACCATGTGACATGATCAATGTAATCGGCAATACAAGTCTCAACACACACACAAACATACACATGAATATACTTGGGTAGATATTATTCCTCAAATTGTATAGTTAATGGGTGTGAATATTAAGTCTATGGTAGGGTTAGGTGGTCACTGCTATGTGTATAGTAGGTTAGAGGAGGGTGGAGTTGTCCCAACAATGTAAAGCAAAGTAAGCAGTACCTATGTTTCTAACCAACTATCCCACTGACAAATGCCAAGATCTGGAGTGTCTTCCAGTTACTTTGCCTTATTAACAACCAAAGAGAGAAACCGCGCTATGTGGATAACACGATCAAAATGAATCAAGGTGCTAATATTAATGATGTTGATGGTATTAATATTATTTATAGTAATAATTCTTCTAAGTGCGGCTTGATAGAAACAAATATTTAATAAACACAATGTTGCATAACAATTAAAAACTCCCTCTCTCTCTCTGTGTATATATATATATGTATATATATATATATATATATATATATAGACATATAGTGTAGTGATAGGTGAATAAAACATGTATCAGAGAACCTGTCAAAAGATTTTCAAGTGTGCACACTGTAGCTGGGAAATCCCAAATCCTGTTATCATATAAAAAGTCCTTTTATGGAAATTGCTGTAATAGATGTATAGATAAAATAGGACTGAAATTGTCCGGCATATTATCCAGTCACTGTAAGATGTGTGTTACCCTTTATGTTGGATCTTCTTTAATTAGCAAGGTGTCCTCGCAAGTGTTCTGCTTGGTAGGAATTGTAGACCTCCAGGGCTTAACAGCACAAATGTCCAGGGCCGGATTAAGGCTTTTGGGGGCCCCGGGGCAACTAAGCTGTGGGGGCCCCATCAATAAAATTGCCATGGCCTCACGCTGCGCCTACTATGCCCCTTACCTTGTCTCTGGCCTCTCCACTTACCGGCAAAGTTGCAGCATTCTATATCATGTCCGCAACACTGCTGTGAACCGACTGCCGGCAGCATAGC
The DNA here is from genome assembly GCA_031769625.1 of Taudactylus pleione. Lineage (NCBI taxonomy): Eukaryota > Metazoa > Chordata > Amphibia > Anura > Myobatrachidae > Taudactylus > Taudactylus pleione. Next base: position 13,168,217 of record JAUIMM010000039.1, read on the forward strand.
AGGCATGATCTAGTACACTGCCAGGGGCAAATGCAGGATTTTGAGTGTGGCTTTAGAGACAGAGAGGAGGGAGGGAGAGACGAGGAGGGAGACAAAAAGAGATAGGTGGGAGAAAGGGAGAGAGTTATAGGCCCCCATTTCTTAATGATCACAATTGTAATGTGATCTGGGCATGACATTACCGCTCATGATCTCATTGCAAGATATGATCACAGTGCCCGGATGTATCATTCGGTACATACAGGGAGAGGGGCTCCGAGAGGAACCCGTTCCTGCGATCTGCCCAGAGAGCTACTTTGGCTGCTGGACAAGGGCAGTCAGGCTGACTGCACATGCAGGGCCGCCATAGCCGGGGAGGGTTCAGGTTTTACAGATATCCATGGTTGAGCAAAGGTGGTAAAAATAAAATTGACCGTGGTACTAATTAAGTCACCTGTGGTCAAACATGGATATCCTTAAAACCTGGCCTGTTCACGTGCCTTGAGCTTACACTATGGAGCTGAGAAATAAACTTTTAACCTCTCTGGAAAACCACCATAAGGTCTGGTAACCAGGCAGGTATCACTATGGAGCAGAGGAGCTCATTCAGACCCAGATGCTAAGCTGCGCTCTCACGCAGCTAAAAGGGGCCGGGTATGCAAATGCCACGATCGCACTGTCTGGTGTAAGGACGCCCTCTATGTCTTAGAGAGCGAACGCACGCCGGTATAAAAACGCCCACCTTTCTCTCTCAGCACATGTCATCTCCAGGATGTGTATGAAAAATCGGAACCATCGAGAGCCATCGGAGCTGCATGCAGTGCTTGAGGTAGACCTTACCCTGCTGCATCACTGCGATCACTGCAGACTGAAATACAAGCAAGTGACGTGTACAATGACGCATCTTTGCTAATTATGCACACCCATAAAACTCCGTTTTGACGGCCAGACACGCCTGCGTTTGCAGCACCACTCCCCCGTTAACAAGCACCTTCCCCTGTTACCACCCACAAATGGCGCTATCTGTCACTCAAATTAGTGTCCAGTCTGTGTACTACGAGAGCACGATTCCCGGCCGCAGTGACTGATTCGCGCATGCCCACTTTGATGCATGCGCAATTGTGCGATAATCACCCATGATGTGCGTTTGCGGCTTAGCGAATGGGTCTGAATCAGGCCCAGAGATCCAACACTGTTACAGTCATGATCTAATAGCAGGAGTTGTCCTTCTTACTGAATAATACAAGATCAGTAATGGATGACTTAGTAAGAGAACCTAATGAACATGAATTTATACAACTATTAGCGTAAGTAGAGGACTATTAATTAGCATAAGTAGAGGAATATTTAACAACTGCACTTCAATAGAGTTTAATGAAAAAATAGGGATTATGGGTGAGGCCTGACATAAAAATATATGTCTTAATTAGGAAAAAAATTTACATAGCATTGGCATAGAGCATTATTGCCATGAGGCAGCAGCCTGTGGCATCGACTGTTGTCGGCTTTATGGCAGCCTCATAATTTTCAAGCTGATGGGGTGCACGCTGTAACTGCTGGCATCTTATCTTAAGAGTGAGAGGGAGGGAGAGAGAGTAGGGGAGAGAAGTCATGAGGGAGACAGAAGAGGGAGAGAAAGAGAGGGGGAGGGAGAGAGGAGGATGGGAGGGAAGAGAGGAAATGAGTGAGCTAGACATAGGGAGAGAAAGAGGGGGAGGAGGTAGGGAGAGATGATTGGAGAGAAAGAGAAGGAGGAAGGAAGGGATAGAGAGCACACACATCACTAACCTGGCTTAGGCTTGCAGCATCAGGCCGGCAGGCTTCTGATGGGGGCGGGCAATTCATGACATTAGGCTCCGCCCCCTACCCATACACCCGCGAATCGCAGAAGGAGGCGGGGCTTACATTGTCAGCCACGGACGGTCCAGCAGTGACTGTGCTGCGGCTGCTGGCTGTCACCAATGTTTCTGCCTGCTGCCGGGAGCTGGCCAGAGAGTGTGTAGTGTGGCCCTGAATGAATGCGGCACTGTGTGGGCCCTCAATGTGTGGGGGCCCCTGGACGACCGCCCTGTCCGCCCCGCCTATAATCCAGCCCTGCAAATGTCGCTGGTCCGGAACATGAACAGTCACTTTGATAACTAGGAGCTGGAGTCCCCATAAAAATATTCCAAATAGGCTCTACGCGTTTCCGTGTGGCATCGCCCCACACCTTCCTCAGGAGCAAATGGATTCATATATATATATATATATATATATATATTTATATATATATATATATATATATCTGTTTCCAATAAGGAGGCACTCACAGGCTGGATAGACGTGAAAAAAATTCTAATGCTTTATTGCATTAGTGCATATACGTTTCGGGGTACATTCCCCGTCATCAGGACACAAATAACTAAAGAAAAAGACAAGTGATTTATACTCACAGACAAGGTGCAATTTCCTGCCGCGTGCTGTCCTGGTCCTGGTCTTTAGTTATTTGTGTCCTGATGACGGGGAATGTACCCCGAAACGTAGATGCACTAATGCAATAAAGCATTAGAATTTTTTTCACGTCTATCCAGCCTGTGAGTGCCTCCTTATTGGAAACAGATACATGCAAGGGACCTCAATCCTCAGGGTGAGCATCGCAGCAAGGTATTCATTGCTCACATTGCAGGAGTGCCGGTAACATGGATTTTATATATATATATATATATATATATATATATATATATGTTTTTAATTGTTATGCAACATTGTGTTTATTAAATATTTGTTTCTATCAAGCCGCACTTAGTATAATCATTACTATAAATAATATTAATACCATCAACATCGTTAATATTAGCACCTTGAATCATTTTGATTGTGGCTTAAAAATGTGAAATGAATCCGCACTGATCCTAATAAATATTTATTAAACTCTTCGCCCTTCCTTTATCTTATCTATTTTGGGTACTTATATTCATTATTCATCAGATCATAATCATATTTTGTCTTTCCATTATTAATTGGAAAGAATGCAGGAAGAGGTGCTACCCCTCTCACTATATATATGAATATAAGTACCCAAAATAGATAAGATAAAGGAAGGGCGAAGAGTTTAATAAACATTTATTAGGATCAGTGCGGATTCACTTCACATTTTTAAGCTATATTATTTTCACTGTGGCTGTCACAGATTCAAGGAATCCAGCACAATCCACAACCAATTATTGATCACAAAAAAATACCTGACTCAATAACAAAAGGGATATATAATGGCTTCATTTAGTTTAAGTAGGGACCTAGACAACCGAAGAGAATGGTGGAATGAGGATATGGGAGTGTTCTTTGGAGAAAACATAGAAGAAGTAACTTCACAACAGAATAATAAATGGATGACAGACTTAACTAATTTAAAGGATTTACTATACAAACAAATGAAAACTGTGTGGAGTAAATTAAACTTGGAAAATTATATAAAACAAAATCTGGTTCCCAGAGGTCTGAGACCCAAACTGTTCCCAGCCTTCCCAATAGAGGAGGATCTTAAAAAAGAATGGGAGATGACACTACTAAAATGTTCCATTGAACTTATGAGAATACTTACGAAACATGACACTAGGAAATTAGAGGAAATAACTAAGGAAATTAATAAATCCAGTGATAGATTAAAACAATACGAAAACTCAGAGGATTTTAGGAGAGCATACGAAAAATATAAGAAAGACATAGATGAATTTGAAAAAATTATTAAAGATAGGAAACAACAAAAATATAACAGAGATAAGAATGATTTCATCAGTAATAAGATCTTCAAATGGAATAAACAGCAGTCCACATATAAGAGAATTGATTCAATGTCTTATAGTACTTCAGAAATAGAATCCTCTGAAGGAGAAAATAATGAACCACATACCAGTCATCAATGGGACAGGCATTTTTTAGGGTTAGGTCACAATACAGAAGGATACAACAGAAAACAAGAAGGGGGTCCAAGAAACCTAAGAAAAAGAGACAGAAGGGAATGGGAGGACAAACTAAAAAAGAAATACAAAACACACAGGAAACAATGAATGTAGAGAGACTACAAATCGTGAACCTATCAGATAAGATATTAAATACATTCCATATAGAAGTATTGTCAAAAGGATTAACCTTTTCACCCTCAAGGGACATGAATAGGTTCGAAATGGAGAAAGATCTACATTTATTTACCAGAAAACTTTTATTAAAAAAATTCTTCTGTAACAAACAAAAAGAAGAGGAAACAAGCTTGAAGTCTGAAATATCCACTTTAAACAAACAGGAGTTGGAAGCTCTACAAATGTTAATTGAATTAGAGGAAGAATCCAATAACTCCCCTACAGTGGGAAATGAAACAACATTAAGATTCAAAAAGGTATCCAAATTCACACCTGTTCCCAGTATTTGTCCCCAAGTACAAGTATATCAAAATTTAGTATCAAGAGATCTAGATGCAATACTAAAGAAAAAATCAGGGAAAGTACACAATATGAGCATGGAGGAAAGAAAAGCTCTTAAAGAGATCGAAATTTGGGACGAAATTGTAATTAAGGGGGGCAATATTGTCCTTTGGCCAAGGGACGAATACATGAAGGAAATTCACAGTCAATTAAATGACAGTGAATGCTACAAACGATTATGTCTCAACCCTACTGGTAACTATCAAGATCAATTCCACAGAATAATTAAAAAAGCCCTGGAGGAAAATATCATCAGAAAAGAAGAATACGATTTCCAATGGGTGAAGAACCCCAAAATTCCTACCTTATATGTTCTCCCCAAGATACACAAGAATAGAGAGAAGCCACCGGGCAGACCTATAGTATCAGGTCTGGGAAGCCTAACAGAAAAGGCAAGCATGTATGTAGATGCACATTAAAGAAAATTTGTAACAGAGCTACCATCGTACATTAGGGACACCATGGATGTACTCAAAAAACTGGAAGATCTTTATATTACAGAAGACACTTGGATTTGCACATGTGACATCGAATCTCTATACACCAGCATTAACCATAATGTTGGGATACAAGCAGTCCACTATTTCCTGAAAATGGATAAAATAAACGACCATAACATAACAATTTTCTCTGTGAATTATTGGAATTAATTTTGACTAAAAATTTCTTTATTTTTAATGAACAGTTCTTCCTACAGACCCGAGGTACAGCGATGAGAACTACATGTGCGCCGATGTACGCGAATCTGTACCTCGGGTGGTGGGAAAGGGAACATGTCTTTGGAGAACAATTGGAAAGATTTACTAATCAAATCAATGCTTGGTATCTGTACATAGACGACCTCCTGATAATTTGGGAAGGACCAGAACACCTATTTAAAGAATTTATAGGGGAATTGAATAAAAACACCTTCAATTTAAAATTAACGATGGATATGAGTTACTTTTCTAGATATTACCATCAATATAAGTGAAAGTGGTAGAGTAACTACAGATATGTTCCAAAAGCAGATGGCTACAAATAGCATACTACACTTTAACAGCTCACATTAAAAAGCGACTAGAGAAAATATCCCTAAAGGCGAGATGTTGAGAATAAGAAGAAATTGCACAGACATCGAAACATTTGAACAAAGAGCTAGTAGGAAACTAAAACAGAGAATTTTAGAACATGTAGGAAATATTAAGAAAGCTGAAAAGGATCAAGAAGGAATGAAACAACTTACCAGTGTGGCCCAACACTTCTTGAAAAAACATGGAGGAAATCCTGGACATCTGAGGGCTTTTGGAATGGAGAAAGTACACCTGGGGATCAGGGGTGGAGATTTGAAGAAAGAATTGTTAAAGAGAGAAACAAAAATGATATATATGATGGATACTATTATACCAAAAGGAATGAATGAGAATAATAAATTTACAGTTTTTTTTAGATTAACCCAATTTATAGGATATAGTAACTCCTAAAACATTTCTCTGGATAATGCGACAAAAATAACAGTACTTATAATTACATATATTAGAAAATATAATGCTTCTAACCTAATAAGTAATGGATGCGTAATAGTCAATAACTTTATGATAAATGTTTTTCATATATTTATACAAGTCCATAAAAAACATGTAAATTCTCAGGTTATTACATGTGAAAGCAATACCCAAATTATAGACATGTACCGTTCTTTAAATAACATAAATCGTTTTTTTCTGTGTATCTAGTCTGTGACATTTGAAAGTATCTAAAAAATTATCTATAAGGGAATTTAATAAAATAATTAGGACCTTGTTTGCTGTTTTAAATTAGTTATGAGCAAATTTATTAAAATAAATAGAGTATTACTTATACAATATAAGAGCACTTTTGATGATTATTCACGAATATATTACATTTTTACACTTTTTAGTTTTTATTTAATCTAGCTTCACAAATTTTTTTTTAATATAAATTCACCTATATTATATTTTTCACACCCTATTATTCACTACTTTTCACTGATATATTTTTCATCAAGGTACAAGTACATCTATATACACAATTATAATACCTATCACTTAATTTATAATAAATATTACTTGTTACCACTTTTGGATTAAAATTTACACCAAAAAATAAACAATATTCATTAGGAATTATTGATTATAATATTTCACACATCACCTAATTTGTTTACACAATATATGTTTATATTTATTTGATTGTATATGATAAATAACTATATGATATATTAAAAGTACAAAAGGAGTATTCAACATTAATTAGATTATTAAATAAATCCAATATATATATATTAAGGGGAGACTATATTATATGCTATATCTGAATATGGTATAGAGTGTAGTAGAATAGCTCCTCTATTTATGACTCAAAATGGTGCAAAATATTAAATAAAGAACTATGTAATAAACAGCAATTCCAAGGTTCATAATGGGATGAATTATCTTCCCATAAAAATGTAGAAAAGGATAATAATATGACTATACTTTATAATTAAACAAGAATGTCACATACTTTCTTTATGGTTATTGAAGATAGGGCGGACACGCCCCCTAACAACAGTTGTCTAGGAACAGCTACTTAAACTGAAAGAGGATAAGCGCTCGGCTTGCCCTGAGGAAGCCGGATATCCGGCGAAATATGCATCGGCACCTGAGACCGCTGGGTCAGAAGGACACACATGTCCACACTGAAATGCTTTGATTAAAAGTTAAATAAAAGACCCCTTATATATTAAAACACAGCACTGATATGAACTCAAGGAGTTAGCTGCAATAAAGTTGTGGCAATCCATGCCGTTTTTTTTTACTCCAGAGATCACCAGTGATTTAGGATAATACGTGCTTGCTTAATACTGTATGAAATAAGCTGCTTAATAGCAATGGTATGAAATAAGCTGCTTAATAGCAATGATTTGCTGATATCTGCACCTCATTGATAGATTTATATCAATATAGATCTGTTGTGAACCTGTAATTACTCATTAACAGAGAATCGGGAACTAACCAGCACAATGAACGGCTTCACAGACAGACATTAGAAAGGCAGACTCAGCTTCATTCTAATTGTGTAACACTGAGCAGGAACAACTAAGGTGTAGTCAGGGGTGCTGAGAGGGGGGGGAGTGGGTACAGATTACCCGGGCCCGAGCTTCCTGAGGGGCCCGGCGCCGCTCCCCCCCCTCACAGCAGCCCAGCACACAGCCACAGCAGTCTCCTATGCCTGTGCAGGGGAGCGATCACACTGATCGCGCCCCCCCTGGCTTTGCGCCGGGCTGAGGGGGCTCGGAGCGCCACCCTCTCCAACGTGCAGCGCCGCTTTGTGGCGCTGCAAATCTTTTTTATTTTCTCGGCGAGGGAGCATGGCCACACCTCCCGTGATTAGGCTACACCCCCTATGACCGGGGCCCGCCACGGCCCTTGGCGGGCCTGGGTGTAGTGAAAGCATTCTGCGGTGCCTATCTAACACCAAGTACAACAGTGATATAACAGCTCCATATCAAACTGAGTCTGTGACTTGTCTGTATTAATCTATTAACAGAGAAGTCTCTAATCGAATTGCATAAAGAACAGCAGAACAGACATATGCAAGAGACACAGATATAGCCTCATTTTAACCACAATATGATCAATGCGGGATATATATATGAATGATTAACACTGTGGAGACAAATATTCTGTAATAAAATATCATTGCCTGGTAATATATTCAACTAATATACCAAACATCACAGCAACTATCGTGGTCTAGTTTAATAATAAAATGATATGCACAATTAATGAATTATAATTAATGAATCATAAGGGATCTATCAATTGTAAATAATGCAAAGCATATTTTCTAACAACACTGATTACACACCAGCTAATGCATTTTACACAGGGTTAATTGTGTGTAGTAGCCAACAACAGGGAATAGAATACAGAATAATACACTGTATCAATCAAGAGAGAACTGTGGTGACTGTTTGCAACAATTGTTGCCACTCACTCATGGTAGTCATTTCATGCTGCTCTACTAAACAGCAATAATTAATTTTTAGAACTAATAAAGGCACACACTCTGTGCCTTTATTTAATTTAGAATAATTATTCAGAACAAAGCAAATGACTCAGCGGTCTTATCAGGATTTTTTAAACACTTTTCCTACTTTATACCACTTCTTTAAATTTTATTAATGATATGTTACAAGTGTTTATATATTTTTTTAATGTACTAATAAAAGTAAATTTTTAACATAATGATGATTTTTGTGATACAAAAAGATTGGAGTCTAGCTCTTTTTCCCTAAGAGTGCACCCATTAGTCTCACACACTTTTCTTCTTTCTTTAATTATTTTGATTGTGTAATCCATATAGCACTGATTCTCTCTTTGGTTGTTCATTTATCTTGGGAGTTCCACAGCTCCTATTTTAACAGCTGCTGATTGGTCAGCGCCACTAATTTTCTCTTTTATTGTTGTACATTGCCTTATTACATTGTGAAGTCGGCAACAGTAATATAAAAGGCTGAGATCAGAAACAACAGCAAATAAACAATTCAACTGGATAAATCCTGGACCCTCCCTGGATCTCTGGGTAGTGTCTAGGACATCTTCTCTCTGTGTCAGGATCTCTCTTTCTTTTGTTCTGGACTACTATCTGACTCTCTCATCTTGGGTACTACCTATTTTCCATCTTCCTCTATTGTAGCTGATACAGGGCCACAGGCTCCTCTGGCTATGACAGACTATGCTATGGGATTGGCACTCTCCTCTAATAGTTTTACAGCCTTGCCCGATAGAATGGTAGCCTTCATCATCAAATTGACAATCTTGTCTGTTAGTGTAGAAGCTATGTCTACTACTATAGCAGCTTACTTAATGAGACTGGTGAATCTATGCACCCCTGAGAGGATATACAGTAGTTAATATCCCGACACATGGAATGCCGGCACCAGAATCCCGCACCTGTCAGAATCCCAGCGCCGGCATCCTGAAGGTAAGTGACGGGATTGGGGAGAGGATAGGTTTAGGCACTTGAGAAGGGAGGTTAGGTTTAGGCATCGGGATGGTTAGGAAGATTTGGGGAGGGGTTAGGATACCGACCGATGTTGGTATCCTAACTCTGTTGGGATGCCAGCATCAGGATTCTGACCGCCGGCATCCCATACCCAACCTCCACTGATGGGTGGTCTCACTCACACATTCACAATACTCACAGTCTGTGCTCTGTCTGTTTCTCCAGCAAGTCTAGTGACCCAGTGGTGTGCAGCATCTCTGTTATTCTGACCAGCTCCATGACTCCCAAACATACAGCAAGTTATTTTGCTGTGTGTTTGTGAATTGTGCAGACTTATCAGTCTTGCTCACACATGTTTATGGATGCAGATGACTCCTCTGTGTATGGCTTTGTCCCAAGCTATGGCTTTGCCTCCTCCCTTCCGCACCACTCTTCTCCCTATTTCTTCCTGTAGTTCTGAAACAGCTTAGATTTTTGGAGGTCTCCAATGTAGTTTTTGGCTTTTCACAGCTCTGTAATACTGGGAATTGTAGTTTCAAGCATCTGATACTATATTTCACTGACCCCTACTGACTGTAACTCCTCCCACCACATCAATCAACTCCAGGGAGCCAGTCTCCCTGGTGAGCACTGTTACAACTTGCTAACAGATATGGATTATGGTGATCGAGAATAAATAGTATAAATCCCTTGGCGCTTCTTAGGAAGAGGCAAAGGAGACAGGTAGAAGGTAAAAATATATATGAATACTTCCCTTATATCAAGTCGGTTTCTCTTGAGGGTAATGGGAGGCTTTTCAACATGTAAAAAAAAATATATAAACATATATAGTCTAATTCAGTTTAGGGAGCACACCATAATACAAAAAGTGCGTAAGAAGAAACATGCAATTTATTTAGCTTAATCTAATGTTTATATATATTTTTTTTACATGTCGAAAACCTACCCATTACCCTCAATAGATACTGACTTGATATAAGGAAGTATTCATATATAATGATAAAAAAAGGAAAGGATATCAGTTGGCGCTGTCAAAAAGCAGCTAGTTCAAGCGGAGGTGTCAACTCCTAATGATATAATGCAGGGAAAAGGTGGGTATGAACAGTGCTAGAGAACCTATCAGTACATGCAAATGATGACTAAGAATACATAGACAATAAATCAATATATATCATGATCTACTATGTGACTCTATATGGCTTGATTGAAAAGGGTAGTTTAATATAATATCCACAATCTAGGCAACATATATTACATTGTTGTCAAAAAAGACAATCAATAGAACCAATATAAATAATAAGAGGGTACAATGACGATAATCATAAAAATAAAAAAATAAATAAAAAATGAACAATAAAAATAAATAATAACAGTACATAAAAAATGAATTGAATAATGTCCAAATCAAAAAAAGAGGAAAAAAATGTCCATAAGATAAACAGTATAAACCAATCTTGAATAATAGCTGGGTAAAAAAATGTGTGTCTCATTCACATTATAGTTGAAAGTTTAAAAGAGTATAGCAACAGTCACTGGCCTACACAGGTGGATCCGGAATAATATCCAGCTGATATATTTACCAGACTTAGTTAGATGTCCACAGCCTAAAGATGGTGCAGAAATTCTTGCACTGGCATACTGACGTATTGTAAATAGCTGGAGCTGGAAAGTGATGAATAACGCTGGTCCGGAGAATGTAATCCACATAGGAATCCAAGTGCTGTACAATATATAGGGGTTCCAAACGCGTTTCGCTGTGGTAGATCCCACAGCTTCCTCAGTAGTATCATAATACAAAAAATGCGTAAGAAGAAACATGCAATTCATTTAGCTTAATCTAATGTTTATATATATATTTTTTACATGTCGAAAACCCTCCCATTACCCTCAATAGATACTGACTTTATATAAGGGAAGTATTCATATATATTTTTACCTTCTACTTGTGTCCTTTGCCTCTCCCCCAGAAGCGCCAAGGGATTTATACTCTTTATTCTATAGCATATTTCTCTAGGGGATTTAGGGTTCCCCTCAGTACACCAGGCTTCCTTTGTGGTTGCACTACGGTTATTTGCAAATTGCACCCCATATCTTTATCTACAGATCACGATGAAAAAATAAAACAAAAAACACTTTCATGGCAACCACCATATATCTCATTGTTAATAATCCTATAATAATACTATTTCAGTTCTAAACATATTTAGCTGTGCTACAGTATGTATTAAATGAGTATCAGCCTGGTAGACATTACAATCTTTCACTGCAAAACCATACAATAAAACAAAACATGAAAGCATAGCCATATCCAGTAATTACTGTATGATCCCTCTGAGTATTTCACAAGACAGAACACTTGGAACTATAACAAATATATAAATCCAAAAAGGAACTATAACAATACACATATTTTTCAGAAATAAAATTGTTATAAACTTCTTTCCCAGGTCTTTTTTTTATCTTTCTAAAAATATTAAAATATTCACAAACATCAGAGGAATAAACTTTTAGTCAGCCACTAAGGCATAAAAATCATAGAACAAAATAATTTATAAAACATCTGTATTGTCCCTGTAGATTCTGTTCCGGAATCTTACGATGCATATGCCTGTTCTTTGATAGCTGCCAACTTATATTGAAATGTAAAAACATCTTGTTGCGCATCAATGTCCAGAAGAGGCAACAAACTCATTCAGCAAGCTTCAGTTTTATTCACAGTTAGGATTTTAAATCGTAAGGTAATTGGCCTATTTTAATTTCATGTTGGTTACAGATTACAATTGATTAATCATAACTCCATTTCATTAAATAATTTTTTTTGCTGAAATAATAAGTATGGTCTAGTCTGTAAGTGGGAGCTGCAAACATAACCTGTATCCAGGGCTGGTCATGTGAAGTGGCAAAAAGAGACATCTGGCCCAGAGATGATGTTTTTGGGTTGCTACTAAATTGTATATATCAATTGAATTTAACTAATAAAATTTTTCTTAAAAAATGTGTCATGCAATACTTCTGATTATTCATTATGTAGGAATACTGTAATAAAGCTGGATTATTCTACTATTTCACAATTGAAATGAGGAAATATATTTGTTAGATTGAAGCTCTTGCAATTGGAAGTATCAGTAAAATTAATCTCTTGCGAGCCTATTCATCATCACTTAATTTCACACAAAAGCAGGAGAAAATGCTTTTGTAGAATTAAGTGTCAGGGCTATTTATTATAAAGGTACTGTAGTACAGGAGATATCACAGATATCTCCTGCTTACCTTTCAGCCCCAAAGTGGCCTGTCATCCCCATACACTGGAATAGAGACCTAAATTCATCAAACTCTGAAAAGTTAGACAGCAGGAATTTACACTATCTTCACATGGCATTTGTTCCCGGACCAGAGCTCCTTTCTATGGGAAGGAGTCCCGGATTGCAAAGAGGGATCCATTCAGATCCCCTTGCCCCTGTCTGTCTTTTTCCGCCAGAGGCCTCGCATACATGAACCAATGTTCATGCATGTACAGTAGCGAGTTGGATACCTAATTATTGATGGTCGCCGAGACCCCAATAATTAGAATAATGCATGGACCTCTTGGAATTGGAGACTGCACGGAATTCTTAGATGACTTGACAAAAGAAAAAAAAATCATGGCCATGCAAAATGAATGTAACACCCTCTAAGGGATGGTATTTGTAAATACACCCCTCTCAGTGTTAGAGCTTGCTTCCTGTTGTAGATATTACATGCCTGAGACCCGGATCAGTTTTCAGGTAAAGGAGGGGCTGGAGAGATAGACACGCAGGGGTGGGAAGACTGGGTGTGTAGCTGGCAGAGCAGAGGGAGGAGGGGGAGAGAACAAAGGGAGTTTGGAAGAAGAATTTGGGAGAGGGCAGACATCTTTGGGAAGCTTCAGAGCTGGAAGCAGAAATGTAGCCCTTGTGCTCCCCTGGCAGGGGGAGATTGGCGGGGCCATGGTGACTGCCACGATGCCCATCTAACGCCAAAGGAGAAATAGGTCTAGAGTGAGACCACTGAGATAAAGTCTGTGAGAGACCACAGAGAAAGAGCTGGAAGGTTGCAGTGTGAGCAGCCCAGTGAAGTGTTCAGCACCCATGAGAGGGGTAAGAGACGCAAGTATATGTGTTGAAGAGATGGGGAAGAGGAATTTCCAGGAGCTTTTACTGTTAAAGTACAAGAGGAGTCCCTTATGCATAAAAGCCACCCAGCAGCCATTAAAGGGGGGGTCACTGTGGTAGCAGTGTGGCTATAGGAGCCAATCCTGCAGGATAGGGATGGGCAGCAGCTGAGCGTCTGATAGCTGCAATAGAAAAGTCTGTATATTGCTGTCCCATGTGAAAGAGAAGGGGAGCAGAGAGAGGCAGACTGTGTATGAGACACTCTGTATATTGTCTTAGAAGAGACAAAGGAGAGGCAGAGTGCAAAAGAAGTTATGTGAGATGTGTGTGAAGCTGTGGAACTACAGGCACCAGCCAGCATAGGGCCAGGTGGACCTGCATGTATGAAGTGAACTACAGGCACCAGCCAGCAAAGGGCTAGGTGGACCTGAAGTATGAAGTGGAGAACTACAGGCACCAGCCAGCAAAGGGCTAGGTGGACCTGCACGTATGAAGTGGAGAACTACAGGCACCAGCCAGCGAAGGGCTAGGTGGACCTGCACATATGAAGTGGAGAACTACAGGCACCAGCCAGCAAAGGGCTAGGTGGACCTGCACGTATGAAGTGGAGAACTACAGGCACCAGCCAGCGAAGGGCTAGGTGGACCTGCACATATGAAGTGGAGAACTACAGGCACCAGCCAGCAAAGGGCTAGGTGGACCTGCACATATGAAGTGGAGAACTACAGGCACCAGCCAGCAAAGGGCTAGGTGGACCTGCACATATGAAGTGGAGAACTACAGGCACCAGCCAGCAAAGGGCCGGGTGGACCTGTGTGGGTAAAATGCAAAGCATTCATTGTGACTGTGCTTAAAGACTGTGCTGGTGAAGAAGAGTGTGATGTAATGTAACCATATCCATAAGATTGTCATATACCATCTGACATGCCAAGTATATGAGCTGGAGGGAGAGGAGAAGCTGCTGTAACCATATTCTTGTCCTGTAAAGTCATGTGCAGGAGGAGAGAAATAAATTGGTTTATTTTTATAAGAGAAGGTCTGGCGCCCAAGTTATTCAATAGAACTGTTACTGCATGTGCCTATACCTGTATCTATATGTGTGACTGTTATAAAGCCTGCATGGGCAGGGACCCCCTTCTCAGGTATTGCCCACACCCTGGAGAGCTAGCCTGAGGCAATAGGAGGTGTATCACTCCAAATGCACCTATGTACCACACCGCACACTGAAGGGGGGTTACAAAATGGCGCCCAACGAGGGTCTTGAGCACAGTAAGATGGAAGAAGTGCTCGCAGGATACAGAGACTAAATGCAGTAAATCCAGCCGGAGCAAACCCCTTGGTAGATACCGTGTCTGATCTTCTCTGGGTGTCCCAGCGAGACCAAGGGTTCAGGAGGCGGAGATTGACCCCATTGTTTAAAGTTGCCAGTGTAACTTCGCTGTAGGACAAAGTGTCAAGTACAAAATGGTGGTAGTGCCAAAGTGTTTCAAAGACTGTTTAAAAGCAGAAGCACATGTGTGAAGTTTTCTTGGGACTTGTAGTGCCGTTCATCCCATCTGCGTGGGAAGCGAGGAGAGCAAGCTCAGCGGAATTGTTGTGTGTTCCTCCAGAAGTTGGGGGGAGCACATGTAAAAAGTTGCCCAGCATTAGAGAAGAGCTGGGGGGGGTGCACCCTGCACCCGCAAAAGTTTGGGGGTATTGGGAGGGGCCACGAGAGCCACCTGTCTCCTTTTGACCCGAGGAGGGGAGGAGACTCAACGGGCAGGCCTGGCAGGTACTTCGTTGTATGACATTAAAATTGTCATTTATAACTCATGTATGAACAAACGTGTTTGAGGACACCCGTGACTCTTGTGTTGTTATACACATTGGGGGTAGTGGGATATATTGTTGGAAATGTGAAATTTTTTTGCATACTGTTCACTGCTAATGTTTTTTTTCCATGCAAATGTGATCTAATGTGATTTTCACCACTGAGATTTTTTTTTTATTATGTGGGGTGACATACGAAATTGCAAGGTTTTACATGTGTGCACCAGTGTAAGTCGGGTGTGCCTGCATGTGCAAGTGATTAGCCAGATATACCAAAATAATGTATATATTTTAAAGCATACTTACCTAATGGGGGGAGTATGTAACACCCTCTAAGGGATGGTATTTGTAAATACACCCCTCTCAGTGTTAGAGCTTGCTTCCTGTTGTAGATATTACATGCCTGAGACCCGGATCAGTTTTCAGGTAAAGGAGGGGCTGGAGAGATAGACACGCAGGGGTGGGAAGACTGGGTGTGTAGCTGGCAGAGCAGAGGGAGGAGGGGGAGAGAACAAAGGGAGTTGGGAAGAAGAATTTGGGAGAGGGCAGACATCTTTGGGAAGCTTCAGAACTGGAAGCAGAAATGTAGCCCTTGTGCTCCCCTGGCAGGGGGAGATTGGCGGGGCCATGGTGACTGCCACGATGCCCATCTAACGCCAAAGGAGAAATAGGTCTAGAGTGAGACCACTGAGATAAAGTCTGTGAGAGACCACAGAGAAAGAGCTGGAAGGTTGCAGTGTGAGCAGCCCAGTGAAGTGTTCAGCACCCATGAGAGGGGTAAGAGACGCAAGTATATGTGTTGAAGAGATGGGGAAGAGGAATTTCCAGGAGCTTTTACTGTTAAAGTACCAGAGGAGTCCCTTATGCATAAAAGCCACCCAGCAGCCATTAAAGGGGGGTCACTGTGGTAGCAGTGTGGCTATAGGAGCCATTCCTGCAGGATAGGGATGGGCAGCAGCTGAGCGTCTGATAGCTGCAATAGAAAAGTCTGTATATTGCTGTCCCATGTGAAAGAGAAGGGGAGCAGAGAGAGGCAGACTGTGTATGAGACACTCTGTATATTGTCTTAGAAGAGACAAAGGAGAGGCAGAGTGCAAAAGAAGTTATGTGAGATGTGTGTGAAGCTGTGGAACTACAGGCACCAGCCAGCATAGGGCCAGGTGGACCTGCATGTATGAAGTGAACTACAGGCACCAGCCAGCAAAGGGCTAGGTGGACCTGAAGTATGAAGTGGAGAACTACAGGCACCAGCCAGCAAAGGGCTAGGTGGACCTGCACGTATGAAGTGGAGAACTACAGGCACCAGCCAGCGAAGGGCTAGGTGGACCTGCACATATGAAGTGGAGAACTACAGGCACCAGCCAGCAAAGGGCTAGGTGGACCTGCACGTATGAAGTGGAGAACTACAGGCACCAGCCAGCGAAGGGCTAGGTGGACCTGCACATATGAAGTGGAGAACTACAGGCACCAGCCAGCAAAGGGCTAGGTGGACCTGCACATAAGAAGTGGAGAACTACAGGCACCAGCCAGCGAAGGGCTAGGTGGACCTGCACATATGAAGTGGAGAACTACAGGCACCAGCCAGCAAAGGGCTAGGTGGACCTGCACATATGAAGTGGAGAACTACAGGCACCAGCCAGCAAAGGGCCGGGTGGACCTGTGTGGGTAAAATGCAAAGCATTCATTGTGACTGTGCTTAAAGACTGTGCTGGTGAAGAAGAGTGTGATGTAATGTAACCATATCCATAAGATTGTCATATACCATCTGACATGCCAAGTATATGAGCTGGAGGGAGAGGAGAAGCTGCTGTAACCATATTCTTGTCCTGTAAAGTCATGTGCAGGAGGAGAGAAATAAATTGGTTTATTTTTATAAGAGAAGGTCTGGCGCCCAAGTTATTCAATAGAACTGTTACTGCATGTGCCTATACCTGTATCTATATGTGTGACTGTTATAAAGCCTGCATGGGCAGGGACCCCCTTCTCAGGTATTGCCCACACCCTGGAGAGCTAGCCTGAGGCAATAGGAGGTGTATCACTCCAAATGCACCTATGTACCACACCGCACACTGAAGGGGGGTTACATGAAGATTGAGAAAGAATTCTGCTTTAATTTATCACATTTTAACTTCAAATATGTATAGCCTAGCCAAGTCATAAAATCTAATTAGAGGCCTGCCTGCAGTACTTTAGTAAAACTCTTGCTTACCTTAGGGAGCACGGCCCAGATCATGGACTGATTAAATGCTGCATGCCCTGGGCGCTCCTGTGCGGTGGATTGAGAAGTGTGCCAGTAGGTATTTTAGCAATATATTCTATGAGACATTATGTTGTGACTTCTACACTGCATTTGCTTCTAACCACCCATCACTGTGTGGAAGTAGTGGAGTCTGTCATAGCCAGTGAGTAGCCTTTCAGAGGTTCTGTATCAGCTTTAAGAGAAGCAGAGGGAAAATAGGTACTTACCAAGAAGAAAGATTGAAATACCAGTGAAGATGAAAAAAGAAAGCAAGGTCCTGGCACAGACAGAAGAGGTCCCAGACACGGCCTAGATATCAGGGAGGGCCCAAGAGCTATCCGCATCAAATCGACACCTAGGACAAGGGAGAGGATTGTTGATGTTGGGAGACACTAACCTGATCTAAGGGGTTATACTCTGATTGGGATATTTGTAGGATTGTGTGTACATACTGTAGATCAGTACTAAGCCATGTGCTTGGGGTTTGGACCTTTACCCTGTCAGCTTTCAGACTGAATCCCCACCAGGTACAGTACCTTTGGATCGTACCTGTTTGATATCTGATGCCTGTGCATCAATCTTGTACCCATTGTACTAAAATAAAATCTTGCATCCTGGTGCACAGAGCTTTGTGGTGGCAATCATACACTTCTACAACTAACTGATCTTAGTGGGCTGCTCATAATCAAAGATGCAATAGGAGTAGACAACTCAAAGAGTAACATAGTCCCATATGAGCACAAAAGTCACTGTTTGGGCTATTTGTATGAAAACTAAAAGAACACAATAAAGAAGTATGAAGTGAGCTTTAAAGCAGTGGTTCTCAAACTCTGTCCCCGGGATCCCACACAGTTCACATTTTCCAGGTCACCCAGCAGGTGTACAGGTGTATTCATTACTCACTGACACATTTTAAAAGATACACAGGTGGAGCTAATTATTTTGCTTGTGATTCTGTGAGGGGACCTGAAAAACATGCACTGAGGACAGAGTTTGAGAAACTGTGCTTTAAAGCATGGTTATCTGGGGTGGAAATTAAGCCCAAACTATCTTATTCTGAACATGTATCACAGCTATAATGTGTAACTGCAAATTAATGCATAATCCAAGCAGCTGTTTTAAATAGTTTACACATTTGTATTAAGTGTCTTTATAATTGTACTATTAAATAATAATATATTGGTGCTTCTCTTAAAGGATCGTGTACATTATGATTTGGCAATATCATAATTATTATCGGTTGTTCTTATAGTACTATCTACAGTACTTTTTTCTATGAAAAAAAAACAGTTCTCATCTATTCTCAGCTCCAGCTTGCTGAAGGCTCTGTTGCCAGGTAAGTGTCTCTCTGGTCTATAAATTAGCTGGAAAAGAGCTGTATGAAAAGCTGCAGGTACACACAGTGGCGTAACTAGGGTATTTGTAGCCCAGGGAAAATTTAAAAATGGACCCCCCCCTATGTGAGCGCGTGGTGAAAAATGGGCATGGTCACAATGGGCATGGTCACTTAAAAATGGGGTGTGTCAACATGACACACACCCCTTTCTCGTCACTCTGAACATTCCTTTCCATATGCACTCATGAGCTCCCACTGCAGGAGCCGGAAGGCGGAGCTCATGAGTGAGCTCCAGCCTGGCCCTTGTAGGGGGGGAAGCAGCAGCCAATGAGAGTCTGTCTGACTCTCATTGGCTGCTGATTAACACACACACCGCCACCGCGCGGCGGTGATGTGTGTGCAGCAGCCAGTGAGAGTCTGTCGGACTCTCATTGGCTGCTGGTTAACACACACATCGCAGCGGCGATGTGTGTTTAAAAATGCACCAGCCTTAGCCCACCTCCCACTCTCCGCCTGGCGTTATTGGGTAAGCACTCAGGGGGAGGGAAGGGGCTCGGCTGTCCAGCACAGAACTGCGCTGGGCGCAGGGAAGCCTATCGCTGATCCTGTGTAAATGTTAGTGCTGACTGCACTCACTGTGGTTGGCAATACACTGGTTAACTAGGATGGGCTGGTACTATGGCATACAGGGCACGTGCCCTGGCAGCCCTGCTCTATTTATGCCACTGGGTACACAGTACTATTGAGCACCAGTAGCTTTTGTATGAGAAAAAAAAACACACTTGCTTAATTTTATTTTATCCTTCCCGGTAGAAGCACAGGGAGGAGAAGCAGGTGAGTTGGGGTGGGGCCTGACGGGTCATGTCATTAAGCCCCATCCCTTTGCGGGAAATTGCCACAAATTTAAATAGGGGGCAGGGGTAAATGATGCGATTCATGAAGATTCACGTCATTAAGCCCCACTCCCTACACGGGGACCCGCGATCGCCATGGAAATTCTCCCCATTCTGCCCACTTCACTAGGAAGTGGGCAGAATGCGGGAGAAGTGCCTGCAGGGGTGCAGTGGTTACCCCAAAAAATCGAGAGCATCCTGCGAATTCCGGGAGGGTAGGCATGTATGAAAAAAACACTGGGCACAACTGCAATATGGGGCCATGCTCATGAAATATACATTTCTGAACAAAACTAATTTAAGAGTGGAGGGATATAGCACTTTATTAACAAGGAACCTTTAAGTTGCTGCAAAGGTTGAGAGAGGTCGATACAGACTGAAAAAACATGAAACACTGCTGTAGAGCCTGGCTTGTAGGCTGCAATAAAACTTTTTTTGATGACACTTCTGTGACTATTGTGGCTAGCTAGTCAGTCAGCTAGGGTGAGGTGGAGCTTGGTCTTAGCAGTCATTATGTGTCTGGTGTGCAGAGACTCGAGCCTCTTTTCTTGCCAATGACCCTCACTCCCTCCCCTTTTTTACTTTTTTCTTTACAGTGTCATAGCAGAGTGGTCCAGTATACTTTGTGGTGCACGGCCGGTACACTCTCCTTCACATTGGAGTATTGGCTGTTGCATGGATATGGATGAGATGTTGTCTTCTAGCTGTGCAGTTTGGGGCTGAATGAATACACCCTTTTCTTGATATCTTAAGGCTACTGTGGTTTAAGAACCTTTACCCTGATTATATGGAACTTGATGAATACATCCTATTTTGACATATTAAGGCTACTGTGGTTGCAAAACCTGCAATATTACCTGCTTAGAAATTGATCTGCATACCCTCTTTTCCTTGCCATTATTTTTTTATTTTAATGTCATCAATAAATTGATTATCAATACAGTTGTCATCACTATTACACCATATACAGTTGTTGTATCTTTATTTATTAGCGTTAAGTTGTTATTATTGTTAACAAACTTATTTTTAATGAGAGGGACAATCCGGCATCTCCTGTAAGTAATTTTATTTAACAGCACTGTAGTTAAGCCCAGTAGTATATTTAGTATTTGTGATACATTTATTATCACAAATGTGTTCTACAATGGTTGTTCCCTGCATGTATTTTTTCAATCTTCACAAAGCTGAAGATCAATTACAGTATGTTTGCCCTTGAGGTTTCATAATTATCAGCAACTTACTGTAGCTGCAATTTAAAGTTAATTTTACTGCATTGTTACTGCTGTAGTTTATTGTTTATTGTACACTGAACCCGATAAAAAATAATCTCATGACTGGCAAAATAAATGTAAAGGAAATATTTAGATCATGTTGAGTATTGTGTATCCTCTACGTCACCTTGAGTGCAGGTTTTCATCTCCTACACTAGCCTTTGGTAAATGATTATCTATTTTAAATATTATGTGTTCAATAATTGTTTAGTATAGTATACTATTAACTACCATGTATACGGCCTAAGTTGTCATATTGATTTGGGGTGTAACTAAAAATAATGGTAAAATATTAGTAGAAATGTAACACAATGGGTTTTCTTAAAGAACAATTTAAGCTTTATAGGATCACAGAAAAGATACTTTACCTAAACAGTGTAAATTATACTCAAGTAATGAAGTCTCCAACATATCTTACACTGTATATATTAAAACAGAAGAATTGAAGAGGTTATTGAAATAAAAAATGGGGTATGTTGAGGGTAAAGCAATTTTTCTAAAATATCAAAATATACATTTTCTTGGCAGGTGCATCTTGTTTTTCAGTCTTGAATGAAATGCGATTTGCACTTAAGATGTTTGATAGTGAACAGATTATACTGTTGTAGCATCCTTATTCACCACATGATGTTTAGTATGGTGCCATGATGAGTGTCACACAAGAGACAAATCCCTACAATGAAATTGCTTATTAGCACAATTGGCGATCATGGTCCCCAGGCTGCACACTTTCATTACTGTCCCACAGGAATTTAGTCACTTCAGTCAGCACCAACCAATCGGTCTTGTGTTTCGCATAGATCATGTGACCAGCATGTGAATATTTGTTGTCCTTTTCCAGAATTCCTCAAAACCTGGCATACAAAACACTTATTTTTCCTTAAAATTGCTGACCTTTTGTACATCATTCTCATAAAAGATTTTTGTAAAAATAAAATCTTTAGCAGCTTCATAGTAATAATCATGCTATTCCAATTTATAAGCGTGTTGCTCTTATCTAATGGGTCTTTGTGATCATTTTATCAGTTCTATTTTTTGATCTGTTTGTTAAATCCTTGTGACACATTCCAATAAAATAATTAAAAAACATTAATAGCCTTGCTAGTCTAATCCTAAATTCCAAATTTTAAGCAGATATGTTATTTATTTAACAGTCTTTGTGATAGTAATGAGTGTCCCTGCATAATGGATATGGCTAAAGAAGTCATACTGCTGGAAAATGCTGACATGTTCAAAATGTTGACATTTAACATGTCAATATTCAAATTGTCGATACTGACAAAATGTTGAAAGTAAGAATGTCGACATTCTGAACCCATTTTTGAGGTAAATTTATAGGGGTATATTTACTAAAGTGAGAGTTTCTAGAAATGGAGATGTTTGGTCACTTTAGTAAATTTACCCCATAGAGTCAGATTATTTGTTCGAAAGTAACTTTGGGAAAATTATGGAAAAGCGTATGTTTTACAGCATTGCTAACTTTACAATGGCCACAAAAATACAAATTATAAATACTTTGAAAGTTTACAAATTGAAAACAATATATGAATATAGACAATAGTAGGCTAAAATGCAGTAAGATAGGTTTAAAAAAAAACAAAACAAGTGTTCGTAATGTAATACATTTAAAAAATAGAAACATTGCTCTGTCATAGTGCTATAACCCACCCCAATGTAAACAGGTTAATAAAGTAACAGATGAGAAGACCATGGAGTTACAGTAAGTCAAGCTGTGTAAGTGAATGCAGAATAATTCCAAAAGATGACTGTGTTATTAAAGGATGCTGGCCATATGGGAAAGCATGCTTATGCCATGTAAGCAGAGAATGGAAGTTTTCCCATAGCAATGTTGTTACATTTATAAATTAACAAGTCAAATTAATTAGATTGCATGGCACAGAATGAATGGCTTACAGTACATATCCCAAATAAATTGCAGGCAAACAGACCCAGTTGTAAATAATTAAATATACTTATTCATCATTGCTTTAATAATGTTTTCTAAGAGGAATATAATATGGAATTGTTTAGGCTAATATTAATGGAGGAGCACTTCTGGGTTCCCTAGAGGGCTTTACATGCTCCTGTTTTGATAAGAGTATTTTTTCAGAACTTTCCTGACAAACCTGGGTCTAGGGGTTCCTTAACCCCTCATCAATGGGGGGTACTGTCACAAGCCGCTGCCAGGTCTTGTTGGATAATGGTGCTCCTGGCGATTTACCTACAGTAGACCTGTTGCTGGGAGACGGAGACACCATGCTGTCAACTCATGAAGTCCTCCCATTTGGCTGCACGTCATCTCTGCAGGGACTGGATTGGTGTTTTCTCCTTTTTCCTTCCTGCAGATGCTTTGCTCGGGTGCCGGTGATAGCATCTTACATGTGCTTCTGGTTCCATAGAGTTTGTATCTCTCATTGTGATTGTCATCGTCTCCAGTCCTGAGTCTGTTGAGTCTCCTGTTGTTAACATCTCAGTGGCATTTACTGCCCTGCAGCGTTTGAGGCTCCAGCATGAGATTGCGGCTATCTCCGCTGCAGAGAGCTTCCAGCCTTCCAAGTGCTGTATCATATTCCGGCAGCACAGTGCATACTGCTGCGTCCGAGGGTCTCCAGCCTAACACCACAACAACCTCCGCAGCGTGTGTACACATCACCTCCCACTTTCTGCATCATTTCCCGGCGGCATTAACCGCACTGCAGCATCTGAGGTTCCAGCATTACATCGTGGCTATCTCAGCTGCAGAGTACTTCCAGCCTTCTAAGTGCCGTGCCATATATCCCAGTGGCACAGTGCACACTACTGCATCCGAGGGTCTCCAGTGTTACACTGCAACCACCTCTGCAGTCTTTGTACATGTCATCTCCCAACTACTGCACCATCCCGGCTGTTCTGTGACCATCAGGTCACCATCTTGCCAAGCACCTCCAGCCCTTCAAGGCTGCTTTGTGACCTCCAGATCTCCACCTTTGTCTAGCATCTATGGCCCTGGGCTACAACTGCACTATCATTCTGAAGAGTATCTCCCTGGTATTCATTACACATACACTTGGGCTTGCAACATTTGTACATCTGTGTGTGACTGAGTTTGAATCTTTATAAAAAGGCTCTTATACGAACGGCTGCGGCTTTTCCTCATGCCAAGTTCTGTTGTGTTTTATCTGTGATGTGTGTAAAACAAATTCTGGTGTGGTTAAAGTAGCAGTCTAGCATTTGGTACACTGTGATCGACTTTTTGCTGCATCTAAGATGCAAGTAAGACAACATTTAAAGAAAAATATGGTACTCTACTCATCTTGGAGAACCTCAGTCGCATCTCACACCATATTGGACTCTACTTGTGATAGTCTTGGATAAGTTGGTGGTACAGGAGCAGACAGAATGAGTGAGGATATGTATCTGTATGTGGTCAAGAGAGGAGTTTTGAGGGATTGCTTGATGGAGTGGAGGTTGGGGGAGAGTCTGGCCAGCCAGATTAATGAGTTTGCATAGGTGGAGAGTAGTGTCAAAGAAGTCTTGAATGCAGGAATGTGTGGTGGGTACCTAGGGGGGGAGGAGAGAAGTAGGTCTGTGAAAGATCATATAGGGTGATAGGTGATGCATCTCATGAAATGTTGGGTTAAGGTCTGTCTGTATGGAGGAGGTGTTTGAATTGGATAATGGCAGAGATAAGAAGTCAATGGAGGGATTTACAGAGTAGAAGAACAGAGCTGGAGATGCAATCTTGCCCCACTATTTAGGATGGATGATAGATTTAGATATGTTTCTGGTTTACAGAAGAACTGCTATAACATTTGGACCTCTCATATCACTATTTCAACCTATTTGCTATTAATGTACTGCTTATTTGACCCACTAATTTAGCTACCTTGAAAAAGGAAGAATACCTATATATACACACACATAAAATTAGTTAGACCACACCAACCTTCTAATAAATTGATTTCTCTCCAGTCCGGGTTTGATTGTGAATCAATGGGTTTGAACTGAGCTGTTGAAACCACTTTATCTCCATACAGGATCGTAGGTGCAGGTTATTACACACACCAAAAATTTACAGGAGACGTCTGCTTTTTTTGCCACCACTCCCCATTACTTCCCCCAAACAGTTCCTGACTGTCAATCACTTTAAGAACTCCTCTCTGAACAGCATCGCAAAAGTATCTTACCATGTTCGCAATAATTGCATAAATATCAGAATAGCACAAATATATAAATATCAGAATCTCTGAATCAGGCATATGAAAGTACCCAACAGGCTGGGAAAGGCTCCAAAAAGGGGCAAAAAGAACCCTTTTCTCAACCAGGATCATCTTCCCATAGGAAGGAGTGGGAGTCTGGTGTCTGTTGCCATCTGAAGAAGATATAAATTCCCACAGTCAAGCTCTGAAAGCGTAGTATTTTCGAAATTTGATTAATTTAGATCGCAATATGATTGCATGGGGATGGAATGACAGATCGGCACTGATATTAAACATGAGATATGTGATATTAACTTTATAATGAATGGACCCATTACTAGTTATAATTATAATAATGTTATTTGTATAGCACTTTTCTCCCAACAGGACTCAAGGTGCTGCACATTTGCATTTAAAACACATAATTAACTTAACAGAAAAGAGAAACATTAGTGAAGGGACATTAGTGAAATGCTGAGTAAACAGGTGAGTCTTAAGTCTGTGAGATTGGAGGCCTCTCATGGAAGCGAATTCCATAAAGTTGGTGCTGCAAAACTGAAAGCTTGAATTCAGGGAGATTCTAGTTACTGATAAGTCCTGTTGTTTGGCTATGTTGCAGTCTTGTCCTTTGATGGATATAACCTATCAGGATTCAGTCACAGCCAATTGGCATTCACGCACTCCTAAAGCTCAGCCAGACAGACAGTTAGGGTTGTTATTGGGTTCTTAGTATCTAAATTAAGTTTTTTAAGGAGAGGTCTAACAATTCCTTCCTTTAGTGGTACAGGAAAAATGCTATCTTGAAAAAGCTCCGAGAGAGGAGTGAAACACGTCGAAGGGGTTTTATCTACAGTGACCAAGCGCCATTACTATCTGGAATTTGACTTTTTACCCACCGTCAATTTTACCAATTGTGCAGTGAGGTGTGGGTTCACTCAGAGTTCAATCAGCTGGGAGTCAGGATGTGAGAGAGAGAGCGGCAGAAATTACATCACCAGCGGGACCATGAGACAGTCACTAGACCGCACCATTGGTCAGGTGTGTGCCCTGCTCACAGCTGCTACCGTGTCCTGCTATCACACAAGCCAAATCAGCTGATACTCTGGCCGTGAGTACAAGCGGTATCACCTGCATCATCAGTGAGGACACGAGACTGCTGCCAGACCATGGTGCCAGTCAGGTACGTGCCCTGCTTACAACCACCACTCTGCCTTGCTATCTAGAGGTGACCATTGCCAAACAAGTTGTCACTGCGTGGACACCATTCCAGTGATTGTCTATTATACCAAGTGCTACATATCCATTTATTATAACAACAGCAGTGGCGCACCACAGATCCCAGCCGGACACAGATTCACGTGTGTAGCTGGATATCCCACTGAAGGGAGATTGCTATTGTGCATTTCGCTGTGGGAAGAGTCATATTGGTGGATTTATGGTGACACATTTTCAAAAGGTTTTATTGAATACAAGGAGCTTTTAATATTGCAAGTATCAGCCTACATGTTGTTCTTTAAATGAACTTATTGGATACTCAACACAGTTCAAACATTGAGTGGTGAGCAATTTAATTAAACTGTATCTTAATATTGATACATACAGCGCAACCCATTTCTCTTTTGCAGGAAAAATGCCTGTCTGCAAAGAGCACTGTTTTTTTTTGCAAGTTCAGGTTCAAATATGTCCATACACCCAATTAGAAGCTTGGTTGAGGCAGGGTCCAGATCACAGGTGGTGGGACGCAACATTTGGCTAATTTCATCAATGTATTTTATATCCATTTGGTCAAAGCTGGTCCATGAAGATAGATGGCTTACATTGGCATGCTTGGAATCTTGGCACTCCTTCGAAGACAGTGAAAGGATTTCAGCACGGATGGGAAATACTTTATCTGCGAAGAAGTTTGCATCTTGACTTGGAGAGGGTTCCTTCAGGCTGCAGGTCTGCTGTTTTTCAAAGCATCTACACTGTACGGAAAAGCTGAGCTGGCCTATTGTTTGCTGCTGTGATCTCATTTGACAGGAACTCTGTTTTCTTCTGGGTGATTTGGATTGATACTCTTCAATATGCTTAAGTAACTTCAGCTATTAACCTGCCAGGTTAGTCTTCCTGCATTGTCTTTCAAGTCTATGACTCCTTTTCTTGAGCTCACTAACAGGGGTATTCAATATGGGAGCGATAACATCGTTTTTGCGTTAATATTGCACTTTTGACGTCATCATCGCAGGTTTGACTTTTACACCGTATTCAATTTCAAAGACTTATCGCAGTTTTGAAAAGTCTTTGATAAAAAACGGGGATAAGTTTTCACCATTAAATAGGTGTCGAAAAAAGTGCAGAATTGTGGTTTAGGGGTGCAGGCTTAAAAAAAATAGCCTGCACCCCTGGGAATGACATTTAAAAATGAACTGTGTCAAAAAAAGTTTTAAAAAAAATAGGAACACCCCAAAAAATGTATTTCAAAATTGGGGTGAAAAAAAAAAAATATGGGAAAAAATTGTTTAACAATAGGGAAATAGGTTCAGGGCTATTCTGCAAGTATGCGACAAATGTTTTCTAGAATAGAATTATAGCGGCAGGTGCACAAATGCAGAATTTTTAAAAACTTACTTTAGGGACATCAAAATATGCTAGTACCCATTTTCATGTACCCCAAATTTGATGGGACCACTTAAAAAAATGAAAAAAATAACCTAAGTGCTCTTCTGCATCACTTCTTCAATGTCGGGAAAAAACACCTGCTGCGGCTATTTAAATCCCCGACTTTCAATTAAAGGCTAAAACGGGGGTACCAATAGTGTTCCCCCATGCTTTTAGAACTTTAGGGGGTCTTACAATTTTTTTAAGGAAAAATTCGTAACTAATTCGCAAATCCAACTTCGGAGTTTCCCGTTTTCGTTAATTTTATATTGAATACGGGTATAAGCGGGAGTGCGCCCGATACTTTAACGCAGGTAAAAACTCTGATATGAAACATTAACTTCGACAGTGAAGTTAACGTTTCATATTGAATACCCCTCTAAGACTGTTGGCAAATCAAGGATCTTGATGGTGTGGAATGTGGGGTCGTATATACACAGGGATGATATCAATTGCAGTCGGCACAGCCCTATTATAGTAACAGACTAGGAAAAAAGGATTTTTACATGCACCCAAAAATGCATAGAGATCCAGTTTTGCTGCAAGCATCAGGGGAGTCATACCTCTCCTGGCATGGTACCTAAACACTCAATGGGCAAAGTTCTATTTTGAGGGGTTATTACTGAGAACCAAAAAGGGTGGTGGTCTGACCATGTGACTGGGTTTATTTTTAACAATTGTAGCAGTCTTGTTTATGATGGATCTGGCATACAAAGGACAGATCTGATTGGGTATGGCTCTGGGGATGGCAGTTACAAAGAAAAAATTTACAGTTCTATTACAGTTCTATTCTTCCAAGCAGAGGGCTGTCTGTTGGGTACCACTTCTATTTGTTTCCTCTTTGAAACTGGGGGTGAGCAAGATTACAAGGGACTTAAATGGTTACAGGGGAGAGGAGGTTTTTGGCCTGCTCGCTTCCCATGACTGCCCCAGTGTTATTTTTTTTCAAAACTTGGCAGGGACTTGGGTATAAATTAAACTGATATAATAGAGGTGGTGGAAGGGGTTGGGTATAGGATGCCGGTGCTCGGGATCTTAGTGGTCAGAATCCCAATGCTGGCATCACAACAGGGTTAAAATACGAATAACGACTGGTACCATACCCCTAAACCTAACCTCCCAGCACCCTAAACCTAAGCTACCCCATAGTCCTTAACTCTAACCCTCCTCCCAGTGCCTAACCCTCCCCCCAGTGCCCAACCCTCCCCCAGTGCCTAACCCTAACCCTCCCCTTAGCCTCTCTACTTACAGCTGGGATGTCGGTGTTTGGATTCTGACTGGTGTCAGATTTCCGGTGCTGGCATTTTGAGCACCAGTATCCCGACAGCCGGCATTTTAACCACCTCCCATTGGAAGTGCTCAAGGCTCAGAAGTCCTCTAGGGCTTCCAGTCTGATGTCTTTCCCATGTACTACTATAAGAACTCCTCCCACATTCTACTGACCTATTTAGTTTCAACTTTTAATCCTGTCATGAAAGAAGGGCAGGTTCATGTTGACATCACTTGTTTAAATAATATTGTTCCCCCCAAACCCAGTAAGGAGCCCACTAATTGCATCAGCTACCAGTCAATTTCTTTGCTCAATACAGACATTAAACTATATGCAAACGTTCTTGCGAACAGACTCAATTCTTATTTAATGTCTCTAATTGACCCAGACCAAGTGGGCCTTGTCTCTAATTTAACAATCTTTCGACAATACCAGGAAAACCATTAACTTGACTGCTCACATTAATATGTTGAATATCATCTCAGTAATTTTGGCCTTGGATGCAGAAAAGGCCTTTGATAGGATTCCCTGGCCATTCATATTTCAGACTCTAAAAAACTGTTATTTTGGCAGTTTTCACATTGCAATTGGTATACTACAGACTCACCTCATAACAATTGACCTCTGCTCTCCTGTGTTTAGCATAAGAAATGAGACTAGGATAGGCTGTCTACTATACCCCCTGGTTTACGCTCTTTTCATTGAGCCACTGCATTCCAGTATCCAGTTTAACCAGGATATTCCTGGTATCGATAGGTCACTCTCAGTACAAGATTTTACTTTTCACAGATGATGTTTTGTTGACCTTGTCTTCTCCCCTTACATCGCTACCTAATCTAATTAGGGAACTTGATATGCACGACAGGTACTTATAATATAAGCCAGAGTGGAGAAAAAGAAGGCTCTTTGCTAGGAGCACTCTTATACTGTAGTATCAGTGAATAGATTAAAACTTAACTTTTAATAAAGTTACAGTTAAAATATTGTGTGTGTCAACATTAAATATAATAAAATGAAATGTTCTCAAATTGTGTATGTTTCTTATTCAGGGGTGTTTTAAGAGAGGAGGGGGCCCGTGTGCACTCCTTGTCTACTGCGCATGCGCAGAATGCCGGAAAAAGGCTGCAGCGGCCATTTTTCCGGTGTTCTGAGCAGCTGTGACACCCGACGCGGGACCTCGGACAGGTAAGTTTAAAAAAAATATGAGTGCAGTGTGTGTGGTGCGGGGCCCCCCTGGACCCGGGGGCCCGAGTACCCCACACACACTGCACCCATTATAGATACGCCACTGTTCTTATTTTATTTTTGTACATAGAAGGAATATATTTCTATATCCAGCTTGGGAAGTTCTATCAGGCTGTCTGTTTGTTCAACAGATTTGGTATAAGTTGTTTGATAAATGTATTCGGACAATGTATTTATAATTAATGAACAATGTCTCATTTCAGCAAAAATAATTTTTCTTTATTCGACCAGAATACCACACATATAACAATGTCCCAAACGTCAGTGTTCCTGTATACCAATCATATGGAGAGTTCAAATATGATTATAGATTCATAGAAAACATATGGCCTGATTCAGATCCGCTCGCTGAGCGCTCGCAAGCGGGTTGATGGTGCCCAAGTGCGCATGCGCACGACGGAGGCGGCTCCGTCATGCGCATGCGCGAGACCCGAATAATGACGGCCAAGCCGTCGTTAAGGGTCTCGCACAAAAGGGGGTGTGCTGTGGATGGTGATTGACAGCACGCCCCCTTTGGTGGGCGTGCCGGGGGCGTGGCTGCCCAGACGGAGGCGTTCCCAAGAGAACGCCTACCGTCTGGGTCCGGCCCCACTGACATCACTAGTGATGTCAGTGGGAGTGCTTTTGGCTCTGATAGAGCCAAAAGCACTTCTGGGCTTGCGACAGCGAGACCCTACTGCAGGGTCTCG
This sequence comes from Taudactylus pleione, assembly GCA_031769625.1. Lineage (NCBI taxonomy): Eukaryota > Metazoa > Chordata > Amphibia > Anura > Myobatrachidae > Taudactylus > Taudactylus pleione. The sequence goes on from JAUIMM010000039.1 coordinate 13,199,348, forward strand.
TCGCAAGCCCAATGGTCGCGATGGTCTTGACCATCGCGACCATCATTTTGGCCGCTCGCTATAGCTGTGGGTGGTCACCCACAGCTATGCGAGCGGCCTGGAGGCCGCTCCAAAAAGGAGAAGGGACGGCCCTGATTCAGAGCGAGCGCTCTGTCAGAGCGTCCGGCTCTGAATCAGGGCCATAGTACAACAGGCATCAAATTTCAAAACCCTATAGGAGCATATGTTTTCCCTATTATTGTTCTATTGCCTAGTACATAGAGGACTGTACTCCTAATAATAGTATATAATTAAGACAATATGTATCAGAAAATATTGCAACAAAAGTGCATTAGAGTAAGTCTAACTTTGTTACCAACATGTTAGAAAATTAATGTAGAATAAGCACGTGCTTAGAAATAATTATAATATATGCATATTAGGATAAAGATACAAATCCATTAAGAATGACTGCAAGCATTGACTTCACATATGAAAACTTAGGTCAGCTGATTGAGTGAAAAAATGTGCACACAGAGGGCCTGGTTCAGACCCGGACGCTATTTGTCGTTCCAAAAAAGGGTCCGTATACTTAAATTGAGCGCTCGCTCTTTGTGGTTTGTTGACGCCTCTATGTCTGAGCGAGCGAACGAAAAATGCGCTCGCTATTTTGTAAAGACGCCACTTTGCCGTTCGCATCACACATCATCTCCGGTATGTATTAGATTAACCGGGTACATCGAAAGGCATCTGAACTGCTCGCAGTGCTTGTGGTAGCTTTTTCTTACCGCTATCACTGCGAGCAGTTCAGGCTAAAAGACAACCAAGTGACGAGGTCGATGACGCTCCTTTACTAATTATGCACTCCCATTAAATGCCCTTTTGACCGTTAGGCATGCGTGCGTTCGGATCTCCACCTTCCCCTGTTACCACCCACAAACGGTACATTCTGTCAATCAAATTAACAGCCCCTCGCTGTTTTGCGAGCGCCCGATTTCCGACCGCAATGACTAGTTGGCGCAAGCGCATTATGACCCATACGCATGCGCAGTTGTGCGAACATCGCTCAGAGCAAACGAGTGGCCACTTACGAGTGGCTCTGAATCAGGCCCAGAATCCCTAATTGTTAATCACTCTATGCAGTTCCACATTGAGAGAATAATTTTGGCAGGTAACCATTGGGACATTTTAAACACAATAAGGTATCAGGTTTTTCACATTAACAGTGCAGTCTATGCTGTTTCACATCGAGAGAGTAATTGCGGTAGGCAGCCATAGAGAAGTCTTAAACATAAGGTATCAATTTGTTCACATAAATAGTGCATTTTGGATAGATGACCAAGTCCAGTGTGCCTGGATCCTCTGGGTCTACTGTCTCACATTCATGGGATAGAAGACAGTGGATGAGAAAGCCAGGGGAGGCTACTGGTATGAAAACTAAAAAGTACGTACTTCTGGTTTTAGTAAGCATGCACCTGACATGTACTGATATCCAAGGACATTGCAGGGCATAATGTGCAGCCAATAATAAGAGTGTTCCAGAAAGAGACAAAGTGATACCCGGTATAGAGAGAAGTTTCAAAGTGAACTCTTGTGTGGGTCCACGTGTACTGGCAGCACTTTAAACAGATGGATGACGTATGTTTCGGCTGGGGGCTTGGTAACATCACTGCCTCCCCCTGGCTGCCTTTTTATGCATGAGAGTTACCAATCAGCAGTTTAGAATAATGATGGATGTTCCATGCAGCCAATCCTAATCTTCTCAAGATAAACCAATGAAAATCCTTTTACTGAGATTGACAGGTAAAATGTCCAATCAAGGCAAGATGTTAATTTTGAATGGAATCATTCTCATATTGCACTGCAGGTTACAGTATGTGTCTTAAAATAATGAGTAGTTAATTCATATTCTCCATATTACATTCATAATTGTGTTAGATGCTGTCTGGAAATAACCATTACTTTCTCTTGTAGCCTGTGATTAAGGATTTTGTGAGTCAGTGAGGGGGGTTAACGATATGAGACTGACAGTTTGTCCAATCAGACCATAGTAATCATAATATGCCTAGATGCAACCGTCTCATGCAACTAAGTTAAACACAGTGATGTTTAAGTATACTGTGGGCTAAATGTAATAGCCTAAGAGTTTCTGAAGCTTCGGGATTTATGCTAGTCTTCCAGTTTTTTTAAAATGGCAATCATTATAAAGGCTAAACCAAGCTGGTTTAACCTTAATAATGATTGCCACTTTAAATAAACAGGGAGACTCTCGTAAATCCCCGCAGCATCAGAAACTCGGAGACAATTACTTAGCCCTGTGTATCTATAATAATGAGTTATAATTTCCCTAATAATTTTGCTGTCTTTATTACAATTTAGATATTTGAACAATACATGATGTAAAATTATGGAGATAGCTCAGTTAGATTTTGTCTTATTTAAATTGTTCAAAGACAACAAGGTTAAGAAAAAATTAAATGATCACTGACTTATGTTATAAATAAAAAAATTTCAAAGGATATACTAGTATGTAAACATATCAGGAAGCTCATATGGGAGTGGAGCTAAATAAATAGCACAGATATATGATCATCTGTATTACATATCCTCTAGAGAACAATGCTGACATGTTTCAGATTATATACAATAACCTGCATTAAATTCACCTAGAGAGGAATGCAGACATTTGTTATATGTCCTGCGGAAACTTATTATATTTAATATATTATTAGAATTAATAATAATATTAATATGGAGAAGGGAATTTGGAGAAAAAGTGAGGCAAATAAGTAAAAAATATCCTCTATGTATGTAGGTGTAGAGTGCTATTTAAAAAAATATAAGTGAAGTCCTATCCGATTTATCAGTTTGCAGGGCCGGATTAAAGAAGGGGGGACAGGGTCTGTCGTCCCAGGACCCCCACACACAGAGAAGACCCCACACAGGGTCAGTGTGACCCTGCCGGGAACAGGTGTCCACAGGGCCAGATTAAGGTTTGTGGGGGCCCCTGGGCAACAAACTTGTGGGGGCCCCTACACACACACATATATATACACAGCAAAGGGACCGGCGCTCCTCTCCAATTCAAATATGCTTGGTCTGGTGCCCCCACAAAGAAAATGCACGTGACCTCCAAAGGTGCGGCACTCGGACACAGGTGCAGAGATGATGGAAGTACATCAGATGGGAATACTTATGATTGACCGGCAGTCGGGATGCCGGTGGTTAGAAGACTGAGAGCGGCATCCCAATGTTCAACATTCCGACAGTGGCTGGTAAGTAGCCAAACCTCTCCCTGTCCCCCTCCTAACCTCCTAACCCTAACCTCCCCCCTAGGTGGTACCTAACCCACCTGGATTGGTCCCTAAACCTACCCCCCATCCCCAGGCTAACACTAATCCGCATCCTTACCATAGGGATGCTGACGTCGGTATCTTGATCCCTTCGGGATTGCGACATTGGCTTTCTGACGGGCGTCCGGATTCCTGCGTCGGTATGTCCGGCATCCTGTCCACTGGCATCTTAACTGCATCCCCATCAAATGTACTTCCTTCATCTGTGTCCGAGTGCCACACCTTCGGAGGTCATATATATACAGAGCCGGCCCTAGCCCATTTGATGCCCTAGGCAAAATTTTGACTGGTGCCCCCTAACAACTTCCCATACTGAGCTGAACAGCCCCTCAGGAAAAAAACAGGTGGCCCTCCGCAGTAGGTGCTGTCGTTTTACGACCCATCTGTCTTTTCATCAGGACATGTCCTGATGAAAAAACCAATGGGTCTTGAAACATTAACAGCACCTATGTGATTTGTGACAATATATCACTTTTTTACAACTACTGACAAGTGCCGTCTATTTTATTTTCCTGAAGGGTCTGTTCAGCTCGGTATAGGAGATTACCAGTAAATTTATTCAGACGGACCAGCACTCTTCTAAACCGACCAATACATGCTCCTGTGCCTTCTGCAAACAAGTGGAACAAATCAGCGGCACTTGGAGACTTGTGAAGAAGTTTAATGTGACCCCTCACATCACACTGACGTTTCGGGGCTCACATGCCTCTTTGTCAAGGTAGAAGAACTAAAAGACATTTTACATTATAAAGGGAGAAGCCCGCCAAGAGAAGAGAACCGGACGCTGCCTGGGACTCCCTATGTCGCAGCCGGAGCCCCGCAATGATTACGTCGTCACGCTGCATGTCTCCCGTTGTCAAGACAACCAGGACGCCAGCGGATCGACGCGACTGGCCATCCTGTTACAGAAAAAAAGATAAGATGGAAATAGCTAAGTGTAAATGTTAGAGACAATTATACAGGAAAAGCAGCTATCTATGTGCATTGCAGCATATAATAGCGTCAGTGTGATGTGAGGTGTCACATTAAACTTCCTCACAAGTCTCCAAGTGCCGCAGATTTGTTCCATTCACATATTATATATATATATATATATATATATATATATATGTCAGGTGCATAAATATTGGGACATTGACAGAATTTTCATAGTTTGGCCTCTATTCACCACCACAATGGCTTTGAAATGAAACAAACAAGATGTGCTTTAACTGCAGACTTTCAGATTTAATTTGAGGGTAATTACATACAAATCAGGTGAACAGTGTAGGAATTACAACGGTTTCTATATGTGCCTCCCACTTTTTAAGGGGCCAAAAGTAATGGGACTATCAACTCAAAAGCTATTTCATGGACAGGTGTGGGCTATTCCCTCATTATTTCATTATCAATTAAGCAGGTAAAAGGTCTGGAGTTGATTCTAGGTGTGACATTTGCATTTGGAATCAGTTGCTGTTGACTCTTAATATGAGATCCAAAGAGCTGTCACTATCAGTGAAGCAAGCGATCATTAGGCTGAAAAATCAAAACAAACCCATCAGAGAGATAGCAAAAACATTAGGTGTGGACAAATCAACTGTTTGGAACATTCCTAAAAAGAAAGAATGCACCGGAGAGCTCAGCAACACCAAAAGACCCGGAAGACCATGGAAAACAACTGTGGTGGATGACAGAGAATTATTTCCCTGGTGAAGAAAAACCCCTTCACAACAGTTGGCCAAAACAAGAACACTCTCCAGGAGGTAGGTGTATATGTGTCAAAGTCAACAATCAAGAGAAGACTTCACAAGAGTGAGTATAGAGGGTTCACCACAAGATGTAAGCCATTGGTGAGCCTCAAAAACAGGAAGACCAGATTAGAATTTGACAAACAGCATCTAAAAAAGCCATTACAGTTCTGGAACAGCATCCTATGGACAGATGAGACAAAGATCAACTTGTACAAGAGTGATGGGAAGAGAAGAGTATGGAGAAGGAAAAGAACTGCTCATGATCCAAAACATACCACCTCATCAGTGAAGCATGGTGGTGGTAGTGTCATGGCATGGGCATGGATGGCTGCCAATGGAACTGGTTCCCTTGTATTTATTGATGATGTGACTGCTGACAAAAGCAGCAGAATGAATTCTGAAGTGTTTCGGGCAATATTATATGCTCATATTAAGTCAAATGCTTCAGAACTCATTGGACGGCGCTTTACAGTGCAGATGGACAATGACCCGAAGCATACTGCAAAAGCAACCAAAGAGTTTTTTTAAGGCTAAAAAGTAGAATGTTATGCAATGGCCAAGTCAATCCCCTGACCTGAATCCGATTGAGCATGCATTTCACTTGACGAAGACAAAACTGATGGGAAAATGCCCCAAGAACAAGCAGGAACTGAAGACATTTGCAGTAGAGGCCTGGCAGAGCATCACCAGGGATGAAACCCAGCGTCTGGTGATGTCTATGCGTTCCAGACTTCAGGCTGTAATTGCCTGCAAAGGATTTGCAACAAAGTATTAAAAAGTGAAAGTTAGATTTAGGATTGTTTAGTTTGTCCCATTACTTTTGGCCCCTTAAAAAGTGGGAGGCACATATAGAAAGCATTGTAGTTCCTACACCGTTCACCTGATTTGGATGTAAGTACCCTCAAATTAAATCTGAAAGTCTGCAGTTAAAGCACATCTTGTTTGTTTCATTTCAAAGCCATTGTGGTGGTGAATAGAGGCCAAAATATGAAAATTCTGTCAATGTCCCAATATTTATGGACCTGACTGTATATACATATATATGTGTATATATATTTGGGATGTGCAGGCTCGGTTCTACTCGGTTCCATTTGTATTTTTTTTTACCAAATCTTATTGGCTATCCAAAACTCATGACCGCTGATACCCAATAAGATTCGGTAAAAAAAACTGAACGGAACCGAGTAGAACCGAGCCTGCACATCCCTAATATATATGTATATACATATATATATATATATATATATATATATATAGCTTCACAAATAAGGATACCGCATTGGAGTGGACACCTGGGCAATTTAAATCAATCTCAATTGAGTACCAAGTATATATATATATATATATATATATTTATTTGTTTATTTATTCAAAACAAGGGGTGTATTCAAAACAAGGGGTGTAATCATCAAGTCTTCACAGAAACAGTTTAAATGCATCATAGTGGTACAATAAGGTTACAGCTAATATATAAATGTATAACTTCACACACATATATAGCTATATATATATATATATACATACACACATATAAAACACAGTATATATACACATATAAAACTTCATCTATATATATAATATATATATATATATATATATATTGTGACACAGTTAGGTTAGGGGGTCCCTCTCCTGGGTAGAGGACTCCTTCCTTAAACACACTCACAGCAGCAGGGAAGCAGCACACCAGTCTGGATGCAAGTACAAGCTGGTCGGCGCCAGTCTTTATTGTACAATGTCAGAAACATAAAGAAAACATAAATATAAATCCTAGCCCTGTCGGGGCACTAACTTCACAGGTAGTTCCCTCACTACCAGAACCTGGCAGGGCCTAATGCCCTCGCCAGCAACAAAAGCACAGCACAACACTCACAGTTAGGTATCCAAGTGTCTCTGAGCAAACTCCCTGTCTGCTCTCCCAGGTGAGACAATCAGCCCTAAACACACTAGGCTTATATTGGCCACTCTCAGGTGAAAAACTAACAAGCCTGTTACCAGGCTGTGAGAACCAAAACCTGGAGTGGCCGTGGGTGGAGCCCTCCCTCTCCTCTCACCCACAACCCCCAGGCCCCAAACCGGCTTTTCAAAAAGCCGAACTCAAGCCTGCTACACTGCAGACTTTCTCCTGGGGGTTTAAAACACAAAAGACAGGAATCTGGGACAAATGTACCTGCCACAGATCACTTTACCAGTGATCCTATAACATATCCCCCCCTTTGTTTCGACCTATGGGGCGGAACAACTGAAGCCCCCAAACAATGAACGCGTGACAATGCGTTAGCATTGGCCAGCTGGCTTCCTGGCCTGTGTTCCACTGAAAATGTAAAAGTTTGTAACGCCAAGAACCATCTTGTAATTCTCGCATTACTGTCCTTATTTTCAGACATCCACTTCAGAGGGGCATGGTCAGTGATCAATTTGAACTTTCTTCCGACCAAGTAGTACCTGAGAACCTCTAACGCCCACTTTATGGCCAACGCCTCCTTCTCCACTGTGGCATAGTTTCTCTCATGTACATTCAACTTTCTGCTAAGATAGAAAATAGGGTGTTCCTCACCCTCCTTGTTCTGGGACAGAACCGCTCCTATACCTACTTCTGATGCATCGGTTTGTACTATGAATTCCCCTTCAAATTTAGGAGTCATCAGGACTGGTTGGGAACACAACGCTACTTTCAACTCCTGAAAAGCTTTCTCTGCCTCAGGACTCCATTCTACCATGACTTTTTGTTTGCCTTTGGTCAGGTCAGTCAGTGGGACTGCCATGGTGGCAAAGTTGGGTATAAACCTCCTGTAGTACCCCGTAATTCCCAAGAAGGCTCTCACCTGCTTCTTATTCAGAGGCCGTGGCCAGTTTTGTATGGCATCAACTTTATTGAGCTGAGGCTTTATCAGGCCTCTGCCAATGGTGTATCCCAGATATTTTACTTCCTCCATGCCTAGACAACACTTTTTTGGGTTGGCTGTCAAACCTGCCTTATAGATGGAGTCCAACACTGCTTGTACCCTGGGTAAGTGAGACTGCCAATCAGGACTATCAACGACCACGTCATCCAGATAAGCAGCCGCATACCGTCTATGGGGCCTTAGAATCCTGTCCATCATTCTTTGGAAGGTAGCAGGTGCCCCATGTAGCCCGAAGGGCAACATCTTGTACTGAAACAAGCCCTCTGGCACTGAAAAAGCTGTCTTTTGTTTGGCGCTCTTGGTTAACGGTACTTGCCAATACCCTTTGGTTAGGTCAAGAGTGGTTAAATACCTTGCCGTCCCTAGTCTCTCAATCAGTTCATCCACTCTTGGCATCGGGTAGGCATCGAATTTTGAAACGCTGTTCAACTTTCGGAAGTCATTGCAGAAACGCACACTCCCGTCGGGCTTTGGAATCAACACAATGGGACTTGATCATTCACTATGTGATTCTTCAATAACCCCTAACTCTAGCATATTTTTAATTTCTTTCGACACCGATTCTCTTTGTGCTTCTGGTAACCTATAGGGCTTTAGATTAACTTTAACTCGTGGGTCAGTGATGATGTCATGTTTAATGACCGAGGTTTTCCCAGGTACGTCAGAGAACAGCACCCTATTTCTAATCAGAAACTCCTTGACCTCTTGTTGTTGAATTGCCGACAGGGTTTTTGCCACTGTCACTTCGGGAACTAAGGGCCCTGGACTTACTGGAGGGTCTCGGACAGCCGACAGTACCGTTCTATCTTTCCAGGGCTTTAACAGATTTATATGGTATATCTGTTCCGGCTTTCTTTTCCCCGGCTGGTAAACTTTGTAATTGACCTGCCCCACTCTTTCTAAGATTTCAAAGGGCCCTTGCCATTTAGCCAAAAGTTTATTTTCCACAGTGGGAACCAATACTAACACTCTGTCCCCAGGAGCAAAGCTGCGTAACCGAGCATTGCGGTTGTATACCCTCTGCTGTGCCTGTTGAGCCTGTTCCAGGTGCTCTCTCACTATCGGCACTACCGCAGCAATTCTCTCCTGCATTTGAGAAACATACTCAATCACCGTTTTGTAAGGACTAGACTGCCCCTCCCATGTCTCTTTGGCAATGTCTAGTAACCCCCTTGGGTGTCTCCCATACAACAAGTCAAAGGGTGAAAACCCGGTGGAGGACTGGGGAACTTCTCTTATGGCCAACAATAAATACGACAATAAGTAATCCCAATCCCTACCATCCTTGTCAACCACTTTCCTAAGCATGTGTTTTAACGTCTTGTTAAACCTCTCGACCAGCCCATCGGTTTGGGGGTGATAAACCGAATTTCTTAACTGTTCAATTTTGAACAGGCGACATAATTCTTTCATGACTTTTGACATAAATGGTGTACCCTGGTCAGTTAGTATCTCCTTAGGTATACCCAGCCTGCTAAAGACATGAACTAGCTCTCTGGCAATGGTCTTGGTTGACGTATTGCGCAACGGGATCGCTTCCGGGTACCTGGTAGTGTAATCCATTATGACCAGAATATACTGGTGTCCCCTGGCAGACTTCATCAAGCGTCCATCCAAATCCATCGCTATTCTTTCAAACGGCACCTCTATAATAGGCAATGGAACTAGTGGACCCTTAAAATGTGGCCTGGGAGCATGATACTGACACTCAGGGCAGGATGCGCAAAAGTCAGATACCTCTTTATGCAGCCCGGGCCAGAAAAACCTCTGCATTATTCGCTCAGTGGTCTTCTCTACCGCTAGATGGCCTGCCATTATATGACCATGGGCCAGATCCAACACTGTTGTTCTGTAGGCTTTGGGAACTATTAGTTGTTCCACAACATCTTCCTCCTTCTTAGTCACCTGATATAACAAATCCTGCCACATTGCCATGTGGGGATAGGACAAAGGACTATCAGGGTCTACAGGTTTACCATCAACCACTTTTACATTCTCCCTGGCTTTTACCAAAGTAGGGTCATTCAACTGCTCCACGGCAAAGACCTCTCTTCTGACCTCTAAGTCAGGCAGACGATCACCTGGCCCAACAATACTTCCCACCTCAATGGGAGGCACATCAGTTGGCGGGCCACCGTCACGCTCTGCATTCTCTAGTTTGCCAATCATAGTAGAAAAAGGGAATAACTCTGACTCAGAAGAAACTCCCTCCTCCACTACATTGACAACCTTCTCAAATGGATCGGGGTTGTTCACCTCTGGAACAAAACAGCTTTCCCACAACTTCCAGAAGTGAGCAAAGTCTCTCCCCAATATTGCATCATACATCAGACCATGCACCAAACCCACAGAAACTATAGCAGAACCACATGGTGTCTCGATGTTCACCTCGGCAGTAACATAATATCGAGTATCCCCATGTATGCAGGTCACACCAACAGTTTTCCCCTCACGCCGCATGGGGTTCACCAGCTAAGCTTTTATAAGTGTCACCAAGCTACCAGAGTCTAACAGTGCCTCTACTCGGTTGCCATCTACAGTGAGTACACACATGTGCTTATCAGTCTCAGCTTGCCGGTCAGCCGTACAGGCTATCTGTGCAAAGAACGACCCCCTGCGGTAGACATGAGCAATATCACATTGCATAGGTTCAGTTGTAAGTGAGCAATTAGCGGCAATATGGCCGAAGCCACCACATCGGAAACACTGAGTCATATAAATGTCTAGTCGTTTACGGGGCAAGAACCTTCCCGGCCTGGCAGGCCTGTCTCCAGGTTCTACACCCTTAGTCTTAGGTACATTCCACCGCCCAGCACCCTTCTCCCCTGGAACAGTCTTACCAGTGTCTGTGGGACTTCGCCGGTGTGCCATCGGGGCTTCGTGGGGCATACTCATCAGTTCCTCAGCCACCATGTACCTCTCCACCAGCTCGACCAACTGGTCCGCGGACTTAGGGTCTGCATGACTCACCCACTTGCGCAGAGTCACAGGTAATGATCGCAGATACCGGTCCATCACGACCCTTTCCACGATCTGTGGTCCCGTCAGCATCTTGGGCTGCAGCCATTTTGAGGACAGATGGACGAGGTCATGCATCTGTGAACGTGGAAGCTTATCCATATGGAACTCCCAGCGGTGAACCCATTGGGCACGAACAAAGGTGGTGACTCCCAAGCGAGTTAGGATCTCCTGTTTTAGTTTTTTATAGTCCTTGGCATCAGCCAGGCATAAGTCGAAATAGGCCATTTGTGGCTCCCCCGACAGAAAAGGTGCCACCAGACTTGCCCACTGCTCCTTGGGCCAACTCTCCCTTTCGGCCGTTCTTTCAAATGCGGTGAGGTAGGCCTCCACATCATCGCCCGAAGTCATCTTTTGGAGGAAGTGACTGGCTCATATGGAGTGAGTGGTGGTGGGAGGACCAGTAGTAACATCTCTGGGCTGGGCGACCAGGTGCTGTACCACCTCTTTTATGGCCTGGTTGTTTTCCGCTAAGGCCCGGCTGTTTTCCGCTAAGGCCTGGCAGGTTTCCTCGACGGCAACCTGTTGTTGCCTCTGGGCTGTCTCCAAGGCCAACAGTTGCACCCTGGTGGATTCCTGCTGAACTCTGTTTGTCTCCTGCTGAGCTGCTGTAGCTTGGAGCAAGGCCTTAATAATGTCCTCCATTTTGTCCTGGGGTGTAGGTTGGAAGCTGAACCTTGCCTCTCTGAGAATTGGCTGATGCCTCCTCTATGGGACTCCAAGGACACAGTGTTATTTCCACACTCACCAATTGGGTGTCTGTCCCTTTAATTTTTAAACAGAAAGTTTTCCTCTCGCTGCAACTTCAGTGTGTGTGGGTGCCCGCATTCTCCACCATATTGTGACACAGTCAGATTAGGAGGTCCCTCTCCTGGGTAGGGGACTCCTTCCTTACACACACACACAGCAGCAGGGAAGCAGCACACCAGTCTGGATGCGAGTACAAGCTGGTCGGTGCCAGTCTTTATTGTACAAATGTCAGAAATAACATAAAGAAAACATAAACATAAATCCTCTGCTCTGACAGTACTGAAGCTCTTCGGCGGCTGCTGTAGGGTGACAGCTGAGCCACTGAAGAGAACCAGAGAGGAGACAGTGGTATGCTGTACTCCGGTTTTATGTGGGCAGTAGCAACAAGTATGGGGACAGAGTGTGGGGGCCCCCTATATGACCGCCCCTTCCGCTCCGCCTACATTCCGGCCCTGAGTGTCCAACTGCACCTGTTCCCATATGGGAGCTCATCTGCCATGGCTCTGGGTTCTAATGCATGCAACAGCACAGTCAGTGCTGCTGCATACAGCACAGAGTGGCTCCCATGTGACACATGACATCCATGAAGGTTATGAGGGGTCTAGAGAGTAGCTCTGCTGGAATTAGGAGGTGAGCAGGGGTGCAGAGAGGGGGGGGAGTGGGTACTAAATACCCAGGCCTGGGCTTTCTGGAGGGGGCGGCGGGGGCCCGGGTCCTGTGCCGCCCTCCCCCTCTTACATCACCGCAGCCCAGCACACGCTTCTGTGTGCTGGGCTGCACTGGGAGACTGCTCATGGCTGCTAAGAAGCAGCTGCAGCAGTCTCCTATGCCTGTGGGGTGAGCGATCACATTGGCTATGTGCCGAGCTGAGGGGGCTTACAGCGCCCCCTTCACAGCATGCACAAATTTTCTTTACTATTTTTTGCCTAAGGGGGAATTGCCATGCCTCTCATGATTAGGCCACACCCCTTTTGCCTGGCTCTGCTTTTGCAGCGCCTGAAGGTGAGTAATCAGGGATGGGAATGGAGGCAGAGAGCTCAGTGTAGATTAGGGAGGCGGGCAGGCTCCCTGTGGCTTGGGGGGGTAAAGGGGGGTGGTAGGCTCCATGTTGCTTAAGTAGGGTGGGTAGGCTCTGTGTGACTGGGTAAGGTAGGCTCTGTGTAGCTTGAAGTGGGTCCCTACAATTTAGTTGTCCTGGGGGCTCCCACAAGCCTTAATCCTGCTATGTCAGCTTGTAAGGCATAGGGTCAAGTGAACAGAAAAATGTGGCAAAACTAACGTGGTAATTGTGATGTAAGAAAATCACATTCACTCAAATACACATGTATTGGTTGAGGGAAAAAAAGGGGGGGATTATAAATAATTATCATATTAAATGGCGTGGGTAATAAAATTGATGATCATAATCAAAATGTGTTATGTCCTAAAGCTAGCTACAATCTAATGTGTCTTTATATAAAGGCACTGTAATTTATATATTGATTCAGACCTCTTGGTGTAAATGCACCCAGTTTGAAAGTCCACGAGCTTTCATGTTTTAGGAGTTTCTTCGTCAAGTTCTTTTCTCGGATTCGAAGATGGGTTGCTTCAAGGTCAAATACGTTCATATTTTTTAGTTCATCCTTGTGTTTGTTATGAAAATATCTAACAACTGTGAAGTTGTTTAATTTCACCCAGGTTTGATGTGGGATTTCTTATTGTGCCTACCTGTTCCAGGATGCATGATTTCAACATCCTAGTTGTCACCCTGACATATTTAAGGTTACAGTCACAGGTAATGCAGTAAATCACTCCTTGGTCTTGCAGTTCATAAAGTGATTGATGTCTATGTTGTTACCATATGTGTCCTCAACGGTGTATATTTTGGCCATGTATTGACAAGTTCTGCATTTTTCACAAGTGAAAGAGTAGTGGATATGGACAAGGATGATCATGTAGATTAGAGGATCTTTACCATTTTATGGTCATCTTACTGTTGAGTTTTTGTGACAAATCCATAGCTGATTACAATATATGCCAATGTTTTTAAATGATTTTATTGCTACTCTTCTATTCTTGGCAGCAAATCTTATATCTTCATTCTTCGTGTCCTTGGTAGCGTTAGAAAAGATTTGAGTTTCTATTTGTATTTTGAGCATTTTGCTTTTTTCATAGGATTTCAGTATATCCCTTTTCCTTCAGTCTGTCTCAATTTGTTTGTAGATCTTATCATATCAACAGTTCTGATGTAGCCTGAGAAATTCCCCTTTGGGGATGTTTTCTATCGTAGGGGGGAAATGTGAGCTCATCTGATGCAATAAACTATTAGTAGTGGTACTTTTCTTATAGATTTCTGTACCCAGTATGACCTTCACAGCTTTAGAGATCTTGAGGTCAAGCAGGGAAATCTCCTTCTCATTTATTTCATGTAAGCTTGAGATTAAGATGATTTTGGTTTATTGTGTGTCCAACAGCTGATCCATTTCTCCATTCCTGATAAGCTAGATGTTATCTATGTAACCATACCATACAATGAGATGTTTGGTAAGATGTTCATTCTGGTCTTGGAACACATGTTCCCATTGCCACAACCCTAACTTGCTAGCATAGGTAGGGGCACATGCTTCTCCAGGTAAAAGGTATAATCAAAGTTGAGGAAATTTCTACTGAGGATGAAATCAAGTAATTCTAGCAAAAATTCTTGGAATTCATTCGAGACCTCCAGGATGAGAAAATATTTTACAGCCGATGTACCTGCTGTGTGGTCATTGCAAGTGTACAAAGCTTCAACATCCAGACTAACCAAAAATTGTCCCTCTTCACATTTGATGTCGGGTACTTTCTTAAGCACATTATTGCTGTCTTATGTAGATCCACAAATGTGCTGGCTTTCTCAGATGCACTTGGGTCTCAAAACTCCAAAGGCTAAATATAGTATTAATGGCAGTATACTGGAACTACTGAAGAGGAACAGGATCTAGGAGTCACTATTTAAGGTGACTTAAAGGCAAGCAAACATTGTAACAAAGAAATGAGGAAGGCAAGTCAGATGCTTGGTTGCATAGGGAGAGGAATCGGTAGCAGAAAGAAAGAAAGTGATAATACCACTGTATAGGTCATTGGTATGTCCTCATCTTGAATACTGTGTTCAGTTCTTGAGACCATATCTCCAGAAGTATATTAATACATTAGAGACTGTACAAAGAAGGGCAACTAAAATGGTGCAAGGTCTACACCACAAAATGTACCAGGAAAGACTAAAAGATCTTAATATGTATAATTTGGAGCAGAGAAGGGATAGGGGGGACATAATAGAAATGTTCAAATATATAAAGGGTTTTAACAAGGTAAAGGAATGAGACATTCTTCAAAGAAAGAGAAGCATTAGAACAAGAGGACATGTTCTGAAACTGGATGGTGGTTTGGTCGTTCAGGGGAAATTTGAGGAAAAATTACTTCACAGAAAGGGTAGTGGACAAGTGGAATAGCCTCCCATCAAAGGTGGTAGAGGCTAAGGCAGTAGAGCAATTTAAACATGCATGGGATAGACATAAGGATATCTTTCAGAAGAAGAAAGGATCATTAAGGGTTGAGGTAATAATAGGTTTAAAAATGGGGCAGACTAGATGGGCCAAGTTGTTCTTATCTGCCGTCAAATTCTATGTTTCTATCTTTCCATATTCGTGGAGCATCTATTCTCCTGGCAGTATATGCAGAGTCATTCTCCAGTGCAGATACTCAGCTAGTGCTTCTTTCTGAAGTATTTCACTTGGGCCATCGTTTGCGTTTTTCTCCATTCCCACGGGGGATGGATACCTGTCTAAAAGGCTGCGACCTTCCTGCTGGGTGCAGCTTAAACCCATATCCCGCTTGGAGAGGTCACTGGTGAACACCTCCCAGCAGGTTAGACTCCATGCCTTTGGACAGGTCTTGCCAACATCCAACACTAGTGGATGAGGAGATCATACATTCAGGCCCCTCGCCTCGGATTCCTCCCTCAGCTTTCAACTCCTTAGCAGGAGATTCTTCAGAGACCAGCATGACAGAGATCCCAACAGGGTAAGTACTGTTTAAAGGCTATCCCTAGCCCTCTCCCACCCTAACCCTCCCTTAGAGGTGACTAACTGTAACCTCCCCCAGGGGTGCCTAAACCTAACCCCCCTCCCCGCAGCCTAAACCTAACCTTCCTGGGGGGTTGCCTAGCCCTAACCTCCCCCTGGGGGTGCCTGACCCTAACACCCCCTTCCTCTAGCCTAACCCTCCCGGGGGGGGTGCCTAACCCTAAGTCCCCCTGGGAGACCCTAAACCTAACCCTCCCCCCATGGCTATCTGCTCCCAATGGCCAGGTTATGCTGGGTGTTGGTATTTTGGCATGGGGCTAATGATGGGTGTCTGTATTTAGACGCTGTCATGTTTGGTATAAAAAGACCCCCTACTGTGGGGATGGAAGCTGAGGTCCCTGGAGGAGAGAGAAGTTAGAGGCATGGGGCCTGTATATATGATCTCATCCACGAATATCAAACATTGGTGAGACCTGTCCAAAGACGCGGAGTCTAAACCAGCTGGGAGGTGTTCACCAGCAGGCAGGTCATGGCCCTTTGGACAGGTGTCTGATGCCGTGGGAATAGAGACAATATAACAATGGCCCAAGAGATATACTTCTAAAAGAAGTATGTTTGCACATGAAATTGGTACTTGTACTGGTATGTAGGCAAGTGTTTTGATGCACTGTTGTGCCAAGGAGTGGCACTTGTAATTGTACACTGGAAAGGGGTACTTGACGCAAAGTCGCACCAGGAGGCGATACTTGTATCACACACAGGCAAGCTGTTCAGACGCACTGTTGCACAAGGAGTTGGCACTTGTATTGCACACAGGCAAGAATGTTCAGATGTACTGTTGCACAAGGAGTTGGCACTTGTATCGCACACAGGCAGGATATTCAGATGCACTGTTGCACAAGGAGTTGGCACTTGAGACTCGAGGAAATCACACAGGGAACCTAGAATGAGGTAACAGCAAGTATACACAAGGTAGCAACAATGTTGCACAGGCAACTTCCTTCTGTCCGGTGACTGGCTTTATACCCTAAGGTAGCAGATCCTTGGTGGACAATGTCAGCTGACCACCACCATGCTACCATTGGGTAAAGGGTAGTCAGGTGATGTGAACTGTCATGGCTGCATCCACGACGGCAACCGCAGCAACCAAGGCACAGCGCAGCTCATGGGTATCCACATGGCTCTAAGTATAATGCTCAGCGCATCAGTCGCCGCCGCACCTGATGTTAGATCACCCGAGAGATCAAGGGAAGCCAACACTGTGGTGAGTAGTGGCCGCAACCTGACAGTACATCCCCCCTTCAGGGTGGACTCCGGACACCAACAAGGCTTCCTAGGAAATCTTCTGTGAAAAGGTCATACAAGTTTAGGACCATGCTACCATTGGGTAAAGGGTAGTCAGGTGATGTGAACTGTCATGGCTGTGTCCATGATGGCAACTGCAGCAATGAACAGTCCACATGGCTCTAAGTATAATGCTCGGCGTGTCACTCACCGCCGCACCTGATGTCTGACCAGTGGCATAACTAGGGTATTTGGAGCCCAGGGCAAATTTTAAAAATGAGCCCCCCGCTATGTGCTCACGGGTGAAAAATGGGTGTGGTCACAAGGGGTGTGGCCACTGAAAAATGGGGCATGTCAGTATACACACCCCTTTCTTATAACTGGGAACATTTCTTTCCATTTGCACCTTAAGGCAGTGCCACTTATACAGTCCCCCTTATGCAGTGCCCCTAGTAGTGGTCCCCCCTTATGCAGGCCCCCAGAAGTACCCCTTATATAGTACCCCCAGTATACAATGCGCCCAGTAGTGGTCCCTCTTATGCAGGCCCCCAGCAGTGCCCCTTATACAGTACCCCCAGTAGTGGTCCCCCTTATGCATTCCCCAATTAGTTCCCCTTATACAGGCCCCCAGTAATGATCCCGCATA
The DNA here is from genome assembly GCA_031769625.1 of Taudactylus pleione. Taxonomy (NCBI): domain Eukaryota; kingdom Metazoa; phylum Chordata; class Amphibia; order Anura; family Myobatrachidae; genus Taudactylus; species Taudactylus pleione. Next base: position 13,217,054 of record JAUIMM010000039.1, read on the forward strand.
TGCAGTGCCCCTTACACAGTTCCCCCTGCAGTAGTCCCCTTATGCAGCCCGCCATTAGTTCCCCTTATACTGTGCCCCCAGTAGTGATCCCCCATATGCAGCCCCCCAGTAGTGATTCCCCATATACAGTGCCCTTTATACAGTGTCCCCAGGAGTGATCCCCCTTATGCAGGCCCCCAGTAGTTATCCCCCCTATGCAGTGCCCCCTGTAGTGGTTCTCCCTTTTCAGTGCCCCCTGTAGTGGTTCTCCCTTTTCACACACAGGCAAGATGTTCAGACACACTGTTGCACAAGGAGTTGGCACTTGTATTGCACACAGGCAAGAATGTTCAGATGTACTGTTGCAGAAGGAGTTGGCACTTCTATTGCACACAGTCAGGATATTCAGATGCACTGTTGCACAAGGAGTTGGCACTTGAGACTCGAGGAAATCACATAGGGAACCTGGAATGAGGTAACAGCAAGTATACACAAGGTAGCAACAATGTTGCACATGGCAACTTCATTCTGTCCGGAGACTGGCTTTATACCCTAAGGTAGCAGATCCTTGGTGGACAATGCCAGCTGACCACCACCATGCTACCATTGGGTAAAGGGTAGTCAGGTGATGTGAACTGTCATGGCTGCATCCATGACGGCAACCGCAGCAACCAAGGCACAGCGCAGCTCATGGGTATCCACATGGCTCTAAGTATAATGCTCAGCGCTTCACTCACCGCCGCACCTGACTTCTGACCACCCATTAATTTACAGGTGACCAACAAGACAGTACCAACAATGGGTGTAACAGGTAAAGTGGAACATTATCCTTTAGCAAAGTCCACAGAGGTTGCTATTGGGCCGTTGCATACCAGGCATTCTTTTCTTTTGGCTGCTGCGGCTCCTACTAACCTGCTGGGTAGAGACTTGTTACATAAGATGGGAAGTGTTATATATTGCACCCCTGATGGTGTATTTTTAGATATCCCTGAGAGAGTTGCGCACGAGGTGCAGGATATGTTGGACACTCCCCAAAGGATACTGTATCACTCTACCAGTTTAAATGAAAATCCATCCCAGGTAGATCAAATGTTGTCCCAAATTCCAGATTCCCTTTGGACTAAGGATGGACAGGACACTGGATTAATGGCAAACGTAAGCCCTGTAATGGTAAATTTAAAAAGCGGTAGGCAAGCTCCAAAGGTTCCCCAGTACCGACTAAAACAGGAGGTAGAATTAGGGGTTTTTCCAATAATTGAGCAATTATTGCAACAAGGAAATTTTAGTCCATACAGCTAGTGTAGCTAACAGTCCCATCTTCCCGGTGAAAAAGAGTGGTGGGAGGGGTTATAGGCTAGTACAAGACCTTAGAGGTGTTAATGAGGTAGTAGAGAGCCAATTCCCCGTAGTGCCAAATACAGCTGTCATCCTGATGCAGATCCCACCAAATGCAACCCATTTCACTGTCATTGACCTCTGTTCTGCTTTCTTCTCTGTGCCTCTCCACCCTGACTGTCAGTATCTATTCACATTTACATACAGAGGTGTGCAATATACACGAACACGGTTGCCCCAAGGTTTCATAGACAGCCCCAGTATCTTTTCCCAGGCATTGCATGACTGTTTACAATCTTTTCAACCTGCCAATGGATCTGTTCTAATTCAATATGTGGATGATTTATTGCTGTGTTCTGATTCGTTTATGTCATGTTTGAATGATACTAAACTTTTGTTGCTTCATCTCTTGCATACAGGACACAAGGTGGCTAAGGACAAACTACAGCCGTGCCAATCCAGAGTAAAATATTTGGGACACTGCCTAACCCAGGGGTTAAGACATCTCACAAATGATAGAATCCAGGCCATACAGAACATGACACTGCCGCAGAATCAACAGGAAATTCGTACCTTCTTGGGAATGTGTGGATACTGTAAAATGTGGATCCCAGGTTTTTCTATTTTGACCTTGCCTTTACAGGACTTAGGACCTCATTCAGAGTTGGTCGCAGCGGCCACACTGTCGTACGGAAAAAGGGGCCGGATATTCAAATGATTCCCTCGCAAGTTGCATCCCTAAATTCGGATCAGTAGTTGGCCGACCAAGGGGAGGAAGCGGTCGGAAGACAAAAAAATACCCCCCCTTCTCGTACGCTTTGCACGTCATCTCCGGGCATATAAGGATTAATCGAGACCATCGGGAACCATCGGCACTGGTCGTAGAGCTTAAGGTTGACCATACCCTCTCTTAAGCTCTACGATCATGTCAGTGTAAAAACCTCCCATGTCACATGTGCCATGACGCTACTTTGTTAATTATGCACTCCCATAATCCGTATGCACTCCCATAAAACGCCGTTCGCATAATGAGGCACGCCTGCGTTTGGATCTCCACTCCCCCATTTTCAAGCACCTTCCCCTGTTACCACCCACAAATGCCTCCATCTGTCACTCAAACTACCGACCTGGCTGTGTTCAAGGAGAGAGAAATTTCTGATTGTAGCGGCTAGTTTACGCACGCGCATTGCGAACTTTATGCATGCACAGTATAGCGAACATCAGTGGCGTATGACCGTGCGGCCGCTTCGACCGACTCTGAATGAGGTCCTTAATCTCTTCCTCAAAGCCGGTCATGTCATACACACAGAGGAATCAGAGCAGGCTTTCCTTAATCTTAAGGATAGTCTGACAAAAGCACCTGCATTGGGAATACCTGATTATGAAAAACCTTTTGATTTGTATTGTACGGAAGCCGATAGTTGTGCTGCAGGTGTCCTTACACAAAAACATGGTGATATCAGTAGGCCCGTAGCATACTACAGTGCCCAATTGGACACTGTGGCGAGATCACTCCCCACCTGTTTGAGAAGTGTAGCAGCTACCGCTCTATTGGTGAGTAAAAGTGAGGACATAGTATTGGGCCATGATATGATTGTATACACTCCCCACACTGTATCTGCTCTGCTGAATTCTGCTCAAACCAGACACATCTCTTCAGCTAGGTTTACCAAATGGGAACTAGCTCTTATCGCTCCTGCAAACATCACTGTTAAACGTTGCAGCATGCTGAATCCAGCATCGTATTTACCATATGTACAACATGATGTACAAAGGGTGGAAGGAGACGAGTTGCTGGTGGGGGGTGAGTTCAGCGGACATGATACACACGATTGTATGGAATATCTGAATCAGACCTTTACTGCTAGACTTGACATACACAACACACCTTTAGAGAATGTAGATGTGACTTTTTACATCGATGGGAGTTGTCATAGACAAACAGACACAGGTGTGTACAGGTTATGCTGTTGTAAATGACACAGACATCATAGAAGCTAAACCTCTTGGTCCTCCTCACTCAGCCCAGGTGAGGTAGCACTAACTAGAGTGTGTGAACTGGCAGCAGGCAAATCTGCTAACATTTACACTGACTCAAGGTATGTGTTCGGGGTGGTGCACGATTTCGGGGCTCTATGGCGTCTGAGAAATTTTATGACAGCAGCAGGCACACCAGTTGCACATTCCCGACACATAAAACACCTTTTAGAAGCAATCCAACTGCCCAAAGTGGTGGCAGTAATCAAGTGTAAAGCCCATACATTTGAGGATGATTCGGTGTCATTGGGCAACAACAGAGCCGATGAAGCTGCAAAATGGGCAGCAGGGTTAAAAATGTTTTCTCCCACTGAAAAAATTATGTCTTTCCAAACAATTGATATGCTGAAATTAATAGAGATGAAAAATTTGTGTTCAATTCAGGAAAAGTCCATGTGGAAGTCCAAGGGATGTGGGCAAGAGTCCTCTGGGCTCTGGAGGGACGGACAAGGTAAGCCAGTAGCCCCCAAAGCATATTACCCCAGCCTGGCTGAGGCAGCACACGGTCTGACTCATCTGGGAAAGCAAGGTATGTGCAAGTTGGTGAGAGCATACTGGTGTGCACCAGGTTTTTCTTCACAAGCAGAAAAGATAGCAATGTCCTGTCTGACCTGCTTGAGGAAGAACATAGGGAAAGTGATCCCTACTGAACCATCCCACATTCCACCAACTGATGGACCTTTCCAGGTGATACAAATTGATTTAATCCAATTACCACCCTGCAGGAATCTTAAGTATGTATTAGTGTGCACTGACGTATTTTCTAATTGGGTTGAGGGCTACCCAGTGGCCACTAATACTGCTGTGTTTATGCCAAGAAAATAGTTCAAGAATTTGTATGCAGGTACGGTATCCCTAAAATCATTGAGAGTGACAGGGGTACTCATTTGACAGGTGATGTTTTTCAAAATATGTGTAAGCTGATGGGTATTAATAGTTGACTTCACACCCCCTACCAACCGCAAGCCAGTGCCAAGGTAGAGAGGATGAATGGGACTATTAAAAATAAGTTGAGTAAAATCATGGCAGAGACTGGACTAGGATGGCCAGAAGCGTTACCTTTGGTCCTACATAGTATAAGGACCACTCCTTGACCCCCTCTAAATCTGTCCCCATTTGAAATACTGTTCGGTATAATCATTTGATTATAAGTCCACAGGAAGACTTGAAGGGTAACAACGAGGTAACTGTAAAGTATCTTATATCAATGAGTAAGCAGTTAAAACAACAGCAGCAGAAACTGAAATTGTTGTCCAATGATATGCCTGAAACTAACTGTCATGATGTTGAACCAGGAGAATATGTTATGATCAGAAATTTCTTGCATTCACGTTGTTTGACTGATCTGTGGGAAGGTCCATACCAGGTGCTGCTGACAAGTACTACATCTTTGAAGGTGGCTGAGAGAGATACCTGGGTCCATTCGACTCACTGCAAAAAGGTCAACCAACCAGTGGAGAAACGAGTCGGAGACAAGGCTGATAGCGTGGACCTGTCGCTCATGAGCTTGTTCTGGGAGGATTGAAAAGGTCGTAGTGAGATACCTGAACTAAAAGAAATCTGCAGGTCTTGTTGTGGCAATGGATGGGCCTGCTGTGTTCATTTTCATGTTCTCTTTTAGAGCGTTCACCATCCTGGTCGGTTCAGGAATGTCCGATTTCTGTAAAGGGGGACCAATTGTGGAGAGGGGAATTGATGGCAGTGCTGATGGAGTGGAGTCAGAAGGAGTGCAATGCCAATCAGGGGAGTGTCTGACCAAACTTAGTACTGTTATTGTTAAGAGAGCTGTTATTCCGGATACTCGGGGACGGAATGGAGGTTTATCGTCTGAAGATTCCTGTATTTGTGAGCTGTGTGGGTCCCTAGTTTATGAGAACTGTATCCAAAGGTGTGAGCCTAAATATAACCCGTACTGGGGTGGGTATCCTTTAGAGGATTATCATAGCATGGTAGGCAAAGTGTTAAATCAAACTGATTGCTGGGTGTGTTCACATGTGCCCAGGGACAGCATAATGTAGGGTTGGTGCCATTTCTGCTGAATATCATGGAAATTTTAGAATTGCCAAAAGGGAAAACATTGGATGGAAAATTCCTCTCATCCAAACCACCTCATTTCAAACTCTATCAATTCCAAGTAGATAGATCACTTTTGAGTTTAAACATAAGCAACCCCATTAAACCTGGGAGTTGGGAAGTGACAGGGAATAATCAGACGATGACCTTCTCACAAAGAGCTGATAATGAGTCCATAAACCATGATCTGTTACGCTCAATTAAATCTAGTGGGAGACATTTTAGGTACCGGTATGCATTGAGTTCCACCAAAGAAATTATTGGTAAGGTGCCAGATGGTTATTGTGTTAAAATAATACAGCCAGAGACTTGCATATACCAGATGGAAGACCCAGAAATAGGATTGTTTGCAAGGGAAATGTGCTTAATGATAATGATGCATACCATTCCTTATGTTCTCCCTGATAATGTATATTTTATATGTGGAAGAAAAGCGTAGAAGTGGCTCTCCCCGAGTTCCGAAGGTTTGTGTTACCTGGGAAGAGTAGTCCCAGAAGTTATGACCCTCACACATGTTGAAATTCTTGGTATACATAAAAACACACCATCACCATATCTTCGCACGCAATATGAACACAGAGACAAACGAAATATGATACCTGGTGACGTGCATAAAGCCACTCAGTTAATTAGTGAGACAACTGGTTTCCAAGTTTTAGTCGCATTGGATCCCACCAGGATCGCTCGGGGTACATTCAATTTTAGATATATTCAAGAACTTGCTAAATTAATAGATAATATTACCGAGATGTACGATGACACATTCAGGTACACAGGGAGAGAATTGCAAGCGTACAAGAAAGAACTGGTGCACCACAGGCTAGTATTAAATTATTTAACTGCTGTTACTGGAGGGTATTGCATGATGTTGGCCACCCAATTTGGAGTAAAATGTTGCACCTATGTCACCAATGATACCAGCGACCCCAAGGAAGTGATAGACCGGAAGATGGATGAAATTCAGCAGCTAAAATGGGAATTTCGTAAGAACCATAATGCTTCAGTGGCTGAAGTAGGGGAGAAGATAGAAGGATGGGTTTCATGGCTGAACCCAGTGAAATGGTTCTCAGGTCTAGGGGAATGGGTCCAGGAAGTGATCGCCAGCATAGGAAAATTCTTAATCCTTATACTGATTGTCATCATAATAATTTGCATATGTGTCCGGTGTGTTCCTATTGTGTTGAAGTGTGGAAAATTTAAAAATAGAGTAAAACAAAAGAATGAAATTATGATGGTGGTCAGTATGAATACTGAGGTAAATACAGAACTGCATTACAAGCCTGAACTAGGAAATACCATCATTTAATGTATTATATTTAGACATACATAGAATGTATTATTGAAATGTTATTTTAAAACACCTCAAATAATGTAAAGTCTCAAATTCCCTCTTCAAGACTGCCTTTATAGGACTGGTGTATCCCCACACCTTTCACATGATCTTCCAAGATCCGCGGTGTGCATATAATAGTAGTTTTATGTCCCCACTGAGAGACACATTATTGATGGATAAAGAACACCTTGTGCCATCCCATAATAACACTAAATAGTATATAAATGTAAACCTAAAGATTATATTTTAAAATCAGATTGTGATAGCATGTTGTTCGCTATCAAAGGGTGGACTGTCGAAGCTGGATTATTGGCTGAGACAAGATCAGTTTAAAATTAAATCGCAGCGACGCCGTCTTGCAACTGTCCGCAAGACGCCATCTTGGAAATTAGATCGCAAGACGCCATTTTGTGAATAGCCGCCCAAGCGCCATTTTAGATAAACTCACACTTTAGTACAAGTGGCGATATTACTATTAGCATCATGCGATTGCATCTTACACCATTTCTCATACACACATTAATATGCACAATTGCGCTGTTAACTAGTCGCATATTAGCGAATGCATAAGATCCTGTATGAATATTAGCTTCATGCACATGCATCTGCCCCAAGTTAACTAGCGTCTTTACATCAAACCCCACATACTCACACATTACATATCCACATACAAGGTTCCATAAACTTTAAGGTATAAGATTCAAGTATGCACAGTTACTATAATTGCTATGAAATAAAGATTATTTTGTAACTAAGGTTTCATATGTGATAAGTAAGCCATGTGTGGTATTGTACTGATGCGTACTCTCTCAACAGTATTCCAGTAACATCGATGTAGAGATCGCAACAGGCATTCTCAACTTATGGACCGCAGAGACTTCAAGCAACAAAATGTACATTATATGACCAACTGTTAGGATTTGCATGAGGCGGGAAACCAGAGACCACCAGTTGTTAGAGGCTGGACTGTGTCTATTTGAACCAACCTGTTAGATGCCTTGTAACATATGCCCTCTCCTGTAGGACCAATGGTATTAGCAACAAACTTCTCTATTGTGTTGTCTATTTCTGGGGGGGTATAAATGTGTGCTCTGACCCTGGGTTTCTAGTCTTCGTGCTGAATGCTGATTGACGAGGGGTTTCTTGCTGATGCCTACATCTGGTCCAGAGCGCTGCATATGTATAACTGTACTTGGGTCTGTATAATTCCTTTGCGCTAAATTGTACTTATAACTAGCATGTAACTGACTGTACTTTTACTTGAGTAATACTTTGTGCTTTGGAACCACAGGTTCTAGGTCTGGAGTCTTTATTTACTGTATAACTGCGTATGCAAAATAGCGTCATCCTAAGAGGTTTATAGGCAGGATATCAGAAGGTATAGGCAGGGGTGTATAGAGGTTCAAAGGCAGTATCATTAATGTCATCTCCAGGAAGTGTATGCAACCATTGTTACTATCGGGTACCACCGGATGCGATCGCAGTGCATGAGGTTGACTTTACCCTACTGCAAGCACTGTGAGCCCTTCAGTGTAAAAACCAGCCAGGTGACGTGTACTATGACGTTGCCTCTAAATCATGCATGCCTATGAAATGGCGTTGGGATGCTCAGGAATGCCTGTATTCGCACCTCCACTCCACCGTTTCAAGCGGTCAGCCCCTGTCACCACCCACAAACGGCTTCTCCTGTCACTCACTCTACAGTCTTTGTGCAACGAGCGTACACTTCCCGATCTCTAGCACTGATTTACGCATGCGCACTGCGATGCAAACACATGCGCATTATGTGAAAATTGGCTGGCTGCAGGGCGAACGCTTCCTAGAGAGCGGGTCTGAATCGGGCCCCTAGATCGCACCATTGGACCTCTGTGCAACCCTTTAGAATGTTAGTTGCAAGTAAGATGCCAGGCAAAGCACTACTGCATTAAAAGATGCAGTAAATGGCTGTGACACGCCCCTGAAATGGTTGCTACATGCCTGCAATTTAGTCACCACTTCTCCATTACCTCCCCCAAACGGTCATTGTCTGTCTCTGTCGCAAGCACATCATGGCACATGCACAGTGCAACTTTGATGTATGTGCAGATTGAAAACATCGGCCGCCTGTGACCAAAATCCACACTGTGTCCACCTCTGAATCAGGCCAAGAAATTCTAGTGATTACCTAACACATTTGCAAGAGCGTCGGGCAGGATTTGTCTTATTCAATCTCTGGTAGACCATGCTCTGATGCATTTGCAGAATCAGGCCCACAGTGTTTATCAATTCCTTACTATAGATGTCACATTCACCTGCAGTTACCATTTCTAATCGGTCTGTCTGTTCATAGGGATTGCAGTCAAAAGTTTTTACTGTCCAAGAGGAGCCTGATTTTCTATTCAAGTCTTATTTTCTGAATATGATTTTTATCAATGTCTGGAAGATACCTGGAAGTTGCCTTCTCAAGGTGGTTTACAGTCAGGATCCTGTGCAGCAGTTATCATGTGGTGCATTCAACAGGTCAGTAGCTATCTACAGCTCAGTAGGTAGCTCTTTCAACATCTCCTGCACCTATATAAATGCTATATAAGCTGCCTTTACCTGACACTCTCTGCCAGATCATTGTCTTCAGCTTACCTGGTGTTTGCTTCAGCCTGGTTTGTTTCCACTTTACAGTCCTGGTTGCTCCCTATTTATTTGCTGTATTCCCTGGTCAAGTCTATTGGCGCCTGGACTCGCTCTGTATTTTCAGACTAATTTACTTTGGCAATGCTGCTATTGTTTGGACTGTGTTGAGAAACATGAAAAGACAAGTGTTGAATATTGATAAATCATCTTGTACATAATACAAAAGTGATTGTGTAGTGATATTTATAATCTTTGACAATCATATGTGTGGCAGTGGATACATTAAAACCAGCTGTTAGCAGTTGACATCTCAACCTGCTGCGGGCATGCTGAAATCTTTGTGAACTGCCACATATAGCAAATGAATACAATTGGATGGAAAATAGATACAACTGTTTTTCTTGCATTCATTGTACTACTCAAATAGTAATGAGGATAATGTATAGCTGGTTATTAGAGTTGGATTGGTGTTTTTACATGTAGAAATATTGGGATAGTGTAGGGAAAAAGTGTGCGGGTAGTGATGGTTTTGCTGCGGTGTAGGAATGGTATTGCTTTAGTGTTGTGTAGGATATTGCAGAGGAGTTTTTTGTTTTAATGTGGAAGGGTGTAGGGAAGTGTTGCTGTAATATTGAGGATTGTTTGTGGGGGGAGTATTTTCTACATTTGTATGGGTAAGGGACTTAGGACCTCATTCAGAGTCGGTCGAAGCGGCCGCACGGTCGTACGCCACCGATGTTCGCTATACTGCGCATGCATAAAGTTCGCAATGCGCATGCGCAAACTAGCCGCTACGATCAGAAATTTCTCTCTCCTTGAACACAGCCAGGTCGGTAGTTTGAGTGACAGATGGAGGCGTTTGTGGGTGGTAACAGGGGAAGGTGCTTGAAAACGGGGGAGTGGAGATCCGAACGCAGGCGTGCCTCATTATGCGAATGGCGTTTTATGGGAGTGCATACGGATTATGGGAGTGCATAATTAACAAAGTAGCGTCATGGCACATGTGACATGGGAGGTTTTTACACTGACATGATCGTAGAGCTTAAGAGAGGGTATGGTCAACCTTAAGCTCTACGACCAGTGCCGATGGTTCCCGATGGTCTCGATCAATCCTTATATGCCCAGAGATGACGTGCAATGCGTACGAGAAGGGGGCATAATTTTTTGTCTTCCGACAGCTTCCTCCCCTTGGTTGGCCAACTACCGATCCGAACTTAGGGACGCAACTTGCGAGGGAATCATTTGAATATCCGACCCCTTTTTCCGTACGACCGTGCGGCCGCTTCGACCGACTCTGAATGAGGTCCTCAGAGCTTGATTCAGAAACGGACGCTCTGAATCAGGGCGTTATTTTTTTTTTCTGTGTGGCCTTCTGGCTGCACCCACAGCTATTGCGAGCGGCCAGGATGACGTTCGCGATGGTCTTGACCATTGCGACCATCGGGGCTTGCGACGAGACCCTTGTGATAGGGTCTCAAGCCCCAGAGAGCTTCTGGCTCTAATAGAGCCGGAAGCTCTCCCACTGACATCACTGGTGATGTCAATGGGGCCGCCCACAAATGGCAGATGTTCGCATGGGAACGCCTCCATTTGTGAAGCCACCCCCCCGCCACGCCTACAAAATGGGGCGAGCTGTCGATCAACATCGACAGCCGCCCCTTTTGTAGTGAGCCACGGGGTGAGAGAATTTCTCTCTCGCCCCGGGGCTTGCGCACGCGCAGTGCGGCCGATGCGCATGAGCAGAGCACACCATCGACCTGCTCGTGAGCTCTCAAGCACTTGCTAGCAGGTCTGAATCAGGCCCTTATTGCTCTAATGTGGAGGGGTTTGGGAGAAAGGGACTAATATGGAGGGGTGTGGGAGATTAGTGCTGTAATGTGGAGGGTCTGAGGGGTAGTCCTGTAATATGATTGGGTATTGCTTAGTTTGTGTATTGATGTAATGTGGTATATTCATGTATAGCATTAATGAATAATGGTGCTAATAATATTTCAGCCATTATGGGTATAGATTTATTTGTTAAATGTGAATGCTATTGAATGGTAATAGAAAATGCGCATCCATTCTGTGTTTACATCTATTACAACAATATTATCAAAAAATGAGAAATAACTATTTTTTATCTGTAAATGTGTGCTTTTGTCACATGTAAAGTACTATAATTAGGGATGAGTGGGTTCGGATTTACTCGGTTCTTATAGCCACTTTACCGCAAGTTTGGATTAGTTCGGATTTAATTTATTGGCTATCCAAAACACGTGATAAACAATAGCCAATAAAATGCCGTTTTGAGAACCGAGTAAATCCGAACCCGCTCATCCCTAATTATAATACTTTACATCAGAGCATTAAATATAGAATAACATTATTCTGAGGTAGAAGGTGAGCAGTGGGATATTACACTAGCTGCACACCTCATACCTCAACCAGTTAACATCAACACCAGCCTGTCTACCAAAGGGCAGCTTCTTCCTATCCATATAAAACCAGTTGTGAGTGAAATTATGTCTGAAAAGTTCTGTAGTTTTGAAAAGTTCTGTACAGATGTGTCCTTATTCACCTAACATCTATAAACTAGGGGTGTGCACCGGCTCCTTTTCATGTTTTGTGTTTTGGTTTTGGATCTGGATCTTTCTTCGTGTTTTGGATCTGGATTGGTTTTGCCAAAACCACCCTTCCGTGTTTTGGGTTCTGGGTTTTGTGTTTTGGATCTGTATTTTTTTTTTAAAAAGCATAAAAACAGCTAAAATCACAGAATGTGTTGGTTTTTCTGCTCCTATGCTATTATTAACCTCAATAACCTTAATTTCCACTAATTTCCAGTCTATTCTGAACACCTCACACCTCACAATAGTGTTTTTATGTCCAAAAGGTTGCACCAAGGTAGCTGGATGACTATGCTAAGCGACACGAGTGGGCGGCACAAACACGTGACCCATCTAGGAGTGACACTACAGTGGCAGACAGGATGTCAGTTTGAAAAACTAAGCCCCAAACTGTACATAATGCAAAGAAAAAAAAGAGGTGCAAGATGGAATTGTCCTTGGGCCCTCCCACCCACCCTTATGTTGTATAAACAGGACATGCACACTTTAACAAAGCAATCATTTCAGCGCCAGGGTCTGCCACACGACTGTGGCTGAAATGATTGGTTCGTTTGGGCCCCCACAAAACAAGCTGGCAATTAATCTGTCCCTGCACAAACTGGCTCTACGGAGGCAAGATGTCGTCCTCATCCTCCTCATCCACCGATTCCTCATCCTCACAGAGTATTAACTCGTCCCCACTGGAATCCACCACCACAGGTCCCTCTGTATGTTCTGGAGGCTGGTCTCCCTGGAAGAGTTGATAATTCATTTTGATGAACATCATCTTTTCCACATTTTGTGGAAGCAACCTCCTACGCCTTTCGCTGACATGGTTCCTGGCTGCACTAAACACTCTTTCGGAGTACACACTGGAGGGGGGGCAACTCAGGTAAAATAGAGCCAGTTTGTACAGGGGCCTCCAAATTGCCTCTTTTTCCTGTCTGACTGTCTGACATGCCTACTTGGATGCTGTCACCGATGTAACCCTCCACCATTCTGTCAATGGTGACAGCATCATATGTAGTGACAGTAGACATGTCTGAAATTGTTGCCAGGTCCTTCAGTCTGGACCAGATGTCCAAACTTGGTCCTGCCTGCCCTGCATCACCGCCAGTGGGTTGCTTAGGATAGCTAAGTTTTTTCCTGGCAGCCCCAGTTGCTGGAGAAAATGAAGAAGCAGCTGTTGACATGTCACGTTCCGCTTCAGCTGACAGTGTGTTCACCAGCAGGTCTTTGCACCTCTGCAGGCTTGTGTCGGCTAGAAAGAGAGACACCACATATGCTTTAAACCTAGGATCGAGCACGGTGGCCAAAATGTAGTGGTCTGATTTCAACAGATTGACCACCCTGGAATCCTGGCAAAGCGAATGAAGGGCTTCATCCACAAGTCCCACATGCCGAGCGGAATCGCTCCATCTTAGCTCCTCCTTCACTTTCTCCAGCTGCTTCTGCAAAAGCCTGATGAGGGGAATGACCTGACTCAAGCTGGCAGTGTCTGAACTGACTTCACGTGTGGCAAGTTCGAAGGGCTGGAGAACCTTGCACAACACGGAAATCATTCTCCACTGCACTTGAGTCAGGTGCATACCCCCTCCTTTGCCTATGTCATAGGTGGATGTATAGGCTTGTATGGCCTTTTGCTGCTCCTCCATCCTCTGAAGCATATAGAGGGTTGAGTTCCACCGCGTCACAACCTCTTGCTTCAGGTGATGGCGGGGCAGGTTCAAGAGTGTTTGCTGGCACTCCAGTCTTCGGCACGCAGTCGCTGAATGGTGAAAGTGGCCAGAAAATTTTCGGGCCACCCAAAGCGTCTCCTGCACGCCCCTGTCGCTTTTCAGAAAATTCTGCACCACCAAGTTTATTGTGTGAGCAAAACATGGGACATGCTGGAATTTGCACCGATGTAATGCCTGCACAATATTGGTGGCGTTGTCAGATATCACAAATCCCCAGGAGAGTCTAAGTTGGGTAAGCCATTGGGCGATGATTTCCCTCAGTTTCTCTAAGAGGTTGTCGGCGGTGTGCCTCTTACTGAAACCGGTGATACACAGCGTAGCCTGCCTTGGAACGAGCTGGCGTTTCTGAGATGCTGCTACTGGTGACGCTGCTGCTGTTGCTGCGTAAGGTGATACATCTACCCAGTGGGCTGTCACAGTCATATAGTCCTTAGTCTGCCCTGTTCCACTTGTCCACATGTCCATGGTTAAGTGGACATTGGGTACAATGGCATTTTTCAGGACACTGAGGACACTTTTTCTGATGTTTCTGTACAGTCTCGGTATCGCCTGCCTAGTGAAGTGGAATCTAGACGGGATTTGGAACCGGGGACACACTACCTTCATCAATTGTCTACATCCCACTGCACTAATGGCGGATACTGGATGCACGTCTAACACCAACATAGCAGTCAAGGCCTCAGTTATACGTTTTGCTTCAGGATGACTGCTGTCGTACTTCATCCTCCTCGCTAAGGACTGTTGGAGGGTCAATTGTTTAGTAAAAGTAGTGGTGTTCCTACTTCCTCTCTGGGATGATGAACGACTCCCAGCAGCAGCAACAGCAGCAGCGGCAGCAGGAGGCGTAGCAATGCAGGATCCTCCGGAGGAATCCCGGATAGGAGAGTCAGTCATGCCAGTGACATGGCCTGGAGGACTACTTCCAATCCTGACTAAGGAGGAAATTGACGAGGAGGGAGTTGATGGTGTGGTTTGCAGGCGCTTGGATACAACAGGACAACGGGTTTTAGGTATCCCTGGACTGCTTACGGTCTTAGCCAAAGTTTCTGAACTTGACAGTAACTTTTTATGATCACGCTACAGGTGACGTATAAGGGAGGATGTTCCTAGGTGGCTAACGTCCCTACCCCTACTTATTTCACCTTTACATATGGTACATATGGCAAGACAGTTGTTGTCCGGATTTGGATAGAAATATTGCCAGACCAAAGAGGTGGAATGCTTGGTCTTCTGCCCAGGCTTGACCGTGATAGGCTTTTTCATCCCACCAACAACAACTGTCTCCCCTGGAGCCTGATTTAAACAAACCACAGCACCATCAGAATCCTCCTCGCCAACTTCCTCCTCAGCGCCAGCTACACCAGTATCCTCATTCTGTTGTATTTCAACAGTGACATCTTCAATTTGCATATCAGCAAGTGGACTGTGGGTGCTCCTTTCAGCACTTGCAGGGGACGTGCAAATGGTGGGAAGAGCCACCTCTTCCTGTCCAGTGCTGAGAAGGTCAGGCATCGCAACCACCACCACACTTGGACTCTCCTTGGGGATTTGTGATATCTTCTTAGAACGCACAGTTCTTCGCTGTGCTTTTGCCAGCTTAACTCTTTTGATTTTTTTAGTGGGAGGAGGGCTTCCATTGTCATGTGAAGCTGAACCACTAGTCATGAACATAGGGAAAGACCTTAGCCATTCCTAGCCACTCCGTGTCGTAAATGGCATATTGGCAAGTTTACGTTTCTCTTCAGATGATTTAAATGTTTTTTTCAAGGTCATTTTCCTGAACTTTGCCATTTGGGATTGTATGTGCCCTCTACTTTGACATTGGGCATCGGCCTTGGCAGACGACGTTGATGGCATGTTATCGTCTATGTCATGACTAGTGGCAGCAGCTTCAGCACTAGGAGGAAGTGGTTCTTGATCTTTCTCTATTTTATTTTAATCGGAGAAAGTTTGGTCCTCTATTTATGTTATATCGATTTGATATAAACGTGAGGCTAAGGCGCACACAAACACAGAAAATATTTTTTTATTTTTGCTGGAGAGTAGTGCACTTTGTGGGTTACACCACCCTTTAAGAAATGAGCCAGCCGCCTCTTTACTTATGGGACACAGGCGCACGCTTGGCGCTGCTCCTTTGTTGATGCTCGTGTGGCTACTGCGCAAACATATCACAAACACAGAATTTTTTTTTTATTTGGTTTGGAGTGTACTTTGGGGGTTACAGCACCCTTTAATGGTCAAGCCAGCTGGCCCATTACTTATGACACAGGCGCACGCTTGGCACTACTTTGTTGATGCACGTGCGGCTACTGCGCACACAATTCACAAACACAGAAAATATTTTTTTATTTGGTTTGGAGTGTACTTTGGGGGTTACAGCACCCTTTAACTGTCAAGCCAGCCGGCCCTTTACTTATGACACAGGCGCACGCTTGGCACTACTTTGTTGATGCACGTGCGGCTACTGCGCACACAATTCACAAACACAGAAAATATTTTTTTATTTGGTTTGGAGTGTACTTTGGGGGTTACAGCACCCTTTAACGGTCAAGCCAGCTGGCCCTTTACTTATGACACAGGCGTACGCTTGGCACTACTTTGTTGATGCACGTGCGGCTACTGCGCACACAATTCACAAACACAGAAAATATTTTTTTATTTGGTTTGGACTGGAGTGTACTTTGGGGGTTACAGCACCCTTTAACGGTCAAGCCAGCTGGCCCTTTACTTATGACACAGGCGCACGCTTGGCACTACTTTGTTGATGCACATGCGGCTACTGCGCACACAATTCACAAACACAGAAAATATTTTTTTATTTGGTTTGGAGTGTACTTTGGGGGTTACAGCACCCTTTAATGGTCAAGCCAGCTGGCCCTTTACTTATGACACAGGCGCACGCTTGGCACTACTTTGTTGATGCACGTGCGGCTACTGCGCACACAATTCACAAACACAGAAAATATTTTTTTATTTGGTTTGGAGTGTACTTTCGGGGGTTACAGCACCCTTTAACGGTCAAGCCAGCCGGCCCTTTACTTATGACACAGGCGCACGCTTGGCACTACTTTGTTGATGCACGTGCGGCTACTGCGCACACAATTCACAAGCACAGAAAATATTTTTTTATTTGGTTTGGACTGGAGTGTACTTTGGGGGTTACAGCACCCTTTAACGGTCAAGCCAGCCGGCCCTTTACTTATGACACAGGCGCACGCTTGGCACTACTTTGTTGATGCACGTGCGGCTACTGCGCACACAATTCACAAACACAGAAAATATTTTTTTATTTGGCTTGGACTGGAGTGTACTTTGGGGGTTACAGCACCCTTTAAGGGTCAAGCCAGCCGGCCCTTTACTTATGACACAGGCGCACGCTTGGCACTACTTTGTTGATGCACGTGCGGCTACTGCGCACACAATTCACAAACACAGAAAATATTTTTTTATTTGGTTTGGACTGGAGTGTACTTTGGGGGTTACAGCACCCTTTAAGGGTGAAGCCAGCCGGCCCTTTACTTATGACACAGGCGCACGCTTGGCACTACTTTGTTGATGCACGTGCAGCTACTGCGCACACAATTCACAAACACAGAAAATATTTTTTTATTTGGTTTGGAGTGTACTTTCGGGGGTTACAGCACCCTTTAACGGTCAAGCCAGCCGGCCCTTTACTTATGACACAGGCGCACGCTTGGCACTACTTTGTTGATGCACGTGCGGCTACTGCGCGCACAATTCACAAACACAGAAAAAATATTTTTTTTTTAGCACTTGTGGGAGCACCCCTGACAGACAGAGCACCCACTGGACAACACTACAGCACCCCTTTAGGACTGGGACACTGCACAGGACTTTGGAGTGGACACAGCCCCTATGGACAACTGACTGCACAACACAGTCCAGCCAGCCCCTATGGACTTTGAAGTAGTGGACACAGCCCCTATTAACAACAGCAGCACAGCACAACACAGCCAGCCCCTATGGACTTTGAAGTAGTGGACACAGCCCCTATGGACAACAGCAGCACAGCGCAGCACAGCACAACACTACTCTGCACTACACTACACTACACTACACAGCCCAGCCAGCCCTAACTCCCACCCTCCCTCTTCACTGTGCACAGCCGAGTGAGAAAGTGGCGCCGACGCGGGTACCTTATATAGGATCCAAAACCCGCGAGACCCGGAAGGCGGGATGATGACGTTTTGCCTCGATTTCAGATCCGAGTCAGGTGGGAAAAGTCGAGCCTGACTCGGATCGGCCTCGGATCGGGGGGGGCTCGGGGGGGTTCGGATTTCAGAAATCCGAACCCGCTCACCCCTACTATAAACCATACGACGTGAAAGTCCTGGCACGGCTCAGACGTTCCGTGAGTAGCGTACCATACTTTTCTTTACATTTTGCATCTTAAATGCGTCCCAGATGCAGTGAAAAGCCATTCACAGTACACTAGAGATGCTGAACTGCAAAATTAACCGCACAGAAATTAGTTTTATACCAGAGATGTGCACTGACCCCCGTGTTTTGGTTTCAGATTTGGATCTGGATTCATCTTCGTGTTTCGGTTTTGCAAAACCACTCTCAATTGTTTTGGATTTGGATTAGAATAAAAACCAATACAAGATAAAAATTGATAAAGATGGCTTAAATGTCCGAATCTAAGTCAGTTTAAATACGAGTTCTGAACCGGCAACAGATCCAAACCAGAACTCGGGGCCTGATTCAGACCCGCTCGCGAGCGCTATGCTCTCGCAAGTGGGTCGATGGTGGCCCAGTGCGCATGCGCACGACGGAGCCAGCTCCGTCATGCGCATGTGCGAGACCTGGATAGCGACGGGCAAACCGTCGCTCCAGGTCTCGTGACCAAAGGGGGCATGCTGTCGATGTTGAGTGACAGCACGCCCCCTTTGGTGGACGGGCTGGGGGCGTGGCTGCCCAGACGGAGGCGCTCCCATGGGAACCAAGTGATGTCAGTGGGAGAGCTTTTGGCTCTGGTTGAGCCGAAAACTCTCTGGGGCTTGTGGCAATGAGACCCTACCACAAGGGTCTTATCGCAAGCCTGATGGTCATGATGGTCTTGACCATTGCAACCATCTTCCTGGCCGCTCGCTATAGCTGTGGGTGGCCCTGATTCAGAGCGAGTGCTCTGTCAGAGCGTCCAGCTCTGAATCAGGCCCTCAGTCCGGCCCAGGTCACAAAAGTAAATACGAATCTTGATCTGTTTCTACTTAGAACCCCTAAATTCGGGTGTGTTCGGATTTCAGAAATCCGGACCTGCACATCTCTAGTTTATACAAGTACAAAGTCACAGATTAAGCAAAACGGGAGACAGATATAGACAAAGCCGCAAAAATTATGTACAAGTGTTGCACATCAAATTAAGCAGTGTAATCTAGCAATGTAGTTTTGTTGCTCCCAGTTATTTTATTTATGTGAATAAGATGCACATTTTGAGCCAGAAAGGCAATCAATGCGGCCAAATCACCCAGTACTTGGTGCACCACGAGAGGCTATTTGGTGCGACTGAGCCACAGTAGAAAAGGACATATCTGTATGTAAAGAAAAGTATTGGAATGTTCTGAAAATTTAATATTGTTTACAAATTGGTAAAGTATTTTCTTAAACTGAAAACATTATGGTTTTGTCCTATGGTGAGAGGGGTTGTCTCTCACCTGAATTGGCCACATTCTGGTGAATCCTGTGCATTCTGCATTAGCAGTGGAGGTGTGGAATTCCAGATTTTCACATTTATACAGACCCAGCTGGAATAATCACTGGAGCACAGGAAGGGTTTAAAACTCTCACACACCTGTTGCTCATTGCCCTGATGCTGAGTAGCAGCCAGGAAGTAGGGACATAGTGTTGTAGTGCCATGGCCCAAGGGCTATACTGGGAGAGCAGGTCCAAATTGTGGCTGCAAGCAACTGCTGACTGATTAACACAAGGAGTGCTGGGACTTTTATGTTTGTTTGTTTATTTTCTGTTATGTGTCTGTATGTATGCAGGTCTAAACTCACGTGCAGTGTCTGGTGCCAATAAAAGACACTGCTTTACCGAGTACCGGTCTGTCTGGATTCCTCAT
The DNA here is from genome assembly GCA_031769625.1 of Taudactylus pleione. NCBI lineage: Eukaryota > Metazoa > Chordata > Amphibia > Anura > Myobatrachidae > Taudactylus > Taudactylus pleione. Next base: position 13,236,827 of record JAUIMM010000039.1, read on the forward strand.
TTCAATACCCCATGTTACAGTCCCTTGGATACCTGAATATCCTGTGTGAGAATTAACATTTTACCAAAAGCCTTCTTAGCCAACCATAATGATTTATTTGCATGTAATGGAGCTTTTCATTAAATCAAGATTTATGAACTTATTTCAATAAATAAACATACAACTTTTAGAATCCTATTGAGAACATTGTGTTTCTCTTCAAATTAAACAGTTTCAAAGCAGTTAAATTTTGTGGGTAGGAGTTGAACTCCTAACAAATTATTTGATATCTGCAGGGGGTATATAATTTTTCTAAATACTGTATACAAACATAATTTAAAACACAAATATGCTTTGCCTCCAGTAGACTAAAATTAATTTTAGGCAGACGCCACATGATTTAAATGGGATATAAAAATAAAATGTTTCTGAGGCTAGATATATTAAACTAGCGTGCATGTACTGTGATGTTTACTGGTCAATGGGTTTAGCTTCTTTCCCACATCAAAAGGACACTTAATAGGGAGTGGGAGGCAACTCCGTACTTTGGCAAAGTCACATGAGAAGTACAGTTCTTGCCAAGCAGTCAAAGCTGCATTATTTAGCAGCTTTACAACATTATTTTTGCTTTTATTGAAAAAAATTGGTTGTATTATATGCTAATTTTAAATATTATAATATTTAAATTATGTTGATAATCTTATGGGCTACGATTTTAAAGCTATTACTAATACACAAGGCTACCCAAAAGAATTATTGCCCCCCTTAACAAAATTCGGTCTTTGGCCCCTCTTCTGCTTTAGAGAGCAGTTTAAGAAAATATCACAAATTAATGTACTTTAATATTAACAGAAAAGTATGGTGATAAAATTATTAATAATTAAGTTTATTTGCAGCCCCCTATACTTAATAAATAAAAGCAGCTTGTATGAATCTCTCTTTGGGCCTCCCTTACCTCGCTTTTGAATTTTAAAACAAATTCAGCACTTTGATGTTATGTAGAGTGTACCAGATGCTGGTAGGGTGATCATGGCTTCAGAGGCCCTCTAGTCAGGGGGGCCATGGGTACATGTACCTATCCCTTTCTTAAACTGGCTCTTCAGTGTTCACTTTGCTCTAAGCAGAGTCCAAGGGAGAAAAAAATACCGGGACAAATAAAACAGAGAAAATAAGACCAGTAACATATCACTGGAAGTAGATCTTACAACAGAAAAGTACAAAGGCCTGTAAATTGTGATTTATGGAAGGGATGCGTGCCGACCCCCATGTTTTGGTTTTGGATCTGTATCTCCTTTGAGGTTTTGGATCTGTATTTTCTTAAAAAAATTTATAAAAACTGCTAACATCACATCAATAACATTAATTTCCGCTCATTTCCAGTCACAGCTCACAATATTGTTTTCATCCAGTTTAGGCCCAAAAGTTGCACCAAGCTAGCTGGCTGACTAAACTAAGCGGCAGCAGTGGGCGGCACAAACACATGGCTGTTCAACCCCCAATATGGCACATAAGGAGACATATGTTTTTATTAATCAAGAGGTCTGAGGGAGATGGAGTATGTATGTAGTTAAAGGCAGGGAAAGGAAGGGTTGATTCATAGTAAATTTAGTTTCATTTTTTTATTCCGAAGCAAATCTATGAGGGAGGAGGGAAGAGCATGGGTGAACAATTTGTCCCATGTTTTGCCCACAAAATCAACTTGGTGGGTCAGAATATTTTTTAGATTTAAATGGGCATGCAGGAAATGCTGTCTGTGGCCATAAACATTTCTGGACATTTTCAGCATTCAGCAACCACATGTCAAAGATTGCAGCAGCTGTGGCAGTTCAACTTCCAACATGGCACATCAAGAAAATAAATGCGTTGGGGAGTTGGAGCATGTATATAGTTGAAGGCAGGGAAAGGAAGGGTTGATTAGTAGTAAATTAAATAAAACATTTTTTTATTCTGAAGCAAATTTATGAGGGAGGAGGGGAGGCATTTACAAAAAATATTTGACTCATTCATATAAGCCCTAGAATCAAAGGGGCATGCAGGAGATGATGTCTGTGGCTGCACACAAAATGGAAGCTCTGAACAGGAAGGGGGGCAGAGGGATTTTAAAGTCTGGTACTAAACATCTCTTATCATTATGCTTCTAGGATTACGTATGGGAAGGTTGGGAGGGGAGGAGGGAGAACTTCTCCAGATACCATCACAAAATAGCCTCTCCATTTGGTGCTTGAGTTGCATCTGAGCAATCATGGCTGTTATGATCAAGGAAAGCCAAGCCCACCAGGTTGGCATCTAAAAGTCAAGGTTGAAAAATTGCATAAGAGTATTTTGCAAGTATGCCTATTTGTGATTTTAGTTGAAATAAATACAGTATGAAACTTAAAAAAAAAAGAGAGCATCAGAGCAGCAGCACAAAATCACAGCAGTTGAAAAAATATATGACATCTATGAAACATTTACTATATACTATAATTTTAAAAATGTCAGGCAGCAATGCCCCAAACAGCACATAATGCAAGGAAAAGAGGTGCAAGATGGAATTTTCCTTGGCCCTTCCACCAAGCCTTATGTTGTATAAAATAAACAGGACATGCACAGTTTAAAAAAACAATCACTTCATCGACAGGGACTGCCAATTGTTGCTGAAGTGATTGGTTTGTTTGTGCCCCTACAAAACAAGCCACCAATGGGCAGCTGACATTGCTGGCAATGATCTCTGCATGTACAAATTGGTTTTACAGAGACAAGATGTTGTCGCCATCATCATCCGATTCCTCGCCCACATTAGTGTGTTCATCATCTTCACACAATATTAATTCGTACCTGCTGGAATCCACCATTACAGCCTCAGGTGCCTCTGTAATTTTTGGATGTAATTGGCGGTAAATATAAAGGTCTTCCTCATGAAATTAGTAGTTAATTTTGATGAAAATAATCTTTTCCACATTTTGGGGAAGTAGCCTCCTGTGTCGATCACTGACAATGTTCCTGGCTGTGCTGAAAACTCTTTCTGAGTACACACTGGAGGGTGGGCAGCTCAAGTAAAGCAAAGCCAGTTTGTGCAAAGGCCTCCAAATTGCCATTTTTTTCCTGCCAGTAGTGAAACTGACTGTCTAACATGCCTATTTGGATGCTATCATTAAAATAGTCCTCAACCATTATTTGAATGGTGACCATATCAGATGGAGTCACAGTAGTGGTCTCATTTGTAGGCAATTCTTTAGACCAGATGTCAAAACTTGGTTGAATTGATTCCTCTGCATCACCAGTGGGTCTTTTTTTGGGAAACTTTAGTTTTTTCCTGCCCGCCGCATTTGCTGGAGAAACTTAAAGAGGAGCCATCGCTGCATCACGTGCCGCTTGAGCTGACAATTTCCTCACCTACAGCTCTTTGCATCTCTTCAGATCTGTGTCCGCTGGGAGGAAAGACATGACATATATGACTTAAATCTAGAATCCAGCACGGTCGCCAAAATGGATTGATCCGATTATAAGATCTTGACAACCCTTGGATCCTGGCAAAGTGAATAAAAGACTTGATCTACAAGTCTGACATACTTAGTGGAATCGCTTCACTTCAGCTTCTCCTTTAGTTTATCCAGCTGCTTTTCCAACAGTCTAATTAGGGGAATTACCTGACTGAAGCTGGCAGTGTCTGAACTCAGGCCCTGATTCAGAGCTGGACACTCTGACAGAGTGCATCTTTTTTTTGCCACCCACAGCTAATGCGAGTGGCCAGGATGATTGTCGCCATGGTAAAGAACATCGCAACAATCGGGCTTGCGACAAGACCCTTGTGGTATGGTCTTGTGGCCGCAAGCCCCAGAGAGCTTTCGGCTCAAACTGAGCCGAAAGCTCTCCCACTGACATCACTTGTGATGTCAGTGGGGCCGCCCCCAAATGGTAGGCGTTCTCATGGGAACGCCTTTATCTGGGCAGCCACCCCCCCGACCCACCCACCAAAGGGGGCATGCTGTCACTCAACATCGACAGCACGCCCCCTTTGGTGCGAGACCCGGAGCGACAGATTGCCTGTTGCTATCTGGGTCTCGCACATGCGCACGATGGAGCCGGCTCCATAATACGCATGCGCTCTGGGCCACCATTGACCTGGTTGTGAGCGGTCAGCACTTGCGACCGGGTCTGAATCAGGCCCTCACTTCACAGGTAACTACTTTGAAGGGTTTCAGCACTTTGCACAACATGGATAGTATTTTCCACTGAGCTTCAGTATTACATATTACACAGCGCTACAACTTATAGTGTCACAATACATGTATGAATATTACACTGCATTCTGACCGGCAGCAACAGAGTAAAAAAAAAAAAATTAAAAAAAAAAAAAAAATATATATATATATATATATATATATATATATACACAGTACACTGGGGTACAGCATAAAAAATATATTATTTAGTTTTTATTAGCTTTTACTTATTTTTTTACACTGGGCACCCTTGGATGGACAGAGAATCCCTGTATGGACATAGCAGCCCCTGCCCTTGGATGGACACAGCAACCCATGTATGGACACAGCAGCCCCTGGATGGACACAGCAACCACTGCTCCTGGGTGTACACAGCAACCCCTGGATGGACACAGCAGCCCCTGGATGGACACTACAGCCACTGCCCCTGGGTGGACACAGCAGCCACTTGTACTGGAAGGACACAGCAGACACTGCCCCTGGACAGACACAGCACCCCTGGACAGGCACAGTACCCCTGGACAAGCACAGCACTCCTGGACAGACACAGCATGTCTGCTCACTTTACTTTCCACAGCTGGAGTGAAATGGCGCAGATGATCGGGTACCTTTATAGTATCCAAAACCCGCAAGAATCCAATAGCGGGAAGATTACTTTTTGCCTCATTTTGGGATTTGAGTTAGGCAGGAAAACCGAGCTGAACTCAGATCCTAGCCCGGATCGCGAAGTTCGATTGGTTCGGTTCTCTGAGAACCCAACCCGCTCATCTCTAATTTCTGGTAAGTAGTTCAGCAGATGGCAATGAAGAGCAAGTTGCTTTAGCTAAACATACTGTATAGGGGAAAAACTTTGTACATCATGAGTTTTAGAGCCATAAATTTCATAACACTCATGCAGAATATAGGTCCTTAAACTTAATTCCGTTTATATAAATATATTTATAAGTTTACTGTACATGTTGATTTTAACAACCACAACTTAAAACAAATTTTACAGAAGGGCTAGATATGCCAATTTTCTCATCCCAGGCCCATCTCTTCTTGGGAGGAGAGTTTGAAAAATGTTATTCCTCTATATCTAATTAATCAAATGAAGTTTAGATGGTATCCCTTGAATCTCACCCCTTTAGCAGTTATAGATGCACTCAGTAGCTACAAGTCTGTTTGCACCATACATGCACTCCAGGGCACTTGCACATCAGTAAGGCAGAGGGTCCACACATTACACAGTCTAATGCCGAAGTAGTTATATCCTTGCCTCCGGGCACCTGGGATGAACTTATGCCACTTATGGAAAGTTATAATTTGTCCCCCCCCTCCTTCCTGTCACAGCCGCTGACACTGTAATATAGCATTTCACAAGCAGATACACCTGCAGTTGCATACATAATATAGGCATGCCATGGAGGAGTGGGACATAAAGTTGTTGGCGAATGTGTCACACTGACATAAGAAGCTGGTGTTGAGTAAAGGTGTCATGTATTGGGCGGCTGTGACGGTACACTCCGGGGACATAGTTGCAGCCCTAAGTTTGGTGAATATATTGTGGGCAACGGAGGAGGTGCCCCTTCAGTGCTGGATCCTGGCTGCAAGCGCCTCCTTCGTCTCCCATACTTCTGCCCCTGCCTGCCATAGACAATGATGAAGTCCAATCACAATTACTGTCCTCAAAAATGAGAGAACAGAAATATAATTTAAAAAATTCACTTATGAAGTTTAGACACCTTAGTATTGAAACCGTAGCCCATAAGGTCCACTTTTGGTTCAATATAAGTTTAGGCCATGAGTTGTTTGCTCGATTTTGAGAAGTTAAATTTACTTGTAGGGCCAAATGTAATAGGGTGAGTTTAGAAAATGTTAGCGTTTTCTCGCACTGTTTACACTCGGCCAATGTAATAGTGTCAGAGTTTACTGCAAGGAAAATCGACTCTTCCCATCCATCCCCTCCTCCTTTGCAACATATTATTTCTTTATACTTTTTCACAACAATATTTTAATGTTGCATATATCAGTATAATATTCCATGGGTTACATGACACTAAAAGTAGCCTAATAAAAGATAATTAGTGTTGGTTGTTTGTTATTTTCCTATTCTGAATGCTCACCTAGTGCACATTAGGAAAACATAACATACTGTACAATCTGAACTCATCCTAAATTTTTAAATAAATGATTTCATAAAGTAATTTTGGCTAATGGAGAAGATGTGACAGCTATATTTATTTTATTGCAAATGTGAGGTTATATACACAGGGAAATTGTAGATGTACATGGCAGATATAGGGCCTGAGTCAGAGTTGGACGCTTTGCAGATGTTTTTGCAGTTGAGCGATTATCGGCTGTCGGCGCATGCATCTGAGTTCCATTGCATATGCGTCAAGGTACATTACTGTGATCGGTCACAGCAACTTTTTATGCGCAGTGTGATGGATAGTCAGGGAGCGTTTGCGGGAGGTAAACAGGAGTGGTGGCTACAAATGCAGGCATGTCACATCCTGTGCCTGCAAAACTGTAAGCAGAAAAATGGCTTCAACATCTTCGTTACCGCGGCCATAGAGTTACTCAGGACTGCTAACATTAAATAATCTGTGACCGATACAGCATCTTTGTACGCAGATGCTTGGATTTGCAAAGATGCCAGTGGGAGTTTCAATAAATATCCCTGCGGTTGCAACAATTACATATTTTCACACAGCAGCTGCTTACGGGATTGCAGCTGTGGTGGCAATAGTGTACAAACCTACCCATAATTCTTAATTGTTCAAAAAATAGTGGAAAACAATTCTTGTTAATGCATACATTAAATATATACCCAATTCCTGGGATTTTTTTTTCTTTAAAGAATATACCACAAAAAACAAAGTAACATCAAGTTTATACTTAATCTAACTCTGGATAGATCACTTAATATTTCTCTATACATTACTCACCAACCCTTGCCCCAGCCATATTCCTAAGTAAATAATTAAAGAAAACTTCTTAGGGGCATACCATCCTACGAGGCACCCACACCATGTCATGCTTACTGAGACTCTTTTCATCCTATTGCCCTCCCCACACTGTGGATATGGCAAGGTATTCTTATTACCAGGGCCATAACTATGGTGGTGCGACATCTGCCATGGCACAGGGCACTGCAGGGCAGGGGGACTGCTCCGAGTTGTCAATATTCTGTTTATAATCATTGTCACTTGTAAATGACTTTTCTTTTATCCCCAGCATCTCCTGGATGCCCCTATCTCCTCCCTGTCCCACCCCCTCCATCTGGCCACTTACCCAAGCACCTTCAATCAGATTTAGCACACAAATTTCAAAATACTGTCATACCTGGGACTCAAATCCACATTTTAAAATACTGTCATACCTGGGACTCAAACCCATCACCTCTGACATGGCAGTCAGACACCTTATACATGGAGCCATCTGCCCCACAGTTTCTGATGGCAGTCTGGGAAGCCACACCCCTTTTATGGTGCATGTCTTGTGTTCCTATTTAAAAAATAGGGGGGGGGGCAAGCTTTTTCTGGCCCAGGGCACCAACAAGTCTAGCTACAGTTCTGCTTATTACTATTGTCCTGAAGTGCTCACTGTAGATCACTTGATTCATTCACCATCTATTGGATTTGGAGTAGATTTTGGATAATTTTGCGAATGTATTAGGGGTACAAATGCACATTTGACTGCTGAGTTTCACTGTTTGATCTTTACAAACCAGATTACTATTATATATGCTGCCTGCTATTTTCTATACCATTAATAACTTATTGAAGGTATAAAAATTGTTTTCTTCTTCAGCTTCATATCGATTTTTATTTAATGCAATATATAACCTATTAGCAAATCTGCTGGTTATAGGAAATATTGTAAGGTAAGGGAGCACTGCTACAGTGGTTAGTTTGTTTTAGTGGTTTTTAGATTACCAGATTTAATTTTTAGTTTTTGATTTCTGACTCCTGGTATATGTGTGTTTTTTATTGAATTACCACAGCTGCACATGTTTAGCGCTGATTGATTGCTTTTGGTTTATATCTCTTTCTTGCATGCTTACACATACAGGGGTATTCAATATGGGTGCGATAACATGGTTTTTGCGTTAATATCGGAGGTGTGACGTCATTATCGCAGGTTTTACTTTTACACCATATTCAATTTCATAGACTTATCGCAGTTTTGAAAAGTCTTTGATAAAAAACGGGGATAAGTTTTCACCATTGAATAGGTGTCGAAAAAAAGTGCAGAATTGGGGTTTAGGGGTGCAGGCTTAAAAAAAATAGCCTGCACCCCTGGGAATGACATTTAAAAAAGAACTGTGTCAAAAAAAGTTTTAAAAAAAAATAGGGATACCCCCAAAAATTAAGAATTATAGCGGCAGGTGCACAAATGCAGAATTTTTAAAAACTTACTTTAGGGACATCAAAATATGCTAGAACCCATTTTCATGTACCCCAAATTTGATGGGACCACTTAAAAAACGAAAAAAATAACCTAGGTGCTCTTCTGCATCACTTCTTCAATGTCGGGAAAAAAACACCTGCTGCGGCTATTTAAATCCCCGACTTCCACTTAAAGGCTAAAACGGGGGTACCCATAGTGATCCCCCATGTTTTTACAACTTTAGGGGGGTCTTACAATTTTTTAAAGGAAAAATTCGTAACTTTACCCAAATCCAACTTCGGAGTTTCCCGTTTTCGTTAATTTTATATTGAATACGGGTATAAGCGGGAGCGCGCCCGATAATACTTTAACGCAGGTAAAAACTCCGATATGAAACGTTAGCTTCGACAGTGAAGTTAACGTTTCATATTGAATACCCCTCTCAGTTTTGCCACAGTCTGTAGGGTGGCTGAGTCAGCTAGGGTGGCTGAGTCAGCTAGGGTGGCTGAGTCCTTGTGCCTGTGATGATCATTCACCTATTCGGTGAAGCTCACTGTCACCCTTGATGAGTCCCTTTCCTATATCATGAGAGGGTAGAGAACATGTATTACTGTAATTGTCAGTGTTTGTTCCCTAGCCACGGCATTCGTCTCCTCCGGAATGTCAGGTACCATCAGTGCTCAGGACCCATGTCCAGGAGTGAACTGTGAGTACCCCATAGAGGCTGCAGCATACCTGTCATAAAGTAAATAAAAATGTAAACCAAATGTGAAAACATATTATTTTTTAAGAAAATATAAAAAAAAAGTCTATGTGATGTTTGACATGTATAAACTGGAAAAATATGCTACAGTTGCAACCAGCACACTTTAGTTGACTGTTGCCAAAAGGCACCATTTTTAAATAAAGTTAATATAATTAAAACTTATAAATCAATTTTTCACAACTATTACAAAATTCTATACTGTTTGTGAAATCCCCTGGAAAATTATAGTCTTGCTAATTCAATAAGAAACAGAAAACCCATAGAAGCTGAATGACTGTGACCTGGAGTGACTGAGAGTCCTATTAGTCCAGAGGTTCCCAAACGCATTCCTCAGGGCTCCCCAACAGTTCAGGTTTTAGTGATATCCATGGTTGAGCACAGGTGACTTAATTACTACCTCAATCAATTTGATTTAATCACCTGTGCTCAACCATGGATAGCTCTAAAACCTGAACTGTTGGGGAGCCTTGAGGACCGCGTTTGGGAACCTCTGTCTTAGGAGTGATAAGTGACAGAGTGAAAAGTGATAAGTCTGTGATAAGTGCCAGCCAATCAGCTTCCAACTGTCATCCTCACAGGCTGTGTTTGAAAAATTACATTTGGGAGCTGATTGGCTGGCACTTATCACAGACTTATCACTTTTCACTCTGTCACTTATCACGGCTTTGTACCTAGACCCCTTAGTCACTTAGCCAATCACAGTGTTTTTATAGGCTGTCTGCTTGTGATTGATTACCGATTAAGCAAAGTCTCAGTCAATGCAGGTCACAGGCATTAATCGGTGACTGTGTTGGTTTTTCTGGATTGTTTTGTACCACATGCACAGGCAGACATTTAATTTAAAGGAATACTGGAACATGTATAGCTGTCAGCATTTTCATTATACTGTAGGTACAGTAGGCAAAAATAGCAGAGAAACCGCTGCTGCTCACAGTTGCATGTCTTACTTCATGCTTTCTGCTTCATAAATTGGCACCTATTTTTGTGAAAAATTAGCTATTTTTGCATGAGTGAAACGTTCCACTTGTGATGGACTGAATTGTGGTTTTTTTAAAGTGTAGTTTAGAAAATGAAAGGAAACATCTGATTCACTGCTGAGGCAACGCTACACTTTTCCCTTGCACTATTTTCAGCCTGTTTATAATATATATTTGTATGTTTTTGATGTAACGGAAGCCAGACAAAACCCCAGTCCTTGGCCTCTTCCTGAAATAAACAGAGGTAGATTATAATTGTTTTTTTAAACCTTGTGGTCAGTGTTTTGGTCTAAGTTTTTGTTAATATATTAAACTACATTGACTTCTGCTTACAATTTAAAGATTAAATTCCAAATTGTTCTCAGTGACTACTGCATATTTTCTACAAATATTATGTATATACTGGACTTCATTTACAATGTGACTTGGGGCCTATTTTTTAAGTGATTTACATGGGGAAGCCAACAACACCCGGCAAATCTTACTGGTGAATGGGGTAAGATTCAGCTGTGTCTAGATAGTTTGCCTTGCACATATATACAAGGGAATGGGATTGAAATGCCGGTGTTTAGCTGCCGGTTCAAACCCTGACAGTGGATGCCCGTCAGGAGGTGATCCTGACTGGGGGAGGTAAGTATCCTAACTCTCCCCTGCCCCCCACTAACCATAACCCTCCATTAGTTAACCCTAACCTCCCCCCCTAGTGCCTTACTCTAACCTCCCCCAGGGGAACCTAAACCTAACCCCCCCTCCCCGGACACTAAGCCTAACCCTCCTGGGGGGGTGCCTAAACCTAACCTCCCCCAGGTGTTTCCTAACCTTAACCCTCCCCCCTAAGGGTGCCTAACCCTAATCCCCCCCCAAAAAATAACCCTAACCCCGCTAGAGTCCCTGATTCTAACCCTCCCCCATCTCATTTGTTTCTGTACTTTTTAAGGCGCTATGGAACCCTTGTGGCGCCATAGAAATAAAGGAGAATAATAATGATGATGATGATGATAAGAAAGAATACAAAATATAAAATAGCATATAAAAAAAGGAATAATAAAATATTTGCAACATCAAAGTATCCAAGTATATCTCCATTTGAAGAAGATATTATAATTTGTATCCTTTTTTTGGTGAAAAAAAGTGCACATAGCACTGTCTCAGTATATTTGTAACAATGTCCTCCAAAAAAGTTCAAAAACAGGTATGATTGGTAGATTGCTTTTAAATAACTTATACAGCAGTCCCAGTAAATGGATCTATAATTTACTCAGATTTGGAAGTAATAAGACTGTGGATTTGTTAGGCGTGGGTTGCAGGGAGAGTTTAAACAGCATGCATGTATGACATATTTACGTCCCAAAGACTCTACCCCTGGTGGTATCCCTTGTATTTAGAGAAAGTCTTTAAGTTCAAAGAACACATGCTTTACCCAGTATCGGTATGCTTAGTCCGGCAGTAGTAGTTACTGATCACAGTGTTTGTTTAGTTGAACCAGGGAATCGCATCCAGCAGCAACCCATATATACTCGAGCCTTTCCACAGGTGGACACTCATATAACTCGTTTCTCTGCCTCAAGCCTGTCAGCGGCTTCCTCAGATAGTATAACACCAAGTCCCGGCAGCCACTATAAATACTAACATGCCGTGAATTTACAACAGGTGTTTCCAAGGCTCTGTGTTATGCATGCATCTTCTTATATGCGTTACAAGCTCATTTGGGACATGCATTAGATGAGTCGTGATCGGCACTAAAGTTTAAAACTAATTAGTGAGGGTGTTCCGTATTGCGCTCACGTCATCTATTTTACTAACCTAATTGATGGCTTAAATTAATCATGACACAGTCTTTATTACCTTTGTTTAATTGGAGCTTTGTTTTACATTATGAGTAATGGAAATGGAGGGGGGCAGAGTAATGTACACAGAAGGGGCAGGGTTGACTGAGTAATGAACACAGAGAAGGATGGACAGAGTAATGGACACAGAGGAGGAGGGAGAAAAGACAGAGTAATGAACACAGAGGAGGAGGGAGAAAAGACAGAGTATTGGACACAGAGTGGGGGGGGACAGAGTAATGGGCACAGAGGAGTCAGGGTTGACAGGGTAATGGACACAGAGGAGGGTGGAAAGAATAATGGACAAAGAGGAGGAGGGGGGGAAAGGAGGACACAGAGAGGAGGATCAAATAAAATAATTCAATAATGGACACAGAAAATGATGGGGGGCAGTGTAATGGACATAGATGAGGAGGAAGAGGGGGGGAGAGAACACTGTAATGGACACAGATGAGGAGGGGGAACACAATAATGTAAACAGAGGAGGAGAAGTAGGGGGAAGAGCACAATAATTGACATACAGATGAGAGATGGAAGAGCACAGTACAGAATATACAGATAAGGGATAAGGCATAATATGGAACATATACAAGGAATGGGGCAAGCTTGGTGCATACTTACAGATATGGGGTCTGAGAACAATACATAACATATAGACAAAAAGGGGCCCACATATAGACAAAGTCAGGGAATGATGGTGAGTAAGTGGTATCTCTGTGTTCATTATGTGGCCAGGCCATGATGTGAGTGAGGGGTATTTGTGTCTCCGTTATTGGATCAGAGTGTGGTGGTGAGAAGAAACACAAAGGGAGAAATATGGGATTAGGGAGTGATGGTGAGCAGTTTTTCAGTGGATCAGTGAGTGATAGTGGTTGTAGTATGGGGTTGGCAAGTGAGGCGTATTTGTTAAGGCTCAGAGCAAACAGTGGGGAAAATGTCTTGCACAGCCTTGAGGGCTGGAGTATCTTGGCTAGATGCGGCCGTATAGTGGTGGTGCGGCCTTTGGGCCGGTAGCATCCACTGGGCTAGTTGAGGCCTGTGGGCCAATGAGTGGTGATGCAGCCTTTGGGCCAGTCGCAGCCCCTGGGCTGTTGAGGCCTGATGGCCAATAAGTTGTGGTGTGGCCTTTGGGCCAGTAGCAGTCCTGGACTGTTGAAGCCTGTAGGCAAATGAGTTGAGGTGCGGCCTGAGGGCCAGTAGCAGCCTCTGGGCTGGTTGAGGCCTGAGGGCCGGTAACAGCCTTTGGGCTGGATGCTGCCTTGGGCAGAATGGCTTGGCAAGAGGATGCTGAGGTGCGCACAGTGTCGCTGGGATGATACCAGCGGATAGATGCAGGATGCTGAGGTGTGCTTAATGCCGCCCAGATGACACCAACGGTATACAGAAGGTTGCTCTGTTACTCTGATATGCGGCCTATGTCACCGGGTTGACACTAGACACTGGGTTGCACACTCAGAATGCTGAGTTTGGGCTGTGCCACCTGGATGACACAAACAGCAGCAGGAGCAAATGCAGACCGTGCCGCCTGGATGACACAAACGACAGCTGGAGCAAATGCAGACCATGCCGTTTGGGTGACACAAATGACAGCTGGAGCAAATGCAGACCATACCGCCTGGATGACACAAATGGTAGGAACAGGGAAGTTGGCTAGGTGCTGGGAAATCGATTGTGAAACAGGAGACCAAAACGACAACCGGAAACACGTGAACGCTATCACCGGCAAGGAGTGAAGAGCTGGCTGGAATATAACAGAAACAGGGCCCAACCAGAGCAAGTTTCCCTAATGACAGATTATAGAGCACCTGTCACGGCTGCCGACACTTCAGACTCCTGTAGGGAGGCAGGCTTACTAGGCACAATAAACTGGGGTGGTCTTAGGAATGACCTTTCCATAAAACTCAGTAGCACAGGATAAAAGTAAAATAGAATTTATTCACAAAAGAATTATAAATGGCAAGATCTCAAATAAAGTCTCAAACAGCACAGAGGTTCACATATGCAATAATATGTATAGGAGAGAATCCCCAAATATATATAAGCAGTCTTTAGCATACAAGAACTAACGTGGTAGGGAACCCCGAGTCCAAAATGAGGCTAACACCTCAGGATAATATTAAGGACCTTTGCACTCTGCAGTAATGGAAATCCGGAGCAGAACGGGCCTTGCAGAATAATATAATTCCAGGACAGGCGCGAGCTCTGCGGTGCAGTGAGAGATGAAGCAAACTTGAGCCTTGTGGGGTAGTGAAGTCGGAGCAGGGTTATGTCCTGTAAGGCGATGAGATTCCAGGACAGGGTTGAGCCCTGCTGTGTGGCTAGAGTTCGGAGCGGGGTTGAGCCCCGTGATGCAGAAAGGATTGTAGCGGGATTGAGCCCCATGATGCAGAGAAGATTGTAGCAGGGTTGAGCCCCGTGATACATAGAAGATTGTAGCAGGGTTGAGCCCCGTGATGTGGAGACGATTGTAGCAGGGTTGGGCTCTGTAGTGTGGCTAGGATTCGGAGCGGGGTTGAGCCCTGTGATGCAGAGATGACACTGTAACGGTGCAGTTGACAACTGTAACAAGGATGAGTTCAATATCCACAGGAATGGAAAGACAACAGGCAAAGTAAATAGTGCAGCAAAATGGTGAAACTGCAGTGATGGAGCAATAAGCAATACTTAGGCAATAGGAATGCTGGGCCCTGTAGTGCAGCAAGTGACTGACATCAGAAGTTCTTCTGGAATACAATAAAGTCCACAGCAATCCACAAGCACAGCGGGGATCTGGCAGGAGTCCAAGAAAAGGCCTGAAAGCAACGTTGCACAGACACTGAGAAACAGGGCCTGATTCAGACCCGCTCGCGAGCGGGTCGATGGTGTGCTCTGCGCACGTCCAGTGGCCGCACTGCACGTGCGCAAAACCCCGGAGCGAGAGAGAAAATCTCTCGCTCCGTGGCTCACTACAAAAGGGGTGGCTATCGATGTTGATTGACAGCTCGCCCCGTTTTGTAGGTATGGCGGGGGTGGCTTCACAAATGGAGGCGTTCCCATGCGAACACCTGCCGTTTGTGGGCGGCCCCACTGACATCACCAGTGATGTCAGTTGGAGAGCTTCCGGCTCTATTAGAGCCAAAAGCTCTCTGGGGCTTGCAGCCACAAGGGTTTCGTTGCAAGCCCGATGGTCGCGATGGTCTTGACCATTGCGACCATCATCCTGGCCACTTGCAATAGCTGTGGGTTGTCACCCACGGCTATGCAAGCGGCCAGGAGGCTGCACAAAAAAATTAAAAGACGCCCAGATTCAGAGCGAATGCTCTTTCAGAGCGTCCGGCTCTGAATCAGGGCCACAGTTAGTAACAGGCTTTATACTAGAGGTCTGTGATCCATAGGAAGTTTCAGAACATGTGACCCAAACGGAATTAGGTTTGAAATAATGAGCAATCTAGGAATCCCACAACCTGACAACACCTGGGAAACAGATGATCACTTTAACACTTTACCCCCTGAATGAGAAGCATGCCACAATGGACTACAATGGAACTTTGGCAAAAGTAGTCTATCTTAATGTACTGAAACAGTCGCAGTCCTTACAGCACCTGGGCTGTGCACAGACAGGGGAATCAATCAGTGTGCACCTTAAAGTGCAGAGGCTCAGCAGCAATCAAGACTGGAACTACAACAATGCTGCTAACCACAGATCCTAACAGGAGGAAGTAGGAGACTTCAGCGAATGCTTGTCTGGCATTCACCCCACACAGTGTTGGCAGCGCGGCGGCTTGTGACAGTATTTCAGTGTTTGAGAAGTGGTATCTGTGAGTACTAGTAGGTAAGAGGTTTTGTATACAGCATTGTTTGATGGGCAATGGATATTTTGGTGGGTGTTTGGTGAGGTAGTGTATTGCAAACTGCTATACTTACACATGTAACTATCAGCCTACCAAAATGTGTGTGTGGTCAGGGACAAATACGGTGTACGAAGAAGTGAGCTAGATTGTGGTGGTTGATGGTAGGCACTAACTGTGCCTGCGATGGTTCTAGCCCTGTACAGACAACATCCCCACAGCACTGGTCATGCCTCCCACATTGCTGGTCACACCCCTTGCGGCACACAATAGGCCCTTCATAAATTACAGCTCCAGGCCCATGCAGACCTTAATCTGGCACTGGCTGTGTGAATGTATAATAAATGAATAAGTCTGTGTCAGTCAGCGTGTGTGTCAGTAAGTGGTGTCAGTGTGTCTTTCAGTAAGTGGTGTCTTTCCGTAAGTGGTATCTGTGTCAGTAAGTATGTTTGTGTTAGTACGTTGTGTGTGTGTGTGTGTCCGTAAGGTGTATCTGTCAGTATGTATGTATAATAATGTTCCAATAAGTGGTGTCAGTAAGGGAAATCTTTCAGTATGTGGTATCTGTGTCAATAAGTGTGTGTGTCACTGAGTGGTGTCTGTGTCAGTAAGCAGTATTAGTGTCAGTAAGCAGTATCTGTGCAAGTGTGTTTGTGTCTGTAAGAGGTGCATCTGTAGGTGTGTCCAGGGCCGTCTCTTCCATTGGGCTTGTTGGGCAGTTGCCCAAGGGCCTGAAGCTTCAAGGGGCCCGCCAGCCCCCCTGAAGCTGCGGCCAGTTGGCAAATGTTCTTTGTTTTTAAAGCACTGTGTTCTGATCCACGAGGCTCCCTCCCTCTCCCCCTATTCCTTGGTAACGAGAGACCCCCCAGTAACAGATTTGCCGTAGGCAATACAAGCGGCCACTTAGGGCCCGGCGGGTCCCAGGGGGCCCACTGACAGGGCTATAGATAGGAGTCTTGTATAGTTTAGCCCCGACAGGCTGTCAGCACATTGATTTGACAGCTGCCGGGTGCCGCTCACAGCCCTCCTCTCCACTGCTACGTGGGACTATTAACACATCACATGCAGAGAGAGAGGAACCAGAAGAAGCTGAGGTGCCTTCCATGCTAAGGTCCGGAGAGAGCATAATAATAGCCGGTGAGTGCCATACTGTCGGGCTACATGCGGGGGATGGTAGGGGGTGTTTTATGTATCCATCACCCATCTGCTCTTGCTATAATCTACAGGGGAAGGGGGTGTTTGATGTTTTCGTCACCCTCCTGCTATAGTATACATGGGAGGGGGAGTTTGATGTTTTCATCACCCTCCTGCTATAGTATACGTGGGTGGGGAGGGGGAGTTTGATGTTTTCATTAGTATACGTGGGGGGGAGGGGGTGTTTGATATTTTCATCACCCTCCTGCCATATGTATCAGTGGGTGGGGGAGGGGGAGTTTGATGTTTCCATCACCCACCTGCTCCTGCTATAGTCTATGGGGGAGGGGAGCCACAGAGGGGAGTGGGTTCTTGTGCTGTGTGAATGTATAATAAATTAATAAGTGTGTGTCAGTAACTGGTGTCAGTAAGTGTGTCTTTGTCAGTAAGTGCATTTGTCAGCAAGTGGTGTCATTGTCAGTTAGTGGTGTCAGTAAGTGTGTGTGTCAATAATTGGTGTCAGTGTCATTGAATGTATGTGTCAGTAAGTGTGAGTGTCAGTAATTGGTGTCAGTGTCAGTGAGTGTGTGTGCCAGTAAGGGTTGTCAGTCAGGAAGTGGTGTCTGTATCAGTAAGTGGTATCTGTGTTACTGCCACTGCCCACTCTGCCACTGGTAAGACAATCAGACATAATTTCTGTGTCCGCCCTGTGGCAGTGACAGAGTGGCAGTGACAATGACTGGGGCGGGATGGGGAAGAAGAGCCTGAGCAGCCAGCCATACTTATAGGCAGAGCCGTAACTAGACTTTTTGGTGCCCTGTGCCAGAAAGAGCACCCAAAAAAAGGAATGGCCTCATGGGGAAGGGCCAGGGAAGACATAGGGGCATCCAGGAAATGCCAGGGATGAAATAAGAGGAATTTACAAGTGAGAATGATAATAAACTAAAAATTTACAATCATTTTTTCCCATGAATGGTGGGCAGGGGTCCCAGTGAATTGCTTTGCCCAGGGCCCACACTGCGGTTACTGCCCTGGGTATGTCTGTTAGTAAGTGGTGCCTGTGTCATTAAGTGTGTGTGTCAGTGTGTAGGTAAATGTGTCTACAGTATGTCCGTAAGCGATGTCTGTCAGTAAGTGTGTTTGTATCAGTAAGAGGTGTTTGTGTAGGTAAGTGTACCTGTTAGAAAGTGGTGTCAGTGCTTGTGTCAGTAAGTGTGTCTGTTTTAGTGTTAGTAAGGGGTCTGTTTCAGGAAGTGGTATCTGTCAGTAAGGGGTGTCCGTGTTAGTAAGGCAACGTGTGTGCAAGCAGCTACTGTATGGGGACAGTGTTTATGTGCGGCTATGAGGGATGTGTGTGTGTGTGTGTGTGGCTATGGGGGCAGTGTATGTGTGTGTAAAATTGCATTCAGTTGATGAAGTGGGTCCCCAAACTGATATCTTGCTTAGGGCCCCATGAGGTCTAAGTCCGCTCTGGTCGAAGCAATGTATATTAGGAGACAAGTAAGCATGTACAGCTAAATAGTTAAATCTGTTTGTGAAGTCACTTTGCTGTGTTTCCTGGAAAAAAATGTTAATGTGGGTGGAAAAGGAAGCGAGGATTTGGGAAAAGTAGGTTACAAGCTCTGGCATCTGTTAGGTACATCACTTGTAGCGTGCCAATTTACTGAATTGCTTTTCTGATGTGAAGGGTCATTACTTGGGAAATTTGAATTTGATTGCATATATGTAACCATTGATCTGTTGATCTTTTGTTGTGATTTGGTAGTAAGTATGCTCCATCTTATATCTAGTTTTTAGTCACAGGACAAACTCTTGGAAAAAAAACAGTTGGCCAGCTCTCACCATTGTGTTTAAGAGCAGACTGAAAGCAAACAAGTGTCTTCCTTCCTTTGTGCGGCGAATGATTGGATGTATTTGTAATGTAGTTTAGTATTTAAGTCTTTGTGCACCATACTGTATATTATAAAGACAAGAGGACGTCTAATAAAGAATAACGGCTGCATATAACCAGTACTGCATGTTACTCTTCAAGTTCAAATTACACTTTATTTAAAAAGAAGTGTCTTATTAGTCATCATTACAGACGCTTTCTTTCATACATAGGGGCCCATGCAGATGCTTGAAAAATATGTATATTGCTTAGCTTGCAGAGTTGACCGAATATGGAAGATGTGTCCAGCTTGGCAAGGGTAGCAAATGCGCCTTCTTTATTCCTGGAGAATACAGTGGTATATGTACAGTATATGGGCAGGGTTTACACCAGTAGGTATTGATGCACAGTGGTAGTAGAAGGTTAAAATACAGTACACATTACATATAAAATATAGTACCAATTCGGAGAGTGTTATTAATAATTAATAAAGGTGATTTAACCAATTGAAAGGACATTGGGCTAAGACACATATAAATAAACTAAGGTTTTTATGTACAAATCTATACACACATACAATGCCTTCCTCTTGATAAGGGAATATATTATTTTATTGCTGCAGACCGATTTCAAAGATTACTGTAATAATGCAAATAGATTAGTGAAACATCATCACTGTTGTTAATATCATTATCATACAATATTAGCTCATTCCCACTGGAATCCACAGATACAGTCTCTGTTTGTAATTGTAGCTCATTTTGATGAACATCAGTTTTTCTACATTTTGTGGAAGTAGCTTCCTACGCTGACCGCTCCCAAGGCTAAGCACACTTTCCGATTACGCACTGGAGGTTCTGCAGCTTAAGTACACCATAGCTAGTTTGTACAGAGAATTTGGAAAGTCACACCGCAGTGACTGTGTGCTAAGTGTGTGACAGACCGTGTCAGCTCTCCTATTTGAATTTTGGACTATCACACACTTAGCAACCAGTCACTGCGGAGGGACTTTCCCAACTCTCTGTACAAGGGGCTCAAAACTGTTTCTTTTTCCTCCCATAATAATAAGTATAAGAACATGCTGATGAATAAATATAACTAGGCCACAAAATCTATCATCTATTTGTTTAACATAGCAATATACACCAAAAATTATATTCAAATATAAAATACACACACATATATATATATATATATATATTAGGGGTGAGCGGGTTCGGATTTCTGAAATCCGAACCCCCCCGAGCCCCCCCGATCCGAGTCCGATCCGAATCAGGCTCGACTTTTCCCGCCTGACTTGGATCTGAAATCGAGGCAAAACGTCATCATCCCGCCTTCCGAGTCTCGCGGGTTTTGGATCCTATATAAGGTACCCACGTCGGCGCCATTTTCTCACTCGGCTGTGGACAGTGAAGAGGGAGGGTGGGAGTTAGGGCTGTGTAGTGTAGTGTAGTGTAGTGCTGCTGTTGTCCACTACTTCAAAGTCCATAGGGGCTGGCTGTGTTGTGCTGTGCTGCTGTTGTTAATAGGGGCTGTGTCCACTACTTCAAAGTCCATAGGGGCTGGCTGGACTGTGTTGTGCAGTCAGTTCTCCATAGGGGCTGTGTCCACTCCAAAGTCCTGTGCAGTGTCCCAGTCCTAAAGGAGTGCTGCAGTGTTGTCCAGGGGGTGCTCTGTCCATCAGGGGTGCTCCCCCCAAGTGCTAAAAAAATAATATATTTTCTGTGTTTGTGAATTGTGTGCGCAGTAGCCGCACGTGCATCAACAAAGTAGTGCCAAGCGTGCGCCTGTGTCATAAGTAAAGGGCCGGCTGGCTTGACCGTTAAGGGTGCTGTAACCCCCGAAAGTACACTCCAGTCCAAACCAAAAAAAAAATTATTTTCTGTGTTTGTGAATTGTGTGCGCAGTAGCCGCACGTGCATCAACAAAGTAGTGCCAAGCGTGCGCCTGTGTCATAAGTAAAGGGCCGGCTGGCTTGACCGTTAAGGGTGCTGTAACCCCCGAAAGTACACTCCAGTCCAAACCAAAAAAAAAATTATTTTCTGTGTTTGTGAATTGTGTGCGCAGTAGCCGCATGTGCATCAACAAAGTAGTGCCAAGCGTGCGCCTGTGTCATAAGTAAAGGGCCGGCTGGCTTGACCGTTAAGGGTGCTGTAACCCCCGAAAGTACACTCCAGTCCAAACCAAAAAAAAAATTATTTTCTGTGTTTGTGAATTGTGTGCGCAGTAGCCGCACGTGCATCAACAAAGTAGTGCCAAGCGTGCGCCTGTGTCATAAGTAAAGGGCCGGCTGGCTTGACCGTTAAGGGTGCTGTAACCCCCGAAAGTACACTCCAGTCCAAACCAAAAAAAAAATTATTTTCTGTGTTTGTGAATTGTGTGCACTGTGGCTGCACGTGCATCAACAAAGGAGCAGCGCCAAGCGTGCGCCTGTGTCCCATAAGTAAAGAGCCGGCTGGCTCATTTCTTAAAGGGTGGTGTAACCCACAAAGTGCACTACTCTCCAGCAAAAATAAAATAATATTTTCTGTGTTTGTGTGCGCTTTAGCCGCACGTATATATATCAATATAACATAAATGGAGGACCAAACTTTCTCCGATAAAAATAAAATAGGGAAAGATCAAGAACCACTTCCTCCTAGTGCTGTTGCTGCTGCTGGGAGTTGTTCATCATCCCAGAGAGGAAGTAGGAACATCACTACTTTTACTAAACAATTGACCATCCAACAGTCCCTAGCGATGAGGATGAAGTACGACAGCAGTCATCCTGAAGCAAAACGTATAACTGAGGCCTTGACTGCTATGTTGGTGATAGACGTGCGTCCGGTATCTGACATTAGTGCAGTGGGATTTAGACAATTGATGGAGGTAGTGTGTCCTCGGTTCCAAATCCCGTCTAGATTCCACCTGCATCCTCAAAGCAGCAGCGACAAGCGTGCGTCTGTCTGTTAAAGGGTGGTGACACCCTCAAAGTGTGCTACACAAACAATTAAAATATTGTTCTTTTTTTTTCTGTCTTTGTGAATTGTGTGGGCTGTAGCCGCACCTGCATCCTTAAAGCAGCAGCGACAAGCGTGCGTCTGTCTGTTAAAGGGTGGTGACACCCTCAAAGTGTGCTACACAAACAATTAAAATATTGTTCTTTTTTTTTTGGTCTTTGTGAAATGTGTGGGCTGTAGCCGCACCTGCATCCTTAAAGCAGCAGCGACAAGCGTGCGTCTGTCTGTTAAAGGGTGGTGACACCCTCAAAGTGTGCTACACAAACAATTAAAATATTGTTCTTTTTTTTTCGGTCTTTGTGAAATGTGTGGGCTGTAGCCGCACCTGCATCCTTAAAGCAGCAGCGACAAGCGTGCGTCTGTCTGTTAAAGGGTGGTGACACCCTCAAAGTGTTCTACACAAACAATTAAAATATTGTTCTTTTTTTTCGGTCTTTGTGAAATGTGTGGGCTGTAGCCGCACCTGCATCCTTAAAGCAGCAGCGACAAGCGTGCGTCTGTCTGTTAAAGGGTGGTGTAACTCTCAAAGTGCTCCAAAAAATAAAAAACTATTTTTTTAATGTGTTTGTGACTTGTGTGCGATGTAGCCACACTTGCATCCTCAAAGCAGCAGCGACAAGCGTGCGTCTGTCTGTTAAAGGGTGGTGACACCCTCAAAGTGTGCTACACAAACAATTAAAATATTGTTCTTTTTTTTTCTGTCTATGTGAATTGTGTGGGCTGTAGCCGCACCTGCATCCTTAAAGCAGCAGCGACAAGCGTGCGTCTGTCTGTTAAAGGGTGGTGACACCTCAAAGTGTTCTACACAAACAATTAAAATATTGTTCTTTTTTTTTTGGTCTTTGTGAAATGTGTGGGCTGTAGCCGCACCTGCATCCTTAAAGCAGCAGCGACAAGCGTGCGTCTGTCTGTTAAAGGGTGGTGACACCTCAAAGTGTTCTACACAAACAATTAAAATATTCTTCTTCTTTTTTCTGTCTTTGTGAATTGTGTGGGCTGTAGCCGCACTTGAATCCTCAAAGCAGCAGCGACAAGCGTGCGTCTGTCTGTTAAAGGATTACATCGGTGACAGCATCCAAGTAGGCATGTCAGACAGTCCGTACCTGTACTGGCAGGAAAAAGAAGCAATTTGGAGGTCCCTGTACAAACTGGCTCTATTTTACCTGAGTTGCCCCCCCTCCAGTGTGTACTCCGAAAGAGTGTTTAGTGCAGCCGGGAACCTTGTCAGCGAAAGGCGTAGGAGGTTGCTTCCACAAAATGTGGAGAAGATGATGTTCATAAAATGAATTATCAACTCTTCCAGGGAGACCAGCCTCCAGAACGTACAGAGGGACCTGTGGTTCCAGCAGGGACGAATTAATACTCTGTGAGGATGAGGATGTACACACTGAAGAGGGTGAGGAATCGGTGGATGAGGAGGATGAGGATGACATCTTGCCTCCGTAGAGCCAGTTTGTGCAGGGACAGATAAATTGCCAGCTTGTTTTGTGGGGGCCCAAACGAACCAATCATTTCAGCCACAGTTGTGTGGCAGACCCTGGCGCTGAAATGATTGGTTTGTTAAAGTGTGCATGTCCTGTTTATACAACATAAGGGTGGGTGGGAGGGCCCAAGGACAATTCCATCTTGCACCTCTTTTTTTTCTTTGCATTATGTACAGTTTGGGGCCTAGTTTTTCAATGCCATCCTGTCTGCCACTGCAGTTTCGCGCCTAGATGGGTCACGTGTTTGTGCCGCCCACTTGTGTCGCTTAGCATAGTCATCCAGCTACCTCGGTGCAACCTTTTGGACATAAAAACACTATTGTGAGGTGTGAGGTATTCAGAATAGACTGGAAATTAGTGGAAATTAAGGTTATTGAGGTTAATAATAGCATAGGAGCAGAAAAACCTACAAATTCTGTAATTTTAGCTGTTTTTATGCTTTTTTTCAAAAAAATACAGATCCAAAACACAAAACCCAGAACCCAAAACACGCAAGGGTGGTTTTGGCAAAACCAATCCAGATCCAAAACACGAAGAAAGATCCAGATCCAAAACCAAAACACAAAACACGAAAAGTGGCCGGTGCACACCCCTAATATATATATATATATATATATATATATATATAAAAATATATTGAACGTCATATAACAATAGTAATGTATCTTCAGAACAGAATAATGGCACCGATAACTTTTCAAGAGTCTTTTGTTTAAATGGCAACAATATTCAAAGTATATGGCTACAATGGCTACAATGTACTGTAAAACTTGTTAGATGTGGCAAAATGTATTCAGATTC
Source organism: Taudactylus pleione (assembly GCA_031769625.1). Taxonomy (NCBI): domain Eukaryota; kingdom Metazoa; phylum Chordata; class Amphibia; order Anura; family Myobatrachidae; genus Taudactylus; species Taudactylus pleione. Next base: position 13,261,069 of record JAUIMM010000039.1, read on the forward strand.
TCTTTTAAAGAAATATGCCCCTATCTTAATTCTCAAACTATCTCAGAAAATCTCAGCACTGAAACAATGAAATCACATCCAAAGCAAGATCGGTGGTTAATGAATGCAATGGGCACCAATGCATATAGGTGCTGTGTTAAAGAAATATGTAAGAACATTGATTATCAAATCATTTAAGGTAATCTTGGCACTGAAATAAATAGTAAAAGCACAACCAAAATAAGATTGTAATTTAATGAATGTAATGGGTACTCTGAATAGGACAGCAAGCGCAACTCTATAGCAGTATATTCACCAACAATACTGCCATTTTACTCTTAACTATTGTGTCCCAGAGCTGCAGCCGGCAGCAATTGTAAGTGTCCAAAGCAAAATCCTGGTATATAGGCATAGTGACAATCCTATTAAATAGCAGATACAGTTATCTGACAGCATATACAGTGTGTCCATGATGTGACTATTTGTGTAATAAGCAGTACCTGATGTTAATGCCTGTGCCAATGTAATACCCTTCTCTCCTGGCTGTTTAGCAGCCCAGTGGTTGTGAGCTGCCACTGGCTCCTGTGTCCAGCACAGTAATGGGTCTAATAAGCACAGCGGTTCTGGTGCTAGGTTTTTGTTTAGTTTGCTTGTCAGTTTGTTCTCCACACTAATTGGCCTACCAACTGGAGACAGAGCAGCAATGCATTTCATCCATATCTGTGGTCTTTGTCAAAACTTTATAGGTTACAAAGTCAAATGGTTTCAGTAGCTTGCATAAAATGAAGGGTATTCCACAGTGTGCTGTAGTAAGGTGGTAAGGTAAGGTGATGTCCCCCCTCTTTTTATCTCATGACTTGATGTGTACATCATAATGGCTTGTTGCAGGTACTCCAGTCACTAAAACATAAAGGGTGGAAATCCACTTGCTTACAACCTCTTGCTTCTGTTGGTGGTACGGCAAATTAAACTTTTCTTGCAGCTGCTGCAATGTTCTACATGCAGTCGCTCAATGCCGAAAATGGCAAGAAATTTTAGGGGCCACAGCCAGCATCTCCTGCATGCACCTGTCATGTTTTTTTAAAATACTGGACTACCCAGTTTATTGTGTGTGAAAAACACGGTATGTGTTAAAATTCATAATCAACATCTTTATTAGTGTTAGATACACAAATATCCCCCAGGAGCATCCTCAATTTCTCTGTCATTACTTTTACTACTACTCATCCTCACATTTGCTGAGGGTTGGTGGAAGGGAGGCCACTGTACACTTACAGTGTCAAAAATGTCAGACTCACACAAATCACTCATGAACACCCTTAGACTCTATATATGAAGTTTGTGAACACACAATTTGTTCTTCTGCCTTAGTGCTCTTTTTGTCCACTGATTTGCTTGTTTTTAAGCTAACACATCTAGAGTCAGAGCGAGAAGGTGGTGCATGCAAGGTTACAGAAGATAAACATCCATACACACACATATATACGAAAGAAAAAAAATATATATACATACACAAAACTGGCAGATGGCCACTCCTCTGTCCAAATACAACCTGCTCCGGTGCCCTCAGCCATGAGATAAATTCAGATGAAAACAAGAAAACTGCGGCACCTGGAGGCTGATATGAAAAAACTGTATTAAAGTGTCACATAAAACTCCAACGTTTTGGAGCTCGAAGCCCAAACAAGTGAATAAATTTAAGACCTACCTTAAATAGGAAAGACTGATCACCCGATGTGAGAATGAATAATGCTGGCATCTCCGCCTCAGTCCATTCACTGGAACTTCCGGAGTCGCAGACTGATGTCATGCATCGCAGGCGCTAGGTTGCTTTGGCTACACCAGACGCCATCAGACATGCTGTAGCCGGGTCTGTAGAATGTGAAAGAAATAAGATGGCGAAAGAAGAATAATAAGTAGAACTCACCAATTGGATCTATAAGTGCAAGTGCTGCCTGTAGAAAATAAACAGAATAAGGGGCCTATTCATCAACACTAAAATAAAGTTTTTAAGGACATTTTCCTTAAATAACGTTATTTTAGTATTCATGAAGCCACTTAGCACAGGAGACATCACAGATATCTCCTTGCTAAGTTCCCCTGCGTTAATTTCCTCACTCCCCATACATTAGTATGGGGATGTGGAAATTATGGTATTCATCAAATTCCGAAAATTATCAATTTTCGGAATTTGATGCAGTTACTATTCGCCACTGTGAGGTGGCGAATAGCAGGTGAAACTTACCTGTATCTGCGTGTGCAGGTCCCCCTGACGAGTCCCTCCGGCGCTCTGCTCCGTCCTCAGGCTCCGGAGGCTGGTCGGACATGTGTGCTCCCCAGCAGAGCACAAGAAAGTTTAGACAAAAAATAAAAGTTTTTTTTTTTTTTTCTAATCTGCTGGGAAACCACATGACAGACCAGCAGGACGGAGCCGGAGGCTGCTGCGCGGACAGGTAAGTCGGGGGGGGGAAGGTGAGCGGAGGGGAGAGGGGGTGGGGGGGGGGTCGGGGTGGGGTACGAAACTTAACACATCTGTAGGCAGTGCTGCGCATGCGCTGGTTTTACAGATGTAACAGCGCATGCACAGCACTGTTTCCAGATGAGATAAGGTAGTGTAGGTAGGGAAAAGTATCTATTTCCCGAAAAGCTGTCATCGCAAAAATGACAGCTTTTCGGAATAGATACTTATGGAGAGGTGGAATGATGAATTCCACCTATAATTAGCTAGAACTCCATGAGAGTTCTAAAGCTAATTATCTCCAGAGAATTTTTATGTTTAATGAATAGGCCCCTAAGTATGGTAGTTACAACATCTACAATAAAAGCATCTGTCCCAAATATAAATAGTACACGGGTTAGGATTCCAGAAGGAGGGAATGAATCTGTAATATAATATGTGGTAAATATTGAGAAAGAGACCCTGTCTATTTGGAAGAGGAAAACAGTGAAACATTTGATAGAAAGAAGACTGTAGAAAAAGAAAAAGAAAAAAGTACCTACGAAGAAACAACTAAGAGCTGTGTGGGAATCCCTTGAATATCGATGGATTCAGAGATTTATTCAGAGATTTAAGTTGAAGACCTAACATTATTATAGAAGAAAAGTCCACTCTCTGAACAATTAAAGAATGGAGAAAAATTTAAAAAATGTAAATTAAGTATTTGAAAATGTTCCAGGATATTTTTTCATTCAAACCATGGGGATGGATGGTATTCAAGTTGTAAATCCAGCGAGCTTCCAGTTGAAATCATGTGTTTCCTTTATTCCCCCCTCTAATAGAGGGTGGTATGTGGTCTATGCCCATATATCTTAAGGATGCGAGCGTGTGGTCTCTTTCAGGAAAATGCCTTGCCACTGGATGGTCTGATGTTTTGCCAGTTAGAGCTGATTTGATAGCCAAATGGTGAAGTGCCATATGTTCTTATATCGCCCTGGTGGTCTTTCTTATATAGTTTAAGCCACATGGACACCTAATGATGTAGATGATGTGATTAGACAAGCTAGTAAGTCAGGTAATATATTGACAGAATAGAGTGCGCACCTTCTTGACAGATGTTCAATTTTTATTATTTCTCCATCCGTTCAATCTGAGCTATATATCTCAGTAACATGGGCTCAGTAACATATCTTCAAGGTTTAAAAAGGTGAATTTATTTTGACAAAATATAAATATATTTTATAAAAATTCTTCAACACATACATATGTGTATAAGGTGCAATAACAAATAGGGAACAACAAGGATACATATAAATATATTATCCAAATTATCAGCACATGATATAAAATGCAATGGCATAAAAATAAAGTGCAATAATATATAGTCAGTCCCTTTGGATAATACAGTTATAGGTAGGTGGTGTAGTGAAACTGGCCTGCTTTCTCAGGATCTGGGACTTTTACTTATGTTTGCTAACACCACCTACCTATAACTGTATTATCCAAAGGGACTGACTATACATTATTGCACTTTATTTTTATGCCATTGCACTTTATATCATGTGCTGATGAATTGGATAATATATTTATATGTATCCTTGTTATTCCCTATTTGTTATTGAACCTTATATACATATATGTATGTGTTGAAGAATTTTTATGAAATATTTTTATTTTGTCAAAATAAATTCACTTTTTAAACCTTGAAGACATTATAGCCCATGTTACTGAGGTATATAGCTTTGATTGAACCGATGGTGAAATACTAAAAATGTAACATCTGTCAAAAAGGAGTGCCCTCTATTCCATCAATATATTATCTGAATTACTTGAATCTTTAAGTTTTGGTGTGTAACTTCATTTGATGAAAAAGTAAGCTGCACACTATTTGTTTGCTGTGCAATTATTTTCTCTCCTCTTCTATTTTATTTGTGATTGGACATGCAGTAAAGAACATGTTTAATCTGTATGGTTTGGCCTGTATGTGGGTGATCAAATGATGGTCCAGTGTTCCTACTGTACATTGGCATGTTATGCATCCTAGGCATTTATAGCAACCCGGTGTTTTGGAAAGGAAATTGGTGCTTGGTTTAACTTCAAAGTTCTTTACATCAGCATATACTCTGAGTAGAATTAAAAGTGTTAAATAAAGGCTTGTCCTTTATCCCCACAAATCATCATGACAATTTAACCTGGAAGATTGGCCTTCATCGTTTCTCCAGGAAACTTTGCTTACAAGAATTTTTTCAAACTAGTCAATTGGACACAGTGCCTCCATTTTTCAGAACTTTCTTTCATCTAGATCGAAGTCCAATTTTGACCCTCAATTTAACAATCCTTGTCTAAAATCGTTTTTTCATCTTTTAGATGATTCAGTAACCAAATATGCAAAAGCTTCTACTATCAAACATCATAACATGTCCAGAGCAGAAAGAGAAGCTCTGAACAAACTGGGACAATACTGCAATATCATATTCCACCCACCCGACAAGGGGGGCGGTGTCATTATCCAAAATCTAAATGACTATCGGAACAAACTATATAGATAACTTTCAGATAACAACACGTATCAAGAATTAACATCAGACCCTACCATCAGGTACAAAAAAGAACTTGACAATATTCTCCTGCAAGCCAAAAACAGAGGGGCAATAACTGACAGCATCCATAAAGCATTAACACAGGAATTTCTGGTCTCCCCAGTATTGTTTTCAGTACCCAAAATTCACAAGAGTTTAATTAAACTGCCAGGCAGGCCAATTATTTTGGCCAGAAACTCATTATACCAGCCGGTTGCACAGTTTCACGATGCAATTTTGCAACCATTAGTTGTCAAACAACCCACGTTCATCAAACACACGAGTTTTCTAAATCTGATAGACGTATGCAACTTATATACAAGCAGGGTTTGGATGCAACCCAGGAGTTTTTACTACAAGAAAATATGCAGGAAGTTGAACAAGGCCTTTTTATGCAGCTTTTAGAGCTTACGCTAAAGAGGAATTATTTTATGTTCAATGGTTGCTTCTACCAGCAGTGCTTCGGTTGCGCTAAGGCCAGCAATGTGGCATCTGCCTTTGCTAACATTTTTATGTTTAAGGAAGAGCAAAATGTTTTTTTGTTAAACCCACAGTGTCATCCCATATCTTGATTATGCCCGGTTTATAGATGACCTCTTTCTTCTGTGGACTGGAGGTGAGGCATCATTTACAACATTAATGGATAATATAAACAAAGAAACCTCACCCATTAAATTCACTTTTCAATGCAGCCTGTTTTCAATTAACTATTTGGACGTACAGGTCTCGTTGAAGAAAAATTCACTGGTTACAGCTCCATAGGCTAAAACAACAGACAAACACACCCTACTGCAAGCTAACAGCAATCACCCCAAAGCTCTAATTAAGGGATTACCCAAGTCTCAGATGATCTGCATAGCCAGGATCAACAGTGAACCCAACTGCTCTCAGTGAAGAACTGAATAAGGTAGTAAAAACATTTTCACAGCTTGGATATGATCCAAACCAGTTGAGAACACAAAAAGGAGAAATATTGTCCTTACCCAGAAATTCCCTATTACGACCGAGGGGGAGGGATTAAAAACAAAGGAAGAATAAATTCAGCACATCTAGTCCGGTTATTCAAAGGGCTACCAAAGCATTGTGACCCATAGTGACTACCGATAAGGAGTTACCCTGTTTCAAAAATAAAAAACCCATGGTCTGCTATACAAGAGCAAGAAACATACGTGACATCATAGTACATGCTGATGGGATTCAGTGGTGAGTTGAGTTTGGAACAGGAAGAGTCAATGAGGCAACCAAAAACCTGATGGTGTCTGGAGAGCCGGTGATGCAGCTTGAGTGCCGATGTGCATGAAGGTTTGGCTTTGAGAGCCAATGGTGTGGCTGGAGAGCCAGTAATGTGGCTTGAGAGCCGATGTGTAGGAAGGTTTGGCTTAGGAGCTGATGGTGTGACTTTGAGCCAGTAGCAGAAATAAGTGAATTGATGGTGCAGCTGTGAATGCTGATAGTGTGGCTAAAATTACAATGGTGTGGCTTTGAGCCAGTAGTTGGAGTTGGTGTATTTGAGATGTGTCTTTGTGAGCCAGTACACAAGTTGGTGTATTTGCGATGCATTTTGAGAGCTGATGATATGGCTAGGAAGCCGGTACACAAGTTGGTGTACTTGAGATGCAGCATGGAAGCTGTTGGAGCAGCTGGGAGCCGATGGAGTGGCTTGGGAGATGGTGGCAACATGGAAACTTCTGATGTGGCTGTGTAGCCAACCAGTGGCTTGTGAGCTGGTGGTAGCACATAAGCTGTTGATGCGGCTGGGAAGCCGAGGCAATGGCTGGTGAGCCAGTGGCAGCGCGGAAGCTGCTGGTGTGGCTGGGAAGCCATTGTAGTGGCTGGTGAGTCAGTGGAAGCACGGAAGCTTCTGGTGCGGCTGGGAAGTCAATAACCAGTGGCTAGACAATACCACTGGAGAACCAGAACACAACATAGCAAGAAAGCACATAATGCTTGTCATGCAGCAGAGCCGAGAGACCAAAAGGAATGCTATAGTCGGCAAGGCAGCAAAAGGCCAGCATGCACAAATAGGAGGAGAAACCTATGATGCCATGCTGTGAATAACACGTGATATCCTGTAGCGTGCAGATTACCTAGCAACTGAGGGAACCAGAACAACAGCATCATGAGAAGGTAAACTGCTGGAGTGAGACAAGTCGTGACCACGACTTGTAACAATATCATATTACAGATTAATTCCTTCCTTCTGGAGTCCTAACCCATGTACTATTTATATTTGGGACAGATGCTTTTATTGTAGATGTTGTTACTACCATACTCATTCTGTGTATTTTCTACAGGCAGCACTTATAGATCCTGCTGGTGAGTTCTACTTATTATTCTTTTTTCACCATTTTATTTCTTTCACATTCTACAGACCCAGCACATCTGATGGCATCCGGTGTAGCCAAGGCAACCCAGCACCTGTGACGCATGACTGACATCATCAGTCTGTGACTCTGAGAAGTTCCAGGGAATGGACTGAGGTGGAGATGCCGGTGTTGTTCTTTCTCACAGCTGGTGATCACTCTTTTCTATGTAAGGTAGATCTTACATTTATTCACTTGTTCACCCCTTGACAAAGGGGCTTCAAGCTCTGAAACGTTGGAGTTGTATGTGACACTTTAATACAGTTTTTTCATATCAGTCTCCAAGTGCCGCAATTTTCTTGTTTTCATATATATATATATATATATATATATATTAGACAAAAATATACAAACTAGCTGCACACACCACAACAATGAGTCCAGGTGTGACATTGTGTTGCGTAAAGATTATTTTTTATTTGAAAACTCTTTATTTGTAATTAAGAGGGACAGCAATGGGGTCCACTATGGCCCCATCATATGCCAATTTGTTTATGCATATGAATGAGAATCAGTACATTATGGCACATCCACTTTTTCTGAGTTTATTTTCTTTTATGTTCGTTATATTGATGACCTTTTTGTAGTGTGGACTGGAGGCAAGCAACTCCTTACTCAATTCACTGATGCTCTCAATTCCTTGGACACCACAATTAGGTTTACCTTGTTATACAGTAGTTTGACAATTAATTATCTTGATTTTTGTGTGACCAAAGTAGGGGACAAATTTTCCACTAGAATTTTTCAGAAGGAGACTGACAAAAATACTCTCCTGATGGCAGACAGTTTCCCCATGCTCCATTAAAACAGGGACTCCCATTCTCGCAACTATTGAGTGTGGTGTGTCTCAAATCAAATAGAGATGACTTACCACAAGCCCTACAAGAGATGGGACAATGTTTTATCCAGAGGGGGTACCAAGTTGATGAAATTAGGCTATTGAAAAGTGTATGTACATCAAGCCGGAGGACACTCTGATCATCAAAGAGAAAGGAGCTGAAACTAATAGGATGCTTTTTTCCTCAACATACTCTATTGCCTCCAAGCACATCCAAGAGGTGATTTTACGCCACTTGCACATAATACAATATGATGATTCCATTGGCCACCTCTGTCATGAGATACCATTCTTTTGTTATAAAGGAGTGGCAACATTAAAGATGTGGTCGCTTAAGCTGATATAGGACCCATTAAAAATAAAACTTGGCTACAACCCAAAGTTGGAGTTTTTAAGTTTCTTGGGTACGTTAACTGCCAGCCTCTACTACTTGGTGATTTGTTTATGTTCCCCAGGATGGATACAAAATTTGAAATAAGACACCATTTGGACTTTAACAGTAGGTTTATAGTCTATCTGATCAAGTGCCCTTGTAACCCATTATATTCGTGGGTAACACTATTTGAGCCCTAAAAGAAAGGACTGCCATACATCGCTCATCGATTAAAAAAGCTCTGTGTATTTGGATTTAAACACACCACCTGTTGTCAGGCAATTTGCATCACACAAGCATTCCTTAAAGGACTTTAAGTGTATGCCTATGATTTAATTCCCCCTTTGAGATGTGGGGGTGATTGCAACAAATTATTACTACAGAGAATGCTTTTAGATTAACCGCTTCAACACTGTTGTTCCCAATGGGCTCAATGAGGGTCAATATCTTGATTGCTACCTTTAATGTATTTCCAGTACTTTATAATATTTCTTTTAGTTTGGTATTTATTCTTTCCATTATCACTTAATGTGTTCCTTATCTTAGATTTTGATGTGATGTTTCTCCTATGTATTTTTTGTATGTATACTTAACTGGCTCATGCTTACACCTGCCATTATTTTTGTACACCTGTATTTTACCATGTGGGTTACCCAATTACTAGGGAGTATTTGTCACAAATTTAGATGCCTACTCCATGTGAGACCACAAGAACCCAGCTAGTGAGATTTTCCACCAATAACAACCGCCCATTGTTTCCTTAGACCTAGGATATGTTCACGGGTACTTAGGCAGCCGCCTGGACTTATACTCGGGGTAGTAGCACCTCACATGGAGATACAAGGGATTTTAATAGGTAAAAATGTACAGTTAGGACTGACACAGTTGATGGTGATAAGAATATCGATAGTGCAGCTATAGTGCAAATAGTGCGGCAATTACCATTAGAGTACTGTTTGGTTTTACATTGGCTTGGGAGCAGATGGTGCAGCAATTGTACAGATGGTGCGACAATGGTGCAGATGGTGCAGCTCTAGCCGTGAGAGTACAGTTTGGTTTTTGGACAATGGCTTGGGAGCCGATGGTGCGGCAATGATGCCAATAGTGCGGTAATAGCCACTGGTGTGGCTTTAGTTATGAGGGTACAGTTTGGTTTTTGGACAATGGCTTGAGAGCCAATGGTGCGGCAATGGTGCCGATGGTGCGGCAATGGTGCCGATGGTGTGGCTATAGCCGTGAGAGTACAGTTTGTTTTTTGGACAATGGTTTGAGAGCTGATGGTGTGGCAATGATGCCAATGGTGCGGCAATGATGCCGGTGGTGTGGCTATAGCCATGAAGTACAGATTGTTTTTTTGACAATAGCTTGGGAGCCGATGGTGGAGCAATTGTGCCAATGGTGCAGCAATTGTGCCGATGGTGTGGCAATGGTGCAGCAATAGCAATTGGTGTGGCTATAACCATGAGAATACAGTTTAGTTTTTGGACAATGGCTTGGGAGCCGATGGCATGGCATTTGTGCCGATGGTGCAGTAACTGTGCCGAAGGTAATGTTTAGTTTTCAAGAACAGATGGCAGCATGGGGGCTGCTTGGTGTGGCTGGAAGCTGTATGGAGATAGCTGAGCAGACAGCAGCATGAGGACTGCTAGGTTTGGCTAGGAAGCCGTTATGAAGTTCAGCAAACAGATGGCAGCACAGGGGCTGCTTGATGCGGCTAGGAAACTGAATGAGGATTTCCTGAACAGAAGACAGCCTGGAGGCTGCTTGGTGCAGCTAGGAAGCCGAATAGGTGTTTGTACCCACAGGAGAACAGTAACAACCTGACTATGCAGCCAGGCTGAGGGAACTCACAGACACACTATAGTCAGCACAGCTGCAATAGTCCAGTGAGTACAAATTGGCTGAAGTTCCAATCAGGTTTGCACTGTGGATGACACATCACTTCCTGAGGCTTGCTGATCTCCTAGCAACAGGAAGAACTGGAGTAACTCCATCCTGTCTGGGCATGCTGTCATAAAGTGTCAAGTTGTGACCGCGACTTGTAACAGTAACCCCCCTTGACGTGGGGGTTGAAGAACCCCCAGAACCTGGTTTGTGTGTAAAATCCTGAAAGAAACATCTTCTCAACCTGGGAGCATGTAGTGCAAATTCAGGAACCCAGGTACGTTCTTCTGGACCATAGCCCTACCAGTGGACTAAAAATTGTAGACGATTCCTGGAACCTCCTAGAGTCCAAGATTTTCTCTACTATGAACTTGTGTTGACCATGGTCCATGACTGAAGCAGGCCTGGAAGAGTACCTGAGTTTGAATTTGGCTAAAGAGAAGACCAGTTTGAGCAAGGACCAATGGGACCCAACTTCTGTGTAGGTTGGCGGAGCTTGATATTTTTGGTGGAGAGCCAAACCAAATCACCATTCTTAAATCCACATGACCTTCGATGTTTATCAGCACAACTTTGGAGCAGAGAGAAACATCCCGAAAGCTTTTATGAACTTTATTCCAAATATGACAGAGCCGAGTGCAGAAGATGAGGCAGGTGAACCGGTGTTGAAAGTGTTTGCCCTTGGAACACAAAAAAATGGGGATACTGAAGATGCAGAATGGCATGAATTATTAAAAGCAAACTCAACAAGCGACAGATGAGATACCCAGTCATTATGACACTTGGAAACATAGCAGCGTAGATATTGTTCCAGAGACTGATTAACGCGCTCAGTCTGTCCATTAAGCTGTGGATGGTAACTTGAAGAAAGACTAAGATCAATGCCAAGAGAGGAACAGAACACTCTCCAGAACTGTGCTACAAATTGTGATACTTGATCTGACATGATATCAATCGGTAAGCCATGTACCCGAAAAATGTGTTGAAGAAACAGGTCAGAGAGTTCCTTAGCAAAGGGAAGTTTTTGCAATGGTATGAAGTGTGCCATTTTGCTAAAGCGGTCCACCATCCAGATAATGGAACATTGAGCAGATATTGGGAGGTCAACGATGAAATCCATGGTGATGTGAGTCCAGGGTCTCCTAGGTATGGAAAGTGGAAGTAACAGACCAGAAGGAGCCATTCAAGGTGTTTTATTATGGGCACATACCTCACATGCCAAGACAAATTCATGCACATTTTTGTTCAAAGACTGCCACCAAACAGAGCTGGAGAGTAATTCTAAAGTTTTACTGCTGCCTGGATGGCCAGAAACTTGAGATGCGTGAAAATCCAGAAGACCTGCTCTTCTAAACTTCTCTGGGACAAACAATCGACCAGAAGGCTTCTCCAGAGGTGATTCCGATTGACATGCCCAAATGAGATCTGCCAGATTTTGAGTGAGTGCACAGTGGAAGAAAGAGTCAGGAAAGATAGCTTCATCTGACCTGGATATCTGCTGAACAGGTCCAAAATTCCTGGAAAGGGTGGCAGCCTTGATGTTCTTGGAACCAGGACAGAAGGAGATGAGGAAGTTGAACCACGTAAAAAATAAGCCCAATGTGCTTGCCGAGAATTCAACCTTTTAGCGGACTAAATGTAGGACAGATTCTTGTGGTCAGTAAGAACCAAAATTTGGTGTTTGTCCTCCTCCAGCCAGTGTTTCTAGTCCTCAAAAGCCCATTTAATAGATAGTAATTCTTGATTTCCTACATCATAATTGCACTCAGCAGAGGAAAATTTGTGAGAACAGAATGCACATGGGTGTAACTTACTATCTGCAGGGTCTTTCTGTGACAAAATGGCTCCAGCTCCTACTTCAGAGGCATCTACCTCTAAGATAAATGGAAGGTCAGGATCAGGATGTCGAAGAACAGATGCCTGAGTGAAAGCAACCTTGAGAGTTTTGAAAGACCGGGTCGCCTCAATTGGCCAGTTTTAAAGTATCCGTTCCTTTTTTGGTCAGATTAACAATGGGTGACACAATGCTGGAAAAAGACTAAACGAATCGGCGATAATAATTAGAAAAGCCGAGGAACCATTGGATGGCTTTAAGGGAAGTTGGTTGGTCCCACTTAAGTATAGCCTTGACTTTTCCATGATCCATTGAAAATCCCTGGGACGAGATGGTATACCTCAGAAAAGAAAGCTGAGTGACATCAAATTCACATTTTTCCAACCTAGCGTACAGATGGTTCACCCGCAATTTTTGGAGAACCTGACATATGGATGATGATATTGATCCAGTGAATGAGAAAAAATTAGGATGTCGTCCAGATATATACGACCATGAACACCCCCCAAAAATCCCAAAGAATGTCATTAATCAGGTCCTGAAAAACAGCTGGGGCATTGGATAAGCCAAACGGCATGACTAGATACTCATAGTGTCTGGAGTAAGTACTGAAGGCCATTTTTCACTCGTCTCCACTCTTGATTTGAATCAGGTTGTATGCCCCTTGAAGGTCAATCTTGGAGAAGACATTAGCCTGACGCAGTTGATCAAACAGTACCAGAATGAGAGGTAACGGATATAAATTTTTTACCGTAATGTTGTTGAGTCCTCTGTAGTCAATACAGGGGTGAAGAGATCCATCCTTCTTACCTACGAAAAAAAACCCAGCTCCCAATGGTGATTTTGAGGGACAGATGAATCCTTTAGCCAAGGCATCCTCAATGTACTCTCTCATAGCTTTGTCTTCCTGTATAGAAAGGGAATACAACCGGCCTTTTTGTAATTTGGCGTCTGGAATGAAATTGATGGCACAGTCGTAAGATCTATGTGGTAGAAGTACATCTGCAAGTTTTTTGGAGAAAACATCAGCGTAATCTCGGTACTGAAGCAGAATGGCAAGAGATGTCTCAGCAACCATAGCAAGTTGGGAACGAATAGGCATGGTCAAACAACGATTCTAACAGGTCTGACTCCATCAGATTATCTCACCAGATTGCCAATCAATCATGGGATTATGATCCCTTAAACATGGAAAGCCAAGAACAAAAAGAGGCAAGGTACAATATAGGAGATACAAAGACTAATTCTCAGAGTGTAAGGAACCCACCGATAAATGGAGAGGAGGTGTCTTCAACTTCACATGACCTGATGAAATTAAACCTCCATCTAGACCACAGATAGTTATTTCTTGTTCCAAGGGGACAGCTGGTACTATTTATTCTAATAGCTGCCATCTCTTTATTCTATTTATTTATTTATATTATATATATACATATTTATAAAATATATAATAAAATGAGCGGACTCACCTCTAATAAAGGGAAAGTTTAGTGCAGAAAATTATTTATGACTGTTGGCTCTGCAACTGTCAGTGAGGCCTCTTTTTCTGCCTCTCATGATGATGCAGGACCTTTTCATTCCAAGCCTAGAAAAGGTGCCAAAAAATTGAAACCCATTTAATTGAACAAACTGTGTGTTCAGAAACAGAAATGTCACAAATCCCTGAGAGTCTAAGTATGTCTGCAAGGACGTAGTTAAAAAGACATAAATAAACCTTCTGTCTCCATTTCAGCACACTCTGCCAATGTGGGGATGAGCAGCACAATTCAAGAAGTTGCTTACCTAGACATTGAGGACGCTACAGTAGAAGTGCAACAGGATGAAGGATATTTGTGTAGCTGATGCAGGTGATAATGAGGATATTGTTGATGAGGATGATGAGGATGTTCTTTGTGTAAGTGAGGCACCAGTGGAAGCAGTTCTTACCTGTGATAAGAGGAAGGCCATTGTCATGCCTGTGCATAAGACAAAAAGTCCATCTCTTATGTGTGGAACTTTTTTTACCCAAATCTATGCTGGTATTAGATTTGCATCCAATATCCACCATTAATGCAGTAGTTTTTATATAGCTAATTGAGGTCCTGTGTCCCCGCCACCAAATCTCATCTACATTCCACTTCACTAGAAAAGGAAATTATTGCAAAATGGCTTACCCCACTTGGACTCTCCTTGGGAGTTGTGATTTCTGAGAATGCCACAAATATTGTGAGAGCATTACAGCTGGGTGGTTTTGAACATCCCATGTTTTGCTCACATAATCAATTTGGTGGTGCAGAATTTTTAAATAAGTGACAGGGCTGTGCAGGAGATCCTGTCTATGGCCCGGGACATTTTTGGCATTCAGCAGGAAGATTGCAGCACCTGCAAGAACATTTTAATTTGCCTGCCACCAGCTGAAGGAAAATGTAGTATCAAAGTGGAAAGCCACCCTTTATAAGCTTCAGTGGATGGAGGAACAGCAAAAAGCCATCCAAAGCTACACAATAAGACATGACATAGGTAGAATGTACCTTAATTGAGTGCAGTGGAGAATACTTTCTGTGTTTTGCAAGGTGCTGAAACCGTTCGAATTTGGCATCTGTGAAGAGAATTCAGACACGAACAGCTTGATTCAGGTCATTGCCCTAAAAGCAGCTCTTAAAATCGGATCAATACATTTTGGCAACCATGCTCGATCCTAGGTTTAAGTCTTAAGTTGTGTCTTTCTAACCAGAAGAGACAGATCTGAAGAGATGCAAAGAGCTGTTGGCAAGCACATTGTCAGCTCATGCAGCACGTGACATGGCGACATCTCCTTCAGTTTCTCCAGCAACTGCGGCAGACATGAAAAAAACTCTGCTTTCCTAAGAGACCCACTGCTGATGCAGATGAGTCAACACAAAAAAGTTTTGACATCTGGTTGGGTCTAAAAGGATTGCTAAAAATTTGTGACACCTCTACCGCAACTCCATCAGATATGGTCACCATTCAAAGAATGGTTGAGAATTATTTTTAATGATAGCATCTAAAAAAAAAGTATGCCAGACAGTCCATTTCCCTACTGGCAGGAAAAAAAAGCAATTTGGAGGACCTTGCATAAACTGGTTCTGCTTTACTTAAGCTGCCCACCCTCCAATGTGTACTCAGAAAGAGTATTCAGCACAACTGGGACCCTTGTCAGCGATTAGCGTTAGAGGCTACTTCCTCAAAATATTGGAAAAGATGATGTTCATAAAATTGAATTACAAATTTCATGAGGATGACCTATACCAACAATTATGTGAAAGTCCAGAGGCATCTATAATGGTGGATTCCAGCAGGGACAAATTAATATTGTGTGAAGATGATGTATACACTGATGAGGAGGGCGAAGATTATAAGGGCGACAACATCTTGCCTCTGTAGAGCCACTTTGTACATAGAGATCATTGCCAGCAATGTCAGCTGCCCATTGGTAGCTTGTTTTGTGGGGGCCCAAACAAACCAATCACAGTCCCTGTCACTGAAGCAATTGGGTTGCTAAACTGTGCATGTCCTGTTTAACATATACAGCATAAGGGTGGGTGGAAGAGCCCTAGGACAACTGACTTGCACCTCTTTTCTTTGCATTTGTCACAAATCATAGCATCCCTTTCAGACTCTGACATTCATTTATTTCAGTATCCAAGACATCCCAGGGATGCCTCCCTGTGATTAACTGATGCACCTGTGTGCTCACCTTGCCAGGCCAATGGCTATTGACCACCTCCTACTGTATTTAAACCAGTTCCTGTGACCAACCCATTTCCTGATTAATGTGTTCCTACCCCAGATAGTTCAAGGCTCCAGGCTTACTCTGGTATCCTGTACACATATCCTCTGTGACTTAATTTGCTACTTCGTAGGTTATCCATATTTACCATCCACAGTGAGTATTGTTCACTTGTCAGTGCAGCAGCATCCATGCTGCATACAGACCTGTGTTCCATTTGCCGCTGTGTTCCATTATCTGTCGGTACTGCAGAGTCCATGCTGCATACAGACCTGTCTTCCATCTGCCGCTGTTTTCCATTACCTGTGGCTTCCCTGCACTGTGTGTTATTGTCTCGGGCTGGTTCAAGGGTTAGTATTCCGTGTGCAGTATGCAGTCTGTACACTGAGGTGTTCAGTAGCTGTATTACCTATCCTGACTCTCAGTTTCTGAGGTTCTCACTGGTTCATGTTCCACTTCTTGCATCAGAGCAGTGCCAGAGTTGCAGCTTTTGCAGGTTGTACTCTGACTACATAAGACTCCGATTCCTGGCTGAATTCCTATCTTCCAGTGTATATAATTACTATACAATTGTACTATACAATTCTGAGTTCCGGGGGTCACCATTGTCACTGGAGTATATTCCTGGTCTTACTGACCTTCACAGGTCACTAGATGAGGGGTTGCCCAGGGGACCTGGTCTGTTCACCCCGGTTCCAGTCCAATATTCTTGCATATCACAAGTCTGTGGTTCCTACACTGTCACTAGTGTACCTAGTTCCTGTTCATACCCATGAGCTAGAGTTTCATCAAGCCACCTAGTTTCCTATGCACATTGGTCAGACCTAAGGGTCCCTGGCTTTATCTACAAAATAAACAGATGGTCACAGCATTATGCACTGTTTGGGGCATTGCTGACATTTTTATAGTTTATTAAACTACCAGTCTGTCTGCCACTTCAGTGCCACTCTGTTTCCTAGATGTGCCATGTTGGAAGTGTAACTGTCACAGCTGCTGAAATCTTCAACATGCAGTTGTTGAATGCCAAAAATGTCCAGAAATGTTTATGGCCAAGGACAGCATCTTCTACATGCCCCTTTAATTATAAAAACAATTCTGAACCAACAAGTTTATTTTGTGTGCAAAACATAGGACATGTTCACCCAGTTATAATTATTAATTAATATCTGCCCTAGCAGTCTAGTGGGTGCTCTCCTTCTGCATGGACCTGTGTGAAATATCATCTGAATCACCACAAGAGGGACTTATATCAAATGCACACCAGTGAAATCCAATGCCGGAATGATGACGTTTTGCCTCGATTTTGTATTTGAGCATGGTGGTAAAATCCAGCCAAGGCTCGGATCCCCCTCCTCCTTCATACATTTCCTTTAGAATAAAAAAATGCAATTAAATTTACTAAGGAATCAATCCTTCCTTTCCCTGCCTTCCACTATATACATACTCTTCCTCTGTCGGGCCACTGATCTAATGTATCATTGAAAAGTTACTGCCACTCTGTTTCCTATATGTGCCATGTTGGAAGTTAAACTGCCACAGCTGCTGAAATCTTCGATATGTGGTTGATAAATGCAGAAAATGTCCAGAAATGTTTCTGCCCACAGACAGCATCTCCTTCATGCTCCTTTGATTTTTTTTTTTAAAAATCTGAACCACCGAAGAGCTTCATTAGGGCATGGACTGATGTGAATGGAAAAAATTCTGTAAATGCCTCCCCTCCTCCCTAATCAATTTGCTTCGGAATCCAATACTTAAATTATAGTTACTATGAATCAATCCTTCCTTCCTTTTCCTGCCTGCAACTACATAATCTATCTCCCTCAGGCCTCTGATCTAGTTCTTGATTAATGAAAGCATTCTTGGGTTGTTTCTATAAGATCACATAGTTTATTACACTGCCATCCTGTCTGCCACTGCAGTGCCACTCTCTTTACTAGATGTGCCATGTTGGAAGTGGAACTGCCGTGCATTCCTGCTGGCCACTGCTGTCGCTTAGCTTAGTCAGCTAGCTAGTTCAGTGCAACCTTTTGGCCTAAACTAGATGAAAACAACATAGGGAGCTGCAAGGTGGTCAAAATTGACTGTAAATTACTGTAAATTAATGTTTTTGAGGTAATAATACTGTATGAACAAAAACAGGCCCAAATTATGTAAATTTTAGCTGTTTTTATCACTTTTTAAAAAATACGGATCCAAAATCAAAACCAAAACAGACAAGGGAATGTTAACATAACCGAGTAACCAGAACACAAAGTTAATACAGATACAAAATCTGTAGAAAAAAAAAAATATATATATATATGCACAAGCAACTTGAAAACAGACAGCGGCACTCAGGGACTTGTAGAAAAATTACAAAAAGTGTATTGCACTCAATACATGATCTGACGTTTTGGGACACACATGTCCCTTAATCAATTATTGAGTGCAATACACTTTTTGTATTTCTTCTACAAGTCCCTGAGTGCCGCTGTCTGTTTTCAAGTTGCTTGTATCCACTTTTACTGCAGAGGGCACCGGGGCATGCTATCCTGGTTGGATTGAGTGCCGATCCGAGCACCCTTCATATATATATATATATATAATATACACTCCACGAATCTTGCACTCACACCAACATATTACGTCACCAGGGAGGGTTCCACTAGGATCACTCAGGTCCAAAGTATACAAGAACACTGTCCCATAGCCAAGGACAAGGGCACTCTCCAAAGTCAAATTTAGAAAAATGCTTTATCAGGCGGCATATTGCCAGAATCACTTTAAGTAATGTATTAACTACATATCATCCAATATTTGTCAACGTTTCAGTCCTTAATGGACCTTCTTCAGGACATTAATTTACAATCTAGTGATAATGGCAGACAAATTGTAATAAGCACAACATTATCTGTGAATAGAAAACAAACACAGAAATATACAGACTGTCTCTCAGGCTTCACAAACCACAAAAAATCTATTGGAATGATAATAATTGTCATGCCTTCAGCATAGGGTTTATTATGTTGCATTAATTCACATTAGCAGCCCCACCTAGTGGTCAGGTCAGCAGCAGTTTATATCTGATCCATTTTGTCCTTCTTAACATTCCATAGCAGTCTAGCAATGCATACTGGGCTAAAGGAGCTGCAAGCAGCCATTTTCCTTTTCACATGGTCCCAGACAGTCATCATTACATATGCTCAAAATGGTACAGCATCCGATGGTGAGTTCTAAGCTTCAACTGTGCCATAGATCTGCTTAACCAGTTATGTACTGAATGTTAGCTTTACTATGTGACACTACAGTCTATACTTTGCATACTGTATGTTTTATGTTGTTTGCATATCCCATGTTATGTATATGTTTGCCTTGCATTCCCACATACATATAGTAATTGTTTTTCACTGTTTGTTTACAGTTTTACCATCACTTATCATTACTTATCATCACTCATCACATCACACATGTGCACACTTGTTTATACGCATTGATCTGTGTACATCCACGCAAGTTCCTCTATCGAATAATAAACTCAGTTCTTCAGATCACATCTGACTGGATTATTGGAAGATAGAGTATTGGTTATGCTGGCTGCTCCAAATTTGTCAGACACTTAGGACCTCATTCAGAGTCGGTCGTTGCGGCCGCACGGTCGTAAGGTAAAAGGGGCCGGATATGCAAATGAAGCGCTCGCAAGTTGCATCGTTAAGATGGGATCATTAGCTGGACGAGCGAGGGGAGGATGCGGCCGTAAGACTAAAAAAACGCCCCCTTCTCGTTCCCATTACACGTCATCTCCGGGCATTAATCGAGACCATCGGGAACCATCTGAGCTGGTCGTAGAGCTTATGGTTGACCATACCCTCTCTTAAGCACTACAATCAAGTCAGTGTAAAAACCTCCCATGTCACATGTGCCATGACACTACTTAGTTAATTATGCACTCCCATAAAACGCCGTTTGCATAGTCAGGCACGCCTGCGTTCGGATCTCCACTCCCCCGTTCACAAGCACCTTCCCCTGTTACCACCCACAAACGCCTCATCCTGTCACTCAAACTAACGACCTGGCCAAGTTGAAGGAGAGAGCAATTTCTGATCGTAATACCTAGTTTGCGCACGCGCATTGCGAATTTTATGCATGCGCAGTTTAGCGAACATCGGTGGCGTACGACCGACTCTGAATGACTCTGATTGAGGTCCTTTGTGTGGGGTAGTACAATAATAGACTTGCAAATATACACATAGATACATTTTTAGGTATAAATGCACCTGCTAGTTAATATATAAACATGTTAGTAAAAGATCAGCCCAAATGGGGTACAGATTTTCGCTGCCAGCAAGGAAAAAATCTTCAAACATAAAAGTCAGGTGAAAAATGTCGCATGGGTACTCTAATGAAAACTTCTAACCTATGACTGTGGCCGACTTTTTGGTTAGTGGTCACCTATAATGCTAAGAGGTATTACATCTTTTTCACATCCTTATCTTTGAGTATCTGTTATTCTTATTACCTCATCACTCTCTTTCCATGTGGTGTTTTTAATCTACATCAAAGATTTTTTCGTTGGTTAAGTGGTGGTATGATTTCCTTTCTCCTTTTCTGTGTCCATGTCAGGTGAGCTTTTCAAATCTACACCTCGGTTGAATGCGGTTGCCTGTTAGTTTTTTCCACCGATATGAGTTTGGGGTTTGTTTAAGTTTCATTTTAATTTTTTACTTTGTTTTTATTTTATTCATTTTTATTTATTCTGTTATCCTATTATTTTTAGCATTAGTATATATTTATTTACAGTATCTATTTATTTTGTCTTTTCTCTCCATTTAGTCCTCCATGTTTGATTTTCATATGTAATGTTTATCAACACACTGATGTGGTGTAATTTATTCACAGCACTCATTGTGTTGTGACTAGTGTACTTTCTATTGCAACGTCAAACGCCTTGTCCTTGTTGGATGTGAGGGTGTATATATCCATATACATCTCAACATACTGACATAGGTTTATTTTTGTTTTACATGTTGTTTTTATCTAGATTACAGGAGCACATCTCTGGCTTCACTACCACTTTTCAACATCCACAGCATCACTGTGGTGACCCCTTATGAAATACGCACTTGGTATGAGCATTCTATTCTCATGCAGCCGCTCTGCGCATGCGCCTAGTTTCTTTATACGTGATTCATGTTGACATGCAATTAGTTCCTGAACCTTAGTATGGTGGAACGCAAGCCGTTCTGCCACTGTGGCACTTCCGCCTTGCAGCACATAGAGGATGGCCGGGTTTAGTGGTGTAGCACCACTTCTGATGGGTCAGTTCCGGTTTAGGCGGGTTTAAAGACCGGGCTGTCACCGCTGGGATACACTACTCATTGTTTGCGCGGGTATTTGGCAACACCCACTGGTTGTGTGCAGGCCTTAACAGGACAACTGGTTGGTAAGTCCTTATTATTTTTCTTTACTGTATCTCAACATCTTTGGTGTTACATAGTGCTAGGGGACACTATGTTGTAGTCGGTGACCCTACATTATACTTATACCTATTGCACAGTTAGATATGCCTATTTGTGGACCCATTATGCTGTTTTTTTTGGCACTGTTTATTGAAGTTAATATTAAAGATCAGTACCCTGTTGACATTTTTTTTTTTTATAACATAGACAGGTACTTTCACTGTTGATATATATGCATTTTGTATCTGACTTAGGTCATTTGAGAGTGGCTGAATTATCCTTAATATGTTGTTACTTTGGTTCTGCAGTTTTCATTAGAGTACCTATGCAACATTTTTCACCTGGCTTTTAATGATGATGATTTTTTCCTTGCTGGCAGCAACTTATATAAAAATAAGTACCCCATTTGGGCTGATCTTTTACTAACATGTTTGTATATTAACTAGCAGGTGCATTTGTACCTATAATATATCTATGTGTATATTATATTTGCATGTCTATTATTATCATTCTGATAGATTTTTATGTGGTTTGTGAAGCCTGAGAGACTTAAGCTGGCCACACACTAGACCAACTTACATCCAACCAGCCAACTTGTTAATTGGTTGGAATGAAAATCTGGTAAGGAATAGGAGTAAATGATGATCAGCAATTTGCTCCTAAATGCTAGAAAACAGATTAAAATGGTCAGTCAGACAAGTTTGTTAAATGTTTGATCTAAACAATTTGTACAAACAACAGTTTTGGTCCATTTTCCAGCGTTTGGGAGCAAATTGCTGATTGTCATTTGCTTTAATGCCTTACCAGATTTTCATTCCAACCAATCAACAAGTTGGCTGGTTGGACAGATAATCTTTAGATGTGTGGCCAGCTTTAGTCTATATATTTTTGTGTTTTTCTATTCACAGATAATGTTGTGCTTATCACCATGTGTTCACCATTGCCACTTAAAGTGACTGTGGCAATATAATGCCCAAATAAAACATTTTAAAAAATTTCTCTTTGGAGAGTGCCCTTGTCCTTGGCTATGGGACAGTGTTCATATATATATATATATATATATATATAGTGATATCTTGGGGGTAAATAGCTGGGCAGAGGGTGGATTGGTGCAGTGTTTAGGAGCTTTATGATGGTCCACACACAGCTTTCAAGTAAATAAATTATGCATTACTTTCCAGCATGGAAAGTCAGGAAACTAACAGAAAATAATAACCAACCTAGCACCTATTTAGGGCGTCTAACTCACTTCTTGAGCCCTCTCTATAAGGGTGCAGCTAATCTGCCAATAAAGTCTCAGCCTGCTTCTCTGCAGGTCTATCGCCAGCTCCAGCCTGGCTTGGTTGCCACAGCTATACAAGCACAGTCAGTCTCTGTGCTTTCCCTGTATCCTCCACATATACAGTAGGTCCATTGCTTCCTCAGTCTGCAGCTTCACTGCTTCAATGTCACACAGTCTGAGAGTTTTGTGGTCCCCCCTGCCTCCTGCAGGTACAGACCCAGGCCTTCTGGCCCCAAATGG
This sequence comes from Taudactylus pleione, assembly GCA_031769625.1. Classification (NCBI taxonomy): domain Eukaryota; kingdom Metazoa; phylum Chordata; class Amphibia; order Anura; family Myobatrachidae; genus Taudactylus; species Taudactylus pleione. Next base: position 13,284,043 of record JAUIMM010000039.1, read on the forward strand.
CTTGCTTAGCTTCACTGGGCTCTCTGGCTGCCACAGTCCCACATAGACTGTCTCCAACAGCAGCCTGACTGGTCTGCCTCCTCATCAGCCCACACCTGAGCTCTCTCCACAAGGCAGCCCTTACACATCTTCCCAGCATCCTTTTCTTCTGTGTGGGCGGTTCTCTCCTGCCCCACACAGAATCTGTTGCTTACCAGTGCCATCTCTGGTGATACTGCCACATATCCCCCTCCCCAGCTTGAAAACCCTGGGTTCAGCAACATGGGCCGAGGCAGTCTCATGATGATGTCCCTCTTCTCTCTCCTCATGAGGGAAATCAACTGTATCCATGGTCATACAGACTCTTGCGATCTCTGGGGATCTCATCCTCCAGATTCCAGAATTTATTTTCCTCTGAAATTTTTTCTTCACTTTATGGTAGCAATGTTACTTCTTGCTTTCTTTATGCAGTACTTGAGGGTCATCCCTGGATACCACGTCAGGCATCAAGAACTTGAAGTTACTTTTCCCAAAGGGACATACTTCATCTTTACTTTTGCAACCTACATCAAAATCCAGCAAGTTGTTTTCCTCAGAATCTTCTGATTCAGACCAGAACTGCTTTTTCTTTGTTTATTTTTCATAGACCAAAGGTTCCTGTTGCTCAAACCTCTAAAAGGCACACTTTTTGGCCAACTTCTGCTTGTTGTTATTATTATTATCAATCATTTATATAGCGCATACATATTCCGCAGCGCTTTACAGAGAATATTTGGCCATTAACATCAGTCCCTGCCCCAGTGGAACTTACAATCTATATTCCCTACCACATGTACACGCACACACATACACACTAGGGCTAAGTTTTTGGTGAGAGCCAATTAACCTATCAGTATATTTTTGGAATGTGGGAGGAAACCAGAGCACCCAGAGGAAACCCACGCAAGCACAGGGAGAATATACAAACTCCACACAGATAGGGTCATGGTGGGAATTGAACCCATGACCTTATTGCTGTGAGGCAGTAACACTAACCATTACACCATCTTTAATGTTCAGGCTTAAAGCCCTGTTTTGGCTACTGGCATATTTCCTTGACACCTCCTCTTCTTTCAAGGGGTCAGCAGTATCCTGAGAGTCAGCAGCATCACAACTTCTGGACCTTGGCTTTATGTCAACTGACCATGTACGGGCACTGCCACCCTCAGCTATTACTATAAGCTGAAAGTCAGTGCAAGGAATCTAATCCACTCTTACAAGACGGACCTTTAGGGAATTTCCCAACTCCAACACTTTTATCCCTACTTGTACACTGCTCATCACTCAAGACACTCTGTATGCCAGCCTTTTCAGGATCAACCTGTAACAATTGCTGCTTATGTTTATGTACTTCTGCCACACTGGGTTCAGCAAAGACATCAGATGCCATTTTGGGTCCCAAATCCAACTTCAGAATGTTATTTAACTTATTTTCCTCTTCTGATTTTCCCACTACCATGTGGAACTTTTTCTGAGCTATAGACAGCTGCTGGCAATTTTTACCATGGCACTTTCCAACTTGCTCTTAGCTTGTAGCAGATTGCTCTCCACAACTTCAAATTCAGCAATTCTCAAATTTTGTACAATTATTTCAGACTCTGCCATGTTTAATTCACATTGCAACTCCAGTTCTTTGGTACTCCTTTCCACTTGGAATCTTTGCAACTGGTTCTGTGTACTTAGCAGACACCTCTCAAGGTTCTCACTCTGTTCTTGCAACTTCCAAGCCCTGCTGTGGGCAAGGTTAAGCTCTCTCTCCAAAGATTCACTTTGCTTGGTGGCTTTATGCAGAATTTCCTCCAGGAATACATTTCTTTCCTTCAGACATCCTGAAACTGCTCTAGCTGCAGCTAAATTGGATTGGAGAGTTTGTACTTGCTACTTACAGCTGACTTTAAGATGGACCATCTCTATCTCTTTTCCTTCACAGTCAGTTTCCCATTGAGCGCAAGTCTGCAGCATCTGGAGATGCTTCTCTTTCACTTCACAAAACTTTTTAGCCAAGGAACTTTTTTCCAATTCACAAGCTATAAGTTTTACTTGTGTTGACACAATTAAATAGTATTTTTATTTTAACAGCAGAGCCAGATCTGCCACGTGTGTGCCCTCTGCATCACTCTGTCATCTCTGGACACCTTCTTTCAACTCTTCTACTTCCTGCTGAAGTACCACACACTTTTGCTGCACTTCAACAATATCTTGCTCTAACACATCATTCTTTGCTAGGAGCACATCATTCTCATACTTTGTGACACATTGGAACATTTTAGCCTCCTCAAGGCAGTCAGACATACCTGCTAATTTGAGGTCTGTCTCTTTAAGAACGTCAAGTCTTTTTTCTTATACTTGCACCTAATGATGACAACTCACTCTGTAACGTCTTTTCAATTTGTGCATGCAAGAGCTTCTCTTTTGTAGACTTGTCCTCCAAGGCACTTATCTGGTCGCAATAGCGCATAAGTGATTCATGCCAAACTTCACACAGAGAGGCAACTTTTTCCATGCTGACATAGGCCCTCATTCAGAGCCACTCGCTATTTCGTTCTAAAACTAGGGGTGGCTATTCAAATGAACCGTTTGCGGTCTGTTAACGCCTCTATGTCTGAACGAGCGAACAAAACTTGCGTTAGTTTTTTGGAAAAATACGCCCTATGGCCGCTCGCATCCTACGTCATGTCCGCTATTTATTAGATTAATCGAGTACATCGACAAGGGTATGAACTGCTCGCTATTCTTGGGGTTGGTGTTTGCTACCACAATTTTGCGAGCAGTTCTGACTATAAAATAACCCAGTGACGTGGTCCATGACGCTGCTGTTTTAAATATGCACACCCATAAAACGCCCGTTTTGACCTTTAAGCACGCCTGCATTCTGATTTCCACTCCCCATTTTCAAGCACCTTCCCCTGTTACCACCCACATACGCCTCTTTCTGTCACTCAAAATAGCAGGCATTCGCTATTTTGCGAGCACATGAATTTCGGCCGCACTGACTGGTTAGCGCATGCGTATAACGATCCGTATGCATGCGCAGTTCGGCTAACATCGCTCGGAACGAACGAGCGGCCGCTTACGAGCGGCTCTGAATCAGGCTCATAGTCCTCTCCTAGTGGACCTTGCACCTTACATTGACCACACACACTGACATCTTTATTCTGCTTTTTTTGAAAGGATTCACCACAGAGGATTTCAAACAGCTTTAAATCACTTCCATGCAACTGACTTTATTCACATTCAGACTATAAACTTCAGCCCGGGTTTTCCATCTCTCTAGACTGAGAATGAAACTTTGTAGCAAGAATTCTGCCTTTAGAATTTTTGTTTTTGTTTCCCATGATTCTTGGCACAAAATACACAGGAACAACTTGATATGTTTTCACTATATCACACTTTGTCTTCAAAAGTATTTTCAACACAGCAAAACATTTTTCTTCATGTAGCACTACAATTACCAGCATGTATCAAACAGTCTCAATAGCCTTTCAATAGGAACCTCTGCTCCCTCAGTATCACACCTTGACTTAATAAGCTTGAGCAATTCACCAGGATAAACCACACAATTTATTTTAACCCTTCCAAAACTGAGGAGGTGCACATTTCTTTTCACAGACAACATACTGTACTTGCACTTTTCACTTTTGCAAAACACTTCACTACTGTACTTCTGTTTCTGGCAAACTCTGCCTCTCCCATAAGCAAACAATTCTCCAGCAACTTGTGAAACACTTATTTCTCTTGCTTTCCAAGGAAAATATGTACACTGCAGCAATAGTGCACACTGGCAGCCATTTTTTTTCTTTAAGCAACACTTCACAAAATACTTCTCTTCATTCACCACCTTGATGAGCATTCCATCATGCAGGTGCAGTGAGCCTCCTTATTTCCATTTACTTGCTGTAATCCACTTTTTCACAGATCTGTCTTGCATAGACCGTTATGCGTGGAATCTTCGTGCGTAGAATCTTTATGCCCGTATTCTCCACCATATGTGATATCATGGGGGTAATTAGCTCAGCAGAGGTTGGATTTGCGCAGTGTTTAGGTGCTTAATGAGGATCCACACACAGCTTTCAAGTAAATAAATGATGGTTTACTTTCCAGCATGGAAAGTCAGGAAACAAACACAAAATAATAAACAACCTAGCCCCTATTTAGGGTGTCTAACTCACTTCTTGAACCCTGTCTATAAGCTAATCTGCCAATAAAGTCTCAGCCTGCTTCTCTGCAGGTCTATTGCCAGCTGCAGCCTGGCTTGGCTGCCACAGCTATACAAACACAGTCAGTCTCTGTGCCTTCCCTGTATCCTCCAGGTATACAGTAGGCTCTGGCTTCCTCAGCCTGCAGCTTCACTGCTTCAATGTCACACAGTCTGAGAGTTTTGTGGTCCCTCCTGCAGGTACAGACCCAGGCCTCCTGGCCCCCAATGGCTTGCTTAGCTTCACTGGGCTCTCTGGCTGCCACAGTCCCACATAGACTGTCTCCAACAGAAGCCTGACTGGTCTACCTTCACATCATCACACACTTGAGCTCTCTCCACAAGGCAGCTTACACATCTTCCCAGCATCCTTTTCTTCTGTGTGGGAGGATCTCTCCTGCCCCACACAGAATCTGCTGCTCGCCAGTGCCACCTCTGGTGATACTGCCTATACATATATATATATATATATATATATATATATATATATATATATATATATATAAAAAAAGGGGAGGTAGCACTCACCAGTCTTCTTAAAACAATCTCTTTATTGCATCTCAGTAAAAATGTTACAACATTTCAAAATCCGACGTTTCGGTTCTGTGCATGGACCTTTTTACTAATGGAGAGCTATAGGTTGCGTGTCAGTAAATACACTTTTTTCATTTTTCTACTATTCATTTCTGGACATGTATTACGTAATAATATAATGTATTCTTTAAATATTATATACTATTTATGCAGTATATCTGCTGTTTTGGGTTAATATAGGGTTTTTGCTTATTAGGTTCTATTATCATTTAGCTTTAATGTTTAGATGTTTCAAAATTTCATGATATGACCCATTATCACCTGTGGTTGTTTAGTATGTGTGTTATCTGGCACATATCAGTATGACTGATACGCCTGAATAGCGTATCATTATAGAAGCATTGTTTTTTAGTTTTTTATATCCATGGTAACATGGGGGTGTGTGCTTTGTTAGATGATTCAGCGGCGTTCCAGCCACTGTCACTAGCGCTGGTCATCATGACTCTGGTTGAGTCACATGCTTAGGTTCACTTCCTGGTTACAGCCTTGCAGTGCTTTTGGTAACCAGGATGTGTGCGCTCCAGGAGGAGGAAGTAGTAGTGGCTGGAACGCACGTGGGAGTTTTGCGCTGGATCATAATATACAGTGAACAGTGAGCGATTCCTAGATGCTCTTCATGCTCCATATTTGCTTATTATGTACTTATCAAGTTTCAATTATTGTTTTTCTAATTGTCAAGTATGAATATATATAGCAATGGATTGATACAACGCAGGTGACTTAGGTGGGAGGTACTTGTTCAAGGTAATTGCTTAATCATGTAATTAGTGTGTGTATTTATATGTGCTTAGTGTTATATGTACTTGCATCTTGACAAAGGTCCTTGGACTGGACCGAAACGTTGATGGCTGTACTTTTATGATGATGTCAATAAAAACAATATTTTAATGAACATTCTATGAAGTCTGGTGAGTGCACCCTCATTTTTTGGAGATTGTCTTTGACAGGGTATTTACGTTGTTTGGGTCAGCTACCCCAGCATTGGATTCAGGATAACGTGAGTGTGGACACTTTGCGTTTTTTTTTTTTATATATATATGTGTATATATATCTATATATATCTATATATATCTATATATATATATATATATTTCTTATAATAGCGATGTGCAAAAAATACTGCCCAGGATATAAATTTCAGTGATACTGATAGGAATATTTTTTAAACTTTTATTATTTTGGTGTTCAGCTGACAGGGCCATCCAGTAAGTACTGAATTATATGCTGCCTCTCAAAAGCACACAGTGGGCCTGATTCAGAGCCGGATGCATAAAACACTTGGGGGTAAATATAATAGGGTCCAAGTTTGGAAAATGTGCGAGTATAAAGCACATTTTTACAACTTACACTATGCAATAGGGTGCGAGAACATGCAAAATCTCATGTTTCTCACACCCCCACAACTGGCAATGGCAAAAGCATCATCCAGATGTTTTGCCATTGTGAGGATTAAAGTCAGGCAATGTGATAGAGTGTGAGTGTTTAACTTGCACATTATTACTGCCTGAAAACTTGAGAGAAAACAGACCTGCTTCAGGCTAGCGAGTCTAGCCTGAGCAGGTCCTAGTACCACAGAAACTTGCACAGATCTGTGAGATCCATGCATGCTTCTGTGTGTTTAAAAAAAAGTAAACAGTAGAAACAAAAACAAAAAAAATGATGTGCGTCTCCCCCCACAAACATAACCAGCCCAGGCTCTATTGAGCCTGTCCTGGTTCTTAAAATCCAGGGGGAAAATTTGAAGGGTTCCCCTGTATTTTAAGAATAAAATACAGGGAAACCCTATACATTTTCCCCTTGTATTTTAACAGAGTCTGGGGCTGGTTATGTTTTTAGGGGGGAACCCCACTTTACTTTTTTTACGGTTTACTATTTTTTTGGTAAAACAGAAGCCTTCATGGATTTCCATTGTTCTGTGAAGGTTTCTGTATAGCTCGGACCTTTTAATGCTAGTCGCATTAAAAGCTCTGAGTTTTCATAGGAGAAAACTTACACACACTTGCATAATGTAATAGCCTCGAATTCATAAGTTTGCAGGCTATTACATTGGGTGAATTGTCGAACAAACTCTGACCTTTAAATGTGCGAGAAGGTCCAAGTTTGTCCAGCAGGAAAAACTTGGACCCTATTATACCCCTTTCACATTGCAAAAATAACCCGGGATATTGCCGGGTCGACCCGGGTCAAGGTGCAGTGTGAACACGCCACCAAAAAAATCCCGGGTCGATCAACCTAGCATTTCAACCCTGCAATTGAGCAGGGTTAAACACGGGAACAATCTGGGTTGAAGTGCAGTGTGAACAGGCCCTACCCAGGTTATCCAACCTGGGACTCAGCAAACACCACTGATTGTGTGTTCCTGGGTCTCACTTGATGATGTCAGCAGCCAGACACACAGACAGCACACTGCAGACAACAGCAGAGGCAGCATTCCGGCAGTCTGAAAGGGGTTAATGAAGAAGTGAACTGTACACTATGCTGCCAGAAGTTACATCATGCTCTCATTGACTGAATCAAATAGCAGTAAAGCACAAACACTCATGAACTTGGGGCTACACAGTGGTAATCCATCAGTCATGATTGCTGCAATGCTGTGAGCAGTCCCCACCCCTCTCTTGTGTTCACTTTTGTGAACCTGAAAAGGTACATTTTTAATGACATCCATAGGGTTTTACAGGGCTGATGTTAAAGGGGTATAACATTTACCCCATGATATTTTTTTTTCTTCAGATTTTATTATTTTGGGGTGCATTAAAATCCGTACGCATGCGCAGATGTGCGAACATCGGTCAGAACGAATGAGCGGCCGCTTACGAGCGGCTCTGAATCAGGGCCTGGGTTCATTAGGTTTCATGCACTGTGATTTCCTAAATCCCCAGTGGGTGCTATTATTTTGGCAAATACTGGGTCAAATCTGTATTTGTAAACAAAGAAGGCATGAATGGTAGCCTTAATAATTTATCTTACAATGCATGTAGAAGTCACTGTTACTGAAAACTCCCAAAATTATACAAAATGCTAGTTGAAATAATGGCTATATTGCTGTCACCTGGTGCAAAGACTCATCAAGATGCATCCCTTTCCACCTCCCACTGGATAGTATTCACCCTCTACCTTACCTCTACCATTAGTGGCTGCTACATATTACAGACTGCATTAGTGACAACAATAAGCTAACGACAGCATCAAATACTCCCATATAATACAGATGGCATTAGTGACCACCATATACTACAGGCAGCATTAGTGACCACCATATACTACAGAATGCATTAGTGACCCCCATATAATACTGAAATAATCAGAGACAGCCATACACTGTAGACAGCATCATTGGCCGCCATATACTATAGACCCCAATAATGATTATCATATAAAACAACATTAGCGATCACCATATATTACAAACAGCATTAGTGACCACCATTTACTACAGACAGCATTAGTGACTGTCATATAATACAAGCAACATTAGTGACCAAAAAAAACAATAATGGAAGCACAGAGTCAGTAGGCATATAACATATGATAAATAAATGCATTAATGTATTATTAAAGAATTATATCAGAAAATTGAATACACTAAAATTAATAAACAAGTTCAGAGATAGGAAAAGTAGTCAATATAACATGCAAATAAGTGATCATATATACATAATAAAAACATATAATGCATATAATAAATATGCAATAATCAAAAGAAACCTTGCGCCCACTTCTGGTAATGAAGTGAATAGCCAAGGGCTACAAAATATCCTCCTAAATGGCAAAAAAGGGACCACATGTATCAACCTTGAAGTAAATGTAACTTTTTTTGAAACAATAAAGAAAATAACAAATATGGCAATTATTAAAATGTCTCTATTGGAGATCCTTATTGAAAAGTAGCAAAGCTTGAGGTAGATGTAACTTCTATTGTAGCAATTGAAAAATAGAAAAAATAGTGACAGATCTGAATTGTTAAATAGAAACCCTAAATGGAAGTCCCTCTAAATATCAGCCAATAATTCGATAGTGGAAATAATCCAAAAAATCCTTAACGGTATGAACACCCTGTGTGCCACAAAACACCGCAAGTAACCACCTTGGTAGGAATCAGTCTCACAATGGTCTGTCAGTTTGAAAATCTCAACAGATGAAGTAAGAAAATTTGTATATATTGTGTACTCACAGTTGGTGACAGTGAGAACTGCTCAAAATGGCTTGAAAGAGTCCTGGTGTATGAATGATATATGTTCCTCAGGAGATAATGAGATCAGGTACCTGAGAGGAGATGGTATGTGTTTGTAAGGTCTCTGGATCTGAAAAACATGGATCGTGGAGAGCCTGTGTGGATATAAGGCCACTGGGACTCAGCGCTGGGCAGATGCAACTGGACATGCATGCTGCTAAGTGAGCGGGCTGGCCATGCTCATTCTGTAGGAAGGAGCCACCATAATCAAAGCCAGCAGCTATAGTCAGTGTGCCCGGCAAAAATCCACACAGCGGTGAGCGGCACTAGGTGGTGAGGTAATGGAGTCTCTGGAGTGGTGCGGCTGGAGCCTCCGAAATCACTGGGGGTGTGTCGCTGATGCGTTTCTCGGCACACGCCATTTTTTCAAAGCTGTAATTTCCTCAATGCTGGATTACTTCCTTAAAGACCATATGTGGCCAATCACAGTTTGGCATCAGTCAAACTGATATTCAAGGTTTAATTTGTCACAGGCAGCAGAGAAATTTAGACACATGTAGACTAGAATTCCTAATTGCTATGTATTCAGAAAAGAAGAGGAGAACCTTAGATGTTGGTCAATATTTGATTAACTGTTATGTTATCACCATGTAACCACCATGTAATACAGGCAGCATTAGTAAAAGCCATATAATACAGACAACATTAAACTCATAATTGCATCCCTAAGTCTAATAAAGAAAACCTTAATCCAAATTACCCCATTAAATAATTAACTTCATATTTGTAGTAGTACCTACCATAAACTATATCCAAACCCCCATACCCTAACTTATAGTATATGTTGGAGATGTCATCTGCTTAGTCTGTCCCTCTCCTGTTGCAGCAACACAGTAGTGCCCAGGAAGCAGCTGCCTGGCAGGCATGTCCCACCAAGGATGCTGTGTCAGTGAGGAAGAGACAGGCCCTGCATAGACATGCAAGGGAGACAGGGGCCATATTGCTTCAGAGCACAACCCCTGGGAGGAGATAACTGTAATCTGCCCCTGCCCCCCTGCCTGCTCTATGGTATTTCAGCTGAAGCAGCTGCAACTCTGGATCCCCTGCTGGCCCACCCCTCCATCTATCACCTGAGTCAAGTGCCCCACCTGCCCCTCCCTCCTCTTTGCTGTGGCCCTGGCTATATTGTATTTTTCAGAATAAAATATGTTGTGGGCTTAGTAAAATATACATCTGGTAATGGAATTATTTATGTCTGTTGTATGCAGGGACAGCAACAAAACTCTTGGGGCCCAGAACATTCTTGTTTTTGGGGCCCCACATCCATCCCTGATAGGAATATTTCAGTTGACCATAGCCTCACCCCCTGCAACTGTCCAGCCTCATCCCCCTCAGTGCCTCAGTTTCATCCCCTTTGGTGTTTCTCACATTTGTCTCTCAGCCACATCTCCCTGTGTCTCTCAGACTTGTCAGCCACTATGTCTCTCAGCCTCTTACTCCTGTGTCTTTTGAACTCATCCTCCCGCCTATGTCTCTCAACTTCATCGCCCTGTGTTTATCATTCACCTATGTGTTTCTAGCCTCATCCCCCCATGTGTCTCTCAGCCTCCTCTACTTCACATTCCCTGTGTCTCTAAGTCTCATCCCCCCTGTATCTCTCCTACCCCTACACATTTCTCTCCATCTCCCCTTGTGTCTCTCTGGTTCCAGTCTGTACTTACCCTCTCTGTTTTATGTGTGCTCCTCTTTGAACTTCTCTGCCCAACAGTGACACATGTTATGACATCACACGCATTGTGCTGCAAAATATAAAAAACATTATTGCATTGCTCACTGTGCTCCTTCATCATGCCTTCATGCTGAATATTGCAGTGGCAGTGGTTAGAACCTGACTGATATTTGGGGGCAAATAGCCTGGAATCTACAAGCTCCTGAGTGGCAAGTGTCCATCGGAATTTCAGGGATAGATACAATTGTCCCCCTTGTAGCCCCTTGTCACCAGGCCTAATCATATGAATAGTTGAAATAATAGTCTTATAGTACATGCTGTTAGAAAGCAGTGCACTCTATCACTGTCTCCTCTCTCTACCATACATGTTGGGCATTCAGACCTAGAGTCATCAGGAGGCGTGACCTCCAACCTGATGTCATCACAGTACTTAGCTCTTGAGGTGAGACACCTAAATACCGCCATTAACCCCTGTAATATAGGTATTCTGCTTACCTTTCATACTACTGTGTTACCGATGTTGCCTATTACCCTGCTATTATCAATAAACTGGCTTCCTGGTTAAGGACTCTCTGTGAGGCCTAACAGTCACTTTCACAGTCTACCTGACACCTATTGTGAGTGACAACCACACCATTAGGCTATATCAATTAGAGATGAGTGGGTCCAGTCCCGCCTTGCTTGGATCCGAAAATGAGGCAAAACGTCATCCTCCCACTGTTGGATTCCTGCGGGTTTTGAATTCTATAAAGGCCCCAGTGATCGGCGCCATTTTCACTCTGGCTGTAGAGTGTGCAGAACAGTGCTGCTGTTGTTCAAGGGTGCAGTGTTGTCGGACTAGGGGTCTGTGCTGCTGTTGTTCAAGGATGCAGTGTTGTTGGGCTGGGAATGCAGTACATAAATAGGGGCTGCAGTACATAAAGGGGTGGTGCTGTGTTGTTATGTAAATCAAGGGGCTAGGGCTGCAGTACATAAAGGGGCGCTGTCAACCCAGGGGTGCGCTTCCCCAGTGTTAGAAAAAATAAAATTTAAATAAAATTATCATTCCTCAAAAAAAAAACTGTTTTGATTTTTGTGTGTGTGTGTTACTGTAGCTAGTATTTACGCTATTATTGTTTGGTGACTGCCGGCCAGACTATTTATCATCCACATATTTGTGACTCTGCAGGCAGTTCATCCACACTAAGCAGAGAGGTGCTTTGTTGTCCTTTAAAGGGGTGCTGTGTTCTTCATCAAGGGGTTGCTACCAGGTCGAAGATTGCTTTTCTAGTGAAGTGAAATCTAAATGGGATTTGGTAGGGGGCACACCGGACCTCAATTAACTGTCTAAAACCCACTGCCTTATTGGCGGATATTGGGCACACATCTAATACCAGCATAGATGTTATGGCATCAGTGATCATCCACTGTGCAACTGGGTGACTGCTGTCATACTTGCTCCCCTTTGCAAAGGATTGTTTAACAGTCATTTGTTTTTAAAGTACTAATAGTAGTCTTGCTGGTCCCCTTCTTGGATGAAATTCCACTCACAGCAGCAGCAGCAGGCATAGCGCTCAAGGATTCTTCTGGGGCAAGGACTGATGTGAATGATTTTAATATTTTTTGTAAATACCTCCCCTCCTTCCCCCCTCCGTTCTCATAAATTTGTTTTGGACTCAAAAAATGAATCAAATATTCCTTTCCCCGCCTTCCACTACATACATACTCCAACTTCCTCAGGCCTCTTGAATAATAAAAACATTTGTTTCCTGACGTGCCATGTTGGCAGTGGTACTGCCACAACTGCTGCAATCTGTGACATGTGGTTGCTGAATGCCAAAAATGTCCAGAAATGTTTATGGCCACAGACAGCATCTCCTGCATGCCCTTTTAATGTAAAATAATATTCTGTACCACCAAGTTGATTTTGTAGGCAAAACATGGGACATATTGTTCACCCATGCTCTCCCCTCTGTCACAACCATGGCTAGTTTTTTACCTTTTGCCTTGAGACTTACCTCTGCCAGCTGCTCCATGGATCTGTGTGTGCAATTCGCCTGGGAGATCTGCTCTGAATCATGTTGGCTGTAACACTGCTGTGTGTGTATTTAGACTGTGCTCTCCTTTCCACAGTGATTGCTCACCTGGGCTCTCCTCTGTCTGTGAGCATTGCTAGTCTTGATTGGAATCACAGGTGTGGTTCTGATTCTCAGTGCTCTAGAGATGAATACTCCCTCTGCATGTTGTGCCTACCACCACTTAGAATGCTACTACCAGACCACTTGTCTGTATCCACCAATTGCTGCCAGACCCAGCGTATGTATATCCTCCCCTGATGGCATTCTGGGCCTGAACATCTGGTTACTTCCGGTGGTGTATGGTTCATGCTGCTACTGTGTAATAGTGTATCCTGGGCTCCTGCTACTGCAATTCCTGGCAATCCAGAGAACCTGCTACTGCAATACCTGGCAATCCTGAAAACCTGCTACAGCAATACCTGGCAATCCTGAAAACCTGCTACAGCAATACCTGGCAATCCAGAAATCCTACCAGTTTCCAGGCCAGTGCATTATGTCCATTGTTGTTGCATGACTTATGATCCTAAGTTCCCTGTGTGTTACCAGTGCTTCCTAGCACAGCCCACGATACTCCAGCCCGGAGTGATATTCCAAGTACATTCCACAATACTCCAGTATGGACTGATATTCCAAGTCCATTCCACGATACTACAGTCTGGAGTAATATTCCAAGTCCGTTCCATGATAATCCAGTCCGGAGTGATATTCCAAGTCCATTCCACGATACTCCAGTCCGTAGTGACATTCCAAGTCAGTTCACACTACTCCAGTCCGAAGTCAAATTCCAAGTTCACCAGTTCAATTCTCATTATTCCAGTCCAGAGTCAAGTTCCAAGTTCTTCAGTTCAATCCACATTATTCCAGTACAGAGTCAAGTTCCAAGTTCTTCAGTTCAATCCACGTTATTCCAGTCCAGAGTCAAGTTCATCAGTTCAATCCACGTTATTCCAGTCCAGAGTCAAGTTCCAAGTTTGCCAGTTCAACTCAGCAAGTCTTCCTGCCGGTCCCGGTCCGGTTCCTCCAAGTCTTCTATTAGTTCCACTCCAATGTTACAAGTTTCCTGTTCTTGTCATTTATCACCAAAGGCAGTTCTCACTGCTATACAATTCTTTCGCAAATAGAGCTATTTACCTTAACCATGGTTCCAGTCAAGCCGGTCTCTGCTGAATCCACTTCAACACCTGAGTCAGGTAATTCTCAAGCACCATTCGTGACACCCTCCCCCCTCATAAATTTAATTAAATTTACTACCAATCAACCCTTAATTTCCCTGCCTTTAACTTCATACATGCTCCATCTTCCTGAGGCCTCTTCATTAATGAATCCATATGTTTCCTTATGTGCCATGTTGGAAGTTGAACTGCCATGTGTTTGTGCTGCCCACTGCTGCCACTTAGCTTAGTCACCCAGTTAGCTTGGTGCAAATTTTGGGTCTTAACCTGATGAAAACAATAATGTGAGGTAGTCAAAATTGACTGTAAAGGAGTGGAAATTAATGTTATTGATGTCAATATTACTGTAGGAACAAAAAAAGCCCAAATTATGTGATTTTAGCAGATTTTATCAATTTTTAAAAAAATATACAGAACCAAAACACGCAAGGGCGGTTTTGGCGAAACCAAATCCAGATCCAAAATACGAAGGAGATACAGATGTAAAGCCAAAACCAAAACATGGGGGTCGGCGCACATCCCTAATATCAATACACTCTAGGATAAAATATTTTGTCAGCTTGGTAAAGTATGGTAATGATTTATGTCTGGCTTGTGAATAGCTGTTTATTTCTCTGAATTATTTTAGTTCTAGCTGGGAAAATGTATTTTAATATTGTGTAGATTAATTAATTTTTTTACTTTAAAAGTTGTCCATATGTTTAATTTAAAAACAAACAACATGCACGTGTAATGGAGATGCTCACCTGCTGTGCCTATGTTCTAGTGCCGCAGCATCAACCACATCAATTGGTGGGAAAATATTCCATTGGTTGATCAGAAACATTTTTTAACAACATGTTTCTTCTTTTATGTCAGCAAACATTTCCTTTGAGTTTATACCATTTATAAAAAAAGGGATCCCGCTACTTATGTGTGAATTGTGGATTTGCTACTATTTCACACACAAATTGTACATCTTGGAAACACCCTTCCAATAAACAAGCAGCTGGTCTTCATATCAAAAACAGTTGGTTATCTGAAAATTGTTTGTGTGTTCATGGCTATTTCATGCAAACAAAATTTCCGTATATGATACTGCAGAGGCCACTGATGAAGTCCATCACTGGGCCAGATGTTCCCAAACACGGTCCTAATGGCTCCCAAACAGTTCAAGATACAGAGATATCCATGGTTGAGCACAGGTGGTTATATCAAATTGATTGAGGTACTAATTAAGCCAGCTGTGCTCAACCATGGATATCTCTAAAATCTGAACTGTTGGGGAGCCTTGAGGACTGTTTTTTGGAACCTCTGCACTGGGTCATTGCAACCAAATAGTTGCATACCTCTTAACATGACCAATTCCAGGAAGGACAAAGTGCTCTGTTCCTGGAGTTCCCTCTTAATTCATGATTGCCATCACCTGTGTTGAAACACCTTTCTTATCAATTAACTAGTTCAATACAGGTGACGGCAATCATACAGTAAATTAAGTGGGAAGTGCAGGAACAGAACATGGGTCACGTTCGGAGGTAGGTAGTTGGAGCTCTGTGAGATAGTATGTCAAGCTCCAATAACAGTCAAATAAGTCTACAGTAGGTCCTAGCTATGTAGCGCAGCTCCTACCCCAAGAGCTACTGGTGCTTTATAAAATATATGTGCAGCAGACTTTGGTTGATTAACATGAGTAGTGAAGCACACTGTATGTGGACCTCCATGTCAGGAAATTAGAATATCAATGTGTCAGTTACTGTCTTGTGCCTATAAATAGCAACAACCCAGAATAAATATTTAAAAAAATCCATTTCCCATTGATCTGACTAAAGGAAATGCCCATAATACTAGCATTTTATATAAATGACTAACATTTTCTGCTGCACAGCACTGCAAAATAATGTATATATGGGCTATACAGATGAAGTGGTCTTTATTGAAGTCATGTAAACTGGCTCATCATATACTGTACATCAATTAGCTATATTGCTAATGCTGGGCATACATTACACAATTATCTGTCAGATATCTGTCCAGTCTGGCTGGTTGAAATGAAAATCCGGTAATGTATGGGAGCAAATGACAATCGACCATTTGCTCACAAACAATGGAAAACAGACAAAAATTGTCATTCAAATTGATTAAAACACACAAATGTAACCAATCTGAACAATTGTTTTTTGTCCGTTTTCCAGTGTTTAAAACCATATGATGGACTGTCATTTGCTCCCATACAGTACCAGATTTTCATTCCAACCAGCCAGATTGGACAGATATCTGACAGATAATTGTATAGTTTATGCCCAGCATTACACATTTGTTTTTCATTGAAGTGGAGTTTGGCTGTGAACACACTCCTATGAATAAACCTACTCTAATCTACATATGACATGGGAATGAGATTGCTCTGACAGTGAAGACCTATGAATAAACCTACTCTAATCTACATATGACATGGGAAGGAGAATGCTCTGACAGTGAAGACCTATGAATAAACCTACTCTAATCTACATATGACATGGGATGGAGAATGCTCTGACAGTGAAGACTTATAACCTAACTAACAGAACAAGGTTGTCAAACTAGGTCATATGTGGCTGCAGAAGGTTAACTAGTGCCCCCAGGCATCCTTTGAAAACATCATACATTAATAGCTTCCAGCTCATGGCTTCTATTTATATATGTTCTACTTAACACAAAGCAGCACTGACTCTCTTTTTATAATCAGACCAAAAGTTGTTATAGCTAGGGTGGTGTTATAGAGATGTCATCATAGAATGGTGTAGAGGACATACATGGTGGTAAGTATCTGTGGCATTATAAATAAGATTGGTATAAAGAGGGAGCAATGCAATTAATAAACTTTGCTGATTAACACAGTTGCTATAGTCATTAAAGACTATGGGCTAAATGTAATAGCCTCTTCAGCAGCTGCGGAGATTTTTGCAAGTTGCCTCGTATTTTTAAAGTGGCAATCATTTTAAAGGCTAAACCAAGCTGGTTTAGATTTTAAAATGATTGCCACTTTAAAAATGTGGGGATACTTACATAAAACCCTGCAGCTGAAGATCAGAGGCTATTACATTTATCCCAATGTGTCTGATTCAGAGATGGATGCTGCTGCGTCCGCTCTTGTGTCTGTTGCCGGAGTCACAGCTGTGATAGTATGCATATGCTAGTTTCTGCCTTCCCCTGGTGTAGTAGCCTTTGCCTGAATGAGGAAGCCCTGAAATGCCCACTTTCAGCATCTTGTTGTAACATTGCCTGTGATTCTCCACATGCCACCATCAGCGAACCATCGCGTGCACCATTGACACTTGCAGGAGCCCTATGGCAGGTGCAATTTATCTGTCTGAACTTGTCCTTGATGGCAGCGGTTCTGTGTCTGTAAATGCAGCTGCTTTCACTGACACGCCCATGACGCTCTCATGACACACCCATGAGGTGGATTTTGTTGCATTCAGTTCAGGCTACCCAGGTACGCCCATCGCTTTGCCACTCTTTATCTGATTCAATCTGCACCAATCACAACTTGCACGACTTGCAGGGAGTACACAGATGCTGAGACACGAGGAGCTGGAACACAAAGGAGGATGAACTTCTCACTAGAACCGGAAACCTCAAACAAACACTATAGCCAGCACCAGAGCAGTGAACCAGCAGAGGTAAAGAAGGAAGGAGATCCAATCAGCGTAGGGAAGTGGAAACAGAACTGTCAGGTAATGAGATAATCCAACAGGTGAGTAGCTGCATTTAGCAGCCAGAGTCCAGGTAGCTAGGAAGCAACTGAGAGCCAATCAGGCAGAGTTCCACAGGAGTACATGAAACATTTATCAAGCCATGGTGCATGGTGGAGTTTGTATGTTCTCCTCATGTTTTCTTGTGTTTCCTCCGAGGGCTACAGTTTACTCCAACACTTCAAAACCATGCTGGTAGGTTATTGGCTCCTAACAAAAAATTTACTCTAGTCTGTATGTGTGTCAATGTGATAGGGAACATAGATTGTAAGCTCCCATGGGGCAGTGACTGATGTGAATGACTGAAAATGCTCAGGAGCTGCAGAATATGTGAGCACTATATAAATAACTGTTAATAAATAAATAATAAAACAATGCTTTGCAGGCATAGATACACTCTGCTGTATAGCATAATATTATTATTATGAATGTACAGCGAAAAATCCAGAGAACTCACACATGCAGACTGTACAGATTGAGGCAAGAAAATAATTTGAGGTTTTATTAATCATTGCTTTCATCCTTTGATGAATAAATAGCCCAATATCTAAATACACCTATAAGCATAGCATGTAAAGTTACTTTCAAATAGTTTATGTTCATAGTAATATTCCTATTCTTAAAGGAGTATCAATACTTGTTGGTATTAACAAATAATAGTTTGAAAATATCTTGGGAACATCAGATGCTATTGAAAGGAGCTTCACAATGTCAGCTCAGTCACAGACAGGTTGTTCTCTGTATTAGAGGCACATCATTGTCAATCTGTTGACCCCGGTAAGACTCTCCTAAGGAATTTGTCATTTCTGATAATCTAAGTAACATTGTATGGGCATTATATCAGAGCCAATTTCAACACTTACCATGTTTTGTACATATAATAGACATGGCGGCTCAGAATTTCTTCAGAAATTACAGGTGCGTGCAGATCTTGCTTACTATGGCCTGAAAAATTTTCAGCAACTGTATATAGATGATTGCAGTAGCTGAAAGAACATTATGATTTTCCATGTCACCAACTACAGCAAGATGTAGTAACCAGGCAGAATTCCACCATTTATATGCTTCAGCGACTAGAGGAACATCAACAAGCCATCTGAACATTCACATCAAACTATGACCTAGGGAAAGGGGGCACATGTTACTACCTTACTGCAGCACAGTGGACAATACTCTCAGTTTTATTCAAGCGACGGAAACCATTTGAAATTGCAAACAATAAAGTGAGTTATTTAAGGAACGCCTCCATTTTTGAAACCACCCCCCAGCCGCCTACAAAACAGGGCGAGCTGTTGATCAACATCAACAACCACCCCTTTTGTAGAGAGCTGCGGAGTGAGAGAGCTTCTCTCTCGCTCCGGGGCTTGCGCACTCACAGTGCGGCCAATGTGCGTGCGCAGGGCTACCCATTGACCCGGTTCCGAGTGCATCGGCGCTTGCGACTGGGTCTGAATGAGACCCAGAGAATTCTGTGACAGTGGATTCCAGTGGGGATGACCTAATATTGTGTGATTTAAGCTATTAACATCTGTGATTATGAAAATTATAACATCTTTAACTTTGAGGATGATTAACACTGCTAGCCTTAAGCCCATTGTATGAACCAAGCAGTTCAGCCCATTGTTGGAACCAAGCACTTCAGCCACAAAATTGGCAGTACCTGTCTCTAAAGTGCTTGGTTTGTTAAACTGTGCATGTCCTTTTTAATATATAACATATGATTGAGTGGAATTGTCCCAAGGACAATTCCACTTTTCATTATGAACTTAGCCAAGATTGTGTGTGTTTGACAGGCAGTGTATATTATTGTACTGAGTCATTGATGATCTGTATCTTGCAAGACCATCTTTTTTTCCGTCTCTGAAAAGTTTGTTAGAAATAATGTAGACAATTAAAAAATGCCCTTTTCTCCTCTGATCAAAAAATAGATAAAACAAACAAAATGGAATAGTGTATTTAACATGGTTTCTCTTTCCATTTAGTACATACTGTGACAGTGCAAAGACAATTTGGACTAAATGTACAGACTGAGGAGAGAAACACTGTACAGCAGTCTACACTCTTACAAAAGGTAGATGCCAAAGGTCAAACATTACCTATTGTACAGGTTTAGGAACTGGATGGTCCAAATAATTAAAGGACTAATAATCAATGTGCTCAAAATTTGCAGGTCACTTCATAGAAAATGAAAGCCATGGCCAAATGCTTTGAGAATGACACAAGTATTAGTTTTCACCAAGTTTGCTGCTTCAGTGTTTTAGACCTTTTTGTCAGATGTTACTATGATATACTGAAGTAAAATTACATCATTTCATAAGTGTCAAAGGCTTTTATTGACAATTACATTAAGTTTATGCAGAGTCAATATTTGCAGTGTTGAACCTTCTTTTTCATGACCTCTGCTATTTGCCCTGGCATGCTGTCAATCCAATTTCTCAGCCACATACTGACTGATGGCCGCCCATTCTTGCTTTGGGTTTGTCAGAATCTGTGGGGTTTTGTTTGTCTACCCGCCTCTTGAAGATATCTTCAAATGAGTTTTAAGAAGCACATTGTGGGTTTAAGGTGGGTGTTTTATGTTTAGCAAGTTTCTGCAAAAAACTTAATTCATACGGATCCTAGAATATAGCAGAGATCTGGTGTTTGGCTCTATGTTAAATTCAAAGTGCAAATTCATGAAAAAAGCATGTTTATTGGTGCTCAAATAATGGGATGTGGTTAAGATCCCGACAACCGGGATGCCGTCTGCCGGAACTGGAATCCCGGTCAGTGAGAGAACACCGGTGACAGATTCCTGACATGACTGGAGATACTGATGCTGGTATACCGATCGTAAGGAGACTGTGGAAAGGTAAGTATCAGTTGCGGGGCGGGATGGATAGGTTTAGGCACCTCAGGGGGACTTAGGGTTAGGCTGCAGGCGGGGGAGGTTAGGATTAGGCTCTAGATAGGGGATTAGGTTCAGGTACCATCGGGGTAGGTTAGGGTTAGGCACTAAGGGGGGAGTGTTAGAGTTAGGCACTAAGGGGGAGGGTTAGATTCATGCACTTACTGGGAGGGTTAAGGTGCAGGGTAGGTTAGTATGAGGGTGCAGGAAAGGAGGTATCGGGGGTAAATAGGACAGGAGAACATTACTCACCATTCCCCTGTCAGGATTTGAACCATCGGGATGCTGCTGTCAGTGTACTGACAGCCAGCATACCGATTCCCAAATAATATAATAAAAACATTGAAATGTTTGAATTTGATATATAAAAGGTTACAGTGACTGGTATTTGAAAGATTTTTTTTCATTTATTTTGTTTCTATTTATGGAAACAATAATAAAAGTCAATGCCGTCCTATGTGGCACAAGGACTGTAAATAATTCCTCCTGTCATGTTAGTGTGGGCAGAATATTTAGACTTAGAACATCTAAGCTTCCCTTCCTGCCCTGCTTCTTAATGAGAACCACTTCTACTTTTATTGGATATTATATTACTGAAGGTCCTACTGATAAAAAAAGAACAATTTCCCTTTACTCTAATATTTCCAGTATTTAAAAAGGGCTTATTTTTTTAGTACAAACTTAGAAATATATGTAACTCTATTAAATTTAGAAATTTACACAAGCGTTTACTTTGTTCATGTTAATGACATTTAAACACATGAAATAAATAGACTCACTTGATGGTTCAGGAATAATTATACATGAATGTTCTTTGCGTATTCTACTTTCATTGCATTGCACTTTTTTCAAAAGTATCTTGCACCATCTTTGCTCTTTTTAAGTATGCATGATTTTCTATTGAAGTCACAGATGTGGAACACATCGTATTCACTCCAGATGTGTATTCTCAGTTTGCTTTTAACTTATCAGTTTATTATCAGTTTACCATCAGTTTGTAAGATAATAAACTAGGAATTGCAGGACACAGAACAACCAAATATTAAAAGACACACACACACACACACACACACACACACACACACACACACACACACACACACACACACACACACACACACACACACACACACACACACACACACACACACACACACACACACACACACACACACACACACACACACACACACACACACACACACACACACACACACCATGCAGTGCACAATGTTATATTGTAACCAAAGGGCCAACCGTACACCAACACATACAGATATGTGAACCAAACATCCATTCCCGGCATGCCAGGTCCCGTGCCACTCAGCAGTGCCAAGCATCTTTCTGGCTGAAAATAACTGTCTTATTCGCAGACATAAAATAACTGGAAGTGATAAAACTACCCTGCTAGGTTATACTAAACAATTTAATGTGCGACAGTTGTGTATGTGTGTGATTGAGTCTGAATCTGAAAAAGACAGTATACTACACTACTAGTGGCTTAGTTGTGCCGGCATCTCGCACCACCTGGTGTATAGAGTCTTAAGGCCGGTACACACTAGACAATGTCTAGTGTGTACAACCTCATTAACGGTGGGATCTGGCAGTGGGGACCATGCTGCATTAGGCAACATGGACCACGTTATTGATATCGCCCGTCGGACCTGCATGCACGTCCAACGGAGGATGCTCCTGTCAATTCGCAGGAGCACTCATCATCAGCAACAATAGCGGGTACACACTGGCTGATGTGGATGATATGTCGCTCTGATCCGCCAGGTTGGGCGACTTATCGTCTAGTGTGTACCCAGCATAAGTGTATGAGGACAAATCTGTAGATTCCAAGGGCTGGCACATGAGGTCTGAAAAACAATGGTAGGTAAAATTAAAGATAAATTCTTGCACTGTACCTTGTTCTATTTATAACAGAGCATTAATCAACTTGTCTCAAAGCTTTCTTGCAGCATAGTGTCCTATGTACGTAATTAGCATTCCCATGGAACTCTATTGTGTTTAAACAAGCATAACACTTCTGATTGTAGCAAGGAATGTCAAAATTGAAGCAAAGTTAAACTTTGTAAACACTGTAAACAAAGTCAACTTTTATTATTCCATTTAATAAATATCTTTATTTTGCTATGTTTCATTTTACTGTCATGTAATTAATAAAATATTTAAATGTGAATTTGTTTTCTTCATATACCTGTACAAGGTTCTAGAGATTACTTATTGGATGTTTGCTTGGCATAAATCTTGGGTTGCAGTTTACTTTATCTACATATCATTTCCAAAAAATATATAATTTATGTTAACAAGCACTCTTATCTTGATGCATATTCGTCATTTCATACATCAGTCTCCATTCTATATATATATATAATATTTATTTATATATATATATATATATATATATATTATATACACAGTTACACACACATATGTACAGTGTATATATATTTAATGGTTGGCACTCACATACAGGGTTCTAACTTGGCCTGTATGCATTTGAGAAACAACAAAAAGTATTCCCCCAGCACTTAGAATGAAATCAGCAATAAGATTTGAAAAGCTACATGGTGGTAGATAATTCAGAGATCTCAGTTGCATATATTTGCAAAGATATGGCTAAGCCTCCGGGCCGCGTCACGGCGTCTCTGATACCGGAAAACCCCTATCACTTGGTCAGATTCTGGGGTGCAGAACCCCCAAAAAGCCGGCGATAGCCAGCCACCCCAGCGAAGCACACCAGTGAGAGACTAAAGTGTTAGTATAGGATTAAAGGAAAAACTATGTGTTAATAAGTGAAGGTGTACTTAAAAAGCTAAGAAAAATATATATATATATATACACAAAATATATTGGAAAGTGTCAAAGTGCTAAATAATTAGCACTTTTACACTTTCCTATATATTTTGTGTATATATATATATTTTTCTTAGCTTTTTAAGTACACCTTCACTTAGTATAGGATTAAAGGAAAAACTATGTGTTAATAAGTGAAGGTGTACTTAAAAAGCTAAGAAAAATATATATATATATATACACAAAATATATTGGAAAGTGTAAAAGTGCTAAATAATTAGCACTTTTACACTTTCCTATATATTTTGTGTATATATATATATTTTTCTTAGCTTTTTAAGTACACCTTCACTTATTAACACATAGTTTTTCCTTTAATCCTATACTAACACTTTAGTCTCTCACTGGTGTGCTTCGCTGGGGTGGCTGGCTATAGCCGGCTTTTTTGGGGTTCTGCACCCCAGATTCTGACCAAGTGATAGGGACCTCCGGTATCAGAGACGCCGTGACGCGGCCCGGAGGCTTAGCCATATCTTTGCAAATATATGCAACTGAGATCTCTGAATTATCTACCACCATGTAGCTTTTCAAATCTTATTGCTGATTTCATTCTGAGTGCTGGGGGAATACTTTTTGTTGTTTCTTGTATAGACTAACCCCTCCCTTACATGCACCTGAGTGATATTACTGAAGTGATTGAGCAGCTTCCAACTTGTATTCCTGTATGCATTTGACCTATTTTGTTATAATCCTTAACTTCAACACTAAGTACTGTAGCTAATCAGATCATTTATCATAAAGAAAGAAGAGATATCTAAGTTACCATACCATTCTGACTGGCTTTCTATTAAATTATTTTTTTTTTCTGATTTAATCATCCTGACTAATCGCCTTTGGATATATTGGTGTTGAAGCTTTAATTACGAAGATAATTATACCAGTTAGTCATCTCACTGGAGAATGTGGCCTCTTAAAGTAGGCAAAAAAATTGATATGTTGTAGAGTGTGGCAATTTGTATTACTACAGCTTGTCGCTACATAAATGCCAAAATTGCTTTATTTATTTTAAGTATTTCTGCTTACAAGATGAAATACAGTAATTTTCGAAACGTTTACTGACACATCAGGTGCTAAATGTCCATTAAGCTATCCTAAGCCTTCAGCCAGTCAGCAGTGGGAGAACTTGTCTGCCTAGCAAGTGATCTGTATATTGCTGCTTTCAATAACCATAGAGTGGCCTGGCTTTGGAGGTGCTCTGCTTCCAGGTGATGGGAAACTCCTTTGTGAATAGCTATCCTACAGGCTTATTCAGCATAGATTTAAATAGTAGATTGATGAAGACTGTTCATTAGCAGTTGATATCAAAGAAATTTCATGATATGTTGGTTACAAAAATCCTGTAACCTCTTTGACTTATACATTGCCTACAATACACAAAGGTGTAGACACCCTCCCCCCACTCGGTCAGCTGATTATTTTGGTGAGGAGGTGTTTATTCCAGCCAATTATGATGCACTTTGATATTAATCTATAGCTGCTTGCATTTTGGGTCATCAAGGATACCTATTAGATACAGTACATTATTCTTGAATAAATTGTTGTCACTACATGATATACATGAGGGTAGTTTTTTGTGCAGTATCGATATTACTAGCCTATATACAGTACAATTATTCCAAATGGGGTTGGTATGAGTGCAGTTCGCAGACTTATAACTGATAATCCTCTGTATACTGGCCCTGATATTGATCTGTTTTTGAAGTAAATGGTGTTCACAAGGAACAATGTCAAGTGGCATGCCGGTGCTTAGATTAATGGTGCCAGAATACTGACACATGTCAGAATCCCGGCGCTGGCATCTCAACCACCGGCATTCTGAAGGTAAGAGGTGGGGTAGGGGGAGGGTCAGAGTTAGGGTTAGGCATTAAGGGGAGGGTTAGAGTTAGGTACTAGGGGGGAGTGTTAGGTCTAGGATGTGGGGATGGGGAGTTTAGGTTTAGGCACTGGGGAGGAAGGGTAAGGGGTAGGGAGAGGAGAAGAGTTAGCATCATCCTTAATGATCATAATATCATTGCTTTTTGGAGTTTGAGTGGCATAAATTCAATAGGTTTGTGAATTTTCAGTCCATGTCTAAGCAGCCTTAATGGGACATGAGAAACCATAAGGTTTTTTTGTCTATGGAATTTCATAGCTTTTTAAAAAATGTATTAACTTGGATGAGCAAAACGGGCCACCTGCAGGGCGGAAGGGCAACAAAATGGTACAATAGCGCAGGTAGAAGAGGGGCCAGCACAAAGGTGGTGGTTTGGGAGGTGCAGAGTGTGAGACAGCTGCAGGGGCAGGCTGTAGGCATGCAGGGTAGCGGCAGAAGTGGTGGTGCAGAGCAGTGGCAGCGGTGCAGTGCAAAGGGGGCATCAGCGGGTGACAGAGGGCTCACTGGTAGTGCACATGCACCTGAGAAAATAAAATCAATAAGTCACAGATGCACAAATGCAGCAAGGAGATCCATCGATGCATCTATGTTAAAAATTAAATGTGTAAAATAAAAAAGGTGCCGCTCCCCAAGCACAACCAGCATCAGGCTTTTAACAGGCAGTACTGGTTGTGTTTAAACTCAGGGGAAAAATGATATAGGGGTCCCCTGTACTTAAGAACAGCCAGCACTGGGCTAGTCAGAACCAGCCCTGTTTGCCAAAATACAGGGTACAAATGATGTAGGGGTCCCCCTTGAAAGCGCAACCAGCACTGGGCTCTGAGCTGGCCCTTGTTCTGGATATACAGGGGGAAAAAATGTGTAGGGTCTCCCTGTATTTACCAGAACCAGCACCAGACTCTTTCTAGTGGGGGGGGGGTGATGCCACAGCCAGGGGAGCCCTTTCACCACGTCCCCCAGCCAAAGCATCACCCCTGACCACTAGTTAGCCCAGGCTGGGGATCCCTGGGAAGCTGGGGACCCCCCCAATAAAGGGGCCCTCCTCTCCAGGGCATCTCAGGCTGATAGCCTGGGGCTATCCCTGGCACCCCTTGGCGGTGGGTGCCAGGTTGATTGTGTAAAGTGTGCTGCAACTGGGATGTGGGGCAGAGAGGGTAGGAGTTAGCGGGAATTAGCTGTGGCAAGGAATGGTAGCGGGCATTAGTAGCAGTGGTGTAGCAGTTGCTAGGACCCAGGAAAGGTAGCAGAACACAGATGCAGGCTCGGATCTGGAATATCCATAATACCTGCATATGCATTTAAAAAAAAAAAACACAGAAGCAGGGATGGGTCAGCAAGACCCATCTGTGCTTCTGTGTTTAATTAAAAAAGAAAAAAAATTCTGTGTATGAAAAAAATGGCATGACCCCCCTCCCCAAAACCAACAACCACACCGGGCTTTGAAGACCCAGTACTGGTTGTACAAAATACAGGGGAGAAATTACTTAGGGGTCCCCCATATTAAGCACAATCAGCACCAGGCTTCTCAGAACCAGTCCTGGTTGCCAAAATACGGGGGACAAATGACGTAGGGGTCCCCCGCATTCAGCGCAACCAGCACTGGGCTCTGAGCCAGCCCTGGTTCTGGAAATACATGGGGAAAAAAATGTGTATGGTACCCCTGTATTTACCAGAACCAGTATCGGATTCTTTCTAGTGGTCGGTGATGCCACAGCCAGGGGAGCCCTTTCACCGGGCCCCGCAGCTGTAGCATCACCCCTGACCGCTAGTCAGCCCAGGCTGGGGATCCTTGGGGAGCTGGGGACCCCCCCAATAAAGGGGTCCCCCTCTCCAGGGCATTCCAGGCCCAGGCTGATAGCTTGAGGCTATCCCCAACACCCCTGGGCGGTGGGTGCCAGGTTGATTGTGTTGTGTGGTGCATATGAAAATATAAATATTGTCTTTTGCAGTAGTACTACAGTTTCCCAGCAGGCATCCCCCATACTGACACTTAGAGAACCACAAGTACCAGCAGGCAGGGCACTAAGTGCCTGCTGGTACCTATACTACCCCTGCAAAAGAAATATCAAAATAAAACAGACACCATTTTTTTAAAATATATTATTTAGCAGCACCTTCACTAGAGGAGCTGCAGTCTATAAGCTCTTTTTCATGGCTGCCACTCCCCCAGGTCCTGGAGGGTGGCAGCCATTAAGCTCTTTTTCCAGGCCGCCACCCATCCAGGGATCCCGCGGCATCTTCTCTGCTGCCTCCCGGCCAACGACTGAGTGGATGGTTTCTCGCGCTGGCTGTATTTAAGCCAGCCGAGGAGGCAGGGCAATGACGTCACAAGCCGCTTGCTCGCGGTGGCCATCTTTGAATTTCAAAAATGGCGCAGTCTTTAAAAGGTCACGCTCGGTTCTCACCATTGAAGTCAATGGTGAGAACAGTCAATGGTGAGAACAGCTCATTGGCTGAGAGGCGGAAGGCTCGACGCTCTCAGCCACTGAGCGCTCTGCACCGGGATTTCTTGAAATGAAATGCTGGGCAGAGCTGTGATTTGGGTAGTAGTATCCTTAGTGGACACTACTAATGTTCGTGGGTCCGGGTACTTTGCATTTTTTTTTGCCAAGACCCTGGATTGCCTGAAGAGGACAGATCCACGCATAGGACGAGGTGAGTATGAAATTTTTATTACAGGTACTCCATTGGTTTGTCTACTGGAGAAGAGGACAGATTGGCTACAGGGATATATAGGTGAGTATGTCAGATAGTGTGTGCATGCGTGAGTACATGTTTGTGTGCATGTATGTTTTAATAAAATTTTGCTTTTCAACGGTGAATGTGTTCTGTTTTTTTAATATTGCTTTTGCTTTGGAACTACAAGTACCAGCAGGCCCGTAATGCCCTTCATGCTGATACTTGTGGTTCTCCAAGTACCAGTATGCGGGGGGAGGATTGCTGGGAACTGTAGTTCCACAGCAAAAGCCAATATTTTATCTCTCTACTTGCACCACACTTTACACAATCAACCCAGCATCCAGCTTTCCAAGGGTGCTGGGGATAGCCCTAGGCTATCAGCCTGGGCCTAAGGTGCCCTGGAGAGGGGGAACCCTTTATTGGGGTGGTCTCCAGCTCCCCAGGGATCCCCAGCCTGGGCTGACTAGCAGTCAGGGGTGATGCTTTGGCTGGGGGGCCCAGTGAAAGGGCTCCCTTGGCTGAGGCATCACCCCCCCTGCTAGAAAGAGTCCGCTGCTGGTTCTGGTAAATACAGGGGGAACCTATGCAGTTTTGCCCAATGTATTTCCAGAACCAGGGCCGGCTCAGCGCCTAGTGCTGGTTGCACTGAATACAGGACACCCCTACATCATTTGTCCCCCATATTTTGGCAACCAGGACTGGTTCTGAAAAGCCTGGTGCTGGTTGTGCTTAATACAGGAGACCCCTATGTTGTTTGTCCCCTGTATTTAGCACAACCAGTACTGGGTCTCCAAAGCCCGATGCTGGTTGTTTTTTGGAGGGCGGGGCCTCGCCATTTTTAAATATTTTTTTTAAACACAGAAGTGGGTATCACGGATCTTCTAGATCCGAGCCTGCATTCTGTGTGCTGCTACCTCCCCCAGGTCTTAACACCTACCCCACCACCGACCACATTGCCACCTGCATTGCCATCACTAAGGCCCGTTACCATCCTGGGGTCCTGGCCACAGCTACCCCCCACACCTTTCCCCTGGTTCCCGCTGCAGCTAACACCAGCTTCCTTCCCCCGAGCCCACCACCGCTAAAGCCCGCAAATGACAGCCATCTTGGTGCACCCAAGTGAAGCCACAATGAGTACACCTGCTGGAGGCTCCTACTGCAGCTGCACAACAAGTTGAAAAGTCCTATGTATTCAATGGCGCATTCTTGAGGTAATAGTTTAAAAATTTTAACTTTCTAATTTACCTGAACCCCAAAAGCACATACCCTGGCACACTAGCTACCTAATAAAACAAACCCCAAGTCTAAATTCGCTCCCTACCCTGAGTTATGCCTTCCCAGAAAAAAACCATAGACTACAACAGAAAAGTGGTCCTAATTGAGAATGTCAGAAAAATGTGGCAGTTGGAACTTTAGATTACTCCCCAGTCTTCATTTTTTATGTTTATGCCCTGAAATTTGGCATGTCACATCGAGCAACAATTCTACCCCTCCGTGCCAAATTTCAGCTTGGTATCTCCAATAGCTTTTGAGGTGTAGCCCCTTAAACACCATATCCCCCCTACAGAATTCTCTATTGGAGAAATGCAGTTTTTTACACGCAGCCTTAATATAATGTGCCCTTATAATTCGTAAGAAACAGGTTAGGTTTAACTCCTCATTCAATGATACAATGGATTGAGCTGAAAAGTCCAGCAAGCAGTAATTAAATATTTCTGTCACCCCCTCGGCAAAGTTGTGGCACATGTCCATTAGGCATACATTTAAAGTCCCATACTGTAACTGTTGTCCAGAATGAACAAAATGTTTGGCAACAGGATGAGTTTTGCCATCGTCTGAGTGAAAATATTTTGTGGTAGAGGACCTGTGGAGGACAATACACTGTTTGTGCATACTCGATGGCTTGCCCACATAAATCTTCTGAAAATAGGTGCACACAAGTACAGGCTACGCAGAATCAAAAGCATATTGCTTCTACACTTATGACTAAAGAGGCAAATCTGAGATGGCACAGGACATCCTCACATAAACAAAGTTATTTAAGGGCAAATGCAGACTATATAAAACTGGACATAAGCGGAAATGCATAGCTTTTGCACCTCGTACAGGGCAAACACACACTGATTATAGTGACTACAGTACTAGCAATCGGCACCATAAGCGCATCTAGATATGTATTCAGCTCTGCCTATGGCGGAATATATGCATTTTTGCCATGAACACTCTTTTTGAATAATGTTTGCCCATTTATTTCCAACACAGCATCAGTCCCAATGTATATAAAACATTCAGTACCATGACCAATGATAAATTATTCCATAGGATGTACACTAGAAAACAAATACAAATTAGGTCGTTCAGTTTATTTTTGATTATTTCCACATGAGTGACCAATGATAAATAAAACTGTTCTCAACAAGTACTATACAGTATTAAGGTGTTCAAAAATGTTTATTCTACAATGTTATTCAGAAAATGAATGTATTGTACAACACATAATATAAGAGGGAATGATGGTAGCTATTATATGGGTGTTGTACATACTATATTTCATATTATATTTTTCTATGATTAATTACGGTTACATAGTGTTCCAGTGTTCATGCAAAAATGTGTAGGTTGGTAAAGTTGTAATATTGCAAATCTTATAGCCCCATACTTGCTGCTGGTAGTGCCATATTTCTGGCGATATCTTCAAATAGGTGGTGTCGGCACAGAAGATATTAAAGAATCTGGAACTGTGCCAGAGTCTTCTGTGCATTCATCGTCTTTCCAAAGACTAAACCAGAAAGATTGCACCGCTATCAACAAGTCGCCGCGCGGACGTGGACCTGCTACACTCTCATCTGTTAAAAAGCCCTTTCTCGAATAAATACTAAATCAAACACAGAACACGCAGAGAAAGGTCCAAAATTTCTACTGCATATTGTGTGTATGTATATATATATATATATATATATATATATATATATAATCTCCAAAAAATGAGGGTGCACTCACCTAGGCTTCAAGAAATGTTCAGAAATTATTAATTTTATTTAGATCATCATAAAACATACAGCCGTTTCGGTCCAGTCCAGGGACCTTTGTCTGTACGTTTTATGATGATCTAAATAAAATTAATATTTTATGAACATTTCTTGAAGCCTGGTGAGTGCACCCTAATTTTTTGGAGATTGTCTTTTGGCAAGGTTTTTTCCTTGCTTGGGATAGCTACCCCAGCATTGTATTTTAATAAGACGTGAGTGTGGACATTATGTGGTTATATATATATATATATATATATATATATATATATATAATAAAATCCAGTACTCAAATAGCTAAGATTTACAGTCTTAGGGCTAATCTTCTTAATGTTTGCATAACCTGAGAAGAAGCAAATATGTAGATATAAAAAAACTTGATTCGTAGAATTAAAAAGGCTAAAGGAAATAAAGGAAACTAAAAGCATAAACATTGTATCAATGCTGTGCTATAATAATCTAATACCCCTTTTGCACCAACCTAAAACTCCCGGGTTGATGCTTATTAACCTGTGACTTTTGTCTGTGTAAATGGATCCACCCGGATCCAGGGACTCAGGGATCCAGCTCGGGTACTTTGCAGGATTGGCAACGGGTCCTTCCCATGGCACCCTGCAGTGTCATGCGGCCCGATTGGCTGGCATCTGTGGCGCTTGGATATTACATCATCTCCAAGTGTCCACTGAAACACTGGAATAGCCGGATCACTGCAGGCCCAGCTCTGGTGTGAACGATGCCCACTCGGGAATATCCTGGGTCAGCGCCGCAGTGTGAAAGGGGCAAGTTCCAGGTCTGATCCAGATTGGAAGTCTGTTCAAACCCCCGAGTCAGACTCTGAACTTTGGTCTAAAAGAGGTATCACTGAGCATATAGATAGAGGATTATATGGATCACTACTGTGCATATAAAATCTATGTACAATAGTGTTTTCTAAATAGTTGGAAACCCTGTTGATGAAAAGTTAGGACAAGTTCTGTCCATGTTCTACTGTCATTTACTTTAAAAAAATCACTGTACTGTTAAAACATTTTGCATTCTATATAGACATCTATGATCCTTATGTTATTGTCTGTTAAAGCTTTTAGAACTGTGTTCAACTTAGCAAATGAAATAGAACTTTGGCAGAGGGAAGAAAAAAAATCAAATGCTTCCTCACAATTACAAGGTACTGTGAGATTGGTAGTCCTGTGTAGAATTACATACAGATGTTTTTGTTGGATGCATATCACACTTCTGTTATGTGGAAGGCAATAGAAAGTATTAGCTGCAGGTCAATGAACATTTCTAAATACAGTACATGTGGCTAAGTGCTGATTCCTGGCCCAGAGCCCGCATAAATCTCACATATGTGTTTCTCTGCATCATTTCTGGCCATTGTTACTGCATACTGTAAATGATGACTGACAAATGCATTCATCTCTTTACAAATCAGCTAATTATTTATCTAATGATTATTTTCTGAATGTCTACAGATTCTTAAAAAAACAACAATAACTTTTTAATTAGGTTATTAGACCACAGACTGCAATGATAAATGGAAGGATGTAATTCAGAAAATGAATGGAACAAAGTATTGAAGTTAATGCAGTTATTTCTTGCCGATTTCCTTTGTGACATATGTCATTACCTTCATAAAAGAGTCCTGTTTTGTCCAGGGTATGTCTCATTCAGTTTATTTCTTTCTATCCTTCCAGTTAAATGGTCACCACATATTGATATTATATTCATTTTAATTAAATATAATATAATCTAATTTGAAAGCACTTAAATGTATTAACTGTGAAGATAGAGTTCACTTTCACAAGGTTCTTCCGTTTAATTAAAACCAGGCACTTTGTATTATAGTAATATTCCTGTTCCACGCTTCATTGTAAGGTAAGAGATGAAGTTTCCATTGCATTGTTGGAGCTCCTAGCTAGAATTAATTTTAGCAGTGTGTAGGCGTATATTGTTTGAATGTATGTGGCTTTGGTGTACTTTGACATTTAAGTACAATTAATTCACAGGTGACTTGGCAAGAACTAAATGTGTGAAAATAAAACACGTTCTTCATATTTTAATTACTCTACCTTTTGTTCATGCTCACGTACCTATACTTGCTTTTGAAAGGTCTTCTATTTTTGTGGTATTAAAGGGGAAGTACACTTTATTGACAGGAAGGGCTTATTTTTACTTAAGTTTTCTTTAAAAGAGTCATATTACTTTGGGTACAATATGTCATATGTCCTGATACTCAAGTGTAATACATCACTTTAGCCATGATAAACGTCTAATTAACGCAACTCATCTGCAGTTGAGAACTCATAGAGATATGTCCAGCTATAGTGTTGCCGCTGGTTTGCCGAAACGTGCCACGCATAACGTGAGAGGAAACGCGCAGTGCGTACATGGACGTGCCTCTATAGGAATGCATGCTGTGATCACAGTAGCGTATGCAGGCACAGGGAATCGCATGAAGCGATGTGTGCGCACTTTTGTGGGGCGCGATCAGCCACAATGTAACTGGGCACATCTGTAAGTCATTTTAACTTGGGAAGTTGTCCACATTGGAATGCTTATTTGAGATTGTGCAACCACATATGAAGTGTTTAGTAAACAAACAATTGATCACCAGTCATTTTAGTGTTGATTTAGTTAGTTTCTTGGCATAAGATGTTGGATCAGGTTCAGAACCTGGGAGTCAAGATCAGCTCAGACATCACAAGATTTCCTATTCAGATGAATAAGCAATACATAGCTTCTACTTTGATTGCTGTATGTTATATTTGGGTGCCAGGAATAGTTTCATTCTCCAGCTGTCTGTTTTAAGAGAGCCCCTCCAAAAATATGAAATCACCACCCAAAACCGAATAGCTCATCTCTAGTATACTGTAGATACACAAATGTACTCTATATTTGGGCAATTTTTATGACACAATTACAATTGATTCAACACCTAATATAAGCAAAAAAATAAAAAAATATTTTTGTGTGCAATATGTCAAATTTAAATACTGTACTTTAGAATTATACTCTTCTAATTTGGAAATTAGAAAAACAAATAGATATAAAATAAAACCTTTTTTAAATAAATAACTTTAACCCATGAGTGGGGCTTGTTCTGTTTATACAAAATATTCCACTAAAATATCTCTTACCCACCCATGAACGCTATATAAAGTATCTCTCAGATACTACCATGTAACTATATATATATATATATATATATATATATATATATATATATTGTGACACAGTCGGGATAGGGGTCCCTCTCCTGGGGTAGATGGACTCCTTCTTTACACACACAGTCAGGGGTTCTCATACATACTGGTTGGCATCAGTCTTTATTGTGCCAAATGAATATAAACATAACCAAAACAAAAACTTAAGTCCAAGCCCGGCTGGGCACTAGCTACATAGCAGATTCCCTCTCTATAATAATGGTAGGGCCTATTGCCCTCACCATCAACAAAACACGTGCAAATTACTTACAAGGATTATCACCAAGTGTCTCTGAACAGGCTAGTCTGCCTGCTCTCCCAGGTGTGAGCCACAAACAAACCATGCTTATATTAGCCATTTCCAGCTGCAAGCCCTAATGAGCCTGTTACCAGGCTGAAAGGTCCAAAACCTGGAGTGGCCTGTGGATGGAGCCCTCCCTCTCCTCACATCCATACCCCCAGGACCCAAACTGGCTTTTCCAAAAGCCGACACTCTGGTCTGCTTACAAAACAGACTTCTCCTGGGGTTTTTTAGAACACACAGGCCAAAAACCTAGGACAAATGTACCTGCCATTGACTACTTTACCAGTGCTTCTATCACATATCCCCCCCCCTTTGTTTTGACCTGTGGGACGGAACAACTGCAGCCCCCAAACAATGGAAACATGACAAAGCATCTGCATTGGCCAGCTGGCTTCCTGGCCTGTGTTCAACCATAAATGTAAAGGTTTGTAATGCCAAGAACATCTCGTTATTCTCGCATTACTGTCCTTGTTTTCTGACATCCACTTCAGAGGGGCATGCTCAGTGATCAATCTGAACTTTCTTCCCACCAAGTAGTACCTGAGAGTCTCTAACGCCCACTTTATGGCCAATGCTTCTTTCTCGACCATAGCATAGTTTCTTTCATGTACATTTAACTTCCGGCTTAAGAAGAAAATTGGGTGTTCTTCACCCTCTTTGCTTTGGGACAAGACTGCTCCAATGCCTACATCTGATGCATCAGTTTGTACAACAAACTCTGTCAAAATCAGGGGTCATCAGAACTGGTTGGGTACATGACCTCTGCCAATGGTGTACCCAAGATATTTTACTTCTTCCATCCCCAGACAACACTTTTTTGGGTTGGCTGTGAAACCTGCCTTATAGATGGAGTCCAACACTGCTTGTACTCTGGACAAGTGAGACTGCCAATCAGGACTATGAATGACCACATCATCCAGATACACAGCAGCATAATGTCTATGGGGCCTTAGAATCCTATCCATCATTCTTTGAAAGGGTAGCAGGTGCCCCATGAGGTCCAAAGGGCAACATTTTATATTGAAACAACCCCTCTGGTGCAGAAAAAGCTGTCATTTATTTGGTGTTCTCAGTTAATGGCACTTGCCAATACCCTTTGGTTAAGTAAAGAGTAGTTAAATACCTGGCTGTCCCCAGCCTTTCAATTAGTTCGTCCACCATAGGCATAGGGTAGGCATCAAATTTTGACACACTGTTCAATTACCGGAAGTCATTTCAGAATCGCACACTCCTGTCGGGTTTTGGAATGAGCACAATGGGACTTGACCACTCACTATGCGATTCTTCAATTACACCCAACTCTAACATTTTTTTTAATTTCCTTCGCCACTGATTCTCTATGGGCTTCTGGTAACCTATAGGGCTTTAGGTTAACCTTAACCCCTGGGTCAGAGATTATGTCATGTTTGATGACCGTAGTTTTCCCTGGTAGGTCAGAAAACAGCACCCTATTTCTGATTAGAAATTCCTTACTTCCTGCTGTTGACTGGCTGACAGGGTTTTTGCCACTGTCACTTCAGGTACCATGGGCCCTGGGTTTACTGGAGGGGTGACAGTGCTGCTCTATCCTTCCAGGGTTTATAAGATTTACATGGTATATCTGTTCTGGCATTCTTTTCCCCAGCTGTTAAACTTTATAATTGACCTGCCCCACTTTTTCTAAGATTTCAAAGGGGAAAACCCTGTGGAGGATTGGGGAACCTCTCTTATGGCCAACAGCAAATAAGGTAACAAGTAATCCCAATCTCTACCGTCTTTGTCCACTACTTTCCTTAGCATATGTTTTAAAGTTTTATTAACCCTCTCCATTAGCCCATCGGTCTGGGGATGGTACACAGAGGTTCTTAATTGGTCAATTTTAAACAGGCAGCATAACTCCTTCATGATTTTTGACATAAATGGGGTACCTTGGTCAGTCAGGATCTCCTTAGGTATTCCCAACCTGCTAAAGACATGGACTAATTCTCTAGCAATGGTTTTGGCTGACGTATTGCATAATGGTATCGCTCTGGGTACCGGATAGAGTAATCCATTATCACCAGAATATATTGATGGCTCCGGGCAGATTTCATTAATGGCCCAACCAAATCCATAGCTATTCTTTCAAACGGAACCTCAATAATGGGTAACGGAACCAGGGGCCTTTTGAAATGTGGCCTTGGAGCATGATACTGACACTCATGGCAGGATGCACAATAGTCAGATACCTCTTTATGGACCCCGGGCCAAAAAAACCTCTGCACAATTCGCTCAGTAGTTTTCTCTATCCCTAGGTGGCCTGCTGTTATATGACCATGGGCCAGATCTAATACTGTTCTTCTGTATGCTTTTGGAACTATTAATTGTTCCACAATGTCTTTCCCCTTCTTAGTCACCTGATACAACAAATCCTTACATACTGCCATGTGAGGATATGACAAAGGACTATCGGGGTCTATGGATTTACCATTGACCACCTTTGCATTCTCCCTGGCTTTTACCAGAGTAGGGTCATTCAACTGCTCCATGGCAAAGACCTCTCTCCTGATGTCAAGATCAGGCAGGCGGTCCATGGGCTCAATAACACTCCCCACCTCAATGGGAGGCACACCACTTGGCGAGCCACCATCACACTCCTCATTCTCTAGTTCGCCAATCATACTAGAAAAAGGGAACATCTCTGACTCTGCTACTACATCAGTAACCCTCTCAAACGAGTCAGGGTGATTTACCTCTGTGCAGAATCAGCTTTCCCACTACTTCCAGAAGTGAGCAAAGTCCCTGCCCAATTTTGCATCATACATTAAGTCCTTTACCAAACCCACAGAGACTATCGTGGAACCACATGGTGTTTCTAAGTTCACTTCTGCAGTAACATAATACCAGGTATCCCCATGTATGCAGGTCACACAGTTTTCCCCTTACGCTTCAAGGGGTTCACAAGTTCAGCTTTCATAAGTTTAACCAGTGTCAGTGGGAGTTCACCGATGCACCATCGGGGCTCGGTGTTGCACACTCATCAGCTCCTCAGCCGCCACATACCTCTCCACTAGTTCGAATAGCTGGTCTGCGGACTTAGGGTCTGCATGGCTCACCCACTTGCGTAGAGATGCAGGTAACGATCGCAGGTACTGGTCCATCATGACTCTTTGCACAATCTGTGGTCCTGTCAGTGTCTCGGGTTGCAGCCATTTGTGGTAAGATGGACGAGATCATGCATCTATAAGCGTGGAGGTTTTTCCATTTGGAACTCCCAGCAGTGGACTCGTTAGGCCCAAACAAATGAGGTGACTCCCAAGCGGGTTAGGATCTCCCATTTTAACTTTGCATAGTCCTTGGCATCATCCAGGCATAAATCATAGTAGGCCTTTTGTGGTTCTCCAGACAGGAAGGGTGCCACAAGACTTGCCGACTGCTCCTTAGGCCACTTCTCTCTTTCGGCGGTTCTTTCAAAGGCCGTAAGGTACACCTCCACATCATCACTCTGGGTCATCTTTTACAGAAAGTGACTGGCCCATATGGTGTGAGTGTTAGTTAGAAGAGCAGGGGAAGCATCTCCAGACCAGACTACAAGCTGTTGTACCACCTATTTTATGGCCTGGCTGTTTTCTGCTATGTCCTGGTGGGTTTCCTTGATGGTGACTTGTTGTTGCCTCTGGGCTGCCTCCAAGGCCAATAGTTGCACCTGGGTGGATTCCTGCTGAGCCCTGGTAGCTTCCTTCTGAGCCCTGGTAGCTTCTTGCTGAATTGTGTTTGTTTCCTGCTGAGCCCTGGTAGCTTGGAACAAGGCTTTAACAATGTCCTTCAGTTTGTCCTGGGGTGTAGATTGGAAGCAGAATTTGGCTTCCCTAAGCATCTGTGGACGCCACCTCTATGGACTTCAAACTACACAACTTTATATCCACCCTGAAAAATTTGGTGTCTGTCCCTTTTAAATTTGAAACAAAATTTTTTCCTTGCTGCAAACTTCAGTGTGTGATTGGCCGCATTCTCCACCAAATGTGACACAGTCACTCCTGGGGTAGATGGACTCCCTCTTTACACACACAGCAGCCATAGAAACAGGATACCAGTCATCGGTTCTAACACAAACTGGTTGGCGTCAGTCTTTAGTGTGCCAAATGAATATAAACAAAACATAAACATAAGTCCTAGCCCGGCTGGGCACTAGCTACACAGCATATTCCCTCTCTATAATAATGGTAGGGCCTATAGCCCTCACCATCAACAAAACTGGTGCACAGTACTTACAAGGATTATCACCAAGTGTCTCTGAACAGGCTAGTCTTCCTGCTCTCCCAGGTGTGAGACACTCAGCCAAACAAACCATGCTTATATTAGCCATTTCCAGCTGCGAGCCCTAATGAGCCTGTTACCAGGCTGAAAGGTCCAAAACCTGGAGTGGCCTGTGGATGGAGCCCTCCCTCTCCTCACATCCACACCCCCAGGACCCAAACTGGCTTTTCCAAAAGCTGACACTCTGGTCTGCTTACAAAACAGACTTCTCCTGGGGTTTTTTAGAACACACAGGCCAAAAACCTAGGACAAATGTACCTGCCATTGACCACTTTACCAGTGCTTCTATCACAATATGTATACATTGCACTGATCCCCCCCATATTTGTATATGTTGCACTGAGTTTTTCCTCACTACATCTGTATGTATTGCACTGAGCTCCCCTGATATCTGTATGTGTTGCACTGAGTTTCTCCTTCCTACATCTGTATGTATTGCACTGAGCCCCCCTCCCCCCACTAGCAGTATGTGTTGCAGACCACATCAATAAACTAATTGAAGACTTAACTAGTGCTTCAGATGATATTCATTAGTGATTCACTGCCAGTAGCCTTGAAGGTGTAGGAGAGAGAAGAAAGCAATCAGAAAGGAAGGAAAGGAAGAGGCAGATTTTGGACCAAACCCCAGACATGGACTTCTCTGCTCAGGAAGTTCAGTCAGCCACGTGGAGGGTCCATAGAAAACATGGTCTATGATGGCTGGTCTGGACTGTGTACCAGCCACTAAGTAGCCTCCATAAGCCATCCCTTACCAACATAAACAATGGCTAGCATTTCTCTATATAAACAAATCCTAATTCCCACACCAATACCTCTCCTGACACTTCGCCCTGGGCAGTGGAACATGACACACAGCCTTAATTATGGCTCTGGCTGAACCTCATGCCACTCCTTAGCTGTAGAGGTCTGAGACTCCTCAAGGACTGGTGGGGACTTTAGTTCCTCAAGCATTAATGATGTCTGGGGCTCTTCAAGCATTGGTGTACTCTAGTGCTGAAGTGCTAGTAGACACAGGCATGCGTAAGTTGACAAACGGGGTTTCGCTTCAGCATTTCCCCCTCCATTGACTCATGGACTATCCCATCCCTCCTCCCACTGGGACATATACTACTCACCTGGGTGGCCAGGTGAGTCCTTTAGAATGTAAGCTCTCACAAGCAGTGCCCTTTTCCCTCATGTGCTTCTCCTTCCATTACTCATACTATCATCTACTCCTAACCAATGGTGGCTCCAGAAGTGGGGCTGCAGCACAGTCCAAAATCCAACTGCCAGGGAGTCCCAGCCAGCGATGTTTGGCTGCGTTTGAAATGACAGTTGGTGTGGTTCCCCTATTTGAATTTTGGACTGCACTGCAGCCCCACCTCTGGAGCCACCACTGCTCCTAACTACCCACAAGGGCACCTAACACTTAGTTGCTTACACCTTGCTGCTTGATGAGTGTTATGATTGCTAATGCAGCAATGTTTATAAATCATATCCTGGTCTAGCATTGTTTTGTTCTGTAAGTCACTGTTCATGTATGCTCATTTGTTACTGTACTTTGTAAGGCGCTGCCGAACTTTTAAATGATAATTATAATAATAGTCTATGACCCGGTGGAGGGGGCAGTGCCGAATAAACAACCCCTGTTCTGGCTTCTGGACACGCCTATGCTGTTGGAGTCTAGGGCTCCTCCATCACTGATGGGAACTGCATGCAGGCAGCTTTGCAATTCGGTCCTTGCAAATATGCAAATGTAGCAGTAAGTGTATGACACCCCTTGAGGTCGCAGGCTGGGATCACCATCTCCCCTGGCCTTGGCACTCCCGGAAAACGGGGTGAACCCACCAGTCGTCCCTACCCCTGCACCACCACTTAAATGCTTCTGCCTGTCAATCAGGCTGAGGCATAGCAGGGGCTGCGTGTGATCACACAGGACCTGTTCTGCACATTCTCAGAACGGGTCCTGCGCACTAGCAGATTCATAATATTTGGGACTCTGCATTCAGCGTTGCACATACGTGCAATGCTGGATGAGCCCCACAGTTGGTAAACATGCAAATAATGTTTTATTTTATATGTGTGAACTTGTAATGTATTCTGTGGTCATTTCAGAGCATTTGGAAATAATTACCATCATGGTGCAGTTTTCTAGCAATTCAATAATAATACAATCCCAATAATGGTTCCATTCACCTGATAAAGGTGATGACCTTACAACAAAAGGTATCTTTGGATGATTTTTCCTCACCAACCACAATAGAGTCCCATCGGAGTGCGCTGACTGAGAGCACATGAATTATTTCTCTTTCCGATGATCTGGGAGCGGAGGAAGGAATCCTTGGGCTCCAGATGGTCGTGGAACCACTGTGGCTGTATTACTATTGAAAAGCTTTGTTTTTCATGCATTAAAACAAACAAAGGAACTTATTTTTTTTTTATATCAACTGTGACCCAATTTTAAAATAGCACTTTTTGGGACACATCTGTTTGTGTTTTTGTATACATTTGGTGGATTAATGTAACTCGGTTGTTAACTAAGCTTCTGTTTGGAGTGCAGGTTAGATAAATATTTTTTTGTCATATTCAGCTGTCATGCTATAACGAACACTGGTAAATCATATTAGTCACAGACTTTAAGTCAAATACACTACCAAGTTGGATTATTATATCTTTGATGTGAAAGTTATATTGTGTATTTGAAAAATTACATTGGGAATTCCACAATGTCTTTAACATTTCTTTTTTGCATTGTTTTCAGATAGCGCAGCACATCTTGCTGGTTGTAGTTTAGATCACTCTACCGCCTTTGAAGTTGGTGGATGGAGCGATCCTTCCCTAGTTTTCTGAGAATTTCGTGCCTTAGCACCTAGTAGGCCATCTATTTCTTTAGGTTTGTGAAAGATACCTATCCATCAATGCACCTGTCACAATATTTTATGACAATGCACAGATTCCAATGGAGAAGTTGGTTATATGCATCTGTGCTAATATTTTTGTTT
This sequence comes from Taudactylus pleione, assembly GCA_031769625.1. NCBI lineage: Eukaryota > Metazoa > Chordata > Amphibia > Anura > Myobatrachidae > Taudactylus > Taudactylus pleione. Next base: position 13,325,782 of record JAUIMM010000039.1, read on the forward strand.
TCATTTCAATAAAACTGTTCAAAACACTGATTAGCTGAGGTGTGTAATGTGGGGTACAGAAGATGACATCATTACACAGTTCAGATGCTGAATAATCACCAGGGAATCAAGTTGCCATTTTAATACACTACTGTGTAAACAGCAGCAGGACCCCCTAGAACAGCATATACTTACCTTTTGCTGGCAAGCAGGTACCTCCCTCTCCATGACGCCATCTTTCCAGTTATATTCAGGAAGGTGGCACATGCACACTAGAGAGCAAAGGATCTGGCATAGTACCAGAGTCTTTGCTTTCACTGCGCAGTGCCATCTTTCCGAATATGTCACTGGGAAGATGGTGCCACATGAGAAGAAAGGACCTGCTTGCCAGCACAAGATAATTATAACTCTTGGTGCAGGGTGAGGTGTGAGGACCTTAAATCCATTAAACTAGGAGGTAAAGTCATTGCACTATTTTCTGACAGAGAAAAACCATTACATGATAGAAAATACAAGCTAAACTCATTCCCTCCACTAACTGCCAGACAACCAGCCACTTCAAGTCAAGACAACAATGTTACCCAAACAACTCCTGGCACCCACCCAGACACTTCAAGTTAAACAACTGGAAAAAAGAAAGCATTATTTTTATTACAAGCTGGAGGTTCCAGATAGCATTCTGGTGGATATGGTGATAAGGCCATCAGAAATCTTATAGCACCTGGCACAAAAGTCAACTGCTGAATAGATATTCATACACTTTGTAGAGAGAGTTAATATATGACTTAAGAATTAAAATCCCCGACTTGCCAGAGGGACTGGTGTGGTACCTTTTGCCCATCTACAGTTAACAATATTGGAGCAGAGAGACATGTCTTGCATTTATCCAGAGCAGCTTGAGGGACTAGGGGGAAAAGTCCATAATAGGCCACCCTTTGCCCAGTAACATAGCACAGCTTAAGGTAATTATTTATGAGTAGTCAATCTACCTCTTAGTAGAAAGACCCCCTATCTTATGGTCCACTTCAATATTTTAGGGACTATGCTGTCTGTTTCCAAATTACATTTACATCTTAGTATATTTTACACATAGGGCCTGATTCAGACCATCTCGCGAGCGCTGAGCGCTCGCAAGCAGATCAATGTTGGCCCAGTGTGCATGCGCACGATGGACCCGGCTCTGTCATGCGCATGCGCGAGACCCGGATAGCGATGGCCAAGCCTTCGCTATGGGTCTCGTACCAAAGGGGGCGTGCTGTCGATGGTGAGTGACAGCATGCCCCCTTTGGTGGGCATTCTGGGGCGTGGCTGCCCAGACGGAGGCATTCCTATGGGAACGCCTACCGTCTGGGGCCGGCCCCACTGACATCACAAGTGATGTCAGTGGGAGTGCCTTCGGCTCTGATAGAGCCGAAAGCACTCCAGGGCTTGCGGCAACAAGACCCTACCACAAGGGTCTTGTCGTAAGCCCGATGGTCGCGATGGTCTTGACCATCGCGACCATCTTTTTGGCCGCTTGCTATAGCTGTGGGTGGTCACCCACAGCTATGCGAGCAGCCAGGAGGCCGCTCTAAAAAGAGAAGGACTGCCCTGATTCAGAGCGAGCGCTCTGTCAGAGCGTCCGGCTCTGAATCAGGGCCATACAACGGTAATAAAAATTTGCAATTTTATAATAATAATAATGATAATAAAAAAAACAATTACTAGTTTCCACATGTGTGAACACTTTTTATGGGCACAAATGGATCCAACTAATTATAGTTCTGTTGGCTTTTGTGCCAGATTTCTTATGTTACTAACAACACTTTTTGTATAATGCCCAAATTCTTAAGATTAGTTAGCTTTTAGGCATCATGCAAATTGAACACTTGTCCTTTGCTGCATCTGTTATAAGTTTCATCTCTTTCTTTTATGTTCTTTGCTCTATTTCAGCATTGTAAGTTGTGGTTTGAAATTGTACCAAATTTTGGATCAAACTTACACTCTTGATTTTTGAAAATCACACATCCATCACCAAGCAGTAATTGTTACTATTGCAAACATTAATGGTTATTATGCTTCATTGTTTCTCTTATTTACAAAGATGAGAGGACAGTAAAACAATCCCCACCATCCTCAAGGCTGGACCTTCAAAGTCCTCACCACATCCAGACACCAGACAGATAATATTTTCCCCTGGAGATGTCTGAGCAGATGTGCCCAGACATCTCCTCCAGGGGGAAAATCATCCAGTAGCTGCAGTCAGATGGGGTGTCAGCAACAGTATCCATTGACCATCTCATTGAGATTCAACACCAACAACTTGCAGTGCAAAATACACAAGCAGAAGTTGTTGTTTTAAAAAAATAGACTTAAATTGGTGTTTTCTGATTTTGCAGGTTCGGGCTACTCTGTCTACATTGGCAATCACACACGATAGATTGACATTTATGCAAGAGATAATATTGTATAAAGCTGGAAGGAATTGTATCTGTTTAACACCAATATATGGCCTAAGTGGTGTATATGGCATGGCTAAACTAGAGCCATGGGTGTCACCTAGTTCTCTAACAACTGTCCCATCTGCTTGACTCACATGTAACCAGGAGGACCCTATAATCTACCTAAGTGTGTGGGGGTATACACCTCAAAAAAAGGGATACAGTGGGAGATGTACTAATACTTTGAGAGAAATAAAGTAGAGAGATAAAGTAGCAACCAATCAGCTACTATCTGCCATCTTACAGGCTCCCTCATAATAAGATTACAGTATACATGTTCAAATACAATTAAGTGGCAAGTGCACCGCCGATTCCACTTTCAATATGATGACTTCTCTTAATATTATTATTTTTTTTATTTTAATGTCTAATTTACAAGTTGGTATTCATTTCAACATACCGGGACCCTGTCCATATATATAGAATCTCCCTAGGATATTTGGTTGACTGGAAGGGTTTAGGTGAGGAATGCTGTTGGTTGAAGTCCTTGAATTTGGATGCCCCTAAACTGGTACACTAGATCCATAAAAAGTTTCTCCATAAACTTTTTGTGGGGTGTTCAGTGTCAACCCCTAGAGGAGGGAGTAATGTTACAGCATGCCAGAGTCCAGCTTCTTTTTACTGGGATTAGTCAATTTGATGATTATTCTCACTTGCTCCCTTGGTACTGGTTCTCGTGACTTCCTGTGTTTGATTTTGGCTTCCTCCTTACTTGCTTCTGCCTGACCCCAGATACTATTTTGCCTGCCTGGTTCTGCCCCATGCCTGACAACTTCTCTCCAAGTACACCTCACGGCAACCAGTTTTACTGTTTGTCCTCTCTATCCTGAGTCCACCAGCCTTTACAGAGGGCCACAACCTGTGTATCATGCACATCAAAGTCCAAAACCACTTGCTGGGGTTCCTGGTGAATGTCACCGATACGGTAGATTGCACACCTCTGTTCTGAGTCTGCTCCAATCAATATACCCAGAGGATAAGATCTTATCTAATTTAATAGCAAAGGATCTGGACAAACTACATAATAGACATTTTCATCAGAAAAAGGACAATATGACTTTGAAAGAAATGAAAGCCTTCTTAACTTCAGAAAATGGCAGGATGTAGTCATAAAACCTTCTGATACAAGAGGCAATATTGTCATCTGGCCTAAGGAAGCATACACTAAGGAAGAATATAGATAATTCCACAATGTTATCAGCAGATCCTTCTAAATCCTTTGGAAATTTTCAAAGATATATACAAAAAGATTATTGATCAGGCCATGAAAGATAACATCATTTTGCAGAAGGAGTATAATTACCTCTGGAAAGAACATCCGAAGGTTGTGACTTTCTATTTACTGCCTAAAGTACATAAAAACTCTACACATCCACGGGATGTCCAATTGTATCCAGGATAGGAAGCCTATTAGAGGAGCCAGTAAGTTTATCGACTTACATCTAAGACATCTTGTATTGACCCTTCCCTCATACATACGTGATACCTCTGACATGCTTAAAAAATTACATGACGTGGAACTGAATGAAGGACAATTCCTAGTGAGTCTAGACGTAGAGGCTTTGTATACAAGCATCGATTGGGATACAATCAGTCCAATACTTCTTAGATACAGAAGGTCATAGTGATTTTCATGACTTTATTCTACAACTCTTAAATTTTGTTCTGAATTACAACTTCTTTACTTTTGATGACAAATTCTTAATGCAAGCATGGGGCACGGCAATGGGATCTGCCTGTGCTCCCACCTATGCCAACATATATCTGGGCTGGTGGGAACGTGAATACGTTTTTCATAATGGAAACGAGAATTACACCAAACATGTGAATATGTGGTATCGCTAAATAGACGATATCCTGATGATTTGGGATGGAGATATGGACCTTCTGATGGAATTTATAACAGTTTTGAATGATAATAACCTCACCTGAAACTCACATACATCAGTTATTCTTCTATATCGTTCTTGGCCTTGAAGATTTATAAAAATCCTACAGGGTTATTGGAAACTGACTTATATAGGAAAAGCACTGCAACAAACAGTGTCCTGTATCAAACAAGCTTGCACTTCCCACCAACAGTGGAGAATATTCCTAAAAGGGATTACGACGCAACTGTTCTGATCCAGATACTTTTAAACAACAATGTATGGCATTAACATCAAGACTTAGGCAAAGAGGATATAGCCATAAATGTATAAAGAGAGCTCAAACTTCTATTGCTAGAACTAACAGAGAATCTCTCACTTTTGAAACATCCACCAAGAAGTCTGATAAAAAGGAAGAAGAAGTCAGATTTGTGGGCAATTTTTGCCAGGAATGGAAAGACATTAGGGACATCATTCAGAAACTTTGGCACATCTTACATTTGGATAAGGATCTTACAAATTGTATAGGGGACAGAGTATGCCTAAGTTGGAGACAGTCTCCAAACTTACGAGACCAACTTACTCAAAGCCATTATAGATGCACCGCACCTAGAACTCCTATGGTGAAAGGATCATTTCCATGTGGCTCCTGTAGAGCATGTCTATATATGACTAAAAAAAAGGAAGTATTGGATAAATATGGCAGAACCATGGAAATTAAAAATTATATCAACTGTAGGACAAAAGGAGTGATCTATTGTATAACTTGTGAATGCAATGTAAAATATGTAGGCATGACAACTTGGATGCTAAAAGAATGCCCGCATGCACTCACATATGGCACAGGTATCCAGGCACGGTGTCTTCATGGAGATTAGACCACAGTGGAACATGAATAACTGAGCTAGAATCCATCTTGATGGATAGCTAAGTACCTATGGTTAATCTATTACTGTGGAATAACATTGCTAAAAAATAAGTTGGGATCATGATTGACATTGTTTAGCAATCATGTTAATCTGAAGGCATGCTGTTATTTACTCTTTAACTAATACTTGCTGTTGTACTCTTTAATTTATTTTGCTAACTTATGAGAGTATTATTCTGCACTAATTAATGATATGTCAGATGTTTTCAGTGCACTTTTGACATATAGGGCTCTATTTACTACAATCCGCATTTGTAATGCAGATTTTAGTGTGATATTTTCAACTGAATTCGCATTGCGAATTCAGGCAATATCACAGGGATTTACTACAAATTCCTTGCAGGAACAGAGCTTGTGAGAAAGCTCTGTCCCTGCAAATCCCATCCGCACACTAGTCACGGTATTTTTGCAAAAAAATAGCATGACTAGTGCCCCGCGCATGCGCCAGCCGACCGTCGCTGCTACCCCCATGGCGCTAAGCCCCGCCCCGTCATTAAGCTCTGCCCCCATGATCACGGACCCCCCCTGCGACCCTCCCTCCCTTAATAGCACTTACCTGCAGTCATCGGTGCTTCGGTGATGTCTTCCATGCCTCTGGTCAGCTGATATCCCATACTGCACTGGGACCCGATCACCTGATGACCGGGCCATAGTGCAGCATGGGAGACCAGCTGACCGGAGGGAGAACATTAAACAGAGCCCCGCCCACCGGTCCATGGAGTCAGGTAAGTAAATTTATTTTTTTATTTTTTTTTAGCAGAGATCAGCTTGCGGTCTGTTTAGACCACACAGCTGATCACTGGGACCAGCTCCGGGCTCTGCTCTGCTCTGCCCATTACAGCAGAGCAGGAGTCCAGTAGACGCCACCTCCAGGTGGCGTTATTATCACAGGGCCTGGTATTTTTTTCACTATTTATTTTTAGTAACTACCAGGCAGATCACATTTCCCATTACAATTATGGGAAATGCGATCTGATTACTAAAAATAAGTGATACTTAGGGGTTGGAGTAGAACTTTGCGAATTCTACTCCAATTGCCCTTTAGTAACTGTAGCTGATACTAAAATAATGTGAAAAGGGTGTGAAAACACCCTTTTTCACTTTATTTTAGTAAAAATAATGATAATAAATAGAGCCCATAGTCCTCTAATAATAGACCACAGCAGTCTTTAGACCCTAAGATTTCTTTCTTAAAACATCCTTGTGTGTATAACATGTGTTACTTGATTTTGATTGAATATATATGATTAATTGTTGTATAAGACAGCACTAATCATACATACATCTGCTTAGGATACAGTGCCACAATTGCTATATTATAATTGGGCTGCATAATTGCGGAAGTGTTTTCTGATTTAACATATGACTATAGGATGTGATTTAGATCTGTGTTAATGTGTTATCCTAGCAACAGTGAATCACTGCTAGGATACTTGGATTACTATTCGGTTTCATGTTTAGTTTTCCATATTGACACACTACTGTGCAAATCCAATGTGATTCTAGTCTAAGTTATTTAGCTTTTGGATACTGTGACTGACAAATTGTCCTATTATACCTGTACTACAATGTTGCAGAAAAGTATCTTAGGTTTTAGGACTATAGGATGTGCATGAACAGATAGAAGTGTGCTGTTTGAGTAACAGTGAATTACTGTTAGACTGTATTGATTGCTAAAAGTTGGTTTATAGGGGATTTATATGTATATTATCTCCATTATTTCGCAGCAGGGCATTTTGTCATATATAAGGAGATCGTGATTTTTTTTATTTATTCTCCTATGTATCTATATATGTTACATGTTTATTGTCTGTCTAAATTTATTTTATAATAGTTATAGTTATATTAAATGTTAAGTTTTAATTAATTTCATAATTACAGTACAAGTAGTGCCCCCAAACAAGAGGCTGCTTTATTCTCTCTTGCTCTGTTTTGAATGTATTCTTCTGGCTCCGGGGAGCACCGCCAACAAGTTAATTATTACCACTAGTGATTTATGCAAATTTTTGATAGATTGTTTTTTTTCATATCTCTAAAATATCTGAATCCTGTGCGGCTCTCACCCCCCTTTTTTGTTTCTACTCCAATCCTATGAGGACAATTCGCATCCATTTTATCACAGCAAGAGTTGTGACATACCCATATTGGATACACACTTCATTCTTTACAATGTTAGGGTGAACTTACAGCTGAAGTACTGTTGGATAACACAACCTTTCATTCTCTGCTATTTCATATCCCTAAACTGAGGCTCATAGTTACAGTGATCCTCTAATAAATACTGTATCCCATACCTCCATCTCCTCCCATTTCGTAATGCCAATTTTATAAAATTTAGCACAAAGAGCTATTATGTAACATACAATATTCAGTGTATACATGAGTGCTCCACTGGAGCAGTCAATAAAAATGCAATTTGAGAAAGCCAAATGCTTTTTCTGTGACTGATCTGATGAAGGTATGTACTGATTTGTATACCAATTGCTGCTCTGCAGTTGGATGTACTAAAAAAGAGAGGAGCCATTTTGCAGAGGGTAAGTGCTGTTTCCTGCAAATAAAATAATCTAATTTTGAGACAAAGGAGCAATGTGCTGTTACATCCTATATTAATTTGTTAAATTGTCAGTCCAATTAATATTCATCTTTATAAAGAATCACACAAAATATGCCTTTGTTTTATTCAATTAAAAATGGATAATGTGGTGCAATATTTAACAGGTTGTGACCAGGAGAGTAAAAAGTTTAGAAAAACATTTTTACATTTATTTTCTTTGTAAAGTGATTTGCAATATAAATGAACATTCTTTTAATACACAAATGTTGTCAGCACTGTATTTGTATGTGGCATGCAAAAGCATAAAAGTATTTGATTGGTACACTGATGTTTTGCCCAGCTGTCATAAAGGAACAAACAACATAATATATTACAATTAATGTTATTACTCACTGTGCTTCTGTGTGCTGGGATAACTGGAGAGATACTGTATCTTGTTAATGATCTTTCTTTGTGAACATTGCCAGCATTCCTTATGCAGCCCAATTGGCCTAAGGAAAAACACTGATTTCATACATCGGAAAATACTGTAGCAATGGGCCTGTATATTAATATACATTAATAAAAACCATAAATAAAACTTGGTGTCACAACTCTTGGGTAGATAATGGATGCAACCCATATTTTGGGGGTTGGCGAGACCTATTTCTGAGGTGCGGAGTCTAATGTGTCGGCGGTGTTCACCAGGGACACTCACAAGAAGGTATGGAATTGGCTGCGTCCGACACACAGGTCGCGGCCCTCAGAATAGGTTCCCCTATACAGCTGCTGGTGAAACTCTGGATGGAGCGGAGAAGACTTTCAGCGTAGTCAACAGGCCGGATCAGAACCAAACAGACAAGATGCAGTACCAGGGATCAGACAAAAACGGGTCAGGACCAAAGCCAAGGTCAGGAACGGATAGAAAATATACACAGGAACGCTGGAGTAAGGTAATGGAGCTTATACTCTGGCACCTGTCTGTTGCCAGAGACTCCCTCTTATAGGGAGGAGTTAATTTCTCGCACTAAACATGACTTCATGTTTGGTGCGTCTGTCCCTTTAAAGTTGACTGTAGGTCGGCGAGCGCACTCCTGCTGCCAGCTTTACAGCCGCACTGTGAGGGGGACCAGGAGCAGGAACCACAGCACCAGGTGCCGGGGACTCCCCGCCTTCTGCCCGCTGTCCGATGCCGGCCGGGATTCCAGTGCTGCCGGACCTGGTAAATAATAGCCGGTGTCCAGCGCACTGTGACACATGGAATGTGTGATTGACTACATAAAACGCTTATATAAAGCCACATTTGTTCACCTTGCTGCTCAGGTAACCTTTGCCTATCATTGATTGCCTCATCATGAATACATCATGGGTACTCCCAGGAAGTCCTGCAACCAGCTATGGATGAGGAGAAATGCCTGTACATTGATAAAAAATGCCATTAAATTGTCTTTTAGCCACAAAGGGTGTTGTAATCAATGGCATCCAACAGCAATGTAATAAGTTGACATGACAGGAATGCCTGTAACACCTACTTTAGTTGAATACTAAAGACTGTAACACAGTTTACAATTTAGTCATCAGTGTTATTGATGTACAAATGCCATTCGTAGACTTAATATCACTGCATAATGAACTAAGGGCCTGATTCAGACCCACTTGTGAGCGTATAGCGCTCGCAATCAGGTCAATGGTGGTCCAGTGCACATGGCACGTGCATGTGCAAGCCCCGTAGCAAGTGAGAACTTCACTCGCTCTGGGAATCGCAACAAAACGGGGCGGCTGTCAATGTTGATCAACAGCTCACTCCATTTTTTAGGCAGTTAGGGGGGTGGCTGCACAATTAGAGCAGGAAGTCCACTCGGCATTGCGAGTGCTGAGACCCCACCTTAAGGTCTCCTCGCAATGCCGATGGTCGCGATAATCATGACCATCTCCAGCCTGCTCGCACAAGCTGTGGGTGGGCACCCACAGCTTAGCGAGAGGGCAGGAGAAAAAAAAAAAAACCCTCCCTGATTCAGAGCGAGTGCTCGCAAACAGCGAGTGCCTCTGAATCAGGCCCTAAGTTCCGAGGATGAAATGAGGTGGGGAAATGGCCTGGCTTCTCACTTCTGTGTCAGGTATCCAAAGAGGCTTATGCATGAGCTGTAGACAGGCTCCCTGCACCTGCCTTGTAGTATCTATCTATCTATCTATCTATCTATCTATCTATCTATCTACACTATGTAGACAAGAGTGATTGGACACCCCTGCACAAGCAAAATGCATACCATGCATACCATTGCACACGAGTTGTAAATGGCCACTAATGTGGTGGTTTCGACAGAAAAACTTCGTAGAAGAGAACCATGGACTTGCAGTTCTAAGGAAACAACTAATGTTTTTATCAGGATGACAATGCCATCTGTCATGTTTTCAGGGCGAGGCCGGACTGATATACAGAAAATTCAGTAACCCGGATGGACTGGCCAGATCTTAACCCCATTGAGAACCTCTGGGATGAATTGGAGCAAGTGGTGCTTTCTAGGACAACTCAAACTTCTTCAATGTCACAGTTGGTCACTGTACTTAAGGTGAAATGTCTAAACATACCACCTGCTCTGTTGTGCAGGAACTTGTGGACAGTTTGCCAAGAAGGGTGTATGCAGTAATCACTGCACATGGTGGACCTACAAGTACTGATGTCAATAAAATCTTGTTGATCTCTTTGGTGTCAGTGTCCAATCACTTTTTTCTACATAGTGTATTTCGCTTAGTGCAGCATGTATTATACATTTGAATTATTTAGGAATGTTTAGCTCTTCTCATCCTGCAAACCAACTAATCTGCCAGTAGGTCAATGTCATGCATCACCCCTGAACTTCCTGGTACATTGAAATGTAATTACTGCTGAACTGGAAACCATGGAATAGGAAAGATCCTTTTTTTGGTGCAGGTTCTACCAACAGAAAGAGTCAATACCATTTCATATAAATGGCTTAAAATATATATAAAAGTTAATGTGGAAGAACAATAGTATAAACGAGTTACCCAATTCATGGGTACACTGCCTGCTTCTTCAGACTTACTGTATTTCAATCTAGATTTAATAATAAAATCAGTGAATCATCCATATAATCAGGACAGCTTTAGTTTTACACTACAATAAAGATTTCAGTTTAGACACGGCCCTCTCAAATCAAAATCTCTGCACATTTTAAATGTGCCCCACCTCCAGTGGGTATACACAGTGGGGGGTAGAGCTGGAGTTACCGGCAGCTGCTCCTCTCTGCAGCCACCAGGAGGGGGGTGGCACCAGGCTGTCTGATGACTGCTGGCCACAGGTGATTGGGACACTAGGGGAAGGAGCCATGGGTGCAGATGGGCTTGGAGACCCCTCTGAGACTTGTGGCTTCTGGAAGATTATTTCCATCAGCTGCCCACAGGGCTTTCCGACTGGTCGTATCAGATGCAAGCATGTCAGGGAAGCCCAGCCTGGTGTGGTCCCATCGGATGTGACCACACCATGCAAGTGTGTAATAAATTACATCATAAATTTAACTTTACTGGTAACATGGCAGGGAATATGGTGGGTCATAAACTGAGAGTTCAACAAGCCAGAACAGAATAAAGCAGCATGTCCCTCATATAATAGCCAAGATTGTTAACCCTGCAGATATTGCCAATCCTATCACTATTATTCTCATTCATATATACTGATAGATGATACTTTCATCATCCAACCATGCAATCCCATATTGCATCATTATAAAAGGTGTCAAATTGTTCTCATTGTTGCCTACAGAGAAGGAGGTTTTGGAGGTGTTGAATCCCCCCTGTACACAACTAGAAGAGGAGCACAAAATCAGACACCTTTCCTCTGATCAAGTTACTCCAAACGCTGGCTCAGCACCTGGGATGGGCACATAAATAAAATCCTGGGTGCGATTCGGCATTGCGATATGAAAGAGCTAAACGTGCAGTGAGAACACAAATGCAGATCTTGCAGACAGCTGAGAACTATTAGTGCATATTAGTTTGTCCTCAGACAGTTCATAGTTAATCTTTGTAGAGAAATCCTTTTAATGAGATGATAGAGCAGGGTGGGGGCATACACTTTGTCGCCTTGGGTCAGGCTTACAGTACAGCATGTGATATTTTCTCAGACCTGAGCCATATTGACACAGTCATCTGTTTCTAACACTCTTAAAACTGGCAAAGCATTCTATAAATAGCAGAAGCTGTCATATTTTTTAGCTTTGTAAATTACCCCTCAGGGGGACAAAACATAACAGACCCATCTTTCTCATGGAGTCCAGATCAAGGGCTTTTGCCTCAGTCATAATTCAAACCTTTAATTTGGCAGGTGTAACAACCTCTTGAATCTGTCTGAGGTACATTGGAAAAAAATGGAAATAAACATTCTTATTTTAGAGTACAGACTTTAGAGAAATGTTTTTTTTTCTGGTGAATTTTCCTTCCATGCCTATAGTGTATATAGTATAGGTTTGTGCTGGGACAAAACTGCCTTGAAAATTAAATTTCCCAGGAGTTCAATCTGCTGGATGTAGGCAGCTAAAGTGTATTTTTTTCAGAATGTTATTGTTTTATTGAGGTAAACAGAAAACCTGATCCTACACTGACGGTACCTATCAAGAACAAAACAGTGTGTCTGTAAATTGGCATCCTGTGAACTGAATATAATGACATGCTCTAATAATCTAGTAGAAAAGGTACAGGACCTGATTTTGATATGTAAGTAAACCCAATGGTTTACGTACATATCCAATGTTCTGGAATCTGCGCGTGTGTAGAACGGGTCCTGCATGATCGCTCGCAGCCCCTCCTTAGCCGCAGAATGATTGTCATGCTGCAGCATTCAGGGGGTGGCGACTGAGACCATTGTACAAAACGGGGCATGTTGTCCCTGCTTTGTAGACGTGCCAAGTCCAGGGTCTGCGTTGTCAGATGTAGACTTTCTGGAGCTAGCACAGGGGTTCCGACAGCTAGGCTGTTATCAAGCATATGGGACATGTGAATGTTGCTGCCAATTAGAAATTATCTGTCAGTTCCTGACCAACCAGTGGGCACCAGTGGAGAGAGAGAGAGAGATTCCATAGCGCCAAGCAGAGAAGGAGTCTGCAGAACACCAAGCTAAGAGAGAGTTTCAGCTACAAATGGCACAGCTCCACAGGGGGAGTGATTCCTCACAGTACAGTGAGCCCAGGGAGGTAACAGTTAAGCCTCACTCTGAATATTTTCCTACTATACTGAATTATGGGAACTTGGATATAGTCCTGGAGGGATTTGAAAAAACATGTTGACAATAACAGTTACTTCTAACAGAATGGGCCCAGTATCTGACCCCTGGATTGAAAGGCACGGCATTGGAAGTTCTTGCAGCACCTTCCTCTGGAAACCAATGGTGATTATGAGGCTATTGTCACAATCTGGGCCTTACCATTTCTGACAAGCTCAGACACTCCTTCATTGCTGTAACCAGGCCAGTGACGTGCAATGAGGTAAATGGCTGGGGAGGCATTGGCTAGTATCAGAGCCAGATTTACAGATACATATATGAACCAAAGGATTCATGTCAGCATTATACAAAGGTGAAGCAGTACATAGTGCAGTATTGGAAATTTGGTGAGTTTTGATCAGGTATGTGCAGAAAAAGTAGACAAGGGAGGCAGTGCCTCTCCTGCCATACACTTTTTACTCCAGAGTTTTGACTATAACAATTATTAGAATAATGCAAAGAGGATATTTATAATATTTTCTTAAATTTTTTCTTATTTTTATAGTCAAAACTCTGTAATATACCTAAGTATGACAGGAAAGGTCTGCCTCACCTGACCGCACATCACTGATCCAGGCCTATGCAGAACATTCCATTGCAATTACCTGATGCACCTGAGCAGCTCAACAATGCTCACCTGATCCTCTCTTCCAATGGGAATGGACTGTCTGCTATTTAAGGCCCTCATTCAGAGCCGCACGCTCTGAATGAGGGCCGCCCTCCATAATTATGGAGCGTCCTCCTGGACGCTCGTATAGCTGTGGGTCACCACCCACAGCCTATACGAGCGTGCAGTTTGATGGCCGCGATGGTCGTGACCATCGCGACCATCGCCACTGCGAGCCGGAGCCTGCGGTTGAGGTTTTCAACCGCAAGGCCGGGAGTGATTTTGGCTCTATCAGAGCCAAAATCACTCCCACTGACATCACTAGTGATGTCAGTGGGCCGGCTTCAGACGGTAGGCGTTTCCTTGGGAACGCCCCCGTCAGGGAGGCACGCTCGGCACGCCCACCAAATGGGGCGTGCTGTCAATCAACATCGACAGCACGCCCCCTTTGATCAGACACAACGAGCGAAGGAAAGTCCCTCCGTCATGCGCATGCTCAGTGCAGACCATCGACCCACTTGCGAGCGGACAGCCGCTCGCGAGTGGGCCTGAATCAGGCCCTAAGTCTGCACCTGGAGTCAGCACATTAACTAAACAACATGTTTCCTTCCCTGAATTCATTCCTTGTGTTCTGATATGTCTCCTGTGACTTCCATTGCTATTTTGTGGATGACTCACTGGATACTATCCTCAGCTATTTCTGCCAGTGTTGCAGCTTCAACGCTGCATTCAGACTTATTCATTTGCTATTGTTATATAGAAAAAAGAAAAACCAGATGCACTATACAACCATTAATAATAATGCATAATATGCAAGGTTTTTGGCATAAATGTGGCATCTAGTACTATGGAGCTCGTCAGTTATGGGGTGAATTTTGGGGCGTGAACTGCTCTGGCTGGACCTCTTTGGGGCATCTCCACTTAACACTTATTTTTAACACTTTATATCACTCTATGTTTATTTTTTGTTTATGTTACGTTTTCACACATTTATTTTTCATTATTTTCTAACACTTTCAACAATAAGCCACTCTCACTTACCTAACACTTCACACTTTACTGCTATTTTTATTTTATTATATGTGGTGCCCTGGGGTGGTTTGGCTGTGGTGGTTTGACTGGGGTGGTTTGGGGAAACCACTAAAGTGTCAGTCCTAGTGCCTAAAGTGCTTAGTTTGTTAAACTGTGCATATCCTTTTTAATATCCCACATAAGAGTGGGTGGGAGGGACAATTCCATCTTGCACCTCTTTCCTTTACATTTTGCACAATTTAGGGCGTTGCTGACTGACATTATTATAGTTTATTAAACTGCCAACCTGTCTGCCACTGCTGTGTGGCAATGTTTCATAGATGTCCTATATTTTTTTAAACTGCCGTGCCTTTGTGCTGCTGCTCTGTTGCCTACTTTAGTCAGCCAGCTCGCTGCAGCCATTGCCTATATAGGTGGAAAATAGTGAAATCAATATTGTGAGCAGTGAGGTGGTTAAAAATGCCTGGAAATGCCTGAAAATTATTGTTGTTAAGGTTAATAATACTGTAGGAACAAAACAGGCCCAAATTATGTGGTTTTAGCTGTTTATATAATTTTTTGGAAAAGAATACAGATCCAAAACCAAAACACCAAGGAAAAAAATCCAAAACCAGATACAGATCCAAAACCAAAACACAGTGCACATCTCTATTAATAATCAAAGACCAATTTCTACATGTTTACTTGATTGAAGTGAAGCAGTTTGTTATGGATCATGAGCCTGCATCCAAGGCAGCACAGATTGCAGGTACAGTATAGTATGCTGATCCTCTGCAATTGCTATGCCATGGCAGCACAACATTAGGATGCCCACTTCACCTTACACCCATCTGTATTAGTTAGTAAGACTGCGAAACCATTGGTATCATCGAGTACCATCACAGCCTCATGCACACTTGCACAAGCTCTGACCTTACTCATGAGTCCTAAGCACACAATAGAAGCTTTGAAAAAGCCCCCATACTGCGGTGCGCAATGCATCAGGGCCGATATACTGGACCAACTGTGGATACTCGTTGATACCTGTTGTTTGGCTGTGGAGCCCCGGGGAGTCAGATGCTGCATTGTACAGCTGGACGCACTGTTGCTAATAAGGTTGAGGCTGAGCTTAATATGAGAACTGCCTCCCTTTGAGTCTCCTTGCTTCTATTGTGTGCTTACTGCATTATATATGCTCTGGAACTAGCATCCGCAGGACAATACAGAACCTATGTTTGAGTTCTATTGAACAAGTTACGGGATAATAATATAGCTGTCAAAACACTATTGTGCATATGACACTTCGTTACATTATTGTGTACGAGTAGGGTGAAGTAACTTCCTAATTTACCAACTACAGAACACTGTCAATCTCTGTCACTTAGGGGTATATTTACTAAGAATCGTGTCTGTCCAAGTTTTAAACTGATTCAGACCCGGTCGCAAGCACTGAACACTCGCAACCGGGTCGATGGTGGCCCAGAGCACATGCGCATGACGGAGCTGGCTCCGTCGTGCACATGCACGAGACCCGGATAGCGACGGGCAATATGTCCCTCCGGGTCTCGTACCAAAAGGGGCGTGCTGTCGATGTTGAGGGACAGCATGCCCCCTTTGGTGGGCGGGCCGGGGGGTGTGGCTGCCCAGACAGAGGCATTCCCATGAGAACGCCTACCGTCTGGGGGCGGCCCCACTGACATCACAAGTGATGTCAGTGGGAGAGCTTTCGGCTCTGTTTGTGCCGAAAGCTCTCTGGGTCTTGCGGCCACGAGACCCTACCACAAGGGTCTCGTCGCAAGCCCGATGGTCGCGATGGTCTTGACCATTGCGACCATCATCATGGCCGCTCGCTATAGCTGTGGGTGGTCACCCACAGCTATGCGAGCGGCCAGGAGGCCATTCTAAAAAAAAAAAAAGACCGGCCCTGATTCAGAGCGAGCGCTCTGTCAGAGCGTCCGGCTCTGAATCAGGGCCACTGTGCATTGCAGGGACACAAGTGAGTTTTTCTCAAACAAACTCACAAATTTACCAAGAATCATGTTTGACTGAATCGTGTTTTACGATGGTGTATTGAATCATGTTTATTCAGTTGTATTTGGATTGAAATTAATACATCTGCCTGTGAGCTGTGTGTTTAGCAGAAGCACTGCACATATCACACTGATCTGTGTAGTGCTTCTGTGTGTTACAGTTAATGAAAGAGTTAAACATGTAAAATAAAATGATGTGGGGTCCTCCCCCAAAAACATAACCAGCCCTGGACCTCTGAGTCTGTTCTGGTGCAGGAGAATCGCAGGAAAAACCGACGTGGAGTTCCCCCTATTTTCCTTTAACCAGCAACAGGTTAAACCAGCTGGGGTAGTAATGCCACAGCAGGGAAAAACACAACGTGGAGTCTCCTTGCCAAAGCAATTTCCAGCCCTAAACTGGTTAGGTCAGGACTGGCAAATCTCAGAAATAATGGAGTCCCCCCTGCCTGAGGATCAACCAGGGCACTTCCCTGCACCCCTGGTGTCAGTGGGTGCAGGGGTAAGGGGTTAAATTTAGTAATAATATTGTTCTTCACAGTGATACAATAGGTCACAGCAAGCCTGCCCTACGGCACTTGTAGAATCACGAGTGCCAGCAGGCTGCTGGCTCCTGTACCCCCACTGTGGAGAAAATATTAAAACAATGACATGACAGACACTGAATGTTGTAGTCTTTTATTACACATTCACTCACTCACCTGAACTCACTCTGAATACTTACTCCCTTGCGCTGGTTGGGCCTCTTCTCCATGTAGGCATCCTGGGGCTTGGCAAAATAATAAAGCGATTGTACATACATTGCTGTGTATACATCGCTTCCTCAGAGTCTGGCAGGTTCCCCACAAGACTTCCTGCACTAGAGCCATGGTTGGCTAAGACTCAGACCACTCTTAGCTAATCAGTGGATGCTGTCATATGACATATCCTAAAACAATTACTGATATTTATGTTGGAAAGTGAAAAGCCCCAAAAGTGCCAAAATATGCTCAGAACAGGGTGAAAAAATCCTCAGCTGTGAATGGATCAATAGTGAACACAAAGTAAAAATTGTGTCTACACTGTTAACCAGCATTGTTTTTGAATTCTCCTTTGCATTAGGGCTAAGAAACAAAAAGAAAAAGTCAAGTATGTTTAGATAGTAAAAACACATGCAAAAGTACTTTATATACAGTAGTTATAGACCATTTTGGAAATTCCAGTAGATCACTACTTGCAAATAATTCGGGTTTCAGCAAAGGATCACTGATTACATGACTGCAATAAACGGTTGTCAGTATTTTCATGAGTGTGCATTCTTTGAAATGTATGATCATTCTATAATATTGCTTTGTAATGAATTATTTTATAACAAGGTTATGTTACATATTAATTTCAGAAGTAATAATGCTGTTTATTACTTTAGCCACTGTTGCACTTGTCATAAAGCTTTACTTTTATAATATAGTGTGACTTAGTTAGCTACAGTCCCTACCATCGTCTTGTCTAAATTTAAGTGCTCTTCATGTTTTAGATTTAAATAAAGGCTGACATTCATTTCTTATGCTCTGTGGTAGTTTTCAAAGGGCCTAGTTCAGTAGTTATATTTGCATATAGTATTTCTGAAAGCTTTGCTCTAATTTTAGCCTGTTGTGGCTTTAATTATTTTAATAGTACATTTCTATCTTATAAAATGTTTACAGACACTTGCACACACTTAACTCAAGTTTTTCAGAATTCATTGAACTACAGTATGTGTAAAAACATATCCAAATACAAAGGCTGATTTGGAGGTGTCAATAAGCTTTGATGTTTTGCAGGAAATATTTTATATTTATGATCTCTTGTGTGACTTTTATTCTTTGTTATACACAAGTGGAAAAATTAACAACTGTGTTTTCTGTCAGTAAAATGTTCTAAAGGTGATATTGTTATTTACAGTTTGACGTGAGCACACATTCTGCCTGGAGCAATGTCCACCAGTGATCCTTACACCTGAGATAGTTAACGTAACATTCCATACAACTAGGCATACCCAAAAGACAGGCAAGCATGTTGCTATTTGCTTCTTGTCATTTTGAAAGAAAAATGTGTAAAACTAGGGTCTTAGGTTTTTTTGGGGTTTTGAAGTTAAGGTTAGGATAGCGTTTGATTTTGCATACAAGGACTTTTGAAAAATGTGAGAATTTGCTTACAGTTGAATTCCAGGAGATGTTCATTTAAAAATGTTTTTTTTAAGAATGACCTTCTAGGTTTGAGAGTGCAGTTGGCTGTCTCTGGAGCTTCAATATGTCTTCCTATGATTAATGGCCCCTTATACTGTATATTGTCTCTAGGATGAAGCTGGTTATATTGTGTGTGAGCCTTAAACAATGTGTGTGTGTGTACATGTATGTAGGGTATTTAGCTTGTAGCAGATGAGTGTTTCAGAATTCATTCAGCATTATACAATGTAAATATTCTCATATAATACTTATGTGTCGCCTGCTTTAGACTAGTAAGTGTATGATTCATGTTGTTGAATGCATCATGTCATTGGTTGGAAAATGTATCTCTAGAAATACTTGTGGGACAGCAGCCTTTGATGTGCTGAATAAGTTTAAATTATGCGCATCAGTATGGCACTCATTTGTGTGATGGCATCGGCACTAGAGATGTGCAGTTCGGTTCTCCGAAAATCCGAATCCACCGGAATTTCATGAATCTGGACAGATTTAAGTCACAGTGCTTATCTCCTGAGGAGATCCAGATAAATCTGAGTGTTGGTTCTGATCTGCCCACGGTTCAGAATTAAAATTTTAAATCTGAATTTCTGGTATTGGATTGCAAAAATTACAAGATTTTAGCTGTTTTAAAATTTTTTTTTTTTTTTTTTAAATCCAGATACATAACCAAAACTCCTAAGGGTGGTTTTGCAAAACAAAACACTAAGATGAATCCAGATCCAAAACCAAAACATGAAGATTAATCCAGATCCAAAACCAAAACACTGGGGTTAGAGGACATCTCTACTCAGCACCCTGGTACTTATTTTGTGTTTTGGAACTTCAAAATAACTTATATGAAACATGAAGGGCTACATTTTTTCATATATCATCTTCATTAATTACATTATTCTGACTCAGACTGTGGATTTTACATCCTAAAGAAGAAAATACATGTCCCCCACACATGAGTAAATATTAAATTTATTATCTCTGTAAAATCCATGAAGAGTCAGGATAATGTGATTAGACTATTTGTACTGTATGGCTACAGCAATATCCTATTTTGAAATCCATTAAGAGGTGCAATTATGAAACTTCAGGAAGGAAAGACTAATGCATAGGCGTTTTGTTTCTGGAAAAAGAAAGGGCATCATTATAGCTTTAAAACTGGTTGGAGCTTTCTTATCTTTTGCAGCGGGGCAGAGATTGCTCTCCCGGATGGGTGGATTTGGGCATGTCATTTGCAGTGACTGAGATACTGTGCCATTACCGCAATTTGCAGCCAAAATCTTTTTCTGGACCAAACTGTAATTAAATGTACTGATGGCCAACATTTATTCTGACATAATGACTGAATATAAACATATATTAAAAAATAAATTTTAATCAAAGGACAAACAGCCGTATTCAATTTAGAGCGAAAAGATGGAACAATGACGTCATTTTCGCAGATTTTCATTATCCCCGTATTCAATTACATTGACTTTTCACTGCCGGCGAAAAGTCAATGCAAAAAACGGGGATAAATTTTCGCCTGCCTTTTGCAGGTGAAAAAAAATGCAGAATTGGGGTTTAGGGGTGCAGGCTTAAAAATATTAGCCTGCACCCTTCAGAATGACCCCTTGAAATGATCTGTGTCAAAAAAAAAATAAAAAAATCGGGACACCCCTTAAAAAGCACTTAGAATTTGGGGGCCAAAATAAAAATGTTGGGGGACAAAGTTAAAAAATAGCGAACTTGACTCTGGGGGGTCCCCAAGTATGCCCCAGGTGTTTTTTTCATTGCAGCTGCTTGCTGCAGGTTGGTTTTTCATGATTTTTTCAAGTCACTTTAGCAACTTTAAAATATGCTGACCCCCATTTTCAAGTACCCCAAATTTGCTGGGCATAGTTATTTTTCCCCAAAAAAAATTCTAAATGCTCTTCTGCATCACTTTCTTCAAAGTTGCATTTATGCACTTGCTATTACAAACCCCGACTTCCTTCAGGAGATAAAAATGGGTGTACAAATAGTGATCCCCCATGTCTACACATATTTAGGGGGGTCCCTGAAATATTTCCTAAAAATTCCCGTTCTGTTTGTACCTGGGCAAAAACGGGATAAAAGTTTTAAAAAAATGACATAGGGTCCCCCCCCCCAAAAGCCAAAGCAACCCCAGGCTTGGCAGCCAGTACAGGTTTCTAAAAATACGGGGAACAAAATGTGTAGGGTTCCACCGTAGTTTAGAAACCAAAACCAGGCTGCAGGGACTAGTGCTGGTTTTAAATATTGGGGAAAAAAGACGTGTGGTCCCCCCTATATTTAAAACCAGCACCAGAACCAAACTGACTGGGATGTAATGCCACAGCCCGGAGACCCAATCACCGGGGCTCCAGGTCCAAAGCATTAGCACCCCAAGTCGGTCAGCGCAAACCGGTGATCTCAGGGGAGTCAGGGATCCCCCAAAGAAGGGTCCCCCCTCTCCTGAGCACCACAGGCTTATGCTGAATCCCAGGGCTCTTCCCCATACCCCTGGCTTGGTGGGTATGGAGGTAATGGGGGGCCACATAATGTAAAACTATTGTACTTTTCAGTGGAACTACAAGTGCCAGCAGACATGCTGCACCTGTAACTTCACTGTAAAATAAATAGTTAAAAAAAGACAAAACACATGCACCGTGTCCAGTATAACTTTATTACACACACCTACCCATTCACACATACTTACCTATACCAGATGTTTCGGTCCCCTTGTCCAGTAGAAATCCATGATGACTGGCCCTGCAAGAAAGATTTCATACTCACCTATATCCTGTGCTGGTCTCCGCTGTAAACCATGACATTTTTAAAACAAAAAAATGAGCTTACCCGATCCACGCAACAGCTATCAGTATGTGTGTTGCCACACTAACTGATAGCTCCCGAATGGCAGCTGCCGGGACTGAAAGGGGGAATTGCAGTCCCGTCAGCCAATCAGCGGCAGCACTGACTGTAGAGCGCCCACTGATTGGCTCCAGCTACTGACAGTTCCCACGTGATAGCGTGGATCGGGTAAGCTCATTTTTTTGTTTTAAAAATGCCATGGTTTGCTGCAGAGACCAGCGCAGGGTATAGGTGAGTATGAAATCTTTCTTGCAGGGCCAGTCATCACGGATTTCTACTGGACAAGAGGAGGACCGAAACATCTGGTATAGGTAAGTATGTGTGAATGGGTACGTGTGTGTAATAAAGTTATACTGGACACGGTGTGTGTGTTTTGTCTTTTTTTAACTATTTATTTTACAGTGAAGTTACAGGTGCCGCATGTCTGCTGGCACTTGTAGTTCCACTGTAAAGTGCAATAGTTTTACATTATTTGGCCCCCTATTACCCCCATACCCACCACTCCAGGGATATGGAGAAGAGCCCCGGGCTTCAGCATAAGCCTGTGGTGCTCGGCAGAGGGGGGACCCTTTTTTGGGGGGTCCCCGACTCCCCCGAGATCACCGACTTGCACTGACCACCTTGGGGTGCTAATACTTTGGACCTGGAGCCCCGGTGATTGGGTCTCTGAGCTGTGGCATTACACCCCGGTCGGTTGGGTCTGGTGCTGGTTTTAAATATAGGGGGAACCCCACGTCTTTTTTGCCCCCTATATTTAAAACCAGCAGTAGTCCCTGCAGCCTGGTGTTGTTTCTAAAATATGGTGGAACCCTACACATTTTGTTCCCCGTATTTTTAGAAACCTGCACTGGCTGCCATGCCTGGGGCTGGTTTGGCTTTTTGGGGGGGGTCCTATGTTATTTTTTTTTAAAACTTTTATTCCGTTTTTTTCCAGGGTAATAAAAACCGGAATTTTCCGGAAATATTCCAGGAATCCCCCTAAAGATATGTAGACGTGGGGGATCACTATGGTACCCCCATTTTTATCTCCTGAAGGAAGTCGGCGATTCTAATAGCCGCGGCAGGAAAAAAACCTGGCAAAGCTATTTAAAAACCCGACTATCTTTTGCAGGCAAAAATGGGGGTACCCATAGTGATCCCCCATGTCTGGACATCTTTAGGGGGGTCCCAGGGATGTTTCCTGAAAATTCCCATTTTTTTTTCGTTAATAGGGTGAAGGGTCATTGTTAAAAAACAGGGATAATTTTTCAATGACCTATAGCAGGTGCAAAAGAGTGCAGAATTGGGGTTTAGGGGTGCAGGCTTAACAAAAATACCCTGGAGCCTTGGGATTGCCCCCTTAAAACGAAATGTGCAAAATAAAAAAAAATAAAAAAAACGGGACACCCCCAAAAAAAAAAAACATTTTGGGGTAAAAAAAAAAAATAGGGAAACAAAATGCCTAACTAACGAAATTAATTCTGGTGAGGTCCCCAAGTATGTGGCAGGTATTTTTTACAGTGCCTAAAGTAGCGCCAGGTGCATTTTTGCAGAATTTGTAAAATTACTTTTAGGGACTAAAAAATATGCTTACCCCCAAATTTGATGAGACCACTTTTAAAAACTAAAAAAAAAAACTAATTGCTCTAATGCATCACTTCTTCAATGCGGGAAAAATCCACCTGCCGCATCTATTTAAAAAGCCGACTTTCTTCTGCAGGCAAAAACGGGGGTACCCATAGTGATCCCCGAGGTCTTGACATTTTTAGGGGGTCCTACAATTATTTCCTGAAAATTCACGTTTTTTTTTTGCCGTTCCCAATTCGCCGGGTCCCATTTTCACTGGTTTCAAATTGAATACGGGGATAAAGCGTGCACGCGCGCGATACTTTATCCCCGGAAAATCTGCGACGTGGAGCGAAAAGTCCAGCACTGACTTTTTGCTCCAAATTGAATACCCCTGTATGTATATGTAAACATTTTAAGTAAAGGATTCATAACACCCTTCAGAGCCATGTTGCATGGTATGTGTAGTTTAGAAGTGTGTCATATTTTTACTGATCACTTTATTTTTATACTGGTCAGAAATATTCGCTACTTATTTACTGTCAGTAAATGTACTAGGATGGCAATCATATTTTCACACTAGTGACAGTTTTTTATAGGAAAATGGGCTCAAGTTGGAGGTGCAACGGTTAGAAGTTCAAGAACACTGGATTACATTAGTTTGAACAATATTGCTTGGAACAATGGGCCTGATTCAGCAAGGATCGCAATTGCAAGGCAGCACGCAGGCAGCTTTGCAATTGAAATCCTTGCTATTATGCAAATGCAGCAGATGGTGTATGACACCCCGTGCTGCATTTGCGATTCCAGCACTGTGATGGAGGCCGCAGGCTGGGATCACCATCATTACCATCAGTGGTCGATGGTCGCGATGGTGGATGCCGCCAGGCGGCTGGCTGAGGAAGCATCAGCTTACTCAGGCTGGCCGGCTTGCAAGCCCAACAGACTGGGTACATCCACAGTCACTGGGCTGGCCACTCCTGGAAAATGGAACGGACACACCATGTTTCTTAGAACCTCGGTCGCCCCATGCACCGCCCCTTAAATGCCTCTGCTTGTCAATCCGGCAAAGTCATTCAAGGGGTTGCGTGCATCGCAGGACCCATTCTGCACACTTGCAGAATGGGTCCTGCGAACGGGCAGATTTCCAATAATCGGGAATCTGCATTTAGCAGATCACCTGAAAGAGTCTAATAAAAAGTCTGTCAATTTGCTAGTCTCTCTATCACTATCTGCAAAGCAGGCTTTCAGACCTGTTGAGAGACACTGTTACTGGTGAATGTAAGGGGATACATTCAGTATCTCAACATGCGGGGTGTTGATGGTCAGGTTTAGGCACCGGGGAGGGAGAGGTTAGGTTCAAACTATGTGCTACTATTGCATAGCTGCCCATACTGCGAAAGCCACATTTATTGAACTTTTCCTACATTTTGAAACATTTAAAATCACCTTTAATACAACACAGTATCACATTTTTATTAATTTTGGCCAAACAATAAAATGTATAAATGGCCCATGAAGTGTTGATTGATGACCGTGTCTAGCTAGGGCTACTATGAGAACAATCAAAGGACTTTTTTTTTTTTTTTACTTTGTGCAGCTGTCTGTCCATAAATGTAACCAATCCTGTACGCCTGTCTGTGTTTCTTTACATTGCAAGTACTGAATCTGTTCCTGATTACCTGCATTTAAGTCTTGCCCGATTGCTTGACCATTTCTAATTTCTTCTCTGTGATAATGACCTTGCGCTGTCTATCATTGTCTGCTCTGACCTTATGCTAAATAACAATCATTTTTGCAATGGTCCTCAGAGCCACATCTGCTTTCCTGTGATATGAGCCAACCAATGAGTTTGAGAGCAATCAAATTTATCCCAAATTCAGAACTTAAAGAACATCCCAAATACACTAGCAAATATATAACAGCAACTAGAGATGTGCGGTTCGGTTGTCCTGAAAAATGAACACACCGAACATAGGGCTTCCGAGTAGAATGAGTCCCAGCTCAGGTCAGTTTAAGTTCGGAAGTCGGATTTGAAAAAATTAATCTCGGTTTTGAATACCATGTAAAAAGGTCCAAATTACATGATTTTAGCTGGTTTTATACATTTTAAAGCCATCTGAAACAAAAAATCAAAACTTACAAGTACTAGAGAACCTTGGTCCTTCCTTCTAGAAATACCTATAGTATGTTTGTATAAACTAACAGATAAATTTAGTCTCTCAAATTCTTAATGCAGCCCATTGCCTTATAGCTTTTTATTGGAAACATCTTGACCCTCCTCCCCTACAGACTGTTATGAAAAATATTTGGTATATAGCTGTTATGGAAAAGATAACAGCCTACCTTCATAATAAATCACAGATTTATCCAAATATCCTTGGTTCATCCTGAATCAGTCCTACACTAACAGCACTGTGTTGAGAAACATTTTGGATCTTTTGTATTAATTCCATACCTCTATCATATATATTACTTAATACATAAAAAGCACTAATCCACGGCACTCACCATTCCTAGATTTGGTGTGCAAAATGGTTTGTGGCCACATTGTTTAAATAGAAATCACAGGGGCTCTGCACTCACCATAATAACTAACAATAATAATAATAAACATAATAAACAGTGGGGTTTTGGTTCATGAATTGATCAATGCATTTAAGCTTGCAGCCCCATCACGGGACCCCACTTTACTGCAAGTCCCTACTCTATTGCTCAGAGTTATAACATGGACATAGCCATCACATTAGTGTTAGACTCAGGGTATGCTATCAAGGTTTAAAGCTCACAGCAACTTTGCTTTTAAATGTGAGACAGTTACCAAGCACACCTGTTCCAAAGCACCTAGGAAAATAGCTGATGCAAGTTAGATAACTAGTTAAAAGGGGTGCATGAGAAAATGTGATCACAAAAATGATTAATTATAAAAATTAATCATAATAAACAAAAAGCACTAATCCACGGCACTCACCATTCCTAGATTTGGGTGCAACATGGTATGTGACCACATTGTTTAAATAGAAATCACAGGGGCTCTGCACTCACCATAATAACTAACAATAATAATAATAAACATGAGTCTAACACTAATGTGATGGCTATGTCCATGTTATAATTCTGAGCAATAGAGAAGGGACTTGCAGTAAAGTGGGGTCCCGTGACGGGGCTGCAAGCTTAAATGCATTGATTCAATTCATGAACCAAAACCCCACTGTTTATTATTATTATTGTTAGTTATTATGGTGAGTGCAGAGCCCCTGTGATTTCGATTTTTACTTAATAGATATATATATATAAATGGTTAGAGCTATATTATTCCAAATTCTTTAAAAATGGTTAGAGCTACACTATTCCAATTTCTTAAAAAATACAATCTTTTCTTTTATATTTAACCCCGAGCAAGGTGCCCTCCCCATCTACCTCCCACACCTTTTTATTTGTAGTTATTAAACAATTTTGATATCTTTTAATATATGAATATGCTTTTTATCTAATATTTTTTTATAATTTCAAGGATTATTTTTATTTTCACTATAAATGAGATATATATTTTGTATTCTACTCTTTGTTTTTGGTGGATATATTTATTTCTCATTGTTATTATTTCTTTGCAATATTAAATTGAAAATATAATAGAACAGTTCAAAAAAAACTTTGAGAATACATTAGCACTAAAAAAAACCCAAAACCTAATCCTTAACAGAGTTTTGCAAAAACCAAAACCATAACATTTGAGAGTGGTTTTGCCAAAACCAAAACACAAGTGTTTGTGCACATCACTAGCAGCAACCCCGTTCTCCTGCCAGGAAAATCAACCATTAGCCTTACAGACACTCAGACGTGAGGACTAGCAGGGCTGCCAACTGTTAGTTGAATAAAATGGGGTTTAGTGCAAAATAAGTGGTATGTGTGGCGTTGACTTTTATTTTTTTTAAGTGAAAAATTATTTTTTAAATTCTAATATTTAGCACATTTTCAAAAGTTAGAACGTAGCGTTGGGAATGAGGCCTTAAGAAACCATTCATCCTATATAAATGCAGGCATCAGTTGCTAAAATGCACATAAACATCTGATAGGTATGAGCAAGCTCTTAAAATAGCACATCAGCTTTATACATCATTTATATTTTGTACTATTTTAGTATTTTTCATCCAGGTTGGTATTACTTTGAGTAAAGTATGTACCATTAGCAATGCAAAAAGCCTTGCAATCAAGATTTGAAGAGTACTGTACCTTAAGTGCTTTTCTACAATTTTAAAGTATCCAGTATGAGAAAAGGTTTCAGAGTGATTGCTATTATATTTGCAGGTGATGTAGCCTATAGGCAACTATCATTGCTTTTAACTTATAGCTACTGTTTGTCTTGCTCTAGACTGACAGTGCTTATTGCTTGTCTATCAATTAAAAAAATGAAACTATTCAGCAGTGACAGCTTATTTGCCTGTTTGTAATTCCTATCACTGGAAAAATCATCAATAGCCTCTTACAAAAACAGATAATATAGCATTTATTTAGCCAAATGCTTTACTGTAAACAATATGGTCTTTAGTGCTTTTAAATTATTTTTTTTTTTACTAATGGTTTGAAACACTGTAGAATATACAAAAAGCAATGTGTAACTAATATAGCTCTATTTGAGCCACAACTGCTACAATGGGCAAAAATTTACCCTTTCCTAAATTGCATGTTCTTACAAGCAGGGCCCTCCCTACTCTTTGCCTACACTTTTATTGTCTATCTTGCATGCCCCTGTTTTATGTCTACTATTTTTCCACTGTCCAGCACTAGAGTGCTGTGGCTCCTTACAAAACCATGCTAATAAAAACTAATTTAATGCTGTATTCAAGGATACATTTTTGCTTAATAAAAAATATGCAGAGAAAAATAGCAGTTTAGAAGCAGGAAAAAAAATAAACCTAAACATGAAGCAGATACGTTGTCCTCTGGTAGATCATTGTAACACTTGGTTGTGTGTCTTAAATTGCACACAACATCTCTCCTTTTCTCAGCCACTTCTTATGCAATAATGTATGCAAAGAAATGTGAATGTGCTTATTGTTACAAGTAATCTCAAAATTGATTTGTTTTATTATTGAAATACTACTACAAACCAATGATGATAATAATCATTTAATTTTTAAATGTAATTCTTAATAAAAAAATGTCAGATGATTTGTGCAATTAATATAATGTAAGATAATTTTATTTTATTGGAAGACAATATGTTTAGTATTTTACAATGGCTATAAAAAGTATTCATCCTATTCGTAATTTTTCACTATTTATTTTCAAAAATAGTTTGTTTGTTTTTGCCACTGATTAAGATAAAATGTTGTCAAATTTAAAAAGCAACAACAATAACAACTCCGTAAATGACACGAATAATGCACAATGTGCTATCCGTTTATCCCTATTGCTAAATTGAAATAAACCCTGGTGCAATTGACTGTATTCTCAGGTCACATAATAATTTGGAATCCACCTGTGTACAATAAAAGTTAAAATTGATTTTAAAATTATTAATTATAATTATTTTGGTGGAACATTGTCATGTGGCTTATTTGAAGAGACTTACCTAAACTATAACCCATTTACAGTTTTCCATGGTATAAACCAGGGGTCTTCAAACTTGGCCCTCCAGCTGCTGTGGAACTACACATCCCAGCATGCACTGCCACCTTTTTTATATAACAGCATGCTAAAACTATGTGCAGTGCATGCTGGGATGTGTAGTTCCACAGCATCTGGAGGGCCAAGTTTGAAGACCCCTGGTATAAACAGAGGAAACTGTCCATACTGTAGTGCAACAATAGTCCAGGCACCTCCCAAAACTGCAATTGATGGGAGCGTTACAAAAAGAAATTCATTATTGAAGAGATTTCCAGAGACCCACATAACTAAATGACTAAGGTTATGTGGTCTGATATTATTTAACTTTTTTAGGCCACAGTGTCAGGTGATCAGTTTCTTGAAAGGCAAGCACTATGCATCATCCCTAGAACACTAACCCTGAATCATGTTGCCAGGTGCATAATGCTATCTGGAAAAAATCTCTGTTTCAAGGACTGAAAAGTTTGTCCAAATGGGTGGAGCAATATTTAGGCAGAACTTGGAGAAATAGCTGATGCAATCTGCAAGAGACTTCAGAGTACTTTATCACATTGCAGTGTCTTAACTACCAAAAAAAATGCCATGTGGCCTAATAAAAACTAAAATATCAATACCACAATAATTTCTAGGTTGATTTGAAAATTGTTTACCAACATGTTCCACTTATTAAGATGGAACATGAACAATATTGCAGACAAGAATGGGTGAAAATGGCAAGGTCCATATGTGCAAAATTCGTAAAGCAGGGTTCCCAACCACGGTCCTCAAGGTACACTAACAGTCCAGGTTTTAAGGATAGCCATACTTGAGCACTAGTATCTTAATTAGTACCTCAGTTGTTTTGATTTAACCATCTGTGTTTAAGCATGGATATCACTAAAACCTGGACTGTTAAAGTACCTTGAGGACCGAGGTTGGGAAACACTGTCGTAGATATTTACTTAAATAGACAGACGTAATTGCAGCTGAAACGTCTGTAAGCACGTATTTAAAAAAGGGAAGGTGAATACGTATGTAATCAATTGTCTATTTTTATTTGCAATTTATTAAGCTTTAGAGAATTTTATGTTGATCAATGGTGTTAAATTTCTGAGTATATCAATTTTGGCTTGAATGTATCATGAAGTTCCTGGGTGCTAATTATACACCATATATATATTACGAAAATAAATGTAACATCATTTGAGTGGTAAGGAAACTATGGTACATTAATTTATTCAATTTAGTAGTGTATTTACTGACATGATCTTGCTCACACTTATGTAGGATGTACAATACAATCTCTCAAACTAAGATTAAGTTTATCTAAAGTAGCAGTAAAATACAAGTTGATATGAGAGAGCATTTGGCACACACTTTAGAAAGTACCAACTGGAAGCTTAGTGTATAGCAACAGAAAGGGTACAGGGTAAATTCCTGGTGTCCCCACTAGGGCACTACCCTCTCTTCTAAAGTGAGATTTCAGACTGTTCACTTAAATTATACATTGTTAATCTATTAGAGGGGTCAGTTTTGTGTTATAGCTGGAACATGGATGCTTGTTTTTTTTTCCATAGAAACTACACCAAAATTCACTCTCCTATCAAATAAATGTAGTGGTTGGGTTGACAGATCTGTTATTTTGTTATCTGAAAAAAACATTTGAAATCTAGCATAGTTCAAACTAAAATGTAGTTGTAAAAATAAAATAAGAAAGTAACCAACACTTAAGTCTTCCCAGTGGTAATTACTTAAAACCTTTTTTTTTACAATGGCATGTACAGTATTTGTACTTTACTAGACCTAATGCAGTTCTCAGTGAGACATTGGCTGGTACAATATGTATGGTAGTCCCCTATCATATGTAGAGTACATTAATGTGGTATATAAAGACAGGATCACAATCACGTGCTTTATTATTATAATACATATGTTACATTAAACTGTGCCCAGTACTATGGTGTATTCACTACAGTGCATAATATGGTAGATTATGCTGCATGAACTATCAGTATTATTTACTAGCAAGTTCACTCAGGATGTCTTCCAGTGCCTAAAACTTCACTGATCTGAAGGTACAGGCTGATATGTACATGTGGGGGGCAGGCAGAGCTCCAACAGAAGAGCAGTGAGTTGGAGGATCAACTGTCGCACTGCACCTGCACTGACCATTACCAATTTCCTCCAAGCACATTTTAATATGCCATGGTCTCCAATGTTGGTCTGCATAGATTTCTGATCTGCAATAATTTCCGTTTTTCAGTGATTTATATGAACATGCAATTCTAAAGGCGCACATTCACTAAGCGATATTAATGTGCATTGTAGTCGTGCAATCGCTCATTAATCGTGCACAAATCATGCACTATAATGACAGAATTGACCAGCGACGCGCGCACCCGCTGGTCGTTTCCGACATCAATCATCACCCGAACATGATGCTGATAATGACATTATTTGCTGATAATGACAGATTGGCCATGTTCGGGGATGATGGAGAGTGCCTACACTGAACGACTAATCGTTCAGTATAGGCACTGCAGGGGATGGGGAATGATGGTATGATTACGATGTTATAATCATACTGTCCTTCCCTAGCTGCCTAGTGGATGTGCTGCTTTACACCAAACAATGAAATAGTAAACAAAATCAATAAGACTATATTGCAGGAAATGCCAGGTGAATTTGTCAATTATAGATCAATTGACACTGTCACTGACCCAGACCAAGCTGTGCATTATCAAACTGAATTTCTAACTGCCAGGAACCACCAGGGATGCCTCTGCACAATTATTTTGAAGGTTGGTGCACAAATCATACTGTTTAGAAATAAAAGAATAAAAAAAAAGAAACTTGGATGCTCCAATGCTTGCAATGGTACAAGACTTTGCATAAAAACTCTCAAAGTCCATGTCATTGAAGCATTTTCTAATCTGACTCTCTTTTGCAATGACTATCAATGATGCCCATGGTCAATCATTGAGGGAAGCAGATATTGCATTGCAAACTCCTTGCTGTTACAATAAGCATTTGTATGTGGCATGGTCAAGAGTGGGGAATTCCAACAGGTTTTTCATTCTGGCTCCTAATGGAAAAATTAACAACATTATTTATACCTACCTGTTGAGAGGGATGTAGTCGGCATCCCAGCGTGTGGGATACTGATGGTCTGTATACCATCGCTGAAATCCCGGCAGGTTGGGATCCCGACACCGGTATCCTGACCACCGGCATCCCGAAGATAAGTATCGGGGTGCTAGGGGGAGGATAGGGTTAGGCATTAGGGGAAGGGTTAGGCACTGGGGATGGAGTGTTAGGCTTAGGAACTAGGGGGGCAGGGTTAGGTGTATGGGGTACGGGGGAGGTTAGGTTTAGGCACTAGGGGGTGGGTTAGGGTTAAGCACCGGGGAAGGAGGGTTAGGGTAGGGATTAGCAAAATACTTATGTGCGATTATATGGGTATAGGGATTCTGGCAAACAGTGGGGTCCATTTCAGGATCAATGGAATGAGGTACAGAAGGTGAGGACAATGTAAAAGATAAAGCCTGCAGATGTACTTCAAGGTCCATTCTTCAACCAGTGCAATGCCAGGTATCCCAGCTAGTATGAAATACTATTCACAATTCAAAGTTTGCCATTCACCAAAAAACATTAAACATTTATTAATTCTCGAATAAGTTTGTCAATTCACACATTCCTGCAAATGTTTAATTTTTTTGTATCAATATATCGAATGAGGATCCATGATCAATTCCAGCATTTCAGCTTATAAAGAACTTCTAGCCAACCAGAAGACCTTAGGGTGCCTTCCAATTAGGGCATTTGACTGTTTGGTTTAATTCATCTCTATGTTGCTTCTCAGCAGTGGGCTCTGCTCTTCTGGATTGGCTTCACTATGCTTGCTCTGCGATTTTAATAGATTACAGGAGGGGCAGTTTTAATGCCATTAGAGTGTATATGGCAGCAGTGGCCCATCTCCACATTGGGACCCTGAAGCCACTGCAATGCAATTTTAGCCACAGTAACCTGAAGACTGTGAGCTTAACATTGCCATGAAATGATTATTTCTGAAGAACACCTACTTAAAGGTAAAGGAACTCCCATCAATGGCTTTTAAAAAACATATTTGAGGAAAGAAAACATACTGTAGGTAACACTTACCTAAGGAAGTGGAATAACAAATAGGGATCAAATACAATCCACAGATTATTGAGGTAGCATTTTTATGTTATTTAGAATTTGATTAAGCATGTGTTAATGACAAGATCTCAGCATAGGAAAGGTGACAGAAAATACATGTTCACTTGATGCTGGAATTTTTTCTGGAACAGATGCAGTATTTAGAAAAACAGTCAAAGTCAAGAGTATATACATCCAAGTTTTGTAGCCATTCTGGGAGCCCTGAAAAGGTCTCTGCTTCTGGGAGAGCACTGAAGGATGTGGTAACAGTTGCTTTTAAAATTACACACTCAAACAGTACTCGCCTATATTACCTCGAGTGGTCCCCTTGTCCAGTAGGCATCCATGGGTCTTCTTAAAATAACAACACAAAAAACTGGACCTTTGCACTAAGCAATAATCATCCTAACCAGGATGAGTATTCCTTCCCAAATGAAGCGCTCAGACGTGGCTTCCTCCTTTGAAGGTCCGTGTCTGAGCGTTCATTGGCTGAGAGAGGTCAGGCCCCGCCTCTCAGCCAATGAACGGCTCCCTCCATTGAACTCAATGATGGGAACTGCAGGATAAACTTTAGTTCCCTGCGGCTGAAAGGCGGGGCCTGACCTCTCTCAGCCAATGAACGCTCAGACATGGACCTTGAAAGGAGGAAGTCATGTCTGAGTACTTCATTCGGAAAGGAATAATCATCCTGGTTAGGATGATTATTGCTTAGTGCGAGGGTCCGGTTTTTCATGTTGTTATTTTAAGAATGGATGCGCGCAGCATCCATTCAGACTCCGGGGTCCCGGCACCACCGCACAGCTGCAGCGGTGGGGGTCCCCAACCCACTGCTGAAATCAGGATGCTGGGGAAGGGTGCGCCCTCTATGGGTGGCTCCCCTATTCGACCGCTCAGGTCGAACACCCCTAGAGCCGGCCCTGTATTTTAGCAACTTGATCCTTGAGATTGCATTAGTGAATCAGGCCCTTGGTCTGCAACAATGTTTAGTTAGATGGTACGTGACATTTGAATGCCAGGACCCACGGTTTTCCAGCAGAACATTGCCCAGAGCATCACATTGGCTTCTCAGGCTTCCTTTGTTATCATAGTACATCTTGATGCCATCTCTTCCTCAGGTAAATGATGAACATACACCCTGCTGTCCACATGATGTAAAAGAAAATGTGATTCATCAGACAAGGCCACCTTCTTCCATTACTCCATGGTCCAGTTCTGATGCTCATGTGCCCATTGTAAGCACTATTGGTGGTGGAAAGGGGTCAACATGGGCACTCTGACTGGTCTGTAGCTACGCAGCCCCATACACAGCAAGCTGCAATGCACTGTTTGTGCAGACACCTTTCTATCAAAGCCAGCATTAATTTTTTTAGCAGTTTGTCCTACAGTAGTTCTTCTGTGGGATTGGAAAATACAGGCTAGTCTTTGCTCCCCAAATGTATCAATGACCCTTGGGTGCCCACGACCCTGTCCCTGGTTTACAAGTTATCCTTCCGTGGATCACTTTTGGTAAGTACTAACTAGGGGTGAGCGGGTTCGGAAAAGTCGAACCCCCCCGATCCGAGGCCGATCCGAGTCAGGCTCGACTTTTCCCGCCAAAACGTCATCATCTCGCGGGTTTTGGATTCTATATAAGGTACCCGCATCGGCACCATTTTCTCACTCGGCTGTGGACAGTGAAGAGGGAGGGTGGGAGTTAGGGCTGGCTGGGCTGTGTAGTGTAGTGTAGTGCACTGTAGTGTTGTGCTGTGCTGCGCTGCTGTTGTCCATAGGGGCTGTGTCCACTCCTCCAAAGTCCATAGGGGCTGGCTGTGTTGTGCTGTGCTGCTGTTGTACATAGGGGCTGTTTCCACTCCTCCAATGTCCATAGGGGCTGGCTGTGTTGTGCTGTGCTGCTGTTGTCCATAGGGGCTGTGTCTACTCCTCCAAAGTCCATAGGGGCTGGCTGTGTTGTGCTGTGCTGCTGTTGTCCATAGGGGTTGTGTCTACTCCTCCAAAGTCCATAGGGACTGGCTGTGTTGTGCTGTGCTGCTGTTGTCCATAGGGGCTGTGTCCACTCCTCCAAAGTCCATAGGGGCTGGCTGGACTGTGTTGTGCAGTCAGTTGTCCATAGGGGCTGTGTCCACTCTAAAGTCCTGTGCAGTGGGGGTGAAGTCATGTTGTCCAGGGGGTGCTCTGTCCATCAGGACTGCTCCCCCCAAGTGCAAAAAAATTAATATTTTTTCTGTGTTTGTGAATTGTGTGTGCAGTAGCCGCACGTGCATCAACAAAGTAGCGCCAAGCGTGCACCTGTGTCATAAGTAAAGGGCCGGCTGGCTCATCTGTTAAAGGGTGCTGTATCCCCCAAAGTGCACTCCAAACAATTATAATATATATTTATTTCTGTGTTGGTGAATTGTGTACGCAGTAGCCGCACGTGCATCAACAAAGTAGCGCCAAGCGTGTGCCTGTGTCATAAGTAAAGGGCCAGCTGGCTTGACCGTTAAAGGATGCTGTAACCCCCAAAGTACACTCCAAACAAAATAAAAAAATATTTTCTGTGTTTGTGAATTGTGTGCACTGTAGCCGCACGGTTATCAACAAAGTAGCGCCAAGCGTGCGCCTGTGTCATAAGTAAAGGGCCAGCTGGATCGTCTGTTAAAGGGTGGTATAACCCCCAAAGTGCACTCCAAACAAAATAAAAAAATATTTTCTGTGTTTGTGAATTGTGTGCACTGTGGCTGCACGTGCATCAACAAAGGAGCAGCGCCAAGCATGCGCCTGTGTCCCATAAGTAAAGGGCCGGCTGGCTTGTCCATTAAAGGGTGCTGTAACCCCCAAAGTGGACTCCAATAAAAATAAAAAATAATATTTTTTTGTGTTTGTGAATTGTGTGCGCAGTAGCCGCACGTGCATCAACAAAGTAGCGCCAAGCGTGCGCCTGTGTCATAAGTAAAGGGCAGGCTGGCTCGTCTGTTAAAGGGTGGTGTAACCCCCAAAGTGCTCTCCAAACAAATTAAAAAATTATATTTTTTTGTGTTTGTGAATTGTGTGCACAGTAGCCGCACGTGAATCAGCAAAGTAGCGCCAAGCGTGCGCCTGTGTCATAAGTAAAGGGCTGGCTGGCTCATCTGTTAAAGGGTGGTGTAACTCCCAAAGTGCACTTCAAACAAAATAAAAAAATATTTTCTGTGTTTGAGAATTGTGTGCACTGTGGCCGCATGGTTATCAACAAAGTAGCGCCAAACGTGCCCCTGTGTCATACGTAAATGGCCAGCTGGCTTGACCATTAAAGGGTGCTGTAACCCCCAAAGTACACTCCAAACAAAATAAAAAAATATTTTCTGTGTTTGTGAATTGTGTGCACTGTGGCCGCACGGTTATCAACAAAGAAGCGCCAAGCGTGCGCCTGTGTCATAAGTAAAGGGCCGGCTGGCTCATCTGCTAAAGGGTGGTATAACCCCCAAAGTGCACTCCAAACAAAATAAAAAAATATTTTCAGTGTTTGTGAATTGTGTGCACTGTGGCTGCACGTGCATCAACAAAGGAGCAGCGCCAAGCGTGCGCCTGTGTCCATTAAGTAAAGGGCCAGCTGGCTTGTCCGTTAAAGGGTGCTGTAACCCCCAAAGTGGACTCCAATAAAAATAAAAAATAATATTTTTTTGTGTTTGTGAATTGTGTGCACAGTAGCCGCACGTGAATCAACAAAGTAGCGCCAAGCGTGCGCCTGTATCATAAGTAAAGGGCCGGCTGACTCATCTGTTAAAGGGTGGTGTAACCCCCAAAGTACACTCCAACAAAAATAAAACATTTTCTTCTGTGTTTGTGAATTGTCTGCACTGTACGTGCATCCTCAAAGCAGCAGCGCCAAGCGTGCATCTGTGTGTTAAAGGGTGGTGTAACTCCACAAAAAATAAAAATTTCTTTTTTTGCTGTCTTTGTGAATTGTGTGCACTGTAGCTGCACGTGCATCAACAAAGGAGCAGCGCCAAGTGTGAGCCTGTGTCCCATAAGTAAAGAGCAGGCTGGCTCATTTCTTAAAGGGTGGTTTAATCCACAAAGTGCACTAGTCTCCAACAAAAATAAAAAATTATTTTCTGTGTTTGTGTGCGCCTTAGCCGCACGTATATATCAATATAACATATGGAGGACCAAACTTTCTCCGATAAAAATAAAATAGAGAAAGATCAAGAACCACTTTCTCCTAGTGTGGAAGCTGCTGCCACTAGTCATGACATAGACAATAACATGCCATCAACGTCGTCTGCCAAGGCCGATGCCCAATGTCATAGTAGAGGGCACATACAATCCCAAATGACAAAGTTCTGGAAAATGACCTTAAAAAAAACATTTAAATCATCTGAGGAGAAATGTAAACTTGCCAATATGCCATTTACGACACGGAGTGGAAAGGAACAGCTAAGGTCTTTCCCTATGTTCATGACTAGTGCTTCAGCTTCACATGACAATGGAAGCCCTCCTCCCGCTAAAAAAATCAAACGAGTTAAGCTGGCAAAAGCACAGCAAAGAACTGTGCGTTCTAAGAAGATATCACAAATCCCCAAGGAGAGTCCAAGTGTGGTGGCGGTTTCGATGCCTGACCTTCCCAGCACTGGACAGAAAGAGGTGGCTCTTTCCACCATTTGCACGCCCCCTGCAAGTGCTGAAAGGAGCACCCACAGTCCACTTGCTGATATGCAAATTGAAGATGTCACTGTTGAAGTACAACAGGATGAGGATACTGGTGTAGCTGGCGCTGAGGAGGAAGTTGGCGAGGAGGATTCTGATGGTGATGTGGTTTGTTTAAATCAGGCTCCGGGGGAGACAGTTGTTGTCCGTGGGATGAAAAAGCCCATCACGGTCATGCCTGGGCAGAAGACCAAACATTCCACCTCTTTGGTCTGGCAATATTTCTATCCAAATCCGGACAACAACTGTCTTGCCATATGTACCATATGTAAAGGTGAAATAAGTAGGGTAGGAACATTAACCACCTAGGAACATCCTCCTTTATATGGCACCTGCAGCGCGTTCATAAAAAGTTACGGTCAAGTTCAGAAACTTTGGCTAAGACCGTAAGCAGTCCAGGGACACCTAAAATCCCGTTGTCCTGTTGTATCCAAGTGCCTGCAAACCACACCATCAACTCCCTCCTCGTCAATTTCCTCCTTAGTGAGGATTGGAAGTAGTCCTGCAGGCCATGTCACTGGCATGACTTACTCTCCTATCCGGGATTCCTCCGGAGGATCCTGCATTGCTACACCTACTGCTGCTGCTGTTGCTGCTGCAGGGAGTTGTTCATCATCCCAGAGAGGAAGTAGGAACACCACTACTTTTACTAAACAATTGACCCTCCAACAGTCCTTAGCGAGGAGGATGAAGTACGACAGCAGTCATCCTGAAGCAAAACGTATAACTGAGGCCTTGACTGCTATGTTGGTGTTAGACATGCATCTGGTATCCGCCATTAGTGCAGTGGGATTTAGACAATTGATGGAGGTAGTGTGTCCCCAGTTCCAAATCCCATCTAGATTCCACTTCACTAGGCAGGCGATACCGAGACTGTACAGAAACATCAGAAAAAGTGTCCTCAGTGTCCTAAAAAATGTGGTTGTACCCAATGTCCACTTAACCATGGACATGTGGGCAAGTGGAACAGGGCAGACTAAGGATTATATGACTGTGACAGCCCACTGGGTAGATGTATCACCTTACGCAGCAACAACAGCAGCGTCACCAGTAGCAGCATCTCAGAAACGCCAGCTCGTTCCAAGGCAGGCTACGCTGTGTATCACCGGTTTCAGTAAGAGGCACACCGCCGACAACCTCTTAGAGAAACTGAGGGAAATCATCGCCCAATGGCTTACCCAACTTAGACTCTCCTCGGGATTTGTGATATCTGACAACCCCACCAATATTGTGCGGGCATTACATCTGGGCAAATTCCAGCACGTCGCATGTTTTGCTCACACAATAAACTTGGTGGTGCAGAATTTTCTGAAAAGTGACAGGGGTGTGCAGGACACGCTTTGGGTGGCCCGAAAAATTTCTGTCCACTTTCGCCATTCAGCGACTGAGTGCCGAAGACTGGAGCACCAGCAAACACTCTTGAACCTGCATCACCATCACCTGAAGCAAGAGGTTGTGACACGGTGGAACTCAACCCTCTATATGCTTCAGAGGATGGAGGAGCAGCCAAAGGCCATTCAAGCCTATACATCCACCTATGACATAGGTGGTCAATCTGTTGAAATCAGACCACTACATTTTGGCCACCGTGCTCGATCCTAGGTTTAAAGCCTATGTGGTGTCTCTCTTTCCGGCCAACACAAGCCTGCAGAGGTGCAAAGACCTGCTGGTGAAAACACTGTCAGCTGAAGCGGAATGTGACACGTCAACAGCTCCTTCTTCATTTTCTCCCGCAACTGGGGCTGCCAGGAAAAAACTTAGCTATCCTAAGCAACCCGCTGGTGGTAATGCAGGGCAGGCAGGACCAAGTTTGGACATCTGGTCTGGACTGAAGGACCTGGCAACAATTTCTGACATGTCTACTGTCACTGCATATGATACTGTCACCACTGACAGATGGTGAAGGAATTATTTTCTGTGTTTGTGAATTGTGTGCACTGTGGCTGCACGTGCATCAACAAAGGAGCAGTGCCAAGCATGCGCCTGTGTCATAAGTAAAGGGCTGGCTGGCTTGTCCGTTAAAGGGTGGTGTACCCCTCAAAGTGCGCTCCACAAAAAATAAAAAATTCTTCTATTTTTTTTCTGTCTTTGTGAATTGTGTGGGCTGTAGCCGCACCTGCATCCTCAAAGCAGCAGCGACAAGCGTGCATCTGTCTGTTAAAGGGTGGTGTAACCCTCAAAGTGCACTCCACAGAAAATAAAAAATTCTTTTTTTTTCTGTCTTTGTGAATTGTGTGGGCTGTAGCCACTCCTGCATCCTCAAAGCACCAGCGAAAAGCGTGCGTCTGTCTGTTAAAGGGTGGTGTAACCCTCAAAGTGCGCTCCACAGAAAATAAAAAATTCTTTTTTTTTCTGTCTTTGTGAATTGTGTGGGCTGTAGCCACTCATGCATCCTCAAAGCACCAGCGACAAGTGTGCGTCTGTCTGTTAAAGGGTGGTGTAACCCTCAAAGTGCGCTCCACAAAAAATAAAAAATTATTCTTTTTATTTCTGTCTTTGTGAATTGTGAGGGCTGTAGCCGCACCTGCATCCTTAAAGCAGCAGCAACAAGTGTGCATCTGTCTGTTAAAGGATTACATCGGTGACAGCATCCAAGTAGGCATGTCAGACAGTCCATACCTGTACTGGCAGGAAAAAGAGTCAATTTGGAGGCCCCTGTACAAACTGGCTTTATTTTACCTGAGTTGCCCACCCTCCAGTGTGTACTCCGAAAGAGTGTTTAGTGCAGCCGGGAACCTTGTCAGCGAAAGGTGTACGAGGTTGCTTCCACAAAATGTGGAGAAGATGATGTTCATAAAAATGAGTTATCAACTCTTCCAGGTAGACCAGCCTCCA
This sequence comes from Taudactylus pleione, assembly GCA_031769625.1. Taxonomy (NCBI): domain Eukaryota; kingdom Metazoa; phylum Chordata; class Amphibia; order Anura; family Myobatrachidae; genus Taudactylus; species Taudactylus pleione. Next base: position 13,366,351 of record JAUIMM010000039.1, read on the forward strand.
GAACGTACAGAGGGACCTGTGGTGGTGGATTCCAGCGGGGATGAATTAATACTCTGTGAGGATGAGGATGTACACAACACTGAAGAGGGTGAGGAATCGGTGAATGAGGAGGATGAGGATGACATCTTGCCTCCGTAGAGCCAGTTTGTGCAGGGACAGATGAATTGCCAGCTTGTTTTGTGGGGGCCCAAATGAACCAATCATTTCAGCCACAGTCGTGTGGCAGACCCTGGCACTGAAATGTTTGGTTTGTTAAAGTGTGCATGTCCTGTTTATACAACATAAGGGTGGGTGGAAGGGCAATTCTATCTTGCATCTCTTTTTTTTCTTTGCTTTATGTACTGTTTGGGGCCTAGTTTTTCAAACTGCTATCCTGTCTGCCACTGCAGTGTCACTCCTAGATGGGCCACGTGTTTGTGCCGCCCACTCGTGTCGCTTAGCATAGTCATCCAGCTACCTCGGTGCAACCTTTTGGACATAAAAACACTATTGTGAGGTGTGAGGTTTTCAGAATAGACTGGAAATTTATAGAAATTAAGGTTATTGAGGTTAATAATAGCATAGGAGCAGAAAAACCCACAAATTCTGTGATTTTAGCTATTTTTATGCTTTTTTCAAAAAAATACAGATCCAAAACACAAATCCCAGAACCCAAAACATGGAAGGGTGGTTTTGGCAAAACCAATCCAGATTCAAATCACGAAGAAAGATCCAGATCCAAAACCAAAACACAAAACACGAAAAGTGGCCGGTGCACACCCCTAGTACTAACCATTGCATACTGGGAACACCCCAGAAGACCTGCTGTTTTGAGAATGCTCTGACCCAGTCATCTAGCCATCACAATTTTGCTCATGCAAAGTCACTCAGATTCTTATGCTTACCCATTTTTCCTGCCTGCAACACATCAACTTTAAGAACTGAGTTTTCACTTGCTACCTTGCTGACAGAGGACCTCATTCAGAGCCGGACACTATCAGTCGTTCGCTCGTACGCATTCGATTGTTTTAAACCACGCATGCGTCCGGTTCTCATTGCGCATGTGCGGCCGGATCATTGCAGTCATTTCTCGTTCGCTCGTATACACAGCGAACAGGAAGTGACCTATGTCATTTGATTGACAGAATGTTCCGTTTATGGGTGGTAACGGGGGTGGAGATGAGAAAACGCAGGCATGGCAAGGCGTTTTTTGGGCATACATGTATTATCTTGTGCGAACGTCCAATGTGGATGCTATTTTGCACCCTTCACTGTGTGATCCAATTTCCATTAAGACTGCTCGCTCAGCTTGGGGTCAGGTATAGTCTACCACAATGACGATGGTCTCCTCGTACTTACCCGGACTCATCGATGGTGTTGCGATTAATCAAGTGAGGCAACAAAAACAATTAACTTTTAATTGCTAAACAGCTTCTAAGGTGTTTCGCAAATAGACCTTTTTTAGTACCTAAAAACCGAACGCAGGTGAACTACTCAGCTGCTAATTTCTGGGGCATACAATCAATTAGCTAACAAATGTTTGGGTTTTTTGAGTGCTTTTTACATATTTGTAAGTGTTTATTTTGTAGACAAACAATATTGTACGCATGTTTTTTTTTTTTGGACTAAGAAACCAATCGTCCTTTTTTTGGGATAATTGTTAATTAAAACTCATAAATTGATTTTAACCCTTATTTTTTAGGCAAAATATGAAATGTTTCTATTTCCGTTGTACTGTTTGTAAGTTTGTTAGAGGGATTACCTTTTAACCAGTTTGTGAATAAATCAAGAATAGATTTTTGCAATTTTGTTTCCATAGTGTAACAATTTTTTTGTTATTTTGTTTCAAGTTTTTATTAAAGTAAACATATTTTTTTTCATGGGACAAAATCGAGAAATCATTTTGCCCACACACCCACAAAATAAGTGGCATTTGAACAGAAATAAAACAAATAAAAAGAATTCACAAGAAAGGTGAGGGAGGTTTTTGCCATGCAGGAATATGGGGCAAACACAGAGATGGATTGTGTGGAAATTCACCAGTGCTGTCATTGCCTTTTAGGCCATTTGGCCGGGGATTGGAGGGAGCCTGAACGGGCCCGGGAAGTCCTTCGACTGGCCTGGCCAGAGGCAGATGTTGGGGCCTCTGGACTAGGCATAGGGCTAGGCACATTTGGAGGGATGGCTGTTGTTGTGCCAGAGGTGGAGGGTCCTGATGTTCCGGCAGGAAGGGAGGCCGGCTCCAACATGTGCTGGCGAACGAGCTGCTCCAGGGCATTTGCTATTTACACGTTGGCTCCAGTATTTTCCGCAAGGGCCTTAGCAATGGTCACGTTGGCCGCAGCACTTTGCTCCAGGGCATCCGCCACCCGTAGCAGATTGGCGTCCATCCTCAGCAGAATCTCGGTCTGCTGATCCGTTTTACCATTGAGATCAGTGAGGAGGGCCACTGCCTGCGAGGGAGAATGCCCTGGACTGTCTGCCACAGGGTCCCCAGCCAGATCTACTGCTTCCTCATCTGCAGAGCCAGAAGAAATTCTGCGGCCAAAGCTCACCTCTGGAGCAAACTCATCCTCCTGTGTCTCTGTGAGAAAAAAGAGAAAAGAGTAAAATTATAATCTAGATATTGTCAAAAACACATTTCTGATTTGGTAACATTACAACATTTACCTGGGGCAACATGAGGAGCCACAAAGTCTGGCATGTCGGCAGGGCCGGATTAACAATGGGGCGGATGGAGCTACAGCTCCAGGCCCCCAATGAAAATAGGCCCACAGTATCCATTCCAATGCAGAAAGTGCTGACTGAAAATATTTTTTTCTGTCAAAACCAGCGGAGTGCGGACATCAGGAGATCACCAGCCTATTCAGCCCTGGACAGTTCACAAGCTCCACCCATCCCGACGGGTGCCCAAAACAATGAACATTTACTTGAGCTGCTCTAACATAAGCCCTGCACATTAGCTTTGCCTGCTCATTGGTGCTCAAATCTTCCCCCACCCACCAGAAGCACACCCATTCCCCCTGCTCATCAATGTCCCTAATCACGCCGAGTGCACGTAGCTCCGCCCCCAGTCACTGAAGCTCCGCCTCCAGCCACCCGAAGCTCCGCCCACTGACCCTCAGCAACTTTGCAAAGTGAGAGAGCTCTTCCTGTAGAGATGCAGACTAGGCAGAGCTGCCTGCAGCAGGGAAAATGCAAAGATCCTTCTCACAGGTCAGTGCATACTTACTGACTATTGGGGGCAGCCAGGTCAGCAAGGCAGGTGTTGTGGGGTGGCAGAAGGGGACAGTGGGAGCATGATGGAGTGATCATTTCATTATGACCACCCCCCAGGTCCATCAACAGCTCTGCCAGGGCTCAGTACTGGTTGGGGGCATGGCCAGCTCAGGGAGGTGTGGCCAGACCTCCTTACGAAAAAATATTATATATTTGTGGTCGAACGCATCATACAGCGGGGTGCTAGTTTAGCAGACTTGTGTGTGTGTGTATATATATATATATATATATATATACACACAGTTATGAGCAATATCATGTCATTTACATGGTTTTGGCAGGTTGCAACTCATTTCTTCAAAATGAGCGTGTCCTTTAGGATACACTGCAGCCAATTAGATCTTGCTGTGTCAGACGTCATCCAGATGCCGATGAGTTGCCCCACTTTGGTTCAGCCGTCTCCTATTGAGACAGCAGGTCACTGGTGAGGAATGGTGCTGTGCTGCCAGGATGACCCCCAATAGGTCCCACTAACACAGAGCGGGGGCAAACCTGTTGGACCAATAATTGCTGCCCCTTGCCATATTCAGTGGGGATGGGAGACTATTGAATTCCCCCAACTTGCACCAGACTCTGTAAAGCAGCCCTGGCAAGCCTGCTTTGTCATTCCCCTTTGTACTTATCATTTGCTCCCCAGTGGTGAATGTTTTTGGGCGCTCTGCCTGTTTCACTGTCGCCGGTGCGGAGAAGCAGCATCACCCGGCTCAACTCAGTAAAAAAGCAACTTCAAGGACATGGGGGACATTTCAAATCTGTCATGGACTTAAAGTGTGAGGAGTGTAGTACCCTCAGGTGCACATACTTCAGTAAACTTTTAAACTTGTATCCTCCACAACCCACTCTCCGCATGTCAGTGGCTGATGTGTGCCACATGCTGGCATTCCGACTGAAGCCCTGAAGAACTGTTGTGATAAGCATTTCCACAACACCTATGTGTGTAGATGAGTGTTCTACCTTGGACTGATACAGCAAATCCCCTGATAAAGTGACTTCTTTTTCTCAATGTGACATAATGTGTATCTCTCATACCATGATCTGGTATAATTTATTATTATTAGTACCAGTTATTTATATAGCACACACATATTCCACAGCGCTTTACAGAGAATATCTGACCATTCACATCAGTCCCTGCCGCAGTGGAGCTTACACTCTATATTCCCTACCACATGCTCACACACACACAGTAGGGTTAATTTGTGTTGGCAGCCAATTAACCAACCAGTATATTTTTGTGTATAATGTGTATATAATGTGTATTAGGGATACTGCAATGTGGTATAAAGTGTATTGGGGGCACTATGTTGTGGAATAATGTGTATCTGTGAGACCATGATGTAGCATAATGTGTATCTGCGAGACCATGATGTAGCATAATGTGTAACGGAGGCACTATGATGTGGAACAATGTGTATTGGAGGCACTATGATGTGGAATAATGTGTATCGGAGGCACTATGATGCGGCATGATGTGTATTGGAGGCACTATGATGTGGCATAATGTGTATTGGAGGCACTATGATGTGGTATAATATGTATAGGGGGAACTATGAGGCATAATGTGTATCGGGGGAACTACGATGTGACATAATGTGTATCGGGGACAATAAAAACAATGTTGATTATCATTTTAGCATCCTCAGTGTGCCATTATTTAAAAATCTCTGGTGTATGAAAAGAGAAAAAGCGAGTTTTGGCGGTGGGGAGGACAGTTGTATGTGCATGTGGCTGTATGTGCACAGATTTGATTCTTCTATTTTGCTTTTGGAAGATATTATAAATAAAAATTGAATAGCGGATGTCTTAACTCTCAGCCAGAGCCATCCAATCTTCATCTGTAAAGGTGCCTACACACTTACTGATTTTTTACATGACCTGGCCGATTCTGATGCATCGGAATGACAGATCATGTAATAAATGCCCAAATCGTTAGTCCCCACTCACAATCACGATGCGATGTGTGTCCCCGCTGGTCGCACATTGTATCATCAGATCTGCCTTGCAGTAGGACAGATCTGCCAATCTGGGACACAATGCACTGGAAACAGTTTGGATGCACCATAGATCGTTTGTAAATTGGACACTTTAAACACCAAATCGTGTGCAGGACTGATGGGGAGGAGTTTCAAGGGAAATCGTACACATCGTGGGATCGTGTGCAGATCGCCAAGTGTGTAGGCACCTTAACTGTTCTCTGCCCTGCAAGCTTGATGCATGCAGTCTGTGTATATGATTTATTGCTCCCCTCTTGTCCTAAACTACACTGCAAACATATTTAGGGTTAATGCTCCTCTTTGTTTGTCTACAATTATATGCACTGATTAAATAAAGCATAAGCATTGTGTTTTACAGAAATGTTGGTTACGCTATTGTTTTGTAATTTATCATAAACTGTTTTACATTATGATGGGACCCTGAAGTTGTGAGGCAGGACCTCAAATTTTATAAATTATGAATCCCTGGGGCTCACATAATGTACTGTAATTTTTGCGTTGGTGCTATCATTGTATGTATGTATTTATAGATAGATAGATAGATAGATAATGTGTGTGTGTACATCATATAAGCGATAAGGGAACAGAGATTTAGGTGTTTGATGGTAGACAGTAGCTATGCCTTCCATGGTGCTAACCAAAAACCCACAGTACAGACCACACCCCCTGTGTATACCACATCCCCATATCAAAATTCCCACCCCTTGCAGCATCACACAATAGGCCCTTCAGAAATTTCAGCTCCAGGGCCACCTGGACCTTAATCTGGCACTGCATGTCAGTATCCATGTTCGACACGACAAACACCTCCTCATCCTGCACACACCCCTGGGCCAGCTCCTCCAAATCTGTGAGCTCAAGTGACACAGGGGTGGGACCCCCACCTGTCCCCCTGCATGCCTAGTCCTATCAGCCAGTTTTTGTTTAAGCCGAAATTTGAAGTCGCTCCATCTGTTGTTTTAAAATTTGGCATTATTCCTGCAGTATTTTGACCTGTAAACACTTTTTAATAAAATAAAGTTTTTATGTACCGGCGTTTGACCTCCCGGGTTGAAAACTCACCCACACCATTGACACCACTGGCTATGTCGTCTCACAGCTTCCATCTCTGGGTTGCACCCATATTCCTTGGTGCCTGTGCCAGGTTGTCATTGCACATTTGCACCAAAACCTCCATCTCCTTCCTTGTGAATTGTGGCTGCCTTTTTTTTTTTGCCCTAGTTTGCCTACTAGGGCCAGCAGCCTCTTCCATGGCATCCACCACACATTTTTTTTAAAATGTTAAAAAAGATTTTTAGTAAAATGTTTTAAAATGTAATGTTAAACATACGCATTTTCCCCTCAAAAAAATAAACACTTACATGGTGCCTGTTGGCTAGTGCTTTGCTGCTCTGTACTCATTGTTTTTTGGCAATGTAGCAGACCGATTTTGGCCTTCAGTGACGTTTTTATACATGCGTCAGCATTATTCGGCCGCATCATTCCTTGTGCGCTTCTACGTCCGTCCTTAATTTGAGCGGGAAAATAAAGCCTATTTATGGCTTGGTGTGACTCAAGTCGAGGTGGCATGATATGATTGTTGGAGGTTTTCTGTTGGAGTGGTTTGTTGGCTGATTGTTGAGTAGAAGGAGGACTAGTTTTTTTGGATCTTTTGGTTTTTTTCTTACTTCTTTCTTTTCCGTTCGCATTTTTTATTATTGTTTGGCTATTTTTATTTGAATTTTTGAGTAAGTATTTTAAACAACCACCGTAAAAAATAATAGTAAATAGTTTACAATTTTTTTTAATATATATTTTTTTTTACAGTTATTTTGGCAGTGACCCAGTGACGTTTTTGAACTTTGGGATATTTGTCTGTTTTTGGTAAGTGTTTTTGGTTTCTTGAATTTACAAATTCAATGTGTTGGTCTTAGCATATGTTTCGCTAAGTAATGTTGTTTATTTTCTGGGAACAATCATGTCTTACCACTAAATGTAACGTACTATTTAGCAAACTAATGTGCCCTTATTTAACTGTAAAAGTAGCGTACTATTTAGCGAACTAATGTGTCTTGATTTAACTGTAAAAGTAGCGTGCTATTTAGCAAACTAATGTGCCCTTATTTAACTGTAAAAGTAACATACTATTTAGCGAACTAATGTGTCCTTATTTAACTGTAAAAGTAGCGTACTATTTAGCGAACTAATGTGTCCTTATTTAACTGTAAAAGTAGCGCACTATTTAGTGAACTAATGTGTCCTTATATAACTGTAAAAGTAGCGTACTATTTAGCGAACTAATGTGTCCTTATTTAACTGTAAAAGTAGCGTACTATTTAGCGAACTAATGTGCCCTTATTTAACTATAAAAGTAGCGTACTATTTAGCGAACTAATGTGCCCTTATTTAACTGTAAAAGTAGCATACTATTTAGCGAACTAATGTGCCCTTATTTAACTGTAAAAGTAGCGTACTATTTAGCGAACTAATGTGTCCTTACTTAACTGTAAAAGTAGCGTACTATTTAGCGAACTAATGTGCCCTTATTTAACTGTAAAAGTAGTATACTATTTAGCGAACTAATGTGTCCTTATTTAACTGTAAAAGTAGCGTACTATTTAGCGAACTAATGTGTCCTTATTTAACTGTAAAAGTAGCGCACTATTTAGTGAACTAATGTGTCCTTATTTAACTGTAAAAGTAGCATACTATTTAGCAAACTAATGTGCCCTTATTTAACTGTAAAAGTAGCGTACTATTTAGCGAACTAATGTGTCCTTATTTAACTGTAAAAGTAGCGTACAATTTAGCGAACTAATGTTTTTTTTTATTTTAAATGTAAAATTAACGTACTATTTTGCATAATAATGTGTTTTCAATTTTTCTGTGTAAAATAATTTCTTACCACTAAATGTAGCATACTATTTTGAGATCTAATGTGTGCTCCCTTCTCTATTTTTTAGAAAATTAAATTTGTTTTCAATCATAGTTTTTTAAATTAATATCTTAAAAATTTTCTAATTTTGAAATGTACAGTAGGTTGATTAGCACATGAAACGTCCCAGGCCTGTAAGCATCTTTGGTTTTCTTGGAAAAGATAAGTATATTTTTCTTAACACATTTTTCTAAACCAATAACTACCTTACTTAACATTTCAGGTTGATGTTGGTCGTATTATATTGGCCATGGTTCCAGAACCCGACCAACCTCAACTTCGTCCCAGGCGTAGGCCTCGTAGGCATGCAAGGCCCCAGATATATAGAACACGTGTCACCCTTTTTGGAATGCCAGATGATGAGGTGTTAAGGCACTACCATCTTCCGCCACAACTCATCATAGACACTCATTAATAGAGAGTGATCTTGAACGGCAAATTGACAGTCCTACAGCAATACCACCACTTACGCAATTAATGTCGGTGTTACATTTTTGTGCCTCAGGATCCTTTCAAACCACGGTGGGAATAGTTGCTGGAATATCCCAATCCTCCTTTTCAAGGATCCTGAGGGCAGTGATGGAGGCCCTTTTTAAACACCTCCATCATTTTATTAAAATGCCATTGGATATGGGTTCCCTTAATGTGGCGAAGGCTAATTTTTACCAAATAGCTGGCTTCCCACACATCATAGGGGTTGTGGATGGCACTCACATACCACTTCAGCCTCCAGCAAGGCTGGAGGCTATATTTAGGAACCGAAAGCACTTTCACTCGATGAATGTAATGGTGGTATGTGATGCCTCCCTCCAGATCCTGTCCCTGAATGCCAAATTCCCCGGCAGTACACATGATTCCTTCATCATCCGGCAATCAGGGATTTGGCACAAATTAAACAACCTACAAGCTGGTGATGCGTGGCTTCTGGGTAAGTTGACACCTTCTGTTGAAACCAATGCAAAGCATGTTACACAATGGTTCTGATGTTTATTTTTATATTTTCACAAGAGACAGTGGTTACCCTTGCATGCCCTGGCTGCTCACTCCTTATTTGGCTCCCACACCAGGGCCACAAAGTCAGTATAATTCCACACTTACAGCCACCAGGCAGGTGGTGGAGCGCTGTATCGGCCTTTTAAAAGGCCGATTCAGATGCCTCCACGACTCTGGTGGCGACCTCATGTATTTGCCGGCTATGGTTTCGAAAATTGTGGTCCTGTATTTCACAACATCGCCATAAGGAGTGGTGTCCCAATGCAGCCAAAGGATGCCTTGCCTGAGGACGGCCCCCCCGAGGTTGGTAGGAGGTCAGTATGTGGGGGGGGCCATACGCGATGAAGTTGTGGCCAGATTTTTTAGGTAATTATTTTCTCATAATGTTTAAAAATGCCACAATGTAGACATGTAATATTTTAAAGTACACTTTTAACTGGTTTATTTTTTTTTGTTTTTAATCCCTAAAATGACCATAAAAATCCATGCCTACTACCTGATCAACACAAATGACTTTATGTGGACACATTGGATATAACTTCGGGAACAATGATTTCTTCTCCTCTTTTATGGATTCATGTTGGCATGCTACTTCTTCAAATTGTTCCTGATTGTGTTTTTTGGGGGGTTTTGGTGTGTTTTTGACTTGTGTGTGTTTTGAATTTTGGAATTTATTGTGTGTATTCACTTGGTGTTTATTATTTGTGTGCATTAAAATTAAATTTTACGTTCACCAACCATTTCCATCGTAAATAACAACCAAGTGTAACCTGTTTCTAAAAATGCAAAGTTGCTTAATGCCTAATACTGTAATTTCATATTTGGAAAAGTTTAGTACCCTGCTTTGTTGCTAAAAACAAACACCAAAGGTATTATGGTGAATCAGTATGTTTGCAATTGTAGGCCTAAGCAGGTAGCTTTAAATTTAACATTACCCACACCAAAAAAAAAATCACATTTTGAGGTTACTTCTCCAAACCTATTGGTATTGTTCTGTGTTTAATGTGCAAGCTTACATACTTACTTGAGCTTTCGACAAACAAATTTGCATTTCTTTAAAAATCAGGGACAAATAGTAGACTTATATAAGATTCAACAATCTAAGATTTACACACAAGGAATGAGACTTTTTTTGAGCAAAAAAAAAAAATTAGTGGCGCTGGCGCGCCAAAATCTTATCCAAGGCCACAAGCATGGCAACAACATGGCCCCTCAAGATCTGCAAGCCAGCATAAATTTCAGCATTACGCCTCTGGTCCTCTGTGGGTAAAAAAAATGTGCGGATTACTAAAATGACACCTTAATTTATATTTTACAAAACAAGTAAAAAATCAGACTATTCAAAAAAATGTGAAAAAAAACATCTCCAAAACAAAAGGAATGCCAAACGAAAAGATTGTTTAAAAAAAAAGACAAAAAATGTTCTTAAAAAAACAAACAAAAGAGAGTTACAACTATGCAAATATACATTTGTTGGTACCGTAAACAAGAAAGACACAAGTATGAGTGTTTGGACATGTGTCATATGTGTAAGGGGAAAACATCCTAGACATTGTTTCACAAAGATATATATCAAAAACATTAGAAATACTTTACAATTTTGAACTGCACAGGCAAAAGGACAACATCAACCAAAAACAAAATAATGAAAAAACAACCATAGTTTAAAAGGGAAACATACCGGGGTCATAATGCTGACTGGGCCTGGAGCCTCAGAGGTAGGCCAGTGCAGCACGGATGGAGGAGGGGTTATTTGGGAGGAAGTTGAGGGTGAGGAAAAGAGAGGGGGGGTGGAGGGTAGTGTGAATTTGGAGGGATGGCAATGTGAGGAGAGGGAGGGGCCTCACGGTCGGCCAGGTCTGGGTTGGAGGGGGAATTTGGGGAAGAGTAGGGCGAGGATGTTTGGGTGGGAGTGGGGGATAGGGGACGAGCCCGACGTCGCTGGTGTTGGAGTCTGCGCTCAGCCCCTAAATGATGTAGAAAAATTTATATTATTACATATTTCATTTTTTGGGGAAAAAATTTACACACCAAAAACAACCTAAAAAAACCCCAGGGCTATACGGTAAACATGCACATGCAGGTATGTCCAAAATAAAGAAACAGGGCTATACGGTAAACATGCACACGCAGGTATGTCCAAAATAAAGAAACAGGGCTATATGGTAAACATGCACACGCAGGTATGCCCAAAATAAAGAAACAGGGCTATACGGTAAACATGCACATGCAGGTATGTGCAAAATAAAGAAACAGGGCTATACGGTAAACATGCACACGCAGGTATGCTTACATTTTAAATAAAATAAAAAAAAACATTTACTTTCCTGGATCTGCTGTCGCAAATTGGCAACAGGCGTGGGGATCTGTGCCTCAGATCGGACCACCTTCTTTCAAGTTGGCCGATATTTCTGCGGTAGCCGAACGCACGCAGGCAGCGCCGCACCTATGCGTAGGCCAGCCGCTTGCGGAGGTTAGTGATGGGGCTCGTGTAATTGGTGATTCTCTGGTCCATCACTTCAGTGATGTCAACGTTTCAGCAAGTCAAAGCTTTTATCAAGACATGTCTTGATAAAAGCATTAACTTGCTGAAACGTTGACAGTGACACCGGCTCCGTCTGGTTTATTCTTAGAAGTTGCTGAAGTCCCGCTGAGTGCCCTTCACTTTTTTCTGCACATGTTTAACCCTTGGCTTGTTGTGGCACCAGGGCAATTTATATACATATTGGAGAGTGCCGGACTCTGCTATAATTTTACATATATATATATATATATATATATATAATATTCTTCAGGGTCCATAGGGTCCACAGGATCTACCTTGGGGTATGTAGTTGGAGAGATCCAGTGCACCAAACAGCTACAGCTTTAAAGCTCCCAGCATGCACTGGTCCTCCTCTCTATATACTCCACCTCCAGCCGCAGGCATTCAGTTTTTTTGTTTGGTGTGCGGAAAGTACTGTATCCAGACACATCTGTTTAACAGCGGGACTGCCTAGGCAGTCCCAGGCTTTTTTTTTATGAATTACCTTAGTTTTTTGAACATCTGAGTTGAGCGGTACTAAGTGCCGAATAGGAGGTAATGCGACTCCATCTAACTCCGCCGATGCCGAAACGCCAGTACTGCTATATGCCCTGGGGATTTTGGCAGCCTCAGCGAGGCTTAGCTAGTGGCGTCGATGGGGTCCGGACTGCAATCAGATTCATGGAGATGGCAGGTAAGTGATTCCTCGTGAGGGGAATCATGCACGATGCAGTCCAGGCCTCTGGTGTAGGAGATGCACTAGTGAGGGCTGTGGGTGAAGGCCTCATGTAACATGTACTAACTAAGGCGGCCAGGGCCATATCGTCTGTCACCGGGGATGGGTAGTAGATGCACTAGAGCGCACTAGTTAGCGTCTACTACTGTGAAGCTAGCATACCCGTGCCATCAACATGACAGCTTAGGGGAGATAAGCACTCCCCCAGCCACTCCTCCCCCAACCCATATGCAACTCCCGGTTACAAATTCCTACCTCTGGGTTGCTACTTCTGACCAACTCATGTGTGAAACACTCGCAGTTCACAGTTGTGCGTACTGCTGCAGGCTAATTGTCTCAGAGGTCTGGTCTGTCTCCCTGTATACCTCTCCTCTGGGTCTGGTATATAGTGCTCTATATCCTGCCAAGGCTGGTCAGTTGATTCAGAGTCAATTTGCTATAGCAATGTTTGTGCTTATGCATTGTATGTGACTTTCATGCTAGCTGCTGTATATACACCGTCTTTTGTTTTCAAATTGTCAGTTATATCTATCACTGTGTTTCTCCTTATCCCTCTGAAAAGGTGTGTGGGATTTTTCATATGTAAAGTAGGTCACATTGCATTTACACTGTACACCTTATACCGATCACACATTTGTCATGTCTGAGGGTAAAGGTGAGAAGGATAAGCCTCCGGTGCTCAAGTCATGTAAATCCTATTTTGCAAGCCTGTTTGAACAGAATTTTGTACAAGATGGATTGTGTAGTGCCTGTTGTAAACAGCCACCTTTCATATCTGGTACACCTCTACCTACACAAGAGCCATCTTGGGTGGCATCTTGGTTGCAGGTTTTGTTGCATATGGTGGATAAGGTCACAGCATCACATGCTCCTGCCACGATATTGCCTCCTACTGTGGGATACCCACAACAGTTGCATCCTTCTATGTACATGTCCCCTATGAATCCCTGTTGGTTTGATTATTCTGCTCACTCTAGTCAGAGTATGCTGCCATCTATAGCCCATCAGCAGGTGGTACAGGCAAATAGACCAGTGGAACTACAGAAGCAGGGGCATAGGAGAGGTTCTCTTCAGTCGTTGCCTCAGGATTCTGACCCAACCTCCTCATCACACTCTGATACTCAGAGTTCTGGGTCTTACTCAGTGGAAGAAGACCATCAATCCTTTGTGGATGTCCCCTCTCTGGTGAGAGCAGTTAGATCTGTTCTCAGTACAGAGGAAGAGGAGGTGCTGCTGAAATCTAGGACTCTGGTCTTTAGGCGTCAGAAGGTGGCTAGATATTATTTTCCTCAGTCTGACCAACTGACAAATCTCATGTCTGAAGCATGGTCTACTCCATATAAGCATTTCCATGCTACAAGGAATTAACCTCTCGATATCCATTTGCTCAGGGTGAATGTAGCAAATGGGAAGTTCCCCCATCAGTAGATGCTTATGTGACTAGATTGATCAAGAGCTCTACGTTACCCATTCCTGCAGCATCCTCTTTGAAGGAGGTTACAGACAGAAAACTTGATAACTATTTAAAATCAGTGTTTTATTATATGGAGATATTACCAGGTCAGCTTTGGCTGTAGTCTGGGTAGCCAAGGCTATGAAAGAATGGATGAATTCTCTGGAGGATAGCATGCCTAATTCTACCAGAGAACAGCTTTCCTCTGTTAGATGCAAGAAGCAGCTGTATATATGGGGGAAGCTGTCATTGACACAGGTATCTTAGCTTCTAGGGTATTGGCAGCTTAAGTTGCAGCTCAAAGAACCCATTGGCTAAAAACTTGGAAGGCAGATACAGGTTCCAAGAAAGACCTGGAGTCCTTGCCTTTTGTTGGGAAGGTTACTGTTTGGACCAGAGCTGGATGACATAGTGTCTTCTCTGGCAATATCTAAATCTGCTGGGTTGCCATCTATGACTACTCCTAAATATAGGCAGTCATCAGCTCAGTCCTTTCACCCACAGAATAGGGCAAAGGGACAGTCTTCCTCTAGACCAGATAATTCCCACAGGAGAGACCAAGAAATCCTAGTCAACCAATCATCCTGCTTCCAAATCGGATGGTAAGACCACTGCGTGATGGGGTGGGCCTGCCCCTGGGGGGGACTCAGGGTTGGAGGCCAACTCCTACAGTTTTCTCAAACCTGGCATCAGACCACTACAGATGCCTGAGTTTGAGAGGTGGTCTCTCAAGGTTATGCCATCATGTTTACTGAGGCATCCCCCTCAAAGGTTTCTTGGTACAACCTTGCATTTAGACCCAGTCAAGTCCTAGGCCTTCCGGGAGACTATTGGGGCCCTCCTGAGGTCAGGAGTAATAATCCCCATTCCTGTGATGCAACAGGGAAGGGGTTCTTATTAAAATTTGTTTTTGATTCAGAAACCAAATGGGTCATCGTCCTATCCTGAAACTGAAGTTTCTTATCAGATTCATGCATGTGCCCAAATTCAGTATGGAAACCCTACAATCAAGTATGCTGGCAATGGAGCCTGGGGATTTTATGGTCTCCCTGGACATACATGATGCATATCTGCATGTTCTGATTGCACGATCCCACCAAAGATTTCTAATATTGGTGGTAGATCAGCAACATTACCAATTTCAGGCTCTACCCTTCGGGCTGGCCACAGCCACTCGGATCTTTAACCAAAATAAGTGATGACGGCTCATCTCAGATGACAAGGTTCAGGATACTACCGTATTTGGACGACCTCCTGATATTAGCACAATTGCAGGAGTTGTTACAATGTCATCTTCTGAGCACGGCTGGATAATAAATTGGTAAAAGTCCTCTCTTTCTCCAACTCAGCAGATGGTGCACTTGGGGATGCTGCTGGACTCTCTTGGCTCCAGGAACCTGCAGCAATAGATTCATTGGGATGGTCAGTATCATCGGATAAAGTCTTAAATTATCCACTACTCACCAATGGTTATGCTCTCCCTCGCTTGGTGGCTGGAGATGACTCATTTAGACAAGGGTCATCCGTTATTGGTTCCAGATTGGGTACTCTTCACCACGGATGCAAGTCTGAGAATATGGGGAGCGGTTACAGGACATCACACCTTTCAGGGAAGGTGGACAACTCAGGATAGTCACCTACTGATAAATATCTTGGAGCTTTGTGCAGTGCACAGAGTGCTCAGTCTGGCGCAGGACCTTGTACACTGCAGGCCTGTCCAGACTCAGGCCCTGATTCAGAGCCGGACACTCTTTGTGAGCGCTTGCTCTGAATCTGGGTGGCTTGTTTTTTTTTGGCTGGCCTCCAAGCCGCTTGCTAAGCTGTGGGTGACCACCCACAGCTTTTGTGAGCAGCCAAGTGTTGGTCACGATGGTTGTGACCATCAGGCTTGTGACGAGACCCTTGTGGTAGGGTCTCATTCCCGCAAGCCCCAGTGAACTTCCTGCTCTAAAAGAGCAGGAAGCTCACTACTGACATCACGAGTTTGAGCCTCCATTTGACCAGCCACCCTCCTCCCTGCCTACAAAATGGGGTGAGCTGTCGATCAACATCGACAGCCACCCCGTTTGTAGTGAGCACCGGAGCGAGTGAATTTCTCACTTGCTCTGGGGCTCATGCACGCCGCATGTGTGCAGTACCCCACCATCGACCCGCTTGTGAGCACATAGTGCTTGCAAGCAGGTCTGAATGAGGCCCTCAGTCTGACAATATGACCACAGTGACCTATATCAACCATCAGGAAGGCACATGAAGTCCGGCAGCCATGAGGGAAGTGGCGAACATTCTGTTGTGGGTAGAATGACATCTTCCAGCAATCTCAGCAATATTCATTCCAGGAGTCCTCAACTGAGAAGCGGACTTCCTAAGTCATCAGGACATACACGCCGGAGAATGGGCTCTTCATTGAGGAACATCTTTCAACTCCTGGTGGACAGGTGGGGACTACTAGACATAGACCTCATGGCATCACGCCACAACCACAAGGTCCCCAGGTATGGCTCTTGAATGAGGGACCCCTCAGCCACCTTTGTGGATGCTCTGGTGGTGAGGTGGATCTTCAGGTTGGCATACCTGTTTCCTCTGATATCACTCATCCCAAAAGTCATCAGAAAATTCAAGCAGGAAGGCAGCAGGTTGATACTTATAGCTCCTGCCTCACCCAGGAGACACTGTTTCACCGATCTGACATGTCTATCTATAGACAGGCCACTTCCATTGCCTCTATGACCGGATTTGCTAGTGCAGGGCCCCTGCCTATATCCAGATTTACCTCAGCTGACATTGAAGGCGTGGCTATTGAGGCTTCCTTCTTAAAGGCCAAAGGTTTCTCTGCTTCTGTGATCCAGACGATGATGAGGAGAAGGAAGCCTGCTTCAGCCCGCATCTATCACAGGATTTGGAATTCATATTTTCATTGGTGTTCCCAAAATATGATCCTATGGTTTTCAAGGTTTCACGCTTTTCTGCAGGCTGGTTTAGACTTAGGTCTGTGCCTGGCTACCTTGAAGGTTCAGGTTCTGCTTTGTCAGTTTTGTTCCAGTGCAGAATTATGCCCCTGGCAGATGTAAGAACATTTTTGCAGGGGGTTCTTCAACTGCAACCTCCATTTGTCCCTCCAGTAGCACCATGGGATTTATCCTTGGTTCTCAGGGAACTGCAAGCTCCTCCCTTTTGAACCACTGGATAAGGTGAATTTAAGATGGTTGACAGCGAAGACACTTTTTCTCCTCGCTATCTCCTTGTAGAGTTTCTGACTTGGTAGCACTGTCATGTTGCTCTCCATATTTGATTTTTCATCAAAACAGAGCTGTCCTTCATTCTAAGGCAGGTTACCTTCCGAAGGTAGTATCCCGTTTCCATATGAATGAGGAAATTGTAGTCCCCACTTTTCAGTCTTCAAATCTGTCTACGGGTGAAGTTTCCCTGGATGTGGTTCGAGCCCTTCATTTCTACATGGATCATTCCAGCTCCATCAGGAAATCATATTAGCTCTTTGTGTTAAATGGGTTTCACAAACGAGGCTGGCCAGCAAACAAACAGACTTTGGCTCGCTGGCTGCGTACTACTATTGCTCAGGTCTATATACAGGCTGATCTCCCTGTTCCTAACAAGGTGACAGCACATTCTACTCGGTCTGTTGGACCGTCGTGGGTGGTTAGTCATGGCATCTCGGCTGAACAGCTGTGCATGGTAGCCACTTGGGGCCTGATTCAGACCCACTCGCAAGCGGCTGTCCGCTCGCAAGTGGGTCGATGGTCTGCACTGAGCATGCGCACGACGGAGGGAGCTCCGTCGTGCGCATGTGCCAGACACGACGAGCGAAGGACTTTCCTTCGCTCGTTGTGTCTGATCAAAGGGGGCATGCTGTCGATGTTGATTGACAGCACGCCCCCTTTGGTGGGCGTGCCGGGGGCGTGCCTCCCAGGGGAAGGCCTCCCGTCAGAAGCCGGCCCACTGACATCACTAGTGATGTCAGTGGGAGTGATTTTGGCTCTGATAGAGCCAAAATCACTCCGGGCCTTGCGGTTGAAAACCTCAACCGCAGGCTCCGGCTCGCAGTTTCGATGGTCGCGATGGTCACAACCATCGCAGCCATCAAACTGCACGCTCGTATAGGCTGTGGGTGGTGACCCACAGCTATACGATCGTCCAGGAGGACGCTCCATAGTTATGGAGGATGGCCCTCATTCAGAGCGTGCGCTCTGCTCAGAGTGTACGGCTCTGAATGAGGGCCATGATACTTTTATCAAATTCTATGCATTTGATACTTTTGCCTCCCAGGATGCTTCCTTTAGGTGGCGGATTCTCCTCTCTGCTCAGGAGCATCCCCATCCTTAAGGGAATTGCTTTAGGACATCCCCAAGGTAGATCCTGTGAAACTGATGGACCCCAAAGAAGAAAATTAGAGTTATGGTATAACATACCTTAGTAAACTCTCTTTCTTCAAGGTCCATGGGGTCCACAGGGCACCCACCCTGACACACCTGGCCTCAGGAATAGGATCTGTTCTTTGCTCTTTTGTATCACTGATTCCTTCTTTGTATTTTGAGAGTGTTTCTTGGGTACATTGTACTTCTTTCTCCACTTTCCGTCTCTTGCCGTTTACAAACTGAATGTCTGTGGCTGGAGGTGGGGTATATAGGGAGGAGGACCAGTGCATGCTGGGAGCTGTAAAGCTGTAGCTGATTGGTGCAATGGATCTCTCCAACTACCTACCCCAAGGTAGATCCTGTGGACCCTATGCACCTTGAAGAAAAAGAGTTAATTAAGGTATTATATACCATAACTCTATATAAATATATATATAAGCAAATGCCCGGCACTCACCCTGCTGATATAATAACTCTCTGCGGTGCCCTCCTAGGATGATGGCACATCCAAATGTAGAACAGAGAATCAGGTGGCACTCAAGCAGGTTTGTATAATAAATCCTTTATTCCGACGTGTCGGGGACTGCCCCCTGTCTTCAGGGATACCTATGACAAACAATACACCAATATAACATATATAACATTAAAACATCTTACCTAATCACACGCTGATTCCTGGCGGCCAGTGGCGTACCTAGGGTATTTGGAGCCCAGGGCAAATTTGAAAAGGGATCCCTCCCCACCCCGATGTGCGCGCACCAAAGGAGCGCGCGTCCAAAAAAATGGACGTGGTCACTTAAAAATGGGGTGTGTCAACATGACACACCCCTTTATTTTCACACTGAACATTCCTATCCATATGCACCTTAACCCCAGTAGTACCCCTTATACAGTACCCCAGTATGCAGTTGTGGTCCCTCTTATGCAGGCCCAGAGTAGTGCCCCCTATACAGTATCCCCAGTAGTGGTCCCCCTTATGCAGCCCCCAATTAGTTCCCCTTACTCATTATCCCCAGTAGTGGCCCCCCAAATGCAGTGCCCCATGTAGTGTTCCCCCTTATGCAGTGCCCCCAGTAGCAGTCCCCACAATGCAGTGCGCCCAGTAGCGGTATCCCCTTATGCAGTGCCCTTTATATAATGCCCCCAGTATTAGTCCCCCCCATTCAGTTTTCCCAGTAGTGGTCCCCTTATGCAGGCACCCAGTAGTGATCCCCCCTATCCAGTGCCCCCTGTAGTGGCCCTTCCTATTATTGCCCCCAGTAATGGTCCCCCCAGTGCAGTGCCTCCAGTAGTAGACCCCTTTTATAATGCCCCCAGTGTTAGTTCCCCCCCCAAGTAGTAGTCCCCAGTAGAGGTTTCCCCTCCCGATTAAGTGCCCCCAGTAGTAGCCCCCCCAGTAGAGGTCCTCCCAATAATGGTGCCCCAAGTAGAAGCCACCCCTCCCCCGTTGTGCCCCCACCCCAGTAGAGGTCCCCCCAGTAGTAGTCACCCCCCTCCCCCGTTGTGCCCCCAGTAGAGCAGACAGGTTTAAAAAATATATATATAAAAATATACTTACCTGAATCCACGCTGCTGCTGCTCCGGTCCGCGACACCGCTCCCGCCTCCCGCCAGTCCTCCTGGGCTGGCGCGCTCAGCATTATGGGACAGATGTCATGATGTCATGACGTCTGTCCCATTACACACTGCAGGAGCCGGACGGAAGCCCGTCTCTTGCAGTGGGTGCTGCAGCAGTCACTGAGAGTCTATCTGACTCTCATTGGCTGCTGTTTAACACACGCATCGCCGCCAGCGCTGGCGGCGATGCGTGTGTTATTCACAGCCTGAGCCCACCTCCTAGCGCTATTGGGCAATTGTTCAGGGGGAGGGAACGGGCTCAGCTGTGCAGCACAGGACCGGCGCTGGAAGCCTAGCGCCGATCCTGTGTAAATGTGTAGCGCTGACCGCACTCATTGCGGTCAGCGCTACACTGGCTAACTAGGGCAGGTGGGCCGGTACTGTGGCCGGCGGCGCCCCCTGCACCGCCGGTCCCATGGTGCCCAGGGCACGCACCCCGCTCACCCTGCCCTAGTTACGCCACTGCTGGCAGCTGCTGATCCCCGCCATGTGCCGCACTGCACACCACGCTGACCTCCGCGTCGCCCACAGTGACGTCATCCGGCGGAGACCACAGCACCAAACTTGCCGGAAGTCACAACGTGGTTGCTAAGCAACTCGTGTTACAACAGCCTAAAGATATACAGACAGATAAAACATGCAAGATCATAATGGACACTGGAAATCAATGCACTTAATGCTTTACAATATGCAAAATAGATTGTGTCAAAATAGACAGATATAAATATAAACCTGCAGTCATCCATATGATCATAATAAAAACACACCACTACAAACAATATTACACATAACAACAACTTAATAATTCAATTATATAGCAATTGTAGTTACCTAATTGTAGATCAATATAACATCCTCTATAGGAAACATTGCAGCCCCAATGACTCATTTAACCCCTTAGGGGACAGAGTGTTAAGCCTATAGATCCATCTACTTTCTTTTTGTAGTAGAATTGGGGTTAAATATATATATATATATATATATATATGTATATCCTGACAGCAGAAGCCCGGCAAGGGTGAAGATCCCTTGCAGCTGATTTTCCTGTGGTGGTTGTGCTGTTTGGATACCTTGTGTCTTGACAAAGGTCCAGATGGACTGAAACGTCGACTATGGACTTTGAATATGTAAACAAATAAAATATCTTTATTTTTTACATTGAGAGTGCCCATCTACCAGCAAGTTTTTTTGTTTTGGTCCCAATGTTTGGCCCTTAGTTGAGCACCTTACTGTTGCAATTTGTGAGCTCGATGTGCAGTTTCGTCTGGTGATATATACAAGATAATTGTGCATCACCATGCGCAGCCATTAGTCCATATAGCCAAGTTATGTGGAAGCAGGTCCTTATTATGTGTTCGTTCGCAATCACTACTTGCAGCTCCTCTTGTATTGCTCTTGTATTGCTGTGGATGACATCACGGCATGCCTGACGAAATGCATTTGGGGCATGGCTTGGTGATGTTACCATGCTGTGACGTCATCCACGAGGAAGTGTGGACTAGCTGCAGGGGAACTGAGCTGGGAGACGGGCAAACTGCAATCTGCTGATTATGCTGCTTCTACCTGCAATCTGCATTTACCACAGCTTATGTTGCTCTGTGTCCATATGAACTGAGAGACAGATCTACATACTGCATTTCTTTCCGGGCAGGCAAAGTTGATTCAGATATTTTTAAACCTCAATGTAAGTTTTTATGTGTGCTGCAATTACATGTCAATATTTATAAACTCACTATGGTCCGCACCATGTTTTCCTTTGCATACCGTATATATATATATATATATATATATATATATATATATATATATATATATACAGTATATCATCTCAATCAGATGACCCAGCTCTCCCAGTCAATTTTACATTGAACTGGTGTCTGCATGAATTGTTCCATGCTCCAATAAATTCCTTCACGTTATGAGATGCTGGGGATTCTGAGGGGAACAGAGTCCCGGGTCGGGTGTTAGCCCGAAGTTTGGATCTCAAAAAGAGGCAATCATCATTTTCTCATAAATCTCTGATCTTGCATTTTTTAGATTGCATATAAGAGTTTCTCACTCGTTATCAGGTGCAATTTAACACAGGAGAGTGTATAAAGAGGATGTAGGCTGTAGTTTGTGCTTTAAATAAACACCAATAGGACACCATTAGAGTTGTAGGCATCTTTATAATTATGTAATGTGTTTGTTTGTCAGACACATTAACTAGCAATGGCAATCCAATGCAAACTGCAAATATGAAAGTGTCACTATGTCATCTGTGTAAATTTGTCATCATGAGATACATCATATGCAATAGCAAAGACAGGCTTGGACTATGGCCTTCCTTTTCCGGTGGTATTCCTGTTGCTGCTCTTTCATGAACTACAGTAGAATGCTTATTTCAGGCCCAACCACAGTCAGGTATTTTCTGTAACCTCACATATGCCACCTTCTCGCTATGAGTCTAGATGTGTCACCTTTAAAACAGCCAAATCACTACAGAAAAAGAACAATGAAGGCAAGAGAACAAACTGTGTGTTCACAAACGTCACAGATCCCTAAGGATGTAAAGGTGTCTGATATTGCTGGTTCTGATACTGTAATCGTTGAGAAGCTTCTTTCCAACATTTCTAAACCCTCTGCAAATGTGAAGATCCGTAACAATAAAGGTAATGATGATGATGGTTTAAACTTAGAAATTGAGGATGCTACTGTGGAAGTGCAACAGAATGAAGGAGATAAAATTCAGGAGGATTATGTTGTTTGTGTTAAAGTATAGTAAGTCAGCCACCAGTGCCAGCAGTTCTTACAAATGATAAGAATAAGGACAGTGTCAGACTGTGCATAAGACCAAAAATGCCACCTCTCCCATGTGGAACCGTTTTTAACCAAAACTTTACAAAATTTGTCAAGGCATCTGTACCATTTGTGAGGCCAATGTAAATAGAGGTGGGGACATTAACCATCTAGACACCTCCTCCCTGTTATGTCATTTGCACCAAGTTCATGCTAATTATTTATATAATCTGGAAAATCCTATAAAATAATAACAAGCAGTCCAGCATCAGCTATCAGCAGCATGGATAGATCCCAGCACATGAAAACTCCACTGCAAACATTTTATCATCAACCTTCATTAATGATCAGAGGTAGTCCTGCGTCCAATTTCAAAAGGCAAACTGACTCCTCCTCCTATCCAGGATTCCCAAGAAGAATCTTTGACCACCAGAGCTGCTGCTGCTGGGGATAAATCTTCATCACATAAGAGGACCAAGAATAAAACTAGTAGTTTTAAACAACATTTGTCTGTGAAACAATCATTTGCAAGAGAAACCAAGTATGACAGCTGTCATCCTGATGGCCAGCAGATCACTGAAGCCATGATGGCTATGCTAGCATTAGAGCGTGTCCAATATCAGCTGATTATTTGAGATCATGTGTTCACCGTACCAAATTCTATCTTGATTCTTATTTACCAGAACAGCAATTCCTTACCTGTACATGGACATAAAAAAGTTACAGTATTCTTTGTTATTGTACTGACTATTCACTTTACGACAGATATGTGGATAAGTGGTACTGATCAAACTAAGGTTTACATGACTGTGACAGTAAAAATTAAAACATATTCCCCCAGCACACTGCAAAAGACCAGCAATAAGATTAGAATACTACGTAATAATAGAAATCCAATAATAGAAATCCAGAGATCTATGTTGCATATATTTGCAAAGATATGTTTAAGCATTAGGCTGCATCAAGGCATCTCTGTACCAGTGTCCCTAACGCTACATGATAATACTGTAACACCCACTTTGGGTCATATAATTGCATTAAATGGATAAAACAGAAGCGCTTATGTGTGAAATAAATGTATAGGTTAAAAGAAGTCAGCAAATGTGCTGATACAGATAAAAGATGTGCAGCTGATTATGATAATGAAGTGCAGGTGAACGATGAAAATGAATTGAAGAAAAAAAAAAAAAAACAATCAAAAATGCATGGAGAACTATGGTATGAGCTGGACCAGCAATGTTGAGACCATACAGAACAAACAAACATATAACAGTGATGATGTTTAACAGCACTTTCCGTGAATAAGTGGGAAGGTGTAAAATAATGAAGTTCCCCAATGATCGCCATGGAGGGCTGATGCGAGTGATTAGAGTGCAGGTCTGACCCTACCTTGCCCTAAGAACAGTCCTGTGTTCTGCACGGTAGTCTCCTGAATCTCTGCCGCTGCTAGGTGCGCACACTGTGGCCGTCAGCCGCCTGGATGTAAGGCAACCCCGCCGGGTGACACGTGCTTCCGTGTAGTCCTGTTCAGGATGCCGTTGCGTTAACAGTTCCCGCACCTAGACCTCGTTAGGTGATAGCATAAATGGGGTAATGGGTAAACACCAACACGTTTCATCTATGCAGACTTTATCAAGGTGTGTCCATGAATGCTCCCTTGTTCCTTTTATACCTGTGGGTTGGTTGCAGTTGGCTGCATTTCTCTGTCAATCAAACTGACCAGTCATCCCACTCAATTGGTAAAAGGTGTTCAGGGAAGTTAGTAGAATAACGCAAACTATGTAAATAATGTAATATAATAAATGTAGCTTTAATACAAAAAATGAAAATGTTTAAAAATGTTGAAGTTTAAAAATAACATTAATAAAATCAAATCAAATACTGTGCATACCGATGTATTGATACAAATGCAACTGATTGTAACAAAAAAACATATTCACAATGTTATCAGTAGTTTGCTCTCCTAGGTCTCAATGATTGCTGAAATCCTGCTCATAAATAAAAATTAAATAAAAGAAAATGGAAAGTATTGAAGTAAATGGAAAGTGTGACTAATATTTGTTGTGATAATATGGAATATCAGAAACATTAGAGTCTTAAAAAGGCTCCCAGATCAAAATCTATATTGAGTCCTTTTGGATGTAAAGTTCCCAGGTTATAAATCCACTCTGTTTCTGATCTTGAAATCTTTTCCACAAATTGTCCTCCTCTCCAATCCCTTTCAATTGTTTTAATAGCCATAAATCTTAACCCTTTTGGATTTCTTTGATTGTGTGTGAGGAAATGGTTTGAGACACTGTGTGTGGTGACTCCTTTCTGTATGTTGGTAATATGCTCACCAATTCTTGTTTTAAATTTTCTTATAGTGCGGCCCACATATTGGAGGCCGCAGGGGCAATGTAGAAGGTATACAATACCCTCTGTGTTGCAACTCAAATTTTGTTTAATGGCAAATGTCCTATTGTTAGAGTTGGAAAAGAAGCTCAAAATGGGTTTCGTGGAGTTGTTGTTGGTAATTCTGCATGCTTTGCAGTTCAGGCAGAAGTGGAATCCCTTCTGTTTATAGGTGGATTTAGGAAGATCTGGGGGTATGCTGCTTGCCGTAAGAAGATTTTGGGCTTTTCTATATATGATTCTTGGTCTGGTCGTGGCTAAGCTTTTCAAATCTGGGTCCAGATCTAATAGATGCCAGTGCTTCTTCAGGCTATTTTCCAATCCTTTGGTGTAACTGTTGAATTGGGTGATAAATGAGGTCTTTGATGGCCTTTTAGCTTTAGTTTTGTTATAAAGTAGGTCAGTTCTCTTTAGTTTTTCCACTTTCTTATAATTGTCAGCTATGATTTTTTCAGAATAGCCTCTTTCCAAATATCTTTTCTTCAGGAAAGCGCTATGTTCTTGGAAGTCTCTATCATTTGTACAATTCCTTTTGATTATTTGTAGTTGTCCCCCCGGGATGTTGCCTATCCATTTAGGATGGTGATTGCTGGAGGAGAGGAGATAATTATTACAGTCGACCTTCTTAAAAAATGTCCAGGTCTGTACACTGTTATTTTCTACATAGATTTCTAAATCCAAGAGCTGTTTGCTATTCTTACTGAAACTGTGAGTGAATTCCAAGTTGAAAGGATTGTCGTTATGATAACCTAGAAATCTTGTGAGTGTCATTTCGTCTCCGTCCCAGATGAAGATGATATCATCTATATATCTTTTCCACTTATTCACATGTGTTTGGAATGGGTTGTTCTGCCAAATGTAATCGTTCTCCCACTTGGCCACAAATAGATTCGCATAACTCGGTGCGAAACGACTACCCATTGCAGTCCCACTCACTTGTTTGAAAAACTGCTCTTGGTGCCAGAAGTAATTGTGATCTAGTATGAATTCTATGCTACTCATAAGAAAATTGATCTGTTGGTTTGGAAGATTGGAATGGTGATTCAAATAATAAGTATGTGCACAGCCATCTGCATGTCGGATGCAGGTGTAGAGTGACTTAATGTCACAGGTAACCAGGTAATAAGAGTCCTCCCATGTGATGTGGGTGAGTTGTTGCAATATGGATGCGGTATCTTTGATGTAACTTTTCTGTTGGACAACTAGTGGTTGTAGAAATGTATTGACATAACCAGAATGATTTGAGGTGAGTGATTGAATACCCGAAACGATGGGTCTCCCTGGTGGGTTCAATGGATCTTTATGTAGCTTGGGAAGTTGATGAAAAACTGGTGTTCTAGGTGCTTTTATATTAAGATATTCATATTCTTTTTTGTCAAGAATACCCAGATCCAAGCCTTCATTCAAAAGTTCCTCCAATTCCCTTTTGTATACTCCCAAGGGATCTCTTTCTAGTTTCTCATATGTGGTGGATTCAGACAGAAGTCTTTCACTTTCTAGTAAATATTTTTCCTTGTCCATAATTACCAATCTTCCACCTTTGTCTGCTGATTTGATAATTAACTCTTTGTTGTTTCTGAGTTCTTGTAGGGCTTTTTTCTCTCCTTTATTCAAATTCATTTTGATTTTAGGCTTTTCAGGTAGGTTATAATTGCATACTGTTATGCCACATGATAATAGCACACACATTAATATATCTAAGTTGAGATCCAGTACACTGGATTGGTGTATCTCCTTCAGTGGCAGTATCTAACACACAACACCAGCTGTAGACTGCTCTCTGTTTCACTGGCTCATTGAGAAGCATACCGGTGCCAATCTGTTGGGCAAATTCAGGGATGTGTTAGCAAAATGGCTTACCCCTGCTAAGACTGTCCTGAGGATTTGTCATATCCAACAACAGATCTAACATTGTACGAGCATTATGACTGGGTGAAATTCAACACGTACCATGTTTTGCACACACAATAATCTTGGAGGTTCAGAATATCTTACAAAATGATACATCTGTGCAGAAGATGCTGGCTGTAACCTGGACATTTTTGGCATTCAACAATCTCATGTAGAGATTACATTTTCAAAGAGATTCACTAGTTATGAGAATGAGTCAACTCAGTGCACCAGAGTAAAACATTGTGACATCTGGTTAGGCTTAAAAGAATTGACTACATATATATCTTTACCATGACTCAATCTGATACAGTAAGTATCAACAGAATGGTGAAGGATTACTTTAATGATAATGTACAAATTATCATATCACACAGTCCCTTTCAGTACTGGGAGGAAAAAAATACTTGTACAAACTAGCAATGGTGTACTTAAGCTTTCCATTCTCCAGTGTGAACTCAGAAAGAGTGTCTAGCACAGCTGGAACCTTTAAATCAATCGGAGTAGGTGGTTACTTCCAAAAAAATTGGAAAAACTGAACTTCATCAAAACAGACTACAAATTCTGTGAGGAAGACCTTTGCTACCAATTACAACAAGTACAGATAGACCTGTAATGGTGGAATCCAGTTGGGATGAGCTAATATTGTTTGATGATATTAACAACAGTGATTAGGGTGATGATGAGGATGATGATATCTTCTGTGTCTGAGGATGATTAACACTGTTAGCCTTTGGTAGTTTGGTTTAAACAAACCACCAAGATGTTTCTTTTGTTGGGGCCCAAACAAACCAAAGACTTCAGCCACAAAAGTGGTAGTCCCTGTCACTGAAGTGCTTGGTTTGTTAAACTGTACATTTCCTTTTTAATATACAACAGAAGAGTGGGTGGGAGAGCCCAAGGATAAGTCCATCATGCACCACTTTTCACCATGGGATTTGCAAAGATTGTGCATTCTTGACAGGCAGCATATATAATTATTATTATTATTATTATTATTATTATTACTGTACTTTACGGGGGGGTTGCCCCCAATCAAAATTATATTAATACAATACAATTAATACAATGCAAAATTCTGAACACATGAAAACAAGATTACAAGTCTCCACAAGATTATCACCAATATGCTCTATGCAATGAATGTGAATAGTAATGGCAGCAGTATAAATATGTGTAAACTATTATGGAAAATAGAGAAGTCAGTGGATTATCTCAGCCAAACCAAATTTATGGAAATATTAATAGGTGACTTCTGGTAATGAGATTCTTTTTCATATGACCCATAATTGATTGATTAACTCCCTTTACCTTCAATTACTTGTTTGGCCTGAGACTGTGATTTGTGGGTTGGAGAAGTTTGTTATTAATGAATGAACTTATTCAATTATTATCTTTCTACTAAGCTGTTACTCTGGCTTGAATTGCCAATATTGGTCTGAGGCCTGTGATTTACTGTTTGGAGAAGTGTTTTGGTATTGGTAATATAATTTCTTTTCTACTAGGCTTTTACTTTTAGGCTTTTATTTCTTGATTCATTAAAACATTCTATAGGGTCGAGTTTATTAAACTGCTTTCTGTCTACCACTACAGTGCCACTAAGTTTCATAGATGTGCAATATTCTTTTAAACTGCCATGTACAGTATTTGTGCCACTACTCTGTTTAGCCAACCAGCTCACTGCAGCCTTCATGAAAATAAAATTGTTAGCTGTGAGGTGGTTAAATTTGACTGGAAATGACTGCAAATTAATGCTATTGATGTTAATAATACTGTAGACCCATCCAAAACATATGAGGGGGGTTTTGCCAAAACCAAAACAGGTTGTTAATTTAGAAACAAAACCAACACATGGGGTTCTGCACACATCTCTAGTAATTACCCCTTGATTTCTAATCTCCTAGTCTGACACTATTGATACAGAGCTAGTGATAGACTGTACAGTACATGGTGTTGGGAACTTGGAATGTCGACAAAAAAAAAATAATTGGCTAAAAAATGGATTTATATAGTGGCGACAAATGAAACTGGCTTTATATGATTTTACATGACATCAATAAATAGTGTACTTATAAATTGAGATGTCTCTAAATTTCTATTTATATTGTGTATAGCTAATTACGTATAATGTGTATGCTTTCATTCTTACTAGATAGAATACTCTATTTTTATATCTTTATACCAACATTTGTCAAAGTTGGTTTGTAGATATATCAAATAAATAGGGCGCATATATTACATGTGAAATAAAAATATATATTTTAGATTTTAGCCATAAAGTAAATAAAAGATGGAACAAGTCTGTTAAAAATTTGTGAGGTTCAAATAAAATACTAATTTCAGTTACATATTTGTCTGATTTTCATGGAGAATTTATACTCAAGAGCAGTGCACAGATTTTTATAGAAAACATTCATGTTTGTGTAAAGCTTTAAAAAAAATACAATAAATCTTGTGTTGTGTCATCTCTAAATATAATGTGAGGGATTTGCACCTGTTGCTTCTATCAAGGTCATATAATACAGTTCATATCTTAGTCATTAAGAAATTGCAGTACATAGCAATATTATCTGTATCTCAGGAATACAAGATCTATCATTAGAAGCCAGTGTTATTGTGAGCATTACAAATGGATTTCTTCAGAGCCGGCCCTAGGCATAGGCAAATTAGGCAAATGCCTATGGCATTTGGAATGCCTTGGGGCATGCATTTCAAGCCTAGGCCAGGCTCAGCTTGATAGCGGGTGACAGCAGCAGGTCCAGGACAAACGGATGGTACCAGCGGCTCTAAGAGCTGTCCTTTGCGGATCCGGGGGAGGGGGGGTCGATCAGTGCGATCGCTCCATGTAACACAGCCACCCACAGAAGTGACAGTATTACTGCAGTGATACGGACTCAGAGTCCATATCATTGTCGGAGGGAAGGGAGGACTGTGTGTTGGGGCTCAGCTGGGCTGTCCGTCAGGTGGGCTTATCAGATCTCCTTTCCCGCACCAGCTGCCCCACCCCCAACTCACTGGTGCTGCTCAATCACTGCTGGCTGGCTGCTGGGTGGAGGGAGTCGCCAGATCTGACAATAGCCCCAGAGACTCCTCCCTCTCCCCATTTTACTGGGAGCATTGGGCAGGTCTTTTGGACATGTGACATGGCACA
The DNA here is from genome assembly GCA_031769625.1 of Taudactylus pleione. Taxonomy (NCBI): domain Eukaryota; kingdom Metazoa; phylum Chordata; class Amphibia; order Anura; family Myobatrachidae; genus Taudactylus; species Taudactylus pleione. The sequence continues at coordinate 13,396,422 of JAUIMM010000039.1, forward strand.
GGTAAAAGTGTATATTGACTGTTTAACCACTCTGAGGGCAGTGTTGAAGCTGAATTATTGGCTGAGACAAGATCAGTTTAAAATTGAATCACAGCGACACCATCTTACGACTGGCCGCAAGACGCCATCTTGGAAATGAGATCGCAAGATGCCATTTTGTGAATGGCCGCCTAAGCACCATTTTAGATAAACTCACACTTTAGTACATGTGGCGATATTACTATTAGCACCATGCGATTGCATCTTTCACCATTCCTCATATACACATTAATATGCACAATTGCGCTGTTAACTAGTCGCATATTAGCGAATGCATAAGATCCTATATGAAAACGCTATTTATTCGCTTTATGCGCACGCATCTGCTCCAAGTTAACTAGCGTCCTTATATCAAAACCCGCATACTCACACATTACATATCCACATACAAGGTTCCATAAGCTTTAAGGTATAAGATTTAAGTTTGTTCAGTTAGTATAAATGCTGTGAAATAAAGATTATTTGGTAACTAAGGTTTTATACATGATAAGTAAGCCATGTTTGATTTTGTACTGATGCGTACTTTTTCCACAGTATTCCGGTATCACCGGTCTGGAGCTCACATTATGCATTCTCAACTTATGCACCACAGAGACCTCAAGCAACAAAATGTATATTATATGAACAACTGTTAGGATGTTGCATGAGGCGGGAATCCAGAGACCCTCAGTTGTTAGAGGCTGGGTTGTGTCTATTTGAATCAGCCTGTTAAATGCTCTGTAACAGAACCAATGGCATCAGCAACAAACTTCTCTATTGTGTTGTCTATTTCTGGGGGGTATAAATATGTGTGCTCCAACACTGAGTCTAAAGCTGGCCACACACTAGACCAACTTACATCCAACCAGCCAACTTGTTAATTGGTTGGAATGAAAATCTGGTAACGGATGGGAGTAACTGTTGATCAGCAATTTGCTCCTAACTGCCAGAATACAGATGAAAATGGTCATCAGACAAGTTTGTTAAATGTTTGATCTAAACAATTTGTTCAAACACAAGTTTTTGTCCATTTTCTGGCATTTGGGAGCAAATTGCTGATTGTCATTTGCTTTCATCCTTACCACATTTTCATTCCAACTAATCAACAAGTTGGCTGGTTGGACAGATAAATATGTGTCCTCCAACACTAAGTCTTAGTCTTCGTGCTGAATGCTGATTGACGAGGGGTTTCTTGCTGATGCCTAACATCTGGTCCGGAAGTGCTGCATATGTATACTGTACTTGGGTCTGTATAATTCCTTTGCACCGAATTGTGTTTGGATCAATAGCGTGTAACTGACTGTACTTTTACTTGAATAATACTTTGTGCTTTGGAACCACATGTTCTAAGTCTGGAGTCTTTATTTACTGTACAAACTGCGAACGCAAATTAGCGTCATCCTTAGAAGGTATAGGTAGGATATTAGAAGGTATAGGAAGGAGTGTAAAGAGGTTATAATTCAGTATCGTTAGTTGGGGGTTCGTAGTGAAGTCATTTACCTACTCACACGGCACATACGGTTATCGATATCTCAGCAAAGGGTGGAGTGGCCACATGCAGGGTTTACCTGCAACCGCTTTGTGCTGAAAGATCGCTATCTGTTTTTGTGTGAGCCAAGGAAGCTGACTAGAATCCAGGGACAAGAGAGAAAAAAGAGTATTTTCCTTTGTTGATAGAACCTAACGTTTAAAGGGGTGCCGTAGTATTGAGCACGCAGCTGAGTGGCAGTTTTGCACACAGTAAAGATGCACTTTTGCATACGCAGCTAAAAAGTTGTCATATTGTTGTGTGGTAGTCGCATTATTGTGAATGCGACTGGTCGCACAATAGCGTATACGTACTTCCGGTTGTGCTGCCACGTGTTTAAATAAAGCCGTTGAGGTTTACATTTTTCAATTGTTATCAATATCTGGGTTAATGTGTATTTTTCTGTGCAGGAAAAAGTGTGTAACAGTGAGTATTTGTTGGTAGGGGTAACTTGTTCCCTACAGTTAGAGGTACCGTATGACCTTTAAGGGCTAAGTGCTAGTCGCTTGGTAAGTAGCTTACCGTTCTATACACAGTAGCAGGTGTACATGTTGTCTTTGTTGGAGAGAGGTGCGTGGAAGTAGCCGACATAAACTTCCATAGGTGTGGAAGTTGCCTTACTAAATCTTATCCGGGTGTGGAAGTTGCCTTTTTCAAATCTTATCCAGGTGTGTGGGTGCTGCCGTTTAAATCATCCAGAGGTAAGTGAAAGTTTCTTGATTGTCTTTCACCAGTTTAAATCTTTATTGAAAAGCATAGGATTTGTCTCAGAATGGGAGCCGCGCAAACAGTAGAGATGTTAGACAATGATGTGGTGCTAATGGAAGCGCCGATTAGATCGGCCCGTCGTATTATGCATACTAAGTACAGTTCTTATGCGATAAGGTATTGTGATGTATGGTTTAAAATGACGATGAAGAGTGTTAGACCGTTTCCCAGAATTGGTAGTTTTGATAAAAATGTACTAGATAATGTCCGGGATCACATCAGTCTGATGCGCTCCCGAGAGAAAAAGGTAAAATATTCTGAATGTTTAAAGTTGTGGCAGCATAAAGGGGATGCATGGCTTAAACATACGCAAGCAACGCAAACTAGTGTTGCAAGCGCATTGCCAAAGAATACATCCGCGACGCTTAATTGCAATACGGGCGAGCCGCAAAATGGCGCGCACGTGCAGCAAGGTAGTGTTGTGGAGAGTATTGCCAGCAGTTCGCTCTCACCACCTCCACCTTATGTGGATGGAGGTGCAAGTACAGTTACCAAAAATACCCATAAAAATGTAACAAGCAATTTGTACCCTCTCTTAAGCAACCATAAAGAAAATGTTTATGATGTGGATGATGAGCCTATTGAAATGTCTGCCATTTCCCATGCTGTGCAAATGATAGATGCTGCATCACCACAATCACGAGTGGTGCCGCCATCTTCATCGGTAACAGCAAGGGAAGTGCTGACACACTCTGCACCCATAGAGGAAGTTGTTAATACCATACGTAGCAGCAGCAGATTAAACCCCCAGCCAGGTAACCAGGTCAAAGGTAGCAGTGCTACCGGTCTGCATCCCATTCGGACAATAACTGTTCTGAATGGAAATGCAGATGCGAATGGTGTAGTGCCCATGAGGGAAGTAGTAATGCATTGTCCTTGGACAAGAGCAGAACTAAATTCCATCATAAATGATTTCCCCAATCCCACAAAGGAACTAGCCAAATGTCAAAGATTTTTGAGAAATTTGGGGAGTTCACATGAGCCAACTAATAAAGATTGGCATGTGGTGTTAAGGGCCTGTCTACCACGCAATACCGACGTGACAAAATTTATCACAGATTGTGTATTGGATGGTGACGTTCCCTTAACACACCAAGTAAACCAAGGTAACATTTCCTGCATTGTAACTCAATTGGGTATATATTTTCCAGTAGTAGTCAACTGGAACAAAATTTTCACCATTAAGCAAAAGGAGAGTGAATCTGCAGAAGATTATTGTGACCGGGCTCTGCAGGCTATCACCCAGTACACTGGGATAGAAGATATTAAAGATAGCACTCACCACAGGGGAATGATAGTCATGGTACTCATGGATGGTCTGAAAGAGAATTTAAAGACTTCACAGCCTGGCTGGAGGGGACTCACAATAGATACCCTCATAGAATCTGCCATAGAACATGACAAAAACATCTCAAAGAAGAGAGAGACCCAGAGCGAAAAACTAATGGCTGTCAGTATCCAAGCTCTGGAGGGAATGACGGTAACATCACAGCCAACAGACACACTTGCACATGCACACACACTTACATCTGAACAGTTATATGCCCTCACTAACCCCACACAACAACAAACACAGCTCTATTCCACTAACCCAATACAGCCACAGGTCCCATACTACTCACAAACTTCATATCCCTTACAATACCCTTACCCTCCCTATCCTTACCCATATCCACCACCTTTACCCTCTGCTCAAACCTCACAACAACACATGTCTTCACCTGATCCACGAACATGTTTTAATTGTAAACAAACAGGACACTTAAGTAGAAACTGTGCAGTAAAAAGAGTAGGAACCCCAAATCAGGGAAGACCTGGACATCCCCATATGGGATATGCACAGAGACCAGCAAATGTCCAGCAGGCACCAGCTCCAATTGTGGCCGTAAATGCTTTATTGGAGAATGGTAGCCAACGCTAGGGGTCAGGTCATACCTGTAGTCTACAGATAGTCAGGTTAACGGGAAGTACTAGGGAAGAACCGGTCATGATGGTTGATGTAGCTGGTACTGAATATCCTTTTCTTGTAGACACAGGGGCGACCAGGTCAGTGATAAAATCTCCCGTTAATTTACAGGTGACCAACGAGACAGTACCAACAATGGGTGTAACAGGTAAAGTGGAACATTATCCTTTAACAAAGTCTACAGAGGTTACTATTGGGCCATTGCATACCAGGCATTCTTTCCTTCTGGCTGCTGCGACTCCTACTAACCTGCTGGGTAGAGATCTGTTATGTAAAATGGGATGTGTTATATATTGCACCCCTGATGGTGTATTTTTAGATATCCCAGAGAGAGTTGCACACGAGGTGCGGGATATGTTGGACACTCTCCAAAGGATAATGTATCACTCTACAAGTTTAAATGAAAATCCATCCCAGGTAGATGAAATGTTGTCCCAAATTCCAGATTCCCTTTGGACTAAGGATGGACAGGACACTGGATTAATGGCAAACATAAGCCCTGTAATGATGAATTTAAAAACGGTAGGCAAGCTCCAAAAATTTCTCAGTACCCACTAAAACAGGAGGTAGAGTTAGGGGTTTTTCCAATAATTGAGCGATTATTGCAACAGGGAATTTTAGTTCGTACAGCTAGTGTACCCAACACTCCCATCTTTCCAGTGAAGAAGAGTGGTGGGAGGGGTTATAGGCTGGTACAAGACCTTAGAGGTGTTAATAAGGTGGTAGAGAGCCAATTCCCTGTAGTGCCAAATCCAGCTGTCATTCTGATTTAGATCCCACCAAATGCAACCCATTACACTGTCATTGACCTCTGTTCTGCTTTCTTCTCTGTGCCTCTCCATCCTGACTGTCAGTATCTATTCACATTTACATACAGAGGTGTACAATATACATGGACACGGTTACCCCAAGGTTTCATAGACAGCCCCATTATCTTGTCCCAGGCATTGCACGACTGTTTACAATCTATTCAACCTCCCAATGGATCTGTTCTAATTCAATATGTGGATGATTTATTGCTATGTTCTGACTTGTTTATGTCATGTTTGAATGACACTAAACTTTTGTTACTTCATCTCTCGCATACAGGACACAAGGTGGCTAAGGACAAACTACAGCCGTGCCGATCCAGAGTAAAATATTTGGGACACTGCCTAACCCAGGGGTTACAACATCTTACAAATGATAGAATCCAGGCCATACAAAACATAACACTGCCGCAGAATCAACAGCAAATTCGTACCTTCTTGGGAATGTGTGGATACTGTAGATTGTGGATCCCAGGTTTTTCTATTTTGGCCTTGCCTTTACAGGAATTAGTCTCTTCCTCAAAGCCTGATCATGTCATACAGACAGAGAGGAAACAGAGCAGGCTTTTCTTAATCTTAAGGATAGTCTGACAAAAGCTCCTGCATTGGGAATACCTGATTATGAAAAACCTTTTGATTTGTATTGTATGGAAGCCGATGGTTGTGCTTCAGGTGTCCTTACACAAAAACATGGTGATGCCAATAGGCCCATAGCATACTACAGTGCCCAATTGGACACTGTAGCAAGATCACTCCCCACTTGTTTGAGAAGTGTAGCAGCTACCACTCTATTGGTGAGTAAAAGTGAGGACATAGTATTGGGTCATGATATGATTGTCTACACTCCCCATGCTGTAACTGCTATGTTGAACTCAGCTCAAACCAGACACGTCTCTTCAGCTAGGTTTACCAAATGGGAACTAGCTCTAATCGCACCCGCAATCATCACTGTTAAACATTGCAGCACGCTGAATCCAGCAACGTATTTACCATATGTACAACATGATGTACAAAGTGTGGAAGGAGGCGAGTGGCTGGCGGGAGGTGAGTTCAGCGGACATAATGATACGCACGATTGTATGAAATATCTGAATCAGACCTTTACTGCTAGATCTGACATACATGACACACCTTTAGAGAATGTGGATGTGACTTTTTATACGGATGGGAGTTGTCATAGACAAACAGACACAGGTGAATTATGTACAGGTTATGCTGTTGTAAATGACACAGACATCATAGAAGCTAAACCTCTTCGTCCTCCTCACTCCGCCCAGGTGGCAGAGTTAGTAGCACTAGCTAGAGCGTGTGAACTGGCAGCAAGCAAATCTGCTATCATTTACACTGACTCGAGGTATGCCTTCGGGGTGGTGCACGATTTTGGGGCTCTATGTTGTCTGAGAAATTTTATGACAGCAGCAGGCACACCAGTTGCACATTCCTGACACATAAAACATCTTTTAGAAGCAATCCAACTGCCCAAAGCGGTGGCAGTAATTAAATGTAAAGCCCATACATGTGAGGATGATCCGGTGTCACTGGGCAACAACAGAGCTGATGAAGCTGCAAAATGGGCAGCAGGGTTAAAAATGTTTTCTCCCACTGAAAAAAATTATGTCTTTCCAAACAATTGATATGCTGAAATTAATTGAGATGCAAAATTTGTGTTCAATTCAGGAAAAGTCCATTTGGAAGTCCAAGGGATGTGGGCAAGTGTCCTCTGGGCTCTGGAGGGACAGACAAGGTAAACCAGTAGCCCCCAAGGCATATTACCCCAGCCTGGCTGAGGCAGCACACGGTCTGACTCATCTGGGAAAACAAGGTATGTGCAAGTTGGTGAGAGCATACTGGTGTGCACCAGGTTTTTCTTCAAAAGCAGAAAAGATAGCAATGTCCTGTCTGACCTGCTTGAGGAAGAACATAGGGAAAGCGAACCCTACTGAACCATCCCACATTCCACCGACCGATGGACCTTTCCAGGTGATTCAAATTGATTTCATCCAATTACCACCCTGCAGGAATCTTAAGTATGTATTAGTGTGCACTGATGTATTTTCTAATTGGGTTGAGGCCTACCCAGCGGCCACTAATACTGCTGCATTTACTGCCAAGAAAATAGTTCAGGAATTTGTATGTAGGTACGGTATCCCTAAAATCATTGAGAGTTACAGGGGTACTCATTTCACAGGTGATGTTTTTCAAAATATGTGTAAGCTGATGGGTATTAATAGCCAACTTCACACCCCCTACCGACCGCAAGCCAGTGCCAAGGTAGAGAGGATGACCGGGACTAATAAAAATAAGTAAAATCATGGCAGAGACTGGACTACGATGGTCAGAACTATTACCTTTGGTCCTACATAGCATAAGGACCACTCCTAGACCCCCTCTAAATCTGTCCCCATGTGAAATACTGTTCGGCATACAACCTCATTTGATTTTAAGACCACAGGAAGATCTAAAGGGTAACAACGAGGTAACTGTGAAGTATATTATATCAATGAGTAAGCAGTTAAAGCAACAGCAGCAGAAACTGAAATTGTTGTCCCATGATATGCCTGAAACTAACTGTCATGATGTTGAACCAGGAGAATATGTTATGATCAGAAATTTCTTGCATTCAGGTTGATTGACTGATCGGTGGGAAGGTCCGTACCAGGTGCTGCTGACAAGTACTACATCTTTGAAGGTGGCTGAGAGAGATACCTGGGTCCATTCCACTCACTGCAAAAAAGTCAATCAACCGGTGGAGGAACAAGTCGGAGACATGGCTGATAGCGTGGACCTGTCGCTCGCGAGCTTGTTCCGGGAGGATTGAAAAGGTCGTAGTGAGATACCTGAACTAAGAGAAATTTGCAGGTCTTGTTGTGACAATGGACGGTCCTGCTGTGTTCATTTTCATATTCTCTTTTAGAGTGTTCACCATCCTGTTCGGTTCGGGAATATCCAGTTTCTGTGATGGGAGACCGATTGAGGAAATGGGAGCTGATGGCAGTGCTGATGGAGTGGAGTCAGGAGGAGTGCAATGCCAATCAGGGGAGTGTCTGACCAATCTTAGTACTGTTATTGTTAAGAGAGCTGTCATTCCGGATACTCGGGGACGGTGTGGAGGTTTATTGTCTGAAGATTCCTGTATTTGTGAGCTTTGTGGGTCCCTAGCTGATGAGAACTGTATCCAATGGTGCCAACCTAAATATAACCCGTACTGGGGTGGTTGTCCTTTAGAGGATTATCATAGCATGGTAGGCAAAGTGTTAAATCAAACTAATTGCTGGGTGTGTTCACATGTGCCACAGGGACAGCATAATGTAGGGTTGGTGTCATTTCCGCTGAATATCACGGAAATTTTAGAATTACAAAAAAGGAAAACATTGGATGGAAAATTCCTCTCATCCAAGCCACCTCATCAAACTTTATCTACCACCTCATCAAACTCTATCAATCAACTCTATCAATTCCAAGTAGATAGATCACGTTTGTGTTTAAACACAACCAACCCCAATAAACCCGGGAGTTGGGAAGTGATGGGGAATAATCAGACGATGACCTTCTCACAAAGAGCTGATAATGAGTCCATAAACCCTGATCTGTTACGCTCAATTAAATCTGGTGGGAAACATTTTAGGTATCGGTATACATTGAGTTCCACCAAAGAAATTATTGGTAAGGTGCCAGATGGTTATTGCGCTAAAATAATACAGCCAGAAACTTGCATGTACCAGATGGAAGACCCAGAAATAGGATTGTTTTCAAGGGAAATGTGCTTAATGATAATGATGCATACCATACCTTATGTTCTCCCTGATAATGTATATTTTATATGTGGAAGAAAATGTGTATAAGTGGCTCTCCCTGAGTTCCGAAGATTTGTGTTACCTGGGAAGAGTAGTCCCAGAAGTTATGACCCTCACACATGTTGAAATGCTTGGTATACATAAGAACACACCATCACCATATCTTCACACCCAATATGAACACAGAGGCAAAAGAAATATGATACCTGGTGACGTGCATAAAGCCACTCAGTTAATTAGTGAGACAACTGGCTTTCAAGTTTTAGTCGCACTGGATCCCACCAGGATTGCTCGGGGTACATTAAATTTTAGGTATATTCAGGAACTTGCTAAATTGATAGATAATATCACCGAGATGTACGATGACACATTCAGGTACACAGGGAGAGAATTGCAAGCGTACAAGAAATTACTGGTGCAACATAGGCTAGTGTTGAATTATTTAACTGCTGTTACTGGAGGGTATTGCATAACATTAGCCACCCAATTTGGAGTAAAATGTTGCACCTATGTCACCAATGATACCAGCGACCCCAAGGAGATGATAGACCGGAAGATGGATGAAATTCTGCAGCTCAAATTGGAGTTTCGTAAGAATCATAATGCTTCAATGGCTGAAGTAGGGGAAAAGATAGAAGGATGATTTCATGGCTGAACCCAGTGAAATGGTTCTCAGATCTAGGGGAATGGGTTCAGGAAGTTATCGCCAGCATAGGAAAATTCTTGATCCTTATACTGATTGTCATCATAATAATTGGCATATGTGTCCGGTGTGTTCCTATTGTGTCGAAGTGTGGAAAATTTTAAAATAGAGTAAAATGCAAGAACAAAACTATGATGGTGGTCAGTAATGACAATATGAATACCGAGGTAAATATAGAACTGCATTACAACCCTGAACTAGGAAATACCATCATTTAATGTATTATATTTAAAAGTGCGTAGAATGTATTATAGAAATGTTATTTTTAAAACACCTCAGATAATGTAAAGTCTCAATTCCCCTCCAAGATGGCCTTTATAAGATTGGTGCATCCCCACACCTTTCACATGATCTTCCAAGATCCGCGATGTGCGTATAATAGTAGTTTTATGTCCCCACCCAGAGACACATTATTGATGGATTAAGAACCACCGTGTGCCATCCCATAATAACACTAAATAGTATATAAATGTAAGCCTAAATTATATTTTATAATCAGATTGTGATAGCATGTTGTTCGCTATCAAAGGGTGGACTGTCGAGGCTGGATTATTGGCTGAGACAAGATAATTTTAAAATTGAATTGCAGCGACACCATCTTGCGGCCAGTGTGTTGGGGCTCAGCTGGGCTATCCGTCAGGTGGGCTTATCAGATCTCCTTTCCCCCACCAGCTGCCCCACCCCCAACTCACTGGTGCTGCTGAATCACTGCTGGCTGGCTGCTGGGTGGAGGGAGTCGCCAGATCTGACAATAGCCCCAGAGACTCCTCCCTCTCCCCGTTTTACTGGGAGCATTGGGCAGGTCTTTTGGACATGTGACATGGCACAGGTAAAAGTGTATATTGACTGTTTAACCACTCTGAGGGCAGTGTCGAAGCTGAATTATTGGCTGAGACAAGATCAGTTTAAAATTGAATCACAGTGACACCATCTTACGACTGGCCGCAAGACGCCATCTTAGAAATGAGATCGCAAGACACCATTTTGCGAATGGCCGCCAAAGCGCCATTTTAGATAAACTCACACTTTAGTACATGTGGCGATATTACTATTAGCACCATGCGATTACATCTTTCACCATTCCTCATATACAGATTAATACGCACATTTTGCACTGTTAACTAGTCGCATATTAGCGAATGCATAAGATCCTATATGAAAACATTGTTTATTAGCTTTATGTGCACGCATCTGCTCCAAGTTAACTAGCATCCTTATATCAAACACTGCATACTCACACATTACATATCCACATACTAGGTTCCATAAGCTTTAAGGTATACGATTTAAGTTTGTTCATTTAGTATAAATGCTGTGAAATAAAGATTATTTGGTAACTAAGGTATTATACATGATAAGTAAGCCATGTTTGGAATTGTACTGATGCGTACTCTTTCCACAGTTTTCCGGTATCATCAGTGTGGAGATCGCATCATGCATTCTCAACTTATGGACCGCAGAGACTTCAAGCAACAAAATGTATATTATATGAACAACTGTTAGGATGCTGCATGAGGCGGGAATCCAGAGACCCTCAGTTATTAGAGGCTGGGTTGTATCTATTTGAATCAGCCTGTTAAATGCTCTGTAACAGATGCATCCCCCTTGGGAACCAATGGCATCAGCAACAAACTTCTCTATTGTGTTGTCTATTCCTGGGGGGTATAAATATGTGTGCTCCAACACTAAGTCTTAGTCTTCGTGCTGAATGCTGATTGACGAGGGGTTTCTTGCTGATGCCTAACATCTGGTCCGGAAGCGCTGCGTATGTATACTGTACTTGGCTCTGTATAATTCCTTTGTGCCAAATTGTGTTTGGATCAATAGCGTGTAACAGACTGTACTATTACTTGAATAATACTTTTTGCTTTGGAACCACATGTTCTAAGTCTGGACTCTTTATTTACTGTACAAACTGTGAACGTAAATTAGCGTCATCCTTAGAAGGTATAGGCAGGATATTAGAAGGTATAGGCAGGATATTAGAAGGTATAGGAAGGAGTGTATAGAGGTTCTAATTCAGTATTGTTAGCAGATTAATCCCTTGCTATTCTGCTATATCATACAAAGCATCATTCACTACTTGTCAGACTGGCTTTATATTAATGTTTAGAGACGCTTTGTTTCTTCTAGCTGTGCTATTTTATTTGTGTTGGGTTGTCACTATGGAAACAGGTTTCTGCCTGTGGTGTGAGGGGCGTCTGCAGTGGGATCGCGGCTTGAGGACGTCACCCCCCGGCATCGGTTTCCGTTTGTTTGGCATATGGGTGTTTGGTCCCTGAGGAAAATTTCTAATTAAAGAGATTTTTATAATGCATGTCCCTATGTGTATAATGTGAACTATTTTGTGGCGTAATGTGTATAAAGGGCACTACTGTGTGGTGTAATGTGAATAAGGAGCAATACAGTGTGGAGTAATGTGAGTAAGAAGCAATACAGTGTGGTGTAATGTAAATAAGGAGCAATACAATACGGTGTGGTGTGTGAATAACGGACATGACTGTGTGACGTAATGAGAATAAGGGGCACTACTGTGAGGCCTAACTTGTATAAGGTAAATGTACTCTGTGGCGTAACATGAATAAGGGACCCTATCCTGTAATGTAATGTGAATAAGGTTGTACTACTGTGTGGTGTAATTTGAATTGGGAGTGCTACTGTGTGGCCACATCCCTTCCTAGCAACACCATGCCCCTGCCACTATTGAAAATAAGGGGGGTTGGGGGGCTAATGCTCTTGCTGGCACATGGCACCCAAATGTCTAGTTAAAGCTCTGTGGATGAGTATTGCTATGGGTGAGGGATGATGGGTGTTGCTGGATGCTGCTGTGATCTTTGCTGCTGGGTGATGGTTTCTGTGCTGAGAGAGGGGTGCTAGATCAGAGGCGGAACTCGCAGCGGGGCTAAGGGGCACCAGACAAAATCTTGCCTAGGGCATCAAATTGGTTAGGGCCGGCTCTGGATTTCTTCAATAAATGTTTTTCTGTACAATTAATGTAAGACTAAAGCACAATTGATTGATTGGTTTATTTATTTCTAAAAAGGATTAAGGCAAGAATTATTTCTTTACATTTGATATCAAAATATCCCTTCCAGCAAACATCCTTTGCCGATCCTTGGATTTTTGGTGAATATGAATTGACTTCAATTATTGTTTCATATATTTAGATTTAGACATCAATTGAGTACCTTAGCTGCATTACATCTCAATCTTTATATTATACTAGTGAGTACCTATCAAGAAATACAGTAATGTACAAAATTTTACATCTGGAGTACCGCTCCCCTAAAAGATGACATTTATTTGGCTTTTCCCTAAATTATAGTTGTCCAAAATGTTAAGTTGAGGAAGCAGACCTTTTACACTTTGAGACTGAGGTTGCGACGATGGTCTGTGGGGGTCATTCAGACCCGCTCGCGAGCGCAGGATGCTCGCAAGCGGGTCGATGTTACCCCAATGCGCATGCGCACGACGGAGGGAGCTCCGTCATGCGCATGCGCGAGACCCGGACAGCGACAGCCAAGCTGTCGCTCCGGGTCTCGCACCAAAGGGGGCGTGCTGTCGATGGTGACTGACAGCACGCCCCCTTTGGTGGGCATGCCGGGGGCGTGGCTGCCAGATGGAGGCGTTCCCATGGGAACGCCTGCCGTCTGGGTCCGGCCCCACTGACATCACTAGTGATGTCAGTGGGAGTGATTTTGGCTCTGATAGAGCCAAAATCACTCCAGGGCTTGCGGTCACCGAGACCCTACCGCAGGGTCTCGTCGCAAGCCCGATGGTCGCGATGGTCTTGACCATCGCAACCATCTTTTTGGCCGCTCGCATATGCTGTGGGTGGTCATCCACAGCTATGCCGCTCCATTTTTAGGTAGGAGGGCACTGATTCAGAGTGAGCGCTCTGGTCAGAGCGTCCAGCTCTGAGTCAGGCCCTGTGTGCTTAAAAACACTAGGGGGGGGAGGGGGTCAGCCCCATTTTTATGGCTGGGCGAGGCCAGGGTCTACATCTTCTGATGCAGATTTCCTGGTGCCTCATTGTGATTACACTGGATATTCTGAGTCACCTGAGAGTTACTCAGATGCATGATAACAACAGCAGATCACAGAAGCTGGCAGGAGATGTCTATTTATACAAGATGTTTCCTGCTGCTTTTGCGTACTGTAGTACAGCCGCTGCGTTCAATGTCGCAGTGGCTGTGCTATAGTGTACATCTCTAAATCAGGCCCATTATGGACTGTGGTTGCCTGACGTTGGAATTCACATTCTTTGTTGGACTCACGCTGATGTCAGGTCACAATGTAACTCAGACACTATGCTTCGCTCTCACAGAAACTGGTCTTTTCTTATGTTGCTGAAATGTTACCAACACGATTTCTGGATCTGCATACCAAAGACAAATCATAGATTATCTGTACTGATCAACAGGGGATAACTACAGTAACTAGGGACTAGGCTGGGAAATTATACAGAGAGAGACTATGATTTATTTTTGGCCAGCTACATGTGTAGATATTTAGCGATTGTAAAAATGACTGACTTGCTGTATGCTTGGCACTGCAATAGATGCAGTTAGTGAAAGCTAGTAGGGAAACATTGTACTGTAGATTTTTATATGTAGGTCTTGTTAGAGTCCAATTCATATATTTATCAAGAGTTAAAAGATACATTTACTGCAACCTTTTCATTGTATCCGTGACTAGCTAATGTCACCTTCTGCAGACTCTCAGAACTATGGGATAGTCAGTCATCTAATGATAGCAAACACAACTGTTTAGAAGCTGCAGATTGGAAAAAAGAGGCAAGCAATTAGGGCATGATTTTAAATCGAACATGGTGTCGATGCCGCACACAGTTGCCCGATGTTTTAAGTCTGAGCATGCATCCCAGTCACACATCACATGTTAGCGCTCAAAGATGCAGTGCAGAATCTGACACGTGGTCTGTGCATTTTAGTGTGCATTCAACTGAGGTTACATGGTGGTGGTAACTGAAAGCTGCTGCGTCCAAACATGCTGAACCTCTCACACAGGAGGCTATACTCAGACATGGGGCTGGTGCACATTTCGATGGTGAGACCGATGGTGCATCAAAAGACGCACAGAGATGGAAATTCACTTTCTCAAGGCACTGGTAGTAAGTGTCTGTTTTGTGAAAATCGGCCGCAGCAAAAGACACCGCCAGGGCAGTGTCTACTTCTAACTCAGAATCAGCCCAAAGCCTGAGATATAAAATACAAAATATAATCAGTTACACAGTACAGCAAACAAGATGCATTAAGGGAGCCAAGAAACATGTCAGTTTCATGACAGGACATGAGAGCAGGGATATTAAGTACAGTACAGGAAAATAGACTACAATAAAAGGAGTAAATTAAGTAACTCAAAATAATATCCCTAAATAAAATTACTTTCTAGATTGACTATTTAGGAGTAGATTTGCTAAGTATCAGGTTGGCCTTATCTGCAATTTTCCATTGGTTTACTAAAGGGCAAACTGATGGGAAACCACCAGGAAAACAGTTGAACATCGACAGACCATTGATATTTTCAACATGGCCAGTATAAAAACCCTGGATTTACTAATAGTCGGTTTTGAAAACCGCTGGAAAACAAATGGCAAACCACCCAAATAAATTACTTGTTTCAGACAGGTGGGTTTGGGTCCAAAATACTGATTTGTGCTTCATTATGTTGTCTATAAATAGCTACCCTTGGAAATGTAATAAAGATAATAATACAGTATATGATCAAAGGTATCTCTGAGAAAGTTTTGTGAACGTGATAGGACTCCTCCTCTAATTGTCATTCCACACCTGGGATCATGTGAGCACCCTGAAATCCATTCGGCATAACCTCCAGCACAGCCAAGCAGCAGCCAACAGTGCCCGAGGATGCTCAGACATACAGCCACAAATACAAATCTGACTGTATAATATCAAGCATGATCCTTCTCACACCAGGGATGAGCAGTAAGGGTAGGCAGAGGAGGCACAGCCTCCCCTGTCATACTTCAGAGATTTGACATCAAAATTATTAGTATAATACAAAAAATAAATTTCTAACTTATAAACATCTTCTTTGTTTATTGTAATCATTTTTATAGTTAACACTCACCAGCTTTGTGGAACTCCCTGAAACTGCAGGGAGACGTGAGATCAGGCAGCAACAGCTCAGCCATGATTCTGTATAGTCAGACACTGCTTGCAGAAGCAGGGGCGGGGCCACACCATGGGCAGTAAGCTGCACAGAAAGAGAGCCATAAAAAGGCATGCCTCTGAGTATGGCATGCCTTGTGCATGATGGACACCTTGGACGTGTCATGTGACCAGGAAGTGCATAGCAATGTTTTGAGATTGGAGCTCAGGGACTGCTAGTGACAGAGAAGCCGTGACATGGCCTAGCAGCTTCCCATGTATTTGCAAATGCATGCAACTAATATCTCTGAATTTGTATTACCATATAGTCTTCGTATATTGTTGCAAGTATAATTCAGTGTGCTGAGTAACAATAGGGGTTAACCCCCCCCTTTCTCTACTTGGTATGACCCCTCCCTTTCATGCACCTGAAAAGTACTGCCAGATTGATTGAGCAGCTGCTATTTTTTGTTTGTTGTCATGAGTTGCATGAAGGAGCTAGCATTAGGAGGGCATGCTGGTTCTAGTAGTGCTAGTTGGTGTTCCAAGGGTGACTCCCAGGTAAGCTGGCTCTCAATTTGGATGCATTTATGTAAGTGCCTTTATCATGAGGCCGTATATTTGACAAAATATATATGTGTCTTTATCATGAGGCCTTATAATTGGTATATATTACATTTGGGGTGAGCGTTTGGGCGTAGGACCCCCAAGGCTACTCTGGCTGGGCCTCTTCAGGGCATCACCACTTAATACACATAGTAACTTTTCACATTACCTTTTATGTTTGTTTTTTATTCATGTAATTTTTCACATATATTTTAACCCCTTTTTCAACACTTATTAACTACTCGCACACATCTATACTTTACACTGCACTGTCACCCTTTTTCCATTTTCCGTGTGATGCCCTGGGGGCGTCCTTGGCTGGAAGATTTTTTGGGTGCCCTGTGCCCTGGACGTGTACCTATTAGTGCTAGGGACTGCTAGTGACAGAGAAGCCGTGACGTGGCCTTGCAGCTTCCCATGTATTTGCAAATGCATGCAACTAGTATAATTGATTTTCTATTACCATATAGTCTTCATATATTGTTGCAAGTATAAGTCAGTGTGCTGAGGAACAATAGGGGTTAACCCCTCCTTTTTCTTCGAGATTGGAGCTCAGTCAGCTGCAAGAGAAGACACAGTGATGAAGGTAGGAGAATCACTGGACACTGAAGCTAAAGCCAGCCATACACGGTGCAATGGCGGCCATAGATGATGTGAGGCAACAGGGGATCCGACATCTGACATATAAGGTGGTCCACGCACACGGTGCAATCGGGTAGCCAACCACCCGATATGCCAGTTCCCCCTCTCTCACCTGCATAGTAATGCATAGAATCGCATATCGCATCCCCTGATTGACTGATCCTGCAGTAAGATCAGGGGGTGCGATGTACAGCCCCACAGGAGCGTGCTTTGTTTGATATCCTGGCCATAGACAGTGCTATATAGCAGCCGAATCGTACCAATCCATCGAATCGGCTGCTTTATGGGGCCTTTAGTGTAGTGAGGGGAGAGTTACAGTGAGTAGGGAGTGAGACAGGCTCCCAGCACTCAGATCCATCTCCATGTGTGCCTCCACAGACATTGACCTCCCCACACATCACTGTCTCACAATCATACTATAACGAGTGCACCCTTACAGCATAACACCAGGTACATTCCACCTCTCACAACTACCTTACTGATTGACTTGCGGAGTGCCCATCTCATTAAAGATTGCTAGAAGAAGTTATTGCCGCAAAGGAGTATCATCTTCAGTGGGAACACTGCCTCTACAAATGATATCCTATAATTATTGAGGATTAATTATAAATGGACAAGGACTTACAAGCATATATCCAGAGGTGAATGGACCTTTGTCTGAAATTCTGCCTTTATCCATCAACCTATATTAACTGACTTCTAAAGTGTGATTATCTAATCTGACACACTTTGAACTGTGCATAAAATCTAAACTTACCATTTGTAACAACTGAGAGACACAATTATCCGTTTCACCCACGGTATACTGTTTTCAAGCTCAGTCAATACAACAAATACATCAACATACTTATTATATTGTGCCTGAATAGTACATTAAGAATGATGCTATATTCCCATCAATGTCTATTATATGTATAATCAGATGTGTTGTTTACATTTGTTGTTAAATTGTTTTTAATTTATATATGAGATATACTGAGATTGTGGCTAATAGCAAGGTTTATTCAATATTTGCTCTTAACTATCTTTTCTTTAAATCTTCACAGAGTTTTAAATAAACTGCTGTTTTTGGATCATTACTGAGTTAATAAATAATTATACCAAAACTCCTAGATATCTTATTACTGAATAATCTCCAGCTGGTCAGTAGTGCCCTGAGTGTTTGTTCCTCCTCTATTACATTAATCATCTGGACATATATGATGTTATTATGTTAGAGTTTGTGTTTCAATAGCTGTGGCTATTCTGCTTAGGCTGGAATTTGTTGCAGAATGTTATTGGTATAGTCACCTCATTTGGTGAAGTCTAGTGTTGGTGTGTTTGAGTGCCCAGGAACTCTATTTGTGTTTGTTCAAATGGTGATTTGGCTTCCAACATATCACAGGCCAGATCTTCTACTATACTTGGTACACTTTAAGGAGGTGCAATAGGGACATGTCTAGTCTCTTGCAGTCATGGTGGTAAAGTGATTGGGTACAATTTTAGGGTCACCAATTCTTCCTCTTCTCAAATAAGAGGAGATGACTCTATATCTTTTATGTTAACTGATTCTTTATCTCAATAATCTCAAGGTTTTTTTTTTAAAGTCAATTAAAATAATATTTCAAAGGAATACTGTGTGTTTTGAGAGACAGCGTATATTACTGTACTTACTGGGGGTGATGTTCCTATCAGCTGCAACCCAAAAATTATAATTGCAAAATATATATATTTTTTTGGAATTATTTTATAATTTATTTGAAATCATATACTGTATCAAGGGAATTTTTTTTTTTTGAGAGGCAATGTATATGACTATACTTACTGGATTTGTGACCCTTTCAGCTGCACCCCAAATATTATAAGTGTAAAAATGTTCTGGTGTCAAAACCTCTGCATGGTAAAGGTAACAGTCCCTCAAACTCATTCTACATTCACTTGGTGTAGTGGAACTTAAGTTCAACTACACTAGCTTTACTCCTGTCATTGTATAAAAATTGATCATGGATCAGTCAATAGGAGCACTTACCCCACATACATACCTCTATCACCTGTGATTTGTTGTTTGGAGAAGTGTGTTGAAATTTTCTACTAGGCTTTTACTTTTAGGCTATTACTTTTTGATTAATGAACACATTCTATAGGGTTGTATCATTTATTAAACTGTTATGGCTATTAAGCTGCCATCCTGTCTGCCACTGCTGTACCACTATGTTATGTGTTTGTGCGGCTTCTCTGTCACTTAGTTTAGACAGCCAGCTTGCTGCAGCCTTTGGCCAATATTGGTATTTGTGAGCTGTAAGGTGCTCACAATTGACTGGAAATTACTGGAAATTCATTTTATTGATGTTAATAATACTATAGGTACAAAAACAGGTCCACATTTATGATTTTAGCAGAATTTATAAATTTTTAAAGGAATCCAAAACCAAAGCAATTAAGGGTTGTTTTTGTCAAAACCAAAAAGAGGACAATGTTTTAGAACTAAAACCGGCTTTATATGATTTTACAGGACATCAATAGATAATGTACTTATAAATTGAGATGTCTCTAAGTTTATTTTTATCTTATGTATAGCTAATTTTAATTTGCATACTTTCATTCTTACTATATTTTTATATCTTTAGGACAACATTTGTCACATTTGTTTGTAAATATATCAAATAAAAAAAATTACATTAGTAGAAATGTGAAATAAGAAAAAAATATATGTTTTAGATTTAAACCATAAAGCAAATAAAAGAAGGAACAAGTCTGTTAAAAAATGTGTGAGGTTCAAATAAAATACTAATTTAAGATACACATTTGTCTGATTTCCAGGGAGAAATTATACTCAAGGGCAGTGCACTGATTTTCATTGAAAGTATTGCAACACTTTCAGAAAATACAATACATCTTGTGTCATATCTGAATATAATGTGAGGGCTTTGCACCTGTTGCTTTTATCAAGGTCATATAATACTGTTCATATCTGAGTCATTAGGAAATTGCAGTACATAGCAATATTATCTCTATCTCAGGAATGCAATATCTATCATTAGAAGCCAGCCATTTTGTGAGCATTACGAATAGAGTTGTTATATAAATGTTTTTCTGTACAATTAACAGGTAAGACTAAAGTACATTTGACTTATATATTTATGTCTAAAAAGGATTAAGGGAATAGTTATTTTTTTGTATGTGGTGAAGAATTTAATTTAATAGCAAAATATCACTTCCCACAAAATCTTTTGCCAATCATTGGCTTCTTTATCAATATGATTTTATTCCAATTATTCTTTCATATTTTAAGATTAAGACATCACTAAAGTATCTTAGCTGCCTTTCAGTTTAATCTTAAAATTATACTAGTGAGTACCTATCAAGAAATAATGTACAACATTTTACATTAGGTGTACCTCTCCCCTAAAAGACGACATTTAACTGGCTTTTCTCTAAATTGTAGATGTACAAAATGTTCAGTTGAGGAGGCAAATCTTTTACACTTTGGGACTGCCAATATATATAGTGTTTTTAGGATGCTTTATTCTTAATTGATAACAACACCTAAAACATTACATTCAATGACACTGCACACTGAGCAATCTTTGTTTACATGGCTAATCAACCAAGGACAGATAAAATGTTGATGATTTTAGCGACAATGGGTCATAAAGAGAAAAACTATGAATAAGTAGAAAAAATATGCAATTAATTCCACCAAACTAGCATGAAATTGGTAAGCCAAATATCTGCTTTGGTGGTTAGGGAATATGGGGTCTAATTCCCCTTAACAATTCACTACATATATACTTATACTAGTGCCCATAGGCCCTACCTATCCACACTGAGCGACTCAAAGCCATCCATAAACTACAAGGGACTTCACACAGGTCCTAATGCCTACTGACAATCATAAATGAGAGTGTTGGAACTAATGGCAAATATAATGCCTCTTGTGTGTACTACTTGAGGCTCTTGGGGCCACATTATGTCAGTGCGCAAGAACCACTACCTGCCCGGCTCCAGAAGAACCCCAACCTTCACCCGCACACTGAAATTATTATTATACAAAGGGGGAAGGAGTGTGGGAGGGAAGGGGTGGAGGGGGACGGTAGTGGCAGGGGCGTATCTACCCATTGGCCAGAATGGCACTCGCCAGGGGCGCCGATCAAAGGGGGGGTGCCGTCCGGCAGTGCCACCAGTAGCCAAGCGGTGGACAAGTCCCCCAGACCCACAAGTGTAGGGCAGACCGTAGTGATAACGGTCCGCCCTACACCATTTACAAACACATAGCTGCCAGCGGCGGCTGTGTGTTTGTAATAGCAGCCAGCTAATGAGAGTCAGACAGACTCTCATTTGCTGCTGCATCATCCGCGGAGGGAGCCGGCTGGAGCTCACTAATGAGCTCTGTGTGCCGGCTCCCCCCGCAGCATGTGATGGGAGAGACGTCATACGTCATGACGTCTCTTCCATGCAGGAGAGGAGCGGCCGTGACTCAGAGCAGACAGCGGCACATCTCTTCAGGAGCGGGGATAAGGTAAGTTGAATTTTTTTTTTGTGTGTGTAAGCCTGGCACTACAGAGGTGCGCTGAAATAGGTGGTGGCAGCTACTGGGGGCACTTTATGGGGGGGTGCCCGTTACTGGGGGGCACTGTATAGAAGTGGCCACTACTGGGGGCAATTTATGGGGGTGGCCACTACTGGGAGCACTGTATAGGGGTGGCCACTACTGGGGGCAATTTAGGGGGGTGGCCACTACTGGGGGCACTGTATAGGGGGGGACTACTACTGGGATCTACTACTGGGGGGCACTGTATGGGGGACTACTTCTGGGGGCACTGTATAGGGGGGGCTACTACTGGGGGCAATGCAGCATAGGGTGGGTTTACTACTGGGGGATTACTATTGGGGGCAGTGCATAGAGGGGGCGCCAGTCCATTACATGGCCAGGGGCGCTTGGATCACTAGATACACCCCTGGGTAGTGGGCGTGTAGAACAGGATGACATTGGGTGTCGAGAAACCTAGCACCAGCCCTGCCCACTATGCTGTTCAGACCTAATGTCTGAAATCATTGGTGGCCAGTGGCTACTAACACAGATGCCCCACTGTGGCCTTGCCTGCTCTTGCTGACCTTGATTGGCTTAGAGTGACATCCTTGTGTACTGGTCCTTCCCTGCAGGGGTCAGCATCACTCTACAGTTGTCACCTTTATGGGCATAGGCTTTACTTGGGCAGAGGAGGGCAAGGGTCAGCTCTTTTGCAAAAGCCCTCCACTAACCCCAGAGCTTTGGTGTCTGTTCTTCCTTCTTGATCTGCTGCTGACCCATACTGACCAGGGCACCTTTTCTTCCTGTAGCCGATGTCTTCTGTCTTCTCTGGGTCTTCATTCTGTTGGCTTTTCCTTCCCCTTCTCTTTGGGAGGTCTTCTCTCTTCCCTTTCTGCTGATGGACCAGACTGCTCCCACTGGTCCCGACTAAAATAAGGCAGACCGAGGAAGCTATGACATGGCCACAAGTGGTTGGCTCATCAGTGTCAAGCCATTATTGGCTGAAATTGACTCAAGCCAGGACTGTTGAGACCTTATACTCACTGCTCCAGATGTACTCAAAGTTGGTTGCTTTCAGATGGGTCCTGGGCACATTCTCCAACAGAAGCACTCCTTCATCATGGCCTTCCAGATGTCCAATGATGGCTCCAGCAATATAAAGCTGGTAAGTATCTCCATGTTTCCTCTATCTACTCCATGTCAGGCATAACTCATCCTTCTCTATAGTGGCAGTCATGGCATGGCACTAAGCTGAAGCTGCGCCTTATGGGAGAGGGACATAAAACATGGGAGGAAAAGAACATTAATGAATTAAGAGAAACAGTAGTAAAAAAGGGAGAGGTGGAAGAACATGAGGAGATGGGAGGAATAGGAAGAAGAATAGGGGTAGACAGGAGGAATATAAGAAATGGCAGGGATAGGAGGAGAAACAGAGGAAGATGAAAGGAATAGGGGCAAGAATAGGAGGAGACTGGTGGAATAGCGGAGACTGGCGGTATAAGGGGAGATGGACAGGATAGGGGGAGATGGGAGAAATTGGGGAAAATAGGGAGGTACATGACAAATAAGGTTAGGGGCAATAAAATGGAGGGAATTGGAAGGAAGAGAAGATATGGGAGGAATAGGGCAAGAATAGGAGGAGGCAGGAGGAAGAGCTGCAAGAATATGGGGAAACTGGAGGATTACAGGGGAGAAAAATGGGAAGGTGGGGGAATAATGAGGATAATCTCTGCACAATAGCTAGAGACACAGCAAATGATGGGTCAAAATACTACTGTAGCATTAAATATTTGAAAGCAAGGCCTAAGTATAGGTTACAAATTAAAAGTACTGTAGAAAGAGGAAATCTCATGGAAAGTGAAACATTCTGGTATGATAGAATGAAAGCAAGGGAGAACATTCAATTTTGTGTCAGTAGAACAAAATAAAAATTAGCAGAATTGTGGTTTGCAAAGAAGACTCTGTTTCACACAAACTCGTGAAATTAATTTAGCATGAGCAATAAGATAAAGCAAGAAATACAGGAAAATAAGCTAATGAAATTGAATTAGGTAATAGAGCTATCAATGAAGCAGAACAGACAGAAGCATTACAACCTAAATGGTTATCCTACAATAGTCGCAGTGCCCCCTAAGCTGCAGCAGGCTGCAGTCGTTTGAGGAAGTTTGAGGTTGGCGAGGTTATGGCGATGGGCTGCGTTCTCGAACACAGGGGGTGTTGGCCCTGTTTTCATGGCCTGATGCAGATGCTTGATGGCTATGCAACTGATCCGATGCTGCATTTACGGTAGCAGCAGTGGATCAGCAGCATCGGATCACAGAAGCCGGCAGTAGGCTCCTATTTACACAAGGTGCTTCCTGCGGCTTTTGTATATTGTAGAGTACAAAGACGCAGTTGCTGTGCTCTATGATACATCTCTGAATCAGGCCCACCATTATGGATTATATTTACAAAGCGGCAGCTGAAAATTTAAAGCACTACTAACATTCAGTGTAAAAGCTGGCATTCTTCCACATGGTTTCCAGCTTAAACTTAATTCATATCCAGAAGACTACAACTGTAACCTGTGAATGACTGTGTTTGCCTGACGTTGGAATTCACATTCTTTGTTGGACTCACGCTGATGTCAGGTCACAATGTAACTCAGATACTATGCTTCGCTCTCACAGAAACTGGTCTTTTCTTATGTTGATGATTTCTATAGCTGCATACCAAAGACAAATCATAGATTATCTGTATTGATCAACAGGAGATCATTACAGTAACTAGGGACTAGGCTGGGAGATAATACAGAGAGAGACTATGATTTATTTTTGGCCAGCTACATGTGTAGATATTTAGTGATTGTAAAAATGCCTGAAAGTTGCAGTTAGTGAAAGTATTGTATGTACTGTATCTTTATATACTATATGTAGGTCTTGTTAGAGTCCAATTCATATTTATTAAGTTAAAAGATACATTTGCTGCAACCTTTTCATTGTATCCTGCAGACTCTCAGAACTATGGGATAGTCAGTCATCTAATGATAGCAAACACAACTGTTCAGTAGCTGCAGAGTGAAAATAAAAAGCAAGCGATTAAGGGCCTGATACTAAATTGGATGCAGCATCAATGGCACATGCAGTTGGTTGATGTTTTATGTCTACACATAGGTCCCGCACAGTGCATGTGTCCAGGCCCAGCGACAGGGGGGTACTAGGAGCGCACCTGTGCCGGGTCCCGAGGTTCTGAGGGGCCCTGTGGGCTCAGGGGCACAAAACACCTCTCTACTTCACTGCCCTGCCAGCCACCTGTCAGGCTTTTGTAAAGCTATTGTAAGCTTATTATCCATTGGTGCCCCAAAGTGTAACCCCAGGGCCCTGCTGGCCGGCCCCCGTCTCACTCGCTTGTACAGTGTGTGGCCAGAGGGCGGATGCTTGCGCATAATGCGTCATGACGTCATTCCCATGACGCTGTGCCTCCCAGAATATGGCCTCCTCTTACGACATCCTCCATCCTCCAAAGAGCAGGATCAGCAGGGAGTCCAGCAGGAGCCAGGAACTAAATTTAAATTGATCACCGCTTGGCACATAGAGAGGCCACCTGTGTATCTGTAGCTCTGGACTGCTCTGTCCTCCACTGTCTGTCCCAACCTCCACTATCTGTCCCAACTGATGTTAGGGTGAAAGTGACATCATGGCAGACATTATTACACATATAGGTGCTACCATGCATTGTCAGTGACATCCTCCGTTGGCCCTGCTGCGGAATGCAGCATGGCCCTGGCCATCACTGCTGGCATCAGCAAGGGGCCTGGGTCAAAGGGGGAGGGGGGCAGAGATGTCTGTGCAATGGGCCCCAATATTTCTGTTGCTGGCGCTGCATGCATCCCGATTGTCTGCACTCAGAGGCTACTCAGAGAGTACATAATTAGATGCATGGTCTGTGAATTTTATTGTTCATTCCAGGGAGGAAACAGGGTGGTGGCTATGCTGCTGCTGGTGTATCAGTGAAAGCTGCTGTGTGCAAAGACGCTGAACCTCTCACACAGGAGGCCTTACTCACATAGACATGGGGCTGGTTCAATTTTTGATTGTGAGACTTATGGTCAATCAAATGATGCACAGTGACGGAAATGCACTTTCTCAAGGTGCTGCAAGTGAATGTCTCACTTTTGTGAAAATCGGCCGCAGCAAAAAAAACAGCTGCGGCCAATTCGGTGTCCGGCTAAATATCAGGCCCTAAGTCTGAGATACAAAATAGACATCAGTTACACAGTACAGCAACCAAGTATGAATGCAATAAGGGAGCCAAGAAATGTATCAGTAACTAGCAGGACATGACAACAGGCATACAAAGTAAATTACAGGGAAATAGACTACAATAAAAGGGGCAAATTATGTAACTCAAAATAATATCCCTAAAAAATGAGTCACTCTAAAATAAGTGACTCTCCAGATTGACTATTTTACAGTAGATTTACTAAACATCAGTTTGGTTTTAGAAACCTATGGAAAACCAATGGCAAACCACCCAAAGACATGACTTAATTCAGACTAGGTGGGTTTGGGTCAAAAACATTCTACTAGTTTATGCTTCATTATGTTGTCTATAAAGAGCTACCTTTGGAAGTGTATTGAAGATGATAACAAAGTATATGATCAAAAATAATCTAAATAATGCACCAACATTTCCATTTCTATTTACCACATACACCCCATGGGCCAAATTAAATTGGTCCTGATTTGGTAAAAGTGCAAATTTTTCTGCAATTTTGCAGAGGGGTTTACAGCTGATTTAAATCACACAGTCATGTCAATGATTAGCACTTTTGCCAAGCCAAATATATATCATTTGACCCTCATTTCTCCACCTTATTTCTCAATTCTATTTTCACTGAATATCATTTGTTCCTATGCAAACAGCAAATCGAGGAACTGGGGAGAGAGTGATGTTGTCAATGGGGTAGTTACACTAAAAGGAGGAAATTGTAAGCTCAGTTTTGATATGCTGAGCATTAGGTAGCATTTCGGCATACACGTGGTGATTTTTGAGAAGCATCGGGACACAATCAGGCCACCCTAATACACAAACAGGAGATAACAGTGCAATGACAGCCAAGGCAGAGAACGGTGTTTATGAGAAGATGGTTTTAAATTTTGAAGAACCTAGTTGCTAGTGTGTGGGGTTTTCAGGTACTGTACATTAGCAACTTTTCACAACTGGACATTGGAGCTTTCAGACCCGCTCGCTAGATGCGGCTGTTCGCTCCCTGCGTATGCAAATTCGGCTAAGTGACGGCATGGCAGGCAATCGCTCGGCAAGGCATAAGCACGGCCACTATGTCTTGGCGAGCGATCACTTTGTTTATACAGATGCCCATTAGCGTATATTGAGACGCCCACTAGCGCACGTCATCTCCAGGAAGTGTATTAAAATATTGGAACATCGAGGACCATCGGAAGCGATCGCAGCGCTTGTGGTTGCCTATACCCTACCGCAAGCACTGCGAGGAATTCAGTGTAAAAAAAAGGCTGGTGACGTGTACTATGACGCTGCCTCTTAATTATGCACGCCTCTGAAACGGCGTTGAAACATTCAGTCACGCCTGCGTTCGCACCTCCACTCCTTTACTGGCATGCCCCTGTTACCACCCACAAGCAGCCTCTCCTGTCACTCATTACACTGGGCTGCAGGGCGAGCGAGCGGATCCCGATCGCTATGAGTAGTTCACCCATGCGTACTGCGATGCATACGCATGCACAGATTAGCAAACATCGGCAGCAACGAGCGGACGCTTGCTAGCGAATGGGTCTGAATCAGGACCATTGACATGAAAATTGCCATAACAAGGTATGAGTTTTTTAAATAAAATCAGCAAAACATGTTTGTTAGTCATGAGATTTAAAATTATTTTAAATTACAGTATGATATTTCCAACAAAGTTTAACAAAAATCAACTAATATGATTATATATATATTGAAACTCATGATACTTGTTTCATTTTAAATTGTTTTATATATTATTGTTTTCAAATATAATTATTTAATTTAAAACAAACGACTGAGCTCAAATAACTCAGTTCTGCCCATGTGTTTTCACAGATCTCAAGGGCAAACAAAATGTTCTCTAGTTGAATTAAAATACAATAAGCAAACAACATTTATTACAATATCACTATATTGGCTGATCATTGGCAGCGAAAGGTGTGCCTTTAACTTTTCCTTCATTTTACAGAACAAAATGATCCACATAATATTGTTTACTGTAAAAAGTTTGCAGCAGTAGTTGTATTACGGCAAATGTTTAGTAAATCATGCTTTAGCAATGCAAATGCTGCAAAACACTGTACTGGATGTTTTTCAGATTGTTTGTGTTTTTCTACCTTATTAGTTTATTATGTACAGATGTGGCTTTTCCTTGGAAATCCTCTGTGTGTAGTCAGTTTATATTCTGCAAAAAACTGTTTAACAAAATAGCCAATGTGGTCTGTTATAACTTGCCTTATATACAGTATTTTATCTTCTTTTACTTGACCTAGTGTCTTGTTATAATTTTTCTTCATTTTACACTTTTGAAATGCCGATCCCCTTGAAAAATGTAAAACAAAGGGATTTGCCTATAAAAATATTTTTCTTTTGGTAACCCACAAATGCATTTTAAATTTCCAACTTAATTTGTTTTAGTTTGCTTTTTATGTATTATTAACATATAACATAGTGGAAGTTCAAAACATAATAAAGCTTTATGTAATTACTTATATGTCATTAAATTATGTATTTAAAATGTTCACATTACTACCATTTTACAAATTATATACTTTGTTATTGAAATCTACCACTGACATTTATTTCAGTGTATTCTTGTGCTTGTCTGCATTCCTAACACTCCTGAATGCACCTACTATTGCGACATTACAGGTCCACATCTTGAAATTTCAAAATTGCTGCTTTCAAAGTGCTGCCTGCTTCTACTTTGAAGTTAGGTAGGTCATATGGGGTCACTCTATTAGATGTGTATTACATATGTCATATTTGTGTGTTTAACTGTTTTTAAACATACACTTACCCATGTAAATTTTACCTAGATAGTTTAAAAGCTTTGTAAATATGGAATGATTCCTTACAGGTACATTCTGCGTACCTATAAAAAAAACATTCTTTGAGCAAGAAAAGAATTCAGTGAGCCCTTGCTTATTAGTGCACACTCTTATAAATGGGTACTTTTCAGCCCTAGAATCTCTTTTAAATGGGTTATAGTCGGAATGCCGACAGTCTAAATACCGGCACTGAAATCCCAACAGGTTGGGATCCATGCACCAGTATCCTGACCTTCGGCATCCTGAAGGTAAGTATCGGAGTGTTAGGGGGAGGTTAGGGTTCGGGGTTAGGGTTATGCACTAGGGGGAGGGTTAGGCACCGGGGAGGGAGTGTTAAAATTAGGGTGCAGAGAGGGGGAGGTTAGGTTTAGGCACTAGGGGGGAGGTTAGGCTTAGGCACTGGGGAGGGGGTGTTAAGCTTAGGCACTAGGGGGGTAGGGTTAGGCACCGGGGAGAGTTAGGGTAGGGGTCAGGGTAGGCGTTAGGAAAACACATACCATTAGTTCCTATGGGTGTTGGGATCCTGGCTGTCGGGATGCCACTGTCGGTATTCTGACCAGTGGCATCCCGACAGCCACGATTCCATACCCAACCCTTTTTAAATATCTCACCTTATAAACTAAATCTTGGTTTTCAGCTTCTCTAGCTGCTTTTCCAGCAGTTTAATCAAGCAAACCACATGAATCAGACTGGCCTGGCAGTGTATGAACTCACTTCATTGGTTACAAATTCAAATGGTTTTAGTAGCTTGCATAAAATGGTGAGTATGCTCCACTGTGTTGGACAAAAGTACAATGCCCCCCCCCCCTTTCCCTGTCCCTATGTAATGGCTTGCTGTGTAAGTTTAGATGGTTTGTTGCTGTTCCTCCAGTCGCTGTAGCACATAAAGGGTGGAATTCCACTAGGTTACTGCCTCTTGTTTCAGCTGGTGGCACAGCAAATGGAATTGTTCTTCCAGCTGCTGCAATCTTCTACATGTGGTTGCTTAAAGCCGAAAATGTCCACAATTTTTTGGGCCACAATCAGCATGTCCTGCACACACCTGTCTTTTACTTAAAATAATTCGGAACCACCAAGTTTATTGTGTGCACAAAACATGACACGTGTACAAATTCACCAATTGTAATGCTCTCAGAACGTTACTTGTGTTATCGGAAATGACAAATCCTGAGTCTAAGCGGGGTAAGCCATTTTGATATCACATCCCTAAGTTTTCCAACAGATTGACACCGTTATGCGTCTTAGTGAACCAGTGATACAGGGAGTAGCCTGTCTGTGTATGAGCTGGCATTGTGTGTTGCTGCTGAATGCGATACACTAACCAAATAAGCTGTCAAAGTCATATATTTTTTAGTTTGACCAGCACCGCTATTCCACGTATCTGTCGTACAGAAGAATTTTCCATGCCAATAATATTTTTTTTTTTATCGTCCCGGTACAGGTGAAGAATTGCTGTTGTTGTAAAATTGAATCGAAATGGAATTTGGTAACGGGGACACAGGACCGAAACTATCTAAAGCCAGATGCATTGATGGTGGATATTGGATGCAGATCTAATGTTAACATAGCCATCATGGCTTCAGTGATCCACTGTGCAACAGGATGGCGGCTGTCATACTTGGTTCCTCTTGCAAATGATTGTTTCACAGTCAATTGTTGTTTGAAACTACTAGTCTTCTTGGTCCCCTTCTGGGATGAAGATTAACCCCAAGCAGCAGAAAAAGCCCTATCATGCAAGGATTATTCTTAGGTATCCTGGATAGGGGAAAAGTCAGTTATCGTTTGCAAATTGGATGCAGGAGGACTACCTCTGATCCTTAATGAGGATGATGATGATGAAGGTGTTGGTGGTGGAGAGTGCAAGTGCTGGGATCTATCCATGCTGCTTGTAGCTGTTGCTGGACTGCTTGTTATTACTTTACAAGATTTTTTTAGATTTTGTTAAATAATTTGCATGAACTAAGTGCAAATGATGTAAAAGAGGCGAGCTGTCTAGATGGTTAATGTCCCCACCTCTACTTACTTTTGACTCACAAATGGTATAAATGGCTTGATAAATGTTGTCAGTATTTGGGAAAAAAATATTGCACATGAAAGAGGTTTTTTTTGGTCTTATGCCCAGACATAACAATGTCCTTCTTCTTCTTATCACTGGCAAGAACTGATGCCACTGGTGGATGACTTACTTTGAAACAAACAACATCCTTCTGAATTTTTTCAACTTCTTCTTGTCCAACACAATCATCAATATACTCAATAGCATCAGATAAACAAATATCCCCCTCATCTTGTTGCACTTCCACAGTAGCATCCTCATTACTTTTACTACTACTACTCTCTCTACTACTCACATTTGCAGAGGGTGCAGAAATTGTGGAAGGAAGCTTCTCTACAATTACAGTGACAGAAATGTCAGACTCACACACAGCACTCGTGGGCACCCTTGGACCTACTCAAGGATCTGTGAAGTTTGTGAACACACAGTTGGTTCTTCAGAAATAGTGTTATTTTTGTGTCATGATTTGCCAGTTTCAAATGTAGCACCTCTAGACTCAGAGGGAGAAGGTATTGCAGCAAGATTAATGGAAGCTGTCTGACAGTGTTTGGCCCCAGCTTCCACAATAGGCCTTATTGAGCTTTAAACAATAAAAGTAGGACCACCACTTGCAAAAAAAGGCCATGGTCTGAGCCTTTCCTTGCCACTACATGTGGTGCATGGCATGATGGCAAATTTAAAAAATTTTGCCATAAAATTTTCCCTTTATTGTTAGAGGTGACATTTTTTTTCTTCAAAATTGTGAAATATTGTTTACATTTCAGGTACCCTTTATTAAACATTCTTTCCCCTTGACCACCTTTAGTAGATGTTGAATTACTATGACTGCTGCCAGCACTAGTACTGTGTTGCTGCTCCTGCTATTCTATCAACTGATCCATGGTTCAGTTTATTTTTGACACCAGGACAGAGGTAAAACTAATACTGTTCAACTTAACTGCCATCACACCAAGTGAACGTACAATAATGATATAGGGAAAGGAGGGACAGTTTTATTAAAACACTGAAGATTTTTTGGGAAACCAGCAAAATAATTATTTTTTTACCACTTGATAATTGGTTTAAGGTGCACATAGCACAGAGTAGCTGACACTGGAAAAAAACAGTATGCCATTTTTTAATACCTTTACACAAACACTGGCAATTGTTTTCATGCACCAGGAAAAGAACAGGTCTGCTATATGAGAATTGTTTTGGAATGCAGATGATGGAGGGAAACCACTGCACACAGTTAGAATAATATACACTCTTCCTCAACAGTCAACATACACTTCTTGAAATAAATGTACAATATTTTTAATTTTAATTAGAAAAGACTTCAGGTTTTTTTTTTGGAAAGAAAAATAAATTTATATTTTTGCAATTGTATTTTTTATAACAGGAACACATATAAAGCAAAGATATCTTCTTGGGGTGCAGCTCAGGCAGAGCAGAGTATTTTTTGAACAGATAATCTTGAAATCAAGACTCTCTCTGCCCTCATACACACAAATGACAAGTAATACACCGCAGATTTTCATGAGAGAAAAAAAAATTGCAGGTTCACTTTAACAATACAAGAACCTATTTTATGTTTTGCAATGCCAATCCCTGTATCTGTCCACAAAAGGTACTTGAATGTCAATCACCTTTAAAAAAAATACCTACTGCGAGCAACATTGCTAAGTTACCTTGGTGTGTGCGCAGTGCAAACGTGATGCTTGATCAGTCGGTCAATAATCGCTCAGCAGTATAAATATCAGCATTGTGTACATATCTGAATCAGGCCCACAGTACAGTATGCTTGTTTGCAGTGTCTATGTGCAGTGTGTATGGCACATTTTTATATATATATATATATATATATATATATTGTGATAGGATCACTGGTAAAGTGGTCTGTGGCAGGTAAATTGGTCCCAGATTCCTGTCTTATGTGTTCTAAACCCCCAGGAGAAAGTCTGCACTGTAGCAGGCTTGAGTCTCGGCTTTTTGAAAAGCCGGTTTGGGACCTGGGGGTTGTGGGTGAGAGGAGAGGGAGGGCTCCACCCACGGCCACTCCAGGTTTTGGTTCTCTTAGCCTGGTAACAGGCTTGTTAGGGTTTCCACCTGAGAGTGGCCAATATAAGCCTAGTGTGTTTAGGGCTGATTGTCTCACCTGGGAGAGCAGACAGGGAGTTTGCTCAGAGACACTTGAAAACCTATCCGTGAGTGTTGTGCTGTGCTTTTGTTGCTGGGGAGGGCATTAGGCCCTGCCAGGTTCTGGTAGTGAGGGAAATACCTGTGAAGTTAGTGCCCCGACAGGGCTAGGATTTATGTTTATGTTTTCTTTATGTTGTTTCTGGTATTGTACAATAAAGACTGGCGCCGACCAGCTTGTACTTGCATCCAGACTGGTGTGCTGCTTCCCTGCTGCTGTGTGTGTGTGTAAGGAAGGAGTCCTCTACCCAGGAGAGGGACCCCCTAACCTAACTGTGTCACAATATGGTGGAGAATGCGGGCATCCACACACACTGAAGTTGCAGCAAGAGGAAAACTTTCCATTTAAAAATTAAAGGGACAGACACCCAATTTGTGAGTGTGGAAATAACACTGTGTCCTTGGAGTCCCATAGAGGAGGCGTCAGCTAATGCTCAGAGAGGCAAGGTTCAGCTTCCAACCTACACCCCGGGACAAAATGGAGGACATTATTAAGGCCTTGCTCCAAGCTACAGCAGCACAGCAGGAGACTAACAGACTTCAACAGGTCGCCATTGAGGAAACCCGTCAGGCCTTAGCGGAAAACAGCCAGGCCATAAAAGAGGTGTTACAGCACCTGGTCGCCCGGCCCAGAGATGTTACTACTGGTCCTCCCACCACCATTCACTCCATACGAGCTAGTAACTTCCTCCAAAAGATGACTTCGGGTGATGATGTGGAGGCCTATCTCGCCGCATTTGAAAGAACGGCCGAAAGGGAGAGTTGGCCCAAGGAGCAGTGGGCAAGTCTGGTGGCACCTTTTTTGTCTGGGGAGCCACAAAAAGCATATTTTCGACTTATGCCTGGCTGATGCCAAGGACTATAAAAAACTAAAACAGGAGATCCTAACTCGCTTGGGAGTCACCACCTTTGTTCGTGCCCAACGGGTCCACCGCTGGGAGTTCCATAAGGACAAGTCTCCACGTTCACAGATGCATGACCTCGTCCATCTGTCCTCAAAATGGCTACAGCCCGAGACGCTGACGGGACCACAGATCGTGGAAAGGGTCGTGATGGACCGGTACCTGCGATCATTACCTGTGACTCTGTGCAAGTGGGTGAGCCATGCAGACCCTAAGTCCGCGGACCAGTTGGTCGAGCTGGTGGAGAGGTACGTGGTGGCTGAGGAGCTGATGAGTATGCCCCACCGAGCCCCGATGGTGCACCGGCGAACTCCCACAGACACTGGTAAGACTGTTCCAGGGGAGAAGGGTGCTGGGCGGTGGAATGTACCTAAGACTGAGGGTGTAGAACCTGGAGACAGGCCTGCCAGGCCGGGAAGGTTCTTGCCTCGTAAACGACTAGACATTAATATGACTCAGTGTTTCCGATGTGGTGGCTTCGGCCATATTGCCGCTAATTGTGCACTTACAACTGAACCTATGCAATGTGATACTGCTCATGTCTACCGCAGGGGGTCTTTCTTTGCACAGATAGCCTGTATGGCTGACCGGCAGGTTGTGACTGATAAGCACATGTGTGTACTCACTGTAGATGGCAACCGAGTAGAGGCACTGTTAG
This sequence comes from Taudactylus pleione, assembly GCA_031769625.1. Taxonomy (NCBI): domain Eukaryota; kingdom Metazoa; phylum Chordata; class Amphibia; order Anura; family Myobatrachidae; genus Taudactylus; species Taudactylus pleione. The sequence continues at coordinate 13,430,770 of JAUIMM010000039.1, forward strand.
ACTCTGGTAGCTTGGTGACACTTATAAAAGCTGAGCTGGTGAACCCCTTGCGGCGTGAGGGGAAAACTGTTGGTGTGACCTGCATACATGGGGATACTCGATATTATGTTACTGCCGAGGTGAACATCGAGACACCATGTGGTTCTGCTATAGTTTCTGTAGGTTTGGTACATGGTCTGATGTACGATGCAATATTGGGGAGAGACTTTGCTCACTTCTGGAAGTTGTGGGAAAGCCGTTTTGTTCCAGACGTGAACAACCCCGATCCATTTGAGAAGGTTGTCGATGTAGTGGAGGAGGGAGTTTCTTCTGAGTCAGAGTTATTCCCTTTTTCTACTATGATTGGCGAACTAGAGAATGCGGAGCGTGACGGTGGCCCGCCAACTGATGTGCCTCCCAAAGAGGTTGGAAGTGTTGTTGGGCCAGGTGATCGTCTGCCTGATTTAGAGGTCAGAAGAGAGGTCTTTGCCGTGGAGCAGTTGAATGACCCTACTTTGGTAAAAGCCAGGGAGAATGTAAAAGTAGTTGATGGTAAACCCGTAGACCCTGATAGTCCTTTGTCCTATCCCCACATGGCAATGTGGCAGGATTTGTTATATCAGGTGACTAAGAAGGGGGAAGATGTTGTGGAACAACTAATAGTTCCCAAAGCCTACAGAAGAACAGTGTTGGATCTGGCCCATGGTCATATAACGGCAGGCCATCTAGGGGTAGAGAAAACTACTGAGCGAATAATACAGAGGTTTTTCTGCCCCGGGCTTCATAAAGAGGTATCTGACTTTTGCGCATCCTGCCCTGAGTGTCAGTATCATGCTCCCAGGCCACATTTTAAGGGTCCACTAGTTCCATTGCCTATCATAGAGGTGCCGTTTGAAAGAATAGCGATGGATTTGGTTGGACCCTTAATGAAGTCTGCCAGGGGACACCAGTATATTCTGGTCATAATGGATTACGCTACCAGGTACCCGGAAGCGATCCCGTTGTGCAATACGTCAACCAAGACCATTGCCAGAGAGCTAGTTCATGTCTTTAGCAGGCTGGGTATACCTAAGGAGATACTAACTGACCAGGGTACACCGTTTATGTCCAAAGTCATGAAAGAGTTATGCCGCCTGTTCAAAATCGAACAGTTAAGAACTTCGGTTTATCACCCCCAAACCGATGGGCTGGTCAAGAGGTTTAACAAGACGTTAAAACACATGCTTAGGAAAGTGGTCGACAAGGATGGTAGGGATTGGGATTACTTATTGCCGTATTTATTGTTGGCCATAAGAGAAGTTCCCCAGTCCTCCATCGGGTTTTCACCCTTCGACTTGTTGTATGGGAGACACCCAAGGGGGTTACTAGACATTGCCAAAGAGACATGGGAGGGGCAGTCTAGTCCTTACAAAATGGTGATTGAGTATGTTTCTCAAATGCAGGAGAGAATTGCTGCGGTAGTGCCGATAGTGAGAGAGCACCTGGAACAGGCTCAACAGGCACAGCAGAGGGTATACAACCGCAATGCTCGGTTATGCAGCTTTGCTCCTCGGGACAGAGTGTTAGTATTGGTTCCCACTGTGGAAAATAAACTTTTGGCTAAATGGCAAGGGCCCTTTGAAATCTTAGAAAGAGTGGGGCAGGTCAATTACAAAGTTTACCAGCCGGGGAAAAGAAAGCCGGAACAGATATACCATATAAATCTGTTAAGGCCCTGGAAAGATAGAACGGTACTGTCGGCCGTCTGAGACCCTCCAGTAAGTCCAGGGCCCTTAGTTCCCGAAGTGACGTGGCAAAAACCCTGTCGGCAATTCAACAGCAAGAGGTCAAGGAGTTTCTGATTAGAAATAGGGTGCTGTTCTCTGACGTACCTGGGAAAACCTCGGTCATTAAACATGACATCATCACTGACCCAGGGGTTAAAGTTAATCTAAAGCCCTATAGGTTACCAGAAGCACAAAGAGTATCGGTGTCGAAAGGAATTAAAAATATGCTAGAGTTCGGGGTTATTGAAGAATCACATAGTGAATGGTCAAGTCCCATTGTGTTGATTCCAAAGCCCGACGGGAGTGTGCGTTTCTGCAATGACTTCCGAAAGTTGAACAGTGTTTCAAAGTTCGATGCCTACCCGATGCCAAGAGTGGATGAACTGATTGAGAGACTAGGGACGGCAAGGTATTTAACCACTCTTGACCTAACCAATGGGTATTGGCAAGTACCGTTAACCGAGAGCGCCAAACAAAAGACAGCTTTTTCAGCGCCAGAGGGCTTGTTTCAGTACAAGATGTTGCCCTTCGGGCTACATGGGGCACCTGCTACCTTCCAAAGAATGATGGACAGGATTCTAAGGCCCCATAGACGGTATGCGGCTGCTTATCTGGATGACGTGGTCGTTCATAGCCCTGATTGGCAGTCTCACTTACCCAGGGTACAAGCAGTGTTGGACTCCATCTATAAGGCAGGTTTGACAGCCAACCCAAAAAAGTGTTGTCTAGGCATGGAGGAAGTAAAATATCTGGGATACACCATTGGCAGAGGCCTGATAAAGCCTCAGCTCAATAAAGTTGATGCCATACAAAAGTGGCCACGGCCTCTGAATAAGAAGCAGGTGAGAGCCTTCTTGGGAATTACGGGGTACTACAGGAGGTTTATACCCAACTTTGCCACCATGGCAGTCCCACTGACTGACCTGACCAAAGGCAAACAAAAAGTCATGGTAGAATGGAGTCCTGAGGCAGAGAAAGCTTTTCAGGAGTTGAAAGTAGCGTTGTGTTCCCAACCAGTCCTGATGACTCCTAATTTTGAAGGGGAATTCATAGTACAAACCGATGCATCAGAAGTAGGTATAGGAGCGGTCCTGTCCCAGAACAAGGAGGGTGAGGAACACCCTATTTTCTATCTTAGCTGAAAGTTGAATGTACATGAGAGAAACTATGCCACAGTGGAGAAGGAGGCGTTGGCCATAAAGTGGGCGTTAGATGCTCTCAGGTACTACTTGGTCAGAAGAAAGTTCAAATTGATCACTGACCATGCCCCTCTGAAGTGGATGTCTGAAAATAAGGACAGTAATGCGAGAATTACGAGATGGGTCTTGGCATTACAAACTTTTACATTTTCAGTGGAACACAGGCCAGGAAGCCAGCTGGCCAATGCAGACGCGTTGTCACGCGTTCATTGTTTGAGGGCTTCAGTTGTTCCGCCCCACAGGTCGAAACAAAGGGGGGGGATATGTGATAGGATCACTGGTAAAGTGATCTGTGGCAGGTACATTGGTCCCAGATTCCTGTCTTATGTGTTCTAAACCCCCAGGAGAAAGTCTGCACTGTAGCAGGCTTGAGTCTCGGCTTTTTGAAAAGCCGGTTTGGGACCTGGGGGTTGTGGGTGAGAGGAGAGGGAGGGCTCCACCCACGGCCACTCCAGGTTTTGGTTCTCTTAGCCTGGTAACAGGCTTGTTAGGGTTTCCACCTGAGAGTGGCCAATATAAGCCTAGTGTGCTTAGGGCTGATTGTCTCACCTGGGAGAGCAGACAGGGAGTTTGCTCAGAGACACTTGAAAACCTATCCGTGAGTGTTGTGCTGTGCTTTTGTTGCTGGGGAGGGCATTAGGCCCTGCCAGGTTCTGGTAGTGAGGGAAATACCTGTGAAGTTAGTGCCCCGACAGGGCTAGGATTTATGTTTATGTTTTCTTTATGTTGTTTCTGGTATTGTACAATAAAGACTGGCGCCGACCAGCTTGTACTTGCATCCAGACTGGTGTGCTGCTTCCCTGCTGCTGTGTGTGTGTGTAAGGAAGGAGTCCTCTACCCAGGAGAGGGACCCCCTAACCTAACTGTGTCACTATATATATATATATATATATATATATATATATATATTGTGGCAGTATCACCAGAGGTGGCACTGGTGAGCAGCAGACTCTGTGTGGGGGAGGGGAGATCTGCCCACACACACTAGAAAGGCATTGTGGGAAGATGCCTAAAGGCTGCAGAGTAAACCCAGTTCAGAAAGGACTGAAGCAGACCAGTCAGACAGAGCTCACTGTGCTAGCAAGCCAGTGAGGGTAAGGAGATACAGGGAAGGCTATCCAACTCTGGAACTGAGCTATGGTACCTGCAAGGAAGCAGGCCAGACTGTGAGAGGCGGCAGCCAACATGCTAAGGAAGCTATACCAGGCCAGGAGCCACTGTCCAGTCCTGCATGTGGCAGCAAGGACGACCAATCTCAGAGACTGCGAGAGACTTTCATGCAGAGTAGCTGCTTCGGTAGAGAGGGTTCAAAAAGTGAGCTAGTGCCCTAAACAAGGGCTAGGTTTGTTTATTATTTTTCTGTTTCCTGATTTCACATGCTGGAAGTAAAACAGCACTTATGTTTATTTAACTGAAATGCTAAGTGTGGACTCTAATTTTGCACCTACTCACTGCACCACTGACTCCAGTCGACCGAGCTAATTAACCCCAAGTATCACTATATATATATATATATATATATATATATATAGGTTGGGTTATTCCCCGCACAAGGGCAATATTGGAACTTTGGCTAACATTGTCGCTTATCTTTGGAACTGTTTATGGAGCAGCAGTAGGACTTAGACTTTGGGAATGTTATAGGAAAATTATCGGAGTCCCAGAGAGGATAATAATAGGAGTCATTGCGAGTGGATACATTCTTGCCTATTGCAATGACACAAAGATTTGTGCATATGCTACTTAGTTACCTAGAATTTTCTAGAGGCTTGATCACACAACAAAAAGCCGATTTTATCTTAACAGCATTAATCCCTGGAGTGTACATCTGATAATCTGTAAGATATGTGATTCTTGGAATGGTTTATTTTTTCTGCATGCAAAGTATGTTTTATATGTACCTATGAGATTTATATATTGTCTTAATCATTTTATTTTAAGAAAATATCTAATGTATTAAATTTTTTTATTGTAATTAATATATATCTTTCTGTCTCTTGGGTCCGATATAGGCATATTGGCGCTACCAATTTATTAGCGTAATTACCTTTCAGGGTTTGGGTGCTGGTGGACCTCTAGGAGAGCTGCCAGCCATTATTCAGCAATGAGTAGGAGGGCGCCCTTGAAATTCTATAGTGTTATTTTTTCAGTTCATCCTTTTATAAGTTCCTGGGCATGCTCAGAATATGTCTACTACTCTCAAGCTTCCACTAATCAGCACTTTAAATAGGGGCAAGCAGGCTTGGACTGGGCTGCCAGGCAATCAGGTAATTCCCTGGTGGGCCCAACTGCATTGTGGGCACACCCCTTTCTGTGAGGGAGCGGAGCTTAGCGGCCCACAACGAGGTGGGTACGCTGCCATCATAGGCAGAGCCAGGGGGGCCAGGGCTGCCCACCTCTCCCCTGTGGTTTATTTTTTAAAGAAGATTAGCAGCAGCACTGCTGCTGTCTCCATCAGGTTTTGCTAGGGAGAGTTGGCAGGCACTAAGACCAGCCGTAGCTATAACAATAGGTCCACCCGACAACACCCTGAGCAGGGGGTGGGCTAAATGGATCTAAACAGGGGGGGGCTAAATGGGACTAAAAGGGGAAGAGCTACACAGGACTAGAGATTGGAAAGTGCTGCTGTCAGAGGGACATGGAGAGAAGCTGCTGCACATCCAAGCCTGTCCCACCCTGAGCCTGAACTCTGCGGCTTGTAAGATATGTTTTGTCTGTGGTTGTTTGTGTGACTTGCATGTGAGCTTCTTTTTGTGAATGCTGGGGAAGAATCAGGGTGGGTGGGTGTGTATGTGTGTCAAGGGGTAGTGGGGGTTGAGGTAGTGGAAGAAATGGATTGGCATACTGGGAGAAGTCTAAGACATGAGGGGTCCCTGAGGTAGGGGCATATCTACCCCTTGGCCAGGATGGCCCTCGCCAAGGGGGGCGCCAGATGCAGCCAGGGTTTAGTATCACTGATATGTGTGTTCCCTACGAAACAACACTATCCACAAAAGGACTTGGAGGGGACACTGATTGCTTCCTGGAAAGTCATGACGTCCCTATGTGCCCTGCCGCAGCAGCCAGTGACCTTTATAGGGGAGTCCGGGTCATAGAGAGATCACCACCAGACAGGCATCAAGTGGTGCGGTGCTGCCTGGATGACCGTGGCACAGGGCGAGGACCACACAAACTTCTTATCAACAGCTATTGGAAGCAGCTGTGTAAATGCATATTACGGTGAGCAGGCAATGGACTTCTGTCTGCATCCGAGACCATGGTAGACAGCGATGGGTGGATGTGCATTTGGGGAGGAGTGGAGGAGGATTGGTAGCACTGTCACATGCCCAGTCTCATCGTTCTTCTCTTCCTACAGAGACCACAAGACGGCAACAGCAGCAACACCACCAGCAAAGGGTGCAGCAAAATCTCGGAGTTTACTATGATAGTAGGTAATCCTTCTCATCACTGTGCGAGAGGTGTGTGTCAGTAATAAAAACACAGTACTGGCATATACATCACATCATGATATATGTGCCAGTACTGTGGGCTTATTTCTGAGTAATTATTATTATTATTATTATACAGCTATTGTGTGACTATACAGTGCATCCGGAAAGTACTCAAAGAGCTTCACTTTTTCCACATTTTGTTATGTTACAGCCTTATTCCAAAATGGAATAAATTCATTTTTGTCCTCATAATGTCCTCACAATACCCCATAATGACAACGTGTAAAAAGTTTTTGTGAGATTTTTGCAAATTTAATTAAAAAAAAAAATCACATGTACATAAGTATTCACAGCCTTTGCCATGAAGCTCAAAATTTAGCTCAGGTGCATCCTGTTTCCACTGATCATCCTTGAGATGTTCTTACAGCTTAATTGGAGTCCACCTGTGTTAAATTCAGTTGATTGGACATGATTTTGAAAGGCATACACCTGTCTATATAAGGTCCCACACTTGACAGTGCATGTCAGACCACAAACCAAGTATGAAGTCCAAGGAATTGTCTGTAGACCTACGATACAGGATTGTCTCAAGGCACAAATCTGGGGAAGGGTACAGAAAAATATCTGCTGCTTTGAAGGTCCCAATGAGCACAGTGGCCTCCATCATCCATAAATGGAAGAAGTTTGGAACCACCAGGACTCTTCCTAGAGTTGGTCGGCCATCTAAACTGAGAGATCGGGGGAGAATGGCCCTAGTCAGGGAGGTGACCAAGAGCCCGATGCTCACTCTGTCAGAGCTACAGCATTCCTCTGTGGAGAGAGGAGAACCTTCCAGAAGGACAACCATCTCTGCAGCAATCCACCAATCAGGCCTGTATGGTAGAGTGGCCAGACGGAAGCCACTCCTTAGTAAAAAGCACATGGCAGCCAGCCCGGAGTTTGCCAAAATGCACCTAAAGGACTCTCAGACCATGAGAAACAAAGATTGAACTCTTTGGCATGAATACCAGGCGCTATGTTTGGAGCAAACCAGGCACCGCTGATCGCCAGGCCAATACCATCCCTAGAATGAAGCATGGTGGTGACAGAATCATGCTGTGGGGATGTTTTTTAGCAGCAGGAACTGGGAGACTAGTCATGATAGAGGTAAAGATGAATGCAGCAATGTGCAGAGACATCCTGGATGAAAACCTGCTGCAGAGCGCTCTTGACCTCAGACTTGGGTGACGGTTCATCCTTCAGCAGGACAATGACCCTAAGCACACAGCCAAGATATCAAAGGAGTGGCTTCAGGACATCTCTGTGAATGTCCTTGAGTGGCACAGCCAGAGCTCAGACTTGAATCCGATTGAACATCTCTGGAGAGATCTGAAAATGGCTGTGCACTGACGTTTCCCATTCACCCTGATGAAGCTTGAGAGGTGCTGCAAAGAGGAATGGGTGAGACTGCCCAAAGATAGGTGTGCCAAACTTGTGGCATCATATTCAAAAAGACTTGAGGCTGTAATTGCTGCCAAAGGTGCATCAACTAAGTATTGAACAAAGGTTGTGAATACTTATGTACATGTGATTTCTTAGTTTTTTTTTTAAATTAAATTTGCAAAAATCTCAATAAAACTTTTTATACGTTGTCATTATGGGGTACTATGTGTAGAATTTTGAGGACAAAAATGAATTTATTCCATTTTGGAATAAGGCTGTAACATAACAAAATATGGAAAAGTGAAGCGCTGTGAGTACTTTTCTGATGCACTGTAAGTGCCAGCATGCCAGGCTTATGCTTAGAAGACAGAGGCTGGCTAGGGGACAGTCACCAGATCTGTACAATAGGCCCCAGCAAAAGTGTCATACCCTCTCATTGTCTGCACATAACACTCGCCTGTGTATTTGCCCCATTGCATCTTACTCTGCCAGATCTCTCTGCTGACTTTACAGGAACAAATTACAACCACCCAGAGGTGGTGGGGGTGATTGGCAAAGGTGGGGGTTTGGGGGGGCTGCCAGTCCCTTACTATGCCAGGGGCGCTCTGACCCCTTAATACACCCCTGCTCAGAGACATGAGGGGAGCAGTTTGAGGAGTGAGGGCAGCAGTGTGAGGGGAGCATTGAGAGGCACATGGGGTGAAATGTGAAGTGTGATGGGACAGTGTAAGCTGTGTGAGACGTGATCTGCAGGGTGATCAGAGAAATGTCTTATAGGGCAGCAGCGGTGAATTATACTTTATTGAGCTCTATGGACTCATTGAGACCCTGTGAGCTTAAACTCTTCATTTGGAATATCCAAAATGTTTCCCTTCTGCAAAGGTGGTTATATCGATTGCCCCTCTTACCGTTTCCTTTATCTGTACTATAGCTTTAATACGAACACCCACTATGGGGATTCATGTTTTTCATGATGTTCAAGCCTCTAGTAGATAGCGAGCGTGATATCTGGAGCCTGTCCACAATAAGATTTAAACAGAAGTAGCCCAGTGACAAACAAAGGGGTTTATAAATATATATAATTTGCAATGAGGCTGCATTCCTTGCTTATATTATTCAATTGTGACCTCCACATACACCTTTAGAATAAGGGAATAAGTAACAGTCTCTCCTGGGGCGGCACTTATGGTCGATTTAACAAATAATTCACATAATTATCTTGTTAAATATCAACATTTCAGAACCCATATAATTAGTTCCTTCATCAGTATCCTATTGATATTCAACAAGATGACTATGTGAATTTTTTGTTAAGTCGACTCGAGTGTGTCCCAGGAGAGACTATAAATATTTGGCCATCCAACAAAGGATGTGTTGGATGGCCATGCCCATTCCGTTGACAACACCAACAAAGAAGCTGGTCACACCCCTTCAGCGGGCCCCTACCATTGCAATACCCTGGTGGGCCCTTCATGCCCCAGTTCGACACTGGGGGCAAGTTGTATCAGTTTGCTAATTTATTGGGCTGTGCTTGTATTTGATCCTTGTGCTGCAGTCTCTGAGCCTGCTGATATTTCTTGCATGATTTTCAGGCAGCGAACCTTTGGTCATGTGGACTAGCTTGTTATTCGACTTTGGTTTTTGTGTGCAAGCCTGTTACTTGTTGCCTTTCATCTACAGAGTTTATTTACTGTGTATCCAGTTATTCCTGTTCTATTACCTACACCAGCTGTACATGTGATTTTCTAGTCCAGTTTCGTGTATCCAGTGGGCCTGACTCAGACCCGGATGCTAAGTAACGTTTGCTTGTAGCTGCCGATGGTTCACATTGTGCGCATGCGTATGCATCGCAGTGCGCATGAGCGAGCCAGTCACTGCAATTGGGAATCGTGCACTTGTTGCACAAAGATTTAGCTCTACCTTGAGTGACAATGCCATTTGTGGGTGGTAACAGGGGAAGGTGCTTGTGAACGGGGGAGTGGTGATGAGAACGCACGCGTGTCTGGGCATCAAAATGGCATTTAAAGGGCGTGCATCATTAGCATGGAGGCGTCACTGTACACGTAACCTGGTTGTATTTCAGTCAGCACTGATCGCAGTGCTTGCGGCTGGGTAGGGGCTACTTCAAGCGCTGCGTGCAGCTCCGATGGCTCTCAATGTTACCAATTAATCATACACTTCCTGGAGATGACGTGTGTTAAGAAAGGAAAGTGGGCATCTTTATACACCTGCGTTCGCTCACTGCCGTCGCTCTCTAAGACATAGAGGGCATCCTTACGCCACACAGTGCGATCGCGGAATTTGTATAGCTGGCCCCTTTTGGCCTTGAGAGATCGCAGCTTAGTATCTGGGTCTGAATCAGGCCCAGTGTCCTATGTCTTCCTTTCTGTAAAATCAGATTGCCTCCATTGTTACTTTATCGAGTCTGGTCTCCAGCCGCTGAGGTCCAACCTCTGAACTCATTTACCATTACTCCTGTACCTGTGATTATATTTGCATACCAGTTTCAATTATTTACTGCAATACAGGTCTAACTGATATCACACACCTTATACACATTGATCACTATACAAAGGTCACACATATATCATACCTGATACACAAAATCACTATATAACTAACAACTATTACTATAAATAACTTTTACATTGGATCACACTTATGCAAAGATGGGAAATTAAGAGTGTGTATGGCGGATGCAAGTGAATCTACACTTCTGTCTGCTTCTACCACGTTTTCTGCAAGGCATTGCTGGAACTCTGCTGGGGAGCTCCTGTCACAGCCAAACTAATACTTTTCAGTGGCGTAGCGTAGATGGAGCCATTGGAGCTCATGTTCAGTTCGTTATCTATGACATGGGCCACCAAATGTGGGATCAGCAGTCTCTTTAAACATATTAATATACTCCGGGTGATTGGTCCCCAGCAGAGTGGAGATGAAATGATGCGGATGCAAGAGGAACAGCCACCACTCAAAACACACACTAGCCGCATTCTCTCCTAGCAGCCGCTGTTTCACTGGGTGGTGCAGCTCTTACTGTGCCTATGCTGCACCTCCTGACCTCTGCTCCGACCACTGTAGAATCACTTCCGGACATGCAAGCTACAGAGGCTGAGCCCAATGAGCTTTATTTCCAGTGAGTCGGACAGGTCTGAGAGATGGTTAAACCAAAAGGTAAACTTGAAACTGCTGGGTAAAACTTATATATGCTGGCAACATAAGCCTTACAGAGGGCATTCCTGTTATAACTTGGGGAATGAATGCAGGGATTTAACTAGAGGACAAGATGGGATATATCAGTGGTTGTTAAGTCCAGTCCTCAAATACCACTAACAGGTTATGGTTTGTGCATCATGCACAGTTCACATATTTTTCTGCATCAGTTATTATCCCACCTACTTCCACAGACAGAAATCTTCAAAACATGACCTGATGGGAAAACTTGAGGGTTGAGGTTGAGAACCACTGGGTTATATATGGAAGATGGATGCTGGCACTTAGCCTTAGCACTAGAGGGCTGGAGTAAGCAAGTAACACATAGGAAATGGATGTGACAGCTTAAAAGTGGTTACTGGTGTGACAGCTATGGAATGGGATATGTCAGATGAGATTTTGGTGATAGACATGAAGGGCTAGCTGAGTGCAAGATGCAGCAAGAGGTTCACTGGTTATATTAATGAATAGTGACAGGCAGGAGGTGGACTGTCACAACTCTCAGATGGATGGTGTGGATGCTTACCGTACATTTTGGAGTTGATATATACCCAGAACAGAGCCACAGAGTCTAATGTATTGGCCCATAGATATAGAAAAAAGGGGCATAAAAACATACATATTAATACACCAACTTGGGTGAAGGTGGACCTATACCAGAATCATGCAAGATAATAGCCTGTAGTAAGCTGAAGAGATGTTATATCCCAGGGGTAGGTTCCAGCCAACTATCAGGATATGTTCTGAGCCAATTCAGAGTGATCCTACTGTTCCCCCTCTAAACCCTAAGGTGTATTAATATGTATGTTTTTATCAAAAGAGCAAGATACCTACCTAGGTGCCAGTGGGGGTGTAGAGATCTAACTCCCCTGCTGGTAATCAATGCTGCACACCTACAAGAGGCTTTGCCACACCTCTAACAATTTACAATAGTAAACAAGAATAGTAGGTGGTGCTTATCAGACACAGTCAGGGATGGTATATGGAAATTTATTAAGAACCAATGATATTGTTCATAAATAAAATAGACAATCAACACTTATAAAACTCCTGGGAGTGGGGTTATGAATACATCAATATAATCACAATAAAAAAAAACATATCAAATCAAATAAAATAAAATAATGTAAAATATGCATATATAAATCAGCTTGTGGCAAATAACTATGAAATAATCATAAACCACTGTAAGTGGATAATCACTGTTCAAAAAGAGTCTATGACAAATAGCAATGTTATAATGTAGCAGTTCTCACTGGAAACATATGTATTGCTGAAAAAAGCAACAATTGTAGCAGGTTGCTGTTATGAGCTCCAAGCCAGAACTTAATGTTTCCAATGTTCCAAGGTGTTCCACTAATACAATGTGAATATTCCTCCCGAAGCAGTGTTAAGGCCTCTCTCACCATGGGCCTCACGGACACGCTGATTATTGGACTTGTGGCAAGACTCTATTTCTATTTGTATCTGGTATTTACAACAGAGTGCCCCGTGAAACCCATCTGCCATATGTAATGTATTACAATAACTCTGACTGTAGCCAAGCAGATGAGAATATAAAGCCCTGAGGAAAAATCTGATTATTCAAAATGCGTTGGAAATATTGAATATCCATCTGCTACACTATAGAAGGATACCCTGTGGACGTTCCAATGATTTGCCAGTGAGGGGAGAAGGAGGAATTCTGGACACTCCCTACCTTTAAACTCCCCTTCTTGCTCCTCATTTGGAGCCCCACACAGTACGGTTCCTGACATTACCATAACTTTGGAGCATTTATTGTTAGGGTGCTTGTTCATTTTTTCTTGCAAATAAATTAGCAGTATTTTAAACAATGCCACACTATATGAGTATTTTCCTTCATTTTTCTATGAAATCCCATGTGAGTTCCACCCATTTGGATTGAGAGGATAACTCACAGCAAATAAAGGAATTCATCTAAAGGACAAGTTACTTGTAAAACTTTGCCTACTGAATGACTTGAGACTGTCTGATTTGTGCTTTGGAAACACTAGTAGTGCCGAAGGTCCTTCTAAAGATTATTTTTTGTATATTGTTATTTGCTTGGCTGTTGGGAACCACCTAGTAGCACCTAGGGAGGCGTACTAGGGAGTGCCTCTGCATATTTCTATCTCCCCCTTTAATTCCACATTGGTGAATATAATTTCCACATTTCAACTGAGATGATTGTATTAGTAAAAAAAACTCAAGAAGCCTGTTGTTGTTCAAAGATACTAGATGAAGCAGGAATGTAACTTAAAGCTAATAAAATTACTCAGTTCTAGAACTGAGTGACATAAGCCACAGAAAGCAAGATGCTGGCTCCCATTGGTAGAGACTTCAAAGACCTGTGTCCGACTGCGAGTCGGTGTGTCTTGTCGCTCAGAGAGCCACGGGCTGTTGTGGGATGTCAGCATGGCTTTGATATTGTAGACCCTGCCAAGTATGCCTGGCGATGGAGAGATGTCCATATGGTATGTCATTATGGTGGCTGGCTAAGTGGGTGTGGGCAGTTGATATATTGCTTGGCTCGTATAACCACAGAATGCTGTTGTGTCACCTACCCGCCACATGTGCTTAAGCCTGGGAGAAAGATAAAGTGGATGGAGACAAAGTACCAACCAATCAACTTCTAACTGCCATGTTACAGGTTGTGTTTGAAAAATGACAGTTAGGAACTGATTGGTTGGTACTTTATCTCTGTCCTCTTTATCTCCCCACAAGGTTTAGTACACAGACCCCACAATTTCTTTAAATTCTCACCACAAATGGGAGGGATGTGTAGTGCCTACACTAGACAGACACCATACATGATTACATATATTATTATTCTACGTTCATCTTTTAGATGCATATACAATGCATAAAAACAAAACATAAATAGCAATATAGATGAGTGCTCTTTTACATTTTGTGCAAACATTTGCTACAATAACAATAGAATAACCATAATAATGCAAAATAAGTTATACTCCTCATTATACACTGTGTAGCAGCATAGGCACAGCATGAATGTATAACCTGGATACTCATATTCACCTTCTATGCATGGATAGTTTCTCTTTCTATAAATCTACTAGGTTAGAATCTCCAATCATACCTGTGCACCAGTGTTTTGTTGTTGAAGTGCTTTCTTCCTAGACATCCCAACTCCCCCAACCTTTTAAATTGGTGGTAACTTAATTATTGTCAAATACAGTGATTACATTTAATGCTTAACATTTTTTAAATTGATTTATAGTTATATACATAATACAGACTGGTCTGACATTTGATTACACTGTATTTGGCTTATTTATGAGTAGACTCATGATCAGTATGTACCTACTCATATCTATTTGAACCATTCTGACAGTATAGTTCAAAGTTTGCTCTTCTCATTCATGATTCACTTCATGGTTCAACAATAAAATGTTGTCTGTTCCACCTTAAAGTGCTGTGTATTATAGCATTTTAAGTTATTTCATTTGAATAGAAAACATTACTGTGTTTGAGTTCCAAATGTGAGGTTTTCCATTCACGCACATAATGGTTAAAATGTTTGATCTTGTTTTACTTTGCACAAACACTTTATGTTCTTAAGAATAGAGAATTTCCTGCAAATTATCACACTGTGCTGTACAGCCAGTTCATCAGCTTCTACAAGTTGAGGGATCTCTATTTTTAAGTTGGGAATTCAATAAGCCATGTTAATTTATTGGGTGTAAAAAAGTGTGGTAGCCTCGGCCTTTAACGTCTGGGGCTATATAATTAAAGCCCCTTATTCTCGCCCGTTTAATTACCCTGGTAACAGCCGTTGACACATAGAATCCGGGATAAGTTCCCGGACCTATGGCACCTGCTAACGGGCTATTTATTGGGGATTTCTTTTCTCACCCATTAACTGCAGACTGCTTTCAGGGCTCAATGAATACTCGATGCAAAAAAGAAGATAAAAACATTTACCCACAAGACTCTATTAGGGAACACTCTTATAGCCTATATAAGTATTGATTGTAAAACATAACTTTTAATATATCAAATAACTTTTTTTCTCACTACATGAATAGTCCCAGGGGATCAATTAGCCCATGGTAAATTACAGCCGCTAATGGAATTTCCCCCTAAGTATGTATTGCACTCAGACACTATTGTCGTTCCTTTCTAATTGTATTTTGTACCCACTATTTTGTTTGATTATTATATTTATTAACTATCTATTTTAAAACCTTAAATCCTTAGTTCATACTGCTAATTCAGTGAATCATTTATCATGCTTTTATGATTGAAGTTATTATATTTGCACACTCTGATCTTCCGATTTCTGTGCCTTACTCCTTGCTGACGTTTTGATATGTTTTTCCAGTAACACTTATTTCACCTATTTCCAAGTATCCCATGCAATTTGTACGTCCTATACATTTTCGCAATAAGTCGATAACTTTAAGTGCTTTATTTTTTTGAGTGGAAACTGTTGGAGGTGGGTTAGATATTCTTTATGATTGTAGTAAAAAGCATGATTGGTTATTTAATACAAAAACGCATATTTAGCATTCAACTCAAGTATCTGTAATGCCCTTATTTTAATTAGTATATTCATATTACTTTTTTGTTTTAGGCATTTGATTCAATTTGAAGTTTAACACAATCTACTAACAGATTGTTATATAATATCACAATAACGTCTTTATTCATTGAAATTTAGGTAGACTTGTGTATTTCGGAAGTGTATTTAAACCAAATCTTATAATGAACAAAGACCTTTAGACTACAAGCCAAAGCATTATTATTTACAGCATGGGACATCTGTTATTATATTGAAAAAGTGCTTAGAGGGATTTGACTTGAGGATAGTTGTACCTGTTCTTACAGGTTTAATATTCACATAGATAATAACTGACAAAAGTACAGTGAAAAACAATAGTGCATTAAAAAGTTCAAAATACAATTTTATATAGATAATAATTAGTGTGCAGGATACTTCATACTGTATATACTTGCACTGCCATATTGTATATTATAACCTTCGTAACTGTTGTATGTTGTTGTGCTACAACTGTGGATTGTTAAAAGTCAGATTAGCTTTGTATACTGGACTAGATTTTCATCTCTAAGGGGTCTATTCATTTTCACCTGGTTTTGTAGAAATTACGTGTCCGGGTCATTCATTAAAAAGGTAAAGCAGGAAATATCACAGATATCTCCTGGTTACCTTTCACTTTCGATGTGGCCCACTGTCCCCATACACTAATATGGGGACAGAAATTCATCAAGCTCCGAAAATACAATATTTTTCAGATCTGCTGTCTCCACGCCGAGTCAATAATGTATTGATCTGGTGCTAGCGTCAAGTTAGTATGTTAATTATCAGGGTCCACTCGGACCTCGATAATTAACATAATGAATAGACCCCTAAAACACTAAGCAAACTCAGATTTTTAATGCTTTGAGTAGAGTACTAATCTATCTGAAATAATCTTTGGTTTCATCTCAAATATTCGATTTGTGACTCCCCTATTATAATAGCTATTTGTGAAATATCCTCAACATCCAGGTACCAAGAAGGTCAAAGTCATCCTAAAAGATTTTTCTAAATAATCCCTTGTTAGGTAAGTGTCATAATAAAATGTAGGCAACAGAATTACAGTGCGGGAAACAGAGAAGCATTTCTAATTTATTTGACCCACAGGCCTATTAAATATAGATGTCTGTGTTTATATTCTCCCAATGCCAATAGAAATACATTTTGTTTATTTTGTTATGAAGTGATTTATGTAGGTCATTGTAAACAATGAACTGTATCCTAATTTTACGCCTCAAATGTCTACTATAAATTACTACCAGTAAGTTTAGATCAGCACAGGGCAGGAGATCACCATTCAGTCATGTTGTCTAAGGACCTTTGTTTTTACTGAACGTTTTAGATAAGCATGTAGGTTCAATTGGGTTATTTAAAAAAAAAGTTTTTTTGCCAATTATTAAAAAAAAATTCATACACATTTGATTTGCTATTTAATTTAGATATATAGGGCCTGAATCATACTTGTATGCTATTAGCATTTGCTGCTGCATCTTTGGATGCAGGATAGTTGCTAAATTATGCTACTGCAACAGGAGTCATCTTGTATAAATATACGGCACTTGCCAGCTTCTGTGATCCATTGATGCACCCGAGGATGCAGCTTCAGATCACTCTGCGTGACCATCAGTGTTTTCACACCGATGAGGCCAGTGAAGTTGTGTACTAGGATGCATCCACAGGCTTCAGCATGCCCAACAAAATGTGGCATGACCTTGTTTTCTAGAACTCTACCTGACACCACCCCCCACTCTGCCCCCATAGGGCCACAGCCTGTTAATCAGGCTGCTGCATCCGGGCATTGCAAGTGAGCTTGAAGAATGAGATCTGCACATGCGCAGTGCAGATCCTGCGTATGCGCAGAACTTCAAACATCGGAATTGTACACAACCATTGGGTTTGCATTAGGGATGTGCAGGCTCGTAAGGTTCGAATTTTCCCGCCAAGTTCAGATTTTTCCCGACAAAAATCGGGTCTCAGAAAGAGGCAAAATGTCATCTTTCATGGACAAACATCATCAGTCTGGACAAAAGTCCATGGAAGATGATGTTTGTCCATGAAAGATGATGTTTTGCCTCTTTCTGAGACCCAATATTTGGCGGGAAAAATCCGAACTCAGCGGGAAAGTTTGAACCTATCCGAGCCTGCACGTCCCTAGTTTGATACAACTGTAAATGAGCCCCATTATCCCCTTTCTGGTGATGGTCCTGTGCAGAGCCAATTTATTATGTTTGAGCTCCTAACATTCCAACAGCAATATTGTTAAATCTTTGATGCAATGCCCATACAAATTATACCTTGCATTTTTCAGATTAAATAATATTTTCAGTACCGTTAGACTTTTGCTCTGTCTAACATAGTCAAATAAATTCGAACCAAAAATTACCAAAAAAGTTATTTTGTGTTGAAAATGAACTAAAATCAATTGTCTATTTTTGTTTTATAATTACCACAAAGGCATACTCACTTTGGTATTAATCCACCTTTTTAAAATTGCAAACAGAATTCTACACATAGGGCTTGAAAGCAAAATCTGCACTTGAAAATGATTATGATTTCCTAGAAAAAAGTGATGCTGTCGCATGATTGCCACCCAACTGCCAGTTATTCGTTCTAGTAGGAAAGGCCAGGTCGGCCATCAGAAATTGTAGGGCCCAGTACAAATGAAACAGGTAGATCCCCTGCCCATTTTACGTACTCATTTTCTCCACCCCCTTAATTTTCCCTGTCCCTTTTACAGGCACCATAACAGGGCTAGCTAAATAGTAGGGGACATGGTACAGCAGCAGAGTCATCTAGCTGCTGGCCACCTAAGCAATTCTGTCCCTTATCAGTTGTACTACCTGTATCCACCTCATGGTGGCCCTGGAAAAGGTAAGTAGTTTTTATTTAGCTGCCTCCCTCACAGTGGACAATGTTTGGGACTTGTTGTCAGCAGTTTTCATGTGTAAGTGGACAGCTCTATCATCTGCAGCAGCGATGAGGTTAAAAGGAGAAAAAGATATACAATGCCGATTTTGTATGTATGTTTGTATGATTTTTTTAATTTAAATAGTGTGGTCATATACCAAAGGCACCGCAGATGGTACTCCCAGTGTATAACTTACCCTGGCGCTCTTCACACATAAAGTACAAATAACCAATGAAGGCACTCCGGAACTGATAAACCAAAATTAAATCACCAACGCAGTCTGGTATGTAGTCTACATTTTGGAGAGACAACCTCCTTTATAAATATATATATATATATATATATATATATATACACACACACACATGAGTATATATACTGTAACTGCTATTCGGGACCTGTAGTGCTAACACAGGATGTGTTAATTGCAAATTTATGAGAACTGGCAGTACTTTCACACATCCATCTAGTGGAATGGTGTTCAATCTCCAACACAGGATGTGTTGTGACACTAAATTTGCGACTTACATAATATGCCCATGCAAAAAACTGTACGTGGGCAAAACGATCCGTATGTTGAAGGAACGCATTTCCATGCATAGATCTTCGATTAAAAAAGCCTATATACAGCTAGAAAGCAATACGCCTCTGGTGGCCAGACACTTTGTTTCAAACGCACATTCTATCAATGATTTTTGTTTCATGCCTTTTGACCATGTGCCCCCCCCAAAAGAGGAGGTGACAGACACAGGATGCTCCTTAGACAAGAATGCAGTTGGATCTATAAGCTTGGGACCATGGTTCCCCATTGACTAAACGAGGAATTCACTTTTTCTGCTTTTTTGGGGTAAATCCCTATCTGTTTTGGCAAATATTTAAATTATACCACTGTACTCTCAATCAACTCCTTTTCAGTAGTGTTCAGTGACCCATTATCTCCATTTCTGTAATGTAACATATGCATTGGTAATGTTCTCATTATTCCTGAGTCGGGTGACCCTTTGCTGTTACCATGATATATCTATGATCATAGTGCGATTTATATTTAGATGTTATGTGTTTTAAGTGAGTCTGCATGTTTTTGTTATTACATGTTTTTGTTATTATGTGCTGGGGCTCTATGTTGTTAGTATGGCACATCAGGCTGTGTGCTGGTTGCACGATCTGCAGCGGTCTGTGGCATGCTGTTCCTATGGTTACCTCCGCCGCGTCATCAGTAGGCACGGCGAAGGTGACATCAGGGCGGCCGGCCGGTACATGGCCGCACACGTGGAATCCCGCTCTTGCTGACTGCTGCCGTCTGACACAGGTGAGGTGGTTTGACACTTATGCCTTTGGGTATTTAATACTGTTCTGGAGGGTTAGGCTTTAGTCCCTTGATGAAGGTGGATGAAACGGCCGTCGGGGCTGATCGGGGTCAGAGCATGACTCCCCGGTTTTTTCACATGTGCATCTGAACTGCTAGAACTGCTAAGTATTACCCATTATGTACTCAATCCAGTCAGTTCTTATACCTTTTATGGCTGTATTTTGACACCTCTTCATGATGGTTCATTAAATTGCCATGTTTTGAATATTGCGGTGTGCTAGTCCTGGTTCCATTTTGCCACTATTTGGGACTGCATGTATATATATAAATATATATATATATATATATATATATACACACATACACACACACATATGAGTTTATATACTGTAGCTGCTATTCGGGACCTGTAGTGCTTTGCTGACCCTGGTGAAAGAATGTACTTCTTTATGCTGACCAAAACATCAATATCGTTCTGAATATATGCCTCTTTATATATATATATATATATATATATACAGAGAGAGAGAGAGAGAGAGAGAGAGATAGGACAACCAAGTTGTGGCACTCAAAGACAAAACATACACGAATGCAGGCAATTAATTAAACAAACGTTTCAATGTTCAAACAAACTTTTACCTCAGGGTGAACATTGAAACATTGGTCTAATTATAGTTGCCTGCATTCATGTTGTTTTTTCCTTGAGTACTGCCACTTGAATTTTCTATGAATTGAATTTTCTACGTTTACATCCCACCCATGGGTGAGATGCTAGGAGGGTACAGGTACTGTTTATCTGTATGTGAGAGTGCAGCTGGCTCCAAAGACTATACCGCACTTTGCAGTTATTCTGTTTTATTACATGTATACTCCTTAATAATAATAATCCTTGCATTATGTGTAGATAAAAAACATATTTTGGAGGTACAGAGCTCCATTAAAAATGCAAATATTAGGGTCCTCAACTACTGGCTTAAAAATGTATTAGCACTATGTAATGCAGTTAAAAGTAAATTATTGGGTCAGACTTCCGGTTCCGGTATGGAGGTGTGAGCAGCAGCCTCCGTGAGCTCCGTCTTCCACCACGAGCCTAACCTTCTCTCGGCTAAGATATTAGCCTCCCTGCAGGCAAAATAGCCTCAATCTTCCTGTCTATCTGCTGATGGACAGGTATCTTAAATCTCCGCACCCGAAGCACCAGCCGCCGCAACCCTCACAGCCGCTACCTCCCAGACAGGAGAAACGCCGCGCTGAATATAACATGGCGCCGGACGCTGATAAAGCTGCAGGTTCCCCAGCAGCTAAGAAGGCAATCTCCAATGCCTCATTGGATCTTGACCCTTCCCAGGTACGGCGATTATCTGACTCTCCGGTCACATATAGTGACATAGTCGAGGCTATTAAGCCGACCATGACACCCCTATTATCACAGGCAGTGAGTGATATCACTTCTCAGCTTCAACATCTCACTCATAGAGTCGACTCAGCAGAAACACGTATTGGTGAAAATTTTCATGACATAACGCAGATGAAAAAGACATGTTGTGATCTAGAAAAAGAAAACTGGCAGCTGTGGAACAAAGTTGATGACTTAGAAAATAGGTCACGCCGCAACAATATACGGGTGGTGGGAATCCCAGAGTCGGTGAAAGGCCCAGCCCTGGCCCATCTCATATGCAATACCCTACCCACTCTGTTAGGGATAGAAGCTGATTGCACAGACCTTGTCATAGAAAGGGTCCACAGAATTGGCAAGATCCCTTTGACATCTGCTTCAGCGAAACCTAGAGTTGCACTTTTTAAGTGCCTGAATTATCTTCACAAATCACTCATCTGGTCAGCTTCACGTAAGAAATTCCCGCTAATGTGGGAAGGGAATAAGTTATATATATTCCAAGACTATTCAGTGGAACTCTCCAGAGCCAGGAAAGCCTTTGCTCCTATTTGTGCCTCATTAATTGCAAGTAAACGCAAATTTTCCCTGATGTATCCTGCACGTTTGCGCATATTTGACGAATCATCCCAGAAGGACTTTACTAATCCTGCAGATGCACTGGCATTCCTGAATGAAGAGAAGGAAGAGCTGATTCATGATGTTCCAACTCCTGTGAACTGAAATACTAGAAGTTAAGATATTTGAGATGCTTGTTCTCTTTTTATTATTGCACAATATGTGATAACTTGTCTTAGTTGTTACAATGTAAAAGGTTGATTTACAAGTTTTCCCTATGAGGGTAATAGTTTTTCATTATCTTATATTATGGGCTAGGAATAACCTTTTCAGGTACCTGCCTATTTGTTATCTTTTAGAAATGGGCAGTGGGAAGCCGTGCTCCTCTTTATTGTTCGTAACGAATACCATGCATTCCAATACATTTAGAAAATCATTCCGGAAGTTTCATGACTTCAAATGTTCTGCTCTTTTGTTTTACTGTGTTTTTTTTTATTTTTATTGTCTCCTATGTCCCTCCAGTGTTTTGTGATGTCTCTTTCCTTACCCCCCTCTTACCAACCCGGGATTTCTATGTGGTGTCTCTTTATGCTGGTCTACATCTTCATGTTGAATTCTTAGTCTCTGTAATTATATGGCCTTCCTGAGAATTGGCACACTTAATGTGGGTGGGATTAACTCCCCAGCCAAACGTAGACAAATTTTAATGTATTTGAAAAAGCATACCGTGGATTTAGTTTTTTTACAGGAGACCCATCTAACATCTATAGAGACAAATAAACTTCAAATGTTACAATGGTCATTAATACCAGCTGCCCCATATAATTCTAAGGCTAGAGGTGTAGCTATAATAGCAAGAAAAGAACTGGGGGTACATGTGACATCGGCTGAGACAGACGCAGAAGGTCGATATGTTTTTGTTGAAATTCTGGTCAAAGGGGTCAAATTCCACTTATGCAACATTTACGCTTCAAATGTTTATAAAAAGTCTTTTTTCCAATCTATACTAGCCAAATTAATGATGTATGATCCCAACACACTTATTGTGTGCGGTGACTTTAACCTAATAGCTTCTACATATTTTGATAAATCCAATGCTCCTAAACACCCTACATCGCTCCCTAAATTTGGAGTCCCTTTGTTCGCTAAAAGGCTTAATCTCGTTGATATATGGAGAGCCTTACATCCTATAGATTTCACATGCCTTTCAGCAGCGCACAACACATTGTCGCGCATAGATTATACACTTATATCTAATTACCTTTTCTCTAAAGTAACTAAATCTGCAATTGAACCCATAGTTCTCTCGGATCATGGTCTTGTATGGTTTGATCTCCAATTTACTATAGAACAATGCCCAAACAGGTTATGGAGGTTTCCGACTCATTTAGCACAATCTATTACCTTTCACAAAAAACTAGAATCTTACTGGGAAGAATACAAACTTGACAACCTTTCATATGCTATAACAAACTCTTCTATAGTCTGGCAAACAGCGAAGGCAGTTTTGCGGGGAAAGATCATTTCATATTCGGCCAACATTATGAAAAAGAGAGCAGACTCATATTGTTGCACAGCATAAACTCTCGGAGGCCTTTCAGAACTATAAATTGTCCCCAAGCTTAGAGTCTAAAAATACGTATCTTAACGCCAAAATTCACTTTGAAGAACTACTTAACATTATGGGTGATAAATATTTATTTGCAGTTAACTATAAATTTCATAAATTTGGAAATAAGACCGGTAAACTCCTTACGAAGTTATTAACAGGCTCTCATCCACAAATGGTGGTTCAACCTCTGGCTAAAGCTGATGGCTCACTTACCACTTCCAACAGCCAGATCACTGAGGTAATGTCAGAATTTTATAAGTCACTGTACTCCTCTCCACAACAACACCATCCTAACTCTTTAATCAGTGATTGTCCAGTAAAAAATGGGACCCAATTTCCAGAAGATCCCCTACCTGACACACCCGCTTCACAATTTTCCCCATCATTCTGATCATCACTTCCGCTCCCTCAGATATCATCTGAAATGGGTCAAATGTTAGTGGGACCTATTATTTTATTAGAAGTTAATTTGGCCATTCAGAAATTAAAACCCTCTAAGGCACCAGGCCCAGATGGCCTCACAAGCGAGTTCTATAAAATACTTGCTCCTAGACTGAGTGAACATCTTCTTGCCTTTTTTAATCAAATACTGAATAGTAAAGACATTCTGCATTACTTTAACTCTGCTGTTATCAAAGTGCTACCCAAATCAGGTAAAGACCTTACTCTTCCTGGCTCATATAGGCCAATATCACTCCTTAATATTTACTACAAACTACTCACAAAAATATTAGCGGAAAGACTTAAGATTCTTCTGCCCGATATCATACACCCCAACCAGACTGGTTTCATCAGGGGGAGACACTCAGTGGTAAATGTCAGAAGACTATTGTCAGTTATCCAACACACAAAATCCTCAACTAATCTTATTAAAGAACCCAAAGCTGTCTTAGCCTTGGATGCAGAAAAGGTATTTGATTTAGTTTCATGGCCTTTCCTGTTTCTCACTCTGGAAAAATTTGGATTCCCTAGAGATTTTATAGAGACCATTCGCACCTTATACTCATCGCCTCTCTCACATGTCTCTTGTAATGGTTATCTTTCCCTTCCATTTGCTGTCTGTAGAGGTACTAGACAAGGTTGCCCATTGTCACCTCTTTTATTTGCCTTGGGAATAGAACCCCTAGCAGTAGCAATACGTTCTTCCCAAGAGATAAAGGGGATCACAATTGGCAGTATTGAAAAGAAAATTGCATTATTTGCAGACAATGCTCTCCTTTTTTTGTCTAAACCTGAGCAATCCTTACCAGCACTTATGGAATTAATTACCTCTTTTGGTTCCTTGTCGGGTTACAAGGTTAATACAGACAAATCGGAAATTTTATATATTAATACTTCTCCTACAGAACAACCAGTGATAGAAAACTGTCCTCCATTGAAAGTAGTTTCATCTCATATAAATTATTTGGGGATTAATATAGGATCAGATCTCTCTGCTTTATACAAATTGAATTTTAACCCAGTCATGGAGAAAATTTCACTTCTTCTTGATAATTGGAAGTCATTACCAATATCCTTACTAGGAAGAATGGCAGTAATAAAAAGCATCATATTTCCAAAAATTTTTTATATTATCCAGATGCTCCCAGTTTCTATAACACAGAGAGATATTTTAAAAATCGAAGCAATCTTCTCAAAATTCCTTTGGCAAAACAAGAGACCGAGGATAGCAAGACAGAAATTAAAAGTATTGCGAAAAGAAGGAGGATTGGGATTCCCTGATATTAAAGCATACTCTTTAGCAGTATTTTTTAGATACCTCTGTGACTTTCTGTTGGAAAAGGAAATTTGCACAGATAAAGCTTTAGATATAGCTCTTTTTCACCCCTATGCACCAGCAGCTCTTATTCAGACAAAAATATCCCACATACCTCATAACATAGTAAATAATTTATTATCTAAAGACACATATTTGGCATGGTTGGCTCTTAATAAAGAACAAGGCAGAAATCCGTCTGTCACACAATATTTGCCATTATGGGGAAACCCATAATTTGCCCCTTCATTAGTGAATTCCACTTTTCAAATTTGGCGCAAAAAAGGCTTTTCCTGTTCTTCTAAAGTTTTTGACCCTGGGGGAAGTATTCTCTCATTTTCTGAAATTCAGCATAAATTTGACCTTCCTAATCAACATTTTTACATGTACCTACAGACTCACCACTACCTAAATTCTCTTGACCATGTAATACCTATTGACTCTGAACCCAACTACATAGATAAAACACTAACATTTTTGATCAATAATACCATTAGAACCAGATATATCTACCCAAACATAATTCCCAATGTTACCTCCAGCCAATGGGTTATATTGTTTGATAAATGGAAGTCTGATATACCAGAGTTACAAGGAATTCAATGTTTGCTAGATCATTATGAATCTTCTTTAAAACATCTTTAATCTGCATACTTACAGGAAGTGAATTTCCGTACTTTACATAGAGCCTACATTACTCCCTCTCAACGCAAACACATGGTTCCGGACGAGACCGGAAAATGTTTAAAGTGTGGGCACTCGATGGGAAACTTTATCCATTACATGTGGGAATGTAGAAAAATAAAAAAAAAATTGGAATAAGCTGATTGCTTTTATTAAGAAAATGCTTTCCATAGATGTACTCCCAGATGCGCTAGCATGTCTGTTTTTAAACTTCAGAAACTGGGAGTTGGGCCCTCTTAAACAAAACAAGATACCGTTCTTGATTAATTCCTTAACCTTAGGTAAAAAAGCAATCTTAATCAATTGGACTTCTAAATCAGCCCCATCATTAGCTTCGGTTAAACAGAAATTGCTGTATCTTCTTTACTTTAATAGAAGATCCTCCATATCTGAGCTAGATAAAAGAGGAGAAAAACTCTATACTTATTGGGAACCATTCTTAAAGTCTTTAGACGATGATGCCCAAAAGCATATCTTGAAATTGTTTGAGAACACTGATTGGTTCTTGTCCAAAAATCTTTCATAAGCAATTTTCCATGAGCTACTCCTCCTAGCATTATATTTTCCTGAACAAGATGATCGGTATTATTGAATATGACACCTTTACATCGTATGATTGTATTTTTATTTTTTATTTTTGACAAATCTATATATTTGTTTGCTGTCTTTTATTTCATTACATTACTTTGTCATAATTTTATAAGTCCAGATGGATATTAGTCACCTCTACATAGATTACCCCCTTATGTGTTACCCTTGTCTTCTGCTCCCTCCCTCGTCCAATATTGTTAAGAGTGTCAAGAGTGTGTAATGACCATGACATACAAAATTGTATTTGATATTTTTTGTTAGAGTCTACTTAGAATTGCTTACAAGCTATTTTTTGAAAAGCAAGTGTGCTTTTAATTTTTTTTGCTGTAATAGACATACAGGGGTATTCAATATGGGTGCGATAACATCATTTTTGCGTTAATATCGGAAGTATGTCGTCATTATCGCAGGTTTTACTTTTATACCGTATTCAATTTGAAAGACTTATCGCAGTTTTGAAAAGTCTTTGATAAAAAACGGGGATAACTTTTCACCATTGAATAGGTGTCGAAAAAAAGGGCAGAATTGGGGTTTAAGGGTGCAGGCTTAAAAAAAATAGCCTGCACCCCTGGGACTGACATTTTAAAAAAGAACTGTGTCAAAAAAACTTTAAAAAAAATAGGGACACCCCAAAAAATTAATAAAAAAATTGGGGTGAAAAAAAAAATGGGAAAAAATTGTTTAACAATAGGGAAATAGCTTCAGGGCTATTCTGCAAGTATGCGGCAGATGTTTTCTAGAATAGAATTATAGCGGCAGGTGCACAAATGCAGAATTTTTAAAAACTTACTTTAGGGACATAAAAATATGCTAGTACCCATTTTCATGTACCCCACATTTGATGGGACCACTTAAAAAAACAAAAAAAATAACCTAAGTGCTCTTCTGCATCACTTCTTCAATGTCGGAAAAAAAACACCTGCTGCAGCTATTTAAATCCCCGACTTTCAATTAAAGGCTAAAACGGGGGTACCCATAGTGATCCCCCATGTTTTTACTACTTTAGGGGGGTCTTACAATTTTTTTAAGGAAAAATTAGTAACTTTACACAAATTCAACTTCAGAGTTTCCCGTTTTCGTTAATTTTATATTGAATACGGGTATAAGCGGGAGCGCGCCTGTGACGATTAATCGCAAGAATAATTGCCAGAAATAATATTTTGTAAACTATGAAGTCCTTTAATTGAACTGTGTGTGTCTAGAAGGGCTGAGGTATTACCCCACCTCTTTTGAAGATAGGCATTCCAGGAAGAGGGTTGATAATGATCTATGTCCTGTGATTTGAGGAGTGTTATATAACTGTGTGTCCTTTAGCTCTATAGACTGTATAAACATGGTATGTCCATTGCTATTTGGTGTGCAGGTCAGAAATGGCTGGAATTAGCAAGTGAATGGCTTTCAGGTAACAAAATGATGTATATCCCTCACAGTGTGAGGTCATGTGTGAACAACTCTCCCTTTTTATGACCCTGAAGTCAGTGTGCTAGATCATAATCCCAGAACCAGACCTCCTTGTACCCCAGTGCCCTACTTCTAAGGACTATTGTTATGCTATAGAGGCTAAGATAAGGATTCTGGTATTTACTATAGGTCTAGAAGGGGGAAGTTGAAGAGTGAGATATATCATCACTTATCTTTAAAGCAGGGACCCTGTTAGTTTGGCCAGGTAACCCTGTATTGGAAATCTATTAATCTCAAACCCTGCTGACCTGATTGGGAGACCCTGTTAAGTATGAACAAAGAATTAGGGATGTATAAAAAGAGAATACTATCCAACATTCAATGTCCACTCCTTGGGGTTCAGACAGTCAGGTCTGGGAGTGCATCAGGATATTCCTGTGGGTGAGATCCCCCACCCCATCAGCAGTGCTAAGAACTTTAGTGTAAGTTGTCTTAGGGACTCTGATTTATTTCTCTCTTTTATTTTGTAAGAGAATATTTGCATTATAATCTGTTTGTCATTTTATTAATATTTTTGTAACTAAGCCTTGAAAATATTTTTTGGATTAAACACATTTAATCTAGCATATTCTCCGTGATTCTTATTGAACTTGCGTGCCTGGATAGGCCCATGCTACATATTTGTGTGTCATTTGAATGTGATTTATTATTAATCTGTTGGGAGATCGCAGACCTCCGGAGAACAGTCTGCATGGTGGCAGAAGAACCGTGTATTTTGGTAAGTGACCGCGGTGCGCCGGCATCACAACCATCTGATCCAGATTATTGTATCTGCGAGTCAGCCCGGGTTCGTGACAGCGCCCGATACTTTAATGCAGGTAAAAACTCCGATATGAAACGTTAACTTCGACAGTGAAGTTAACGTTTCATATTGAATACCCCTCATAGAGGTATTCGTGGACGCCCATGATTACTTCACTAGAGTCGTGTCATTTTATGTATGATATGTCTTCTGTTTACCGTGTAAAATCCATCAGTAAATATTATACCAAAAAAAAGTAAATTATTGGGTAATGGAATAGATCCTAGTGGTTTGAATGACCCCAACATTGGTGTTTGCTCTGGGGAACAACTGTAGCAAAAAAAAAAAAAATTTACGCTGCATTCTACATTTACATGTGTGCCCTTTTAAAGACAACCGCAAGTGCTCATTATCACCTTATGTCAAATATGATCTTGTATTATATATCACGTTATTACATTTAAGGCATTTCCAGAAGGTAGCATTTGATGGTCATATTTGATTTAGGTGCAAAGTAAGTATGCAGCAAGATATATTTACCATAAAAATGGTGGTTTGGCTACATCCACCGTGTGGTAGATGCCACTGAATAGACTGCAATTGAAATGCTATAGTTTTATGTTTCCATGGTTACCTAGAACTATATGCTTAGATTAAATACTGTAAACATACAAATATACAACAATAGCCAATATTACACATACACATGCTTGGTCATTAACTGTCACTCTGTATCATAAATGCAACCTAACTTGTGAAGGTGCTACTGAAAGGACTGGAGACATAGAATCATTGAAAGGCCACACTGAAACACAAGCAGGACTAAGGAACAGTAATACCGACAGTGCTGTGAGACATGACAGGCAGAAACACAAGCAGGACTGAGGTACAGTCACACTGACAGTGCTAGAAGACAGACTTACAGGTCAGAGACACATGCTGACAGTCCTCACTCTCTTTACCATGTGATTTAGACATGTACAAACTACCCTCAGGGGTGTCCCTTTCTTCCAAAGCTGGGTCATAGGAGACACTCAGCAACTGTTGGTCTGTTTTGCTGTTTCTTAAACAAGTCTGTCCCCTCTGCTGACAGCCTCCATATTGAATAAGGGGTGCTGCTGGAGGTCAAAATAAATATAATATTTAAACTATTCCTACTTTAGAATAAATGTTTTTGCTAGTTTTGGTTTTTATTTTGGATCTGCATCTCCTTCACGTTTTGGATCTGGATTTGTTTTTTTTCTAAAAAAAACATCTGAAATCATATAATTTGGACCTGTTTTTGTTCCTACAGTATCACTAACCTTAATAACATTTAATTCCAGTCAGTTTTGACCACCTCATAGCTCACAATATTGATGTAATCCAGTTTAGGCCAAAAGGTTGCACCGAGCTAGCTGGCTTACTAAACTAAACTAAGCAGTGGGTGTCACAAACATGAGGCAGTTCAGCTTCCAACATGGCACATCTAGGAAACAGAGTGGCAGACAGTATGGTAGTTTAATAAACTATATGACCCCATAGAGAAAGCAAGAACTAGATCAGAGGCCCGATGGAGATGGAGTAAGTTTATTGAGTAGTTGAAGGTAGGGAAAAGAAGAAAGGATTGATTAGTTTGTAAATTTATGAGGGAAGATCAATGTAGGTACAAGTTCTTCAGTTCCTGAAAAAGTCATCTTTGATCTGGAGAAGAATCGCTATTTGAGTGTGGAGAGTTTGTAAGCAGATATTATGCAGTGTGTGCACCATCGCACAGAGATGCTTGGGGCGTATATGGGAGCAGGCTCACTGAAGCCCACTTGTGTCCAATCCTATGTCAACCAACCACCTAAGACCTGATCACCTGAGTGACATCTGAACCTGTCGCTAAAACACAGTGAGGGTAGCCATTTTATCCACATCCTGATTGAATATTGATTCAGCCCATATATGCTGCATATTTTTTATACATCTAATAGAAATATGGTGGCCTTCCTTGTGGAGGTGCTAAATAGTACACTCTATAAACTGCTCCTTTCATCTATTAATAGATCCACTTGTATCAGCTGTAACAGCCCGATTAGGAATGGGATTGAAATGCCAGCGACGGCTGCCCGGCAGGATGAAAATCCCGACAGAGGCAGGTAAGTACCCTAACCCTCCCTTAGTGGTGCCTAACCCTAACCTCCCCCCTTAGTGCCTAACCCTAACCCCCCCTTACTGTTCCCTAAACCAAAACTTCCTGGGGGGGTGCCTAACCCTCACCCCTAGGGGTGCCTAATACTAACCTCCCCCCAAAAAAACCTAACACTAACCTTGCTAACTGCCCTAAAAGTAACCCTCCCCTCTCCCCCACGCGGCTAACAGGATGCACGGCCCGTACTTGCGTCGTTCGGACACACGTTCTCCTGGATTCTGGCATTGGGATTATGATAGACATCAGTATTTTGACGCCTATCATGAATCCTTTGCCGGCATTCAACAGTCGGGACTGTGACCAGCACATAACTACATCCAGCCAGAATAGGGCAGTGACTGGAAAGCTTTTTGTTCCTGCATTTACAACATTAACTATAACAGTATAAGAGGCCTCGCCAGATACTCTATATTTCTATTATTTAATTATTTCCACCTACCATAAGTGGAACTACCAAGCACATCTGAGACATGGTAAGAATGTTCTAATACCTTTATCTGAACTGTGAATTACGTTCCTTCTGGACTGCTCAGTGAATTATCTTAAACGAAACAGGCATATTTTAACATTCTTGCAATTGAATCTGCAGAACTTATTTTTGCAACATTGTATATGATTAACAGCATAACACAGTTTGTTTGCCTGCTGACTTCTGGACCTAAATAAGCTTTTATACCCAGTGTTTTGCTGCTATTTATGTCATGGTTTTCATATATCTATAATTTATGTTTTATTAAAGAGATTATTTTTTCTCTCTCTTTGAGGGAATTAATATTGCTGTTTTTCTAAGTGCTGTCTCTTCCCCTACATCTTTAGCATTCTAAACACAGAGATTTTTTTCTGAGATAGTCGCTGGACAATGTAGCATAGTTAGAGTGGGGTACCCCAATTGATTGATTAGCGCCTGTATCTTATTTATTGTTTCTAGAAGATGTCAGCGGCTGTGGCAGTGCAACTTCCAACCAGGGCCAGCAACAGAAATCTCGGGGCCTGGTACCATGATATCTCTGGGGGCCCCACCTTCTCACCACCACCCCTGATTTTGCACATCCCTCCTCTGCATGTGTGATATGTGAAGCATGATAATGTAAACTGAAAGATATGCCAGCCTTTCCTTTAAATAAAGTAAAAATACACTATGACTGTCTCTCTGTCACTGATGATGCAGGCTGTAGTTCATGTCTGCCATCTCGTCCAAGGTCTTTTTGATGACAGTGCTGTGGATGCCTCAAGGGTAGAAGGGATGGTGTCTGCAGCCACCATCCTCAGTCCCTCATCACCTTCCTCAAATTCAGCCTCTCATCACCATCACCATCCAAGAATCCCCCCATCACCTTCCTCTGCTTCAAACACCCCTATCACCTTCCTCGTCCCCCAGCCTCCATCACCTTTCTCTGCCCACAGCCTCTATCACCTTCTGTCCCCAGCCCCCATCACCTTCCTCTGCCCCCAGCCCCTATCACTTTCTGCCCCTACCACCCTTCATCTTCCTCTGCCCCTTTACCTTCCTCTGTCCTCGGCCCCCATCACCTTCCTCCATCCCCAGCCTCCATCACCTTTCTCTGCCCCTAGCCCCTATCACCTTCTGCCCCCAACCTTCATCACCTTCCTCTGCCCTCAACACCTTCTTCCCCAAGCCCCCATCACCTTCCTCTGCCTCCATCACCTTCCTCTGCCCTCAGCCCCTATCACTTTCTGCCCCTAGTACCCTTCATATTCCTCTGCCCCTTCACTTTCCTCTGTCCTCGGCCCCCATCACCTTCCTCATCCCCAGCCTTCATCACCTTCCTCTACCCCCAGCCCTTATCACCTTCTTCCCCAGCCCCCATCACCTTCCTCTTCCCCCTTCACCTTCCTCCATCCCCATTCCCCATCACCTTCCTCTGCCCCCAGCCCCTGTCACCTTCTCCCCCAGCCCCATCACCTTTCTCTGTCCCCTTCACCCTCCTCCATCCCCAGCCCCATCACCTTCTTCCACCCCCAGCCCCTATGCCGGCTTATCCTCTAACCCCTATCACCTCAAGGTTGTTTCTAGATCCAAGTTGAAGATAACCTCAACTCCTCACCTCTGAAGCGGTGCAGCCTGCCTGGTAGGCAGGGAAGACATGCGGCAATATGACCTATGATGTCATGCTGGCGCATTGCTGTCTTAAGGGTCATGCCTGGCCCGGGCCGCAGCTGAGTCACCTGGATGAGCCCAGTGCTGCCCGGGCCAGGCTACAAGGAGACTGGGCCTGGGCGGTGGCTATGGGTTCTGGTGGCCATGGCCCGCTGGCTGAAACAGTGAGTCCGGCATCCGTGGCCCCGTGTGGTGCCCCTCTGGACCTCGGGGCTTGGTACATGTGTACCATTTGTCCCCCCCTGTTGCTAGGCCTGCTTCCAACATGGCACATCTAAGTAACAAGAGTGGCACTGCAGTGGCAGACAGGATGGCAGTTTGATAACTTTAAAAATGTCTGTTGTCTATGCAAAAAGAGAGTCAGCAATGCCCCAAACAGCGCATAATACTTATATGGATACACTGGGGTACAGGCTACAGCGTCACAGTCCTTATATGGATACACTGGGGTACGGCCTGCAGCATCATAGTACTTATTTGGGTACACTGGGGTATGGCCTGCAGAGTCACAGTACTTTTATGGATACACTGGGGTATGGCCTGCAGCATCACAGTATATATATTTATACACCAGGGTTCGGCCTGCGGCATCACAGTACTTCTATGGATACAATGGGGTACGGCCGGCAACGTCACAGTACTTCTATGGATACAGTGGGGTATGGCCTGCAGCATCACAGTACTTATATGGATACACTGGGGTACGGCCTGCAGAATCACAGTACTTTTATGGATACACTGGGGTATGGCCTGCAGCGTCACAGTACATACTTTTGTACACCAGGGTTCGGCCTGCAGTGTCACAGTACTTATATGGATACAATGGGGTACGGCCTGCAGCGTCACAGTACTTATATGGATACACTGCGGTACAGGCTACAGCGTCACAGTACTTATATGGATACACTGGGGTACAGCCAGCAGCATCACAGTACTTATTTGGGTACACTGGGGTACGGCCTGCAGAGTCACAGTATTTTAATGGATACACTGGGGTATGGCCTGCAGCGTCACAGTACATATATTTATACACCAGGGTTCGGCCTGCGGCGTCACAGTACTTCTATGGATACAATGGGGTATGGCCTGCAGCATCACACTACTTATGTGGATAAACTGGGGTACAGCCTGCAGCAACAGGACTGACAGTACAGTCCCTGGACAGATTTAGCTCAGCCCATACAGCAAAGCTGGAGTGAAGCAAATAGCTGTGGATCACCGCAGGAAGGGACTTATATGCAATCCAAAACCCATGAGAATCCAATGCGGGGTTGATGACGGTTTGCCTCGTCTTTGGATCCAAGTCAGCCTGTAAGACCCGAGCCCGACTCGGATCCGGTTTGTATTTGCAATATCCAGTTGGGTCCAGTTCTCCGAGAACCGGACCCGCTCATCTCTGATGTGAACTATACAAAAAACTTAATTACGGTTTCCAATTTAATAATGTTGAAAGGGGAAAATCATAACTTTAAAATATGTACAATTGACTTTTCAGTCTTTGATGCAATTTTTAGGGCAAATTAAAAAGTTGTGCTACTTTTGTTGAAACTATGCGCACTAATTTGCATAAAATTTGGAGTTTGCCCTTAAGTGGGAGATAATACGAATGTCACTTATCACAAATGTAAACAAATTTTTACTTTATGGAGTATCCCCAATATATTTAGTTTACTTCCTCCTAATCATGCTGGAAATAATTTATTTATCGATAACGTAATAGTGTAAGGTAAAAAACATTATTTTAAAAATCTGCAAAAGTGATCAATATCCTAACTATGTTATTGAAGACTATGCTATCAAAGATCACACATTAGTACTGTAATGTAAGAAAGGAAAATAACTAATACCTGTAATGCTTTGTTCTGGTTGTCTAATGTAAAAATGTAAAGTGTAAACAAGGTGGCACGCATTATGCTACTAACAAGGCAGTTTATTCAAGGCACTGACTTATATATTGACTTAAATATGGCAGCCTTCACTGAGCAACATAACAAAGATTTTAGCGAGAAAGAGAGCAAGAGCAATGTTCTAGCTTCCAAAGAAGGCAGTACATAACAACCTATTCTTCCTTTAAACTAGGGGTGAGCGGGTTCGGATTTCTGAAATCCGAACCCCCCCGAGCCCCCCCGATCCGAGGCAGATCCGAGTCAGGCTCGACTTTTCCCGCCTGACTCGGATCTGAAATCGAGGCAAAACGTCATCATCCCGCCTTCCGGGTCTCGCGGGTTTTGGATCCTATATAAGGTACCCGCGTCGGCGCCATTTTCTCACTCGGCTGTGGACAGTGAAGAGGGAGGGTGGGAGTTAGGGCTGGCTGGGCTGTGTAGTGTAGTGTAGTGTAGTGCAGAGTAGTGTTGTGCTGTGCTGTGCTGTGCTGTGCTGTGCTGCTGTTGTCCATAGGGGCTGTGTCCACTACTTCAAAGTCCATAGGGGCTGGCTGGACTGTGTTGTGCAGTCAGTTGTCCATAGGGGCTGTGTCCACTCCAAAGTCCTGTGCAGTGTCCCAGTCCTAAAGGGGTGCTATAGTGTTGTCCAGGGGGTGCTCTGTCCATCAGGGGTGCTCCCCCCAAGTGCTCAAAAAAAGAATATTTTTTATGTGTTT
Source organism: Taudactylus pleione (assembly GCA_031769625.1). Classification (NCBI taxonomy): domain Eukaryota; kingdom Metazoa; phylum Chordata; class Amphibia; order Anura; family Myobatrachidae; genus Taudactylus; species Taudactylus pleione. Next base: position 13,466,252 of record JAUIMM010000039.1, read on the forward strand.
GTGAATTGTGTGCGCAGTAGCCGCACGTGCATCAACAAAGTAGTGCCAAGCGTGCGCCTGTGTCATAAGTAAAGGGCCGGCTGACTTGACCGATAAAGGGTGCTGTAACCCCCAAAGTACACTCCAACCAAATAAAAAAATATTTTCTGTGTTTGTGAATTGTGTGCGCAGTAGCCGCACGTGCATCAACAAAGTAGTGCCAAGCGTGCGCCTGTGTCATAAGTAAAGGGCTGGCTGGCTTGACCGTTAAAGGGTGCTGTAACCCCCAAAGTACACTCCAAACCAAATAAAAAAATATTTTCTGTGTTTGTGAATTGTGTGCGCAGTAGCCGCACGTGCATCAACAAAGTAGTGCCAAGCGTGCGCCTGTGTCATAAGTAAGGGGCCGGCTGGCTTGACCGTTAAAGGGTGCTGTAACCCCCAAAGTACACTCCAAACCAAATAAAAAAATATTTTCTGTGTTTGTGAATTGTGTGCACTGTGGCTGCATGTGCATCAACAAAGGAGCAGCGCCAAGCGTGCGCCTGTGTCCCATAAGTAAAGAGCCGGCTGGCTCATTTCTTAAAGGGTGGTGTACCCACAAAGTGCACTACTTTCCAGCAAAAAAAAAAAAATATTTTCTGTGTTTGTGTGCGCCTTAGCCGCACGTATATATCAATATAACATAAATGGAGGACCAAACTTTCTCAGATAAAAATAAAATAGGGAAAGATCAAGAACCACTTCCTCCTAGTGCTGTTGCTGCTGCTGGGAGTTGTTCATCATCCCAGAGAGGAAATAGGAACACCACTACTTTTACTAAACAATTGACCCTCCAACAGTCCCTAGCAATGAGGATGAAGTACGACAGCAGTCATCCTGAAGCAAAACGTATAACTGAGGCCTTGACTGCTATGTTGGTGTTAGAGGTGCGTCTGGTATCTGCCATTAGTGCAGTGGGATTTAGACAATTGATGGAGGTAGTGTGTCCCCGGTTCCAAATCCCGTCTAGATTCCACCTGCATCCTCAAAGCAGCAGCGACAAGCGTGCGTATGTCTGTTAAAGGGTGGTGTAACCCTCAAAGTGCGCTCCACAAACAATAAAAAAATTCTTCTTTTTTTTTCTGTCTTTGTGAAATGTGTGGGCTGTAGCCGCACCTGCATCCTCAAAGCAGCAGCAACAAGCATGCGTCTGTCTGTTAAAGGGTGGTGACACCCTCAAAGTGTGCTCCACAAACAATACAAATATTCTTCTTTTTTTTTCTGTCTTTGTGAATTGTGTGGGCTGTAGCCGCACTTGCATCCTCAAAGCAGCAGCGACAAGCGTGCGTCTGTCTGTTAAAGGGTGGTGTAACCCTCACAGTGCGCTCCACAAACAATAAAAATATTCTTCTTTTTTTTTCTGTCTTTGTGAAATGTGTGGGCTGTAGCCGCACTTGCATCCTCAAAGCAGCAGCAACAAGCGTGCGTCTGTCTGTTAAAGGGTGGTGTAACCCTCAAAGTGCGCTCCACAAACAATAAAAATATTCTTTTTTTTTCTGTCTTTGTGAAATGTGTGGGCTGTAGCCGCACCTGTATCCTTAAAGCAGCAGCGACAAGCATGCGTCTGTCTGTTAAAGGATTACATCGGTGACAGCATCCAAGTAGGCATGTCAGACAGTCCGTACCTGTACTGGCAGGAAAAAGAAGCAATTTGGAGGTCCCTGTACAAACTGGCTCTATTTTACCTGAGTTGCCCCCCCTCCAGTGTGTACTCCGAAAGAGTGTTTAGTGCAGCCGGGAACCTTGTCAGCGAAAGGCGTAGGAGGTTGCTTCCACAAAATGTGGAGCAGATGATGTTCATAAAATGAATTAGCAACTCTTCCAGGGAGACCAGCCTCCAGAACGTACAGAGGGACTTGTGGTTGTGGATTCCAGCGGGGACGAATTAATACTCTGTGAGGATGAGGATGTACACAACACTGAAGAGGGTGAGGAATCGGTGGATGAGGAGGATGAGGACGACATCTTGCCTCCGTAGAGCCAGTTTGTGCAGGGACAGATTAATTGCCAGCTTGTTTTGTGGGGGCCCAAACGAACCAATAATTTCAGCCACAGTCGTGTGGCAGACCCTGGCGCTAAAATGTTTGGTTTGTTAAAGTGTGCATGTCCTGTTTATACAACATAAGGGTGGGTGGGAGGGCCCAAGGACAATTCCATCTTGCACCTCTTTTTTTTCTTTGAATTATGTACTGTTTGGGGCCTAGTTTTTCAAACTGCCATCCTGTCTGCCACTGCAGTGTCACTCCTAGATGGACCACGTGTTTGTGCCACCCACTCGTATCTCTTAGCATAGTCATCCAGCTACCTCGGTGCAACCTTTTGGATATAAAAACACTATTGTGAGGTGTGAGGTGTTTAGAATAGACTGGAAATGAGTGGAAATTAAGGTTATTGAGGTTAATAATAGCATAGGAGCAGAAAAACCCACATATTCTGTGATTTTAGCTGTTTTTATGCTTTTTTAAAAAAAATACAGATCCAAAACACAAAACCCAGAACCCAAAACACGGTAGGGTGGTTTTGGCAAAACCAATCCAGATCCAAAACACGAAGAAAGATCCAGATCCAAAACCAAAACACAAAACACGAAAAGTGGCCGGTGCACACCCCTACTTTAAACATACATTCTTTCAGGTTTAAATCCAATTCATTAGCAAATAAATACTATGTTTGGGTATAAGTTAACAACTTCTAACTAACTGACTCTAATTTGAAAAAACAATACATGTGAAGTTGTGAACTGTTATTCAATTACCAGATGCTGTGGATCCTCCACCCATTCCCATGAGAAATGATTAGGGAACAATGGTATTTCCATTCCTTCCTAGAAGATGAAAGAGAAACAAAAATGCTTCCAGTTTGCAGCCCGTAACCACTTGTCAGATTTTATTATTCATTACCTTAAATTATGTTTTACTTGACTCAATGTCTGTCTATAAAAATCTGGCAGCATTGTATGTGCAAATAATCTGTTATTTAGTGATATTTTTATGAGCTATGGGCCTGATTCAGAGCCGCTCGTAAGCGGCCGCTTGTTTGCACAACTGCGCATGCGTACGGATCGTTATACGCATGCGCGAACCAGTCAGTGCGGTCGAAATTCATGTGGTCGCAAAATAGCGAATGCCTGATAATTTGAGTGACAGAAAGAGGCGTATGTGGGTGGTAACAGGGGAAGGTGCTTGAAAACGGGGAGTGGAGATCCGAACGCAGGCGTGCTTAATGGTCAAAACGGGCATTTTATGGGTGTGCATAATTAAAACAGCAGCGTCATTGACCACGTCACTGGGTTATTTTATAGCCAGAACTGCTCGCAAAATTGTGGTAGCAAAAACCAGCCACAAGAATAGCGAGCAGTTCATACCCTGGTCGATGTACTCGATTAATCTAATAAATAGCGGACATGACGTAGGATGCAAGCGGGACGGGGGGCGTAGTTTTCCAAAAAACGACCGCGAGTTTGGTTCGCTCATTCATTCCGGCTCTGAATCAGGCCCTATGTACATTCGTATTCCTTATTTTTAGCATGGATTTCTCACTATAAATATTTGAAATCAGACTGTGTCTAATGTGGCTTTTAGTGCTGAATAATAATGCTGTACTATATATTATATATGTGTGGTACCCCAGTCCTGGGTGTACTCATTCATGTTAAGTTCTATATAAAATGTATATATGTAAATACTGTATATATAACATGTAAATACAGTGTGCACTGTGTATGTAGCAGCTCCACAATTTTGTGAGAGACAGCAATCTCACTCTGTGAGAGTGCTGAATCTGCAGTTAACCACATGGTGTCATGGCATACCATATCTGTATTACGCAAGAAACAAGTCCATTAAGGCGTCAGCCTTAATGATCGTAATTTTGTTGCTTTTAGAAGTTTGTGTGGCACAAATTCAGTAGGTTTTTGTGAATTTTCAGATCATGTCTAAGCAGCCTTAATGGGACATGTAAAACCGTAAGGTTTTTTGTCTATGGAATTTCATAGCTTTTTTATAATTTATTAACCATCAGGGTTTTGACGAGCAAACTGGGCCACCTGCAGGGCAGTAGGACAACAAATAGGTACACTAACACAGGTGGAGAAGCAGACAGCACATAGGAGGTATTTTAAGGGTGCAGAGGGAGAGACGGCTGTGGGGTCAGGCTTCAGGTCTGTGGGGCAGTGGCAGTAGTGGGGGTGTGGAGTAGTGGCAGCAACAGGGCCATGCACAGAAGCATCAGTGGGCAACAGAGGGACTCACTGTTGCTAGGCATGCACCTGAGAAAATCAAGTCATAAGACACAGATGCCTGGACATATCAGTGAGATCCATCCATGCATTGTTTTAAAAAATGAATGTGCAATATAAAAAAAAAATGATGTGTCCCCACAACACAACCAGCATGGAGCTTTGGAGCCCCAGTGCTGATTGTGCTAAACACAGGGGACAAATGACGTAGGGGTTCCCTGTATAAAGCACAACCAGCACCAGGTTATTTAGAGCCAGTCCTGGTTACCAAAATACAGGGGACAAACGACGAAGGGGTCCCCTTAAAAAAAATGGAATTCTCCCATAGAGAATTCCGGAGGGAGGGGGCATGGCGTTTAAGGGGCTACACATCAAAAGCTATTGGAAGAACGGAGTTGAAATTTGGCATGGGCTAGTAGAATTGTCTCTTGGTGCTGCATGCCAAATTTCAGAACATAAACATAAAAAATGAGGACTTGGGAGTAATCTAAATTTCCAACTGTCATTTTTTTCTGACACTCAGTTAGGACCACTTTTCTGCTGTTCTCTATGGTGGATTTTTGGGAAGGCATAACTCAGGGTAGGGGCGAAATTAGACTTGGGGATTATTTTATTAGGTAACTATTGTTCAACGGGAGGTGCTTTTGGGGTTTAGATAATTGAGAAAGTTACAGTTTTTAAACTATTACCTCACGAATCCGCCATTATAGAGATAGGAAGGTTCAACTTGATGCACAGCCTCAGTATCAGGTGTACCTACTGTGGCTTCACTTGGGTGCACCAAGATGGCAGGTCAGTGCGGGCGGTGGAGGTGGATGGGCTCTCGGGGGGAGGAAGCAGCTGTAAGTTATGGCAGGAACACAGGGGGGCAGCAGGCGTTAGCTGTGGCTGGGACCCAGGGGCGTTAGTGGTGCAGGCGGAAGGACCCGGGGGAGGTAGCAGCAGACAGATGCAGGCTCGGATCTGAAAAATTTGTGATACCTGCATATGTGTATTAATAAACACAGAAGCACAGATGGGATATGCTTCTGTGCTTAAAAAAAACCCTGTGTAAACCCCCTAAAAAAAATGTTGTGGCCCTACGCCCCCAAACAACAACCAGCACTGGGCTATGGAGACCCAGTACTGGTTGTGCTAAATACAGGGGCGAATGACATAGGGGTCCCCCGTATGCGGCAAAACCAGCACCAGGCTTTTCAGAACCAGTCCTGGTTGCCAAAATATGGGGGACATATGGGCTGAGGAGCCATTTTTCTAAAGGGCACACTCTGTTCTAACCATTGAAGTCAATGGTGAGAACAGCTCATTGGCTGAGAGGCGGAAGACTCGCCTTTCTCAGCCAATGAGCACTCCGCACCGGGATTTCTGAACTGAAATCCCTGGTGGAGCTGTCATTCGGTTAGTAGTGTTCTCTAAGAACACTAGTAATGTGCGAGGATCCGGGTATCTCCCTTTTTTTTTGCCAAGACCCTGAATTGTCTGAAAAGGACAGATCCACACATAGGAGGAGGTGAGTTGGATTACCTACTGGAAAAGAGGACTGATTGGCTACAGGGATACATAGGTGAGTATGTGAGATAGTGTGTGCATGTGTGTGCATGTATGTTTTAATAAAATTGTACTTTTCTACGGTGTGTGTGTTGTGTGTTTTTTTAATATTGCTTTTGCTGTGGAACTACAGGTACCAGCAAGACCTGCATGCTGATACTTGTGGTTCTCCAAGTACCAGCATGAGGGGGAGGCTTGTTGGAAACTGTAGTTCCACAGCAAAAGACAATATTTGAATTCTTTCATATGCACCACACTTTATGCAAGCAACCCAGCACCCACCAGCCAGGGGTGCTGGGGATAGACCCGGGCTATCAGCCTGGGCCTGGGGTGCCCTGGAGAGAGATCCCCGGCCTGGGCTGACTAGCGGTCAGGGGTGATGCTTCGGCTGGGGGGCCCGGTGAAAGGGCTCCCCTGGCTGTGGCATCACCCCCCTGCTAGAAAGAGTTTGGTGCTGGTTCTGGTAAATACAGGGGACCCTACGCATTTCCCCCTGTATTTCCAGAACCAGGGCTGGCCCAGAGCCCAGTGCTGTTTTTGCTTAATATGGGGGACCCCTACATCATTTGTCCCCCATATTTTGGCAACCAGGACTGGTTCTGAAAAGCCTGGTGCTGGTTGTGCTTTAAAATTAAACACAGAAGCACAGACAGGTCTCAATGACCCGTCCCTGCTTCTGTGTTACTTTTTTTTAATAAAGATGAAGGTATTACAGATAATCCAGATCCGAATGTGTGCTGCTATCTCCCCCTTGTCCTAATGCCAGCACCACTGCTGCCCGCACTGCCACTGCTAAAGCCCACTACCGTCCCGGTTCCTGGTCACAGGGGTCCCACATGAGTTGTGCAACCAGCAATGGGCTCTGATCATGTCCTGGTTAAGGAAAAAATATGAGTAGGGGCAGTGGGTGCGGTGGGTGCCAGGTTGATTGTGTGTAGTAACCCCCTATCAACCACCCCCAGGCTTTTTACAACCAGTCCTGGTTAAATACAGGGGACAAACAACATAGGGGTCCCCGGTATTTAAGCACAACCAGCACAGGGCTAGTTAGAACCAGCCCTGGTTGCCAAAATACGGGGGACAAATTATGTAGGGGTCCCCCGTAAGTTGCACAACCAGCACTGGGTTGTGATCCGGTCCTGGTTCTGGAAATACAGGGGAAAAAATGAGTAGGTTTCCCCTGTATTTTCCAGAATCAGCACTGGACTATTTCTAGTGGGGGGCTGATGCCACAGCCAGGGGAGCCCTTTCACCGGGCCCCCCAGCAATAGCATCAACCCTTACCGCTAGTTGGCCCAGGCCAGGGATCCCTGGGGAGCTGGGGACCCCCCCAATAAAGGGGTCCCCCTCTCCAGGGCACCCCAGGCCTAGGCTGAAAGTCCGGGGCTATCCCCAGCACCCCTTGGCGGTGGGTGCCAGGTTGATTGTGTGATGTGGTGCATTTTAAAGAATATTTTCTTTTGCAGGTGAATTATAGATCCCAGCAGGCCTCCCTGCATGCTGGTACTAGGAAAGCACAAGTACCAGCATGCTGGGTATTAGGGCCCACTGTCACCTGTAGTCCACCTGTAAAAAAAAATATTAAAATAAAACAACACACTTTAATATTTTAATATTTTATTTTACAGGTCTTCCCCTGGGGGTCAGCGGCCTTTAAGCACTTTTACGTGGCTGCCACCCCAGGGCATAGGCATCTTCCCCTGCCAGTGCCAGCCAACCGGGCTTCGGTGACTTTGCCTGGCGGGCACCAACCCACCAGGGCTTTGGCGACTTCGCCAAGTGGGTGGCAGTCTGTGTCTGCTCTTTTTTGCGGCTGCCGCCCACTAGGACTTCCGGCATCTTTGCCTGGTGGGCGTCAAATGGTCATGGCTTCAGTGTCTTCGCCTGGCAGGTGCTAACCCACCAGGGCTTTGGCGTATTCGCCTGGCGGGAACCAACTCACCAGGGCTTCAGTGACTTCGCCTGGTGGGCGGTAACCCACCAGGGCTTCAGTGTCTTCACCTAGTGTGCGGCAGCCTGTGTCAGCTCTTTTACTCAGCCGCCACCTGCTAGGACTTCTGACGTCTGAAAAATGGCTCGCGGCAACCATATTTGAATTTCCAAAATGGCGCTGAGGCGCCATTTTTTAAATGGGTTGCGCTGCCATACTCAGCAGAATGGCTTGTAGGGACTGGATCCTCTCAGATCCAGACCCGCCGCCAATGCTACAACAGCCGCCGGTTCCCCCGCCGTTGCCGACACCCGCACTACTGCCGATACAGTACATCTGGGGTGACAATCTCACTACTCCCTGGCTGCATCTGGGATTCATGTCTACACGCTGACAGGGGCTGGACGCAGTCTTCTACCATTGGAATTTGTTATATGCTTTTTATTCATCTATTCATTGTAAGTGCAAATCTGTTATTAAAACTATAATTTTCAAGGCATACTGCACCATTATTCCACTCTCTCTTTATATCCCTCCATGCATATGGTGTTGCAATAAGGGAAACTGAGCAGAATCTCATCATAGAGTCATATCAGTGGAATGCAGGAACTGGAATTACCAAGTCTAGTTATATTTGGTGATTATTGTTTATATCTCTGTGTGAACACACATTGGTGTCTTACTTGTATACATGTTAAGTGGGGAGTGCTTTTAGGTCCTTTGCACACTTTCTTGTCTTATGTATACCCTGAAATTTGGCATGCAGCACCGAGCGAGTTCAACCCAGCCTTGCCAAATTTCAGCTCGGTACCTCCAATAGCTTTTGAGGTGTAGCCCCTTAAACACCATGCCCCCCCCTCTGGAATTCTCTATGGGAGAATTGCAGTTTTTTACAAGCAGGCTTAATATAAGGGCACGACTGTGCCTTTATAATATGTACTAGTGCAGGTTTTATGTGGTGAGTCAGCAGCAGGTTGCATGACTCAGAAGCTGCTGGAAGTAGCTGCATGTGGTTGAGGGGGACAGAGGGTCTCACCTGAGGTAACGGACAGTTAGTGATTTCTGAGGGAGCGTTCTCGGAGAGGAGACCCGCGCTGATACTTAGTGGTATATTTACTAAAGTGAGTTTTTTCAAAATGGAGATGTTGCCCATGGCAACCAATCAGATTCTTTTTAACATTTAACTAGCACCATCTAGAAGATAATAGCTAGAATCTGATTGGTTGATATAGGCAACATCTCCACTGCTAAAAACTCTCACTTTAGTAAATAAACCACTTAAGAGACCTATCCATTAGGCGACCTGAAAAACTGAACGACTAGCGTTCAGTCCTTCAGGTCGCCTAGGTGCGGTGCCTGCACTGAGCGGCGTTCACTGAACGTCATTCAGTGCAAGAGACCGACCTCTTACCCCTTACAGTGGTGCTTGAAAGTTTGTGAACCCTTCAGAATTTTCTATATTTCTGCTGATATTTGGCCTAAAACTGCCTCAGATTTTCACACAAGTCCTAAAAGCAGATAAAGAGAACCACATCAAACAAATGAGACAAAAAAATTAGACATGCTAATTTTTTTATTTAGGGGAATGATCCAATATCACAAATCTGTGAGTGGCAAAAGTATGTGAACCTTTGTTTACATTATCTGGTATGACCCCCTTTCCAGCAATAACTGCTTCTAAACATTTCCAGTAATTGTTGATTAGTCCTGAACATCGGCTTGGAGGAATTTTACCCCATTTCTCTGTACAAAACATCTTCAACTCTGTTATGTTGGTGGGTTTCCCCCAATGAACTGCTCGCATCAGTTCCTTCCACAAATATTTCAATTGGATTAAGGTCAGGACTTTGAGTTGGCCATTCAAAAACTTTAAATTTATTCTACTATTTCTCCTATTCTATTCTCTACTTTACCCATTCTTTGGTCGAATGAGTTGTGTGCTTTGGGTCGTTGTCTTGCTGCATGACCCGCGATGCAGCTCATGGACAGATGTCCTGACATTTTCCTTTAGAATATTTTGATATAATTCAGAATTAATTTTCCCATCAATGATGGCAAGTTGTTCCGGGGCCAGATGCAACAAAATAGGTCCAAACCATGATACCACCACGACCGTGTTTCACAGATTCTGTATTCTCCTTTCTCCAAACATAATGCTCTATTTTGGACTCATCTGTTCACAAAACATTGTTCCAATAGTCTTCTGGCTTGTCCAGGTGATCTTTAGCAAACTGCAGATGGGCTGCAATGTTCTTTTTGGAGAGCAGTGGCTTTCTCCTTGCAATCTTGCCATGCGTACCATTGTTGTTCAGTTTCCTTATGGTGGACTCGTGAACATTAACATTAGCTAATGTGAGAGAGACCTTCAGTTGCTTACAGGTTACCTTGGGTTCCTTTGTGACCTTGCAAATTATTAGACCTCTTCTTCTTGGCGTGATCTTTGTTCATCAAACACTCCAGAGGAGGATAATAATGGTCTGGGGTTTTTCTCCATTTGTACACAATCTGTCTGACTGTTGATTGGTGGAGTCCAAACTCTTTAGAGATGCCTTTGTAACATTTTTCCAGCCTGATGAGGTCCTCAGAAATCTCCTTTGTTCATGGCATGATACACTTCCACAAACATGTGTTGTAACAACAGACTTTGATAGATCCCTATTCAAAGTAGTGCCAAGCGTGCGCCTGTGTCATAAGTAAAGGGCCAGCTGGCTTGACCGTTAAAGGGTGCTGTAACCCCCAAAGTACACTCCAAACCAAATAACAAAATATATTTTCTGTGTTTGTGAATTGTGTGCGCAGTAGCAGCACGTGCATCAACAAAGTAGTGCCAAGCGTGCGCATGTGTCATAAGTAAAGGGCCGGCTGGCTTGACCATTAAAGGGTGCTGTAACCCCCAAAGTACACTCCAAACCAAATAACAAAATATTTTTTCTGTGTTTGTGAATTGTGTGCGCAGTAGCAGCACGTGCATCAACAAAGTAGTGCCAAGCGTGCGCCTGTGTCATAAGTAAAGGGCCGGCTGGCTTGACCGTTAAAGGGTGCTGTAACCCCCAAAGTACACTCCAAACCAAATAACAAAATATTTTTTCTGTGTTTGTGAATTGTGTGCGCAGTAGCCACATGTGCATCACCAAAGTAGTGCCAAGCGTGCGCCTGTGTCATAAGTAAAGGGCCGGCTGGCTTGACCGTTAAAGGGTGCTGTAAACCCCAAAGTACACTCCAAACCAAATAACAAAATATTTTTTCTGTGCTTGTGAATTGTGTGCGCAGTAGCCGCACGTGCATCAACAAAGTAGTGCCAAGCGTGCGCTTGTGTCATAAGTAAATGGCCGGCTGGCTTGACCGTTAAAGGATGCTGTAAGCCCCAAAGTACACTCCAAACCAAATAACAAAATATTTTTTCTGTGTTTGTGAATTGTGTGCGCAGTAGACGCACGTGCATCAACAAAGTAGTGCCAAGCGTGCGCCTGTGTCATAAGTAAAGGGCCGGCTGGCTTGACCGGTAAAGGGTGCTGTAACCCCCAAAGTGCACTGCAAACCAAATAACAAAATATTTTTTCTGTGTTTGTGAATTGTGTGCGCAGTAGCGGCACGTGCATCAACAAAGTAGTGCCAAGCGTGCGCCTGTGTCATAAGTAAAGGGCCGGCTGGCTTGACTGTTAAAAGGTGCTGTAACCCCCAAAGTACACTCCAGTTCAAACCAAAAAAAAAAATATTTTCTGTGTTTGTGAATTGTGTGCGCAGTAGCCGCACGTGCATCAACAAAGTAGTGCCAAGCGTGCGCCTGTGTCATAAGTAAAGGGCCGGCTGGCTTGACCGTTAAAGGGTGCTGTAACCCCCAAAGTGCACTGCAAAACAAATAACAAAATATTTTTTCTGTGTTTGTGAATTGTGTGCGCAGTAGCGTCACGTGCATCAACAAAGTAGTGCCAAGCGTGCGCCTGTGTCATAAGTAAAGGGCCGGCTGGCCCATTTGTACACAATCTGTCTGACTGTTGATTGGTGGAGTCCAAACTCTTTAGAGATGCCTTTGTAACATTTTTCCAGCCTGATGAGGTCCTCAGAAATCTCCTTTGTTCATGGCATGATACACTTCCACAAACATGTGTTGTAACAACAGACTTTGATAGATCCCTATTCTTTTAAAAAGACAGGTTGTCCAATCATACATGATTGTCATCCCATACATTGAAAATACCTGACTCTAATTTCACCTTCAAAATATCTGCTAATCCTAAAGGTTCATATACTTTTTCCTCTCACCGATATATGATATTGGTTCATTTTCCTAAAAAAAAAATTAAGCATGTCTAAGTTTTTGTGTCATTTGTTTGATTTGGTTCTCTTTATCTACTTTTAGGACTTGTGTGAAAATCTAAGGTGATTTAAGGCCAAATTTCAGCAGAAATACAGAAAATTCTGAAGGGTTCACAAACCTTGAAGCACCACTGTACCATCCCTGGGACGTTAACCAGCGGCTGTCAGAGTGGTGATCCTGGCAGTAATAGTGGAGCTGTATGAAGAATCACTGCCCTCTGGAAGCTGAAGGACAGCAGTTGGAGCTGTCCGCAACTACCCATAGGAGTCTGGAGCACGCGTCAGAGTGAGGTATGTGTAAACTATCACAGCTCTGCACCTCCACCTCACACTTCAGCTGTCAGTCTAATCTAGCCCCTCATCTCCGGGTGTGTGAAGAGCAGCATAGTTTGCAATTATAAAGAGACTGTCATTCATCCTCCCTCCTATCAGTCCCAATGTATTCAGCATAAACTGCACGTTCCCCTAGGATATCTCCAAGGAGAACATGAAAGTATTGTTAACTAGTGACTGAATAGCTAAAGTGCAGGACAACCTACATTTGCACTGCATTCCCCTTCGCACCATATTACAGCACTCTAACCTATCTAATGTACCTGGCATCACAGTGCAGTATAAAAATAGTAGGGGTGAGTGGGTTCGAGTTTCTGAAATCCAAACCCCCCCGATCCGAGGCCGATCCGAGTCAGGCTCGACTTTTCCCGCCAGACTCGGATCTGAAATCGAGGCAAAACGTCATCATCCCGCCTTCCGGGTCTCGCGGGTTTTGGATCCTATATAAGGTACCCGCGTCGGCGCCATTTTCTCACTCGGCTGTGGACAGTGAAGAGGGAGGGTGGGAGCTAGGGCTGGCTGGGCTGTGTAGTGTAGTGTAGTGTAGTGCAGAGTAGTGTTGTGCTGTGCTGTGCTGCGCTGTGCTGCTGTTGTCCACTACTTCAAAGTCCATAGGGGCTGGCTGTGTTGTGCTGTGCTGCTGTTGTTAATAGGGGCTGTGTCCACTACTTCAAAGTCCATAGGGGCTGGCTGGACTGTGTTGTGCAGTCAGTTCTCCATAGGGGCTGTGTCCACTCCAAAGTCCTGTGCAGTGTCCCAGTCCTAAAGGGGTGCTGTAGTGTTGTCCAGGGGGTGCTTTGTCCATCAGGGGTGCTCCCCCCAAGTGCTAAAAAAAAATATTTTTTCTGTGTTTGTGAATTGTGTGCGCAGTAGCCGCACGTGCATCAACAAAGTAGTGCCAAGCGTGCGCCTGTGTCATAAGTAAAGGGCCAGCTGGCTTGACCGTTAAAGGGTGCTGTAACCCCCAAAGTAGACTCCAAACCAAATAACAAAATATTTTTTCTGTGTTTGTGAATTGTGTGCACAGTAGCCGCACGTGCATCAACAAAGTAGTGCCAAGCGTGCGCCTGTGTCATAAGTAAAGGGCCGGCTGCCTTGACCGTTAAAGGGTGCTGTAACCCCCAAAGTACACTCTAAACCAAATAAAAAAATATTTTCTGTGTTTGTGAATTGTGTGCGCAGTAGCCGCACGTGCATCAACAAAGTAGTGCCAAGCGTGCGCCTGTGTCATAAGTAAAGGGCCGGCTGGCTTGACCATTAAAGGGTGCTGTAACCCCCAAAGTACACTCCAAACCAAATAACAAAATATTTTTTCTGTGTTTGTGAATTGTGTGCGCAATAGCTGCACGTGCATCAACAAAGTAGTGCCAAGCGTGCGCCTGTGTCATAAGTAAAGGGCCGGCTGGCTTGACCGTTAAAGGGTGCTGTAACCCCCAAAGTACACTCCAAACCAAATAAAAAAATATTTTCTGTGTTTGTGAATTATGTGCGCAGTAGCCGCACATGCATCAACAAAGTAGAGCCAAGCGTGCGCATGTGTCATAAGTAAAAGGCCGGCTGGCTTGACCGTTAAAGGGTGCTGTAACCCCCAAAGTACACTCTAAACCAAATAACAAAATATTTTCTGTGTTTGTGAATTGTGTGCGCAGTAGCCGCACATGCATCAACAAAGTAGTGCCAAGCGTGCGCCTGTGTCATAAGTAAAGGGCCGGCTGGTTTGACCGTTAAAGGGTGCTGTAACGCCCAAAGTACACTCCAGTCCAAACCAAATAAAAAAATATTTTCTGTGTTTGTGAATTGTGTGCGCAGTAGCCGCACGTGCATCAACAAAGTAGTGCCAAGCGTGCGCCTGTGTCATGAGTAAAGGGCCGGCTGGCTTGACCGTTAAAGTGTGCTGTAACCCCCAAAGTACACTCCAAACCAAAAAAATAAATATTTTCTGTGTTTGTGAATTGTGTGCGCAGTAGCCGCACGTGCATCAACAAAGTAGTGCCAAGCGTGCGCCTGTGTCATAAGTAAAGGGCCGGCTGGCTTGACCGTTAAAGGGTGCTGTAACCCCCAAAGTACACTCCAAACCAAATAACAAAATATATTTTCTGTGTTTGTGAATTGTGTGCGCAGTAGCAGCACGTGCATCAACAAAGTAGTGCCAAGCGTGCGCATGTGTCATAAGTAAAGGGCCGGCTGGCTTGACCATTAAAGGGTGCTGTAACCCCCAAAGTACACTCCAAACCAAATAACAAAATATTTTTTCTGTGTTTGTGAATTGTGTGCGCAGTAGCAGCACGTGCATCAACAAAGTAGTGCCAAGCGTGCGCCTGTGTCATAAGTAAAGGGCCGGCTGGCTTGACCGTTAAAGGGTGCTGTAACCCCCAAAGTACACTCCAAACCAAATAACAAAATATTTTTTCTGTGTTTGTGAATTGTGTGCGCAGTAGCCACATGTGCATCACCAAAGTAGTGCCAAGCGTGCGCCTGTGTCATAAGTAAAGGGCCGGCTGGCTTGACCGTTAAAGGGTGCTGTAAACCCCAAAGTACACTCCAAACCAAATAACAAAATATTTTTTCTGTGCTTGTGAATTGTGTGCGCAGTAGCCGCACGTGCATCAACAAAGTAGTGCCAAGCGTGCGCTTGTGTCATAAGTAAATGGCCGGCTGGCTTGACCGTTAAAGGATGCTGTAAGCCCCAAAGTACACTCCAAACCAAATAACAAAATATTTTTTCTGTGTTTGTGAATTGTGTGCGCAGTAGACGCACGTGCATCAACAAAGTAGTGCCAAGCGTGCGCCTGTGTCATAAGTAAAGGGCCGGCTGGCTTGACCGGTAAAGGGTGCTGTAACCCCCAAAGTGCACTGCAAACCAAATAACAAAATATTTTTTCTGTGTTTGTGAATTGTGTGCGCAGTAGCGGCACGTGCATCAACAAAGTAGTGCCAAGCGTGCGCCTGTGTCATAAGTAAAGGGCCGGCTGGCTTGACTGTTAAAAGGTGCTGTAACCCCCAAAGTACACTCCAGTTCAAACCAAAAAAAAAAATATTTTCTGTGTTTGTGAATTGTGTGCGCAGTAGCCGCACGTGCATCAACAAAGTAGTGCCAAGCGTGCGCCTGTGTCATAAGTAAAGGGCCGGCTGGCTTGACCGTTAAAGGGTGCTGTAACCCCCAAAGTGCACTGCAAAACAAATAACAAAATATTTTTTCTGTGTTTGTGAATTGTGTGCGCAGTAGCGTCACGTGCATCAACAAAGTAGTGCCAAGCGTGCGCCTGTGTCATAAGTAAAGGGCCGGCTGGCTTGACCGTTAAAGGGTGTTGTAACCCCCAAAGTACACTCCAGTCCAAACCAAAAAAAAAAATATTTTCTGTGTTTGTGAATTGTGTGCGCAGTAGCCGCACTTGCATCAACAAAGTAGTGCCAAGCGTGCGCCTGTGTCATAAGTAAAGGGCCGGCTGGCTTGACCGATAAAGGGTGCTGTAACCCCCAAAGTACACTCCAAAGCAAATAACAAAATATTTTTTCTGTGTTTGTGAATTGTGTGCGCAGTAGCCACAAGTGCATCAACAAAGTAGTGCCAAGCGTGCACCTGTGTCATAAGTAAAGGGCCGGCTGGCTTGACCGTTAAAGGGTGCTGTAACCCCCAAACTCCAGTCCAAACCAAAAAAATATATATTTTCTGTGTTTGTGAATTGTGTGCGCAGTAGCAGCACGTGCATCAACAAAGTAGTGCCAAGCGTGCGCTTGTGTCATAAGTAAAGGGCCAGCTGGCTTGACCGTTAAAGGGTGCTGTAACCCCCAAACTCCAGTCCAAACCAAAGAAAAAAATATTTTCTGTGTTTGTGAATTGTGTGCGCAGTAGCCGCACGTGCATCAACAAAGTAGTGCCAAGCGTGCGCCTGTGTCATGAGTAAAGGGCCGGCTGGCTTGACCGTTAAAGTGTGCTGTAACCCCCAAAGTACACTCCAAACCAAAAAAATAAATATTTTCTGTGTTTGTGAATTGTGTGCGCAGTAGCCGCACGTGCATCAACAAAGTAGTGCCAAGCGTGCGCCTGTGTCATAAGTAAAGGGCCAGCTGGCTTGACCGTTAAAGGGTGCTGTAACCCCCAAAGTACACTCCAAACCAAATAACAAAATATATTTTCTGTGTTTGTGAATTGTGTGCGCAGTAGCAGCACGTGCATCAACAAAGTAGTGCCAAGCGTGCGCATGTGTCATAAGTAAAGGGCCGGCTGGCTTGACCATTAAAGGGTGCTGTAACCCCCAAAGTACACTCCAAACCAAATAACAAAATATTTTTTCTGTGTTTGTGAATTGTGTGCGCAGTAGCAGCACGTGCATCAACAAAGTAGTGCCAAGCGTGCGCCTGTGTCATAAGTAAAGGGCCGGCTGGCTTGACCGTTAAAGGGTGCTGTAACCCCCAAAGTACACTCCAAACCAAATAACAAAATATTTTTTCTGTGTTTGTGAATTGTGTGCGCAGTAGCCACATGTGCATCACCAAAGTAGTGCCAAGCGTGCGCCTGTGTCATAAGTAAAGGGCCGGCTGGCTTGACCGTTAAAGGGTGCTGTAAACCGCAAAGTACACTCCAAACCAAATAACAAAATATTTTTTCTGTGCTTGTGAATTGTGTGCGCAGTAGCCGCACGTGCATCAACAAAGTAGTGCCAAGCGTGCGCTTGTGTCATAAGTAAATGGCCGGCTGGCTTGACCGTTAAAGGATGCTGTAAGCCCCAAAGTACACTCCAAACCAAATAACAAAATATTTTTTCTGTGTTTGTGAATTGTGTGCGCAGTAGACGCACGTGCATCAACAAAGTAGTGCCAAGCGTGCGCCTGTGTCATAAGTAAAGGGCCGGCTGGCTTGACCGGTAAAGGGTGCTGTAACCCCCAAAGTGCACTGCAAACCAAATAACAAAATATTTTTTCTGTGTTTGTGAATTGTGTGCGCAGTAGCGGCACGTGCATCAACAAAGTAGTGCCAAGCGTGCGCCTGTGTCATAAGTAAAGGGCCGGCTGGCTTGACCGTTAAAAGGTGCTGTAACCCCCAAAGTACACTCCAGTTCAAACCAAAAAAAAAAATATTTTCTGTGTTTGTGAATTGTGTGCGCAGTAGCCGCACGTGCATCAACAAAGTAGTGCCAAGCGTGCGCCTGTGTCATAAGTAAAGGGCCGGCTGGCTTGACCGTTAAAGGGTGCTGTAACCCCCAAAGTGCACTGCAAACCAAATAACAAAATATTTTTTCTGTGTTTGTGAATTGTGTGCGCAGTAGCGTCACGTGCATCAACAAAGTAGTGCCAAGCGTGCGCCTGTGTCATAAGTAAAGGGCCGGCTGGCTTGACCGTTAAAGGGTGCTGTAACCCCCAAAGTACACTCCAGTCCAAACCAAAAAAAAAAATATTTTCTGTGTTTGTGAATTGTGTGCGCAGTAGCCGCACTTGCATCAACAAAGTAGTGCCAAGCGTGCGCCTGTGTCATAAGTAAAGGGCCGGCTGGCTTGACCGATAAAGGGTGCTGTAACCCCCAAAGTACACTCCAAAGCAAATAACAAAATATTTTTTCTGTGTTTGTGAATTGTGTGCGCAGTAGCCACAAGTGCATCAACAAAGTAGTGCCAAGCGTGCACCTGTGTCATAAGTAAAGGGCCGGCTGGCTTGACCGTTAAAGGGTGCTGTAACCCCCAAACTCCAGTCCAAACCAAAAAAATATATATTTTCTGTGTTTGTGAATTGTGTGCGCAGTAGCAGCACGTGCATCAACAAAGTAGTGCCAAGCGTGCGCTTGTGTCATAAGTAAAGGGCCGGCTGGCTTGACCGTTAAAGGGTGCTGTAACCCCCAAACTCCAGTCCAAACCAAAGAAAAATATATTTTCTGTGTTTGTGAATTGTGTGCGCAGTAGCGGCACGTGCATCAACAAAGTAGTGCCAAGCGTGCGCCTGTGTCATAAGTAAAGGGCCGGCTGACTTGACCGTTAAAGGGTGCTGTAACCCCCAAACTCCAGTCCAAACCAAAAAAATAAATATTTTCTGTGTTTGTGAATTGTGTGCGCAGTAGCAGCACGTGCATCAACAAAGTAGTGCCAAGCGTGCGCTTGTGTCATAAGTAAAGGGCCAGCTGGCTTGACCGTTAAAGGGTGCTGTAACCCCCAAAGTACACTCCAAACCAAATAACAAAATATTTTTTCTGTGTTTGTGAATTGTGTGCGCAGTAGCAGCTCGTGCATCAACAAAGTAGTGCCAAGCGTGCGCCTGTGTCATAAGTAAAGGGCCGGCTGGCTTGACCGTTAAAGGGTGCTGTAACCCCCAAAGTACACTCCAAACCAAATAACAAAATATTTTTTCTGTGTTTGTGAATTGTGTGCGCAGTAGCGGCACGTGCATCAACAAAGTAGTGCCAAGCGTGCGCCTGTGTCATAAGTAAAGGGCCGGCTGGCTTGACCGTTAAAGGGTGCTGTAACCCCCAAAGTACACTCCAAACCAAATAACAAAATATTTTTTCTGTGTTTGTGAATTGTGTGCGCAGTAGCGGCACGTGCATCAACAAAGTAGTGCCAAGCGTGCGCCTGTGTCATAAGTAAAGGGCCGGCTGGCTTGACCGTTAAAAGGTGCTGTAACCCCCAAAGTACACTCCAGTTCAAACCAAAAAAAAAAATATTTTCTGTGTTTGTGAATTGTGTGCGCAGTAGCCGCACGTGCATCAACAAAGTAGTGCCAAGCGTGCGCCTGTGTCATAAGTAAAGGGCCGGCTGGCTTGACCGTTAAAGGGTGCTGTAACCCCCAAAGTGCACTGCAAACCAAATAACAAAATATATTTTCTGTGTTTGTGAATTGTGTGCGCAGTAGCAGCACGTGCATCAACAAAGTAGTGCCAAACGTGCGCCTGTGTCATAAGTAAAGGGCCGGCTGGCTTGACCATTAAAGGGTGCTGTAACCCCCAAACTCCAGTCCAAACCAAAGAAAAATATATTTTCTGTGTTTGTGAATTGTGTGCGCAGTAGCCGCACGTGCATCAACAAAGTAGTGCCAAGCGTGCGCCTGTGTCATAAGTAAAGGGCCAGCTGGCTTGACCGTTAAAGGGTGCTGTAACCCCCAAACTCCAGTCCAAACCAAAAAAATATATATTTTCTGTGTTTTGAATTGTGTGCGCAGTAGCAGCATGTGCTTCAACAAAGTAGTGCCAAGCGTGCGCTTGTGTCATAAGTAAAGGGCCAGCTGGCTTGACCATTAAAGGGTGCTGTAACCCCCAAAGTACACTCCAAACCAAATAACAAAATATATTTTCTGTGTTTGTGAATTGTGTGCGCAGTAGACGCACGTGCATCAACAAAGTAGTGCCAAGCGTGCGCATGTGTCATAAGTAAAGGGCCGGCTGGCTTGACCATTAAAGGGTGCTGTAACCCCCAAAGTACACTCCAAACCAAATAACAAAATATTTTTTCTGTGTTTGTGAATTGTGTGCGCAGTAGCAGCACGTGCATCAACAAAGTAGTGCCAAGCGTGCGCCTGTGTCATAAGTAAAGGGCCGGCTGGCTTGACCGTTAAAGGGTGCTGTAACCCCCAAAGTACACTCCAAACCAAATAACAAAATATTTTTTCTGTGTTTGTGAATTGTGTGCGCAGTAGCCACATGTGCATCACCAAAGTAGTGCCAAGCGTGCGCCTGTGTCATAAGTAAAGGGCCGGCTGGCTTGACCGTTAAAGGGTGCTGTAACCCTCAAAGTACACTCCAAACCAAATAACAAAATATTTTCTGTGTTTGTGAATTGTGTGCGCAGTAGCCGCACGTGCATCAACAAAGGAGCAGCGCCAAGCATGCGCCTGTGTCCCATAAGTAAAGAGCCGGCTGGCTCATTTCTTAAAGGGTGGTGTAACCCCCAAAGTGCACTACTCTCCAGCAAAAATAAAAAAATATTTTCTGTGTTTAGCCGCACGTATATATCAAATCGATATAACATAAATGGATGTCCAAACTTTCTCCGATAAAAATAAAATAGAGAAAGATCAAGAACCACTTCCTCCTAGTGCTGAAGCTGCTGCCTCTAGTCATGACATAGACGATAATATGCCATTAACGTCGTCGGCCAAGCCGATGCCCAATGTCATAGTAGAGGGCACATACAATCCCAAATGACAAAGTTCAGGAAAATGACCTTGAAAAAGACATTTAAATCAGCTGAAGAGAAACGTAAACTTGCCAATATGCCATTTACGACACGGAGTGGCAAGGAACGGCTAAGGTCGATCCCTAGTATGTTCATGACTAGTGGTTCAGCTTCACATGACGATGGAAGCCCTCCTCCCACTAAAAATTTCAAAAGAGTTAAGCTGGCAAAAGCACAGCGAAGAACTGTGCTTTCTAAGAAGATAACACAAATCCCCAAGGAGAGTCCAAGTGTGGTGGTGGTTGCGATGCCTGACATTCCCAGCACTGGATGGGAAGAGGTGGCTCTTTCCACCATTTGCACGCCCCCTGCAAGTGCTGAAAGGAGCACCCACAGTCCACTTGCTGATATGCAAATTGAAGATGTCACTGTTGAAGTACAACAGGATGAGGATACTGATGTAGCTGGCGCTGAGGAGGAAGTTGGCGAGGAGGATTCTGATGGTGATGTGGTTTGTTTAAATCAGGCTCCGGGGGAGACAGTTGTTGTCCGTGGAATAAAAAAGCCCATCACGGTCATGCCTGGGCAGAAGACCAAACATTCCACCTCTTTGGTCTGGCAATATTTCTATCCAAATCCGGACAACAACTGTCTTGCCATATGTACCATATGTAAAGGTGAAATAAGTAGGGGTAGGGACGTCAACCACCTAGGAACATCCTCCCTTATACGGCACCTGCAGCGCGTTCATAAAAAGTTACTGTCAAGTTCAGAAACTTTGGCTAAGACCGTAAGCAGTCCAGGGACACCTAAATCCCGTTCTCCTGTTGTATCCAAGCGCCTGCAAACCACACCGTCAACTCCCTCCTCATCAATTTCCTCCTTAGTCTGGATCGAAAGTAGTCCTGCAGGCCATGTCACTGGCATGACTGACTCTCCTATCCGGGATTCCTCCGGAGGATCCTGCATTGCTACGCCTACTGCTGCTGCTGTTGCTGTTGTTGCTGCTGGGAGTCGTTCATCATCCCAGAGAGGAAGTAGGAACACCACTACTTTTACTAAACAATTGACCCTCCAACAGTCCTTAGCGAGGAGGATGAAGTACGACAGCAGTCATCCTGAAGCAAAACGTATAACTGAGGCCTTGACTGCTATGTTGGTGTTAGACGTGCATCCGGTATCCGCCATTAGTGCAGTGGGATCTAGACAATTGATGGAGGTAGTGTGTCCCCGGTTCCAAATCCCGTCTAGATTCCACTTCACTAAGCAGGCGATACCGAGACTGTACAGAAACATCAACAAAAGTGTCCTCAGTGTCCTGAAAAATGCCGTTGTACCCAATGTCCACTTAACCACGGACATGTGGGCAAGTGGAACAGGGCAGACTAAGGATTATATGACTGTGACAGCCCACTGGGTAGATGTATCACCTTACGCAGCAACAGCAGCAGCGTCACCAGTAGCAGCATCTCAGAAATGCCAGCTCGTTCCAAGGCAGGCTACGCTGTGTATCACCGGTTTCAGTAAGAGGCACACCGCCGACAACCTCTTAGAGAAACTGAGGGAAATCATCGCCCAGTGGCTTACCCCACTTAGACTCTCCTGGGGATTTGTGATATCTAACAATGCCACCAATATTGTGCGGGCATTACATCTGGGCAAATTCAAGCACGTCCCATGTTTTGCTCACACAATAAACTTGGTGGTGCAGAATTTTCTGAAAAGCAACAGGGATGTGCAGGAGATGCTTTGGGTGGCCCGAAAAATTTCTGGCCACTTTCGCCATTCAGCGACTGCGTGCCGAAGACTGGAGCGCCAGCAAACACTCTTGAACCTGCCCCGCCATCATCTGAAGCAAGAGGTTGTGACGC
Organism: Taudactylus pleione; assembly: GCA_031769625.1. Taxonomy (NCBI): domain Eukaryota; kingdom Metazoa; phylum Chordata; class Amphibia; order Anura; family Myobatrachidae; genus Taudactylus; species Taudactylus pleione. Next base: position 13,488,605 of record JAUIMM010000039.1, read on the forward strand.
GGTGGAACTCAACCCTCTATATGCTTCAGAGGATGGAGGAGCAGCAAAAGGCCATTCAAGCCTATACATCCACCTATGACTCAAGCACAGTGGAGAATGATTTCCGTATTGTGCAAGGTTCTCCAGCCCTTCGAACTTGCCACACGTGAAGTCAGTTCAGACACTGCCAGCTTGAGTCAGGTCATTCCCCTCATCAGGCTTTTACAGAAGCAGCTGGAGAAAGTGAAGGAGGAGCTAAGACAGAGCGATTCCGCTCGGCATGTGGGACTTGTGGATGAAGACCTTCTTTCGCTTTGCCAGGATTCCAGGGTGGTCAATCTGTTGAAATCAGACCACTACATTTTGGCCACCGTGCTCGACCCTAGGTTTAATGCCTATGTGGTGTCTCTCTTTCCGGCCGACACAAGCCTGCAGAGGTGCAAAGACCTGCTGGTGAAAACACTGTCAGCTGAAGCGGAACGTGACATGTCAACAGCTCCTTCTTCATTTTCTCCCGCAACTGGGGCTGCCAGGAAAAAACTTAGGTATCCTAAGCAACCCGCTGGCGGTGATGCAGGGCAGGCAGGACCAAGTTTGGACATCTGGTCCGGACTGAAGGACCTGGCAACAATTTCTGACATGTCTACTGTCACTGCATATGATACTGTCACCATTGACAGAATGGTGGAGGATTACATCGGTGATAGCATCCAAGTAGGCATGTCAGACAGTCCCTACCTGTACTGGCAGGAAAAAGAGGCAATTTGGAGGCCTCTGTACAAACTGGCTCTATTTTACCTGAGTTGCCCCCCCTCCAGTGTGTACTCCGAAAGAGTGTTTAGTGCAGCCAGGAACCTTGTCAGCGAAAGGCGTAGGAGGTTGCTTCCACAAAATGTGGAGATGATGTTCATAAAAATGAATTATCAACTCTTCCAGGGAGACCAGCCTCCAGAATGTACAGAGGGACCTGTGGTGGTGGATTCCAGCGGGGACGAGTTAATACTCTGTGAGGATGAGGATGTACACAACACTGAAGAGGGTGAGGAATCGGTGGATGAGGATGAGGACGACATCTTGCCTCCGTAGAGCCAGTTTGTGCAGGGACAGATTAATTGCCAGCTTGTTTTGTGGGGGCCCAAACGAACCAATCATTTCAGCCACAGTCGTGTGGCAGACCCTGGCGCTGAAATGATTGGTTTGTTAAAGTGTGCATGTCCTGTTTATACAACATAAGGGTGGGTGGGAGGGCCCAAGGACAATTCCATCTTGCACATCTTTTTTTTCTTTGAATTATGTACTGTTTGGGGCCTAGTTTTTCAAACTGCCATCCTATCTGCCACTGCAGTGTCACTCCTAGATGGGCCACGTGTTTGTGCCGCCCACTCGTGTCGCTTAGCATAGTCATCCATCTACCTCGGTGCAACCTTTTGGACATAAAAACACTATTGTGAGGTGTGAGGTGTTCAGAATAGACTGGAAATGAGTGGAAATTAAGGTTTTTGAGGTTAATAATAGCATAGGAGCAGAAAAATTAACACATTCTGTGATTTTAGCTGTTTTTATGCTTTTTTAAAAAAAAATACAGATCCAAAACCCAAAACCCAAAACACTGAAGGGTGGTTTTGGCAAAACCAATCCAGATCCAAAACACGAAGAAAGATCCAGATCCAAAACCAAAACACAAAACACGAAAAGTGGCCGGTGCACACCCCTAAAAAATAGACAAGTGAGATTCTGTCTGAAGAACGTATGCAGGCAGGTTAGGACAGTTTTCTTCATTTACGGAACCGACGGCAACATCTCTACAGAGAGCGCAGAACTTTATGTCTGACAATCATTTAAATGCAATATAAGATATATCTTAGCAAAAGGGAATTTTATTTAGAAACATATTTTGAAGCTACTGTTTTGTGATAATTTGTGGTTATTGTTCTCACCTTGCTCTGATAGTTTAACATGTAATGTTATATAGAGTATTTTGTATTTTATTGTTATACTAGCTGAAGTACCCAGCATTGCCTGGGTTTTAATCTTCAAATTATTAAGTTTAATTATGTGATGTCATCCAATACATCCAGTGGAAAGCTCAGAACAGGCTCTCCGGGTCAACAGGCTCCCTTGGTCAAAGCTCTTCCCGACGCACTCCGTCAAGAGGTCCGACCAGGGCCCAAAGCACTCCATTAGGCATCCCAGACCAATTACCACCCCTCTGTGAAGTTTTCATCGAAATCCAGCTAGTGGAAGGCCCAGAACAGACTCACTGGGTAAAATTCTGCCCAGCATCCACAGGTCAAAGTTCTACCCAGCATACACCAACTGGAAGTCCGATCAGGACCTCAACCCCCTCTAGTATGTCTTCTGGGATCCAATGTTACCACTCTGAAGTTTTAAATCAAATCCATCCAGTGGAAGGCTCAGGACAGGTTCCCCGGTTCAAAGTTCTGCCCAACGTACACCAACGGAAGGTCCGATCGGGACCTCAACTCCCTAGTATGTCTTCTGGGATCCAGAAGCAGGCAGCTTTGCAATTCCATCCTTACAATTATCTTAATGAGTCAGGAGGCGTTATGCCTCCTGCATGCATTACTGGCCTGAGCTGTGTCCAAGGACGCAGCATCGGATAATCTGCGATAACATTGGCTGGCTAAGTGACCCATGGGGTTACACAAGCCAGCAGCCACAGTTACTACTGCTGACGGAGATCCTGACCTCTTCCCTCCCCTCCAACCACGATGACATGCCTCCGTTTCGGGAAAACAGAGGCCGTCACTGCCCCCTCCAGCCCAAAAATTGTCAGCAGACTGTCAATCACTGACAGTCTGCTGTTGCTCTGTGTGACATCACGCAGGTCCCGTAATGCACATGCACAGTACGGTTCCAGAGCCTGCGCAGATTCCTGACCATTGAGAATCTGTATAATTATTGAATGTATCAATGGTAACATTGTAGAATGCTCAGCTGTCATTTCACCTTCATTAGTTTCCTTGCTGTTTGATAACAACTTAAAATTAAACTGGTTTGGAAACAAAAGTGTTGTTTTTCTTTGCCTATATATTCCTCCTTACCTATCTGACCTTTCAAGAATGAGCAAGGAACCTGTTCTAACCTGGTAAGAGTGGACAGTATGACACCTGCTGGGGTATCCTATATGTTTACAGTATATATTAGTTTGCAGTATAGATTCCAAAATGCAGTGTTTTATCCTAATGCTAGACATGGATAAACAATGTGTTATTTGTTTATTTTTTTTGTTCTCATTTGCTTTTTCCTATTTTTACTCATTTGTTTTATTGTCAGCTTTTTTTTGCAATTATCTTTTTATTATTACTATTTTCAGCTTTGTTTTATCAGATTAAAATTAGGAGCCAGCACAAGAATAAATGGTATGTTGCTAGTTCACCGCTGCACAAGATGCTGGCAGTTGAAGTCCAGGTGCCGGAATCCTGAGCCACGGAGAGCACACCGGTGCTGGATCCCGACATCAGTTGAGATGCCGACGCCAGAGTCCTGACAGCCTGCATCCTGTACATAAGTATAGTGGGCCGGGTTAGCTTGCCGCAGGGGGGAGAGGGTTAGGTGTAGGCTGTGGGCAGGGGGTTTAGGATTACGCACAACCAGGGGAGGTTAGGGTTAGGCACTGAGTGAGGAGGGTTAGGTTTAGGCACTAAGGGGGAGGGTTAAGTTTAGGCACTAACGGGGAGGGTTAGGGTGCGGGCAGGGCCAGTGCAAGGTGTCTTGTCACCCTAGGCATTTCTTTACGCGCCCCCACCCCCACCATGAATAGCTACACAAGCCCTTATACAGTGCCTCCAGTAGTGGCCCCCCTATGCAGTGCCCCCAGTAGTGCCAGCAGTAGTGGTCCCCCCTATACAATGCCCCCAACAGTGGTTCCACCTATGCAGTGCCCCTTATATAGTGCCCCTTATACAGTGCCCCCAGTAGTGGCCCCCTATGCAGTGCCCCCAGAAGTACTGTAGTCCCCCACCTATGCAGTGCCCCTCATATAGTGCCCCCAGTAGTAACCCTCCCTATACAATGCGGCCAGCAGTGGTCCCCCCGATGCAGTGCTCCCGGTAGTAGTCCCCCCAGTAGCAGCCCTCCCCCAGAAGTGCCCCTAGTAGTAGTTCCCCCCCAGCAGTGCCCCCAGCAGTAATCCCTCCCTATGCAGTGCCCCCAGTAGTGGTCCCACCAGTGCAGTGCCCCCAGTAGTGCTCCCCCAGCACTGCTCCTAGTAGCAGTGCCCCTTGTAGTACTCTTTCTCCCAGCAGTGCCCCTAGTAGTAGTCCCCCCTATGTAGTGCCCCCAGCAGTAATCCCCCTATGTAGTGCCCCCAGTAATAGTCCCCACTGCAGTTCCCCCAGCAGTAGTCCCCCCAGCAGTACCCCTAGTAGTAATACCCCTCTAGGCAGTGCCCCCAGTAGTGGTCCCACCAGTGTGCAGTGCCCGCAGTAGTCCCCCCAGCAGTGTCCGTAGTAATAGTAGTAGTAGTCCACCCGGCCAGACAGACAGACACACAAAAAAATAAAAAAACTTCAACTTACCTTAATTCCCGCTCTGGCATCTGCTCCTCTGCATGATAGGATAGACGTAATAAGGGTTAGATTACTTGCTGAGCCACTGTCGGTCTCCCATACCCAACCCGAATAAATAAATACAGAGGTATATATTGCATTATAGATGTTGCTGCCACGTTGCACTTCTTGGTGGGTTCTGTCCTTGAAAAAGAGCTAATTTGGCTTGTGTCTATAAATGTTCTTAGTCAGCTTCTTATTCACATAACGTGTTATCATTACTCCTCTAGATCTGTTCATAATGTCTATGTTGATATGATTTAAGTGAAGGCATATCTCTCAAAATGTCAGCTCAGTAAATTGGGACAGAGGACATGACCACATATAAATGTCCATGCTGTGGGCATGATTAGTGATAGGCTGTCCTTTATCCCACTTCACTCCCCTCCAAACAACCATTCACTGTCACTGGTGCTCGTGGAACCCATTCACTTCTACTCTGCTTTGGACAGGTGATATGCTTTCCAAACTTCTGGCTCATGGGACAATGCAGTCCTGTCCAGGATGGCTGGATATATCCCTCTAATCGAGGCTCCTACTCCAAAATAAGGACAATTGCGAAGTATGAATTATTAGGGTAATTGAAATATACTATTTTTATGGAATCGGTACAAATGACTGGCGGACGGGAATGCCGGCGGTCAGAAGACTGATAGCGGCATCCTTATGTGCAAAATACTGACAGGGGTGTGTAGGTAGACTAACCCTCTAACCCTAACCCTCCCCCCGGTGTGCCTAATTCTAACCTCCCCCCAGTGGTGTCTAACCCTAACCTCCCCCCGGTGGTGCCTAACCCTAACCCCCCGCCCCCTTCCTGCACCCTAAACCTAACCTTCACGGGGTGGTGCCTAACCCTAACCTCCCCCTGGTGGTGCCTAACCCTAACCCCCCCTCCCTAACCCTAACCCTCCCCTGTCAGTACCTAACCCTCCATTCCAGTCTAACCCTAAGGCTAACCCGCATACTTACCTTCGGGATGCCGGCGGTCGGGATGCCGACGTCGGTATCTTGAGCTCTTTGTGATAGCGGCATCGGCATTCTAAGGGGTGTCTGGATTCCGGCGTCAGTATCTTGATCTCTTCAAGATAGCGGCGTTGGCATTCTGATGGGCATGGGGATACAGGCATCAGTATTGTGATATCTGTCATCCCGCCCACCGCCGCCTTCACTGAATCCCATTTTTATAATTAATAATGGCTCACAATTACAAAAAAGTATCATATGTACAATTTGGAAGAATTGTTTGGGATTGCGTACTTGCAAAGGAATGATGAATTTGACTGTTTTAAAGCTCAATACTATTGATAATTTCCTAACTCTGAATATTAGTTAAACTTAAATTCAACTACGTCTTGTACGCATGAAAATATGCTTTCACATATAAAGTGTGCATGGTAGTTGAAAAAAGCATCACATTAAAAGTACAACCAGACACCTGATGTACGACATGTAAAAATCTAATTATTTTTTAAAAAGTGAAGAAGTCTTCAGCCATCGCCCTATTAAATGCACATTCAGTTCCATATCTCATCCCACCAAACACTTGATTTGCATGTGGACACAGAGGGAGAATCTTTCTTGAGCTTAGCCCACATTCAGCAAGGACAGTGCTTAGAAATCCAATGCCTAACATCAGAGGGGTTATCTTTCTTACATCCTAACATTCACTACCATCTTGACACCTTAAGCCATGCTCTATATGTCACAAATATATAAAATGTATAACCTCAAAAAATAGACGTGTGAAGCCATGGGGCAGCGTTTATAGACTTTTTAAAACTACCCTTATTACGTTATGTCTTTACAAATAAAGCTATCACCCAAGGTCAGTGCATGCTAAGTACAGTTTATAGCTAGTACATTAGCCTATAGTTTTCCAATTTGCTTTAAAATCTATACATTATGCTTAAGCATTATTTTGCTTGCTTTGAGATAAAAATGTGAATAATGCATTCTGCTTCATTAATTAGCAGTTTCACTGCCGCAGTGAAAGACAGTGTAGTGCTTTGTATTCTGATTTAGGAGAGAGGAATTTTCAAAGGTCTTCACTTGATGTAATAGGCAGAAAAGTGGTAATAGCTGAAGGCACCACCAACACACTCAACACAAAGATCCCTATTGTAATGAGGAGGAAGCGCTGCAAGACTTTCCATATCTGTGGTTGTCTTCTCATTACTGCAATCTACTGAAGGTGCTCATTTATGTTACAAGTGAATCTACGTGATCAATGATGTTTTATATTGAAAATAGATTTTTCATAAATGTTGTGAAAATGACTTCGGAACGCCACTTGACTCCTCTTTAAGAAAGGATAGAATATCAACGCAAGATATATTGTTTCTTCTGTTCAACTGAATAGAACATTTTATGCCTCCGAGCTATGGATATTAAGCTGGCGCCATATCACATGCTGTTGTTTAGGATGCCACAACTTTGCACAGAGAATAATAAAGGCCTTCATCCGTTTAGACTTTTTTTTACAAGCTAGCTCAAGTAAATGTGGATTATGATTTATGGTCATGCCAAGTATAAGTAAAAAAATAGATGTTCCTGTGTTTCTTATTGGCTGAGAGCCCACTCTGTTTGACATTTATCTGGATATTGTCCTTTTGTTTTTGATTCCTATTGGCTCGCACAAATTATCTTTAAAAGAGGTCCGGAAAGTTTCTGGGTGGTTAACGATTACTGTGTAATTTTAGTTATTTTTTTCATTAATATTGGCTCAGTTAGCAGCATGTTCAATTGTTTAGTCACATACGGTTCCTGTTATTTTTTACTGTAATTAACTAAGATTGCTCATATTTCTACAGTCCTTGGAGAGTTATAGTTTACCAAAGAAACACCTGGTTGAAGAGCTGAAAATTATTTAAAGAAGGAAGAGCCATTTGTTGATGTACAGCCTAATCTAGTAACATGCGGTATACATGTTTTTGTAATACCGCATGTAAAAACTGGACTTATGTAAACCCTGTGGCTCAACCTCCATGCTCTACTGTTGGATAAAAAAAAAGTAATAGCATGCTGAGATTGACTACAGTTAGATTGGAAGAAATAGAGGAACCCCTTGAATATTACTAGTTGGGACCATGGACGTAGCTATAGTGAGTGCAGGGGGTGCCATTGCTATGGGGTTTAGGAGGCCTGGCTATCCTGCATCCAGGTCATATAGTTGTCTACCAATACGAACTGGGGCACTACAGTGTGGAATAAAATGTACTGGGGGTATTGTGTGGCATATTGTGAACTGGGGCAATGTGTAGCATATTGTAAACTAAAACACTACTATAGGGCATAAAAGGAACTACAGAACTGCTATGGGACATAAAATTAGGTAATGCTGTGCCCCATCAAATGTTGCTATGGAGCCCACAAAGTTCTGGATACTCCCCCTGGTTGGGACATCAGCCAGAGATAGGGTTCTCAATTACCCACCAGTTTAGAGTTAAATTACTTAGAATTACAGGTACCATTTATATCTTATCTATAGGCTCTGTTATACTAACTGTAAAGCCTTCCTCTGTATACAGTATATGTATATATATATATATATATATACAGTATACACAGTATATTAAAAAATGGGGGATCAGCGGCACTCGGAGACTGGTAAGAAAATATTAATGTGATCCTTCACATAGTACCAACGTTTCGGGGCTCACACGCCCCTTTGTCAAGGTAAGTAAAGAGAAGAAAGAATTAAGGCGCTTACCTTATACAAAGGAGATGCCCGCCAGAGTGTGTGTGATCGGACACTGCACGGGACTCCACGTGACGCAGCTGGAGTCCCGCACTGAAGACGTCATCATGCTGCGGGTTGCTAGTCATCAAGGCAACCAGGACACCTGCGCTAAGGCATGGCTTGTTGTCCTGGTGGAAAAATTAAATTCACATACAATAAGTAAGAGACAGTAAGAAACTTTAAAAACAAATCAAGCCACAGGGAAGACAGTACATGTAAATATAAAGATAAGAAGCTGTCTGCCTGTAAGGAAAACAGGAACCAGAGAAAGAAAGTAAAAGTAAAATAAAAAATAAACAGGTGAAAAAAAAGAAAAAAAGAAAAAAAAAGAATAAAAAGAAGGGAGGGTAGGGGGAATGGTGGACAAAGGACAGAGGCAGAAAGGAAAAAGTGGAAAAAAATAAACTAATAACGGGGAAAAGGAAAAAGAAAGATACAGGCATGATGGCATAAATATGGTGCAACATAAATGCTGGGGAAGCCATACAAACAAAATCACATTGGTCAGAGGAGAATACATGGGTTTGTCGCAAAGAGTGTAAATATAGAGGAATCTGTACAAGTGTAAAAAAGTTTGGAAAAGTGAAAATATTGAATGTGACAAAAAGTCACAATGCACGGTAGAGAGGATGGTGTACAACTTCAATTGAACACACTCCAAAGGATCTTCTCGTTAAGGCCGGCCAGACTGATGTTATTCAGGTTGAAGATCCATTTTGCTTCAATTTGAAGGAGGCGAGCTGCTCTGTCTCCACCTCTAGTTGTTTTGGGTACATGGTCTATAGCCATGTGTCTAAGATCGAGGATAGTATGTTTCTTTTCAGCAAAATGCCTCGCAACCAGTTGATCTGAGGTTCTGCCGGCGAGGGTTGCTTTGATGGCAGATCGATGCAAAGCAATCCGTTCCCTCAACGTCCTGGTAGTCTTCCCTACGTAATGTAGCCCACAGGGACAACTGATGAGATATATAATAAAGGAAGACATGCATGTCAGGATGTGCCTGATGTGAAACATATGGTCCGAATGAGGGTGTGTAAAAATGTGGCCTGTCGCCAAAGTATCTAATCACATCATCATGTTTGTGAGAATCATAGACGTTCTGTTCATGCTCTGGTCCGGAGGGGAAGATGGGTTTATAACATTCATGGCAAACATAAATTTCAGAGCCTCACCTATAAGACTTACATACCAGCACAGCTTCTGTACATAAAATTTCCACGACCTAGATAACATCGTCAGCAGATTTTTGCATAGAGGCTACGACCCTTCCTTGCTATCCAAACAGAAACAAAAGGTGTTAAATATCCCGAGAAGTTGCTTTTTCATGTCTAAGAAAAAGGACCCAGAGGCGATCATTCCTTGGAAAAGTCAATACAGCACCTCCAGTGCAGTTATACACCGTGCCACCCAAGCTCTTTGGCCCATAGTCACTATGGACAAAGATCTTTCCTCTTTAAGAGGCAAGAGACCCTTAGTATGTTTCACCAGAGGCAGAAACTTCAAAGTTGTAGTGGTCCATACCGACATTTCTAATTTTGAATCCAGTAACAGCAACTCTACAGGTTCTTTCCTGTGTAGGAAACCGGGCTGTTATAAATGCCTGCTGTGCACCACTTGTCAACATATGGACACAGGCCACATTTTTACACACCCTCATTCGGACCGTGTGTTTCACATCAGGCACGTCCTGACATGCATGTCTTCCTTTATTATATATCTCATCAGTTGTCCCTGTGGGCTGCATTACGTAGGGAAGACTGCCAGGATGATGAGGGAACGGATGGCTTTGCATCGATCTGCCATCAAAGCAGCCCTCGCCAGCAGAACCTCAGATCAACCGGTTGTCATGCATTTTGCCGAAAAGAAACATACTCTCCTCAATCTTAGACACATGGCTATAGACCATGTACCCAAAACAACTAGAGGTGGAGACAGAGCAGCTCGCCTCCTTCAAATTGAAGCAAAATGGATCTTCAACCTGAATACCATCAGTCTGGCCGGCCTTAACGAGAAGATCATTTGGAGTGTGTACAATTGAAGTTGTACACCATCCTCTCTACCGTGCATTGTGACTTTTTGTCGCTTTAAATATTTTCACTTTTCCAAACTTTTTTACACTTGTTCAAATTCCTCTATATTTACACTTTTTGCGACAAACCCATGTATTCTCCTCAGCCCAATGTGCTTTTTTTTGTATGCCTTCCCCAGCATTTGTGTTGCACCATATTTATGCCATCATGCCTGTATCTTTCTTTTTCCTTTTCCCCATTATTAATTTAATTTTTTCCACTTTTTCCTTTCTGCCCCTGTCCTTTGCCCACTGTTTGTCACCCTCCCCTCACTTCATTTTTTTCTTTTTTTTCATCTGTTTATTTTTATTTTACTTTTCCCTTCTTACTCTGGTTCCCATTTTCCTTACAGGCAGACAGCTGATTATTTTTATATTTACATGTACTGTCTTCCATGTGGCTTGATTTGTTTTTAAAGTGTCTTACTGTCTTTTACTTATTCTATGTGAATTTAATTTTTCCACCAGAACAACAAGCCATGCCTTAGCGCAGGTGTCCTGGTTGCCTTGATGACCAGCAACCCGCAGCATGATGACGTCTTCAGTGCGGGACTCCAGCTGCGTCACGTGGAGTCCCGAGCAGTGTCCGGTCACACACACTCTGGTGGGCATCTTCTTTGTATACGGTAAGCGCCTTAATTCTTTCTTCTCTTTACTTACCTTGACAAAGGGGCATGTGAGCCCTGAAACGTTGGTACTATGTGAAGGATCACATTAATATTTTCATACCAGTCTTGGAGTGCCCCATTTTTCTACATACTAGTTGCAGAGGGCACAGGAGCATTAGTGTTTTCACCAAGCAGAGTGCCGGTCCAGTGAGTATATATATATATATATATATATATAAATATATATATATATATAATGTAAATCATGCCTGGTGTTATTACTATACCGGAGTGCAGTCCCCATTGTTGATATATATACTGTATATGTATATATATATATATATATATATATATATAGATAGATTTGTATATTACATAGAAGGTGCCTGCCAAGTCACCTGCTCTCTTATCTCATAGTTGGTAGATGTGAATATTCCCCATTGCCTTCCACCACACTTGTTGCCAAATCCATTAACACATCTGGATAGATCAGAAGAGTAGGTTATTCCAGCCCCAGGGGGCTCTAGCCTCAATAAGTGCATATATACTCCCTTGCCATTACCAAAATGTACAGTTTGCTTTTATTGCTCTCTTCTTTTATTTGGAACCCATGAGCGTACAGTCCCAAGGTGCCTTGCACAAGGGATCTTTGTTTTATCTTTTTCTTAAAAAGGGCAAATATGCAGTAACCTACAATGACCAGCAACAAGCTTACATTGTTTTAGATTGACAAATGTTACAGTGGTTCTATGGTTACTTATACTTTTGCATATTACACATATCCCTACTTAGTTGTTCTCTGAACAGTAACAGTTATGGAGTTAAAGATATTAAAACAACAAAAAACTGAAAGATTATGCTGGAGAAAAAAAAAAATTACAACTTTAATCAGTGCTATGTTTTTAACAAACAGTAAATAATTTAACTTGCCTTTCAAGATGTATGGTGCACACACACGGTCAGATTTGTCAGATCATCGATTTCGTGGAACGATAACGATGAACGATGAACAATTTTATCAAAGATATGAACGATTTTGTGAATGATGAGCTATTGAATGATTTCTGACAAATGGATGAAATCGGCCAAATCTTACTGCAAACACAGTAGATGTCCGATATCGTTATCTGACATGCGGGAACGCGCATCGTTGGTCGATGCATGCCAACATGTCAAAGATATGAACGATTGAACGATTTTTACAATCGTTATCATTCAGATCTTTAACAAAATCTGTCCGTGTGTTTGCAGCATAACTCATTTTATAATATGTATTTCTATTTCAAGTAATTTATGACAGAATATCTTTTATGTGGCACATCTTAAATATACATATTTGTATTTAATTATATTTCATAGAGGAAAAAAGAGACCGTTAGGAACAGCATTGTACTTCACCACAATCCTGCCCCACTATTGTCCTGCAGTTTGTGTAACCACATAATAAATAATCAACAAGTAAGTTAAACTACTTGTAACTTTATGAGCATTACTTATTTATATTGAAGAGGTGGATGGCAACTAAGAGCTTTTAAGAGCTGATATCACAGCTAAGTGCATGCTTATTATATTAGGCTTAATTAGGAACATACTGCAGTTCCCAGCATGCCTCTCCATTGACTGGATTTTCTATCAGGAAATAAATGTTAGTTTTCTGGTATTGATTTTGTGCTGTAAAATAATATAATATGTAGCAAAGAGATTTCAAAGCACCAAGGGATGCAGGAGTCAAAGTTGGAACCAGGCCCTTAGAACGTATAGGTTTCCATCTTCAAACATGCAAAGGTGAAGTTTCGAGGCCCTGTTGCTGTCTACCTTGATAGCTGTTGCAATCTTGGAGGTTAGCATCTCTAACCATAGCTACTCAGCACCATGAGCATTTTTGTCATCATGGAAATGCTCATAGTTCTGATGGGGATCAAAGGACATTACCCATGAATAAAACAATACTTTTTATGATGCTATAGCAGCATTTGGATATAATGTGTAAAACAATGCTGTGTATAATATGATGGGCATTACTAAATATAATGTACACAAATAATTGGGTTTAATAGGTTTGGTACAGATTGACACATGATGTTAATTGTACATAAATAGTTACAGTATATGTTTTATACCAGCGGTCGCCAACCCATCGCTAGTGAGTTACCGGTAGCTGGCTGCTGCAAGCATGATGGCTCGCCAGTGATTGCAAGAATATGACTGCCGGGGACTCACTTTTGGACAATGGGTGGGTCCCTGGGCATTCGCTGTGCTGACCAATCCTGTGGCTCCTTATTCAATGATTGATGATTCCCTGGCCCGGCCAGGGTGGACTATACAAAGTGGAGGTGGAGCCAGACCTTTAGCGCCTTACCTCCAGATCCCCTAACACCACAGGAACACAGGCAGCCCCCCGGCAAACAGGCATCCCCCAAGGCACCCAGCATAATCCTCTTCACCACACACAACCCCCAGAACCACAGGCGGGCCCCGGCAAAAGGACGGCCCCTAGCACTGCAGAGAAACAAACGGTCCCCCAGCTACACAGACAGCCCCTGGTAGCATCCGGTGTGAGGACAGCCCCTGGCACTACAAGAACACAAGCGGCACCCAGGCAGCTTATTGCGAAAGTGGACCAGACACCCAGCTACATGAGGAGCTGTGACAAGAAGACAGTGTCTGCGTGTGGCTGCACTCCCTGACCTGGAGGATAATTGAAGTAAGCGAGTGGGGGTTGGTTTAGTGCACTGGTGGTGCTGTGACAGGTGGGGGGTAAATGAGTGTGGGGGCATTGAGGGTGACTTTCCACGGCTGCGGCTAACAGTGAAGAGTGGCGGGCGAGCGGCCAGAAGGGAATACCGCCATTTGGCAAAGCGGTAGTGTTGGTGTTTGTGTTGGTGAGATGGAGACGATGGGCCTGCTGCTACTGATACTTTAAGCTGCCCTTCTATCTACCCTTACCCCCTCCCTACCGCCAGCACTGCTTGGCCATAACCTCCTCCCTGCCCCCACTACTGCCCCAACTGCTATCTATCCTTGCCTCCTACTTAACTCCAGTACTGCCTGCCTAAACCCACTCCTTTCCCTCCAGTACTGCCAGGGCCGGATTATAGGCGGGGCGAAGGGGGCGGTCGTCCTGGGGCCCCCACACAGACAGGGCCCCCACACATTGGCACACTTCCCCCACAACGCTTACATTTAAATCGCTGCTGATTCCATGCAGTGCATTACTTAGGCGGCTATATTCGGCGGCTCAGCTGTTTCTTACAGTGGCCGCCGAGGAACTTCTCCACAGTCGGGGTCTCACGAGATGATGTCATCATCCCGCGAGATAATGACTGAGACTGTGCTGCTGCCGCGCTGCGACGTATGTGAGACGCCCAAGGCGCCCTTTCACTCATTGTCGCTCCTCGAAGGCTGCCTAGTCAGCCGCTGCCAGCTGAGCCTGCTGTGCTGCAAGTGACAAGGTAAGTTCTCACTGTGCTTGTTCCCTGGCTGCCTGCCCTGTGAGAAAGAGCTAGAAAGGCAGCCAGGCAGGTAGTTGTCGTGTTTCCCACTCATTAAATAAGCACCCCAAGTCAAATTATTTCATTTATATAGATCAATGTATGTATGTGTGTATATATATATATATATATATATATTGTAGTTTAGGGCGGGGGTGGTGCCTGGGTGCTGGTTGTTTAGGATGGAGTGCCTGGGAGCTGGTAGTGTAGTAGGGGGTGTCTGGATGCTGGTAATGTAGTAGGATTGTGTCAGTGATGGTTGTGTAGGAGGGAGTGCCTGAGTGTTGGTAGTGTAGTAGGGGTGTTTCTGGGTGCTGACAGTGTAGGAGGGGGATGTCTTGGTGTTGGTAGTGTAGGAGGGGGTGTCTCGGTGCTAGTAGAGTAGGAGGGGGGTGCCTGGATGTTGGTAGTGTAGGAGGGGGGTGCCTGCGTGCTGGTACATTAGGAGGAGGGTGCCTGGATGTTGGTAGGATAGGAGGGGGTGTCTGGCTGCTGGTAGCGTAGAAAGGTGGTGTCTGGGTGCTGGTAGTGTAGGAGGGGGTCTCTGGGTGCTGGTAGTGCAGGAGGGAGTTCTCTGGGTGCAGGTAGTGTAAGAGGGGGTGTCTGGGTGCTGGTACTGTAAGAGGGGGTGTCTGGGTGCTGGTAGTGTAAGAGGGGGTGTCTGGGTGATGGTAATGTAGGAGGGGGTCTCTGGGTGCTAGTAGTGTAGGAGGGGGGGTCTCTGGGTGCAGGTAGTGTAAGAGGGGGTGTCTAGGTGATGGTAGTGTAGGAGGGGGTCTCTGGGTGCTGGTAGTGTAGGAGGGGGGCTCTCTGGGTGCAGGTAATGTAAGAGGGGGTGTCTGGGTGCTGGTAGTGTAAGAGGGGGTGTCTGGGTGCTGGTAGTGTAAGAGGGAGTGTCTGGGTGATGGTAGTGTAGGAGGGGGTTGCCTGGGTGATGGTAGTGTAGGAGGGGGGTGCCTGGGTGATGGTAGTGTAGGAGGGGTGCCTAGGTGCTGGTAGTTTAGAAGGGTGCCTGGGTGATGGTAGTGTATGAGAAGAGTGTATGGGTGTTGGTAGTGTATGGGGGAATATCTGAGTGCTTTGGGTGTGATGATAGTAAATAAAGGGGTATGTCTGGGTGCTGCTATCGTGTTGGTAGTGAATAAGGGGTTGTCTGGGTGCAGCAGATGTATTAGTAGTATATGACGGTGGGTGCTGCAGGGGTATTGATAGTGAATGATGAGGAGTGTGTCTGGACTGTGTGTTGGTGATGAATGTAAGAGGGTGATTGGGTGTTGCTGGGGTGCCATTGGTGAATGACAGAGGAGTGAAGTAATTGGTGAATGATGTGTGTATGTGTAATGTATGTATGTGTGTATATATATATATATATATATATGGGCCCCCACATGTTTGTTGCCCAGGGGCCCCCACAGACCTTAATCCGGCCCTGAGTACTGCCCCAGCTGCCATCTACCCTTGCCCACTCCCTACCCCCAGTACTGCCTGCCCCTAACTTCCTCCTTGTTTCCGAATACTGCACCAGCTGTTGTCTGCACTTTTTCCCTCTCTGCCCTTCAGCCCCCTGTTCCCCGCTAACCGCTCTCAGGCATCAGAGGTAGAGGTGGACACTTTGAAAGGGGGTGTGGGGCCTGACCATTCACTGTCCCGCCTACACAAACCATCCAGCAGCCCCCTGTTCCCCG
The DNA here is from genome assembly GCA_031769625.1 of Taudactylus pleione. NCBI lineage: Eukaryota > Metazoa > Chordata > Amphibia > Anura > Myobatrachidae > Taudactylus > Taudactylus pleione. The sequence continues at coordinate 13,504,746 of JAUIMM010000039.1, forward strand.
CTAACCGCTCTCAGGCATCAGAGGTAGAGGTGGACACTTTGAAAGGGAGTGTAGGGCCTGACCATTCACTGTCCCGCCTACACAAACCATCTAGCAGCCCCCTGCTCCCCACTGACAGCTCTCCACATTTTATTTTTGAAAACTAAAATCTGGCTAATAACCAAAATGTTCATAGAAAAACAACAATGCATTTATTAATACAGTGATATTTAGTTTTCAAAAATAAAATGTGGCTCTTCAAGACATCTCATTTTTCTCAAGTAGCTCCCATCCAAATTAAGCTTGGAGACCACTGTTTTATACCATATGTTAATCTCTTTTGAAATTGCTACATATATAGTTCTGCATTTTTAATCATTTTAATTTTACCTAAGTATTACAAACAATATGGCAAGTCTACACAAAATATTGGAATTGAAGGTCAAAATTGCCTCTTTCCAATTTAGGTAATCATCAGATATGCACAAAACAGAATTATGCAACACTCACAGAAAGCAAGAATCAGCCGCAAAAAGTTAATTAACATTGTTACATCCGTGAGAGGATATTTGTATATATGATCCACACTCAATTTGAAACAAACTCATTGTGCTTCTTTATGGGAGAACAGCATATAGATCTGCATATAACAACATAACAACAATATAACTTTAGGAAAAAAACAGATACTGTACATAACAAGAAGATATAACATATAACGAGTTCCAACATATACTTCAGCAGACAGTGTAAAACAAATAATACTATAAACACCATACTCCTCACATCATATAGAAATACGCAATATAACAAAATTTTAAAACATCAAGGCTAACTATAATAACTATAACTCATTGTTAGGTTCAAGTCATTGAACTTCTATTGCTGTTTCTACTTCTGCAGGAGAGTCAATAGAGTCCAAAAGTGGTTTGGGTAAAGCCTCAATCAGATTAGTGGTCAATTAAATCAGGAGGTTTATTCAAAGGAAACACCAGAAATGATCTGATCAACATGATGCTGCTACAATTCTTCTACGAATCAAGGGTCCAGTTTTGGAGATCACCTTGCCTGCTTGCCATTTGTCTTCTCTGAAACCCCAAACAAACACATATTGTCCAACAGCAAAATCTTAAGTGGATCGTAGTAGACCTGACAAAATGGATCATCACATACCGCTTTCCTCACATCGAGCTTCATTAAATCCCACGGAGATATCATATTCCTCTGTAGAAAGAATATGGTGGGACATTGCCCAGAAGTGGAGTGTACCATGTTGCAATAGATAACTAGAAAGTTGCTAATCTTGAAGTGCCACTTCCTCATTTTGGGGGGTCCTCATGCCGTTTTTTTTTTTTATTAACACATTTTAAAATGTAAACAAAGCAAATCCTGCAAAGATCATAGTGTTCTGTGCAGTCCGTTAAAACTGCTGCTGATTGACAGCGGATTCTCATCGGATTTGCGGTGGCCTTGCGGCAGGATAGACTTTGAATTGACAGCAAAACCGATACTTTGTAAATTTAACCCTAAGGCAGTATTCTTTAGTCAATCAAAGAACTTTGGTCAAATTTTCTAGGTGCTCATTATAATTTTTACCAGTTACAATAATATCAATTAGATAACACTGTATACCTGTTATTCCTTGTAGTACCTGCTCCATTCCTCCTTGCCAGAGCATGGGGACTGAAGCTACGCCAAATACAAGCCTGTTGTATTGTAACAGTCCTTTTGTGTAAGGTATTTCTTTGAAGCTTCCTCCATCCATCTGCAGATACATGTGTGCCAGGTCTATTTCAAACTGATAAGACTCTTTTTGGCAGGGGATATTGCACAATGTGCAAAACTGGATTCATCATTGTCTTGGAATCTCCAAAAGATTTCAATGCTTCCTGATTTGCCCATTTATATAACTGATACTAATGGTGTGGCCCACTCACTCCATAGTAGAGGAGAAAGAACCCCAGAGTTTACTAACTTACGTAATTCTTCCTTCCAAGCACACCTTGCAGAATTTCTGGGCGGCATTAGGTTCTACTTCATTGCGTACTTTGATGTCTTTACAGTACTGATTGGATGCTCTCTAGCATCTTTTAACAGTGCCTATGTGTGTCTGGGAAAGTAGTTTATGGTCGGATTTCAAATCAAATTTGATTTTCTTAAGACATTCTAAACCCAATAAAGCCAGGCCACCATTATGCAGTACACATAAGTAAAGTCTGTGCAGTTAGTCGTTGTATTTAACATTCACCTTCATCTTCCCCACTGGCAGAACGTACAAATGGAGTATACATGCAGAACTCTACTGATGTTTTTGTCAATCTGATATGCGAGAACAACAGGTCATAATCAGCTGTATTATTTAAGGACAATGCTGAATTGATGTCTAACTTCATTTTTAGTTGCACAACCTACACCTATGCGCAATCCCTGATAATTTGCTAGTCTTTTGCTTTAATGCTATTCATGTGCAGGCAAGACAGTTCCTTTACAGTGTCAGCACTGTCAGGTTAGTCTGTTTCATTGTTCACTACCCTCTGCACTTCTGCACCCTAAGCTTTATAAATCAGTCCCAAGTCGATAATTTTTTCAGTGCTAATCAGATGCTTTTGTGGAAGGCTGTGCTGGGATCACGAGTTTGATCCCAGCATCAGCCGACGTGCAGGGGCAGGAAGGAGGGATGTGTCCTCTGCGGGACACATCCGTTGCCGGCGCTGGGACAGTAATGTCCCTAGCGTCGGTGCAGATACCGCGGGCACCTGGTGAAGGGACCGCCTGGTCCCTTTCACCAGTGCCGGCGGTACTGCGGCACCGGGAGAAGCTTGGCTCCGGGCGCAAGCTCAGCGGAGCTTGGCGCCCGGCAGCCAAGAGGCGGCGGGTAGCCGGCGCTGGGAGAGAGTACTTGCTCCCAGCGCCGGTCAGGCGTTGGGCGCGGAGGGCGTTTGGCTCTGGCCGCGAGCCAAATCTGGCTCGCAGGCCAGCAGCCAATCAGAGGCGGACGCGACGAGCCAATCGCGGCTCGCCGCGTCATAGCCCCGCCCACTCGCGCCGTCTTGTATTAGACGGCGCAGAGCGGGAAAAGTTGGTTCGGCGGCGGAGAGGGAGGAGAGAAGACCTCCCGAAGAGTGGAAGATCGGCGCGGCAACAGGGGCGGCGGCCGCGGAAGAGGCCAGAAGACGCCGCTGTCAAGAGAGAAGACAGGCGGCGCCGGCTGGAGGAAGAGAAGAAGAGGCGGCGCAGCTGGCCAGGACGGGCCAGCGGCAGAAGAATGCGGCTGAGGACCGGAGAGGACTGCGGGGGTGGGAAGTGAAAGAGCGTCACGAAGCTCCCCCCCGCAGCCTCTTCCAACGTAGCAGGTAGGCCCTCCGTGAGGCCCACCATATACCCCCTCCCTAGACCGCCAGGATTGTCGGGCGTTAGGCCCGTGGAGCGTTGTCGAGCACTAGGCCCGTGGGTAATTAGGCGGGCACAAGGCCCGGGGCACTATAGTGGGCATTAGGCCCTATAAAAGGATTGGCCCGTAATAAGGTGTGAGTGGCCTGGGTATTAGGCCCAGGCCACTAAATGATCGAGTAGGCGGGCACTAGGCCCGTGGCCATAAATCAGGCGTAGGCCTGTACCCATACAGGAGGGCACTAGGCCCTATATTTGAGCCCCAATAAAAGTGGTCTGGACATTAGGCCCAGGCCACTACCAGAGCCCACCGTTAGGCAGGCCACTAGGCCTGAGCTGCAAAATAGAGCGGGACTCTGGGCAGTAGGCCCAAGTCCCTTGAGTACCCCACAGTAGGCAGGCATAAGCCCTGAGCCGCTGGTAAGACCCTGGGCGTTAGGTCCAGGGCCCTGAGCCCATTAGGTAGCCCCCGCATAGATGATTAGAGGTGTGAGCAGTGGTGGAGAGCTGTACGGCTTCCACCCATGAGGTAGTGGTTTCCCCAGTCACCGAGAAGAGGAGCTGGCCAGCTCTGGATAGGTAGCAGACATTTAAAGGGACAGCACTGTGTTTTGCTCTTGTGTATTTAGTCTGTGCTTGGTGTTCCGTGCAGGGCAAATGTTTAGTTTTGTTATATCTGTCGCACTACACACACTGTAGGTTGAGGGTGATGCCGTTTTAGTATGTGTAGTTGCTTGACATAGGTTTAGGCCCTGCATGGCTGTGTTGTGTATCTCCTTACAGGGACCTGTAGGCGAGTGAGCGGACGAAGAGCAAGAGTGGACACGGTGAGAAATATCTGTGTGTACTGTCTCTCCCTGTTTGTTTGTCACTACCTATCTCCTTCCTTCTGGGCGGACGGTGAACCTTGCAACCCGGTGCAAGGACGGATCTTCACCTGGTGCGTGAGTACCGATAGGTGAAAATTCGGGATCTGAGGCCAAAAGTGCCAATGATGATCTTCACTTAAAACCTGAATTTATCCCCCGGTTCAGTAGGGCGCGTCGGTCGACGTGAGGAAGGACGGTACTCACCTCGTCTCCTTCCCCCTAGGTCATCGTGTCCGTGTTCTATTCGGAGGTTCCAGGACCGTCTGCTCAACACACGGCCTGAAGGTGAGAGGGTGCGACGCAAGGTAAGTAACAGACGTACACCTGCACGGCAGCAGGCATTGCACCGCACCCGCCCCTCACATTTGGCGTAGTCGGCAGGATCACGGACACGATGTGGACCACCGGCAAGAGGACCCCCCTACGGACAGCTCCGGAGTGGAACCATCCCCGGGCGTATGAGGACAAGAGTGACAGGATTACGGTGTCGGGAGAAGACATCATGAAGATGGTGCAGCGGTCGGTACAGCGCGGCAAGGAAGAGCGCCGGGAGAAGGGGCGCAAGAAATCAGCTGTGACCCCCTGCAAGACGTGTCAGCGGCTGGGACATGATGCCAGCGAATGTCCCTGGCGTGAATTTAGGGCGACAGAAGAGGAAGAAATGTCCCCGTTGGAGATCACACAGATGGCCCAGCAAGCGGTCCAGAAATGTGGTCAGAAGAACTCTGTGAAGAAGAGACTCTGGTGTATGCTCTGCGGAACCTACGGGCATGAGCATAATAGCTGTCCACGTGATGAAGAGTGGCACCAGGAGGATGAAGAATTCCGGTGTGAAGGATGTGGAGATCCAGAGCATGAGCTTCGAGATTGTCCGTGGGACGAAGACCGGATGATCTTGAATGCCAGAGCCCAGAAGTGGATAGAAGAAGCCAGGGAAGTGGAGCAGAAGAGCCTGCTGGAAGTACGTTCGCAGGTGCCCATTGTCCCTGAGCAGGAGCCGAAGGGTAGAGACCCCTTTGTGATGAAGATGGCAACAGCACCCCCGTGCTGGAAGTGTCGGCGGCAGGGACACTTGGCCCATGAGTGTCCCTGGGAAGATGCAGTGGCACTGTTATGCCCCGAAGAGGTCCCAGTGAAGAAGGATCCTTGCCCGCAGAGGACGGATGTGGATGACTGGGAGGTGAAGATGCCACGCTATAAGGAAGAGCGTGAAGACCCAGTGGCAAAGAAGTCTAGGATCTCCCCATGCTGGAAGAGTCCGAGACCTGGATACCTGGAGATGTCAGCGGAAGAGGTGGAGTACGCTGAAGAAGGAAAGTGTCGCTTGCTGCAGGAGTCTGTGGAGAAGAGTCCCGACTCATGGAAAATGTCGGCGGAGACCCGGGAGGAAGAGGATGCCCCGGAGGAATCGACTATTGGGTGGTGGTTAGTGCCACACGCTGAATTCAGTGAAGATGCCCCAGACAAGTTGGAAGAAGAGTGGGTGGCTGCGGCTCCCTTAGAAGAAAATTCCCCATGGTGGCCCATCGTGAGTGGCACTTCCGAGTTGCCACTCCCACAGAGGATCCGCAGAGTGAAGTCAGGAGGTACGAAGATGGAGAGCCCGGAGCCAGTGGAGAAGGAATGTGGGGTCATAGTCGGTCCCGGCTGGGCCCTTGAACAGATCCTCGCTGGAGGGACCATAGAATACCCTGACCCACGGACGTTGGAGATGGAGAAAGACTTTGTAGGGACTACAAAGGAAAAAGGGGGCGGAAATGTGGAAGGCTGTGCTGGGATCACGAGTTTGATCCCAGCATCAGCCGACGTGCAGGGGCAGGCAGGAGGGATGTGTCCTCTGCGGGACACATCCGTTGCCGGCGCTGGGACAGTAATGTCCCTAGCGTCGGTGCAGATACCGCGGGCACCTGGTGAAGGGACCGACTGGTCCCTTTCACCAGTGCCGGCGGTACTGCGGCGCCGGGAGAAGCTTGGCTCCGGGCGCAAGCTCAGCGGAGCTTGGTGCCCGGCAGCCAAGAGGCGGCGGGTAGCCGGCGCTGGGAGAGAGTACTTGCTCCCAGCGCCGGTCAGGCGTTGGGCGCGGAGGGCGTTTGGCTCTGGCCGCGAGCCAAATCTGGCTCGCGGGCCAGCAGCCAATCAGAGGCGGACGCGACGAGCCAATCGCGGCTCGCCGCGTCATTGCCCCGCCCACTCGCGCCGTCTTGTATTAGACGGCGCAGAGCGGGAAAAGTTGGTTCGGCGGCGGAGAGGGAGGAGAGAAGACCTCCCGAAGAGTGGAAGATCGGCGCGGCAACAGGGGCGGCGGCCGCGGAAGAGGCCAGAAGACGCCGCTGTCAAGAGAGAAGACAGGCGGCGCCGGCTGGAGGAAGAGAAGAAGAGGCGGCGCCGCTGGCCAGGATGGGCCAGCGGCAGAAGAATGCGGCTGAGGACCGGAGAGGACTGCGGGGGTGGGAAGTGAAAGAGCGTCACGAAGCTCCCCCCCGCAGCCTCTTCCAACGTAGCAGGTAGGCCCTCCGTGAGGCCCACCATATACCCCCTCCCTAGACCGCCAGGATTGTCGGGCGTTAGGCCCGTGGAGCGTTGTCGAGCACTAGGCCCGTGGGTAATTAGGCGGGCACAAGGCCCGGGGCACTATAGTGGGCATTAGGCCCTATAAAAGGATTGGCCCGTAATAAAGTGTGAGTGGCCTGGGTATTAGGCCCAGGCCACTAAATGATCGAGTAGGCGGGCACTAGGCCCGTGGCCATAAATCAGGCGTAGGCCTGTACCCATACAGGAGGGCACTAGGCCCTATATTTGAGCCCCAATAAAAGTGGTCTGGACATTAGGCCCAGGCCACTACCAGAGCCCACCGTTAGGCAGGCCACTAGGCCTGAGCTGCAAAATAGAGCGGGACTCTGGGCAGTAGGCCCAAGTCCCTTGAGTACCCCACAGTAGGCAGGCATAAGCCCTGAGCCGCTGGTAAGACCCTGGGCGTTAGGTCCAGGGCCCTGAGCCCATTAGGTAGCCCCCGCATAGATGATTAGAGGTGTGAGCAGTGGTGGAGAGCTGTACGGCTTCCACCCATGAGGTAGTGGTTTCCCCAGTCACCGAGAAGAGGAGCTGGCCAGCTCTGGATAGGTAGCAGACATTTAAAGGGACAGCACTGTGTTTTGCTCTTGTGTATTTAGTCTGTGCTTGGTGTTCCGTGCAGGGCAAATGTTTAGTTTTGTTATATCTGTCGCACTACACACACTGTAGGTTGAGGGTGATGCCGTTTTAGTATGTGTAGTTGCTTGACATAGGTTTAGGCCCTGCATGGCTGTGTTGTGTATCTCCTTACAGGGACCTGTAGGCGAGTGAGCGGACGAAGAGCAAGAGTGGACACGGTGAGAAATATCTGTGTGTACTGTCTCTCCCTGTTTGTTTGTCACTACCTATCTCCTTCCTTCTGGGCGGACGGTGAACCTTGCAACCCGGTGCAAGGACGGATCTTCACCTGGTGCGTGAGTACCGATAGGTGAAAATTCGGGATCTGAGGCCAAAAGTGCCAATGATGATCTTCACTTAAAACCTGAATTTATCCCCCGGTTCAGTAGGGCGCGTCGGTCGACGTGAGGAAGGACGGTACTCACCTCGTCTCCTTCCCCCTAGGTCATCGTGTCCGTGTTCTATTCGGAGGTTCCAGGACCGTCTGCTCAACACACGGCCTGAAGGTGAGAGGGTGCGACGCAAGGTAAGTAACAGACGTACACCTGCACGGCAGCAGGCATTGCACCGCACCCGCCCCTCACATTTGGCGTAGTCGGCAGGATCACGGACACGATGTGGACCACCGGCAAGAGGACCCCCCTACGGACAGCTCCGGAGTGGAACCATCCCCGGGCGTATGAGGACAAGAGTGACAGGATTACGGTGTCGGGAGAAGACATCATGAAGATGGTGCAGCGGTCGGTACAGCGCGGCAAGGAAGAGCGCCGGGAGAAGGGGCGCAAGAAATCAGCTGTGACCCCCTGCAAGACGTGTCAGCGGCTGGGACATGATGCCAGCGAATGTCCCTGGCGTGAATTTAGGGCGACAGAAGAGGAAGAAATGTCCCCGTTGGAGATCACACAGATGGCCCAGCAAGCGGTCCAGAAATGTGGTCAGAAGAACTCTGTGAAGAAGAGACTCTGGTGTATGCTCTGCGGAACCTACGGGCATGAGCATAATAGCTGTCCACGTGATGAAGAGTGGCACCAGGAGGATGAAGAATTCCGGTGTGAAGGATGTGGAGATCCAGAGCATGAGCTTCGAGATTGTCCGTGGGACGAAGACCGGATGATCTTGAATGCCAGAGCCCAGAAGTGGATAGAAGAAGCCAGGGAAGTGGAGCAGAAGAGCCTGCTGGAAGTACGTTCGCAGGTGCCCATTGTCCCTGAGCAGGAGCCGAAGGGTAGAGACCCCTTTGTGATGAAGATGGCAACAGCACCCCCGTGCTGGAAGTGTCGGCGGCAGGGACACTTGGCCCATGAGTGTCCCTGGGAAGATGCAGTGGCACTGTTATGCCCCGAAGAGGTCCCAGTGAAGAAGGATCCTTGCCCGCAGAGGACGGATGTGGATGACTGGGAGGTGAAGATGCCACGCTATAAGGAAGAGCGTGAAGACCCAGTGGCAAAGAAGTCTAGGATCTCCCCATGCTGGAAGAGTCCGAGACCTGGATACCTGGAGATGTCAGCGGAAGAGGTGGAGTACGCTGAAGAAGGAAAGTGTCGCTTGCTGCAGGAGTCTGTGGAGAAGAGTCCCGACTCATGGAAAATGTCGGCGGAGACCCGGGAGGAAGAGGATGCCCCGGAGGAATCGACTATTGGGTGGTGGTTAGTGCCACACGCTGAATTCAGTGAAGATGCCCCAGACAAGTTGGAAGAAGAGTGGGTGGCTGCGGCACCCTTAGAAGAAAATTCCCCATGGTGGCCCATCGTGAGTGGCACTTCCGAGTTGCCACTCCCACAGAGGATCCGCAGAGTGAAGTCAGGAGGTACGAAGATGGAGAGCCCGGAGCCAGTGGAGAAGGAATGTGGGGTCATAGTCGGTCCCGGCTGGGCCCTTGAACAGATCCTCGCTGGAGGGACCATAGAATACCCTGACCCACGGACGTTGGAGATGGAGGAAGACTTTGTAGGGACTACAAAGGAAAAAGGGGGCGGAAATGTGGAAGGCTGTGCTGGGATCACGAGTTTGATCCCAGCATCAGCCGACGTGCAGGGGCAGGCAGGAGGGATGTGTCCTCTGCGGGACACATCCGTTGCCGGCGCTGGGACAGTAATGTCCCTAGCGTCGGTGCAGATACCGCGGGCACCTGGTGAAGGGACCGACTGGTCCCTTTCACCAGTGCCGGCGGTACTGCGGCGCCGGGAGAAGCTTGGCTCCGGGCGCAAGCTCAGCGGAGCTTGGTGCCCGGCAGCCAAGAGGCGGCGGGTAGCCGGCGCTGGGAGAGAGTACTTGCTCCCAGCGCCGGTCAGGCGTTGGGCGCGGAGGGCGTTTGGCTCTGGCCGCGAGCCAAATCTGGCTCGCGGGCCAGCAGCCAATCAGAGGCGGACGCGAAGAGCCAATCGCGGCTCGCCGCGTCATTGCCCCGCCCACTCGCGCCATCTTGTATTAGACGGCGCAGAGCGGGAAAAGTTGGTTCGGCGGCGGAGAGGGAGGAGAGAAGACCTCCCGAAGAGTGGAAGATCGGCGCGGCAACAGGGGCGGCGGCCGTGGAAGAGGCCAGAAGACGCCGCTGTCAAGAGAGAAGACAGGCGGCGCCGGCTGGAGGAAGAGAAGAAGAGGCGGCGCCGCTGGCCAGGATGGGCCAGCGGCAGAAGAATGCGGCTGAGGACCGGAGAGGACTGCGGGGGTGGGAAGTGAAAGAGTGTCACGAAGCTCCCCCCCGCAGCCTCTTCCAACGTAGCAGGTAGGCCCTCCGTGAGGCCCACCATATACCCCCTCCCTAGACCGCCAGGATTGTCGGGCGTTAGGCCCGTGGAGCGTTGTCGGGCACTAGGCCCGTGGGTAATTAGGCGGGCACAAGGCCCGGGGCACTATAGTGGGCATTAGGCCCTATAAAAGGATTGGCCCGTAATAAGGTGTGAGTGGCCTGGGTATTAGGCCCAGGCCACTAAATGATCGAGTAGGCGGGCACTAGGCCCGTGGCCATAAATCAGGCGTAGGCCTGTACCCATACAGGAGGGCACTAGGCCCTATATTTGAGCCCCAATAAAAGTGGTCTGGACATTAGGCCCAGGCCACTACCAGAGCTCACCGTTAGGCAGGCCACTAGGCCTGAGCTGCAAAATAGAGCGGGACTCTGGGCAGTAGGCCCAAGTCCCTTGAGTACCCCACAGTAGGCAGGCATAAGCCCTGAGCCGCTGGTAAGACCCTGGGCGTTAGGTCCAGGGCCCTGAGCCCATTAGGTAGCCCCCGCATAGATGATTAGAGGTGTGAGCAGTGGTGGAGAGCTGTACGGCTTCCACCCATGAGGTAGTGGTTTCCCCAGTCACCGAGAAGAGGAGCTGGCCAGCTCTGGATAGGTAGCAGACATTTAAAGGGACAGCACTGTGTTTTGCTCTTGTGTATTTAGTCTGTGCTTGGTGTTCCGTGCAGGGCAAATGTTTAGTTTTGTTATATCTGTCGCACTACACACACTGTAGGTTGAGGGTGATGCCGTTTTAGTATGTGTAGTTGCTTGACATAGGTTTAGGCCCTGCACGGCTGTGTTGTGTATCTCCTTACAGGGACCTGTAGGCGAGTGAGCGGACGAAGAGCAAGAGTGGACACGGTGAGAAATATCTGTGTGTACTGTCTCTCCCTGTTTGTTTGTCACTACCTATCTCCTTCCTTCTGGGCGGACGGTGAACCTTGCAACCCGGTGCAAGGACGGATCTTCACCTGGTGCGTGAGTACCGATAGGTGAAAATTCGGGATCTGAGGCCAAAAGTGCCAATGATGATCTTCACTTAAAACCTGAATTTATCCCCCGGTTCAGTAGGGCGCGTCGGTCGACGTGAGGAAGGACGGTACTCACCTCGTCTCCTTCCCCCTAGGTCATCGTGTCCGTGTTCTATTCGGAGGTTCCAGGACCGTCTGCTCAACACACTGCCTGAAGGTGAGAGGGTGCGACGCAAGGTAAGTAACAGACGTACACCTGCACGGCAGCAGGCATTGCACCGCACCCGCCCCTCACACTTTCTCAGAATAGCACACATGTTGTAACTTGTATGTGACCCCAGCTTCTGCATCATAATCAGATCTTGTCACAAAAGCAGCAACGACTGACGTCATGGGTGAATTTGTCACAATGAAAATATGGCCGTCATTGTTTAGAAATAATTTTATATGTGGCAAACTCCAGAGTGGACCTTTCTTCTGTAGTTCGCCTGCATCCCTTGCTGCTGTTCCCATGGAAATTGCTAGGAACATGGCCCTGTCTACAGTTAGTCCAGGTTTTGACAACAATCTTTTCTGAATGCTTTTGCTTATCATACCACATACTAATTGGTCTCTAAAGGGGCCTATCCAGTAGATGACTTTTTGAACGATCCGACCAAAACCAGGAGGCTCTGGTCGGATCTATCAGAAAGTCGTCTAATGGATAGCCGGCAAGGACCAGCGATGCGCGTGCACGCCGGGTCCTTGCTGACACCGACTATCTGTGGAACATGCTCGTCAACCTGACGACGATCGTCAGGTTCCACATGTTCCCAGATAGGAGGTCGTTCTCTTGCGCTGAATAACGTTCAGTGCGGGCACCGCACCTAGGCGACCTGAAAAACTGAATGCTAGTCATTACGTTTTTCAGGTCGCCTAATGGATAAGCCCCTTAAGTGGTATATTTACTAAAGTGAAAGTTTTTAGACATGGAGATGTTGCCCATAGCAACCAATCAGATTCTAGCTATTATCTTCTAGACAGTGCTAGTTAAATGTTAAGTAGAATCTGATTGGTTGCTAGGGGCAACATCTCCATTTCTAAAAACTCTCACTTTAGTAAATATACCCCTTAGAGCGTAACTTAATCCCATTCAAATCTGGCAGCACTTTGATAATTTCTTCAAAGGAGCCAACAGATTGCACAATAAACTAAAAGTCTTGGGACCCATAATGCTCTGTAAAACTGCAATTTTCCTGAGTATTATTGGCCTGGCAGTATAATTCCACTAAATCTACATATGTGGCCCAGTCATGAGTATGATTGTAAAAGCTGGATATAGATTAAAAATATGCTGCAATCTCCCTAATATAAATGATTTTCTTGTATATCAGAAATTGCAAAACACACGCTGCCCTCAGTATACTCCTTCACGCTGCCCTCAGTATACTCCTTCACAGTTTCATATAGATTAAAAATATGCTGCAATCTCCCTAATATAAATGATTTTCTTGTATATCAGAAATTGCAAAACACACGCTGCCCTCAGTATACTCCTTCACAGTTTCATCAAGAAGTACCACAAGACTGCTGAATGCACTATGAGATTTTCTGGAAGATTCACCAACTGCCATCCACTATTCTGTAAGCTTGTCTACCTGCCATCTACCTTCATGTAAAGTTCTCTAATTGTCCTAAATAGCTTCAGGTAGTGATACAATAAGATTAGCTTTTATCCTCACTGCCAGTATTAAATGCATGAGAGGATGTTTGTATACTGTATTTCACACCAAACTCTAGCCCCCAATTAATAACGAAGGCAAATACCGGCGGAATTTTTCGTTTAGTATCACTGTGATAATAACGAAAAATACACTAGTAATTACTAATACTTACCCCACCGGCGAGGTCCCGCGAAGACTTCATCCTCAGCGAGGTCCTCCGCAGGGCTGCTGGCAGCCTAACGCTGCCAGCGACAGGGCTCGGTGTAATTCACATGCATTACAATCTTAGATTACTGCTGTTTGTTAAATCCAGAAAGGGTGGCATATCCCCTTTAGTGAGTGCTGAAGAGGTTATGCTTCGTTGTTAAATAGGGGCCTCTAATTGGAGCATACTGTACACTACACAGTGCTATATTTAAGAAAATACTGGAAGCATATTTAGTATCACAGCGTTATAATGAAAATACCTCCGGTATTTAACAAAACTACCTGTCCAGCGAGGTCATGTGATGTCCCCTTCCTAAGTGGTGTCTGCTGCTGAATTGTTGGCAGCCAACTGCTGCCAGTGATAGTTTGCTGGTTAATGCACATGTGCAATAGGCGCATGCACATTGTGATTCAAGTCAACCCAGTAGAGCAACAGCAAAGCCTGGTAGACTTTGCTGAGCCAGAAAGGTTTTTACTGGGTCTCCATTTCCAGGAATGGGGACCATACCACTAACGCCATCTATAGATGGTGTACACAGTATTGTCACAAACAGCAGTAAGTTAAGCTTACCGCTGTTTGCTAAATAGTGAATGGAGCTCATAAACCCTTTAATGAGTGATAAATGATTATGGCTTGTTCTTAAATAGAGCCCACAGTGTGTTTTTCTTTACTGAAGAAGAGCATGTAACAATAATAAAACAGAACTGATACATAACAAAAACCAGTAAGTAACAGATATCAAATTCCGGCGTACATTTCCGCTCGACAGTCTAATACAAATAGTACCATATACACAACAAATTTACTTATTGTTATATTAGTTACAGAAAAGCAAAGTAATACAAATTCCAACAATACTGTAACAGTCAAAACATAATTTTTTTTCATTGGCCCCTCTGATTAAGTGTTGGCTTTGGTGCATTTTCAGGTAAATTAAATATGGCTAGGTGCGAAATTATAGACAAGCCACGGTGCTGTCTCAGACACAACAATGTTGTTAAATAAATATTAACTAAATATGAAACCTCATATGAAGTGAGCTGATTGGCAGTAAAAAATGTTCACTAGTCTTTAGTTAGTACCCTATATGTTCATGGATATTACCAAATCTGTTATATTTATTTTATTGCATCACATGATTTAATTCTTCAGTGACATCTGATGCAGACATTTGCTAGAAGTAATTGTGTAGAGCAAGTTGGATACTGAAAGCAAGTGTCTAATTGGTTGCTATGGTTCAGTGCAAATTTTGTTCTTAAATGCATTGTGGGTAAATTAGTATATGGAAAAAAGGAATTTCGAGTAAAAGTGAAGCAGAAATGAAGAAATAAACTGAAACAACACTTGTCTCCCCAAGGAATGGGACAACACTGTAGCACAGTAGCTTTGACCCCTAAGTGGCCGACCCATCTGACCTCATTGTATTCGGCAACTGTATCCATCTCTATACTAATATGCTAAATCCTATCCTTCCAGTGATGGCTAATTCTGTGAGCATGGATTGAGATTAAAAAATCAAGTCATTGTCTACACAGAAAAGGCCAAAGTGCATCTGTCTGATTTGACAGTTCAGGGAAAGTTCAGGTCATGAACATACTGCTTTATAAAGAAATACGTGTTGTGGGTTACATATTCAATCTATATTTTGTCTTCAATGTCTTGTTAAATATCAGTAGTGTTTTATTAGACATAGCTGACATTGCTAGAATGTTTTAGAGACTTGATCCATAAATAATGCAGTTTAAACATATGGAGCTAGACACGTTATATTATTCATAGAAACATAATTGGAAGGGCAGCTTTCTACGAGGTAAATGTTCCATTTAATGGAGAGTAAGAAATAGCTTACTTAAGATGTGCACATGCTAAAGAACAGTTAAGACCCTGATTTTCTCAGAATCCCAAAGAGTATAGCATTTCTGCCCATCCATAGAGGAAGTGCTGGATTTAATGGTTACTCAGTGTATAATACACTAGCTTAGAGAGCTAATGTGTAACTATTTACCCAGAGATGCGACTAATGCATATTGTTGGGCCCTGGATAGCATCCAACCCCTCAAATGATTTATCTGGTTTTGAATTTGGTTATAATAAATTAATAATGTGTTAAGTTAATGCATTTCCTTACATTTTATTACACACCATTACATTGACTGTGACACTTTGATAAGCCTCACAAGCAGGGGTTAAAGTGGACAGGAATGGGGTGGAACTGAGTTCCATCACCTCTAATGGTAGTTGGAACCTCCACCAAGTCCCTGCACAGAAGTCCCACAGAGAGCCACTCACTGTCTGCCTAGAGAGGCTCAATTTCTTCAGAGGTCCCTTATTTCAGAGAAATCAGCATATAGGTAAGGAAAGAATCAAACAAAGACAATACATAGGGGTTGCAAAAAAACATTGGACATCCAAGTGACATAGACTAGTTTGTGGGGACCCCATAAAAAACTCAGAGGCATGGCAGAAAAATAACACTGATGATATAGTGCCTAGGTGCCCCCCAGTCATTCACTTTACCGTTACCTATACACAACAGTGTGTGTGTGTGTGTGTGTGTTTGTGTGTCTAAGGAACAGTTTTCACACTTGTTTTGGCCTGTCAGACTAGCATGGCAGAGGTGTAGGGAGAAATGAGTTCCACCACCTCTCCAGGACCACTTTAAGCCACAAGTATCTGGTTTGTGTTAAGATTATTTATTTTTTTCCATTATAAATATGATGGAGAGGTTTGTGAATGCTTTTATTCACATACAACTTAGTACAGTCAGAATCTTACGTTCATTGAGTGTAATTTAATAAGTAAAACTGCAGCCTCCTGGACCAGTAAATTCTGTTATGATGCTATTGGACATAGATATATATGGTGTGGTGCATAGTTTTCACATGTCAAGATCATGGCTGTTAAAGCATGTTCAACTCTTGACATAAGATGGGCATAGTCTGTGGGCAAAGTCATTCCTTTTTTTGCTATGGAAAAGATTTTTTGGTACAGAACAAAATATTTAACTGAGGTAAATGGGATGAAGACTGCACATATCAGCCTGACTTTATGGCACTCTGCAGGGCATTTCACAATAGCTGCAACTAAAATAGACCCATATAAATAATAAGGCAAAAATGTTACAGGATCTGCTGAAGTCTGCCTGTTCGTTCGGGCTAATCTCTTGAACCACTGAATGTATTTTGATAAGGTTTTCACCAGTGGCGGCTCCAGAGCTGGGACTTCAGAGCAGTCAAAAATTCAAATAGGGGAGCCACACCAACTGTCACCAGAAACACGGCCAAACATCACCAGCCTGGACTTGCTGTCAGTTGGTGTGGCTCCCCTATTTGAATTTTGGACTGCGCTGCATTGGTCGAGGAAGGTTTAGGTGTATTATCTATACATTTGTGACAAAAGGGAGCCAAGCAGTCACAATTTTAGTGAAGCAAGTCACAGAAAAAATCTAGCACCAAGCTGCAGTCTATATAGGAGCTGGCCATTGTGCAGAAATAGCAAGAGAGCATCTGAAACTGAGCCAATCAGAGCTAACAATATGCCCTGTTGCTTAGCAGCAGCCTAGAGGGGTGAGGATGTCAGGGACATAGCAAAGTCACATCGTAGACAGACAGAGAGTGAGAGACAGCCTCCAACGAACCCAGGGAGATACCCTGATGCAGACACAGTAGCCAGGAAGGAGCTTAGGGAGGCATAGCTATCATATTAATAAAAACAAACAACCATTGTAACACCATCAAATGATTTCCATTCGATAGTGGCAAACATCGGGCCGCTACCATCAAATGGTAAAATCACTACCATCAAAACAAAAACATTGATGGTTAGTAACCATTAGATTCCGATGTCCATCCCTACGCTGAACTTGCAGGCAGACTCTGGCAACCCCTCCTCCAGCGCGACTGTATGTGTGATTTTATACATCTATTAACAACGGCTATGGTTGAAATGGGCATACACACCAGTGGCGCATGCAGGAAGTGGGTTCTGAGTATCCAAAAATCCCTCTAACTGACCAATTTTGTTTTGTGCTCTACAATGGCTGATGTTCTACTGATATATTGTGAAGGGAAATCTATTGATAATGCTGATTGGAAGCCATGAGCTGTCTAGTTATTTATCTGGCTAGATATTTGCACTTAAAAAAGCATCATTTCAAAGAGAGAGTGTCAAGTCCATGAGAACTAGCCATTACCAACAGACACTCAGGGATGAGTACAGTAGGTCCCACCATCCTGGGCAGATCACATTGTTCTATCAGTCAGAGGAACAATCATTTACAAATTATATAAATGATGTTTTCTTTAAGTTATTTCTAAACTATATACAGTACCTGTGATCTGGATATTTCAGCAAGCATGTGGCAAATGATTTTTAAATTGTTTATGCCTGGTCCTCACACAATCCCCACTTCTTGTTTATAATAAAACTTGCTATAACCAAGAGGCTACCAGCATTACTTTCAGGTTTTTTATTGTAAATTATGTTGATAGGCTCTGCAAGACAGTTCGCTATCAGTGTTGTAGAGATGCTAATGAATTTAAATGATTTATTTTAAAAGTAGATTATGGGCCTGCTGCAGAGTTAGAAGTACATTAGGCTAACATTGCTCAATAGAATCATGCAAGAATTTTTTTATGTATATTCTTCAATATGCACAGTTGTTTGTATCTCAGTATAAGACTTAGGCCCGTATTCAATTTGGAGCGAAAAGCCGGAATCGGCAGAAAAGTATCGCCGTATTCAATTTGAAAGACTTTCCGCCTAGGTGGAAAGTCAATGCAATGTAATAGGCAGGAAAGTTTCGCCTATGAATAGCAGGCGGAAAAAAGTGCAGAATTGGGGTTTTGGGGTGAAATGTTGCGTGCAGCCTTCAGACAGTCCCCCAAAGGTAAACTGCATCAAAAAAAAAAAACTTAAGAACACCCCAAAAAAATCACTTTCAATTTGGGGGCGAAAAAAAAACATGTTGGGGGAAAAAGTTAAAAACTAGCGAACTAGACTCCAGGGGGGTCCCCAAGTATTCCCTGTGTGTTTTTTTCATTGCAGGTGCTTGCGGAAGGTGGTTTTTTTCATGATTTTTAAAACCTAGCTTTAGCAACTTTTAAATATGTTGGCCCCCATTATCATGTACCCGAAATTTGCTGGGATAAGTTATTTTCTGCAAAAAAACCTCCTGGATACTATTCTGCACCACTACAAAAACGCTATTTAGCAGCTATTGAGCCCGTTTAAAAACACCAAATACCTTCAGCAAGCCAAATCGGAGGGTCCCATAGGAAACCCTCATGTCAGAGCATCTTTTGGGGGGTGTCAGGCTGATTTCCCCAAAACTGACATGACTGACTTTCCGCTTGTTTAAGTTTTGCCGGGTCCCGTTTTCGCGTACTTTCAAATTGAATACCGGGATACTTTTCCACCTGGAAAAAAGGCTAAGTAGGCGAAAAGTCCGGGAGGCAGAAAAGTATCGCGGATCTGCTCAAATTGAATACGGCTCTTAATGTGCATGTGCACCTGGTTAGCTACTAGTTCTCAGCATCAGTGTACACTTGCACCTACCCTATATTAGATGTAACATATATGCCTCCATACAGGTGTATCTTCTGTAATAAATATGAACAGAATATGGTATCCCTAGCAACCTGCTTCAATAGAAACCACTATGGGTTTCTAATATTTATATATATATATATATATATATATATATCACAACAACATAAGGCGGCACTCGGAGAGTGTATCATATGTGAAGAACGGTGTTTACTTCATTTCTCAATGTTCCAGGGACTAACCCCCCCCTTTCATCATTTTATCCCCAAAATTTGATGAAATGAAGTAAACACTGTTCTTCACATTTAATACAGTCTCCGAGTACCGCCTTATGTTGTTGTGACATATGGAGGAAGTATTCTCTAGGAAGGCACCGTGAGCAAGTTATTGAGCATCCGCAATCCCTACAGCTGTGTGGTCTCCTAACTGTGCTAGTTCTTTATTCCCTCTTACACACCAATCTGTCTTTCCCCATCTGCACTGCCCTGTCTTCCTGCATCTGTGCCACACTGTTTTTTTCCATCTGCACCACTACCTTCCCCCCAGCCACGTCACTCTGTCTTCCCCTCATCTGTGCCAGTCTTTCTTCCTCTATCTGCACCACTCTGTCCCCCCCAACCGTGGCACTCTGTTTTCCCCCCACCCACACCTCTCTGTCTTCCCCCCATCCGCACCAATCTGTCTTCCCCAATCCCTACTGATGTGCGTTCTCACATTGTGCTAATCTGTATTCACTCCTCAGTACTTATCTGTCTTTAACCATCTGCACTGCTCTGTTAACCCGAATCCATACCACTCTGTACCCCCCATCCACGTTGTTCTGTTTCCCCAAACCATGTCTCCCCCCCATCCGCACCACTGTTTTCCACCCATCTGCATCACTTTGGCACCCGCCCATCTGTGCTGCTTAATCTCCTCCCCCTCTCCACACGGGGCAGATTTTTTTCGAGTCATCCTTAATATAAGGGCATGACCGTGCCCATATAATACTGTATATGTGTATACAGTACTGTGCAAAGGTTTTAGGCAGTTGTGGAAAAAATGCTACAGAGTAAGAATACTTTCAGAAATAGAAGTGTTAATACTTTATTTTTATCATTTAAAAGAAATGCAAAGTTAATGAACAGAAGAGAAAACTAAATCAAATCTATATTTGCTGTGAGCACCATTTGCCTTCAAAACAGCATCAATTCTTCTAGGTACAATTGCACATAGTCTTTGAAGGAACTCAGCAGGGAGGTTGTTCCAAACATCTTGATGATCTGTAAATGTCGGCTTGTTCACATCTTTCTGTCTCTTTATGTAATCCCAGATAGACTTGATGATGTTGAAATTAGGGCTCTGTGGTGGCCATATAATCACTTCCAGGGCTCCTTGTTCTTCTATACACTGAAGATAGTTCTTAATGACATTGGCTGTATGTTTGGGGTCATTGTCCTACTGCAGAATAAATTTGGAGCCAATCAGACGCCTCCCTAATGGCATTACATGATGGATAAATACCTGCATTTTTTCCCTGAGGAAATTATTCAATTTCATGAAATGTTCGATTTAAATCTTAGCATATGGGTGTTTTTATTTTGTAGAATGTGAACAGGAGTGCCATCTGTGGAGACTATGGTCCAAATGTAATAGGGTGCGATGTACAAGGCAAAAACCAACTTGCACCTTTTTTTTGAAGGTGTAAGCTGGTGCCGGGAATCGCAAATGTAATAGCTTGCGAACTTTTGAGTTCGTGGCTATTACACTATGCGAATCTGTGCGAGTATTTGCCTTTTAGTGCAACTAGCTTTAAAAGGTACAATTTATAGAGAAGTCTTCACAGATCAGTGAGATACGTGAAGTCTTCTGTCTTCTGTGACAATAATGACGTGCCCCCTACCCCAGAAGCATAACCAGCCCCGGGCTCTGTAGAGCCATTGGATGATCCTTTGTCAGCTCAGGATCCAAATAAACAACATACGCTATATTATTCTTTATAGTATCTCTGGGTAACTTCTTTAAACTCCAGATGGAGGACAGAAGGGATATGGTTTCCCCTTTTGGATCCTGAAACAAGACCCTCGCACTGGATACACCCAACAAAACAATCACGTACTTCTCCATGAAGGTGATTTCAATTGTTTTTATTGTATAAAATATATGCTTAAAATAATCTTTCTTGATATACAGTTCATGCAGTTTTAAGCCACTCTTGGGGATAAGATGGTTCACTAGAGTGTTAGATCCTGACACCAGTAACTCCCGATCATGGTCCATTCTGCATATACTGTACACCAAATGCATAATCCACACTTGTGCTCATTGATCGCATGGGGAGCAAAGGCTAGCCCGTCTGGTCCTATCCCACAGAAGAGCTACTGTAGCACAAATTGCTGAAAAAGTTAATGCTGGCTATGAAAGAAAGGTGTCAGAACACAGTGAATTACAGCTTGCTGTGTATGGGTCTGCATATCTGCAGACAAGTCAGAGTGCCCATGCTTAGCCCTGTCCACAGTGAAGGAACGTACAGTGGGCACATGAGCATTAGAACTGGACCATGGAACAATGGAAGAAGGTGGCATCTGCTGATGAATCATATTTTCTTTAACATTATGTGGGTGACCGGGTGTGTGTGTTATGTACCTGGGGAAGAGATGGCACCAGAATGCATTATGGGGAGAAGGCAAGCTGAAAGAGGCAGTGTGATGCTCTGGGCAATGTTCACCTACCCAAACATTGTTGCAGACCAAGTACACCTTCTTGGCAACAGTATACCACAGGACACCTTTAGAGGGCTTGTGGAGTCCATGCCCCAACAGTTCAGAGATGTTTTTGTGACAAGAAGGTCTATATTAGGCAGGATGAGATATATATATATATATATATATATTTATATATATATATATATATATATATATATATATATATATAGTGTTGATAATGGATATTTAATTATATATTCACAAAAACATTTGGTAGATATGATTTCATTTTGCTGTGCACATTCTTAAACTGTCTCTTAGGGGTATATTTACTAAAGGTTGATTTTATTCGATTTAAAATCGATCAAAATCGATTAACATCGATGTTGTGTTTCTCGGGCTAAATCACACTAACAGACAAATTTTTATTTAGTTTTTTAAGTATTAGTAAATGTGCGATTTAGCCCCAGAAACAAAACTTCGATGTTGATCGATTTTGAACTATTTTAAATCAATTAAAATCGACCTTTATTAAATATACCCCTTATAGTGTAAATTTGCTTATTGCTTGTGAATTAACACTGCAGATGGAATCTCACCTTATAGACCAGTGACTGAATCTAAATGGAATCCTTGTAGGCAGATTTGCATGTAGACATCAGGTGATTATATAGTGTGTAGAGAGTCAGAGCTCTATATACTAGTGATGTCCGCTCCTCTAGTTGATTTGTGAAGATTCATTTCCTCTGATATTTTTCAGATTTTTTGTATCCTTGTCACACCCATTGGTCACCATTAATCCGGACAAACCTACCCTTTTATATCCAAAATACATATGTGAGCTTTTTTTTCTAACATTTAAAAAGAGGCAAATTGCATTAATTATCTCCTCTATCCCAAATGAGTAAAATATCTTCCAAAATCTAATCCACAACTTGAATTTGGAGGAATTTATGTCTGTATACACATAAATGTCTTTCAAAGAAGCCAAGAAAAAAATTGGCAAAAACTGTGGTTAATGGGTCCCCATTGCCAAGCTCTGTTTTTCATGATACACTAACAATGCTCTTAAAAAAATTAACTATGTTCTTGCACAAATTGTAGTTGTTCTACAAGGAATCCTCAAATATGTATTAGTCAAAAAGTAGGAGACTTTCCCATCATTATGGGACATATACTGTATATAGTGTGATGATCTGGGGTAATTTAACATGGTTGGGGGCAGTGGCATCACAAGGGGGGTTGCGGGGGGTGCAGGCCGCACCTGGGTGCCACCCACTGAGGGGTGATACCAAGGTGCTGGCTCCCTTACTGTGACAGAAGCCGGGTGCTGCACTGTAGCATTAAGTTCAGCACTCGGCTCCTGTCACAGTGAGGGAGCCGGAACTCTGCTCCTCTCACCACCCCAGTGATGATACCCACGGCACGTGTCATGGTTCGGGCCACAAGGTCACACCCCCTGTTAGCAAGGCCACACCCCATTTGCAAGGCGACCCCCCCCAATTCAGTGGCTATGCCATGCGCATGGCATCCCTCGCCACACCGGGTGTCACAGCAGGGAGCGATGCCACTGGTTGAAGGGTCAGTAGTGCAGTGTCTAGGTGCACAAAAAAGGTCCACACACAAGCTTTGAAGGTTAAATTAACAAAATGGAGCTTTACTGTCAGCATTCATGAAATAGAAAATAATGAATGACCTAGCCCTCACACATAGCACTAGCTCACTTCTTTACCCCTCTATAAAATGGGCAGCTAGGCTGCATCACAAAGTCCCAAAGTTCTCCCTGCCTCTTACAGGTGTATACATGGCCTCTTGGCCTTCACAGATTCAAGGCCCACAGGCCTGGCTTCTTCATACTAACATAAACACAGTCACAAAGATCTTCCCTCCTCTTGCAGATGTAGACAATGGCCTCCTGGCCCCCACTCACTGGGCTCTTTGGCTACCACAGTCCTACTTGGACTGTCTCCACAGGCAGCCTGAATGGCTTCCACAACTCCCCCCCCCCCCTGGGCTGTATACACACTTGTCTGCTTCAGTGCTCCTTGGACTGACTCCATTCGGTAGCCATTAGTTGTGGTCACACCTCCTTTTTGAGCGGATCCCTCCAGTCCCACACAGAATCCATGGCTCACTATCACCCTTTATGCTGATGCTGCCACAATAGATAACACCAATGCTGGATAAAATGTATCATGAATGGATATGTACTCTATAAATCTTTATTTAATCCATTAGTGTATATAACTATAGAAGAAAGCAGAGAAATGATGGTGTCAATTTAATAAAAAATAAATTCACAGTTCATCACAAATGGATACTCTGATGGTCTCATCCTACTGTTTTGTACCTAATGGAAGTCAGTATCACTGTTACTTTGTAGGAAAAATCTAAAATCCTTTTTTTGACCATCTTACATTCCAGAACCTACTCTTCTATACAGCTTCTCAGAAAAGTTTGACTGGTGAATATGTTCTAGTGTCTTATCACATAACCTAACTGGTAGAAAACCTAAGTTGGTGTGAACTGGGGGCTCTAGAAGAAGTTTGTTTGCAAATATCTTTCACAGCTCTAAAGGTAAAGCTGCCAAATCTTGCATAGTTATTTAGTATAAAAAAAAGTAATCTATTAAACCACATAGAAACAACGTGACAAAGCAACAAATCTATATATATAAAATAAATGTGTTTGTTGGCAAATATCTTCCACAGCTCTCAAGGTAAAGCTGGCAAATCTTACATAGTTATTTAGTATCGAAGAAGTAAGCTATTAGACCACATAGTGACATTGCACCAAATCTTATATATAAAATTCATTGATTTGTTTATTTGTTTTTCTGTCCGATTATGCATTTGGACACCTCTGCACTTATTGGGATGAAACGAATGTGAGGTGGCCAGGCTTTAGGGGGGTTAGGGTCCTGGTCGGACTATCCATTGGATAATGCTGGGCATAACTTTGACCTGGGGAGCCTGTTCTGAGCCTTCCACTGGATGGATTTGGATGAAAACTTCACATAGGGGTGGCAATTGATCTGGTGGGGTCCCAGTCGGACCTCATGGCGGAGTGCACCGGGTAGAACTTTGACCCGGGGAGCCTGTGCTGAGCCTTTCACTTGATGGATTTGAATGAAGTGGTAACATTGGATCCCAGAAGACATACTAGGGGGTTGAGGTCCTGGTCGGCCCTCCTGTTGGTGTACGCTGGGTAGAACTTGTTTTGGGCCTTCCACTAGATGGATTTGGATGAAAACTTCACAGAGGGGTGGCAATTGGTCTGGAATGCCTAATGGAGTGGTTGGAGTCCAGGTCATACATCATGGCAGAACTTTGACCAAGAGAACCTGTTCAGACCCAGAGAGCCTATTCTGAGACTTCCACTGGATGGATTTGGATGAAAACGTCACAGAGTGGTACTATTGGATCTCAGAAGACATACTAGGGGGTTGAGGTCCCGGTCAGATCTCCTGTTGGTTTACGCTAGGCAGAACTTTGACCTAGGGAACCTGTTCTGAGCCTTCCACTGGATGGATTTGGATGAAGACTTCACATAGGGTACAACTGTGTTGAGGTTCCGGTCGTACCTCACGGCGGAGTGAGCTGGGCAGAACATTGATGACATCACATAATAAAACTTGATAACTTGAAGATTTAAATCCTGGCAACATCGGATACGTTAGCTAGTAAACTCCTATCTACAATTTGAGAGCAAATTAATAAACCATGTTATTTTATTATTAAAAGACATAACAAATCATTCTGTATTATTACAAGCTTAATAAAATTAGGCACCAGATATGTCCCCCTTTGTTTAAAATGAAACCTCATTTTTGACAAACTACCACCTCTCTTATTAAAAAGCATACCCCAAATCTGACAACAATACTCCCCCATTAAAAGTCATGTCCCAAATCCAACCCTTAGACCCTTATACTCTCTCATTAAAAGTCACACCCAAGATCTGACCATCACTTCCTTTAAAATATTATACACCATATCTGATCCCTCTTCCTCATACAAAATCATATTCCAGATATGGCTCTCTCTCATTAAGTATCACGCCACACATCTGACCCTCCTCCCAAATCAAATAACCTAGGTCTAAAACAGGGACATATTTATAATGGTTGCACACCCTGCACCCATATTATATAAAACTCTGAGGTCCCACGTCGGGTCTCTCAGCGCTGCTTAAAACACCAGAAATTGTCCGCCACATGCGCTGTGAGGAAATCACCGGGAAAATGGTGGCTGCTCCATTTCCCCAGTGATCTGCACATCTGCAGTAGACTCTGGACACACTCTAGTGCCCAGAGTCTACTGATTCTATGGTGGCCGACCAGCCGCGTCAGTCGGCTGCCGACCACTGGGGTGAGAGGAGGGGGTTTGTGACGGGGATGCACATGGGCCTCCTCCTCTCTAAAGTCGCCCCTGTTCTGAAATGTATATAAATAAATTATATATATATACACACACAGACACACACACACAGTCTCCACAAATGGCACTCCTGTTCACATTCTACAAAAAGGAAGAAATACATACACAAGCAAAGACTTAAATCTGACATTTCATGACAGTGAATAATTTCCTGAGGGATCCGTGAAGCATGTGAACAGCAGTACCATCCATGGAGACTGTGTGAATATATAAATATATATATATATATATATTGAGTAAATAGATTCAAGTGTGAAACAATAATATACAAAAGAACAAATCAGGATCCATTACAATATCATATGATTAAGACAAAAGCAATAATAAATAATGTCACCGTACAGGAACATAGCGTATATTTATTGTTTTTGGAGAGGCATCCTGGCTGTTTTATCAAAGGATCATATATATATATATATATATATATATAGAGAGAGAGAGAGAGAGAGAGAGAGAGAGAGAAGCTTTCAGTTACAGAGAACAGGAATGAGACCAGCACACCACCTTAAGGCAAAAATTTTAATCGGAATGTTTGTACAAAAAAATACAGCCATTTAAAAGTCCATCAAAACCTACATGTCACAAATGAATGGAGGCAACATGTATACATAAGCAGCAGCCAAATGGACAAATGCCATAGAGGCAGCAATGCAGAACATTAATTCAGCAGATGGCAACATGTATACTCAACAGCAGCCTGGAGACAATATGCAAATGTGGGTCAATGGCCCAACACCGTTTTGGTGTTCCTACACCTTCATCATGGGCAGCATATACATATAGAAACTCTAGAAAAAGATGGCAGACTTGCAAGGTACCAGATATGAACAAGTAGTGTAGCAACTGCATTTATAGCAGCCAGGGAGCTTCCTACTGATGTTTGGTTACAAGGGGATACCTCTCCCTGTGATGTCCGTAGGGACCAACCTATCTCTCAAATGTCTCCCTTTTTAAAAACCACTATAGGTCTAGTATTCTTAAAGACCATCTAGTCCTTATCTGAGGATACTATTGGCCATAGAGCTTGTGTTGCCCTCCTAATGATATGACTGGCAACAGTGTAATCAATGGACCAGGGAATAACTCCTTGGTTATCTCGTGTGGTTGGATTTAATAAATCTATCCTAGACATTTCTAGAACCTTTACCTTCTGATTTAGTAGCATTTTTCTTATAGCCACGAGCCATAAATCTACGGATAAGGTCATCTATTAAATCTGGAATTTTAGATGGATTGCTGGTAATACGAGCAATACGCATCATCTGGGAAAATATAAGTGCCTCAGGATGATGACTGGATGACATAAGGAATGTATTCCTGTCAGTATGTAAATATTAGCATATGAGGGTGCCCTGGAAGACCCCATTGCACACCCTCGCAGCTATAGATACATGTCCCCATAAAAGAACATGGTTGAACAATAATGGTGAAAGATGTTCATTCAAGAACTCCTTCATAGTCATCATGCCACTCTGGTGTGGGATGCCCGTATATAAGCTAGAGACATCCATACAACAGAGTAGCATGTTGGGTGGAACCTCCCATAATTCAAAGAACTTTTGGAAAAGACTGGTGGTGTCCTTTAGAAAGGTATCCTGCAACAATAATAAGGGTTGTAGCACGCAATCTAAAAGTTGCGCTGACAGCTGGTAAAGAGAATCGCGGGTCGATATAATCAGCCATCCAGGTGGTTTAGTACTGTTCTTGTGCAGTTTTGGTAACGTATATAGAGCCGGAAATCATTTTCATAAGTAAAGAGCCATCTGACAAGGACAACTGCTATCAAGAGTGTTTATTTGTAAGGACAATCCTTCAAAGAGGTGTAAGTTCGTGGGATCCTCCTGCTAGCCGCGATTTACCTGGCAGAGACCAGATGCTGTCTTGAAGGTTTGGTGAGTGAGGTTAACTGGCCTGTATACATCTTATACACCCTTCCAAAAATCCACAAAACCCTGACAAGACCCCCTGGGAGACCAATAATCTCAGCCCAGGGTTCTCTTCTACAACCTCTTGCGATCTACATTGATAGTATCCTACAACCAATAGTTTTGGAAGGCAGAAGTTATATTCGTGATACTGGAGACTTTTTGCAACAATTGAAAAATCTTGGTTCAATCAATAAGGATGCCACCTTGGCAACGATGGACATTAGCTCATTATACACGGTGATCCCGCATGAGGACGATTTGGAGATGTTAAGAAAGACATTGATTGATCGAGGTCCAAGGGGCGATACACCTTCAGAATTTGTGTTAGAACTAGCTACTCTGGTTCTCTATAATAATCATTTCCACTAAAAAGATGTGTTATATATTACAGTAACAGGAACCGCGATGGGTTCAAATTTGGCACCCGCTTACACAAATTTATATATGGCAAGATATGAAGAAACACATATCTTGCCTAACTATGGTCAATGGATAACTTTCTATCGGCGATTTATAGACGATATCTTTATGATCTGGAAGGGAACAACTGAGATGTTTGAAGATATGGTGATTCAGCTAAATGCATTACAGAGTCCGATTAAGTTTACCCATCAGGTCAATAATAGGGTCATAAACTTTCTTGATGTGATGATAACGAATACTGAAGGGAACATCAATACATCGTTATTTCGTAAGGAAACTGATCGCAATATGACCCTATTAACGACCAGTCACCATCCACCAGCTCTTAAGGACAACCTGCCAATTTCACAGTTCTTACGCGTTATGCGGATAAATTCCAATCCTAGCATCAGAGAAGACCAATTAGTTGAAATAATCACAAGATTTCTGGAGAGTGGATTTAGTCGGGGGAAGCTAAATAAGTGTCTTGCTAAAGCATGGTGTATCCACCAAAAGCAAAGTGATAAGGAACCATCATGACCCAAAAACAAATAACACCTCATTTTTACTACCAAATTTGATAAGAGTGCATATAGTACATCTAAAGCCTTGAAAAATCACTGGCATATTGTCACATCTGACAATACGCTTCCATTTAAAAACTATGATCCGCCAATGATGGCCTACAAACGTGGACCCAACCTTAAGCAACTACTAATGAGACCCACCCTATATCCAAAAGAAGTTAAAACTATACCTATATGAAGCAGAAACCTGGTTGCTATTCTTGTGGGAATTGTATTGTGTGTGCGTCCATGCTAACTGGACTGTGTTTCCACACCCGCACACCGGTAGGAAGATCCACATTAAATACAAATTACACTGCATGATGGACTTTATAATTTATTATCTTACCTATCCTTGTGGATTGTATTATGTGGACCTCACGTCGAGAAAATTTAGAGACAGAATGGCCAATCATAGGGCATCTGTCTGCTCTGCCCTATCAACTGGGCAATCGAACAAACCAGTTGCCAGACATTTCCTGCTACTAGGCCATCAAGTGGCACGCCTTAAATGTCATCTAATTGACTGGATACCGTCATTGACTCTTGGGGGTGATAGGATCTCAGCCCTAAAGAAGAGAAAAAGCTTTTGGATCCATACATTGGATACAGTAGCCCCAAGAGGACTTAATGAAAATAATCCTCTCAATATATTTCTCTGAACTTACTCTGTCATCGTGTTGATCCACACTGGGTGGATGGTAGGAATCCTATGGCCACACAGTCCGAGATTTATGGTGGTGGATTAAATAGGCTATTATATTCACTAGAAAGATGCTTTTGAAAGCTATTGGGTTTCATATATTGTACGCGGGTACCAACCACTGCACTTGGTACTGCTGGTATTGCAGGTATTTTCCTGATATTCTCTCTCCCCTTTGGGTTTGAGTTCTCTCTGTGTCTCTCTATCTCACTTGGATATGGATTCGGATAAGCTTGCTTTTAGGGAGACCATTGTGTGTACTTATGATTCGTGTGTTCAGCATTCGTATCATTAATACCTTTAAGCATGTACTGCTAAAGCATCTCACCACCATGACCTATCTTTTAATATTTCTACACATGAGAATGCATGTCAAGACACTGAAGTGCACACAGGGGCATGCACACTCTCACCTGGACAGACTTCTAAACCACACAAAAAATCTCTTTCCTTTTTTATTAATTTCCTTTTTTTTTTAAATTAATTTCCTTTATCATTCTATTATTCTGTTTTGATTTCTTCAAATTTTTTATTTTTTATAAATATATTTTTTACTTACCTTTGATGTTCCATTATTTTTCCTTAATTTCTATATATATATATATATATATATATATATATATATATATTTATATAGAATTTTTATTTTTTTTTATTTTTATTTTTTAATTTTTAAATTTGTTTTTATTCTCCGTATATCCTGTTATATATTTAGGTCTGTCTCATATATTGGGTGTATTTTCTACTTTTTACTTTCTGTTTGTAATATGTGTTCTGAGTCAATATTTTTTTTGTAAGTATCGGATTGTATTTATCATTGCATCTATACAGGCTCTAATAATCTGTCTTTCTCTTTTACACTAAAGTGATTAAAATATTTACATGGGAAATGGCAGACATAACAACAGGTTCATCATCCGCATTGAGAGTCAACGCTAGGGGTCAGGTCATACCTGTAGTCTACAGATAGTCAGCTAATGGGAAGTACTAGGGAAGAACCGGTAATGATGGTTGATGTAGCTGGTACTAAATATCCTTTTCTTATAGACACAGGGGCGACCAGATCAGTGATAAAATCTCCCGCTAATTTACAGGTGACTAGTGAGACAGTGCCAGCAATGGGTGTAACGGGTAAAGTGCAACATTATCCTTTAACTAAATCCACAGAGGTCACTATTGGGCCATTGCATACCAGGCATTCTTTCCTTCAGGCAGCAGCGGCTCCTACTAACCTACTGGGAAGGGATTTGTTATGTAAGATGGGATGTGTCATATATTGTACCCCTGATGGTATATTTCTAGGTATCCCAGAGAGAGTTGCGCACAAGGTGAGGGATATGTTGGACACTCACCAAAGGATAATGTATCACTCTACCGGTTCAGGTAAAAATCTATCTTAGGTAGATCAAATGTTATCCCAAATTCCAGATTCACTTTGGACCAAGGATGGACAGGACACTGGATTAATGGCAAATGTAGCTCCTGTAATGGTAGACCTAAAAAGCAGTAGGCAAGCTCCAAAAATTCCCCAGTACCCATTAAAACAGGAGGTAGTGTTAGGGGTTTATCCCATAATTGAGCGATTATTACTGCAGGGGATTTTAGTCTGTACAGCAAGTGCAGCCAACAGTCCCATCTTTCCCTTGAAGAAGAGTGGTGGGAGGGGTTATAATCTGGTACAGGACCTTAGAGGGATAATAAAGGTAGTAGAGAGCCAAGGTAGTGCCAAATCCAGCTGTCATTATTATGCAGATCCCACCAAATGCAACCCATTTCACTGTCATTGACCTCTGTTCTGCTTTCTTCTCTGTACCTCTTCATCCTGACTGTCAGTACCTATTCGCTTTTACACACAGGGGTGTACAATACACATGGACACGATTGCCCCAGGGTTTCATAGACAGCCCCAGTATCTTCTCTCAGGCCTTACACAACTGTTTACAATCTTTTCAACCTGCCAATGGATCTGTTCTAATATATAATGTGGGCTTTAGGTTAGTACAGGACCTTAGGGGTGTAAATAAAGTAGTTGAGAGCCAATTCCCCATAGTGCCCAATCCAGCTATCATCCTCATGCAAATTCCACCAACCGCAACCCATTTTACTGTCATTGACCTATGTTCTGCTTTTTTCTCTGTCCCTCTTCACCCTGATTGTCAGTACCTATTTGCATTTACATACAGAGAAGTACAATACACATGGACACTATTGCCTCGGGGCTTCATAGATAGCCCCAGTATTTTCTATCAAGCCTTACACGACTTTTTACAATCTTTTCAACCAGGCAATGGATCTGTTCTAATTCTATATGTAGATGATTTGTTGTTATGTTCTGATTCGTTTATGTCATGCTTAAATGATACTAAACCTTTATTGCTTCGTCTCTCGCAAACAGGACACAAGGTTGCTAAGGACAAACTACAGCCATGCCAGTCCAGGGTTAAAAACTTGGGACATTGCCTAACCCAGGGATTATGACATCTAACAAATGACAGAATCCAGGCCATACAGAACATGACACTGCTGCAGAATCAACAACAAATTCATACCTTCTTGGGAATGTGTGGATACTGCAGAATGTGGATCCCAGGTTTTTTCTATTTTGGCCTTGCCATTACAGGTCTTAGGGCCTGATTCAGAGCCACTCGTAAGCGGCCGCTCGTTCGCTCCGAGCGATGTTTGCCCAACTGCGCATGCATACGGATCGTTATACGCATGCGCGAACCAGTCAGTGCGGTTGAAATTCAAGTGCTCGCAAAATAGCGAAAGCCTGATAATTTGAGTGACAGAAAGAGGCGTATGTGGGTGGTAACAGGGGAAGGTGCTTGAAAACGGGGAGTGGAGATCCGATCGCAGGCGTGCTTAAAGGTCAAAACGGGCGTTTTATGGGTGTGCATAATTAAAACAGCAGCCTCATTGACCACGTCACTGGGTTATTTTATAGCTAGAACTGCTCGCAAAATTGTGGTAGCAAAAACCAACCACAAGAATAGCGAGCAGCTAATACCCTGGTCGATCTACTTGATTAATCTAATAAATAGCGGACATGACGTAGGATGCGAGCGGCCAGGGGGCGTAGTTTCCCAAAAAACAAGCGCAAGTTTTGTTCGCTCGTTCAGACCTAGAGGCGTGAACAGACCGCAAAGAGCGAACGGTTCATTTGAATAGTCACCCCTATTTTCTGGATGAGCGAGCGCTAATTGCGTCCGGCTCTGAATCAGGCCCTTAGTCTCTTCCTTAAAGCCAGATCGTATCATACACACACAGGAATCAGAGTAGGCTTTCCTTAATCTTAAGGATAGTCTGACAAGAACACCTGCATTGGGAATACCTGATTATGAAAAACCTTTTGATTTGTATTGTACGGAATGGTTGTGCAGCAGGTGTCCTCACAGAAAAACATGGTAATGCCAGTAGGCCCGTAGCATACTACAGTGCACAATTGGACACTGTGGCAAGATCACTTCCAACGTGTTTAAGAAGTGTAGCAGCAACTGCTCTATTGGTCAGTAAGAGTGAGAATGTGGTACTAGGCCATGATATGATTGCCTATACTCCCCATGCTGTATCTGCTTTGCTAAACTCTTCCCAATCCAGACATGTCTCGTCAGCTAGATTCACAAAATGGGAACAAGCCTTAATAGCACCTGCAAACATCATCATCAAAAGGTGCAGTATGTTAAACCCAGCTATGTATTTACCATATGTGTAACATGATGCACAAAGGGTGGAGAGAGGTGAGTCGCTGGCGAAAGGTGAGTTTGGCAGGTATATTGATGCACATGATTGCATGGAATATCTGAATAAAACCTTTACTGCAAGACCTGACATACGGGATACACCTTTAGAGAATGTAGATGTGACATTTTACATGGATGGGAGTTGTCATAGACAAACTGACACTGCAGAATTATATACAGGTTATGCTGTGGTAAATAACGAGATCATCATAAAGGCCAAACCTTTAGGCCCACCACACTCGGCTCAAGTGGCGGAACTAGTAGCTCTAAAGAGGGTGTGTGAATTAGTGGAAGGTAAATTTGCTAATATCTACACTGACTCTAAGTATGCCTTCTGGGTAGTACACAATTTCGGCGCTCTATGGCGTCTGAGAAAATTTATGACAGCAGCAGGCACACCAATTGCACATTCCAGACATATAAAAGGACTACTAGCAGCAATCCAATTGCCCAAGGCAGTGGCGGTAATTAAGTGTAAATCCCATACATGTGAGGATGATCCGGTGTCCCTGGGCAACAGCAGGGCAGATGAAGCTGCAAAATGGGCAGCAGGGTTAAAAATAAATTTACCAATTGAACAAATGATGACTTTCAAACGATTGGCATGCTGAACTTAATTGAGATGCAAAATTTGTGTTCCATACAGGAAAAGGCAGTCTGGAAGTCTAAGGGATGTGGGCAAGAGTCTTCTTGACTCTGGAGAGATGGACAAGGTAAGCCAGTGGCACCCAAGGTGTACTACCCAAGCCTGGCTGAGGCAGCGCATGGTCTGACTCATTTGGGAAAGCAAGGTATGTGCAAATTGGTGAGAGCATACTGGTGCGCACCAGGTTTTTCTCCTCAAGCGGAAAAGAGAGCAATGTCCTGTCTGACCTGCTTGAGGAAAAACATTGGGAAAATGATCCCTACTGAAACATCCCACATTCCTCCGACTGACGGACCTTTCCAGGTAATACAAATTGATTTCATCCAATTACCACCCTGCAGGAATCTCAAGTATGTATTAGTGTGCACTGATGTGTTTTCTAATTGGGTTGAGGCATATCCTGGTGCCACTAATACTGCTGCATTCACTGCCAAGAAAACTGTTCAGGAGTTTGTGTGCAGATACGGTATCCCTAGAATTATTGAGAGTGATAGGGGTACACAGTTCACAGGTGATGTTTTCCAAAATATGTGTAAGCTGATGGGTATTAATAGTCGACTTCATACCCCTTACCAACCGCAATCCAGTGCCAAGGTGGAGAGGATGAACGGTACTATTAAAAACAAATTAAGTAAAATCATGTCAGAAACTGGACTAGGTTGGCCAGAAGCACTACCACTTGTCCTTCATAGTATCAGGACAACTCCTAGGCCTCCTTGTAATCTTTCCCCCTTTGAAATACTGTTTGGTAGACAACCTCATTTGATTATAAGTCCGCAGGAAGATTTGAAAGGTAACAACGAGGTAACTGTAAGGTATCTTATATCAATGAGTAAACAGTTAAAACAGCAACAGCAGAAACTGAAATTGTTGTCACATGATATGCCTGAAACAAACTGTCATGATGTTGAACCTGGAGAATTTGTTATGATCAGAAATTTCTTGCGTTCAGGTTGTTTGACTGGTCGGTGGGAAGGTCCATATCAGGTGTTGCTGGTGAGTACATCCTTTTTGAAAGTGGTGGAGAGAGATACCTGGATCCATTCCACTCACTGTAAGAAGGTCAACCAACTGGTAGAGATACAAGGCGTAGACAAGGCAGATAACATGGACCTGTCGATTGCGAGCTTGTTCCAGGAGGGTTAAAAGGTTGCAGTGAAATATCTGAACTAAAGAAATTTGCAGGTCCTTGCTACGTCAATGGACTGGTCTGCTGTGTTCATTTTTAGCTCTCTCATTTTTGTATTCTCTTCCAGAGTTTCCATCATCCAGGTTTGTTCGGGGATCTCTGGTTTCTATGATGGGGGACCGATAGAGGAGATGGGAGCTAATGGCAGTGTTGATCGAGTGGAGTCGAGAGGAGGAGTGCTATGCCAATCAGGGGAGTGTCTGACCAATCTTAGTACAGTAATTGTTAAGAGATCTGCTATTTTGGATACTTGGAGACAGTGTGAAGGTCTATCATCTGAGGATTATTGTATGTGTGAGTTCTGTGGGTCTGTAGTCAACGAGAGATTCATCCAACAGTGCCAACCAAAGTATAACCAGTATTGGGGTGGGTATCCTTTAGAGGATTATCACACCATGGTGGGCAAAATTTTGAACCAAACCGACTGTTGGGTGTGCTCTCACGTGCCCCAAGGACAGCATAATGTAGGATTAGTGCCATTCCCATTAAATATCTCTGAAATTTTAGAATTGCAAAAAGGGAAGACACTGGATGGAAAATTTCTTAATACCAAACCATCCCATTTTAAACTCCACCAGTACCAGGCAGATAAAACACTTTTATGTTTAAACATCACCAACTCCAATGAACCAGGAAGTTGGGAGGTGACTGGGAATAACTAGACGATGACCTTCTCACAAAGAGCTGACCATGAGCCTGTGAATTATGAACTGTTATGCAAAGTTAGGTCAGGTGGAAGACACTTCCGGTACAAATATACACTGAGTAACACCAAAGAAATGATTGGTAGAATATCAGAAGGGTACTTTGCTAAGGTTATACAACCAGAAACATGTATTTGCCAGATGGGAGAACCTGAGATAGGATCATTTGTGAGGGAAATGTGTTTGATGATCATGATGCATACTATTCCTTATATTCTCCCCGATGATGTATATTTTATATGTGGAAGGAAAGCGTACAAGTGGCTCTCTCCGAGTTTCGAGAGTTTGTGTTATTTGGGAAGAATAGTTCCACAGGTTATGACCCTTACACATGGTGAAATGCTTGGAATTCATAAAGACACACCATCACCATATCTTCACACACAGTATGAACACAGAGACAAAAGAAATATGATACCTGGTGACGTGCATAAAGCCACACAGTTAATTAGTGAGACAACTGGCAGGATCGCTCGGGGTACACTAAATTTTAGATATATCCAAGATCTTGCTAAATTAATAGATAATATCACCGAGATGTATGATGACACATTCAGGTATACAGGTAGGGAGTTGCAAACTTACAAGAAAGAACTCGTGCAACATAGACTAGTGTTAAATTATTTAACAGCTGTCACTGGAGGGTATTGCGTAACTTTGGCCACCCAATTTGGAGTAAAGTGTTGCACTTACATTACAAATGATACCAGCGATCCCAAGGAGGTGATAGACCGGAAAATGGATGAAATTCTGCAGCTGAAATGGGAATTTCGAAAGAACCATAATGCTTCAGTGGCTGAAGTAGAGGAGAAGGTAGAGGAATGGGTTTCATGGTTGAACCCAGTGAAATGGTTGTCAGGTCTAGGAGAGTGGAATGATTGCGAGCATAGGTAAACTCCTGATCCTCATACTGGTTATCATCATAGTAATTGGCTTATGTGTCAGGTCTGTTCCTACTGTGTTGAAATGTGGAAAATGTAAAGATAAGGTGAATCAAAGGAATTAAATTATGATGGTGGTCAGTAGTAACAATATGAATACTGAAGTAAATGTAGGACTGCATTACAACCCTGAACTAGAAGGTACCATCATATGATGTATAAGATTTAGACATGCATAAAATTGTGTTATTAAAATGTTATTTCAAAACATCTTAAATAATGTAAGTCCCTATTCCCCCTCAAAACTTTCTTTATAGGATTGGTGCATCCCCACATCTTTCCCATGATCTTCCAAGATCTGTGGCGTGCGTTTAAGGGTAGTTTTATGTCCCCTCCTAGAGACACATTATTGATGGATTAAGAACCACATTGTGCCATCCCATAATATAACATTAAATAATATTTCATAATGTAAGCCTAAATTCATTTTAAAATCAGAGTATGATAGCATGTTGTTTGTTATCAAAGGGTGGACTGTCGAAGCTGGATAATTGGCTGAGACAGGATCGGTTTAAAATTAAATCTGTGCGTCACCATTTTGCGAATGGCAATGAGACGCCATGTTGCGACTGGCTGCCCAGCGCCATTTTAGTGAATCTCGCCCATTATAAGTATATACGGCGATGCTATTATTTAGCGTCATGCAATTTCCACACAATAGAAAGAAGTTAAAAGTCCTCATCACATAAATATAGACAGTCACTGCAACATATAAAATGATCAAGCCTGCAAAACACGTACCATGGTGTGCTCCACAAACACATAGTCGCACAGCGCTAACTGGCGTCTTTTCCCAAAAACACCATTACTTACACACTGCACACTTACATAAAAGGTTCCCTAGCATTAAAGTGTAATATTCAAGGTTTATTCAGTAATTATTAATGTTGTGTAATAAAGGTTATTTGATATCTAAGGTTTAGTACATGGTAAGCAGACCGTGTTTGGTGTTGTACTGATCCACTGTGTCTCAACAGATTTCCGGTATCATCGGTGAGAAGATAGGAACATGCATCTGCAAACTATGGACTATAGAGAGTTCAAACATTAAAATGTACTCTGTAATGTTATCAGCTTAGATTAGCATGCAGCGGGAAAAAGGACACAAAGGGCTGTTGGAGGCTGTTTTGTGTCCATTCGAACTGACCTATGAACTATCCTGTAACAGAAGCACCTTTAAGAAGAACCAACCCGTTCTATTGTATTGCTTATGCCTGTAAGAGTATATATGTGTGCTCTCTGAACCCAGTCTTGAGTCTTCTTGCTTTGTTGTTGATGGAGGTTTCTATGCTGATGCCGGTATCTGGGTCCAGAGCGCGTGCATATGTAACAACTATACCTTGGGTCTGTATGATTTATTTGCGCTAATTGTCTTTAGATCACAGCATGTAGCCATCTGTTTTTATATTGAATAATAACTTTTTGTGCTTTGGAACCACACTCAAAGTCTGAAAGCATTTATTTACTGTGCGACTCATTATGCTAAATAGCGACAATTTTAGAAGGTATAGGCAGGATTTTAGAAGGTATAGACAGCATTGCATAGAGGTTTTATATAGGTATCCATAGTCCATGTGGCTGAAGCACGTGAAGCCCTTTATCATTTATAGCCATCACAGTTGGAAGATTAATATGGTATGTATGTGTATGTATATTATTATTCTACACTTTTAAGTACATATTTGCTTGGTTTTTGATGGATTAGATATAGAGCGTGATTGTGTCACTGCGTCTTGTATTTTCTGTTACTCTATTGGTATTATAACACTTTCAGTTTGTATTGATTATTTTTTTTTGTACTTCTATCCTTAGATGTAACATTGAATTATGTACACATGGTGCATTTATACATTGTTTGCCGGTTCTTGAAAAAGGTTCCTGTTGGAACCGAAACGTAGACAAATCATTTATATGGCAATTTTCTGAACATTTTTTTGATTAAACTATGACAATTTTGAATTATCAGAGACTCTGAATTGACTTCTTGGAGAGTGCTCCAATCCAGTAGACTGGATAGTGTACAGATATTGATTGGGTCAGTCTAGAAATCTGATCATGGATAGCACCCCACTGATGAACTATTTTTGATGTGAGTGCAGGATTTATATAGATATTTTTGGAACCTAACCAGGGATTCTTTCCTGACACCCATCCTCTTTACCAATAGATTGAAAATAGTAGGCAACAGTGACTATCAGTAGCAGTGGTAGTTCAATATGTTTGTGTTACACCGAATAACATGGCACAGGGTGGGATTGGACTATTGGATGAAAGCTTGATTTCACAGGCTGAATGCAGAACTGTATGCTTCACTGATGAGGAAGTGGAAAAAGTACTTTTTGAAAAACTAGATTTTAACCTATTACCGGCAGAGACCTCAGCGGATCTCTTCTATAGGCTACTGAAAATCCGCAGAAGAGAGATAGATTTTTTACTTCATGGCCAATTCCTCTCTGAATATCATCGCAGAAAGCAGATACCACGAGGATTCTGCATACACAATATACCAACACTGGGAGAAACAACCCAATTTTCTGTACCAAGTGGTGTGGAATTCTCAATAAGTGTTCTCTGGATTTAATGGTACTTGTTATCGAAGAGGTAGGCATGGAGTTACGTAAGACAAAGGAAGAAATAGAACAACTCAACCTGACCAGTTTACCAATCCTGAGGGATGATAAAAGCGCCAATTGGCTGGATTGATTACACAATCAAGTAGAAACATATAAAAGATCTTAATTCCTTCAAGAGGAAAAAGTTTGCGACTGTTACAGCTGACTATCAAAATCATAACATATATAGGTAGCTAATAGGCAATAATATACCGGGCAGAATAGCCTCTCACACTGGCAGGCCGCAACGTAGCGTGCAACGTTATACCCAATGGAATCTGGATCCTCTCTATCCACGTCCGAAACTGTGGCCATTGAAATCACTCAAACAAGTAAAGATTTTGGAGATCAAAGAACCACAGACCGCATACGCGGAGGGGGAGACACCCGAAAACGTGGCCGAAGGAGACTGATTTAAACACTGTGTCTAACCTCTCTGATACTCATCTGGGCCAATCAGAGTTGAATCTCCTATCTAAAGGCCTGACATTTGTACCAACATACAGAAATAGCAAATTTGAGAAATCGATTGACGTATATCGTTTTGGCAGGACCATGAGGCTTATAGAATTTTTTTTAAATTATTCGACTCTTCCCAAACATAAATCTTTTAAGAAAACCCTCAGTATTTGATCCACCATTTTCAAATGCCAGTATAAAAACGTATTTAAGATTAATGAATTCCGACATCAGTTCCTGTGACAACATGAAAACCTATGATAACCTACCACCTGATGAAATGAAGGCTTTGCAAACATTAAGGGACAACCCGCATATTGGAATCAGGCCTGCCGACAAGGGTGGAGCGATTGTTGTCCAGAATTGGATGGACTACAACTCTGAAATAATGCAACAACTTTCAGATACAGATGTATACAGAAGATCTGGAAGCAATCCTATTCCTGAGATAAAGACCAAGATTGATCACGTATTGAATACTGCCTTAACACACAGGTGGATTGATGAAGATTTATACAACTTTTAGACAGTCGATAAACCACGTTGTCCCATATTATACACCCTTCCAAAAATCAACAAAACCCTGACAAGACCCCCTGGGAGACCAATAATCTCGGCCCAGGGTTCTCTTCTAGAACCTCTTGCAATCTACATTGATAGTATCCTACAACCAATAGTTTTGGAAGGCAGAAGTTATATTCGTGATACTGGAGACTTTTTGCAACAATTGAAAAATCTTGGTTCAATCAATAAGGATGCCATCTTGGTAACGATGGACGTTAGCCCATTATACACGGTGATCCTGCATTAGGACGGTTTGGAGACATTAAGAAAGAAATTGATTGATCGAGGTCCAAGGGGAGATACACCTTCAGAATTTGTGTTAGAACTAGCAGCTCTGGTTCTCTATAATAATCATTTCCACTATAAAGATGTGTTCTATATTCAAGTAACAGGAACCGCAATGGGTTCAAATTTGGCACCCGCTTACGCAAATTTATAAATGGCAAGATATGAAGAAACACATATCTTGCCTAACTATGGTCAATGGATAACTTTCTATCAGCGATTTATAGACGATATCTTTATGATCTGGAACTGAGATGTTTGAAGATATGGTGATTCAGCTAAATGCAATACAGAGTCTGATTAAATTACCCATCAGGTCAATAATAGGGTGATAAACTTTCTTGATGTGACAATAACGAATACCGAAGGGAACATCAATACATCGTTATTTTGTAAGGAAACTGATCGCAATATGGCCCTATTAACGACCAGTCACCATCCACCAGCTCTTAAGGACAACCTGCCAATTTCACAGTTCTTACGCGTTATGCGGATAAATTCCAGTCCTAGCATCAGAGAAGACCAATTAGTTGAAATGATCACCAGATTTCTGGAAAGGGGATACAGTCGGGGGAAGCTAAATAAGTGTCTTGCTAAAGCATGGTGTATCCACCAAAAGCAAAGTGATAAGGAACCATCACGACCCAAAAACAAACAACGCCTCATTTTTACTACCAAATTTGATAAGAGTGCATATAGTACATCTAAAGCCTTGAAAAATCACTGGCATATTGTCACATCTGACAACACACTTCCATTTATAAACTATGATCCGCAAATGATGGCCTACAAGCGTGGACCCAACTTTAAGCAACTACTAATGAGACCCACCCTATATCCAAGAGAAGTTAAAACTATACCTGAGCTTATGAAGCAGAAACCTGGTTGCTATTCTTGTGGGAATTGTATTGTGTGTGTGTCCATGCTAACTGGACCGATGTTTCCACACCCCCACACCGGTAGGAAGATCCACATTAAATACAAATTACACTGCATGATGGACTTTATAATTTCTTATCTTACCTGTCCTTGTGGATTGTATTATGTGGGCCTCACGTCGAAAAGATTTAGAGACAGAATGGCCAATCATAGGGCATCTATCCGCTCTGCCCTATCAACTGGGCATTCGGACAAACCGGGTGCCAGATATTTCCTGCTACTAGGCCATCAAGTGGCAAGCCTTAAATGTCATCTAATTGACTGGATACCGCCATTGACTCTTGGGGGTGATAGGATCTCAGCCCTAAAGAAGCGAGAAAGCTTTTGGATCCATACGTTGGATACAGTAGCCTCATGAAGACTTAATGAAAATAATCCTCTCAATATATTTCTCTGAACTTACTCTGTCATCGTGTTGATCCACACTGGGTGGTTGGTAGGAATCCTATGGCCGCACAGTCCGAGATTTATGGTGGTGGATTAAATAGGCTATTATATTCACCAGATAGATGCTTTTGAAAGCTATCGGGTTTCATATATTGTACACGGGTACCTACCTCTACACTTGGTACTGCTGGTATTTTCCTGATATTCTCTCTCCCCTTTGGGTTTGAGTTCTCTCTGTATCTCACTTGGAAATGGATTCAGATAAGCTTGTTTTTAGGGAGACCATTGTGTGTACTTATGATTCGTGTGTTCAGCATTCGTATCATTAATACCTTTAAGCATGTAATGCTAAAGCATCTCACCACCATAACCTGTCTTTCTATATTGATACACATGAGAATGCATGTCAAGACACTGAGGTGCACACAGGGGCATGCACACTCTCACTTGGACAGACTTCTAATCCACCCAAAAAAATCTCTTTCCTTTTTTTATTAATTTCCTTTATTTTATTTTATTTTTTTTATTAATTTCCTCCATCATTCTATTATTCTGTTTTGATTTCTTCAAATTCTTTTATTTTTTATATATATTTTTTATTTACCTTTGATGTTCCATTATTTTTCCTTCATTTCTATATATATATATATTAGGGGTGTGCACCGGCCACTTTTCGTGTTTTGTGTTTTGGTTTTGGATCTGGATCTTTCTTCGTGTTTTGGATCTGGATTGGTTTTGCCAAAACCACCCTTCCGTGTTTTGGGTTCTGGGTTTTGTGTTTTGGATCTGTATTTTTTTTTTAAAAAGCATAAAAACAGCTAAAATCACAGAATTTGTTGGTTTCTCTGCTCCTATGCTATTATTAACCTCAATAACCTTAATTTCCACTCATTTCCAGTCTATTCTGAACACCTCACACCTCACAATAGTGTTTTCATGTCCAAAAGGTTGCACCGAGGTAGCTGGATGACTATGCTAAGCGACACGAGTGGGCGGCACAAACACGTGACAGACAGGATGGCAGTTAGAAAAACTAGGCCCCAAACTGTACATAATGCAAAGAAAAAAAAGAAGTGCAAGATGGAATTGTCCTTGGGCCCTCCCACCCACCCTTATGTTGTATAAACAGGACATGCACACTTTAACAAATCAATCATTTCAGCGCCAGGGTCTGCCACACAACTGTGGCTGAAATGATTGGTTCGTTTGGGCCCCCACAAAACAAGCTGGCAATTAATGTGTCCCTGCACAAACTGGCTCTACGGAGGCAAGATGTCATCCTCATCCTCCTCATCCACCGATTCCTCACCCTCTTCAGTGTGTACATCCTCATCCTCACAAAGTATTAACTCGTCCCCACTTGAATCCACCACCACAGGTCCCTCTGTACCTTCTGGAGGCTGGTCTCCCTGGAAGAGCTGATAATTCATTTTGATGAACATCATCTTCTCCACATTCTGTGGAAGCAACCTCCTACGCCTTTCGCTGACAAGGTTCCCGGCTGCACTAAACACTCTTTCGGAGTACACACTGGAGGGGGGGCAACTCAGGTAAAATAGAGCCAGCTTGTACAGGGGCCTCCAAATTGCCTCTTTTTCCTGCAAGTACAGGTATGGACTGTCTGACATGCCTACTTGGATGCTGTCACCGATGTAATCCTCCACCATTCTGTCAATGGTGACAGTATCATATGCAGTGACAGTGGACATGTCAGAAATTGTTGCCAGGTCCTTCAGTCCGGACCAGATGTCCAAACTTGGTCCTGCCTGCCCTGCATCACCGCCAGCGGGTTGC
Source organism: Taudactylus pleione (assembly GCA_031769625.1). NCBI lineage: Eukaryota > Metazoa > Chordata > Amphibia > Anura > Myobatrachidae > Taudactylus > Taudactylus pleione. Next base: position 13,548,312 of record JAUIMM010000039.1, read on the forward strand.
TTAGGATACCTAAGTTTTTTCCTGGCAGCCCCAGTTGCGGGAGAAAATGAAGAAGGAGCCGTTGACGTGTCACGTTCCGCTTCAGCTGACAGTGTGTTCACCAGCAGGTCTTTGCACCTCTGCAGGCTTGTGTCGGCCGGAAAGAGAGACACCACATAGGCTTTAAACCTAGGATCAAGCACGGTGGCCAAAATGTAGTGGTCTGATTTCAACAGATTGACCACCCTGGAATCCTGGCAAAGCGAATGAAGGGCTTCATCCACAAGTCCCACATGCCGAGCGGAATCGCTCCGTCTTAGCTCCTCCTTCACTTTCTCCAGCTGCTTCTGCAAAAGCCTGATGAGGGGAATGACCTGACTCAAGCTGGCTGTGTCTGAACTGACTTCACGTGTGGCAAGTTCGAAGGGCTGGAGAACCTTGCACAACACGGAAATCATTCTCCACTGCGCTTGAGTCAGGTGCATACCCCCTCCTTTGCCTATGTCATAGGTGGATGTATAGGCTTGTATGGCCTTTTGCTGCTCCTCCATCCTCTGAAGCATATAGAGGGTTGAGTTCCACCGCGTCACAACCTCTTGCTTCAGGTGATGGCGGGGCAGGTTCAAGAGTGTTTGCTGGCGCTCCAGTCTTCGGCACGCAGTCGTTGAATGGCGAAAGTGGCCAGAAATTTTTCGGGCCACCCAAAGCGTCTCCTGCACGCCCCTGTCGCTTTTCAGAAAATTCTGCACCACCAAGTTTATTGTGTGAGCAAAACATGGGATGTGCTGGAATTTGCCCAGATGTAATGCCCGCACAATATTGGTGGCATTGTCAGATATCACAAATCCCCAGGAGAGTCTAAGTGGGGTAAGCCACTGGGCGATGATTTCCCTCAGTTTCTCTAAGAGGTAGTCGGCGGTGTGCCTCTTACTGAAACCGGTGATACACAGCGTAGCCTGCCTTGTAACGAGCTGGCGTTTCTGAGATGCTGCTACTGGTGACGCTGCTGCTGTTGCTTCGTAAGGTGATACATCTACCCAGTGGGCTGTCACAGTCATATAGTCCTTAGTCTGCCCTGTTCCACTTGTCCAAATGTCCGTGGTTAAGTGGACATTGTGTACAACGGCATTTTTCAGGACACTGAGGACACTTTTTCTGACGTTTCTGTACAGTCTCGGTATCGCCTGCCTAGTGAAGTGGAATCTAGACGGGATTTGGAACCGGGGACACACTACCTCCATCAATTGTCTAAATCCCACTGCACTAATGGCGGATACCGGACGCACGTCTAACACCAACATAGCAGTCAAGGCCTCAGTTATACGTTTTGCTTCAGGATGACTGCTGTCGTACTTCATCCTCCTCGCTAAGGACTGTTGGAGGGTCAATTGTTTAGTAAAAGTAGTGGTGTTCCTACTTCCTCTCTGGGATGATGAACGACTCCCAGCAGCAGCAACAGCAGCAGCGGCAGCAGTAGGCGTAGCAATGCAGGATCCTCCAGAGGAATCCCGGATAGGAGAGTCAGTCATGCCAGTGACATGGCCTGCACGACTACTTCCGATCCTGACTAAGGAGGAAATTGACGAGGAGGGAGTTGACGGTGTGGTTTGCAGGCACTTGGATACAACAGGACAACGGGATTTAGGTGTCCCTGGACTGCTTACGGTCTTAGCCAAAGTTTCTGAACTTGACAGTAACTTTTTATGAACGCGCTGCAGGTGCCGTATAAGGGAGGATGTTCCTAGGTGGTTGACGTCCCTACCCCTACTTATTTCACCTTTACATATGGTACATATGGCAAGACAGTTGTTGTCCGGATTTGGATAGAAATATTGCCAGACCAAAGAGGTGGAATGTTTGGTCTTCTGCCCAGGCATGACCGTGATGGGCTTTTTCATCCCACGGACAACAACTGTCTCCCCCGGAGCCTGATTTAAACAAACCACATCACCATCAGAATCCTCCTCGCCAACTTCCTCCTCAGCGCCAGCTACACCAGTATCCTCATCCTGTTGTACTTCAACAGTGACATCTTCAATTTGCATATCAGCAAGTGGACTGTGGGTGCTCCTTTCAGCACTTGCAGGGGGCGTGCAAATGGTGGAAAGAGCCACCTCTTCCCGTCCAGTGCTGGGAAGGTGAGGCATCGCAACCACCACCACACTTGGACTCTCCTTGGGGATTTGTGATATCTTCTTAGAAAGCACAGTTCTTCGCTGTGCTTTTGCCAGCTTAACTCTTTTGATTTTTTTAGTGGGAGGAGGGCTTCCATCGTCATGTGAAGCTGAACCACTAGTCATGAACATACTAGGGATCGACCTTAGCCGTTCCTTGCCACTCCGTGTCGTAAATGGCATATTGGCAAGTTTACGTTTCTCTTCAGCTGATTTAAATGTCTTTTTCAAGGTCATTTTCCTGAACTTTGCCATTTGGGATTGTATGTGCCCTCTACTATGACATTGGGCATCGGCCTTGGCAGACGACGTTGATGGCATGTTATCGTCTATGTCATGACTAGTGGCAGCAGCTTCAGCACTAGGAGGAAGTGGTTCTTGATCTTTCTCTATTTTATTTTTATCGGTGAAAGTTTGGTCCTCCATTTATGTTATATCGATTTGATATATACGTGCGGCTAAACACAGAAAATAATTTTTTTTTTGGTTTGGACTGGAGTGTACTTTGTGGGTTACAGCACCCTTTAACGGTCAAGCCAGCCGGCCCTTTACTTATGACACAGGCGCACTCTTGGCACTACTTTGTTGATGCACGTGCGGCTACTGCGCACACAATTCACAAACACAGAAAATTATTTTTTTTTGGTTTGGACTGGAGTGTACTTTCGGGGGTTACAGCACCCTTTAACGGTCAAGCCAGCCGGCCCTTTACTTATGACACAGGCGCACGCTTGGCACTACTTTGTTGATGCACGTGCGGCTACTGCGCACACAATTCACAAACACAGAAAATAATTTTTTTTTTGGTTTGGACTGGAGTGTACTTTGGGGGTTACAGCACCCTTTAACGGTCAAGCCAGCCGGCCCTTTACTTATGACACAGGCGCACGCTTGGCACTACTTTGTTGATGCACGTGCGGCTACTGCGCACACAATTCACAAACACAGAAAATAATTTTTTTTTTGGTTTGGACTGGAGTGTACTTTGGGGGTTACAGCACCCTTTAACGGTCAAGCCAGCCGGCCCTTTACTTATGACACAGGCGCACGCTTGGCACTACTTTGTTGATGCACGTGCGGCTACTGCGCACACAATTCACAAACACAGAAAATAATTTTTTTTTTGGTTTGGACTGGAGTGTACTTTGGGGGTTACAGCACCCTTTAACGGTCAAGCCAGCCGGCCCTTTACTTATGACACAGGCGCACGCTTGGCACTACTTTGTTGATGCACGTGCGGCTACTGCGCACACAATTCACAAACACAGAAAATAATTTTTTTTTGGTTTGGACTGGAGTGTACTTTCGGGGGTTACAGCACCCTTTAACGGTCAAGCCAGCCGGCCCTTTACTTATGACACAGGCGCACGCTTGGCACTACTTTGTTGATGCACGTGCGGCTACTGCGCACACAATTCACAAACACAGAAAATAATTTTTTTTTTGGTTTGGACTGGAGTGTACTTTGGGGGTTACAGCACTCTTTAACGGTCAAGCCAGCCGGCCCTTTACTTATGACACAGGCACACGCTTGGCACTACTTTGTTGATGCACGTGCGGCTACTGCGCACACAATTCACAAACACAGAAAATATTTTTTTTTTTGGTTTGGACTGGAGTGTACTTTGGGGGTTACAGCACCCTTTAACGGTCAAGCCAGCCGGCCCTTTACTTATGACACAGGCGCACGCTTGGCACTACTTTGTTGATGCACGTGCGGCTACTGCGCACACAATTCACAAACACAGAAAATAATTTTTTTTTTGGTTTGGACTGGAGTGTACTTTCGGGGGTTACAGCACCCTTAACGGTCAAGCCAGCCGGCCCTTTACTTATGACACAGGTGCACGCTTGGCACTACTTTGTTGATGCACGTGCGGCTACTGCGCACACAATTCACAAACACAGAAAATTATTTTTTTTTTGGTTTGGACTGGAGTGTACTTTGGGGGTTACAGCACCCTTTAACGGTCAAGCCAGCCGGCCCTTTACTTATGACACAGGCGCACGCTTGGCACTACTTTGTTGATGCACGTGCGGCTACTGCGCACACAATTCACAAACACAGAAAATAATTTTTTTTTTGGTTTGGACTGGAGTGTACTTTCGGGGGTTACAGCACCCTTAACGGTCAAGCCAGCCGGCCCTTTACTTATGACACAGGTGCACGCTTGGCACTACTTTGTTGATGCACGTGCGGCTACTGCGCACACAATTCACAAACACAGAAAATAATTTTTTTTTTGGTTTGGACTGGAGTGTACTTTCGGGGGTTACAGCACCCTTAACGGTCAAGCCAGCCGGCCCTTTACTTATGACACAGGCGCACGCTTGGCACTACTTTGTTGATGCACGTGCGGCTACTGCGCACACAATTCACAAACACAGAAAATAATTTTTTTTTTGGTTTGGACTGGAGTGTACTTTCGGGGGTTACAGCACCCTTAACGGTCAAGCCAGCTGGCCCTTTACTTATGACACAGGCGCACGCTTGGCACTACTTTGTTGATGCACGTGCGGCTACTGCGCACACAATTCACAAACACAGAAAATAATTTTTTTTTGGTTTGGACTGGAGTGTACTTTCGGGGGTTACAGCACCCTTTAACGGTCAAGCCAGCCGGCCCTTTACTTATGACACAGGCGCACGCTTGGCACTACTTTGTTGATGCACGTGCGGCTACTGCGCACACAATTCACAAACACAGAAAATAATTTTTTTTTGGTTTGGACTGGAGTGTACTTTGGGGGTTACAGCACCCTTTAACGGTCAAGCCAGCCGGCCCTTTACTTATGACACAGGCGCACGCTTGGCACTACTTTGTTGATGCACGTGCGGCTACTGCGCACACAATTCACAAACACAGAAAATAATTTTTTTTTTGGTTTGGACTGGAGTGTACTTTCGGGGGTTACAGCACCCTTAACGGTCAAGCCAGCCGGCCCTTTACTTATGACACAGGTGCACGCTTGGCACTACTTTGTTGATGCACGTGCGGCTACTGCGCACACAATTCACAAACACAGAAAATAATTTTTTTTTTGGTTTGGACTGGAGTGTACTTTCGGGGGTTACAGCACCCTTAACGGTCAAGCCAGCCGGCCCTTTACTTATGACACAGGCGCACGCTTGGCACTACTTTGTTGATGCACGTGCGGCTACTGCGCACACAATTCACAAACACAGAAAATAATTTTTTTTTTGGTTTGGACTGGAGTGTACTTTCGGGGGTTACAGCACCCTTAACGGTCAAGCCAGCCGACCCTTTACTTATGACACAGGCGCACGCTTGGCACTACTTTGTTGATGCACGTGCGGCTACTGCGCACACAATTCACAAACACAGAAAATAATTTTTTTTTGGTTTGGACTGGAGTGTACTTTCGGGGGTTACAGCACCCTTTAACGGTCAAGCCAGCCGGCCCTTTACTTATGACACAGGCGCACGCTTGGCACTACTTTGTTGATGCACGTGCGGCTACTGCGCACACAATTCACAAACACAGAAAATATATTATTTTTTTAGCACTTGGGGGGAGCACCCCTGATGGACAGAGCACCCCCTGGACAACACTACAGCACTCCTTTAGGACTGGTACACTGCACAGGACTTTGGAGTGGACACAGCCCCTATTGAGAACTGACTGCACAACACAGTCCAGCCAGCCCCTATGGACTTTGAAGTAGTGGACACAGCCCCTATTAACAACAGCAGCACAGCACAACACAGCCAGCCCCTATGGACTTTGAAGTAGTGGACAACAGCAGCACTACACTACACTACACTACACAGCCCTAACTCCCACCCTCCCTCTTCACTGTCCACAGCCGAGTGAGAAAATGGCGCCGACGCGGGTACCTTATATAGGATCCAAAACCCGCGAGACTCGGAAGGCGGGATGATGACGTTTTGCCTCGCTTTCAGATCCGAGTCAGGCGGGAAAAGTCGAGCCTGACTCGGATCGGACTCGGATCGGGGGGGCTCGGGGGGGTTCGGATTTCAGAAATCCGAACCCGCTCACCCCTAATATATATTATATATATATATATATATATATATATTTTATATATGTCATTTTTTATTTTTTATTTGTTTTTATTCTCCATATATCCTGTTATATATTTAGGTCTGTCTCATATATTGGGTGTATTTTCTACTTTTTACTTTCTGTTTGTAATATGTGTTCTGAGTCAATACTTTTTTGTAAGTATCGGATTGTATCTATCATTGCGTCTATACAGGGTCTAATAATCCGTCTTTCTCTTTTACACTATAGTGATTGAAATATTTACATGCCAAATGTCTCATTTATACTGCGGCATCTCTATTTGTGTCTCACCACTCGAAAAACTCTGCTGATACATTTTTTTCCCCATGCAGCTTAGCATCCTCGCACAGACAGGTCTGATGGTGGACCATGTTTCCATGGTGTCCTGATGCATGCAGTCAGTGTGGATGGGTACAGTATACAGGTCAGTTAATATATAGAATAGCTGGGAACATGTGACCTGATAGTATTCTGTGACCACTTCCGCTTGGACGGATAATTCAGCCACCCGCTGGATAGCTAGTGTTTGTATGCACACGTGTGCAGTCTGTTGTTCCCGGAGTTCGTCTGTCCACTGGAGCATAGGTAGCGGAGTGTGGGGCATCTACAGATCTGGTAAGTGCTGCCGGTTGTGTCATTTGTCTGTCCAGTGGGACATTGTTATCTATTGTTGATTAATGACCACTGTTAGTTAAGATTGTTGGGCATGCCAATTACTGCACGGTTTTGGTACAGGTTCTGTATATTTCATTAACATAGGTATCCTTGGTGTATACCAGCTGGGACATTTGTGGAATGTAACCCTGATTGGGTATGTAGCTGTGGTACATGGAGCTTGCTGTCACATAAACCTTGTAAGCGCTGCCCGTTTTGTCATATATCCATTTTTTAGTGAGGCACCGGAAACTAGAGGTTAAACATGAACTAGAGGCTAGTATGATTGTGGGGCTATTGCCACTCATATCTATCCTTATAACATAGTCTTTTTGTGTATGATAGTGCTCACTCCATTGATATTTCATTGTATAGGTATCTGTGATGTGAAGAAACTAGGACTGTTGTGGATTGCAGCCCTATTGTGCATGTGGCTGAAACACATGAAGCCTTTTATCATTTATAGCTGTCACAGTTGGAAGATTAATATGGTATGTATGTGTATGTATATTATTATTCTACACTTTTAAGTACATATTTGGTTGGTTTTTCATGGATTAGATATAGAGCCTGATAGACTGTGTCACTGCGTCTTGTATTTTCTGTTACTCTATTGGTATTACAACACTTTCAGTTTGTATTGATTATGATGTAACATTGAATTATGTACACATGGTGCATTTATACATTGTTTGCCGGTCTTAAAAAAGGTTCGCGTTGGAACCGAAATGTCGACAAATCATTTATATGGCAATTTTCTGAAAATTTGTTGGATTAAACTATGACAATTTTGAATTAACAGAGACTCTGAATTGCCTTCTTGGAGAGTGCTCCAATCCAGGAGACTGGATATTGTACATATATATATATATATATATATATATATATTAGGGGTGAGCGGGTTCAGATTTCTGAAATCCGAACACCCCCGAACCCCCCCGATCCGAGCCGATCCGAGTCAGGCTCGACTTTTCCCGCCTGACTCGGATCTGAAATCGAGGCAAAACGTCATCATCCCACCTTCCGGGTCTCGCGGGTTTTGGATTCTATATAAGGTACCCGCGTCTGCGCCATTTTATCACTCGGCTGTGGACAGTGAAGAGGGAGGGTTGGAGTTAGGGCTGGCTGGGCTGTGTAGTGTAGGGTAGTGTAGTGCAGTGTAGTGTTGTACTGTGCTGCGCTGCTGTTGTCCATAGGGGCTGTGTCCACTCCTTTAAAGTCCATAGGGGCTGGCTGGACTGTGTTGTGCAGTCAGTTGTCCATAGGGGCTGTGTCCACTCCAAAGTCCTGTGCAGTGTCCCAGTCCTAAAGGGGTGCTGTAGTGTTGTCCAGGGGGTGCTCTGTCCATCAGGGGTGCTCCCCCCAAGTGCAAAAAAAAAAATATTTTTTCTGTGTTTGTGAATTGTGTGCACTGTGGCTGCACGTGCATCAACAAAGGAGCAGCGCCAAGCGTGCGCCTGTGTCCCATAAGTAAAAGGCCGGCGGGCTTGTCCATTAAAGGGTGCTGTAACCCCCAAAGGGCACTCCTAACAAAATAAAAATATATATTTTTTTGTGTTTGTGAATAGTGTGCGCAGTAGCCGCACGTGCATCAACAAAGTAGTGCCAAGCGTGCGCCTGTGTCCCATAAATAAAGGGTCGGCAGGATTGACCGCTAAAGGGTGCTGTAACCCCCAAAGGGCACTCCAAACAAAATAAATTTTTTTTTCTGTGTTTGTGAATTGTGTGCACTGTGGCTGCACGTGCATCAACAAAGAAGCAGCGCCAAGCGTGCGCTTGTGTCCCATAAGTAAAAGGCCGGCTGGCTTGTCCGTTAAAGGGTGCTGTAACCCCCAAAGGGCACTCCAAACAAAATAAAGATATATATTTTTTTGTGTTTGTGAATTGTGTGCGCAGTAGCCGCACGTGCATCAACAAAGTAGTGCCAAGCGTGCACCTGTGTCCCATAAATAAAGGGCAGGCTGGATTGACTGCTAAAGGGTGCTGTAACTCCCAAAAGGCACTCCAAACAAAATACATTTTTTTTCCTGTGTTTGTGAATTGCGTGCACTGTGGCTGCACGTGCATCAAACAAAGGAGCAGCACCAAGCGTGCGCCTGTGTCCCATAAGTAAAAGGCCGGCTGGCTTGTCCGTTAAAGGGTGCTGTAACCCCCAAACGGCACTCCAAACAAAATAAAAATATATATTTTTTTGTGTTTGTGAATTGTGTGCGCAGTAGCCGCAAGTGCATCAACAAAGTAGTGCCAAGCGTGCGCCTGTGTCCCATAAATAAAGGGCCGGCTGGATTGACCGCTAAAGGGTGCTGTAACCCCCAAAGGGCACTCCAAACAAAATAATTTTTTTTTTTCTGTGTTTGTGAATTGTGTGCACTGTGGCTGCACGTACATCAACGAAGAAGCAGCACCAAGCGTGCGCCTGTGTCCCATAAGTAAAGGGCCGGCTGGCTCATTTCTTAAAGGGTGGTGTAACCCACAAAGTGCACTAGTCTCCAACAAAAATAAAAAATTATTTTCTGTGTTTGTGTGCGCCTTAGCCGCACGTATATATCAATATAACATAAATGGAGGACCAAACTTTCTCCGATAAAAATAAAATAGGGAAAGATCAAGAACCACTTCCTCCTAGTGCTGAAGCTGCTGCCACTAGTCATGACATAGACGATAACATGCCATCAACGTCGTCTGCCAAGGCCAATGCCCAATGTCATAGTAGAGGGCACATACAATCCCAAATGACAAAGTTCAGGAAAATGACCTTGAAAAAAACATTTAAATCATCTGAAGAGAAACGTAAACTTGCCAATATGCCATTTACGACACGGAGTGGCAAGGAACGGCTAAGGTCTTTCCCTATGTTCATGACTAGTGGTTCAGCTTCACATGACGATGGAAGCCCTCCTCCCGCTAAAAAAATCAAATGAGTTAAGCTGGCAAAAGCACAGCGAAGAACTGTGCGTTCTAAGAAGATATCACAAATCCCCAAGGAGAGTCCAACTGTGGTGGCGGTTGCGATGCCTGACCTTCCCAGCACTGGACGGGAAGAGGTGGCTCTTTCCACCATTTGCACGCCCCCTGCAAGTGCTGAAAGGAGCACCCACAGTCCACTTGCTGATATGCAAATTGAAGATGTCACTGTTGAAGTACAACAGGATGAGGATACTGGTGTAGCTGGCACTGAGGAAGTTGGCGAGGAGGATTCTGATGGTGATGTTGTTTGTTTAAATCAGGCTCCGGGGCAGACAGTTGTTGTCCGTGGGATGAAAAAGCCCATCACGGTCATGCCTGGGCAGAAGACCAAACATTCCACCTCTTTGGTCTGGCAATATTTCTGTCCAAATCCGGACAACAACTGTCTTGCCATATGTACCATATGTAAAGGTGAAATAAGTAGGGGTAGGGACGTTATCCACCTAGGAACATCCTCCCTTATACGGCACCTGCAGCGCGTTCATAAAAAGTTACTGTCAAGTTCAGAAACTTTGGCTAAGACCGTAAGCAGTCCAGGGACACCTAAATCCCTTTTTCCTGTTTTATCCAAGGAATCGATGGATGAGGAGGATGAGGACGACATCTTGCCTCCGTAGAGCCAGTTTCTGCAGGGACACATTAATTGCCAGCTTGCTTTGTGGGGGCCCAAACGAACCAATCATTTCAGCCACAGTCATGTGGCAGACCCTGGCTCTGAAATTATTGGTTTGTTAAAGTGTGCATGTCCTATTTATACAACATAAGGGTGGGTGGGAGGGCCCAAGGACAATTCCATCTTGCACCTCTTTTTTTTCTTTGCAGTATGTACTGTTTGGGGCCTTGTTTTTCAAACTGCCATCCTGTCTGCCACTGCAGTGTCACTCTTAGATGGACCACGTGTTTTTTGCCGCCCACTCGTGTCGCTTAGCATAGTCATCCAGCTACCTCGGTGCAATCTTTTGGCCATAAAAACAATATTGTGAGGTGTTCAGAATAGACTGGAAATGAGTGGAAATGAAGGTTATTGAGGTTAATAATTGCATAGGAGCAGAAAAACCCACAAATTCTGTGATTTAAGCTGTTTTTATGCTTTTTTTCAAAAAAATACAGATCCAAAACACAAAACCCAGAACCCAAAACACGGAAGGGATGGTTTTGGCAAAACCAATCCAGATCCAAAACACGAAGAAAGATCCAGATCCAAAACTAAAACACGAAAAGTGGCCGGTGCACACCCCTAATATATATATATAATATCAGCACTCTGTAATTCTCGTCATTCAGCCATGCCCCCTTGCTACATAATGCCACAGGAGCAGGACCAGGATTAAAAAATTCTCACAGATTAGCAGCATATTGACAGTATTATGCTTCTTGTCCTACCCATTTTAGTAGGAAGTGGACGGGGTGCAGAAGGGTCACCTATTCTTTCAGGAGTCCATGGAACTCCCAAAAAGTCATGAGTCTCCCAGATGTTCTGGTAGAGTAGGTAAGCATGATTTTATTAGATTATGTTAACAGCTCCACAATATGTGCATTTGTGTCTTGTAAAAACTAATAGACACCAGAATTATGGCAGTGCATAGAATTCTTTATTTATAACAATAAAGTATATGTATACAAAGCAATACCAAATTCAAACCAGTAAAAAATAAATCTGGACATACATAAAATGTAAAAACAAATATAAACATATCACAATATATAAAAGTCTATCATTATTTTTCTTTTGGCCTGCAGTCAGAATATAATTATCCAAACCATAAAATCAAATGGTTATACTGCTGATACCTGCACTGTTGCTGTAAACATCCTCAATATTTTCAAGTGCCATGAAGCATTAATTTATGTTACCATCAGTAACAATGGCAAAGTTTTTGGATATATATATATATATATATATATATATATATTACAATCTTACCACCAGTTAAAAGAAAAATGGCAATGCTTGATTATATTTTACATTCATATGACTAGTAGGCAATTGGTAATGCTTTGGATCTGTTAAAATACATTTCTTTTGAATCTTTAGACTAACAATAAAATATGACACTGAAAAATAAAAGCGTAATAAACGTAAATAGTAAAAAAACAAAAATAATGTGCAAGGTTCATCTGCGAATTTGTCATTCATTTCAATGCAAATAAATTACAAGCCACAAACATCTTTTGAAATAAACTTACCATTTGAAATATTGTATTTAGATTATCTTGGTCATGAAGTTTTATGATAATGCATTAATTTAACCCTAAAATTCTAAATGTACATTTAAAAGGCAAACATATAGATCTATGACCTGGCCTACAATTAAAAATGTGTTATATCACTTTAAATGTAGTTTATTATTTCAGCTCCAAATTTAAATCTGAGGGATTTCTTTGTGTTTTATATTAACTATATCATAGCATATGTCATTTGTTTTTAACTTCAATGCACACAATGGAACTTATTTATAAAAGGGACTCAATGTGCAGTGCAAAACCCTTTTGTCCAACCAGCTGAGTTCCTATGTTGTCAACCATGCATACATCAAAGTATACTACCTCTTGGAGGATGTTCCTCTCACTTGGGGGTAGATTTAATAAAGCTTCTAAAACAAACAAGTGGTGGTGTTGCCAATAGCAACCAATCAGATCATATCTATCATTTTCTACATTGCAATAGAGAAATGACAGCTAGTATCTGATTGGTTGCTATGGGCAACACCACTTTTATTTTAGAAGCTTTAGTAAATTTACCCCTTGAAGGGTACCTTGGTCTGCACAGAAGTGGAAAAATCTGAAGAGACATGCTATCCAAGCTCCTACCACCTTAGAACTGCCACTTCTGGTATATCATTTATTTGTTTAGCTTCATTTATGGCTTAAATCATTTTTGAAACTTTGGGGCTATTTTTGTTACATATTACATTTGTATGTTTGAAGCTTTGTATTACATTGTTCAAGGTGTGTCTAGAAATGTGTTTCTCTGCAGAAGAGTAACTGGAAGCTATACAATTCATCCCATTTACTACCAAGTTAAAGTTGGTAGTAAAATCAAGTTCTTTTTACATAGATGAAAAAGTAATTTTCGCATTGCTATACAAAGCCAGGTACACCAGTTCACCTATTTCATACTTTGTAAGGAATGCCTTCATTCCACCCAAATTTTCCCTTCAACTGCTGCAAACTTCTCAAAAACCGCTGTTTTCCCCCATGAACCTACTGTATGCATTCCATAGAAATTTTGGCATATGTCAACAAATTGAGGCAGTTGGTGCTGCCAAGAAATTTTTTTAGCACAACTCATTGCCTGTTTTGTGCTTCAAAATTTACCACTATATGACTGGAGTTAAATAAATGATTACGGGAAGTTTTATCAAATCTTGAAGAGAGATCAATTGGAGAAAAATAAAGTACCAACCAATCAGCTACTAACTGCAAGTTTTCAAACACAATCTGTAAGATGACAGTTAGAAGATGATTGGTTGATACTTTACCTCTTTCCAAGTTTTGATAAATCTTTGGGTGAATTCTCCCAGTTCTCCAAATAATCCAAAGATTGAAATTTTTTTTTCATTCTGTAGTATTATTTTATGTAGCAAACTGTCTAAAACTAAAAAAAAATATTTGAAAAAAGAGATACACGCTTTCTATGCTTCAGCCAAAGACTGTATTGTATATTACCCAACTATTCAGTGTGACACGATTTTGGTACAAAAATTACAGGAGATCAAGGTTGGCGGGTGTTACAAATGTATACACCTTCTAAAATCATAAATATAGTAAATCAACCATTTGGCTAACTATTTACTTAAATTATGTAGGAATGTTTTAGTAAAATGCAATTCTTAAGCATTTGTTAATCTGCAGTTCATGAAACTATCATTGAATTTAATTCATAGGTGACAAAATATCTAAAACTGTCCAAATATCTATCAGTGATTTATTTGAAACAGAATGGGTATATTGAAGAATGGTACATCCATTCACAAGAGAGCATTATACCACTTAATAATCAAGCCTAATGGTAGAGTCAGGGGCTTTTCAGAATTCTACTATAGATTGTAGATGATCATGTCTACTGTTAACTAGCATGCAAAAAACAAAGCTGGTGTAAAATAAATATCTTAGTCTCAAAAATAGTACCAAGACTAGGATGGTGACAGGAGGGTGATAGTACGGAATTTGCAGCTTCTGATTGGATCTCCTGCTCACAACCTTACCACATCCTTTAAAAAGTGGTGAGCAGAAATGATTACCAGGGCCATCTGGGAGTGTAGCTTCTGAACAATGCAGTATATACCTAAACATGATGCACTTCGCTTTTTTAACATTTGCATAAAAATAAGTTTCATTCGCATCTGCACATTTAAAGTAGAAGAAAGTACTGTATCATTATATTGCTTCATTTCAGGTTTTATGAAAGCAACATGTTCTTTTCTTTCATGCATTATTACACTTTCACATAACATTAAAGTGTATAAAAAATGCTTGAAAAGTATAAGATCATTCATCTAGACATGTTTGTTCACTAGAAGTGAAAATGAAAAAGTAAAAAGAAAAACAAACAAAAAAGTCCCACAGAAGTGGAGTTTGCGAATAACCACAGCAAACCAGTGTGTTTTTATGTATTGCAATAAAACTGTCACTGTATATGCAGTATGTGAATAGTCTTTATCAACTTTAATTATTAAATTTTAGGTTAAAAAGTAAACTATCACTGTACAGCTCAAAGTAATCCCATTTAAAAAAAAAAAGCAACTGGTTTAGTAGATTACAATCCGTTCTGCCGACATCTGAATACATCGTAATAGAAAACCTGACTACAGCAATGCTCAACACATTTTTTTACCTTTCCCTGAAGTTTAATAAAGTTCTAGCTGTTCATAGGATTACACTGTTGGTTCAGTTACACAGTTACACTGCTGGTAACTAGAATGTATTTTTATTGTCATTACAAAATAGAAATGTAAAAAGTGTTTCTTCAAAAATAGAAAAAAGAAATATCAGACTAGGAGATACTACTTGTATTTGTTTGCATTATCTAGCCATTTCTTATTTCAAATACCTATACCTTACTGTGGTTTGCCTTCATGTTGACAGCATCATGTAACACAGTAAAGAATCTGGTTTTGACTAAAAGAAAACCTGAACTTCCACTTAATTTGAACCCTTTTTTGAGTTGTAAACAAGTCAAACAGTACCATGCCACACCAGTAGGTTCTTAAGGAGAGTGACACCTTCAAAAAGATTTAGCAGGAAGAGGAGGATTAAAGGGGAGATTTATCAAAGCTTGGAGAGAGATAAAGTGGAGAGAGGTAAAGTACCAACTAATCCGCTTCTGTCATTTTTCAAGCAGTCTGTAAAATGACAGAAGCTGATTGGTTGGTATTGATCTCTCTTCACTTTATCTGTCTCCAAGGCTTGATATATCTCCCCATAACTATGGTGTGGTCCATTACACTGGCTGGAGACCCTCTTGAACCCAGCAAACACAGTCTAGATGGTAAATAAAAGTTTAGGTTTATGGTAACGCTCAGTACTATTAAAAAAATTATTTTAAATGTACCACAATTTTAATGGCAAATATATGTCATAATATGTTTCTTTGTCCTTACAATTTATAAACCTCACTGAGTTTATTCAGACGGCTGCAACTGCCAACATACCTTCAGCGCTTAAAGGTTAATATATTTTTCTAGTATATATATTACAGTACTTCACAAGAAAGGTCTATTCCTTGGTAAGCAGAAACAAAAATGTTTTTATTTTCAAATATTAAACTAGAAATAAAGAAAATATTTTATTCAAGTAAGCTACTGAGTGCACTGTCTATAAATGATCCTTACCTGGCTTCCTGTCACAGTCTCCATTGGTCACCACGGTTAAACTCACCCAATACCTGCCATCTAGGTTGCCATCCAGGATGGTTGATATGTTCTAACTAGACAGAGGTGCCTGTCTAAACCAAGACCAGTTTTGGCATATTTGTGGGCCCAGGGAAAATACCACATTTGTTGACCATTTACAAAACACAAGTACAGTAGCAATATATATCTGGCCGGCTAAATCTTTGCATCATTTTATAACTTCAACTAGATTTAAAGACATAACTACATTTTTATTTAATGCCTTCCCTTCAGTAGGGACCCAGCATTTCATATAATCGGGACATCTGTTGTTCATCTTTGGTGCTACTCAGCTGTCTTTGTAACATGAGACATCCAATATAGAATCTCTAGACTTTCAAGTACAGCCAATGTGTCAGCTCTCCCCTGCAGGGAACCTTTCAAAAACAGCTATCCTATTGGCAGCATCCCTTCCCAATTATTATTACTATTATTCTGAATGGAGGGGATTTAATAAAATTGATTTTAAAGTGGTAGAGTTTAAAAAGATTCAGTTTAGCATCAATGTTACACTTTTTAGGATTTTCATGGGCAAATAAATTTAAAGAAGAGAACCAAAACTTTAAAATGTGGTTTCTTGTTTTACTAGAACACCATGAGGCTGAAAAAGAACCACTTTTAGTGTATACCCTAGTCAGGTTAGCTTTAATTAGGAGCTAATGTCCTGTGGGTCTGGGGCAAATACCCCTTTTGTCCATTTATTGAAATAGCCCTCGTTCAAACTCCATACTCATAGTGACATAGTGACATACCGTATATATATATATATATATATATATATATATAAAAACAGAAAACCCAGCACTTACCATGTTCAAACACTCACTCATTGTGAGTGTTTGAACATGGTGAGTGCTGGGTTTTCTGTTTTTATTCATTTAAGCAATGTGGTCACAGGCCACTTGCACCCCAGTCCTGGGAATGGCGAGTGCAGGTCTGCACCCCAAATCTAGGAGTGGCGAGTGCAGTGGATTTCTGACTTTATATATATATATATATATATATATATATATATGGCTACACTCCAGGAGATGAAAAAGGATTGATAATCTGTACATGATAGAAAAATACACACACAAATGTATATATCAAAACACTTTTCAGCAATATTTTTTCCTTCTACTAATATCACATTTTTAAAATATATTGACAATTCTGTTGAAAAAAAAAACATGAAACTAAAAAAAGCAGGTGTACTTATAATAAAGATTACCATCGGTTCATGTCAGTATTAACATTCACAGGATAACATGAGAAAAATATTATAACAGATTCCATTGAAGCACAACTAGCAAATGTTACTACTGGCATATGCTGTAAGATTAATTATTTATGTTATGACATCAGATTTGTAATAAAGTATTTAAGATCATAAATTTCTGCTATAGTAAATGGTTGCAATAAATAATTTAAATTGCATATAAATACAGACCACTTTCTTATGCCATTCAGTACAAAACTGAATGTATTTATTTTTTATACTCTGACTTCCAGCACCAGCACTAATTTCCCATGGCAATGCTCTGGAGAAACATTCTTTGTGGTACAAAGACTGTGCATTTATCCTTTGTATGACTGCAATGAGCACTAAACCACAATAATTCACTGTGAAGTTAAATAGATAATGTCATTCATATTTTTGTCATATTATTTAAAATAATTATGTGTTTATTTTTACTAGGCCCATGACGCCACCAGAGTCACCAACTCAATGTAAGTGGTACATATTATAATACTCTATGTACAGAAATGTGTTTCCAATATAAAAAAATATATTTATTATGTGAACTTAAAAAAAAAAAAAAAAGTATATATGTAGATCCTGACTCCTGTGCTAAACTTGGACGTACATGATCGAATAATCTTCACGATACTGTCACTGGGCTTTGTTCTTGTCATGCAGTGACCATATTCCTGAAGCCAGGATAATAGGGAGTGTTTAAGATCACAGATTTGACTCAAACAACAGTACATTTTGGTCTGTCTCATGGATGCAGATGGATGGTTGGAACACAATGCTGATTAACAGCTGGATCAATCCAAACAGAAAAACAACTCATTTTCCGGTGATCCCAAAAATTGTTTTGATTTTCATCTTGGCAGGATAATACCACAGACATTTCCTTAGGCTTTTAGTGTTTGGCGTAGCTATGGTTCTCTGTTCGCCTGTACTCACAGGTGTCCCTCGCCCTCAATGTGCACAATAAACAGTCTAGGGAGAAACAAATCCCTGTGAGGGTAGTCTACTTAGTTGTAATGATGGAATTCATCTCTACATTATCACAATGGAGTCCAATAATAGTTTGTTGCATCACAAGGGTAAGAGTCTGTTTTTAACTGCTCCAGAAAACAAACATAGTGCTGTAACCTGTAGATAAAAAAAAAACATGGATGAATATTATCAATAGAAGAAAGTTTGGTGAATTTAGCAAGGTTACACTTTTGTTAAAAAATATATAAATGGGCATCTATTAGGAAGGCTGTATTAAAATATTACATGATTAGTATGATTCTGAAAGATAATTTTGTAAAATATTACCAAGCCTGAGGAATTTAACAAACGGCCACTGTGTTGGAAACACAAGGCCCAGCTGGAATGATGTGGCAACACATTTCAAAAGCCTCCCAGCTATTAGCTAGAAATACCATTACTACTGGAGGTATTAGTGTTGAGACTGTCAAACAGCATGACATATGATTACACAACCACTTAAGACATACATTGTCAATGCAGATCTACCCCACCAGAGCATACTAGCACCATGATTAACAATTGCAACTCTATTATGTTCTATAGGTTAATAAGTGGCAAGCGATGCTATACTTTGTAGGGATAAATCTGCATTGCAACTGGCAGGGTGTGGTAGCAAAGTCTGTTTTCCTAAGATTTTAGCAGAGGCAGCAATCCATTACCGCCAGGGAGCATGTGATGTAATTAAAAAACTGTGTCAGTTGGATGGTTAATTAAATTAGCACAAATGCTTTTTAGATTATTTAAGAAATCTGTTTTAATTGTGGAATATGGATATCCTCTTTGAGAAAAATGCACTGTAAACACAATGTTATATACTACATAAGTATTTTTAACTACAGTATATGTCTGCTGAAAGTGTAATTACTAAGGAACTGGCATGAGTTACAGTAAATTAAATTAGTGAAACATGTTCAAGAACAAAACAAAAATGTTATTAAATGCTCTAATAAGAAAAAAATCGTTTTTATGTGGTGTCTTGTCCTGGTTTTGTCAAGATCTGATTCTAATAGACAGCTCAAGATGTACAGACCTAACTAATATCACCTAAGAATTGAGTTCTAATACATTTGTTCATGAATGAGTGGGAGATAGTAACAACAGTAACATGAAGTCATAAATGACAAAATATCTTAGAGGGTAATGTGCAATATGAGCATGGTGAAAGAATTGAGCTGGCCGCACACATTGCAATTCTGCCAAACATACGTATGTGATTGGCCATACTGAATGAGATATGGTCTTTAGAGCAACCAGTTCATTTCAAGCATCATAGAGGATTGTTTGTGAGGTTTGTGATATATATATACATTTCTAGAGAAAGTGCTTCCTGATAAAGCGGCTTTTTATGATATAATGCCAGAATACTACTGTGCCATTTATTAATGATATTACTGTAGTCTAATATGGCTACAGTACCTTAAATAGATCTCTTAATATAGTACTGAAATTATAAGAACCACTTTAACTGAATACAGTCTGCCATAATACTATTTACTACATGGCTGGGAAGCTTCTAATGTTTTGGAACAATCCTCCATATGTTATCACATGTAGATTCTAATAACACTGCACTAGCCGTTCCCCTCTCTTACACAACATTCATTCAGTGATTGTGTATTTACACAAAAAAAGACTAAGCAACTCTGATATTCAAGAGGGCAGGTCACACTAGATCTGAGTACAAACGCCCCATTTCCCGGCACGCGTTTCGCTGTGCTTTTAGCGTTTTTAAAGGGTCTTTAATTATTTTTACATTTGTACTTCTTTACTTAGTATAAGTTTTTTATATTTTCCTGCACAAAATCAAATAGTTACTGTACCAGGGGATCCAACAGTAGACAAATTTTAATGCATACCTAACAATAGGCTTTTCTTTTGCCTATACCAGATATATTAAACAAACAGTTTGACAATGATTGTATTGATTCTAGTAGAGAATTGTAGTCATCTGGATCTACATTACATGTTACAATAACTGGTAACTTGTCTGATTAAGATCAACATTATTGATAATGAAATAGAAAGAACCTAGCAAGTGGTTGCTGCCTTTTCATGTATCCAGCAAGTATGTCTAAACTGTCGTATATGGTTTTATCCTGTCTTTAATTCAATCAAGGGGGCATATGCATATGCAGGAGAAATTTGTAAAAACCCAGTGGTGCAAGGTTTTTTAGTATTCAATTGCTGGGGAGAAAATCAGTTGCTGTAATTTTAATATATATTACCACAGCTTTTTTCTCGCAGCCCCAGAGCATGTACAAAAATTTAAAAAAACAATCTCTCTTCTAAGCCAGACTTGCTTTAGAACCCCTTGACACCACCCTCTAATGATTAATTAGGCAATTGGAAGTTTCCAAATAGCCTAATTGGTCCAATAATTAGATTGCAGAGCAGCATTACCAGCAGCAGCAACTCGGGGACCTGTGCATTCTCTTTACTGCCCCATCCCCACTGATCCTGGGTTGCGGCAGTAAGCCAGAGAGAGGACGACAGAGGTAAACCAGATGGACTCTCCAGGGCACTCTTGTAGCAGTGCTCTCATTTGCGGGCGCCATGCCTGGCTCTACTGCTCTGCCCAGCTGTCCTGCAGTGGGAATACCACACTGCATCTCTCCAATCACTAACCGGCTACTGCTTGCCCATTCCTCCCTGTCATGTTCTTGGGTCCACAGCACCTCTAGGGACACCCACTTTCTCCAGCTGTAAAAGGGGGTACACCTGGGGCAGTCACAGGGGTGCTGGGTGCGTGCAGGGGTACAATGTCTGAAGTATACCGCTTGCTACAACAGCAGCAGTGAGGCCAGAAAGGTGCTCGTGGTGGATGAGGGTGGTATAATAACTGATGTAACTACTTCCTCACAGAGGGTACAGCTGTATATCACACTTATCGCACACTTACACATGTGCAGGTCACCCCCACGCCTACCTATGGTACTCACCATCACTACCACCCGTTCCAACCTCCCGTGCATGTTCTGGATGCAAGTTTTTGTGGTAAATATTACTGCAACCAATTTTTTAACTTGATAGCGTGGAACTTAGGAGTGTGCATACCGGCGTTAATGAAAATAATGGTTGAGATGGCAGCGGTAATTTTTGCTGCAAAAATCGTATGCCTACTGTATATGCCCCAAAGAATGACATAAAGTAGAGTGCTTCCATATCCTCTGGTTATCATGCCTTAAACAAAGCAACATATTTGGCAATAAAACATCATAGTACTAAACGAATATGTCCACAATCAACAAAATACACAACAAAAGATTCATAACTTACCAGGTATTGCTGAGAACTTCTATTTTACATTTGTAGATGTCTGTTGTAGCATACTAAAAAACAAATATCAGCAAATTACATTCTGTTAATTATTTACTAAAAGTTTCATTTTTTTATTGTTGTTTCTGAAATATGAATGTAAAAATTTAATAAGCCTCTAGTGTATCCTGTGCAATGATAAATAAATAGCATTTTAGGAAAAAACAAGATCACACATTCTACTTATTTGCTAGATTACAGTAAAAATCTTTTGGAAAGCATGTAAAAGGGTAAAGTTTATTATGGAATATAAACAACTGTCTAATGAAAAAAGCATATGAACAGGTATTTTTTTTTTTTCTTAGAGACATTACATGACTATGTGCCCATAGCCAAGTGCACCAATCTTGCTCTGTTCCTCTGACTGTGGCACACTGACATAAAGAATGATGTGAGTTGGTGGGGTAATGTGGCACATTCTGCTGTGGTGTTTCATTTGCTTATTGCTTAGTTCATATGGTCACTATTATAAAATACTATCTCATGATGCTACCTATTATGGTGCAACCAGGGCCGTAGCTAGGGTAGTGCGGCCGGTGCCATCGCACAGGGCACCACAGGTCAGGGGGCGCTGTTTGGGCCAGTCAAATTTCTGTTTATTATCATTCTTGCTTGTAGCTTCCTCTTATTTCATCCCCAGCATCTCCTGTCCTCCCCTATCTCTTCCCTGGCCCTTCCCCATGAAGCCATGGCCCTTTATTGGGTGCATTATGTCCCTTTGAAAAATGAGGGGGGCGCCAATGCTCTTTCTGGCACAGGGCACCAAAAAGTCTAGCTACGGCTCTGGGTGCAATAGACATAGGCTTGTCCAGGTTGTGTATGGGATCCTGGCAGTCAGAATACAGACAGAGGCATCCCGACAGTCATAGTCACAACAGGATTAGGTAAGTATCCTGACTCTAACCACTAACCCTAACCTACCTTTTCTGCAGCTTAACCCTAACACTCCACCTGTAGCCTAACCCTCCCCCTAACCTCTAACCCTAAACCTCCCCTTAATCCTAAAACTAACTGTTGGGATGTCAGCGGTCAGGATTCTGGAGCTGGAATTCCGACTGTTGCCGGTATTCTGTGATCCGGCATCCCGACGCCGGGATGCCGACTAAATCCCGCTTGTCCAATAAGATATATGTTACAAAAAAATTATGTAATGATTTCATACAGAACTTTGCAGAGTGAGGGCAACGAGTCATTATCTAGACAGAGTTTTCACTAATTCTGATTTGCCAATCCCCACTTCTGATAATAGTCTCTTTCTGTCATCACATCCTGGTTGTATGAATGCTACATTAGCCCAAACAGATGGATACATAAGAGGTCAATCTAACATACTGAGAAAAGAGCAAACAACATACTTATTTAATTCATTAGCCTCTGTTTGATCAATGTGGATTTCAGGGACTTCATTCTCTGCTTGACCTCTTTGGTGCTTTACCTGAATAAATAAGATGCATATACATAATAAGAAGCATATACATTGCAGGCCCATGCACACATATGCATTGTAAAAATTTAATAAAATGCAAGAAAACTATCGTGCACTTTAGATGCATTTTAGAGATGTATTTAGAGACATCTTGTGCTTTTACTTATACAATCTCTGCATTAAGGTATGATATTAAGGTTGTGTCACAACATTCTAAATGTGGCATTAAAATTTTAGAATGCAATGGTGGGTACAAGCGCATAAGCAATTGTTCATACAGGTGGTAATGGGTTTTTCAGGCACTGATTAGCAGCTAAATATCACATTAACACTAATAT
The DNA here is from genome assembly GCA_031769625.1 of Taudactylus pleione. Taxonomy (NCBI): domain Eukaryota; kingdom Metazoa; phylum Chordata; class Amphibia; order Anura; family Myobatrachidae; genus Taudactylus; species Taudactylus pleione. The sequence continues at coordinate 13,571,363 of JAUIMM010000039.1, forward strand.
CCTATTAGGTGTGAGTTTTACCATGCGGGAAAAGCTTTGTGTTTAACACCCAGAGCTAATCAATTATTTAGCCTTTTCACCTGCACAGTAAAACATCTGGTACTGCGCAGTAACCCACAGATTCTGCGTAAAATGCGGACTAAGGGTTTCCTGTGTGTTAATTACCAGAGGTGCATTTTTATACTTTCTTTTCGTTGCAGCTCCTGAGGCTGCTGTAATTAACAAGCAGGATATCGGCGCCTAATTAAATTGGTCAGCGCTGACAATTAGCTGTGATAAACCCAGCGGCTATTTGCATATGCCGCTAAATAGCTGTGAATAAGCTTTTAAAGACCGTAATTGGTAATATATATTATAGAGGAACAACACAGTAGATTAATATGCAAAGTTTGTAGTCACAGATACCTAAATACTAATTTACAATAACAAAAACATTGCAATTAAATGTAATAATCAAATTGGTGAGAAAAGTGATTGACAGCTCATTCTTTGATAACTATATTCAATGTTCTTATCACAAAAAAAATCCCAAAGATGAATATTCATCTACATTTCTAGACAAAAAAATGTTCTCCTCACTTATGCTCCACTGTACATAGAGAGTAAACATTGAATACACTTGTCTTTGTTTATATATATATATATATATATATATATATATATATATTAAAAAAATACAGTGGGAAAGTGAATTAGATTTCCCAATTTAATATAGGCATCACCACAAATTACATATCCGAGATAGATACAGCATGCCAACTGATGTTTTGTATTTGAAAAAATACTGACTAAATTATATTGTATATAACAATTGTAATACTATCAAAGATTATAACAACACAAGAGAGATCATATATGGTATATTACCTTCCAGCACATAATACCAAATAAAAATCCAACGACTAGACAGGCCAATGCTATTGATGCTATGCTTGGCCATGGTAATGATGAACTGCTGCTAATTTGAGCTTGTTCTGGGCGCCCTGTAAATAAAACATGTAGTGTAAATGGGTGTAACAGAAAATAATATAATAAAACAATAGAACTGACTAAAAATTTACAAAAAGAGTACAGACAAGAATTGCACTAAAAGACTTTCATTTCAACAGTATAATTTCCATGCTTGCACCATGTTTTTAAATTATATATATAAAATACTATCTCAGTCATAATAGGGATTTCTAATATTTTGTCCAGGTTATACACAAAATTTTAAAACATGTTTCTTACATAACAATGTTTTTGAGGTATACTAAAATAACTCAACTGTTAAGTGCAGCTGACATCTATTCATGATTAATTTATATATTGCCAAATAATCTGTTAACACAATTTATTTATCCCTTTATATCTTTGCCCAGATTTCTCTTCAGTAATCAGCCAAAGTATGTCATTATATAATATAAAAATGCAATAAATTCTAGAGCTTGTGCAATTCAGTAAACTTGGTAACTGAAAAAATAAACACGTACCAGTACCAGGCAGCTAAGAATATTTTTCAGGTCCTTAAATTATGCAGAAAATAAACTTAAATGTCTTGATTTGAGGACACTACTCTCTCTATCTCTCATATTACAGCTGATATATAATTAAATATATTGCATGCATACAGGAGATTTTCAAACAGGAAAAACTACAGCAAGTGTATCTATATAATAACAGCGCTTGCAGGGCAGCAAATATTTTTAGTTTATCTGAAAATTATGTATGTGGTTTTCTAGTATAATCGGCAGAGGACTAAGTGACCCTTGTTCATTATACTGAGACCACTGTGGTGGTCAAGGTACTGGGAATTTAACATGCACCTGTATGTTGTGGAATGCTATTAATAGCTATTACAAAAGCCAATATGTATTTTAGATTTGGTAGTCCTTTAAAGGCAGTGAAAGCTTCAATCCATTCGGCCCCCACCCATCATTTCTTGAGCCACAAAATTATTGAAAATATTGTATAAAATTACCTGCAGGCTGTGTGTATAAGGTGTATATAACACATAAATGCATTCTGTGTGTATATTTGGGTCCCATTCCCAAGATATTTTATTATGATATGCAAATATTCCAAAATACGGAATATTCCGTTATCCAAAATACCTCTAGTCCCAAGCATTTTGGATATGGGAGAATCAAACAATTTTGTGGCTCAAGCAAAGCTTGTGTACAGAAATGAAATTCATTTATGTTTCATATACACCTTATACACACAGCCTGACGGTAATTTTAATTTGTGCCTTAGACAAAGTTTGTCTACATTGAACCATCAAAAATCATAGGTTTCATTATCTCAGTTGTGCCAAAATAATTCCGTATTTCTGAATATTCCTTATTTCGGAATATTTGGATATGGGAGACTCAACCTGTAACTATTTTTAAATTATATTATATAATTAATTATATTATTAAAATTATTGTTTAGCTTTACTGTAGTTTTCCTTTTAAGCAATTATTCTGGAATAGCTTAGTATCCGTATTGAACATGTAATAATAACTGGAGGTGAGATTATGATTGTATATAATTATGTCCTGGAGACAACATTGAGACATTAAATATGAATAAACTAAAGATGTGACTCTAAAGGGGATACTTTACTTACATATAAATACTTCATCTCCACTATCATTTTCAACACATGTTCGGTAATACATAAGGGGCTGATGCTGACGCATTTTGCAGATGTGAAAACCTTTCCCTAAAAACACAATTATGTGTATTTAAAAAATAGCTGTAACATTTGCAAGACGCATGCAGCTCCGCTCAAGTAGCAAAAGGGCCAGGTTTATTTCAGGCATATCTCAGATACCCTGAAAAACATTTTTGAAACATTTCTTTTGATAATGATAATATATACAATTGCTTTTATGTTTAAATAAAATGTAAAAAAAACTTCTTGAATACAGTAGGTTTATCTCTCACTCCCACGTACAAAAAAATACAAAAAAAATCTTGTTGAAATGTGCTCATAAAATCATATAATAGGCATGTGCCTGAGCATTGAAGAAAACACCTATCAGTTTCTGCGGTGAATTCACAGTGAGCCAATCAGAAGTGGCTTCCTCATGGTAGCAGCAGCAGTCACTGTCAGCATGTACCTGTACCAGCCTACAGGCATCTGCAATTGATGTGATTTTGACAGGAGTATGTGAACCACTATGGGGGTCTGCATCTGTACACAATAGCATATGCTCGGCCTACATTAGACTGCCCCTTCACTTATCCTTCGCAACCCTTTAGTTGCAAGTAAATGCAATTGACAGAATTATTGAGACTTCAAGCACATTTGCACAGGCCTGTTTTCTGGGCATGCTCAAAATCAATATTCATATTTTACACTGCTCAAACATGCGTATGTCCAGCTCAGCATCAGCCTCATGGTGTGTTAGTGATTCTCAAAAGAGAATTCCTTTCACATATACATAATATATATATACAAACATTATAGTTAGCGGAAGCAGCCATTATACTTGCTCTCTCATGGTAAAATAAATGCACAATAGAATACAAAATGGTTAAACTAGCATACAATAGTACATTCTGATCTTTTCAAGTACTTGTTCCCACCCCTCTTATTTTACATACTAGTTATTATTAGTTAATTATTAAACTATAGAATAATGGGCCCCATTTAAGAACAAACCCTAATACCAACTGCATATTTCGTTTAGTATCGCAGTGATACTAGTGAATATGGCACTGGTATTTAACATGACTTATCTCTCCAGCGAGTTCCAGCGACGCCCCCTCCTCAGCGGCATTCTCCTCGCTGCTGCTGGCAGCCCACAGCTGTGTCATGCGTATGCGCGATGGCCAGTCTGCACATGCGCATAACACTTTCACCTGGCGGGGACTCGGCAGTGCCTGGAAGGCTTCACTGGAGCTAGAAAGGCTGTTGCTGGGCGTTTCACTTTCGCCATTTATAGATGACGTAAGCGATACAGTGACACACAGCTAAATATTGAAAGGAGGACATTACCCCCTTTAGCAATCGCTAAAGGAGTTATGTCTCATTGGTAAATGGGCCCTATATCTTTTGTCTGTGATACATAGTTCTACTAAAAATATGTTTAAAAGAAAGGAGTTTATTTAAAGAACTCACACGTTCAATTCAATGACACTAAGAGCACCAGGACCAAATAAAATACCAAACATAGCAGTAAAATTGTAGCTACAACTAAGACATATCATTCCCTTCTTTACAACTAAGATTCAATGTAAATATTTTACAAATAAGATTAGTACAGTAGGTAGGGAAGATTGTCTGTAGTGATCTAGAGTTAAAAAGAGGGAGCTAAAGAGAAAAAAAAAACATACAAACTTTAAAGTATTTGAAGTTCTCCAAATGTCTCTCTATTTAGAGTATGGAAGGTAAAGTGTATAGTACAGGAATATGCAAAAATGTAAATATTTGGAGAAGGTTAATCTGATATAGAACACTGCTTATTGAGCTGTATAACATTAGTATACTTTATATAAATATCAATAAATCCAAGAGTTTCACAGTCATACTTAAATATGTTCTGTAAAGCAGGTACATTGTGAGAAGGTTGCTGTTGGCAACAGTAGTTAAACTGAATCAATTTGTATATATGTTACTATTGAGCTTCATAGGAGATGCAGTTCTGAATGTTTTTAGAAGATTTTTAATAGTGTGAACTATGAAGCCTATATTAGAGATTGCTGCAGTTATTCACAAGCTGACAATCTATACAGAGACATCAAGGGTCAATGGACTTGATTCAGCAGTGCCCACAGGAATCTGCGCGTGTGCAGAACCCATTCTGTGAGTGTGCAGAATGGGTTTTGCGTAGTTGCACGCAGACCCTTGAATGCCTATGCCTGTTGTACAGGCAGAGGCATTTAAGGGGCGGGGTGGCCGGCATTACCGGATAAGGGGGCGTGTTTGCCCCATTTTCCGGGAGTGGCCAGCCCAGGTTCTGCGATGATCAACGCAGTGTCATGGGCTCGCAAGCCAGCCAGTCTGAGTAAGCTGGCCAGAGGCCCAGCGCTGGGATAGCAAATGCAGCAGGGGGTGTCAATCATGCAGCTTTGCATTTGCGATCCTTGCTGGATTAGGCCCAATGTTTGTGACAACATCATAACAGTTTTTACATTTCTACATAAGGATTGTAACACAAGATAGTCTCTAATATATACGCTTTCCTCTTATAGACCCTTTCTAATATGGTGGAGATGTACCAAGCCTTGGAGAGAGATAAAGTGAAGACAGATAACGTACCAACCTATCAGCTCCTGTCACTTTAAAGGATGTGTTTGAAAAATGACAGGAACTGATTGGCTGGTACTTTATCTCTCTCCACTTTATCTCTTTCCAAGGCTTAGTACGGGATGTAGCCAGCATCCTGGTAGATGGGATGCCGATGGTCTAAACACCGCCGCCGGAATCCCGACAGCGGTGTGATCCCGGCTCCAGAATCCCGACTGATGGCATCCTGAAGGTAAGTATCGGGGGTTAGGGGAGGGTTAGGCACTAAGGGGGGAGGGATAGGTTTAGGGGGCGGAAAGGTAAGCACTAGGGAAATGTTAGGTTCAGGCAACAGAGAGGGAGGATTAGGGATAAAGGTTAGGTGTAGGGAACTTACCTTCCAGTGTCTGTATTGTGCTTGTTGGTATGCCGCTGTAGGTATTCTGAGGGCTGGTATCCCATACCCAACCCACTTAGTGCATCTACCCCTATATAATCTTATCTAATAATAAAGACATGGACAACAAGGGTTGGCTATAAAAAAAATAAAGTAACATTTATTTTGACAGGTAGAATTGATAATTGAGTTATTTTCAGACTGAATTTATGTTAACTAAAGTTAAAGTTAGTATGGTGGTGGAAACAAGAGCAAATCAAACATTGATGTTCAACTGTCCATAGATCAATAACACCCCCAGTCTGGAGGGACATCCATTTGGCCATAACAGTATATAAAGGAGAAGCGCACCTACTAAAACCTAAGCAAATGTAAACAATGCATCCGTTCTACTGCCACTGAACAAGCAAACAATAGATATAAATACAAAAGGAGACAGATGGCGGGATTTTCAGAAGAAAAGATTGGGAATACTAACTGACATAGCTTAAATATCACTTAAACACACCTCTTCAACTGATAGGGTTCTTAACCCTTTTAGTTGAAGAGGCAGCACAGATGGTGTAATGGTTAGCATTTCTGCCTCACAGCACTGAAGTCGTTGGTTCGATACCCACTAAGGCCCTAACTGTGTGGAGTTTGTATATTCTTCCTGTGCTTGCGTGGGTTTCCTCCGGGTGCTCCGGTTTCCTCCCACACTCCAAAAATAGTAGGTTAATTGGCTCCTAACAAAAATTACCCCTAGTGTGTGTATGTGAGCATTTGGTAGGGAATATAGAGTGTAAGCTCCACTGGGGCAGGGACTGATGTGAATGGCTGAATATTCTATGTACAGCGCTGCAGATTATGTGTGCGCTATATAAATAACTGGTAATAATAATAATAATAACAACCAATCATTAATTTATCCGAACAAAATCCTTAAAGAAGCAATACAGCTAAAAGGGGTTTAATTATGCTAAGCTGGATCCCTGGCTTGTGCTTCAATTCCTTACATTTGGTTTATTTAATTTGTCAATTTTTTTCATACTCTTATTCGTTGGAGTTGTGTATAGAGCAGTATTCAATAACTAATAGTGTATAGATGATTTTACTAATATTAAGGGGTCTATTTACTAAACTGTGTTAGGAGATCAAGTGAACGGTGATAAGGTACCAGCCAACCAGCTCCTAACTGCATTTTTCAAACACAGCCTGTGACATGGCAGTTAGGAGCTGATTGGCTGGTACCTTATCACCGTTCACTTTATCTCCTAACACAGCTTAGTAAATAGACCCCTAAACCTTAAGACGTAAATTGCATTATACTGTGACAAAGGATGGGTTCATTCAGAATCATCCATAAAGTGAAGATTTTGTGTGTCCCTTTCTATTGTTTTCTGGAATAACATAGAATAAATTTTAATAATACTGCAAGATACATTAGATGTATAGAGAGGGATTCGGTACAGTCAGTGAGTTAGCCATTTCAATAATCTTAAAGCGTCTTCCCAGCTGCAAATATCTGTCAATTACGGGGCTATATGTGACATCTTAAAGCTTTAAGTCCAATGCAGGTAAGGGATTTTTATGTATCTGTAACAATTAGTAAGGAGCATATTTATCACAATAAAATAAAATTTTTGGAGTAAATTCCCAATGTGAAAATTAATATTTTCACACAAATTGACTATTCTGCTCTTGCCAGGAGATGGGCTCAGACAAGAGACCATCCTGGCAAAGAGCTGGAAGCAGTATGATAGCGTAAGGCTATCACAATGCTTCTTGGTTCAGAGACCCCAGAGCACAGCCATTAAAAGTGTCACTGGGGGTCACTGGAGAAATAATTAGCAAAATAGTAGCTCATAGGCAACTATAGAATAATGCCATCTGGAGATGGCCTTACCTATTGGGGCAAAGCTCCGGAAAGCGAAGCTTTTGGGGGCTGCATTTGCATAATAATTGTGGGTACCCCCCCCAAAACCATCTGTTTTCAGGGAATACCCCAAAAATATTAAAATATAAATTGGCCCCTAAGTCCTTTCCTGATGGAGAAATGTAATGTTTCCATTTAACTCAGTTGCATTTTTCAAGTGCTATAACTCTTAGCCCTGTTATTGGGTTACATGTTTTAGTATAATATATAGGAGTGTGGCCACACTGGACTGTGATCAGGCTAAATAGATCATGTGCCTACTATTCCATTAGAAACAAATTTAGAATGGTTTAAGTTTGATCTGTTCCTGGTTGTCTACGTAAGAATAAGAAGTCGATGGTGAGTATGTTTTTCTGACTTGCAGGTTTCCTTGGCATAGAGCCCCCAGATAAGGTAAATGTACAAAATCATCTTATATTTTCATGCCTACTTCCAATATACTTGTGCGGAGTATTTAAGGTGAATGAAAGAATCCTTAGATAACCTTGGAAGTCAGCATAAAACGATGATACAAAATACCAGAAGAAATATATCTCTTCTGAATGGAATGATTTATAGTAGGGATGTGCAGGCTCGGATAGGTTCGAGTTTGCACGTGGAGTTCGGATTTTTCCCTCCAAAAAAACGGAACTCAGAACGAGGCAAAACGTCATCTTACATGGACGAACATCATCATTCCTGGTCTTTTGTCCAGGAATGATGATGTTCGTCCATGTAAGATGACGTTTTGCCTCGTTCTGAGTTCCGTTTTTTTGGAGGGAAAAATCCGAACTCCACGTGCAAACTCGAACCTATCCGAGCCTGCACATCCCTAATTTATAGGTAGATAAATGCGCAAGATGCTTGTGTTTCTTGGCACAGTGCAGGCTCACATTTGTGCTGCAATGATAGCAAGTGGATTTAGAGCCTGATAATATTGCTACTGATCTTACACCACAAATGGAGAATTCTAAAAAGTTGCAAAATATTCCTTATGTATACTGTGCTAATTAATTAATTTACTGCTATGGCTTCTTGGAAAAAAACAATTCAGTAATTTCAATCATGATATATGAAGGAGGTATATTAAATCCACAAGCGCAAATATATTCTGGGTTGTTTGGCTACACTTGTGGTGTCAGCATTATAGAGAGATAAATCCATGACAGCAACGGGAGTGGACAATTACTTATGAGTGTTCTCTGCAAGAATGAATTAAATTTAGTTGGGTCGGTGAACCCTAGTTCCATCTTCTTGTCACGACTGGCTCAGGAAGATCTCCTACTGAGGAGCTGAAAGCTGAGGTCCGGGGTTGAAGAATAAATTGGAGGCGAGGGGCATGGATGTACGACCTCCTCATCCACAAGTATCGGATGTTGGAGAGACCTGACCAAAGGTGTGGAGTCTAACCTGCTGGGAGGTGTTCATCAGTGACCCCTCCATGCGGGATATGGGTTTAACCTGTACCCAGCAAGCAGGTTGCGGCCCTTTGGTCAGGTATCCAATACAGATGGGAAATGGAGGGAGATAACATTGATAATGCCCAAGAGAGTGTACTTCTGAAAGAAGCACTAGCGAGGATTCTGCACTATGATGTTGTACTGAGTATGCGGGCAAGGTATCCAGATGCTCTGCTGGCACAGGAGAATGACACTGTAATTGTACTTGAAGGATGTACAGAGTACACGGGCATGGTATCGAGATGCTCCGGTAGCACAGGAGAGTGACACTGTGGTTGTACTCAGAGGATGTACAGAGTACGCGGGCAAGGTATCAGACGCACTGCTGGCACAGGACAGTGACACTGTGGTTGTACTTAGAGGATTACAGAGTATGCGGGCAAGGTATCCAGACACTCTGCTGGCACAGGAAAGTGACACTGTGGTTGTACTCAGAGGATGTACAGAGTACACTGGCAAGGTATCCGGACGCACCGCTGGCACAGGAGAGTAACTAGAAATTACTTGAGAGTAGAATAGCAAGGGAACCTGGAATGAAGTGACGGCAAGCAAACACTAGTAGTAACGACATTGCACAGGCAACTTTCTGTTGTCCAGAGCCCAGTAAAATACCCTAAGGTAGCAGTCCATTGGAGGGCAGCGTCAGCTGACAACGACCAAGCTACATTGGACAGAGGGTCAGTCAGGTGATGAACACTGTCATGGCTGCGCCCATGACGGCAACCTCGGTAATCAATCACGGAGGAGTACATGGATGGCAAAGTGCACCTAAGACATAATCATCAGCACGTCACTCGCCCCTGCAGCTGACGTCTGATCGCATGAGAAGTCAGGGGAAATCGATGCTGTGATGAGTAACGGTCGATCCTAGGCCGAGCCCTGACATTTTTTTTTAATGCAGTACTACTCAGAAAACTAGCTAATAGTACTGCTGAAAGGTTATAAAATGATTCATGCCTTGGTTAATGAAATGCTTGTAGATTATAATACAAGAAACATTATAGTTTCATTACATAGAATTAAGTAGTCTGTTCACTGTAAATGTTAAATACTTCAAATGTAAGAAGTTAAATATATAAATTAACTTTCTTTCACATGGATGACACCAGTATGACAGAATACTGAGATCACTACTCTGCTATTGGCGAACATGCTTCTTCCTATAACACACTCTTATGGTTTTCTACTGGTTCTAATTATGGCCCTCATATCATGACACAATGCCCAATGCATAGAGATATATCCCGCTAATATAATCAAAGGCATGGACAGGTTATTTATTCTGACAAAATCACCCGCTCATTTAAATAACTGCTGTGAATATTCTTACAATCTAATTGGATGATATGCTGTTAAACTTTTGACTATGGTTTGAATATTCATTTGATTGATTGACTATTACACAGGATTTCAAACTCAGTCCTCAGGATCCCCATGTTTTCCAGGTCTCCCCACAGAATCACAAGTGAAATAATTAGCTCCACCTGTGGATCTTTTAAAAAGTGTTAGTGAGTAATGAATACACCTGTGCACCTGCCGGATGACCTGGAAAATGTGACCTGTGTGGGGTCCTGAGGACTGAGGCCCTGATTCAAAGCCAGACGCTCTGTAAGAGCGCTCACTCTGAATCAGGGCGTCTTTTTTTTTTTTTTAATGGAGCGGCCTTGCTCACATTTCTGTGGGTTGCCACCCACAGCTAATGCTAGCGGCCAGGATGATGGTCGCGATGGTCAAGACCATTGCGACCAACGGGCTTGCGACGAGACCCTTGTGGTAGGGTCTCGTGGCCGCAAGTCCCAGAGAGCTTTCGGCTCAAACAGAGCCGAAAGCTCTCCAACTGACATCACTTGTGATGTCAATGGGGCCGCCCCCAAACAGTAGGCATTCCCATGTTAATGCCTCCGTCTGGGCAGCCACCCCCCCAACCCGCCCACCAAAGGGGGCGTGCTGTCACTCAACATCGACAGCACGCCCCCTTTGGTGCGAGACCCGGAGCGACAGATTGCCCGTCGCTATCCGGGTCTCGCGCATGCGCACGATGGAGCCGGCTGCATTCACTTGACCTGTTTTGCCGATAGGTGCTGGGAGCACCCTATATAAACCATCTCCTTTGTTCAGCTGTTTGCCAGAACAACGCTCTTCTACATGAGAACAGTCTCTCAACTGGAGTGGCTTCCAGCTCTATTCCAGTATCTGCATCTGAGTATCTGCTTCCAGTGTTTGGCTCTTACAAAGTGTGTCTGCATTTGATTCAGCTTCCAATATCCTGCGCTTACAAAAAAAAACCATGAGCTTACAAAGTTCATCTGCATTTGATTTAGCTTCCAGCATGGGTGTAACTACCATAGGTGCAAGGGGTGCAGCTGCTGTGGGGCCTAGAGCTGAAGGGGGCCTATCTTCCTTGTCTAACTTACATGTGTTATATACATTTGACACCATTGGGTGGAACATAGGGGCCCTTACAAACTTTTGCTATGGGGCCTTCACATAACTAATTACTTCCCTGGCTTCCAGTGTCCTGCATTCTAGTGCATACTGACTCTAACACCAGCAACCTTTGTTCAAGTGCTTCCTGCATCTATTCAGTCCACATTCATCCCAAGCATCTACCATCTGGGCTGTTATGCACTTCGCACCCATTCCAGCAGGTGTCCCACTACACGCTGGTGCATCCATCTATCAGTACTGTTCAACACTCCAGTATCATCATCTTCTGCAGGCTGACACCGGTACTACAGGGAATTCATCTATTGCCTGTCTCTGCTTGCTGCAGGTCTGAGTACAATATCATCAAGTGACTATACCTGTCATGCTTCCGGCACTCTATCCAGTATTTTCCTAAAGACTATATTATATTATATTTGTTTGCACGCAGTGAGTACTCAAGCTGCATATGCAATCGCAGTGGCTAATTTATGCACGCCCATGAAACGGCGTTCAAGCGGACAGACATACCTGCATTTTTCTGACCACTCCCATCACATTGATCGCGCCCCCCTCTGGCTTTGCGCCGGGCTGAGGGGCTCACAGCGCCCCCTCCCCAAAGTGCACTGCCGCTTTGCGGCGCTGCAAAACAATGTTTTTTGTGTGTTTTTTAAGGGGGCGTGGTCATGCCTCCCTCGATTAGGCCACGCCCACCTCTATATCCGGGGCCCAGCGTGGCTCTCTACGCCCCTGATCTAGATCGCTTCTCAATGTGCAAATCCTTATGTACAACTATGTAATTTTTTATTAATAAACAGTAATGCTCCTGGCAATGTCACACCTTAGCTGTTGAAAAAAATGTCTAAACCTAAAATTTTACTTTGATGTATATGGCTATAACCTGATAGAAATCAATCCGAGAATGCAAGCTATTAAATATGTCCCAAGGCAAATTCATTTAGCTTAGAAAGCTTGCATCTCCCTGTGTGTTGCAAAATGTAAAATTGAATCAACATATACTGTATGATGAAAGTAAGGGTTATTGTAACAAGATCTACAGTTTGGTGCTTTTGCAATAAAAGACTGATAATACTTTTACTATCCTTAAATTCTAGAGAAATGTCAATCTTTAAAATGCATAAACAGTAAAAAATATAGATGACTACATCATAAGTATTCAGTAAACTAGTTTGCCTATTTCTTATTAATGAAAAAGAGTGTTTCAAAACATACAGACAATTGTAAAGGAATAAGCAGTAGTGTAGCACATACTGTGCCTTGTGTCCCAAGAGACAAGGTAGAACATTTGTCACATCTGTGCTATAGGTTTCATTTTCCAGAGGATGTTGCAAAAGTAGGTCATTTATTTTACAGGAAAGCTATGGGGATGAATAGCATTCACATATACAGAATAGAAAAGACAGTATAATTTCTACATTACTCTAAATCATATTTCAATGTGTCATTTACCTGTTGCTTTTTTTTCTAAATATAAGCATATTATTATGAATAACTTTTATTTATATAGTTCCAGCTTATTTTTGCAGTGCTTTACAATTATTTATTATTATTACCAGTTATTTATATAGCTCACACATATTCTGCAGCGCTTTACATAGTATATTTGGCCATTCACTTCAGGCCAAGCCCCAGTGGAGCTTACAATCTATGTTATGAACATAGTAATAAAACATAACAGGGTAGTAGCAAACAGACAAAGAGGTAAGAGGGTCCTTTTCTCAAGCTAACAATACAGCAGCAGAAAAAAAAGAAATTCCAACACAGACTGCTAACTTTTTTTAATAGATCTCAGTGACTGACCATTATTCAGTTATATTAACCACTTGCCTGGCACGGTCGTATCAGATACGACCACACCAGGTTGGGCTTTCCCTGACATGGTCGTATCGGATACGACCAGTCAGAAATGCCCACTAGGAGGCTGTGGGAAGCTAATCTTCCGGCAGCCATCTACATCAGAGGGACCTTCTGGTCCCTCTGCAGGCATGGCTGCCTCACCAGCATTTTCCGATCACTGCTGGCCACAGTGATCGGGCACCGTCGGCAACTCCCTCCCGGCGCACTGCCATTGAAGCTGCAACTACGGCTCATGTAGCCGCAGCTGTTGCTGTGACCTGATCATTGTGGCCAGCAGTGATCGGGAAGCCGGCCCCAGCAGCAGCGGCTCTGGTAGCCGCCGTTGCTGCTCTGTATCCGGGCCGCCAACGGGAGACCCACCCGCTGCGGGTCCGGCACTACAGTGCTGTGTGGTGGAGGAGCAGCAGCAGCGGCTCTGGTAGCCGCCGCTGCTGCTCTGTATCCGGGACGCCAGCGGGACACCCTCCTGCTGTGGCTCCGGAACTACAATGTACAGGAAGCAGCAGCCGCGACTCTGGCAGCTCAGCAGCGCCCCGCACACTCCCTCCTCGGCCTCAGCTCCTCCTCCTCCCCCATGATGCCCGTTTTGATAAGGGCCACAATAGTTATATATATATATATATATATACAGTCAGGTGCATAAATATTGGGACTTTGACTGAGTTTTCATATTTTGGCCTCTATTCACCACCACAATGGCTTTGAAATGAAACAAACAAGATGTGCTTTAACTGCAGACTTTCAGATTTAATTTAAGGGTAATTACATACAAATCAGGTGAACGGTGTAGGAATTACAATGGTTTCTATATGTGCCTCCCACTTTTTAAGGGGCCAAAAGTAATGGGACAAACTAAACAATCCTAAATCTAATCCACTTCGGTGCCCTGTCTAGGGATAGCGGTGCCGATAATGACAGGGTTTTACTACACGCAGGGAAGCGGTAACTGCCGCACATAACGTGCAGTTACCGATTTTACACTTAACAAACCATCATACATCTATTCCATACTTACCGACTTTCAGCAAGGGAGGCTTCTATGGTGGGGGGGGGGCTCGTGGCAGATAGAGGGCGTGGTGCAGTGATGATGCAGCATATTGGGGGCGGAGCATGGGCATGACCACATGATTGCATCATTATGGCCCCTTCTCTTCACAATGCAGGGGGTGGGGCCATGATGATGCAACTCATCAATAATCCCAACAATTATATTAGAAAAAGGGAAAAGAACACCTAGGTTCATCTGATAATTCATATTCAATGAACAGACTTACAGTGAGATGTATAAGTATCTTGTCCCATTTGGTTTCAAAGTCATTGTCCATATATACAGCATACTGTGTTCATGAAAATGCTACATGAGTGCAAAGTATATAACAATGTGTAGCTGTGTAACATGATATTATCCTTTAATTAGTGGTCTTACTTTTTATTTACTGTAGTGTATTAGTGGCAGTTGTTACACTCCTAAGGAAACCAATCCCGAGGTCCCGATACACGGGAATTAGCCTAAAAAAGTCAGGGATTTAAATACTGGAATTGGAGGTTTCAAACCCAGGATTTTGGGAATAGGAAAGAAGCGAGTGTGATGTCCTCCATAACTGTGCAGGCAGCTACTGTATTGTTAAATTGTTCTGGGCCGGGCAGACATGACCCGGGCCGTGACCTATAAATGGCAATGCGGCGGCATGATGTCATAGGTCATGCAGCCGCACACCGCCTGTCCAGCCAGCCCACACAGTGTGAAGTGAGTGAATAAAGTGGTGACTGAGTTGGGCAAGGGAGGGACTGGAAGGCGAAGCTTCTCTTCTTCCACACTGCGTGACAAGTTGAAGTGACTGGACTGAGACAGCTGACAGGTGAGGTCAGAGTCATTCTTCAGTAGGGGGCAGGGACAATAAATCATGAATGTGTTTTATTTTTTGTCCTGTGGGGGCCAATGTGTGTGTTTTTTTTCTGTGGAGGCCATTGTGTGTATTCTGTTTTTTCCATGTGGGGAACAAAGGAGGTGATTCAATCCCGGAAATCCAAGAATTGAGATTCTTTCTAATTCCCGAATTACACATAGTGGTACGGGATTGGTTTCCTTATACACAGCCATTCATAATTCAAACCTCTATTCACAGGGAAAAAAATGCCCCCCCCCCGCAAAAAAAAAAAAAAAATTTGATTTACTTACCAGTTTTGCTGTTATTTTTTAATTTACTTGATGCATACTGTGTGCTTCCCTTTGTGCCATCATCCCCTAGAATAGACAAATAGTACATGTACATTGTCAATCCATATTACAATGTTGTACAAGAGAGATAAGAACCATGTAAAATAATTGCTTACCTTCATCAGGATCATCTGTAGGTAACAAACATGTATCATTATAGTGTGTGTTGTTTATATCCTTGAAAAGGTTAATTGTGCTGTTTACATATGCAAAAAATTCAGTGGGATTAACATGCCCAACTAGAATCTTTTCTAAGTAATCATCTATAAATTCCTGTTGAAGAAAACAAAAACAATATAAGAATAGTCACAAAATAGGTCATCACTAAAAATATGCATAACCTAATACCTGCTAATGAGGAATTTGATAAATCTTTGAAGACTTTGTTGTATTATGTATCAATTTATTATTTTATCAGCATATCTAAATTATAGACTAATTTGATAAAATTAAAAGTACAATATTTAATAATGCATAAAAAGTTACTGAGGCTGTGTTTTAGCTACTGGGTACAGTTCTTTCACCTCTCTGCACACGCATGAAAGAATGTGCTGCTTATTCCAGCAATTATATCTCAGCCTGCAGCTACTTTCTGTTCTCTGTGGGGGGGCCTGTAATACTTTTTTGTAAGTCTATTTCTCCAATGTATTTTCTTCATTTCTTGTAAAATGCCATTGAACTTTCGCCTATATATGATCTTAGCTTTTAGATATAAAAGAAAACATGTAATGACCCATTTAACATCAAACTGTCACAATATGTAACATTCCCGAAACTTAGAATACGCTCTAAGAAACCAGAAAAGGCTCCCTTACATTATAACCTAAATATATGACTGGTAGATACTATTTTTTATGACTCATTTCAAGGCTGTCCAGCCTGTGGCCCACCATAGTCTCTGAGTCTCTGTGAATGAGAACATTTTTGGAATAGTATTGGGCTTACCGCTAGAGAACAGAAACATGGTGCAACTCATGAACTCTAAACAGTATAATATATTGATTTATACATATATTTACGAATTGCAAGAAAAATTAATTTTAAATATGTTCAAATTACTTCTGTAAAAAGTATAGTTCTTCATTAATTTATCACTTTTAAATTAATTTATATGGCAAATGTTTCATACACTGCAATTAATAACATAATATGAGGGGAATCTACAAATTTATTAGCAATGAACAATGCACCCATTAGCCTACGCTCCCTTTACTATAAAGACTGCAGTACTGAATAGTGAAAATAGTTGCATTATACTTTACCTCATTCTCATTCATTTTAACACAGAATCTGATTTCTCGAAGTATTAGGGAAAGATTGTCTAAGATATGATAATTTTGCGATGTATTTGAAAATTTGGATAAGAGTTCGCCAAGGCGGTACGACACTTCATGCAGCATAACGTATAACCAGCAGTGTTTTGCCTATGAAATAAAAAAGAAATAAATAAAAGGTAAAAAAGTATATATATATATATATATATATATATATATATATATATATATATATATATATATATATATACATACATACATACACACACATGCAGGCGTATACCGGGTTATAAACAGACATATGCACTTGTAATGATTTCATTTAATATAATCATTCACAGGCAGACAATAAGGAACCATTTATACAACAAAATGACTCAATGCATTATGTCAGCAAAGTCAAATTTAAATCACAATTATACTTTTGTTTTGTTTTTTTGTTATTTAGTACAGCTGTTCGTTGTTTGCCATACAAAATAATTTTGGAACAGAAAGTAGATATTTTTGCATTACTAAAAATACAAGTGAAATGAACTCTTTAGAGAGTCATTAAGAAAGATTCTCAGGCTGTTGGTTTCTGACATGTCAAAAGATCTTTAGTACAAAATGCATCTCCAATTTATCTAGACAAGAAAAGGCAAAAATTAATACAAATAAAGTATTTCCTAAGAAAACAATAAAAAAAGGTTATAAAACAAATTCTTCCTTTATGAGAGAGTAACAAGCTTCAATGATAAACTATAAAAAGTTCCACTATATTTTGCGATCATGAAATGGAGCATAAAAATCTATTTTTGAGTTGAATTGCAATGAGCTCTCATTTATACGAAACAGACAATTGACCAAAGAGTGGGCAGTGATGCTGTGATGGGTCAGGAGTGCTAGAATCAGGGCAGTGTGCTGCTTAACTTTTCTGCATATGAACTGAGGTATATAAGCCAGGGTGCTCACTCTGAGAACAACATGGCAGGTCTGACACGGCATTTTATAGTACTCCAAATCAGTGGCGGCTCCAGGGTTGGGGCTGCAGCACAGTCCAAAATTCAAATAGGGGAACTACACCAACTGCCAGTGGGTCCCGGCCTGCAATGTTTGGCAGCATTTGGGGAGGCAGTTAGTGTGGCTCCCCTATATGAATTTTGGACTGCACTGCAGTCCCACCTCTAAGGCCGCCACTGTTCCAAATATAGTAAAATATGGAGTGAGGTGAAGTCAGTACTTGGAGACAGGTTGGGTAAAGGAGGTCGACAATTACAATGTCAACAGTCACTAATGTCCACCTCACTGCATGTTTAAAGTTATAATACCCACACGGGTAAAATGCTGTAAGTATCATTTCACCGGTGTTGGGATCCCGGCACCAGTATATTGAGGTTGACATAGTGACTGGTGACATCATTACTGTCGACATCTTGACGACATACCATTTACACTGTACTAACTGCTATTAAGTCTGCATGTGCAGGGACATCTGCTAGCTGTTCACTCACAGGAACCTGAGATCACAGCATCTGAGGTACAGTCATGTGATTGACCCAAGGGTGTAGTGGAGAAATATACCACAAGATGCCAGGCAAACAAGTGGTTAGAGATACAATGTTATTGACGTCAATATTATGTTTAACCTTGCATTGCAGAGCCTAGCAATTATGTGTATTTAATTCCGGTCATAAAATATTACTAGGGTTTTATTCACAGAATTTTGGCACTGTTATAGCAGCATTTTTGGCACGTTCATAAAGTTTGCTGAAAGATTTTAGAATTAAGGTTCCATCTAGGACAACTCAGGCAACACGTACTTGATTTTCCTAATGGGCATGGCAATAGTCTATTTAAAAATAAAGAATGCTTTACAGTAGTCTGACTTTCAATGCCTGAATATGTTACAATTAGCAGCACTTTAGATGGTACATACAATTTCTAGCCGTTAAGCCAATTTGTGCACCACCATTAAGCTAATTTGCAAATCACTGTTATTTTCAGACCTGTTGTTAAATAAACCCAATAAACTTATCCAACCTACTTTTGCCATAAGAGTTAATGGCTTTAACACTGTTCAAGCTTATTTCATAAGTATCACTTGGCTTCTACAGATGTGTTTTCATATATTTAGCCTGATTACGCCATGTGGTGCGAGATGCCCGGTGTGAGTGAACTGGTAGGTCCTGTGCGGCTCTGGTCACAATATGATGTACTAGGACGCCCCAGAAGACTGTGCTGATTAATTTGATATGTGACACTTGTATATCTGTGTGCGACTGAGTCTATAAATTAAGCACAACGGAACAGCGTGGAAAAAAATCGCAGCACTTCATAAAAGTTGAACATAGATAGACAAATCTCCTGATGCGCCCTAGTCGCATCATATTGCAACTAAGATGCATTTTCAGGTGAAAATAGACTCCCTGTGCTAGCAGAGCCGCACAGAACCTGACGTGCCAAGTGGGGCTGTTTGGCGCAACTGCAGTGAGAATTCATGAGGACAAATCTGTACTTCACACCAATATATTTTAATTAAATAATATCAATCTGAGCTCTGTTTCTACTCTATAGCAGATGAAATATTAAAAAAACTAGTTGCAACTTATTAACTGGTGGAATCAAATAAGAAAATAAGGGGACAGCCTTAGTTATGGTTGTTTAGTGTACAGATTATTATTGAATAATATTAACTTTGTCCTATTGAAATCTCTGCAAGAATTCCACATTCATGCCTTAGCAAATCTTCCAGTTATTGTCTACAACTATTTTAACAAAGCATTTTAGCCTTGTTGTGTTGTTGTCCTGCAATTATAAGTGACAGTAGGCGTTTCGGGTCACAGGGAATAGGAATTAGAGCCGTAACTAGACTTTTTAGTGCCATGTGCCAGAAAGAGCATTGGCGACCCCCTCATTTTTCAAAGGGACATAATGCACCCAAAAAAGGGCCATGGCTTCATGGGGAAGGGCCAGGGAAGAGATAGCAGAGGCCAGGAGATAAAGGGGATGAAATAAGAGGAAGCTACAAGTGAGAATGATAATAAACAGAAATTTGACAGGCCCAAACAGCGCCCCCTGATCTGTGGTGCCCTGTGCGATGGCACCGGCCGCACTACCTTAGTTACGGCCCTGATAGGAATGTTTCTGGATTCTGCTCAAATTGGTCCATTTAAAAAGCTGATTGACTAGCTAGATTGTCCAGAAAAGTAGCACAAAATAAACACATCCCCAGGAGAAATAGCAAGTCTCAAAGTTACAAATGTAGGTAAGAGCCAACTGTCAACAAATTATGTATTAGAACAGAAAATTGTTTCTTTGTTTTTCTTTAATCAAATATATACTGGTACTAAAAGCATTGGTACATATCAGGCAAAAATGTTGAATGAAATGTTATTGCAAATTACAGTAATGTAGTGGATTCGCATAGCCCCTGCTTTAAAAAACTGATTCACAATATATAGCTTGCATTACCTTACATCAGCCTATTATGCTTTGCAGCCAGGTCTATTTAGTTCATCCGAATTTGGATTTAAAAGTACACTCAATACACATTGTGTATGAACAACAGGTTCTTTTACTATGTCTGTGCTACTTTATTAAAGTTCAAGAAATGACCTGTTACTGACCTAACTTAGATCTTCTTCTGCCCTTTACTTGTTTTGAGAAGTGTTGGAAAGTTTAGACAGGTCATTGACTCTGAATGATCACCTGAAACCCACGTACATCTGTCCAGAATTTGCCATTAGCAAAGTTGTTGTTTCAAAGCAAATAGTTTGTGCCTTTAAAACTTTAAATCTTGTTTAAAACATCCCCTATTTGCGTGTCACAGTTTAGTCATAACCTTGTGTAAGTATGGAAGAATTTAGAGACAGAAATACATTTATACATGTACGACAGTCCAGTTCCATGACCCACCAGCCTTGTGGTATCATAAGGATTCTGAGCCGCTGAATAAAACACTGCTGTCACCATCTTTTTACAAAGAAACCTTGGCCATAGATTATGATAGTAAGTTAAACAAATGAGCAAGCGGAAAATCTCTATGACTGACTGCATGCCCCGGTACCCCTATGGACAGTCTTGCCACTACAAGAAAAACCCTTTTATGTTATCTGCTCACATTCCATAGGTTTGTGCCTTTAATCATTCTTTTATAGTGCATGTGTCTCTGCAATAATGCAATATATTGCTAAACGAGGCCACTGAAAGTGCATGTCACTACATATTACCTTGGTATGATCTTTACTATTCCCAACTACTTATCATAGTGGGTAGTGAGTAGCACTTATTTTCCTAGCTGTATACAAGAGATTTTGGGAGAGACTATAAAAGTATATTTGACATTTTTTACTATGCTAGCAACTGGCTACATGTGTGGTGGAAGCAAAGTATAATAGTAGTGTTCATTCTAGCACCCTGCACCTGTCACAACCCAAGCAGTTCCTCTTTCCTGCCTGCTGTGTCACTCCCTGCTCTGGTGTTTCTAGCACACTCGGCTGATGCAACAAACTGCTGAGATGCAGACCAAATTGTGCTAGAAGCACCAGAGCAGAGAATGAAACCCCAGGCAGGAAAGAGGAACTGCACGGTTTATGACAAGTGCAAGGTGCTAGAATGAACACTATAATAGGAAAAAGCACATTTATAGGGACAAGTCTATCAATATAATAATGATTGTACAGTAGTGAAGCATGTAATAAAGAGAATCACACTTTCCCCTCACGATCATTATTTATTTAAGATCTAAATGAGTTTGAAGCAAGAAGTACTATAGAAGAAAATTGGAAGGAGGCTGGACTTTTTTTTACGGAAAAACGCGTAAAGTGAATATATCACACGCAGAAACACTTACACACAGACACACACAATCTTTAGCAAGTAGAAAATAAACACACATTCTTACCAGATGCTCTTTTGCTGGGACGCGTTTCAGACGCATAATGTAATCACTTGGGAGATTTCCAACCTGAAAATTACAATGTAAATGGCTGTTAGAACTACTACTTATTAATGTATGATTTACAAATATGCTTTTTAAAATGAATAATTATACTTTGCTGCTTAGAACGATAAAAATAATGGATATAATAATATTTTATTCTCTCCTTAGACAGATGAGAAACAAACAACTGCTGTTGATTTCCTATTAAATAAATTACAATATTCATATTTAATTTCTTTTCTGTAATTGTTCCATTAAATTTGGATGTGTTGCTTTGAAAAGTCACCCTGGAGTAGAGAGGAAAGCTAGCCTCTCACCTGAAGAAGCACTGATATGTGCTGGAGAAAACTGCTTGTAGCAGATAGATGCAATAAGTTAATTCAAACATGTTGTTATAATAGAGATTTCAATAAAGAAGACAAATGGAATAAGAAGTAAGGACTGTTTTTCTCATTGGTGATCCTTCATTATATTATTGTTATCCTTTATACATAGGGCACCATATGGAGTCTGCAGCATTGTACAACGGGAATGCAAACATACAAGGCAAACATAATAGGACAAAAACAAGGGATGTAGTCTGGAACCCGACGGTCTAAATGCTGACCGCCGGCTTCCAGACGGCTTTATCCCGACTAGGGCCGAATGCAGGCGTCTAAATGTAGATGCCTGTAATTTGCCCGATGTGGAGAGACCAGAGCCCGGCATCCCGATCGAGTGGATGCCGGGCGCCGCAGCGGATAGCCGCGGGGGGGGGGGGTGGAAGGGTTAGGTTTAGGGCTCCCGGGGGGGACTTAGGGTTAGGCACCCCCCTGGGAGGTTAGGGTTAGGCTAGGGGTGAGGGAGGGTTAGGGTTAGGCACTTAGAGGGGGTTAGGGTTAGGCACAGGGGGGAAGGTTAGGGTTAGGCTCCCCTAAAGAGGGTTAGGGTTAGGGGGGATAGGTTAGTATATACTTACCTTTAGGACGATCAGGATTTCCTCCTTTGTCGGACAGCCACTGTCCGACAAAGCGGCTGTCCGACAAAAGAAGGAGGATATGTAATACATATCACACCCCAAAAACAATACAGTACAGTATATAAATTTCAGTCAATAACGATACATCTATGCAAATATCACTAGAACTAGAAAGCCAGCGCTAGTTGGCGCTGTAATGCAGGCAGGTTCGACCCCAAGTGGTGAGATTGGCAGAGATATGACAGGCCCAGATTTTAAAAATGTGTCTCTTTAAATCTTTGTCCCAGAAGATGTACAGTGCAATTCTGTTTTTATTATCATATTTTCTGGACTTACTAAGTTAATATTTAAGGAAGTTTAAAATATGACAAAAGCAAGTTAAAAAAACTTGTCATGAGAGGGTTTATAGTGTATGAAGGTCCATTTAGACGGTACCACCCACAACACACGTAGATGCATTTGCAAAATGTCCCTAGCATCATTTTTAAAAAGTGCATTACTACAATACTGCAGTAACTGGAGTGGGCAATGCCGGTAATCCAACACAGCTTTCATTTGTATACAATGTTTTAGCATAGTATACTTTGCTATAACAGATGCTATCACTGTAGTGATTTAAAACTAGTGACAGACCACATTAATAAACTATTCAGAGTGGATGTATTAGTGGGAACCACAATTCCCTGGAATATTGATAAGAATTATTTCCAGCCAGCTACTCATCACTGTAAACTGGAATCTAAAGTTTCTAAACCCAAATGTAAAACTATCAGATACTTACCCCAGCAATACTCAACACTCTCCTACTAAAACCAAGTTGGACTGTTGTTCAAAAGTAATACGCGAGACCCGGCTAGCGAAGGACGCTCCGTCGCTAGGGGTCTCGCAACAGATGGGGGCGAGCTGTCGCTGGTGAATGACAGCTCGCCTCGTTTGGGAGGTGGGCAGGGGGAGTGCCTGCCCAAACGGAGGCGTTCCCGCCGGAACGCTTGCCGTTTGGGGGCGGCTCCACTGACATCATTGCTGATGTCAGTGGGCAGCTTCTTGCTTGATCAGAGCAGGAAGCTCCCTGTAGCTTACGAGTGCCCAGACCCAACCTTAGGGTCTGGTCGTAAGCCCCGATGACCATCGCGACCATCACCCATGTCGGTCACTAGAGATGTGGGTGTCAACCCACAGCTTAGCGATCGACAAGGAGGCGGTCGTTCAGGATGCAAGCGGCCGCCCTGATTCAGAGAGACCGCTTGCAACTAACGACCGCCTCTGAATGAGGTCCAATATGTACTGATAAAATATTTGTTTTCTTGCCATAGGCTGGTTACAGCTACAGAGATGGGCATAGATAGCAAATTATCGGAATGTATTAACTCCACCCAAACAAAATAAAGGTACATATTCAAATAGATAACATACAGTAATTACACATAATTTGTGTGTAAGGGCGCCAATAAACTACCCAGATCTACTTCCAGCAACCATTCATAGGCCATCTGATTTGGATAGTGGGCAGGAAGACAGTGACTGGGTGTCCAAGAGGGGTTAAGTGTGGTCTCGTTCCCCTCAACTGTATGTGCAGCATTGCCCTTTGCCAACTCTGTGTGTGCAGCCTAGGCGGGAGACCTTAAGACTGCAGGGGATGTATCAAACCTTGGACATACTTGCCTACTTTTGAAAAAGCATTTCAGGGAGATTGTGAAAGCAGCACCTATGAGCGCGTGTTACAGTGGGCGTGTACTGCTACATCTGAGAGGAGTGTCATATATGTGATGGGCGTGTACTGATAAATCTGAGAGGCGTGTCCTAAACCTGACTTACATCCAAATGTAAACCAGCCCAAAAGCAGTTAGTAAGATCTGTTTGTTGATGAAAACACACTAATACTTTGCAGAAATTTATAGGGACCATTGTGCCTTATAATAACCAATGCAAGGAAATGACACTAATGATCCCATTTGAATGTATATATCTCTGTTTTTTAATATAATAGCTTCATAATGGGGTTAAGGATCAAATGAGGGAGATTGCTAAACTCTTCAGGGAGACAGGGAGATTGCTACTATCTCAGGGAGTCTCCCTGACAATGAGGGAGAGTTGGCAAGTAAGACCTTGGAGAGAGATCAAGTACCAACCAATCAGCTTTTAACTGCCTGTTTACAGGCCATGGGGCTGCTTTATCAAAGCTTGGAGAGAGTTAAAGTAGAGAGAGATAATGTACCAACCAGTCAGCTCCTAATTGCCAGTTTAGAGAGTGTTGAAAATGACAGTTACAAGCTGATTGGTTGGTACGTTATCTTTTTCCACTGTTTGATACATCTCCCCCTTAGCCATAATGGTCTTGAGGTAAATCCATGTGACCCTGTGTTTGTGTGTGACTAAGCACAAAACTAAAATACAAAGTAAATTGTTGCTGAAGTACTACGGTTTGTGTATTCAGTTAACATTAGTCAACTGTTCTTTTATATCTCAATTGTTCTTCTATCTCACTTAAATTATCATTTAACCTGGACCTGTTAAAGTAAAGGTGGGTACACACCTGACAGATATATCTGCAGATCAGTGGCGTCACAAGGGGGATGCGGGGGGTGCAGCCCGCACCGGGTGTCACCCTTCAAGGGAGTGACACCAAAGAGCAGCACACACACCCCTGCGGGCCACACCCCATCTGCATTCCCTTCCCCGGCACCACCGCACCCCGCCGCTGCTGCCTGGAGTCACTCTCACCGCGGCCGGCGTCCAGCGCCACACACAGACACAGAGCACAGAGAATCTCTCTGTGCCTGTGTGTAGCTCTGGACGCCGGCCGAGGTGACGTCATCAAGCATGCGGCACGCCAGAGGGAGAAGAAGAAGGAGATGCGCGCCCGGACATCGTGAAGAGAGGTAAGTAATATTGCACAGGGGAGGGTGGCACAGCATAAGGGGCGTTACTGGGGTTACTGTATGGGGGCACAGTATAAGGGCACTGCTGTGGGGTACAACTGGGGGCACAGTATAAGGGCACTACTGTCTGGGGGCACTGCATAAGGGGAGCTCCTGGGGCTGGGCATTGTATAAGGGTCACTACTGGGGGCATTGCATAAGAGCACTACTGGGAGTACTGTATAAGGGCACTACAGGGGACACTGCATAAGGGGAGCTCCTGGGGGTATTGTAAAAGGGCCACTGCATAAGAGCTCTACTGGGGGTACAGTATAAGGACACTACTGTCTGGAGGCACTAGTGGGGGCACTGCATAAGAGGAGCTCCGGTGGGTATTGTATAAGGAGCACTACTGGGGGCACGGCATAAGGAGCACAGCGTAAGGGGCTTTAATACAGGAGGCATTGCATAAAGGGCTATAAAACAGGGGGCAGTGCATAAAGGGGCACTACGAAAGGGGGAACTGCATAATGGGCACAGCTACAGGGGGCATTGCATAAGGGGCACTACTACTGGGGGCATTGCATAGGAACACTGCTACTGGGGGCATTGCATAAGGGGCACTACTACAGGTGGCAGTGAATAAGGGGCACTACTACTGTGGCCATTGTATAAGGGGCACTACTGTGGGCATTGTGTATAAGGGTCAATAATGTGGTCATTGTGTAAAATAGGCACTACTGTGTGTCAGAACATAAATAAGGGACACTACTTTATGGTGTAATGTGATTCAGGGGCACTATGTGCGGTGTGATGTGGATAAGATTGTGCTACTGTGTGGCATAATTTGAATTTGGGATAGTATTGTATGACCATGCCCCTTTCTTTCGAGATCACACCCCTTTTTTGCGCCACACGCCTGAGGCGCATGCTGTCCTTTTATTGATAGATCGCCGAGAAAGGGGGGGTTGTCCCACCAGGACCACTTTAAGCACTGCTACCCGGGTGCACCTGTCATTGGTCCCGAATTTTTATTTTGGTTGGGGGAGGGGGGGTGTCACTGTGCAGTACAGTACCTGGTGACACCAACCCTAGTGACGCCTCTGCTGCAGATGATGGTCGTTCATACACACTGAACAACCATCATCTGCATGCTGCAGCGGGTCGGGACGGACTGGGGACAGGTAGGGGCGTGGCCTAATTGCAGAAGGCGTGGCCACGCCCCCTTCGCAGCCTCATACAGTCTCCCAGTGCAGCCCAGCACACAGCAGCGTGTGCTGGGCTGCTGTGGATGGGGAGCTGTGCCGGACCCGAGTAAGTAGTACCCACTCGCGGCTCCCGTCTCTCTCTCGGCCCCCCTGTGTATGGGCGATCATCTGATCGCCCGTACACACTTGCCGTTGGACAGATATGTCTGCAGACATATCTGTTCATTGGCTGTGCAGCACAGCCAATGCGATATGTCTGTGAACGACGTTGTTCACAGACATATCGTCTGTACACACTGGCCGACTGGGGCACGATATATTGGCGGATCAATTGATCGGCCAATATATCGGCCAGTGTGTACCCAGCATTAGTTATTTGGAGGATAGGGTTATAGGTGAAGTAACATCCATATCTATATAGTCTCTGCTCACAGCTTATCACATATTTGCCTACTTTTTACCTGGGCCGGAGGAAGAGTCCCAGGAGGGAGGTGCATGGTCCATCGAGAGCGAATTGTGTGATCCCAAACCCTGGGCCTGCTGTGCATTGCCATTAATTACAGCACTGGGAAATGGGGTGTGGAGCCACAATTATGTAAATCACATGAATCGCACCATCGAGTCCAGAGAACTTGGAGGAGCCCAGAGGCTGGTTTACTCTTTTGGGAGTCAGGGAATGACCCCAAACTGCAGCAGTCTCTGGACATTACAAAGGAATAGGCAGTTATGGCTCATTATAAACTCATTATTTAAACAAACATTATGAGGGAAATTCAATTGGGCTGATTATTGGGCGCTAGACGAAGCAATTTAAATGTTTTTGGGCACCCATTAATTATTGTGCTTGAAGCCCCAAAATACACAGTGTATTGCAATATAAAGTGGCTAAACCCATCTAAAATCCTGGTTAGGGCACCGTACTGTTGATTGGCGCTCATCCCGCTGAGTTTTAGAGCAGAAATGTGTGCATCATCCGCCTTTGTGCCCGAACAGAGCAACAATTGAATTGCTCCGTTGAGCGCCCATTAGTAACAGCCGCAGGGGAAAACAATTGAATCACACCCCAAAACTTTAAACTTAAATTGATATGATTTTGTAATGGATTAAAAAAAAAGAGTTTATTTTTGTACTTACAGTCAATCAAGCATATAAAGAAGCTGTTTGAGCAATAGCTATTAAACACATTGCATTCATGACAGTTACAAATGAGAGCCAAATTTCAGGATTAAGGTTTTGGCTCCACTACCTTCAATATGAATTTGTGTTTGCAATGCTGTTTATTGTGCTATTCTTTATAATAAATTCTGGCAACGCTTGCAGAGTGGATGCAAACAAATGGCTGACAGAGCTAGGTCCTAAAACATATTTATTCAATAGGGATGCCAAATGATTTTGATAGCTAGGTGACTTTTTGTAGCAGCTTTGTGAAAAAGCTTTATTTACACACATACTGCACTTGTCTTGTACACACACTAGAGACAGCCATTTGCCGAATCCATTAAAAATTCTGTATCCTATAAATTCACTGGGGACAAGTGACAGCAATTGAGCACTGTGAAATAACTCAGACATGTTTTGGTGAAGCCGCTGTTTGTAGCAAATTGAAAGGCTGAAATCTTATGAATAGCTCCCAACATTCCTAATGGAAAAAATTTAGGATAAAGTCCTGCTACTGTATGTAACAAAAAAGGCTGCTTCTACAGTTGCAAATTAAAAAGCTGATAGTTAA
Source organism: Taudactylus pleione (assembly GCA_031769625.1). Taxonomy (NCBI): domain Eukaryota; kingdom Metazoa; phylum Chordata; class Amphibia; order Anura; family Myobatrachidae; genus Taudactylus; species Taudactylus pleione. The sequence continues at coordinate 13,599,782 of JAUIMM010000039.1, forward strand.
ACATAGCTACAGAGTAGAGACAGGGGCGCATTAAGAGAGGAGGGGGCCCGTTTTCACTCTCCGTCCGGGGAGCCCCCTCCTTTCTCCCCAGCTGCCGTCAGTGAACTGACAACTGCAGTAGTCTCCGAGAACTAAAGTGTGCCCGTAGGCTACTATGCATGCATTAAAAGCTGGAAAATGGCCGCGGCGGCCACTTTCCAGGTGTTTTGTGTAGCGCTACTCCGCGGGACTTTGGAGAGGTAAGTATAAAAAAAAAAGTATGGGTGCTGGGTGTGCGGTGTGGGCCCCCCCGTTACCCATTATAAATAAATATAGCCCCTGAGTAGAGGTCATTTTTTTATTTAATTTATTTTTCCTTTTTAAAAATAAATAAATAAATAATGCATGTATTTGTGCCCTCCCTCTTCTGTGCAGAATATGCCTAATGGTGGTGTTCGTTGCAAAGTATATAGAGGTGATAGATATAATGACTAAAGTTAAAATACTAACATGTTGATTGCAATTAGAAATTGCACGTTTGCTGGTATAGGTAAAGGAGACATAAAACAAATACATCTCTGCCATTCATTAAAACCTGCCTGCTTGAAGTCTGATATGTTAGTATGTCTCTATGCATTTAAGGTTTCCTGAGTTTTCACAGGCTGTTACTATCGACACTTCTGTTTTAACAAACTGGTATAAAAACATAACCCTAACAACACTTTGGGGTCTATTTACTAAGCAGTGTTAGGAGACAGAGTGAAAAGTGATAAGAAAGTGATAAGGTGCCAGCCAATCAGCTCCCAACTGTCATTTTTCAAACACAGCCTGTGAGATGACAGTTGGGAGCTGATTGGCTGGCGCCTTATCACTTTCTTAACACTTTTCACTCTGTCTCCTAACACTGCTTAATAAATAGACCCCTTTATGTTTTATGTCTCATATCTTTGTCAGAAAAAATAAGCACATCTGTGCTTCAAGAAAACTATGAGCTATTGCAGGGTTTTCCAAACTCGGTCCTCAAGGCACCCTGACGGTCAAGGTTTTAAGGATATCCATGTTGTGCACATTTAGTATAATCAAACTGACTTAAGTACTAATCAAGTCACATGTGCTTAAGTATGGATATTCTTAAAACCTGGACTGTTAGGGTGCCTTGAGGACCGAGTTTGGAAACCAATGAGCTATTGTAATATCTTTAACACTATGACATACCTGCAATACACAAAATCAGAGGATTCAAATTGAAGTACAATTTATACCCATAAACCAAATTAAGTGCTGTGTTACAGATTGTGTACTACACTGATTTTAAGAAATGTGGTTAATGATTATCCCTGCCACATTAAGAATATATGAGTGTGTTGTTGTATAAAAGGTTATTTTATATTGTCTTTTTTTAATGTGTTTAATAAATGTTATTTTATATAATTTGTTTTCTATAATATTATGTGCTGTTTTTACTGGACAGGCACATTATCACTCCTTTCCCCTTTTTTTGTGTTGTTTTTTGGGGGATTTGGAGGGCTTAGCCTGCTGGCAGCAGCAACTAATAAAAACATCAATCCTGTTTTCTGTTAGTTTTAGGGTGTGCTCAGCGTGTTGGTGGAGTATTTTCGGTTTTAACTGCAAATAGTATGATTGTTACATATATGACTTTAAAACAGACATAGTAGTTACTGAATTTAGGGGCACATGTATCAAAGCTTGATGTGAGATAAAATTGTGAAATATATATCACCAACCAATCAGCTCCAAACTATAATTTCTTATACACAGCCTGCAAAATGTAAGTTAGAAGCTGATTGGTTGGTGATATATATCTCACAATTTTATCTCACATCAAGCTTTGATACATGTGCCCCTAAATGTTTGTTTATACCCTAGTGTACTTAGTACTCCCCATAGTTAATCAAATTGGTTTTGTAATTCTCACAAACACACACATGATACCTCCCAGCTTTTGGGAGTTCACACTGGGCTGAGGAGCAAGGCCGCAGCACAATAAGAGCACAAAAACACTGATAACAGAGGAATTTGAAGTATTGTGCAGGGGAACATATCCTTAATGGCACAATTCACCACAAACAGCTTAATTATGACCCCAGACTACTCACTTCCCTAGTGACAGGATCAGGGCGGTTGGTCTAATTTCCTTGGAGTGTGGGAGAACTTCTAGAAATTCAGGAGGCTCATGGACATTCTGGGAGACTATGCAGCTGTGTTAATTAGCCTAGAATAATTTTAATGAAGCCAAAAAGCGTGACTTAGAACCTCAAGATTAGTAAACAGATCAGAAGGTCATCAACCTATAATTTAAGGAAGAAAACAATGGCCCATGGGTTTTGGTAAATACATTTGGGCCTTAGTGCAGAATACATACATGGCCTCCCATACCTGTGACTGATACAAAACACATACTTATTGTATATAAATAAGCTAATTACTAATTATTCACTTAACAATGCAAATAAACCATTGAACAAATATTTACCAGCAATTATAAAATTAGATGTTTTTTAAAAGTCAGGAAAAAGTGAAATTAGTAATATGTATTTGACAAAGGAAGTTATGAGTGATGTTTTTCTATAGGTGATAAACAAAAGTAATCTCACACATTTAAGCTGTAATTAACCTAGTTATAGTCATTTTAAATGGTACCTGTCATCAAATATGTTAAAGGCAATTGAGTCTACATATTTGACTTTTATGTGCAAGAATATCACATTACGTCAAGGGCCAACATGTGAATTAACCTCTGTACATCCCAAAATGTGGCAATGTGTTGCTAAGTTATCATCGACTAAATGAGAGTATCAAAAGAAACCTCAGAGTGAGACAAACATGATATCATATTCAAAAGCTGTGTTAGGGTTCTTTATGTCAACACATTGAATAAAAGTAGTAGAGAAAGATAAGTGCATAATTAATACATGCATATTGAACCTTTTTATTGACCATTTGGAATTGTCTATGGAAAGATTGAGAATAAATGTATAATATTCACGAGACAGAACTAAATCTAGCTTTGCTAAAAATAAAAATACGAAGCCTTTCACTAGCACAGCACTGCTTCTATATCTGTTTCACATGGCCCTTATCTCCTCTCAATGTCTTCCAGCGAATCTTATGTGCAACAATTCATTCTTTATATACCAGCTATGGGTTTTGCTTATTGACTGGGATGTGTCTAATGTCATTGTTGCTGAGAGCGTGATAAACACTTCACTAGGAACATGGCCGGTGTTTAGAGTTTCCGAATATATATACATGGCAAAGGGAAGATATACAAACCTACGGTGTGTATAGCCTGTGCAGAATGTTAGCATAACACACTTCCTAGTATTTGCATCATTCAGCAATAGGCACACGTAAGCACATACTGTTGTAGAAATTATACTTTTTACCAAACAATGTAGATTGTTGGTTGCTTGTCAATGTATTTTAAAGTGACCAGGGCCCCCATTTATCAATGATCACTTTTGCAACGCGATCAGGGCATGACAGTAACGCCCATGATCGCATTGCAAAATGCGATCATACCGGCTGGATGTATCATCCGGGACATGCAGGGACACGGGCTGCAGCCAGTGCAGGGATGGCTATGAAGTCCCGCGAACTGCACATGCATAGCCGCCATAGCCGGGGAGGGTTCCAGCAGATCATTCCGCCGGCTAATTATGCGCGGTGTCGCCCATAGGCTTCAGCAGCTAATGCCATCTTCAGATGGCGTTAGCTGCGGGGGACAATATCTGGAATGCATTTTATTCTGGATATTGGTAAATTTGGCAGCATACCATATCCCATAGAAACCTATGGGGGAGGCGGCTGCCAGCGGTAATGGAGGGATCACAGCAGGTATCAGAGATACATACGGGGGATACTTAATATTTGAGGTAAACCTCAAATACACTTTGATAAATGGGCACCCAGGTCTTACTCCACTGTGCAGAAAAGTAGGTGATGGCATAGCTTGGTGCAAAGCCAGACGGACTCCTTTTGCAATTTAATGCATCAGTTCTTGATGAAACAAAGTAAACTGTCCAACTTGTTATTATATAAATCTTTAAATCTTTAAATATTTTCTGTCACCTTTGAATTTGCAGTGTACTTAAGTAAGTATTTGTGATTGTTTCAGCAATCATTATTTAACAAAGGCTAGTTGTTCAAAGCAAATAAGACTGATGGGGAAAGTTTGAAGTGACATTTTAGCAGCTTAGTGAAACAGACTGCCTTGTAGCTATGTACCAGGAACGAAAAGTCAACTAGAGCAAGTACAGCAATTAACTTGGGTGACAGGGTGACAGGTCCACTTAACAGGGAAAGGATCACGTTAACATTTTTCAGGAAATATTTTTGGTATAGCTTTAGAACAAAGTTCAATAAAGTTTATTATACTAAATAAAATAAAATCCCCTATGTTGCAACTTATCATTCAGCCATCTGATACTAATAAATTAACTGTACAGGTATGATGTAATGACACTTTATAGAACGTTATTCTATTTTTGTGTATTTTTTAGGTGGCTGAAACTTTATTTCAATTCTCTTTGATATCCTTGTTTGCTGAAGGTGGTGTAGCTAGTTAGGGCCCCTAAGGACACAGCAAAGTCCTTTTTACTGAGCTTTTGAAATTCCAACAATTTGCATTTTGCATGTACTATAAAACGTATTTGGGGTGGGTACTTTACAATACTGCACATTATATTACATGCACATTATAAAGTGGTGTAACAGGAAACACATTGGCCTTTGAAGAATGATCTGAAATTTACCTTTACAGCCAGTCAAAACTATTACATAATAGGAACTAGAGATCCTTTGCTGATACTAGGATAGAAAGGATTCATTTTATCCAAGGAAAATCTCTTGTCACATTAGTTTTATGTCTGCTGGGGTAGAGGCTTTCCCAAATACAGAGGATGGAGCAACAATAGTTCTATTACTATACCATACACCTTATTTAAGACCCCAGAAAAAAAAAATTATATTATGAGCTAATATATGTTATCGTATTTAAGACAAAAAGGGGGAGATGTACTAAGCCTTGAAGAGAGAAAAAGTGGAGAGAGATACAGTACCAGCTAATCAGCTCACGTAATTTTTCAAACGCAAAGTAAAGTGACAGTTAGGAGCTGATTGGTTGGTGCTCTATCTGGCTTAGTACATCTCTCCCTAATAATATAGTTTTTAACGAACACTATGAAAAAATGTATGAAATAAAATTAGCCCTACCAGTTTTTCAATGTCATTCACAGCATCAGTGACGGGATTACTGCACGGACTTCCAAAGCAAATTAAAAGTAGCTGAAGATAAATACATGTGATAATCCAAGTCTATGAGGAAACACATAAAACAAAGTCAATGATTAGATCATAATACACTGTGAATGTAAAATAAGATTATTTTGCAGAGATATCAACACAGCAAGGTCTGCTGAATAGTTATGATATATGTTTGTATCAACACTGATGTCAATATGAATTATCCTGACAGAAAAAAGTCACATTTAGGTCCTCCTAGATTATATACGCTTGTATTAATATCATAATTACCTACATTCCTAGAATGTGCGATAAACTGTAGAATTTTGCTTGAGAACCCTCTCATAACCAGTTTACTTCTGCAATAAATTAGGTTGGGCCTTGTAGACGCGATTACCTGTGAATCGCATTATCGTGGCCAAAGCTCCTGCTGCAAGTGCTGTAAATTGCGGCATTTTGCAGCAAGGCCGGGGCTGTGATTATGCAATAGACCCTACAACTCCCCTTCCATGATTTCCATAAGGGATGGCCCGCGAAGTCGGCAACTATGATCAATATTGGTGTCATTGTGAATTAGCCAGACACATTTATGCCCTCACAGATTAAACCCTCAAATTATTCACACAACACTTTACCTATCTCAGGTTAGAGATAAAACAAACTTTCTTTACAGCTCCTGGGCGAGTTGTGGACTGTTCACCTCAGAAGCATCTGAACTAGAATTCACAGGTGTCCAAACAAATTAAGCTAATTATGTTTGTCTAGGTCTTATTCCAATGAGTTCACTAACAATAGCATGTACAATATAATTAATCTCTGTCATTCCTAAATAGTGTCATTTTATTCTCAATCATTCACTTCTGCTTATATGTTTTATTCAGTAGTTTTACTTTCATTAGAGCTTAGGCAAAAACAAAGTGATACAATTCCAAGTGGCTGCAAGTAATTGCAATCATAATATCTACATTGTGGGTGTCAGGTAATTTGACTTAATTCTGCTACTGTACGTACATTCTACTGAGTTGGAGACAACTGAAAATTCAAGTTTAGTCCACAATTTTCTTGAGTTAGCAAGATGAAAATCATAATATCTACATTGTGGGTGTCAGGTAATTTTACTTAATTCTGCTAATGTACATACATTCTACTGAGCTGGAGACAACTGCAAATTCAAGTTTAGTCCACAAATTTCTTGAGTTAGCAAGATGAAAGATGAGTGAGCACCTTATCTAGGAAAGGAATGCTGTACTGCGTACGAATAAACATGGCTTGCAGCCATTCAAGTGGAATGAAACTGGTAAGACCCGGAGGAAATATTTTCTCTCTGCGTAGACAGGATACACACAGTGATGTGTATGGTATTTCAGTACGGACGTGACTATTTTCACCTTTCTTATATATAAGCCATTTACTTTATTGATGAATTATCATTATGTATTTGTATTGGGATTGTACATACATGTAATGTAACAAAACGTTAATCACATCATCATTCCATTCTGCTAGACTTGACTGAAAGTACTTGTAACCTCTGAGGTCATGTCATGATAAAAATATTAATTTGTAGAAAAGATTGTAAAGACTGTAAACACTACAAAAAAAGATTGTATCATAAAGAACGTAAAAAGTACTTTATTATTATTCTGTTTTAAAAATAAAATATTAAAAGCTTGTCACACTCATTGCACAATAGTTTTTATTATTATTTCTCCCTCATGTATATTGTGTTAAATACATATATGTGTAAATGTGTAATTTATTATGCTCATATCCTTTCATATTTGATATTAGTTGCTCTAGAGTAACATAAACTCACTGGATTGATGGAGCACAGATAAATAGCATTTGATATTTTATATTACTTGATTCCGCCCAAAACGTAAAAAAAAAAAGCTTAGCCTTTCAGCTTATTTGACTACCTGCATAGTAAAACATGGTGTAAAAATAAAATATCACTTTCATTTAATGGAGCAAGCATGATGCAAATTATTGTTTGCATTTGCAGTATTATTTTAGAACTGCAGACATACCTGCGTAGGTTCAATGAAAACAGGGCACATGGTTTCAGTATCATTGCCATTTGATACGTACAGCTGAGCAGAGCTGTTCAGATTTCACTTTTACATACTAAAAACATTTCTTTAAAGCTACACAACCATCTAGTAGATGACATTTTATCAATTTAGCTGGTGTCCTGCTGGCCTTTTTTTCCCAAGAACTCAGCCAGTTCTGTAACATAGAATCAATTCCATTCACTAGTTTAAGAGGGGGTGTGATCCCAATCACAAGCCTCAATCACACCCTCAGGCTGTAATAACTAGAGGAGACCCAGGCAAAATGGATGCATACAGCAAGCCCCCACGTTTTATACAATCTGTTGCATATTTCTATATTAATTTCATATGACTTTTTTCTACAAATTCAGAATATCTGCCAACAGAACCAATTTTGTGCTGCCAATAGTGTAGAGCTTGATTAAAAGTGGTGTTCATACCAAGAAAGAGGTGCAGTCTTAATGACTGGGCCATTGTCTTGGTGGTTTACAATACAGTGTAAAACAAGGCTTGACAAATTTTTCTAAAATCTAGGAGCCAGGATGACAGTGTAGGAGCCAGACCACCGCCCCCCCAAAAAATTACAGGAGTGTGTAAGGAGCACAGCTCTGTGTGTTATGCAACTGTTATACACACTATACTAAAATGGTCACAGTTGAATGGATACAGTAAAATGGTATCACTGCTCTGCACAGCTCCCCTGCTCCACACCCCACCCTCCAGTAATAACGGACCACATTTCACTTAAAATAATGGTGCCAGAAAGTAGAACATTACGAGGTCCCCTCGTGGTCACACCACTATCCCTCTGAAGCCGCTCCGCAATCCCTGGCCACGTATAGACCCTACTAACGGAGAGCTCCAGGCAGCAGGAGATAGGAGACAGTAGACAGCCGGGACGTACAGGAGGATCAGCGAAGACTGGGACAGACAGCAGGGATTAGAGCAGACCAGGATGGAGAGGAGTAGTCAGTACTGGCTGGGACGAACAGAGGCACAGCAGTCACCGCAGGCGACACTCAGCACATGCACTCCTGTGCATGATATGAACACCGCAATACTATGGCACGAATCTCCGCCGGAGCTGATGAGGATCTGCTTCCTCCCTCACTGCAAAATCTAGTAGCCAGGCAGCAAAATCTGGTAGCCATGGCGACCTGGCCCCCGGGATTTGTCGAGCCCTGGTATAAAAGGTATATACTGAGCACCCTGACGAAAATGTTGTCAACACATCAAAACGTTGGTTTCAAAAGCCACTGGTTTATGTCATTTTTTATTCGATGCCTCCATTCGAACAATTGTATCTATACCACCACTGATATGTTGTATTTTGGAGGGAACCAGATTTTACAATAGCCATAGGAGTGTGGCACTAGATCTCAATGTACACAAATACTGTATTTAAGGTGCTCCATCTTATGTATAGTTTGCCAATGTCCTGGGCGCCTATCCCTACACCAGACAAACTGGTAATGATCCAAAGCAGCACACTGGGGTGGCACTCCACATACTTTGTAGTGCAGAAATAATTTGAGCAACAAGCTGTCTCAAAGATCTGATGTTTCAATCTTTGCTAAGATTTTCCTCCCTGATTTTTCTCTCTTATCCATCATGTGGGTGGCCGAGTACATGTGCGTCATTTACCTGGGGTAGAGCTCAGTTTCAGCAAGGGGGACTGACCATTGACTCCCCCTTACCCACCCTCCGCTATGCTCTGCATTAGGTTTGGGGAGAGGGGCAATAACATGGGGGGTAGAGGGTAATGTGGGGGATAATATTTTGCCACGGGCGGATTATAATATCACAGTATCGCGGATGTCACGTCCAAAATGCAGGCACTAGCTGCGTAAATGGGCTAATCCAACCTAAAGAGACAGTTAAGGCACCCAAAAGCTGGACGCAATGCTGTTAAGTCACCCAAAAGCCATACTTTGGTCAGATTTCTGTTTACAGCTTAGGAGGCTGCAAACAGAAATCCGTGATAACTAATGGGCACCCGCGACACACGCACCCAGTGGCACAAGCAATTGAATAGCTCCTGTCATTTTAGATGTTAGCTACAGGTGCGCAAAAGCAATTGAATTCCCCCCAAATAGTGACACATGGGTAGGGGTGCTAAAACAGAGGGGACCTATGGACACCTAATGAGAATCGATCACCCCCAGAGGGGTGGAGAGAATTGCAACTAGGGATCTGTTGCTGCTGGGGGATCTATAGACACTGGGGGTGATAAGTAAGTTTACAATGGGGCCTGTGAACATGGGGGAGAATGCAAAACACCTCCTAGGCATATTTTTTCAGTTAAATATTTTTTTAAATATATTCTAAGCTTAATTAAATAAAAAAAAATGGCCAATTAAGGGGTTGAATACGCTGCCATCTTCACTGCAAATTATATGAAAATGGATTGTAGAAATATCTGCCAATGTACAGTACTTCAATTATGGAAGATACCATTTAGTGCAGGGGTGTGGAGGCATGTACTGGGAATGGAAGCTACTGTCTCAGTTTTTCTTGCACTTGAGTGTATATATGTGAGACTATTATCCTTATGACTTTTAGTCTGTTAGCCTACTAGCATTTAAGCCTCTATATGTAAAGACCTCTTGCTATAAGTACATACACGCACACAGACACACATATATATATACATGTGTATATATGTATATATATATATATATATGAGTAAATAATACATGGAAGTGTATATTATACATGGAATTGCAACTAAACCACTGACTTATTCTGATTCTGTATTTCCAAACTCTGTGGCTGATTCAGCATTGCAAGTATGTATTTAAGGGGCAGGGACAGACAGCGTTTCCGGAAACGGGGGCATGGCTGCCCTGTTTTCCAGGCATGGCAAGGCCATGGGCTGCGTTGACGGATGCTGTTTCCTGGCCTGGCAAGCCGGCTAGCCTGAGTAAGCTGAGGCTTACTTAACTGGCCGGTGCCCTGGCGCTGTACACCATTGCAACTATTGGATCCCAGCCTGCGACCTCAGTCACAGTGCTGGGATCGCAAATGCAGCAGGGTGTGTCATACACCTCCCGCTGCATTTGCATATTAGCAAGGACGGAATTGCAAAGCTTCCTGGGTGCAGCTTTGCAATTCCATCCTAAACTGAATCACCCCCTCTAATTGCGAATTCCTAATTATAGTGATGTATTCTGTTATGTTATGTTGTTTGTGTAGATCTGGGATCATTTAAGGCCATACAAATATTTTGTAAACCAGATTTGGAAACGTGTGTAATCTCTAGTACTGTACAGCATATTGGCATTATTAAATGGTTTGCGATTTGTCCCAGAGGCATGGTCCAGGCTTTTGAAGATTTGTCCAACTTTTCAATAAGGACCAAAAGTACTATGATCTGTTCTACTGACCAAGGGCCAAATGTAATAGGGTGAGAGTTTAGAAAATGTGAGAGAAAACTGTCACATGTTTAAACTCAGCCAATGTAATAAAGTCACAGAACATGTTTGCATGTTTTTCAGATTCAAAAAACTCTCAAGATTTAATCTCTCATCCAGGTGTTTTCTGTATTGAAAATACAACTTGATCAATGTATTAGTGTGAGAGTTTTACTGCTAAACTCTCACATTTTCTAAACTCTCACCCTATTACATTTGGCCCCTAGTCTTTTTCTCCAGTATTTATAGGTTATATGCATTATATAGGAGTATTTAAAATTCATAAAATTACATCTAATTTATACACATTTCAAACATAGCCTTTCAACCAGGGATATTGCCAGGACTTGCGTCTCGACCCAGGTCTTGGCTATGTGTGAACAGACCTGACCCAGATCAGATGCCCCGGGTCTGCGACCCTGCTAGGTACCAGGGTTATTCCTGGGACCAACCTATTGTGAACCTGGTTTTTAGACCCGGGTTGCGCTGAAAATACTTAATTGGCTGTTTGGGGCACTTGCCGATGACCTTATCTGTGGGCATCAGAGCACATGACAGTGAAGCAGACACTGTTTCTGACACTATGGCTCACTGGAATGAAGATGAATCACCCTTCTCCTTCTGAAATTACACTGTGCAATGTAGCACAGTGTCAGCAATTGAATCAGTCTCATGTGAAACTGTAAACAAATGCTCCAGGCTACTGAGGGCTCCTGAGTAGTAACTCAGGAGCTCCGGGCTACTGAGTAGTAACTCGGGTGATGGATGGAAATCATCACCCAGTTTTCGTGAGCTCATCATTGTGAGCTGAAAAAAGCGTTCGCGTTCAATGACTCACATTGAGTGCCAGAGCAGACAAGTATTCGGTGTGAATGGAGTCGTCCTGGGAATTTCACAGGTCCAAGGTGTAGTGTGAAAAGGGATCCCTAGCTGAGACACGGGTTGAAGTTGTGTTCAAAAACCCAGCTCGGTGCCATGATGAAGCCCCAGCTCATGTCTGAACGGGGTATTAGAGACAGATTCCATAGTAAACAGGTTGTAAGTACAGGAAAACCTTGCATTTGGCTCCATAGAGCTTCCTAATTGAATCTGCCCCTTAGTTATGTACACCCAGCATCAAAGTGTTTCTGGAAATTACAATGAAATACTGGCAGCTATACTCTGACTGAGGTCCAGCAACGTCTGCAGAGTTTTATTAAGATATAGATCAGCTGATAAAGAAGACTAATAATGCACCACCCTGACCTCATATGTTATATTAGGTTATTTCCAATGTACAATACAAAACTCAAAGTACATGGATGGCAATGGAGGCACTTGGGAAATCTTTGCATTGGACTTTAAAGGGATAGATATTGTATATAGTAAAGGCAGAGTTATATCCATATTTTGTTTCATATTAATGACCAAACCTCTTGTGTACTACCAACACTGGTGAGAAGGCATATAAACCTGAGTAATCTAATTATACAGTGCTATGGAAAAATGTGTTGCTTTCTACATCCTTACATTACAATGTGGAAAAAAATACACTGATACTGGATTATTGGACTAGCGATAGGAACCCTACACCATCTATATATGACTTCTGCCACTTACAGAATTTGAATACTTATTTTCTTGTTCGTATAATCCAGCCTGTAATTATGTATTCATAATATAGGCAATCATCTCATAAAAATTATGAACTCCATTGGAGTTTTACAGTCTTCTCGTAATATCATAATATTACTATAGCATGTTGTTTTATCATTATTGCCTAAATGTGGGCTGTACAGTTAAATGCCTAGGTCAGTAATATCAGTGTTATACAGACTCAATATTTCTTCATAATTATTTTCTTAAACAGTCTCTATTTGTCCAGAGTGTGGAAGCTACTATAAATCTTCTATTAGCTTTCAAATTTAGGTGAGTATCGGTGGCTTTTTCCATGGAAAAGCACTGTGGCTACCCATTTTGATGTCACCTGAGAGGCTGTGACGTGGAGTATTAGGGGTAAATTTACTAAAGTGAGAGTTTTTAGAAGTGAGATTTAGAAGAGATATTGCACATAGCAACCAACCAGATTCTAGCTATTATCTTCTAGAAGGTGCTAGTTAAATGTTAAGTAGAATCTGATTGATTGCTATGGGCAACATCTCTTTTAAAACTCACTTCTAAAAACTCTCACTTTAGTAAATTTACCCCATAGAGTGTTGATTAAAAACATTAAACTGTGACACAAGTTTTCTATATCTAGCAATATCACATATCAAATATTATTAGTTTCTTTCTGTCCAACAAATAGTAAAGTTTGGCCATATTTTCCAGAAAATAAACACTAGAAATGTAGAAATTATCACCTGGCACTAAAATATGGGGGTAAATACTCTAAAGGTGTGATCTCTTCCATGGCTACTAAAAATAAGAACCTACAGTACCTTTTAAATATTTGTGACTTTTAATCCTAATGCATACATTATTTTATCAAACCTGCAATAAATACATGAGAGTAACCTAGAGACTATAGCACAAACGTAAAATCAACCTACGGACACCCTAAATATCGATATAGTTACAGTAGATAATAGTTAAAAGATTAACAAACCTATACCTCACATTCTAAATCTAATTAAAAATTCATTTAATAAAAAGTTTTATCCTAAGATGAAACTGTTTTCTACCCAATATAATTCAATGCAAATTGTATTAATATCTGAAATTAACTGCCAGCAAACTTTATATGATGCTTCTATATTTTAATGTGCTGTTCAATCTGAGTATTATTTTGTGTTGGTTTTCATCTTACTGTGCCAATGTGTAAACCCAGATATCTGCTTGACAAGCATGTTTGATGTCATGAACTTTTTTTCCCATAGGACAATGCTGGATTTTACCACTTTCTTTAAACTCTCATTATTCTTCAGTTACACACTTTATTATATTACTTACAGGTGCAACTTAAGAACCCGTACAATGTTTTAAATAGAGTTACTTCAATCGTCACACTTATTCCCAGGACAGCTAATGATGGGGAAAGATATGAGATTTGTAACATGAAATGAGGCAGACAGAGCTGCCTATTTAATTGAAGTCAGCTGGAACAAGTCATTACCACCATTAATGTCACAGATTTTGTAGTGGGTATACATTTCCCAGCGTACTTATTAAGGTTACCACAAACTCACACTTATTTCTAATTTCTAGGGTTGATTCCTTAGAGGGGCTTAGCACTTAATTTACTACAATAAAAAAATCTTCAATTGCATTCACAGATTGTGATTCCTTTTTGTGGGATGCATTAGGAACATATAAATGGTAACTAATTGCAACAGACATAAAGCCCCATTCAAATCTGACATGGAGGCCAAAAAGTTGTTTTATGGTGTCATAAAAATTCCCATAAATAAAAATAATATGAAAACAACAAGGTCAGCGATTAAATATTGTCTGAATATCTTTAGATTATATTTAGCACATAAAAATACTTATCAAATACAATAGTAATAACCAATCTCTCCACACAACAGATTAAAAATATCCCTTTTTTAATTTTAATTATGTTACTGATTAATAGTTTTATTTTACTCCCGTCTCACTATAACTAATGGATGCAACTGATGTCACTTTAGGGCAGAGTGTAAACTGATATATAGCAGTAAGTAAGAAAAGGCTCTAGCAGCAAGTCAATGCAATTATTAGGAACCAGAGATGTGTTTATCCGCTATGTTAAACTGAAAGCAATAAACACAGCTCTCTATATCATGGTAATTATTGTTTAATTTCTTACTAAAATAAACTTCATGCCTTCTATCCAAGTGCACTGGCATATTGCTATTATACATTATATATATTATATTATTATATACCTAAAAACCTTTGAAGTCCTCCAATTAATACATTGTATGTTTGTGCAGATGTGTGCAAAAGATGGAATGACCACATCAAACCCCTTCACCTAAAAACCTAAACTGGTGCATGCAGTAATGGGGCATATCTCCACACATCCTGAGCAGTTTGGACAAATGAGATTATGGTAATTTCGCCGAGACAGACCATTCATTTGGGACTGCCCTGCCTAAATTGGGACAGTGTGGTGGTTTTTAATATACTTCATGTCTTCTAATCCATGTTTATTGGCGTAATGTTACTACAATATACTTCTTGTCTTTCCAGCTACGGTTACTAGCATAAAGTTACTACAACATATTACATATAGGCCCTCATTCAGAGCCGGACGCTCTGAGCAGAGCGCTCGCTCTGAATGAGGGCCGTCCTCCATAAAAATGGAGCGTCCTCCTGGACGCTCGTATATCTGTGGGTCACCACCCACAGCTCATACGAGCGTGCAGGATGATGGTCGCGATGGTCTTGACCATCGCGACCATCGCCAGTGCGACCAGAAGCCTGTGGTCGGGGTTTTCGACCACAAGCCCTGGAGTGATTTTGGCTCTATCAGAGCCAAAATCACTCCCACTGACATCACTAGTGATGTCAGTGGGGCCGGCTTCTGACGGTAGGCGTTCCCTTGGGAACGCCTCCGTCTGGGAGGCACGCCCCCGGCACGCCCACCAAAGGGGGCGTGCTGTCAATCAACATCGACAGCACGTCCCCTTTGATCAGACACAACGAGCGAAGGAAAGTCCTTCGCTCATCGCGTCTGGCGCATGCGCATGACGGAGCTCCCTCCGTCGTGCGCATGCGCAGTGCACACCATCGACCCACTTGCGAGCGGACAGCCGCTTGCGAGTGGGTCTGAATGAGGCCCATAGTCTAATCCATGTTTATTGGCGCAATGTTACAACAATATACTTTATATCTTCTCAGTTACGGTTACTAGCATAAAGTTACTACATCATACTACATGTATTCTAACCAGAATCGGTATGTAATGCCAGCGGCTGAATAGCCGCCTGATCAAATACCGACAGCAGAAGACCGACGGTTCGAAATCCCGACAGGGGTTGGTAAGTATTCTAACCCTACCCTAACCCCTTAGTGGTGCCTAACCCTAACCTCCCCCCTTTGTGCCTAACCCAAACCACCCCCCATTGGTGCCTAAACCTAACCCCCCCTTCCCACACCCTAAACCTATCCCTCCTGGGGGGTGCCTATCTCTGACCTCCCCCCGGGGGTACCTAACCCTACACCCCCCTTCCCCTAGCCTAACCCTAACCCTCCCGGGGAGGGGGGGTGCCTAACCCTAAGTCCCCTCAGGGGTTCCTAAAGCTTTAGTTCCATGTCAGGCTTTTAGTGTCGTGATAGTGGCCGCCGGTATCCTGACTACATCCAATTGTAATCCATGTTTATTGGCGGAATGTTAAAACAATATACTTCTTGTCTTCTTAGCTACGGTTACTAGCATAAAGTTACTACAACATACTATATGTATTCTAATCCATGTTTCTTGCCATAATGTTGCTACAATATACTTCTTGTCTCCTCAGCTATGGTTATAGGCATAAAGTTACAACAACATACCATATGTAGTCTAATCCATGTTTACTGCCATAATGTTACTACAAAATGCTTCTTGTCTTCTCAGCTACGGTTACTAGCATAAAGTTACTACAATATACTACATGTATTCTAATCCATGTTTATTGGCGTAATGTTACTACAATATACTTCTTGTCTTCTCAGCTATGGTTACTAGCATAAAGTTATGGAATCGGTATGACATACCGCCGGACCTAAACCCGACGGATGAAATACCGACGCCGGAAGTTATGCAGATGAAGATCCTGCCGGTGCCTGATAAGTAACCTAACCCTCCCCTCTCCCCCCCCTAACCTTCCCTTAGGGCTGCCTGACCCTAACCTCCCCCCAGGGGTGCCTAAACCTACCCCCCCCTCCCCGCTCCCTAAACCTAACCCTCCAGGTGGGTGCCTGACCCTAACCCCACCTTCCCCTAGCCTAATTCTAACCCTCCTGGTGGGGGTGCCTAACCCTAAATCCCCCCTCCCCTTCCTCCCCCCCCCCACCCGTGGCTAACAGGTCCCAACGTCCAGCTCACCTACGTTCAGTATTCCAGGCGTTAGGATTTCGCCGTGGGGCTGATGATAGCCGTCGGTATTTAGATGCCTATCATTAGTCCCATGCAGGGATTTCACAGTCGGGAAGCTGGCGGTCGGCATTTCGACCGCCGGCTTCCTGACTACCTACCTAAAGTTACTAAAACACACTAAAAGTATTCTAATCCATGTTTTTACTACATTATAATTCCTGTCTTCTCCAGTTACGGTTACTAGCATAAAGTTACAACAACATATCATATGTAGTCGAATCCATGTTTCTTGCCGTAATGTTACTGCAATATACTTCTTGTCTTCTCAGCTACAGTTATTAGTATAAAGCTACTACAACATACTACATGTATTTTAATCCATGTTTATTGGCATAATGTTACCACAATATACTTTATATCTTCTCAGCTACGGTTACTAGCATAACGTTACTACAACATACTACATGTATTTAATCCATGTTTATTGGCGTAATGTTACTACATTATATTTCTTGTCTTTTCAGGTATGGTTACTAGCATAAAGCTACTACAACATACTGTACTATATGTATTTTAATTCATGTTTATGGTGTAATGTTACTACAATATGCTTCTTAGCTATGGTAACTAGCATAAAGTTAGCACAACATACTTTGTGTATTCTAATCCATGTTTATATACCATTACCAAGTTACTACAATATTCTTCATGTCTTCTAAAATATTCATTGGAAAAACAAATTGACAATAACACTTACCAGAACCCTATATAATGTCTTTAAAGAACTGACATTGATGTTTCCCATATATGCCATAACTTAATATAGAACACTTAACAATTTCTAGAGACATTACTAATTCCAAGATATTTTGAAAATATTATTATATTGCTGTAATGATCAGTTACTTACTTTAGAAAAGTAGACTAGGCTCATTAGGCAGAGATATACTGCAGACTATAGTCTAATGGTGCATACACAAGGTCAGATTTTCTGTCAGATCTGAACGATAATGATTTTAAAAATCGTTCAGTCGTTCATATCTGATGTCAGATAACAATATCTGACATCTGATGTGTTTGCAGTCTCATTTGGATGATTTCATTCATTTTAATACTGTCTGAAATCGTTCAATCGTTCAAATCATTGGTAAAAATCGTTCAATCGTTCATCTAACAGATCTGACCGTGTGTATGCACTGTAAGAACTGCTTGTTAAATTCTTCTTGTAAAGGTGGGTACACACCTGACAGATATATCTGCAGATCGAGTGAGATATCTGCAGATGATGGTCGTTCATACACACTGAACAACCATCATCTGCATGCTGCAGCGGGTAGGGCCGGACTGGGGGCGTGGCCTAATTGTGGCAGCCATGGGGAGGGGCGCTGTGTGCCCCTCAGCCTGGTGCACAGCCAATGGGGCGCAATCAGCGTGATCGCACCCCCTTTGGCATAGGAGACTGCTCGGCCTGCTGCTTTAGCAGCCTTGAACAGTCTCCCAGTGCAGACCAGCACACAGCAGCATGTGCTGGGCTGCTGTGGATGGGGAGTTGTGCCGGACCCGGGTAAGTGGTACCCGCTCGCGGCTCCCCCCCCCCCTTTCGGCCCCCTGTGTATGGGCGATCGGCTGATCACCCGTACACACTTGCCGATGGACAAATATGTCTGCCAATGCGATAAGTTTGTGAACGACGTTGTACACAGATATATCGTCAGTACACACTGGCCGACGGGAGCACGATATATTGGCCGATCAATTGATCGGCCAATATAACGGCCAGTGTGTACCCAGCATTAAACTTTGAACAAACAGTTCAATAGTAGAACTTAAACAGTGGTTGGTCAATAATACTAGCCTATCATTGTGTATTGTATGACCTCCTTAATGGACATTACCTGCAATTGAAATGTGATCTGATTTGCTCAGGTATAATAGAAAAACAGTACACACAATTACTATCAACAAAATATGTGTACACATTATTTGAGTCCAAGGGAGCACATGCAAGAGCAGTGTAATCTGGTTGTACTGGTAGAACATATTTGTTTTAGTTGAACCAGTGGCGTAACTAGGGCAGGGCGAGCGGGGTGCGTGCCCTGGGAGCCGTTGGACCGGCGGCACGAGGGGGCGCCGCCGGCCACCGTATTGGCCCGCCCGCCCTAGTTAGCCAGTGTAGCGCCGACCGCAATGAGTGCGGTCAGTGCTACACATTTACACAGGACCAGCACTAGGCTTCCAGCGCCGGTCCTGTGCTGCACACCTGAGCTAGTTCCCTCCCCCTGAGCGCTTGCCCAATGGCGCTAGGAGGCGGGCTCAGGCTATGCATAACACACGCATCGCCGCCAGCGCTGGCGGCGATGCGTGTGTTAAACAGCAGCCAATGAGAGTCAGACAGACTCTCATTGACTGCTGCAGCACCCACTGCAAGAGCCGGGCTTCCATCCGGCTCCTGCAGTGGGTAATGGGACAGACGTCATGACGTCTGTCCCATAATGCTGAGCGCGCCAGCCCGGGAGGACTGGTGGGTGGTGGCGGCGGGAGTGGCGTCGCGGACCGCAGCAGCAGCAGCGTGGATCCAGGTAAGTATATTTTTATATATATATATTTTTAACGTATCTGCACTACTGGGGGCACAATGGGGGAGGGGGGTGGCTACTACTGGGGGGACCTCTACTGGGGGTGGGGGCACAACAGGGGAGGGGTGGCTACTACTGGGGGCACCATTATTGGGAGGACCTCTACTGGGGGGGGCTACTACTGGGGGCACTTAATCGGGAGGGGGAACCTCTACTGGGGACTACTATTTGGGGGGGGAAACTACCACTGGGGGCATTATAAAAGGGGCCTACTACTAGAGGCACTGCACTCGGGGGACCACTACTTGGGGCAATAATAGAAAGGGCCACTACAGGGGGCACTGGATAGGGGGGATCATTACTGGGTGCCTGCATACGGGGACCACAACTGGGAAAACTGCATGGGGGGACTACTGCTTGGGGGCACTATATAAAGGGCATTGCATAGGGGGGGGACGACTACTACTGGGGGCACCATATAAAGGGCACTGCATAAGGGGATACCGCTACTGGCTACTGGGCGCACTGCATTGTGGGGACTGCTACTAGGGGCACTGCATAAGGGGAACACTACATGGGGCACTGCATTTGGGGGGCCACTACTGGGGGTACTGAGTAAGGGGAACTAATTGGGGGCTGTATAAGAGGGACCACTACAGGGGATACTGTATAAGGGGCACTACTATGGGCCTGCATAAGAGGGACCACAACTGCATACTGGGGGTACTGTAAATGGGGTACTACTGGGGTTAAGGTGTATATGGATAGGAATGCTCAGTGTGAAAGTAAAGGGGTGTGTCATGTTGGCACGCCCCATTTTTAAGTGACCACGCCCATATTTTTTGCCGCGCGCGCCTTTCAACAGCAATTTCCCGGGGGTCGGATGTCTGTGCATATTTCCGCAGCCTTCATGCGCACCCGTCTCCAGCTGCCGAACATACTACATACAGATATATATATATATTTATACAGGGGCGTATCAATAATGGGTCCAGGGGGGCCCGCACCGTACACCCTGCTCCCATTTATTCAACACTATCCTCTCCGGAGTCCAGCATCGATGTTAGCAGCACTGTACAAATAACTGGCAAAATGGCTCGCCGACCATTTTCCCAGAGTTTTGTGCATGCGCAGTAGGGAAATCACTGGCAAATTGGCTACAGCGCCATTTCCCCCGGGGACATGCGCAGAAGACTCTGGCACATCACTAGAGTCTACTAGTGCTTCTAGTATCCCGAGGCTACTGCTATGCCCAGTGCGCTGCCGGCCACGGTTAGAGAGAAGGAGACCCTGGGCGGAGACTGCACATGGGCCCCCTCCTCTCTTAATACCCCGTGTAAATATATATATATATATATGATACATATATATTATGTATCTATTACTACAGCATGCTACATTTCTCAAAGGATACCGGGCCAAGTGTAATAGGGTGAGAGGTTAGAAAATGTGTCAGTTTAGCAGTAAACTCTCACTATATTACATTGGTTGAGTTGTATCTTCAAAATGGGGAAAACATCTGGATGAGAGTTTAAACCGTGAGTTTTTTTAGTCTAAAAAACAAGCGAGTTTGCGTTGGCCAAGTTTACAAAGTTTGAGAAAACTCTCACATTTTCTAAACTCTCACCCCTACTACATTTGGCCCATCAACTTTATTATTATTACAACTTATTTTGTTGATATCGATAAAAATCTGCTTTATGATGTGATCACTGTTCATTGTATCGTTTTTTAATTATGAATTTAGCTTATATTAAATATTGATTTATTTACTGTGTCTTGACAAATAACAGCTTGATAATATTAAATTTATTACCACAATTCCTCAATTTGTATTATTACTGACTTTGGAATTTTCTACAGTCCTTTATTGGAACTAGCAGCTTTACTTATTTAAATATTTATTTAATTATTTTTATATATATTTGCAAGTTTTATCTAATTATATATTAGTGCCTGGGGATTCCTTGTAGGTGTGGTGTTCAAAAAATTTACCTTTTCTTTACACAGATATTTAGAGGTCACAGGTGTATATGGAGTTTGTATTCCTGTTGCTCTATATTATACGCTGGCAAGGAGGGTTTAGTCTGCCTGGTACTCCCATGCTATTGCATATTTATGACCACTGGGCTAAATCTAAGCACTTTCATAACTATGCCAAGACTCTTGACACTGTGAACCTAATAAGGTTCATGGTGGTGAATTACATATTTTATAATGATCCAATTTATTGAAAAAGTAATAGAAAAAGTCACATCAACCACATGATGCTAAGTATGATGATTTTAGGTTAGAGGCGCAGTTACTCATTTATATACTCTGGTATATTTATGCATGCTGTTATTCAGTTTCTTAAAATACTGCATTAGCATATTCCAAAAATATTATCACAACAAATAAAGAATATTAGTTTATACATACCTACTGACTGCCATCAAGGATCACTCCAGAGGGAAGGTCCAAGTGGCAAGCCAGCCCCACACTTCTCAATGCTCCAATTCTCAAAATCACATAGTGGGGCAATGATAGCAATGTGCCCTTCATTAGAGAAGTGGGCAGGATTGGGGTGATGTCTATTCTCACACAAATCCGGAAAAACTCTCCAAAATTCTGGAGTCTTCCAGACAATTTGGGAGAGTAGGCAAGTATGTATCAGTTTTTATAATTTTTATATTTCTAGTAAAGTTAAACAAGGTGCAAATCATGAACTGACAGTACTCCTTTCTACAGTATATGGTGGCCTACTTCTCAATTCGACATCCAGAAGTTGAACTAGGCTGTAAAGAAGATATGTTTTCACATGCGTTTCTGAGATTGAGAACTTTACGTCACAAATGGTTCCCTAGTATATAAAAAAATTGTATATAATATAATTCTGAAGATATGTTTTCCCCGGGAGTCCGTAACACAAAGACAAGATTTTGCCAAAATTTCCATTGACCTGATTATTAATGTAGCACATGATTACATTCAAAAAGTTGGAATGCCTATAAATAAGGTACATCTGGTCTGTATGAGAGGTTCAAAGGTTCTACATATTCATTCCACCTTCTATTTGGATACCCTTAAGTATTCATATAATATCAAACACATCTTTGTTAGTTCATCCTGACTGTAGGCTCCACTTTCAGTAGGCATTTTTAGTCAAGACTGATTCCTCTAACTAAAGTAAACTTTAGGGGTATTAGCATGCAATCCTGTTTCTAAAAACAAAGGTCTTACCCAAGGAAGCAACATGTGCTATAGTGGAGAATGAATGTTTAGCCTGTGAGAACTTTACAGAACTTCCAGCTATATATGTATGTGAGTGACTTCACTATCAATCCGACCACAACCCATTACACTTATTAGATAGAATTACACTAATAATAGAAAATTACTTTGTTGCAGTTCCATCCTGCAATAATATAATTTGACTGCATGCAACAAGTAAGACAGTTTTCATAGAAATCCTGATGGACTAGCCAAACCGGGCCAAAAGAGACTAGGTTACATTAATACTTTTGTCATCATCTTAAATGGGCTGAGTGGGTCATGTAACACCATTCTCTCAGAGAATGGTGTATAAAATGAAAAATATTCAGTGCCATGAATTAGGATGGGAGTATGTCTGCACCGTGATGCATACCAAGTATCTACTTAAGTTGGCCACACACCTTAAGATTATCTGGCCAACCATTTAACTAGTTGGTTGGTTGAAAAGAAAATATGGTAACATATGAGAACAAGTGACAATCGACCATTAGCTCCCAAATACTGTAAAAGGGCAAAATGGTCGTTCAGACAAATTGGTCAAATCAATGAATTTAACCAATTTATCTGAAATACTGTTTTTGCCCTTTTCCAGCATTTGGGAGCAAATGGTTGATTGTTATTTGCACCTATAAATTACCAGATTTTCTTTCCAACCAGCCAACTAGTTGGGCAGATAATCTTAAAGTGTTCCTCCAAACACCCACTCATTGCCCCATGGCAGCATCTGTTCACAGATTCTCCTTCCTATGGGAGGGGGGGGGTATGGTTTTGGGTGATGGGTTTTATTTAAGTGGGCAGGAGGTTATATATATTTATATATTTGGCCATGGGTTATACTTCTGTAGTTACATTCAGGGTTCAAGGAGATGTTATGCTTAAGCTTTGGGACTCTTGGGAGGGGTATTACGGTTTGGCTGCTACACCTAACCTGTAAAAGGTTATTTTTATACTAACCTGTTGAGTGGAATTAAATTGGCCATGCAGGCAACAAAAGGTTTTGAAAACAATTATTTGAAAAGGATTAATCCTACATTGTATAATGGTAATCAAATGTACTCTAGCAACTATACATGAACTAAGGGAAATTAAATAGCAATTAGCATCCTGATAAAAAAAACAGTATGTAAATATTGCAAATAATCAAACATCCATGATAAATTAATTTTTGCTTTACATTTTTTTAATAAATGAAAAAAGCTTTAGTTTTAACTTAAAATTAAGATGCATTCAACAATGTCACACAGTTTTGCTGAAGAATGCTGTTGTTATATAATTTATACAGCTAGCCTTACAGTAGAAGTAAAAAGTTTAGTAAAAGCGTCTGTCAAATTCTATATGAATTTCAAGATGCATCCCTTTTTTAAAATACGAAGTAGAGGATTATTATAGGCAAAAGGATTTGCTTTCCACCAGCTGAAATCTGTGTGTGGGAGTGAGAGCAGATCAGCTGCCAATTTATCTTTCAAAAGTATGCAATTGCTTATCCTTGAATTGATGCGAGAATTGATACAATCTTAACTTTCAAGTTGGGCATGGAAAAACATGATTCCCGGCAGTGTGCAAAGCATGGTAGCAACAGCTAATAGCAGTGATACAATTAAGTAATAATAAAAATAACCATGCTCTACAAATTAATTTTGTTACAGAGTCAAGCTGTTATGACCAACCAACAGATAACATTGGCAAAGCTAAGTGTAGGAGGCCAGCAATAGTTTATTACTGAATTAATTTTACACAATTAGGTTTTAAAAGTAATAACAGGCACTGGAAACATTCAGTAGCATTTGTAAAATAAAATGTAAATAATGTTTACATTACATTTATTTATTTTTTTTAAAGGGTTTTACTTTTACTAAATGTGGTGCTTTATCGTTCAGGTTTACATCTGAGTGGTTTAGCCCTTTATTATATAATCCAGATCTCTGTATTGGATAAAATTATATTACTTTGCATTGTATCTCAGGAAGAGTAAAAGAAAAACATTATTGCCTGATAATATAATATAAAGGCATACAATAGCTAAAAAGCAACAAATGACAGTTATAGTAAGAATGTTTAATTAATTTGACTTTATTTTTTGCATTTAAAGAATCTTCAAAAAAAATATGTTACAAAGCCTAAATAATATGACTAAATAGCTAATACTGTAGCTAAAATACAGAAAATTAGAATTTATTTATTTTAAAGTTGGAAAAAAAAACAATTTCTTAGAGCAAGCATTTTGTACAATTAATTAAATCATTGGATTGTGCCTGTAAAGTATAGCTTTGCCTAATGTGAAAAAAAATAAAAAGTTTCATACAAAATCATGCCACATGTTAATAACTATAGTGCCAAGTCCCCTATCTCATGATTAATTTAAGCCATAAATGAGGGAAGTATTTTAGGATAAAAACAGAAAAGTTTAATTCAATGAAAAGGATGGCTTTATAATAGTAGAACATTGAACTCTGATGTGATGTTTATCCTTCTACACAATGTGTCTCTTGCATTGCTACGTTATTGAGGCGTCTCCCAAGAGCAGCGTAATTGTGCAAAGTGCACCTGGAAGTGCCTGTGGCGGAGCATCCATGCAAAACCAAAGTGATTTGTGGTGCACACCCAAGGCATTTCATAAATTAGCCACTTTTTGTTTAGGTGACAGGCACAAATAAGGAAATTAATCTTATATAGTCCATTAGGACTGGACAGAGCTATAAAGTTAATAGTTGCTTTCAGGAGTTTGTCATATATTACATGTACCATAAAGGATGTTTGCTGGCCTTGGTTTGGGTAGAATGTAATAGATACTAATTATCTGTGAACAAATGACCAATGGTTACCGGTGTTTAGAATAAAAAATGTTTTCTTATAAATGAAACATTGCACAATCACATCAAAGGCTCAATATGTATTGCATTACTATCAAATCTAACTTATGGAAATTATGCTTATTTTTCAATATAAGGTACATTGTTACAACAGCACAAAAATTCTAGACAACTCACAATAAATGGAAATCTCGATTCCATGACCCCAAAAAAACCTAAAAAATGTAAATCTATGCCTATAGGTAATCTGCCTGTCACATAAGCAAATGTATAAGGGATATTCTCTCTACTGCCACCTGCCAGCATGAGGCTGAATGGAAGCAGTCCAACCCTTTCATGATGACGTCAATATACAATATGGCACACTCACTCTATGGAATGCATGAGTAGCATCATCATCATCCATTTTTCCAAATCCTTCAACGAAACTTGGTCCCCTTGGTCAGTGCACTTCAACACTAGCTCACATGATTGTGTTCTTTCCCACTCTACGCAGTCCTTCTTGCATACTACTTTAACCCTCTCCATACATTGATGGTCTGCCACACTGCTTCCATTTCCCGACTCACCCCAATTATACTGAAAACTGGTCATTGCATAACATCAATGACACGCTTTCTTTACATTGCAATTACCTCTTTGCCTTGTCTACCTTTGCTTATGCCATTTTAATGGTTAACATATTGTTGTTTCTGATCTATGTCCCCTGTATTTTGGTAATTTGAATCCCAAACCATAAGCTACATTATATAGTATTAGGATCAAGGAATAATGGTCTCTGCTTAGTAACCCACCCACTTCCCTGAATCATGATAGCTGTCTACACATATATGGCACAACAAATGTAGAATTGTCATTGTGTTTAGGTTATTTCAGAAAACCTAGGACACTGGGACTTCAGGTGTAGATATTGGATACCTTTTCTTTGGGTTAAGCATCAGTACTTCCTTTGACCATGCCCCTTACCTTTATTGCTTGAACAATAAATGTGGGCTAAAAGAGCTATATTCACAAATGAGTTTTATATTTCACCTATAAATGATCTACGCTCTTGCATTGTCCACACTACAAAGAATATAAAAGTAATCTTACCCTCAGCAATGTTGATGAGTCACAGAATAGATATGAGCAACGTTTTCAAAAGTATTCTAGAAAAGTTTGTCCACCTCTATGGCAGATAAATAAATATAGGCTACATTTGGGAAAAGCTAAAAGAATGATACACTCAGCACTATACAGATGAGTGTGCTTTTCATCAGTAAATGTTGATTAACTTATCTGATATCTAAAATGTTCCCACTTAAGAGTTGAAAAGAATTTATGCAGATGAGTTGAGTGTCTTGATTCCAGGCAGACAGGGTGTATGAAGACACAGGCCTGGAGGAAACCAGGGGCAGTAATTAAAGTGGCAGCCAAGAAAAGGCCTAATTTTCATTTACATTCAACAAATAGCTCAACCAGCAAGAGAAAAACGTGTTTTACCAGTGTACTGCTGGTAAATGGTGATTTCTAAACCTTTTGTAAGTTTTGTAACAAAACCAACCTTAAAACCTCACCCCTTTGTTCTAATAGCTAAAACCTGTATCATAAACAATCACAGCATATTCTACAGTACTCCCACCACAAACTGTATAACAATTACTGCAACATTGTGCATAGTATTAAAGGTTAATTGTCTACAGATATTGAATAGTGAACACAGGGTAGTATTAAATACACTGGTACATTCAAAAGAAAGTAGGGATGAATGCAGTCAGGGAGCATTTTAAGATCAATTATCTACTTTAGATGTTATCACATGGGCAACTCTCATTATGGGATTGTTTTCAGACACAGATAGGCTCTGCTGACATGTACTGTAGCACTGCCTACACTTGCACAGTTTGAATAACTATTACCAGATTATTACGTTCCAGTACAACAGGAGGCATTTTCACAAATGTTTCCTGGACTGTGACTTGTTAACTGAGAATAACCACGTCTCATCGAATACTTGATCTGACTGGTCACCACTGAAAATAGTTGTTATAGATACAGCCCCATTTTGTTTGATAAGGTAGCATGAGTCACACTTCTACCTTTCAGTGAATCATGTTGCACTCAAACAAAACTATGCCCCCAGTGTCATATAAAAGGCAAAATCGTAAAACGTCAAATTGTAAAACAAATGTGGCTCACATCTGTGTAGACTGATCATTGAGTTTTTATAAGAGCAGATTGCCACAGGGCAGTAGAACATTACATAAGTGATGTAATAACAGAAAAAGTGTCAAATACAATATGACAGTTTTTTACATGTAATAAACCTGTGCAGGCTTCACAGCAAATGAGTGGATACTGTACAGCAATGTTGCTCAACTTTTTTTTTTTTTAAGCATGTACTACATTTGTCAGTGTGCCATTACTAAGGGGGGAATTCAGTTAGTAAACCCTGTGGCTAATTACCCGCACCACGAAGGGAAATGCTATTCAATTAAATGCCATCTTCTCTCGCGTGGTAAACCAGAGGTAAACGCACATAAACTGGGGAATCAATGAGTTTCCCCACGCTTTAACTCTCCGTGGGTGCCTTTTCCTTGCACCTCCAGAAGCTGCATGTAAAAGTCCACCTCTGTGGATTAACGTGGGGGTAAACCCCACGGCAATTTTGTATTTCCCCCATAAATGTCAGTGTGCCATTGCTTTAGGACCCTAAATGTCAGTGTGCCAATGCTCTGGAATCATGTCTCAGTATGCCATTGCTCTAGGGCTTTAAGTGTCGGTGTACCATTGCTCAGAGACCCTAAGTGTCGGTGTGCCATTGCTCTGATACCCTAAGTGTCAGTGTGGCATTGCTCTGGGACCCCAAGTGTCAGTATGCCATTGCTCTGGGATCCTGTCAGTGTGCCATTGCTCTATTACCTTAAGTGTGTCAGTGTGCCATTGCTCTGGGACCCTAAGTGTCAGTGTGCCATTGCTCTGGGACCCTAAGTGTCAGTGTGCCATTGCTCTGGGACCTTAAGTGTCAGTGTGCCAATGCATTGGGCTCTGGGAACCTAAGTGTCAGTGTGCCATTGCTCCTGGACCATAAGTGTAGTGTGGCATTGCTCTGGGACCCTAAGTGTCAGTGTGCCATTGCTCTGGGATTCTAAGTTCCAGTGTGCCATTTGCTCTGGGACCATAAGTGTCAGTGTGGCATTGCTCTGGGACCCTTAAGTGTCAGTGTGCCATTGCTCTGGGACTCTAAGTGTCAGTGTGCCATTGCTCTGGGACTCTAAGTGTCAGTGTGCCATTGCATTGGGCTCTTGGAACCTAAGAGCCATATTCAATTAGAGGCGAAGTTTTCGCCTGTCCGACTGTTCGCTTCATTCGCCTGTTTCAGAGGCAAATTTATTCCGTGCTCGTCCCCGCTTTTCGCCTAATTCAATTGCAAAACAGGCGAACACGGAAATAGGCGAATACGGAACAGGTGAAAAGTACTGAAAGAATTGGGGAAATCAGTCTGTACCCCAGAAAAAGATGCACTAACATAGGGAATCAATATAGATGTGTACTAATAGCCCTAATAAAACTATATTGCATACTTCAGTTGTGTAAATTGCTTGCTATTAGCATTTTTGTAAAAGTGGTGAAGAATGGCATAAAGCAGTATTTTTTGGTGAAAATAAGTAGTCCTGTCAAATTTGGGGTGCTTGAAAATAGGTGCTAGCATGTTTTTATGTCTCTAAAGTGAACTTTTAAAAACTGTGAAAAATCCACCTGCTGCATGCACCTGCAATCCCAAAAACACCTGACCCATACTTGTGGATCCCCAAGAAGTCTTTTTCGCTACTTTTAATGTTTATCCCCCCACTTTTTAAATTTACACCCCAAAAATTACATGTCTTTTTTGGGGTGTTCTTAGGTTTTAGTTTCTGGTTTTTTTGCGGATTTGTCCTTTGGTGGGCTGTCCCAAAGGGTCTTAGTTGTTTCACCACGTTTGCACCCCAAAATAAAGATTTCGCATTTCTTTTCACCAACTATTGATTGGAGAATAATTTTTGGAGAATTGTTTCCACTTAGGCGAAATTGTCCTGGAATTGAATTTGGCGAATTTTTTTTAGGCAAATTTTTCACAAAAAAACAGGCGAATATGGCTTTTCACCTCTAATTGAATTCCCCTCTAAGTGTCAGTGTGCCATTGCTCTGGAACCCATTGTCAGTGTGCAATTGCTTTGGATTCCTAAGTGTCAGTGTGCCATTGCTCCTGGACCATAAGTGTCAGTATGCCATTGCTCTGGGACCCTAAGTGTCAGTGTGCCATTGCTCTGGGACTCTAAGTGTCAGTGTGCCATTGCATTGGGCTCTTGGAAACTAAGAGCCATATTCAATTAGAGGCGAAGTTTTCGCCTGTCCGACTGTTCGCTTCATTCGCCTGTTTCAGAGGCAAATTTATTCCGTGCTCGTCCCCGCTTTTCGCCTAATTCAATTGCAAAACAGGCGAACACGGAAATAGGCGAATACGGAACAGGTGAAAAGTACTGAAAGAATTGGGGAAATCAGTCTGTACCCCAGAAAAAGATGCACTAACATAGGGAATCAATATAGATGTGTACTAATAGCCCTAATAAAACTATATTGCATACTTCAGTTGTGTAAATTGCTTGCTATTAGCATTTTTGTAAAAGTGGTGAAGAATGGCATAAAGCAGTATTTTTTGGTGAAAATAAGTAGTCCTGTCAAATTTGGGGTGCTTGAAAATAGGTGCTAGCATGTTTTTATGTCTCTAAAGTGAACTTTTAAAAACTGTGAAAAATCCACCTGCTGCATGCACCTGCAATCCCAAAAACACCTGACCCATACTTGTGGATCCCCAAGAAGTCTTTTTCGCTACTTTTAATGTTTATCCCCCCACTTTTTAAATTTACACCCCAAAAATTACATGTCTTTTTTGGGGTGTTCTTAGGTTTTAGTTTCTGGTTTTTTTGCGGATTTGTCCTTTGGTGGGCTGTCCCAAAGGGTCTTAGTTGTTTCACCACGTTTGCACCCCAAAATAAAGATTTCGCATTTCTTTTCACCAACTATTGATTGGAGAATAATTTTTGGAGAATTGTTTCCACTTAGGCGAAATTGTCCTGGAATTGAATTTGGCGAATTTTTTTTAGGCAAATTTTTCACAAAAAAACAGGCGAATATGGCTTTTCACCTCTAATTGAATTCCCCTCTAAGTGTCAGTGTGCCATTGCTCTGGAACCCATTGTCAGTGTGCAATTGCTTTGGATTCCTAAGTGTCAGTGTGCCATTGCTCCTGGACCATAAGTGTCAGTATGCCATTGCTCTGGGACCCTAAGTGTCAGTGTGCCATTGCTCTGGGACTCTAAGTGTCAGTGTGCCATTGCATTGGGCTCTTGGAAACTAAGAGCCATATTCAATTAGAGGCGAAGTTTTCGCCTGTCCGACTGTTCGCTTCATTCGCCTGTTTCAGAGGCAAATTTATTCCGTGCTCGTCCCCGCTTTTCGCCTAATTCAATTGCAAAACAGGCGAACACGGAAATAGGCGAATACGGAACAGGTGAAAAGTACTGAAAGAATTGGGGAAATCAGTCTGTACCCCAGAAAAAGATGCTCTAACATAGGGAATCAATATAGATGTGTACTAATAGCCCTAATAAAACTATTTTGCGTACTTCAGTTGTGTAAATTGCTTGCTATTAGCATTTTTGTAAAAGTGGTGAAGAATGGCATAAAGCAGTATTTTTTGGTGAAAATAAGTAGTCCTGTCAAATTTGGGGTGCTTGAAAATAGGTGCTAGCATGTTTTTATGTCTCTAAAGTGAACTTTTAAAAACTGTGAAAAATCCACCTGCTGCATGCACCTGCAATCCCAAAAACACCTGACCCATACTTGTGGATCCCCAAGAAGTCTTTTTCGCTACTTTTAATGTTTATCCCCCCACTTTTTAAATTTACACCCCAAAAATGACATGTCTTTTTTGGGGTGTTCTTAGGTTTTAGTTTCTGTTTTTTTTGCGTATTTGTCCTTTGGTGGGCTGTCCCAAGGGGTCTTAGTTGTTTCACCACGTTTGCACCCCAAAATAAAGATTTTGCATTTCTTTTCACCAGCTATTGATTGGAGAATAATTTTTGGAGAATTGTTTCCACTTAGGCGAAATTGTCCTGGAATTGAATTTGGCGAATTTTTTTTAGGCGAATTTTTCACAAAAAAACAGGCAAATATGGCTTTTCACCTCTAATTGAATTCCCCTCTAAGTGTCAGTGTGCCATTCCTCTGGAACCCATTGTCAGTGTGAAATTGCTCTGGATTCCTAAGTGTCAGTGTGCCATTTCTCTGGGCTCTGGGACCCTAAGTGTCAATGTGCAATTGCTTTGGATCCCTAAGTGTCAGTGTGCCATTGCTCTGGGACCCTAAGTGTCAATGTGCAATTGCTCTGGATTCCTAAATATCAGTGTGCCATGGCTCTGGGACACTGTGTCAGTGTGCCTTTGGTCTGGGATCATGTCTGGGATCCTAAATGTCAATGTGCCATTGCTATGGGACCCTAAGTGTCAGTGTGGCATTGCTCTGGGCCATGGGACTCTAAGTATCAGTGTACCATTGGTCTGGGATCCTAAGTGTCAGTGTACCATTGGTCTGGGATCCTAAGTGTCAGTGTGCCATTGGTCTGGGATCCTAAGTGTCAGTGTGCCATTGATCTGGGATCATAAATGTCAATGTCAATGTGCCATTGCTCTGGGACTCTAAGTGTCAGTGTGTCGTTACTCTGGAACCCCAA
This sequence comes from Taudactylus pleione, assembly GCA_031769625.1. Lineage (NCBI taxonomy): Eukaryota > Metazoa > Chordata > Amphibia > Anura > Myobatrachidae > Taudactylus > Taudactylus pleione. Next base: position 13,631,871 of record JAUIMM010000039.1, read on the forward strand.
CAGAGTTGGATCCTACCAAAACGAATTGCACATCTGACAAATAGTTGATCCCAAAAACAGATAATGGGACCTGTACGAGTCACAGCTTGCACGCGTCTGTGGCCAAGTACAGTATTCATAAAGTTGAACTGCAGTAGCTTAAAGTATAAACCTCTAAAAAAGAATTATGTCTCTGGGTTGTCCCACATGCTTACGGATTTTGCCTAGCTTATACTAATCTCCTCCTAAGCTTGGACATGGTATACAAGATACTGTGTTTAAGACTGACAGTAAGACTAAACATTTTACATGAACAATGTATGCTCTCAAAGTATCTATGCATAGCACAGGTCACATTTGTGAGTTTAAGCTTGATGTTTGCAAGAAAGCCAAAACTGTGCTGATGGAAAAATGCCTTGGTCCTCTGAGAGATGAAGCACTCACAGTTTACAGTGGGTAAATTATCTCTGTTTTGGTAACTGTATCTGACAAATGGCGGCTACCTGTACAATGTCCAGTACTCTGTATCTATGTGAGATACAACATGTGCTTATTACACAATTATTGAACTGAGCTAATTTCCAAGTTCTTTAACAAGTAAAAACAAGTTGATTATACGATGAGCTGCTCCTCATACTTAGGTGTACTTTGCCTTTTCTGATCCTGTTATACATTCCATTTAGAATCACTATAGAAAGTGATTATGTAAAAAAAATGGGAGGGGACTATTTATTGAACACGTACAGACAGATGGATCAGACGAGCACAATTAAAAAGCACACCAAAATATATAGAGATTTTTACCTTAAACTATGTAAATAGGCATATTAGCAATTATTTTCCTGTTTAATACCACACCCTGGTGCTGCAGTATAGAATACACAGATGTTGACCATCTCCAATATAAGAATAGTTGTCAGGAAATGTTACGTAATCTCATTCTGAATCGGAGGAAAATCTACAGTTCCAGGAGAAATGTCAGCTCTAGACACTGAGAGAATGACAGTTGTGTAGATGTCTTGCGCAGCATTCTGGAATTTGTAGTTCACTAGACAGATGACAATTCACAGCATGACTAACAGGCCCTACAAATAAGCTGCAGCAATGGCAACTTTCCAATGCACTTAATCAATCTTCTTCAGGGGTATAAATGGGACTTAAGGATTTGCAATTTATAATGTCTTTGGCCTCACCCAAGCTGGTCTAAACATTTTAAGTTATTGTGCGCATAAGGTCACTCACCAGATGTGGGACAGAAGATAGTTTTAGTCATTACAGACCGGAGGTAAATTGTACCTCTCACCTCTGGCACATTCCAGCTTTGATGGTAACCCTGGCAAAGTTTCTGAGTTTCATATGTACTTGCAACCTTTAGTCCTGCCCGACTTCAAAGTCGTTTTGTTCTAAACCTTGTACAAGCCTTATAAAATCATGTCACTAATTGCTGGCAAGGTCTATTAATGCTGAGTCTCAGTATGCTATTCACTCCTGAATTTGGAATCCGCAGAAAAATACAGATATAAAGAACGGATATGAATTACTAACAATACTGCACAGGAAATCTAATCAGCTAGCAAATATAGTACTCAAACATACTGTACAGCTGTAGTGGTATCCGGTTGCTTATTTAATAAAATACCTATGCCTTCATTTTTTTTTCTACAGGAGTGGCCTTAATGATAGTTCAATTCAGACATCAGACAGCGCTGTCAAATAAATATTGACAGAAATGACAGTAAACACCAGGCAGACACTAAATCAATGCCACTGTAATCTCTGTGCACCATGCAAGTAGAACAATGTAAACCTAGGAATACAGTTTAACATAACTGTGAATACTGCATTTCTTTACATTTTCCATAAATAATGTGACATTTCCAGGTGTTTAAAAAACAAGCATTATATACTAATAACACTTTAATTTTTGAAAATGTACATTCTGATTATTGTTATTCTATGGTGGAAAAGAAGTTCTTCTGTAGGTGAATATTATAAGTCTCATACATTTAATGAAACCTTATAGACAAGAATAACCATTACAAAGTGCTACCAGACAACACTACATACAAAAAGAACATTAATGGGTGATAGTCTGACAAGTGATGAAAAAGTGTTCCGTACAAGCCTGGCTGCACAGTGTACTTACAAACCCACTCATATTGCATTTATAAATGTAATGATTCATATATCCAATGCAATTGTAAACTTACATAAATCACTGGTTTACATAGCACAGGAACACCATGGAAGATAACATTTATTTAGCTCTAGGTGTAAAATTTAAATTTTAACATTCCCGAGAACTACTGTCAAAATGAATAAAAAAATACAGAAAAATCTACAAGGCATATTGAGGTTGCTGACAACATAAAGCAGCATCTTAATAAACCTATAAATATGTGTATTTTGCATTGGAGGCTGCAGGGTACACAGCTTATTTAGTGAATGGTCAATGGAGGCAGCTAGTGTACACTGCAAACTCCAAATATTTGTAGACCATACAGAATTATAGCCTTCCAGATCTTTCACAATGAAGAATTTATAACTAAAAGCCTGTGTTGCAAGAACAATTCTCAGCAGGATAAGAGCCAAATAAATCTGAAAAGAACAATGCAAATAGCAACAGGACAGTTCTTCCTTGGAAAAAAAATGATAGAGTCCCCTACGTATATTTCCTTGCTGAAACAGCCAGCCAGACAATGCACTGTGCCAGGAGTCCTGGGCACCACACAGTATCTCTGCCAGAGCAGCCAGCCTGGGTCTAACTCCAGATGCAGAGAAGGGTCTCACTTTCATGTCACTCTGCCCCGCATCCAGGAGTCTCTGCAAGCACTGGCTGCCCTGGCATGCAGGTAGTAAAGAGCATTTTAGTTTACTTTAACCCTCGACCTCTAGGCTTGCTGCGGGACATATTCTGCACCATGCTTTCTCCTAATAAGGAATGACATACTTACGGGACAAACAACCTGCGCATATGAAAAGCAGCGGGCGCAAATACGCCAATCCATATATCCCAGCTCAATGCTCCACTGATTGATTGTGGCGCAGAGATCGTTCCATGCACGACCTGGATCTCTGACAGACCTGTGTTTCTGTCAAAGTAATTTCCAGCTACTTACTTTTGTCTTCTTCATAAGGAAAGGATAAAGCAATCCAGCTCAGGTAGCTTGTATAATATCCCTTTAGCTGTTGTAGAGCCCCAGCATATTTGAGCTAATCCGTGCATTGGGTTTTCCTGTACAGTAGTGGTAATCAGTGAATCACTCTGCTGCCTCTCCTGTAATCTCCGGGTAAGCCTCTCACACACAGACAGTTGCTTGGATTGTGCACTCTGATCCCGATCACTAGTTATATAGGAGACTTCCCCCTGCTGCAGCTACATGCTCCTGCCACGCCTGCTCCTCTCTCATTGGGATTTATTAACACATTCGAATCTTAGTCTGACAGTCAGTTCAGCTGTACAGCATGGGGATTAGATGTACCATAGTTCATTTTGTATTATTGTAATGACTGTGGATGATAGTTTTTATATGTTTTTGTAGATTTTTTTTCTTCAAAGTTATGTTGTTATTAATGTGCCATTTTCTAAATGAATACTATTTTAATTATAGGGTTACATATTATTATTATTATTAGTAGTAGTAGTAGTAGTAGTAGTAGTAGTAGTAGAGTTGGACTAGAAATAGCATAGGCATTAATACTAAATCTATATTTATATTAGGTTGACACAGTAGTTAATATTGCTACCTTGCAGAAATGAAGCCATCAGCTCCACAGTCACCAGGGCACCATCTATTCTATATGGAGCCTGTATACTCTACATGTTCATGTAGGTCCTCGGCCTCTGGGGCTACAGCCTACCACTCCACTGCCACAACACAGCGTAAAATAACAGGCTTCCTAGAAAAATGACCATAGTGTTTGTGCGGTAAAGAATTTCAGGGTACATGTACTGTATCTAACTGTGATAACCCTTTGTTATTTTCACTTCAGCAGCTTGTGCAAATAACAGCATCGCCATAGACGGGTACGGTGGCAAAGTGTGATTGGCATTTCAAAAGTAATGAAAAGCTGAGCTTTTTGTCGCTTGCCCTGTAGCATATAGTGGCTCTGGGTCCAGTCGCTTGCTCAGGGCTTCTTTGCATATTCGCCGTTAGACTTCTTGAGCATGTGCAGTGTGCCCACTGGGAACAGTTCCATATCAAACCAGAATTAGGCTGGTGCAATACAGGGAGGGCAGAGATCGCTGAAGGGGTGAGTAATCGTACCCACTCTCAAAACCAGATTAACAACAGGGCAACTGGGGCGGTTGCCCAGGGGCCCCCACACATAGCTACCACCAGGATAGAGGGCACTGTGACATATGTGAGCAGGGGTTTCTGTGTGGCATAATGTAAACTGGGAGCACTACAGTGTATTTAACACATTTGTGGTGCTGGGAGTATTTACTCATTGTACTTCTTAATAACATTGGCAGCATATCCTATTGACAATTTTATTGGCAGGGGCCCCCACAAGTTAGTTGCTCTGGGGCCCCCACAAACCTTAATCCGGCCCTGCCCCTCTCCTGTGATTTTCTTTTTAATACATCGCAGCGCTAAGAAATCCTGCTCGCACGATGCAAGATGTCACTTCATGCAGAGATAAGTATAAGATTAATACACTTGCCCCTTAGATCCACTGAAGTAGAAACTGATGTAAATTATGAAAATATTCTCTATAAAGCACTGGGTAAAATGATGGAGCTATATCAATAAAGAATGTTAATTAATAAAAAAAAATAATATGATTATGTGAAAAAATAATCGTCATTTCCCATGTGTTATGTATCATATTTAATCCCACTTATGTACTGCATGTAATTTAAAGCTATTCATAAAAACATGAAACCAATAACTATGGGCCTGATTCTGAAGAGCAAGTACAGTAACTGGGCATCTTAGTAAAACCTTGTTGTACTCTAGGTGAGGCAGATTTAAATGTGCAAAGAGATGTAGATGTGAGAGGGCTGTGTCCAAACTGAAATGTAATTGCAGAGTAAAACAAAGCTGTCCAGCATTTGTGGGCTACTTGCAACATCAGCCAGTATTTACCCTGCTTACAAAAACAAAGTATGTACAGTATTTGCACTCCTGGCATTGCTACATGCTTTGTCTAGGTGCACAGTCACTCATACTTATCGACTTTCTGTCAGTCCGCTCAGGGAGGGGGCATCCAGGTCGGGGCAGCAGGGGGCGTGTGGGGGCGGCTTAAGTGGGCGGTGCAGGGGATGTGCCGGCGTGATCGCAGACTTGTCCCCCTTTTTACAATGCCGATATTAATAAAGCAGGGGGCAGGGCTATGATGACGCGATTCAGAGCAAATCGTGTCATCGACACCCCCAAATCGCCCTTTTTTGCTCGCTAAGGGGGTGCTATCAGGTGTATGCGTGGTTGCTATTCCGGGAGACTTGCCTTCTCTTGCAGGGGGCCGGGAGCAGCACCCAATATTCGGGAGGCTCCTGGCCGTTCCGGGAGAGTAGGTAAGTATGCAGTTACTTGCTCTTTCTTGATTTATTCCCAACTCAGAATCAGGCCCTATGTCAGTGATTCCCAATCCTCGGTCCTCAAAGCACACTAACAGTCCTGGTTTTAGTGATATCCAGGCTTGAGCACAGATGGTTAAATCAAAATAACTGAGGTACTAATGAAGTCACCTGTGCTCCAGTATGGCTATCCTCAAATCCTGGACTGTGCCTTGAGGACCATGGTTGGGAACCCCTGCCCTATGTCATTATTCGGTTTATGCTGATACAGACCAGTTTTGCAACTTTAATGAGATCTATGTACATTACTGATAACAGGGCAGTTAATTAATTTATATAATCAGTGAGGGTTATTTACAAACATTGACACAAGCATAGGGAAAAGCTTTCAACATATTTGTTTGTGTGCTGTTTCATCTCTTTTAACACCATCACTTTTTTAACGTAAGCTTGTTTATGGTGTTAATAGACGTCCAATTGCTTCTTATGAGTGATGGAGCTGGTTGATCCTGAGCAGTTAAGGGGATTCCAAACATAGGATATCTGCAATAATGTGTCTTATAGAAAATGGTTTATATAGGACCAAACATGTTGGAACTATACATACGACTATATGGTGGTGTTTCTTACTTTTTGATAATCACAGAGCTTTTGTAGCTGAGTTTTATAGTGGTATTACTAAGCTTGAAAAGGCTAAAACCTTAACATTTAAATGTGATTAGATCTTCATATAAGTAATAAACTTAGATAAAGTAAACCGCCTATAGATCAAATGACACACAATAGGATCATACTTGCCGACATTTCTTGCCAGGTTTCCAGGAGCAGCAGGAGGGGACCTGCTGCTCTCCTCTTCGGGGGGCAGGGCCAGACGATAGACAGCATTAGGCCCCGCCCCTTTACAGAAAACCCCCACGATTCGCGGGTCCGTGAGGAGGGGGTGGGGCTAAATAACGTGATTTGCCCCATTTAGCCCCGCCCCTTCCCTACGGCCCCATAAATTCCAGGTAAAATCTCCCCATCCTGCCCACTCCACTAGGAAGTGGGCGGGATGCGGGAGATATGCCTATTCCGGGGGTGCGGGGGGGGTTACCCAAAAAATCGTGAGCCTCCCTCGATTCCCGGGAGAGTAGGCATGTATGAATAGGATATAACTAGCAACAGCAGGTGGGTTAGGCAGCAAGCCTCATGAAAAGCGCTGAGGCAGAGGAGAGTGACAGCATTTTTGCTCCTTCTGCTTTTATAGACAGATTGGTGGGCGGGCATGCGCTCACCACTGGGTCAAGTGCGTGCCTGCGGTCATGTGGGCGTGCGTCTAAGCTGCGGGTTCAGATTTTTCTGTCAGCACTGACGTGAAGGACACAGTCTCTGACTCCCTTAGACTGTGCTCCATGGCTGGCAGAATAAAAGGGAAGAGAGACCATAAAAGGCCAATATTTTCTTGCCTACAGTCTTCTCCCTCCTCAGAGGATATTCTCATAAAAAAGAATAAACATTTTCTAGTCAGAAACTTTGATACTTCTAACTCCTCAGAAACTGAGGTAGAAATATTCCCTCAGCAATGTGACAAGTCACCTCCCTGTTCAGGGAGTTTACAGACACAAAGGGAAAAACTAAAGAAAAAAGATAAAAGTTTAGACCCAGGGAAACCTGTTCAGGTGACATTCCCTCATTCCCTGGAATTGTCCGTATCAGACAACATGACAGTGCTCGAGGCAAGCACAACACCCCTGCCGTAGCTGGCAAAATACCGCTCCTGCTCGTAGCCCGTAGCACAAAGGTAACTTCTCTCAGTATATGGGGTTATCTACCAGTCAGCCACGTCTTTCCCCTAGAGAATATGGCTAGTCTTCCTCTGTGGACTGGGAATCAAAGGAAATTATGAGACCCTCTGCCTCATCCCAGCACGGGGAATTTAGCGAGATTCAGATGACCAGAGTGGCTTTAATGGGTAAAAGCCTTAAAGCATAATTCTGAAGTCCAAAAATATTTCCAGATGGCATATAGAGCAACCCTCATCAAAGAGGATGAGTTAGTGTTACGCTTTTACACAGTGTTACCAGACATACCCGCATTATTGCTCCCAACATTTACCCAGCATTAGGCTCCATAGTGGGAGAAAAAAAGATACAATGACCCCACAGACTGTACATTGAGGAAGATCCAATATAAGATAGTGGACACAGCTGTCCCTCTTATTCATGTTAGTCAAAGCTGAGAGAGAAGGGGAGTATAGCATTTTTCTAGATTCTCTGGTGGTGTCCAAGCTTGCTGTCCTTAAGGCTATTAAGAGATCCTTCAAGGGGGTTGGACTTCGAGAGCCAGAGGTCCGACCCGAGACTTCCAAGGCCCAGAGAGAAGGTTTCTGAAACACAGACCCAATGATGCCCCAAGAGGATCAACCTCAAACTGTTGGAGTAATGCTAAAAGAGGCCACAACTATGGTAAGCTCACCCACATACCCTCCTTCCCTCAAAACTCTCAAACAATCCTACTCAGATTGGCAACAGATTACAATAGACAGGTGGTTGCTGAATACAATCCAGTCTAGGTTAAACCTCCCTTTAATTTGTTTTTCACATCAAGTACTCCATATTCCTTGTTCAAAGAATTGCATCCCTCAGCTAGACGAGGTGCTGACAATAGCCCTCCGACAGGGAAAAACAGAATTGGCCGACCCAACTCCAAAGGGCTGTATCAGCCACATATACCCTATAATGGGTATATCCGGAAATTTTTCAGTTACAGTTCACAAAATTGTGATTTGTTGTGAAGCATTCACTGTTTAGTACTCATTTACCATCTAAAGGTGTCAGACTCATCAGGTATAAAGGTTACCTTCCCTCCACTACTCCTTTCTGGGATAGGATTGCTAACAGGTAGCTTACAAAAAATCGGAATCAGTGGCTCCGGCGTGTACGTGACCTACGAGCACGTGACCGCATGCTGCTCTGTCTCTAAAGGCAGAGGGAGTGAAAACTATTTCACTCTCCTCTGCTTCAGTGCTTTCGGGAAGCTTGCTGCCTAACCCATCTGTTGTTGCTACAATAGGTAACAATCCTATTCATTAGAACAAATCCAGTTTGCAGGTCATAGATTCCTGCAAACTACTGTTTTGATTTACTTATTGATGAGAATGATCCAAAATTACTTTGTCAACATTAACATTGTATGTTAATTTAAGTGGGTAATAAAGTGTCAAGTGTGAAATAAAGCTTCTAAAACAGAAAAGTGATGGTGTGCCCCTAACGACCAATCAGTTCTTGCTATGGGAAACACCTCCACTTTTCATTTTTAGAAATTCAATTCTATCCCCAGGACTTCATCCAATAGAATTATTGTGACATGAACTGAAGCAGGGTTTTCATGCTAGAAAGCCAGCCAACATCAATGAGTTGGAGTAGGTTTTAAGGAATAAAGAGCAAAAAAACATCCAAGCCAATGTGTGGGACTGATCCACAATTCCCATTAATTCTCATGGGGGGTAACAAGAGTTACTTAACTGTAGAGGTCCACATAATGTTTTCCAATATTTAAAATGAATGTTGAATGAATTAATGAAAAAGTTTATCTTTTTGTGTGTTATTTGATTTATTGGATTCTATATTAATTCTTATAACTTAGATCAAGATCTGAACTAATTTAAAAATGTGAACTTTCATTTTAGGGGAATAAGTGTAGCCCTTGGAATAGAAGCTGGCCAGTTAACACCACATGATTTAGGCTATTTTTACACTTTTTTACATATAATTTGTTTAGGAAGTACAAACACAAATTATTGATATTAGTATGGAAATTATACCTTTTTTATAACACCTACTAAGATGGCAAAGAAAATCTGCAAAAGAGTGTTGTTTTTTTTAATGGCAATTGCAAGAAACTGATCTAAAAGCAAAAACAGTACGTGTATTTTTTTCCTATACGTCACATAATTGTGATTTACATCAATCATCCTTTCCATAAAAGCAAAAAACATGATTATACACAAAAGGTACGCAAAATAAAATCTGCATTTGAAAATTATGGGTTTCTTTTATTTTTTTTAATTTTTTTGTACTGCCTTGAATGAAGTTCCTAAATGTGTTGGACTTTATTGAAGCCAGGATGGAGATAAATGGCAATGATAATCCCAAATATTTATAAACACCTCTATAGTTCGTGTTGCTATTGCCAGTTGATCACCAGCAGGAGTGCATTTAGCCACAGGGAAATTTCCCGCTGGGTAAGGCCCATAGTTCCCTCTGCTTGGCTGGCTTACACTGCTGGCTGGGCCGGCTCACACAAATGCCTGCAGCTCTCTCAGCACCATTCTCGCCCACTTCCGGCCTCTACCACTCTCTCTGCCTCAAGGAAAGTGGAGAGCCAATGAGAGCCAGCACACGGAGCACTGCTGTGGGGAGAGATCACAATGGGGACAGACTTAGATGGGAGGAGGAGGAGGAGCACCCGGCGCCAGGGTTGCCTTTAGAAATGATGGGGCCCAGGACTGACAAAATAGGCAGGGCCCTGCCAGGCGCCAATCTCCAGCATTCCGGACTGGCAGACGGCTGACTTTCACAGGCTCTGCTCCTCCCACCATACAGCCACACAGCCACCAGCAGGGAATCCATCTATGACACATCGGGGTCCCCGAGGGGAGATTGCACTGCAGCCCAGCCTGGATGAGCACTAGAGGAGCTCGGTGACTCACTACTCCCCAGCGCTGTGGTGAGAGTCTGCACTGTCCAAGTCCAATCCCTGATGGATGCTGATGCAGATGGAGGGTCGAAGCTATGTTTACAGGTCAGTTAATATATGTGCTGCACCAAGGCCTTATCCTCATCAAGCATGGTAAGAGAAGAGGGGAGTCGTAGACATGACACACTAGGAGGGAGGAGGTGTATAGTGTTATATGTATAGGGGAGAAGGTGTATAGTGCTATGTGTACAGGGGATTGGACAACTGTATAGTGTTATGTGTACAGGGGAAGTTATGGCTCTGTCAATCACACACACCGTATGCGCTGGTTGGATGAGCATTGTGGTGCGGGAAAGTTAGAGGACAAGTAGCAGCTTCATATTGAGATTGGCACAAGCGTCTAGTCTACTCCGGGTTACTGTGTGTACCTCACACGGCCTGCAGCTGCTCAGTGCATCTCCACCTGTCAGCAGCAGCATATCTGCTACACTGATAGTGTCACTTCCTTCTCAGTTTTAGCACTTGGTTAGTTTTGATACAGTGATTTATTTTGCTGATTACAGTTATTTATAATTATGTAGGGTGTAATTACTTTGCTGTTAGTTGTTTAAATGTTTAACATGAATGAAGCTGGTATTAAGAGCAGAGGCGCCAAGAGGGGGGGAGCAGGTACTAATTACCCGGGCAGGGGCTTGCTGGTGGGGGCCCGGGTCCAGTGCCGCCCCCCTCCCTCTTACATCAAAGCAGCCCAGCACACGCTGCTGTATGTGTACTGGGCTGCACTGGGAGACTGCTCGCAGCTGCTAAGTAGCAGCCACAGCAGTCTCCTATGCCTGTGGGGAAAGCGATCACATTGATCATGCCCCCCACTGGCTATGCGCCAGGCTGAGGGGCTCACAGCGCCCCCCTCCACAGCGCCGCCTCGCTGAGCTGCAAAAATGTTTATTTTTTCCTGAAGGGGGCGTGACCATGCCTCCCACAATTAGGCCATACTCCTTCTTCCCCTGGGCCTGGCGCAGCTGTCGGCGACCCTGATTATGGGTGTGTGTTTTATCCCAAATACTACCCCCTGGCTCCACAGACATACAGTTTTCCCCAGCCCAAGGACATACCCTATCCACCTTCGTCCCCAGGGACACACTCTGCCCACCCTACCCCCCCAGGCCAAAGAATATATACTGCCCACCCCCGGCCAGGGACATACAAAGTCTGCTCTACCCCTCCTCCCCCCACCGCCAGTCCACTCTACTCCCCTGCCCCTGGGACATACACTACCCACCTATTTATTTTTCCTTTGTGGACCAATTTTTTTTCTGTTCAGGGTGTTTGTTTGTGTTTTTTTCCCCTTTCAGGAACCACTGTGTTTTTTTTTCCTTGTCGGGGACCAATGTGTTTTTTTTCCCTGTCGAGTACCAATTTGTTTTATTTTTTCCTGTGGGGGCCATTGTGTTTTATTTTTTCTTATTGGGGGCCATTGTGTTTTATTTTTTTTCTGTTGAGGCCAATGTGTTTGTTTTTATTTCTTGTGGGGGCCAAAGTGTTTGTTTGTTTATTTGTTTTTTCCTTTTTGGGGACAATTTTTTGTTTTGTTTTCCTGTTGGGGGCCTTTGTGTTTTATTACTTTCCTGTGGGGGCCAATGTGTTTGTTTGTTGTTTTTTTCTGTGGGGACCAAAGTGTTTTTTTTCTTGTGCAGTGCTTTTTGTCTGAGTTGCACCGCACATGTGTCGCGATGGTGTTTGTACAGAGTTGCAGTACAGATTTAGACGCATGCACCAAAAAGCGTATTCAAAATGTGTTGGGCATACCTAGGTGGTTACAGGGGGTTGGCTAATCAGACAAAGATGTAATACTGTATTATGGGCATGTTATTGGAGTAACACGGGCATGTTACTGACAGTGGTTGCATACAGAGACACTGAATTACTCACCTGGAGGGGTGGGCATGGGGCTGGTGAAAGTTTCAAGGGTGCGACCGATGGTGGCGTCTAAAGATGCACAAAGCATGATTACAGTGTCTTTAGACACTGACAGTGGACGCATATTTGGACGCACGAATGTAAACCAAGGAAGAGCTTTGTAGCAGCATTAGCATAAAGTCACAGACCCCCCCTCGACATACCCCATCCCTTCATCAGACCCCGGCCCCATTAGTGCTGCTTCCATAAATTTCCTGGGCTGGTTTTCCATCCCAATCCACCCCTGATCACCAGACAATTACTAAGGGGGTATGTTATTTGAAATTAAGGGTCTCATAGTATTGGGAGCTACGATAGGGGAGATATGGGCATTACAACACCCATCCATCATCTCTCTCTGTTTAATGTTTCTTGTAGTGTATTGTCTGTCTTATGGGCATGTAATGGGAGTGTTGCGGGCGTGTCAGTGAAAGTGGCTGCGTTTATAAGTTCACAGTCTCAGCCATAGGAGGCCTGAGTCAGTTGGAGAAACCACACTTGCCATACGGCTGGTGCAAGTGTCGATGGTGCGTGAAACACCAGCGGGATGACAGGACGCAGAGATGGTGAAAGTGGGCGTCTCAGTCCTTGCACATTCAGACACACGCTTGTACACCAGGGAGAAGGGGTGATACTAGCATTTGCATATACTCACAGCCGCGATTCCAACAGCAGTCGCAAGAGCGAAAAAAGCTGCATCTATCTCCCAATCAGCTCCTATATGTGCGTATGGGTGGATAGATAGATAGATAGATAGATAGATAGATAGATAGATAGATATGAGATAGATAGATACAGTAGATAGATAGATACAGTAGATAGATAGATAGATAGATAGATAGATAGATAGATAGATAGATAGATACAGTAGATAGATAGATATGAGATAGATAGATAGATAGAATATAGATACAGTAGATAGATATATAGATAGATATGAGATAGATAGATATGAGATAGATAGATAGATACAGTAGATAGATAGATAGATAGATAGATAGATAGATAGATATGAGATAGATACGATAGATAGATAGATAGATAGATAGATAGATAGATAGATAGATAGATAGATAGATATGAGATAGATAGATAGATATGAGATAGATAGATAGATACGATAGATAGATAGATAGATAGATAGATAGATAGATAGATATGAGATAGATACGATAGATAGATAGATAGATAGATAGATAGATAGATAGATAGATAGATAGAAGATAGATATGAAATAGATAGATATGAGATAGATAGATAGATAGATAGATAGATAGATAGATATGAGATAGATAGATACGATAGATAGATAGATAGATATGATATAGATAGATAGATAGATATGAGATAGATAGATAGATAGATAGATAGATAGATAGATAGATAGATAGATAGATAGATAGATAGACAGACAGAAGATAGATATGAGATTTATAGATAGATATGAGATAGATAGATAGATAGATAGATAGATAGACAGATAGATAGATAGATAGATATGACATAGATAGACAGATAGATAAGATACATATGAGATAGATAGATAGATATGCGATAGATAGATAGATAGATAGATATGACATAGATAGATAGATAGATAGATAGATAGATAGATAGATAGATAGATAGATAGATAGATAAGACAAGTTACATACGTCCTTAGCACAACAGATTTAACATATAATTCATATTTAATCACTGAATAATGATTATTATAGGGGTTATAAATTGTCTTTGTTGAAAGCATGACTAGAGTTATTTGGTAACGATGAGCCTGCTGCTGAGTTTATTTTATCACTTTAAAATGCAAGAGATACTCCACTATAATTACAGAACTTAGAGCTATATACAACAAATTAATGCATCTAAACATTTAATTTGTTTGCATTAAAATTATTTCTAGCATTTATTTTATATTTGTCAACAAAAACCTAGAGCAGTATTTTGAAATCCAAACATTGCTGTAGTCTCCTATAATTGTAAGATACATTGTTTCTGATTATGGCATTTTACTTATTTGCTATCTTCTTTAAAAATGCAATATCAGTCAACTATTTCTATGCTTTAGTGTATAAAACGGGTATGTTTTAATTGTCATAGTAATATTCCAATCTTAAGATGTTCCCTCATTATCAGTAATTACAGGTTATATTTAATGGAAACTATGGTTTCAGAATCATAAAAATTGGCACTAGACGAAGTCTGTTATTATAGGGGAAGTGCTTAACCTTTATGTGAGAGCTAAATACTTGTAGTAAGGATTCCTGCTCTGACCTAGAGACATACTCATTACTTTACATATGTTTTATATAAAGAGCTGGGTCCATGGTTTAGGTAGTTATGACTATAAGGGGCATTTATGATGCAAAACATGCTGTGGCAAAACACTTTGGCATGTTGATTTGTTCAACACTGCCTATTATTACATTAGGGCATTTGGACTTCCCCTATAATTTCCCTTTTCCTTTTCACTCCAAGTAAACTTCCATTTATTTCTCATTTGGCTATTATATAACTTAGGACATTACAGTACAGATGTGTCCTCATACCATACTTACCTACTTTTGTAAAAGCATTTCAGGGAGATTGTGAAAACAACACCTATGAGCGTGGTGGTAAGGTGGATGTGTACTGCTACATCTGAGAGGCGTGCCATTAAACTGACTTACTTCCACATGTAAATGAGCCCCAAAGCAGTCAGTAAGAACTATTGTTGATGAAAATACACTGATACTTTTCAGAAAATACATGTTGCCATCCCAATTGAAAGTATATATCTCTTGTTTTTGTTTTTTTTAATATAACAGCGTAATAATGGGAGTAAAGGGGCTTATCCATTAGCAGATCTTTCTCCAATGATAAAAGACAAAAGATTAATCCCTTGAAAATTCCTGGGGCTGCGGTGACAGATATCTGTCATGTACATGACAGATTTTGAAAACGACGAACGACGAATGATATTGCATGACATAATTCAGGGAGTGGATTTTTTATGTTTCTTTTAATTTTCATTAAAAATATCGTTCGTCGTTCACCGCTTATAAACTGACAGATATTTCTAATATCTGTCAGCGATAAGCGATAATTGACCAACATGTTGGAGAGACGAAAGACACAATTTGTCGGCCGCGGGAGTGCGCATCTGTCATCGTTCAGGGCCTATCCATTAGCAGATAAATTGAACGACTGAACGATATATATCGTTCAGTCGTTCAATTTATCTGCTAATGGATAGGCCCCTTTAGGTACAATCAGGGAGATTGCTAGACTCTTCAGTGAGGCAGGGAGATAGCTACTATTTCAGGGAGTCTCCATGACAATGAGGGAGAGTTAGCAAGTATGCCTCATACACTGTGACTCAAGTCTCTCCAAATAGCCCCTCTCAGTGCGCCAGGTCCTCTGTGAGTCAAAGCAATAGAATGGCAATGCTAGCATACACTGACCACTGGGGCTTATGGCACTTGTACATCTGTGTGCAAATGAGGGCCTGATACAGAGATGGACACATATCACACAGACGATGCGTTTTATATATGTGTATATATTATACAGTATATATATATATATATATATATATATATAAAACAAAAGCATGTTTAAATTAGGGGTGAGCGGGTTCGGATTTCTGAAATCCGAACCCCCCCGAGCCCCCCCTATCCGAGGCCGATCCGAGTCAGGCTCGACTTTTCCCGCCTGACTCGGATCTGAAATCGAGGCAAAACGTCATCATCCCGCCTTCCGGGTCTCGCGGGTTTTGGATCCTATATAAGGTACCCACGTCGGCGCCATTTTCTCACTCGGCTGTGGACAGTGAAGAGGGAGGGTGGGAGTTAGGGCTGGCTGGGCTGTGTAGTGTAGTGTAGTGCAGAGTAGTGTTGTGCTGTGCTGTGCTGCGCTGTGCTGCTGTTGTCCATTGGGGCTGTGTCCACTACTTCAAAGTCCATAGGGGCTGGCTGTGTTGTGTTGTGCTGCTGTTGTCCATAGGGGCTGTGTCCACTACTTCAAAGTCCATAGGGGCTGGCTGGACTGTGTTGTGCAGTCAGTTGTCCATAGGGGCTGTGTCCACTCCAAAGTCCTGTGCAGTGTCCCAGTCCTAAAGGGGTGCTGTAGTGTTGTCCAGGGGGTGCTCTGTCCATCAGGGGTGCTCCCCTCAAGTGCTAAAAAAAATATATTTTTTCTGTGTTTGTGAATTGTGTGCGCAGTAGCAGCACGTGCATCAACAAAGTAGTGCCAAGCGTGCGCCTGTTTCATAAGTAAAGGGCCGGCTGGCTTTACCGTTAAAGGGTGCTGTAACCCCCAAAGTACACTCCAAACCAAATAAAAAATTATTTTCTGTGTTTGTGAATTGTGTGCGCAGTAGCCGCACGTGCATCAACAAAGTAGTGCCAAGCGTGTGCCTGTGTCATAAGTAAAGGGCCGGCTGGCTTGACCGTTAAAGGGTGCTGTAACCCCCAAAGTACACTCACTCCAAACCAAATAAAAAAATATTTTCTGTGTTAGTGAATTGTGTGCGCAGTAGCCGCACGTGCATCAACAAAGTAGTGCCAAGCGTGGGCCTGTGTCATAAGTAAAGGGCCGGCTGGCTTGACTGTTAAAGGGTGCTGTAACCCCCAAAGTACACTCCAAACCAAATAAAAAAATATTTTCTGTGTTTGTGAATTGTGTGCTCAGTAGCCGCACGTGCATCAACAAAGTAGTGCCAAGTGTGCGCCTGTGTCATAAGTAAAGGGCCGGCTGGCTTGACCGTTAAAGGGTGCTGTAACCCCCAAAGTACACTCCAAACCAAATAAAAAAATATTTTCTGTGTTTGTGAATTGTGTGCGCAGTAGCCGCACGTGCATCAACAAAGTAGTGCCAAGCGTGCACCTGTGTCATAAGTAAAGGGCCTGCTGGCTTGACCGTTAAAGGGTGCTGTAACCCCCAAAGTACACTCTCTCCAAACCAAATAAAAAAATATTTTCTGTGTTTGTGAATTGTGTGCGCAGTAGCCGCACGTACATCAACAAAGTAGTGCCAAGCGTGCGCCTGTGTCATAAGTAAAGGGCCGGCTGGCTTGACCGTTAAAGGGTGCTGTAACCCCCAAAGTACACTCCAAACCAATAAAAAAATATTTTCTGTGTTTGTGAATTGTGTGCGCAGTAGCTGCACGTGCATCAACAAAGTAGTGCCAAGCGTGCGCCTGTGTCATAAGTAAAGGGCCGGGTGGCTTGACCATTAAAGGGTGCTGTAACCCCCAAAGTACACTCACTCCAAACCAAATCAAAAAATATTTTCTGTGTTTGTGAATTGTGTGCGCAGTAGCCGCACGTACATCAACAAAGTAGTGCCAAGCGTGCGCCTGTGTCATAAGTAAAGGGCCGGCTGGCTTGACCGTTAAAGGGTGCTGTAACCCCCAAAGTACACTCCAAACCAAATAAAAAAATATTTTCTGTGTTTGTGAATTATGTGCGCAGTAGCTGCATGTGCATCAACAAAGGAGCAGCGCCAAGCGTGCGCCTGCGTCCCATTAGTAAAGGGCCGGCTGGCTCATTTCTTAAAGGGTGTTGTAACCCACAAAGTGCACTACTCTCCAGCAAAAATAAAAAAATATTTTCTGTGTTTGTGTGCGCCTTAGCCGCACCTATATATCAAATCAATATAACATAAATGGAGGACCAAAATTTCTCAGATTAAAATAAAATAGGGAAAGATCAAGAACCACTTCCTCCTAGTGCTGAAGCTGCTGCCACTAGTCATGACATAGACGATAACATGCCATCAACGTCGTCTGCCAAGGCCGATGCCCAATGTCATAGTAGAGGCCACATACAATCCTAAATGACAAAGTTCAGGAAAATGACCTTGAAAAAAACATTTAAATCATCTGAAGAGAAACGTAAACTTGCCAATATGCCATTTATGACACGGAGTGGCAAGGAACGGCTAAGGTCTTTCCCTATGTTCATGACTAGTGGTTCAGCTTCACATGACGATGGAAGCCCTCCTCCCGCTAAAAAAATCAAACGAGTTAAGCTGGCAAAAGCACAGCGAAGAACTGTGCCTTCTAAGAAGATATCACAAATCCCCAAGGAGAGTCCAAGTGTGGTGGCGGTTGCGTTGCCTGACCTTCCCAGCACTGGACGGGAAGAGGTGGCTCTTTCCACCATTTGCACGCCCCCTGCAAGTGCTGAAAGGAGCACCCACAGTCCACTTGCTGATATGCAAATTGAAGATGTCACTGTTGAAGTACAACAGGATGAGGATACAGGTGTAGCTGGCACTGAGGAGGAAGTTGGCGAGGAGGATTCTGATGGTGATGTGGTTTGTTTAAATCAGGCTCCGGGGGAGACAGTTGTTGTCCGTGGGATGAAAAAGCCCATCACGGTCATCATGCCTGGGCAGAAGACCAAACATTCCACCTCTTTGGTCTGGCAATATTTCTATCCAAATCCGGACAACAACTGTCTTGCCATATGTACCATATGTAAAGGTGAAATAAGTAGGGATAGGGACGTTAACCACCTAGGAACATCCTCCCTTATACGGCACCTGCAGTGCGTTCATAAAAAGTTACTGTCAAGTTCAGAAACTTTGGCTAAGACCGTAAGCAGTCCAAGGACACCTAAATCCCTTTTTTCTGTTTTATCCAAGGAATCGGTGGATGAGGAGGATGAGGACGACATCTTGCCTCCTTAGAGCCAGTTTGTGCAGGGACACATTAATTGCCAGCTTGTTTTGTGGGGGCCCAAACGAACCAATCATTTCAGCCACAGTCATGTGGCAGACCCTGGCTCTGAAATTATTGGTTTGTTAAAGTGTGCATGTCCTATTTATACAACCATAAGGGTGGGTGGGAGGGCCCAAGGACAATTCCATCTTGCACCTCTTTTTTTTCTTTGCATTATGTACTGTTTGGGGCCAAGTTTTTCAAACTGCCATCCTGTCTGCCACTGCAGTGTCACTCCTAGATGGGCCACGTGTTTGTGCCGCCCACTCGTGTCGCTTAGCATAGTCATCCAGCTACCTCGGTGCAACCTTTTGGCCATAAAAACAATATTGTGAGGTGTTCAGAATACACTGGAAATGAGTGGAAATTAAGGTTATTGAGGTTAATAATAGCATAGGAGCAGAAAAACCTACAAATTCTGTGATTTTAGCTGTTTTTATGCTTTTTTAAAAAAAAATACAGATCCAAAACACAAAACCCAGAACCCAAAACACGGAAGGGTGGTTTTGGCAAAACCAATCCAGATCCAAAACACGAAGAAAGATCCAGATCCAAAACCAAAACACTAAACACGAAAAGTGGCCGGTGCACACCCCTAGTTTAAATACACAGCATTACACACAAATAGCATACATACACACTCAACTTATAAGCATGCGCACAGCATACACACAGACACACGCACATAAGCATACTTACTTACACACACAAGCATACTTACACACAGCATACATGCATACATACAGTCATACACACACACACAAGTATACTTACAAACAGCATACATTCATACATATATACACACACACACACAAACAGTATACTTACCTAGGGCTGAGGAGGGAAGAGGAGGAGGGTCACCGCCGGAGCCCATGAGAGCGGAGCTGCTGCTGCTCGGCATTTGTAGCATCTCCAACCTGGCTATCTTTTCCCGGCTAAATACGTAAAACTTGGAGCTGAGCCAGGCTCGGAGCACCTGCACCAGGACGACGGCCACAGTGATGAGAGGTGCAGCCTTCAAGGCCCGGGAGCACCCGCACAGCATGACGGGAAACATCGGGAGCAGTGGCCGGGAGCCACACGGCTGCCCCACCCTTACTGCCACCGCACCAACACGTCCCCTCACAGCCAGTTAATCACAGCCCAGCAGGGACTGTGGCACACAGCAGCGCCACCTGCCTACTGCACCTGTGTCCTTTGCAGAGAGCTCTGCCAATCAGAGCTCTTTGTCTGTGGAGCCGCGGCCAGTGCAGAGACGGAGACAGTGCTGTCTCCATCTCTAGAAAACAAATATGGTCAGTCAGGGGAAGGGGGGTTTCTGGGTACTCAGACTCCCCCTGCGTGTGCCACTGAGTGGCTGTGTGATAATATGCTAATGTCACAGGAGGCATTTTGTGTAAATAGACGTCTCATTTCGGCCTCTCTGATCTTCTGCTGCGCCTGAGGTTGCAGCATCTGATCATCTGCGTGAACATCAGTTATCTGAGTAACCCTTAGATTACTCAGGATGGTCTGGAAATTCATGCTGCTGAAGCCAGTGAGGCTGCATCCAAGGACAAAGCCACTGGCTTCTGCACGCCTAGAAAATGGTGCCGACATTCTAGTCTTTTCCGGGACGCTGTCTTTGCCACCCTGTCACTGCCCCCAAATGCCAGCAGCATGTAATCTTGCTGCTGCATTTCGGGCACTGCGAGCAACATTGCAGCCCTTCTGCGCATGCGCAGATCTAAAAACATCAGAGATGTACGTAAACATCGGGTTTATGTACGTATCTATATTAGGTTCTGAGGGTCTGATGCAAACCCGCTCGAGAGCGCTATGCGCTCGTGCGCGGGTTGATGGTGGGGCACTGCGCAAACACCGCGCGCGAGCGCAAGCCCCATAGCGAGTGAGAAATTCACTCGCTCCGGGGTTTGCTACAAACGGGGCGGCTGTCAATGTTGATCGACAGCTCGCCCCGTTTTGTAGGCGGGGAGGGGGGGTGGCTGGACAAATGGAGGCGTTCCAGAAGGAACGCCTGCCATTTGTGGGCGGCCCTACTGACATCACTCGTGATGTCAGTAGTGAGCTTCCTGCTCTATTAGGGCAGGAAGCTCACTGGGGCTTGCGGGAACGAGACCCTGCCACAAGGGTCTCGCCGCAAGTCCTATGGTCGTGACCATCACCTGGCCACCCACTAAAGCTGTAGGTGGTCACCCACAGCTTATAGAGCAGCCAGGAGGCTGGGCAAAAAAAAAAAAAAGGCCTCCCTGATTCAGAGCGAGCGCTCACAAAGAGCGTCCGGCTCTGAATCTGTGTACAAGAGGGCTCTGATATGAGCAGGTTTCATTGTGCTTCATCTGTGAATTTGGATGTGTAGTATACCAATTCCTGTGTGATTAAAGCAGGGCTGGCTCTACCATTAGGCAGCTTTAGGCAGCTGCCTAGGGGCACCAGGATATGGGGGGCGCCACAGAGTCTGCCCATCATAATATTAAGTATGTGTCTGGGAGAGACATTCTTGTTGTACTAAATGCAGAAGGCCAGGGGCGTCTTAAGAGAGGAGGGGGCCCGTGTGCACTCCCTGTGCTGGGCCCCCTCCTCTCTCCCCGGTGGCCGGCAGCCGACTGATGTGACTAGCCAGCCACCGGAGCCTTAGTAAACTCCGGGCACTAGAGTGTGCCCGGAGTCTACTGCGCATGTGCAGAACGCTGGAAAATGGCCGTGGTGGTTCTGATCAGCGCAGACACCTGACGTGGGACCACGGACAGGTAAGTCTAAAATAATATGGGTGCAGTGTGTGCGGTGCAGGACCCCCCTGGACCCGGGGGGCCCGTGTGCCCTGCACACACTGCACCCATTATAGATACGCCACTGCAGACGGCGGCTATGGAACTAAGATGATGCTGGTGGTGGGTGGTGGCTTAGTAGGCTGCAGTTTTGCCGAAGGTGCCGAGAAAGCTTGCACCGGCCCTGGATTAAAGTCACAACCTAGTGTCTCTGTTACAATGTAAGCAGCTTTCGCTACATCTGCTATACGTCTTTAATTAGACCTGATGAATTCTGAAGACTATTCTTGGAGAGTTTTGAAGGTTTTGGGAGACATATGTAGTAATCATGAAAGCTTGGAACAGGTAGGCAATATATTTATCTAACTTGTGGTAACTCTACCAAATCAAGAGATCAGTAATTTGACACCCCTGGCTAGGTTTGATTTGACAGCAGAAAAAGGAGGATAGCTTGCTTGGAAAACAGAGGCAAAACTTCTGTTGACATATTTATAGTGCGGCATTTGATTTTAGCTCAGTGCCATTGAAAGTGAAAGTTGGCACGAGTAGTTTCTTGGTAAAGGCGTAGAATAAAAAGTCCAAGGTCTCTTGTCTTATTTTAAAGATAGAGTGGGTACTGAGGGCCTGATTCATTATGGATCCAAATTTTGCTTATGCACGCAGTTCAACTGTGATAGCATGTTAATCCATTGCGATCGCAATGCAAACTCAGCACTACATAAGGACGCCCACTTTATATTGCACACATACGTAATACTTAGCAGAACAGCAAAACCATCGATACATTTGAGTACCATCGCAGCTTCACGTACACTTGCACAAGCTGTGACCTTACACCACACACGCTATGAGACCTCACACTGCGTATGGTATCGCAGTGGCTTATTTATGCATGCCCCTGCAATGGCGTGAGAACACACTGGCACGCCTGCGTTTCCCCGACCCCCCCCCTCGTCACCACTCACAAATGGTGCATCCTGTCAATCACTCTTCTATAGGTCTGCCTAGTCCTGCATTCCCCATTGCAGCGGCTGGGTTTCGCACACGTTCTGCGATGCATACGCATGCGCAGTGCGAAACAATCGGTCAATTGAGTGCATAATCGCAGTTGTGTACGGTAGTGAATCAGGCCCTGAGTGCAGATAAGAGTCTTGTGACAGACAAGAGAATTTCATCAGCGTATAAGGTGAGTTTGTGTTTGCCATGACCGATCTTAATTGCGAGATATACGGGTTCTGTCGGAATCTAGCTGCCAGTGACTCAATGGTAAGAGCAAAAATGAGGGGTGATAGAACACTATTTTTGATGAGTGCCATGTATGTATTCTAGTAACGTGCCAGGATTCAGTTTAGGTAGAGAAATATTAAGTTTATTAACCAAGAACTTGGAAAAGATTTTAAGGTCAACATTCAGGAAGGAGAATGCCCTGTAGCTTCCACACAATGAGTGATCCCTTCTTTCCTTATGTATAATAGATATAGTAGCAGTTTTAGTGGCTGAACCATTTATGTATGGGGTTAAATAGTTCTGTGATGCTAATGAAAAGGATGCTGCAAAAATGTCCTATAGTATAGGGCAGAGAGGATCCAGATTTTATAGCATTAATCATGGCCATAGGGCCTGATTCAGAGTTGGGAATAAATCTCTCTGCACATTTTAAATCTGCCCCACTTGCAGTGCAGCATGGTTTCACCAAGATGATAAGTTGAGAGAGAGATCTCACTCTATTCCCAAGTCTGAATCAGGCCCATAGTCTCTTCTTCTGTAAATGGAGTCTTGAGATGTTTGATCGCATCTGGGGAAGTTTAGGGAGAGCACAGGTAGGACATTATAGAGGGAGCTATAGAAGGTGGGACATTATAGGGGAGCTATAGAAGGATCAGAATGCATTCTGTATCTTGTCTATAGCATTAAGAGCATGATGTTACTGGAGTCTCCTGGAAAGAAGGATGTCAGCATTGTCATAAATCTTGGGTTCAGCTGTTTTATAGTCTTTGCAGTTTGGCAATGTGATACTGATCAGCTTCCCTTTAATGATTACTTAGATTATGTGTCTTCCAAACAACCGGAAGAAGAACTTCATAAGTATAACTAATTGGGAAATACTCAGAATTATTGTAAAATCAGAACAAACCAAAAGGCAGAGCTACAGAGTATTATGAAATTTTCATGTGAAGTGTCTAGAAGGGACTGAAGAAAGCAGGGAAGTGCAATCAGGGTAGGCAAGGGAGACAGAGCCTCTCCTGTCATACTCCCTGTCAGATTTGTTTTTTTAGGCAAAACTCACCAAAATTGCAGCACTCCCTGGAAATACAGGAAGAGATGAGAGATGAGGCAGTAAGAGCTCAGCCTCACCTCTGATAGCTCAGACACTGCCTGGAGCTGGGTGCTGGGCCACAAAGCAGCCAATAAAACACAGAGAAAAAGAGCTAATGGAGGCATGCCTCACTGTGAGGGGGCATGCCTTGAGCTCTGATGGACACCTCGGACGATCAGGTGTCCAGTCCAGGTTGTACTCAGGCATTGGAGCTCAGCAGCAGCACTGAAGAGGGAAGGAAATTGGCATATGAAGACAGAGGAAACACATAAAGGAGAAAAATGTGAGGAGGGTCCACTGCTAGGGGGAGATCTGTGTGTGTGGGGGTAAATCTTTTGTGCTATGGGGATCTGTGCTAGTGGCATATATGTGTGAGGGGGATCTGCGCTACGTGGTATCTGTGTGTGTGGGGGAGATCTGTGCAAGTGGGGAAGGTTCATATATGTGTGTGTAAATCTGACTCTGATACTAGCCAGTGCCTCCCCATCCATTGACCTCACCGCACATCCCTGGAAGGAAGCCTTTGTGAATCAGATTGCTGCATGGTTGGTCCGAGAAAAGTGAATAACATCAGCCCATAGGACTCAGCTGGAGAGTTTGGCATCGCTTTCAGAGAAATAAAATCAAGACTATACTGTACCTTGTAAGGAATGTAGCTATACATGAACTATCCTGTGTCACCAATAACCAACCACCAGGATTTGAACAAAGAGTGTTCCTGAAGTATAGAGATAAAGGGGCTGATTCTGAGTTGGGAGCAAAGCAAAAAGCACAAGTAAATTTGAACCTGGACAAACCATGCTGCAATACAAGGGGAGCAAATATTTCTTTTTCCATGCAGAGTAAATACAGACTGCTATTGCATGTAGCCCACAAATGCTGGACAGCTTTATTTTTAAACAGCAATTTAAATTTGAGTTTGGACACACTCCTCTCAAACCTAAATCACTCTGCACATTTTACATCTGCCCTACTAGTAGTGTAACATGGTTTTGGCCAAAGTGCTTTGTTTTGCTTTTCTCCCAGTATCAGCCCCAAAATATCTAATGGCTGTAGAGTTAAAGTTCCTTAGTGGGGGGCCACTATATCTGGGCCTGTCCAGTATGGGTCTAGTAACATATTAATATTCCCACAAAAAACGAAATGGCCTCTTGGGCAAGATGTAATAGAGTGAGAGATTTTGCACATTTAAACTCGCCTATTCTCGCACCTTTTTTTTGGCGTGTTTTTCCGCAAATTGCATGATGTAATGGGGTGTGAGTTTTCTAGCAAAAACCATACTGCCATGCGAGTTCTCGCAAGAACACCCGGAAGCATGCAGGTTTTTTGACCAACCGGAATGTGAGTTTCATTTTGTGAGTTTGAGAGTTCTAAACAAAGACCCATTGACCCCCAAAAGTCTCATGATGTCTACCTCACACACCCTATATAAACCCCATATCCGCCATTTTGTCGAAGCCGGTTAATTGGCTGAGACAGAATCTGTTAAAATGAAAATCTGCACGATGTCATTTTGCGAATGGCAACAAGACGCCATTTTATGAACGGCCGCCTAACACCATTTTAGCGAATATCACACAATATCAGTACATACGGCGATGTTATTATTTAGCGTCATGCGATTCCCACGCAATAGAACAATGTTAAAAGTCCTCATTATGTAAATACATACATTTACTAAAACATATAATATGAACAATCCTGCAAAACACGTACCACGGTGTACTCCACAAACACGTAGACGCACAATGCTAACTAGCGTCTTTTCTTAATATTCTTACACTTACACATTGCACACTTACATAGAAAGGTTCCCTAGCATTAAGGTTAATATTCAAGGTTTTATTCATTATTAACTATGTAATAAAGTGACTGTATTTAAGATCTCAGGTTTAGTACATGATAAGCAGACAGTGTTTGGTGCTATTCTAAACCACTGTGTCAGAGTTCAGCCGGGGATCGGCCGTCCCTTACCGTCCCGCCGACTTCCTCTGACTTCCCGGGCAGTCGGGTGGCTCGTGCGGCGATGTGGGAGATGCTGAGCAATCTCCCTGATGCTGTGTCCCGGGCGGCCTGGTGCACAGGGATCGGAGTCCCTGTCATGGGCGCCACCATGACACTTCCTGCTCTGACTGCTTTTCCTCCCCTGACAGTCTGGCCGGTCAGCTGACGCTGTGGACCAATCAGTGGGCTTCCAGGGGTATATTTCCGGCTCCTGTGTATCAGGTAGTTGCCTGAACAACCATTGTCGCTGCTAGTGTTACTAGTGGTCTCTCGTTCCAGGTTCCCTTGCTTCCAGTGATCTATTCCTGTGTACAGCTATATCGTCCATCTCACCAGTGCTTTACCACCTCAGCCTGTGTGCAGCTATATCATTCATCTCATCAGCCTGCAGGCTTTGGTCACCTAGTCAAAGGACCGTGACCTGCTTACGAGGTGCAGCTCAAGCCCATATCCCGATTGGTGGGGTCACTGGTGAACACCATCTCGTGGGTTAGATTCCGCGCCTTTGACTAGGTCTCGCCAACGACCAAGACCCGTGGATGCGGAGGTTGTGCATTCAGGCCCCTCGCCTCCGTTTCCTCCCGCAGCCTCTGGCCTCAGCTTCCAGAAAACCACCTCCCAGCGTTACACACTGTTAATTTGCAGACTCCCGGTTCCATCGGCGAGGAAATCGCAACATGCGTCTGCAAATTATGGATCATAGAGAGTTTGGCATTGAAATGTACTCATTAGTGTAGCCAGTTTAGACTTGTTCTTTGGTGGGAAAACGGACACAAAGAACTGTTGGAGGCTGAACTATTACAATACAAACTGACCTATGAACTGTATCATAACAGAAGAACCAGGAAGAAGAACCAATGGGATTATGCCAACTTGTTCTATTGTATTTCCTATCTCTGCAAGGGTTTATATGCAAGCACCCTGGATCTGGTAGTTAGTCATCTTTCTTTGCTGTTAACGGAGGTTTCATAGTTGATGCCGGGAATCTGGATCTAGAGCGCATGCGTATGTATTCGACTGTACCTTGTGATTGTATAATTTGTTTGCGCTAATTGTATTTAGGTCACAGCGTGTAACTATATGCTTTTTGATGAATAATATCTTTTTGTGCTTTGGAACCACAATCAAAGTCTGGAAAGTATTTATTTCTTGTGCGACTTACAATGCTAAATAGCGACATTTAGGGTGTATAGATCATTAGGAAATCATAATTTTGTCCTCTGATAGGTAGTGAGGCATTTTTGGAAGGAGTGGAGAGGTGTATTTGGTTAGAGACAGAGATAGTGTGGTGTTTGTTGCAGCAATGGCTTCTAAGAGACAGTAAAGGTTTGAGGAGGAGGAGGAGGAGTTTGCGGTTCAGCAGCTAGAAAGTGAGGAGGAGGGCAGCATGGAGGAGCTGCAGCTGGAGGGGACTGAGGGCAGGACAGTGAGGAGGAGGAGAATACTCACTCCCATAGTCCCGGCACCACCCATGACAGCAGCCACAACCACCACCACCCACCCCACAGTCTCATGTGGCAAGTGTGGAGGAGCTTGCATCATCCCTACACAGTTTCCGCCAACATCAGCTAACATTTATGGCCCATCAGCCGGAACAGGTGGGCAGCATTTTGCGTCACTTTAGGAGGCGGATCAAAACAATTCCCCAGGTGACATGCATCTGTATGGCCAACAACATTGACATGCGGCTGCAGGAGCTAACACAGGCCACCCAAGAGCACACAGTGGCTGTCCGTGAGCAGACACAGGCCTTTGTGTCCCTGCAAAGGGAGCTGCTAGCCCAAATGGCCCTTAGAGAGGCACCCACCATCTACACAAGTAGCTCCCTTGTCACAAGCCCACAAACCCCAACCACAGTCACTCCCCAAAGCATAGAGCCCGTACTCGGGGGTTACCTAAAGGTTCAAGGAGGAGCAGAGGCAGTTCATCCTCTTAGTAATGTGTATTGTACAACAAAATACTAAAATATTTATTTGTTGTTTTGTTACAATTTTGTGGTTAACTAAACAGTTTTCCAAAAATGTTGTTTCTTTTCTTTCTAATGTGTGTTATAGCATAATATTTTAAAACAATAGCACCACAAATGTGTTTTTAATATTAAAACATTTCGATACAGTATATATGGGGGACATTATAGATAATGATTTTGTGTATTGGATTACATTTCTTATACATGTAGGTGTACATTTAGTGGGTTAAATGAGTGGAAATGGTTTACCATAAGTACATTATGTAATTTTTAAACATAATTTTTTTTTTAAATGTATGGTTCAAATTTCTAACAATTACTTGTTTTTCCATATATTGACCACACAAAGGCACCAAGGAATCTACATCCAGGACCATGTCCGTCCACAAACCCCTAACCCTTCTGTTGGTTACACTAAAAATTGTGGAAATGTATAAATTAAATAGAACACATTAACAAACAAATCTTAATACTTACAGCAATGGGGCCCATTAAGTGGCCTTTCTGCTACTTTAGATCTACACATCCCAGCATAGCATGACTCAAACTCAGAACAAATTTAAGTAATCAGTCAATGCAAGGAGGCTTATGCGGTTCGGCCTAAAAAGCTGAACCACCTCCTGATCTGAGAGAGAGTCCAGGTCTATCCTCGCTCTATAGGTAGGTCTGGTATGTAGGCTAATAGGGACCTGGATCTGGATACGCTCCTGTACCCTCCTCTTACGCAACTCCTCCAAATTACAATGCCAGAGACATACAGCTCAAATGCAGTCTGAAAAAACACCATTGCTACACACACACAGCTGAAATGGATGTTGGTGTGGTTTATTTAGACTTACAATTACTGCTAATGTTGTTGTTCTCTGTTTCAATTTGGTTCAGATGTGTAATTACAGTTTGTACAGATTAAACTCGTCTATCTGACCCAGGTCTAGTTTTTGGAGAGATTTTGGACACAAAATGTTGGGGACTTGTAGGCTTTCAATGGCAAAACATCTGGATGTGAGTTTTGCCGATGCAAGTTTTGCCAATGCGAGTTCTAAAATAGCTGAAAATAGGCGAGTCTTCTAGAACTGGAACCCTATTACATTGTGAGAGTTTTAAATATATGCATGTTTTACTTGAAACTCTCACTCTATTACATTTTACCCCTTGTATGTAAATCTATTTTATTCATAAGTAATGAAGAGAGGAAAAGTGTTGACGTATATTTGGGGGCATAACAGGAGACAAGAGAAATCTGTCCACAACAGATATACCGGCATATACTGGGCCAGCCTGCTATGTGTGTGAACAATGTCATTTACAGACATATCAGGTGTACATACCCGCCGACGCACTCACACTTTCAATATATTGCTCGCCGATAGAATGAGCGAAATATCGCCAAGTGTGTACCCAGTTTAAGTAAGTACAGTATTCATTGAATATCACATCATTCGTTTGTTTTTATTTTGGCACACATTTACAGTTTATTTTGAAAAGTAAAAAAGTACATTCTGCAAACAAAATACTTATAGTTATTGGAATGACCAGTCCTTCTTGTTTTACTTTCCTAACCTGTTTGTCTCTTATCATAGAACTGAAATTAAAGTACTTAGTAAAAACATGTCCTAAAACACTATACTTCTATGAATTCAAAGCTGACAAGTATTGAATGTATCATTTGTAAAGCTCCAACTATATGATTTGCATGTGCCTACTCCTTGATGTAAGGGTACATGTTATTTAAAAAAAGAAAGAAAATGTTGTGCCCTCCCAAATGAGTAACCAGCACCAGTGCTATTTCCTGAGCTAGTAATACCTTAAGCAGGGAGACAATGAACATGGGTCCCACATTGTAGATGCCGAAACCAACACCAGTTTATGCCTGTCCATACTGATCACACTATGAAAGGGAGTCACATTATCACAATTTAAAACTAGCTTCAGCCTGGTCAGCACAAGACTGAAATCCCTAAGTGAATTGAGCTAGCAGAAAACATGTTCCTACCCAACCTGGAGCAACCAGTCCCATGAGAAAGTGCTGGGTCTCTTCCTGACACTTTTGACTTTGTCTCAGGGAAATCATCTGGAACTAATTTCCAAAAAATCTCACAAGAATGGCATCTCTGCCTGCAGGGGATGCAGTCAGAATCTCGATGACTGGGATTCCAGCATTCAGAATGCCGACGCCGGAATCCTGACACTTATCAGAATACTGGCATCCCGACTGCCGGGATCCCAAAGGTAAGTCCTGGGGTTAGGGTTAGGCACTAGGGGGAGGGTTAAGGTTAGGCTGTGTGTGTGGGGGGGAGGTTAGGTTTAGGCTGTGGGAAGGGAAGGTTAAGTTTAGATTGCGGAGAGGCAGGATGAGGAGTAGGTTTAGGGGTTAGATTAGGCTTACATGCTGGCGTTGGGATTCTGACTGAAAACCAATCAGAAAGAAGCAACATTCCTGAACTCAGAACTGGAAATAGAAACATGAGAAACTTGCACAGACAAACCCCCACCACTTGTAATCTGTATATAAAAGTACTATTTCCAGATTCACAAAGGGAAAGTATCCTCTTGAACATATTTTCTTCCCATTTTGGTGCCAAGGTATTAATTCCAGTAAAAACAGTATGTTCAGTAGATGTCACACAATATAATTAATCATACATTATGGGACCCTGCTCACTAAAGCAAAGGTTAATAACACCGTTTTATTAAACAGCTCCAGCCAGGGAAGCAGTATTTGTTTTATAAATAGCATATCATTTATAAGCAGGTAGAATAAAGTCACTGTGAATCTAACATAGAACCATGAAGATCTAAGGCATGAAGTGCTGCCGGCAGTAACAGATAAACTTTTCTGTAGTGAATTACAAAGGGCCTGATTCAGACCTACTCGCTATGATGCGAACGCACGTTGCTGGTCGATAGTTGCTCTTCTACGCATGCGTATGCATCGCAATGCGCATGTGTGAACCAGTGCGAGAGGCCAGAATGTGTTCGCTCACCGCGCATAGACAGCCCAGCAGAGTGAGTGACAGGTGAGGCCGTTTGTGGGTGGTGACAGGGGCAGGCCACTACTAACGGGGGAGTGGAGGTGCAAACACAGGTGTGCTTGATAACTTCAATGCCATTTCAGAGGCATGCATAATTAAAAGGCAGCGTCATAGCGCACGTCACTTGGTGGGATTCCACTCTGAAGTGCTCGTAGTGCTTGCAGTAGGGTATAGTCAACCACAAGCGCTGCGTTCGCATCCGATGGTACCCGATGTACCGACGGTCACATACACTTCCTGGAGATGACGTACACAAGTGGGCGTCTGGTGGGGGTCTGCATACACAAAGTGATTGCACGTAAAGACATGGTGGGTGTGCTTATGCCCAGTGTCGGACAGGGGCATGAAGGGCCCACCGGGGGAATGCAGTGATAGGGGCCCATTCTTAGAGGTCTGGGCCCCTTTAAATATATACATATATATATTAAATACTGCTAGTGAATGCATGATAATGTACCAGATTAATAACAGCAATGTATTGTAGAAAATACACAATAGTCCTGTGCAGTATAATTCAAGTGCACAGTCTGGATCCTGTTCCCTAAAAAAGGGGGTGGGCCCTCAGGCAGTGGGGCTCACCGGGGGTTTCCCCTGTACCCCTGTGGGCCAGTCCGACCCTGCTTATGCCTTGACGTGTAATCGCCTGCCTAGCAGGGTGTGTGCCGGATTTGTATACACTGGGAGCGAGCGTACGCATCTAGCGAACAGGTCTGAATGAGCTCCAAAGTGTCCTTGTATCAGTTTTCTGAAATATGGAACCTTAACTTCCAACATGTAAAGACTAAGGGGTATATTTACTAAGTGTTGGATGGAGATAAAGTGAATGGAGATAAAGTCCTAACTAATCAGTGGCTAACTGCCATGTCATAGGTTGTGTTTGAAAAATGACAGGAGCTGATTGGTTGGGACTTTATCTCTGTTCACTTTATCTCCATCCAAGGCTTAGTAAATAGACCCCTAGCACTGGTAGTCCCCATAAATATACCATGACCCTGCTAAAGTGAAGGTTTCAGCCTTGATTTCAATACCCACAATCAATGCTTATGGTACAGTACATAAATGTGTGGCCAGGAAATTCTGTCCTGTAGGGTTTAACAAAAAAGTAACCTATCCTGGTGCAGGTGGAACTTCCAGCACAGGCAGAGCTTATCATGGCATTATCTTTTATGTATACATGCCAGCATACTCTTCTGCTCAAGATTTTCATGTAAACAAAGTGAAGATACACACATACACAGAATAAAAGGAAAGGGGGGTTGCGCTGCACATCCTAATTTAAACACAATGGGCTCTATTTACTACAATCCGCATTGTTAATGCAGATTGTAGCGTGATATTACAGAGTGAATTCGCATTGCGAATTCAGGCAATATCACAGGGATTTACTACAAATCCCTTGCAGGGACAGAGCTTGCGATAAAGCTCTGTTCCTGCTAATCCCCTTCGGAGCCTTATCACGGTATTTTTGCAAAAAATACCGTGATTAAGTGCCCGCGCATGCGCGGACCGTTCGCCGCAGCTACCCCCTCCGGCGCTAAGCCCTGCCCCCTGGCGCTAAGCCCCCCCACCCCTGGCTTAGAGTGTGCATCTGCTTTTCCTCCAACAAAGTGAAGATACCATAAAAACAATGTAAAAGCAAAAATAAATTGTAACATAACTTGGGAGTGAATGCTTACACACTATTTTGCTGCTGTAAATATTGTGTGGGAAGCTATCAGCTATGCATAAAAACCACAGTATCCTGCATTCTTATAATTATTGTTATTGTCATTAGAAATATTTTATTAATTTACTTATTTTCATAGAATTCATTCTCTTGGCAATAATGCTACACCTTTAAAATATTGTATAATTATTATTATTATTATTATTATTATTATTATTATCCTACATAATTACCCCATATTTGCCTATGCAAACAGAAATATATATGTTGCCATAGTACATGTATATACATTTTCATATGACGTGCAGGGGGAATTGAGATACTCACACAGTAACATCCTGCATTGACGAACATGAGGACCAGATGTTGCTAACATTTTAAATTAATGGTATCTAATTCAGGAAATTAGTATCATTTAAATTATATTATACTAACAGAGGATAACAACATATATTTAGGTACAATATGATTCTAATATTCCATGGGGGAGAACAATTTGTTGATGGCTATATGATGTTGTATGCAGTATATAGAGTACAACAGCAAATCCAGTCTCAAGGTCCCTATGTAGAGTTGACAATAATGGGACCGATATAGAATTAAATGGGTGTAGGTTGCTCCCAAACTGATTGCATGGATAAAATGTGTGTCCTGCGATGCGCCTGCGCCTTATCTGTACACTAGGTCATCATTAGTGTGTCCCTATGTGAAAAGTCCTCATGCAAGCATGCAAGATGCACTCTGCCAGCAGGGGTCCGTTCAGCTCTGCATCAGTCTTATTATGTTTTATTAACATTTTTTACCCATAATTTTCTGGGTCACTAGCTAGTATGGCTACCCCTCTGTGCCTCTTTCATCTAAGTCCCCTCCGTCTCTTTTTCTGTCCCTGCATCTCTCATCACTGTAACCACTCCCCCCTATCTCGCTCTCCCTTGGATCTCTGTCCCCCCCTTCTTCTCACGGGGACTTTGTGTTTAGGTTGCAAAGGGGTTCACCATCTCCAAAAGGCTAACAGGTGTCTTTCCCTACCATGCCCATCTCTGTCCCACACACACATACACCTCCATCTGTCTCTCTTATCTCTGTCCCTCCTTTTTCCTCTCCTACTTTCTGTCTCTCTTTCATCTCTGTCCCCTACCCATCATCTCTTTCACCTCTGCCCCCCAGCTCTCTATTTCATCTCAGTCTCCCCCATCTCTCTAATCTCTGACACCGTAAGTGGGGGCGGGGGGCATGAGCGGGTTTTGAGTTTTGAGGCAGATCTACACTCTGACAGGACAGTCCTGTGCATGGTACAGCACTGGCTGGGGGAGAAATGAGGCTTTACCTACAGTAGCAGTCAGCTGCCAGGGAGAGCTGGGCCACCCACAACCTTTCTACTACTACTCGCTCTACCTTGCTATTACTCCCTCTTCCTTTCTACTAGCTGTTAGACATATGCTCTACAGTTTTTTGTACTTCATAATTCATGTAAAAGACACTGGGCCCGATTCAGAGGAGCACGATATTTGCGTGCGCTTGTTCTGAATCAGGGCATTTTTTTTTTAATTTCGGCCTCCAGGCCACTCGCATAGCTGCGGGTAACCGCCCACAGCTTTTGCGAGCGGCCTGGCGATAGTCGCGATTATCGCGACCATCGGTCTTCCGAGGAGACCCTGTGGTAGTGTCTCAGGTCTCGTATGCCCGAGTGGACTTCCTACTCTAATAGAGCAGGAAGTCCACTACTGACATCACGAGTGATGTCAGTAGGGCCACCCACAAACGCCAGGTGTTCCTAAGGGAATGCCTGCGTTTGTGCAACCACCCCCCCTCCCCGCCTACAAAACGGGGTGAGCTGTCAATCAACATTGACAGCCACCCCGTCTTGTAGTGAGCCCCGGAGCGACGGAGCTGCAGTCACTCGCTGAGGCTCGCGCATGCGTACGCCGAAGGTGGAGCATGCGCAGGGGCCAAATATCGACCGCATGCGAGCACTATGCACTCACGTGCATGTCTGAATCAGGCCCACTATCCATAGATTGTGAACATTCCCTTTGGTTTCTCTGACACTGGCTTATACTGTAAGTCTTCTGGTAACAGCCTGGTTGTGTGCTACAAATGGAAGCTTGGAATCAGGTCTCTAAGAGGTGCCAGTGTCAGCTGCGTTACCATGCCACTGAAAGGCACAGGCTGGGTGAGCGTTAGTGACAAGACCTCAGGGGATTGCAAATCCCAGCTCAAAGCAACAGTGCACCTTTCATTAAATACAATATCTGCTGTTTCAATCAATGAACAGTGTATATATATATATATATATAAAATTATATATATATATATCTCAATGTGGAGCCAAGAATGATTTCCAATGAAGGATATTCTCAGTGTGGTTTTAACATTGTTGCTCACATGTTTTCTTTTTGCTAGCTTTCATGTTTTGGTTTTGCTTGTATGTTGACAATCTACACACTATATTAAATTAATAATATTAAAATGTAAACAAGACAAATACATAACATATAAAAGCATTGCATATTGGTATTGGTATCTATTTATTCTTAATATAATACTTTAAAGATCCTCAAAGCTCATTCCTAGTGACTATACTCACAAGCTAATCTAAACAAGGCTTGGGCAATTGTAAAGTCATACAGACTGCTTTGCTATGATTGGCTCTTATCAGTATATACTCTGCATTATCTGTTCAGCATATTGTATGCAGCACTATAGAGCAGAATGATAAAGGGAATTATAAAGGGATTAGGGAAAATGTACGCTATCAAACACAAATATGTTAAATATAAAATTGGAAGAGTATGTAGTTTTCCCATGTGTTCTAGTATGGTGGGACTTGGCAATGGTCAGCTGTGTACCACAGCTGACGGCTGAGTAGTATAAAATAGGATGCAATCACTTTACCAGCAGAGAAAACAAAGTCATTTTCTTACAGTCACTTCTGTTACAAAAGTGCTTTGTATATTAACAGAACCATTGTTAGGCTCACCGAGGATGCAACATAGTAAAATACACTTATATTTGTAATGGACACACCACAGTAACAGTAGGATATCCTACCTTGGCTCATAGTGGTACCCAATTGTCCACACATTTAGGCTACACTTCTGTAACTGATGTTACAGGAAAGCAAGACTTTATATTGTACATTTTACTTAGACAGAATCACAGATAATGGCCCTCATTCAGAGGCGGTCGCAAGAAGCGATCGCTCTCTGAATGAGGACGGCCGCTTCTTTTTTTTAGTGCGGCCTCCTGGTC
The DNA here is from genome assembly GCA_031769625.1 of Taudactylus pleione. Taxonomy (NCBI): domain Eukaryota; kingdom Metazoa; phylum Chordata; class Amphibia; order Anura; family Myobatrachidae; genus Taudactylus; species Taudactylus pleione. The sequence goes on from JAUIMM010000039.1 coordinate 13,667,721, forward strand.
GCTAGCTAAGCTGTGGGTTACCACCCACAGCTTAGCGACCCACCAGGGTGATGGTCGCGATGGTCAAGACCATTGCGACCATCGGGGCTTGCGACGAGACCCTAAGGTTGGGTCTCGGCAACCGCAAGCCCCAGGGAGCTTCCTGCTCTGATTGAGTAGGAAGCTCCCCACTGACATCACTGCTGATGTCAGTGCGGCCGCCCACAAAATGGCAAGCGTTTCGTCTGGAACGCCTCCGTTTCTGTAGCCACCCCCCTGCCCTGCCTACAAAACGGGCCAAGCTGTCGATCAACGTCGACAGCCAGCCCTTTTGTAGTGAGCCTGGTGTGAGAGGGTTGCGCAAGAGCAGTGCGGCCGCTGTGCCTGCGCAGGGCAATAACATCGACCCGGTTGCGAGCGCTCAGCGCTTGTGACCGGGTCTGAATGAGACCCAATGTCTCTACAAGACAGACAGTGATTTATCATTACTTTTCAAAGAGAACAGATTGTGCCCTACTTTCACTAACACTAATAGGGCAGACGTTTTATTTACTTTTATTAGGAACCCAGATAGTACCCTTTTTAGCCAACACACAGGGGTAAATATACTGAAGTGAAAGTTTTTAGAAATGGAGATGTTGCCCATAGCAACCAATCAGATTCTAACTATTATCTTCTAAAAGGTGTTAGTTACATGTTAAGTAGAATCTGATTGGTTGCTAAGGGCAACATTTCCACTTCTAAAAACTCTCACTTTAGTAAATATACCACACAATGTCCAGAGCAATTCTTTACATTTGAATTTGACAATAATCTGAGGGCCTGATTCAGCAAGGAACGCAGTTGCTAATACGCATGCAATCGATCGATTAATTTGCACTGGGCATGCGTATGTATCGCAGTGGGCGTGCGCAAACTAGCATTTGTGATCCGAACTACAATTACAGAGGGTAAGCAGACCCATGGCAGAGTGATTGACAGGAAGTGCCGTTCGTGGGTGGTGACGGGGATGGTCGAGCATAGCAAGCGTGCCAATGTGCTGCAATGCCGTTGCAGGGGCGTGCATAAATTATCCACATCATGGCTATACGCAGCCCGAGGCCTCATAGCGTGTGCTGAAGTTAGGTGTGACCTGCCTTAACTGTGCGTATGAGTCCGATGTCACTCAGTGTTACCGATTACTTCGCTATTTTATCCAAGTATACGGATGTGAGCAAGGGGAACTGGGTGTCCTTATGTTAGGCTGTGTTCACAATGCGATTGCAAACATTTGCATTTCACCACTGATATTAGCAACTGTGTAGCGTGCATCTTAGCAGAATAGCGATCCTTGATGAATCAAGCCCTTAGACCACAGCTTTCAGGTATATTTGGGATGTACCCAACCCGTATATTCAACCTCTCAGACACTACTACAGAGAAGGTGTAGATGGGATAGATAAAACCACACTGAAATGTTTTGGTTTTAGTTTTGGATCTGCATTTCCTTAAAAAATTGTTTAAAACAGTCAAAATCATGTATATTGGAGCTGTTTTTGTTCCCACATTAGTATTTCAATAATTAACATTCATTTACAGTAATTAAAAATCACTTAAAGTCAATTTTGCAAAGATAACCTAACAACTGTCATTTGTCAACAATCGTGGCTGCTGGCTAATGAACACCTATAAGAAAGTGTTAGATATGGACAGGGAAACAGCTTTTATTTGTAAGTATAAAAACAGTTTTAGGGAGATTAAAAACATCGTCTCACGGAATTATCGACTACTAAGACAAGATAATGTGCTGAAAGATATCCTTCCTGCAAAACCAGACGTTATCTTTAGGAAAAATACTGCACTATGTGTACCCACATTCCTAGACACACGAAAGAGGTCCCTTTACCAACTAGTGATGATACATAAAAGATTGCTTCATTTTTCAATTGTGACTTCAAATACATTATTTATATGCTGTCCTGTCCATGTAAGTTATATTACATGTAAGTTATATTACATTGGAAGATCTACGAGAACCCTGAAGACTCGGTTTATGAAACACAGTAGAAACATTATTAATAAAAATATACTACATAGTGTTTCGCGCCATTTTATGGACAAACATTTGAGTAGTCCCACACAGCTATCGATTGTGGGATTGGAACATATCCCACACTCAGATTGGGGAGGCAACATATATAATAAGTTATGCTGCAGAGAGATTTTTTGTATGTTGAAATATAATTCACTCTTTCCCGATGGTCTCAATGAGGCAATAGAACTCAATGTTGTGTTATGATATGTAGTAATTTTCAAATTGATCCTTTATCTTTATCATAATAATTTATTTATGAAATCCATTTGAGTTTAATTATCCTGTTTTATGATTAGTGAGACCATTGAGGTTCATGTATCATCTTTTCACACATATTCCATATATTCATGTATATTATGTAATTTTTTTTATGTTTATCATATGTCCATTTATAGTTTATTTATTCATTTAATTTTATTTTTTTAATTTAAATTTTTATATTTATTATTATTTTTATTTACATTTATTTTTATTATTTTTATTTTTATTATTTTTATTTTTATATTTTTATATTTTGTTAAGTATTTTTTATTTAGTATTATAATTCATTTTGTCTCCATTCATTACATATATATATTTTTGGGTTATTACTTAGTACCCCCCTTTGTTTTTGGCTTGTCTTTAAACAAACTGTACTTATTTCTCTTCCTCATGGATCCTTCTTATCGCTATCGTGTGATGACAGCATATGCTGGAGTCGTGCTTTTAGCTGATAGGGAGAGGTCTGAGAGACGGAGAAGGGTGCACTCATGCTGGACCAGGGAGTGGTTGCTGCAGAGGGATACTCTGTCGCACATGCCACTGCTGATGGGACTACGTGAGAACAACCCTGATGACTTCCGAAACTATCTGAGGATGGATGACGTCACCTTCCGGGAGTTATTGAGTTTGGTGACGCCCTATATCGAGAGGCAGGATATGAGGATGTGAAGGGCCATACCCCCTGAGGAGAGGCTGATAGCTACCCTGCGGTTCCTGGCGACTGGCAGAGCCCTTGCTGACTTAAAGTTTGGCACCCTCATCTCTGCGCAAACTTTAGGTCGCATAATTCCAGAGACCTGTCGAGCCATATTTATGGTTTTGAAGGCTGAGTATTTTAAGGTAATCACATTTTATACTGTTCATTTATTAAGTGATCCAGGAACCCATTACCCCCCTCTCCCCTCAGAAATGTTTGTATGTGCAGGACTCCTAGTATACACTTGCAGGTCCCCGCAGTCTGCCCTAATCTCTCACACATCATGTGCTGCCCCTCTACTATATGCTGCAGGACCCCACATTCCCCCCCCACCCCCTGAAATGTGTATGTGCAGGACTCCTAGTATACACTTGCAGGTCCCTGCAGTCTGCCCTAATCTCTCACATATCATGTGCTGCAGGACTCCACTATCCCCCCCCCTGAAATGTGTAAGTGCAGGACCCCACTACCCCCCCCCCTCTGAGATGTGTATGTGCAGGACTCAAGAGTAATTTTATTTGCTAAAAAACACTTCACATACCCTATTGTAAAAATCTGTTTTAAATTGGAATATAATGGGGTTGATGTATGAAGCCCAAAACCAGTATCAGCGCACGTTATGTGCGCTGATACCGTTTCTCCCCGATGTATGATCGGGGGGTCTGGACGGTAATTGATAGGGGCGCTATGTGCCTCTGTCATTATTGGTGCTGCTATCTACAAGATAGCAGCGCCGAGCATAAGGGCTATATATAAACGGCCATACCGCATGACCATTCATCTGGCTGTAGCTGGCGTTATGGACAGCTACAGCCTGGCGCTAGCCTATACCCACAACAGGGACAGCGCTGTCCCTTCTGGGGCTGCTGCTGGCTCTAGGGCTGCACATGGGGATCTCACGATACTGGCGAGAGCCGGCCGGGACAGACACAGTGCATCAGCACTAGGCTGATGCGCTGTGCTCTCCAGCGGTTAGTGCCGGAGGGGGGATTTAAGGCTCCCCCTATCCGTCCGATGAGATGTTCTTACGTCTCATTGGTAATGCTTCCTGCTTCGCCTCGGAAAAGAGGCGAAGCATGAAGCGGTATAGGGGCATGGTAAGTGCCGCTATCATACATCTACCCCAAAGTGTTAAATCTCTTTTTGCATTTTTTCATTTTTTTTATTTATATTATTTTGTTTTAGTTTCCATCTACCGTGGAGGAATGGCAAACAATAGCTCAGCAATTTGAAGATAAGTGGAACTTTCCAAATTGTGGTGGGGCAATTGATGGGAAGCATGTGCGCATTGTCCCACCAGCTAATAGTGGCTCGCTCTACTACAATTATAAAGGTTATTTTAGCCTTGTGTTGATGGCCATTGTCAACGCCAACTACGAATTTATTTTTATAGATGTGGGTAAAAATGGCCGTGCATCAGATGGTGGATCATTTAAGGACACTGAATTTTACCATCGTATGATCTCTGGAGCCCTCAATTTACCACCTGTTTCACATTGCAAGCATCAATTGAACTTTGTGTTCGTAGCTGATGCAGCCTTTGCCTTCCAGGAGAATGTAATGAAACCCTATCCCCAAAGGGGTTTAACCAAAGAGCGGTGAACAATGAACTCTTGCCATCAGTATCCCAATCAAGAGTCCCTCAGGTTGCGTCAGGGCGTGCAAAAGCAATAAGGGAGGAATACCTCCATTTCTTCAATGGTGTGGGTGCCGTGGAATGGCAAGATAATTACATAAAATTGTTTATTTTACCCATACTTAATATTTTGAAAATGACAATAAAAGATTTTACAAACACTGACTTTTTGGATACTTATTTGAATTAAATTTACTAAAATGTCATCAGATCATGTACCAAAATGTTCCAAATTTAAAGTTGCTTATGCTTTTAGATAAATTCATTTATAATTATTCTGTTTTTTTTGGAAAATATTATAGTGTTTTATTTTTTTAAAGTGTTTTTTTTTATAAGATTTTGTTTTGGTTTTCGAACAACATCTGGATATAATATGGGTATAAAGCAATGATTAGGTGTGAAAATTGTGGGCCTGATTCAGATACGGTCGCTCTGATAGAGCGCTCGCTCAGAATCAGGGTTTTTTTTTTTTTTTTTAAATTAAGTGGCCTCCTGGCCCCACAACTATTGCGAGCAGCCAGGATGATGGTCGCCATGGTCAAGACCGTGGCGACCATCCGGCTTGCAATGAGACCTTTGTGGTAGGGTCTCGGCCAACGCAAGCCCCAGAGATCTTTCGGCATTAACAGAGCCGGAAGTTCACAAGTGATGTCAGTGGGGCCGCCCCCAGATGGCAGGCGTTCCGGCAGGAACACTTCCATTTGGGCTTCCACCCCCACCGGCCCGCCCACCAAAGGGGGCGTGCTGTCACTCAACATCGACAGCACAACCCCTTTGGTGTGAGACCCGGAGCGACGGATTGGCCGTCGCTAGCCGGTTCTCGCGCATGCGCACGACGGAGCCGGCTCCGTGGTGCGCATGCCCAGTGGTCAACCATCGACCCCGTTGCGAGCGCTCAGTGCTTGCGACCTTGTCAGAATCAGGCCCTGAATTCACAAATTATTCAGGTTCAGTATACATAGGATGAATGGTACACATATTCAATTCACACACATTGGTTAATGAAAATCACACCCACAACCAAACATGTATTCTACATGAATGCACCATCAAGAAAGAAAAACACAAGACCAGAGTATTGAAGTTTAACATTTTTATAAGTATCAAAAAAAAAAAAAAACTGGACCGGATTCATTGAATATTACCAGGCCACTGAGTGCCTCCTCAGTAGGGACTACTCCAAAAATGAGAAGCTTCAGGCACTGAAATAAGTGTAATATACAGTTGGGAGCTAAACAGTGATGTCAACATAAGCAGGGTGAAGAACAAGAAATAGGGTTCAAAAACAGTGTCCATGGGAGCACAAGAAGTATGCAGAAATCAAAACGTTCGGAAAACAGGTGCAAATTAAGTACATTTGCCCAAGTTAAGGCACTATGTACATGCTCAAGTTCAGCCTTGACAAAGAACCAAAGAAAAAGAAGTGTCAAATTTTTGAATCACTTAAAAAAACCGAACATTAAAAAATATCTAATAATTAAAATACACTTCATCATCGGCCTCCAGCGTGGCATGTGCACTCATCCATGATGAGCGCACTTCACTGCTGGATGTGGTGGGAATGGGAACTGGTGTCTGTGGGGCGCCCGACGCATGATAGGTGAGGGGATGTGAAAGAGGAGGAATTGGCATTAGTTGAGACGCGGGTCTATGAGGTGGGATAGGGAAATTGTCAGAAGACAATGGGGTGGGCTGCGCCATCATATATGACCCTATGTTACTATGCTCGTCCAATTTTCCATCGTTAGCTAGTAACAGAGCGTTATATATAATACGCTTGAAATGATGCAGCTGGTTATGAGCCATGCTGTCCATTTCGTTGCCGATGTGAGCTGCAAAAGTTTGATTTGGCCCGGGGGGTGCATGTAATACCTCCTCCGCGTGACTCAAAAATCTGTCACTTCTTGACGGGCCAGATGATGGAGTTCAGGAAGCCGTCCTCCGCTTCTTGGTGGGTGCTGCCACTGCCGGCCTCTCAATTCTAGACTCCATAACCTCTGTGGTCTCGCTGGTTGAAGGGACAGGATTCACATCCAGGACTTCCTCCTTTGGAAAAATGACAAACAAATAATAAAAGTATTTAGATATTAACAAAATAAACATACATACAGTGCCTTACAATTTGTTTTTTTAATTAAAAAAGCACAACATTTGGAGCATCACCATCCTGTCCATCCTAGCAAAAAATAATACACTATGGGCCTGATTCAGACCAGGACGCAAGTGGTGAGCGCTCGCAACCGGGTTGATGGTGGCCCAGAGCGCATGCGCACCACGGAGCCGGCTCCGTCGTGTGCATGCGCGAGACCCGGATAGCGACGGGCACTCCGTTGATCCAGGTATCGCACCAAAGGGGTCGTGCTGTCGATGTTGAGTGACAGCACGCCCCCTTTGGTGGGCGGGCAAAGGGGGTGGCTGGCCAAAAGGAGGCGTTCCCATGTAAACGCCTACCGTTTGGGGCCGCCCCATTGACATCATGAGTTATGTCAGTGGGAGAGATTTTGGCTCTGTTAGAGCCGAAATCTCTCTGGTGCTTGCGGCCAAGAGACCCTACCACAAGGGGCTCGTCGCCTGCCCGATGGTCGCGATGGTCTTGACCATCGCGACCATCATTATGGCCGCTCGCTATAGTGGTCCTGATTCAGAGCGAGCACTCTGTCGCAGCGAGCGGCTCTGAATCATGGCCAATGTCCAATTAAAAAATACAATAGTTTAATGGCATACCTGGTCCTGCCCCTCCACATTCTCCACGAGGTTCTCTTCTTCCTCGAGAACCAGCGAAGACCGCGCCCGTGTCTTTGGCTCTTGGTCAAGGGCGAATTTGAGCAAGTCATAGTACCATAACTTCGGCTTTATGACTTCAACTGCACCTGCTCCCGAACAGTTTGAATCTTCATACTTCTTGTGCTCCTTCAGGAACACTGTTCTCAACCCCTGGATCTTGTTCTTCACCCAGTCTATGCCAACATCACTGTCGCACTCCCGACTGTATACTAACAACTTCTTCAGTGCCTGAAGCTTGACGTCACGATTGGAGTAGTCCCGATCTGCGTGCTTCCAAAGGCACTCATTGGCCTGGTAGATCTCAATGAACCTGGTCACAAACGCTCTGGATTGAGTTCCAGTCATGTCTGCAAGTGAGAAAAAAATGTAAAAAAAATAAATAAAATGCATTACCCCATGCAGCCTCCCCCCTATGCCCTGTATGCAGCACCCCCATGCCCTTTATGCAGCCTCTCCCCTCTGCCCTGTATGCAGACTCTCCAACTATGCCCTGTATGCAGCCTCTCCCCCCTATGCCCTTTATGCAGCACCCCCATGCCCTTTATGCAGCCTCCCCCCCTCTGCCCTGTATGCAGCCTCTCCCCCATGCCCTGTATGCAGCCTCTCCCCTGTATGCAGCCTCTCCCCCAATGCCCTTTATGCAGCACCCCCATGCCCTTTATGCAGTCTCCCCCATGCCCTGTATGCAGCCTCTCCCCCATGCCCTGTATGCAGCCTCTCCCCCCCATGCCCTTTATGCAGCCTCCCCCCATGCCCTTTATGCAGCCTCTCCCCTCTGCCCTGTATGCAGCCTCTCCCCCCTATGCCCTGTATGCAGCCTCTCCCACATGCCCTATATGCAGCCTCTCCCCCCCTTGCCCTGTATGCAGCCTCTCCCCCCATGCCCTTTATGCAGCCTCCCCCCATGCCCTTTATGCAGCCTCTCCCCTCTGCCCTGTATGCAGCCTCTCCCCCCTATGCCCTGTATGCAGCCTCTCCCCCCTATGCCCTGTATGCAGCCTCTCCCCCCCCTGCCCTGTATGCAGCCTCTCCCCCCATGCCCTTTATGCAGCCTCCCCCCATGCCCTTTATGCAGCCTCTCCCCTCTGCCCTGTATGTAGCCTCTCCCCCCCATGCCCTGTATGCAGCCTCTCCCCCCTATACCCTTTATGCAGCACCCCCTTGCCCTTTATGCAGCACCCCCCCACAGTATGCCCTTTTACTGCACACCCCCAAGTCCCTCTATGCAGCACTCTCCAAGTGCCACACCCCGCTTGTGTGCCCCCTCTTGTACCCCTTCCCAGTGCCAGTCCCCAGGGAGTGCTACATTGGTGGACAGATGTGTACAAATAAATACTCACCGAGCTTCTATTTGTGATCCGCGTGGTCCTCCAAATGCTGCCTCTTGTCAGACGCTCCGTCAGGGCAGAATAAACAAAATGGTGGTGTGGGAGTGTCAGGGAGTAGTGTCAGGGAGTGGTTCATCGTTTGATCGTTCACCCTGAACGATGTGCAAACGATGAGTAAACGATGTGCAAACGATGTACAAGTGATATAGAAGCGATCAAGTGAACTTGACCTGCATGTTCACTCGATGGAGGACACGATCACACGACCAGCGGGAGCGCGCATCGTGCATCGTTAGAAACTATTTCTGCATGATTTGCAAACGATTTCTAAACTATTTTTAAACGATTGAACGATAACGATATCGTTGTCGTTCAATCGCCTGCTAAAATCGTTTAGTGGATGCCCCCCATAAGATTTGAAGGCAAATAGCGGTTGACACTTTGGGATGTTCTCTTCTCGACCGCTCTTCTGTGGCTTCTTTTTCCTTAGATTTACAGATAGAGAGGCAAGGACCCCAAAACAATAAATAAAAATCTTTTGGATGCTAAGGTATTTTATTAAACTCCACTTAAGAATGTCAATTCGTAACACTGGATCAATAGCAAGAGCTAAGTTCAGGCACAAAGTTTTACAACCAATATTATAATTTCTAATCCCTATGTTTCTCTGGGTCAAACTAATCAACAGAGGTAACCAGGAGCTCAGTTTGAATCAGGGGAACTTTACCCACATTTGCAATTTGGAGAATACAATTCTCAATAAATTACAAAATATTTTATCCTAAGTAGCTTTGAAACAGTCACTCTCTGCTGAGCAGAATACATAATTTCTACTAAACCTAAGAAATTTGACATATCCTTACAGCAACTAAAACCATTTTTAAATATTGAAAGTTATAATGGATATTTGGCCCATATATCTGACTATCTGCATCTTTGTGAAACTCACATGGGTCAAGACTGCAGGGATTTGATTTCCTGGGAGATGTTTCCCCTTCACTATCACTGAGGATGATTGCTGATGAAAGTATGAGGGGATAGACTTTAGCCTATAGGAAACTAGAATACAACTGCTGAATAGATGCTGAATAGGAGAGAACCTCAGAAGGCAATCCTGTGACACTTTTTAGTACATAAGTTCCTGGGGGTCTTAGTTTCAGCAATAATGTCTGAGATATTATACTGCTAGAGAACATCTCTCACTACGTTGCCCCTTAGGAGTTTGTGTGAGGCTTTTAGCCAGACTTCCTTCCCTATGTGCTGACATGTTTTGCTGATGACACCACAAAATCCATCTTCCTGATGAAGTGCAGCTCTGTAATGTATTTACAGATTCCTTACCACTTGAAAGCTAGGTGTCTGCGTCTCTTATTAACCATACTTGCCAACTCTCCCTCATTGTGAGGGAGACTCCCTGAAATAGTAGCGTCTCTGTCTCCCTGAAGAGTCTAGCGATCTCCCTGATTGCACCTTACCCCCATTATGTAGCTGTTATATTAACAAAAACAGAGATATATACATTCAACTGGGATCATTAGTATAATTTCCCTGCATTGGTTATAAGGCACAATGGCCCTCATTCAGAGCCGTTCGCTATTTGCGGTCGTTCGTTTAAAAACAAGGGGTGGCTATTCAAATGATCCGTACGCACATTGTAGTCTGTTCACACCTCTAAGTCTGAACGAGCGAGCAAAACATACGCTCGTTTATTTGTTAAAAACGCCCCCTGGCCGCTCGCATCCTACGTCATGTCCGCTATTTATTAGATTAATCGAGTACATCGACCAGCGTATGAACTGCTCGCTATTCTTGTGGTTGGTGTTTGCTACCACAAATTTGCGAGCAGTTCTGGCTCTAAATTAACCCAGTGACGTGGTCAATGACGCTGCTGTTTTAAATATACACACCCATAAAACGCCCGTTTTGACCTTTAAGCACGCCTGCGTTCGGATCTCCACTCCCCATTTTCAAGCACCTTCCCCTGTTACCACCCACATACGCCTCATTCTGTCACTCAAAATAGCAGGCACTCGCTATATAGCGTACAAACGATTTTCGGCCGCACTGACTGGTTCGCGCATGCGTACTAAAAACCGTACGCATGCGCAGATGTGCAAACATCGCTCGGAACGCGCGTACTGCCGCTAACGAGCGGCTCTGAATGAGGGCCAATGATCCCTATAGTTACATGCGTTTTCCGAAAAATATCAGTGTGTTTTCATCAACAAATTTATCTTACTAACTGCTTTGGGGCTCATTTACATTTGGATATACATCAATTTTATGACACGCCTCTCAGATGTAGCAGTACACGCCCACTTTAACGTGCGCTCATAGGTGTTGTTTTCACAATCTCCCTGAAATGCTTTTTCAAAAGTAGGCAAGTATGTTATTAACGTGTAATTATTAAGTGTAGACAGTACAGTCTGCAGGGAGGAATCAATACAGAGAGCAAGGTTCAGTATCTGATCCTGTAGACAGAGCCGTAACTAGACTTTTTGGTGCCCTGTGCCAGACAGAGCATTGGCGCTCCCCCTACCCCCCCCATTTTTTAAATAGGGACATAGGATAGTGCACCTGAAAAAGGGCCTTGGCCTCATTGATAAGGGCCAGGGAAGAGATAGGGGAGGCCAGGAGATGCTGGGGATAAAAGAAGAGGAAGCTACAAGTGAGAATGATAATAAACAGGAAAATTAACAAACCCTAACAGTGCCCCCTGTCCTGCGGTGCCCTGTGCCATGGCACCGCTTGCACCACCATAGTTACAGCCCTGCCTGTAGATAAGTCCTGGATCACTCACTCACTCAGTCGTATCAATTTAGGCTTAAGGATGGAAACAGGCATCAGAGCAGCTGAATCAAGGAAGCCAGGAGGTGGTTCCACACTTTCACCTATCGTCTGGTGCCTTCCCCGACAGTGACATTCCTCTGCTTCCTTTCTCCAACCAGTGCCCATATAGTCTGTGATCTCCTGGGGAGCTGCACACTCCTGCTACTACCAGTCCACAGTTCAACTGCCAGGTGAGTCAGTGGTTGCAGCCTTTAAGTTCCCTGCATGCGCCACTGACTGGCTGTCAGATGGCTGCAGCAGGAGAGCCAGTATACAGACACCGCGTACGCCACCCCCTCTGCTCCCAGGGGGACTGACATCTGTACCAGGTACCAGTACAGGGTATTACACATGCAAGAGCCAACATTTCCCCAGAAATTACGTTTTGTTTGAATGGTATATCGACCTGGTTGTACTTAGTACCCCAATAATCAGTTCTGTCGGATTTCTCCAAATCTGAACAGCGCATCTGTAATAGAAATAATGTATAACTTATATATTAACAATGTTTAACCATATGATCTATTAAGGCTGATAGGTCACATATATGCATGTTGGTGTGGTATTGGCACAATACGAGTAGCTACATGTAATACATTAGTTGAGGTATGGAGAAACATAGTAAAAGCAGCACCTGGTAACAAAAAAATGTAAAATCAGGCCTTGTGGCATGGCCCTGACTTACATCAGATAAATTCAACGGGGATTGGTAAATTCCAGTGTATAACAGGATTACCATGTACGCAGACATATTAATAAAATTAGCTTCATCTGAAAGAACACCTGGGGGTAGATTTACTAACCAACGATTTGTCAAAGCTGCCAATCATCGGAGGCTTTGACCGATAGTTTTAAAAGGGCAAAAGGATTAAATGTTAAGCAAGCAATAGACAAAGGAAATAGGTGCGCTTTCCCCTTTAATCAGCAAAAGTAACTAACTCAAATCTAGCAGCTCCAACCGCAGCACCTGCTACCTGCTAAACTGATCAATACAATACAAGTGGAGCAATTGTTTGAAAAAGTATACCACAAAGACAATTAAGGCCCGTATTCAATTTGGAGCGAAAAGTCCATTGCTGGACTTTTCGCCGTCATCGCTGGTTTTGGGTATCGCAGTCTCCCGGCTTATCCCCATATTCAATTCCAAATCAGCGAAAATGGGACCCGGTGACACTGAAATTGGTGAAAAGTTCTGTCAGTTTTGGGGAAATCAGCCTGACACCCCCCAAAAGATGCACTGACATGAAGCATCACTATGGGTACCCCCGAATAGGTCAGCTAAAGGTATGTGGGGTCTTTAAACGGTCTCAATAGGTGCTGTTTTGCATTTTTAAGAAGGTGGTGAAGAATAGCATTTATGAGGTTTTTTTATTTTGCAAAGTAAGTAGTCCCATTAAATTTGGGGTACTTGACAATGGGTACTAGCATATTTTAAAGTTGCTAATATGAAGTTTTAAAAAACTTGAAAAATCCACCTGCAGCAACTACCTGCAATCAAAAAACACCTGGGGCATACTTGGGGCCCCCCCGTCCCTGAGTCTATTTCACTAGTTTAGAAGTTTGTCTCCCTACTTTGTTTTTTTCACCCCCTAAATGAAAGTACTTTCTTGGGGTGTCCTAAGGTACTTATTAAACATTTTTTTATGCAGATTACCTTTAGGGGACTGTCTAAGGGGTGCAGGATTGTTTTGGAAGTCTGCACCCCAAAACCCCAATTCTGCACTTTTTCTCGCCACCTATTCCTAGGTGATACTTTTTCGCTGGGTCTTATGCATTGACTTTTCGCACCGGCGAAAAGTCGGCCAAATTGAATACAGGGAATAGTGGAAACGGCGAAAGTGACGTCAACGGCAAAAAAGTTTCACAGAGAACGGCTTTTCGTTCCAAATGTAATAATTCCCTAAATGTTTAATGTATCAGAATAAAAATATTACACACACTTAAGTAGATCAATAAGGTGCATATGAACGCTCAGATTAAATAACAATGTGTCAGTGAGTATAGCAATGCAATCCGACATAAGGAAAAAAAAGTAGTATAATACGGAACTAAGGCCCTCATTCAGAGCCGCTCGTTAACAGCAGTACGCTCGTTGTGTTCCGATGTTGGGAAACCGCGCATGCATCGGTGTAACACTGCGCATGTGTGTACGGCAGATTGCGAGCTTTTTTTGTCTCATTCGTCAAATTGCGAACAGGAAGTGACATGTCAAATGTGATTAACAGAACAGGCTGTTTTTGGGCGTTGACGGGGGTGGAGATGGAAAAACGCAGGCGTGGCGAGGCGTTTTTGGGGCGTACATACATTATCTGATGCGAACGTCAAATGTGTTCGTTCAAAGTCATACGTCACTGGATGATCCTCTTTCCGTTCAAACTGCTCGCACAGCTTGGGGTCTGGATTACTCGACCTCATTGGCGATGGCCTTCTCCGTCCCGGGCCTCCACGATGTTTCATCGATTAATCACGGCTTGTCAGAAAAACAATCAATTTTGAATTGAAAACCAGCTTGTAATGTGTTTTGAGAAGAGTTTTTTTGGTTAGCACAAAACCGTACGCAGGTGGAAATCATAGCTGCTAATTTCAGGATTACACAATCAATTAGCGTACATTTGTAGGTATGTTTTTTTTGGATGTTATTTTGTATTTGTGCTATTGTAACAATAATGTCATCATGTATGTGTGTATTTTACCATTTTGCTTTGGTCAGGAGAATTTGCATCCTTATGTAATTTTTAAAGTGTTCCTTAAAGAGCCCTTTATTTTTCAATTTTGTTTTTGTTTTTTGGGAGGTCGTTTTTGCCTTATGGGCCAGGATTAACTGTAAACCATTTATAAAATAATGTCAGAATACAATGTCGATCATTTTTTCAAAATTTATTAGAAAATAAAAACATTTGATGGCCCATTTTTGGCCCAAACTTTTTTGCCAGTGTTATTCCAATAAAAATTATAATTTGGCCAAACATAAAAGGTATGGAAACAAAACAAAAAATTAAAAACAATTCACAAGAAAGGAGAGGGAAGTTTTGGCCAGAAAGGAATATGGGGCAAGCACAGAAGGAGTGTGGGAAAAGTAGCCAGTGCTGTCAACGTTTTTTCCCCCGTTTGGCTGGGGGAGGATGGGCGCCAGACCGGGTCCGGGATGTCATCGGGCTGGCCTGTCCAGAGGCAGATGTTGTGGCCTCTTGACTAAGCACAGGGCTAGGCACATTTGGAGGATTGGTTGATGTTGTGTCAGAGGTGGAGGATCCTGATGTTCCGGCAGGAAGCAAGGTCGGCTCCACCATGTGCTGGCGAACGAGCTGCTCCAGGGCATTGGCGATGCGGATGTTGGCCCTGGTATATTCCACCAGGGCCTGACCAATGGTCACGTTGGCCGCAGCATTTTGCTCCAGGGCCTCAGCCACCCGTAGCAGACTGGCGTCCATCCTCTGCAGAATCTCCATATGGAAATCCGATTTAAAATTGAGTTCTGTGAGGAGTGCCACTGCCTGCGAGGGGGATTGCCCTGGACTGGCTTCTGCAGGGTCCTCAGCCGGATGTACTGGTTCCTCCCCTGCAGAGCCAGCAGAAATTCAGCGGCCAAGGCTCCCCTCTGGAGCAGACTCGTCCGCCTGTGTCTCTGTGTGAAAAATGAGAAAAGAGTCACATTAGAATCTACATATTGGCACAATAACATTTCAGAGTTGGTTACATCACAATATTTACCTGGGACAACATGAGGAGCCGCAAAGTCTGGCATGTCCGAATCCATGTTCGATATGCCAAACACCTCCACAGCCTGCACACACCCCTGTGCCAGCTCTTCCAAATCATTCAACTCCAATGACACAGGGGTGGGACCCCCACCTGTCCCCCTTGCATGCCTAGCCCTGTCTGCCATTTTTTGTTTCAGGCGATATTTGAAGTCTTGCCATCTGTGGGTGAAAAAGTAACCATTATTCCTGTTTTTTTTTTGTTTTTGTTTTAGGGGGGTCAAGTTTTTACTTACCGCCGTTTGACATTCCTGGCTAGATGGACATAATCACCCACCCTATTGACAGCACTGGCTATCTCCTCCCACATTCTCCACTTCTGGCTTGCACCCATATTCCTGTCTGCCTGTGGCAGGATGTCCACACACTTCTGAACCAAAACCTCCATCTCCTTTCTTGTGAATTGTGGCTGCCTTTTCTTTTTCCCTGCTTTGCTCGGAATACTGGGCCCAGCAGCCTCTTCCATGTCATCCTCCTCACCTATTTGTTTAAACGTTGAGAAATTTAAGCTTGCAAACTTTCACTATATTATGTTTCAAAATAATCCTTGTTTAGAAATGCCTGAAAAACTTACCTGCAGACTCTTGGCCATTGTTTCCCTGGTCTGTAGCCATTTGTTACCTCCAAACAAGAAATACACCAGAACGTTTTTTTTGGGTCGTGACGTATTTATACATGCGTCCTTATTTTTTGTCCGCATCATTGATTGTGCGTTCCTATGATCCCTCCATAATTTGTGCGGGAAAATAAACACTATTTATGGCTTGGGGCGTCTCGAGTCGAGGTGGCGGGTGTTGGTTGTTGGAGGTTACGTTGGTCGGAGTGGATTGTTTGCGGGAATTGTATTTGGCGTTGTTTGGAGTTGTTTTTGGTTTGTCTTTTTGGAGTTTTTCTTTCCGTTCACTTTTTTTGGTGTGGTTGTTTTCTTTGTCGTATCATTTTTTGGTAAGTTTTTGGCCGTCTTCCTTTTGTTCACTTTGTGTATTCTTCTTTTTTTTAAATTTGTGGTGTTAATTTTTTACAAATTCTCCTTTGGTAGGTTTCTTTTGGCTCTGCCCCAACGACCTTTTTATCTGGTGACTTATATATCCTCTATTGGTAAGTTTGTTTTTTCACTTGTTTATTAAATGTTCATGTTTTGTTTAACGCAACTTTGTTTGACCTTACACTTTTAACCTTTGGTTTTGTGATTCCGAAATGTATCAACTAATTTGCGCTTTTTTATCTGCGTATTTTCTGTCTTGTATTTGCGAACTAATTAGCGCATTTTTATCTGCTTATTTTCTGTCTTGTATTTGCGAACTAATTAGCGCATTTTTATCTGCTTATTTTCTGTCTTGAAATTGGTTGTGATTTCCCGTTAGCAATTTTTTTAGAATTTGGTGCCCAAATTGTGGTAGTCTGCGCACTGTCGTTTTGCTCTTTGCCCAAATGTGTGTTTATCCCCTTTTATGTTTTGTATTGCACCCAATTTAGATTCCTAAATGGCCACCCTAAATTTTTGCATTGTTTGTTTGTTTTTATTTTTAGGTTTAGAAAATCATGACAATACCTCGGCATGTAAGCATCATTGGATTGTATCGTCAAGCTAAGTAATTTTTCAATTTTTATTGGGCAAAGAAACCTTACATTCAATTCTTGCCATTTCAGGTTGATCTTGGTCGGATTGTTCTGGCCATGCTCCCGGAAGCCGACCAACCTCAATCTCGTCCCAGGCATAGGCATCGTAGGCGTGCAAGGCCCCAGATATATCGAACATGTGTCACCCTTTTTGGAATGCCCGATGATGAGGTGTTAAGACGCTACCGTCTTCCGCCCCAAATCATCATAGACACTCTCTCATTAATAGAGAGTGATCTTGAGCGGCAAATTGACAGTCCTACAGCAATACCACCACTTACGCAATTTATGGCGGTGTTACATTTCTGTGCCTCAGGATCATTTCAAACAACGGTGGGAATAGTGGCGGGAATCTCCCAATCCTCCTTTTCCAGGATCCTGAGGGCAGTGATGGAGGCCCTTTTCAAGCATGTCCATCATTTTATTCAAATGCCTTTGGATATGGGTGCCCTTAGTGTGGCCAAGGCCAATTTTTACCAAATAGCTGGCTTCCCACACATTATAGGGGTTGTGGATGGTACTCACATACCACTTCAGCCTCCAGCATGGCTGGAGGCCATATTTCGCAACCACAAACACTATCACTCCCTGAATGTAATGGTGGTATGTGATGCCTCCCTCCAGATCCTGTCCCTGAATGCAAAATTACCCAGAAGTGCACATGAGTCATTCGTCATCCGGCAATCAGGGATATGGCACAAATTAAACAACCTACAAGCTGGTGATGCGTGGCTTCTGGGTAATGGAGACCTTTAGTACATAACAATGTTAAGCTTGATACACAGTGATCCTGATGTTGTCACTTCTTTTTCACAGGAGACAGTGGCTACCCTTGCACGCCCTGGCTGCTCACTCCTTATTTGGCTCCCACACCAGGGCCACAAAGTGAGTTTAATTCCGCAATTACAGCCACCAGGCAAGTGGTGGAGCGCTGTATCGGCCTTTTAAAAGGCCAATTCAGATGCCTCCACCGCTCTGGTGGCGAGCTCATGTATTTGCCGGATATGGTTTCGAAAATTGTGGTCCTGTGTGTGATATTTCACAACATCGCAATAAGGAGTGGTGTCCCAATGCAGCCAGAGGATGCCTTGCCTGAGGATGGCCCCCCCGAGGTTGGTCGGAGGTCAGTATGTGGGGGGGCCATACGCGATGATGTGGTGGCCAGATATTTTAGGTAATTTTTTGCACAAAAGAAGTTCTTTGACACAATGTGGTAAGGATTTTTGGAGACCATCTAATTAATTTGTTTTTTTTTTCCCATCTTCTGTTTGATTTCATAATCTTTGGGACTGAAACGATGACTACTTCCTGCTGCCCAAAACAAACCTTCATGGGGACACATTGGATATATATTCTGGACCCAATATTGCAACGCAACATTTGTGGAATCATGTTGGCATGCTCATTCGTCAACCAGTTCTTGATTTTTCTTTACTTTTTTCATATGGTGTTTGATGGGTTGTATTTTTTGTTATCACTGTGTGTATTGTTTGTGAGCCAACACTTTGGTTTTTTAGTTATGTTTTGAATAAATTTTTTGAGAGTGTAATTTTGCAAATTTTCTTGAACCAATGCAAGCAAGTGTAACCAGGTTCACCGACGTTAAAATTGCTTAAGGGTTAATCCTGTAATGTTGCTATTTGATCAAAATTTAAATATGCTTTCTGGGTCAAAACAAACACCAAAAGGTATTATGTACAATCAGTATGCTTTGGAATCGCGGCCTAAGCAGGTTGCCCCCCAAATTGGAACATGTAAAATGTACTAATATAAAAACTGTAACACACAAAAAAAACCCAAGCAGATTGTTACTGTTAGCTGTTTCATGTGTCTGTTTTCTAAAAATCTACAACACACAATCTTAGTGACATTAATTGCAAATACTTGCTGGAAGAGTCTACTTATGTCAGTGTAAACAATCTAAGATTTGGAGACAAGGAATGAGACTGAACTGTAACTTTTAATTTTTTATTAGGAAAAATATTTTGTTGTGAAAAAAAAAAATTAGGGACGCAGGATCCCAGCCATATGGTCAAGGACCACCAGCAGGCTGATCACGTGGCCCCGCATCACTTGGACGCACCCGGCTAGGTCCGCCAAATGCCTCTGGTCCTCTGTGGGTTAGAAAAGTGTGGGGCTTAATACATAATTAATGAAACCACCAGAAAAAAACAAGCAAAACAAAGCTAGCCAAAAATGACAATATTGTGACCAAAAGCACATTTAACCCAAAAAACCAAAGGACACAAAAATGGACACTCAAAAAATCACACTAAAAAAATACAGTTTTGCCATGTGGGATATGTGTATGGGGAAATCAGCAGTAAAAGGTAAAGACAAACAGAGATATACCCAAACTTGTGACAAACCAAAAAAAGTAAAAGGCACAGACACAGGATTAGATCCAAACATTTTAAAACAAGGATAAAAGGGAAACATACCGTTCAAAATGACGGCTGGCCCAGAACCAACTCCCTCGTCCTCCTTGGAGGTGGCCACATTCCCCAACGAGGTGGGAGGGGTGATTGCGGATTCAGGGGAGGGGGTAGTCACGAGAGGGGTGGTTGGAGGGGAGGGGGAATTGGGATGGAGGGGAAGTAGCACAGACGGATGTGCAACAGGGTCTGTGCAGGCTGGGGAGGAGGGGGAATTTAGGGTATTTTGGGGTGAGGATGTTTGGCTGGGGGTTGGGGAGAGGGGCTGAGAGCGCCGTCTTTGATGGCGATGACGCCATAGTCTTCGCTCTGCCCCTAAATGATGCAAAACAAATTGAGGTTAGTTTAGAACATCACCTTGTTAAATTTTAATTGTTAAATCCCAAAAAATTTAAACATGCCCATGCAGATATGAGTACAAATAATAAATAGGCCATACATGAAAACATGCCCATGCAGATATGAGTACAAATAATAAATAGGCCATACATGAAAACATGCCCATGCAGATATGAGTACAAATAATAAATAGGCCATACATGAAAACATGCCCATGCAGATATGAGTACAAATAATAAATAGGCCATGTATGAAAACATGTCCATGCAGATATGAGTACAAATAATAAATAGGCCATACATGAAAACATGCCCATGCAGATATGAGTACAAATAATAAATAGGCCATACATGAAAACATGCACATGCAGTTAGGGCCACAAAGATAAACATGAAAACCACAGTCAAAATAACTTACTTTCCGCTATCTGCATGCGAATGCATGACAGCAAGCGGGGCGTCCACCGTTGCAGGTCGGACCACCTGCGCTCCAGCTGGCCGATCTGGCGGCGTGAGCCGAAGGAACGCAGGCGGCCACGTACCTCCGCATATGCGGAACGCTTTTCCCGATTGGTGATGGGGGGAGGCTGGCTGGTGATCCGCCTGTCCATCACCTCGGTTAAGACCATCAGCTCGCGCCTGGTGAATGCTGAGGCTCTCATGATGGCAATGGTGTATTTTTAATAAAACAATTTTAATAAAGACCAGAAAAAAATTTGATTGGCTAATGTATTTGGGTAATTAACAAGAACAATTCAATTGGTTAGTGTATGAGTCATGTGTTCGACAGGGCCACAAATCTATTGAGAGTTATGATAGGCTTGATGCAGTAACATGCGTAAGCTAATTTAAATAAAGAAATGAACCCAGTAAAATATGCGTAGGTAAAAACAAAGAAAACAAATGGATAATTGCCTCAAACATGTATTTTGACAAATAAAAGCGAACGTTTAAGCCGTACGTATTCTGCGGGTAAACACAAACACGGACAAGAGTAAAGTTTATTGCATTTAAAAAAAAAAACTAAAATTGACGAGCAATTAAGATAATTGATATATTGACTGGCATGATACGATTGAGGGAGGTAGGCAGAATAAACGAGCAGGTAATCGGAATCTGACAGGCCCACTTCCGGTTTGTACTTGTGTGTGCGTTCCCTGCAAGCCACATTGGGGATGTACGCTCGCTATTTGGCACGCTCGTTAGTTAGAGGAGGGGTCGGTAGACTTTGGGGAGGAAGTTTAGCTGCGTTCGAAATTACAAGCGAGCGCTTAAATTAACATATTTCTGTATGTACGCCGAACGTACGAACGGCCACTTGCGTCCGGCTCTGAATGAGGGCCTAAGATAGAGTCCCTCTCTTGTGCAATATGTCCACTGATCACACTTTCCAATAAAGGTCAATATTCACTGACTAATTCACTGACTAATATGCCAGTAATCTCACCCAGGATAGGTGGTTTACGTCCTGCAGACCTGGTATACAGGATGCAATGGGACCGTTTCAGTAGCCTCTCTCTCCGGACATTTATTTTGTTAGCCGTTTGGGTGCTGCACAAGCAGGGGTAAGCCACTGTTCTCACCAGGCTCTCCCGTTGGCCTATGTATGTAAGCCCTTCTCTCCCGCTCAAATAATGGAGGTCCTGTATTGTAGACGTAAAGTTCACAAACCAATGTGGCGTGATAGGCAGCTGCAGTCGACCAAGTGGTGTGCAGGCAATAGAGGGCAGAAAAAGTCTGAGCAGTCATTGGATCCAGTCACTGGATATTAGTATTACCCATTCATACTGTACCAAGGCTGTTTTATTGAAGTGAGATCGCTTATAGGAGGGTAAAGCTCAGTCTATAACCTGGCACTTTATTTTAGAAATCCCGGTCACAACTTTCACAGAACAGTTAAATATTTGTTAAATGACCGTGTACCTTTCTAATAAGATATTTACAACTGGATAGTCTTTCAGCAAAATGAAAGTCAGAAGACACTATTATTCTTCCTGTTCTACAATATATTATGGTTTTATATGAGTTTTCTTTAGGTGTTTGTTTGGATGTTTCAAAAGAACTTGTCATGTGATGGAAGCTAACTGTGGCTAGCCAATCACATGCCACTTGGCCTATGATCATACTTGTCAACTTTACAAATCTCCTTCCCGGAAGAGGCTCAGAGAGGAGATTCTGCTGACATCTTCACAGGACGCTGCCAGACTGTAAACATCATTATGCTGCGCAGAGCCGTAACTAGACTTTTTGGTGCCCTGTGCCATAGAGAGCATTGGTGCCCCCCCCCTCCATTTTTTAAATAGGGACATAACATGGTGCACCTGAAAAGGGCCATGGCCTCATGGGGAAGGGCCAGGGAAGCGATAGGAGAGGCCAGGAGATGCTGGGGATAAAAGAAGAGGAAGCTACAAGTAAGAATGATAATAGACAGGAAAATTTACAGGCCCAAACAGCGCCCCCTGCCATGCAGTGCCCTGTGCCATGGCACTGGTCGCACTACCCTAGTTACGGCCCTGATGCTGCGATTTGTTGATACGTGAGGACGGGATAGGGCTAAATTACGTGATTCACGTCATTTTAGCCTCACCCCCTCCTTATGGACCCTGGAATTCCCTGTAATATCTCCCCATGCTGCCCACTCCACCAGGAAGTGGGTGGGAAACGGGAGATCTTCCTACTCTTCCGGGGGTGCTGGGGGGATGCCTGAAAAATCGTGAGCCTCCTGCAACTTCTAGTAGAGTAGGCATGTATGCCGATGATATATCATTACACTCCTCGCTGTCATAACTGTAACATTTACATTGGAAGGGGAGAAGCCCTACAACTCACCGAACACACATCTGAATTAAACAGTGGATAATTTAAAGTTAAATTAAGAAAAGAGTTTTATTTCTGACCAATAATGGAATGTCAGGGTGGTCTACAATTTTAAATATAATACTTTGTTTATAGTCAATTTATGTCACTACTGTATGTAGAAATATGATATTGTGCTCCCTAGTCAGACTTATCTGATTTTCTCTGCGCCTCTTCTGTAAATGTCTGGGCTTATCTGAAGATTTATTATTCCGAAGATAACACAGAAATGTTTTAAACCAGACAGTTTTTGAAGGGAGTAAAACTTCCCATATACAAAGTGAATGGTTCAGGCAAGTGCTAAAATGTAGAATTATATGTATGCTAGTTAAGACGTGTTAAGCAATAATGTCATATGAATTACTATATATGCTACTTTAATCTTTAGGGAATTTAGAGGATTACATTTTTATAAATATATGTTTCTTTAAACTGCTACAAAAATAAACAGACGATGTCTATAATCCCTCGAACTGTGCTGCTTCTTCTTCTCAGGGGTGTTTTAAGAAATTGTGGACCTGTTTGCAAGGGATGTTTGTCATTAGGTCAGCAATAACAATGTTGACACCAAAATGTTGACATTTATGATGTCGACATTGTTAAAATGTTGACAGACAACATATCAACATTGTCAGAATGTTGACATTAATGTTAGGCTGCGAGATGGGAGGTATAGGGTTAGGCACTAGGGGGAAATTAGAGTTAGGTTATAAGGCTGAGGTTAGGGTTAGGCACTAGAGGAAGTGTATGGACTAGGCATAGGGTAGCTATACTCACCGCAACACAGTCCCGTCAGATGACTCAGCTGAAACTGATAGTCACATGACCGTAGGGACCCAGTTGACCCCGACTGGAGCCGCTGCAGCTGTCAGGAGTGTGTTATTTAGAGGTATTGCCATTGTGAATCTGTAAGTTCACAAATGTTGCTATTATTCTATCATTGAAAATTGCTATCAGTTATAATTATTGAATGATCATTATTGCATTGTTCAGTTAATCTAATGTTACAGTAATATTACATCACTATTATTGTGTTTTTAAATTCAGATTACATTGATCTCCACACCACACTTATCAGAGATTTTGTTTATTGACTTGAATGATACACATTACTTATTTAGATACACAATGTCATCCACATTTAACGGCCTGCAAGGAATTGGTGGTTATTCCACTGTTCCTGGTCTGGATGCACGTGGGTTATAACAAGTCATTGTTTTAGCAAATTCCTGGTAGACCTTGCCAAGTACCATAATCCCTAAGTGAGAAGACGCTTCTGGTGGAGGTATTGTGTTTCAGAAATTGTGATATCTGCTGCAGTCCCTCCATTTCTGACAGCAGAGGCAGCCCCCATAGTTTTCCATAGGGCGGCTGTGCTGCCGGATTTACCAAGCTCTGGGATGCAAAGCGTTGGCAATGGCATTACCCAATAGTACTCTATGGGCTACTAATTCGCACATTTTTCCGGAGATGGAGCCTGTGCACTGGCTGCTGGGGACCAGAACCAGGAATGTGTAAACTGCTCCCAGCTCTTCGCCAGGAGGGGATCTTATTGGAGCCTGTTTCCTGGCAAGAGACTTTTAATAAATTTGTCTGACAATATTAATTTTCTCATTGCAAAATTGTGTGAAAAATATTTATCACATCCACATTAAAATGCGTACTATGGCCCTCATTCAGAGCCGCTCGCTATTTACGGTCGTTCGTTCTAAAACAAGGGGTGGCTATTCAAATGAACCGTTCGCTAATTGCGGTCTGTTCACGCCTCTAAGTCTGAACGATCGAGCAAAACTTGCGGTTGTAATTTTGCAAAATACACCCCCTGGCCGCTCGCATCCTATGTCATGTCCGCTATTTATTAGATTAATCATGTACATCGAACGGCGTATGACCTGCTCGCTATTCTTGTGGCTAGTTTTTTCAACCACTATTTTGCGAGCAGTTCGGAGTAAAGAAAAACCAAGTGACGTGGTCAATGATGCTGCTGTATTAATTATGCACTCCCTTAAAACGCCCGTTTTGACCTTTAAGCACGCCTGCGATCTAATTCCACACCCCCGTTTTCAAGCACCTTCCCCTGTTACCACCCACATACGCCTCCCTCTGTCACTCAAAATAGCAGGCATTCGCTATATAGCGAACAAACGATTTTCGGCCGCACTGACTGGTTCGCGCATGCGTATTAAATTCCGTACGCATGCGCAGATGTGCGAACATCGGTCAGAACGAATGAGCGGCCACTTTCGAGCGGCTCTGAATGAGGGCCTATGATAAATACGCCACTAAATCTGAACAAAATGTAGTTTTGTCTGATGAAACCTCAATTATGACCATGTTAACATTATATCCATGTTGACATTCTGAATGTCGATCTAATGACTGCGTACCAATACACATATTATATATGATCCAGATGCTAATGATCAGAAATATACCTTATAAAGGATGGAGTACAGAAACACTTATTCCAAGTAGTTTATAACATCAATTTACAGTTCTCAGTTTACTGTAGTTTGCAGTTCTATGTACTTATTTATTACATATAATTATATATGCTAATCACACCAATAAGGCAATTGTTTAGATTCAGATTTCATCAGCACATCCATGTTCTATTATATGCATGTTGTGACTGGTGCAGAGGTGAAAGTCTGTTTAGGGGAAGACCAGTAAGAAGAGTTTTGCAATAGCCAATGAGTGAGAAAATAGGTGCATGAGATTTTGCAGTGCCTTGTGTAAGATGTGGGAGTTTTCTGGAGATGCTCTTAGATGAATGTAACATAATTTGCATACTTAGTGAATGGGAGATGCAAAGGACAGTTTGGAACAATGGATAACAAATAGGCAGTGAGTCTGAGGGATAAAGTTTATTGTTATGTTGTCATAAGAAATTGTGATGTCATGTCAGATTGAAAACTTCTATTGGCTTCTGGGAAAATATATTAACTCTGTTTTTGAAAGATTGAGTTTGAGGTGGCAAGTTGAAAGACATTCAGTAACATGGGCCAACACAGATGGTGAGAGATCTGGAAAAGATGGACACTTTAAAGTTATTTCAAATCACTGTAAAATATTTCAAGTAGTACCAAAAACTTCAGTTACCATAGTGAATAAAACCGACATCTTCACTATATGAAACTGTTAAAGACAATCCAACATTACTTTTAGGTATTGTGAACACCATAATGTGGCTCTCATTACTACACCTCACAAGAGAGAATAGTTTACTATTAAGTTATTTTGTTGATATGGTTTAAAGAGAAATACACACACAGGCAGAGTATTTTTTTTTTGCATTATATTAAAAAAACTATATATTTATTTTACTATTATTTATAAAATAACATACAAAATCTGCTCGCTAATGCATATATGTATGTGTTTGTGTGTATTTTATTTAATAGTTTCAATTGTTTTGTTTTTAAAATCAAACTTTTTTTGTTTATACAGTACTTATCATAGTATAATATTTATTATTTCATTCTACATTTGATTCAAATTTAAGTTTTGCAAAGTTGTATTATATAAAAGGTTACTTTGAAACATTTACAAATGTGTATATGTAGGAGTTTTGTGGATTGTGATTATAAGTGAAAATGTTTTTCCTACGCACAGCTGTCTGTAAATCTATTGTAAGAATACAGACAATGAGGCTAACACAGACTGAAATGGCTGATAACAGAGAGGGTGATTCAGGAGTGGATGGAATTCAAAAGCTGCACGCAAGAAGCTTTGCAGTTCTGTCCTTGAAAACATGCACTTCTCGCTGAGGTGTCCGACACCCCCTGCTGCATTGGCGATCCCAGTACTGTGCCCGAAGTTGTAGGCTGGGATAACCATCGTGACCTTCAGTCGAGATGGTGCATGGTGCTGGCCAGTTGAAAAAGCCTCAGCTTGCTCAGGCTGGCTGGCATGTGAGGCCAGGGAATTGCACCCGTGGAAGCAACCAGTGGCGGATTTTGCCTAGGGGCTGCGACACTGCAGCCCCCCCAGCATATTCCACCACCTCAGTGTAGTCAGTGCAGTCCGTGACTGCACTCTCTACACTGTGACATGCAGTGGCTTCCTATTGAAAGTGCCACCTGCCAGTCACATATACAACAGGTAGGTATCTCCTCCCCCTGAGTGGCTTCCAGGAAGAAGTCGCTACTCTACCTTTCCGCCAGCCCTAACCAGATCCCAGGGTCTGCAGACGATGCAGCCCTTTGGAAGCCGATGGTATGCACATGTACGGCTCCCCACCGCTAGTGCGCATGCACCGGTCCCGGTATCTGGCAGATCAATTGCGCAGGCACCGGGATCCAGTGAGGAGGCAGGAGCCGGCAGTGAGTGACCTGGCCTGTCGTTTTCAGCAGCAGCAGCAGCCCCTCTCTTCAAGGACGCAACCACTGGCCTTGCCACTGTCAGAAAATGGTGAAGACGTGCCCCTGTTTCTGGGAATGCCGGCTGTCCCCACTCCCACACCGCCCTGTAATTGCCTCTGCCTGCCAATCAAAGAGACATAGGGCCGTATTCAATTAGCGGCAAAAACGGCCGGGTTTTTTGCCATTGGTGAAAACGGCCAAAAATTAGGCAAAAAAAACTGGAGAAAAGTTTTCTCCATCCCAGACCAGGAGAAAAAAAAATGCAAAGTCCATATTTTGGGCTAAAAATGTGGGTATTTCTCTCAGAACCCTTTGGACACCCCCACCCTAATGATAAATTTCCAGGAAAATTTTTTGTAAGTTGCATACATTGGCGAGAAACGACTGCGCAAATTTTTGGCAAAATAACCTGTCGTTTCGCCGCTAATTCTATACGGCCCATAATCAGGAATCTGTGTTCAGCATTGTACATAGAGAACAGTAGCTTATAATTAGCTGCCTAGCTAATGCCAATATCATTTCAAACATATTGTGTACTGTTGATGTTTGAATGTTTTCACATTAATTCCACAAGAGTTCCATAGCACTGTACGTTGGGAATAAAACTGACAATAAGTTACATAAATACAGACTGATACAAGCAAGTTCACATAAATACAGTGTTATTAGCATAATTATGTAGAGAAGAAAAAGGGGAGGACCCCTGCTCGCACAATCTTACAATCTGTAACAGAAATGGGTGGACACAATAGGATAACATATAGTAGAGGAGGGCAGCGTCTCAGTTAGGGGGAGGAGTGGTAGACTTTGTGTGGAAATGAGATAGGAGATGTAGGGAGGAGAGGTGTGGTTGAGAACTTTGTATGCAAGAGAGAAGTTTAAATTTGTTTCTGAATGTTACAGGGAGCCAGTGAAGTGACTGGGAGAGCAGGGCAGGAGATGTAGAATAAAGGAATAGGAAAATTAGGTTGGCAGCATAACTAAGTATAGACTGAAGAGGGGCAAGGAGAGAGTATGGAAAGGCAAATAGGAGATTACAGTAATCTAAGTGAGAAATGATCAGGGTGTTAATGAGAGTTTTAGTAGCTTCCAGGATGATGATGGGCCTGATTCTGGAAAGTTTGCAAGGTGGAAATGGCAGGATTTGGAAAGGCACTGAATGTGGGTGGGAGTGGCAGAGTCAAGTGTCACACTTAGACATCGCACATAGGGAACAGAGGAGAGGGATACCAACAAAAAAGGCGAAGGTGGTGCAGATGGGGCCTTGTTTGAGTGAAATAGTACTAAGAAACAGTTCAGTTTTTGAGATGTTGAGTTCCATTAAGAGTTTTGTTATCCAATAGGAAATAGCTGACAGGAGGTAACCTGGGTGAGGAAAGAAGTAGAGAGATCAAATAGGAGATGTAAACTTTGGTATCGTTGGCAAAGAGATGGTATCAAAGGTCAAAGGAACTGATAAACTCACTGAGAGGGAAAGGGGAATATGAAGAATGGAAGGGGACCAAGTACAGAACAAAAGGTGTGATTGGATATGTAGATAGTGAACTAGGAGAGAACTGAGGGCCTGATTCAGAGCCAGCGCTCTGAACGAGCGCCCGCTCTGAATCAGGGCGTGTTTTTTTTTTTTTCAAAGCGGCCTTTTGGATGCTCGCAGAGCTGTGGGTTACCACCCACAGCTTATGCGAGCATCCATGATGATGGTCGTGATGGTCAAGACTATCACGACCATCGGGCTTGCGACGAGACCCTGCAGTAGGGTCTCGGTGACCGCAAGCCCTGGAGTTATTTTGGAGCCAAAATAACTCCCACTGACATCACTAGTGATGTCAGTGGGGCCGGCCCCAGACGGTAGACATTCTCATGGGAACGCCTCCGTCTGGCAGCCACGCCCCTGGCACGCCCACCAAAGGGGGCGTGCTGTCACTCACCATCGACAGCACACCCCGTTTGGTGCGAGACCCATAACGACGGCTACCCCGTCGTTATTCGGGTCTCGCGCATGCGCATGACGGAGCTCCCTCCGTCGTGCACATGCGCACTAGGGCACCATCGACCCGCGTGCGAGCGCTCAGTGCTCGCGAGTGGGTCTGAATCAGGCCCTGAGTCATGGAGCACAATAAAGTGGAGAGTATTCAGGAGTAGGGAGTGGTCAATGGTGTTACATGTGACTGTGAGATTGAGGAGTATAAGAATAGAGAATTAGTTTTTGGATTTGGCTTTAAGTAAATCATTAGTGACCTTCATGAAGAGAAATTCACTGAAATGAAAGCACTGAAAGATGGATTGGAGTGGGATTGGACTGAGTCTAGAAGAGAGTGGGTTGATAAGAAGGAGATGAGGTCATACACTATACATTCAATGAGCTTGGAGGCAGAAAGATATGGGATGCAAGTTAGGGAGGAAGGAGGGGTGAAGTGAGATTTTTTTAGGAAGGGTGGAGATTAAGGAGTGGTTGAAAAATGAGAGGAAGAAGTCAAAGGGGAAAGGACTGAAAGAGATTAGAGAGGATAGGGTAAAGATCACAGGGTGGAGGGTGGAAAGGAGGAGATGGACTTTAGCCCCAGGGAATGGGTGTAAAAGAAGAACAAGGTTCTCGTTCCTGGTGGGAGAGGGGAAGAATGAGGTGGAGTCTGGAGCTGTGAGATGTCATTATTAATGGAATAACTTTTGGAGGTAAATAGAAGTTTTTTAAAGCTTGTGAAAATTATTATTGTAAAATAAACTCTGACTTTACCAGATTACTGATGAACTATGCATGCAAGCACACTAATTGTTCAGACAAATTCAGGTTTATTCAGAACTATTTTAAGACAGACAACAGACACTGCAGACTACCCTGTCAGATATTTGTTATGTATATGATTGCATGCTCCAGAGGTGAGCATAGGTTTCTATACACAATTTAGAATCATATGCATTTGTTGCATCTCCATTTGTAGGTGGTAACAGGGTATTTGCACATGGGTTAAGTTCAGTGATGGCATATTGATAGGGTGTAGGTGGAATTGTGGTCTATGGCTATGCTGAGTTGTGCAAACTCAGACTGATAATGGAATCTTTGAAATAGATTTACACACTTTAAATACTAGGAATAAAATGATACACCGTATGGGTTACATGGTAAACATTTACAATCATAAGGGGGTAAATTATTGATTATGGAGTAACTCATAAGTATGTAGCAACCATTCAGGCTCAGCACTATTGTGGAAAGTGTCCATTAGGGGTTACAAGTAGTAACTCCCCAATAGAGAGAGGAATCAATGGGCAAACTTGTTATTATTTTGTTATCGGGCACCACCTAGTGGCTGCCGGCGCACAGCACACCAGAATTCCCGCCATAGAGGTGAGGAGCAGCGTTAGCTATATATATATATATATATATATATATAATTATTATTATTATCTTTTATTTACATGGTACCACAAGGTGTCTGCAGCTCCATAAAGGGATCTATATAGGGGTCTATTTACTAAGCTTTGGATGGAGATAAAGTGAACGGAGATAAAGTCCCAACCAATCAGCTCCTAACTGTCATTTTTCAAACACAGCCTGTGACATGGCAGTTATAAGCTGATTGGTTGGAACTTTATCTCTGTTCACTTTATCTCCATCCAAACCTTAGCAAATAGACCCCCTAGTATTACTATTAACACAGTGATACAACTAAAATCAGAGTGGCGAGTAAGATGGTAGTGTAGCGAAGAGTGTGGTAGAATGACTCACTATGGCTAGTAAAACAAGTAATGGTAAGTTGCATAGGCGATGAGGAGTAAATCAAAACTCAGTGAACCTGTACAAAAGATGTTGGCAGACAGACAAGATAGTAGCCGTTGGTAGGGGATGAGAAATAGGGGACCATAGGTGTATTAGTGCAGGGACAGCCCTAGGAGAAGAGAAACGGAGAAAATGGCCCTGCCCCTAAGAGCTTACCATCTACCTGGGTGTAATATAACTAGAAGGATGCTCTGGGATACAGTGTAGGTAGGTTATCAAAGGAGTTGTGTATTGAGTTATGGAAAGTTCCGATAGGCTTTTGTGAGAAGGAAGTCATTAGAAGGTTTAGAGAATCTGAGGGTATGGGATTACTTCAAGAGCATTGGATGTGGGAGTGAAAGTAAATTAACAGAATGGAGGTGAGTAGTTAGTGGATGAGTTTAAGGGGGCAAGAAGGAATGTAGAGTGAATGAAGTTAGAGATGTAAGATGGTGTTGAGCGATTGAGGTCATACTATATAATACGGTAGATATCAATGAAAGTATGGAAACAACTCAATATAATCCTATGAATAATCCGTATATTAAGTCAAGAGAATGATCCCAATAGAGACATGGAGGTCTGAAACAGTAAATTAATTTGTAGGCCTAACTTGTGTTCTAATTGGTTAAGTTCAAGCTTCTGGATACAGATTTGTGCTCTAACACATGCCTTTATTGCGCTATAAGGCACAAGATGCCTGGTATGACCTTAGACGTTCGGCCACATGTAGCAATTCCTGTGTTGAGTAGTTTTTCACACATTTTGCATCTTAATTTGTTAATAGTGTACTAAGTAGCTAATAGTTTATTATGTATTTAGGGTTAGTAATTTTGGTTGCAAAAGTATTGTTAGAAAGTATTAAGATGCATATTTTAAGAAAAAGTCACATAGCACGGCTAAGTTGCAAACTCCATGGCTCGCCAAATGTGATTCATCAGAGAAATTAACTTTACCCCAGTCCTCAGCAGTCCAATCGATGTACCTTTTGCAGAATATCAGTCTGTCCCTGATGTTTTACCTGGAGAGAAGTGGCTTCTTTGCTGCCCTTCTTGACGCCAAGCCATCCTCCAAAAGTCTTCGTCTTGTGTCGTGCCAACAGTAAAGCATCCTGAGGCCATTCATTTGTGGAGTTGCTTCTCAGCCAAGGGAGTGGGCTCAATCACAATTTTACAGCCATGAATAAAGAATGGTGCCTAAACATCCTCCAAGAGCAACTTCTCCCAACCATCCAAGATCAGTTTGGTGATGAACAATGCCTTTTCCAGCATGATGGAGCACCTTGCCATAAGGCAAAAGTGATAACTAAGTGGCTCGGGGATCAAAACATCAAAATTTTGAGTCCATGGCCAGGAAACTTCCAAGACCTTAATCCCATTGAGAACTCAAAAGGTGAGTGGAGAAACAAAAACCCACAAATTCTGACAAACTCCAAGACTTGATTAGGCAAAAATGGGCAACCATCAGTCAGTATGTGGCCCAGAAGTTGATTGATAGCATGCCAGGGCGAATTGCAGAGGTCTTGAAAAAGAAGGGTCAACACTGCAAATATTGACTCCTTGCATAAACAATCTAATTGCCAAGCCTTTGACACTTATGAAATGCTTGTAATTTTACTTCAGTATACCATAGTAACATCTGCCAAACAGGTCTAAAAACACTAGAGGGGTATTCAATATGAAACGTTAACTTCACTGTCGAAGTTAATGTTTCATATCGGAGTTTTTACCTGCATTAAAGTATCGGGCACGCTCCCGCTTATCCCCTTATTCAATATAAAATTAACGAAAACAGGAACCTCTGAAGTTGGATTTGCGTAAAGTTACGAATTTTTCCTTAAAAAAATTGTAAGACCCCCCTAAAGTTGTAAAAACATTGGGGATCACTATGGGTACCCCCTTTAAGCCTTTAAATGAAAGTCAGGGATTTAAATAGCCGCAGCAGGTGTTTTTTTCCCGACATTGAAGAAGTGTTGCAGAAGAGCACTTAGGTTATTTTTTTTCGTTTTTTTAAGTGGTCCCATAAAATTTGGGGTACATGAAAATGGGTACTAGCATATTTTTAAGTCCCTAAAGTAAATTTTTAAAAATTCTGCATTTGTGCACCTGCCGCTATAATTCTATTCTTCAAAACACCTGCCGCATACTTGCAGAATAGCCCTGAACCTATTTCCCTATTGTTTTACAATTTTTTCCCATTTTTTTTTTCACCCCAATTTTTAAATAAATTTTTTGGGGTGTCCCTATTTTTTTTATTAAACTTTTTTTGACACAGTTCTTTTTTAAATGTCATTCCCAGGGGTGCAGGCTATTTTTTTTAAGCCTGCACCCCTAAACCCCAATTCTGCACTTTTTTTCGACACCTACTCAGTGGTGAAAAGTTATCCCCGTTTTTTATGAAAGACTTATCAAAACTGCGATAAGTCTTTGAAATTGAATACGGTGTAAAACTAAAACCTGCAATAATGACGTCATAC
The DNA here is from genome assembly GCA_031769625.1 of Taudactylus pleione. Lineage (NCBI taxonomy): Eukaryota > Metazoa > Chordata > Amphibia > Anura > Myobatrachidae > Taudactylus > Taudactylus pleione. The sequence continues at coordinate 13,700,913 of JAUIMM010000039.1, forward strand.
CTCCGATATTAACGCAAAAACGATGTTTTCGCTCCCATATTGAATACCACAAACACGTGACCCATCTAGGCGTGAAACTGCAGTGGCAGACAGGATGGCAGTTTGAAAAACTAGGCCCCAAACAGTACATAATGCAAAGAAAAAAAGAGGTGCAAGATGGAATTGTCCTTGAGCCCTCCCACCCACCCTTATGTTGTATAAACAGGACATGCACACTTTAACAAACCAATCATTTCAGCGCCAGGGTCTGCCACACAACTGTGGCTGAAATGATTGGTTCGTTTGGGCCCCCACAAAACAAGCTGGCAATTAATCTGTCCCTGCACAAACTGGCTCTACGGAGGCAAGATGTCATCCTCATCCTCCTCATCCACCAATTCCTCACCCTCTTCAGTGTGTACATCCTCATCCTCACAGAGTATTAATTCGTCCCCGCTGGAATCCACAACCACAGGTCCCTCTGTACGTTCTGGAGGCTGGTCTCCCTGTAAGAGTTGATAATTCATTTTATGAACATCATCTTCTCCACATTTTGTGGAAGCAACCTCCTACGCCTTTCGCTGACAAGGTTCCCGGCTGCACTAAACACTCTTTCGGAGTACACACTGGAGGGGGGGCAACTCAGGTAAAATAGAGCCAGTTTGTACAGGGACCTCCAAATTGCTTCTTTTTCCTGCCAGTACAGGTACGGACTGTCTGACATGCTTACTTGGATGCTGTCACCGATGTAATCCTTTAACAGACAGACGCACGCTTGTCGCTGCTGCTTTGAGGATGCAAGTGCGGCTACAGCCCACACAATTCACAAAGACAGAAAAAAAAGAAGAATATTTTTATTGTTTGTGGAGAGCACTTTGAGGGTTACACCACCCTTTAACAGACAGATGCACGCTTGTCGCTGCTGCTTTGAGGATGCAAGTGCGGCTACAGCCCACACAATTCACAAAGAAAGAAAAAGGAAGAAGAATATTTTTATTGTTTGTGGAGAGCACTTTGAGGGTGTCACCACCCTTTAACAGACAGACGCACGCTTGTCGCTGCTGCTTTGAAGATGCAAGTGCGGCTACATCGCACACAAGTCACAAACACATTAAAAAAGTAGTTTTTTATTTTTTGGAGCACTTTGAGAGTTACACCACCATTTAACAGACAGACGCACGCTTGTCGCTGCTGCTTTGAGGATGCAAGTGCGGCTACAGCCCACACAATTCACAAAGACAGAAAAAAAAGAACAATATTTTTATTGTTTGTGTAGCACACTTTGAGGGTGTCACCACCCTTTAACAGACAGACGCACGCTTGTCGCTGCTGCTTTAAGGATGCAGGTGCGGCTACAGCCCACACATTTCACAAAGACAGAAAAAAAAAGAACAATATTTTTATTGTTTGTGTAGCACACTTTGAGGGTGTCACCACCCTTTAACAGACAGACGCACGCTTGTCGCTGCTGCTTTAAGGATGCAGGTGCGGCTACAGCCCACACATTTCACAGAGACAGAAAAAAAAGAACAATATTTTTATTGTTTGTGTAGCACACTTTGAGGGTGTCACCACCCTTTAACAGACAGACGCACGCTTGTCGCTGCTGCTTTAAGGATGCAGGTGCGGCTACAGCCCACACATTTCACAAAGACAGAAAAAAAAAGATCAATATTTTTATTGTTTGTGTAGCACACTTTGAGGGTGTCACCACCCTTTAACAGACAGATGCACGCTTGTCGCTGCTGCTTTAAGGATGCAGGTGCGGCTGCAGCCCACACATTTCACAAAGACCGAAAAAAAAAGAACAATATTTTTATTGTTTGTATAGCACACTTTGAGGGTGTCACCACCCTTTAACAGACAGACATACGCTTGTCGCTGCTGCTTTGAGGATGCAGGTGGAATCTAGACGGGATTTGGAACCGGGGACACACTACCTCCATCAATTGTCTAAATCCCACTGCACTAATGGCGGATACCGGACGCACGTCTAACACCAACATAGCAGTCAAGGCCTCAGTTATACGTTTTGCTTCAGGATGACTGCTGTCGTACTTCATCCTCATCGCTAGGGACTGTTGGAGGGTCAATTGTTTAGTAAAAGTAGTGATGTTCCTACTTCCTCTCTGGGATGATGAACAACTCCCAGCAGCAGCAACAGCACTAGGAGGAAGTGGTTCTTGATCTTTCCCTATTTTATTTTTATCGGAGAAAGTTTGGTCCTCCATTTATGTTATATTGATATATACGTGCGGCTAAAGCGCACACAAACACAGAAAATATTTTTTTATTTTTGCTGGAGAGTAGTGCACTTTGTGGGTTACACCACCCTTTAAGAAATGAGCCAGCCGGCTCTTTACTTATGGGACACAGGCGCACGCTTCGCGCTGCTCCTTTGTTGATGCACGTGCAGCCACAGTGCACACAAGTCACAAACACAGAAAATAAATATTTTTTTGGTTTGGACTGGAGTGTACTTTGGGAGTTACAGCACCCTTTAACGGTCAAGCCAGCCGGCCCTTTACTTATGACACAGGCGCACGCTTGGCACTACTTTGTTCATGCACGTGCGGCTACTGCGCACACAATTCACAAACACAGAAAATAATTTTTTTTTTGGTTTGGACTGGAGTGTACTTTGGGGGTTACAGCACCCTTTAATGGTCAAGCCAGCTGGCCCTTTACTTATGACACAGGCGCACGCTTGGCACTACTTTGTTGATGCACGTGCGGCTACTGCGCACACAATTCACAAACACAGAAAATAATTTTTTTTTTGGTTTGGACTGGAGTGTACTTTGGGGGTTACAGCACCCTTTAATGGTCAAGCCAGCCGGCCCTTTACTTATGACACAGGCGCACGCTTGGCACTACTTTGTTGATGCACGTGCGGCTACTGTGCACACAATTCACAAACACAGAAAATATATATTTTTTTGGTTTGGACTGGAGTATACTTTGGGGGTTACAGCACCCTTTAACTGTCAAGCCAGCCGGCCCTTTACTTATGACACAGGCGCACGCTTGGCACTACTTTGTTGATGCACGTGCGGCTACTGCGCACACAATTCACAAACACAGAAAATATATATTTTTTTGGTTTGGACTGGAGTGTACTTTGGGGGTTACAGCACCCTTTAACGGTCAAGCCAGCCGGCCCTTTACTTATGACACAGGCGCACGCTTGGCACTACTTTGTTGATGCACGTGCGGCTACTGCGCACACAATTCACAAACACAGAAAATATATATTTTTTTGGTTTGGACTGGAGTGTACTTTGGGGGTTACAGCACCCTTTAACGGTCAAGCCAGCCGGCCCTTTACTTATGACACAGGCGCACGCTTGGCACTACTTTGTTGATGCACGTGCGGCTACTGCGCACACAATTCACAAACACAGAAAATATATATTTTTTTGGTTTGGACTGGAGTGTACTTTGGGGGTTACAGCACCCTTTAATGGTCAAGCCAGCCGGCCCTTTACTTATGACACAGGCGCACGCTTGGCACTACTTTGTTGATGCACGTGCGGCTACTGCGCACACAATTCACAAACACAGAAAATATATATTTTTTTGGTTTGGACTGGAGTGTACTTTGGGGGTTACAGCACCCTTTAACGGTCAAGCCAGCCGGACCTTTACTTATGACACAGGCGCACCCTTGGCACTACTTTGTTGATGCACGTGCGGCTACTGCGCACACAATTCACAAACACAGAAAATATATTATTTTTTTAGCACTTGGGGGGAGCACCCCTGATGGACAGAACACCCCCTGGACAACACTACAGCACCCCTTTAGGACTGGGACACTGCACTGGACTTTGGAGTGTACACAGCCCCTATGGAGAACTGACTGCACAACACAGTCCAGCCAGCCCCTATGGACTTTGAAGTAGTGGACACAGCCCCTATTAACAACAGCAGCACAACACAACACAGCCAGCCCCTATGGACTTTGAAGTAGTGGACAACAGCAGCACTACACTACACTACACTACACAGCCCAGCCAGCCCTAACTCCCACCCTCCCTCTTCACTGTCCACAGCCGAGTGAGAAAATGGCGCCGACGCGGGTACCTTATATAGGATCAAAAACCCGTGAGACTCGGAAGGCGGGATGATGACGTTTTGCCTCGATTTCAGATCCGAGTCAGGCGGGAAAAGTCGAGCCTGACTCGGATCGGACTCGGATCGGGGGGGCTCGGGGGGGTTCGGATTTCAGAAATCCGAACCCGCTCACCCCTAATATATATATATATATATATATATATATATATATATAGATAGATAGATGTATATAATACTGTGCAAAAGTTTTAGCCAGGTGTGGTAAAAAGCTGCACAGTAGGAGTGCTTTCAACAAAAGAAGTGTTAATAGTGTTAATAGTTTATTTTTATCAATTAACATGTAAAGTGAAGGAGCAGAAGAGAAATATAAATTAAATCAATATTTGGTGTGACCACCCTTTGCCTTCAGAACAGCATCAATTCTTCTAGGTAAACTTGCACGCAGTTTTTGAAGGAACTCAGCAGGGAGGTTTTGCCAAACATCTGGGAGAACTAACCACAGATCGTCTGTGGATGTGGGCTTGCTCAAATCCTTCTGTCTCTTCATGTAATCCCAGACAGACTCAACGATGTTGAGATCAGGGCTCTGTGGGGGCAATACATACTATTGTATCAGACCGACAGCCGCATCCCAATGTTCATAATTCCAACAGAGGCCGGTAAGTAGCCTATGCCTCCCCCTCACCCCCCCTAACCCTCCCCCTGGGGTGCCTAAGCCTAACCTCCCCCCCGGTGGTGCCTAACCTCCCCCTGGTGGTGCCTAACCCTAACCTCCCCCTGTGGTACCTAACCCTAGCCTCCCCCTTGTGGTACCTAACCCTAACCCCGCCTTCCCACACCCTAACCCTCCCCGGTTGGTAGCATTGTCAAAAGCTGCCCCATGTATGTTGTTAAATTAGAATCTGACATGTCCTCTATATAGAGAGGCAGGGTTAGATAACTGGGTAAACTGTAAAGGGATTATTAATAATCTCAAAATTCTGCTACAATTTCAAAAGGGTTTTAAGTGGTATAATTATATTTCCTTTTGATTTTTTTTTAACAAATGAGCATAGTAAATAGTGTACATTTTTGCCTACATGTATAGGCTAAGAGAATTCATCTATTTTACACTAATATTAAAACAGTTGGTCATTTATGATACAAAATAATTCTAGACTAAAAGGAGTTTACACAAATACATTAATTGAGGGTAAATCCCCAATGTTACACTAATGTATGACTCTGCATTATACTGTATATGTAAAGTCCTCCTTATTTCAACATACAGATGTGTCCTCATTCATCTCTGACGCAAACCTATGCAGGCATCACGGCAAAACGCACGCGTACGCCACAATGCATCAGGCCTCTGCAGCATTCGCACTATGCAATCCTGTGGATCACAGAAGCGAAAAAGATGCACGTGCCCATTCGTGGGTGTGCGATTTGCAGCATGCGTGCCGCGGCATGTCACAGTGGCGGCAAGGATGAACGAGGGCACATCTCTACTAGAGGATACTCTTACATGAATTATATCTTCAGCTATGAGACTACCTAAAATGTATGGGTATCTGCACTAATATATTGATATTTCATATGAAGTTAAATCCAATTAATTACTGTACTGTTGCATATTTACTCACTGAAACAAGTAGCCACCTCATTAGACACTAAATAATCCAGGTTAATTCTACTTCGATATAAAATATAACATTTATCATCAACAGACCAATAACACATATTAACTATATCATAACAATAAAAGACAACATAAAGGCTGATCAAATATTTTAACAATTTTTTAATCCTCAATTTTGTCATTTTATACACTGTCTATAAACTATGTTCACTGCATTTTGTGATACTGTTATTTAAACTAAATTAATAAAGGTTATATTTTATTTTTATATTTGTGCACCAAATATAGACTTCTTTTTTCCCTCCTCTCTCAATATTTGTAATTTGCGTAGCAACCATTGCATGATATCCTTCATTTAGTATGTTAAATTACTTACTATTTATATTACCATTGATTTTAATGAAATACATAATCTGTATTTCGCTACACCTGTGCAGAAAGCATCCCAAGGTATATACTAATAATGAATTAGTATAAGAGCAGAACATCCCCCATCATTCATCTGGCCACTAGGTAACTAAAATGCCTTTATATTTGTTTTCAGTCAAGTTTTAAAAAGATTTAGTTACTCTATAGCATGACTGTCAGATGGTTAGTCATTCAGCAATATATTGTATTATACAATCTTAGCCTGAGGATAGATTAGTCATTTATTACATTACCTTCAAAGAAGTGCTCTACTTTTACAATATCTGACCCTAATATACTGTATTTTGTATAGATAAAGACATACACATTCATTCTTCTGAATCTGTAGGAGTTAACGCAAGACAAATACTTACCACATTACAGTAACCATGAGTTACAACGTGAACCAGAGGCACTTCAAAGATTAATGGTTTTATATGTGCAAGAAACCATGGGAAAAGCTGCTTGGAGCTCAAATTACCATTGCATATGAAAAGATGGCTTCCAGTTTGTTGATACTATACAACCTTGGTTTTGTCAGGGAGTGTTTTTATTGTTATTCTTCTTAAATCCTGAATTAACACTATTTAGGAATGTGGCTATAATCTAAAGATGGGTCTATAAATTACTACCCTGATGGTGAACATGCCATAAAGCTCAGCCACTACAGCAAGCCAATTTAAAATGTGCTGCACCTCTCTGTTTCATACTAATTTGCCAAGTATGCCAATATTTTTTAATATCATGAAATGTATCTGCTTTTATTTTTAATAATGTGTAATCTGCTTGACAGATAATTCAAAGTAAATATAAATAAATTTTGTAAAATGTTAGGACTACATCAAATGCAATTGTGCCTAGATGGCAACTGATTTAGAATGCAAAACATATCCTAGTTAGTTTAGAGGTAACAGGGATTTTGGCATGTGACCCAAAGTTATTCTCTAAGGATACTTTTTTGGCACAACACTGCTGGTCATATGGTAAATGTCCCATGCACACTTGGAATCATATCACAGGTATTCAAAGTAAAATGTAAAAATGTGTTTCTTTCAACATTATAAAATGTATTCAATGTACCAGAGAGCTTGTTAATGTGCAGTCATTTTCACAGCTGTTTTTTTATATCCTTGATGGTGTTGGACAGCTTGCAATTGCACTTTGACTATCGACATTGCACTTATAAATCATAAGTCTTTTTTCATCCATGTGTGATTTCTATTTTAATTCTTGCCATTGTAGTTAGTGTAAGCAATGTGTAAATGTTTGTATACCTATAAACAGAACAGGCTTGTGTAGTATTGCAGTCAATTACAAAGGTAATATAATTCAAATAATGTGTGAATAGAACATACTTTTGGAATTCCATATGCACTAGGGGCCTGATTTAGAGTTACATCTGTATGATGTAAAGATGCATTTTGATGTAAAATAGATGCAGAAAATGTAGTAATAATATGATAATTTATACAGCTTCGCAATCTAACTACAGTAAACATTCTGTTATTTTATACAATTTTATGGTACGTGCAGGAGGCACATATATGTGTATAAGAGACAGCTACTGTAGGCAATTCCTATTTTGTTTGCTGACTGCACGTGTCTACCAAAATACCTAAACGGCCTTCTAGACTATATTAGGGGCCTGATTCGGACTTGTATTCAAACCCGATGATGTACATACAAATCTGATGCTTTAGAATCTGTGCATGGACAGGACCTGATGTACGCATATGCAAAATGGTTCCTGTGTGATTGCTTGTAGCCCCCCCCCTTAGGAGTACTAGCGCTATTGCTATGTATTGCCGTTAACCCTCTCTATACCATACCCTGTACATTGCTGTGTGAACTAGAAGAGGGATAATTAATAAGGTCACATGCTGCTGATATATAGAGAAGCTTCTCATTGTAAGATGCACTATCACCATCACTATATACCAGATTAACCCTCTTTATACTTAATCCTGCAAGTTGTAGGGTGGACTAGAAAAATGGATGTATGGTTATATGCTGCTGATGTGTAGAGAAGGTTACTACTAGCCACTTATTATAAAACACACCAGCACTATAACTAATTACTGGGATTAACCCCCCCATGTACCAAACTCTACACTTCAATCTAGCATGAACACACGTTGTCCATATTAAACTCTGCACTTTAACCTATGGTGGATATATGTTCATTGCAGTTGAGGGAAAGAACACTCATTTGGTTATTTGTGTAAAGCTATGTATGCTATAATTATGTAATTTCATCCTTTATTTGGATTAACGAATGGAGAGATCAAAATAACACACTGCTAATTACAGTAAGTGTACCACGTGGAGTCTATGGTGTGACCACATTGCAAGCTGCTGATTATCCTCACAAATTTGGAGTACAAAATATATTGTGGACATTATCACAAATATAATGAGAATGCTCTGAAGAAATTTTAGTATGTGGACACATAATAAGCTGCCTATTATATTTAAGTCAGCGTGAAACTACTAAATAAACCGTTTATTGTGTATAAAAGGTTCTCATGTGCAAATAAGGCTGCTAGTTACAAAACAATGAGACTGCTCACCTTATTAAACTGGTGGTCACAAAATAAGATTGCCTATCATGTCAAACAATACCAGCATACAGTCACAAGCATGAACAACAGTTAGTTAGTGTAGGGCCACTTATTATACCTAGATGCATCATCTATATAGAGGATTTCCTATGTACAAATGAACAGGGGTGTATCTAGAGGTCTGAGCGCCCCTGGCAAAATAGGGGCCTGGCACCCCCCACCCCATTGGCAGTTAGTAAACAGATACCGTAATGGCTGTACGAGTGTCAATCGACCATATATATATATATATATATATATATATCAAACTCTACACTTCAATAATATATATATATATATATATATATATGTGTGTGTGTGTGCTTCTCCTCCTTATTAATACTTGCCTCTGCCACTATAAAGCGCTTGTCCTTGTCCCCCTCTTTTATATATATATATATAAAAATGAGGGGGGCAAGGACAAGCGCCTTATAGTGGCAGAGGCAAGTATTAATAAGGAGGAAAAGCACACACACACAACATTCAGTACAACACACATAGCATTCACAAAGCATACTTACAACACACACACACACACACACACACACACACACACACACACACACACACACACACACAGAGCATACTTACACACACACGTGTGGGCTATGCTGCTTGGACCTCCTCCTAGGTTCCGGGCTGCTGGGCGGCCGTGATCCGCCTTCTCCCACGATGACATGCTCCCTCTGAAAGACTGCTTCACAGGCGCACTGCCCGGAGCCTGCCGGTTCAGCTGCCAGTGCTTCCGCGTCAGGTGGCATGTTGCGGAAGCGCTGACAGCTAAACAGGCATTGGCCGTACAGCTCTGATTATGGTGGGTGGCCAGTGGAGAGAAGGAGATAAGAAAACAATTTGGTCCGTCAGTGGGGGCTCCGCTACAGCTGGCCGCGGGTGGCACTTCTGGGTGGTGCCAGCGCCCCCCAACCGGCTGGCACCCCTGGCGAGTGCCATCCTGGCAAATAGGGAAATACGCCCCTGCAAATGAATCTGAATGTTTTCAAGTACACTGTCAGTGGTTAGAGCAAACTAATACTATTCATTTGCTTGATATATACAGTATTTGAGGACTGTACAGTAGAGTGATCTTTCATAGAGGTTTGGAGAAAATTAGATAATGCAGGTGGAGTAGTGTAGCTACATAATAACTATCTTTGCTCATAAGGCACATTGTTGCAGAATGATTTGAACTACCTTTTAGTCTTCCTATACAGACTCAAATATACAATATTCTTAATATATTCTTGCTTTGTGATTATAACACATTTATATTTAGGCTGTTAAGGGCACACTATACAGGCTAATTTTAACCTCAGCAATGTTCCAGCTCAACATCCTATATAAGATAGTAGAATACAATACAAAATAAGGATACATATCTAATTACTATTTGATTTTGAACTATTACAACACAATAAGTGCTTATATCATCCATCATTCAGGGTAATGGTCACACTAAAATCAACTCTTAACAAAGGATAGGTGATCAGAGACCCAGGGAGACTCGCCGACTTATTTTATATTCACTTTGTCTATGTCTGTACACTCTAATTGTATTGTCTGTCTATATAACTGAGATGAATTATTTTTAATTATTTTGCTGCTTACTATTTATTTCATTTTTAATAAAAGTTAAGTTTTATATTTATATTGGCCTTCTTTTTGTGCATTGCATTGAGAACAACACTTTTCTTTCTTTTTGTGTTCCTAGATTAGGCATTGTTGTTAGCAGTAGCACCCTTGTGGTGATTAATTTATGTAAAATTTCACCTAATACCGGTGCAGTCTATCTTTCTCTTTGCTACAGCCCCCCCTTAGCGCAGCATAATTGACTTGCTGTGGCATTTGCGGGCAGAGACCGGGGCCATTCTACAATATGGGGGTGTGTTACCCCCGTTTTGTAGGCTTGCCAAGCCCAGGGTCTGCAACGTCAGACTCAGACTTCCTGGAACTGGCTGATCAGTTCTGACAGCCAATCAGAGTAAGCTTGAGCCTACGCAGACTGGCCGAGAGCTGTGACCATCGTGACCGATGGTCACAATGGTGATCCGATGCTGTGTCTTTGGACACAGCACTCAGATCACAGATTGATGCAGGAGGCGTCTATTTCCTATAGCTGCATTTGTATTTCAGGTGTACGGAATTGCACAGCCACTTCCCTGCCATCCACATCATAATCAGGCCCTATGATGGGATGACAGGACAATAAATAAAAGATGCCCATTTTTGAGTGATATTTATACCTCGATTTTCTTAAGTGTTATGCAACTACTAATATGTGCTTTTTTATATATCTTTATATATTCGGAAATGTCTCTGATTTTACAGCACCTATGCATACTTTACCTTTTTACAATTCATGCTTTAACTGTAAACTAGCATAGTCATGCCTAAGCACTATCTAGCCTTTTGTTTGCTTTTGTAGAACAATCTTTTCCTAATGACTGTTCATTATCTCCTCTTATGACCCTCGTATCATGATTAAATAAGTCAGGGGAGTGAGGGACGAAAGAGCAGGCGCACATCCACTAGCAGACCAATAAATGACTGCACAATTATGACATTATAAGTCATTTCACAGTCTTTGCTGTGCCTACACTGAACCAGCAGTCATTCAGTGTAGGCACATCAATCTTCCCCTAACATGTGCAACCTGACATTATCGTCAGGTTGTTCAGCATGTTCGGACGATTATTGATGTTGGAAACGACCCGTGGGAGCGCATATCGCTGGTCGTTTTCAACATTAATGTGCCTGATTAATGAACGATTCATGAGCGATAGAACGATAACGATATCGTTATCATTATAATTCAATCACTCAAAGAAATTGGCAAGTGGATGAGCACCATTAGTAGTTACATGTCTTTCAGTATTTTCTCATGTGTATTGCTTGCTTCTTGGGCCCTAAAGATCACTGTATTAAAAATGCAATTGCAGGTGTAAAAAACCAACCTATGTATCTGAAAAAGGTCCTCATTGTGTCCTGGCGCAAGTCATCCAGATTCAATCACACCTCCCTAAGCTCCACTTCAGCCTCCCACGCTTGTTCCAACCAACTCTAACCCCCAGGTATGACAGTTTGTACTGGCCAAATGGTTCCAGCCAGAGATCAGGCCCAAGCCGCAGGATTTGCACAATACTTTCTAGCATGCTTAGAACATTAAGAGATGGCACAGGCTTATGCAATACAGTTCCTGCAAGAGCTGACCAATCGGCTGGATAATATCCAAACTACAGTATAATTGGTGATCCTGGGGCATTTAGGACAACCTTTCAGAATCCTTCCACATCTGTTAATATAGTTGAACCCCATCTTCAACTGTTTATGCTAAGCAAATTCAGTGGCACTTCTAAAGTATTTTCTTCTGAGAAACCGACACCCTCTCAATTGCTCTTGGACTTCTCAGTTCCCTATTGCTCTTAAACCTGAACATCTAGGTATTCTTCATCAACTGTTAGAACAGTTACAAGGCCTTCTCACCAGAATTTTTCTGATTATTCCTGAGTTCCTTGGTGACACTCCTGATACAATAAGGTCTTCTGTGCCATACACTGGGACTGATTCAGACCCGCTCGCGAGCAGTTCGATGTTAGGCCACTGCGCATGTGTACACCGGAGCCGGCTCCACCATGCGCATGTACGAGACACGGTTAGCGACGGGCGCTCCGTCGCTCCGGGTCTCGCACCAAAAGGGGATGGCTGTTGATTTTGATCGACAGCTCACACCGTTTTGGAGGCATGGGGGTGGCTTCACAAACGGAGGCGTTCCCATGCGAACGCCTGCCGTTTGTGGGCGGCCCCACTGACATCACCAGTGATGTCAGTGAGAGAGCTTCCGGCTCTATTAGAGCCAGAAGCTCTCTGAGGTTGCGGCCATGAGACCCTACCACAAGGGTCTTGTTGCAAGCCCGATGGTCTTGACCATCGCGACCATCATCCTGGCCGCTCGCAATAGCTGTGGGTGGTCATCCACAGCTATGCGAGCGGCCAGGAGGCTCTGAATCAGAGCCACTGTGTCTTAAGAGACTATTGAGACTATTGTCACAACAGACACTCCAAGAGCTAAGCTTTCTCCTCCTAAGAAAACTAAAGTGAGTTACCAGCGTCCCAAGCTCTGCATAGCTGAACATCAGAGGTGCAAGGAATTACATCTCTGTATCTACTGTGGGAGTCCAGATCATTTAATTAAAGACTGTCGCCTCCGCAAGTCAAGCAATGGTGACAAGTGTCAGCATCACCATGTCCGTGCCATCAATTCTTTCTATGTGCCATCTGCAGTTCCAGTTTCCTCAGCCCTGGACAAGGGGGTTATGACTCCTGTTCAAAAGGAGCTTCAAATGTACTTTTGGGGTCCCATAACAAGAAGGTTCTACTCCAAATTTGGGAATCAAAAGAGTATGTCCAAGTCTCTCATAATCCGAGAGACATCTGATTCTTCAGCCTCAGGAGAGGCATCTGATTCTTCAGCCTCAGGAGAGGTGTCTGATTCTGCAGGCCCAGGAGGAACATCTGATTTGCCAGCCTCAGAAGAGGTATCTGATGTTCTGGCTCCAGGTGGGTTATCCAATGTTCTAGCTCCAGAAGAGGCATCTGCGCTATTAGCTCTAGGAGGAAAATCTAATCTGCCAACCCCAGGAGGGGTATTTGAGCTGCCAACCCCAGGGGTGGGGTCTCCAATGCCTCAGCCCTAGCAGGGGTCCTCAGTGCAGACATACCTGGTGAGAGTCATAGTGCCATGAAGGCAGGAATGTGGGTGCCATCATGATGTCATCCAGCATGATTCAGGTTCTAGATGAGCCATTTGAACATCTGGATTCTGCCTGTTGCTGGATTCTACTTCCTTCAGTTCTTACTGATTCAAGTTCTACAGACTCCATTCAGTTCCATCCATCAGTCCGAGGCCACCTCCAGTTCTAGCTGGTTCAAGTAAATCCGATTCCAATCCGGCTTTATCTTCTCCGGTTCCAACTGGTTTAATAAATCTGATTCCAATCCGGTTTTGACTCCTTCAGTTCCAACTAATTCAAGTTCCTCTGGACTCCATCTGGGTCCATCCTTCTGTCCAAAGACTCCTTCAGTTCCAACTGATTCAAATTCCTATGGACGCAATCCAGTTCTACCCATCTATCCAAAGGCTTCTGCAGTTCCAACTGATTCCTGTCCCTCCGGACTCAATCAGTTCCATCTGTCTGTCCATGAGCTCCTCTGGTTCAAGAAAATTCAATTCCAATTTGGTTTGGTTCCATGTGGATCCTATTGATGCAAGTTCCTCCGGACCCAATCCAGTCCCATCCATCTGTCCAAAGGTTCCTCTGGTTCCTGCCGGTTCAAGAAAATCTTGAGTCAATCAAGACTTCTAGTATGGTTCAGGTCAAAGATAGGCCATCTGAATATCACGGTTCTACCTGTTCTGGTTCCAGCCAGATTCCTTCTTCAGATCCAACTGGTTCAAGTGTCCCTGGACTCAATCTGGTTCCACCCATTTGTTCAAAGGTTCCTTCGATTTCAGCTGACTCCAGTTCCTCTGGATCCAAATCGGTTACATTTGTTGGTTCAAGTAAAGGACTCCAGTCAATATCAGACATGGCATTCTCTCACCAGCTTAAAGTTCCACATGCTAATTACATTACTGCTCATGAGTGTGCTTTGCAAGCTTCAATCTGCCAGAACTCATCTGGTGCTCCAATTCCCATTTACTTCGATGGAGATTTTATTCAGTTCTGTGCTTTAGCATGCCAATACCTCATTGACATTGACTCGGGAACACCAATGAAAATTACTCCCACTAATGTTATTAAATGCTTGCTCCTATTGTTTAGAGGTAAAGCCTTGGAATGGGCTAATCCACTCATCGAATACAAAGATATGTTACATAGTGATCTCCTTGCTTTCTTTAAAACTGTTCATAAAGCATTTGCTTCAAAACCTGTCTGTTTGGGACCATCTAAGTTTCCTTCAAAATCTGCCAAAGATCCACCTATTGCTCAGTCCTCCATGGCATCGCTGCCTGGGCAAGATCAGGTTTTACTTGACCAGTGTATTGAAAAAACTTCAAGCCGTCAAGAGATGAGACATTTCAAACTCTCAAAGCCCCCAGACCATGGACTTGAAAGTTGCATGCACTTCCTCCTTTCAGCAGCTCCTCTGAAAGTACTAATCTCATGGATTCATTGTCCAGTCACTCTTCTAAATATTCATCCAATACTCAGTTTTTCGATCTATCACTTTCCAAGCAAGATCAAGCTTTGCTAGATCAATATATCAGGAATTTCAGGAATTACAAGAATAGGAATACTCCAAAAACAGTTCAAAGACAACAGCCTGTTGACTTAAGTATAGGTTATGTTTCCTTTAGTTCAACCTCTGATTCCTTTGGGTATTCCAGAACTATGCATGCATCATCTGACTTAGGGCCTGATTCAGACCCGCTCGCATGTTGCGGCCGCTCGCATCCTGTGTATGCTAATTTTTAAAATTGACGTCATGGGATGCGATCGCTGGCCAAGACAAAAGCACACCCACTTTGGCTGTGTGGGCGATCGCTCTGCATATGCAGCCGCCCATCAGAGTATGCAGAGCCGCCCACTAGCGCACGTCATCTCCTGGAAATGTCTTAAAACATCGGTGCATCAAACACCATCGGAAGCTAACACAGCACTCGCGGTTGCCTTACTCTACTGCAATCACTGCGAGGACTTCAGTGTAAAAAACAGCCAAGTGACATCAACTATGACGCTGCCTGTTAAATATGCATGCCTTAAAACGGCGTTGAAACACTCAGGCATGCCTGCGTTCGCACCTCCACTCCCCCATTTTTAATGGACTGCCCATGTTACCACCCACAAACGTCCTCTCCTGTCATTCACTCTGCTGGGCTGTCTTTGCTGGGCGAGCAGGCGGTATGCGTTCGCAATGTGTAGTTCGTGCATGAGCATACGCAGACCATCGGGCCGCTTGCGAGAGCAAGCATATAGTGAGCAGGTCAGAATCAGTCCCTTAGACTCTGCTATTCCAGGAAAAATGATCCAATGCTCACTTTGGATATGGGGCCTGACTCAGCAAGGATCGCTATTGCAATTATGCATGCAATCAGCTGATTGTTGCGTTCTGTGCATGCGTATGCATTGCAGTGCACGAAGACTTCACTGTGATCAGGACTGCGATTGCAGTGACTATGCAGACCCATCGCAGAGTGATTGACAGAAGTACCATTTGGGGGGGGTGACAGGTGGTTGGGCAGCGAACCGCAGGTATGCCAGTGCATTTGAATGCCATTGCAGGGGTGTGCATAAATTAGCCATTGTGATGCCATAAGCAGCTTGGGCTTTCACTGCGTGCAATGAGGTTAGCAATTCCTGAGTAAGGTCAGATATTCTGCAAGTGGGCGTAAGGCTCCGATTGTACTCGATGTTACCAATGGTTTTGCAGTCTTGCTAAGTATTACGGATGTGTGTAATGTGAGGTGGGTGTCCTTATGTTAGACTGCGTATGGTATTGCGATTGCAATCATTAACATTCCTTCGCTGTGAGACTGTGTGCATAATCACTATTGCGATCGCAATAGCTATCCTTGCTGACTCAGGCCTGTGGACTCTGATTCCAATAGTGAGTTTAGAAATGACTCAAATTACATTATGGTGGGTTCTTTCCTTCCTAGTCATGTATTTCTCAGGAAGAAATTACAGAATTACCAATGAGAAAAACATATGGACATTTCTAGATGAAATAAACTCTCTTTACAGTGATGACAACTGGGTTCACTCATTCTGATGATGAAGGTCTTACCTTTGAAGATGAAAATTGGGAAGATTTCTGAGGACTTCAGCTTGAATATGTTTATGAGTTCTCCTAGATTCCACTTCTGTAATTATTTTTGCATGGGAATTCTTCTTGAAGTACGTCAGGGATTCAGGACCTCATTCAGAGTCGGTCGAAGCGGCCACACGGTCGTACTCAAAAAAGGGGCCGTATATGCAAATGATTCCCTCGCAAGTTGCGTCCCTAAGTTTGGATCGGTAGCTGGCCGACCAAGGGGAGGAAGCGGCCGGAAGACAAAAAAATACGCCCCCTTCTCGTACGCATTGCACGTCATCTCCGGGCATATAAGGATTAATCGAGACCATCGGGAACCATCAGAACTGGTCATAGAGCTTAAGTTTGACCATACCCTCTCTTAAGCTCTACGATCATGTCAGTGTAAAAACCTCCCATGTCACATGTGCCATGATGCTACTTTGTTAATTATGCACTCCCATAAACCGTATGCACTCCCACAAAACGCCGTCCGCATAATTAGGCACGCCTGCGTTCGGATCTCCACTCCCCCATTTTCAAGCACCTTCCCCTGTTACCACCCACAAACGCCTCCATCTGTCACTCAAACTACCGACCTGGCTGTGTTCAAGGAGAGAGAAATTTCTGATCGTAGCGGCTAGTTTGCACACGCGCATTGCGAACTGTAGGCATGCGCAGTATAGTGAACATCAGTGGCATACGACCGTGCGGCCGCTTCGACCGACTCTGAATGAGGTCCTCAATGTGGATGTCCGGAGTCCACCCATGAAGGAGGGGGTACTGTCACGACCCAGACTAATTTTTCTCACATTCTCCTATGTTTTACCTCTGCTGTGTTTGTTCCAGCTAGCGCTGAGGTCCGCTTGCGCTGTGACCACACATCACTCTCGGATGATGCAGAGGTCCGCCTACACAGCACATGGCATCCAGCTGGCTATGAAGTCTGTCCACACTGTTCCTGCATTGTGCTCTCAGTGTGTTTACTCAGCATGCTAGCACTCAGGCTGCACACCAGAGTTCACTCCAAAACTCAGTGTGGGTGCAGCCATAATGGATTCAGCCACCTGACTCTCCTCCACCACTCAGAGTGCTGCTCCCAGACCAGCTGATCACAGCATCCACTACCTGGGGATCCTCCCCTATAAATTCCATTTCCTGACTGGCCCACATTGCCAGTACAACGTCGCTTTTGCTGAAGTTACAGCTCTGTATCTGAATGGTTACAGTTTGTATCATTCCAGTTCCAAGTCTGTTATCAAGTTTCCAATTCCATCTAGTACTCCAGTCTGGTTTTACCACAGAGACTTGTTCCTAACTATGACCATCGGTCCCAGCCAATATCTACAACCATTGGTCCCAGCCAATATCTCCAATCACTGGTCCAAGGCAATATCGCCAATCATCAGTCCCAGCTGATATATTCAAACATCGGTCCCAAACTAATCCAATACATCAATTCATCATCATCGGTCTCAAACCGATCCAATACTTCAATTCATCATTGGTTTCAAATCGATCCAGTTCTTCAATTCATCAACATTGGTCTCAAATTGATACAGTTTTTCAATTCATTAACATCAGTTTCCATCTGATTGTCTCCAAACATCAATTTCAACCTGTCTCCAAACATCAGTTCCAAACTGACTGTCTTCAAACATCAGTTCCAATCCGATTGTATCTAAACATCAGTTCCAATCCGATTGTCTCCAAACATCAGTTCCAACCTGACTGTCTCCAAACATCAGTTTCATCCTGACTGTCTCCAAACATTGGTTCAAATCCAATCCTGCTTCATCAATTCCATATCATCGATTCTACTCCATCAATTCTACAGCATCAGTTCCAATCTGACCTTGCTTCATCAATTCCATATCATCAATTCTACTACATCGGTACCTATTCGATTCTACCACTACAGTTCCAATTCAGTTTCCAATCTAATAAAGTTGTTCCCTACTGTCTTCGCCTTTGGGCTCAATACCTTCAGCAGTTTCACTGCCTCCTATCTTCCCTTGTTGCATGAGGAAATCCTGGCGCAAGTCACCCAGATTCAATCACGCGTCCCTTGGCTCCACTCCAGACTCCCACGCCTGTTCCAATCAACTCCAACTCCTAGGCGTGACAATAACATCTCATTTAAAATTTAAACCTGATGAGTCACTGCTAGACCACCAAGTAGGTTTTGTCAACATTCTAATTATGTCAACATGTCATCAGATTCTACATGATGAATGTCAACCAGCTCAATGTCAACAATGCATGCATGTTGACATGCTTCATATAGACATTATCACCAGGTCATCATCCTCATGTCAACTTTATGAATGTCAACAGAATATACCACACTTCACTTGAGTAAAATAAGCATGGAAAAAAGTGCAATTACATTTTTTTGATCAGATTTGCAGTAGCAATGTTGTCTGCATTGAATCAGGAGCAGTTTGCCATTGCTGGTGTCTGCAAGTTTCTACTTATGTATGATTCCTTAATGGAGGTTATTTATGAAGTGTAAACTGCAGCCAACAGTCAACTTTGATTCACTGTGCACCTGGATTTGCTGAGCAATATGACAGTTTCAGGGATATACAGTAGCTAGAGATGTTTTTTGGGGGAGAATTGAGAAACTTTCCAACTCTGATTCCTAGAATGTCCAACACTAAAGACATGCGGCTAAATGCTGCAAGAATGATACCTTGCAGGATATTGTTAAATACAGATATAAATAAATGAAGAATACAATATCTTGGATCGAAAATTAATTGCTCTGTTTGTTTGTCTGTCTGGTTAAGTTTTCAGACACCCCTGCATAAATTGGAATGAAACCCACGCGAAGTGGTCCAGTTGGATCCTGGCCGGGTTTTAGGCGGGTTAAGTCCCAGTTGGACCACCCATTGGTGTAAGCTAGGCAGACTCGGAGAGCCTGTTCTGGGCCTTCCACTGGATGAATTTGGATGAAAACTTTACAGAGAGGTGGCAACTGGTCTGGGATGCCTTTCAAATGGTCTGGGATGCATAACTTAATAACTTGAAGATTAGGTCTCATTTGGACCTCTCGTTGGTGTGCCTTTTCTGCACAGACGATTTAATGGTTAGCATTACTGCCTCACAGCACTAAGGTCGTGGGCTCGTTTCCCATTATGACCCAAACTGTGTCAAGTTCGCATATTCTCCCTGTGCTTTCATGAGTTTCCTCTGGGTACTCCGGTTTCCTCCCACACTCCAAAAATATACTGGTAGGTTAATTGGCTTCCAGAAAAAAATTAGTGTGTATGTGTGTGTGCATGTGATAGGGAATATAGATTGTAAGCTCCAATGGGGCAGGGACTGATGTGAATGGCCAAATATTATCGGTAAAGTGCTGCAGAATTTGTGTGCGCTATATAACTTACTGGCAAGAAATAAATAATTCTGGGTCTACCACTGGATGGATTTGGATGAAAACTTCACAGAGGTGTGGCAATTGGTCTGGGATGCCTAATTTAATAACTTGTTTATTTAAACCCAGGCAAGGCTGGGCACTTCATCTAGTTGTATTATATATATTTACAATATTTTATATATATATATATATATATATATATATATTCAGTGCCTTGCAAAAATATTCACCTCCTTGGCTTTTTACCTTTTTTGTTACATTGCAACCTATTTATTTTTTTAATCTGAATTTTATGTGATGGATCTGAACAAAATAGTCTAATATGGTGAAGTGAAATGTGAAAAATATATATAAAAAAGAATCTTTTTAATCACCCCCTTTGCTTGAAGCCCCTCAAAAGTTCTGGTGCAACCAGTTACCATTAGAAGTCACATAATTAGTGAAATAGAGTCCACTTGTGTGAAATCTAAGTGTCACATGATCTGTCAGTATAAACACACCTTTTCTGAAAGGCCCCAGAGGGTGCAATACCACTAAGCAAGAGGAATCACACCATGAAGACCAAGAAGCTCTCCCAACAATTCAGGGACACAGTTGTTGAGAAGTACAATTCTGGGATGGGTTCTAAAAAAAATATCCAAATCTTTGATGATCCCCCGGAGCACCATCAAATCCATCATCATCAAATGGAAAGAACATGGTACCAAAACAAACCTGCCAAGACAGGGCCGCCCACCAAAATTCACAGACCGGGCAAGGAGGGCATTAATCAGAGAGACCAAATGTAACCCTGAAGGGTCTGCAGAGTTCCACAGCAGAGACTGGTGTATCTGTGCATGTGACCACAATAAACCGTACACTCCATAGAGCTGGGCTTTATGGAAGAGTGGCCAGAAAAAAGCCATTACTTAACGATAAAAATAAGAAGACACAATTTGAGTTTGCCAAAAGGCATGTGGGTGACTCCTCAAATGTATGGAGGAAGGTGCTCTGGCCAGATGAGACTAAAATTGAACTTTTCGGCCACCAAGGAAAATGATATGTCTGGCGCAAACCCAACACATCCCATCACCCCAAGAACATCATCCCCACAGTGAAACATGGTGGTGGCAGCATCAGGGCTGCCAAGATAAATCCTGGGCCCCGGTACAGCAACTTCCGGGGTTCTTTTTTCAAGGTACATATATGCAATTTTTTTCTAAGTCCTGGAGTGCCGCCCGTGTCTTTCTTGCGAGGGGGGGGTGTTTCTACACTTATGGCTGGGGAAGGCACCAGGGCAACAGGTTACCTTTTGGACCTTTGAGTGCCGTTTCTATACAGTGGTGTCTATATATATATATATATA
Organism: Taudactylus pleione; assembly: GCA_031769625.1. Classification (NCBI taxonomy): domain Eukaryota; kingdom Metazoa; phylum Chordata; class Amphibia; order Anura; family Myobatrachidae; genus Taudactylus; species Taudactylus pleione. The sequence continues at coordinate 13,722,116 of JAUIMM010000039.1, forward strand.
TATATATATCTAAAACACTAAAGGATGAATACATTTATTATATTTATAAAATAAAAATATAGCAACTACAGCACCACAGTGTCAAAGGCACTCACAGTCACTGCAGTCAGCAGGGCACTCCTAGGCTCTTCCCTTTCCTCCATCACAATGACACTGCTGATACCACTCATGATCATCCATCTAGTCCTCCTTCCTGTAGTCCCTCCTAGTCCCTGTCCACCTTCCGAAGTCTAGTGTAAAGTGAGAGAGCCTCGCGAGACGATGACATCATCATCATCTAGCGAGACCTTTAGCTCTGCAGCGGCGCGGCAGCTAGGCATTCTGTCAGTACTAGGAGTGAGTGAGTGATGCACGGTCCAGGAGTCCAGCATCCAAGACCCGTCCCCTCCTCTTCCCCACTAACACCCCCACCCAAATGAACTGCAGCCCCTCGCGGCGGGGGTTTAATAATTTTTTTTTTTTTATAAAAAGTTAAAAAAATGTAAAAACAGTTACTGTTGTGCTGCTGACCGAGCCCCCTGACATGGCACGGGTAATCAGTACACACTCTTCCCCCCTCTCGGTGCCCCTAGGCAGCATCATTCTGTGGGGATATTTTTCAGCAGCAGGGACTGGGAAACTGATTCGAGTCGAGGGAAAGAAGGATGGTGCTAAATACAGGGATATTCTTGAGCAAAACCTGTATCAGTCTGCCTGTGATGAGACTGGGACGGAGGTTCACTTTCCAGCAGGACAATGACCCGAAGCATACTGCTAAAGCAACACTCGAGTGGTTTAAGGGGAAACCTTTAAGTGTGTTGGAATGGCCTAGTCAAAGCCCAGATCTCAATCCAATTGAGAATAGGCATGTTCTGTGAATTAAATTATGCACACCTTCAAACAATCCATTTTAATTCCAGGTTGTGAGGCAACAAAACTTGAAAAATGCAAAGGGGGTGAATACTTTTGCAAGGTACTGTATATATATGTATATATATATATATATATATATATATAAGTGTCCAGGGTGTGCTGTCATGTAACAAGACAGACCACAGCGCGTCACTCCAGGATTTAGAAAATGAAACTGTTTAATCAACGTTTCAAGGCTCTACCGGCCCCGTCGTCAGGAATACAAACACAAAAATATACAAACCAGACACTTACCTAAATACCCCACCCGATCAGGAAGAAAGAGTGACGAGCTTCTCCACAGTCGCGTTCACGTGTCCGGAGGGCGCGGGTCGCCCGGTGATGACATCACCCGTCTCACCTCAGGCGGTTGTCAAGGCAACCTAAGACGCTACTGCGGCCGGGCGCTGACATAATGTACGGCAGTACCCGGAGCCGCGATCACGTGACCAGAGGGCACGGGTACTCCTGGGGATGACATATCCCAGCTCACCTCCGGAGGTTGAAGTGCCAACCTAAAACGTTCCAGCGGCTGTGGAGAGTCTATAGAGAAGAAAGATAGAGTGAAATAGAGAGACCCCAAGTCCCTGTATATAATAACTATAATTACATGAACCCACAAATCTACAGTCAAATGCAAAAACAAAAAGAGTAACTAAAACTGAAGAATGAAAACAATACAGTGATAAAAGTATCTAAACATGCAAATAATGCCTAATGATGAAATAGATAAAGAGCAAGTACAAAACGATTAGTCAAAAGGGAAAAGTAACTCAACAGTCACACTCTGAGCCAATATTGTATGATATCTAGAGTAAATTAGAGGTATTCTAATGGTAAATAAATATGCAAAATCAGAAACACATATGGAAAGAACATGAAATGAGGCATAGACAATGATACAGAATTAGATGAATGAATTCCAGGCAATCCGTTCGTTTAGTCCCCTGGGTTGTGTTGTGTTCATCCGTAGTATCCATCTCGCCTCCAATCTCGTAAGCGCACCCACACGATCACCACCCCTCGATAATGCAGGGACGTGGTCGATAATTTTGTAACGCAGAGTAGATAATTGATGTCCTGCAGTTTTAAAATGCTTTGCCATCGGCTGATCCACATCTCTTCCATTTAACGCCAGTCGTATGGCAGATCGATGTAAAGCCATCCGCTCTTTGAAGGTTCTGGAGGTCATACCGATGTAGCATAAGGCACACGGGCACGTAATCAAATATATTACAAACTTAGACGTGCACGTCAATATATGTCTGATTTTAAAAGTTTTGCCCGTGTGTGGGTGCTGGAAGGTGTTTCCAGTTTGTAAATAACTGCAAGTGACACAAGATGGACATTTGTAACATCCAGGTTTCTTATATGACGTGTTTTCAATGTCTGGATGATGCCCAGTAATATCCGTATGGACCAATAGGTCTCTAAGGTTTTTTCCCCGCCTGTAGCACATCATTGGATGTTTGTTGTGTAAACTTGTGAGATCTTGGTCACTGGCAACAATTGGCCATAATGTTCTTGCAGCCTTGGGAAGTACCCCACTGGCAGTAGAAAACGTGGTTACCCAGGGAAAACGATCTTGCGGGTAACCACGTTTTCTACTGCTAGTGGGGTACTTCCCAAGACTCCTCCAAAGTCCATAGGGGCTGGCTGTGTTGTGCTGTGCTGCTGTTGTCCATAGGGACTGTGTCCACTCCTCCAAAGTCCATAGGGGCTGGCTGTGTTGTGCTGTGCTGCTGTTGTCCATAGGGACTGTGTCCACTCCTCCAAAGTCCATAGGGGCTGGCTGGACTGTGTTGTGCAGTCAGTTGTCCATAGGGGCTGTGTCCACTCCAAAGTCCTGTGCAGTGTCCCAGTCCTAAAGGGGTGCTGTAGTGTTGTCCAGGGGGTGCTCTATCCGTCCGGGGTGCTCCACCCAAGTGCTCAAAAAAAAATATTTTTTCTGTGTTTGTGAATTGTGTGCACTGTGGCTGCACGTGCATCAACAAAGGAGCAGCGCCAAGCGTGCGCCTGTGTCCCATAAGTAAAAGGCCGGCTGGCTTGTCCGTTAAAGGGTGCTGTAACCCCAAAAGGGCACTCCAAACAAAATAAAAAAATATATTTTTTTGTGTTTGTAAATTGTGTACGCAGTAGCCGCACGTGCATCAACAAAGTAGTGCCAAGCGTGCGCCTGTGTTCCATAAATAAAGGGCCGGCTGGATTGACCACTAAAGGGTGCTGTAACCCCCAAAGGGCACTCCAAACAAAATAAAAAAATATATTTTTTTGTGTTTGTGAATTGTGTGCGCAGTAGCCGCGTATGCATCAACAAAGTAGTGCCAAGCGTGTGCCTGTGTCCCATAAGTAAAAGTCCGGCTGGCTAGTCCGTTAAAGGGTGGTGTAACCCCCAAAGGGCACTCCAAACAAAATAAAAAAATATATTTTTTTGTGTTTGTGAATTGTGTGCGCAGTAGCCGCACGTGCATCAACAAAGTAGTGCCAAGCGTGCGCCTGTGTCCCATAAATAAAGGGCCGGCTGGATTGACTGCTAAAGTGTGCTGTAACCCCCAAAGGGCACTCCAAACAAAATACAATTTTTTTTTCTGTGTTTGTGAATTGTGTGCACTGTAGCTGCACGTGCATCAACGAAGGAGCAGCGCCAAGCGTGCGCCTGTGTCCCATAAGTAAAAGGCCGGCTGGCTTGTCCGTTAAAGGGTGCTGTAACCCCCAAAGGGCACTCCAAACAAAATAAAAAAATATATTTTTTTGTGTTTGTGAATTGTGTGCGCAGTAGCCGCACGTGCATCAACAAAGTAGTGCCAAGCGTGCGCCTGTGTCATAAGTAAAGGGCCGGCTGGCTTGACCGTTAAGGGTGCTGTAACCCCCAAAGTACACTCCAAACAAAATAAAAAAATATTTTCTGTGTTTGTGAATTGTGTGCGCAGTAGCCGCACGTGCATCAACAAAGTAGTGCCAAGCGTGCGCCTGTGTCCCATAAATAAAGGGCCAGCTGGGTTGACCGCTAAAGGGTGTGGTAACCCCCAAAGGGCACTCCAAACAAAATAAAAATTTTTTTTTTTGTGTTTGTGAATTGTGTGCGCAGTAGCCGCACGTGCATCAACAAAGTAGTGCCAAGCGTACGCCTGTGTCCCATAAATAAAGGGCCGGCTGGATTGATCGCTAAAGGGTGCTGTAACCCCCAAAGGGCACTACAAACAAAATAAAAAAATATTTTCTGTGTTTGTGAATTGTGTGCGCTGTAGCCGCACGAGCATCAACAAAGGAGCAGCGCCAAGCGTGCGCCTGTGTCCCATAAATAAAGAGCCGGCTCTCCAGCAAAAATAAAAAAATATTTTCTGTGTTTGTGTGCGCCTTAGCCGCACGTATATATCAATATAACATAAATGGAGGACCAAACTTTCTCCGATAAAAATAATATATTGAAAGATCAAGAACCACTTCCTCCTAGTGCTGTTGCTGCTGCTGGGAGTTGTTCATCATCCCTGAAAGGAAGTAGGAACACCACTACTTTTACTAAACAATTGACCCTCCAACAGTCCTTAGCGAGGAGGATGAAATGTGACAGCAGTCATCCTGAAGCAAAACGAATTACTGTGGCCTAGACTGATATGTTGGTGTTAGACGTGCGTCTGGTATCCGCCATTAGTGCAGTGGGATTTAGACAATTGATGGAGGTAGTGTGTCCCCGGTTCTAAATCCCGTCTAGATTCCACCTGCATCCTCAAAGCAGCAGCGACAAGCGTGCGTCTGTCTGTTAAAGGGTGGTGTAACCCTCAATGTGCGCTCCAGAAACAATAAAAAAATTATTTTTTTTTCTCTTTGTGAATTGTGTGGGCTGTAGCCGCACTTGCATCCTCAAAGCAGCAGCGACAAGCGTGCGTCTGTCTGTTAAAGGGTGGTGTAACCCTCAAAGTGCTCCAAAAAATAAAAAACTATTTTTTTTATGTGTTTGTGACTTGTGTGCGATGTAGCCGCACGTGCACCAACACAGTAGCAGCGCCAAGCGTGCGCCTGTGTCATAAGTCAAGGGCCGGTTTGGACATCTGGTCCGGACTGAAGGACGTGCCAACAATTTCTGACAAGTCTACTATCACTGCATATGATACTGTCCTCAAAGCAGCAGCGACAAGCGTGCGTCTGTCTGTTAAAGGGTGGTGTAACCCTCAAAGTGCGCTCCACAAACAATAAAAAAATTCTTTTTTTCCTGTCTTTGTGAATTGTGTGGGCTGTAGCCGCATCTGCATCCTCAAAGCAGCAGCGACAAGCGTGCGTCTGTCTGTTAAAGGGTGGTGTAACCCTCAAAGTGTGCTCCACAAACAATAAAAAAATGCTTTTTTTCCTGTCTTTGTGAATTGTTTGGGCTGTAGCCGCATCTGCATCCTCAAAGCAGCAGCGACAAGCGTGCGTCTGTCTGTTAAAGGATTACATCGGTGACAGCATCCAAGTAGGCATGTCAGACAGTCCGTACATGTACTGGCAGGAAAAAGAGGCAATTTGGAGGCCCCTGTACAAACTGGCTCTATTTTACCTGAGTTGCCCCCCCTCCAGTGTGCACTCCGAAAGAGTGTTTAGTGCAGCCGGGAACCTTGTCAGCAAAAGGCGTAGGAGGTTGCTTCCACAAAATGTGGAGAAGATGATGTTCATAAAAATGAATTATCAACTTTTCCAGGGAGACCAGCCTCCAGAACGTACAGAGGGACCTGTGGTGGTGGATTCCAGTGGGGACAAATTAATACTCTGTGAGGATGAGGATGTACACAACACTGAAGAGGGTGAGGAATCGGTGAATGAGGAGGATGAGGACGACATCTTGCCTCCGTAGAGCCAGTTTGTGCAGGGCCAGATTAATTGCCAGCTTGTTTTGTGGGGGCCCAAACGAACCAATCATTTCAGCCACAGTCGTGTGGCAGACCCTGGCGCTGAAATGATTGGTTTATTAAAGTGTGCATGTCCTGTTTATACAACATAAGGGTGGGTGGGAGGGCCCAAGGACAATTCCATCTTGCACCTCTTTTTTTTCTTTGCATTATGTACTGTTTGGGGCCTAGTTTTTCAAACTGCCATCCTGTCTGCCACTGCAGTGTCACTCCTAGATGGGCCACGTGTTTGTGCCGCCCACTCGTGTCGCTTAGTATAGTCATCCATCTACCTCGGTGCAACCTTTTGGACATAAAAACACTATTGTGAGGTGTGAGGTGTTCAGAATAAACTGGAAATGAGTGGAAATTAAGGTGTTTGAGGTTAATAATAGCATAGGAGCAGAAAAATCAACACATTCTGTGATTTTAGCTGTTTTTATGCTTTTTTAAAAAAAAATACAGATCCAAAACACAAAACCCAGAACCCAAAACACCGAAGGGTGGTTTTGGCAAAACCAATCCAGATCCAAAACACGAAGAAAGATCCAGATCCAAAACCAAAACACAAAACACGAAAAGTGGCTGGTGCACACCCCTAATATATATATACAGTGCAGAGCAGCACACATTTTGAAAAAATGACAGTTCAGGTGCTGTAATCCCATAATTAATAATATAAAGATATCTTCCAATGCTATTGCATAGAAAAAAGACCAGCACACTTCTTAATGCAAAAAAGACACAATGGTCACATTATATTGTATAAAAAATACAGCATGTATTAGACCACAAATCACATGTCACTCCTAAGTCAGACAGCATGTTAATCACTGGACTGGTCAAAATAAACACTATGTATTAAGGATAGTGTAGACCAAAAGAAGTACACCGATATACTCATCTAGAGCCTGGTGACGAAAATGCAGTGAGTGGTATCTGGCCCATGCAGACCATTGGGTCTGTTTTGCATTAAGAAGTGTGCTGGTCTTTTTTCTATGCAATAGCATTGGAAGATATCTTTTTATATATATATATATATATATATATATATAATCCAATGGAAAAAAGGGCACTCAGAGACGACAAATGGTCCAAAAATCGTTTATACACGGATTTTTGGACCTTTTGTCGTCTCTGAGTGCCCTTTTTTCCATTGGATTGCATTTTCTCTATTAGGAGCACCGGAGCAAGTTGTTTACATTGAGTGCCGGCAGACTGTGTTACATGTATATATATATATATATATATATATATATATAAAACTAGTTAGCAGAACGTCAAATTGATGGGACACTGTCGCTCCTGCGAAAGCTCCATTTGAATGCTCAAATTGGTCACTTTTTGGTCATTCCTGTTCGCCAGCTCGTGGGGGGCTGGGAGTAGAAATGTCAGCGGCGGCGGCTGTGCGCTCCCGAATAAAGCAACAATTTAATTGCTCCATTGCCTGCCATCTAGTGGCAGCCGTCACGCAACACAGTGGAATTCCCCCCATAGAGGTGATCAGCATTAGCCTTTTATATGTATAGATAAACACATAAAATACATTTATTAAATGACATATAAGCATTCAAATATAATCATTAAGAACATGTGGTTTGCTATTTGCTAAATGTTTACTACACTCACAAACATATTGGGGCCAATGCAGATTGTGTAGCATAACTTGTATGAATTTGTACTGCACATGCCCAGAATGTGAATGCAAACAAATGTGCTTATTCAGACCTGCACATATTTTGCTTGGATCTAACGTTATGACCATAGAGTCAGTAGTATGGGTTAGGTCAGGAATAGGCTTTCTCACACAGGCACAGTTCAGAGATAGCATGTTCGAGTAAATGTGGCTTATCCAGATCATGTGTGCCTGTTAGTAGGCATATCTTTAGCTTCTGTTATAGGGCAGCTGCAAATTCATACTGAGAATGATGATGCAATTTAGTAAACTGGGCACATATGTGGTTAATTTAGGCACACATGTGCATCTTGAAATATGTACAGCTCAGCAGATATACGCTGGTGAGTAAAGCTAGGCATCCACTATACAATTTTCTGTCAGATATATGTCCAATGTGGCTGGCTGGAATGAAAACCTGGTAATGTATGGGAGCAAATGACAATCGTCCATTTGCTTACAAACACTGGAAATAGCCAAAAATGGTTGTTCAGACAAATTGGTTAAAACACACAAATTTAACCAATTTGAACAATTTTTGTGGGTGTAGTAAATCCCAGAGGCAGCTCGGCAAGAATGAAAATCCCGATCATCCCTAAGGTAAGTATTGCTAACCTAATTCCCCCCTCTAAACCTCCCTTAGGGGTGCCTAACCCTAAACTCCCCCCCAAGTGCCTAACCCTAATCCCCCCTCTATGTGCCTAAACGTAACCCCCCCTTCCCAGCCGCCTAAACCTATGGCCCCCGGGGGGGTGCCTAACCCTAACCTCCCCCCGGGGGTGCCTAACCCTAAACCTCCCTTCCGCTAGCCTAACCCTAACCTCCCAGGGGGTTGCTTAACCCTAAATCCCCCCCGGGAGCCCTAAACCTAACCCTCCCCCCTGCGGCTGTCCGCGCCCGGCATCACTTAGATCGGGATGCCGGGCGTTGGTCTTCCGGTATCTGATTAATGACAGGCGTCGAGATTTAGACGCCTGTCATTAGTAACATGCGGGATTAGAACGTCTGGAAGCCGGCAGTTGGGATTTAGACCGTCGGCTTCCAAACTACATCCCATTTTTTTCGTCCTTTTTTCGGTGTTTAAAACCATATGATCAACTGTCATTTGCTCCCATACATTACCAGGTTTACATTCAAACCAGCCAGATTGGACAGATATCTTAATAGAAAACTATATAGTGGATGGCCAGCTTAACTTACACCCCTTTTTGCTAATAACTCTCCATCAGCCCCACTACCATTAGTTACAAATAGCAATACTTTGGGACTTACACTAGTTTACATCTTTAAACTCTCTGCATGTTAAACATACTGATGCTGATAACAAATTGCACATCTTATACCTTTCATGAACCTTTCTTATTTTAACTCGAAACAATAATACAGTATCTTAGTATTTTACCAATAACACAATTATATTTTTTTAACCAAGTTTACACATACAGTAAAACTACTTGCTTTCGATGCTTAAGTAAACCTTGTCAGCAAAACCTCACTTGTTTGGTAACTTATAGAGCAGCATGTAGTGTTATTATAGTTTATGTGTCTCACTTACCTGTAATGAGACTTAGGGGTCTAGTTACTAAGCATTGTTAGCAGACAGAGTGAAAAGTGATAAAGTGCCAGCCAATCCGCTCCCAACTGTCTTCTCACAGGCTGTGTTTGAAAAATGACAGTTGGGAGCTGATTGGCTGGTACCTTATCACTTGTCGCTCTGTCTCCTAACACTAATTAGTAACTAGACCCCTGAGTACCCAGAAGACTGAAAGTAACCTTCAATCTCATTATCCTGTAGTGCCCTCTCTCATACCTGCTAACTTGGCTGCCCCCTTGGTACTGTGGGAGGCAATGCCCAGCAGAGATGGGCGGGTCTGTGGGGGCATGATGATATGATTGCATCATTGTAGCCCCATCTTTGTTATACAAAGCTGTGATTATTGGCATTGTAAAGCGGGGGGTGGAGCACGATTACACCATTCAATGCAAATTGCATCATCAGCTACCTGTACCACCCACTTCACTCGGGTGGCTTCAGCCTTCGGGAGACTTGTTCACCTTTCCGGGTGCTCTCTACCACTCAACAGAATGGACTGACTCCACCTTCTCTCCAAAAACTTTCAAAGCAGCAGCTATCTCTACTGCTTAGTCCAGTGTTTCCCCTTTTTTATAATGTTACGGGGTTGCATCATAGGGGGAGCCTTGACTTATTTTCTGTATCAATGATTTGTTGCATGGGGCAGCAGACCTCTCAGCACCAGGACCAGGGACTGCCTCCATTCCTGTGTCACACACCAGACTAATGGCATCCTTCCTCTGATGTGAGAAGCCCCAATCTTTTATAGACTTAGGTCCCCACATGAAGCCGCTATATCTGGTATTGGCGCGGTTCACGCTGTGCCACTTGTTCTTACCACACCAGTGACATGGTTTGTCAGATGAGATGAACAGTCTCACTTTATATATTATTTGTTCATTTGGGTTCACATTGGGTTGAACAGAACACATGCCATCATCTCTAGCCAAATTTAGTTGAACTATGCAGGTGAAGAGAATTAAATGTAACAGTAGGAAAGTTTAAAACAAATCATTGTCATTATCTACTTATTATGTATGTCAGCATGAATGAATATTTTCTGATTCAAAAGCAAAACTCATGCTAGACATTTGTTTCAGAGCAACTCTTGTAGTTTCTAAATACATAGTAATTGTACGTGATTTCTGGTTATTGCTGTAGCCAGCCACTGAAAATGTGCTTACATTGTTTCTTTGCCTATTTATAATATCCAAAATATAAGAAACTGCATTTCCTCCAATGTTTTCTAGAAAATGAAGCCCATGAACTAAATTAAACATGTTTTTATTTTTACAGCAGCACAGATTACTGAAGATTATTTTGCAAACTGTAAAAACAATACAGAAAATGAGGATTAAAATATTTTCACTGAAGCCTTATTTGGGATTAAATTCAAGACAAACTATGATCTGTGCCCACTGCAACGTTTGTATAGCATAACAATAGTTTAAAAAGGAAGTTCTCAGTCATCCTTATTTTCTTTGGATGGCTACAGGTATGACTGTGTTTGCTGATAAAATGAACGCTGACGTTGCCAAGGGCAATACAAGTCTTTCCTTCTTAGCTATGCTACAAGCAAGTGTAATATGAAACACAAAATTACCATTGCTGCATAGAATATTTGTGCCATGAAATAGTACTACCTGTTGTCACTTTGGTCATTTTGCCCTGTATTTATATGGTGCTGAGAAGGTGAATGCAGGATCATAAGTCTACATGGGCTACATTTGTGCACTTCTAAGTGCAGAATAGTAGGAAGCAAATTAGCTACTTGCTTTTTATATTCTCTGTACACGATTTAATAACATGCAGTGTGTTCAAGTTAAGGGTTTGTTGCAACACACATTTTGAACTGTACAAAATATCCCTTAAGCCAGAAGTTCCCAAACGCATTCCTGAAGGCACCACAACAGTTCAGGTTTTAGAGAAATCCATGGTTGAGCACAGGTGGGGATTTCAAATTGACTGAGGCAGTGGTCAAAGTGGGAATTTTGAAGCGGGGGTATGGAAAATATAAGGTTGCGTTGGAAAAGGGAGCATGGTCACTCAAAAGGGATGTGTCCTTAAGACATACCATTTTCCATCAGCGTAGTGTACCACACCATAGTACCCCTTATACACATTATGCCACACAATAGTAGTACCCCTAATATAATGCCCACAGTAGTAGTGCCCCATATACAGTGCCCTCAGTAGTAGTGTCCCTATAAAATACCCAGTGTAGTAGTGCCTCCTATACAATACCCACAGTAGTAGTGCCCCTTACACAAAGACTCACAGACAGATACACACACACACAAACAAACAAACAGTATTTACCTGAAGCCCTGCTCTTGCACCATCCAATCACTCCTTGTGCTTGGCACTGTGGGATAGTCATTACCAAACCCTGGATTTACCCCTCTGACACCACTGCTCCTGCAAAATTCCTCCATCACTTGGCTTCCTGGCTCTTAATCTTCAAATGGGTCCTCAAGACCCATTTCTTCCTCAATGCTTTCCAGCGATCATCCTAAACCACTACTCTATGCTCCTTCCTCACTATCAAGCCCATCTGTGTCACCCCTGTTTGTCTGACCTTCCCCTCAGAATGTAAGCTCTCAAAGGCAGGGCCCTCTTCCCTCACGTGCTTCTTCTTGCCTTACTTTTACTTTCATTTACAATGGCACCTAAAACTGCTTACTGACACTCTGCTGCTTATTTAGGTGTTATGCAGCATTGGTTATAAATCATGTACTTGTCCTGCATTGTCTGTACTGTTAATAACTGTTGTCTTGTGTGCTCATTTGTTTCTCTACTTTGTAAGGTGCTGCGGAACCCTTGTGGCACCATATAAATAAAGGATAATAATAATAATAATAATAATAATAAGGTCTCTCCCAACACACACTATGGGAGTCAGAAGGCGGACCTCAGGAGTGAGTTCCGTCCTCCAGCTGCAATTAGGGAGCTGCCATGTGCCCGCTGGTAACTAAATCTAAGCTGGCTCCCGGCACATGGAGAAGGCAGTGGTGGCGCCGGGTGGTTCAGTGCTCGAAGTGTTGTGCCAGTATGCAACCATACCATTGTATACCGGTACTCTTTTAGCACTGGACTTAGGTATTGATTAAAAAATCCTGTGGTCAAGCATGGATATCCTTAAAACCTGGACTGTTAGGTGACTGTTGTTCATAGCAGCAAAACATTGCTCAATTGCTTATATATCAGCACTGTGTCCATCTCTGAATCAGTCCCTATGTCACATCTCAGTGCATCACAATTTGCTTTATTCTTCTTGCACTTTATCTTTTGATAAGTAGCACCTATCCACTTTAATGGTTGGGTGCAACAAAAACTGTAATTCTGGGTACACACCTGAGCAACCCAGTGGACTACCAGCTGTCACGTAGACCAAGAAAACACTTACCAATTGGTCGCTCAATATGTCTAGCTGACATCACAATTGGGCGGGCATTTAAATTTGCCTGCCAAGTTACATTGTCAGTGTTGGCGTGGAGTGAACAAGTAATCTCATCTTGATTCCATGTTTCCAAGCAATGGGAAAATACTGTATCTTAAATTCAAACAACAAACACTAATATAACTGATTAAAACAACTACGTTTTTTTTTTTAATTGTCTTCAATAAAAATAATATAAAGTGTGAAGACCTGAACAATTATACATTCATACCATCTAATGAAACCGAATTGTAACTGGAAAATGAAACTCACGGGCAATGTTTTAAAGAATTCTCAATGCTTATTAAGTGGCCTTAAACTCTCATAGTAAATAGGCTAATAGCAGCAAATAGACCTGTCTGTAGGATTTTTCACAAGAGTCTACAACTAAATATGCTGGTGTTAATGCTAGATGATTCTTACAAATCATTTATTTATTTGTGTTGTGATATTTAGCACATAAATAGTTAAACAAAAAATAGAATGAAACAAATCTGTATACTTTTATAGAAATAGAAATTCCTCCAAAAGTAATGATTAAAGGAATAAATCAGATCACTCTCAGCAACTGGTTAGTTTTCTTTCACAGTGATGGATTCAATTTAAGGCCAGGTGTTGTTATAGTACATATGGTGGATTTAAATCTTTGCAAGTTAAAAAAAAAAGGAAATTATAAGGGCAAGTTTTAAAGGTAAAGGCCATCTTTGGTGGGACTCAAATCTGTTTTACTAATGTTTATGTACACACAGGTGCAATACAAAGGCTTTGCACATGGCTCTCAAACATTTAGAGACAAGTCTTAAAATATCAACCTGAAGCCATAATGATGTTAGGTGGATTTTAACAGCCCACACTACTAGTGTGGATTACCTAATAAAATGTATAGTAGCTCATGGTGCGTAACATCACTCAAAGTTACCAGACTGACAATGACATTGATAAAATAAAAGATCTAAAAGTTATAAACAATGACAGAACCAAACATAGCAAGAATTTCAAAGACAAATATAAAAGTATATCACAGTGTTATGGAATAAAACAAAGTAGGTTGTGCTTTGAGGTCTTCAAAGGCTAGCAAATAAGGATCCCTAATGAATAGAACTATAAGTCAAGCTCAAAGCAAAGTTACTAAGACAAAACCTGGATTCATCAAAGTGTAATCATGTGCATTATAGTGGTGTCTGCAAATATATATTGCCTAACGTTAGTGTGTGAGCTTAATTCTGCTGACAGAGAAGTGAAGTTACATGCAAAATTATTATTGCCTATTTCTACATAAATGTACTATATATAATATATGTGTAATAAATGCCTTTTATATTGCACAACAATTTGACTCTATTTGACTCTATTAAGAAAAGCACAATATAAAGTTAGCATTATATTGAATGAATCATATCCACACTGTCAATGTCATCTGTTGTTACTTTATTAGATAATAAATTGTTTGAACTCGCTGCTTGGACACCAAACTGACTGTTTTCTAAGCTCTGCAGACTTTGGAATACTCAAGGCTCTATTAAAAAATATAAATACTTGTTCATCACTGTGATGTGAAAGTAGAACTTGATTTGATGACCAAGGCAGCAGTCCAATTATGTTGCTCTTTCACTCCACAATGTGCTTTCACAACTGCAAAATGTTCCTGGCCCCTCCAGAGCCCGGAGGTTTTGCAACATGTGTGGTAAACGTAAAGCAATGGTGGGGGACTGAGGGGGGAAATCAGACTGAACAGAAATGAAAGGAAATTCAATTTTAATATTGCTTGAATCCAGTGAAAATTCTGGAATAAATATAACTTTTATAAACTGCATTTTAGAAATATATTAAGCAGTGGATACATTGAAAGGATCTATTGGTAAACTCATAACTGACTTTGGCCAGAACGAACTTAAACATAAGTGCAACTTACACAAATGCTGTGATATTGATCAGGAAGCCCATATTAGTATTCTGGAAGACCAGGTCCCCAATATCTTCTCTCCTTTGGATTACTTTTCTGAATGTCAGCATAGCATGTTTCCTACAGTAATTCCCAAATTGAGAAAAACTATGGGCATTAGTAACTGTTTATAATAAGGATGGTTGGGAAAGCAGTCTGGAGACTGGAGATAAAGGGGGTCCATAGCCGCTCACTTATCCCTAGTGTTGGATATATATACTGGTAAGAAATAATTTCTCGCTAGACATAAAATAGAATGTTCGGTTATATGAGATAGTTGCTTGTGACTTTGTTGAATAGTATTTGCAAGGTTTGCCCACTTGGCTAAATAGCCTTCCTATTAACATCTGCATGTCATATTATCACAGAAATTGTGTACTAATTCATTAAATTGGTGCATGCATTGAAACAGACAAGACCATTTAGGACCTGACCTAAGCTAGTTTTGTTACTCATGTGTGAGCTCCATGTGTGCATATCATTATATTTCAATGCATGTTACTAAAATTCCAACCTTCTGCCAGTCTTCCCTTATACAAGCCCTCTCACAAAACCCACTTCTTCACTACAGGCAATCCTACCCCACAGAGACTACTTGCTCTGCATGCTCCCATGGCC
The DNA here is from genome assembly GCA_031769625.1 of Taudactylus pleione. NCBI lineage: Eukaryota > Metazoa > Chordata > Amphibia > Anura > Myobatrachidae > Taudactylus > Taudactylus pleione. Next base: position 13,737,116 of record JAUIMM010000039.1, read on the forward strand.
ACATCTACTCCTGTCCCATTAGCTTCTGTTGTCTGTGCTTTGGTCCATCCCGATGTAAGTTCTCACAAGCAAAGGCCTTTCCACCCTCTTGGCTTGATTCAGAGATGCACGCTTTGTTGATGTCGAATGCAGTGAAGCGATTTTTGGCTACTGCCAAAGTTACTATCTATCTACCGCTGTGCGGTTTGTGGCATCTTAAAAATAAACAAAAATATAAATGTTGTTATATAGGCATCACTGAGAACAAGAATAATATTCAGTGAGGCAGCAGTACTCTTTATTCTTTATATAACCATAATTTGAAAAGATTGCTAAAATTTTTATTTTTCGATAAAATGAAACTGGAAGCTAGACTAACATGTTGTCAAATTAGTGAATGCAATTGTATATATAAGAAAATAGGGTTGTGTTGACCATCCAGTGTGTTTGCATCTATTTTTTGGTATACAGGTGCTTGATGTCCCCAAAAATAGGGAAATTCTGTCAATGGCATGACATAAATAAATGCCGAGCTTACATATAAGTGTTTATCATCATCTGAGATACATACTAAATATGTCTAGTGTTATGGCTACATCTATTTCTTTAAAATTATTATTTTAACTTTTTAAGATAATACATGCAAATGGGCCAAATGGTATAATCAAGTTTATTAGATCCCTCAGCAGATTTTAGGCTATGGTTCATTTATCACTGGTTATAAGATGTGGGGTGTGGCGTTTATTTCCGAGAATAATCGCCAGGAATGATGTCATGTAATATATATATATATATATATATATATATATATAATGTGTGTATCAACATGGATTCTAGGCAGTGTCCTGTATTTGACCTGTAGGAATACAAAGCTTGGAGGAGATTTGTCTTCCTGGAACCAGGCATCTAGATAACCATCTCTTCTCTCTACAGGCCATAAAGTTTGGGGAGAGATACATCCTTAATGCAGATGGTCAGACCTGGTCAAGCCAGGTCATGGGATATAAAATCCTATAGAAGGGAGATTACAGGAATGTAGGGTATGATACCTGCTTATTGGTTTCTAAAGACCCCTTCACGCTGTTTCAAGACCCCCTACTTCCTATAGACAATATGGAAGGGTGTGGCCGATTTCTTAATACCCAGTGTACAGCAATGAAAGAGTGAAAAACCCAAAGGTGGGGGCTAGTGCAGCTGTGAGGGTATAACTATGCATCTCCCTCAGTGATAAGTGTTCTTGTGCCCAAGGAGAGTCCTGACGACTGGCCAGAATCCAATGCTCCTGTGTCTACTTCACGACTGAGTCTAGATGTAAAGACTCTGGGCTCTTTTTCATTTTTACTTCCTTTTACTTTCTGAAACCTTTTTGTGATATATTTGTATTGTCCATATTTGTACTACCTTTTTCTGTAATCAATAACCTTGGAAATATTTTTCGGATTAAACATTCTTAATCCAGTGTATTCTCTGTGTTCTTGTCGAATTCACGAGCCTGTGAGGTCAAAGCTACGTACCTATATGTAAGTGAGTGTGCAAATTGAGATTTGAGCGGAGAACCTAACGACTCCCGTTAACTTCGTTGGTGGTGGCAGAACCGTGTTAGAGTAACCGCACGTGTTGAGGTAACCATAAATCACAGGTGTCGATTCTCAGATTGAGGTATTTGGAGAATCGGCCGGCTGGTCGTGACAAATTGGTGGCAAGCGGTGGGATGATGATAATTTTTGTTTTTATTACAAGAACTTAAGTGAATTAATGGTGTGTGATTCTTGAGAGAAACTACATCATAAATTCACCGGAGAATTACGCTCAAGGTTTAGATTTTAAATGGACATACATAGCAAATAGTTTCTGTTCCCCCCCTCTCTTATTTTTCTTTTCTATTTTATTTGGCGATTAGTTTGAGGTCCAGAATGACCACAGAGTACCTGCAACAGAAAAGAGAAATATTGCCTGGAAGGGCCAGAACAAGGATCAACTGGCCCAATTACTCCAAGTGGCGGATCAGAATCTTGCTGCTGAAGGTGGCCAGACAATGGACAACCCTGCTGCAGAGGCGCAATCTGTACTGGACTACAACAGATGCCCAGTGGGGGTCGGATACCTCTGCTGGGTCAAGTGAGTCTGCACTAGAGAATTTCCTTCAAACTGCTGCCAGGCATATGAAGGACAGGGACTTTGCTGCCACAACTCTGCAGCTGATGCAGCAGTTCCAAACGTCTGCGGACAGGGAAGCTGTTGGACACCGAGCTGACCAGGAAGTTGCTGAGTGGAAGGCAGTCCGAGAGGCTGAGGCTGTGGAGCGCCAGGCTGAGCGCATGTTCCAGCTGGAGATGGCCAGACTCTGCAGACAGAATGCCACCTGTGAACCGGGTAGGAAAAAGCCCCGGCACGATCAATTTCCTGTATTGGAGAAGGATGGCGACCTCGATACATTCCTGAGGGGGTTTGAAAAGACTTGCCAACAGTTTGCACTGGACCCCAGTGAATGGGCAAGTTATTTAACCCCTGGGCTAAGAGGAAAAGCTTTGGAAGCGTTTGCAGATCTTCCCCAGGAACTGGATGGTGATTATGCTGCGATTAAAAAAGCCTTGTTACAGCGTTCCAACATCACCCCTGAGGCTTATCGACAAAAGTTCAGAGACTCAAAGCGCAGTCCCTCTGATACCTATGCGGGACTGTTAGCGCAATTGTCAACCCTGTTGCATCAGTGGGTTGATGGATTGCAGGTGACGGACTTCGACAAACTAAAGGACCTTATTCTCCAGGAACAGTTCCTCGCACTGTGTCCATCGGAGGTCAAAGAGTGGGTCCTGGATCGGGAACCCAAAACGTCTCAGGAGGCTGCCAGCCTGGCAGACAAGTACACCAGCACTCGGGCTTCTGTGGTGAAGAAGAGCTGGGGGCTGCCAGGACAAGCGGCTTGGAGAGAGAGACGATCTGGAGGATCACCCCTGCGGTACCCTGCAAAACCAGCTGTTGCTGCACCTTTTGGGGGGGCGGGGGGAAAACTTGTTTTGGCAACTGGCCGCAGGTGTTTTACATGCAATGAGCTGGGGCACATCAGTGTTGATTGCCCCAAAAAGAAAAGATCAACACCATCTCCTGTGAGTGGCCCGGCAGGGAAACCTGTGCCAGCCATCCTGTGTGTGGAAGGGCCCCAAGGACACCCCCCGGACAATCTACAAGCGGTCCAGGTAGGACACCAAGTTGCACTTGGGCTATTAGACTCTGGCTCAGACCTGACTCTCATCCACCCAGCCTTAGTGGGTCCCAAGGATATTATTCCAGGGAAGACTATTACAGTGCGGGGAGTGGGTGGGGTGCACCCAGAGGTGCCTATGGCTCGTGTGTATCTTGACTGGGGAGTTGGGAGAGGTATCCGAGATGTTGGGGTGCTGGATAATTTACCTGCTACAGTACTGTTGGGGTGTGATTTGGGGAAAATGCAAACTAAATATGTAACTGAGAATTATGTTGTAAATGATGCAAAGGTACAATCTAACCCAGTTTTTCCCCAGGTGACCCCTGCTGACCGACCCAGCATGAGTACAAATGAATGTGATTGTATCAGTGATGTACAAAGTTCTGTTCAAGAAGATAACCTTTTGCAGTTCCACAGGCTGGAGTCCGGTCAGTCAGAACTGGGTCTGACGGTGTACCCTAATGAAAAACGGTGTAATGTACTGTTAACAGGTGATATTGCAAATGTACCATCATCAGGGGTTGGAGTGAATACTGTATGCAACAATGAGTCCAATGTAACCCCTTCATTTACAGTAATGACCCGGCCCACCGCAGCACAGAGGGGCTGTGAGTTAACCCTTGCAGGTGTGGAAACTAGCTCGATAGAGGTTAACCCCTCTCATCCCCCCTCCCTCCCTGTACACAGGTCAGTCTCAGACACTGAATTAGGAAAGGGCGGGGCAGCTGCTGCCCTAACTCCTTACAATGACCAGGTAGTCCAGAGGGATGCTATCAAAGCTGCACAGGACACTGCCCCTAGCCTGGAATCTGTAAGAGCAAGAGTTAGCTGAGCAGATCTGGAAGGGAAACATGATAGAATCAGCCAGGAATACCAGGAAGGGAAACCAGATATAATTTTTGTGGAAAATGAAATATCTTCGGAGAGAAATATCAGGGTTGTGCAACAAGGTGCAGTTACTGGCATAGCTGAGTGTCCCACTGTATATGGTACTGGTGAAATTACTCCAGTCCCTGGTGCAAATGATCTGGAAAAATTACAAGTGCCAGGGATTGATAGTAATAAAATGTGTAAACGTGTGTCTGATGTGACTCCTGCCATAATTGTAATTACCAGGGAGGAAGCAGCACAGAGGAGCTGTGCAGTAATCCCTGAAGGAATGAGCAGTGGTCTGCTAGCAGTCACAGAGGACAGTAATATTGTGTGTCCAACGTCTCCCCACCCTCATACACAGACCCTCATTCCAGCAGATCTAGGAAGACAGGAAGTTTTCAAGATGGAATCTGGTAGGGTCAGTAATGTGTTAGAGTCTACCCCTGTTTGTATGGCAACTGATGGTCAAGAGATCAGGGCCAAAGCATATGATTCTCAGTATGTGATGTACCTCTGTGCTAAGATGGGTCATGAGGGGAGGAAAGGATTCTAGCCCCAACTAACTATGACAGAGAGAACCTTAGCCTCATACTTCCTACTGCTCAGCCTGTGCTTGTGATCCTGTCACACACCACTGACCCAGTCATAAGCCACACACCTCCCAGTGGGCTGTTGGATAAGGACCTGACTGGAATGCTGGATAGCAATGCATTAGAATTAGATGATTCTGTGACGGAGAAGGGTGTATCAGAGTCACAGCCTTGAATTAGAAATGCAGGCTGGTGATCAACTGTTTAAAAATGTGGTGTCTGATTGTACGTTGTCTCCAATGACTGACATGGAGTTTGCAAAAGTTCCTTCTCCTGTTGCAGGTCTCAGGGAGCTAGAGATTGACAATGATCACTCCCAGATACTGTGTAAGGAGATGGAGCCAGGGCAGAGTGATAAAGGGAAGTACTCCCTACCTGAACCAGCAGTGATTCAGACCAGGTCAGATGAGCTGGAGGCCCAGGACTGCCCAGAAGGCATGAGTGAGGTGCCGTACTCAAGGCACAGGGTAGAAGGAGGTATCCTTCACCCACAACCAGACATGGTGGAGGCTATGACTGCATGGTCTACCCCTAAGGTTGATGAGTAGGTTGTGTCTATGTTAGGTACTGCCGAATACTCCCACCGGTCTGAATCCCACTCCAGCACCCCAAACCAAATACTTAGGACATTTGTGAAATCCCAGGGAAGAGACCAGGAGAGGTTCCTGCCGCATCTCTTCTTGCCATGCTGCGATGTGCCGCAGGAACCCACTGGACTCCTATGCGGGTGCAGGGTGTGCAACCACTTAGATTTGGTTAGGAAAGAGTGGGAAGGTAAATTGATTCCCCCTGAAATGTCAGTGGTGTCATACATGGTGACGTTCAGGGAGGAGTTGCAGTCCCTAAGGGGAATGGCGCAGAATGATCTGAATGCTGCTCAGGAGAAACAGAAGCTCTGGTATGACTGCAGCATGAGGGAGGGTACATTTGAGTTAGGCCAAAAGGGCCTGGTGCTGAGCCCTATGCAGCTGACCAAGCTACAGGCTGCCTGGGAAAGTCCCCAGCTCGTAGTACCACATCTCCAAGATATCAATAATATGTTGGCACAAGGGGATGGGTGGAAGAGGCAGACTGTGCACCACAGTAATTTGCTCATAGCTTGGCATAACATGGAAGCTTGTGTAATAGCCATGTGTCACCTAAATGAAAATGATCAGAAATCTGACCCCTTGGTGGATTTAGAAGCTGCTGCGCTGCCATGAGAAGACATGGTAGTGGGGGTCACAGGAGAGAATGTGGTAGGTGGATCACTGTCTCTCCTGTGCCCATCTTCAGGGGGAGGTGTGGCGTTTATTCCCGAGAATAATCGCCAGGAATGATGTCATGTAAATATATATATATATAAATGTGTGTTTCAACATGGATTCTAGGCAGTGTCCTGTATTTGACCTGTAGGAATACAAAGCTTGGAGGAGATTTGTCTTTCTGGAACCAGGCATCTAGGTAACCATCTCTTCTCTCTACAGGCCATAAAGTTTGGGGAGAGATACATCCTTAATGCAGATGGTCAGACCTGGTCAAGCCAGGTCATGGGATATAAAATCCTTTAGAAGGGAGATGACAGGAATTTAGGGTATGATACCTGCTTATTGGTTTCTAAAGACCCCTTCACGCTGTTTCAAGACCCCCTACTTCCTATAGACAATATGGAAGGGTGTGGCCGATTTCTTAATACCCATTGTACAGCAATGAAAGAGTGAAAAACCCAAAGATGGGGGCTAGTGCAGCTGTGGGGGTATAACTATGCATCTCCCTCAGTGATAAGTGTTCTTGTGCCCAAGGAGAGTCCTGACGACTGGCCAGACTCCAATGCTCCTGTGTCTCCTTCACGACTGAGTCTAGATGTAAAGACTCTGGGTTCTTTTTCATTTTTACTTTCTTTTACTTTCTGAAACCTATTTGTGATATATTTGTATTGTCCATATTTATACTACCTTTTTCTGTAATCAATAACCTTGGAAATATTTTTCGGATTAAACATTCTTAATCCAGTGTATTCTCCGTGTTCTTGTCGAATTCACGAGCCTGTGAGGTCAAAGCTACGTACCTATATGTAAGTGAGTGTGCAAATTGAGATTTGAGCGGAGAACCTAACGACTCCCGTTAACTTCGTTGGTGGTGGCAGAACCGTGTTAGAGTAACCGCACGTGCTGAGGTAACCATAAGTCACAGGTGGCGATTCTCAGATTGAGGTATTTGGAGAATCGGCCGGCTGGTCGTGACAAAGAGATTTTAGGCTATGGTTCATTTATCACTGGTTATAAGATGTGGGGTATGGACTCTTTATCCGCTTTTGATATATAGGGGTCAATCCAAATGATTGCGAAGGGTGCAGGTGGTTGTTGCCATGGTGTTAAAACACTAGCAACAATATAGTAATTATGTTTTATCTATGACTGATATATTTTTGAGTCAGGTAAATTAAAGCTGATTTAATTTTGCATTTTTGTGCTTATACTGGAAAGCATCATTAGGTGTTGTAAAGCAGAGTTGTTTTATCAGATATAGATCAGAATTTTAAAGGAAAACATTAATGATTTTTCATCTTTATTAATCCCCCATAATATTGAATTTCTCCCCCACCAAGGGAGCTATGTTTTTTCACCTCCTTTTTATTTCCTGTCTTACTTAGTGGATTATGGCCACCACTCCCTTATGGTTTGTCTTATGTGTCACTTAAATGAAGGCCTACGCTAGGAGAAATAGTAGCTGTCTTTTTATGCAATATATATTTATTGAAAGGCCAAGAATACAAACATAGGTTGCAAATCACTGTTAACACAGGATACTACTAGTATTACATTGACAAACAGAAAGAGAGGTCTGATAATAGGAAACAAACATGTAAAGACAAACAAAGCCAATGCTTGGACTCAGTTTAGAAGAAATACTGGGTTCCGGACAACAGGGTGAACATGTGTTATTTCAAGAAAAGGGAGAAAAAAAGAGGAAAGTTGAAAAAGAAGAACAAAGGGAGAGAGAGGTAAAACAATGGCCAGTACAGGGATGCAGGGCTACACAGTCCCACCAAATATGGAGATGTGGTAAACTGCAGAGGTTTTTCTCCATCAGGTAGCAAGAACTATTGGGAACATTTTAGCAAGCACCAAAGAGCACCTGTACCAACGGGCAAGAACCTTATACACAACCGACTGACTGAGCAAGACATAGCGGTTTGGAAGATTTTATGCCAATCTTTTGAGGTTGCTGAATGCAGAGATCCCCCTCCTAGTAACTGTGAAATGAGACAGGGCAGTGAAGGTATTCTATATAGCTGACTGTTCTATCATTAATTGTTAAAGAATGATTTTGCTTATGTTGTTATTATTATCATTATCCTTTATTCATATGTCGCCACACCTTACATAGTACATAAACAAAGTACAGAAACAGTACATAAACAGTTGAACAGAACAAGAACTAGTGACATACAGTACAAGATATTGCAGGACAAGTACATGGTATAGAAACATTGCTGCAATAGTAGCAGGATGGCAAAAGTCAAGGGTTAGATGCTGTTGTAAGGAGTATAGAGTAGATAACAATATAAGTAAAGGAAGGAAAAGCATATACGAGGGAAGAGGGCCCTGCTCGTGAGAGTTTACATTCTAAAGGTGAGGGGCAGACAGACAGGGGTGACACAGATGGAGTAGACAATGAGCATGAGACAGAGGGTTAGGATTCCTATTTTACAGTAAGTGAGGAAGTCATTTGGATTAAGATTTACACCACTGACATTCTACTTTACGTGACAGTTTTTGTAAGTGTCTGTGGAAAGCCATGGTTGTTATTTCAGTTTACTTGAAGTTTGATGGGTAGCTGAAATCACTTCATCAAGGGCTATTTAAAGAGTTTGGTTAAGGTGTGAACCAGCAGTCTCAGGTAAATGTAGAAATTGGTGAAAGTCGTTGTTGTAAAGAGATGTTCAAATGTAAAATTATGTTCACTCAATTCACTGCTTTTAAATAAAGTATAGTCTAACATTATTATTGTTAAGTAAAAGTGAGAACCATATTATTCAAAATCCATATAGATTGGGATTATAAAATAATTACAATTGTTAACGTATATTGTTGATCTAAAACATGACATCTCACATAGGATGTGAATGACGTTAATTATCTCGTAACAACATGTCAAGGTCCCTGATATATTAGACTGTAAACTGACATTAGGTACTTGCAATCTATGTGTTGAAAGAAGAATATATGGGTAGGTGTAAATAATTTAGGGTTCTATGTACTAAGCCATGTAGAGAGATGAAGTGGACGAAGATAAAGTACAAACCAATCCGCTCCTAACCATCATTTTTCAAGCACAGCCTGTAAAGTGACAGCTAGGAGTTGATTTTTTGGTACTCTCCATCCACGTTATATCTCTCCAAGGCTTATTACATAGATCACTAAGTGACTATGATAAGTGCCAAATGTGCCCATTGACTGTTTAGAGCATTTCCAAAATGGCAAGGCTTGTGGTGAGTACCTTATGACTGTGTTCTGAGGATGGAAAAATAGTTAACAGGATGTTGGGCAGCCAAGATTCATTGATACCAGAGGTCAACAAAGGCTATCTTGTCAGGCATGAACCAAATAAAGGGCTACTATGGCATTAATTGCAGAAAATGTTAATCATGGAAGGGGAGTAATGTGTCATGACAAACAGTGCACTGAGGGCCTGATTCAGACCCGCTCACGAGCGCTGAGCGCTCGCAAGCGGGTCTATGTTGGGCCAGTGCGCATGCGCACGACGGACCCGGCTCCGTCATGCGCATGCGCGAGACCCGGATAGCGACGGGCAAGCCGTCGCTATGGGTCTCGCTACAAAGAGGGCGTGCTGTCGATGGTGAGTGACAGCACGCCCCCTTTGGTGGGTGTGCCAGGGGCATGGCTGGCCAGATGGATGCATTCCCATGGGAACGCCTACCGTCTGGGGCCGGCCCCACTGACATCACAAGTGATGTCAATGGGAGTGCTTTTGGCTCTGATAGAGCCAAAAGCACTCCAGGGCTTGCGGCAGACGAGACCCTACCACAAGGGTCTCGTTGCAAGCCCGATGGTCACGATGGTCTTGACCAACATGACCATCTTTTTGGCCACTCGCTATAGCTGTGGGTGGTCACCCACAGCTATGCGAGCGGCCAGGAGGCCGCTCTAAAATCAGGAAGGACGCCCCTGATTCAGAGCGAGCGTTCTGTCAGAGCATCTGGCTCTGAATCAGGGCCTGAATCCTGCTGTGTATGGGGTTATGCAGTTCCAAACCAGTCAGCGTGCTTATGCTTACCCCTGTCCAATGTCAAAAGCACCTGCAATGGGCATACAATCATTGGATCTGGACCTTGGGTCAATGTAAGAAGGTTGCCTGGTTGGAGAAATCCCATTTTCTGCTGAATCGTGTGGATAGCTTGGTATGTGTGTGTCAGTTACTTAGGGAAGAGATGACAGCAAGATTTCATGGCAAAGGTATTCTGTGACGGAAGTGGCCTCTTTCAGCAAGATAATGGACTCTGCCACACTGCATGGATTGTTAGAGAATCGTTTTAGGAAGAGTTCAAGTTGTTGTCCTACCCTCTAAATTTGCCAGATCTCAATCAATTAAGCATCTGTGTTATATGTTGGAAAAGCAAGTCCAATCCATAGTGGCCCCACCTTCCTACTTATGAGTTACAGAATCTGCTGGTAACGTCCTGGTGCCAGATACCATGGGAAACCTTCAGATGTCTTGTATAGTCCATCCCTTTGGGGGGGTCAGAGCTGTTTTGTAGGCACAGGTAGGGGCAGCAGCATATCAGGCATGTGTTCATCATTTTTTGGATCATCAGTGTATTTTTAAATGAAACAAATTGCACTGAATGGTAAAATCTATAAGCAAAGTTATTAGGACTGTTATAGAAACTATGTCCCATATCAATAACGGCTAACTTAAGAGCTGTTATGTCATATAACTAAAAAATAATAAATACTGTAATAATAAATCTGTCAACAAAGTAATTACTTTCAGGGGGCTCATGTACAATTGACAACATGCCAGTTTACATAAATACACTAAAAATGTTTTTTTAGGTAACTATCGGTGTGGTGACCATTTTAAGTTCATACTGTATTAGGAATTCACCCATGCCAAACACTATAGAGCTACATGCAATCTGTTACTTTTCCTTGCAACATGCACACACTTGCATGCCTTTTATGACAATGGTATTTACTTTGGCTGTACATACTGTATGACACTAAATATCTGGTTTCCCCGATTGTGGCTTGTGTGAATGAACTTTATGACATTCCATTTAGATTTATTATCTGTTGTCAAAATGAAATTGTTGACTTTGGAGAAAAATGTAAATATAATGAATATAGACACATATTTGCACTGTTATGAATAAGGTAAAAAACTATAGTCATTAGAATTTCATAGATTTGGCATACCAAATATGTATCACAGAGTAATATCTAATATTTACTTCCATGATTTGTATGATTAACAGATATCTCTTTGTGATCACAACAAAACATACAATTTTCCATATAACCATACTTATTGTCATATAGCAAAAGGTATAATAATGACAGTAAAGACATAAAAGTGTTTAGCATACACTTGGTAAAGTTTTTAACTGACTCAAAAAGTTAGATCCACTTTAAAAATGCGAGATATGGGATGAGCACAGCATCTAAATATTGTGGGACTTATATTAAAATAAAATACATCTCTGAGGATAACATCAGAAAGATGTTGCCATTATTAGAGTATAATTTACCACCTACTGTAAATTATAATAATATTATAAGTCACCGAGTTCCATGCTCATATGAAAACATGAGGCCGCAGTACAACAGCTATTATAAAGGTTACAGATCTTGGTTGGGATTTCTACATTATGTACAGTAGGTGTGCAATATTCCTTTTAAAAAGACACGTTTTCTAATGATCTCCTAAATTAAACCATCACTGTTTATGCTAGTATTATATATTGGAGTTTATCCTTTTATATTAGCATCACTGGTGTATTATAATATAATGGGAAATATGATAACAAACAATAATTGTTCAGTAAAAATTTGTTAAACATATTGGGTAGATTTAAGCTTTAAAAGAAATGCAAGATTGTTTAGTATGACAATAGCAGTCAGTGATGAGTTATTAGTGATTAGTCATAAGTGAAGAGAAAATGATTCAACAAGTGTTTCAGTTCATTGTAAAGTTGGCTGTTTGTGAGGCTGGAAACAATTTAGAAAATGAAAAGCAGGAAATTCACTCATAGCAGATTATTTAATTTAAAAAGTAAAGTTGGATGGAACTATTCACAACTATGTCTCTAAATACCAAGCTACAAATGAAAGAAAATGCTTGAAATTACTATTTTGTTTATTGCCTCTAAAAACAGCATGGCATGAAATGTGTCAGGATGGGATACAAGTTTAGCAGCCAAATACTCTTCACAGGAAATGGTATTTATTGTTCCCAGTACCTGTTGCCAGGGAAGGATAGGTGGATCCCTGTAACTAGACAAAAAAAGCAGCAGAAGCTTGCTGGCAGGGACAATCAAGGTATCCACTCATACTCCTATTAGAAAATATGTATAGTTAATGCAGGGCAGACGCTGGCCAATATCTTGCCCTCGGCGAGAATTTAAGGGTGCCCTCCATGCCCATGTGCCTAAAGCCTGACACCTGGGTGATCTAGGGTGGTAATGAGTAAAGAAAGGGCATCCAACTGGGACCTTACTCACTACTGGGACCTTACTCGCTCTACTGACCTTGGTGGGTCAACTGTACCAGCCCTTCACCGCAGAACTTGCCAAGTGCTGGATCTTCTCTTGCCTCTCGATGCTGGTTTGGCTCAGCCAACTACTTAACACTTGTCTGACTTCACCTGAACAGGAAGGGGCCCAGTATAAGCTCTTTTGCAGAAGTTCTTATCCCACCAGGGCTTGGGCAAAACATTCTCTAACTTCATAAAGAGACCCCTTAATGTTCTTTACAGGCTCATCTGGGTTTGCTTCTGACTCTTGCTACAACCAGATACTTTACTAGGCACACTATATTTAAAGTAGAGTGGGGAGGCAAGCAAAATAATTAAAGAGGATTTATTCTTTTAAAAAACAATAAATATAAAAAGTATAGAATAAAATAAAACCCCATAATACAGTATTACATCTAACACTGATAATGTTGAGTGCAAGTAAAAATAACCTATAAAAATGTTGTCCTTAAAGATCCAACCTTATGAAGAGCTAATCCACAGAGGGACATTTTTTTTAATAATTAATAAATGTCTCTGCTTTTTTTCATGTCTGTTGTATCAAAATGAAATAACTTTCTTCAGAAAAAAATGATTGAACCATGAAGCTAAAAATAAATCTAATTTAGTGATAATTGTAACACTTCCTTGTGAATCTAATTAGAGAAGCTATTTTTGTTCATGATTACATTAATAAGGATGTCACATAAAGATATGCACATGTCTGTTTTTGGTAATTGCCAGTACCATAGAGCAATGGTTCATGAAATAGAAAATATGCACGTTATATAATTTTTCATCTCAAGAACAGAAATTGCTAATATAATACAGAACAGGATACAGTATTTGACTCCAGGCTAGCTATATAGCACTGGCATCCCATTCAGCCACCATTTCATGCCTGCCATTCCTTACAGTATATCTCATCAATCATCCCTATTTTATCCCATCAAAGGACCCCTAGTATTAATGGCTAAATTAAAGAATCTGTCATAAGTCTAATAACAAAAGGCCAAGGATTGCAAGGATCTAGGTGTGCTGGTCATGGTCACTCTATAAATTATACTTATTTGAATTACATAGTAACTAGTAAGTTTTGGTCTGGTCGTATGCTGGGTCTAGGTTCACCCCCGCCCTCTTACTGCTATTACTTATCATAGTCCGCAATGGTCTGTCCGATCCCTCTGTTGTGGCAGAGGGAGCCAGCTCATGTAGTGGGAGGGGGGTTGGCATGCTGCTGTCTCTGCACTTGCCAGCCCCAGGGAAGACCAATAGATGACCAATATATTATTGGCAACTAGGAACATGTTATTTTCAAAACAATGTTTACAAAATCTTGCCAAGAATACTTTTTAGACAATACTACTTTGTATATATCTCGTCCAAACATAAACCATAACAATTGATGAAGATACTTATTATTTTAAGTTTTTACATTTCCAAAAAGTGTTACTATCTGCATTGATGTATGGTATTTTTTAGGAAAGTTACACATGACCTTCCCCTGTTAACAGATGGTAATTATAAGACGTGGGGCTGCAACGCAGTACAAAATTCAAATAGGGGAGTCACATCAACTGCCCTTTCAAATGCTGCCAAACATCACCAGCTAGAGCTCACTGGCAGTTGTGGCTCCCCTATTTGTATTTTGGACTGCGGTACAGCCCACCTCAGGAGCTTCAACTTACTTAGAATACTCATCCTTTCTTATATTATTTCTATTGCAATTTATTCCATCTTAATGATTAATTACATACATTGTTCTTTCAGGAATGTCATATATAATTTTCACACTGATTTGTAGGATACATGGTTGATGTATCAATCTAGCCTAGTGCAAACAAAATACTAGTGTTATTTGCATTAAATTGCATTGTGTTAATAGTGTTTTTGTACTTGTTATTGGCAAGAAACACATTTGTTGCTTCATTGATCTGTCTGTTAGTTTCTATATGTTCGTTGTAGATAGGCCCTTTCCAAAAGTATGTTATCAATTATTTTCAAGTTTCTCCATAGTAAATCATATAACAATCAGCAAAGACAAAAAAAAATCATACCTCAAGATATAAACTTGTTTTATATTTCACATAGAATGTATACACTGCATACATTTGTTATTTCCTACATAATACAGTATATAAAGCTACAAAATGCTAAAGAACCACCCTGTTCACAAACAGAAAAATGATTTATTGCCGCATTCCCACAACTTATATCATCATCGCATCAGACTAGAAAACTGGTGACATGCAGGTTTAAAATGCTGCAGCTGCTGTAATGACAAATACCATTTTCAATCCATAACAGAAGAAAAATGTAAACTATGGACACCTAGGAGAAACTCTTTTAGTTTCTTTTATCTATATTCAATTATAAATTAAAAGAATAAAGCAAAAAAAAAATTTCTGCTGCAACATTGACATATGTTGTCCATATAGAATTCATTGTATAATTATATTCAGATGAGACAGGAATCTAGAAAGTGTTTGATGTTGAGCAGTTTGATACTGCATAGTTTAGTATTCAGTTTGATGATCTATGATCTCTAAGCGCAAATATGCTAAGTCGTGTCTTCCTCTATACTGTACTTATATCCTTTCACGTATTAGAACTACTGTTTTGTAACTGCTTGTTTTCCCTTCACCTTGTAATTAAATAACTAAGAGTAGATAGTACACTTGTGGATCTCTTGTATTTGGTCCTTTCATTTTAATGATTCAGTTTTTTGCATTCCCATGTGCACATATGTGCTCAATGTGACTTATTTGTGCGTGCATACAAAGACATACATAATTTTTCACCGAAAATCCAAATTTACATGTTCTGTGAATAGGCCTGAAAATAGTATCTGTTTACATCTTGGGGGAGAAAAAGCACTGCGGCTCCTTGCAAGGAAAATTCATATCTCTAAGTTCATCCCATCACCTCTTCATATTCCTTCCTCAAAAGAACACTCACTGCTCACACAGTCAACAGTTTACTTATCTTTCCATGTCAATGCTGAAAATCCGCCACACATTCACAAGCATTCATATGTTACTTTAAATCGGACCTGTCACAAATCACTACTGTTATTTTTCATGATTTGCTACATAGTACGTCATGCTATAGTAGTGATAAACAGAAAAGTACAGAGCCTTTTATTCAGTGGGATATGCTCTCCATGGGACAGGCTTTCTAAAGGTGTCTACACACATACCGATATTTTACCAGATCTGCCCGATTCCAACGCATCGGAACAACAGATTGTGTAAATAGGACAAAATCGTGAGTCCCCACTCATGATCGTGATGCGTGTACTCACTGGTCGCACATCGCATTATCAGATCTGCCGTGCTGTAGGGCAGATCTGGCAATCTGGGACACAATGCACTAGAAAAAAGTCCCGGATTCATGATGGATCGTTTGAAGATAGACCAAATCGTGTGCCGAGCTGCTGGGGAGGAGTGTCAAGGGAAATCGGACACATTGTTGGATCGTGTGTAGATCGGTAAGTTTGTAGGCACCTTTAATCCTGCACAGCAGTAGAGCTGTGATCTGTAAAATGCTCTCTACATTGTGCACAAAAGAGCCTGGTGATAAGATCACTTTAAGGGAATTTACAAACTTATGGAAATCGAAGATGTTAAAAAAAAGCATTGATTTTGGGGCAAAATTGTTTGCTCATGAAAATCAAACTAACTGGGTCATTTTTGAATGCATATATGTTCAGAGAGTATGCATATGTACAAATTGTGACATTTGCACCAGGTGTACAGTAGCAAGAGAGAATCGAAACTTGACATTTAATTAATTAAGAAATGCAAAATTTGAATTTCAATATAAAATGCAAACAATAATACAAAATACAAACACCTGTGAATTTCCCCTTTAAAAATCCAATGTCACCTTTTTTCTTGCAATTGCCAATAAATAAATCGAATAGACTGCTGCAACTTTATATAATATAGCCACCCTT
Source organism: Taudactylus pleione (assembly GCA_031769625.1). NCBI lineage: Eukaryota > Metazoa > Chordata > Amphibia > Anura > Myobatrachidae > Taudactylus > Taudactylus pleione. Next base: position 13,753,458 of record JAUIMM010000039.1, read on the forward strand.
GTCAGAGGCGTATTAAGAGAGGAGGGGGCCAGTGTGCAGTTTCTGGCCCCCTCCTCCATAGCCAGCAGCGCAAGCCAATTTATGTACAGAATACCTTAAATTGCTGAGAGGAGACAATTTAAAATGCGTTCGTATAGTGCGAAATACGTCCTAAAATGTGCTAAGTAACCATGAAATATACCTGAATGCAACATGTAAATTTCAAAAATATGAATTAAAAAGGAATAATATAAACATAAAAATATATTATTTATTGATATAGTAACATAATTATACAGCCAGAGACATGGGCTGTTGCCCAATCAGAGCTTATCTTAGCCTGAGTCTAGTCTACATAATAGTAATATCGGTAAAGGAGGATATTTAACCCCTTTTATAAAGAAATATTGTAGGCTTTTCCATTCTTCAATAGACCCTTTACACTTACACTATTTGTTTTCTGAAAATAAAATAAGAAATAAATTTTCAAAGGTTTTTACACAAACACTCTGTCTTGAATGCAGTATTCAGAGACCTAGGTTTGCACATCTGCACTAATACAATTGGGGTGTTGACAATTGGAGACTGGTAATATTGTTACAGATTTTCAGTAAATTGACCCTATAGAAACCATGTGTTCAGTCTTGGTAAGCAGCACTATGAAGCTAATGATAAAGCACTACAACTTGTACACCTCTAGAACAATTGATCTGCCACAATGTTTACATCTTAATACCGAGCATTCCATATGAATACGGAATACATTTGTTCTGACCAGGGTGACTTTCTTTCCCTATTGCTCAGCTTTCTATACAAACTGCTGACTATTGCAAACGTAAATACACCTGAAGTTAGTGTAACCTTATACAGCTACTCTTAAGATATCTGCTACAACATGCATGCTGGAAAACTGCAGACAAAACAGCAACTTGTTGCACGCATGTATATCCCAATGAAATGTGATATGGCACAGGCACACATGCATATCGAAGCTTAAAATAACATCTACAGGGTTTCAGCCATAAAATATCTTGCTATGGTCCAAATGCTACACAATAGTTTCAAGATTCATCTTCAGAAGTGCACTTTCCAAAGGAAATGCTTACATTAAAAGTAAATTCAAAATACCATATTTAGTTTAATACATCAAGTTATACCACATCGCAAACGTTTATTTACATAAGGTCATTATGTTTAGAGGTTGGACAGGTCACCTATATCCTGACATCCTGGCTTGCCCAGGGATGCTGCTCGTCTACCTCCTGTATGGTTTACCATTCTTATAAAAGACCTGTGTGTCAGGTGATAAGACTATCAGTAAATAATCCCATGCTGCAAGCTTATCTTTCATCTGAACAATTTCTATTCTATCTGTATTACATTAGTGCATATTTTGCAAACATCCATCAAACAGCCACAATTGGCAAAGAAAGCTTACTATTCTATGTATGTACCTCACCAAACTTTGGGAATCCTTAGGCACAAATACCAAACGATAAACTACAGGTTATAGAAATTGTAGAAGAACAATGAAGTTAGCAACAAAATATGAGCTAAACAATTAACTAAATTTAGATACGCTACATTTTCCTCCTTTGAAATGAAGATATTTATTGTTCTTTTTTGTATTTTACATTTAATAGTCTATAAACTGCTCTGATAAAGCTTTGCAGACAGAAATGTCATGATCAGATTGTGTGCTGATTAAAGGAATATACTAGAGATGTGCCCGTGTTTTGGTTCTAATTCATTGTATCATTTTGGTTTGGGTTTTGCCTAATTTATGCACGCCCCTGCAGCATTGTTCAAACGCACTGGCACGCCTGCGTTTCGCCAACCACCCCCAATCACCACCCACAAACGGCACTAACTGTCAATCACTCTGCGTTGTGTCTGCGTAGTCACAGCGATCGCAGTCCTGATCACAGTGGCCGCTTCACACACGCACACTGCGATGCATACTCATGCGCAGAACGCACCAATCGGCCGATTGCGTGCGTAATCACAGTTGCGATCGGTAGTGAATCAGGCACATAATCAAAGAAGCTACAGCAACCCAGTCAGTATAAAATCATCAGGTGAGGGCAGGTCCAGAAAAAGGTAGAAGATGAAGCAGTTGCCGATGGTTCAATAGTAATAGATAGCATGTTCAATAGTAAATATAGCATGTTCAATAGTAATAGATAGCATGGATCAATGAGAGTAGCAAGACATGCAGGTAAGGAAGCCATAACCTATATCAGGATGCTGAAATAATAGGCATACAGTAGATGGTGGAGATACATAAATGACTATATAAGATTGTGCAGATGTATCACTTACATGCGACTGCCTCTGCACACAGAGCAAGGTAGGTGATAAAGAGGGAACAGTCCTTTGCAAATGTAGACACCCGACAGATCAGCACATTAAAGTCATGCTCACTTTCAGGGAGGTTTCCTATTTGTATATTTAAATGTTCCATGTAAACATTCTTAACAGGTTCTCAAGTTCTACCGTCAGTACCAAGTGAATAAAATACCGCCGGCCAATGTATGCTTTTTTTGCTTTCTGAGTTCTGGTTGTTTATCCACCAATATGGTGAGTGGCAAGGATGCTGTAGCTGGGAAATGCACCAATACAAGATTAATAGAAAAGCATGGAAGGTATTAGGAATCTTGAGTGTAGAAGGTACAGTAACAGTATGCAGTATATGACATGATTAAGTATTTCATAACTTCCTATTATTGTTATTATTATTATTATTATTATTATTATTATTATTATTATTATTATTATTATTATTATCCTTTATTTATATGATGCTACAAGGGTTATGCAGTGCCTAACAAAGTACATAAGCAATTGATCAGAACAAGAGAACAGTTACTTACAGTACAAGACAATGCAGCACAAGTACATGGTATATAATTAAACATTGCTGCAACAACGGTCATAACACTCAAATTAATAGTATGGTGGCAGAGGTCAAGGGTTAGGTTCCGTAAGTAATAGTAAGAGAAGGAAAAGCACATGGGGGAAGAGGGCCCTGCTTGTGAGAGCTTACATTCTAATGGAGACCAATTATCTAAAAAATGTTAAATATTCCATAGATAGCTGTTTTAGTGTAAAATGATTTATGGGATTTTGATGGGCTATGCAAATTGTTTTTGTTCTGTGATAGCATGGTCTAAATTAGAATGAAAAGCTATTCTGATTCAGACATAAGAGGAACTTAAGGAAAATGTAGATGATTTTGGATGCATTCAAATGATTGTAGAAGTGTATGACGACGGAATGAATTGTTAAAGGCATATTGGTTTTCTCAGTTAGGGCTACAGTATTTCCTACGGGATGAAAGAATAGACTAATTTCTAAATAGTTTTCCATAATTTACACCCTGAATAGGTGCAAACCAACAGCAACAAATTGCAGTTTTACGTGTTCATTTGAGCTCCACATATGGTATTATGAAACCAACTTCTGTTTCTCCATTTACTTTGCTGGTGCTACTCTTAAAGCTAGCAAGGTCCATTTAGGTGCAAGCATCTTTAATCTACTGGATTTGTGGATAGGTAAGATCGTTTGGTAGAGAAGAGTGACAGATGATGTGGTTTGCTCTGTCCAACAAGTTAGGGTAGGGGAGAATATAGTGTAATCTTACAGCCCCCCCACACAAACACACACACTATCATTTTTCATACTATGGGTTTTGCTTTTGTCTGTTTGAGCTCTAACTAACTGCCTTTCAGTGTAGGTACAGCTAGGTCAGAAAGTATTAGTTGTTGGCAACCATACTGGGCATCCCCTTTGCTCAGGGCTGGAACCTGGGCACTTTATTCGGGAGGGAGCTAGGAATGTGTCAATAGAGGGGGAGTGGTTCCTTGGCATACCCATGTGATGTCGGGGGCTGGGGATCCACCACAAATGATTAATTAGCATTACTTATTGACTGTTGCTGGCTGAGTTAGTTTTTTCTTACTACCTTCATTTCATTTAATTCAATAAAAGTCAGTCTTCATTTATTGTTATTATTATTATTATTATTATTATTATTATTATTATTATTATTATTATTATTAGTTAAGTTTGGTTAGGTTTAGGCACACACAGCCTGAGTGTATATTATCTACATATATGGTGTTACCTAGACACCTACCAAAGAAGACTTAAATTTAAACATAATAATAATAATAATAATAATAATAATAATAATAATAATAATAATAATAATAATAATAATAATAGTAATGTATATGTCTAAGCAAAGCAATAAATAAAAGTTTTTTTCTGCATTATTGATAGCACCAGTTGTCATTTTTTTAGTTCCAGCATTCATCTTGTGTTCATACATAGTCAAATAGAAAGAATGCTTCAGTTCTCATATATGTGGTTAATATGTGGAGAGCTTATACTTCAGAGATACCATAGTATATATATATAGAAGATGCGTGGGTACGGCGCCAAAAGTTGTTTATAGTGGAGTGTGTCAGTGGCAAATGCAGGATTTCTAGAGGGGGGTTTCCAAATGTTTGATTTTAGAGTGAGTGTGGCCAGTCCATGAAGAGGGTAGAATTAGCACTTAACCAGCTTTAATATGCATCATACAAAGTATATTGTGTGTCATAATTCCAGCATATAGAGGACCAGCAATCACAGTAAGCCATTAAATGCTGCAGTAGGGCCATCCTGCCTGAGCTGAATGTTTTTATTTTAGATGTGGGCACCATTCCAGAGTATTAAAGCAAGTCCAGGAGCCTGGGGAAGCAGCAGAATAACCTAGCACTGCCCTGGACATATATGTACATATTAGGCTCTATAGCAGCACATTCCTAACAGTGAATGTTTTCCAGTTATCCTAGTTGGTGCACAGGTTATGTATTACTGACTGATACATGTTAAAAAATCCACAGGTGGTGCTAATTATTTCATTTGTGATACTGTGAAGAACATGCAGCACTAGTAAAATTCTATTACATTGCTATTGTAGTCATGGTGTGGGCTGGAGAGGGGGGTTTCCAGGCAGACTGAACCCCCCCCTGAATTTGCCTATGTGTGTTTACATGTATAACTTAATAATCAATAGAATGTGGCAACAAATCCCAATATTTGTGGACGTCAGCTTAAAGTAAAAAAAAATACTGGTAAAAGTATTGGAAGACATATAGAAAATGGGTTGACTGTAGAGCGTCTAATTTCCTAAAGTGCACTGGTGATATAAGTGTAACACAGGTCAATACTATTGTCCAATATACACACCCATGGTAAAATTCAAAGAAATAAAGTGCAGATGCATGCATATATATATATATATTAGGGGTGTGCACCGGCCACTTTTCGTGTTTTGTGTTTTGGTTTTGGATCTGGATCTTTCTTCGTGTTTTGGATCTGGATTGGTTTTGCCAAATCCACCCTTCGGTGTTTTGGGTTCTGGGTTTTGTGTTTTGGATCTGTATTTTTTTTTAAAAAAAGCATAAAAACAGCTAAAATCACAGATCACAGAATGTGTTGATTTTTCTGCTCCTATGCGACACGAGTGGGCGGCACAAACACGTGACCCATCTAGGAGTGACACTGCAGTGGCAGATAGGATGGCAGTTTGAAAAACTAGGCCCCAAACAGTACATAATGCAAAGAAAAAAAAGAGGTGCAAGATGGAATTGTCCTTGGCCCTCCCACCCACCCTTATGTTGTATAAACAGGACATGCACACTTTAACAAACCAATCATTTCACCGCCAGGGTCTGCCACACGACTGTGGCTGAAATGATTTGTTCGTTTGGGCCCCCACAAAACAAGCTGGCAATTAATCTGGCCCTGCACAAACTGGCTCTACGGAGGCAAGATGTCGTCCTCATCCTCCTCATTCACCGATTCCTCACCCTCTTCAGTGTTGTGTACATCCTCATCCTCACAGAGTATTAATTCGTCCCAGCTTGAATCCACCACCACAGGTCCCTCTGTACGTTCTGGAGGCTGGTCTCCCTGGAAAAGTTGATAATTCATTTTTATGAACATCATCTTCTCCACATTTTGTGGAAGCAACCTCCTACGCCTTTTGCTGACAAGGTTCCCGGCTGCACTAAACACTCTTTCGGAGTGCACACTGGACTGGGGGCAACTCAGGCAAAATAGAGCCGGTTTGTACAGGGGCCTCCAAATTGCCTCTTTTTCCTGCCAGTACATGTACGGACTGTCTGACATGCCTACTTGGATGCTGTCACCGATGTAATCCTTTAACAGACAGACGCACGCTTGTCGCTGCTGCTTTGAGGATGCAGGTGCGGCTACAGCCCACACAATTCACAAAGACAGGAAAAAAAATAATAATTTTTTTATTGTTTGTGGAGCGCACTTTGAGGGTTACACCACCCTTTAACAGACAGACGCACGCTTGTTGCTGCTGCTTTAAGGATGCAGGTTCAGCTACAGCCCATTCACAAAGACAGAAAAAAAAAGAAGAATTTTTTTATTGTTTGTGGAGCACACTTTGAGGGTTACACCACCCTTTAACAGACAGACACACGCTTGTCGCTGCAGCTTTAAGGATGCAGGTGCGGCTACAGCCCACACATTTCACAAAGACAGAAAAAAAAAGAAGAATTTTTTTATTGTTTGTGGAGCGTTTGAGGGTTACACCACCCTTTAACAGACAGACGCACACTTGTCGCTGCTGCTTTGAGGACAGTATCATATGCAGTGACAGTAGACTTGTCAGAAATTGTTGGCACGTCCTTCAGTCTGGACCAGATGTCCAAACCGGCACTTGACTTATGACACAGGCGAACGCTTGACGCTGCTACTGTGTTGTTGCACATGCGGCTACATTGCACACAAGTCACAAACACATTAAAAAATTAGTTTTTTATTTTTTGGAGCACTTTGAGGGTTACACCACCCTTTAACAGACAGACGCATGCTTGTCGCTGCTGCTTTGAGGATGCAGGTGGAATCTAGACGGGATTTGGAACCGGGGACACACTACCTCCATCAATTGTCTAAATCCCACTGCACTAATGGCGGATACCGGATGCACGTCTAACACCAAAATAGCAGTCAAGGCCTCAGTTATATGTTTTGCTTCAGGATGACTGCTGTCGTACTTCATCCTCCTCGCTAGGGACTGTTGGAGGGTCAATTGTTTAGTAAAAGTAGTGGTGTTCCTACTTCCTCTCTGGGATGATGAACAACTCCCAGCAGCAGCAACAGCTGCTTGGAGTTGTTCATTTTCCTGAACTTTGTCATTTGGGATTGTATGTGCCCTCTACTATGACTTTGGGCATCGGCCTTGGCAGACGACATTGATGGCATGTTATCGTCTATGTCATGACTAGTGGCAGCAGCTTCAGCACTAGGAGGAAGTGGTTCTTGATCTTTCCCTATTTTATTTTTATCTGAGAAAGTTTGGTCCTCCATTTATGTTATATTGATATATACGTGCGGCTAAGGCGCACACAAACACAGAAAATATTTTTTTATTTTTGCTGGAGAGTAGTGCACTTTGTGGGTTACACCACCCTTTAAGAAATGAGCCAGCCGGCTCTTTACTTATGGGACACAGGCGCACGCTTGGCGCTGCTCCTTTGTTGATGCACGTGCGGCTACAGTGCACACAATTCACAAACACAGAAATATTTTTTTATTTTGTTTGGAGTGAACTTTGGGAGTTACAGCACCCTTTAACGGACAAGCCAGCTGGCCCTTTACTTATGGGACACAGGCGCACGCTTGGCGCTGCTCCTTTGTTGATGCACATGCGGCTACAGTGCACACAATTCACAAACACAGAAAATATATTTTTTTTTGTTTGGAGTGTACTTTGGGGGTTACAGCACCCTTTAATGGACAAGCCAGCTGGCCCTTTACTAATGGGACACAGGCGCTTGCTTGGCGCTGCTCCTTTGTTGATGCACGTGCAGCCACAGTGCACACAATTCACAAACACAGAAAAATTGTTTTTATTTTGTTTGGAGTGCCCTTTGGGGGTTACAGCACCCTTTAGCGGTCAATCCAGCTGGCCCTTTATTTATGGGACACAGGCGCACGCTTGCCACTACTTTGTTGATGCACGTGCGGCTACTGCGCACACAAATTAACAAACACAAAAATATATATTTTTTTATTTTGTTTGGAGTGCCCTTTGGGGGTTACAGCACCCTTTAGCGGTCAATCCAGCTGGCCCTTTATTTATGGGACAGAGGTGCACGCTTGCCACTACTTTGTTGATGTACGTGCGGCTACTGCGCACACAATTCACAAACACAAACAAATATTTTTTTTTATTTTGTTTGGAGTGCTCTTTGGGGGTTTCTGCACCCTTTAAGGGACAAGCCAGCTGGCCTTTTACTTATGGGACACAGGCGCACGCTTGGCGCTGCTCCTTTGTTGATGCACGTGCAGCCACAGTGCACACAATTCACAAACACAGAAAAAAAATATATTTTTTTTGCACTTGGGCGGAGCACCCCTGACGGACAGAGCACCCCCTGGACAACACTACAGCACCCCTTTAGGACTAGGACACTGCACAGGACTTTGGAGTGGACACAGCCCCTATGGACAACTGACTGCACAACACAGTCCAGCCAGCCCCTATGGACTTTGAAGTAGTGGACACAGCCCCTATGGACAACAGCAGCACAGCGCAGCACAGCACAGCACAGCATAACACTACACTGCACTACACTACACTACACTACAACACTACACTACACAGCCCAGCCAGCCCTAACTCCCACCCTCCCTCTTCACTGTCCACAGCCGAGTGAGAAAATGGTGCCGACGCGGGTACCTTATATAGGATCCATAACCCGCGAGACCCGGAAGGCGGGATGATGTAGTTTTGCCTCGATTTCAGATCTGAGTCAGGCGGGAAAAGTCGAGCCTGACTCGGATCGGCCTCAGATCGGGGGGGCTCGGGGGGGTTCAGATTTCAGAAATCCGAACCCGCTCACCCCTAATATATATATATATATATAAAAAATATCATATAAACACGGCACTCACATGCTTTTCAAACTGCAACTCCTTTGAAGTATATATGTATAATATACAATTTATTTAGAGACACAGAAAGAAAGGGGGGGATAAACAATAAAATAGAGATAAAATATATAATTGCACTGCTAAAATATAACCCTTTATCAAAGGATTAAAACAGAAGGATAAAATCACAGAAAGTATCCGCAGCTGTCACTATTTTATGCAATTAAAAAAGGGGAAGCATTCCTTTCTTAAGAAATAAATGAATAGCAGTTCATCTGAGTGGAATAGATAGTAGTTGATATTTTCATTAGATCAAGAGGCAACGTCTGGTCACTCCAAACGCGTTTCGTTCTGGGACTTCATCAACGGGATATTAGTCTGGTGCGGTGTTCTCCTATTTATACCCCCACACTGGCTCAATAGAGATTAATAGATCGCATCACTTCCTGTCTGGCTCATAAGGAAGTATCAATCAAAGTCAAATCTACATGCGTTAGATGACTTCCAGTTATAGTTCATGTCCATATTGTCATGATCCATATGTATTTTAACCTTTAAAAAGTAAGTAATTCATTAGGATAGGGCAACTTCCACCCTCATAAGTTTGTACTTCTGCCCTTGTGGGTGGCATCATATACGGTGTGTTTCCGCATTGAAGAGGGACATGTGTTGGCTGGCCGCGTCATTTCCGTCCACTGTGGGCATGTGGTTTTCCATCACATCCACCCTTCTTTCTTAATACTTGAGTCCTTAATGCATCGTCACTTTTGCCCTTCTTCAGCTGACTCCTCGCATCCTCTATGCATCGTCACTTCCGCCCTATATGCCGCCGTACTCCCGCCCTCGAGTTGCATCTCCATGGAGACTGAGTGATGTCATCAAGTTTCCTTTGCCCTTCTGGCGTGCGGCACCATGTAGTCCATATCGAGCTAAACTTCCGCCCATGTTCTAGCACACTCTCCTTCTTCATTATAAAGCGATCTATAGCTTGGGAGAAAATGTACATTAGACTCCATTTTTTATTATTATTATTATATATATCCCACAGGATATGGTTAGACCAACTATGACTTAATCTATATCATATAGGTAATTATGTAAAAAATGTAGGATGTGAACATAAATTAGTGATGTCATACTGTGGTACATAGTGGATAAATAATTAGAGGAACAAAACACTTAAGGTATTGATAATCCTAGTTTGTTAAGAGTGGAAACGGCAGTAACTTTATTCCTCTCTATACATATAACTCCAAAATATTAAAAAATTAAAAAAAATGTGTTCTAGGATTAGTCCTTTCTCTTAATATTTTGTCTTAATTGGGAAATCTCAAGCTAGTTCTCTCAGTAGATATAACTCCCGTGATCTATACAGGGTTGATCCTTTCTCTTAATATTCTGTCTTCTTTTGGAAAATTTCTAATGCTTACAAAACCTGGTATTCCCAGGAGGACTCCCTTCCTGGTACTGTTCAGGCCCACCCAGAGTATTTTTATGGATTTATATTGAATACTTCATAGTGGTATAGTGGGGGAGGGGTTCCTTGGCATATCCATGTGTCGTCGGGGGTTGGGGATCCACCACAAATGATTAATTAGCATTACTTATTGACTGTTGCTGGCTGAGTTCGTTTTTTCTTACTACCTTCATTTCATTTAATTCAATAAAAGTCAGACTTCATTTATTATTATTATTATTATTATTAGTTAAGTTTGGTTAGGTTTAGTCCCACACAGCCTGAGTTTATATTATCTACATATATGGTGTTACCTAGACATCTACCAAAGTAGACTTGAATTTAAACATAATAATAACAGATAATGTATATGTCTAAGCAAAGCAATAATTAACAGTTTTTTTCTGCATTATTGATAGCACCAGTACTCATTTTTTTAGTTCCAGCATTCATCTTGTGTTCATACATAGTCAAATAGAAAGAATGCTTCAGTTCTCATATATGTGGTCAACATGTGGAGAGCTTATACTTCAGCGATACTATAATATATATATATATATATATATAGAATATTTAGCAAGTCCTGCACACTCAAACATATATTAAAATGCTGGGTGCTTGGTCATATAGTGCATATAGAAAAGGAACCAAAATTGGTACACCAGCACACCAATGTTCAATGCAAAAAAATTATTTTATAATTCCATATCAAAAAATCGTCAGAAACAACATCATATCAGTTCACTAAAAGTGCCAAGTAGTGCTAGGTAGTGCATATCCAAAGGGTACTTATCAGTGACCATACAGCATGAACCGATATAGCAGCATCGTGAGAGGAAGCCCCACAGTTATTTCGGCGCCCACCGGCACCTTCCTCCTGGGCCATAACTAACACAGTGCGCGTCTGTCCCATATGTACCATCACAAATGAATCGCACCTGTTGGTCAATCAAATGCACCTGCTTAACTTACCTTAATAGTGTTTCAGTATCCATGGCCATGCTGTCCGCCGCATCCAACGGGGACCCGGAAGTGACGCGTGCGTGCCAATGGAGTTTGCGTGTCAAAAACCGGAAATGACATTCCGGTCAAGCGAACACTGCAATAAATCTAATACTTTGAAGTAACTTACTCGGTGCAAAAGGTAATGACCTCAGTAGCACTTACACTATGTGACAGAATACAGGACAAACAAACAATTAAACACTTATATATAAGAGAAAAAAAGAAAAAAGTATATTGCTGTACTAACAAAACTTAATCACAAAAAGCAATTAAAATTCAGTTCTTCATTTAAACCTAGAGGTGATAGTGTTCGTAGATTATATATCCATCGACTTTCACTCTGAAGCAGACGTTTATTACGATCCCCGCCTCTTGGAAATGGAGGTATGTGGTCAATAGGCATAACTTTAAAATCCAAAGGATTATGTTTATTCTCAATGAAATGTCTGGCAACAGGAGGAGTATTACCATCAATAGTCTGGAATGCTTTGCGCATAGAAGATCTATGTAACGCAATACGTTCTTTCAGCATTCTAACTGTTTTGCCGACATAGAGATGGTTACATGGGCATTTAATGATATATACCACAAATTTGCTTTCACAGTTAAGACGATAATTGATGTGATATAATCTCTTAGTCTTGGGGTCTTCAAATTGGTCACCAGTAAGTAAAAACCTACAATTAATGCACCCTGAGCAACGGAATACTCCTTTCTTCAAAGACAGCCAAGTTCTAGGGCTCTTGATGCTGATGTCAGACTTTGTATTGATATCTTTCAAATTATTACTTCTTCTATAACTGAAGAGTGGTGGATTTTTACAGCATTCTGATAGAAGAGGATCCGTTAGCACTATGTGCCAATGACGTAGCACTGCACTTTTTATAATTGGTGAACTGATAGAAAAAATAGTATTAAAGACCAATCTTTCTGATTTTTTATCAGTAGTTTTGCTGCTATTCAAAAGTGTGGTTCTATCAAGTTGTATACATTTCTGTACAGCTTCATGAATTTCATTAGGATCATAGCCACGATCTATGAATTTTTTGCCCATTTCGTTTAAAGCATTGATTAAATCATTACTGCTGGAAGTTATGCGTACCACACGGAGAAGTTGTGAGTATGGTAGACCCTTTTTAAGAGGTAAAGGGTGAAAGCTGTCTGCAGCTAGAAGAGTATTTTTATCTGTTGATTTCGAATAAACAAAAGTCTCTATTGTACCAGTAGAAACATCTACAAACACATCAAGATAACTAATTATCGGTGTACTGAAACTGATGGTAAACTTAATTGTACTTATACCAGTATTCAAGTCATCCACAAATTTAAGGAGATTCTGTTCGCCACCAGTCCACACCATGAAGATATCGTCTATATACCGTACGTAAAAACTTATATATTTAGCCAAATAATGAGACATGATATGTTTTTTCTCATACACGTACATGTAAAAATTCGCGTATGCCGGGGCCATATTCTAACCCATCGCTGTGCCCCGGCATTGTAGGTAAAAGGTGTTATCAAAAAGAAAATAGTTCTTATGTAGAATTATATCAATGAGCAAAATGACAAAATCTGCTGGTGGACCTTCTTGGTATGAACTGGTGGCAAGCAGCTCTCTTATGGCTGACATGCCATCTGTATGTGGAATATTAGTGTAAAGATTAACGATGTCCATCGTCACTAATAAGACATCGTTAGATGGTAAAGAAAACTGTCTCAACAAATTAAGGAAATGAGTGGTATCTTGTATGTAATATTCAGATTTTTGGACCAGTGGCTGTAACAGAAAATCAACGTACTGGGAAAGTGGTTGGCATAAAGAGTTTTGAGAAGAAATTATCGGCCTTCCAGGAGGATTAACTAAACATTTGTGAACCTTGGGTAAGATATACAACAGGGGAATCACAGGGTGATCTTGAGTTATAAACTTTGCTGTATTTTCATCTAACCAAAAATTAGATAAACCCATATTAATAATGCTGTCAATTTCTTTTTTATATTTCCATGTAGGATCAGTAGATAATTTTTGATAGCACGTCTGGTCAGATAGTTGTCTCATCACCTCATTGATATAATCAAATCTATTTAAAATGGCTATGCCTCTGCCCTTATCGGCTGGCCTGATAATTATTTCTTTATTATTTTGGAGAGAATTAATGGCTGCTATTTGGTCACCAGTGAGATTATTATATGACATTTTTTGTTTATATATAGCAGGCACTACATCTCTTTTTACTAGTTTGGTAAAGGTATCAATGAAAGGACTTTGCACCATCGGATCAAACGTGCTTTTTGGTCTAAAAATCTTCTTTGACTCTGTTTGTATTCCCTTTGCTCCGAAATAGTGTCTTAATTTTAATTGACGTTGGAATTTAAAAAGATCTACTTCAAAGTCAAAAGGCTTCTGTTTAAACGTTTTCACAAACGTAAGTCCCTTAGAAAGCACATCAAGTTCATTATTTGTGGGAATGTACTTTGATAGATTAAATACCACTATTTCTTTTTGGACCTGTTCCTGCCTCTGCCGCGTTTTTCTTTGTCTAAACTTGCACTTGACCCCTCCCCTTCTACAGGGTTTTGATTTTCTGGCCTTTGTTGCATCTGTATAAAAGTTTTTCCTTTTAAAACATTCATCTTTGAGTGAACACTGTCTGAGTCACTCAAAGATGTATATGACTCTAAATCAGTGTAAGATCTATTTATCCGTTTTTTCTTATAGCCAACACCTGAATTCCATGCACGTCTCTGTTCTCTGCCATGCACCCACTGGTACACTCTGTTATCTTTATAGTCTTCACGTACAATTCGGTATTTATTTTTTTTAAACATCAATAAATCATTTCTAAAAGTAGACACCATGTTCTCCAAACGTGGTAACCAATCAGTTTCAGTATCATCAGATAAAGATTTTAAACCAGTTGTTTCACACAAAGCATTCTTTTTCCAAAGCCACAATCTCTGTATTCACTTGTTGAATCACTAAAATTATAAGGTCAAAAGAACATTGATTTAATATCAAACACCATTGCCTGCAAAATTCTGCGTTCCCATGACCTAATGTAGGTTGATTTCTGATTCTAAAACCACGTGGGATAAGATTTTCCTTATGGTATTGTGACAGTGTAAGTCCATGTAAAGTCAGTTCAACATGTCTTTTCTTTAATTTCAACAGATCATTATAAATTTCACGAGGACTATCCTTGTCAAACTCCAATGTCTCAGTATTTGTAAACAAGATTTGAGATATATCCTTTTCACAAAATCTTTTTGTCCCAGTAAAGTCATTCATATCCAGTGATTGTGAATCCATTTCTCTTATATATTATTCAATTTCTTGTGGTTATAAATATGAGCAAAATTCCAAAAAAAGTCAAAGAACCATTAACGGAGGTGCAATAACTTCATATAGATAGTTATATAGAATATTTTGCAAGTCCTGCACACTCAAACATATATTAAAATGCTGGGTGCTTGGTAATATAGTGCATATAGAAAAGGAACCAAAATTGGTACACCAGCACACCAATGTTCAATGCAAAAAAATTATTTTATAATTCCGTATCAAAAAATCGTCAGAAACAACATCATATCAGTTCACTAAAAGTGCCAAGTAGTACTAGGTACTGCATATCCAAAGGGTACTTATCAGTGACCATACAGCATGAACCGATATAGCAGCATTGTGAGAGGAAGCCCGACAGCTGTTCCTCACCCACCGGCCAAGACTAAGAGATTATATCACATCAATTATCGTCTTAACTGTGAAAGCAAATTTGTGGTATATATCATTAAATGCCCATGTAACCATCTCTATGTCGGCAAAACAGTTAGAATGCTGAAAGAACGTATTGCGTTACATAGATCTTCTATACGCAAAGCATTCCAGACTATTGATGGTAATACTCCTCCTGTTGCCAGACATTTCGTTGAGAATAAACATAATCCTTTGGATTTTAAAGTTATGCCTATTGACCACATACCTCCATTTCCAAGAGGCGGGGATCATAATAAACGTCTGCTTCAGAGTGAAAGTCGATGGATATATAATCTACGAACACTATCACCTCTAGGTTTAAATGAAGAACTGAATTTTAATTGCTTTTTGTGATTAAGTTTTGTTAGTACAGCAATATATTTTTTTTCTTTTTTTCTCTTATATATAAGTGTTTAATTGTTTGTTTGTCCTGTATTCTGTCACATAGTGTAAGCGCTACTGAGGTCATTACCTTTTGCACTGAGTAAGTTACTTCAAAGTATTAGATTTATTGCAGTGTTCGCTTGACCGGAATGTAATTTCCGTTTTTTGATGCGCAAACTCCATTGGCACGCACGCGTCACTTCCGGGTCCCCGTTGGATGCGGCGGACAGCATGGCCATGGCTACTGAAACACTATTAAGGTGAGTTAAGCAGGTGCATTTGATTGACCAACAGGTGCGATTCATTTGTGATGGTACATATGGGACAGACGCGCACTGTGTTAGTTATGCCCCAGGAGGAAGGTGCCGGTGGGTGCCGAAACAGCTGTCGGGCTTCCTCTCACGATGCTGCTATATCGGTTCATGCTGTATGGTCACTGATAAGTACCCTTTGGATATGCACTACCTAGCACTACTTGGCACTTTTAGTGAACTGATATGATGTTGTTTCTGACGATTTTTTGATATGGAATTATAAAATACATTTTTTGCATTGAACATTGGTGTGCTGGTGTACCAATTTTGGTTCCTTTTCTATATATATATATATATATATATATATATATATATATATATATATACTGTATACATACACACACCAACAATGATCCGGCACTCAAGAGATCCAGGTAATATTGAGTTACATACTGCGGTACCTTCCTGTTAGAGGAGATCACATCCCCACCATACAGACAACACAGCAGGTGGCACTCAGAGTCTTGTGAAGAAAATGCAGAATTTAATCAGTCATTGACATTTCGGGTAACACACCCCTTCTCAATAACAACAAACAAATGTGGTTAATATGTGGAGGCTTACATTCCAGATATATATATATATATATATATGTGTGTGTGTGTGTATATATATATATATATATACTTATATATATATATACATAAATCGACAACCAGGCGGCACTCATGTCAATGAAGTGGCAGGAAACCCAGATACGCCAACGTTTCAATGTTTTAATGCAAACATTTTCCTCACTCATGTCAATGAAGTGGCAGGAAACCCAGATACGCCAACGTTTCAATGTTTTAATACAAACATTTTCCTCATGCCCTGAGGAAAATGTTTGCATTAAAACATTGAAACGTTGGCGTATCTGGGTTTCCTGCCACTTCATTGACATGAGTGCCGCCTGGTTGTCGATTTATACGTTGTGATCCCCGGAGGGGACTCATGAGAGGAAGGCACCTGCTTTGTTACTTCTATTGCTGGATGAGGAGTGCTGCTAGAGTGGTTCGTTTATATATATATATATATATATATATACATATACAATTCCAGAGGGGTCCACACTCACGAGATTATATATAATATGCTGGGGTGACAACTCAAAAAAAGTGGACAAATAAATATATTTATATATATATATATATATATATATATGGAGTGTAAGCCTCCACATATACTGTATATACTGTATATAGTATCAGTTAGAAAAAGAAGGTACCCAAAAAGGACTTTAAAATTATATTTATGGGAAATGCATTTTTGCCCAGGACAGGTTCAGTAATAGCATTCCTGATTATGTCATAGTTAAGGAGAGTTTCCTGCTGAAACATAGTGCTGGTTATACCAGTTGAGTAAAGTATTTTAGGCATCCAAAATAGTAATCTCAGAAATCCCTTGCAAAGTTGCATTCTTGAGTGTGATTAGAGTGAAATAGGCTAAATTCCTTTCAGGATGCTAGTGGTGGAATATTTACTGTATGCTATAACACTGTTTGCAACTATTTAGTTTGCCTACTACAAAATTACATTTGTACTTGTCTCATCTATATCTTTTTGGCAGAGGTCTCTACAATAACTGGAAAGCCATGAAACGATTATTACAAAAATCATACAGGTGATTAATAAATTAAAATAAATAAAAAGTATAATTTTGTTGAGAAACCTGAAAAGTGTAAAGTGTCAAATACAATATAATACAACTTACAGCACATAAGGGAATAATGTCAATTTGTGGCATTATAAATATGGCTGCTGAAAAGGAAGCCTAAGGGTTTGCTACTAACAATTGGCGTCACTAGGCGGTTGCGGGACACACTGGGTGATACCAAAATAGCAGAGCTGCAGTGGTAATGGATGAAACTCACATTCACGTATCATCCACACTATGCCGGGTCACGCCCACAGAATGGCACAAATCGGAGCATTGCCTCGTGGGCACAAGGTCACGCACCCTTTTGCAAGCATACCCCAAAGGGGTCGGAAGGTGCAGCAGCAGATGTCACCACCTGTTGTGACACCTCTGCTACTATCTTCCAAAAATGTACATTGTCCTTGTGTTCACCTGGGGGTGGTACTTTAAATAAGTGCAACTTTCATGAAAATTAATAAAAAAAATTACATATGAAATCTGCCCTTGTGTGGCTGGGGGGGGGGGGGTAATGAGGAATAAAGTGGCCTTATACTAACATTGACAGTTAGGAGCTGATTGGTTGGTACTTTACATCCACTTTTTCTCTCTCCAAGGCTTAGTACATAGAACCCAAAGTGGTCTTATGCCAACATTTTGAAGGATCCACATCTCCTCTTCACCTCCCACACAAAGCTGGCCACTGAGAGTGTTTCAATATTTCCCCATCTGTATTTTTATGCTGTTTTCTTGTACATAGCAGGCAGCATAGGTTCTAAATTCCCAACATACAAACTCTGATTTGTTTAGTTAATGCTTTTGACAGCGTTCCCAGAGTCATGCTTGTGTGTCATAAATTTAGCATTTATGCTGTCTTCTATATGCAGGAAAACATAATAATAAAGTGCAGAATTCTCTAGGCTAAAATATAGAACCCTAATAACATTATGACACCTCCAACACCCCATGCAATTCCTCCTTTGCCTCTCAAAGATTCACACTCACATGACACAATAAATGTTACACTTACACTGGCATACCTCACAACATCTGCAAATTCAAAAGTGAGACCCTAAGAACGGAGCTTGGCCTTGCAAGAAAGAGGTGTGGCCTTGCAGCATGCCCTATTTACATAATTTTTAGGACGTGCCCAGCTCTCCCCGAACAGCTGGGCTATCCCCCACCGCCCTGCACTGTTCAGATCAGGGGTGGGCAAAATCCAACATTTTCCAAGTGCTTCCCAAACCCCCCTCTCAACCTGCAGGACATTGCGGCCTGTAGGTGGGACAGTGCCCGAAAGCTTCATTGTCCAGCTGAATTCAGGACAGTTGGGAGGTATGCACTGGTACACCTTAGGAGACAATGCATGTGCGCTGAAATAAATAACACTATAATAGTTGCCAGAAGCCCATCATTTTGTTTTAAGGTTGTCATGAATTGAGGGATCTATAGTTTTTGAACACTATGCATACAGTACATTGCTTTAATGCTCTATTTCAAGCAGTTGTGGGACAAGCTAATATATTTGTCTAACCCCTTGCTGCTGAGAGCATTCTCACCCCTGTGCTCAGGCTATTTTCTTTTTCTAATTTTTGCACTCATCGTATTCCAACATCAATATCTCTCATTTGCATGTGCAGTACTCACAAAAATTATACCTTGTTTTTTTTTTCGGAAGACTTTGTATATTTGGAAAACCCTATTAGTCTTTTTGCTTTTTCTAGCATGTCAAATAAAATTTTACTAAAATGGATAAACAACTTTAATAAAGGGAACCAAAAGCAAACATGTTTTTTTAGTTAAAAAATCGAAATAAATAAACTTCAAAAATATATACGTTGAGGTTATTTAGCATTAATCTACCTTTCTAAAATAAAGTGTAGGCTTACAAAAAAAAAAATCTGCTCTTGAAAATGATAATGTAATTTTTTTTGGTAATTTTGGTAATTTTCTTTGTCTAGTTGCTATTTTATGTAAACTAAGTGAAGAGAAAAAGGTACTTTGTGTTGGGCATGCTTAAAGAAAAGAGAGTAATACATGAAAAATTGTATTACATTTAAAAATGTACTTTATTACCATCTGTTAAAAATATGGAGCAAATAGGTACTAACTAAAACTTATTGGTAATTATATTGGAATTTGTACAAAAATACTAATATGTCAAGAAGCGAGATATTAGTTACAGTACTTCCCAATAAATTGCTTAACAAATATAGTCATGGAATTAATAACTGAAAGTGTGAAGCAGCACATATGCTGGATAAATTATGTTTCTGCATATATTTAAGTATTTGGTTAGAGTTATGCTGTGAAATATAGGTATGCAGAGCCGTAACTAGACATTTTGATGCCCTGTGCTTACAATGGAGTTCTAGGTGCAATATACTAAATGCTTTGCATTTCTCTCCTTACTGCCAAATCATGGACTCCCTTCTCTACAATCCCTCCCCTGTCTCCCTTCTTTCCAATCCCACTTTTCAAGTATCTCTGCCCACTGCAACCTTCTGTTCTTTTTCTATTCACTGTAATTTCCCACTGCATGTGTGTAACATGCAGTGGGAAATTCTATGAACAACCCGTTGAACAACCCGTTGAACTATTTATGCAGTGGGTATCGTGTTAGTCACTGTTCATTTTATCCTTGTTTGACTTATTTCCATGTATTGCTTATTGCACATTGTGCACCCAACATGGCTGCCTCATCTGGTACTCTATTGTGTAGTATGAACAATGCATGGTTCTGTTGATTTTGCAAGGATCTCACCCAGTATTTTTTATCTCCCTCATTATGTGTCATCAATTCCTGGCATTGCCTATTCTTCCCAGGGTAATACTATGTAGTGTGCCTAAAATGGCTGCCTCACCTGGATCCTTTGTGGGTAGGATGAATATTCCTAAGAACTAAGGAACTGATGACCCAATATGGCTGCCGCACTTTTGTATTGTCTTCATGGTTTCTGTATTTCATGCAAATCTAAGCCTCTGTTTTATATTCATATTATCTGTTAAGAGTGTTCAGTCCTATTAGAGAAAAGACTATTATTATTATTATTACTATTAATAGTATATTGTAGTGCCCACACATTATACCCCACTGTAGTGCATTCACATTAGCCCACACTGTAGTACCACATACCACACTGTAGTGCCCCCCACATTATACCACACTGTACTGCCCACACATTATGCCACACTGTAGTGCCCACACATTATGCAACACTGTAGCACATCCATATTATATCACACTGTAGTGCCCACACATTATACAACACTGTAAGTCTCCACACATTATGCTACACTGTAGTGCTCACACATGCCACACTGTAGTGCCTACATATTATACTACAGTGTAGTGCCCCCACATTATGCCACACTGTGTTGCCCACACATTGTGCCACACTGTAGTGCCCACACATTATACCACCCTGTAGTGCCCACACATTACACCACACTGTATTGCCCAACATTATGCCACACTGTAGTGCCCACACATTATGCCACACTGTACTGCTACATTATGCCACAGTGTAGTGCCTCTACATTATACCACAGTATACTCACCAGAAGCATCAGTCCACCTCAGGAAGCCAGCAGAGCAGCAGACACAGCTTCACAATAAGTCACTCCTATAAGGCTGCCCAGCTGCTGCTCTCCACAGGTCAGAGAAGCATCTGATGGGCATCTCCAATCAGAGGTCAGCACATGCTCCTCTGACCCCTCTGCAGAGACTCATGGGATGTATTACCCAGTAGTGCAGTGCCAACTGCAGTGTGCCCCAGTCTTCTACATGTAGCTGCCAGCAGGGTCAGTCACAGCCTTTATGACTGCCTGGCAAGCAGCTGCACTGTGCCTTGCTATAGTGAAAGGTGCTGTAAGTCCCACCCTCCAATGATAGATTATGCACAGGATGGTGCTTGGATATGCACTGTTTGCACTTCATATATTGATGCAATTTTGATAATAATTAAATGGTAGATAAATACTTGATTTTTCTATTCATGTGGATGTGCTGGCTCAGTTTTTCCATATATATATATATATATATATATATATGTATATACACAAATACATGCAGACTGGCACTCCACATAAGCCACACTACTGCCGACGGTGCCTTCACAGAACATCAAATAGTATAATAAAAGGTGCGGCACTCATCTAGTAAAAAGAAATCATAATTACAAAAACTTGGGTATGTGCGCTCTAATTATCAGAACTAGGTAAAATATATAGGAGCAGCTAAATGGTCAGGTCACCACTTAACCCTATCATCAACATATAAATAAGTAAGCATAAAGCTAGGACCAACAAGCGCTCACAAACAATCAACTAAATGATACTGTATACAATGAATATGCACGTTGCGGTACCCCACATCAATCAATGTAAACCATTGATAAAATTAAAAGGATATATAAACGAGAATCAATGGTCATATAAAAACATAAATGGTATTTTAATAAGTTGTAGACAGATCAGTCCAACTACATGAATTATCTAATTGAATGTAATGGACTAAGCAAAATAAAATGGATTGCGCTGTATCCACATAGATTAGACAATAAAAAGCTCCTACAATAGATCACTATAATGTAGTCCACTATCTTAGTGAAACTGTTTAATAGTCTATATAATAGACGAGCGGTTGTAGTGTTGATTATGCACAAATCTTAGAGTAAAGAAATGGTCAATCTTGTGACTTCAAAAAAATATTGTAGTGGTGTATTCCAGTCGCTTGGTAAGTGGTTGTAGTAGGCAAAATTTATAGCAGAGTCTTGTAAAAATGATAGTGGACCATATACTTGAAAGTTAAACAGTAAAGTTAATAATGGTGTGCAAATCCTGATGCACCATGGATATACCGTGTCCTGTATATTGAGATGGATCAAATAGTTTATAACACAGTACAATGTCAGTCTTGAAAGGCATATGTTGTTAAGATGGTTGGATTTGAGGGGTAGGACTGAAGAAACCCTGGCTCTGCAGTAGCCAGGGCCCGCACAGACTGCTTCACTGCTGTCCGGATCAGCACTGGAGGTGACCCGGCAGGAGCGCAGCTTGTCAGCCTGTGATAGACGAGCAAGGGACACTCTCCAACAACCGCCCCGGGATGGTAAGCCCGCTGCCGGTGGGTGAGTGCCTAGGCTCGCTATGTCCCCTGTGTAGGTGATATTCCCAGGTGCGCCTGGCACCGCCGCTGCTGAGGGTGCAAGCCTCCACGACAGCAGGGCAGGCAGGACACTGGTCACCTAGAGATGGAGGGGGGGGATTTTCTTACCGGCTGAAGCGTGGGTACTGTGCCGCTGGCGGGGATCCTCAACAGTTATCTCCGGCAGCTCGTGGCAGTGTGCATGCATCGTAAAGTTCCTTCCTTCTTCCAGATTCCGCAGGAGTTCCACAGTAGTAAAGGTACAGTGGGCGGTCAGTGTGCGTGTCTCCAACACGTTTCGGCCGTTAGTGACGGCCTTTTTCAAGGATGTTATTCAGTGGTCTTCTCTCTGTATTTGTGTAGTTACAAGCCACTCCTCCGGTCGCCTGATTGGAGGGATCTTGTAGCCAAGCCTCCTGATGATGGTTGTCATGGAGGCATAGAAAACATTTTGTTTAAAGCTGTGCGTGCAGTCAATTACAGTGGAGGGACACAAAGACGGATTGAACACTGAGTCAGACACTGGAAGGCAAATTAATCCTTATGGACATATGAAGTCCCAAGAAGTCCTTTGTTATTAGATTGTAAATAAATATAAGTATATAACGGAAAATTTTCTTTTTTACACATGAGTTCTTGTGCAAAACATGTTCTGCTAGTGGCAGTGAATCTATTGGTCCTAGTCACAGAAATGAGCTCAGCTAACATGAAGAGTCAGGAAATCTATATACTGGACTTGTAGGGGTATCGTAAAACATCATAGAATCTGTCTGTATGGTGTAATATAGGGGTAATTTATGCACATATATGGTGAGTTGTATATTAAGTATTATATCTATTCACTTAATGGGTAAAGTGCCTTTGAGAATAAAATTAATATTCAATGTTTAGTAAAAGGTATCAACTGTAGTGAATTGTTGGGGTTTAGTTTAACCAAGATGATTTAACATAGCAGAATATTAGAGGGGGAGGGGGAATGGCTTGTAGCAAGATCCTACATAAATTCATAAAATAGTCTGGATCTCTAGATCTATATTAAGTCCCAGGGGGATATGGTCTTAAGCTCGATCATCCATTTGATCTCTTCCCTACTTAATTTCTTGTTGTAGTCTCCTCCTCTCCAGCTAGGTTTTACTACTTTAATACCTATGAATTGTAACTTGGAAGCATCCTTTAGATGTTGTGTTTTAAAATGCAATGACACACTGTGATCTTCAAATCCTTTCAGGATGTTCCTTCTATGTTCCCCTATTCTTTGCTTAAGACTTCTCGTTGTCTTCCCAATGTATTGTTTGCCACACGGACAGGTTAGAAGATATATTAGACCCCTGGTGTCACAAGTGATCATGTCTTGAATCTTGTTAATGGTACCTATATTGTTTGACTTGAAGGTCAGGGTAGGTTTCGTATTCTGATAATGACATATTCTGCAATTCAGGCACCTTCCACAATGGAAAAAACCTTTATTCTTCTCCATAAAAATTGTGGTTTGGGTGAAACTTGGTGGTGGTTGGTGATTATGAACCAGTTTCTGCCTGAAATCCGGAGCCTTTTTGAATATAACCTTTGGTCTATTCGGTAGAATCGGTGCCAGTGTTTTATCTTTTGTAAGGATATTCCAATGTTTGCGTAAAGTGTGTTTGATAAAATTGGATGAGGAATTGTATTCGGTAATGAAACACAAGTCAAACATGTCTTTGTTATCAGCCTTTTCCGTATTGTAATTGAGAAGTTTCTCTCTATCTCCATCTAGCACTGTCTGGATTGCTTCTTGCACTGATGTCTTGTTGTAATTTTTTTGAAGAAGTTGTTTTTTTAAAATGTTGCCTTGAGAGATGTAGTCTTGCTTGTTACTGCAATTACATCGCAGCCTGGTAAACTGGCCTTTCGGTATGCTCGTGAGCCATGGGGGATAGTGTTCACTGCTGCACAAAATAAAACTGTTGACATCCACCTTCTTCCTGTATGTTTTGGTCTCCAGCTTCTGATCTTTAATAAATATTTCCAGATCCAAGAAGTTAACCTTTTCTTTGCTGTAATCATCCATGAAGACAAGGTTCTATGTGTTGGTATTAAGATGTTTCAAAAAACTAATTAGTGAGTCTTCAGATCCTTCCCAGATGAAGATGATGTCATCTATGTAGCGCTTCCATAGTACCAAGTTCGCTCCTGTCACTTTGTTGTTCCAGACCGACTCCTCCTCCCAAACACTCATAAAGAGGTTGGCGTAACTAGGAGCGAACTTGGTACCCATCGCTGTGCCGTGCTGCTGTAGAATGTAACGGCAAACATTGGAATATCCTTACAAAAGATAAACACTGGCACCAATTCTACCGAATAGACCAAAGGTTATATTCAAAAAGGCTCCGGATTTCAGGCAGAAACTGGTTCATAATCACCAACCACCACCAAGTTTCACCCAAACCACAATTTTTATGGAGAAGAATAAAGGCTTTTTCCATTGTGGAAGGTGCCTGAATTGCAGAACATGTCATTATCAGAATACGAAACCTACCCTGACCTTCATGTCAGACAATACAGGTACCATTAACAAGATTCAAGACATGATCACTTGTGACACCAGGGGTCTAATATATCTTCTAACCTGTTCGCGCGGCAAACAATACATTGGGAAGACCACGAGAAGTCTTAAGCAAAGAATAGGGGAACATAGAAGGAACATCCTGAACGGATTTGAAGATCACAGTGTGTCAGTGCATTTTAAAACACAACATCTAAAGGATGCTTCCAAGTTACAATTCATAGGTATTAAAGTAGTAAAACCCAGCTGGAGAGGAGGAGACTACAACAAGAAATTAAGTAGGGAAGAGATCAAATGGATGATCGAGCTTAAGACCATATCCCCCCTGGGACTTAATATAGATCTAGAGATCCAGACTATTTTATGAATTTATGTAGGATCTTGCTACAAGCCATTCCCCCTCCCCCTCTAATATTCTGCTATGTTAAATCATCTTGGTTAAACTAAACCCCAACAATTTACTACAGTTGATACCTTTTACTAAACATTGAATATTAATTTTATTCTCAAAGGCACTTTACCCATTAAGTGAATAGATATAATACTTAATATACAACTCACCATATATGTGCATAAATTACCCCTATATTACACCATACAGACAGATTCTATGATGTTTTACGATACCCCTACAAGTCCAGTATATAGATTTCCTGACTCTTCATGTTAGCTGAGCTCATTTCTGTGACTAGGACCAATAGATTCACTGCCACTAGCAGAACATGTTTTGCACAAGAACTCATGTGTAAAAAAGAAAATTTTCCGTTATATACTTATATTTATTTACAATCTAATAACAAAGGACTTCTTGGGACTTCATATGTCCATAAGGATTAATTTGCCTTCCAGTGTCTGACTCAGTGTTGAATCCGTCTTTGTGTCCCTCCACTGTAATTGACTGCACGCACAGCTTTAAACAAAATGTTTCCTATGCCTCCATGACAATCATCATCAGGAGGCTTGGCTACAAGATCCCTCCAATCAGGCGACCGGAGGAGTGGCTTGTAACTACACAAATACAGAGAGAAGACCACTGAATAACATCCTTGAAAAAGGCCATCACTAATGGCCGAAACGCATTGGAGACACGCACACTGACCGCCCACTGTACCTTTACTCCTGTGGAACTTTAAGATGCATGCATACTGCCACGACCTGCCGGAGATAACTGTTGAGGATCCCCGCCAGCGGCGCAGTACCCACGCTTCAGCTGGTAAGAAAATCCCCCCCTCCATCTCTAGGTGACCAGTGTCCCGCCTGCCCTGCTGTCGTGGAGGCTTGCACCCTCAGCCGCGGTGGTGCCAGGCGCACCTAGGAATATCACCTACACAGGGGACATAGCGAGCCTAGGCACTCACCCACCGGCAGCGGGCTTACCATCCCGGGGCGGGTGTTGGAGAGTGTCCCTTGCTCGTCTATCACAGGCTGACAAGCTGCGCTCCTGCCGGGTCACCTCCAGCGCTGATCCGGACAGCAGTGAAGCAGTCTGTGTGGGCCCTGGCTACTGCAGAGCCAGGGTTTCTTCAGTCCTACCCCTCAGATCCAACCATCTTAAAAACATATGCCTTTCAAGACTTATATTGTACTGTGTTACAAACTAATTGATCCATCTCAATATACAGGACACGGTATATCCATGGTGCATCAGGATTTGCACAGCATTATTAACTTTACCTTTTAAACCTTCAAGTATATGGTCCACTATCATTTTACAAGACTCTGCTATAAATTTTGCCTACTACAACCACTTACCAAGCGATTGGAATACACCACTACAATATTTTTTTGAAGTCACAAGATTGACCATTTCTTTACTCTAAGATTTGTGCATAATCAACACTACAACCGCTCATCTATTATATAGACTATTAAACAGTTTCACTAAGATAGTGGACTACATTATAGTGATCTATTGTAGGAGCTTTTTATTGTCTAATCTATGTGGATACAGCGCAATCCATTTTATTTTGCTTAGTTCATTACATTCAATTAGATAATTCATGTAGTTGGACTGATCTGTCTACAACTTATTAAAATACCATTTATGTTTTTATATGACCATTGATTCTCGTTTATATATCCTATTCATTTTATCAATGGTTTACATTGATTGATGTGGGGTACCGCAGCATGCATATTCATTGTATACAGTATCATTTAGTTGATTGTTTGTGAGCACTTGTTGGTCCTAGCTTTATGCTTACTTATTTATAAAAAGAAATCACTCCACGCATTAAGTAAATGCTATCAACGTTTCAGTGCCTTTAATTCAGGATGTCAATGAAAAGACAATACAGCTTACCTTTTAAAACCTTCACCCCTAGGTAAGACTATGCCGGAGATGGGACCACACACCCGTTCAGAGTCCAAGGTCGATGACGCCATCGCGATGCCCAGGTGACTAACAGTGACCCATAAATGTTCTAAATGTTCTTTTGACCTAATGCTTTTGGTCATTGAACAAACTAGGAAAGAGTTTATTATTGTGAAAGACAAAATTATATCATTTGAAAATAAACATCTACCTGGGGTACAGATTGATACTGAAACAGATTGGGTGTCAAAATTAAATAACTAGATTGCAATTTATAAACGCGCAATTTATTAAAATTGAAAAAGGAAAAACGTAACAATGTGGAATCTGATTATGCATTTACTTAATGAGTGGAGTGATTTATTATTACTAGACGAGTGCCGCACCTTTTATTATACTATATACAGTATATACATATATATATATATATTGCTGCCAATGAGACTGTATTTACGTATGACTTTCAGGGCATGTTCAAGGATAAGAAATGTGGCTTTGTGCATTCCCAAATAATAATCTAGGAAAAAAACAACAACTTTCCATTGACTTTCAGCAATCCTGACTGCCCAGAAATTTCCCCTTGGTACTAAATAATTCTAAAATAAATAATGGGTCTTTAGTTGATTAACCATATTTTTTCTCAGGTGACCTCTAAGTGTGCTATTTTACTTTTAGGTTCATAGTATAAATTAAGCATCTGGATAAAATGGTTGGGTATATTAAAAACACCTGGGAATGTAATAGACTGAGAATCATTTATCTATGCACATCATTACACTTGGCAAAAATCCATTGATTGGATATATCCCGCTGCATATGTAGATAATTATTTTTACATACTGTACCTACTGCAAACCTATTTTCCACACATCCTATTACTAGTATCTGTCTGTCTGTCTGTCTGATGGCTACTGTAATTTGAAAAGGTTAAGATAGCTGAAGTACCATTGTAACTTAAGACACATATATTCCACATTTCTAGATTTTTAGCAACTATTTGGTTATTAAGGTTAGTATCTCTAAATTCTCTAAGAGTTCATACCTTTACATTTATACACATTGCAGCATAAAACCAAACATAGATTTATTGAGATATTACAAAAAAAATATTGATGCAATATGTATTATAATTTGCTAAAACTTGGTGAAATTGTGTCTTTCCCCTTTACAGTAGGGGTGCGGCTGCCCCTGGAATGCTTGGGCGCCCTGTGCCTCCCTTACCCGCTAGGGGGGCACGGTCTGCATCCTCACTGACCGTCATCTCTTCTGGACCCCTGGTGCATAGTCCAGGGATTGTGTTGGTGGTGACCACCTTCCAGTCACCTGAGGTGCAGAAAAGCTAGTGGACCTGGTGCATTGGCCTGCTAATGCATGGTCTATTTTAATGGTGGGCATTACCATCATGCCTCCTGCCAGTGATTTCTGGGTATGAGGCTGCTTTAGCTGGCCCAGTGGCCGGCATTCCTGTGGTTGGTCCTCCCCTGCCCCTAAATCTGATCTTTCCTCCTGCAGAAGTTTGTCAGCACTGCAGGGTCTTCTGACAAACACTGCAATGTTTCCTACTCCTCCAGTTTGCTGTATATCGATCCCAGGATTCTTGGATGGCAATGCCTCTGGGACTTTCACAGCACCCCCACAACTTTCCTGGCCTTTCTGGGGAGTGGGGGTCTGCCTACCTTAGAGCAGGTGTCCCATCCCCTTTTGTCAATGCTGCTTCTTCTATATGCCCTGGTTCTCCTTTTTGAGGTCACTTCATCATATTCCTCATCCTTAAGTGATAATGAGGTGTCCTCTGGGTCTTGAACTTGTGTGGCTATGGTGTCTAGGCACAATAGTGAGTGCACGAGGTGCGAGTATAGAGAAGTCCAACCTGTGCTTAATAAGGTGGATGTACCTCCGACAACATCTATGTTGAGTGGTATGCATGAATGTACTAGGATAAATATTCAAAAAGGTTGTTTTGTTGATGACTTTGATCTTGAAAAAGGGTGTGGTGGAGGAATCATTAAAAACATGACAACTGGCTGAGTGGTTTCTATATATTTGTTGTTTGCCTTGTGGGGATGTGCTGTGGGGAGGCATGAATGTGCTGAAGTACTTACACCTCATTCATGGGATGCATAGAAGTTCAAAAGGTAAATGTGCCATCTTTATGATGACCTTTTCTGCAGAAAGAAGGACAGTAGGGAAACTATTGATTTCAGTTACAAGGATGTGGATGAGTGGCTTGTGTAGATGTGTGGTATCCATCACATGCAATACAGTCATACAGCAAGTGCTGGGGAGAGGATGAAAGAGGTCTTTTTGTTACTGGGGTTTCAGGAGAGGGCGTCCCCTTTTTCGCTAATAAGGTCTCCAGGCTGTGGCATTAAACCCCGGTCATTTTGGGTCCGGTGGAGGTTTTAATTTTAGGGGGACCGCCACGCATTTTTTCCCCCCCTATAATTAAAACCAGGACTGGCCCTGCAGCCTGGTGCTGGTACCTAAATTACGGTGGAACCCTACTCATTTTGTTCCCTGTAATTTTAGGTACCAGGACAGGCTGACAAGTCCAGGGCTGGTTAGGCTTTTGGGGGGTGACCCCACGTAAATTTTTTTTTAAAAAATAACCCTTCTTTAACAGGTAGAGCACACAAGAAGCCTTCACATATCTCACTGATATGTGCAGGCTGCTTGCTTAGGTGAGTTTTGCAGAGAGAAATCTCGATCTGCTTCACCATTGGAAAACTCACTTTCAGCTAAACTCACTTCTTAGTAAATTTGAGTGTTGTTAAAGGGTAATCTCACCTGAGTTTTCGGTGAAGCAAAGAGTTTTATAAAAATAACTCGACCAAACTCTATTCTTAGTAAATGTACCCCTTACTGTAAGTTGTTCTGTCACTTAGGAAAATTGGGAGTATAATTGTTAGAATGAGTGGAGCAGGTGAAGTAAATGATCACATTCAAGACCATCATTACCATGTTCCCAGGACCTTGAAATATAGAAAATTAAAATGGAATGCCTACAAAATGGTCAAATAATTAAAGATGTGACTCATCACTGAAAGAGTTCATTATTTGACCAATACCTGTTTTTCAGCAGCTTCAGTTCACCTTAAGAATTTTTTCTCAAATTGACATTTTTACCCTTAAACATTTTAATTAAAGGAAGACTACAGTACTTGACATTCTGCTAATAACTGCTCCTACGGAACCCTCTGGGTAGTATGTGACAGCAACATGAGACAAAGAGTGTGCTGAAAAGTGGTTTGACTATTCGCGTGTCAGCAAAAACAGGAATTTTCATACCCCACGCGTGGTATGTAATTTACTTGTGCAGTAATATAGACAGGTAATGCAGGTTGTCAATAATTGCAATAGTGCCATTAGTAATAGGTTCAGAAAAACTAAACAAATAAATTATATATAAATATAAATCAATACAAGTTTACAACAAGAGGATTGGTGCAGGTGTGATGTCTGAGCAGCAAGTAGATACCCATCATATTTGGTTACAGTTTATTTTGACTATTTTGAATAAAAGATGGAAACTCAGTAACCCTACTTGGGAAGGCTAACATGCTGATATGTTTATTACATTATTGTGGACTTTAAAAAAGTTAAAGTGTTATATTTGTGCCTTGTCCGATTTGCATTTGCATGCTTGAAGCGACTCGAGTACTTTTTAAGTCTGATTTCCTTCCACTTACTGTATTAGTGGACTTTTGTGCTTACAGTGAAGCCAGACCTGCTGTGCTATTCCAGATGCATCTGCTTCTATTAAGGTGCAAAATGTATTATTTTTTGGTTCCATTAATGATGCCCATATCATAATATATGAAATGTTTCAACTGTCCTTTTTTTGCACAAATTAATATTGGCCCTTTAAATTATTTAATAAACAATATTGCTTGTTTAATAAAAATGAAACATTCATTTTGACCCCTTAAATATTAACAAAATAATACTGCCCCATAGGAGAATTATTAATGTTATTTGCCTTCTTAGTTAATACAAAAATTATTGCCCTTACTATAAGTGTATTGTGATCCCTCACCTTCTGATTGGCAGCTCTACGGGCATTTTCTTTCAGCGAATATGACCAAAATGTAGGGAACTTGGCCATTTATAAACCACTGGGAATCGCCGTCAGTTTGAGAATGACTGTCCAAATATTTGAATAGTAAATATAACAATCACCTTCTAATTGCCCAGATAGCTCAAGCAGCATTCTTACTGAGTAATCTCACCTGTAACAACCACCTCATTTTCTTGTGGAGGTTTTGCTTGTGGTTTCCAAAAATCAAACTCTTGCTTAGTAAACTAATTTCCAATGAAAAGATCAGGACAGTGATTTGTAGTGGGCAGTCTCTAAAATGTGTTGGTTTTGCACCAGCAGGTTAAACCACCAAAACCCATATGATGCCTAGCAAATTTCCCCCTAGCATGTCACTTCCTTTATTAGCCATTTATATTGTATATTATATCATTACATAGCTAACCTTTGGACTAAGGGAGGAATGTAATAGAGTCTAAGTTTTACATAGCCGTCTTTACACCACATGGCAATATATGCCCAGCGTAGCGCACCATATGTTTCTTTACATTTTGTGTCTTAGTGACATTGCAGACAAAGCAAAAAGCCACTCACAATGTACTAGAGATGTGGGGCTGTGACTTTAACAGCACAGGAATTGGTTATATAGTATATACTAGGGATGTGCAGGCTCGGATAGGTTCGAGTTTGCACGTGGAGTTCGGATTTTTCCCTCCAAAAAAACGGAACTCAGAACGAGGCAAAACGTCATCTTACATGGACGAACATCATCATTCCTGGACAAAAGACCAGGAATGATGATGTTCGTCCATGTAAGATGACGTTTTGCCTCGTTCTGAGTTCCGTTTTTTTGGAGGGAAAAATCCGAACTCCACGTGCAAACTCGAACCTATCCGAGCCTGCACATCCCTAGTATATACACATACCAATTCACAGATTAAGCACAAAGGAACTTGGTGAGAGAAAAAGCCATGGCAGCCCTTTTTACACATTTTCAGAGTCAGTCACACACAGATGTACAAATATCGCACACCCTAGTAGTCAGTGTAAGCTAGAGGGGCTATTTGGCGAGACTGGAGCCACAGTAAAAAAGGACGCATCTGTATGGTTCTACTCTTTCTTCAGATGATAGAGGATATGGGTGTCAATCTTGGTGACTGACACCATAATAATCTTCAAAATACTTTGGTGGAGTGTATGGACTAAGCTTTTAACCCATTAGTAATGGTAAGTTTATATTAGGTAACATAAACACCTCTACCCACTGTATTTATATTAGGGGTGAGCAGGTTCGGATTTCTGAAATCTGAACCCACCCGAGCACCAAGATCTGAGGCAGATCTGAGTCAGGCCGACTTTTACCGCCTGACTCGGATCTGAAATCGAGGCAAAACATCATCATCCCGCCTTCCGGGTCTCACGGGTTTTGGATCCTATATAAGGTACCCGCGTCGGCGCCATTTTCTCACTCGGCTGTGGACAGTGAAGAGGGAGGGTGGGAGTTAGGGCAGGCTGGGCTGTGTAGTGTAGTGTAGTGTAGTGCAGTGTAGTGTTGTGCTGTGCTGTGCTGTGCTGCTGTTGTCCATAAGGGCTGTGTCCACTCCTCCAAAGTCCATAGGGGCTGGCTGTGTTGTGCTGTGCTGCTGTTGTCCATAGGGGCTGTGTCCACTCCTCCAAAGTCCATAGGGGCTGGCTGTGTTGTGCTATGCTGCTGTTGTCCATAGGGGCTATGTCCACTCCTCCAAAGTCCATAGGGGCTGGCTGGACTGGGTTGTGCAGTCAGTTGTCCATATGGGCTGTGTCCACTCCAAAGTCCTGTGCAGAGTCCCAGTCCTAAAGCGGTGCTGTAGTGTTGTCCAGGGGGTGCTCTGTCCATCAGGGGTGCTCCCCCCAAGTGCAAAAAAAATTTAAATATTTTCTGTGTTTGTGAATTGTGTGCGCAGTAGCCACACATACATCAACAAAGTAGTGCCAAGCGTGCGCCTGTGTCATAAGTAAAGGGCTGGCTGGCTTGACCGTTAAAGGGTGCTGTAACCCCCAAAGTACACTCCAAACAAAATAAAAAAATATTTTCTGTGTTTGTGAATTGTGTGCGCAGTAGCCGCATGGGCATCAATAAAGTAGTGCCAAGCGTGCGCCTGTGTCATAAGTAAAGGGCCAGCTGGCTTGACTGTTAAAGGGTGCTGTAACCCCCAAAGTACACATCAAACAAAATAAAAAAATATTTTCTGTGTTTGTGAATTGTGTGCGCAGTAGCCGCACGTGCATCAACAAAGTAGTGCCAAGCGTGCGCCTGTGTCCCATAAATAAAGGGCCGGATGAATTGACCAGTAAAGGGTGCTGTAACCCCCAAAGGGTACTCCAAACAAAATAAAAAATTTTTTTCTGTGTTTGTGAATTGTGTGCACTGTGGCTGCATGTGCATCAACAAAGGAGCAGCGCCAAGCGTGCGCCTGTGTCCCATAAGTAAAGGGCCGGCTGGCTTGTCCATTAAAGGGTGCTGTAACCCCCAAAGTACACTCCAAACAAAATAAAAAAATATTTTCTGTGTTTGTGAATTGTGTGCACTGTGGCTGCACGTGCATCAACAAAGGAGCAGCACCAAGCATGCGCCTGTGTCCCATAAGTAAAGGGCCGGCTGGCTCATTTCTTAAAGGGTGGTGTAACCCACAAAGTGCACTACTCTCCAGCAAAAATAAAAAAATATTTTCTGTGTTTGTGTGCGCCTTAGCCGCATGTATATATCAATATAACATAAATGGAGGACCAAACTTTCTCCGATAAAAATAAAATAGGGAAAGATCAAGAACCACTTCCTCCTAGTGCTGTTGCTGCTGCTGGGAGTTGTTCATCATCCCAGAGAGGAAGTAGGAGCACCACTACTTTTACTAAACAATTGACCCTCCAAGAGTCCCTAGCAAGGAGGATGAAGTACGACAGCAGTCATCCTGAAGCAAAACGTATAACTGAGGCCTTGACTTCTATGTTGGTGTTAGACGTGCGTCCGGTATCTGCCATTAGTGCAGTGGGATTTAGACAATTGATGGAGGTAGTGTGTCCCCGGTTCCAAATCCCGTCTAGATTCCACCTGCATCCTCAAAGCAGCTGCAACAAGTGTGCGTCTGTCTGTTAAAGGGTGGTGTAACCCTCAAAGTGTGCTCCACAAACAATAAAAAAATTCTTATTTTTTTTTCTGTCTTTGTGAAATGTGTGGGCTGTAGCCGCACCTGCATCCTTAAAGCAGCAGCGACAAGCATGCGTCTGTCTGTTAAAGGGTGTTGTAACTCTCAAAGTGCGCTCCTCAAACAATAAAAAAATTCTTCTTTTTTTTTCAGTCTTTGTGAAATGTGTGGGCTGTAGCCGCACCTGCATCCTTAAAGCAGCAGCGACAAGCGTGCGTCTGTCTGTTAAAGGGTGGTGTAACCCTCAAAGTGCGCTCCACAAACAATAAAAAAATTCTTCTTTTTTTTTCTGTCTTTGTGAAATGTGTGGGCTGTAGCCGCACCTGCATCCTTAAAGCAGCAGCGACAAGCGTGCATCTGTCTGTTAAAGGGTGGTGTAACCCTCAAAGTGCGCTCCACAAACAATAAAAAAATTCTTCTTTTTTTTTCTGTCTTTGTGAAATGTGTGGGCTGTAGCTGCACCTGCATACTTAAAGCAGCAGTGACAAGCGTGCATCTGTCTGTTAAAGGGTGGTGTAGCCAAAGTGCGCTCCACAAACAATAAAAAAATTCTTCTTTTTTTTTCTGTCTTTGTGAAATGTGTGGACTGTAGCCGCACCTGCATCCTCAAAGCAGCAGCGACAAGCGTGCATCTGTCTGTTAAAGGGTGGTGTAACCCTCACAGTGCGCTCCACAAATAATAAAAAATTCTTTATTTTCTGTCTTTGTGAATTGTGTGCACTGTAGCTGCACGTGCATCACCAAAGGAGCAGCGGCAAGCGTGCGCCTGTGTCCCATAAGTCTGTTAAAGGGTGGTGTAACCTCCAAAGTGCTCCAAAAAATAAAAAACATTTTTTTTTCTGTGTTTGTGACTCGT
This sequence comes from Taudactylus pleione, assembly GCA_031769625.1. Taxonomy (NCBI): domain Eukaryota; kingdom Metazoa; phylum Chordata; class Amphibia; order Anura; family Myobatrachidae; genus Taudactylus; species Taudactylus pleione. The sequence goes on from JAUIMM010000039.1 coordinate 13,789,010, forward strand.
GTGCGATGTAGCCGCACGTGCATCAACACAGTAGCAGTGCCAAGCATGCTCCTGTGTCATAAGTCAAGGGCCGGTTTGGACATCTGGTCCGGACTGAAGGACGTGTCTACTGTCACTGCATATGATACTGTACTCAAAGCAGCAGCGACAAGCATGCGTCTGTCTGTTAAAGGGTGGTGTAACCCTCAAAGTGAGCTCCTCAAAAAATAAAAAATTCTTCCTTTTTTTTTTGTTTTTGTGAATTGTGTGGGCTGTAGCCGCACCAGCATCCTAAAAGCAGCAGCGACAAGCGTGCATCTGTCTGTTAAAGGGTGGTGTTATCCCCAAAGTGCTCTCCAACAAAATAAAATAATCTTCTTTATTTCTGTGTTTGTGTGTGAAATGTATGCGCAGTAGCCGCATCTGCATCCTCAAAGCAGCAGCGACAAGCGTGCGTCTGTCTGTTAAAGGGTGGTGTAACCCTCAAAGTGTGCTCCACAAAAAATAAAAAATTCATTTTTTTTTTCTGTCTTTGTGAATTGTGTGGGCTGTAGCCGCACCTGCATCCTCAAAGCAGCAGCGACAAGCATGCGTCTGTCTGTTAAAGGATTACATCGGTGACAGCATCCAAGTAGGCATGTCAGACAGTCCGTACCTGTACTGGCAGGAAAAAGAGGCAATTTGGAGGTCCCTGTACAAACTGGCTCTATTTTACCTGAGTTGCCCCCCCTCCAGTGTGTACTCCGAAAGAGTGTTTAGTGCAGCCGGGAACCTTGTCAGCGAAAGGCGTAGGAGGTTGCTTCCACAAAATGTGGAGAAGATGATGTTCATAAAATGAATTATAAACTCTTCCAGGGAGACCAGCCTCCAGAACATACAGAGGGACCTGTGGTTGTGGATTCCAGCGGGGAAGAATTAATACTCTGTGAGGATGAGGATGTACACAACACTGAAGAGGGTGAGGAATCGGTGGATGAGGATGAGGACGACATCTTGCCTCCGTAGAGCCAGTTTCTGCAGGGACACATTAATTGCCAGCTTGTTTTGTGGGGGCCCAAACGAATCAATCATTTCAGCCACAGTCGTGTGGCAGACCCTGTCGCTGAAATGTTTGGTTTGTTAAAGTGTGCATGTCCTGTTTATACAACATAAGGGTGGGTGGGAGGGCCCAAAGACAATTCCATCTTGCACCTCTTTTTTTTCTTTGAATTATGTACTGTTTGGGGCCTAGTTTTTCAAACTGCCATCCTGTCTGCCACTGCAGTGTCACTCCTAGATGGACCACGTGTTTGTGCCGCCCACTCGTATCTCTTAGCATAGTCATCCATCTACCTCGGTGCAACCTTTTGGACATAAAAATACTATTGTGAGGTGTGAGGTGTTCAGAATAGACTGGAATTGAGTGGAAATTAAGGTAATTGAGGTTAATAATAGCATAGGAGCAGAAAAACACACAAATTCTGTGATTTTAGCTGTTTTTATGCTTTTTAAAAAAAAAATACAGATCCAAAACACAAAACCCAGAATCCAAAACACGGAAGGGTGGTTTTGGCAAAACCAATCCAGATCTAAAACACGAAGAAAGATCCAGATCCAAAACCAAAACACAAAACACGAAAAGTGGCCGATGCACACCCCTAATTTATATATATATATATATATATATATATATATATATATATATCACAATGTCTGAACTACTGTAAATTATCTAGATGTGCACAGCCGGGCAGTGCAAGGCTGCACATTGCGTTTAGCTAAATTGTCTGATTCAATTCAATGTGATGAGTAGCCAGGCGCAATTGCGACTGTGCTCACATCAGCCATTTATTATCCGATAGGTGGAATGGGGACATGGGCCTAGAGACAGATCACAGAACCATCATTGTATTCGTCCGCCTGTGGCTCCAGCTGCTGTGGGACTACAAGAACCTGCATACCCTGATGTCCTTTGGGCAGATCTAAGTCCCAGGGAAGCAGAAAGTTGGTCCAGTGTGGGAAGGAAGCCTGCTGCAGAAGAACTGAATGGGCAGGACAGGGAGTGGGTGTGCCCGGCAGCAGATAAACAGCCGGGAAGAAGTGCAAGCACTGTCCTGACATGCTGTGCCATTATAGTACTCACTGGTTAGTGGGGATCTCCATCTCCTCTTCCTGATACTCCGGTCTGTCCAGCGTGTTCACTTCCTCTGCCAGGCCCAGCACTAGACCAGCAAAAGAAAGCAGTGGCAGTGGGGGAAGCAGGGGGGATGCCTCTGAGCCAGGGACAGCATTGGGGCACTTGTGGCCCACAGTACTGACTTCTGTCATCAGCCTGAGAGCGCTGGGAGCTGCAGCCATCCAGGAGCTTGGAGACAGTCCGGGGGGGGTGTGTGCTATGGCCTCTCTGCTTTGTACTCACCGGGTGCCTAAGCTTCTGCTAAGGAAGTGGCGTGGACTACACCAAACTGAGTCGCGGAGGAGAACTGTAAACAAAAAACAAAATCTAGTGGTGACTGTGTGGGGGCCCCGAAGCGATAGTCACAGCCATCCCCCTCCCTCTAGGGATGGGCAGAACGATTCACTACACTGAGTTGAGCCACATGGCTCAACTCAGTGAAGTGTCTCGAGTCAGTGTCTCCAGACACGACTCTTTAGGCAGTGCAGTGCTGTAGCCAGCAGGGGAGCCAGCGACTCAAAGTGAGTCCCTTACAGCTCTGCCCGCGCAGCCCAGCACTACAGCTCAGGGCTCTCACTGACTCTCCTGAGTCAGTGAACTCCCCGAGCCCTGGCAGTAGCTGCACGACTCAGAGTGAGTCACTGACAGCTCCGCCCCCTACACTGCTGATCTGACTCAGTGCAGAAGTATAATCAGGTCGGATCAGCAGTGTAGGGGGCGGAGCTGTCACTCACTCTAGCTGCCACTGACAGAGAGGCTAGGGGAGGTGGGTGTCACGACTCACCAAACACTGAGTGACTCGAATCATTCACTCATCTGAATGATTCGAGTTAGTGTGTTGAGACACTCACTCACTAGCCATCTCTACCTCCCTCTATAATCTGGCCCTGAACTAGCAAGTGTAAATTTAGAAATTATGTAGAATATTAATTTTTCTGGCATATGTTGGATAGCAATTTTGAATGTATTTTGGTGATGCAATGCCTACCTCTCTTCTACTAAACCCTTAAAACTAATATAAGCACAATCACCTGATTATATAGGGTTGCTTATATAGGGTTGATGACGCAAAATCACTTTGCTATGTTTGAACTAGTAAGAAATACAGAAGTCACCATGTTTTCAATAAGTCGACGGTGGATTGGAGAATTTTTTACTGGTTTAAAGTAGAGATGAGCTGTTCCATTTTGACGTGGCTATTTTCGCCAAATTAACGCAATTTTGGATTAGTTCAGATATATCTTATTGGCTATCCAAAACACGTGAGAGCTGGATATCCAATATGATGCAGTTTCTGAGACCCGAACATAACCAAGTAAAACCGAACCGCACATCTCTAATTGCTGCAAATTGCTGAGAATCAATGCCAATTTGCTTAGTAAGCCGCAAAATCGACAACTGTTACATGACTTGGAGCCCAAAGGATGGAAAGTCCTTCGCTCACCGGGTCTCGCGCATGCGCAGTGGGGAACATCGACCCACTTGCGAGCGTACTGCCGCTCGTGAGTAGGTCTGAATGACCCCCTATGTTCCCTATCTCCTAGCTACACATGCACATGCAGGGTTCATTTTCAGATTTTGTCCAAAGTCAATTAATCTACCGGTATGTTTTTTATTTTATTGTCTTATAGTTAATAGTTAATAGTTTAAAATTAGTTCCACCAGAGAGAAGCAACAGACTGTTACGATCCTCTAGCAATTGCTAGGACCGAGATGGAGGTGTTGGAGATACGTTGCACATTGAAGAACAAACACAAGAAGTATAGTTAAATCATGGCAGTTTACTAAATAAATGATATGATGGACCAGTGAAAACACAACATGTCAATGGTGCAATAAGGAGCTGGAACCATAGGACAGTCAATAGAATATACTGTAGGTTTACAGTCCAAACTAAAGTTGTTAAATGGCCAGGAGGCCTAGTATACAGCAATGCTTGAAACGTAGTGAAGAAGCAGGATTGCTGCATGGCCTAGAGGGCTCAGCAGACAGCGATGCTTGAACCGTGGTATAGAAGCAGGATAGCTGTATGGCCTGGAGGGCTCTGTAGACAGCGATGCTTGAACCGTGGTATAGAAGCAGGATAGCTGTATGGCCTGGAGGGCTCTGTAGACAGCGATGCTTGAACCGTGGTATAGAAGCAGGATAGCTGTATGGCCTGGAGGGCTTAGTAGACAGCGATGCTTGAACCGTGGTGTAGAAGCAGGATAGCTATATGACCTGGAGGCTCTGTAGACAGTGATGCTTGGACCCAGGGTACTTGGGTCACTTAAAAGCCGGTGAGCAGAATACACGCAGCATGTAGAAAATATAGCTGGAAGTCTGGATGCACAGAGAGCAGCTTGCATAACCAAAAGTTCCACATCAAAACTCTATAGCCGACAGGGCGGCGACAGTCCAGGAAGTTAAAATAGGATCAGGTGCCAATCAGGCAACACTAGAAGGAAACATGTGAAATCCTCTGACGTCTGAGTCTCCTAGCAACCGGCAACCTAGAAGTATGGTCAGGAACAGGAGGAATACTGGCAGGAGACAAGTCCTGGACTGGCCTTGTAACACAGACATACTGTACTATACACAGAATATATATGCTTATAGATAAAGAAGCAGTATTAATACTAAATTACTATACTGTTGTATAATATTATTTAGCCATTATAATCTAGAACTAATTTTTTTCATAGAACTCATAGAGTTACTAAATTGCAAATCAGCAAGTTCATGGACTTCAAAAACAATAGTGTAGGTTATTTATTTGTCAAGCTACAAGGGTTAGCAAAGCATATACTCTTGGCTAAACATAATTATCTTGTTGTACAAGAAAATATTATATGGAACAGTGAAGGGAATTTACATTCCTATAGATCACTTGTGTTTTCATTCCTTAAGCAATGTTTTCCTTTGATTAAATTTAGATTAAATGTTTCAAAATTATATATATGCAAAAGGCAAGCAGGGCAAGCAGGACTTTGCATGAGGTTGTGCACAGGGGATGTAGTTATAAGGGTTAGGGTTAGGCACTAGGGAGAGGGTTATGATTAGGCATTAAGGGGGGAGAAAAAGGGATGATCACACCTGAGCGCCCCTAATACAAATAAAATAATGTGAAAATTACTTATTTTCAATCATATATTCTTCTGGAATCTTTTCCCAATAATTCAAACATATAAAGAATGAGAAAAATGGAAAATCTAGTGCAGACAGTTTCCACAGTACAATGACATAGAAAATAAAAACCTTTTATAATAAAAGATTTTTTTCAATATATTAATATATATGATGTACTAATCCATCAAAGCACGTATTTTGAATAATCAGACAATATTTTAATACAAATGACAAAAACCACAAAAACATAGACTTTCAGTGAAGTTGGCCTCATACCAGAATCAGGAAAAAATGAGCCTGTAGTAAGCTTAAGGGATAGATGGAAAAACCCGGGATCCACCTCAGCTGCCTTCCAGGAACGTCCTCCACACTGATCTGGATAGAATGCCAACTGCAGTCCCCCTATTCTCTTCCAACGCGTTTCTACCTCACCAGAGGTCTTTTTCAAGGCAATGGGGGTTCTATTGTTAAAAGCCTCCTTATATACCCATATCAATCAACTTCCTGATGTCTGGGAGGAGTCTATGTTTTTGTGGTTTTTGTCATTTTTAACCCCACAAATTTATAAGTTGGGGCTGTGTATTATTTATATGTATTAAAATATTGTCTGATTATTCAAAATACGTGCTTTGATGGATTAGTACATCATATATATTAATATATTGAAAAAAATCTTTTATTATAAAAGGTTTTTATTTTCTATATCATTGTACTGTGGAAATTGTCTGCACTAGATTTTCCATTTTTCTCTTTCTTTATATGTTTGAATTATTGGGAAAAGATTCCAGAAGAATATATGATTGAAGATAAGTAATTTTCACATTATTTTATTTGTATTAGGGGCGCTCAGGTGTGATCATCCCTTTTTTTCTTTGTATTGTGAAATTGCTCTTGAGAGGTAATTTGGGATACCCTCTCTATAAAAAGGGTTCTACTAGAGCAGCCGAGGCGCAGATCATATCACCTAAAAAAAACCTTTTTTTGTGTATTAAGGGGGGAGAGTTAGGGTTAGGCAGTAGGGGGTAGGAAGAGGGGGAGGCTTAGGAAACTGACCAACATGTGTCGGTATCCTATCCCTGTTGGGATACCAGCGTCAGGATTCTGACCACCGGGATCCAGAGTGCCCAAGCCTAACCAGTGCAAAAACTAGCTGTCCTTGATAGTTAGGGCTGAATACAATTAGGTAGTGCCTTGAATGAATGAGGGCTAGGTTGTTTTTTATTTTATTTTTAGTTTGTTTTAACCTTGACAAGCAGTATGTTGACCCTTATTTGTGCACCCAAATACTGCACCACTGACCACTCTACTGAGCAAAATACTGCAGAATGTCATGAAACTAACATTACAAGTAGTGGACTCCTTGAATTTATGTGCATAGATTCCCTGTCCATTGTGGGGAACATCAGCATTGTTTAATAGTGACAGGGTTACGACCTGGCCTTTGAGGTTTCCAGTCAGAGGACTGGGAGTCGGGGTGACTAGGTGGAGAGGCAGCAGTAGACGAGGAGGAAGTACATATGACTTCCTCATCTGCTACTTCTGGGTGTTGACGAGACCTGACCAGAGGCGTGGAGTCTAACTAATTGGTGGTGTTCACCAGTGACCCTTCCAATTGGAATATGAGTTTAGCTGCACCAAATGAGTCGGTTGCAGCCCCCTGAACAGGGACCCAGGAATTAGCAACTGACAGGGAGATAAGACAACTAAGTGGCTGGAGATTATAACTGGTGAATATTGGTAATCACTGACGTAGAACAATACTGAAAAATTTTGGTAGTGACCGATGTAGAATATCACTGGAGAGTCTCGGTAGTGACCGATGTTGAATATCATTGAGGAGTATTGGTAGTGACCGATGCTGAATATCACTGGAGAATATCACAGAGACTGGTGAGCACACTGAGGATACAACAGTGTGGAGCCTGGAACAGCAATCCGAAGCTAGCTGCTACTGGAGAAGAGAAATTGTTTAGGCAACTTCCTGTTTCCTGGGGTCCTGCTTTATACCCTTAGGTAGCTGTCCATTGGAGGAGAGTGTCAGCTGAGAGCTGGCAAGGCTATCATTGGTGGAGGGTCCGGTTAGGTGAGAAAGACAACATGGCTGTACCCATGACTGCCACCGTGGGAACTCCGATATGGAGAATTGCGTGGAAGTCAACAGGGCCCCCTGGGATAATACTCAGCATGTCACCCACCGCCACACCTGGCAACTGACCGCGCATCAGGGGAACCCGGCACCGTGGTGAGTAACAGCTGATCTCAGGCTGAATCCTTACAGACAGAGAGACCTGAAGCTAAGAATCCAGAATCAAGGAGAATCCAGAATCAGAGAAATTCAGCCATACCCTTCTAACTGTTTTAGGCACATCATGCACAAAAAAGGATGAGTTGGTTCATGCTATAATTACAATGAATACAGCCACTGGATATTCATGTTTGTATAAGCTATATTGCTATATAAGCTACATTGCCAGTTGATATGTGTTAAGGAGTGACAGTGGGGGACCACCAGGAAATCCCATAATATATTCAGCGACTGAAGTACAAGCTTAGAGAGTCTTACCATCCACCTGAAGAAGCTCTACAGAAGCAAAGGGAAGAGGAATAAAGCCAGATATGATTCAGGACTTAAAAATAATGATCTCAAAGAAGATGATAATGTATTTATAAGACAATTGGTTGACCTTAAAAAATATATGCTAATGAACTGATGGGTTAAAAAGCCCATATGTTATAACCTAGAATTTACCAGGATAAGATAAGGCCAACCAAGACCTAAGATAGGACAACAACTGTTTTTATTGGAGAAAAGGACCAAACTGAAGACCGCTGGACAGACTATCGGTTGCAAGAGCAGAGTATCAGGCACATTGAAAATAAAGGTTAATCCCCCCCGGCAATATTAGTATTTGTAATGTATTGTTGAAATGTTATAAATGTGTTTCTGACTTATGATCCTTTAAAGTACTTATGTGTAATATAATAATTGAAGAGAAAACCGCTCAACACTTCGATTCACCTATAGTGAGGTCACTATTTTAGCCAGATTATCCAATAAATATAGATAAATTACTAAAATATTGGTCTCTGGGAGGTTCTCCCTAGATTATAGGTAAGCATCAACATTGGGAAAGGATAATATTCTTTTATGGGGTATGCACACTAAATAGTGATAACATAAAATATTATTTTTATTTATTATATTATTAAAAGAGAAATATAAACACCAGTGTGATGTGCAATGTATATGAAAATAGATTAGTGTAATTTAAAACAGGTAGATTGACCTTATTTATTGAAATATCACCCTTATAATATACTTATAGACTAAAGTGCATTTATATCTCTCTTACTTAATTGTAACAATTCTGAGATCCTATAACAGAAGCAGGATAGCTATATGACCTGGAGGCTCTGTAGACAGTGATGCTTGGACCCAGGGTACTTGGGTCACTTAAAAGCCGGTGAGCAGAATACACGCAGCATGTAGAAAATATAGCTGGAAGTCTGGATGCACAGAGAGCAGCTTGCATAACCAAAAGTTCCACATCAAAACTTTATAGCCGACAGGGCGGCGACAGTCCAGGAAGTTAAAATAGGATCAGGTGCCAATCAGGCAACACTAGAAGGAAACATGTGAAATCCTCTGACGTCTGAGTCTCCTAGCAACCGGCAACCTAGAAGTATGGTCAGGAACAGGAGGAATACTGGCAGGAGACAAGTCCTGGACTGGCCTTGTAACACAGACATACTGTACTATACACAGAATATATATGCTTATAGATAAAGAAGCAGTGTTAATACTAAATTACTATACTGTTGTATAATATTATTTAGCCATTATAATCTAGAACTAGTTTTTTTCATAGAACTCATAGAGTTACTAAATTGCAAATCAGCAAGTTCATGGACTTCAAAAACAATAGTGTAGGTTATTTATTTGTCAAGCTACAAGGGTTAGCAAAGCATATACTCTTGGCTAAACATAATTATCTTGTTGTACAAGAAAATATTATATGGAACAGTGAAGGGAATTTACATTCCTATAGATCACTTGTGTTTTCATTCCTTAAGCAATGTTTTCCTTTGATTAAATTTAGATTAAATGTTTCAAAATTATATATATGCAAAAGGCAAGCAGGGCAAGCAGGACTTTGCATGAGGTTGTGCACAGGGGATGTAGTTATAAGGGTTAGGGTTAGGCACTAGGGAGAGGGTTATGATTAGGCATTAAGGGGGGAGAAAAAGGGATGATCACACCTGAGCGCCCCTAATACAAATAAAATAATGTGAAAATTACTTATTTTCAATCATATATTCTTCTGGAATCTTTTCCCAATAATTCAAACATATAAAGAATGAGAAAAATGGAAAATCTAGTGCAGACAGTTTCCACAGTACAATGATATAGAAAATAAAAACCTTTTATAATAAAAGATTTTTTTCAATATATTAATATATATGATGTACTAATCCATCAAAGCACGTATTTTGAATAATCAGACAATATTTTAATACAAATGACAAAAACCACAAAAACATAGACTTTCAGTGAAGTTGGCCTCATACCAGAATCAGGAAAAAATGAGCCTGTAGTAAGCTTAAGGGATAGATGGAAAAACCCGGGATCCACCTCAGCTGCCTTCCAGGAACGTCCTCCACACTGATCTGGATAGAATGCCAACTGCAGTCCCCCTATTCTCTTCCAACGCGTTTCTACCTCACCAGAGGTCTTTTTCAAGGCAATGGGGGTTCTATTGTTAAAAGCCTCCTTATATACCCATATCAATCAACTTCCTGATGTCTGGGAGGAGTCTATGTTTTTGTGGTTTTTGTCATTTTTAACCCCACAAATTTATAAGTTGGGGCTGTGTATTATTTATATGTATTAAAATATTGTCTGATTATTCAAAATACGTGCTTTGATGGATTAGTACATCATATATATTAATATATTGAAAAAAATCTTTTATTATAAAAGGTTTTTATTTTCTATATCATTGTACTGTGGAAATTGTCTGCACTAGATTTTCCATTTTTCTCTTTCTTTATATGTTTGAATTATTGGGAAAAGATTCCAGAAGAATATATGATTGAAGATAAGTAATTTTCATATTATTTTATTTGTATTAGGGGCGCTCAGGTGTGATCATCCCTTTTTTTCTTTGTTTTGTGAAATTGCTCTTGAGAGGTAATTTGGGATACCCTCTCTATAAAAAGGGTTCTACTAGAGCAGCCGAGGCGCAGATCATATCACCTAAAAAAAACCTTTTTTTGTGTATTAAGGGGGGAGAGTTAGGGTTAGGCAGTAGGGGGTAGAAAGAGGATGAGGCTTAGGAAACTGACCAACATGTGTCGGTATCCTATCCCTGTTGGGATACCAGCGTCAGGATTCTGACCACCGGGATCCAGAGTGCCCAAGCCTAACCAGTGCAAAAACTAGCTGTCCTTGATAGTTAGGGCTGAATACAATTAGGTAGTGCCTTGAATGAATGAGGGCTAGGTTGTTTTTTATTTTATTTTTAGTTTGTTTTAACCTTGACAAGCAGTATGTTGACCCTTATTTGTGCACCCAAATACTGCACCACTGACCACTCTACTGAGCAAAATACTGCAGAATGTCATGAAACTAACATTACAAGTAGTGGACTCCTTGAATTTATGTGCATAGATTCCCTGTCCATTGTGGGGAACATCAGCATTGTTTAATAGTGACAGGGTTACGACCTGGCCTTTGAGGTTTCCAGTCAGAGGACTGGGAGTCGGGGTGACTAGGTGGAGAGGCAGCAGTAGACGAGGAGGAAGTACATATGACTTCCTCATCTGCTACTTCTGGGTGTTGACGAGACCTGACCAGAGGCGTGGAGTCTAACTAATTGGTGGTGTTCACCAGTGACCCTTCCAATTGGAATATGAGTTTAGCTGCACCAAATGAGTCGGTTGCGGCCCCCTGAACAGGGACCCAGGAATTAGCAACTGACAGGGAGATAAGACAACTAAGTGGCTGGAGATTATAACTGGTGAATATTGGTAATCACTGACGTAGAACAATACTGAAAAATTTTGGTAGTGACCGATGTAGAATATCACTGGAGAGTCTCGGTAGTGACCGATGTTGAATATCATTGAGGAGTATTGGTAGTGACCGATGCTGAATATCACTGGAGAATATCACAGAGACTGGTGAGCACACTGAGGATACAACAGTGTGGAGCCTGGAACAGCAATCCGAAGCTAGCTGCTACTGGAGAAGAGAAATTGTTTAGGCAACTTCCTGTTTCCTGGGGTCCTGCTTTATACCCTTAGGTAGCTGTCCATTGGAGGAGAGTGTCAGCTGAGAGCTGGCAAGGCTATCATTGGTGGAGGGTCCGGTTAGGTGAGAAAGACAACATGGCTGTACCCATGACTGCCACCGTGGGAACTCCGATATGGAGAATTGCGTGGAAGTCAACAGGGCCCCCTGGGATAATACTCAGCATGTCACCCACCGCCACACCTGGCAACTGACCGCGCATCAGGGGAACCCGGCACCGTGGTGAGTAACAGCTGATCTCAGGCTGAATCCTTACAGACAGAGAGACCTGAAGCTAAGAATCCAGAATCAAGGAGAATCCAGAATCAGAGAAATTCAGCCATACCCTTCTAACTGTTTTAGGCACATCATGCACCAAAAAGGATGAGTTGGTTCATGCTATAATTACAATGAATACAGCCACTGGATATTCATGTTTGTATAAGCTATATTGCTATATAAGCTACATTGCCAGTTGATATGTGTTAAGGAGTGACAGTGGGGGACCACCAGGAAATCCCATAATATATTCAGCGACTGAAGTACAAGCTTAGAGAGTCTTACCATCCACCTGAAGAAGCTCTACAGAAGCAAAGGGAAGAGGAATAAAGCCAGATATGATTCAGGACTTAAAAATAATGATCTCAAAGAAGATGATAATGTATTTATAAGACAATTGGTTGACCTTAAAAAATATATGCTAATGAACTGATGGGTTAAAAAGCCCATATGTTATAACCTAGAATTTACCAGGATAAGATAAGGCCAACCAAGACCTAAGATAGGACAACAACTGTTTTTATTGGAGAAAAGGACCAAACTGAAGACCGCTGGACAGACTATCGGTTGCAAGAGCAGAGTATCAGGCACATTGAAAATAAAGGTTAATCCCCCCCGGCAAAATTAGTATTTGTAATGTATTGTTGAAATGTTATAAATGTGTTTCTGACTTATGATCCTTTAAAGTACTTATGTGTAATATAATAATTGAAGAGAAAACCGCTCAACACTTCGATTCACCTATAGTGAGGTCACTATTTTAGCCAGATTATCCAATAAATATAGATAAATTACTAAAATATTGGTCTCTGGGAGGTTCTCCCTAGATTATAGGTAAGCATCAACATTGGGAAAGGATAATATTCTTTTATGGGGTATGCACACTAAATAGTGATAACATAAAATATTATTTTTATTTATTATATTATTAAAAGAGAAATATAAACACCAGTGTGATGTGCAATGTATATGAAAATAGATTAGTGTAATTTAAAACAGGTAGATTGACCTTATTTATTGAAATATCACCCTTATAATATACTTATAGACTAAAGTGCATTTATATCTCTCTTACTTAATTGTAACAATTCTGAGATCCTATAACAGAAGCAGGATAGCTATATGACCTGGAGGCTCTGTAGACAGTGATGCTTGGACCCAGGGTACTTGGGTCACTTAAAAGCCGGTGAGCAGAATACACGCAGCATGTAGAAAATATAGCTGGAAGTCTGGATGCACAGAGAGCAGCTTGCATAACCAAAAGTTCCACATCAAAACTTTATAGCCGACAGGGCGGCGACAGTCCAGGAAGTTAAAATAGGATCAGGTGCCAATCAGGCAACACTAGAAGGAAACATGTGAAATCCTCTGACGTCTGAGTCTCCTAGCAACCGGCAACCTAGAAGTATGGTCAGGAACAGGAGGAATACTGGCAGGAGACAAGTCCTGGACTGGCCTTGTAACACAGACATACTGTACTATACACAGAATATATATGCTTATAGATAAAGAAGCAGTATTAATACTAAATTACTATACTGTTGTATAATATTATTTAGCCATTATAATCTAGAACTAGTTTTTTTCATAGAACTCATAGAGTTACTAAATTGCAAATCAGCAAGTTCATGGACTTCAAAAACAATAGTGTAGGTTATTTATTTGTCAAGCTACAAGGGTTAGCAAAGCATATACTCTTGGCTAAACATAATTATCTTGTTGTACAAGAAAATATTATATGGAACAGTGAAGGGAATTTACATTCCTATAGATCACTTGTGTTTTCATTCCTTAAGCAATGTTTTCCTTTGATTAAATTTAGATTAAATGTTTCAAAATTATATATATGCAAAAGGCAAGCAGGGCAAGCAGGACTTTGCATGAGGTTGTGCACAGGGGATGTAGTTATAAGGGTTAGGGTTAGGCACTAGGGAAAGGGTTATGATTAGGCATTAAGGGGGGAGAAAAAGGGATGATCACACCTGAGCGCCCCTAATACAAATAAAATAATGTGAAAATTACTTATTTTCAATCATATATTCTTCTGGAATCTTTTCCCAATAATTCAAACATATAAAGAATGAGAAAAATGGAAGATCTAGTGCAGACAGTTTCCACAGTACAATGATATAGAAAATAAAAACCTTTTATAATAAAAGATTTTTTTCAATATATTAATATATATGATGTACTAATCCATCAAAGCACGTATTTTGAATAATCAGACAATATTTTAATACAAATGACAAAAACCACAAAAACATAGACTTTCAGTGAAGTTGGCCTCATACCAGAATCAGGAAAAAATGAGCCTGTAGTAAGCTTAAGGGATAGATGGAAAAACCCGGGATCCACCTCAGCTGCCTTCCAGGAACGTCCTCCACACTGATCTGGATAGAATGCCAACTGCAGTCCCCCTATTCTCTTCCAACGCGTTTCTACCTCACCAGAGGTCTTTTTCAAGGCAATGGGGGTTCTATTGTTAAAAGCCTCCTTATATACCCATATCAATCAACTTCCTGATGTCTGGGAGGAGTCTATGTTTTTGTGGTTTTTGTCATTTTTAACCCCACAAATTTATAAGTTGGGGCTGTGTATTATTTATATGTATTAAAATATTGTCTGATTATTCAAAATACGTGCTTTGATGGATTAGTACATCATATATATTAATATATTGAAAAAAATCTTTTATTATAAAAGGTTTTTATTTTCTATATCATTGTACTGTGGAAATTGTCTGCACTAGATTTTCCATTTTTCTCTTTCTTTATATGTTTGAATTATTGGGAAAAGATTCCAGAAGAATATATGATTGAAGATAAGTAATTTTCACATTATTTTATTTGTATTAGGGGCGCTCAGGTGTGATCATCCCTTTTTTTCTTTGTATTGTGAAATTGCTCTTGAGAGGTAATTTGGGATACCCTCTCTATAAAAAGGGTTCTACTAGAGCAGCCGAGGCGCAGATCATATCACCTAAAAAAACCTTTTTTTGTGTATTAAGGGGGGAGAGTTAGGGTTAGGCAGTAGGGGGTAGAAAGAGGGGGAGGCTTAGGAAACTGACCAACATGTGTCGGTATCCTATCCCTGTTGGGATACCAGCGTCAGGATTCTGACCACCGGGATCCAGAGTGCCCAAGCCTAACCAGTGCAAAAACTAGCTGTCCTTGATAGTTAGGGCTGAATACAATTAGGTAGTGCCTTGAATGAATGAGGGCTAGGTTGTTTTTTATTTTATTTTTAGTTTGTTTTAACCTTGACAAGCAGTATGTTGACCCTTATTTGTGCACCCAAATACTGCACCACTGACCACTCTACTGAGCAAAATACTGCAGAATGTCATGAAACTAACATTACAAGTAGTGGACTCCTTGAATTTATGTGCATAGATTCCCTGTCCATTGTGGGGAACATCAGCATTGTTTAATAGTGACAGGGTTACGACCTGGCCTTTAAGGTTTCCAGTCAGAGGACTGGGAGTCGGGGTGACTAGGTGGAGAGGCAGCAGTAGACGAGGAGGAAGTACATATGACTTCCTCATCTGCTACTTCTGGGTGTTGACGAGACCTGACCAGAGGCGTGGAGTCTAACTAATTGGTGGTGTTCACCAGTGACCCTTCCAATTGGAATATGAGTTTAGCTGCACCAAATGAGTCGGTTGCGGCCCCCTGAACAGGGACCCAGGAATTAGCAACTGACAGGGAGATAAGACAACTAAGTGGCTGGAGATTATAACTGGTGAATATTGGTAATCACTGACGTAGAACAATACTGAAAAATTTTGGTAGTGACCGATGTAGAATATCACTGGAGAGTCTCGGTAGTGACCGATGTTGAATATCATTGAGGAGTATTGGTAGTGACCAATGCTGAATATCACTGGAGAATATCACAGAGACTGGTGAGCACACTGAGGATACAACAGTGTGGAGCCTGGAACAGCAATCCGAAGCTAGCTGCTACTGGAGAAGAGAAATTGTTTAGGCAACTTCCTGTTTCCTGGGGTCCTGCTTTATACCCTTAGGTAGCTGTCCATTGGAGGAGAGTGTCAGCTGAGAGCTGGCAAGGCTATCATTGGTGGAGGGTCCGGTTAGGTGAGAAAGACAACATGGCTGTACCCATGACTGCCACCGTGGGAACTCCGATATGGAGAATTGCGTGGAAGTCAACAGGGCCCCCTGGGATAATACTCAGCATGTCACCCACCGCCACACCTGGCAACTGACCGCGCATCAGGGGAACCCGGCACCGTGGTGAGTAACAGCTGATCTCAGGCTGAATCCTTACAGACAGAGAGACCTGAAGCTAAGAATCCAGAATCAAGGAGAATCCAGAATTAGAGAAATTCAGCCATACCCTTCTAACTGTTTTAGGCACATCATGCACCAAAAAGGATGAGTTGGTTCATGCTATAATTACAATGAATACAGCCACTGGATATTCATGTTTGTATAAGCTATATTGCTATATAAGCTACATTGCCAGTTGATATGTGTTAAGGAGTGACAGTGGGGGACCACCAGGAAATCCCATAATATATTCAGCGACTGAAGTACAAGCTTAGAGAGTCTTACCATCCACCTGAAGAAGCTCTACAGAAGCAAAGGGAAGAGGAATAAAGCCAGATATGATTCAGGACTTAAAAATAATGATCTCAAAGAAGATGATAATGTATTTATAAGACAATTGGTTGACCTTAAAAAATATATGCTAATGAACTGATGGGTTAAAAAGCCCATATGTTATAACCTAGAATTTACCAGGATAAGATAAGGCCAACCAAGACCTAAGATAGGACAACAACTGTTTTTATTGGAGAAAAGGACCAAACTGAAGACCGCTGGACAGACTATCGGTTGCAAGAGCAGAGTATCAGGCACATTGAAAATAAAGGTTAATCCCCCCCGGCAATATTAGTATTTGTAATGTATTGTTGAAATGTTATAAATGTGTTTCTGACTTATGATCCTTTAAAGTACTTATGTGTAATATAATAATTGAAGAGAAAACCGCTCAACACTTCGATTCACCTATAGTGAGGTCACTATTTTAGCCAGATTATCCAATAAATATAGATAAATTACTAAAATATTGGTCTCTGGGAGGTTCTCCCTAGATTATAGGTAAGCATCAACATTGGGAAAGGATAATATTCTTTTATGGGGTATGCACACTAAATAGTGATAACATAAAATATTATTTTTATTTATTATATTATTAAAAGAGAAATATAAACACCAGTGTGATGTGCAATGTATATGAAAATAGATTAGTGTAATTTAAAACAGGTAGATTGACCTTATTTATTGAAATATCACCCTTATAATATACTTATAGACTAAAGTGCATTTATATCTCTCTTACTTAATTGTAACAATTCTGAGATCCTATAACAGAAATAAATACCATCATTTGAGCTATTAAATTAGTCTTTTAGTGATTAGTGAACTCTTAAGGTTAAATGGGTCGCCACTGTTTATATACCCTAGGTCTAACCTTAATTCTAACCCTAACCCTAGTCTTCTACCTAGGCCTAACCCCAACCCTGCATATTATATAAATTCTATAAAAGGAGGAGGCTCTGCCAAGCTGTATATGTTATAACACTCTACTAGTGTATGGATGGCAACACGTTCTTTGTCTATACATCTAATACTGAAGTAGCAGCTTCTGCATACACTCAGGGAAACCAACGTGTGAATTGGTCTTCATATTCTTTTCCATAGGGCCTGGGGGACTCACCGACACCTGCAGGAGGCCCTGAGGATTCAAAAGGAGTTCCACAGTACACACTGGTAAAATTTACAGTATATACACAACAACCAGTCCTAAACCTCGTTTTTTATATTGGATGTTTATATTGGACTCCATTATATGACTGTTAAGGATTTAGCCTTTTTTATTCTACTACAATTCTCATTGTGTTAAAATGCTGGATATAGACTAATTATAAGGCATTCCATGGTTACATGGTTGCATAACTTCTAAAGCATTATATATTATTTGGTAATTATTTTTTCTAACACACAAAAATGGCAGCTGCTCAATCAATCTAGCAGTACTAATCAGGTGCATGAAAGGGAGGGGGTCAGGCCTTATAATTGGTATATTTTACATTTGGGGTGAGTGTTTTGGCATAGGGCCCCCGATTCTGGTCTGGCTGGGCCTCCTCAGGGCATCACCACTTAATACACAGCATTAGTAGGGTATGCTGGTTATAGTAGTGCTAGTTGGAGTTCCCAGGGGTGACTCCCAGGTAAGCTGGCTCTCAATTTGGATGCATTTATGTATGCGCCTTTATCAGGAGGCCTTACATTTGACAAAATTTATATGTGACTTTATCATGAGGCCTTATAATTGGTATATTTTACATTTGGGGTGAGCGTTTGGGCGTAGGGCCCCCGAGGCTGGTCTGGCTGGGCCTCCTCAGGGCATCACCACCTAATACACATAGCTGCTTTTCACATCACCAGTTATGTTTGTATTTTATTCATGTAATATTTCAGATATATTTTAACCCCTTTTTTCAACACTTATTAATTAGTCTTACACGTCTATACTTTACACTGCACTGTCACTCTTTTTCCATTTTTTGTGTGATGCCCTGGGGGGTTCTGGGCTGGACGTTTTTCGGGGTGCACTGCGCCCCGGACGTGAACCCCTTAGTGTTAGGGACTGCTAGTGACAGAGAAGCCGTGATGTGGCCTAGCAGCTTCCCATGTATTTGCAAATGCATGCAACCAATATCTCTGAATTTCTATGACCATATAGTCTTCATATATTGTTGCAAGTATTATTCAGTGTACTGAGGAACAATAGGGGGTTAAACCCCCCTCCTTTTTCTAATTATTTTTTCAATCAACTTTTAATATACTATTATGATATAAAAAAAAATATGTTACATGGCCTTTCTGAGTTTACATTTTCATTGTTATTAATATACAGTATTTATTCTCATTAACCACAGAATGCAGGTTTGTAAATTATTGTTTCACTGTTGTAGAAATGTATTCTTTTTCTCCTCTAACCTGCTGCGCAGTGATTCTGGGACTAAATTATTGTTAAAGGAGTCTTACACTGTGCCAAAGGTGTTTTTTTCCTCTCTGGGCTTTGTAGGAATCTCTACTGTACATTCCCCAATGTGTTCCATAAAAGAACTATTATCTCCTGGGATTAACAGGGTTCAGCTGATTAATCACAGATCTTACAGGGCTACTGGCTAAAATCTCTAAGGACTGCTTCCGCTAGCAGCTGACCATGCTTTGCTAAAAGTGTCAGTCTCTGGGACCATTTTCCCCAGAACAAACTAATTAATTCAGGGCATGAACAGAAAGTTAAGTACACTATGGATGCCCTTTAAATGTATGTGATATCTTAAATTGTTGCAATAGTCATTCCCTAATTTTGTGATGTTGTTAGTGAAGCATAGTTAATGATGTTCACCACCAAAACCAGATAGACTCTTCACGGCAGGTGTCTGCTGTAACATATGGATTTGGGTTATGCTAATTTGCTGCTTTCTGATATGTATGTGTGCCCAGCCTAGCAGGGAAATCTCATTGAAAATAAGCCTTTCAAAAGCCACACTATTAGTGGTCCTGAACAGGCAAACTGAGTAAAGTTTTTATATGCCCAGTTACAAGTCATGGTGTCACAACCCCTACTAATTCAAAGGTGTGATATCAAGAGAAAGAGAGAAGATGAGCCTGGAGCTGCTTATGGATTTGTTGCCTTAAGACCTGTTTGTTGGTGTGATGAACAATTGTTGTGTCATTGTAGAAGAAGTCTAGTTCACAGGGGGAGAGCATAATCTAGACACAGTGCTTACTTGTCTAGGAGGGGAAGGAGTTAGGTGACAGAGGAGGAAAATCCATTGGCAGTGGCCATCTAGTACACTCTTTGGTTCTAGAAACTACATTTCTTAGCATGCATGAAAAGCAATGACAGATAAAGTGATCTCCAAATATGTAGAGCTTGGCACCTATGGCACCTAGGATAGGAAAGAATACAAGCACCAGAGCATTATCATAGGGGATGTATGTGAAGCCATTAATGTAGCCATTACAATCAGTTGCCATTGGACGACAGAAAGCACAACATTTACATAAAGAAAGCCACAATCCCACAAACTCAGCAAAAATTCTATGATACTTGCCAAAAGAGCAGCCAACTGATCAGAAAAAGTTGCCAGGGTACAAAAGAAAGATGCCAGACTAATACAGGAACTTACAATTCCAGAGGGAACTCGGTCACTAACAGAACATACACCCATGAGTCATAGCATTATAACCAATGACAGGTGAATAACATTGATTGTCTCATTACAATGGCACAAGTCACGGGGTAGAATATGTTGGGCAGCAAGTGAACACTCAGTTCTTGAAGTTGATGTGTTGAAAACAGGAAAAATAGTCAAGCGAAAGGATCTGAGTGACTTTGACAAGGACCAAATTATGATGGCTAGACAACTGGGTCAAAGCATCTACAAAATGGCAGGTTTTGTGAAGTGTTCCTAGTATGCAGTGGTTAGTACCTACTGAAAGAATTCCAATGAAGGACAACTGGTGAACTGGAAATAGGTTCACAGGCACCTAAGGCTCATTAATGCACATGGGGAGTGAAGGCTAAACCTGTCAGGTCCAATCCCACAGCAATTGTAGCACAAATTGCTGAAAAAGTTAATGCTGGCACATACTGCATCACCGTTTCCTGCATATGGGGCTACACTGGTCATAGTGCCCATGCTGAAGTCTGTCTACCACCAAAAGCACCTAAAATGGGCACGTGAGCATGGTTCAATAGAAGAAGGTGGCCTGGTCTGATGAATCACATTATCTTTTACATCATGTGGATGTGCAGGTGCATGTGAGACGTTTACCCAGGGAAGAGATGGCACCAGGATGCACTATGACAAGAAGACAAGCTGGCAGAGGCAGTATGATGCTCTGGGCAATGTCCTGCTGGGTAACATTGGGTTTTGGCATTTATGTGGATGTTACTTTAAAATGTACCACCTACTTAAACATTGGTTCAAACCAAGTACACCCTTCCATTGCAGTTGTATTCCCTGATGACAGTGGCTTCTTTCAGCATGATCTTGTACCCTGTCACACTGAGAAAAATGTTCAGGAATGGCTTGAGGACCATGTCAAAGAGTTCAAGGTGTTGGCTTGACCTCTAAATTAACCAGATCTTATTCTAATCGAGTATCTGTGGGATGTGCTAGAAAAACAAGTCTAAGCCATGTTTTTTGGTTGCCTGTTAGTGATAGAGCTATGCAATTGTTGCTCCAAATAGGCGCATGTGGCACGGGCACCCATATGTCTGCTTGCACCCTCCTGAGGTGGCAAGCAAGAATGTGCAAAACGTCAGCCATTTGGGCACTTAAACTGCTGTTTCATCAGTGCACTCAATAATTTAAATAGGTTTATTTGTTTTATGTGGCTAAACCCTGTGCAGTTGGGCAAGACAAGCACAATATGTAGTGGGCACTCACGGCATTCGCTCCCCCCCAGAAAAACAATTAATTAGCTCAGTTGGGTGCTTATTACCTTTGGACGTGCAAAAAACAATTGAATCTCCCCCATAGAATATGCTGCTAACATCTTGTCAGACACTACAGGACACTTTCAGAGGTCTTGTGGAGTCCATGCCTCAATGAGTCAAAGCTGTATTGCTGGCACTAGGTGGACCTACACAATGTTAGGAGGGTGGTTTTAATGGCATGGTGTATACGTATCCTTATTCTTGTTTAAAGGATGAAACCTTTGTGTTTTAACAATACCAAACACAACAGGTGGGTATGATATGTTGATAGTCATAATGTAGACAGTGATGAAATGTTGACATGTTACAATGTCAACATATTGTCCCTGGTGGCCCATTGGTGAATTACTACTCCTGACGGCTACAGCAACTCCAGCGGCGTTCTCCAAGTTCCAGGGGCCATGTGACTGACTTTTGGGTCAGACTTTTGATCCTCTGGCATTTGGGTGGGCATTTCAAGCCCTAATCCTGGCCCTAGTGTCTAACCATAACTCCTCTTCCCATGCAACCTAATCCTAACCATCCAGTCTGCAGCCTAACACCAATGTCGAGATTATGACATTATATTAACAATGTCGACATCATGACTGTCGATATTGTGGTGTTGACATTATGAATGCTGACAATGTCTTTGTTGACCTTTTGACTATATCACAATATAATAAGCCTCTGGAATTTGTAGTGCTTCCCATTTCTAGCTTTATCCACATCAATGTCTTCATCCTCATACCAGTCTTTTTTGGGACTACACCCTATACAATTATTATCAGAATGTCTTCAGAAATATGAGATTTAAAGGTATTGCCATTATAAATATCCTAATTAACAATTGTCACTGATGTTCTTTTATTTGGTATAGCTATTATATTTTGATATTTGTCTCTTTTATATATCTTTATCCAAATCCATTGTTCACTCACTCACAATAATATGTATCAATTGTTTACCTTTCCATTTCATGGATACACTGGTCTCAGCTATTTCATCCTCAATAGAGGTTATTAAAGGCCTTTACATAACAGGAGGAGAGATGTATCAAGTCTTGAAGATATATAAAGTGGATAGAGATAAAGTACCAACCGACCAGCTTCTAATTGTTAATTTACAGTATGTGTTGTTCTTTATCTCTTTCCACTTTATCTGTCTCTAAGTCTTGATATATCTCCCCACAGTCCTTTAAAATATGTGTACATGGACTTATCCCCTTGTCCTGGTGTGTGTGAGTGGGTTTTCACAAACCATTTCACTTTCAGACTCATTCAACCAAAAGCTCTAGCTGTCCTCTAAAGGGCCCCATACACGGTGTGATGTGCACCCAGCGATCTGATCCACTATCCAACGGCTGACATATTGGATGGTCCCCACACACGGAGCAATCGGTACCATCGACGAACATCGGCCTGTCTCGCACAGTTTATACCAGATCTGACCAGTTGCAGAAACAGCAAGTCTTGGAGTGAGTACTCAAGCTGCGTATGCAATTGCAGTCGCTAATTTATGCACACCCATGCGTTCCAACGGACAGACACTCCTGCATTTCTATGACCACTACTCTATCACCACCCCCCAAACACTCACAGCCTGTCAATCACTCTGCGATGGATTCCTCTGTTCATGTGAAATCGCAGTCCATGCACAGTGCGACTTATACGCATGTGCAGTTGTAAACAATTGACCAATGTGTGTACATATTGCGATTGCATACGCTGCTGAATCAGGTCCTCTGTCACTTGCTGTGCTCTTCAATGGCTGAGGCTGTCAGCAGGATCATGATGTGACACCATGCAGTTCTCAGTTTCACTCTGTATTGCTCCTGTTTCTCTCCTTTTAAATAAAAAAACAGTTTTATTAGATTGGATCGCTTCCGCAGGTATGCTTCGAAGAATCAAATCACAAGTTAGACAGCAATAATAATTAAATATAACATTAGACACTATACTCCTCCCCTCTCCTGAGTCCCAAGATAATACTAACAAAGTTAACACTGTATACACACCAAGTTTAGCATTATACATTACATTTAGCATCAGTGCCAGATTAACGTCCAAATGGGCCTGGAGCTGAAATTCATGAAGGGCCAATTGTGTGTCGCTGTTAGGGGTGTGACAAGTTCCGCAGCAGTGTGACTGGTGATGTGGGGTCGTGGCCAATGTGGTGTAGGTGTGGTTTATATAGGGGTATGGCCTGTGCTGTAGGTGTGTTTAGTCCCATGGAAGGAATTGCTGGTGCCTACCTTCAAACTAAGCGGCCACTGTTGGAAATCCGCCACCCTCTGACCTTCCCTCCAAACACCACTCTCATATACAGTATATATATATATATATATATATATATATATATATTAGAGATGAGCAGTTCGGATTCTGTGGAATCCGAACTGTTCCGAACATAGGGGATACGAGTCCACCCGAACCCTGTTCAGGTGTTCCCCGCCTGACTCGGATCCCGGTTCGGGGCCGAACGACGGCCTCCTGATGTCGGATTCTCGCGAGAGAATCTGACGCCAGGGCTCTTCTAGTGTAGGGCAGACCGCTGTGATGTTACTGGGGCCACTCTACTACTAGGGGCACTACTACTGGGGGCCTGCTACTGGGTGCATACTACTGGGGGGGCATACTACTACTGGGGGCATGCTAATGGGGACACTACTACTGGGGCCATGGGGGCCTGCTACTGGGGGCACTGCAACTGGGGGGGCATACTACTGGAGGCATACTAATGGGAGCACTACTACTGGGGGGCATACTACTACTGGGGGCATGCTAATGGGGGCACTACTACTGGGGGCCTGCTACGGGGGCATACTACTGGGGGTATGCTAATGGGGGCACTGCTACTTGGGGCATACTACTACTGGGGGCATACTACTGGGGGCCTGCTAATGGGGCACTACTACTGGGGGCCTGCTAATGGGGGCACTACTACTGGGGGGCATACTACTACTGGGGTCATGTTACTGGGGGCACTGCTACTGGGGGGCATACTACTACTGGGGGCATGCTAATGGGGGCACTACTACTGGGGGCCTGCTACAGGGGCATACTACTGGGGGGTATGCTAATGGGGGCACTGCTACTGGGGGCATACTACTACTGGGGGCATACTACTGGGGGCCTGCTAATGGCGGCAATACTACTGGGGGCCTGCTAATGGGGGCACTACTACTGGGGGGCATACTACTACTGGGGGCATGCTAATGGGAGCACTGCTACTGGGGGGCATACTACAACTGGGGGCATGCTAATGGGGGCACTACTACTGGGGGCTTGCTAATGGGGGGTATGCTAATGGGGGCACTGCTACTGGGGGCATACTACTAATGGTGGCATACTACTGGGGGCCTGCTAATAGGGGCACTACTACTGGGGGCTTGCTAATGGGGCACTACTACTGGGGGGCATACTACTACTGGGGGCATGCTACTGGGGGCATTGCTACTGGGGGCATACTACTGGGGCATGCTAATGGGGGCACTAATACTGGGGGCCTGCTACTGGGGGCACTGCTACTGGGGGGGCATACTACTGGGGAGGCATACTACTGGAGGCATGCTAATGAGGGCACTGCTACTGGGGGGCATACTACTACAGGGGGCATGCTAATGGGGGCACTACTACTGGGGGCCTGCTATGGGGGGCATACTACTGGGGGGCATACTACTAGGGACATGCTAATGGGGGCACTGCTACTGAGGGGCATACTACTACTGGGGGCATACTACTGGGGGCCTGCTAATGGGGCACTACTACTGTGGGTCTGCAAATGGGGGCACTACTACTGGGGGGCATACTACTGAGGACATACTACTGGGGGCCTGCTAATAGGGGCACTACTACTGGGGGCCTGCTAATGGGGGCACTACTACTGGGGGGCATACTACTACTGGGGGAATGCTACTGGGTGCACTACTACTGGGTGCATACTACTGGGGGCACTACTACTGGAGCCTGCTAATGGGGGCACTGCTATGAGGGGGCATACTACTACTGGGGGCACTGCATAGGGGGCCCTACTACTAAGGGGACTGCATAGGGGGCACCACTACTGGGGGCATTGTGTAAGGGACACCACTGCTGGGGGCATTGTATAAGTGGCACTACTAATGTGGGCATTGTATAAGGGGCATTACTATTGTGGGCTTTGTGTATAAAGGTCACTGCTGTGGGCATTGTGTAAAAGGGTCACTACTGTGGGCATTGTGTAAAAGGGTCACTACTGTGGGCATTGTGTAAAAGGGGCACTACTGTGTGTTGTAACATAAATAAGAGACACTACTTTATGGTGTAATGTGAATCAGGGATACTATGTGCTGTGTAATGTGAATAAGATTGTGCACTGTGACTCCTAGGGCCGTAGCCCACATTGTAAACAAGTACTGTGATTCTGCTGGCCGTACCCCACTGGGTGGGTGCACTACTTTTCATTTCTGCCACTGCTGTTTGGCAATGTGTCATAGATGTGCTTTAAACTGTGGTGTCTGTGCTGCTGCTTTATCGCTTGGTAACCAGTCAGCTCACTGCAACCTTTGGCCAATAATGGTGAAAACTATAATTTAAACTGTGAGGTGGTCTAAATTGACTGTAAATTAAGGTTATTGAGGTTAATAATACTCTAGGAAAAAAAAAGCCCAATTTATGTGATTTTAGCTTTTTTGTAAAAAAATCCAAATCCAAATCCAGTCACCGCAGTTTGGCAAATCCAAATCCAAAGCCAGACGACGAATTAGTGCCGCATCGATAAGACCTTGGGCACTAGAGTGTGTCCAGAGTATATAGCACATGCGCAGGTCATCAAGAAAAAGGCTGCTGCGGCCATTTCCCCTGGACTAAGCATGTGCAAAACAATGGGTAAATGGCCTTTTTCAGGCATTTTTACAGCGCTGACACCAACGCTGACGTGGGACTCCTGAGTGGTAAGTATAATATGGGTGCAGGTTGTGCGGTGCCGGCTCCCCCTGCACCCATTATAAATATGCCCCAGTATATATACAGTTATACACATACATATATACATATGCACACATACTGTATATATATATACTTATGTATATACATATATACACAGTTATATATGTATATATACATATATATATATATATATTGTGATAGGATCATTGGTAAAGTGGTCTGTGGCAGGTACATTTGTCCCAGATTTCTGTCTTATGTGTTTTAAACCCCCAGGAGAAAGGCTGCAGTGTAGCAGGCTTGAGTTTCGGCTTTTTGAAAAGCCGGTTTGGGACCTGGGGGTTGTGGGTGAGACGAGAGGGAGGGCTCCACCCATGGCTACTCCAGGTTTTGGTTCTCGCAGCCTGGTAACAGGCTTGTTAGGGTTTCCACCTGAGAGTGGCCAATATAAGCCTAGTGTGTTTAGGGCTGATTGTCTCACCTGGGAGAGCAGACAGGGAGTTTGCTCAGAGACACTTGAAAACCTATCCGTGAGTGTTGTGCTGTGCTTTTGTTGCTGGTGAGGGCATTAGGCCCTGCCAGGTTCTGGTAGTGAGGGAACTACCTGTGAAGTTAATGCCCCGACAGGGCTAGGATTTATGTTTATGTTTTCTTTATGTTGTTTCTGATATTGTACAATAAAGACTGGCGCCGACCAGCTTGTACTTGCATCCAGTCTGGCGTACTGTTTCCCAGCTGCTGTGTGTGAAAGGAAGGAGTCCTCTACCCAGGAGAGGGACCCCCTAACCTAACTGTGTCACAATATGGTGGAGAATGCGGGCACCCACACACACTGAAGTTGCAGCAAGAGGAAAACTTTCCATTTAAAAATTAAAGGGACAGACACCCAAATTGTGAGTGTGGAAATAACACTGTGTCCTTGGAGTCCCATAGAGGAGGCATCAGCCAATGCTCAGAGAGGCAAGGTTCAGCTTCCCACCTACACCCCAGGACAAAATGGAGGACATGATTAAGGCCTTGCTCCAAGCTACAGCAGCTCAGCAGGAATCTACCAGAGCTCAGCAGGAATCTACCAGAGCTCAGCAGGAGACGAACAAACTTCAGCAGGAATCTACCTGGGCTCAGCAGGAATCCACCAGGGTGCAACTGTTGGCCTTGGAGACAGCCCAGAGGCAACAACAGGTCGCCATCGAGGAAACCTGCCAGGCCATAAAAGAGGTGGTACAGCACCTGGTCGCCCGGCCCAGAGATGTTGCTACTGGTCCTCCCACCCCCACTCACTCCGTACGAGCCAGTCACTTCCTTCAAAAGATGACTTCGGGCGATGATGTGGAGGCCTATCTCGCCGCATTTGAAAGAACAGCCGAAAGGGAGAGTTGGCCCAAGGAGCAGTGGGCAAGTCTGGTGGCCCCTTTTTTGTCTGGGGAGCCACAAAAAGCATATTTTGACTTATGCCTGGCTGATGCCAAGGACTATAAAAAACTAAAACAGGAGATCCTAACTCGCTTGGGAGTCACCACCTTTGTTCGTGCCCAACGGGTCCACCGCTGGGAGTTCCATATGGACAAGCCTCCACGTTCGCAGATGCATGACCTCGTCCTTCTGTCCTCAAAATGGCTACAGCCCGAGACGCTGACGGGACCACAGATCGTGGAAAGGGTCATGATGGACCGGTACCTGCGATCGTTACCTGTGACTCTGCGCACGTGGGTGAGCCATGCAGACCCTAAGTCCGCGGACCAGTTGGTCGAGCTGGTGGAGAGGTACGTGGCGGCTAAGGAGCTGATGAGTATGCCCCACCAAGCCCCATGGCGCACCGGTGAACTCCCACAGACACTGGTAAGACTGTTCCAGGGGAGAAGGGTGCTGGGCGGTGGAATGTACCTAAGACTGAGGGTGTAGAACCTGGAGACAGGCCTGCCAGGCCAGGAAGGTTCTTGCCCCATAAACGACTAGACATTAATAAGACTCAGTGTTTCCGATGTGGTGGCTTTGGCCATATTGCCGCTAATTGTTCACTTACAACTGAACCTATGCAATGTGATACTGCTCATGTCTACCGCAGGGGGTCTTTATTTGCACAGACAGCCTGTACGGCTGACCGGCAGGCTGAGACTGATAAGCGCATGTGTGTACTCACTGTAGATGGCAACCGAGTAGAGGCACTGTTAGACTCTGGTAGCTTGGTGACACTTATAAAAGCTGAGCTGGTGAACCCCTTGAGGCATACAGGGAAAACTGTTGGTGTGACCTGCATACATGGGGATACTCAATATTATGTTACGGCCGAGGTGAACATCGAGACACCATGTGGCTCTGCTATAGTTTCTGTGGGTCTGGTGCATGGTCTGGTGTACGATGCAATATTGGGGAGAGACTTTGCTCACTTCTGGAAGTTGTGGGAAAGCCGTTTTGTTCCAGAGGTGAACAACCCTGATCCATTTGAGAAGGTTGTCGATGTAGTGGAGGAGGGAGTTTCTTTTGAGTCAGAGTTATTCCCTTTTTCTACTATGGTTGGCGAACTAGAGAATGCGGAACATGACGGTGGCCCGCCAACTGATGTGCCTCCCATTGAGGTGGGAAGTGTTGTTGGGCCAGGTGATCGTCTGCCTGATTTAGAGGTCAGAAGAGAGGTCTTTGCCATGGAGCAGTTGAATGACCCTACTTTGGTAAAAGCCAGGGAGAATGTAAAAGTAGTTGATGGTAAACCTGTAGACCCTGATAGTCCTTTGTCCTATCCCCACATGGCAATGTGTCAGGATTTGTTATATCAGGTGACTAAGAAGGGGGAAGATATTGTGGAACAACTAATAGTTCCCAAAGCCTACAGAAGAACAGTGTTGGATCTGGCCCATGGTCATATAACGGCAGGCCATCTAGGGGTAGAGAAAACCACTGAGCGAATAATGCAGAGGTTTTTCTGGCCCGGGCTTCATAAAGAGGTGTCTGACTTTTGCGCATCCTGCCCTGAGTGTCAGTATCATGCTCCCAGGCCACATTTTAAGGGTCCACTAGTTCCATTGCCTATTATAGAGGTGCCGTTTGAAAGAATAGCGATGGATTTGGTTGGACCCTTAATGAAGTCTGCGAGGGGACACCAGTATATTCTGGTCATAATGGATTACGCTACCAGGTACCCAGAAGCGATCCCGTTGCGCAATACGTCAACCAAGACCATTGCCAGAGAGCTAGTTCATGTCTTTAGCAGGCTGGGTATACCCAAGGAGATACTAACTGACCAGGGTACACCGTTTATGTCAAAAGTCATGAAAGAGTTATGCCGCCTGTTCAAAATCGAACAGTTAAGAACTTCGGTTTATCACCCCCAAACCGATGGGCTGGTCGAGAGGTTTAACAAGATGTTAAAACACATGCTTAGGAAAGTGGTCGACAAGGATGGTAGGGATTGGGATTACTTATTGCCGTATTTATTGTTGGCCATAAGAGAAGTTCCCCAGTCCTCCACTGGGTTTTCACCCTTCGACTTGTTGTATAGGAGACACCCAAGGGGGTTACTAGACATTGCCAAAGAGACATGGGAGGGGCAGTCTAGTCCTTACAAAACAGTGATTGAGTATGTTTCTCAAATGCAGGAGAGAATTGCTGCGGTAGTGCCGATAGTGAGAGAGCACCTGGAACAGGCTCAACAGGCACAGCAGAGGGTATACAACCGCAATGCTCGGTTATGCAGCTTTGCTCCAGGGGACAGAGTGTTAGTATTGGTTCCCACTATGGAAAATAAACTTTTGGCTAAGTGGCAAGGGCCCTTTGAAATCTTAGAAAGAGTGGGGCAGGTCAATTACAAAGTTTACCAGGCGGGGAAAAGAAAGCCGGAACAGATATACCATATAAATCTGTTAAAGCCCTGGAAAGATAGAACGGTACTGTCGGCCGTCCGAGCCCCTCCAGTAAATCCAGGGCCCTTAGTTCCCGAAGTGACAGTGGCAAAAACCCTGTCGGCAATTCAACAACAAGAGGTCAAGGAGTTTCTGATCAGAAATAGGGTGCTGTTCTCTGACGTACCTGGGAAAACCTCGGTCATTAAACATGACATCATCACTGACCCAGGGGTTAAAGTTAATCTAAAGCCCTATAGGTTACCAGAAGCACAAAGAGAATCGGTGTCGAAAGAAATTAAAAATATGCTAGAGTTAGGGGTTATTGAAGAATCACATAGTGAATGGTCAAGTCCCATTGTGTTGATTCCAAAGCCGGACGGGAGTGTGCGTTTCTGCAATGACTTCCGAAAGTTGAACAGTGTTTCAAAATTCAATGCCTACCCGATGCCAAGACTAGATGAACTGATTGAGAGACTAGTGACGGCAAGGTATTTAACCACTCTTGACCTAACCAAAGGGTATTGGCAAGTACCGTTAACCGAGAGCGCCAAACAAAAGACAGCTTTTTCAGCGCCAGAGGGCTTGTTTCAGTACAAGATGTTGCCCTTCGGGCTACATGGGGCACCTGCTACCTTCCAAAGAATGATGGACAGGATTCTAAGGCCCCATAGACGGTATGCGGCTGCTTATCTGGATGACGTGGTCATTCATAGTCCTGATTGGCAGTCTCACTTACCCAGGGTACAAGCAGTGTTGGACTCCATCTATAAGGCAGGTTTGACAGCCAACCCAAAAAAGTGTTGTCTAGGCATGGAGGAAGTAAAATATCTGGGATACACCATTGGCAGAGGCCTGATAAAGCCTCAGCTCAATAAAGTTGATGCCATACAAAACTGGCCACGGCCTCTGAATAAGAAGCAGGTGAGAGCCTTCTTGGGAATTACGGGGTACTACAGGAGGTTTATACTCAACTTTGCCACCATGGCAGTCCCACTGACTGACCTGACCAAAGGCAAACAAAAAGTCATGGTAAAATAAAGTCCTGAGGCAGAGAAAGCTTTTCAGGAGTTGAAAGTAGCATTGTGTTCCCAACCAGTCCTGATGACTCCTAATTTTGAAAGGGAATTCATAGTACAAACCGATGCATCAGAAGTAGGTATAGGAGCGGTCCTGTCCCAGAACAAGGAGGGTGAGGAACACCCTATTTTCTATCTTAGCAGAAAGTTGAATGTACATGAGAGAAACTATGCCACAGTGGAGAAGGAGGCATTGGCCATAAAATGGGTGTTAGAGGCTCTCAGGTACTACTTGGTTGGAATAAAGTTCAAATTGATCACTGACCATGCCCCTTTGAAGTGGATGTCCGAAAATAAGGACAGTAATGCGAGAATTACGAGATGGTTCTTGGCATTACAAACTTTAAAATTTTCAGTGGAACACAGGCCAGGAAGCCAACTGGCCAATGCTGACGCGTTGTCACGCGTTCATTGTTTGGGGGCTTCAGTTGTTCCGCCCCACAGGTCGAAACAAAGGGTGGGAATATGTGATAGGATCATTGGTAAAGTGGTCTGTGGCAGGTACATTTGTCCCAGATTCCTGTCTTATGTGTTTTAAACCCCCAGGAGAAAGTCTGCAGTGTAGCAGGCTTGAGTTTCGGCTTTTTGAAAAGCCGGTTTGGGACCTGGGGGTTGTGGGTGAGAGGAGAGGGAGGGCTCCACCCACGGCCACTCCAGGTTTTGGTTCTTGCAGCCTGGTAACAGGCTTGTTAGGGTTTCCACCTGAGAGTGGCCAATATAAGCCTAGTGTGTTTAGGGCTGATTGTCTCACCTGGGAGAGCAGACAGGGAGTTTGCTCAGAGACACTTGAAAACCTATCCGTGAGTGTTGTGCTGTGCTTTTGTTGCTGGTGAGGTCATTAGGCCCTGCCAGGTTCTGGTAGTGAGGGAACTACCTGTGAAGTTAGTGCCCCGACAGGGCTAGGATTTATGTTTATGTTTTCTTTATGTTGTTTCTGATATTGTACAATAAAGACTGGCGCCGACCAGCTTGTACTTGCATCCAGTCTGGCGTACTGTTTCCCAGCTGCTGTGTGTGAAAGGAAGGAGTCCTCTACCCAGGAGAAGGACCCCCTAACCTAGCTGTGTCACAATATATATATACAGTACACATAAATACATACATGTATACATACATACATACATACACACACATATATACATATATATATATATATACTCTGGGGCCAGACGTTACACTGACCTGTAGGAAGATAATGTGGACCTGCTGGGCTTCCTTCCCTCCTGATTCCTGAGTTAGGGGACAGGATGGTGGGAGCAGGAGGTCCAGGGGGCAGAGCTTTGGATGAGTCGGGGAGGGGGACGGAGCTTTGGTGGGTCAGAGATGGGCATGGCTACGGCCAAGGGGAAGGGAGGGGAGGTGGACAAGGGGGGTGTGGGAAAGGGATAAACTTAGCTATGGGCGGCCTGGGGAAGAGTTAGCTGGGCTGGTGGTGACAGGAAAAAAAGTATTTAATTTCCTGTCTGCACCGCAGTTAATGTATGTGGGCCTATTTTCAATGGGAGGCCTGGAGCTGTAGTTCCACCTGCCCCATTGTTAATCTGGCCCTGTTTAGCATCAGACCCTTCATATCTGACATGATTACAATGGGTATAGGCAGGGCTATGTTTCTGGAAACAGGTTCAGGAACTGTGGGTGGAGCTACTGGGGGTGGAGCTATAGAAAAACAATTATATATATTATATATACATATATATATAGTATTTAGAAAAGAAGTCGCTCAAAAGGGACTTTAAAATAAAACTTATCTTATGGAAAATACATTTTGGCCCAGGACATTATGTCATAGTTAATGAGAGTTCCTGTTTGTTCCTGCTTAAAAATAGCACTGGGCATAGCAATACATATATTAGTAGACATCACATAACTTATTTGGCCAATATAATGAAGTGCTGCTGCAAGTAGAGCTAGAGAGCACTTCATTATATTGCTGATTCAACTGTACCCCTGACAAAGTTATAAATATGAAATGAGTAAGGTGATTAAGTGCAGAAGTAACCACCACTTGTTTCCGCCTCTGTCGTGAGTGCACATCCCATAGTAGGGTGAGACAGAAAGCCTGTTGTCATCACACCACACGTAGGGTTTAATGTTGATGTAAGCTTTTTATACATTTTTATCATAAAAAATATTTCATAATAAACTAAATTTAAAGTATTACCAATTAATGGGTCTTTGGCCAAATGTAGGTGCTTCTGGTACAAGGGTTTCATTCCAGGATTGATTTTAATCCAGATAATAAATACATGAACTGTATCTATTGAAGAATCCATCATCTTCACTATTACATCTAAATGAGAGGATCCTGAGGAGTGGGAATTCGTACCCATACATATATCGTATATGTCACGCTCAGAGGTTCTTGTGAATTTGGCCTGGTTTCAGAGAGAAGGACAAATGTGCAAGGCTTGAAGACTCTGGCTACTTCAGGCGACTTGGGCTGAAAATGGCCGGATCTGTACTTGTCTGAACTGGACTTGGACTGAATCGGACTGGAAACGGACTTGGACTGAACTGGACTGGATCCAGACTTGGACTTAATAAGAACAGTACAGGGGATTTGCAGAACTGCGACAGCACAGGAACTTGGAGCAGCATCCACTGTAAGGGACTCAGGAACAGGTCTCTGAGGAGCACAGGTAGTCTGGACACAGGCATGCCTGACGAAGATGTTGCACTGGCAAGCAGACAACTGATTGGCTAACAGGGTCAGGTGTCCACTGTAGTGAATGATTCAAGAAAGAGAACCAGGCGCTGAGTGGTGCATGGAATCGTGACCGCTGCAGAGACAGAGACTGGAGAATAACCACTGATCCTCCAGTCTCTGTCTCTGCAGTGGTCATGATTCCATGCACCACTCAGCACCTGGTTCCCTTTCTCCAATCATCCAGTTGACTGAAAGTGTCATGGCAGTGCCCAGTCTCCTGAGCACATCGAGAAAGACACTGGCAACTCACAGACAGAGAGATATTCACAGGTGTGCAGTCAGTCCATAAAGTAATCCAGGAGCTAGCAACACAGACATGCTGCAATCTGGATATCCTGATCTGCAGAGGTAAGTCACAGGACTATTAGTAAAACATAAGTCAGGATCGTGAGTGTATATATATATATATATATATATATATATTGTGATAAGGTCCCTCTTTCACACACACAGCAGACGGGAAACAGTACACCTGTCCGGGTTCTCGTTCAAGCTGGTCAGAGCCAGTCTTTAATGTAAGTAGTGTAAGTAAACATAAATAAAACATAAACATAAGACCTAGCCCGTCTGGGATCTCACGACACAGTAGGTTCCCTCTCTACAATAATGGTAAGGCCTATTGTCCTCACCATCAACATTAGGTGTGAGACACTGCACCAAAAGATTACATAGCTCTTATGAGCCACTTCCAGGTGTAAGCCCTAATGAGCCTACTACCCGGCTGAAAGGCTCAGAACCTGGAGTGGCCTGTAGATGGAGCCCTCCCTCTCCTCACATCCACACCTCCTGGACCCAACCCGGCTTTTCAAAAGCCGATACTCTGGTCTGTTTACAAAACAGACTTCTCCTGGGTTTTTTTTAGAACACGTAAGCCAAAAACCTAGGACTATGAATACCCCATAATCTCTAAAGTGAAATAATTGCTTTCCAGTCTAATCATGTGGTTCCAAAGCACAAAAAGTTATATTATTGCAAGAAAAAAAGTACACGCTTTGATTTAAACAATTAGCGCAAAAAGCAAGTACATACAAAGGTATAAACCAATACATACACGTGCGCACTGGATCCAGTCTCCAGCCATCACTCCTGACGTCTGTGGTCACTTGGGCATGACTGAAAACTAGCTAAAGTACACAAGCTATATACTTTACAAGTTTCAACAATAACAATAGAGACAAGCAAACAGGTTTTTATTGGTTCTTGCTTCCGGTCTATCTGGTACGATGCAGGACATAGGTCAGTTCATACAGTGTCATCAGGGGTATGGATCAGCCTCCCAACAGTCTTTGTGTGTCTTTTCCAGCCGAAGAACATATTTAAGCTGACTACAACACTGCATACAAAGATTTACATTCTAACCAATAACTCCCTATAATCTATAACTAGCAAACGCAAGATGTGAATCCTTTGCCGATAGAACCGGAAACCTGCAAATAAACAGGGATTTAGAATGGTACCAAACATGGCATGTCTACTATATTCTGAACCTTAGATATCATTTACATTACATTTTACATCACAATTATTTAGCTAACAAAACCTCTAATATTAAGCATAATGCAAGGGAACCTTTTTATAAGTGAATGCATGTGTGAGATACTTGTGTAAATTCGCTAGTATGCGTTGTGCATATGAGTATGTGTGCAACGCAAATATGCATTGTGCGTGCATGTATGTTTGTATTCGCTAATGTACGTTGTGCGTACCCGCAGTATCATGCAGTAGCATGCCAGACACCCGCTATCAGGAGTCGCACAATAGCGTCGATAGTTATTAATTTGTAAGATTGGTCTCAGCCAATCATCTGACTTCAACAGGACAAATGTACCTGCCATTGACCACTTTACCAGTGTTTCTATCACAATATATATATATATATATACAGTGGTGTGACTAGGGAAGGGCGAGCGGGGTATGTGCCCTGGGCACCGTGGGTCCGGCGGCACGGGGGGGGCACCACCGGCCAAGGTACCAGCCCACCCTAGTTAGCCAGTGTAGCGCCAACTGCAGTGAGTGTGGTCAGCGCTACACATTTACACAGGACCGGCGCTAGGCTTCCAGTGCCGGTCCTGTGCTGCACAGCTGAGCCCCTTCCCTCCCCCTGAGTGCTTGCCCAATGGCGCCAGGCGGAGGGTGGCAGCACTTGCGGCGATGTGTGTGTTAATCAGCAGCCAATGAGAGTCAGACGACTCTCATTGGCTGCTGCTGCTACTGCACACACATCACCGCCGAGCAACAGCGATTTGTGTGAATCAGCAGCCAATGAGAGCCAGACAGACTCTCATTGACTGCTGTCCGCCCACTACAAGAGCCAGGCTTCCGTCCGGCTCTTGCAGTGGGTAATAGGAGAAACGTCATGGCATCATGACATCTCTCCCATAATGCAGAGCGGCCCGGTCCGGGAGGATGGAGATGTGCGGACGGCGGCGGGAGCAGGAGCGTGGATACAGGTAAGTAGTTTTCTTTTGTTTCATTTCAGTGTGTATTTCGGGGGGGCACGCTCTATTACAAAGGAGGGGACTACTACTGGGGGGGAAACTACTGGGGGCACTGCTTCAGGTGTGGGAGGGACCACTACTGGGGACTACTACTGGGGGCATTGCTTCGGGGGGTACCACTACTGGGGAGGATACTACTGGAGGGGATACTACTGGGGGCACTGCTTTGGAGGGGGACCACTACTGGAGACTACTACTACTGGGGGGATTCTACTGTGGGCACTGCATCGTGGGGGACCACTACTGGGGACAACTAATGGGGGGGATACTACTGGGGGCACTGCTTTGCGGGGGGACCACTACTGGGGGGATACTACTGGGGGGGACAACCACTGGGGGGATACTACTGGGGGCACTGCTTCAGGGGGGACCACTACTGGGGGGGATACTACTGGGGGAGATACTACTATGTTCACTGCATCATGGGGGACCACTACTGGGGACTACTACTGGGGGGGATACTACTGTGGGCACTGCATTGTGGGGGACCACTACTGGGGGCTACCACTATGGGGATACTACTGGGGGCACTGCATTGTGGGGGACCACTACTGGGGATTACAGGGGCACTGCATCAAGGGGGACTCCTACTGGGGAAACTATGTAAAGGGCACTGTATAGGAGGGACTACTACTGGGGGCACTATATAAGGGGCTCACTACTGGGGGCACTGCACAAGGGGGACCACTTCAGGGGGCACTGAAAAGGGAGAACCACTACAGGGGGCACTGCATAAGGGGGACAACTACTGGGGGCACTGTATAAGGGGCACTGCATATGTGGGATCACTACTGGGGGCACTGTATAAGGGGAACTAATGGGGGGCTGCATAAGGGAGACCACTACAGGGTACACTGTGTAAGGGGCACTGCATATGGGGGACCACTACTGTGGGCCTGTATAAGGGGAACTAATTGGGGTATGCATAAGGGGGACCACTACTGGGGGTACAGTATAAGCAGCACTACTGGGGGCTTGCATAAGGGGGACCACTACTAGGGGCACTCTATAGGGGAGACTGTATAAGAGGCATTGCATTAAGGTGCAAATGGAAAGAAATGTTCCCAGTGACAAGAAAGGGGTGTGTGTCATGTTGACATGCCCCATTTTCAGTGGACATGCCCATTTTTCGTTACTCACGCTGCAGGCACGCGTGTCGAAAAATGGGCGTGGCCACTGAATAACAGGGGGGGGGCTCCATTTTCAAATTTGCCCTGGGCTTCAAATACCCTAGTTACGCCACTGTATATATATTTTCCCTAGATTAGTATTTGGGAATGCACAAAGCTGCATTATCTAAACGTCATCCCAGAACATGCACTGAAAGTCATCCATGAATATGCTCTTATTGATAGCAAGATGTATCTAAAAGTTCTACTGGGCGGCACTCCAGTAAAATTAATAGATACAAGCCCTCATTCAGAGGCGGTCGCAAGAAGCAATCACTCTCTCTGAATGAGGGTGGCCGCTTCTTTTTATTAGTGCGGCCTCCTAGTCGCTAGCTAAGCTGTGGGTTACCACCCACAGCTTAGCAACTGACCAGGTTGATGGTGGCGATGGTCAAGACCATCGCAACCATCGGGGCTTGCGACGAGACCCTAAGGTTGGTTCTCAACAACCGCAAGCCCCAGAGAGCTTCCTGCTCTGGTCGAGCAGGAAGCTCCCCACTGACATCACTGCTGATGTCAGTGCGGCCGCCCACAAAATGGCAGGCGTTCGCTCGGGAACACCTCAATTTGTGTAGCCACCCCCCCGCCCCACCTACAAAACGGGGCGAGCTGTCGATCAACATCGACAGCCGCCCCTTTTGTAGTGAGCTCTGGTGCGAGAGAAATTCTCTCTCACTCCGGGGGTTGCGCACGCGCAGGGCCTTAACTTCGACCCGGTTGCAAGCGCTCAGTGCTTGCAACCGGGTCTGAATGAGGTCCACAGTCCCCGATGCCCTCTGAAAGAGCTCCCAGAAATTGAGACCTCACAATAGGTTGCCAGAGTCAGCGGCACTCGGGCGAATAGACTCACGTCAAAGCAGTTAGTTTGATCAAACTACCTGCTTTGACTTGAGTTTATTCACCTGAGTGCCGCTGACTCTGGCAACCCATATATATATATATATATACTGTATAAAGCAAACAAGGTGTGACACCCACCTTGTGACACCCACACCCACCTCTAGAGTGACACCCACCTTGTTTGTTGTTCATCCACCACGAGTGTGCACAACGGCGAGTATGCCTTTGTATTAGGAGTGCCTGCACCATGTGTATTACTGTATATACTCGAGTATAAGCCAAACCGAATATAAGCTGAGGTACCTACTTTTACCACAAAAAACTGGGAAAACTTATTGACTCGAGTATAAGCCTAGTGTGGGAAATGGCAGCAGCTGGTAGTGGCCCCAGTAGTAATTCCCCCTGGTTGTGCCCCCAGTAGTAATCCCTCCTGGTAGTGCCCCCAGTGGTAATCCCCCCTTTCAGTGCCTCCAGCAGTAATCCCCCTCTGGTAGTACCCCCAGTGGTAATCCCCCCTTTTAGTGCCCCCTGTAGTATTCCCCACTGGTAGTGCCCCCTGTAGTAATCCTCCCCTGGTAGTTCCCCCAGTGGTAATCCCCCCCTGTAGTAATCCCCCCCTGGTAGTGCCCCCTGTAGTAATCACCCCCTGGTAGTTCCCCCAGTGGTAATCCCCCCTTTTAGTGCCCCCTGTTGTAATCACCCCCTGATAATGCCCCCTGTAGTAATCGCCCCCTGGTAGTGCCCCCTGTAGTAATCGCCGCCTGGTAGTGCCCCCTGTAGTCCCCCTCCCAGTAGAGAGAGACGTGACAAGAATAAATAAAAAAAATCACTTACCTGAAACTCCCGCTCCTGGTCCCGCCGCTGTCCGCTCCTCCGGCCGCTTTGCATGGGAGAGACGTCGTCATGACGACGTGTCTCCCATCACCCACTGCGGGAGCCGGAAGATGGCTCCCGCAGTGGGAGCAGCAGAAGCCGCTGAGAGTCTGACAGACTCTCAGCGGCTGCTGATTACACCAAACACGCAGCTGCCGGCTCTGGCGGCTGTGTGTTTGGCAGTGTGTAGCTCTGACCGAACTCCGTCCGGTCAGCGCTACATTTGACTCGAGTATAAGCCGAGGGGGTACTTTTTCAGCACATTTTTATCTATATATATATATAGTATATATACTCGAGTATATATGTATATATATATATATATATATATATATCACCAACGTTAGGATGGCACTCCCACTAAAAATTATGCAAAGTCCCGGTTGCCCTCTGAAAGCATGCTACAACGTAGCAGAAAATATAGAAACGAGATCAGCGGCACTCCGGTTCAATTAGCACACAGACGCAGGTTCAAAATTCAACGTTTCGATGCATTTATTCACATCGTCATCAGGATACAAACAATTGCAAAAAGACACTTACTTATACACCATCACCACGTGCATCCCCACAGCTTCCAGGTTCCGGTCACTGAGGACGCCCACAGATGACGTCATCATGCATGGCCCGTTGCCGTAGTAACAATAAACACTACAAGTTAAAAACAAAGTAAGAGCGTGTGTGAACTCCATATATTAAATGCAATATAGCATATTACATATTTAATGCGAGCAGCAGAATCTTATCAGCAATATATACAGGGTTGTTGTAGTCACTATATCAAACATACATGTCCCTTATAGGCAGCCAAGCACATTGTACATAGAGATCATAGATAGAAGCCAATGTTGTTTAACTATGACAAAATTCCCTCAGTAATGCAGTACATAATCATCGTTAGACATTAGTCGCAAACCCATGCAAATTATATGAAGCAAAATAGACCAAGGCTATCATTCAAACCCTTAGGGTTTAATGTGCCTAGTCTATGAATCCGCCGTGACTCACACTGTAGTAACCTACGTGATCTATTGCCACCCCTCACCATCGGTGGCACATGGTCAATAATCATATATCGGAGCGTAGATAAACCATGTCCTGCTACAGCGAAGTGTCGTGCCACAGGTTGGTCACTAGACCCCGAGGCAATAGCCACCCTGATCGCAGAGCGGTGAACCGCCATGCGTTCGCGGAGTGTACGTTCAGTTTTTCCAACATAACTTAACCCGCATGGACATGTGATCAAATAGATCACAAACTTGGTAGTACACGATAATCGATGTAAAATCTTATATCTTGTTCCTTTATGCGGGTGGGAAAAACTGTCGCCCGTGATTAAATACCTACAGGTCAAACAATTAAGGCATTTGAAGCATCCCTTTTTTTGTCTTAGAAAGTGTTTATCTTCTCCAACTACACATTCGATGATGTCAGCCTTAACAACCCAATTACGTATGTTCTTTTCACGCGATTAACAAGACATAGGTACAATGTCCGTTAAATTCAACTCACTATCCTCCTGAACAATATTCCAATGTCGTTTAGAAATGGAATTAATACTGCCACTAGATGTATTAAAATGGTTAGTCCAATAGATACACTCCTTCTTAGACCTAATTGTTTTAGATCCAAGTAGTTGTTCTCTAGGCATTTTCAAAGCTCGATTTTTAGCTTTAATCAATAGTTCCCTGTCATATCCCCTAGCTCGAAAATCATCAATCATTCTATTGATATTCTGTTGTGCAACGCTCTCATCGCTACAAATACGTCTTGCTCTCAAGAATTGGGAATATGGCAGGCTATATTTGGAGTGTTTGGGGTGAAAACTATTCGCATGGAGAAACGTATTCCTATCTGTGGGTTTACGGTAAAGTGATGTACACAATTTGTACTTTGTTTTTAACTTGTAGTGTTTATTGTTACCACGGCAACGGGCCGTGCATGATGACGTCATCTGTGGGCGTCCTCAGTGACCGGAACCCGGAAGCTGTGGGGATGCACGTGGTGTCTGGTGATGGTGTATAAGTCGAGCTTTGAAAATGCCTAGAGAACAACTACTTGGATCTAAAACAATTAGGTCTAAGAAGGAGTGTATCTATTGGACTAACCATTTTAATACATCTAGTGGCAGAATTAATTCCATTTCTAAATGACATTGGAATATTGTTCAGGAGGATAGTGAGTTGAATTTAACGGACATTGGACTTATGTCTTGTTATTCGCATGGAAAGAACATACGTGATTGGGTTGTTAAGGCTGACATCAGCGAACGTGTAGTTGGAGAAGATAAACACTTTCTAAGACAAAAAAAGGGATGCTTCAAATGCCTTAATTGTTTGACCTGTAGGTATTTAATCACGGGCGACAGTTTTTCCCACCCGCATAAAGGAACAAGATATAAGATTTTACATCGATTATCGTGTACTACCAAGTTTGTGATCTATTTGAACACATGTCCATGAGGGTTAAGTTATGTTGGAAAAACTGAACGTACACTCAGCGAACGCATGGTGGTTCACCGCTCTGCGATCAGGGTGGCTATCACCTCGGGGTCTAGTGACCAACCTGTGGCACGACACTTCGCTGTAGCAGGAGATGGTTTATCTACGCTCCGATATATGATTATTGACCATGTGCCACCGATGGTGAGGGGTGGCAATAGATCACATAGGTTACTACAGTGTGAGTCACGGTGGATTCATAGACTAGGCACATTAAACCCTAAGGGTTTGAATTAGGGGTGTGCACCGGCCACTTTTCGTGTTTTGTGTTTTGGTTTTGGATCTGGATCTTTCTTCGTGTTTTGGATCTGGATTGATTTTGCCAAAACCACCCTTCCGTGTTTTGGGTTCTGGGTTTTGTGTTTTGGATCTGTATTTTTTTTTAAAAAAAGCATAAAAACAGCTAAAATCACAGAATTTGTGGGTTTTTCTGCTCCTATGCTATTAATAACCTCAATAACCTTCATTTCCACTCATTTCCAGTCTATTCTGAAAACCTCACACCTCACAATAGTTTTTTTATGTCCAAAAGGTTGCACCGAGGTAGCTGGATGACTATGCTAAGCGATACGAGTGGGCGGCACAAACACATGGCCCATCTAGGAGTGGCACTGTAGTGGCAGACAGGATGGCAGTTTGAAAAACTAGGCCCCAAACTGTACATAATGCAAATGCAAAGAAAAAAAAGAGGTGCAAGATGGAATTGTCCTTGGGCCCTCCCACCCACCCTTATGTTGTATAAACAGGACAAGCACACTTTAACAAACCAATCATTTCAGCGCCAGGGTCTGCCACATGACTGTGGCTGAAATGATTGGTTCATTTGGGCCCCCACAAAACAAGCTGGCAATTAATCTGTCCCTGCACAAACTGGCTCTACGGAGGCAAGATGTCGTCCTCATCCTCCTCATCCACCAATTCCTCACCCTCTTCAGTGTTCTGTACATCCTCATCCTCACAGAGAATTAACTCGTCCCCGCTGGAATCCACCACCACAGGTCTCTCTGTACGTTCTGGAGGCTGGTCTCCCTGGAAGAGTTGATAATTCATTTTTATGAACATCATCTTCTCCACATTTTGTGGAAGCAACCTCCTACGCCTTTCGCTGACAAGGTTCCCGGCTGCACTAAACACTCTTTCGGAGTACACACTGGAGGGGGGGCAACTCAGGTAAAATAGTGCCAGTTTGTAATGGGGCCTCCAAATTGCATCTTTTTCCTGCCACTACAGGTACGGACTGTCTGACATGTAAACTTGGATGCTGTCACCGATGTAATCCTCCACCATTCAGTCAATGGAGACAGTATCATATGCAGTGACAGTAGACATGTCAGAAATTGTTGCCAGGTCCTTCAGTCCAGACCAGATGTCCAAACTTGGTCCTGCCTGCCCTGCATCACTGCCAGCGGGTTGCTTAGGATACCTAAGTTTTTTCCTGGCAGCCTCAGTTGTGGGAGAAAATGAAGAAGGAGCTGTTGACGTGTCACGTTCCACTTCAGCTGACAGTGTTTTCACCAGCAGGTCTTTGCACCTCTGCAGGCTTGTGTCGGCCGGAAAGAGAGACACCACATAGGCTTTAAACCTAGCATCGAGCATGGTGGCCAAAATGTAGTGGTCTGATTTCAACAGATTGACCACCCTGGAATCCTGGCAAAGCGAATGAAGGGCTTCATCCACAAGTCCCACATGCCGAGCAGAATCGCTCCGTCTTAGCTCCTCCTTCACTTTCTCCAGCTGCTTCTGCTAAAGCCTGATGAGGGGAATGACCTGACTCAAGCTGGCAGTGTCTGAACTGACTTCACATGTGGCAAGTTCGAAGGGCTGGAGAACCTTGCACAACACGGAAATCATTCTCCACTGCGCTTGAGTCAGGTGCATACCCCCTCCTTTGCCTATGTCATAGGTGGATGTATAGGCTTGAATGGCCTTTTGCTGCTCCTCCATCCTCTGAAGCATATAGAGGGTTGAGTTCCACCGCGTCACAATCTCTTGCTTCAGGTGATGGCGGGGCAGGTTCAAGAGTGTTTGCTGGCGCTCCAGTCTTTGGCACGCAGTAGCTGAATGGCGAAAGTGGCCAGAAATTTTTTGGGCCACCCAAAGCGTCTCCTGCACGCCCCTGTCGCTTTTCAGAAAATTCTGCACCACCAAGTTTATTGTGTGAGCAAAACATGGGACGTGCTGGATTTTGCCCAGATGTAATGCCCGCACAATATTGGTGGCGTTGTCAGATATCACAAATCCCCAGGAGAGTCTAAGTGGGGTAAGCCACTGGGCGATGATTTCCCTCAGTTTCTCTAAGAGGTTGTCGGCGGTGTGCCTCTTACTGAAACCGGTGATATACAGCGTAGCCTGCCTTGGTACGAGCTGGCATTTCTGAGATGCTGCTACTGGTGACG
The DNA here is from genome assembly GCA_031769625.1 of Taudactylus pleione. Taxonomy (NCBI): domain Eukaryota; kingdom Metazoa; phylum Chordata; class Amphibia; order Anura; family Myobatrachidae; genus Taudactylus; species Taudactylus pleione. The sequence goes on from JAUIMM010000039.1 coordinate 13,833,175, forward strand.
CTGCTGCTGTTGCTGCGTAAGGTGATACATCTACCCAGTGGGCTGTCACAGTCATATAGTCCTTAGTCTGCCCTGTTCCACTTGTCCACATGTCCGTGGTTAAGTGGACATTGGGTACAACGGCATTTTTCAGGACACTGAGGACACTTTTTCTGACGTTTCTGTACAGTCTCGGTATTGCCTGCCTAGTGAAGTGAATCTAGACGGGATTTGGAACCGGGGACACACTACCTCCATCAATTGTCTAAATCCCACTGCACTAATGGCGGATACCGGGTGCACGTCTAACACCAACATAGCAGTCAAGGCCTCAGTTATACGTTTTGCTTCAGGATGACTGCTGTCGTACTTCATCCTCCTCGCTAAGGACTGTTGGAGGGTAAATTGTTTAGTAAAAGTAGTGGTGTTCCTACTTCCTCTCTGGGATGATGAACAACTCCCAGCAGCAGCAACAGCAGCAGCGGCAGCAGGAGGCGTAGCAATGCAGGATCCTCCGGAGGAATCCCGGATAGGAGAGTCAGTCATGCCAGTGACATGGCCTGCAGGACTACTTCCGATCCTGACTAAGGAGGAAATTGACGAGGAGGGAGTTGATGGTGTGGTTTGCAGGCGCTTGGATACAACAGGACAACGGGATTTAGGTGTCCCTGGACTGCTTACGGTCTTAGCCAAAGTTTCTGAACTTGACAGTAACTTTTTATGAGCGTGCTGCAGGTGCCGTATAAGGGAGGATGTTCCTAGGTGGTTAACATCCTGACCCCTACTTATTTCTCCTTTACATATGGTACATATGGCAAGACAGTTGTTGTCCGGATTTGGATAGAAATATTGCCAGACCAAAGAGGTGGAATGTTTGGTCTTCTGCCCAGGCATGACCGTGATGGGCTTTTTCATCCCACGGACAACAACTGTCTCCCCCAGAGCCTGATTTAAACAAACCACATCACCATCAGAAACCTCCTCGCCAACTTCCTCCTCAGCGCCAGCTACACCAGTATCCTCATCCTGTTGTACTTCAACAGTGACATTTTCAATTTTCATATCAGCAAGTGGACTGTGGGTGCTCCTTTCAGCACTTGCAGGTGGCATGCAAATGGTGGAAAGAGCCACCTCTTCCCGTCCAGTGCTGGGAAGGTCAGGCATCGCAACCACCACCACACTTGGACTCTCCTTGGGGATTTGTGATATCTTCTTATAACGCACAGTTCTTTGCTGTGCTTTTGCCAGCTTAACTCGTTTGATTTTTTTAGTGGGAGGAGGGCTTCCATCGTCATGTGAAGCTGAACCACTATTCATGAACATAGGGAAAGACCTTAAGCATTCCTTGCCACTCCATGTCGTAAATGGCATATTGGCAAGTTTACGTTTCCCTTCAGATGATTTAAATGTTTTTTTCAAGGTCATTTTCCTGAAGTTTGTCATTTGGGATTGTATGTGCCCTCTACTATGACATTGGGCATCGGCCTTGGCAGATGACGTTGATGGCATTTTATCGTCTATGTCATGACTAGTGGCAGCAGCTTCAGCACTAGGAGGAAGTGGTTCTTGATCTTTCCCTATTTTATTTTTATCGGAGAAAGTTTGGTCCTCCATTTATGTTATATTGATATATACGTGCGGCTAAGGCGCACACAAACACAGAAAATAATTTTTTATTTTTGTTGGAGACTAGTGCACTTTCTGGGTTACACCACCCTTTAAGAAATGAGCCAGCCGGCCCTTTACTTATGGGACACAGGCGCACGCTTGGCGCTGCTCCTTTGTTGATGCACGTGCAGCTACAGTGCACACAATTCACAAACACAGAAAATATTTTTTTATTTTGTTTGGAGTCCCCTTTGGGGGTTACAGCACCCTTTAGTGGTCAATCCAGCCGGCCCTTTATTTATGGGACACAGGTGCACGCTTGGCTCTACTTTGTTGATGCACGTGCGGCTACTGCGCACACAATTCACAAACACAAAAAAAATATATATTTTTATTTTGTTTGGAGTGCCCTTTGGGGTTTACAGCACCCTTCACCGGTCAATCCAGCTGGCCTTTTATTTATTGGACACAGGCGCACGCTTGGCACTACTTTGTTGATGCACTTGCGGCTACTGAGCACACAATTCACAAACACAAAAAAATTTTTTTTTTTTATTTTGTTTGGAGTGCCCTTTGGGGGTTACAGCACCCTTTACCGTTCAATCCAGCCGGCCCTTTATTTATGGGACACAGGCGCACGCTTGGCACTACTTTGTTGATGCACTTGCGGCTACTGCGCACACAATTCACAAACACAAAAAAATATATTTTTTTATTTTGTTTGAAGTGCCCTTTGGGGGTTACAGCACACTTTAGCGGTCAATCCAGCCGGCCCTTTATTTATGGGACACAGGTGCACGCTTGGCACTACTTTGTTGATGCACGTGCGGCTACTGCGCACACAATTCACAAACACAAAAAAAATATTTGTTTATTTTGTTTGGAGTGCCCTTTGGGGGTTACAGCACCCTTTAGCGGTCAATCCAGCTGGCCCTTTATTTATGGGACACAGGCGCACGCTTGGCACTACTTTGTTGATGCACTTGCGGCTACTGCGCACACAATTCACAAACACAAAGAAATATATTTTTTTATTTTGTTTGGAGTGCCCTTTGGGGGTTACAGCACCCTTTAGCGGTCAATCCAGCTGGCCCTTTATTTATGGGACGGGACACAGGCGCACGCTTGGCACTACTTTGTTGATGCACGTGCGGCTACTGCGCACACAATTCACAAACAAAAAAATATATTTTTTTATTTTGTTTGGAGTGCACTTTGGGGGTTACAGCACACTTTAGCGGTCAATCCAGCCGGCCTTTTATTTATGGGACACAGGTGCACGCTTGGCACTACTTTGTTGATGCACTTGCGGCTACTGCGCACACAATTCACAAACACAAAAAAATATATTTGTTTATTTTGTTTGGAGTGCCCTTTGGGGGTTACAGCACCCTTTAGCAGTCAATCCAGCTGGCCCTTTATTTATGGGACACAGGCGCATGCTTGGCACTACTTTGTTGATGCACGTGCGGCTACTGCGCACACAATTCACAAACACAAAAAAAGATATTTTTTTATTTTGTTTGGAGTGCCCTTTGGGGGTTACAGCACCCTTTAGCGGTCAATCCAGCCGGCCCTTTATTTATGGGACGGGACACAGGCGCACGCTTGGCACTACTTTGTTGATGCACGTGCGGCTACTGCGCACACAATTCACAAACACAAAAAAATATATTTTTTTATTTTGTTTGGAGTGCCCTTTGGGGGTTACAGCACCCTTTAGCGGTCAATCCAGCCGGCCCTTTATTTATGGGACACAGGCGCACGCTTGGCACTACTTTGTTGATGCACATGTGGCTACTGCGCACACAATTCACAAACACAAAAAAATATATTTTTTTATTATGTTTGGAGTGCCCTTTGGGGGTTACAGCACCCTTTAACGGACTAGCCAGCCGGCCTTTTACTTATGGGACACAGGCGCACGCTTGGCGCTGCTCCTTTGTTGATGCACATGCAGCCACAGTGCACACAATTCACAAACACAGAAAAAATATTTATTTTTTTTGCACTTGGGGGGAGCAGCCCTGATGGACAGAGCACCCCCTGGCCAACACTACAGCACCCCTTTAGGACTGGGACACTGCACAGGACTTTGGAGTGGACACCTATGGACAACTGACTGCACAACACAGTCCAGCCAGCCCCTATGGACTTTGAAGTAGTGGACACAGCCCCTATGGACAACAGCAGCATAGCACAGCGCAGCACAACACTACATTGCAGTACACTACACAGCCCAGCCAGCCCTAACTCCCACCCTCCCTCTTCACTGTCCACAGCCGAGTGAGAAAATGGCGCCGACGCGGGTACCTTATATAGGATCCAAAACCCGCAAGACCCGGAAGGCGGGATGATGAAGTTTTGCCTCGATTTCAGATCCGAGTCAGGTAGGAAAAGTCGAGCCTGACTCGGATCGGTCTCGGATCGGGGGGCTCGGGGGGGGTTCGGATTTCAGAAATCCGAACCCGTTCACCCCTAGTTTGAACGATAGCCTTGGTCTATTTTGCTTCATATAATTTGTATGGGTTTGCGACTAATGTCTAATGATGATTATGTACTGCATTACTAAGGGAATTTTGTCATAGTTAAACAACATTGGCTTCTATCTATGATCTCTTTGTAACAATGTGGTTGGCTGCCTATAAGGGACATGTATGTTTGATATAGTGACTACCCTGTATATATTGCTGATAAGATTCTTCTGCTCGCATTAAATATGTAATATGCTATATTGCATTTAATATATGGAGTTCACACACGCTCTTACTTTGTTTTTAACTTGTAGTGTTTATTGTTACTATGGCAACGGGCCATGCATGATGACGTCATCTGTGGGCATCCTCAGTGACCGGAACCCGGAAGCTGTGGGGATGCACGTGGTGTCTGGTGATGGTGTATAAGTAAGTGTCTTTTTGCAATTGTTTGTATCCTGATGACGATGTGAATAAATGCATCGAAAAGTTGAATTTTGAACCTGCGTCTGTGTGCTTATTGAACCGGAGTGCCGCTGATCTCGTTTGTATGTATATATATATATATTATATGTTCCTGTAGATAATTATCTGGTAGCTCCACTGATATATGATGCCAGCTTGCTATAGTAATTCCTCCGTGGAAATAATTGCAGTACCAAGTCTCGTATCCTGAGGCGGTAGTTCTCTTTTATTTCATTATTTCCCTTCATACAAGGTTTTAGCTTGTTCTGGTATGTTCTGAGTATAGTAAGGATGAGATGGAGTGGTTATCCTAGCTCTGTGGTAGAAAGGCACTCACTTTCATGGGTAGTGATCTAACTTTGCACTGAAAGAACCAGCGTTCAATTAATTAAAAGGTCTCATGGTGGTAATATTTACACAGCAGTCTCTATTTCTCTAATGGGTTTGGGTACAGGATCCCGACGCTGATGGTCAGAATACAGTCAACGGCATCCCGACAGTCAGAATCCAGACAGATTTCTGTAAGCATTATAGCCCTCCTCCTAACCCTCCCCCTAGCCCTAACCCACCCCTCCTGCAGCCTAACACTCCCCCTAGTGCCTAATCATAAGCCTCCCCCTAACCCTAATACTTGCCTCTGCAATCTGTAAGGATTCTGACAGTCGGTATTCCACTGTTAGTATTTTGACCATCGGCATCCTGACTGTTGGGATGCCGACTACATCCCCTCTTATGATCTCTCTCTGTTGACGCATGAAGCTGAGCTGCCATACCTGCGAACTTTGTTAAAAGAAGGATCGGGAATCCCATGCGTCTGTAAAGGGGGCGTGTTCTTGCTATGAAGGGGCATGGCCTCGCACATTCCCCTTTTCATCACTCCGGGGGCGAGCCCAGCATCCCTGGAGATGCTGGGGTACCCCCAGGCCCTCCCCGCACAGTGAATTGATTGATTTCATCCAACTTCCCCCCACCGTGGGACACTGTGGTCCGCAGATGGGACAGCGGGACAGTACCTGAATAGCGGGACTGTCCCACCAGAATTGGGACAGTTGGAAGGTATGATGTACATATTTATTCTCGTCTGACCAGATACTGTATATGTAGGTAAAGAGATCAGTTCGCTGAAGTAAAGGATTTAACTAAAGGGCTGCTTCTCTCCTAGTATTGCACTTGTTTGTGTGAGCAGAATCTTACTCATGGATCTGACAGCTGGATCCTTCATAACTAGGTACAGTCCCACATAGACTTTGTGCCCCTTGCTATATAGGTTTCCTCAGTGACAGGGTATATCATGTCTGATAGTTTTCATAGACTGTACAACTTAGGCTACAACCTGGCTCACTTCCACTGCTGTCAAATGTTAGCATAGACAGTGATGAGTGGTGCAATGTGCTGTGGTCAGTAACAGACCTGAGTTTCTGTTGACAGAGACCTGCTTTCTTTCACTGAAAACTTTGTCCTCTCTGTAGCTCATCTATGACGCTGTCTAGCTACTGATACCAGTACAGACTCTGGCACATACTCTATTCCTCAGCAGCATGGCTCCGTCAGTGTCCAAGTGCTACCTCATGACTCCAAGTTCCCACACGGCTACACAGTGCAGCTGCTGCTCCTTCTCACAGATAGTAGTCACCACAGCTCTGTGTCTCACCTGCCCATCTTTCTCTGACTGAGCAAATTACAGAAGGCTGTGTCACTCTGCCCTTTCTCTGATAGGGAAAATCACAGGAGTTATCCAATATAGTTTCACAATATATTTCCCAAAGCTGTTATACATATGCATGTGCACCTTCTGAGCCCCAGCTCTCACCTTATTCTGGCTCTGTTAAATGATACCCCATGTGGAATCCATACGAATTTCCGCTGGACACAAGTCCGGCGGTTCAAATCCCGACAGCGGCTGAAAATCCTGATCGTCCGCAGGTAAGTATGAACTAACCTAACCCCCCTAACCCTAACCCCCCCTTAGGGGTGCCCAACCCTAACCTTCCCCCCAGTGCCTAACCATAATCCCCCCTCTAAGTGCCTAAACCTAACCCCCCCTTCCCCGCCACCTAAACCTAAGTCCCCGGGGGGGTGCCTAACCCTAAGTCCCCCCCGGGGGTGCCTAACCCTAACTCTCCCTCCCCCTAGCCTATCCCTAACCTTCCGGGGGGGTGCCTAACCCTAAGTCCCCCCCGGGAGCCCTAAACCTGACCCACAACCCCCCCCCCGCGGCTGTGGATTGGGATGCCAGGTGCTGGTCTCCCAGCGTCGGTAAAATGACAGACGCCTGTCATTTAACCCTCGCTGGGATACAGCAGTCGGGAATCCGGTTGTCGGGCTTACGTCCGCCGGCTTCCCGATTGCATGCCACCCCATGTTGGGGGTATCACACTTGCATTACAATACGTAATACAATCAGGGGAGCTTGGAGAGAGATAAAGTTCACCAAAGCAAACAATCAACTTCTAACCATCATTTATCTAGCACAGGCTATGAAATGATATTTAGGGCTAAATTTACTTTGCAGCGGTTCTGTGGCAGTTTTGCAGCAGTTTTCCAATCTGCTGATTTACTAAGGCTAAAACTGCACAAAACCACAGAGCAAGCACACTTGAGAATATAATAGAACAGAATTAAATATCACAGCACCATTGATGTTTTAGACCATAGAAAGAATAGAATACAATAGAATAGAATATAAACCCCGGATTTATGAAGCAGTAGATTTGAAACTGCCAAAAAACCCACCCAAACAATAGACCTGCCTGTGGCAGGGGAGCTTGGGTGAAGCACTGCACGGATCACTATGATCTGTGCAGGATTCTTTAAGCTGGGTACACACTATGTGATCTATCTTATGATATATTGCATAGTGTGTACCCAGCTTTAGATGTAAAAGTGGGCTTTCTGTCCTGGGCTGAAAGCCCACTTCTATTTGTCATCAGTTCTGGGTTAGAACCAAAACCAATGATTAGTAAATTTACCCCATAGAGTACCACAAGTAAATGAATATTAACGATCCGACAGGAGATCCGAGTTGGCTCGGTTTTCCCGCCTGACTCGGATCTCAAAACGAGGCAAAATGTTATCATCCTGCTGTCAGATTCTCACTGGTTTTGGATTGTATAAAAGGTCCAGCAATCGGCGCCATTTTCTTTCTGGCTGTGGAGAGTGAAGAGGAAGGAGGGGCTGTGCTGTTGCTGTGCTGTTGCTGTGCTGTTGCTGTGTGTTTAAGGGGCTGACTACTGTTTTCACTTGTCAGGGGCTGGCTGCTCAATGTCCATCCACACTGCAGAGGGACTGGCTGGCTGTTGTCACTTGTCATAGCGGCTGGCTGGCTGTTGTCACTTGTCATAGGGGCTGGCTGGCTGTTGTCCACTCCGTCCATACTAGGGCTGGCTGCTGTGCTGGGCTGTGCGGTGCCTGTTGTCCATAAGGGCTGTGTTATGCTATATACTAGGAGCTGTGCTGCAGACAGAAGAGGGGGGCTTCAGTGGCTCCTGTGTCACTGCAGTCCACAAGGGGTGCTGCTGTGTTGTCCAGGGGGTGCTCTGTCCATCAGGGGTGCTCTTCACCTCCAGTGTGAAAAAAATAAATATTGTGTGCACGTTAACCACACTTATCAGCAACGTAGCTGCACAGGGGTGCTGCCTGTTTCGATTATCAAGGGGCTGCTGCCTCATTCAGGGTGCTCTCCCCCCAAGTGACAAAAAAAAATGAATCCAATCAATCAATCAATCAATGTGTTGTTTTTTCTGTGTGTGTGTGCATTAGCCACGCAGGGGTGTGGCCTGTGTTATTTATCAAGTGGCTGCTGCCTCGTTCAGGGTGTTCTCCCCCCAAGTGCCAAAAAAAATTAATGTAATCAATCAGTATGTTTTTTTCATTGTGTGTGTGTGTACATTAGCCCCACATATCACCAGCAATGTAGCTGCACAGGTGTGCTGCCTGTGTCATTTATCAAGGGGCTGCTGCCTCATTCAGGATGCTCTCCACCTCAAGTATCAAAAAAAATTAATCCAATCAATCAATCAATGTGTTTCTTTTTCTCTGTGTGTGTGCGCATTAGTCCCACTTATCACCAGCAATGTAGCTGTGCAGGGGTGCTGCCTGTGTCATTTATCAAGGTGCTGTTGCCTCATTGAAGGGTGCTCTACCCCAAGTGCCAATTTTTTTATTAATCCAATCAATGTGTTGTTTTTTTCTGTGTGTGTGTGCGCGTTAGCTATGACATCACAAACACCTCAGGTGAGATTTACATAAACTATTTCAAAAAGGTGAAAGTAGAGGATATAGTTTAAAAAGTGGAATAAAGTAGCTAAAACTGCGTTCTCTGATTAGAGTGTCCTTACCCATGGCCCCTCTACCTGAATTTCAGCGAGTCAGAGGGGCAACTCCATGCAACCGTATTCCAGAGTGCTCCTCCTGTAGCCCAGTTCAGAAGATGTGAAAGGGGTGTGGTGATATGGACTAAAATGGAGCTCACATCCACTAAAGTGGACAATGTATCCCCAATCTATCAGGGAGCACAACTGTAATTCATACTGGTACAATCTGGGGTGATGTATAAATCATCTTCTTCACACAATATTAATTTGTCCCCAGTGGAATCCACCATTACAGGTGCCTTTGTAATTTTTGTACGTAATTGACTGTAAAGGTCTTTCTCGTAGAATTTTTACTTCATTTTGATGGACATCATCTTTTCCACATTTTGGGGAAGTAATCTCAGGCCGATCACTGACAAGGTTCCCAGCTGTGCTGAAAACTCTTTCTGAGTACACACAGGAAGGTGGGCAGCTCAAGTAAAGCAAAGGCAGTTTTGTGTAAGAGCCTACAAATTGCCTCTTTTTCCTGCCAGTAGTTATTTACATCTATTCAGGCCTGTATCCGTAGGGAAGATGAAACAATGTCTTCATCCCTTCTGGGATAAAAATCCAGTCCCAGCAACAGGCATGGTGCTCAAAAGTTCTCAAGAAAAACACAATGTAGGACTTAAATCTTAAATCTGAAATGTTGCATTTGCTGCTCTGTTCCACTTGTCCACATATCTGCCCTGGTTGAGTGGACAGTGGGTACAGTGGCAGTTTGAAGGCCACTAAATGTGAGCATGTGTTAGGGATTATAGATTGTAAGCTCCACTGACTGATGTGAATGGACAAATAAAGCTTCAGAATATGTGTGCGCTATATAAATAACTGGTAATAAATAATAAATAAATAACTATGTTTTTTTAATGTCCCTGTACAGGTTGGGAAATGCTTTTCATGTGGAAGCTTTGAAAATTATTATATAACAATCGATTGTTTTGGAAAGCAGTAGCACTCTTCCTGGTCATCTTCTGGGATGAAAATCCACTCCTAGCAGCAGAAACAGGCGCATGATTCTCTAGAAAGACACAACATAAGACCTTAAATCTCAAATCTTGCGCTTGTTCACATATCTGTGCTGGTTAAGTGGCAGTTTGGAGGCCACTAGCTAACTATGGGTTTTTTTATGTCCCTGTACAGGTTGGGAAATGCTTTTTCATGTGGAAGCTTTGCAAAGAATTATTTAACAGTCAATTGTTTTGGAAAGCACTACTATAAGTCTTCCTGGTCCCCTTCTGGGATGTAAAAAATCCATGCCCAGCAGCAGGCATGGCTCTCAAGGATTCTTCTGGGGCAAGGACTGATTGTGTATGTGTAAAAATTTTTTTGTAAATATCTCCCCTCCTCCCCTCTCTTTCTCCCTCATAAATTTACTTTGAATCAAAAAATTAAATTAAATTTACTACCAATCAACCCTTCCTGTCCCTGCCTTCAACTACATACATACTGCAACTCCCTCAGGCATCTCTTGAATTATAAAAATATTTGTTTCCTGATGTGCCATGTTGGAAGTTGAACTGCCAATGTGTTTGTGCCGCCCACTGCTGCCACTTAGCTTAGTCGGCCAGCTAGATTGGTGCAAATTTTGGGCCTAAACTGGATGAAAACAATATAGTGAGGTGGTCAAAATTGACTGGAAACGAGTAGAAATAAATGTTATTGAGGTTAATAATACTGTAGGAACAAAACCAGGCCCATTTTATGTGATTTTAGCTGTTTTATGATTTTTTAAGAAAAAATCCAGATCTAAAACCAAAAAATAAAACACAGAAGGGAGGTTTTGGCAAAACCAATCCAGATCCAAAACCAGGGGAGATACAGATCCAAAACCAAAACAAAAAACAAAACACGGCAGTCAGTGCATATCTCTAATGAATATGGAGAGAATAGCTTCTATTCCACAGTGGTTTCAATAGAATCTGCCACCAAATAGAAGAGGGATCGGTGTCGGATTCCATTTAGACACCAAAACTGCTGCTTAATAAATACTTCAAATTGGACATGAAAACAAGCAGTTAATCCATTTAGGGTGGTTTCTAAATGACGCAGGATCTGCTGTTTAGTAAATTTAGCACTTTGGGGTAAATTTACTAAGGTGAGAGTTTTTAGAAGTGAATTTTAGAAGAGATGTTGCCAATAGCAACCAATCAGATTCTAGCTATTATCTTCTAGAAGGAACTAGTTAAATGTTAAGTAGAATCTGATTGGTTGCTAGGGGCAACATCACTTTTAAAACTCACTTCTAAAAACTCTCACTTTAGTAAATGTACCCCTTAGAATCTGATTGGTTGCTTCTCCACTTTATCACTCTCCAAGGCTTGATACATCTCTCCTTCACAGTGGGTATGATACTGGGCATGCTTAAACATACTTGCCTACTCCACCAGAAGTCGTGGAAGGCTCACAATTTTTTGGGTAACCCCCCACACCCCCAGAAGAGTGGGCAGATCTCTCGCATCCTGCTCACTTCCTAGTGAAGGTTGCAGGATGGGGAGATTTTATGGGCAATTTGCGAGTCCATAGGGAGGGGCTAAAATTATGCAAACCATGTCATTTAGCCCCGTCCTCTACTTACGGACCAGCGAATTACGGCCTTTTGCAGTGAAGGGGTGGGGCTTAATGATGTTACAACCTGGTCCCGCCCCCCAAACTTGTCCGCATCATCTCCTCTCTGGGCTTGCTCCTGGAGAGGAGAATTGTAAAGTCAGCAAGTATGTACTTAGACTACATGGACATTTATTCTGTAGTTTATGTGCCAAACTACTAACTGAGCATTAAATATGTCCCTCCATTAAAACTTTATACAATACAGACGATTGACCTTGGACTTTGCCGCGTAAAAATCACAATGTCATTAGGTTTTTAGCATGAATTATAATTTTGTAAATAATACTGTGCATTATACTGATTTCATGATTTTAACAAACATGACACAATAAGAAATAGAACCATGTAATATTACAATCTAAAGGGAAAGGATAGAAACAATGGATGCAACACACATAAATTTGCCATGATAGTGTATTTTAAATGAGAAACTCTATTTGCGTTTTGAAGCAGCACTTAAAAGTTTGAAAAATGTGTGTCGGACCAGAGCACTTGCTGAACAAGGGAAATCCTGGGTGTGAGTGAGAAGAGGTGATAAAGTGATAAGGCAGAGGAATGTAATGTGCATAGCAGAGGTTCTTTTTGGTCTGGAGACTAGGGGAAAAGATACAAAGTGGTGCATGATAGCTGAGGGATTTGTAGTTTAACAATATTAACCTGCAATTAGTTGGTGATATGGAGCCAGTGTAGAGACTGACAGAGAGAAGTAGCACCAGATTAGCAGGAGGAGTGCTGCTCAATTCATAACAGATTGGAGTGGAGCCAGTGTATAGACCACATAGGAGAGTGTTGCAATAGTTTAGCCAGGATATCATATGATTATAGTATGCTCCATTTTAGTTGTACAGTATAAATGGTGAGAAATGAACAGATGGGAGAAGTGTTTTCAAGCTCAAGTTGGCCGAAAATTGTTAGAACATAAATGTGAGGGCAACAATGAGGGAGTGCAGGAAACTGACAACTTGATCTCTATTCATGCCCATTTCTAAGCAGAAATAGGAAATTAATAAGTACACAGGGAAAAATGCAGCAGGAAGAATGTAATCCAATGGAAAAACGGAGAAAACTGATAAAGACGGGTTTATTAAACTAACAAAAAATGTTATTGGATCACACTGCTTGTTTTATCACTTATAATGCGCTTTCTTTTAGAACCGTTGCTGAAGTTTTGGGTCTATACTTAGTTATACACATACTTGCCTACTTTAATTAGCTCCTCTCTGGGAGAACCCTGGAGAGGAGATGCAGCTGACAGCTTTGGTGGGTGAAGCCGGACTCTCCACATCTTTAGGCCCTGCCCAGTAATGTGGATGGGGCTAAATGACACAATTTGTGTATTTTTGCAGCGCCCCTCCATACAGACCTGCAAATTCCCAGTGTAAAGTCCCCAACCGGCCCACTTCACTAGGAAGTGGGCTGGATGCGGGAGATCCCACTACTCTAGACAGTTTGCACTGGCGCAATGGACTCGGCAAGTGGTCAGGGATCTGGAGTAGATTCTTCTCAGGATGTTTTATCATGTCTGGAAAGACAAGAAACTTCTCAAATACAACTTATCCAATTTATTCAGGATATGTCATCTCGCTTGGATAGCATTCAGGCTTTATTATCAAACCCCGCTCCAGTTAATGCTCAAGCTGCAACTTCCTACTCTGTGTCATCTCCTCCCTTGGCACCACCCGCTGCTCGACTCCAACTCGCATCTCCAAGCAAGTTTGATGGCAATCCCAAACCATGCAGGGGTTTCCTAACCAGTGCGAGATTCATTTCAAACTTCAGCCGGCCAACTTTCCAACAGCCAGAACCCGAGTAGCCTACACCGCTTTCTGGGCAAGCACTTGATTGGGCCTCGCCTCTCTGGAAAAAATCAGATCCTCTACTTTCTACCTACCCCGAATTAGTCTTCACGTTTCACAGGATCTTCGATGAACCTGGAAGAACCACTTCTGCCTCTGTAGATATTCTAAGTCTGTGGCAAGGCAGTAAAACTGTCGGACAGTATGTCATTCAATTCCGAACCTTGGTTTCAGAACTCAACTGGAATGAGGACGCCTCATAGCAGCCTTTTGGAGTGGGCTTTCTAGGAGACTCAAAGACGATCTAGTTTCCCGTGACCTTCCACCCAAATTGGATGACTTAATTTCCCTCTGCAACAAGGTGGATCTACAACATAGAGAGCATGTCCTGGAGAGGGGCAGATTTAACCGTGGAAGACCACAACCAGTTCCTCAACTACCTTCTCCTCCCGTGGGCGAAGAACCCATGCAGGTCAACCGCTCCCATTTGCCAGCTGAGGAATGTCAGAAAAGACAGAATCTCTCTATGTATTGCGGATTGTCCCAACATTTAGTTAAATCCTGTCCCATCTGTCCGGGAAACGCCTCCTCCTAACTTATGACAGAGAGTTTAAGTTAGGAGTTGCCATTGTCTCACCTAGGAAGTCAGATTCCACCATCCAGGCTGAGTTGAAGCTTCCCCGAAGTCCTAAAGCTGTACTAGCTCTTTTGGATTCCGGAGCTGCAGGAAACTTTGGGATTACGGACTTTGGACCTGATTCAGACCCGCTCGCTAAGGGGCAATCGCTCGCTCAGAGCAATTTTTGCCCATCTGTGCACGCATATAATTCGCAGTGCGCATGTGCAAGCCATTCGTTGTGATCTGCTTTTGGTAGCTTGTGAGCCACTATCAGGTCACTGCTTTGAGTGACAGATAATGCCGTTTGTGAGTGGTAACAGGGAAGGTGCATGTGAATGGGGGAGTGGTTTTGCAAATGCAGGCGTGCCTGCCCACCATGGCGTTTAAAGGGTATGCATAATTAGCAAAGTAGCATCATTGTACATGTCACCTGCATGTATTTCAGCCTGCACTGATCGCAGTGCTTGCAGCGGTGAAAGCCAACCCCAAGGGCTGCGAGCAGCTTCGATGGCTCATGATGGTCCCGATTAATTATACATTTCCCAGAGATGACGTGTGTTGCGAGTGGCAAGGGGGCGTCTTCAGACACTTGCGAGCGCACTTTGCCATAGCTTGCTAACACACAGTGGGCGTCCTTACGTGATGCAGTGCAAGCGCTTAATTTACATATCGGGCCCCTTTCTGCAAGCGAACGATCGCATCTTGCAAGCAGGTCTGAATCAGGTCCTTTGTCCATAAATATCAGATTTCTGTTGAAGCATTGCCTCGAGTTATCACTTCAACCACCATCAATGGTAGTCGCATTAGTAGTGGAACCATCACTCATCATATTATGCCACTTAAACTTACCATCGGTGCGATACATTCTGAGGAATTGTCCTTCCTAGTGATTCCCAGAGCCTCTTACTCTCTGGTTCTTGGTTTAGCCTGGCTACAGAGACATTCTCCACAAATTGATTTGTCAACTTTGCAGATAACCTCCTGGAGTTCTGAATGTTTCAAGAACTGCCTTCATCGGGCAGTACCTGTTCGATCCTCTGCTCTACAGGGCCCTGCAGGCCTGTCCAAGTCTTACTAGATGTCTTCCTTAAACAGAACACAAATTTATTACCTCTCCATCGTGATTGGTATTGCCCCATAGACCTGATCCCTGGGAAGAATCCTCCAATAGGATGAACATATCCTCTATCTCTTCCCGAGACTCAAGCCATGACAGAGTATATCAAGGAAAACTTAAGTAAAGGCTTCATTCGACCATACATGTCTCCAGTTGGGGCTGGATTTTTCTTTGTAAAAAAAAGATGGTGGTTTACACCCATGTATCGACTTCCGAGGTCTTAACAACATAACTATCAAGAATTGCTACCCTCTTCCCCTCATAACCGAATTGTTTGACAGGGTCAAAGGAGCCACAGTTTTCACCAATCTTGATTTAAGATGAGTCTACAATTTAATCCGTATATGCCCTGGAGATGAATGGAAAACAGCCTTCAACACCAGAGATGGGCATTAGGAGTATCTCGTTATGCCCTTCGGCCTCTGCAATGCCCCAGATGTTTTCTAATTCTTTGTCAATTAAATTTTCCGAGAACTTCTGTGCAAGTGTGTGGTCATCTACTTGGATGACATCTTGATTATTTCTCAGGATCTAAAGAGTCATCGGAATCAGGCACAAGAGGTCCTTTTGAGATTACGCTCCATCCAACTCTTCTGCAAGCTGGATAAATGCCTATTTGAAGTGTCAAGTGTACCATTCCTGGGGTACATCATCTCTGGAACAGGTCTTCAAATGGATCCCTCAAAACTACAAGCCATTCTTGATTGGTCTCTCCCGACATCTCTGAAATCCATACAGCTGTTATTAGGCTTTGCCAACTATTACTGTAAGTTCATGAAGGGTTGTTCAACATTGGTGGCACCTATCACAGCCCTCACCTGCATTTCAACTCCTCAAACAAGAATTAATCTCTGCTCCAGTTTTAAAACAGCCGTATTTAACTCAACCATTTATCCTGGAGGTGGATGCCTCTTCTGAAGGTGTTGGAGCAGTCCTCTCCCAAAAATTTGAAGATGAAAAGCTTCAACCTTGAGGATTCTTCTCCCAAAAATTCTTGCCAGCAGAAAGGAATTATTTGATCAGTGTCCAAGAGCTGCTTGCCATAAAATTGGCACTCAAAGTATGTCGTTATCTTTTAGAGGGGGCACAATATCCTATCACCATTTATACTGACCAATAGAATCTGCTATATATTAAATCTGCAAATTGTTTAAATCCTCGACAAGCCAGATGGGCAATGTTCTTTTCTTGATTAAATTTTAAACTCTCCTACCACCTTGGATCCCAGAATTGCAAAGCCGATGCTCTCTCTCGTTCCATGGAGAGTGGTACCGAGTTACCAATGGAACAGTTTCATCCGATCTTGGACCCAACTACTTTTGCTTCTACTGATGTAAATGATGTCTCCTGTTGGGAAAACATTCATTGCCCCTGATCTCCACAAGAAGTTACTACAGTGGGCACATGCTTCTCATTTCTCTGGTGACTTAGGAATGGACAAAACTCTTGAGTTCTTCCGGCGATCCTATTGGTGGCCTTCAATGAAAGTGGACGTAAGGTCCTATGTTTCATCATGTGTCAAGTGTGCTCAGCACAAAGTGCCCTGACAGGCACCACCCGGGCAACTCCAACCACTAGCCATTCCATTACAGCCACGGAAGCACTTGTCAATGGACTTCATCTCTGATTTCCCTCCATCTCGGGGTCATAATACAGTTTGGGTTATCATGGACTTTAGGTTCTCTAAAATGGCCAATTTTGTACCCCTTACTGGGTTACCGTCTGCAACATTACTTTCTCAAAAGTTCATAAGGGACATCTTCAGATTACATGGTCTACCCCAAGAAATAATTTCTGACAGAGGAGTGTAGTTTGTGGCAAAGTTTTGGAGGTCACTCTGCTCAGCTCTGCAGGTGAAGCTAAAGTACTCCACTGCATACCATCCTCAAACCAATGGGCAAACCAAAAGGGTCAACCAGGACCTGGAGCAATTCCTTCGCACCTCTTTTCTTTTCCTCTCAGGAAGACTGGATTGAGCTGTTCCAAGTTTTCAATCTGGAGATATGGACTGGCTCTCCACTCATAATCTCAGACTCTGAGTTCCCTCAATGAAGCTGGCTCCACGTTACATTAGTCCGTTTCATCAGAGTTCTAAATCCAGTTGCCTACAAGTTGAAATTGACACAATTTCTTTGGATTCCCAATTCATTTCATATTTCTCTTCTGAAACCACTGATCCTAAACACATTCCAGAAGGTTCTTCCCAAAGCTTCTAGTGTACAAACTCAAAGAAGGAGAAGAATTCGAGGTTGAAAGAATACTAGACTCCTGTTGTTGTTATAATCTTCTCCAATACCTCATTGATTGGAAAGGATATGGTCCGGAGGAAAGAGTTTGAATAAACTCTTCCGAGGTTTATGCTCCTCACCTAGTCAAGGCGTTTCACATGAAGATTCCTCATAAACCAAGAAAGTGTACAGTGGCAACTCATGGAAAAGTGGGTACTGTCACAGCCTGCCTAAGAGACCCCTGAACCAGACCACACCACTTACCTTTACTGGTGCTGTCCCGCTGCACTCTCCGGCTCAAGCTCTGCGCTGCAGTGGCTCTCCTCTCTTCGGTGGGTCCCGCTGGTCTCACCTCCCCATGCTGGTTCCTGCAGTCTCTCAGCTGTAGCAGGGCCAGCATTCACATGATTAGGCTGCCGCTCTCTAGTTCATGGGCGCAGCCATGTTGGACTTGATCATGTGACTCTGCCTCCACCAATGGAACAGCTCCTTCACAGTACTCCACCAATCAGCTTCCTGCAGCCTCTATAAAGGGATACCTGCTGCAGTAACAAGTTGCCAGGACTCATAGCTTTTGTCAGTGAGCTCCTTTACTGTGTGTTAGGATCTGTGTTTGTAGTGGACCCAGGGTGGTAACAGTAGCAGAAACCGGAACAGATTTAAAGTGAAAAGTAGGTTGTTTAATGTAAGTACTAGTAGACATGTACAAGAATAATACTGATTAACATCTGTGACTGAAGGAACAATAGTGATGCAATGAATGAATGTCCAGATCAGTGACAGTACTAAAATAAAGTCTTGATTAACTGAGGTAACTGTGGAACTGAAGGAAAAGTCCAGTAAGTCAGTGGTAATAGCAGGGTAGGGAATCCGGGAATACTGTGATAAAAGCTGAAAGGGAAATCAGGTAATGGTGAGACGATGGCTGCACATGGTTATCCAGAAATGCTGTAATAGTTGCTGAAAGGGAAAGCAGGTAATGCTGAGATAATGGCTAAACAAGGTAATCCAGAAATGCTGTAATAGTTGCTGAAAGGGAAAGCAGGTAATGCTGTGATGATGGCTGATCAGGGTTTTAGCTGAAAACTCAGGTGCAGGCTGGAGTAGGTAATTGGGAACTACAGGTTCAGGAAGGAATGGGTAGGTTTGGGAACTTCAGGTACAGGAAGGAGTGGGTAGATAGAAGGAGCATGACTTGATCCACAGCAGGGAGCAAGGCAGGGTTGAGTGGTGCAGGTTTGCAGGAAGCCAGGGACTGGCAAGGAGCTGAGGCAACATTGGAGCAAAGGTCAGGTTCAGGGGCACAGAAAACTCTCTCATAGCTGATGCTGAAACACGTTGCACTGACAATGAGCTCTAAACCCCTTTAAGTGCCCAGCAGCAGAACATGAGTGGCTGGAGAGATCACCTGACATATCAGGATAGCCCACTATGTCACATGATCTGAGGCAAGATGGACACGCCCATGTACCTGTGATGCTGAGACACGGCTAGACTTACCCTTGCCAGGATGGCCCAACACTGGCAGACCCCTGCGCATTCTCACTGCCCGTCTCCACGCGCCAGCTCCCTTGTCAGAAGGACAACACCACAGTGCCCTCACCATTAAAGACTGCAAACCTCGGCGCCGTGAAACCCTGGTCGTGACACTGTGCTTCTCAAGAGTGTATTTGCTACTTATCTGTAGCTGTTTCTATTTGTATCCAGCCATTCTCCAATATACCCTTGGAGTCCAGTTACCCTCCGGTCCTGCCCGGAGTTCCAGCCATCCTCCATATACCTTGGAGTCCAGTTACACTACGGTCCTGCCAGGAGTTCCAGCCGTCCTCCATTTAACTTGGAGTCCAGTTACTCTCAGGTTCTGCCTGGAGGTCCAGCCGTCCTCCATATACCTTGGGGTTCAGTTACCCTCCGGTCCTAACCCGTATCCAGCCATCCTCCAGATTTCAGTTACCCTCTGGTACTAACCGGAATACAGTCATTCCTCAATGTCCACTCATAACTTCCTTTTGTCTGTTTGTTCCTTCATCCGCAGGAACTTCATCAAACCCAATCTTCTCCAGGGAGCATCCGAGTCTAACAAAACTGATCCAAGACCCAGCCCAGGAACACAGCCTCAAATCCCTTCGCCTGTGACAATTATTTATCTGTAATCATTTTACATTTGTCTGAAGAAAGTGGTGTTTAATGAGTTGATGTTATGCTACATACTGATATGTACATTTTGGTTTATATATTCAGTGCTACAGTACCACTTACCAGTTAATACACTGTTACTACTATAATATACATTGTACTTGCTTGCATTATTTGAGAAAGTCTCTGCAGGTTATCTTAAACTGCTATACTTACTTCCTCTATGAAAGGACTGTTTAATAGTCAATTGTTTTTTTAAATTACTACTAGTAGTAGTCTTCTTGGTCCCTTTCTGGGATGAAGATCCACCCCCAGCAGCAGCAACAAGCGTAGCACTCAAGGATCCTTCAGAGGAATCATGGATTGGAGAGGAGTCAGTCATGCTTATGAAATTGGATGCTAGGTGACACTGGACTGATTGTTGTTCAGTTTTTTGTCCCCAAAGTTTTAGAATTTGAAATACCCTTTCCAATTTGATGAATGCGCTGCAAGTGATGTAACAGGGAGGAGGTTCCCAAAGATGGTTAAGGTGCTTACCTCCACTCACTGTTACTTGGCAATGGTTACAAATGGCTTGGCAAAGGTTGTTCGGATTTGAGTGAAAATAATTCCACACATGAGAAGTGGATTTTTAGGTCCTTTGCCCAGGCGTGACAACAATGGGATTTTTCCCAGCATGGAAAACTGTTGCCTGATTTACAGTTTTACACAAACATCCTCGCCATTAACATCCTCATCAACATCCTCATCATCCTTGTTGTTATAGCCAACTACATAAATATCCTCCTCATCTTCCTTGTGCAATTCCACAGAAGCATCCTCGATTACTACATCAGAAAACACAAATATGGTGGAAGGAGGATCCTCTTCAATTACAGTATTAGAAAGGTCAGGCTCACACATGGCAACCGCGGATACACTTGGATTCTCCTCTGGGATTTCTGATTCTTTCGAGCACACAGTTGGTTCCGGTGTCTTACTCGTCTTAATAATTTTTATTTTATTTGTACCTCTCCAACAAGCAGAGGGGCTTAAATTATCACTAGAACTATCAGTCATAAATACAGGCCAATGCCTTATCCTTTCCTTGCCACTTCGTGTATTGAATGGCATATTGACAATTTTTTGTTTCTCTAAAGCTGACTTAGCTTTACATTTTTTTTGCTTTAACAGGGTAAAAGTTGTTTTTTTTAGCCTGACTTTTTGGCCTGACTTAAGCCCTGGTACATCGGCCATCATAGATGACGTTGACGGCCTTGCATCGTCATCATGACTGTTGCCGGCAGCTACAAGACTGGTATGTGGATTCTGGTCTCGGTCATGTGACTGTCCTCCATACTCACTACGCACACAACCACACACAAGAACATTTTTTGGTTTTATTTTTATTATTTTGGGCAGCAGCCCCTGGACAGACAGCAGTACAGCACCACTGCGCAGCTACGCAGATGACAGTGACAGCTACGTGTGGCTGACACGCACACAAAAAAATTGTTTATTATTTTGGGCAGCAGCCCCTTGACAGACAGCAGCACAGCACCCCTGTGCAGCTACACCGATGATAGTGACAGCCATGTGTGACTGACATGCACACAAAAAATATGTTTATTTATTATTTTGGGCAACAGCCCCTCGACAGACAGCAGCACAGCACCCCTGCGTAGCTACGTCGATGACAGTGACAGCCACGTTTGGCTGGCATGCACACAAAAAATGTGTTTATTTATTATTTTGGGCAGCAGCCTCTCGACAAACAGCAGCACAGCACCCCTGTGCAGCTACGCCGATGACAGTGACAGCCAGGTGTGGCTGACACCGTGACATGCACTCAAAAAAATATGTTTTTTTATTTTTGGCCTGCAGCCCCTCGACAGACAGCAGCACAGCACCCCTGTGCACCTACACTGATGGCAGGTGTGACTAACACACCACACAAAAAAATATATATTGTTTTTTAACAGTGGGGTGAACCCCTGAAAAGAGGCAGCAGCCCCTTAACAGACAGAAGCACAGCGCCCCTGCGCTGATGACAAGTGTGGCTAACTTTAATTTTGTTATTTTTTTCACACTGGGGGTGGGTGAAAAGCACCCCTGAAGTACAGAGCACCCCCTTGACAACACAGCACTACAGCCAGCCAGCCCCTATGGACAGGACAAGTACAACAGCCAGCCCCTGTGGACAGGACAAGTACAACAGCCAGCCCCTTTGGACAGGACAACGACAGCCGGCCAGCCCCTCCATAGAAGACAACAGCCAGCCAGCCCTTATGGACAACAGTAGCCAGCCCCTATGCACAGCATCAGCATGCAATTAACAATAACACAACACAACAGCACAGCTTCCAGCTCCCTCCCTCTTCACTCTCCACAGCTGGAATGAAAAATGGTGGTGAATCACGGGACCTTTATAAAATCCAAAACCTGCGAGAATCCGACAGCGGGATGATGACGTTTTGCCTCTTTTCAGATCCGAGTCAGGTGGGAAAACAAGAGGCGACTCGTATCTGCCTCGGATCCCCGTAATTCGGGTGGGTTCGGTTCTCAGGGAACCGAATCTGCTCATCTCTAATAAATGTACTTGCTGTTAGAGGAAGTGTTCTATCTTTTAAAAGGTGAAAAATAATCAGAAATAGAACATAAAGACTCTGATGACAAACATAAGAAATGTTTTTATTTTAATTATCACTAAAGTAAATTAAAGCAGAAAATATATAATAGTAATTTCAGAGGAAACAGAAGCTTCAGGTTGTCAGGATGACCGGTTTAATTTTTTTTTCCTATGCAGAAGGATAAGGTTTTTCCATCAGCTAATGTTTCAAGGGATATTCTCGAAAAGGAACAGTAGACACCTGAAAATACTGTAAATATTTATGGTAGTCTGTGAGGAATTAGACAGATGGGAACAATCATAGACATTAGACTGCAAAAATCCAGCCCATCCTTCAGATAATATTATTGCACTGAAAGACCCTGTAAGGTAAAAATATGGTTTTAATGTTTCTGTGACAACATGAGTTAATGGAACTTCCTTACACAGCTTTGCAAAGCACAAACCATAAAGCATCATATGATAAACGGTTGCTTGATGTGCACTGTATGGTGTTTGGCTGCCAAATGCAAAGCTAATTATTATTGTGTCACTTATCAAGGTCTGGGTCCCCATTACCAGGTTCAGCAGTGTCACTTTACTGCCACCTGTGGCATCCCTGAGACCTGTGGTCACTCTTCTATATACTGTACGTGACTGTCATCCCACTCCTGGCAGTTTCCGCCATTCTGAATCATGAACACTGCCATTTTTGATGTGAGCATATGGCCCTCTCTGCCAACCAGCTTTCAGCAACTGCAATCACATGTTCGGCCCAACCTATCAGCACATACTGCACCTTATTTAAACCAGGAAGTGTAGATTACACATAGCCAGTACAACTTCTCTCCCTAGAGATCAGTATTTGACTCATGGTTCTGTTTTGCTATCCTGCATTCTGTTCAAGTTGCCAGCTCCAGCATATGCTTAACAGCATTCTGCATCTGTTCCAGTTACAAGCTCCAGTATTTGCTTCACATGTAATCTGCCTCAGTGTGTTCCAGCACACCTACTCCAGTAAATACTTCACAAGCATTCTGCCTTAGTGTATTCCAGTACACTTGCTCCAGTAATTACTTCACATGCATTCGGCTCCAGAAAACCTGCTTCAGTATTGTTTCACAGTATTCTGTTCCAATGCTATCTGGAAAATCTGCTCTGATTTTGCTTCACAGCATATTTTTATGCAGCCTGCTTCAATTGTGCTTCCGGTTCCGAGTTATATTTCATTACATTCTGCCTTTGATAACCTGCAGCTGCAGGTAATCCTGCTAGTCTGCATCTGTTTCCAATACCAATCTCCAGCATCAGTCTTCTGCTGCTAATAAACCTGCACGAGGAACAGCATTATTAAACCATCCAGCTTCATCCACACTCCAACTCATAAAGCTAGCCCAAGGATCCCCAACCCGAATCGACAAACCCCTAGTGCTGTCACATAATGGACAAAGGTATTTTATATTGGCCAATTAAATGCAATTAGTGTAGATCCATAATTATTGTAAGGAGACAATGACTGAGCAGAAAGTCTCTGTTCAAGTCTTATCCCATGAAATATCTATATTTTTGCCATGTAACAAGAACAATCTCATTTATTCAACATCATGGAGTGATCGACATATGGGAAATATTGATTGAACTGTCTCCATCCTGGCAGAAGAAGAGTCTTGGGGGTAAATTTACTAAAGTGAGAGTTTTTAGAAGTGAGTTTTAAAAGTGATGTTGCCCATAGCAACCAATCAGATTCTACTTAACATTTAACTAGCACCTTCTAGAAGATAATAGCTAGAATCTGATTGGTTGCTATTGGCAACATCACTTTTAAAACTCACTTCTAAAAACTCTCACTTTAGTAAATATACCCCTAGGTCTGATTATGGACACTCTAAAGCTTTACTGCCACCTGTTGCATCCCTGAGACCTGTGGCCACTCTTCTATATACTGTACGTGACTGGCATCCCACTCCTGGCAGTTTCCACCATTCTGAATCATGAACACTGCCATTTTTGATGTGAGCATATGGCCCTCTCTGCCAACCAGCTTTCAACAACTGCAAAAGGTTTTTTAAGGCATTTCGAAATTTGAGGCCTTCAGTGTAAATTCTCTTTCTGATGTGAAATTTTGACATAGTACCTAACTGGTTGATGCAAAAATCCTAACTTACTAGATGAAATTCACGTAAATTGTACTTCCTAAAAAACAACACATTAGCAAGATCCAAACAGTTTACTCTAGATGAATATTTCTCCAGACCTTCTTAGGAAAATACCACATTTTCTACCTGAAGTCCTTTTATAAAGAGGTCCTGGGGTTTATGTAATAGGGTGCGAACTTGTGCCACTGCGAGAATCTAGAACTTTGCACAGTATCTCATTTCTAGGGTTTGGAAAGAAAAATTGACACACAGGTTTGGGACTTATGTAATAAGGTGTGAGCTTGTGCTGCTGCGGAAGTCATGCAAGTGTTCCTGTATTTTTAAAACGACAATCATTTTAAAAGCAAAACCAAGCTGGTTTTTGCCTTTAAAATGATTACCGATTAAAAAATACGGAAACACTTGCATGACTTCCCACAGTGGCACAAGCTCGCACCTTATTACAGCAGTCCCAAACCTGTGTGTCAATTTTTCTTTCCAAACCCTAGAAATGAGATACTGTGCAAGTTTCTAGATGTGAGGTGTATTCATCTATAGAGAGCAAAATATTTTTTAAAGTCAGAACCCCCTTTTGGACAAAAGTGATTTAGTAGGTCTACAGAGCTATAGCATGGTTTTTGTTTCATACTTTTGTCACATACCTTGCAAGACATTGTAGTCTGGACATCCTAGCCTTCTAGGGAAACAACATTTGGAGAATCTTCAAACACTTTTAAAAAATCTAAAAAATTCTTCTTTTTGTGTAATGTGGTAGGACATCCATGTAACTATAAATTCCTATTTACTAAAATTTTAGTTAATCCGAATTAATTTATTTTTGCAAATCAATTTGTGTAAATAGTAAAGTAATAAAAAGAAATGAGTGTGGTCAAATGAAATGTTATATAGCATAGTCCATGCCTGTTTGCCCTACCAGCAAATAGGAAATAAATGAACTTTTGAAGTCTGCTTTCTTCACACTCAAGAGAATAAAAAATTCAGTAAGTACAGTAGAAATTATTTCCCTTTAATTAAAAATATAACTTCCTGGTTTTAATAGATGTCATTGTGGTTGCAGGAAAACCTTCCACCTTTCTTAGTCACAAACTGCACTGTGTGTGGGCTTAAAAGTGTACAGAACTGTAAATCCTGACCCTATGGCATTAATAATCTTATTAAATTGAAGTCTAATGATCTGAGCAAGGCAGACTTTCATTAACAGATACCTATTTGGCACTTGCATAGAACCAGTAGAACAAGACTTTAATTAAATAAACTATTGCCTAAAGGCAGGAACCATATTTACAGCAAGGATATTTAAAGACAATCATTTTTAATCACAATTTCTCTTTAGCATGGAGCAAATAAAGAATCCAATTGTCCTAATAAAAAACCATTGTGGAAATACGGATTGCGTAGAAATGCTACAAAATAAGTCTTCTTAAGAAATCTCATATATTGAATATATTTGATTACCTTTAAGTAATACCAGTGAATATTAGAGATGTGCGCCGACCCCCATGTTTTGGTTTTGGTTTTGGATCTGTATCTTCTTCAATGTTTTGGGTCTGGATTTGGTATTGCAAACCACCCTTGCGTGTTTTGGTTTTGGTTTTGGATCTGTATTTATTTCCAAATAATTATATAAACAGCTAAAACCACATCATTTTGGCCTGTTTTTGTTCCTACAGTATTATTAACCTAAATAACAATCATTTTCAGGCATTTCTAGGCATTTTTAACCACCTCACAGCTCACAATATTGATTTCACTATTATTCACCAATTTAAGCCAAAGGCTGCAGCGAGCTGGCTGGCTAAAGTAAGCAACAGAGCAGTGGCACAAAAACATGGCAGTTTAAAAAAATATACAGTAGGGCATCTATGAAACATGCCACACAGCAGTGGCAGACAGGATGGCAGTTTAATAAACTATAATAATGTCAGTTGGCAATGCCCCAAAATGTGCAAAATGTAAAGAAAAGAGGTGCAAGGTGGAATTGTCCCTCCCACCCACTCTTACGTGGGATATTAAAAAGGACATACACAGTTTAACAAACCAAGCACTTTAGCGGCAAGGACTGACACTTTTGTGTGTATAACTCCTTGGTTTGTTTGGGCCCCCACAAAACATTTTTTGGAATGACTACTTTCAATTATTAAGGAGGGTGTTGGTGGAGGAGATTGCATGTGCTCGTCCAAACTGCTGGTAGCTGATACTGGACTGCTTGTTATTAATTTACAAATTATAATTTTGTTAAACAAATTGCATGAACTCGCTGCAAATGACGTAACAGGGAGGAGGTACCTAGATGGTTAGCGTCCCTTCCTCTGCTAACTTTGGCTTTACAAATGGAACAGATGCCTTCACAACTGTTGTCAGGATTTAGATTAAAATAATTCCACACCCAAGACGTGGCTTTTCTGGCTTTCTTTTTATCATGAGCAAGAACTGCTGCCACTGGTGGCTGATTTATGCAAACAACATCCTCATCATCAACATCTTCACTAGCATCAGATAGGACACAAATTTCCCCCTCATCCTCCTTTTGCACTTCCTCCACACTCTCATCCTCATTTTCTATTATATCACCATCTAATACAAGCACAGCCGTCATGGCATCGGTGATCCGCTGTGCAACTGAGTGACAGCTGTTATACTTACTTCCTCTATCAAAGGATTGTTTACTAGTCAATTGTTTTTATTAAATTAATACTAGTAGTAGTCTTATTGGTCCCTTTCTGGGATGAAGATCCACCCCTAGCAACAGCAACAAGCGTAGCACTCAAGGGTCCTTCAGAGGAATCACGGATAGGAGAGGAGTCAGTCATACTTATGAAATTGGATGCAGGACTACTTCTGATCATGATTGAGGATGTTGATGATGATGCAGGTGTTGGTGGTGGAGATTGCAGATGCTTGGATCCAGACAGAAGGGACAGCTAGGTGACATGACACTGGACTGATTGTTGTTCGTTTTTTTATCAATTTGATGAATGCGCTGACGTAACAGGGAGGAGGTTCCTAGATGGTTAAGGTCCTTACCTTTACTCACTGTTACTTTGCAACGGTTATATAAGGCTTGACAAATAATTCCACACATGAGAAGTGAAGTTTTTTAGTCATTTGCCCAGGAATGACAACAATGGGATTTTTTCCACCATGGGCAACAACAACTGTTGCCTGATTTACATTTTTTGCGCAAACATCCTTGGCATCGCCATCAACATCCTCATCATCATCAACATACTCATTATCCTTGTTAGCGCCAACTACAGAAATATCCTCCTCATCCTCCTGGTGCAATTCCACAGAAGCATCCTTGATTTCTACGTCAGCATGTTGACTTGTGCTGCTCATCCCCACATTTACAGAGGGCACACAAATGGTGGAAGGAGGATCCTCTTCAAGTACAGTATTAGAAAGATCAGGCTCGCACATGGCAACTGTGGACACACTTGGACTCTCCTCAGGGATTTGTGACTTTTTGGAGCACACAATTGGTTCCAGTGTCTTGATCGTCTTAACAATTTAAATTTTTTTTGTACCTCTCCTACAAGCAGAAGGGCTGAAATCATCACAACTAGAACCACCAGTCATAAATAAAGGCCAAGGCCTTATCCTTTCCATGCCACTTCGTGTAGTGAATGGCATATTGCCAATATTTTATTTCTCTAAAGCTAACTTAGCTTTAGACTTTTTTTCTTTAACAGGGTAAAAGTTGATTTTATATGGCCTGACTTAAGCCCTGGTGCAGTGGCCTTCATAGATGATGTTGACGGCCTTGCATCATCACCATGACTGCTGCCGGCAGCTACAAGACTGGTATGTGGATCCTGCTCTCTTGTCATTTGACTGTCCTCCATACTCACTGCGGTCTTGCAGCAGAGTCAACAAGCAATTATAGCGCAGCTAACGCACACAACCACACAAAAAAAATTTAAATTGGGGGAGAGCACCCCTGAACAAGGCAGCAGCCCCTTGACAAATGACACAGGCCACACACATGCGCAGCTATGTTGCTGATAAGTGTGGCTAATATGCATACACTCACACAGAAAAAAAACACTTTTGTTGATTTATTTTTGTTTTTTTTTACACTGGGGGGGAGAGCACCTCTAAACGAGGCAGCAGCCCCTTGATAAACAACACTGGCAGCACCCCTGCGCAGCTAGCTACGTTGCTGATAAGTGTGGCTAATGCGCATGCACACACACAGAAAAAAAAACACTTTTATATATTTAGTATTTTTTTTTGGCACTTGGGTGGAGAGCACCCCTGAACGAGGCAGCAGCCCCTTGATAAATGAGACAGGCAGCACCACTGCGCAGCTACGTTGCTGATAAGTGTGGCTAACATGCACACACACATAAAAAACTGAAGATGAAGAGCACCCCTGATGGAAAGAGCAGTGAGCACCCCCTGGACAACACAGCAGCACAGCCAGCCCGTCCCAATGGACAACAGATAGCCAACCCCTATGGACAACAGCCAGTCCTCTATGGACATTTAGCAGTCAGCCCCTGACAACAGTAGCCAGCCCCTATCAGCACAGCGATCATAGCCCCCTCCTTCCTCTTCACTGTCAGTAGCCAGCCCCTATCAGCACAGCGATCACAGCCCCCTCCTTCCTCTTCACTGTCAGTAGCCAGCCCCTATCAGCACAGCGATCACAGCCCCCTCCTTCCTCTTCACTGTCCACAGCCAGAATGAAAATGGTGGCAATCTCGGGGAACCTTTTATACAATACAAAACCCGCAAGAATCCGACAGGGGGATGATGATGTTTTTCTCGTTTTGAGATCCGAGTCAGGTGGGAAAACCCAAGCCGACTCGGATCTCGGCTCGGAATTGAAAGTTCAGGTGGGTTGGGTTCTCTGAGAATCCAACCCACTCATCTCTAGTGAATATGAATGTGAATTAAGACTTAGGGGCTGATTCATCATTGCACACAAGTGCAATGCTGAACACAGATTCACGATTATTGAGAAACTGTTCATGCATAGTCACACGCAGACCTTTATATGCCTCTGCCTGATTTATAGGCAGAGGTCTTTAAGGGGCGGTGTGTGTTGAGGTCGGCCGGCGTTCCCAAAAATGTGTCCGCCCCATTTTCCGGGAGTGGCAAGTAAGGGACTCTGTCAATGGACGCAGTGTCCTGACCTTGCAAGCCGGCCAGCCTGAGTAAGCTGATGGTAGAGATGGTGATCCCAGCCTGCAACCTTGGTGGCAGTGCTGGGATCACAAATGTAGCAGGGGGTGTCATACACCTCTTGCTGCATTTGCATAATTGCAAGGACAGAATTGCAAAGCTGCCTGCATGCAGCTTTGCAATTCCGTCCGATGCTGAATCACCCCTTAGATCAGTAGTTGCTTATACACAGTGGAGAACATGTGATTGGCATTATTAGCACCTGCCCCAGGGCCTGATTCAGCAAGCAATGCAAGTGAGAGAACGCACTGTGCGAGACGATGTTTGCTATCTGTGCATGCATATGCATCGCATTGTGTGTGCATGAACAGGTTGCTGAGTACGTTAAGGGCTCTCTGAGTATGCAGGGAGCCTGCAGAGACCTTCGATGTTGATTGACAGGAAGTGGAATTTGTGGGTGGTCGGCTGAACGCAGGTGTGCCTGTCGGTCACACGCCATTACAGGGGCATGCATAAATTAATCTCAGTGGTATAGCACGCAGCCAGGTGCCTCTCTGCATGCAGGAATCTCTCAAATCCTGTGACAGGGTCAGGTCTACCCTTAGCTTACATGCAGCTTCGATAGCACTCAATATTCCTGATGTTTACACTGTCAATCATGGCATAGGTGGGTGGCTTTATGTTTTGTTGGGTGTCTGCTTCTTGAGCTGCAGTCTCCGTGTGTATGCATTGATTAGCATATTCTCACAGTGGCTGGGTGTGTGCATCTGCTAGCATGCGTTTTTTGCTGAATCAGGCCATCAGTCATCTAAAACCTATAGATGCTACCAGATTTTCCAGGAAAGTAATCACTCTTAAACCTTATTTTGTGTTGTATATAGATTTTGAAATACAAAGCCAGATCTTTTAATCAAAGTCACAAACTCATTCAGAGACAAAAAAAAACAATATTAATAAATAAAACCCCATAGATTTATGGATGCTACCAACTAGATGAACATTTAATTGATCCAGTTCAGATCAGTGGTATATTTGGACCATACACGCTGCAATTTGTGGCCTGATTGCAAAAATGTTAACATTTATTTGGATATGAGAGTTGAGCAGGGTGAGATCTTTGCCACTGTGACTGGACTGACAGAGAAAACAGCAATGCCATCAAAATAAAAATTGATATTGGGGTGCATCATAATGTCCAGAGACCTCCTGTATTGCCCTAACCTAAAATGCTGTGATTGATGCCTCAAGGTCAGTTAACCTTATATCTTTTGGTAGTCATGTGGTTAGGATCTGAGGCTACATTTAACACTACCACCTATCCATTAACCTGTCATATTGTCATTGGTGATGTAAAACCACTACTAGGCCTGGCAGACAGAATCAAGCTTGCTTTGGTAATATTAGGTGCTGATGTACTCATTGTTCAGCTTTATGTCCCTGTTCATAAAGATTTTGCTGATTTCTTTGATAATTCTTCCATTAGCATGCTACCTGTTACATATCATTTACATCTGTATGAATCCATGGCTCCTACTCTCTGTGCCCTTAGGCGTATAGCCAATTGCAATGATAGACAAGGTAATTTCTGAACTCAATCACATAACTCCCTGGGTGTTATCACACCTAAGGAGGAACCCATCCCATGTGTGTCTGCAATGGTGGCATCTGTAAAAAAGAATTAATGAGTTTGCATCTGCATTCACCTAGTACACAGGTTCTCAAACTCGGTCCTCGGGGTCATTTAAAATGGTCAGTGAGTAATGAATACACCTGTGCACCTGTTGTGTGACCTGGAAAACGTGACCTGTGTGGGGTCCTGAGGACCAAGTTTGAGAACCTCTGACCTAGTACATCTCAACAAAGCCTGCATGCATTCATATCATCTTTTGAAAACAGTTGTACAAGTGATTGCTGACATGCCCAATGCCAAAGTTTTCACTACTGTATGTTAGATGCTAAAAGTGGGTTTTGGCAGATTGCTTTAGACATTCAATTGTCCATGCTCACCACTTTGATGTTAGTGAAGGGATATGCCTTTCTACGCATGCATTATAGGATTTGCACCGTAATGTTTTCCAGCACTATATGGGACATGTGTTTGAGGGTTTCCCTTGTAAGATCATTGTGAATGACATACTGGTCTGGAGTTCATATATGGAAGAACATGACCTATGCCTTATCCAGGTCTTTCATAGAATAAGGTCTCTCAACATGAAATTGAACCCTGACTAGTGCTTTTTAGTGTGACCAAAGTATTATATGTGGGCCACCTCCTCAGATCCCAGTGTGTTAAACCAGACAAATTCAAATGTGCTCATCTGTGTAAGTCTGTGTATGTCCCTGTACTGCCCATAAATAGCCAATGCTTAAAAAGAGCATACTATAGGTAGAATATTGTATTTGCTAATTTGTTAACTAAATAAGTAATTGTTCATCATTTACTGATCATAGATTGACATGCATAGAGAGTTGTTATAAGGGAGAAAGTTGCTGATCTATGCAGAAAGTTGCTATTGTGCATAAACAATTTCTTTTTTGAATGCTGGTTTGTGCAGCCAGATACAGAGCAAATGTGTTATTCTTTGTTTGTATCATTAACCACGGAGCCAACACCCACTAAGAGTACAAGAGTTAGCTACATAGATACACAGTAGCATCTCCTGGGACCACACTGATAGTGTCCAGTCTCCGTGCTCTTCAATTTGGGTGTCTAACAAAATTCGACAATGGGGCTCCCCAGGACTCACTTTCGTGTACATCTATGATCTGAGCTAAGTATTAAAACTTTTCCTATTGATCCTTTCACTTTGTGCTGAGATTTTGCTTCAATAACATGTTATTTTCACTGATATTCCAACTGATACCCACACCTACACTACTGATAAATTGTAACCCCAACATTTCCTGGACATAACCAGCTAAATCTCAAAATTTTTGGCTCACTACAGTAAAGTCACTGGACCACTCCATCTTTTGTGATCAGGATGCTGGATGGTTTTGGAACTCTCCACATGCTGCTACTGTTGCCCATTTTAAATCCATGCTCATGAGTAGGCCTGTGTTGCATTTCTTTGATGTTCATCTCCTGGAGTTGATATCTATTGATGCTTCTCAACATAGACTTGGTGCAGTGTGCATGTAGCAAGATAAACCCATGCCAGGGCCTTCACTGATCCAGAGACTCGGTACATGCAAAAGGAGAAGGATCTTCTAGAATTGCTGTTTGAGCAAACTTCATACGTTCAAACTTTGAACGTAAGAAGTTTCATGACTTAATTTGTGGTTGTCCTGTCATTGTTGAGACCAACCACCAGTCTCTCATCACTATTCTATGCAAGCCTTTCCACACAGCTTCATCTAATATCCTGTGTTTCATGTTAAGACTCCAGCGTTATATTTTGGATTTAGTGAACCACCATGACCCTAATCTTCATGTGGCTGATGCCCTGGTTGCTATTGATGAGGACCTGGATGTTATGGAGATTGAATTTTTAATCTCCCTGATGGCTTAATGAGGTCAGTGGGATGACCCTCCATGATAACCTGTGTCGTCTGTCCAATTTTGTGATCGATGGTTGGTCCTCTTTTTCAAGGGAATTATTCCAAGACGTGCATCTTTTTTATGCAATGCATGATGAACTGACTATTTCATATTGGCTGTTGAAAAAATACGCTCATGGAATTTGGAGGCAAAAGGGAGGAGAGAGATGGGTCGGTTGTTGGAGAAAGTGTTAGGATTAAGGGTAGTTTTTTTGAATGAGAATGGGGCAGACAAGGGCATGTTTGAAAGCAGATGGGACAGTGCCAGATGAAAGGGAGAGATTGAGGAGGTGGGCAAGATGGCAACAAGCACAAGGAGAGAGGTAGAGGGGGAGACAGGAAGGGATTGGTCAAGGGGAAGGAAGAAGGGGGGTAGGACCGGATGAAGGCCATGAATTCCTCTCAAGATACAGGGGACAAAAATGTCAGAGTTGGTAAAATGGATGTGGAGGGTGATCAAGGAAAGGAGTTGGTGAAGTTCTGGGGAACTAGGGGGATATGATGTCCTGACATATGGAATAAACTTTGGATGTAAATCAGGTAGCAAAGTCAAGGGCAGAGAGTGAAGAGGGGAGGCGAGAAGGGGGTGAGCAGAAGAGGGAATTAAAGGTGGCGAAGAGATACTGGGGTAGTGAAGACTGAGAGGAGATGAGGTTCTTGAAATATGACTGTTTAGAGAGAGAAAGGATAGCACTGTAGGATGAGGGCATACATTTTAAATGGAGAAAGTCTGCCTTTGAGTGTGAATTTTCTCCACTGTCACTCAGCAGTTCATGAACACTTTTGCAGGTATCTGGTGCATTTTAAATGATAGGTTTGAGGTGTGGATCTGCATGGGTGACTGAGTAGTGATCGCCGGAGCAACAGAGTGAAGAGCAGATGTAAAGGAGGCATTGTATAGGGTAATGGCTTGTTCAGGGCAGGAGAGAGAGAGAGGATAGGGGACAGAAGTGAGTCAAGCAGGGAGGAAAAAGAAACGGTGTCGATAGCCTCAATGTTCCACTTAGTGATGGTGGCCTTAAGAGGTAGAGGAGGGGAAGGAGAGAGGGGTAAGTTAAAAGAGAGAAGATGATGATCAGAAAGGGGGAATGGGGAATGGGATTAATCTTAAATATCACAACGGTGAGTGAAGACCAGATAAAGCGAATGCCCACTAACATGGGATGGTGAGGAGGTCCATTGGGAGAGACCAGATTAAGATGTGAGGGTAAGGAGTTTGGAGGCAGAGGATCCTGTGGGAATATCAATTGGATTATTGAAGTCACCTAGAATAATGAAGAGAAGGTCTGAGGTGAGAGAGAGTGAGGGAGCCAGGAAGGAAAGTTGTCAAGGAATTTGGAGGGAGAGCCAGGGGTCGATAATTGATAGCTACTCGAAGGTGTACTTTTTGGAAGAGGCTTATACTGTAGCATGAACCTCAAATGTAGAGAATGTAAGTGATGGTTCAGAGGGTATGAGTTAAATGTAGAGAATGTAAGGGATGGTACAGAGGCTATGAGTTAGGAGTAACCAGGGGATAGAGGCATACCATACATAGACAAAGGAACAGTACAACCAAGGAGCTATATTAAAATGAAAAGTGATATAATGCATACATAACTTTAGTAAGCCATAAGTCTGAAAAAAGTACTGTCAAGTATGTATCACATGTGATAAACTAGAGATATACCTTCCTGCCAATAAACTTGTGCAACGATGGGTGTTCTCAGGCATTCAACTTACACCAGCTCAGTTACAACAGTGAACTGTTCTATGTCTTATACAATAGGTTACAGAATATAATGGTTACACTTAAAGAAAGAAACACCATAACAAAGTGTCTAGGTAATTGTTGCTCTTAAAAGCATTGTACGTATACAAATTCTTTCTCCCATATCTTCAATTACTACTTCAAAGTACCCAAACTGTTTCCATGCAGTTAGCATGGTGGGCAAATACATTTGTTTATAGTGTGAGTGAGTACGGAAAGAAACAAAGGGTATCCTATAGCGTGAGCTACACTAATCATGCAATGTGTGTTTTACAATGAAAACATATGAAATGACTACATGCTATCCTCTTTATATAATACACATATTTCTGCCAATGTTTTTATTTACTATTTATAATGATAATAAGTCATGTTATAGGAAATGATCATTTCTTTCCATACATTGTCATTCATTTACTTCTGATAATATAAATATTTAATGAAATTCATACTTCACATTGTGTTTAGATTACATGCCTTTAATGTCTGCCAAATGCATTAATAAAGTGTCAATATTGTTTCCTTATTATTTTGACAGCTAAATAAAATATCTGATAATGTTCAGTACTCAAATACTGAATGGGATTGAAAGACCGGCAGCTTGAAACAGCCGCCAGTTCAAATCCCGACTGCACAAGCCCGATAGGAGGATATCCCGACTGGGGCTGGTAAGTATTCTAAGTATTCAACCCTCCCCCTCCCTCCACCTGCCCAATGGATGCAGAGGTGCAGCATAGAGCACACTTATAAACAAATACACCTATAGACCTCTGGTCATCTACATTTCAAAGATGGCTACCCAGGCTAGAGTGATGCTGGTCTTATTTAGGTTGTGTAATACATCATATGTTGTCTTCCTCCCCTATTCCCCTCCTTTTCTGTATCCCATTTCTTTATTTCATCAATTTATTTTATTTACTTTATTTTTTAATTGTGTCGG
This sequence comes from Taudactylus pleione, assembly GCA_031769625.1. Taxonomy (NCBI): domain Eukaryota; kingdom Metazoa; phylum Chordata; class Amphibia; order Anura; family Myobatrachidae; genus Taudactylus; species Taudactylus pleione. The sequence goes on from JAUIMM010000039.1 coordinate 13,868,662, forward strand.
TTTTAACAATATAATTTTAAAATGAATAGTTGAATAATAATATTGTTGTACATAGTACCTATAAGAAACATTGCTTTATTTGTAATTCTTTGTACACAATTTACAATTGTTCCCATCACTGTTGTCTTTTATGCAAACTATTATGCTAAATAAAGAGATTTAAAAAAAAACACTTCTATGTAAAACAGGAAATAAATAAACAGCAAAAGAATTATAAAAAATATTTTAAAAAACTTTAAAAATGAAAAAAATTTTTTTTTAGGTATAGTATTTGTACAATAACTGCCATGATAGTTGTTAAATAGGCTTCCCCATGCATGGGCAGTCTTATCACTTTAAATTGTGGCGGATTAAGACCCCATGGGGACATAGGCAAGGTACTGGAATGGACCTTTGTCCCCTGTGTGTATGTGGGCATATTACAACCACTTACAGCTTGCCTTTTAAACCATTGATCTCCTCTTCAACTGGACAAATGGTTCTATTAGTGTTCAGATCCACAAAGGTTTGATAGATGGTTGTGTGTAACGAGTCCCAATTTGGTTCTGCAGTCAGTTCGGAACTCAGATTTAAAAACCAAACTCAGGTTTTAGATTGTATGTAAACAGGTCCAAAATAGCTGTTTTATTGATCTTTACAGATTTTTATTGATTTTTAACCAATTTCCACCGATTTTTAAGGAATCCAAAACCGAACCGAATCCAAACCAAAACACTCGAGGGTGGTTTTGCCAAAACCAAAATCTAAACATGATAATGAATTAGAACCAAAACCAAAACAAGGGGATCCACGCACATCTCTAATAATTACCAAATAACTTCAATAAATCCCAATAGAACATAGTATACAATATCCCATCACACAAAATATCACTACACAATTGCTCAGATACAATATTACACCCTCAGCCTACCTCACCCTCCCCAAAAAATTTGTATACATCCCCACACAATACATTACTACATCCCCCCACCTACCTCCCCTACAAGATAATAAAAGTATACACCCCCAGATACATTACTATACCCCTCAACCAATCTTGCCCCAGAATATAGATTGTATGTATAAACTCTCTCCTTTACCCACATAACATAAATAGCACAAAATAACTGAGTCAAAACCACTCATCTCTATAAATAAGTACAGAGATTTCCTCCTGAGGTACATACCACTGCATTGAAGGAGGCTCTGTGTTCCCGACCCTCACAATGACTGACATTGACAGGGGGCCTGCAGTGTGACTATGATCCTGACAGCAAACTGCTATGTAATGGCAGGCAGCAATCTCCCTCTGGCTAAGAAGTTCACAGATGAGATCATCAGCACTCTGTGGGACTCCCTCTGAGCCCAGGCCCAGTACATTAGTACCGGCTGTACCCACCTGATGGTGCCCCAGTGCAGTGCACTACCTCCTTTTGTTACCAGTGTTAGTCTGCTGATGTAAGAGAAACCATCTTGACCAAAGAAGGGGAGTTTTCACCAGTGGCGTAACTAGGGCATGGCGAGCGGGGTGCGTGCCCTGGGCGCCGTTGGACCGGCGGTGCGGGGGGGCGCCGCCGGCCACGGTACCGGCCCGCCCGCCCTAGTTAGCCAGTGTAGCACTGACCGCAATGAGTGCGGTCAGCGCTACACATTTACACAGGACCGGTGCTAGGCTTCCAGCGCCAGTCCTGTGCTGCACGCCTGAGCCAGTTCCCTCCCCCTGAGCACTTGCCCAATAGCGCCAGGAGATGGGCTCAGGCTGTGCATAACATACGCATCGCCGCCAGCGCTGGCGGCGATGCGTGTGTTAAACAGCAGCCAATGAGAGTCAGAAAGACTCTCATTGACTGCTGCAGCACCCACTGCAAGAGCTGGACTTCCGTCCGGCTCCTGCAGTGGGTAATGGAAATTACATCATGATGTCTGTCCCATAATGCTGAGCGCGCCAGCCCGGGCGGGAGCGGCGCCGCGAGCAGGACCAGGAGCAGAGATTCAGGTAAGTATATTTTTTTTAATATATATATATATATATATATATATTTTTTTTTTTAACCTATACGGGGGAGGGGGGTGGCTACTACTGGGGGGACCTCTACTGGGGGGACCTCTACTGGGGGAGGGGTGGCTACCACTGGGGGGACCTCTACTGGGGGAGGGGTGGCTACTACTAGGGGGACATCTACTGGGGGATGGGTGGCTACTACTGGGGGGACCTCTACTGGGGGAGGGGTGGCTACTACTGAGGGCGCCATTGGGAGGACCTACTCTACTGGGACTACTACTTGGGGGGGAACTACCACTGGGGGCATTATAAAAGGGGCCCACTACAAGAGGCACTGCACTCGGGGGACCACTACTGGGGGCAATAATAGGAAGGGCCACTACAGGGGGCACTGGATAGGGGGGATCACTACAGGGTGCCTGCATAAGGGGACCACTATTGGGAAAACTGCATGGAGGGGACTACTGCTGGGGGCATGATATAAAGGGCACTGCATGGGGGGGACTACTACTGGGGGCACCATATAAAGGGCACTGCATAAGGGGATACCACTACTGGGCGCACTGCATTGTGGGGACTGCTACTGGGGGCACTGCATAAGGGGGAACACTACATGGGGCACTGCATTTGGGGGGGCCACTACTGGGGGTACTGAGTAAGGGGAACTAATTCGGGGCTGTATAAGGGGGACCACTACTGGGGATACTGTACAAGGGGCACTACTATGGGCCTGCATAAGAGGGACCACAACTGCATACTGGGGGTACTGTATAAGGGGTACTACTGGGGTTAAGGTGCATATGGATAGGAATGTTCAGCGTGAAAATAAAGGGGTGTGTCATGTTGACACGCCCCATTTTTAAGTGACCACGCCCATTTTTTTTCAGCGCGCGCACAGCTCTGGGTTTTGGGTGGGGGGGGCTCCCTTTTCAAATTTGCCCTGGGCTCCAAATACCCTAGTTACGCCACTAGTTTTCACTGGGACTCATAGCGGAGCGCAATCCTTAGTGATGGTACTTAATTTGCATTATTATGATATTCAGTAATGCATGAAGGTAACTCACACCACCCGCTAGCCACCAAGCATAAATAGACTCCATTGAAATTGGTTTGAGAAAACATTAAAATTGTTTGGTTTGCAAAATAAAAATTTTTCCAAACAAAATTACCAGGTTTTGGCTTTAAAAAAATTAATTGCCTTCAATCCTGTGACAAATATCATCAAATGTTTTTGATTTTGAACATTCACTCTTTATTACGTTGATCCCTTGGTGTTGAAATTTCCATGCAATTCATTGCACTCTTACTCAGTATATCTTATAGAACATGCTGAGTCTGTTCGTTGTAATATTAACTTATTTATTTGTGGAAATGATATAAGCAGAAAATTTGCACTTTTTTGCTACCGTACATCAGAAAGTGTGTTAATGCTTGCACATTGCCAGGTAACGCTTACACAAAAATTTCAAACGCTCATAATACAGCAAGGATATGACATGTTAGACAAAAATTTATCGGTGCATTCACACTAACCTTATAATGGAATGCAGCACACTGTCACAATCTCTCCGTAGAGGAGAATTGGATTTTTTGGGGGGAGGGTTAAAATTTCTGAGCAGTTCAAAAAAAATATTAGCCAGTTAACTATTTATTTTGAACAAAGAAATACTGTGGTATTTCACAAGAGATCGGTGTATGCAGTCACCTTTACCTAATAATAGGATTGCAAAAAATGGTACAAGTCCCATGGCATGCTGTAAAAGATCATCTGAAGTCACATTCATGACAGAAACCACTGAGATAGCTCTCATACTTATAGCAAAGATTAATTAGGGTTTTCTCTCACACTTCAAGGCATGCTTTTATATGAACGACATCTAGTCAACCTGCTATTTTGCCTGAAGCAGTGTCATTCACTGCCCACCACACCCTCAGCTTTCAGGATCTCCATTATTTCTTCCCTTTGTCTCTTTTTTTCACTACTAGCTTTTGGATATCTTCGAATCTTAGTTGTCTGCAGGACAGGCATCTACAAAGACATGCTTTCTCATAATAACAGTCACTATGTATTCTGTCACAGGATACAGCTAGAGATGTACTCTAATCATGCAATTCTGTCTTTAAGTGCGTAATCTGCCTGAAAAAGATCACGTTATTACTATTCTTATCTTTTGTTGGCTCCAGCATGGCTCTATACTAATAATATATGTCAATGTCTGTTATATTTGCTAATATGCAGTGACAGTAAAGATTCACATTTGAGGTGATGGAATATCTTTTTCTGCTATTTACCATAAAAACTGCACAATGCTCATTACTCCGTCAATACAGGCTGGCAGCAGTAAGGCTGCTATGCCAGCCCAGTGTAAAGCCATATGTGCTTGCCTTAGCCAGCTTGTAGGTTCACCCATGCGCAGCAGACTGGAAAACTAGACTTGAGCTTCCAATGCCACTTTAGAAGAAAATGAATAAAATGAAACAAAATGAAAATTAAGTTTTAAAAATATAATTCTTTTTTTCCCCATAGAATTAAAAAGAAAAAATGATTTGCTTAGATAATAGATCCTGAGATGATGACAGTGATAAGAGCATTGCTGTGATACTGGTGCCACTGTAATAGGCCTCCCCATTGTTTGTTAACTGGCAGTAATCCCATGTTAAATAGGGAGATGCCCCATATCCTGCGAGAACACACATTTTTGTTGGACATACTGTAAAACTCTTCTGGGATTAGTAAATAGGCCCATGTGCCTCTAGCATGAAGTAGTCTTGGCTTATTATTTATTTGTAAAAAAAAGAAAGGAAAATTTTTCTTTAACAGAGTTGGTCAGTAATACAGTTTCCATATTTAAACATTCACATTGAAAATGTAATAATACAATATTGTAATAGGTCAGTAACCCTGTTAGTGAGATAAATAGCAATCAGTAGGCAAATCAACCAGAGAATATATAAATGAGTGTCAAATGGAAGAGACAATAAATCCAAACTTACTCTGGAGAGTACATCAAAGCGGGATGCAATCGGGAAACTGGCTGATGTGATCCCGACAGCCGGCTTCCCGACTGCTTTATCCCGGCATGGGATAAATGACAGGCGTCTATATCTAGATGCCTGTCATTTTCCCAATGCCAGGAGACAGGCGTCCGGCATCCCGATCGAAGGGATGCTGGGCGCCGCGAGCGGACAGCCACGGGGGGGAGGGTTAGGTTTAGGGCACCAGGGGGGGACTTAGGGTTAGGCATCCCCCCAAGACGGTTAGGCTAGGGGAGGGAGGGTTAGGGTTAGGCACCCCGGGGGGGGACTTAGGGTTAGGCACCCCCCCGGGGGACTTAGGCTTAGGCAGCTGGGAAAAGGGGGGTTAGGGTTAGGCACTTAGAGGGGGGATTAGGGCTAGGCACTTGGGCATAGGTTAGGGTTAGGCACCCCTAAGGAGGGTTAGGGGGGTTAGGTTAGTTTTTACTTACCTCAGGATGTTCGGGATTTCCAGTGCTGTCGGGCTGCCGCTGCCGGGATCTGTTGAGCTGTCGGGCTGCCGATTCCGCTTTCATATCATCTGATGATAAAAATACATCAAAGCATATTGCAAATCATCAGTGGATTTTCCAGGTACATGCGTGTTTCATACCATACTGTTGAATGAAATCATATTCAGTTGTGCTTCCGCACTGATATAGATTGTATTGAAATAAAATACTTCTATGTTTCATAAAAAGTGTTTGGTGTGTGTATCTCTGTGAAGTGCTGCTTCCAACCAATCCCGCCTCATAATATGTAACAGTTCTTGTTGTGTGAATCAAGATGTGGATGATCCTTTTTTATCAGCTGCTGAAATGACCATAGATAGTTTTCTGACATCTTTAGACAGTCTTACCCTTTAAGCTGGGTACACACTGGGCAATATGTGTGCCCTCTATATGTCTGTAAATGACGCCGTTCGCTGACATAGTGCATCGGATGTGCAGCGCAGCAGATAGATGATATATCTGCAGATTCATTGGTGCATCTGCTGGTGTGTATAGGCGACCTACATATGCTGCAGGGACAAATTTAAATGCCCGCCCTGTTGTGATGTCAGGTTCAAATACATCGGGCTGATGATTGGTAAGTGTATCTGCACTTACCAATCATCAGATATGTCAGTGGGTTGGCCAAATGGCCGACCTGTCGTCCTAGTGTGTACCCAGCATTAGGGAAGAATACTTAGGTTTGCCCATTGCTAAGTAAAAGGAGTGTTATTAATTAGTTCCTCTTTAGTGAACTCCCACACATGGAGTCAATAACTTCTAATAATTGGACCAGAAAAAAAACAATTAGTATAAATCTGCCTGTGCTTCACCAAATTTTTGACAAGTGAAGGAATGGAAGAGGTCATTAATACGGTTTATATGAGGGGAGAGATAACCCCTATGGAAGATTTTGAGTAACATCTCCACATACATAGGGGAGGGTAATTATTTGATTAATGAAGGTAAAGCCCAAAATAAATGATCTATTTAGTGTACATAAAATGGGAGGGGCATTGGGTAAAACCCACAAAAAATGTGTATGATTGACTGTTTTTTTTCTAAGGGATCATGTTCATAGATTATCAAGAGGATTATTTCAATCCACTATAGAGAAAGGTTTAACTACACTAGCCACATCATGTTGATCTAGCATGAAAGCCAGATTACAGTCTGAAAGTATAATACCAGAATTGTTTCACAGTCCGTGAGTATTTCAAAGGTTTGCTATGAGACCTTTCTAACATTTGGCCTACAGTCTTCAATTCACCACTCCTGCACTATATGAAGGGAAAGCCGGTATGCCATACTTATAACCATAAATGAGAAGACAGATTTCCAAAACTGTGGCATAAAGATACTGTTCATGGGTGTGTAATAAGGCTGATAGGCTCCGGTTTGGCTATAACTGTTTTCTATAAAAGTGGGTGTATACACTGATTAAAGATTCAATCTGTTAAATAACATAGCTGAGCTACAAGGCTATAAGCCTCCACATTCAGCAGATTTATAAGCCCATTTTGGACTACTGTACATATGAGCAAATATATTTAACAAATAATTTGCAGTGGTGCAAAACTCCTTAGATACAGAGGTGATAGGGATGCAATCTTGGAGAGTCACTTTGTGCTTTACCACTCAGCAGAATGACATTCTGCTTTGTTGTAATTTACTTAGGGTAACACAAGGGCGCTTCTGTCGCCAAGTAAAAATACTGGCATTCCAGATGTCACGAATAGCCCACATCAACTCTGGAGATAGTAAGGTAAACTCTTACATTGAGGGACCTCTACAACTTATAACCTGGGAATGAAGTAGTGTGCAGCTGCAACTGGGTCATCAAAGACAAAGAATACAGAACAACCATTTTTGACGTTTGGCTAGGTATATTTTGACTAACTCTGTACAATGATATGAGTCACAGCAGGTAGCTTACATGTGTGTTTTATTATCACAGGTTTATGCACACAACTGTAACTTGATTAATCTTTAATAAAACAAATATTAGCTCAGCTGTGATATAATAAGCTAAAGTAACAAAGGAACATTATTATTTTTTTTTATATTTTACAAAGAGATATAATGGAGATTTCAGTTTTAGGAGATATAGCTAGAGCCTGAGAGATTAAAGTTTGTTTATCTTAAAACACCCTCTAGACTTGATCAAACATACTATTGTTTATCATTCTAACAAGTGTTATTCAATTTCAATTATGTATTGTAGTTGTCAGTGGCGGCTTCAGAGGGGTGGGCTTGCAGCGCAGTTCAAAATTCAAATAGGGGAGCCACACCAACTGCCAGTGGGTCCCAGCCAGCGATGTTTGGCAGCATTTGAGGTGACAGTTGGTGTGATTCCACTATTTGAATTTTGGACTGCGCTGCAGTCCCACCTCTGGAGCTGCCACTGGTAGTTTTCAATCAGTGATGTGCGGTCTGGTGAGGCAGGTGAGGCACAGCCTATCCTGTCATACTTCAGTATACTCCAAGAGTTTTGACTATAAAAATTATAAGACAAATAAAGAAAATATATTATAAATATCTTCTGTGTATTATTCTAAGAATTTTTGTAGTCAAAACTTTTAGAGTAAAAAGTGTATGGGAGGTGAGGCACTGCCTCTCCTGTCTACCTTTTCCGCACATTCCTGATCAAAACACACCAAATTTGCAGCACTATATACTGCTGCACCTTTGTATAATGCCCACATGAACACTCGGGTTCATATATGTGTCTGTAAATCTGGCTCTGATATTAGCCAGTGCCTCCCCAGCCATTTACCTCACCACACGTCACTGTTGTCAATATATAAAAAATTTTCAAAGTAATATGACAGTGTTACTATATGTAAATATGTGTTTACTTGAAAAAGGTGAAATATAGATATGGTGAAAGGTTCTAAATTGTCCATAGAATTATGCCTTATTCCACATTTGGCCACAGAATGGCATGTATTTCACTGTCCTGCCCTAACCAAACCACAGAACAGAATGTTTTGATCATCATCAAATTTCATGAAAGGTGTATTTACAGATGCAGGGAGGAAATGTATTCTGCTGAGTAGAGCACAAAGAATTGCATCTCTACAATCTCTGTTAAAAAGGAACCTTGCGCCATGGCAGTTGTCTGTAAAATTGAAATGCTCATCTCCAGTTCAAAATGACAAATTAATTCACCCTTTAAAAGCGATACATTTTAATATGGTAAACTTAAATCTATTATTGTGGTAAAAGTTCTAGTAGATATATAAGCTCTAACAAAGTTGACATACTTTAACACTTCATTAAGGGGCAAATTTCCCAGACTTCCCCTGTGGAGTTACAGCTTAAATAGAGTTATTGGCATGCTTGTAAGAATAAATCCATAATATATTGTACACTTGGGCTGTGTATTAGTTATACAAAAAACACTTTACTGAGAACTTGGACAAATGTTAGACAAACATCTCACATCTAATATTCCATTGGGAACTGATGATTTTTCTGTAACTGTGATAGTCTACTTTGTGACACTAGAGGCATTCCATTGACTGATACAGTGACTCAATGTTGTGAATTTGTTATATAGCTGTTGATGATGGCACAATGTAATTAATTATACATTGTCTCTTTTGAAGGTATTCCATCTTAGTATAATGTAGGAGAACCAGAGCACCTAATTTTGAGGAGCAGTAAAAAAAATAGATTTAATTTTGCAGCCCAAGGTTAATGTAATGAGCTGAAGTGGACGACATTTTAGAGATGTTCCTTACTGAGCATACTTTTCTCATGAGAATCAGCCACCGACTTGTCAGCACAGCACTGATGTTCCCAGTCACAAAACTCCTACCGTACTTAAACTAACTGTTATTTTTCAAACACAGCCTGTACCATGACAGTTAGGTGCTGATTGGTTGGTACTTTATCTCTTTTCACATTATATCTCTCAAAGACTTAGTACATCTCCCCCAATGAGTTCAGGTCTTACACCAATTCATCTTTTATATTTTAACCCCAGATCGTGTAATAACCAAGATAAACACACACAGTTATAAAATAAACTTTATTGAAACAAAAGTCTCCCCAAATGCCTTATTCACCAATTAAATAAACATGATTTTGATAATCTGTGGACTCCCGTTTATAATCTATATTTCACATTGATCAGAAGTGTGTTAGTGGATGGACTATGACCTATCAAGAGAGAAGAAAGTAAGTTTTTTTTTCCATATGTAATAAAGTGGGAAACAATGGTGTTTGGGTGTTTGCCTAGGCTGCTCTTGAATGTGTAGCACAGATGAGGCCTAACACTGAGGCACAGATGTGCCAACCAAAACATTTGCAGTGTGGCTTGGGGGCACTGACAATGACCTGAAGGAATTTAGGGTTTGGTCTGTGCTGGGGAGATTCAGGTAATATTAAAGTGAGTACTTGGTGGTCACCACTTGGGTTACTGGAAAAGAAGCCCATAACACTGTGACATAGTTGCCAACATTATAAAATAATGACTAATATCTAGAGATGCTGAAACTGACTGCAAATTGTATCTCAAATGTGTTTTTGATTTGATGCAAATATTGATAATTGAATTCTAGCTAAATTTGAGAAAGTTGAAGAGCATTGACCATGTTTGAGCCTCTTCAACCATGTTTGAGTGTGTTCCAACACACTCAAATGGTGAATGGCAAACCTCTGTACACCCCAAACATGAACCGCAAACTTTGAACACTGGTGTTTGCTGCTCGAAGAATAGAAAATTCCAAAATATATTTTTATTGTGTAAAATTATTATTTCACAATAAACAAAATATTTATAAATGTGCATATTAACAAGAGCCAAGAATGTATGAACCTGGTATTCCTACAGCTAACGTCAGATGTAACTGCAAACTGTGAGCAGGAGATGCAAATTTAAATCTGTAAATTCAAATTAGAGTATATTGATAATAGTAATTGGAACATGGTTGCAGTAGTGAAATCTGTGAAATCAGATTGAGTTTGAAACCAGTTAAGGATTTTGGAGCATATCTACTAAAAACATTTTAGACTTGTCTCATTGGAACTTTCAACACGCAAACGGAAGTGTAACAGTATTACTGTAATACTGATTGCTACAATTACAATAGACTGCGGCCTTACGAGTGTTAAGTTCCAATCATGTGAACTATAGCAGGCATTAACTATAGTGTTGACTGCTTGGAACTCTGTGTTATTCTTCAGGTCCTCTTTGAGACTTTTCATTGTTCAGATGTTTAATATGTACATGCACAATTTTTAGGATATGTATTTTATTACTGTTATATTGTGATTAAAACGGGATATTCAATCTCTATACTGTTTTGTGTCACCGTATACTGTTTACTTGTTTAATACTGATAAGGCACATAAATGCTCCTAATTGGTCACCCACATGGAAAAATCCCAGTTTTTAATAATTTCAACAATGGCACATTTTTAGTCACAGTTATGGTGTATAAATACCTTATTTACCTTGTCCTTACTACATATATTATAAATATGTTTCCTGTGAATGTTACATATCACCCAAAGGCTGTTACATGTCTCCAATAAGCAGCACTGAAGGTGTGGTTAGGCTTGTCAGAATAATGTCATGTTTTATTACAGTAGATACTAGGGGTGAGCGGGTTCGGATTTCTGAAATCTGAACCCCCCCGAGCCCCCCCGATCCGAGGCCGATCCGAGTCAGGCTCGACTTTTCCCGCCTGACTCGGATCTGAAATCGAGGCAAAATGTCATCATCCCGCCTTTCCCGAGTCTCGTGGGTTTTGGACTCCATATAAGGTACCCACGTCGGTGCCATTTTCTCACTCGGCTGTGGACAGTGAAGAGGGAGGGTGGGAGTTAGGGCTGGCTGGGCTGTGTAGTGTAGTGTAGTTCAGTGTAGTGTTGTGCTGTGCTGTGCTGTGCTGCGCTGTGCTGCTGTTGTCCATAGGGACTGTGTCCACTCCTCCAAAGTCCATAGGGGCTGGCTGTGTTGTGCTGTGCTGCTGTTGTCCATAGGGACTGTGTCCACTCCTCCAAAGTCCATAGGGGCTGGCTGTGTTGTGCTGTGCTGCTGTTGTCCATAGGGACTGTGTCCACTCCTCCAAAGTCCATAGGGGCTGGCTGGGCTGTGTTGTGCAGTCAGTAGTCCATAGGGGCTGTGTCCACACCAAAGTCCTGTGCAGTGTCCCAGTCCTGAAGGGGTGCTGTAGTGTTGTCCAGGGGGTGCTCTGTCCATCAGGGGTGCTCCCCCCAAGTGCTAAAAAAATTTATATTTCTGTGTTTGTGAATTGTGTGCGCAGTAGCCGCACGTGCGTCAACAAAGTAGCGCTAACCGTGTGCCAGTATCATAAGTAAAGGGCCAGCTGGATCATCCATTAAAGGGTGCTGTAACCCCCAAAGTGCACTCCAAATAATATATATTTTTTCTGTGTTTGTGAATTGAGTGGGCACTGGCCGCATGTGCATCAACAAAGTAGCGCCAAGCGTGCGCCTGTGTCATAAGTAAAGGGCCGGCTGGCTCGTCCATTAAAGGGTGCTGTAACCCCCAAAGTGCACTCCAAATAATATTTTTTTTTTCTGTGTTTGTGAATTGTGTGCGCAGTAGCTGCTTGTGCATCAACAAAGTAGCGCCAAGCGTGCGCCTGTGTCATAAGTAAAGGGCCAGCTGGCTCATCCGTTAAAGGGTGCTGTAACCCCCAAAGTGCACTCCAAATAATATTTTTTTTTTCTGTGTTTGTGAATTGTTTGCGGAGTAGCCGCACGTGCATCAACAAAGTAGGGCCAAGCGTGCGCCTGTGTCATAAGTAAAGGGCCAGCTGGCTTGACTGTTAAAGGGTGCTGTAACCCCCAAAGTGCACTCCAAACAAAATAAAAAATTATTTTCTGTGTTTGTGAATTGTGTGCACTGTGGCCGCACGGTTATCAACAAAGTAGCGCCAAGCGTGCGCCTGTCATACATAAAGAGCCGGCTGGCTTGACTGTTAAAGGGTGCTGTAACCCCCAAAGTGCACTCCAAACAAAATAAAAACTTATTTTCTGTGTTTGTGAATTGTGTGCACTGTGGCTGCTCGTGCATCAACAAAGGAGCAGCGCCAAACGTGCGCCTGTGTCCCATAAGTAAAGGGCTGGCTGGCTTGTCCATTAAAGGGTGCTGTAACCCCCAAAGTGCACTCCAAAAAAAATAAAAAATTCTTTTTTTTCTGTCTTTGTGAATTGTATGGGCTGTAGCCGCACCTGCATCCTCAAAGCAGCAGCGACTAGCGTGCGTCTGTCTGTTAAAGGATGGTGTAACCCCCAAAGTGCGCTCCAACCAAAATAAAAAATTCTTCTTTTTTTTCTGTCTGTGTGAGTTGTGTGGGCTGTAGCCGCACCTGCATCCTCAAAGCAGCAGCGACAAGCGTGCGTCTGTCTGTTAAAGGGTGGTGTAACCCTCAAAGTGTGCTCCACAAAAAATAAAAAATTCTTCTTTTTTTTTCTGTCTGTGTGAATTGTGTGGGCTGTAGCCGCACCTGCATCCTCAAAGCAGCAGCGACAAGCGTGCGTCTGTCTGTTAAAGGATTACATCAGTGACAGCATCCAAGTAGGCATGTCAGACAGTCCGTACCTGTACTGGCAGGAAAAAGAGGCATTTTGGAGGCCCCACTACAAACTGGCTCTATTTTACCTGAGTTGCCCCCCCTCCAGTGTGTACTCCGAAAGAGTGTTTAGTGCAGCCGGGAACCTTGTCAGCGAAAGGCGTAGGAGGTTGCTTCCACAAAATGTGGAGAAGATGATGTTCATAAAAATGAATTATCAACTCTTCCAGTGAGACCTGTGGTGGTGGATTCCAGTGGGGACGAATTAATACTCTGTGAGGATGAGGATGTACACAACACTGAAGAGGGTAAGGAATCGTTGAATGAGGAGGATGAGGACAACATCTTGCCTCCGTAGAGCCAGTTTGTGCAGGGACAGATTAATTGCCAGCTTGTTTTGTGGGGGCCCAAACGAACCAATCATTTCAGCCACAGTCGTGTGGCAGACCCTGGCGCTGAAATGATTGGTTTGTTAAAGTGTGCATGTCCTGTTTATACAACATAAAGGTGGGTGGGAGGGCCCAAGGACAATTCCATCTTGCACCTCTTTTTTTTCTTTGCATTATGTACTGTTTGGGGCCTAGTTTTTCAAACTGCCATCCTGTCTGCCACTGCAGTGTCACTCCTAGATGGGCCACGTGTTTGTGCCGCCCACTCGTGTCGCTTAGCATAGTCATCCAGCTACCTCGGTGCAACCTTTTTGACATAAAAACAATATTGTGAGGTGTGAGGTGTTCAGAATAGACTGGAAATTAGTGGAAATTAAGGTTATTGAGGTTAATAATAGCATAGGAGCAGAAAAACCAACACATTCTGTGATTTTAGCTGTTTTTATGCTTTTTTTAAAAAAAAATACAGATCCAAAACCCAGAACCCAAAACACGGAAGGGTGGTTTTGGCAAAACCAATCCAGTCCAAAACACGAAGAAAGATCCAGATCCAAAACCAAAACACAAAACACGAAAAGTGGCCGGTGCACACCCCTAGTAGATACTAATGTGTTTGTCACATGTTTACATAAAAATGGTATATGTACTGTATGTAGGCTCACATTTCCTAAATATGTGCATGAGAGGAATGATACTGTGTGTTTCCCATTCAATTATGTTATTACCATGGATTATAGCTATCATTTATGAGTCACTGTATCCAGATAATGCCTGAAAGGTAGGGCTTCCTCTAAGCTATTGTCCTCAATGACTCTGGAGAGATGGACTCTCTCCTGATCTATTGTAACATTCATAAAGAAAAACAATTATGTGTTATGCATATATTGTCATTACTTCTCATAATAAATACTTCACAGTGCTACATTTTCCATCATTATATGAGATCATAAAATATGTGTTAAAACAACTTAAAACTTGTTAGTCATTTATATTTCGCATAATCATCATCTCATACCAGTCAATGTTGTGCTGCACATTAATAAAAGCCCTATATTTGCCATATTGTCACATCTGTTTTGTATGTTCCTTAACCATATAAAAGTATTTGATCTATTACAGAAAAAATAAAGACTTCTCTGCTGTGTGTGCTCCACCAATTTTGTTACAGTACATCTACAGCAGCAGGTGGGCAGCTGCTATGGGGCCTGTATATGATGGGGTACATAATCCCTGCCAAGGTCCCATGTGTACATGTGAGAGTGTTTTTTTACTTGGGAGGTACATGGGGGTGTTGATGTGTGTGTACTATTCTGTAGTGTACACAAGTGATGAATAGTAGGTAGCAGCGGAAAGAACTATTTGAGCACACCAACCAGATAAACTTAACCAGGATCTTTGGGATACTCACAGATATACAGATGGATAGCAGAGATGGAGCAGAGCATACAGCAGACCATCCGGTCATGTATGTAGGCACTGGCAGCAGTATATTGCAGGGTCCCCCACAGAGCTAAGTGGTACACAGCCATGTACCACTGTGGTGCTCTAACGCAGTGACAAGATGACACAGAGCATGCGAAGACTAAGGGGTCAATCCTATTAGGTGCGAAATGCGAGATGTGAGGTGCGAGTTGCGATTTTCACTTCAAATTCACATAACGAATTCTTTTTGCAATCCAGTTAGCAGCTCGCACTGATCAGTCAGACTGAATTCGCGTCTTTCCTTTCGCACCTCCTTCAGGGTGAGAGATGGAAAGGAAAATCTTTATTTTAAGGTTAAAATGTGGGGACACTGTGCTGAACCCCTTGGACACCCCCCTAATGACCAATTAGGCAATTGGAAGTTTCTAATTTGCTTATTTAGTCAAATAATTACATGTCATTTTTTGGGGTAAAGAAAAAATGTCCTCAAATTTCCCCAAAGTCAACTTTTTCGTTAGTTTAGGCACCCCAAATTTAATTACAATAATTTTTTAGTTGAAAAATAATTGTTTTTCCATATTTCAAGGTGCCCTCACAGTACCCCGAAATCACCCTTTTTCTTACTTTTTTTGCATTTTTCATTTAATTAGTTCGAGATTAAATGAAAAAAGTTAGTTTTTTATCATTTTCTTGCATTAAAAAAAAAAGCACAAACCAGCCATTTGACATCATTTCAAGACCTACAGTAACTTCCTAATGGCCACAAACAGCCATCTATACGGTCCTGCTAACAAAATTATCCATTTTGGAGATTCCAGGAGGGTCTCATTTGGCAGTCAATTCGCACCCCTCCACTGCGAGTAGTGCGAATAGGCATTTTTAATTGGATTGGAGAATTCACGGGAGCGTGCTTCGCGGCAATGTGTGCGAGTTTAAAGAAACAAACTCACTACTTACAATTCGCATCTAATTGGATCGAGCCCTAAGTATTGGCTACCATCTTGTTTAAGGAAGATGCTTCAGTTATGGAGCTACATGGAGGGAGCACAGTAGCACACTCCCTATTCCAACAGGGAACCATATATTGGTTTGGGGCCAACAAATGTTTAATTACACCTCTGGGATCAGCACACTGCAAAGCACTGGGGAATTAGATTATCATTTATCATGGGTTGCTGCTCATGTTAGTGCTGGTTTTTCACAATGAAAATAAAATGGTTGTTGCTACAAGATTAACATTATAAGTTGAAGTTGAGTCCCATTCCAGTTGTATACCCACATGGAAGCATGAGATGTTTGTGATAGACAATTTAATCATTATGTACCAGTGGTTTCCAGTACAGATGTGAGAAAATATGAAATTGCGGCATCATAGGCTGATTGAAGTTAAGGAGATACTATTTTCCAGTTACGCACAAAAAGACTGGAAAACAAAGATTTGTTGTTCTATTTGTGCTTTAAAATATGACAGTAGTATTTTGAATAATCTCTTTCTACATCCAGGCCTGAAGGGTTACCTTTTCCTACTACTGTGTCATTTCAATTGCAGACTTTGATCAGTTGAAGTTTACTTCAAGCAGTGAATATTGTACTTTTGTAACATATGTATATTAGCATGTCTCACATCACTTATTGTATAATGTATGGTTTTATATTCTCTGTGTATAACAAGTAAAAAATGCACCTACAAGTAGGTTAATATGTTAAAAATATTTGGCTTCCAGAGCAGCCATGCAAATCTAGACACAGGAAATACACAACATTGTGATAAATTCACATGCATAATGCTTGCCTGCAAACAGCTCTGAAGCCAAGGACCATGTGTACAGTATATGATATGCACTCTCTTCAAGACATCTCATCCAGAGACTTTAGCTGCAGAGATGGGGACGTTTTGAAAACTGTTCCAGGTACATTTGTATCACTTGCGCAGTTTGGGAATTTTTCATGTGTCTCTGGCAGAATTTGCTCTCCTGTGTTCTGCAGGGAATCCCCCTATCAATGTTGTCATGACGTTTCACATTTCACTAGCATGAAATGCAGAACATACTATAAAAGGCTCTGTTACCTGAACTGCTGCTGTGGGAGGCAACAGTTTACACAAAGAGAGACACAGTGCAGCGTGACACAAAGAGACATAAAGAGGGTGAAATGAGAGTAGAAAAGAGGGAGAAAAAGGATAGAGAAGGAAAGAGAGATAGGAAGAATAAGAAAGCAAGCTATAAAGAGTGAGGAAAAGAAAATAATGAAAAGGAAAAAATAAGGAAAAAAGATAACAAAAAAGAGCTGAATATGGAAAAATAAAAAATTCAGGGCAAGAAATAGAAAGAGAAAAACAGCAATAAAGAAACTGATGGTCATTATCAGAGATGGGTTTGTTCACTGGCAATAGGGATATCTTTGCTTTTGTCCTATGTATCAATGGGTTTAATGCCAGTGATAGCAGGAGGTAACGCTAATGACGATAAGAAACTCCAAGGTTTCTCCAATAAGAGCATTCCCACACTTTGCCTATTTAACTAGGATAGTGGCAGTACATGTGCTGCCCCAATTCTTCTTTTGATATTTCTCATCTCAGGATGGCGATAATAGAAAACAATGGGAGAGATTCAATTCAGCGTGATGTTGAATAGCCCTGGGAAGGAGTTCCCGGAGCTACTCAACTGACCGCGCTGTTAGCTCGTTTAAAGGATTTCTTGTCGCACTCTCCTGAGGGTATGAGCAGAAATCCGAATAAAGTTGTGGCCATGATGCTGTTTTCACTGTTAGCGCTGCAGTAACAGCTTCGCTTCCAGCACTTTAATTGGAAAATTCGAGTTAGCGCGACTAAACAACCAGCTTTAATCGCTCTAACCGGCATTCTCCAACTTAAGTGGCTTTAGTCAGACTTAGTGTGCTGAATTTAATAGCTCCCAATGAATGAAAAAATGTTTTACTATTTAAATATTTTTTTTCTCATTAGAACATATTTTGTTTTTAATATTTCGCTCTTTATTAACAATTTATTTAATAATTTTTTCTAAATTTCATTAGTGGATTTGGGCTTTCCGCTCCATTGCACATGTCTAAATCTGCTAGTCAGGCTAAACATGTGCACTGTAGGTGAAAGATGGGAAGTGAAAAATAATACGTATTACAGTATAAGAGAGGTAAAGTTTATTAGTTTTATAGTATATTAGTGTAGAGATGGCATTGGTAAGAGACATTGAATAGCATGTATCAAATTTGGTTGGTTTCATAGTAAAAATAGTGTGTTAAATAGATATTGAATAGAATCATGTTGAAACTAATACAGACTGGCCCAACAAAGAGTACAGTCTACTGTAGGTGAAAGATGGGAAGTGAAAAAGAATACAAATTACAGTATAAGAGAGGTAAAATTTATTAGCTTTATAGTATATTAGTGTAGGGATGATATTGGTAAGAGACATTGAACAGCATGTATCAAATTTGGTGGGTTTCATAAAAAGGGTGTGTTAATTAGATATTGCATAGAATCATGTTGAAACTAATACAGTGTACAAGCCCAGATGGGAAATAAGCTGGGGAGATGTGCATACTTTGGTTCGAAAATGAAAGTGATTTATTGAGTATGATATTGGAATAAAGTGAATAGAGGATGGATGTAATTAATCATTACAGTGGTGTAGCAGTGAAAATATATGGCATGTGTTACATTCTACACAAGAAAAGTTAACAATACCAATCTATACTATATACTGTAGCAACTCTTATTCCATAGTGTTATGTGTTCACTGGTATTTGGTTGGCACCAGGACTTATCATTTGGGATAACTAATCAGTTTCAAGCAAATGTATGTTTTAAGACATGTATGCTTTAAAACAAATATGTATTTAAGTTATACTGTATAACACAGAGAGATGTATCAAGCTTTCAAGAGAGATAAAGTGAATAAGTTGCCCATCGTATAATAGCCAGCTTTAGGATTCGTCAATAATGAAGTATGAAGTCAATACCTCTAATGTAGAATAACCAATAACTAGCAGGACAAACCTTGAGTATTATTATATCAATGAAGTTTCTATAAAATATACTAATCAGTACAACACAATTGAACGGAGACACAGTGGGATTAATAATTTTATCTTCACAATCTTTCTATTTATATCACTTGGTATTCCTGTAATGACATTTTCTATATTTTTAAACATATATTGCTGAATTTGTTCATAATTTGACTTTTGTTCAAATGTATTTCTAAATAAAAGTACATTTTTATCTTCTCAATAGATTTGTTTAAGTGAGTCCGCCATCCCTCGAACAATACTTTCTCTCCTTTTTAGATACAAGTTCTCAAGTAGCTTGGAGGGGCATGGGAGCAGAGAGAGTGGACTCTTGAAAGAGAGTCATGGGATTATTTTTTGAGAGATAGTTAGGAAAAAAAAATTCAGAATAGGAGTAAACATTGCATGCTTGGATAATGATGGAAAGATACCCGAGAGAGGGGGATAAAATATTTTAGTTAAGGTGGGGATGAGCACAGGATACAGAGCTCAACTGATTTGTGATGGTATAACATCAAAAGGAGAGTTAGTAGAGTAGGAAGATGAGAATAGTATAGATACTTTGGGCCAAATGTAACAGGGTGAGAGTTTAAATGTGAGAGTTTCCTCACACTTTTTAAACTCGGACAATGTAATAGGGTCCGAGAACAAAGCAACAGAGCAAACTCACATGTTTTTCCCACTCAAAAAACTCTCACAAACTAAAGTCTCATCCAGATGCTTTCCCATTTCGAAGATAAAACTCGACCAATGTGAGCGTTTGCTACTAAACTCTCACTTTTTCTAAACTCTCACCCTATTATATTTGGTCCTACATCTTCATTTGTGGGATGAAAGAAAGGGAAGGTTCCAGAGGGTTCAGGGAAGGAATTGAGCATGTGGTTGACTGACAAAAGGGCATACCTTTTCATTTTGGATCTTATTATTCTTGTCTTTGAAATAGGAAGCAAGCTCTTGAGCACTGATAGTAGCTATTGGGTTTTGTATGGGTAGGGTAAAAAGTTATTTAAATGTATTAAAAGGTCACTGGGGTTAGAATCTTGAACAGAGATGAGAAAATGGAACTATATTTGTTTGGCAGTGTCAATAACCTTTTGATTGGAGTGGTAGGTGGTCTAATATGTGACTTCCTCACATATTAGAATATCTACCACTCCAATCACTTTACTTGAGAGTTTTATGCAGCTGTCTTGTTACTTTAGAAAGCCATGGTTGACATTTAAGTCTACATGGAGTGTGATGGGTAGCTAAGGCTACTTCATCGAGAACTATTTCTAGAGTTTGGTTAAGGTGTAATACAGCAATCTCAGTAGAAGTGAATGTAGACATTGATGAGAGCAGCTGTTGCAGAAAGGTGGAAAGTTGTTGAAAATTAATAGCTTTAATATTTCTGCAGGTATGAGGAGGCTTGGTAAACTTTAGTAACAATGAGCTTGAATAATGGAGTAATGGAGGAGTGCATGCAGGTGATAATGTTGTGATCAGAGAATGAAAATGGAGTGTTATTGAGTTCAGCAAGAGCCTGTTGATTACAAAATCAAGGCAGTTCATCCTGATGAGTATAGAAGTAAGTCCACTTGGGAGAGTCTGAGAGAGGAGGGTAGCGAGAGTAGTTTAGAAGGAGAATGTGGACTATTGCAATGATGATGGTGGGAATGTCAAAGGATGGAACACAAAGGAACCAGGCTGAAAAATGTTCAAGAAATTGTTGGTGTGGCCCAGGTGGACAATAGATCACAGCAACACAGAGTGATGATGGGATGAAAATCCTGATAGAATGTACTTTTAAATATGTAAATGATGGAACCATTGGTAGAACTGTGATTGTGCAATATTGGGTAAGTAATATTCCAACCCCACGTCCTTTACTGTTTATAGGTTTGGATATGTGTGTGAAGTGGAGACCACAGTATGAAAGTGCTGCAGGGGAGGCAGTGTCTGATTGTGTGAGCCATGTTTCTGTTATTGCCAGAAGGTTGAGGTTGTTTCAGATAAAGGCTTCATAGATGGATGTTAATTTGTTACAGGCAAAGCCATTTCATATGGCTCATTTAATTGCCTTAAAGGGTGATGGGAGACATATGATGTTTATGAGGTTAGCCTGGATTTCTGTACTGTTGTGTATCAGCTGTATTTGTGTGGGACATGTGGGTGGGGGCCTGGATTTGGTGATATATCACCAGCTAATAGAAGCAGAAAGAGAGATAATGATAAATATAGTTGTAGAATGTGTGTGGAAGTTTTTGTATTGACAGATTGAGGATGTAACAGTCAATGTACACAGACAAGAATGCAATGTAGTAGCAGAAGTGGGAAAGGCATAGATGTGGTAAAAGGTTTAATCAGCAGTTAATGAACTTAAAGTAATATAATATAAAACAAAGTGATAAGTGGGAATTCGGTCCATGCGGCATAAATTGCAGAGTAGAAGTCTATCCAGGCGCCAGACTACTAGATTTGAGGTCACATGCAATTGGTTGGTCCAGAGGGCAGATTAGGGAAGGTTAAGGATCACAGGCAATAGGTCAATCCAGAAAGCCGACAAAGCAGAGTTCACAGTGGAAACAAGATTACGGAAATGCTAGCATGTAGCTATTTAAGGCAGCTGGAATGTGAATCGAGACTAGTACCAGCCTCCATGTGGCATAAATAGCATATGATCACAATTATAAACAAGGATGCCAGCACAGAAAGCACATGCTACAGATCTCATATATAACAAGAAAAATATGCTGTAAAATGCTGTACCTAACATTACAGTATTTAGTTAAAATAGTGTGATAGGTTACACAGTGATAACTGTATACAAAAAGCAGTTAGTGGTACATATCTGTAATGACATATACACTAACATAAATGATTAAACAGACTACAAAAAAAGGATTAAAAAAATAAATATAGATAATTATGTAAATTAATAAAATAATAATATATATTTTTTTTAAATATATACAGCATTACATTATATGGAAAAAAGTATTCAACTTTTAGTTAATAAGACAGTAAGTAAACAAAATAAACATGCAAAAAGATAGTGAGGAGTAGTTAGATAAAAGTATTACAGGTTATAAAATGTAAGCAATAAAAAGTAATAATTAAATGAAGCAGTTATACAAAGTGGAACAGTAGTTGCCTGTTGTGTAATATTAGAATCTAAATATGTTTCTACAGCTAAGTGGCTTCCTGTGTATGAAGAAAATGCAACAGAGCTGCTCAGGTAGCCACCTTGATTCTCTAGAGGCCCCATGGAAAATTTCTGCAGGATAAATCCTGATCTTCTATTGTGTCGTGACAGATGGCCTGGCCTTGACATCTCGGCTTCATCAGAGAGGTGCAAGTAAGAACTTCTACTTCCATACATTAAAGGAGGGTGAGCTACTTACCTGTCCAGTGTTGCCGTGGGTATAATTAAATACCTGTCACAATAATCCCTGTCCCCACACTGGTGTTTGATTGTTTGATGCCAATTGCTACCCCAAAATGACTAGTGCTACAGACTGCTGAAATTCCTGTATTAGAAGTTTCCCACTATCGTTATATATGTCTGAAAGACAAATATAAATAAGTGGACTATGGAGGAAATTCAAATAGGTGCATTATTTTGCATGCGCACATGAGGGGTTTGTGTTTCTGTTGCGATAACATGTAAATGCTGGCAATGGCATCAGAACTTGTCCCCCCTCGCGGCTTGCACAAACATACGTGGGTGTGAGATGTTTGTCATAGCAACAACTAGCTCACCCTGCAATATGATCTACTGTATTTCTATAAGTCCTGCTACAAATTAACTGCTCCTGAACTTCCCCTATTGTAGTAGTTAAGGCTGGCAGTGTGGTAATGGCAATTGAAGTAACTCTTATGAGAAAAAGTTTCACATCATAAACTTCATTCTTTCATTTTTGAGTTGTTTCCCCAAACTTTTAAACATTGCAATTAGGAATCAAACGCTTTTTTACAACAATTGTTAAATACAAATCTCTCAAGGCAATAAATGATATCTACGTGCTAAAATTGTAAGAAATGTGGTAAAAGTTAACAGATGCTTACTCTGCAAATTACACATAGCAGGAGATGTATCAAACTTTCAAAAGAGTGGAGAAGTTACCCAAAGCAACCAATAAGCTTCTACTTGTACTTGATAAATGTTAGCCAGAAACTTATTGGTTGCTATGGGAAACTTTTCCACTTGTCCATTTCTCCACTCATTGGAAGGTTTAATACATTTCCTCCTTTAGTCAAACATAAGGAAAAAAAATAAAATAAAAATAATAATAATTATAACAAATAAGGTGAACTTTTAATTAGTGATATATTACATACATCTAAGCAATGTTCAGTTGTAAATCATCTCCTCTAAAATATCTATTTCATGCATTTCTATTGGTTATACAGATGTGTCCTCATACACGATTGTCGCAGTTGCGCCAAACAGCCACTCTCTGCGCGCCAGGTACAATTCTGATAATACAGTAGAATCACCAGGATTCCATATAGATTGACAACATGAAAAAGTTTACTGAATAACATACCCTGGATAGGGCACATAGAAAATCTCCTATAGATCAAAGGTTGATGCATGTAAGCATGGTTTATGTAGAGTAGAATGAATTTCAATTTCTTCTACATTTACACCAATGAGGCGCAACTGGGATGTGATGGTAGATTTTCACATAGGCAGAGTTCAGTGACTGCATAGTCACACAAATGCTGTCTTTACATAACTGAATGTAAGTGCCTTTTGGAGGCATATTTTTTGCACCTAGTACAGTATGTGGCAGGTGCAAGCACATGCTGATGTTGATAGTGACTAGCAGCATACCAGGAGCATATGCTACACATACAGATGTGGTCACATGATGAGATGTATACAGCTCAGTTTATGGGCAAGTATACCCATTCTTACCATGTACGCTTCTTTTGAGCAATGAGCAGTTTACTTACAAGTTTATAAAAATGACTCAGGCAACTACCAGGCAAACCTTTAAAATTTTCTAATATAGCCATGCCACATAGACTAATGTCTGTGTTATACAATCGACACCTGCTCTGAGGTCTCCTTTTTACAGTACCCATCAAAATGTGCTCTTCTTCTGTACTAGCCTCCAAGACATGGATGACATTTCTATACCAGCCCAAGGGAAAGTGGTGTGACTTTTGCAAGAACCTCTATGGCTATGATCTACACCAGGGGTAGCCAACCTCGGTCCTCGAGAGCTACTAACAGTTCACGTTTTCCAGACCACCTAGATGGTGCACAGGTGTATTCATTACTCACTAACACATTTGCAAAGATCCACAGGTGGAGTTAATTATTAAACATGCCCTGTTGGTAGCTCTCGAGGACCAGGGTTGGCTACCGCTGGTCTACACTACACACCTAAACAGGGGGTCTGCTTTGTATACTAGACCTCAAAATATACGTCTGTCTTTTACATTAGCCATCAGGAATGATTGATTGATTGATTTACTGATTTAAACACGGTTTGGTGCTAGCAATGCCTGGGGTAGAACAGAACAACGGCCTTAGGTAACAAAAAAATGAAATCCCTGCTTGCCAACATGACTCATTTAAACTAATGAAAAATATTTTTTTTCCCCAGCACCAATTAAATCATTCAACTCAGGTTATTGCAAAAGGATAATAAGGGAAGCAGAGCGCATTGTACTAGGTGAGTCATGTTGGAGAGCCAGTGTAGCATGCCAATTATATCAAATGTAAAAATAACCCACCATTGGTTCATAACTGTAATATTTAATTGGTTCATAAACTTAATAAAACTTCATGTCGCTGAGCTGCCTTGGGGGATGGAATACATTTGGTGATAACTAACATCCTGGTGGTGCTCTCCAAGGTAGACTTGACTTGAGGACCCGAATAATACAGACTATACACAAGCTGCTTTTCAATGGTTTTGTTCTACCACAGCTGCTTCAAATGTTTTATTGTTGAAAACCACTTGGCAAACACTGTGGATCTATACACAGTTACACATTGCAACCACATATATATCAAAGTCTGACAGAGAATGATAATTAATATAAGCAGAATGGATTCCGCTAAAATATCTGTATTACTCTGTTATATTTTACAGTTTTTTAGATATCTTAAATATTAGAACTAAAGACAAATATCGGCAGAATAAATGAAGGATCCCTATAGATGAGTTTGGAGTGTAGATTTAATAACAGAAATAGCTTGGTAGGGTGGGCGGGGGGGGGGGGGCGGGTTATGTGCTTTACTAATTTCAAACTGTAAATGTCATGTTTTCATATTTCCATTGCATACATAAGCAATAGAAACAAAGCTATTAAGATTAAAACCACACAGATAAAAATATTTTAATGTAGATGTCTAGTGATAATATTTTTACAAGGCACAATGACGGCTTGCTCACACCATGCAAAGCATTTCAATTCTTATGCATTTTTTTAAAGCTGCAAATTGAGCCTGAATCAGAGGAGATACACCAACTACACGCATTTGGGTGATTATTTGCAAAAAGTAAAGAAAGCCCCTACGACGAATGTGTTACCCTGAATGTACAGTACGCACAAATGCACTGTTGTGTATGGGACCGCACTGATGAGGTAAAACCATGGGCATTCCTCAGTGGTGACTGGAAGGTGGCCTGAAGAGTATACAAAAAAATCTGTTACGTGGCCGTGTTATGGGAGTGTCGAAAGTGGCTGCATTTTCAGATGCAGAGCAGCAGCTACAGAGACCATGTTTACAAGGAGTTCAGATGGAGACACTGGGCCTGATTCAGAGCCGGACGCTCTTTCAGAGCGCTCGCTCTGAATCAGTGCCCTCCTTCTCTTTTTTAGAGCGGCCTCCTGGCTACTCGCATAGCTGTGGGTAACCACCCACAGCTATAGCGAGCTGCCAAAATGATGGTCGCGATGGTCAAGACCATCGCGACCTTCGGGCTTGCGACGAGACCCTTGCGGTAGGGTCTCATTGCCACAAGCCCTGGAGTGCTTTTGGCTCTGACATCACTTGTCCCCACTGGGCCCCACTGACATCACTTGTGATGTCAGTGGGGCCGGCCCCAGACGGTAGGCGTTCCCATGGGAACGCCTCCGTCTGGGCAGCCACGCCCCCGGCCCGCCCACCAAAGGGGGCGTGCTGTCACTCACCATCGACAGCACGCCCCCTTTGGTGCGAGACCCATAAAGACTGCTTGGCCGTCGTTATTCGGGTCTTGCGCATGTGCACGACGGAGCCGCCTCCATCGTTGGCCAACATCGACCCGCTTGCGAGCGCTCAGCGCTCGTGATAGGGTCTGAATTAGACCCACTGTACATGCAGGGTGAAGTGTTGATGGTGCACACGATGAGTGCCTTCAATCACTAGCAGTGTTGCACCATGCAGCACCCACTGAAAGTGAGCGTTTCAGTGCTTGCACATTCAGGTACACACTGTTACACAAGGGGGAGGCTGAAGCCAGCATTTGCATATTATCGACGCCACAACTCCAAAAACATATGCCCCAGTGGCTGCTCTGAATCAGGCCCATTAACTTTATTCACATGATGCACATTTGTATGCATTTCTATGACATTTATATAACTTATATTTTATACAGGTGGTTTTGCAATTTTATATTTCTCCCAGACCTAGTATAAAATGAATGAGATTTATAGCAGTAAACTCGTTTGGAAATAACATTAAAATCTAAAACTCACTGCTAACATTTTAAAATGTATTAATGTTCAAAGAAATCATTGAAACTGATAAAAACATTTTATGGGATTTTAAACATTAGTTAGTACATGAAAAGAATGTTTATACTGCATTGTGTCTGCAAGCGCTAATGATTTATATCAGGAAAATGGTTTGGCTCTGTTATACCATCTGTTGGCCAGAAGTGGTATTGTAATAGTAGTAGCCGTCTTCTCAAGTAAAATTCTTACCTATTGGATTCTGGGCAACTTTAGTGGCTGCATACACTGCTTTGCCTGCACTGTGGTACATTTTGGTGTGATGCAAGATAGTAAAACAGCATTCACTGTGGTTACTTGTGTATTGTCAATACTTTGTTTAAAGGACTCAGTAATCATGGCTACCAGTGCAAGTTCAAACCAAAGTTTACCATGAGTACAGGGAAAGTGCCCATGTGTATGAGCTCTTAAATCTTCTAAGCTAGTGGCTCTCAAACTCGGAATCCTAACAGTTTACATTTTCCAGACCACCAAGCTGGCAGGTGTATTACTGACTCACATGTTCCAGACCACCAAACTGGGCACAGGTGTATTACCAACTGTCACATTTAAAAAATTCACCGTTGACCTGGAAATCATGAACTGTTTGGCGTCCTGCGGACTGAGGCCCTGATTCAGAGCCGGACGCTCTGAAAGAGTGCTCGCCCTGAATCTGGGAGTTTTTATTTTTTTTGTGCGGCCTCCTGGCCGCTCGCATAGCTGTGGGTGACCAAGTCAAGACCATCGCGACCATCAGACTTGCGACGAGACCCTTGCGGTAGGGTCTCGTGGCCGCAAGCCCCAGAGAGCTTCTGGCTCTAATAAAGCCGGAAGCTCTCCCACTGACATCACTTGTGATGTCAGTGGGGCCGCCCACAAACGGCAGGCATTCGCTTTGGAACGCCTCCGTTTGTGAAGCCATCCCCCCCCGGCCATGCCTACCAAATGGGGCGAGCTGTCAATCACAATCAACAGCTCGCCCCCTTTGGTGCGAGACCCGGAGTGACAGAGCACCCGTTGCTAGCCGGGTCTCGCACATGCGCACGATGGAGCCGGCTCTGTCGTGCGCATGCCCAGTGGGCAAACATCGACCCAGTTGCGAGCGCTCAGCACTTGCGACCAGGTCTGAATCAGGCCCTGCGTTTAAAAACCAGTGATGTAATATATGACTCCAGGGGAGAAGGAGGTATGATATGTGAAAAATGAATACATCTGATTATCCCTAAAATATTCTTGAGAAGGACAGAATGGGTAAATAAATGAAGAAAAAAAACAGAAGCAATTTATCTATCTCTTATTTATAGAGATAAGACAAATTTGTAATACTGTTCTGTGAAATATGTTCTGTGATATTTGTTTTGTTGCGCATTTGGGAGGGACATTTTTAATGTGTTTGATGGCGGAATGGCCGTACAATATTCAATAATCTTCTAGACATTCCTGGGAGAGAAGACAAGTAGGATCTGTTTGGATAACTGAGCACACATTTTAGTAAATCTAGGAGTGTGTGAAATGTTGTCCAGAAAATATTGCTTCAGCAGGTTCACAATTCTTTTCTTAGCTTCCAAAGCATGGACTCTTCTGATGCTTTCAGCAAAGTTGATCAATTTGGGAAAATGTTGTAATATTATTGGGGACATGAGAAAGATAAAATGGAGAGAGATAAAGCACCAACCAATCAGCTCATAACTGTCATTTTCAAACACATGGGTCAATTTACTAAGCCTTAGATGGAGATACAGTAAACTGATATTAAGTACCAGCCAATCAGCTCCTAACTGCCATGTCACAGGCTGTGTTTGAAAAATGACAGGAGCTGGTTGGCTGGTACTTTATCTCCATCCAAGGCCTAGTAAATAGACCCCCAAAGCCTGTAAAATGACAGTTAGGAGCTGATTGGTTGGTACTTTATCTCTCTCTACTTTATCTCTCTCCAAGCTTTGATACATCTGCTCCCACATATGTATATTCCCAGAGTTTAAGTATCTTATCTCTTTAATGAGCAGGTATTCACGAAACTAAATAATACAATCAAGTAACTAATTGACAGAAAATTACAGGGTAGTTTTACTTAATTGCATGGTTTTACAGTCACTAAACTCAGGCAATGTTTTAATAGTATGTGCATTGAGACAGAAAGTATCATCCGCGTCAGAAAGCAATAAGCACAAAAGTTACAATAAAGTCATTAAATGTCAAGGGCTAAGGACTCATGATTCTAATCATTATTAACTATTTGAAAAATGTAGAGGACACAAATATGTGCAGCAGTATGATGTTTAAAAATAATTTAAGGAGTATGTGTGTGTGTCCCGGCATGACTGTCATGTAGTGTCATCATGCTATTCATACAGAGAATAAAGTGGAAGCAACAAAGAGTATATATAAATGCCCTATTGGCATTTGACACTATTACATAATCCTCTACATATACAGTATATAACATTTCAACACATAACTTATAATAATCAATAACTTAATTATGGTGGTGACCAGAAGAAACAGCAGCCAACAGAGGTCAGTGACTATCAAGTTGGATGACTATAAAAACTATCAGGGTCAATTGCTCATTCAGCAAGTCCATAGGTCACAAGAGACTCACCCATACTATCAGAACCCAGTAAGCCAACCAAAACTGTGACCTATTAATCAGTTCACTGACCCCCTGGCTGTAGTTCTTTCCCACCAGGCGAGGCACTGACCAGGAGCCAAGCCCACCACCATCAAACTGAAACTTAACAGCTTGGTAAAGATGCTCATCTGTGAAATGAATGCAGGGATGCAGAACCACAGACTCACCTAGAGCAACCACCCATCTGGCTACAAAACAGTTGACCTTGCATCTAGCCTTGTCTACTACAAGGACCCATTGAAACTGAAAGATGGTAATTGGAGAGCCATCAATATGCATCAGCCATGCACCCTCACCCAGCAGCCGGACCAACACATACCCCTGGGACAGGCGCACTGGGCACAACCGAGGAGTGAGCACAGGAATGCACAGGAACCCAGTGGCCACGCTCCAGCTGATCAGTCTTAGAGCTAAGAATCCAGCACAATACTGAATCGGCTATAAAGACATGGAAACGCAATAACAGAGGAAGGGCCATTTTGGATCAAGCTACAGGTACTAGCTCGCCAATGTAAAAAGCACCATGAAAGACCATCATAAAGGTGTGCTGGAACAAACTGGACTCATAGGAGGAAGAGCAAACTGACTGAAGGGCCTACACCCAACACAATAGGAGCGGAGGAGTAATAGGGCACCTGCTATCATCAGGTATCAGAGCCAAGGGTGCCCACCCCTTCAGAGCCCTACTTTAAAAAAAACTATTAGTAAAATGATGCTGCCCCCGCGAGCAGAAAAATGAAATACCTGCCAGCTACTGCCACACAACTGCGCATGAGTTACCAGTTGAATAATGGTACCAAACAAAGGAAAGCAAAACCTGATGCAAAGCATTATCTTGCGTATGCAATAGAGCTAACCGCTAAACCCTCCAATCTGGTGTGATGACCTGCCAACAATGAGAGCGGTGTAAATCACCAACCAGATCAGCAGCAGGACCACTGAAAGTGGGACAGCATATCAGCCACTGAATTCTGTACCCCCGGGACAAGGCACTGTTACAAGTCGCGGTCTCGACTTGAATCCTTCTGACAGGTTGCCCAGACTGGACGGGGTTACTTCAGTTCTTCCTGTTGCTAGGTGATAGGCATGCCTCAGGAAGTGATGTCTCATCCACAGTGCAAACCTGATTGGGGCTTCAGCCTATTTGTACTCACTAGACTAGTGCAGCTGTGCTGACTATAGAGTATCTGTGAGTTCCCTTGGCTTGGCTGCATAGTCAGGTTGTTCCTGTTTTTTCTTTGTGATACTTCTACGATACGGCTTCCCAGCTGCACCAGCAGCCCCCATGCTGCCATCAAACCTCCATACGGCTTCCCAGCCGCACCAAGCAGGACCTGTGCTGCCATCTGTTCATCAAACCTTCATAGCTTCTCAGCCACACCAAGCAGCTCCTGTGCTGAAATCAGTTAATCAGCTTCCTAACGACAATTGCCACACCATCGTCATAATTGCCACACCATCGGCATAATTGCCGCACCATCGGATCCCAAACCGCTGTCAAAACCAAACAGTATTCTAATAGCTATTGCCACATCATCGGCACAATTGCTGCACCATTGGCATAATCGCTACACCATCGGCTCCCAAACCACTGTCAAAACTAAACAGTATACTAACGGCTATTGCCGCATCAACGGTACAATTGCCGCACCATCGGCTCCCAAACCGCAGTCAAAACCAAACAATATTCTAACGTCTATTGCCGCACCATTGGCACAATTGCTGCATCATTGGCATAATTGCAGCACCATCAGCTCCCAAACTGTTGTCAAAACCAAACAGTATTCTAATGGCTATTGCCACACCATCGGCACAATTGCTGCACCATCGGCATAATTGCCGCACCATCGGCTCCCAAACCATTGTCAAAATCAAACAGTATTCTAACAGCTTTTGCCGCACCATTGGCACAACTGCTGCACCATCAGCACAACTGCCGCACCATTGGCACAATTGCCACACCATCGGCTCCCAAGCCATTGTCAAAACTAAATTGTATACTAATAGCTAATGCCGCACCATCGGCACTATAGCAGCACCATCAATATGCTTATCATCATCATCGGTATCAATTCTAAGTGAACATGTTATCTATTGAATTCCCTTGTACTTCCATGTGAGTCGTTACTACCCAAGGCATAATCCAGACAGCCGCCTAAGTACCGGTGAATGTTTCCCAGTTCTAATGGAACAACGGGTGACTGTTATTGGTGAATATCTCGCTAGCTGGGTTCTAGTGGTCTCACATGGAGTAGGCATTGGGATTCATAACATTATAGTCAGCCTAAAGAGGCGCACTTGGAATTAGATACAGGAAGAGTCGTTTCGGACTTATAGCTTCTGCTATCATGGAGCAGGGACAGAATCTTGCCCAGGTGCTTGCAGCCCAGATCCAAACTCTCACCCAGGAGTTTCAGGGACTCGCTATTCGATCTCCAACCAAAGATGAATTTACCAGATCGTTTTTCTGGGGATCGCCAGCAGTTTTTAAACTTTCGTGAAAGTTGCAAGCTCTATTTCCGACTTCGTCCGGTCTCTTCGGGGACACAGTTGCAACAAGTGGGACTGGTAATCTCTCTCCTCCAGGGGGATCCACAGAATTGGGCCTTCGAACTAACTTCAATCCATGTGGCATTACAGACCTTTGAGGCTTTCTTTACGGCCTTGGGCCTAATGTATGACGACCCGGACCGTGCTGCTTTGGCTGAGTCCAAATTGCGTACCCTCAAACAGGGTCAGAAGGCAGCAGAGGATTACTCATCAGAGTTCCGAAGATGGGCAACTGACTCTGGTTGGAACGATCCGGCTTTACGTAGCCAATATCGTCTGGGTCTTTCTGAGGCCATCAAGGATATCCTTGTTCAATATTTACCTTCTAAGTCCTTGGATGATCTTATGCAACAAGCCATTAGGATTGACCAGTGGCTTCGGGAATGTAAACGTGAACAAAACCTTCCCATCAAATCGCCTCGTTCTCTGGCTTGGGTTCCATCTTCAGTAACAGAGGAACCAATGCAGATGGCCTCTTAAACTCTGTATGTATTGCAGTGACAAGGGGCACACTGTGAATAACTGTCCGCTCAGATGGGTAAAAGACAAGGCCTAAGTGTTTGGGAGGATTTACACTTAGGCCTGGCATCCATTTCCTCCAAAAATACTATTTTAGTCCCAGCAGTCATCCACCTCACTAATTCCACTTTGTCTACTTCAGCCTTCCTTGATAGCGGGATGGCAGCAATTTTATGGATATTCTTGTCTTTCACAATCTGGGAGTACCGGGTGTCCCTTTGGAACAAGAAATTCCTATCTGTGGTCTGGACGGAAGTTTGATTTCATCAGGTCATGTAAAATTTAAGACACTTCCTCTCCATTTTTTGGTAGTTTTTTTTACACTCGGAGACTCTGGGCCTGGTTCAGACCCGCTTGCAAGCGCACAGTGCTCGCAAGCGGGTCGATGGCCCCCCACTGCGTATATGCACCTCCACCAGCATGCACATGCGCGAGACCCGTCCGGCTGCTCTGTCGCTACGAGTCTCGCTACAAGACAGGGTGGGTGTCGATGTTGATTGACAGCTTGCCCCGTTTTCTAGGTGGGGAGGGGGTGGCTGCACAAATGCAGGCGTTCCCTTAGGAACACCTGCCATTTGTGGGCGGCCCTACTACAGTAGTGGACTTCCTACTCTATTAGAGCAGGGAGTCCACTCGGGCTTGTGAGAGCTGAGACCCTACCACAGGGTCTCCTCGCAAGCCCGATGGTCGCGATAATCATGACAGGCTCCAGGGTGCTCGCAAAAGCTGTGGGTTGTCACCCACAGCTTAGGGAGCGGCCTGAAGTAAAAAAAAAAAAAAAGAAGCCCATCAGATCTGCGAGCTGCCTCCGGCAGTGAGCGGTTCTGAATCAGGCCCTCTGTCTTTTTATCTCCATCATTGTTCCTTTGGCCCCAGTCATTCTTGGTTTTCCATGGCTTAGGGATCACCATCCTGTCATTAATTGGCAAACTGGTGAGATAACCAAATGGAGTCAGACCTGTCAGAATCATTGCTGACCATGCCTATTCGGTCCGCACTTCAAATGTTTGCTGAGACATCTCCAGCCATTCCACTTCAGTACCAGGAATACGCTGCTGTTTTCTCCAAAAAACTTGGAGATGTTCTTACTCCACATAGGTCTTACGACTGTGCTATCAATTTGATTCCAGGCGCCAAATTACCCAAAGGCCGGTTGTATTCCCTTTCAGTACCGGAGGAAAAAGCTATGAGAGTGTACATCGAGGATGCCTTGGGTAAAGAATTTATCCGTCCCTCAAAATCACCACTGGGAGCTGTTTTTTTCTTCGTAGGAAAGAAGGAAGGGTCTCTTCATCCCTGTGTTGATTACAGAGGACTCAACAACATTACGTTAAAAAATTCATACCCATTACCTCTCATTCCGGTAATGTTTGACCAGCTGCGTCAGGCTAATGTCTTCTCCAAGACCGATCTCCGAGGGGCAAACAACCTGATTCAAATCAAGAGTGGGGACGATTGGAAAACGTCATTCAGTACTCAATCCGGACATTATGAGTACCTGGTCATGCCTTTTAGGTTATTTAATGCCCCAGCTGTTTTTCAGGACCTGATTAACGACATCCTTTGTGGATTTTTTGGGGTTTTTGTGGTCGTTCATCTGGATGACATTCTAATCTTTTCCCAATCACTGGATCAACATCATCAGCACGTGCGTCAGGTTCTTAAAAAATTGCCAGAGAACGATCTGTACGCCAAGTTGGAAAAATGTGACTTTGACATCACTCAAATTTCTTTTCTGGGATATACCATCTCGCCCCAGGGATTTTCAAAGGATCAGGGAAAAGTCGAGGTGATACTTAAGTAGGAACAACCAACTTCTCTTAAAGCCATCCAGTGGTTCCTCCACTTTTCAAATTATTATCGCCGATTCATTAAATGTTTTTCCAGCACTGTGGCACCCTTTGTAAAGCTCACCAAGAAAGGAGTGGATACTTTAAATTGGTCAATGGAGGTGATCCAGTCTTTCAAAAACAGGAGATATGGTAAGAACTTACCTTTGTTATCTCTGTTTCTATGAAGTCCTTAGGGTCCACATGGATACCTTGGGGGGGGGTAAAGGCTTGGCTCCTGCCATGGGCGCCACACAGTTAAAAACATCCATCCCAGGATGCACCGGGCCCCCTCCTATACCCTGCCCCCACGCCAAGGCACCTCAATTTTAGTATCAAGCCATAGGCCAGAGGAGTGGAAAAAGGCAGAAGAAAGTCTGGAACACACAAGATTCACATTCTCACAGAAAAAGTAGACAGAAACTGGTGACCAGAACAACACCCTACAGAAGCACAGGATGTCATGGCGGTCATCCTGTGGACCCTAAGGACTTCATAGAAACACAGATAACAAAGGAAAGTTCTTACCATATCTCCTGTTTTCTACTCCAGGGTCCTTAGGGTTCCACAGGGATACAAAGCAGTATCCTTCAAGGGAGAGGACGCTCCTGTGCCGAGAGGAGAACCCGCCGCCCGAAGGAAGCATCCTAAGAAGCAAATGTGTCAAAGGCATAATGCCTGACTAAAGTATAGACAGAGGACCACGTGGCCGCCTTGCAAAGCTGAACAGCCGAGGCGCCATGTCGAGCTGCCAATGAAGGCCCCACAGACCTTGTAGAATGAGCCTTCACAGAGGGTGACACTGTGAGACCCTCATGAGTGTACACCTCAGAGATCACCATGCAAATCCAGCATGCCAAAGACTGCTTATTGGCAGGCCAACCCCTCTTATGAAATCCATATAGGACAACCAAAGAGTCAGATTTTCTTAAAGAACTGGTATGGTCCACATAAATTCACAGAGCCCATACCACATCCAAAGAAGCCTCGCCAAGTCAGAATGCGGGACACCTCCCTTAGAGCCACCTGACTTTGAGTTCCTCCCTGACGGTTTAGGTAAGCCACCATGGTGGCGTTGTCTGACTTAACTTGCACAGGTTTCTCCTGCAGGAACGGTCTTGCTTGCTGCAGCGCCTTGAACACTGCCCGAAGTTCCAATATATGATAGGCAGGTCCAATTCCTCTGATGTCCACAGGCCTTGGAAGATGTGTGGGCCTGTCACAGCACCCCAGCCCCGAAGGTAGGCATCCGTTGTTAGAAGGACCCAATCCAAAATTCAATACGGACGTCCCCTGCTGAGATGGGACTTCTGTAACAACCAAGTCAGGGACAGGCACACCTCCGGAGTGAGCCTGATCATCTGCGTCTTTATTCGACGGGGAATCCCATCCCATATGGAGAGGATCAACATCTGCAGAGGCCTGGAATGGAACTGGGCATACTCCGCCATGTCGAACGTTGACACCATGGAACCCAGTAACTTCATTGCCAAGAGAAGAGACACTCAGCGACTCCTTAGAACATTGTGAATCTTGGACTGCAACAGGGCTATCTTTTCTTCTGTCAAGAAGATCCTGTGTTGCTGAGAGTCCAACAATGCCCCGAGATGGACCATTCTCTGGGAAGGAATTAGAGAGCACTTCTTCCAACTAGCCTGCCGTGAGCTTGCAATACTGACATTGTCAGTTGTAGATGGCTGAAAACGACCTGTGGAGACCCTGCCAACAACAGAAGGTCATCTAAGTAAGGTAACAGGCAAACACCCTGCAACCGCAGGTGTGCCGCCATGACCGTCATGACCTTTGTGAACACCCGAGGAGCCGTGGAAAGGCCAAACGGTAGAGCCTGAAACTGGTAATGGTGGTCTGACACCGCAAATCTGAGGTAATGCTAATGAACTTTGGCAATGGGGATATGCAGGTAAGCATCCTGAACATCTAGGGACACCATAAAATCCCCAGGCTGCATAGCTAAAACAATAGAATGCAGAGTCTCCATTCGGAACCGAGGGACCCTGAAAAACTTGTTCAGGGACTTGAGGTTGAGGATAGGTCAGAATGATCCATTTGGCTTTTGAACCAGAAAAAGGTTGGAGTAATATTCGGTCCCCCTTAGGGATAACGGAATAGGCTCTATTACTCCCATCTGAAGCATAGAGCACACCACCTCATGGATCACTAGAGCCTTCGCTGGATCTGAAGGAAGGTCTGCTGCAAAGAACTGATGAGGAGGCCGTCTGTGGAAGGAGAGGGCATAACCCTGAGATACCACCTCCCTTACCCAAGTGTCTGTGGTGGTTTGGAACCAACACTGGGTGTATCGCATAAGTAGGCCTCCCACCTTGGGGTCCTCCAAGGGGAGGCTCAGCCCGTCAGGCTGAGGGTTTGTCGTCCGGCTTGGCAGCTGGACGTCTGGTACTCAAAGCTTGTTTCTTGGGCTTAGTGGTCGTTTTGGGGCCTGAAGGTCTCGAAAAGGACTGCACCTTAGGTTTTCCCAGAGGGCAATAGGGCCTAAAGGACAAGTTTTTAGACCCAGACGGAGTCGGGGCTGAAGGAAGACATGCAGATTGGCAGCTGCCAGCGTGTCCACTATCTTGTCCAAAGCTGGTCCAAGCAGGACCTGCCCATTATAAGATAAGCATTCCAAGCCTTTCTTGGATTCAGCGTCCGCCCTCCAAGAACATAACCACAAGGAGCATCGAGCGGCCACAGCCACCGCGGAAATCCTAGAAGTAAGAAGGCTCAAATCCAAAGCTGCTTCGTTAATGTACATAGCGGAATCCTGAAGGTTACCCACTAACACAAACTGTTTGCTGGTACACTCTGAAGCAAATGATGCTTCCAAAGCGTCCGCCCATCTTTCCATAGCCTGGGCCACCCAGCAGACAGCCATAGCTGGTCTAGACGCTCCTCCAGTGAGGGAATAGAT
The DNA here is from genome assembly GCA_031769625.1 of Taudactylus pleione. Lineage (NCBI taxonomy): Eukaryota > Metazoa > Chordata > Amphibia > Anura > Myobatrachidae > Taudactylus > Taudactylus pleione. The sequence continues at coordinate 13,905,702 of JAUIMM010000039.1, forward strand.
AGACATAAGGCACACCTCCACCTTACGGTCTGTAGCGTCCATCAGAGAAGACATAGATGGCATAGGCGCTCTTTACTAAGTGCGCCACATGAGAATCCACCTGTGGAGGAGACTCCCATTTACTGAAATAATCTTCCGCACAGCCGCATGGACCACCCATATGAGACCTGGAATATAAATTCTAGACTTAACCTCTGCCCCTGCTTGAGGAGTGTCAGATACAACAAATCGAGAATTTCGCCCTCATCAGACGACCCATCATCCTCATCATCCTGGGTGGATAGATATGACAATAATGGTCTTTTAGCAGGTCTAGACTGATCCTGCTGAGTATTCTGCACCCCAGAATCAGTCCAACCTGCATCCTTCAGAGTAGGAACCTGTTGAGGCATGCACTGCGCCATTACCATCTGTCCCGAAACCCCTATGACGGGAGACTGGATTACCGCCTGTTGTGCGAACCCCAATTGGGGAAACACTGGAGGGACTGCCAACCTGTTTACAAGGACAGTCAAGGCTTGCGCAAAACAAGCCCAAGGTGGTTCCTGGGAGGTGCTGGGTACAGCAGAGGTACCAGGAATGGCTAAGCATGCAGTACATAAACCATCCTGAAGTATTGCCCCCTCTCCCACACCTGCTTTACATCTGGAGCAGGAAAATAGGAGAGGTGCTCCCCTAACAGAATCCTCACTGGACATAGTGGTATGTGACTCTCTCACAGCAATAAATCTTTAACTGTGAGGCAGATTCCCACCCTGACAGTACTGCACCGAGAGGGCTGATCAGTAAGAAGAAATAGGGATAGTTAAAATGGCTGACAGGAGAAATATTCAGGCACACAGCACTAGCATAAAGTCACATACAATGCAGAAATCCTGCACTAAACGTACTTACAGCCTGGTAGTGATAGCGCTACATATGCTGACCTTATCTGGAGGAGAGGTGTGTAAGGGGCACCCAGGCTCCGCACACTGCACCACAGCATCTGCACATAAGGTGGCCACCAGAAGATGAAGAGAGGTGGGCCTGGGGAGGATTGCTGCCACAGCCCACCAAAACCACATGTAAGGCGCCGGAGAGCAGTGATGGGGAGGAGCTTCCTGTGTGCTACAGGGAAGGCGTCCTCCCCTGGAAGGCCATTAACCTCCGGGATGCTGGAGTTTGTTCCACAATGCTCCAGCCCAGCATCCCTGGAGGTCTAGTGTGAGCGCAACCATCCGCCTGGCTCAACTATACTGCTGTCCCCAGGGAGCACCCAGCCCTAGGAATGCTGGACTGTGAAACAGCGGGTGCCTACCGAAAATGCCTTCTGCTTACCTTATGTTGCCCCCCATACATCTGGCCACAGTCCACGGCCCCCGGGGGTTCCGCTAGCTAGAACCCCCAAGAGCCCCCGAGTTCCCCGGATCGCTACCGGTGGTCGGCGCCAGCAGGGGTGTCAGAGCCATAGCATGGATGTCCACTGGACTGTCCATGCTACCACTCTTGAAGATCTTCAGGGGCTGTGAAGACACAGCCCCCCTGTGCGATGACCCAGCTCCAGCCAGGCACCTACTGAAACTGAGGTGCCTTTGCCTGGGGGCGGGGTATAGGAGGGGGCCCAGTGCATCCTGGGACAGAAGTTTTTAACTGTGCGGTGCCCATGGCAGGAGCCAAGCCTATACCCCCCCAAGGTATCCCTGTGGATCGCTAAGGACTCTGGAGTAGAAACCCTCAAAGTCACTTTCACTCAGGCACCTGTTCTTTGACATCCTGAGCCTGACCTTCCTTTTATTTTAGAGGTAGATGCCTCTGAAGTAGGAGCTGGAGCCATTTTGTTTCAGAAAGACCCTGCAGATAGTAAATTGCACCCATGTGCATTCTTTTCTCACAAATTTTCCTCTGCTGAATGCAGACGTTACATTCTAGGCATCGGTGCACCAATTACGCTAACAGCAGCAAAACTGACAGTGATGAAGACCACTGGCAGTCCACTGCCTGAGCCACGCCTAGGTTGTCACACCAGAAGACGATGTGCCTGTCATGCAAGCACTCACCCAACAGCTCCATGGAAAACATGATCAGAAAAATTTCTAGCAAAAGAAGGTTCTTGGTGAGCCCTATATGAAACCACTCCTCAGCCAAGCAGCAGCTGACCAACAACCCTCCAGGTACTCCCCAAAACGCATTGACCCCACTGCATCAGTTAAAAGCTGCAATTACAAATTAGACAAATCAGACAAAGGAGGGGTGGTTCAAAACACAACTGGGCCAAAAAAGAATCCCACATCAGTAAGTCGCACCTCACCTCCGCAGATAAACTGATAAAATGATGAAGCCTGTGCACCCCTACCATAGCACGCTGTAGTTTTTGGCAAAAAACTCTACCCAATGTGGCACGCAAAATTAAACTAATCCAGCAGAGATTGTTCCGGGCGCAGCATTATTTTCCCATTAGTCAAGGACAAAATAATAGCATCGTGCAGTTTATAGACTTTTTCTGGCAGCAAATGGCAACATTGGGTTGCAGTGTCAATTTTGATGGACCCTCTCTATTATACTTGCGGCAATAGTAAACCCAAATTCCATGAAAAGGCATGCAGAGAAAACCGCAAATGCTCACAACAGGGAGAACCTGAGGGACCTACGCAGAGGAAGTCATTCAAAAAATATGCAGTACCTAGCTCACTCGTGTCCGCCTCCATTCACTAATGTAGAAATGAACAACTGCATTCAAAAAAGGTGCAAGATACTGAACACCCCAAGAGCAAACAACGGTCAATATGGAATCCATCCTGTCACCAGAAACCCTGAAACTGGAAAGAATCTGGATGCAAAGGCAACATTCGAAAAATGGACTTCACATCAATCTTATCCAGAAAAGCCCCCAGACCAAATGACCACATCATCTCTAGGGCATCATCAAACAACAGATAACACACCCTTGCAATGTCAGCAGGTATGTCGTCATTCATTGAGGAAGACAGATGTTGAATTAAGCAATATTTCCCAGGCACCACTGCCAAAAGCACCAAGTCAGGAAAAGGTGAAACAGAAAAATGCCCTACCATATGGCCAAGGGTAACCTCCTGCATTAGCAACTCCAAAGCAGATTGCTAATTATTTGGACATCCAATGGGCACCAAACCAGATACCCCTATGTAAAACCACACAACAAAAATGGGGGACAATCACGGATGGGGTGGGAAGCACCACAGTGGAGACAGAGGTAATGAATATGACATAGAGCCCCACCACATAGAAGCTATTATTATTGTTATTAAACCCTTACAGAGACCAGATCCTTCCACCCGGGGAGCATCAGGAGCCACAACAGTATCCTGACATACAGCAACCTCGTCACCCAGAGCAGAAGACTGCTAGGGGACTTCCAAACATACCTCCACATCCCTGTACCCTGCAGCCATAATCCAATGACCGTTCTGCTTACGCCAGAACTCTCATCATGCTGACACCATACCAGGCCCTGCGAAGAACAGACAAGACAATGTATCAAGTGCAAATAATGCCACATATTCATGGCCTTCTTTGGTCACAAATTCAAATAGAAAGCTGCAAACATATAAAAACCCTGCAACCAGCCCATACAGAAGAGGTGGACATCCTTCCCCACTCCACCTTTTTAGCTGCTTCAAATGATTTATGAGCATTGGTAGTGAGGGCAAAAGCATCAACATATTTACCCCTACAAATACATTCCCATTTACACTGGCCAAACCCCTAAGCACGGGTGTGTTAGCACAGCTTACCACATCACCAGGACTGACAGACTACTCCTTACTAGAAGAGCATTGACTATGGTGATTTTTCTTATGAGAGTGACGTTTGGACCTGCTCCTTCGAGCAGCTTTACTATGCTTACGACTGGGAGAACGGGATCTATACCTATCCATAGAGGAGGACCCAGATGACTCTAACTTAGACAAACTACAACACTCGCCAGAGGACATAAAAGAGGAACCATTGTGCATCATGGAAGAATGGCCACTTATAGATCCCCTGAATCACTAACATCAGCTGCCTCTGAAAAAGAAGAGACAGAAGAACCCACCCGTGGAGCAGATCACCCTAGAACTCAGGTCAAAGTTATGTGCCACCAAGCACCTCCATGATGCTCAGCTGTGCAGATATTAGCCATATATGGTCATGAGTGCCAAAAGGAGGGGGCGGGTACTGATAACCCGGGCCCAGGCTTGTTGGAGGAGGCACTGGAAAGCCGCACCCCACCCTCCAAGTCCTGCACAGTACAGCACAATGAGTACAGGGAGACTGCTTCTGCCTCCTATGTCTGCTCCTGATAGGAGAAGGGAGAGCAATCACACTGATTGCCCCACAGATCTACCCCTGGCTGATGGGCACAATGACACCCCCTTTTTATCAGAAGGAAAGCACTCTTGATGAACTTTTCAAGTCAATGTGTTTAGTAGATTGGTGATAATCCATTACAGTTTCCTACAGTGGAAAGTAGAGTGTTCTTCATGTTCACCAGGATAAGGAGCAACACACTGGAATTGGCTTCTAGGCTGATTGATGATAACAGCACTGAATTTAAAAGTGAAGGCACCTTTAAGCTAGCTATAATTCAGAGATTTTCCCCATCTGGTGATAGTTATTCCTCCTTTAGTAAGAATCCAGTCATTACTTTATGACCTGCCTTGCCTGAGGTCTCTGAGATGCCTACTGTCATGCCTACTGTCATGCTTCCTGAAAAAAGTAACACATTCTCTTTCACCAATCAAAATGAATGCTGGTCAGGATAAGCCAGAATCAGGATTATAGGAAACAAGAATGATTGCAGACACTAGGGTTTGATAAGTATAAATCAGATTATGTTAGTAAAACACCTACCTAGTCTGAGGTCTCTGCTACAGTATGTCTACTTTACCTGAGGAAAATCCTGTTCTCTTTGCCTTTGGACCAACAAATAAACTTACTCTCTTTATCTATGGGCATGATTAGAAACCTACTTTATTGACACTGGTTCTGAAGACAAACCTGCTATCCTGTCCTCTGAGCCTGATGACAAACCTACTGCCTTTGCCTTTGGGTCTGATGACAAACCTGTTGCCCTGGCCTCTAAGTCTGAGGGCAAATGTACTTTTTCAGCCTCTGTGTCTGATTTCAAATCTGCCTCCATGACCTCTGTGCCTGAAGACAAATCTGCTGCTCTGGCCTTCAAGTCAGAGAACAAACCTGCTGCCCTGACCACTGTGTCTGAGGACAATTCCATTGCCCTCGCCGTCTGGTCCTGTGGACCCAGTTAACTTTTAAGTTTTCTTTCTAGACCCCATGTACTATACATAATGATGCATGAACGTCACTTGGAAATGAAGGACTTGTTGCACTGGTTTCTGGGGACTTTAACCTTGTTCCTGGCCTGCCTATCCTGAGTCAGCTGACCGTGCTCTTGACCTGGCTATGCAGTTTGACTGCAACAAAAAGAGAGAGAGGAAATTAAATGTCCAATAGTGGTGCACTAAATTAATATATTAAAAGTTAAAACATAACTTTTATTGCTATATATCAGATAAAATATATATCCCTAGGTTATATCTGAGAAAGCAGTGAAAATAATTAAAATACAGGTAAGTAGTGTCAAAAGATTGAAAATATGTGATTGATAAAATTAATGTTCCAATGAGAACATAAATAGCGTCGCCTCTACTCTCTCATACAATTCCATATACATACTGTAAGTGATTAATCTATAAATATACATATATAGTATCACTTCAGTCAGGTAACCCTGCTTATATTTGAGCAATATTAATTGCAATTGAATGAATACTGAGCTTTTGTATGACTCAGTATGTCATACAATGTAATTATCCTTTTTGTATGACTCAGTATGCAAACAATGTAATTATCCTAGTAAGCATAACCATCTAATATGTAACCAACATTATCATTCATGAAGTTTGCTGAAAGTATCTTGTCTTGTGCAATTATGACCAATTATATCTGTTTTTATGTACATCTAGTTGATATTTCTCATAAAGTGGGTAAATCTTAGAGAGTGCTGGTATGATTATAGTCACTGATAGACTTCACTTCATATGATACTTAAATTCTCCCTGAGATGTCCCTGTGCATCGATAAGTGTGATTCAGATAGTAAAATAATAATAAATCTTTATTTCAGATGTATTTTATCATATCACATAACCCTCATTTATTTATCAGAGTGTTCTTGGGAGATATGTAAATCAAATGATTCATCCACAGTAGTGCAAATCAACAGCCTTATGCTGTATAAAGCAGTGTGGTCTCTATCTACAGTATGCTGCTTGTCTGCAAAACCAATGGATTGCTCTGTGATGTTTGTAAACATTGCTATTGACCTGACCTGATACTCAACTATTATTGTGTAATCCTGATTCCCAACAGTTTGTTTTCTTAGTGCTGCTTGTTTTTGCATTGCATCTTCCACCTTAAGGACTCTCCAACCTTGTTTATCCTTTGTGTTTACAAGTACAACACAGATTGTTATATTTCCCAAATCTGAGACTTTTGACATTGTACAAAGTGACACATATTTCTGTGACAATCTGTGGAATGTTTGTCATATTCTGGATTGGAACTTTTAAAGGCCCTGATTTGTTAATATTTTAAAAAGTTAAGGACTCAGGATAGTGGTCTGAAATGTGTCCTTATATAGTGCTCAGAAAGTTCTTAGGTCATGTTGATGCTGATGACCTGAGAACACAATATAGCACTGATCTAGAGTATTACTGTACAATTAGAAAACTGTGAAGGAGAAAGAAGTAAAAAAAATGCATGACTAACTATAGACTGGTATCAAACTTTCTTTTCCTTTCTATGAGATTATTATTATTATTATTATTATTATTATTATTATTATTATTATGTATGTGGTTTCAACTCAACTGGAAACCCATTTGTCAACTCATGGTATTTATGATCTATTCCAGTCAGGATTTACGAGACAACATAGCACAGAAACAGCCCTGGTGTGTGTGTTTCATGAACTTTTGATGGCAAGAGAGAGAGAGAGATGATTGTTTAATCTTAACCCATCTAGATATCTCTAGAGCATTTGATACAATGACCCATGGCATTGTATTTGAGAACTTGAAAATTGTCAGTGGACTGGATGATACAGTCCTTAGGTAATTCAATTTATTTCTCCCAGTCAACTTTAGAGCTTTACTCATCATCCCAAGTGCTACTACCTTGCGATGTTGCAAAGAGTTCTATCCTATTTCCTATGCTATTTGCAGCGTACATGCTACCACTAGGTGAAATAATCAGACATTATGGCCTGGTCTTCCATTGCTTTGCAGATGATACCCAACTCTACCTGTTATCTGTTCCTACTATTTAGGACCAAATATCAATCTTAAATTGTTGTCAAACTGAGCTCCAGGAGTGGATGAGTCTCATTTGGCTGCAACTGCAACCTTACAATACAGAGGTTCTTTTGATGAGAGCTCACGATCAAAAGACTACAGCTTAGCCAATAAAGAAGACTTCCGTTTAGGAGTTTGAAGTTGCGAAACAGTGAGCATGTTCAGAATCCTGGTTTGTGTCTTATCACGTAAATACCAGGTGTCAGCAATGATCAAATCCTCATTCTTTAATCTGGGGAATATAGCCATAATAAAAAATTAACTCCCTCAGAATAACTGATAACACTTATACATAAGAGGGGGTATCATAAAGTTTTAATTATCACCATGAAGTTATTGAGATACCCAGATGTAATTTGATCAACATAAACATTGATGTGCATGATGTTGTAAATTACAGCTACTTATGTCAACTTGTTTCATTTCTGGAGCTGGTAGATGTCAGTAACCTGCATAATGGACAAAATTGAAGCTCACAGTGTTATTAAGATCCTCCATGTGAAGGGTAACAGCACCCGTGGTATGATCAGCAAAGGCATCCATCTTCTAGCAGACAATGCACCCACACAATAAACCCAAGCATCCGCTGTGGAAGCCGACAGGTGTGGCTATGAAATTTTGCCCCAACCCCACTATTTGCCTGATCTTGCATGCAGCTACTTCTTTCTCTTCCATAAGATGAAGAATCCACTTCGGGGTAGGCGATTTGACAACACAAATGATGTCATTCTGGAAGTGGAACAGTGGTCTCGAGGCAATCACAGGACTTCTATAATGATGGGTTGCAGATGTTCAAGAAAAGCTGGCAGAAATGTGTGGCTCTGCAGGGTGACTACTTGCAGAAGACTTAAGTTCAACATACCAAATTTAGCTTTCTATCTGTTCATGGTGATAATTGAAACTTGTGATACCCCCTCATGCAATTTTATCATCACGCTTGGATTACTACAGTGCCCTTACCTGAGTTTCCAAGCAAAACCATTGTACTGCTTTCAGCTGGTACAACATAAAGCAGCCAGGCTATTAACTAATCAATCACTTTCCTGCCACACAACATCCATTCTCTACTCCCCTCACTTGCTGCCTGTAAGATGTGAATTTATTTCAAGATTGGCTTACTGACTTTAAAAGCCCTTCTGTATATAACCAGGGCCCACAGTACTTGAAAAATATAGAATGATCCTGAAATTGATTAATATAACAAAATAAATATATATTAAACCAACCTATATTATAAATAAGTGAAAAATTGACAAGTATAATGTGCCATGGAATCCCATGCTTAAATAGGCCATAAATGGATCATTTATTATTAGAGTTACTGTTTGTATAACACAGTGATGTGTGGTGAGATTAATGGCTGGGGAGGCACACATGGAGATGGGTCTGAATGCTGGGAGCCTGTCTCAACCCTACTCACTGTAACTCTCCCCTCACTACACTAAGCTTCAGTGTCCATTGATTCTCCTACCTACATCACTGTGTCTTCTCTTGCCGCTGCTGACTGAGCTTCAATCTCTAAACACTGCAGTGCACTTCCTGGTCACATGGCACAACCAAGGTGTCCATCAGTGCTCAAGGTACGCCCCCCCATACTCAGAGGCATGCCTCTATTAGCTCTCTTTCTGTACAGCTCACTGCCCATGGTGTGGCCCTGCCCCCAGCTCTGCAAGCAGTGTCTGACTATACAGAAGGCAGACTGAGCTGTTGCTGTCATTGTCATTAAGGGCGAGGCATGCCTCTACTAGCTCTCTTTCTGTGCGTGTTACTGCCCATGGTGTGGCCCCGCCCCCATCTCTGCAAGCAGTGTCTGACTATACAGAAGGGAGACTGAGCTGTTGCTGTCATCATCATTAAGGGCATCATATATCATCCATTAAATACACCTTCAAGCATTAGCCTATAGTTGTTAACTGTCTCATGGAGGTATATGTTGAAAATGTAAACAGTAATTCAGCTAGTAAACTGTAAGCACAGTGAGATTATTGGCAATTGTAAGAGAGTTTTAAACACCCTGCAGAATAATAAGGTTATAGAGACAACCAGGCATATATCACATAGTATTGCTTGATGTGCAAGTTGTGCATAGACAGAAAGTACAGCACTGAGATGTCACCGCCCCTTCTGCTTTCCTACGTCTTCCAGGGAGAGGATGCCAGATGAGAGAGGGACAAATGGCAGCTCTGATAGAAAGAAAGACAAGTGTGGGCAGTATTAGGCCCTAAGGGGTCTATGTACTAAAGCTTGATGAGAGATAAAATTGTGAGAGAAAAAGTATTAACCAATCAGCTCCTAACTGTCATTTTTCAAACACAGCTTGTAAAATGTAAGTTAGAAGCTGATTGGTCAGTGCTTTATCTCTCACAATTTTCTCTCTCTCCAGGCTTTGATAAATACCCCCCTAAGTCTGCTATCGCTCGCTAGTTCAATACATTGGGATAGATGTGGTGTTTTATATATATATATATATATTAGTTTTCCTGCAGTGCTACAGTATAAATCTACTTTCACAATTGTTAATAATTTCACTGTGAGCTTGCTAGCTGAATTACTTTTTTACACTTTCAGTTACTTGAAAATGTTTTACTGGATGATATATGATGCTGTTTCCTTCAATGATGCTGTTATGAACACAGTATCAGTATTATGTCAATAGGGTACATTCATATTGGTCAACAAGTTCACACCTTGTTATACAAACAGTAACTCTAATGATAAATGATCTACTTACGGTCTATTTAAGCATGGGATCCCATGGCACCGCAAATACTAAAACAAATCTATTATGGACTGCTAGTTTAATAAATCTGGATTAGGGGTGAGCGGGTTCGGATTTCTGAAATCCGAACCCCCCCGAGCCCCCCCGATCCGAGGCCGATCCGAGTCAGGCTCGACTTTTCCCGCCTGACTCGGATCTGAAATCGAGGCAAAACGTCATCATCCCGCCTTCCGGGTCTCGCGGGTTTTGGATCCTATATAAGGTACCCGCGTCGGCGCCATTTTGTCACTCGGCTGTGGACAGTGAAGAGGGAGGGTGGGAGTTAGGGCTGGCTGGGCTGTGTAGTGTAGTGTAGTGTTGTAGTGTAGTGTAGTGTAGTGCTGTGTAGTGTTGTGCTGTGCTGTGCTGCGCTGTGCTGCTGTTGTCCATAGGGGCTGTGTCCACTACTTCAAAGTCCATAGTGGCTGGCTGGACTGTGTTGTGCAGTCAGTTGTCCATAGGGGCTGTGTCCACTCCAAAGTCCTGTGCAGTGTCCCAGTCCTAAAGGGGTGCTGTAGTGTTGTCCTGGGGGTGCTCTGTCCATCAGGGGTGCTCCCCCCAAGTGCTAAAAAAAATAATATTTTTTCTGTGTTTGTGAATTGTGTGCACTGTGGCTGCACGTGCATCAAGAAAGGAGCAGCGCCAAGCGTGCGCATGTGTCCCATAAGTAAAAGGCCGGCTGGCTTGTCCGTTAAAGGGTGCTGTAACCCCCAAAGGGCACTCAAAACAAAATAAAAAAATATATTTTTTTGTGTTTGTGAATTGTGTGCGCAGTAGTCGCACATGCATCAACAAAGTAGTGCCAAGCGTGTGCCTGTGTCATAAGTAAAGGGCCGGCTGGCTTGACCGTTACAAGGTGCTGTAACCCCCAAAGTACACTCCAAACAAAATAAAAAAATATTTTCTGTGTTTGTGAATTGTGTGCGCAGTACCCGCACGTGCATCAACAAAGTAGTGCCAAGCGTGCACCTGTGTCATAAGTAAAGGGCTAGCTGGCTTGTCCATTAAAGGGTGCTGTAACCCCCAAAGGGCACTCCAAACAAAATAACAAAAAAATATTTTTTTGTGTTTGTGAATTGTGTGCGCAGTAGCCGCACGTGCATCAACAAAGTAGTGCCAAGCGTGCGCCTGTGTCATAAGTAAAGGGCTGGCTTGTCCATTAAAGGGTCCTGTAACCCCCAAAGGGCACTCCAAACAAAATAAAAAAATATATTTTTTTGTGTTTGTGAATTGTGTGCACAGTAGCCGCACGTGCATCAACAAAGTAGTGCCAAGCGTGCGCCTGTGTTCCATAAGTAAAGGGCCGGCTGGCTCATTTCTTAAAGGGTGGTGTAACCCACAAAGTGCACTAGTCTCCAACAAAAATAAAAAATTATTTTCTGTGTTTGTGTGCGCCTTAGCCGCACGTATATATCAATATAACATAAATGGAGGACCAAACTTTCTCCGATAAAAATAAAATAGGGAAAGATCAAGAACCACTTCCTCCTAGTGCTGAAGCTGCTGCCACTAGTCATGACATAGACGATAACATGCCATCAACGTCGTCTGCCAAGGCCGATGCCCAATGTCATAGTAGATGGCACATACAATCCCAAATGACAAAGTTCAGGAAAATGACCTTGAAAAAAACTAAATTTAAATCATCTGAAGAGAAACGTAAACTTGCCAATATGCCATTTACGACACGGAGTGGCAAGGAACGGCTAAGGTCTTTCCCTATGTTCATGACTAGTGGTTCAGCTTCACATGACAATGGAAGCCCTCCTCCCGCTAAAAAAATCAAAAGAGTTAAGCTGGCAAAAGCACAGTGAAGAACTGTGCGTTCTAAGAAGATATCACAAATCCCCAAGGAGAGTCCAAGTGTGGTAGTGGTTGCGATGCCTGACCTTCCCAGCACTGGACGGGAAGAGGTGGCTCTTTCCACCATTTGCACGCCCCCTGCAAGTGCTGAAAGGAGCACCCACAGTCCACTTGCTGATATGCAAATTGAAGATGTCACTGTTGAAGTACAACAGGATGAGGATGCCGGTGTAGCTGGCACTGAGGAGGAAGTTGGCGAGGAGGATTCTGATGGTGATGTGGTTTGTTTAAATCAGGCTCTGGGGGAGACAGTTGTTGTCCGTGGGATGAAAAAGCCCATCACGGTCATGCCTGGGCAGAAGACCAAACATTCCACCTCTTTGGTCTGGCAATATTTCTATCCAAATCCGGACAACAACTGTCTTGCCATATGTACCATATGTAAAGGTGAAATAAGTAGGGGTAGGGACGTTAACCACCTAGGAACATCCTCCCTTATACGGCACCTGCAGCGCGTTCATAAAAAGTTACTGTCAAGTTCAGAAACTTTGGCTAAGAACGTAAGCAGTCCAGGGACCTAAATCCCTTTTTCCTGTTTTATCCAAGGAATCGGTGGATGAGGAGGATGAGGACGACATCTTGCCTCCGTAGAGCCTGTTTGTGCAGGGACACTTTAATTGCCAGCTTGTTTTGTGGGGGCCCAAACGAACCAATCATTTCAGCCACAGTCATGTGGCAGACCCTGGCGCTGAAATGATTGGTTTGTTAAAGTGTGCATGTCCTATTTATACAACATAAGGGTGGGTGGGAGGGCCCAAGGACAATTCCATCTTGCACCTCTTTTTTTTCTTTGCAGTATGTACTGTTTGGGGCCTAGTTTTTCAAACTGCCATCCTGTCTGCCGCTGCAGTGTCACTCCTAGATGGGCCACGTGTTAGTGCCGCCCACTCGTGTCGCTTAGCATAGTCATCCAGCTACCTCGGTGCAATCTTTTGGCCATAAAAACAATATTGTGAGGTGTTCAGAATAGACTGGAAATGAGTGGAAATGACGGTTATTGAGGTTAATAATTGCATAGGAGCAGAAAAACCCACAAATTCTGTGATTTTAGCTGTTTTTATGATTTTTTCAAAAAAATACAGATCCAAAACACAAAACCCAGAACCCAAAACACGGAAGGGTGGTTTTGGCAAAACCAATCCAGATCCAAAACACAAAGAAAGATCCAGATCCAAAACCAAAACACAAAACACGAAAAGTGGCCGGTGCACACCCCTAATCAGGATAACTGTTGTGCATTATATGTGATTTTCATTGATATTTAAAATTATGTGATTTATAACTTGTTTGGTGTGCACAAGATGATGCAGCAGGTGTATGGAGAGTTTTTAGTATTCCTATGTAAAACATTTTAAGTGTTGATCTGTGTCGATATCTTCACCTTAGACCCACTATTTTTTCCTATTATGTAATTTTGGGATTTACTGTATACTATATATGTTTATAATACTATTCAATTACCTCTGTTCGCATAAAGTTAAAGAATTTTAGAGTATTGCAGTGATATACAATTGAGTTTTTCAGGCAGACTCATTACTATTTAGAGTCTGATTACCCTATTATTTTAAGAAGACATTAATTAAAAGGTATATTTTAATTATAAACAATATAAACAATATTCCTTTCATATTACATTTTTGGATGATTATTTAATGAGTGCCTCAACAAAGGAATTTCTTCCGTTCAAACCCTTGCTAGTTGTTTTGTTTTCATCCACAGTACATGAACCAGCTTCTGATTTTTACCACCCCCTTTTCACATAGCTATTGGCGGGTCGCACCCAGGATTCCTACATGTGTCGATCTCGGGTGCGACACACCTGAGACCCCTTTCAGACCGGCGGCCCAACCTGGGTCGATGACGTCACTGCTTTTGCTTCTTACCCGGTGCTTAGAGATGAGATCATCTACAAATGCCAGCTCTTCCTATGCAGTGAACGGGACCTGGGTCGCCTCGACTCGGGTTAACTGTTCACACCACACAGCGTGTTCAACTCTGCTCATTATCCAGGTTGAAATGCTGGGTTGTTTCAACTGGCCCTTTTCACACTGCGCAGTAACCCGATTGCTGCGCATTCATGTGCAGTAACCTGAGTTATTTGATGGCAGTGTGAAAGAGATAATACTTTAATCTGCAGATGAAGAACTATTAGTAGTCCATAGATTCTCCCTTATTTCATTTGGGGGTCAAGTTTTTAGCTTTGTGGCTCTAACTCTCGGGAGTTTGCTGGCTCCACTATAGAAACCTTCAAAAACAATCAAGATTTTCCCAAGTCCATAGCTGAAAATTTTGTTTACATTTTTTTATTAATCCGCAAAGTGAAAACACTTTGGGGGTCAATCCTATTAAGTGCGAGTTGCCATTGCAACAGTGTTAAAATACCGGCAACGGACCGGCACCTTGCACCCTTGGAGCATCATTGGGACTGAGAACAAAATTCAGCGAATCCAGGCTGCCGTACAGTGCGGCCATTGCCATGATGACTCGCATCGGCTAGATCATCGCGGCTAATAGGATTGACCCCTTTAAGTCATATTGGGAAATAAGTTCTATATAAATAACATTATTATTATTATTATTATTATTATTATTATTATTATGAACTGTTGACAATCTTTGGACATTAATCGCAGAGTAACAATACAGCCTCTTCCATCAGCATAAGTCCTTTCTTCATAGATAAATGTTTTCCTAACAAAAATTATCTAATTTTGGCTTGACCCTTTACATTTCATAATAATAAAGAGATAATAAATCACTCACGTTAATTCTTTAAAAATGTGCTGAAGGAAAGGAAGTTACTGGAGAAACCACACAATTTGAAAAAAAAAAATTTCCCTCTTTTACTTACAAGGTTTTGCTTTGCTCTTGTGCTCTCCTGCTGATAAAACAGTTCTTGCAGTGAGACATGACAGAACCCAATGGAAAATAATATCATGCGTAAAACCAAGATTTATTTTAATTTTATCAATACCATTAATATTCAGTAAAACATTGCCAAAAGTCATTGTGGAAAGATAACCTCTTATTTATTGTCTTATATGCCTTTATTAACATAGTGAGATACTTGGTGAGCCAAGATCAGATGAAATATCAGCTACAGACTTCAATGAAACACTGGCCTCAGTGATTAAATTATTGTTATGAAACTTGGTAGAAAATTTTCTTGGCTTTACCAACTATACTTGACATGATCCAGTTATATCTCAGACGCCAGAAAGCTGTTGATTAATGAAGCAACTAGATATCTTTAAAACAATATTGCTTCCGAAATATTGTTACGGTGTAATGTTCCTCTTTTTGTTGAGCTATGGCTGTGTAACACAAATATATATACTCAGTCAAGTCACATTATTATGAGCACCTCCTACAACTGACGTCGGCAGCGCGTAGCCCATGAAGTATGTCACGTGCTGTGCGCAGGCATGGTGGGTACATAAAGTGTGCGATAAGCCGTTTGCACACATATCATTCATTGCTGTCATGGGTAAAAGGGCCGATTTATGCGAGTTGCAAAAAGGGATGATTATTGGCTTTCGAGCTAAGGGTGGCAGTATTTCTGAAACGTAGTTTGTGAACTGTTCATGTGCTGCTGTGGTGCAGGTGTATCGTGACTGGACAAATGGCACCATTGCGAATTAACGATGTCAAAACTGCAGAGCACCATGTGCCATTGATGTGAGAGGTGAACGTTGGCTAAGAAGGTGCACGAGGGCCGACCAACATGCTACAGTGGAACAGCTCACAGTCAAAATTAAACTGGGGGCCGCCAGATGTGTGTCTAAAATGACAGTTCAGTGAACCCTGCTGCGGATTGGGCTCCAAAGCAAATGGATGGTCACTGCACCTATGCTAATGATAAGGTGCATTGGAGGAAAAGGCTTCAATTTTCACACCTGTATCGGAATTGGGCCTCAGCTGATTGCAACATGTGACAAGGCTAGAAATGTCTGAAAGTGGTTGGGCGAGCATGACCAAGACAAGGCTTCCAAGTAGTTCCCTGGCCCCCTAATTACCCAGACTATAACCCAATTGAGCATGGTGGGACCACCTCGATTGTTGTGTTTGCTCTATGAATACTCTACCACACACCCTCCAGCAGCTGTGGGATGCACTGCAGTTAGGAAGGCTCCAGATACCTGTGCCAACATATCAGCACCTTACGGAGTCACTCCCAGCCCATCTAGCTGCTGTCCATAAAAAGTGACCTTACAAATCCGCGCTAATGAGATGTTCAGGATAATGAACCTTTTCCACAGATTCCAAATGTATCTCAATGAGTCCATATATAAATGAAAAAAATAAGAAAAAAATGTTCTTTTGTCAGACAACGAATATTTTTAGAGATGTTGTACACCTCAGGTGTCAGAAATGGATGAGGAGGTGATATAGGTCCCAACCCAGGACAGCAGTAAATCTTGAGAGAGTATCCAAAACGTCCATACAGATACACCAACACTGTGATGAGACCAAATAGTGCTTACATGTAAGCTTACATATGAAATGCAGGATTCAAGTGCGTAGCAGTTTCTTTAAACGGTCCTCTTTCACAAACACAGATCCACTGATTTCTCACATGTATCAAATCCACAAGGCCCAAAAAAAAAATATAATAAAGGGCCCGTAAATTCACAACAAGTTACTAAAATTCTAAGGTTTATTGAAGTGTAAAAACATAGGAATAAACATACCCTATGTACACCACACAGAACTAACAGCGAAAGATGGATCCCGGGAATAACGCTGAATAGGTAAGGTGGGACACACAGGGTAGTAAACAGACACTAGGACGCGTTTCGACGCTCTGTGGCGTCTTTATCAACTTTGGTGTCTGCATAAATAGAACTTCCAATTAAAATCCAAAAATATAAAACATATATCATATAAATGAGCAGGAAAATATGGTATATCTCACCAAAAAATGAGCTTTAATACTCGTGCAGCTGCCATCTTGATTTGTGGGACTACATTTCCCATCAGCCACTCCACATATATATACACTCTAAATGATATCACATGACCGCTAACGAAATTAGTCGGTGACGTCATCACTACTCGCCGCGCATATTTCTATGGCGCCGGCCGCATGGTATACAACGTTACCTAACCTGTACTTTAACTACACATACAGCAAAAAGCTGCACCATCCATCAGCAGCGTCATCATGTCGTGACGCGTATATTACTTGGACGCTGGCTGCATGGTATAACAGGCTCACTCCCTGCTAGAGAAAACTACAACTACCATGGGGCAACTGAATGGAGTCGGACACATCACGTGATGACAAACTAGTCACGTGATCCGCGGCGCCCCAACAAACGCAAATTTCAATAAGAAAATCTATATATGACACGTATATCATACCTACCCATATGGCTATAACATTATGATACCGTACAGTCACCATACTGTTAAGGGGAACTACACATCCCATAATACAAAGATGATCTAGTATACCCCACCAACCAATGGGCTACAGGGAGCCAAGAAGTAAACAAATACACATGAAAAACAAAACAACGTTCTAACCGGTATCCATCTTGTACATGATTAAATACAATAAATGGTATAAAAAAATGATAATAATAAAACTTTATAAAATCCATTTAATTTCGAAATTGGAGTTCAATCCTGTGGGTTTAAGTGTCTGGAGTTCATATATATAACGCATCTCTGTTTTGGCAAGTCTGATATCTCTATCCTTAACTAGCCAATTATCCTTAACCCAGACTATGCCACAACAGTATTTTAAACCCATGATTGAACTATTATGCTTTTCCTTAAAATGCATTGACAAAGGGTGATTTTCACAACCTCTAATGATATTATAAACATGCTCAGACCATCTTATTTTAAGCTGGCCTTTGGTCTTACCAATATATGTTAGATTGCATGTACATGTTAATGCATAAATTACATAATTCGTATGACAGGTTATAAAATCCTTAATGGGGAAACAATGTCCATTAATATATACTTCAGTTATCTTTGATTGAGGATTTTTGCATGCCTAACACATTCTACAGTCCCCACACCTATAGAAACCTTTGTTTCTAGGTAGTAGACATCTCTCATCCATAGGTAATGCACTGGATGCCAATTTATTTTTAATATTGGGAGCTTTGCGATATATAATTCTAGGTTTCTCTGGTAGAATCTCTTTCAGGATATCGTCCTTTAATAATATTCCCCAATGTTTTCTAAAAATGCCTTCAATATATTTATATTTATTATTAAATTGTGTACTGAAGGACACCATATATTTGTTATTACACTTTTTATTCTTTTTATCTTCCAGCAAGTAATTCCTATCAATCTTTGATACTTCATCCATATCCCCTTTTAATTTAGGAACATTGTATCCCTTTTGAGCAAAATTGTTAATCATTTTATTAGCCTGAATTTCATATGTTGCACTATTGGAACAATTCCGTCTAAGTCTTAATAATTGTCCCGTTGGTACATTTTCCAACCAAAGGGGGAGATGGTTACTCTTTCTGTCAATATATGTGTTGCAATCTGTTGGTTTCCTGAAATTGCTGGTCTCTATTTGGCCATTGATCACACAAATTTGCGAATCCAAAAAATTCACCACATCCTTACTATTGGAGAAAGTAAGGACTATGTTGTAAGGATTATTGTTGAGATAGCTACAAAACTCTTTCAGCCCTTCTTCATCACCCTCCCAAACAAACAGGATGTCGTCAATATAACGCCACCACTGCACCAGGTTTGTGACCCAGCCATGTCCAGACCACACATGGGACTCCTCCCATTTGGACATGTTTAAGTTGGCATAGCTGGGCGCAAACCTGGTGCCCATTGCCGTGCCAACGAGTTGCTTGTAAAAATTACCATTAAAATTAAAATAATTATTTTTTAATATAAAATTAATGCCATCAAGGATAAATTGGTTAGCAGTTTTATCAAGATTTTCTTCTTCTAACACTTTATGGATCGCTTCTATTCCTTGTAAATGAGCAATAATAGTGTATAACGATGATACATCCGCCGTAACAAGAGAATAATTATCCTTCCACTCTATCATATTGAGTTTATTCAAAACATCTTTTGTGTCCCTCACATGTGATCTTCCTTTTACAACAAAAGGTTGAAGATAATGATCAATATATGCCGAGAGATTAGAGGTAATGGAATTAGTCCCTGCTACTATCGGTCTACCCGGAGGATCTTGAATGCTTTTATGTATCTTGGGCAGAAAATATAGCACAGGGATAGAAAAATTCTCATTAATCAAATAATCACATGTTTCTTTACTAATCGTGTCTATATCCTTATAGGAGAAAATCATAGACTGATAATTTTTGAAAATATATGAAGAGGGATCACTTTTTAATTTAGAGTATGTAACTCCATCATTTAATTGTCGTAAGCCTTCCTTAATATATAAGTCTTTATCCATTACGACAATCCCTCCCCCCTTATCAGCGGGTTTATAGTTTTATTATCTCGCAACGATTTAAGTGCATATTTCTCTCTTTGATTTAAATTATTTCTATATTTCAAACTCTTGGATTTCATATTCTCAATGTCATCCATTACACTTTTGTGAAATGTTTCAACGAAACATCCACGACTATGGGTCGGATAAAATAAGGACCTTTTTTTGAAGGTATTCACTACTTCTTCATTTTCAGGTTCTAAATTCCTGCCAAAAAATCTTTTTAAAGATAGTTTCCGAATAAATTTTTGTAGATCAACATATATATTAAAATAATTAATATCATTAGAAGGTGAAAATTTTAAGCCCTTTTGTAAGACTTTTTCCTCAATCTCATTGAGGGCATATTTACTGAGGTTAAAGATTTTAATCTCTTCATCAGTGCAATCCGTTGCATTATTATTAGTGTAGCTATCTAAAATGCTTATTCCTTTCCTTTTGTTGTTTTTCTTAATTTTAAATTTGTTTAATTTTTTAAGTTTCCCTGCTCTAATTCCTCTTTTTCTTTTCTTTTTGACCTTATGACTAATATCAACTAATGATATTTCCTCTGGAATCTGTTCCATTCTAAAAAATCCTCATTATTACCAAAAGATCCTACTTCCTGTAGTGTATCAAATCTATTGAAGGTCTTTATAGGAGGTGGGTATCTATTGTATGGAGGAGATTCCCTTCTATTTTCTTCTCTCTCTGACATGTTTTTATATATCCTAGTCCTATAAGGATATTTCCTAGTGTTACCATAAGGGAACCGATTAAATTGGTCCTGTGTGGGAGTATAACCTGTTTCTTGTGACTGGAACACTTTAGCTCCATTTTTTCTATAAGGTATGATATAGGGTTGCTTCTTAGATTTGATAGTAGTACGTACAGGGGGAGGAATAGAATTGTACTCCTTCTTTGACAAGCTTATCGATTTAAGTGAATTATTACTATTCTCTTGTGAAGGGATATTTTGATTTAAAATGTACAACTTATCTCTATTGAACTTTCTTTTCTTTTTTGCTATAATCTCATTCTCATTTTTCTTTATTTTTTGGATAGTACGTGCCTCTAAAATTTTGTAATCTTGTGTATCCACAAGAGGACTCATTAAAAGTTCATATTCTGTAATCTGTTCTTCTAATTGTTTCAATTCAACCTTCCTCTCTTGAATGATAAGATCCATCAATGAGAAGGAACAGTTTTTCACAGTTAAATCCCACTTCATTTTAAATAACTCTGAAGCATTATTAAAGGATGATTGCTTATCAATCTGTAATCCTTTAGGGATAATCTGTGCTGCAATATACTGCTCTAAAGTTACAATCTCCCACCAGATCTTATTCTCTTTAATGAGAACATATTCTAGTTTTTTCATAAGACTATCTAAAGTCTCATCATCAGACGTGATGGGATAAATAGTATCTGATGTAAATATATCTTTAATTAAATGGGTCCTATTAACCCGATGTTGAAACATGCTGCTGCCCAGTTATGAAACAAGGAGAAAATAAAATCTGATATACAAAATGAAAAAATATATCATAAATTACATAATTCGTACGAATTATGTAATTTATACGTTAACATGTACATGCAATCTAACATATATTGGTAAGACCAAATGCCAGCTTTAAATAAGATGGTCTGAGCATGTTTATAATATCATTAGAGGTTGTGAAAATCACCCTTTGTCAATGCATTTTAAGGAAAAGCATAATAGTTCAATCATGGGTTTAAAATACTGTTGTGGCATAGTCTTGGTTAAGGATAATTGGCGAGTTAAGGATAGAGATATCAGACTTGCCAAAACAGAGATGCGTTATATATATGAACTCCAGACACTTAAACCCACAGGATTGAACTCCGATTTCAAAATTAAATGGTTTTTCTAAAGTTTTATTATTATCATTTTTTTATACCATTTATTGTATTTAATCATGTACAAGATGGATACCGGTTAGAACGTTGTTTTGTTTTTCATGTGTATTTGTTTACTTCTTGGCTCCCTGTAGCCCATTGGTTGGTGGGGTATACTAGATCATCTTTGTATTATGGGATGTGTAGTTCCCCTTAACAGTATGGTGACTGTGCGGTATCATAATGTTATAGCCATATGGGTAGGTATGATATACGTGTCATATATAGATTTTCTTATTGAAATTTGCGTTTGTTGGGGCGCCGTGGATCACGTCACTAGTTTGTCATCACGTGATGTGTCAGACTCCATTCAGTTGCCCCATGGTAGTTGTAGTTTTCTCTAGCAGGGAGTGAGCCTGTTATACCATGTAGCCAGCGTCCAAGTAATATACGCGGCATGACATGATGACGCTGCTGATGGATGGTGCAGCTTTTTGCTGTATGTGTAGTTAAAGTACAGGTTAGGTAACGTTGTATACCATGCGGCCAGAACCATAGAAATATGCGCGGCGAGTAGTGATGACGTCACCGATTAATTTAGTTAGCGGTCATGTGATATCATTTAGAGTGTATATATATGTGGAGTGGCTGATGGGAAATGTAGTCCCACAAATCAAGATGGCGGCTGCATGAGTATTCAAGCTCATTTTTTGGTGAGGTATACCATATTTTCCTGCTCATTTATATGATATATGTTTTATATTTTTGGATATAACATTGATGTTATAATACACTTATTTTTGCATCATATATCGTGTTTCTAAGTGCATGTCTTTCCTATTGGATTTGTGCATGCTACCTTTGAAAAAGGACAACAGGGCCGGATATTATTATGTATT
The DNA here is from genome assembly GCA_031769625.1 of Taudactylus pleione. Lineage (NCBI taxonomy): Eukaryota > Metazoa > Chordata > Amphibia > Anura > Myobatrachidae > Taudactylus > Taudactylus pleione. Next base: position 13,927,895 of record JAUIMM010000039.1, read on the forward strand.
GAATGGCGGCAGTTTTGGGAACATTTTATATATATATATATATATATATATATATATATATATATACAATATATATATATATATATATATATATATATATATTGTATGTTATGTGCAAGGCCAGTTGAGTTGGGTCTAGGCTTAGTAATGAAAGAGTAATTATGCACACGTTTTTGTTTGTCATATTTTATTGTAGTGTTGCACAAACAAAGATAGAAGCACCCTAAACGTCAATTTTTTGCAACACATCCATAAAAAATGGTCTACTTTAACATCAGCTAGCTGTAAAGTTATCTATATAAATCTACAGAAGGTAGTCAGGGATGCGGTAATGTAAACCCTGCTGAATGCATAAAAATGTAGTCATTGAGTAAATAATTCTACCGAAACAAATATTAACATTAACCCCACCTCTATCTCTCATGTATGGTACAAATCATTTTCTGTGGTTGTGAAAATCTCCTAAAAGAACTCCTAAAGTGAAGACTCCAGAATGTAGGAGTGAAGTTAGGCTTTCTGCCACCCAGGACTGAGACTCAGCTTATCCCCATCCCCACTTCCCCCTTAGCCTAAGGACTACTGTAGTGCAAATTTTACCGGAGAGGGGTTCTCCAGATCCATCCCCATCAGCTGCGTAAGCACTAGGTCCGAACCTGTAAGCAAAGTGATATTGGTAGCTAGTACTTTGCTTCTTGCTATTCCCCTGGACAGTACTTTTTTGGAAGCTCTGAATCAGCACCCCTACTTTTATAAATGCATGTGGATGGCATTGCAAGTTGGAGCTTATTGTTCTTGCCACAAACACATTTTATATGCACTTGGTTGTAAATATGCCCCTCGGTTTCATGAAGAAGAAAAAGACACCTTAATTTTAATTAACCCCAATAAAACAGTAACCCTTTACCCTCTTATTGTTACTATTACTATAATAATCTATACCCATCTCTCCTACCCCATAATTTGCCTGCTGGAGATATCTTCTGAAATTATGGCAGCATTCAGGAAACAGCAGCCGATCAGGCAGGTCCTGCTGAGGCTTTGATTGAGGAGGAGGGACAATCAAAGGGGAGGCTGGGGACATGAAGCCTATTACTGCAAAACACTGGATGGGATAACTCTATGCAGCTTACTGCCTCCCTGCTCACTGTGCCGGCCCAATCCACTGTCTGCAGAAGAGCTTCTTCAATCTCGAGAGGCGTATCATTTCTCCAGCTCCCATGCTGGTGTACCCCTTTACCCTCCATCACCTGAAGTTCATGCCCCGTCTGTCCCCCCCAGCTACGCCCCCGCCAGTGCTTCATATGTAGTCAATTGCTCATGTATAATGTATTATTCAATTTGGATAAACACACAGACTTTATAAAACAATTGACATCCATTATTGTTTTATGTATATAAGTAATTATTAAAATTGAAAGGTAAAAAAACCTGATAAATTAAAATTGTATTAACATTGGTCACCTATTTATATAAACTTGCCAGTGTGCATGAGAATATATAATAATCTGAATTTGTTAAACATACTGAAAAGGCTATTTTGTAAAGCAGAGGAAAGCAGTAGCTAGCAGAGCCAGCACCATTACTCAAACAATTTAATTGCATTCAATAAACACTTACTAGGAGGAAATGTGTAACAAAGGCTTATTTTCTTATTACAGAGACTTCTCAGCCTGCTTGGGTGTGATATGTAAATGTCGAAGCTTGCAAGATCTTTTTGCACAATAAGACATTCAGATGCACTGCATTTATTGAGGTGACAATTTTTATCAATTGGTGAATAAAACAATGCTAAAAGATAAATAACATTTAAATGTTAACTACTTAAATAATGTAGTAAATGTTGGCAAATACACTATAGAGTGAAGGGAAGAAAAATAAGGGGTGCATTAGGTCGGGAAATTAAAACAAGGTGGATTTAAGATGATAGAGGGTACATTTTTCTAAGATGGGAGTTCTATTTAAGAAGTGATGTTGCCCATAGCAACCAATCAGATTCTAATTCTCATTTATCTAGCACCTTCTAGAAGATAATACCTAGAATCTGATTGGTTGCTATTGGCAGCATCACTTCTTAATAGAACTCCCATCTTAGTAAATTTACCCCTCAGTGTCTTATTAATTATAATTAGGGATGTGCAGGCTCGGTTTTACTCGGATTTACTCGGTTCTTATCGCCACTTTACCGCAAATTCGGATTTATTATATTGGCTATCCAAAACACATGATAGGCGATAGCCAATAAAATGCCGTTTAAAGATCCGAGTAAATCCGAGTAAAACCGAACCCGCTCACCCCTAATTATAATATGATGGAAGAGCAAAGTGCAGCCCTTGAGAGGATAATCCATAAATTCAAAAGGAGAGTGTAGTTGAATGGTAAACTATAACTGAATTACTATGGGTAAATTATGTAGCTTATTGCTTATTTTGAAACAATACTTTTAGGTGACTTCTACATGAAACGAGTATTCCCATTGTCATTAGCTGTTTGGTAGTGACTAGTAAATATTTTGTAATTTCCAACCTTTTAAACTAGCATGAATTCCTACGGTTTTATTTTCTTTCTCCTTGTATATTTGTGTATGATAAAGTTTAATGTGGGAGTATTTCAATGAATATCATTAGTCACTTCACTTCATAACATATACATACATCTCATAACTGTTCCAAGCAGAGTTGTAGATGAGCTCTGTATAAGGTACTTGCAGGAGTAGATTGGGAATTTTAAAATGCCCATGTAAAATATTCTGAAAGTGGCCTCATGTGGTAGGTGTGACCAGATAGTTAGTATACATTGTAAAATCAACAGAAGGCAGGCCACCAAGATGTGCTCTACCAAGTAGCTGGATGTTGAGTGACCATTATGCTAGTGGTACTTTAGATAATGTTAGGTCATCCATTAAGCACTTCCCCTTCCATCACACTGGCAACACTGTGTGCAGTACATGTGTCTCCCCACTGAATCAGAAGGGAATACATTTCAACTCTCCCTATATGTGGAGGCAAAGACTTTGAAGCATGAGTCAGACCGTTTTTCTCCTACCAGTTCTTGCAGCTTTCATTTACCGCTTGTCACAACTCTTGCTGAGATGGTATGGATGCTGACCAAACAAATAGGATTGGCCTTTACCAGGGACCCCCACAAGAGGGTTTGGGCTTCACTGTGCCCGATATGCAGGTCACGGCCCTCTTACTGGCTTCTTATGTACTGGTTTATCTGTACAATGGCAGGCAGTAAGACTGGTTACCGTGAAGCATACTGGAGTGTAGTCATCAGGAACAGGTCAGTACCAGGTGGGCAACGCAGTACCAGAGAACAGGCAGAATCAGGTAAGGAGAAATCCAAGTCGGAAACCAGAAAGTCACATGATGCAGTCGGAGGGGAGCAGGCGAGGAGAATCATCAGACTGACCATATCAGAGCACAGATAAGTATACTGAGAGTTCTAGCAGAACAGATGCTGAGGATGATGTGAGTCTTATTCTCTGGCAATGAGTAGTGCCCAGAATATGGTACCAAACAAGACATCAGATTGGTGCGCCTATTACTTTAACTATTACACAAGATGGTGCGCGGCCTTTGGGAATGCCTGCTGCCTCCAGGGGATGGAGCCAAAGCCATCTGTACAGCCACAGACATCAGACAGAGGAGAGGTATAAGTCTGGGGCAGGTGCCGGACTGTTGAAGACTGGCACCTGCCATAGCCAGCACTACAGCCAGCCAGGGAGAACCAGTACTATCAGTTCCACCAAGAATGAGCCGGGCTACAGTATACTGCAACACTGCTGACGTCTCAGTTTCTGATTGGCTAGATCCTGAAATGAAGAGTCCCTATTTGGAAAAGGGATATATACTGCATTTACTTCCTGGAAAGCCATATAACTAATATAAACTGCAGGCCACAAAACAAGCTACAATATTAAATCAGTAGCATTCGCATTTGATAGAGGTCTATTTCTCCTAATGAGCTCCAACTTTACATTTTCATCAAACTCATTATATCAATAAATGCATTTGAAATACTGTAACATTATTAGCATCCTCATCTCATCAGTAAAAACCCACATGCGCTCACACAAACACTACATCAATAATGCAATTGCACACACACAAATTTCAGCAATTCGCAGTAGTGTCCATATTACAGCAATCAGCAATACCAGCTACATACATCAATCAGCAAGAATGCCCTTATTACAGCAATCGGCTATACTGCCCACGCATTGTACTGACATAGTACCTTTCCACCCATCTGCGTAGCAGCAATTACTTATACAGGTTATACAGTACTGTACATGTTTAAGGAACTCATTGAAGAAAAAGTTCTGTGTTTTCCACTAGTTCTTGTAAATTGGGCAATGGAAGTTTCCCACTCAATATGTAACAAATCACAACGGGTCAAAGCAGTAAATCTCACTGAGCACAATATAATATGATGCATATACAATAACACGTAACGTAGCAATATCATTGTGTCCAGAGGGCAGGGCCGGACTGGGACTAAAAATAGGCCCTGGCATTTAAAGAGCACACAGGCCCACCTTGCGTCAGCATCTGGCTTCTGTCATAGACTCCTCCCCTTACTATTCCTGACCCCTCCCACTCCTTAGTCTATGCTCTTAGTGTTCACTCTATGTCCGGCAGCAGGCAGGGCGCCGGACCTAGAGATAGGGCACCTCTGCACGTCCGCGCCCGAAAAGTTGGCTTGACCAAAGAAAAGGGGGCATGTTTTTATGACACGTTCCCTTTTCATCGCTCCTGGGGGCATGCCCGGCACTTACGGACATGCCGGGCAGCCCCCAAGCGCTGCAGTCACTGTGAATGGATGCCGGGCGCATGCGCCCGGCATCCATTCACTGGCAGTGACCGCTGCGTCACCGTTTTGACCACCCACCTATACACACCTATAGATATATTTGTCCAATTCGTGTTGTGGGACAGGAAATCTGGGAATGTATGGGACAAATTACAATAGAAATTTGCTCCCAGATGCTGGAAAATGGACCAGATTTTCCTTCCCACCAGACAGATTGGAAAGATATCTATAGGTAAAGCTGGCACTTCACTGGTGCTGGTCATACACAAAGAAAGGGGAAGGCATTTTTCCAAGCCCTAGTTTAGCAGTTGTAGATTAGATAGTGTTCACTGTAGGACTTTTTTAGGACAGGGGTGCTGAACGCAGATGACATCAAATCCATAGGTGAAGCAGGCAGAGCGCAAAAAACTTCTGGTGTGGTCTTGCTAGGAAGGGACGTAGCCACCTAATTTTTCATGTTACGTCACACAGTAGTGTCTTTTTCACATTATGTCACACAGTAGTGTCCCTTTTTCACATTACATCACACAGTAGTGCCCCATAGTCACGTTACGTCACACAGTAGTGCCCCATAGTCACGTTACACCACATGGTAGTGTCCCTTCATCATACTACACTGCACAGTAGTGTCCCTTATTCATGTTACATCACACAGTAGTGCCCTTTTTCACCATTCATCAAACAGTACTGTCCTTTTTTCATGTTACAACACACAGTAGTGTCCCTTTTTCACATTATGTCAGTGTCCCTTTTTCACCTTATGTCACACAATAGTGTCCCTTATACACAAACATGAATATTTGCACATAACAAGTATTATAAAATAGAAATATTAAAAAATATATATTGTATACAATTAATATTAATACTACATGGATCTGCAGGCTTGAAATAGCAACATACTAAAAGGAATAGAGGGAGACAGGAAAAAGAGGAGGAATTTTGGCAGCTGGGGAGAGAGAAGGAAAGAGGGGACCAAATAGGAGAATTAGGGAGAGCCAGAAGAGAGGAGGAACTGGGGTAGAGAGAGAATATGAGGAGGCAGGAGAGACGTAGGTTAAATATGGGGAGTGGGAAGGGAGAGGGAAGAGAGAGAGAGGAAATAGGGAGAGCCAGGAGAGAAAGAGAAGGTACAGGTTGAACTGGGAGAGAGTAGAAATAGGGAGAGCGGCAAGAGAGTGAACAAACAGGTTGAGCTGAGAGAAAGAGAGGAGGAATTGGGGAAGCTAGAGAGAAATAGGGTGAGCTGGGAGAGAAAGAAGGAATAGGGGAAGCCGGGAGAGAGAGTAGGAATTGGGGAGGCCAAGAAAGACATAGGAGAAGGGAGCTGGGCTGAGGGTAGGAAGAGAGAGAGAGAGGGGGAGAGAGAGAGAAAGGAAGAGATAGAGGGGGAGAGAGAGAGATAGAGGGGGAAGAGAGAGAGGGGGGGAAGAGAGAGAGAGGAAGTGAGAGAGAGAGTGTCAGGTTCTGAATTTGTTGTGGACCCGGGGTGGTGATAGAAGCAGATACAGGAGCAGACTTAAATGAAAAAGTGGGGTTTTTAATAAGGGACTGAGAAGACTTGGGAGTGGCAAACAAATGTCCAGGTATAGCACTAAAGTGCACTTGATAACTGTTGTGAGGGTTAATGAACAAATGTCCAGGTAGTGACAGGCAGAACAGTCCAGTATAGGTATGGTGAGCTAAAACAGAATGCAGGCTTGATGAGCTGTAAGTGAATGCAGGTTTGGTGAGCTGTAGCTGATGCAGACAGAGGTAGTGAAGTCCAGCTGGGAATTAAATGAAACAAGGAGCAGGGAAACAGCAGGTTCAGGGTCTCAGGCAGGTAGAAAGGTATATGGAGGAGGTAGGGGAATCCAGCAGGGTTTGGAGCAGGTTAGGAAAAGCAGGCTTAGGCAATGAATCTAATAGACAGGTTTAAGCACAGGAACACTCTCTCTCAGCTCTTACAGAGAAACACATTGCACTGGCAATGCAAGGGAGCTCTGAACTCCCTTAAATCCCCAGTGCACAGCCGTGAATGGTCAGAGAGGAGCATGTGACACAACAGGATAGGCAACTAGGTCACCTGACCAGAGACAAGATGGCGGCACCCATGCCAGAATGGAATGGAAGCACCCCAGGCCTAACCAGACCAGAGTGACAGTATGCCCCCACAGAACCACGCACAGCCAATGCTCTTTGCCAGGCACCACTGCCACTGCCAGACGCCCCTCGCCATAGCATCCTCACAGGTATTAACCGTCGACTACCATGCCGAGAGACCCTGGTCATGACAGAGGAGGGAGAGAGAGAGGGAGAGAGAAAGGGAGAGAATGAATGGGGGAAGCTGGGTAGGAATAGGGGGAGACATAGGAGAAAGAGGGGAAGCTGGGAGATAGAGGGTAGGAATAGGGGGAGACAGGAGAGACATAGGAGAAAGAGGGGAAGCTGGGAGAGAGAGGAGGAATAGAGGGAAATGCAGAGCCCCATATACAGTGCCACCAGTAGTGCCCCATATACAGTGCCACCAGTAGTGCCCCATATACAGTGCCGCCAGTAGTGGTCCCCCCTTTGCAGTGCCCCCAGAAGTGGTCCCCCCATATGCAGTGCCCCCAGTAGTGGTCTCCCCTATGCAGAGCCCCCAGTAGTGGTCCCCCCATATGCAGTGCCCCCAGTAGTGGTCCCCCCATATGCAGTGCCCCCAGTAGTGGTCCCCCCATATGCAGTGCCTCCAGTAGTGGTCCCCTTATGCAGAGCCCACTAGCCCCCAGTAGTGGTCCCCCCTATGCAGTGCCCCCAGTAGTGGTCCCCCATATGCAGAGCCCCAAGTAGTTGTCCCCCTTATGCAGTGCCCATAGTAGCACCCCCCTTATACAGTGTCCCAGTAGCAGCCACCCCCCCATACAGTGCCCCCAGTAGCAGTCATACCACCTATGCAGTGCCCCCATTAGTGGTCCCCATATACAGTGCACTGCCCTCAGTAGTGGTCCTCCTATGTAGTGCCCCCATAAGTGGTCCTCCCATGCATTGCCCGTGGTTGTAGTCCACCCAGTAGTAGCTCGCCCCTATACAGTGCCCCCAGTAGTAGTACCCCCTATGCATTGGTGGCCGCATGTGACACTCCAGTGGTAAGCATGGTGTCACGGCGCCTGTTGCGCAGCAGTTAGCCCCCCTGCAGTCAGCTCTCAGGAGCTAATTGCTGGATCCCGCCCCCACCGCGCACAGTACCTGGCCGTGTCCGTCATGACGTCTTAACACATGGCCGCACTTAACACAGGGCAGCGCAGGAGCTGGCTACATAGCCTCCAGCTGCATGCCCAACGGCCTCATAATTACGTCATGACGTGGCCGTGTCGTGACATCATTACGCATTGATGCAGCCACGGAAGAAACCAGGTAAGTGCTGAACACTGCAGTGCCGGCCGGGTAAGCCTGCGCTCAGCGGCAGCCACACCGGCCCATCTGCCCATTGGCCCTTGATCTTATCAAGTAATGACAGTGATATAGACAACTAATACCTATGGGCCTGATTCTGATGTGCATGGAGCGGTTGTGCAATATTGTCCAACTAAAATGCAAATGCAGGGTGTTTGAGGCAGAGAACCCCGAGGACCCGGTGCATCGCACACCCTGTACCCATTGTAAAGATGACTATGCTAGGTTGGGTACACTGGCTTATTGATGTTGAGAAGGGGTGCATTCTGTGAGCTTTATATGCCCAGGAAAAGGAAGCTGCTTTCTTTTTTCACTTTTGATTGAGGCTGGCTAATTGTCTTCAACAGTTTATTTTAGGTAGGAGTAAGTGTTATTTGTTTCACAAAGCACAATGTAATAAGGGAGCAGGGTGACATTACTGCCACTCCTGCATACTTTGCAGGGTAGTGGCCACACATCAGACAGTCTGTTGGTGGGAAAGTTCCCGCAGGGTAAATGCTGATTTGGCTTAAAGCACTTAAGTATTGGTTAGGTAATTATCCTCTCAGACAGAAGGCAATTTTTTTGTCGTGTTACCCATTTATTTTGTTAAATTTGGTGCTGTGTGTTGCAGTTCATCGGAATCTGAATAGGGAGAAGGATTTCATCAAAGTGGTTAGTAGAGCTTTTATTGACGATCCGTTATCAGATCTTTACATTTTCCATTCAAGATTTGTGTCCAAGAGGGTTCTGGACATGTACTGTACACATACGTCATCAGTCTTAACCGGGATGTAGTCGAGATCCCGTCACCAGTATCCCGACCGCCGGCATCCTGAATGTAAATATCGGGGTGTTAGTGGGAGGTTAGGGTTAGGTAGCGAGGTTAGGGTTAGGCATTAGGGGGAGGGGGAGGGTCAGGGTTAGGCACCAGGAAAGGAGGGTTAGGATTAGGGTGCGGGGAGGTGGAGGTTTGGTTATGCACTAGGGGGAGGTTAGGTTTAGGCACTGGGGAGGGAGGGTTAGGGTAGGGGTCAGGAAAACACTTACCTGTGTTTCCTATGGGTGTCAGGATTCTGGTTGTCGGGATGCCGCTGTCAGTATTCTGACCAACTGCATCCCGACAGCCGGGATTTCATACCCAACCCGTCTTAACCATCTGGAGTGCTGGTGAATGATGCAATAGATCAGGTTTGTTGTTGAGCTGTTTACCAATTGTTTGATGGTGCCCTTCGCATGGTGACATTGTGACCCAAACGCAATAGGCTCTGATCTGCTGGTGCCGACACCCAGGCGAAGTAGCCACTAGATTTATAGCATCAATTAGTTTTAAGGCAAAAAATAATAATTTGAAGACATCAACTTAAGAAACTACAACACAGAATGCACGATCAATGCCTGTATGAACTACCCTGGGATCCAGCATCTGCACCAACTTATATCTCATACTCTCTGGATGACAAGTCTTGCACTAATGGAAGAGATCACCTGTAAGTAACAACAGAATTGCATACAGACAACCAGTCAACTTCTACCTATAATTTTTAATGTAGGTAATAAATGCTAGCTACAGTAGAAACTAATTGGTCACTATGGGAAACTTCTCCACTCTTTAAAAAGGTTTGATACAGTTCCCCCATAGTCTAGTCCCAAAGCAAAAAGAGTGAGGTTGGTACACATGCAGAGTACAGTCCTAACAAAGAATTCTGCCAAGTCCCAGAGCGCTACCCATTTTTGGGGTGATCAAGCACCTGTTTAAGCAAGATAGGCCCCCAGGCAGGTTTTTACAAGTGCATATAGCTGTACTTTGTCTTGGAGTTTATTATCATTATATATATATATATATATATATAAAACAAACCAGTCTTCCAGGAACAGAAGGAGGCGGCACTCAACCGGACTTATAGAAAAAATAAAGTGCTTGTTTTATTCAGCCGACATTTCAAAGCCGGAATGGCTTTGTCATCAGGGTATGAAATGTGACAAAGAACAGTGAAAGGTGCTTACCTTATATAGAGTATTACCGAAGGTAATACGCGGTAGTTCTCGTGTTCCTTCCAGCCGGGGCGTCGGCCATTGTTGCTAGGCAGCAGTGTGAGCATCGGGACCTGACAGCGTCCCTGGTTACCATCCCACAGTGCCTTGAGCCAGGACCCAGGTTGATGACGTCAGAGGCCACGCCGCCCAGCTGGAAGGAGCACGAGAACCACCGTGTATTATCTTCGGTAAAACTCTATATAAGGTAAGCACCTTTCACTGTTCTTTGCCACATTTCATACCCTGATGACAAAGCCATTCCGGCTTTGAAACGTCAGCTGAATAAAACAAGCACTTTATTTTTTCTATAAGTCCGGTTGAGTGCCGCCTCCTTCTGTTCCTGGAAGACTGGTTTGTTGCATACTTCATTTAGGAAGGCACCTCGGCATTTAATTGTGTATCTGGAGTTCCCACCTACATGTGATTATATATATATATATATTTTTTTTTTATATTGTAGATGTACCCAGCGCCAACAGCAGAAAAAATTACCACCTTATAACCCTTCTGGGTTTATAATGACTCTGAGTGTATTGCACTCCTCTATTAAAGGTGTCAGCTCTTAACAACAAAAGTCTGGTGGTGGCTAGCCACCATAAATTAAAATAAAGATAGTGTACACAAAGGTTGAAATGTGAGCGACAAAAGTGCTTAGTACACTCTATTATCTATTTAAATAATTCAGTAAATCTATGAAAAACGCTTAGTAATTCATATGTAGTGTTTTAAAACAAAGTGCAGAAATAAACACATAAAGTGCCATGTGAATAATTTAACCTCAATAAATAATATATGCAAGTGAATAAATACGTGTTTAAAATAATAGGAATATATCTAAATATTAAAAAAAATTATTTAATTCATAAATATGACACCTATCTAGTCAATCTATGACTTCATCAAGGGGATACCTAGCTGTTAATGCCCTCCGGCTTATAAACCCCACTAATAGGGACAATTGACGCTCATTATGACATCACTTCCTGTCAGTATTTTTTTTTTTTTTATCATCCTTATTACTGATATATTACAGTGAATCTATATATTCTGTAGTCACGTTATGTCAATCAGTCCTAAAAGCATGTAATGTAGTAGTTTTATAAAATATAAATTGAATAACAAACTGCGGGCTGTCATCACTTCCGCCCAAAAGTCCGGCCAGTTTTGTCCTGGAAGTCTGGCCACTTCCGCCCTGATGCTCAGTCTTGTGATCCCGTCATCACCAAACATGCGACTCATTGCGTCGTGCTTACAGTGCTGTATAGGTACGCACTTCCGCCCTGGGTTTCGATCTGGTAGCCGCGTCATCAAAGTGCGACTCGTCCAGTCACGCTAATAGTGCTTGTCGAGGTGCATGCTTCCGCTCCCAGGATACGGTACTTCCGCTTATCCTTTTGCTCTTGCGCATGCGTAGTGCCTCCTGGCAGCGGCCATCTTTATGGATCCTATTCACCTCAGGATATCTTGTAACCGCGGCCATCTTTCTGGATACTTCTTAACCAGCCGCCATATTTAAAACTCCGGCACTCCTATATTAACCCGTGCAACTCTGGGCAAAACCTTAGGGAATCAATATTCAATTAATTCCAGCTATAAAAAGAAGAAGAAGGGGGAAGGATTAGAATATTCAGTAAATAATCATCCTAATAAGGGAAAGACCTATATTGTCTTTCACCTATATAAACCCATAGGAACATAGATTTACATAGCTGATCAAAAACTTTATATAACTAGTCACAACTACTCAGAAAAGCATGTATGTATGCCTATATATAAACATATATCAGGATAATCCACAATTATATAGCTAATTGTTCCAAAAGAATATTTTCAACATATTATACTAAAGGAAAAGGAAAAAGAAAAAAGACAAAAGAAGAAAAAAGGGGGGGGGTGTTCTTAAAAATCCACATGGTTTCAGAGAAGGGGATAGCAAATAAAGCAAATATCCTAAATCCACAAAACCTAATAGTGTATTTTATAATAAATACATATGTATAAAAATATCTATTAAAAAAATTTTTTATAAAAAATTCTTTTTATAAAAATTTTTGCCACATATATGTATATAAATTTCTTGAGAACTGTATTAAAAGAATCAGGAAAAGCTTTAAAAAATCAATAAAATATTGATAAAATATTCATTTCTTCACTCAAAAAATGATAATCCAGGCTTTAAAGTAGAATGGCTGTTCTTATTGAAAAGTCTCAATTCCAACATTATTTGCTTTGATCTTAGGAGATGCTTATTATTGAGAAGTCTCTGTTCCAACATAATTTGCCTTGATCTTGGGAAATGCTTCTTATTTCATATCTTTCTTCCGATTTTTTACTCCGATTTTACCATGGGATTCCAGGGATTATGCTTAACTGTGCACTTTGCTTACAACTACAGTACCCGGTATTCCCTGGAGGTCCCCCATCCAAGTACTGACCGGGCCCATTTCAACTTAACTTCCAAGAGTAGATGAGATTGGGTGTTTGAAAAATGGTTTGACTGTAGGAAATAGCTTCTATAGTAGCATATCCCATATCACATGGACATTAAGTTGGAGTCATCAATCTTCTTATATAAAAGGTGCGATTTCATAATTATCATTGAATCCGAGTGGTACCAGTGTTCTTAACTCAAAAATCCAATACATCTCCCTTTTAGATAACTTTTTTGCTAGATCTCCTCCTCTCTCTCCCAAGAGCACCTGTTCAATGGGTTTAAAAGTAAGGTCCTCTGGATTAGAGTTGTGATGAAGAAGAAAATGTTTCGACACAGCATGACCCTCCAGTTTATTCCGGATATTCCTTATATGTTCTTGAATGCGTAGTTTAAGGGTTCTTTTCGTCTTCCCAATGTATTTTGTGCCACAAGTGCACTCCAAAAGATAAATGATAGAGGTAGAGTTACAATTCATATGTTGTTTTATTATATATTCTATAGAGTTATCTGAATTCATAAAAGATCTCCTTTGTGGATGAAGATATCTGCATATATTGCACCTTCCACATTTATAACTACCTGTACACTTCGGTAGCATATTATTATTTAGTGTGATATCCTGTATCATACTTGGGGATAAAGAATCCTTGATACTCCTGGCCTTCCTAAATACCACCAGTTGTTTTGGAGGGAGAAAATCTTTAAGGATGGGGTCCATTAATAAAATATGCCAGTGTTTATTTAAAGTACTCCTGATTGTCTTCTCCTGATCATTAAACGTAGTAACAAAAGGAATGAATTTGTTATCTTGTATATTTCTTTCTTTGTAAGTCAATAATTCTGATCTTTCCTTTTGATTAGTCTTCCTTGCAGCTTCCATCAAAAGTTCTTTTGGATAGTCCTTCTCAATGAACCTGTCTGCATATAGCCTTATTTGTTCTTCCGCTGTAACTGAATCACTGCAATTTTGCTTGATCCTAGAAAACTGAGAATGGGGTATATTATCTTTCCATTTCTTCAGGTGTCCGCTATTATAATGGAGATAACTGTTTGTGTCAACCTTCTTAATAAAATTCTTAGTCACAACTCTGTTTTCTTCATGCATAAGAATTAGGTCAAGAGATTCAATAGAGTGTTCGCTGATGTTAAATGTGAACTTCAAATTCATGTTATTCTTCATAATATGTGTGAAGAACATCTCAAAAGACTCCCTTGTTCCATTCCACACAATTAAAATGTCATCAATGTATCTTTTAAATAAAATGATCTGTTCTTTAAAAGGGTTGTTATTATAAATATGTTCTCTTTCCCAGCAGCCCATAAATAAATTGGCGAAGCTGGGGGCAAAAGTCGTCCCCATCGCCGTGCCACATATCTGCCGGTAAAACTGCTCTAAAAATGTAAAATAGTTATGGTTTAAAATGAACTTCATAAGATCACAAATAAAATTTCTATGTTCATTATTGATTGTTGCATCAGCTTCCAGAAACTCTTTACTTGCATTTATCTCCTTCTCATGCTCGATACATGTATATAAGGCCTGGACATCTATAGTTGCCCATAAATAAGAACTTAAAGGACACTACAAGCGTCCTTCAAATCATAGAACCCCTGAGGTGGAAGAGTTCTTATTTATGGGCAACTATAGATGTCCAGGCCTTATATACATGTATCGAGCATGAGAAGGGGATAAATGCAAGTAAAGAGTTTCTGGAAGCTGATTCAACAATCAATAATGAACATAGAAATTTTATTTGTGATCTTATGAAGTTCATTTTAAACCATAACTATTTTAAATTTTTAGAGCAGTTTACGGCAGATATGTGGCACGGCGATGGGGATGACTTTTGCCCCCAGCTTTGCCAATTTATTTATGGGCTGCTGGGAAAGAGAACATATTTATAATAACAACCCTTTTAAAGAACAGATCATTTTATTTAAAAGATACATTGATGACAATTTAATTGTGTGGAATGGAACAAGGGAGTCTTTTGAGATGTTCTTCACACATATTATGAAGAATAACATGAATTTGAAGTTCACATTTAACATCAGCGAACACTCTATTGAATTTCTTGACCTAATTCTTATGCTTGAAGAAAACAGAGTTGTGACTAAGAATTTTATAAAGAAGGTTGACACAAACAGTTATCTCCATTATAATAGCGGACATCTGAAGAAATGGAAAGATAATATACCCCATTCTCAGTTTTCTAGGATCAAGCGAAATTGCAGTGATTCAGTTACAGCGGAAGAACAAATAAGGCTATATGCAGACAGGTTCATTGAGAAGGACTATCCAAAAGAACTTTTGATGGAAGCTGCAAGGAAGACTAATCAAAAGGAAAGATCAGAATTATTGACTTACAAAGAAAGAAATATACAAGATAACAAATTCATTCATTTTGTTACTACGTTTAATGATCAGGAGAAGACAATCAGGAGTACTTTAAATAAACACTGGCATATTTTATTAATGGACCCCATCCTTAAAGATTTTCTCCCTCCAAAACAACTGGTGGTATTTAGGAAGGCCAGGAGTATCAAGGATTCTTTATCCCCAAGTATGATACAGGATATCACACTAAATAATAATATGCTACCGAAGTGTACAGGTAGTTATAAATGTGGGAGGTGCAATATATGCAGATATCTTCATCCACAAAGGAGATCTTTTATGAATTCAGATAACTCTAAAGAATATATAATAAAACAACATATGAATTGTAACTCTACCTCTATCATTTATCTTTTGGAGTGCACTTGTGGCACAAAATACATTGGGAAGACAAAAAGAACCCTTAAACTACGCATTCAAGAACATATAAGGAATATCCGGAATAAACTGGAGGGTCATGCTGTGTCGAAACATTTTCTTCTTCATCACAACTCTAATCCAGAGGACCTTACTTTTAAACCCATTGAACAGGTGCTCTTGGGAGAGAGAGGAGGAGATCTAGCAAAAAAGTTATCTAAAAGGGAGATGTATTGGATTTTTGAGTTAAGAACACTGGCACCACTCGGATTCAATGATAATTATGAAATCGCACCTTTTATATAAGAAGATTGATGACTCCAACTTAATGTCCATGTGATATGGGATATGCTACTGTAGAAGCTATTTCCTACAGTCAAACCATTTTTCAAACACCCAATCTCATCTACTCTTGGAAGTTAAGTTGAAATGGGCCCGGTCAGTACTTGGATGGGGGACCTCCAGGGAATACCGGGTACTGTAGTTGTAAGCAAAGTGCACAGTTAAGCATAATCCCTGGAATCCCATGGTAAAATCGGAGTAAAAAATCGGAAGAAAGATATGAAATAAGAAGCATTTCCCAAGATCAAGGCAAATTATGTTGGAACAGAGACTTCTCAATAATAAGCATCTCCTAAGATCAAAGCAAATAATGTTGGAATCGAGACTTTTCAATAAGAACAGCCATTCTACTTTAAAGCCTGGATTATCATTTTTTGAGTGAAGAAATGAATATTTTATCAATATTTTATTGATTTTTTAAAGCTTTTCCTGATTCTTTTAATACAGTTCTCAAGAAATTTATATACATATATGTGCCAAAAAATTTTATAAAAGAATTTTTTATAAAAAAAATTTTTAATAGATATTTTTATACATATGTATTTATTATAAAATACACTATTAGGTTTTGTGGATTTAGGATATTTGCTTTATTTGCTATCCCCTTCTCTGAAACCATGTGGTTTTTTAAGATCATACCCCCCTTTTTTCTTCTTTTGTCTTTTTTCTTTTTTCTTTTTCCTTTTCCTTTAGTATAATATGTTGAAAATATTCTTTTGGAACAATTATAATTGTGGATTATCCTGATATATGTTTATATATAGGCATACATACATGCTTTTCTGAGTAGTTGTGACTAGTTATATAAAGTTTTTGATCAGCTATGTAAATCTATGTTCCTATGGGTTTATATAGGTGAAAGACAATATAGGTCTTTCCCTTATTAGGATGATTATTTACTGAATATTCTAATCCTTCCCCCTTCTTCTTCTTTTTATAGCTGGAATTAATTGAATATTGATTCCCTAAGGTCTTGCCCAGAGTTGCACGGGTTAATATTGGAGTGCCGGAGTTTTAAATATGGCGGCTGGTTAAGAAGTATCCAGAAAGATGGCCGCGGTTACAAGATATCCTGAGGTGAATAGGATCCATAAAGATGGCCGCTGCCAGGAGGCACTACGCATGCGCAGGAGCAAAAGGATAAGCGGAAGTACCATATCCTGGGAGTGGACGCATGCACCTCGACAAGCACTATTAGCACGACTGGACGAGTCGCACTTTGATGACGCGGCTACCAGATCAAAACCCAGGGCGGAAGTGCGTACCTATACAGCACTGTAAGCACGACTCAATGAGTTGCGTGTTTGGTGATGACGGGATCACGAGACTGAGCATCAGGGCGGAAGTGGCCGGACTTCCAGGACAAAACTGGCCGGACTTTTGGGCGGAAGTGATGACAGCCCGCAGTTTGTTATTCAATTTATATTTTATAAAACTACTAAATTACATGCTTTTAGGACTGATGGGCATAACGTGACTACAGAATATATAGATTCACTGTAATATATCAGTAATAAGGAAGATAAAAAAAAAAAAAAAAATTACTGACAGGAAGTGATGTCATAATGAGCGTCAATTGTCCCTATTAGTGGGGTTTATAAGCCGGAGGGCATTAACAGCTAGGTGTCCCCTTGATGAAGTCATAGATTGATGAAACGCGTTGGGAGGCTGATCATACATCCATGAACTCTTCAATTTCTTTTTTATCTAAAAGATAAGCTTTTTTCAGTTTATTCCTCCTTTTTATCCTATGTATATCATGTATTGCTATGCTTTTATGTACTTTTCATGATTGTAGGTGTCATATTTATGAATTAAATATTTTTTTTTAATATTTAGATATATTCCTATTATTTTAAACACGTATTTATTCACTTGCATATATTATTTATTGAGGTTAAATTATTCACTTGGCACTTTATGTGTTTATTTCTGCACTTTGTTTTAAAACACTACATATGAATTACTAAGCGTTTTTCATAGATTTACTGAATTATTTAAATAGATAATAGAGTGTACTAAGCACTTTTGTCGCTCACATTTCAACCTTTGTGTACACTATATATATATATATATATATATCTTGTTGTTTGGCACTCGCAATAAAACAATAGTTGACCGGGTGCCTTCCTTCTGTTAGGAGCAAGGCAAGCCCCATAGAAAAGGATAAAGCGGCACTACATTGGTAGAAAATCAAATTGTATTAAATAAGTAGCATAATACACTACTGCGATGCCATACACAGTGTGAGGTCTCATAGCGTGCGTGGAAGTTAGCAATTTCTGAGTACGGTCAGAGCTTGTGCAAGTGTGTGTGAGGCTGCGATGGTACTCAATTGTACCGATGGTTTCGCTATTCTGCTAAACATTACGGATGTGTGTAAGGTAAAGTGGGCGTCCTTATGTTGTGCTGAGTTTGCATTGCAATCGCAATGGATTAGCATACTAATGCAGTTGAAATGTGTGCGTATGCAATATAATGCAATCCGTAGTGAATCAGGCCCACAGTGAAGTCTTGCTGTTAACAAGAAGAATGTTTACAAGAAGCTCCTTTCATGAGCTAGAAATATTTCTCTTGTAACTTAATTGGTGGTTCTTTTGATGCTGCTGCAAATATAATTGATGGTCCATGTGATGCAATCCTGTGTACACTAGGTGTAAGTTTCTGTACCATCACATGCTCAGATTTATGGCTGTTGATCTTGCAATGTGTATAACTTCAGAGAAACATTTGTCTAGATTTTTACAAAAGACAGCTGTCTGTCCAAGAGTTATACAAGATTTAATCTGTTTGATCAGAGAATGTAGCATTGCATGGAAAACTATTTAGACTGGAAGTAGCTTGTTAAGTTAATTTACTTAAAAGGCTGTCAATGCACTCAGTGAACAGACTGAAAATGCTGGAATTGAAAGCACGAGAGAGAGCTACAGTAGCTGAAGATAAACCCCCTGAATAACCTCACTACATTTTTAGATGTAGAAGTTTTAATCTGCATTAAGAGCATAGACAAAAAGATTGCAAAGCGTTTACATTTTATTTGTGATCTTGGTTAACTCCCAAATATCCTGGCCAAGCCAAGCAAAGTAACTGTCCCATAGGAGCTTTGAAAACTATATCTCAGTTGGCTGAAATGTATCTTTGTTAAGGTTTATATTGTCCTTTCCAAAAAATTAGTCAGCCATTAAAAATCTATGTCCTCCACATGCAAACTTAGAGAACGCAGGTGTTTTAGTTGGAAATACAGAACTCAAATTCCCAATATACAGTATGCAGATGACCTGATGTTTTCCTTTTCCGGTGTTTTTGTTATCTGTTGTTAAATCTAGAGAGTGTTAAATCCTGCTTACTCACTACAAACCTTATATTCAGATTTCCCTTTCGTCTGGTATCTGATCTCTATCCAACCTATAAGTGAGTCTCCCAGCTTTATATAATCCATATTTTCTATCTTAGTTTGCACTGCTTGATAATTTAATGGACAAATGTAAGCTTTATCCATTAAAAGTAGAGATGTGTGGGTTCGGTTTTACTCGGATATGTTTGGATCTCAAAATCTGCATTTTATTGGCTATCGGCTATCACGTGTTTGGATAGCCAATGAAATAAATCCGAACTAATCCGAATTTGCGATAATTTTGGCAAAAAGAACCGAGTAAATCCCAGTAAAACCGAACCCGCACATCTCTAATTAAAAGTTACTCTTCTTCCAAAATTCAGTTTCATAATTTCTGCTTCAGTATCTACAGTACATTGAGAAACTTTTAATACTGTAAGTTGAAGTCATGGTAGACATGGTTTATCCTTCATAGAGGACTATTATTTTGTGTCATATGTTTCCCAAGCGGACAAAATGCTAAATGTTTTTCAAAAATACCTATTGGGTAAGTATATACAGTAGCACAAATCAAGTGATATCAAAACTATAAAAAAAAACTGTTATATGATATAAGGTTATTGCCTTTATTAAATTACAGTTGTTACACATTGATTAATTAAAACATTTGTGAGTGAGTTAAAAGCTCTGTTACTGCTGAATCACCAATCCTAATATTTGCTGATCCTTGATCCTTCATCATTTAGATTAAACTATATTTTACATATAGTGTGGGCTACAGAAGTTGTAACCTAGCTTGAGAAACTTATGTGGCCCAAATTTTTTAAAATCTTGCTGGAACCAGGGCCGTATGTAGGAAAGATTCCTGGACTGCACACCCAAATCTCAGGTGCACAACTCCAAATTACTGATAATATATAAATGCAATAACATTTTGCAATCAATAGAGGTTTTTAGCATAATCATGGCCAAGGTTATGGGCCTACCCACCATATCCAGGTAACCTCTTTAGGGTAGGTCCCTAACATACTAGGGTTCAAATCCAGAGCACAGGCCCGCCAAATCAGCGCAGCCTAGCCACCCCAAGGCATTGCAATAGTGAGAAAAGTGAAGTAAAAAAAGTAAGAGCAGCTATGGCTGCATAGAAAGGTGAGAATACAAATATAATGAAACAAGCAAAGTATTAAAATTGTGCAGAAAAGAAAGAATGTGGTATGATGCAATGCCCTGGAGCAGACCAACCAAAGCAATCCAGGGGACCCACGCCCCAAAAATCAACCCAAAATTGCACTACAGTATACAAACTTGTAGGATTTACCGAAAATTGTGCCTAATAATAGTGTGCATATACATTACCAGACTCCATGCTTTTAAACCAATAAAAGAGGGGTGCTAATCCAGACTGAAGGCGTCCCTCAGGTGTGCAATAAAGCACATTAAATGGCGTATGTAGGAAATATTCCTGGACTGCACACCCTGAATATATATAATGCGAGGAGATACCTGATGAGACTAATTGTAGGCACAGAAACAGACAACCTCAGGTGCACAACTCCAAATTACTGATAATATATAAATGCAATAACATTTTGCAATCAATAGAGGTTTTTAGCATAATCATGGCCAATGTTAAGGTTATGGGCCTATCCACCATATCTAGATAACCTCTTTAGGGTAGTGCTGGACTGCCCATCTGGCACTTCTGGCAAATGCCAGAAGGGTCGATGGCCAGATGGGCCCATCTCACGTGAAACCCCGGTTGAGCTGCTCCACCTCTTGGCGCTCTACTCAGCCAGAGATACTGAAAGACTGGGGTGTGCCTCGAGGCCAGGTGCTGTGACTCATGACATGCACCTGTGAAGCATAGCCATGTCCCTTTTGAGTCAAGGCCATCCCTTTGGCGTGTGCATAGGTGTACTACTCTGTCCTGGCTGTAACTGAACATCATTGTTTGTCTAAATATATTTATTTAGTTCTATCTTGAGTTCATTTTTATATTTATTAACCCTCACTTTATCGATGAGGAATTAACACACATAAATCTTATTTGGTCTACTGTATATGTATCACTGTATATGTATTACTGTATATGTATTACTGTATATGTTATTTGAAATGTTAATAAATTGCCTGATATCTTTGATATGATAAGAAACAACTGGATGAACACCTGATAACTGATTATTTTATTGCAGACATATATGGTTCAGAGGTACACACTAAATGCATGCAATGTCAATGGTCACGTAGTAGAGAGAGAATTTGCTACTGCACATGCACAAAGTATTCTGAAATCCCCTATGGTGCATGTGTTACCTTGTGTGTATGCACAAATGCGCTTTTGTGTATGGGACCGCTGGTATTAGAAATGGTGAAGCAAAACCACGGGCACTCTTGGGTGGTGACTGGGAGGTGGACTGCAGTGAACACAAAAAAATCAGTTGCATGGGCGTGTCGTGGGCATATCAGCGAAAGCTGCAGCCACAAAGACCATGTTTAGTTAGAGTTCAGATTGAGACACTCCACTTGCCAAAGGGCTGATGTAAGTGTCAATGGTGCATGCAGTGGAGCGCAGATGGTGGAGCGTCCAGTACCGTTGGTGGTGTTGTACCATGCATGGGCACTGAAAGTGGGCGTCTTAGGGCTTGCACATATTCCGGTGCACACTAGTACGCAAGAGTAAGGCTGAAACTAGCATTTGCATATTATTGCTGCCACAGCTCAACAAAAATACGCAGCATGGTGGCAAATGCATGTACCTTTTAATCAGGCCTACAGTATGATTCACATATGGGATGATTTATGTGACCCAAATCTCTATGCCTCCTACCTTTATTCCATTCACAGTAGGTGTTGTTTTCCATGTTTCTAGGTTCATTTATGAAATTATTTAATAATTGTTTACAAATGACCCCCTAGGACGTACATGCTAGGGTTTGAAATTGTGTGGCCAACACCTATTTAAATCCATCTGGGTCTGTTTGTGCCAATTCTATGTCATTTTATTGTGATAACCCTGAGTTTTTATTTAGTCTGATGCCTATTGCCAAGTACATCTTGATAAGACTTGCCTGTTTTTAATTACTTTGTTTGAATGTGTTCAGGCCATGCGTAGGGGCTGGAGACACTGAAGTATAGTAAGTACACCCTGCAATGTTGATATCTGCCTAACAGATGAGCCATACTTTTTTGTATAAAGAAAGCAAGGTTCATGAGCATCAGACAAAACATGAACAGAGGATGAGAACTGCTCTTCTTGAAGAATGTAGATTGCACACAATGCAAAAATATACTTAGCCAGACCACAACAGATACACGTATGTGTCTATCAGAAGGTGTATATCTTGCTGGTTCAAAATACACACTGATGACAATGACAATCGACAACTGCTTCTTATTGGCCTACATCCCTCCCACTGATATGGCATATATAAATTCTGTATTAATATTAATGAGTCTGCTGCAGCAGTTTCAGATTATTTAATTGATACTTGCATTCTCTCTGTGGCAGGAGGAATTGTCTTAAATGTTAAAGTTGTTAAATTTTTTGAGCAGCTTTAGGGGTCTATTTACTAAGCTGTGTTAGGAGACAGAGTGAAAAGTTATAAGAAAGTGATAAGGTAAAGGTAACTCCTCTCCAACACCCTTCCTCGCTCAGGGCTTTCTCTGGTCATATAAAAACATTACACTTTACTTATGCACCTTAGTAAAGTCCACCTGTAACCAAAGACATGGGTTATGCAGCAAATAAACAATGAAACATATCAAATATATTCCTGTCCACATTTTCTAAGGAACACATTTAATCATTTTGATATAAGTCCCTTTGTGAACATATCAGCAGCATTATCTTGTCTTGCTGCAAAGGTGATGCTTACAGACTTTCTCTCCACTAGCTTCCAGATGAAGTAGTGTCTAATAGCAATGTGCTTGAACTGTCCATGGTGCTTCATGCTGTAGTACAACTCAATTGCACCCTTGTTGTCACACTCTGTGTTGATCCTGACTAAGAAGACTTAATTCACGCAAAGTCTATTTTAAACATAAAGCTTCCTTGGCAGTTTCTGTAAGTGCCATGTATTCTGCATTTGGTTAGGGCTACAGTAGGTTGCTCTCTGCTTGCCCAACTGATACTGCACCTGCCATTATCAGGTATCCTGTGTAAGAATGACAGACATCCTCATCCTCATCCTCATCTTGATCCTCATCTGCATCACAGAAAGATTTAAATGTAGAATTCCCAGACTAATTTCAAGGAAGTTGAACTCTCTAAGTTCTTCAAGATTCTTTTAATTGCAGTCCAGTGTTGGTACCCAGGCTTAATTGCAAATTGGCTCACCCGGCTCACAGCATGTTTGATATCTGTAGTTAACAAGGGAGAAATATAGAAAAGAACTCTGTTTAGTGAGCACTCAATTTATGTAGTATAAGGATTTAAAAATTAACTTTTAATAGGCAATATTAAAATGACAAGAAAAGTTCAACAGGAAGGAAACTTAAATTGTAAAACAATTATAATTGCAATGCATCATTCCATCTCAATAAGTACGCTTAGATATATCTTTTTTATAGTATCTGAAAGATATACTCCAATGCTATTTAAACTGATTATTATATACATTCAAAAACAAGCACTGAAGATTTAGGAAAAGCGTACAAAAAGATATTCCCTTTGTTTTGGAATAATGGCGAAATATTGCACAGTGAATTCTATAATTTTCAAAAACACCAATACATATCATGGACTTCAATAAATTTATCTACATTATACTGTATATAGAAGAAAATAAAGTGTAAGGATGGTCAGGGTATAGAAGCCGTTAATTCGTGATTCTGCTACTCCTCACCTGGAACTGAGTCCATCTATGAGGAGTGAGTGACCATAAATAACAGATTACCCATAGAAACAACAGAATAACAGTGCTTTTTCTCAGATGTTCGTTTCTGCTTTTGTGGGTCTTACTGATTAAGCATTGGACCCACAATGAGAGAATTACTAGTCCTGAGGTAGTCAGCAGTTAATAGAAAACAGGGTCCAGCATGTATATAAAGCACAAATCATCTGTATCGCATAATACCATCCATCTATGCTTATATAGTAAAGTAAAGTAATTTGGATATCCCTGCAACTGAGTATTTAGAATAACAAAAATTTCAAAAAATAGTTGTTTCCAAGTTTGAGTTCAAATTATTGCATAAATCAGAGAACAGACTGATACATATCAGTTTTTAAAAAGAATTAACATGATAAATATCCAAGTAAATTCTGAATAGAGAAATAAATAAGACCCTGTGGCTTTTTTTTATAAATATAAGAACTGCCTCATTTTTATATATCATACATTATATCGTATATTATCTAGCTGCATTTCTTAAGTATTTGTTACAAGGATTCTTGCCCAAAGATTTTTCTTAATAGCCAATCCCAGTATGTAACATATATTTACAGTTACAGCAGATGCCTGTTGTCAAATTAGAATAGGTACATTCAGTAAAGACGGTTTTGCCAGAAAACATGGACCTGTTTGGTGGTATCAATAAACCAGCTCCATTGACAGAGAATAAACAAAAAATAACCTAATTGAATATAACGTATCAACTGTTCAAGGACATACCACAAATAACCAGAATAGGCTATCTGACCCTGATGGGTCCGCACACTATGTATGACATATAAGTAATAAATTAAATATATACAGACTTGAAGTCAGGGTCTCCGTGTTGCACAGTACATTCAGTAAAGACGGTTTTACCAGAAAATATGGACCTGTTTGGTGGTATCAATAAACCAGCTCCATTGACAGAGAATAAACAAAAAGTAACCTAATTGAATATAACATATCAACTGTTCAAGGACATACCACAAATAACCAGAATAGGCTATCTAACCCTGATGGGTCCGCACACTATGTATGACATGTAAGTAATAAATTAAATATATACAGACTTGAAGTCAGGGTCTCCGTGTTGCGCAGTCATGGGAGCCCTTGCCGCTGCTTGCTTCTGCCGACGCGCATTTCGCCAATCTGGCTTGATCACGGGGGAATGGTGTGATCAATCCAGATTGGCGAAATGCGCATCGGCAGCAGCAAGCAGCGGCAAGGGCTCCCGTGACTGCGCAACATGGATACCCTGACTTCAAGTCTGTATATATTTAATTTATTACTTACATGTCATACATAGTGTGCGGACCCATCAGGGTCAGAAAGCCTATTCTGGTTATTTGCGGTATGTCCTTGAACAGTTGATACGTCATATTCAATTAGGTTACTTTTTGTATATTCTCTGTCAATGGAGCTGGTTTATTGATACCACCAAACAGGTCCATGTTTTTTGCTAAAACCGTCTTTGCTGAATGTACTGCGCAACACGGAGACCCTGACTTCAAGTCTGTATATATTTAATTTATTACTTATATGTCATACATAGTGTGCGGACCCATCAGGGTCAGATAGCCTATTCTGGTTATTTGCAGTATGTCCTTGAACAGTTGATACGTTATATTCAATTAGGTTATTTTTTGTTTATTCTCTGTCAATGGAGGTGGTTTATTGATACCACCAAACAGGTCCATGTTTTCTGGCAAAACCGTCTTTACTGAATGTACCTATTCTAATTTAACAACAGGCATCTGCTGTAACTGTAAATATATGTTACATACTGGGATTGGCTATTAAGAATAATCTTTGGGCAAGAATCCTTGTAACAAATACTTAAGAAATGCAGCTAGATAATATATGATATAATGTATGATATATAAAAATGAGGCAGTTCTTATATTTATAAAAAAAAAGCCACAGGGTCTTATTTATTTCTCTATTCAGAATTTACTTGGATATTTATCGTGTTAATTCTTTTTAAAAACTGATATGTATCAGTCTGTTCTCTGATTTATGCAATAATTTGAACTCAAACTTGGAAACAAATATTTTTTGAAATTTTTGTTATTCTAAATACTCAGTTGCAGGGATATCCAAATTACTTTACTTTACTGTATAAGCATAGATGGATGGTATTATGTGATACAGATGATTTGTGCTTTATATACATGCTGGACCCTGTTTTCTGTCTCTCTATTAACTGCTGACTACCTCATGACTAGTAATTCTCTCATTGTGGGTCCAATGCTTAATCAGTAAGACCCACAAAAGCAGAAATGAACATCTGAGAAAAAGCACTGTTATTCTGTTGTTTCTATGGGTAATCTGTTATTTATGGTCACTCACTCCTCATAGATGGACTCAGTTCCAGGTGAGGAGTAGCAGAATCACGAATTAATGGCTTCTATACCCTGACCATCCTTACACTTTATTTTCTTCTATATACAGTATAATGTAGATAAATTTATTGAAGTCCATGATATGTATTGGTGTTTTTGAAAATTATAGAATTCACTGTGCAATATTTCGCCATTATTCCAAAACAAAGGGAATATCTTTTTGTACGCTTTTCCTAAATCTTCAGTGCTTGTTTTTGAATGTATATAATAATCAGTTTAAATAGCATTGGAGTATATCTTTCAGATACTATAAAAAAGATATATCTAAGCGTACTTATTGAGATGGAATGATGCATTGCAATTATAATTGTTTTACAATTTAAGTTTCCTTCCTGTTGAACTTTTCTTGTCATTTTAATATTGCCTATTAAAAGTTAATTTTTAAATCCTTATACTACATAAATTGAGTGCTCACTAAACAGAGTTCTTTTCTATATTTCTCCCTTGTTATTCATACATTATAACTCTAGTGAGCACCACCATTACCACATAAAACATCCACTATTGATAGAATATATGATAGGAATAGCGGTTTGTTACAACTATTCATAATATTTGGTCAGTGCGATGATCTTTCCCCTTCCCCTTTCCCTTAAGTGATATCTGTAGTTCCCATACTTGTACACATTAAGCTTCCAACAGCGCTCTGATAAGAGATTTTTCTCATGTCCTTGCTTTGCCTTGCTTGTTGGTGACATGGCTTTTGTTTTGCCTTTCTCAATGGGACTACTGACTGGTTTTACATCTGATATTGCATCCTTTGCAAGTATATATCCCTATTGTTCAATTATGACAGTTCCTGTCTCCAAGTTTTGTAAGATCCTTAAGCTTAGCAGGTGCTGTGTAGGCCTTAGGTCTTTTAACTTGAATTTCTGCTTAACACTAACTATGTGCTTCTGCTGACCTGCAATCAACAGATCATCCACATACACAACTATAATTAAAAATGTATGCTCTATTGTCTTGTGGTATAGACAGTAAATCCTGGATTTCTATGTATGTCATTGACTTCTTTATCAACAAAACAGATTTTATAATGGTATATAGAAAATTCTTGTAAACACAAGAAAAAAAGCTGACTCCTTTGTGGGGCACTCTTAAAAAATAATTACTATATAGAGAAATAGTTATAATATTAAAATATAAATTTAATTAGTATACTCTTAAAATATATGAATAGTGTTCTATGAATGAACACAATTACGTTGTGTAATTATGTATAAGGTTTCAAGGAGTTCACAATAAACTCTTAAATATTAATGAAATATGGCAAAAATATTCATAATAAATATTCCTACACTGAAACATAATTGTTCATTTCCCCAATAGGCTGTGTAGGAAATAATACTCTCATTTATAAGCATAAATCAAATATCCTCACTTAAGGATATCTAAGCAATTTAATTCTAGTGTACAGATATTAAGGAGACCAAACCACGACTGAAATTACATGAAAAATACTGTTTTCACACTTAATAATTGCTGGTTTTGTAATCAATCTAAGATGGTTATAAGACAAATGCTCCTTTCCAAATAGAAAAAAATATCACTCAGCAGGACCGTGGCTAGTTAAGCCTCATCGAAGGAGGAGATGGTCAGCGCTTGCATGCCCATGTCCTCCATCCCGCATGAGACCACCGGTGTCAGCGTGCTGCTTGTAGGTCATGCTTCCTTGCCCTTATCGTCCGGCGAGGCCGTGGCTAATCAATCTGCACCAAGGGATAGGGAGGTCAGCGTGGCACATACACGTCTTCCATCCTGTACAATAACACAGGTGTCAGTGCACCGCCTGCAAGTCAATTGAGTAAATCAGCTGGCCCAGCCACAATATGCTTCACTTTTGACGTGCATTTTGCCTATGCAAACTTCGCATCATTTCTCTTAGGGTTTTTTCTTTATAGTTTCACAGAACTCCACACTGGCAGTCTCTAATTCAGACATGCTCCCAGCTCAAACTTGTTATGGAGAAGATTGGTAATATACTCCACTAATGCCACATACCAGATTTTAGTCATCACAGGTGACATGGAAAGTGTGTTCAGTATCTAAGAGTTACATTTACTAAAGTGTGGATATTTAGAAGTTCAGATGTTGCAAATAATCAGATTCTAGCTATTATCTTCCATAAGGGATTAGATAAATGATAAGTAGAATCTGATTGGTTGCTATGCACATCATCTCTATTTCTACAAACCTGCACCTTAGTATATATACCCCTTAAATAATGTGGCTATTTGCAGAGTTGGTGCATTGCAAATATTTCACACACACTTGTTTGCCAGTGAAGGGAGTGATAATTGTTATTATTGTTTAATAGACTTTTGCCCCAAATCACCAGAATTTTAAACAAATGAATTTTAATGGTCTGGGAAGTGTACTTATTTATTTATTTAATTATTTATTTATTATGATTTTGGTCCATTTGGATAATAATGACTTCTGAATAAAATACCCCAAACTACATTAACTATAAATTGGGCAAAAGGTAAAATGTAAAATATACGAAAACTGGTAGAAAGGAAAAGCAATTGCAGGATTTTAAGATTATATCAGCGTAACTGTGCTCCTCTACAAATAGCTTGTTCTGCTGAAAAGCAAATTTTGTGCAAGTTCTGTAGCAATTTTTTTCTTCTGGGTTAGTTCCACTGTTATACTCACAGTACAAAGCAAGCTAAAGGGACCTAGGTCATATATCGACCAAGAACTCTACAGACATACTTTACTGACTAAAGTCTACAGTAATTAGCAAATACAAATTATAAATTGCAAGAGGCAGCATGTGTAAACATAGAAGTGCAGTTAATCACAACAAACCACTGCCAGAAAGAGCAGTGGTATAAGACAAAATTTGTTTTTTTGGAACGATAACAATTATAAATTAATACAGGGAATGAAAGGAGAAGTTGTAATATATGTTCTGCTTTTAGCAATGTCATACAATAAATTAAAGCAAGGAATGCAGGGAAGAAGAAGCAGTAAGAGATGTTCAACAGCAGCAATGTCAGGCCATAAATAACATAATAATTTTAAATAACATTTTAACTGTTTTATTTTTCATTTGTTTGTCAGAGGGGAGATTAAATCACTGTAATTCTTCATTTATATGGTTTTTTTTAAATTCCAAGGGTGTTGAAGGCTGGATTATAGATTGTCTAGTAATTTGTTCACAATGTATGTCTTTTTATAAGTAATACAGTGATTATTTTTATTTTACATTTTTTCCTTTTATATAGCATTTTCTTTTTACAAAATACAGTAATAGATTATCCATCTCTTCTTATTTAGTGTTTTTTATCCACTGTGCACTGCATGTGCCTAATAGGTAATGTATTTGCTTGGTTACAGACTAGGAAAAGTTAGGAAAACAGCATTGTTGTAGCCTGCCAGAAGCTACAGTATGTAGTCACACTGAACATGAGTAAATAGTACCAGCATCATAGCTCCAACTACAAGTGTTAGTGGGTACAGGGTCATTGGTCTGTCAGGTTACATTCCCATACCCACTTTTACAAGAGTTGCAAAAGCTTTATAGAGGACATACAGTACACTAGAGATTGAAGTCTGCTATCCCCTGGAAGATATGATGAAGCACCTGTATTCCATAGATACAATATTCTTCTTGCTAAATTTGTCACAGTGCCTACAACCAAGCCTAAAGATTGTATCTGCAGTCTACCAGGGGCTGGCATGGGTTGTCCCGTATTCCCCAGAACTATGAGTTAATGTATTGTATATCTCCTCCTAAACAAATGATTACGAACTAATGGGACGTTTATTTTTATTGCACAGAATAAAGGCAAGGGGTAAAATAGCATATGATATAAATAAGATACCAGTTAAAGTTTATAAACGACAGTAACAAGTCTAAATGCTGGATTTATTGAGCCCCAAGTTTGTACACATCCAATAACCTATACTCTTAACATAAGCAAATTAGGCACATAAATATTTCCTCTAATTGTATAAATCCCTACCAATAGCTTCTATACCCAGTGATAATATTCTTCTGAATAATGATTAACTTGTATTATTTTCCTTCTAACTGTACCCTATGGGTATCTACTTTATCATCCTATCCCTCATCCTATTCCCGGAACCCAACATTCACTCACTCCAATCACTCTCTAATATACTACCTAAATGGTACCATACATAAATTACTGTCATCTACAATAGAACAAGGAAAATATAGGAAAATACATCTGCAAATATCCATTTCAGATGTGTAAATGTTAATAAACTAACTGGTCAGTCAGTAATTCAGATGGAAAGCCGGGATTGTGTGAGCTTTTAGTTTGTGATGTCCAAAATTTGTCCTGTATAGTATTTTATATACCATATATCATTGGGACAAAGCTTTAAACACAGAAAAAAAGAGAGATTTGCGCTCCAGCACACTGCAGCAAAAACAATACTTAAATCCTACATGATAATAGAGATTTAGAGGTATTGGTTACACATATTTGCAAATATATGAATAAGCGCCAGGCCAATCGTCAAGGCTCCTCTATACTGGCGTCCCTAATATTAAGGGGCTCATGTCCAAGAAGCAAGGCACCCCAAAAAAAATTGTTTGGAATTTGGGGTGCCTTGCTTCTCGGACGTGAGCCCCTTTATATTAGGGACGCCAATATTTCTGTGTTCAGTGTAAACCCCGCCCTTTACAAGCACCTGTGTTATGCAATTAAGCTGATCTGAGCAACTACCATTTTTCTTGGACAAAGCTTTAATACTGTATGGTGACTTCCTTGGTTGTATTCTTAGTTTAAATAATTAGTTATAAGTTAGGAGAATACAATATTCAGTCACCACTTGTGATATCCTTATATGGATTAATAGAAATGTCGCTAGTCATTTTAACTCTGTTGCCAGTGCAAAGAACCTAGATGGCTGAATTATAAATACAGTAAGCAGGATGGGTAGTCTTATCTGCTTGGAATACTTAAGGCTGACAATTTAAACTGTTTTACCATAACCTTCTATAGTCAGGAGATTTGTGTACTCTGCTTAAAGCTGCTGGAAGTAAGGAATATCTTTTGGTGCTAGTTTATTTGGATCATTGAGTCCCCATCATCATATGGTGAGCTGGATAATAAATTATAGCAGTCATTGGGGATCTCTGTTGAATATATAATTCAGGGCATCCATATTGGGGTAATGTTAAATTAATTCCTGCTAGATAAGTTTAAGATCCTCTCTAATAATGAAGATCATGAGTGAGGTGCATGAAGTGCTACAGGCCTCTCTGCTTCTTGCTCCAACAGTGCACTCAGCACCTGGGGTGTCCCGAAGAGCTTTGTTGGCTATACCTCTGTTCTAACACCACTGACGATGCAGATGAGATGGGTGGTCTCCACTGGCTGATATACTATGAAGGCTGGCTCAGCACTGGTCTTTTTATCCTTAACAGTTGATTCTCTGATTCCGGTAAAGCAGACTGAGCAGTTCTGCCCCCCAAGTCTACATGAAAATGTAGTTACATAATGTAACATTTACTTTATATTTAGGAGCTACACATACTAGTCACATAATACTGTAGGTCACTTTCAATGGTGCAAATGCATAGATCTCTTCTAATTTTGCAAACTGGCCTCACTGTCCACCTAGTGCATTCACGTGTACACCCACATCCTGGTGTTTGGAAGTGCTCTTGGAAAGTTAGGCTATTTATGCAGGATTATGGCTCTGGTTGTTAAGCGAATAGTGGAAAGAAATCAAACGTCACTTAAAAGTCTATACTACTATGTGTTTAGGTCCACCCTATTAATTGACTTAACTTTTCCAATTAACTCCTAAAGTACTGCTTGGTTAAGCATATTTTTTACTTAAATTAATTTTGAGAGGGAGAGGACATTGGATCTGTTCTGTTACATATGTCACTTTATGTGAGTATTTTCTGAGAAAGTGCAAATGGAAATTCGGAACCTGCCACATTGACTTTTTGGATGATTCCTGGGTACCAGTATCTATAAAATGTAAATCTTATTGTGCAGAGACAAATGCTTTGGTCCGCCTATAAAAGTGTAAGTGTACCACTTCCTAAATGCACTTTCTCCATCCATAGATCGTACCCAGATTTTTGCACTCTCCTAAATTACCCTAAAGTTTATTCACTCATGTACACTCTAGGGTAGCATTGTGGTGACACCTTTGTTCTCATTGGGCATTACATTAAACAGTGGCGACACATGTAGGTGAGGGAAGAATTAGCTACTGGTATTAATCATGTGAGATTGGGTATTCCATACTAATATAATAAGAATGTTGTGCCTGTTTGTTCCAAGCTGACGCAAAAACTACTGAAACAATATTCATGTTTCAGCTAGTACAGTATTTAATAAAATTGTGCTCGGTGCGCAAATGTGCTGTATATCATACCAGTCAATCACAACTTTTGCTTTTAGTTTGTTAGGAGTAACAGAAAAATTACATCTAGACTCTGATTGCTGATTGCTGTAGATTATAGTACATACTGTAGAACCATTGAGGGTTAATTACTACTAGTGCTCAAAGGTGACAAGTTGCAGAAAAATTATTTAAAAAAAAGAAAAACACTATTTGCTTTCATTGTCTACTGTGCCCTAGATAGATTAAAATGTATTTATGATTGGTTGCTAATTGCTATGATTAGAGCACCTGCTTGTAGATAATTTACAGTGAATTTTACTCACATTTTGCTTATTCATGCTTTCATGAATCAGAGATTTAAGTTTTTCATTATGTTTGAAAACCATTTATAGATCCATAATCTGTTTTTAATTCTGTTTTTTTTACATCTTTTGTAAATAACAAAAGAAAATAATTAAATGCATATCATGATAAAAAAAACAATGACTAACTCGTTGCTGCTGACCTCTTTATATCAAGGAAAGAGCAAAAACATTATTTTATACTGTAGTCACGGTATGGTTCCATTATTTGTGTATATACAGTATGAAATTAAATTTGTTGTGTTAAATACTTTGTAAATGATGGTTTCATCACAATCATTAACATAGATGCAATCATTAACATGACTGATTCAATGCATATTTTTCTTATAATAAATATTAGCCAGCAATATAAATCTTTCAGCACTAATGACAGATACAGTACGGTAGTGAGTCATAAGGTAGTTAATAAAGATACAAAATGTATTTCAACAAAAACAACAGTCAGTCCTTAGTCCTACTGGGCTCACTGGGTTCTGCAGCACTCAAATTATAAGAGCGCATGGTCCAGCAGTTTCAGTACTGTGAAGGTGCCAGGAGGCAGATGGCCACATATCATAGCGCCCAGAAGTAGATAGCCGTAAATCATAGCGCCCAGACATAGACAGTAGCAAATGATAGTGCCCAGAGGTAGATGGTAGCAAATCATAGTGCCCAGACATAGATGGTAACAAATCATAGTGCTCAGAGGTAGATGGTAGCAAATCATAGTGCCCAGAGGTAGATGGTAGCAAATCATAGTGCACAGAGGTAGATGGTAGCAAATCATAGTGCCCAGAGGTAGATTGTAGCAAATTATAGTGCCCAGAAAAAATAATAAAATATTTTTTTTATATGTGGTACTACAAGTCCTAGCAATTGCTGCCAGCAAAATATTTCCTGGTTATGCTGACACTTGTAAAACTAACTACGAGGTCATAGTGCTATTCTGATTGGATTAAATTTAAACTCCACTCAGATACTCTACTTTTGCAAGCTTTAACAATTGCGATTCTGACCTCTTTCTTTAAGGATCTAGATTATGATAGGCTGTTGTAAGAGGAGGCCTTCAGCTTCCTCACTTCTTCAGTTATTATGAGTCAGCATTATATTTCCTATCTTACTGCTCGTAGTCCCTGGTGAACCCCAGCTCAGTTTAAGTACCTTTGCCTGGTGGAGGTCGCACTGAGACATCTAACCTTTTTTTTGTATAAGCTGTATCTTGCTGCCTCGACTACTAATCTGCCCTCTTATATTTTTGCTTGGCAGGGTGAATTTTGACGGAGAGTTGAGGGAGAAACAATGGTATATTTTGTTATACTTTCACCAGTTCCTCTTCACTCCAAGTATTAGAAACTCAGTACAATATTATGGCCAGATGGTACCTATTTCCAAATATACCAGCTCTCTGTTGGAGGTGTGGTCAGGTGCTGGACTCTACCCTAGACATCCGATCGCCTTGCCCAGTGCTGACTGACTTCTGGTGGACAGCCCGAAGGTTAAAAGAGATGATAACCAGTCTCCCTTTGCTTGATACACCTGAGTTTTGGCTACTTAACCTTATGAAAATACCCGTTTAAAATGTAAAAAAATCCCTACTTTGACATCTGATGAATTCTGCGAGAGCGACTACACCATGTTTCAGGAGGTCCTCAAATGACAACAAGTAGAAACTATAATTTAAGAAAGTTTCAGGCATGGCCCAAATATGCTTTAAGATCTACGCCAAGGCTAAAACAAGGAAGGGAAAGCATAATGATTGGGAGTTTCATTGCAGAAATGAAAATAGCCTGCATGCCATACACCACCTGTAGTAGAAAGGAAAGGCTCAGACCATTGTCACTTTTTATTAGTACTTTTCCTGCTACTGCTCCTACTAGAATTTCAAGGTCACAAAACTTCTGAAACCTCTCATGTATGACCATTAAACTCAAAGTATACAGTAAGTTTGTCACCGCAAAATCAGGCACATTAAAGAAATATAAGAAGAACATTTAGACTGAAGATTGATTCATGGATTCCTGCTGCTTGTTGTATTGAAGTAAGGTATGCAAGAGTACCAACATATACCTAGATAAGGGCATTTCCAAACTAACCTCTTACTTTTCTACACCAATCTGGACATTGTATCAAGACATTGGTAACTGTTCTCAAGTTTAAATACTGTAAGCAAAAGTAGGAACTGAGACCATCTAAGCACCTTCTACCTATTACATAATTGGCAGCAAGGTAATTTCATGAGCTATGCACAAGCAAAATTATTATGTATGTATCTAGCATCAACTAGCACCAACATTTTTAGCTACCTGTCTCCATCAGCAGCAGGGAATAGTCTCATTATTATCATCATCAAGTCCATCACAGTTGAGACTGCAAATATACCATAATGCAACAATGTATATACATGACAAATACTAGAGCACTAGTGCTGTTGTTGCTGAATCTCAGAGAGTAACATTTAAACTAAGCATTGTTAACAAGTGAGGGCCATGTTATATTAACAACAGATGAATGTTAAATAATCCTGTGCAAGAAGAATCAAGTTTGGCAGCCAGCATCTATTTAAAGAGCAGATAACTAGAGTTATGTTTGTTTGAATTTATCATGGTTTTGCAAATTATCTGAGACAAGTATGGAGTTAAAATTAAGAAACCACTCAAAAGAGTATAGTGAATAATGAGAGTTGTTCAAATCCAACATAAGAGTGGAAGAGATAGAGTAGATTGTGATGAGTAAAATCAATAAAGTGAAAATTAAAACAGGACTACTCACAATCTACTGATTGTTTTCTCTTCCTTTTTTTTATTTTTTCTCATATTTTACCAATAGATAGATCCAAAGCTTGAAAGAAAAAAATACAAAAATGTTCAGACATGCTAATAAAATGTATTAGGATTAGTCTTCTGGTGAATTTGAAACTAATAAACTATTTTCAAAAATGTATCTTCTGTATGTGTTGGGAGAAGCAACTCCTTATAATGTACATGAATTTGATAGACATTGTGGAGTCAATACAAAGTTTCATGTAAGTTGGCCACAATTAAACTTACATTGTGTGCATGGAACTAATTCATACTTGCAATCTCACTCGAAAGGCTTTCTTAGCCTACAGACAGAGTTAGCCAGTCTCTCAGTGCTGCCCTGAAGTGGGCAGGAGCTTGCATGACACGGTTTGATTAAATTGCTCTCCTAGCCCCAACCCCTGATGTAAAATACCATGAATAGCAGCTTTGAATAGCAGAGGGCAGGACAACAATGATCTGTGGCCATGCACCCCTGCAAGAAAATCTAATGAATCTCAGTTTTATACAGCTGGGGACTGAGCCACAATGATGACATGCAGTGCCACATCTCACGCCCATTGGACTGGGTTGATAATGGAAAGTGGGCAAGTTTGTACTAAATGCAGATATTTGCCCTTAAATCACCTCATGAAGGTGCAAGGTAAAATCCGCATAAAAATGGCCTATTCAGCCTCGCGCACTAGGGAAAGACACATTGATTGCGCGGTTTTCACGGAATCAGTGTGTTTAACGATGCGGGGAAAAAGCTATTTAATTGAATAGCTATTCCCCACGCTATGGGACTTCACCCGTGACTAATTGAATATGCCCCAAGTGGTAGACTGTAGGGCAATGGAAAACCCCTGTTAAATGCATGCCTGATTAAGTTGAATGCATATATGACATTGATTGAATAATCATTATGGTTAAATTCTTGTATTTTCATGACTTAATCGGCTCCAAATATTTAAATATAATTTCAAATATTTCAGAAGAAAATGTTACATGTTTTAACACTCAGACATTTTAGTTTGTGTCTGTGCTACTAAATATTAGAAATGTGCAAGGACCCCCGTGTTTTGGTTTTGCCAAAACCACCCTCAAGTTTTTTGGTTCTTTTTGGTTTTGGATTTCTTTAAAAATTGATAAAAACATCTAAAATCATGTAACTTCGAGCTGTTTTGTTCGTATATTATTATTAACATCAATAACAATAATTTCCAGTCAATTCCAGTCAATTTTGAGCACCTCACAGCACCTGAAATTACAAGGGAGGGACTTAAATGAAATCCAAAATACACGAGTTTGCAAGAAGAACTGAGTTGGGACGGTTCTACCTGGAACCCCAAAGTGATTCCGAACTGGGACTTGGTTTGACTCAAAACCCCAAAGTTTGGGTGTGTTCTGTTTTCTCAAAAACCGAACCGCTCATCTCTACTAAATAGTGTATATCAATGCATATTAAAGAATTTGGTTTATAAGAGCTCACAACAAGCTGCAGAAACAACGCATAGTTTAGATATAATACAAGGCAAATACCCAAACAGCCTGCGCTCCGGCACTGCAGCCCATTCCACAGTCAGGAGCACCACCCCTTGATATATATAGAAGAAAAAGTGAGTGGTCCAGTGGGCGCTGTCTTTGTATGTAGTAGAGTGGTCTTCTCTATATCCCAGATATAGCACAATACATCCCTCTTGGAGAAAAGAGAAAGAACAGAGTCTGTGGATTATTCCAATGTACAGTATGTGTAAATATTGTAAACCAGGACCAAGAGACCTCTGGTAAACTCACCTAATTAAGGTGAGATGCATTCTCTGAAAGGTATCTTTACCTTTTTCAATCTTCCTTAGTGTGTGCGACATGCAGATAATATACACATGTATCCCCCTTAGGGAGATGAACTCACCTGGGTACAGGTATAAACTAGGGATGAGCAGGTTCGGATTTATGGAATCCGAACCCTCCCCCGAGCCCCCTCAATCTGAGTCAGATCCGAGTCAGGCTCGAGTTTTCCCGCCTGACTCGGATCTGAAATTGAGGCAAAACGTCATCATCCTGCTGTCGGATCTCGCGGGTTTTGGACTCTATGAAAGGTCCCGCGTCGGCGTCATTTTCCACTCCGGCTGTGGATAGTGAAGAGGGAGGGAGGGAGTTAGGCCTGGCTGGGCTGTGTTGTGCTGTGCTGCTGTTGTCCATAGGGACTGTGTCCACTCCAAAGTCCATAGGGGCTGGCTGGGCTGTGTTGTGCTGCTGTTGTCCATAGGGGCTGGCTGGGCTGTGTTGTGCTGCTGTTGTCCATAGGGGTTGGCTAGGCTGTGTTGTGCAGTTAGTTGTCCATAGGGGCTGGCTCGGCTGTGTTGTGTAGTCAGTTGTCCATAGGGGCTGTGTCCACTCCAAAGTCTATAGGGGCTGGATGGGCTGTGTTGTGCAGTGTCCCATTATGACTGTAGTCCTAAAAAGGTGCTGTAGTGTTGTCCAGGGGTGACCTGTCCATCAGGGGTGCTCCCCCCAAGTGCAAAAAAACAATATTTTTTTTCTGTTTGTGAATTGTGTGCGCTGTAGCCACACGTGCATCAACAAAGTAGCGCCAAGCATGGGCCTGTGTCATAAATCAAGGGCTGGCTGGCTCATCTGTTAAAGGGTGATGTAACCCCCAAAGTGCACTCCAAAAAAAATTAAAAATTCTTCTTTTCTGTGTTTGTGAACTGTGTGCACTGTAGCCGCACGTGCATCAACAAAGCAGCAGCACCAAGCGTGCGCCTGTGTCATAAATCTGTTAAAGGGTGGTGAAACCCCCTGGGTGCACGCCAAAAAAAACCCCAAAAACGTATTTTCTGTGTTTGTGAATTGTGTGCGCTGTAACCGCACGTGCATCAACAAAGGAGTAGCGCTGAGCATGCACCTGTGTCATAAGTAAAGGGCCGGCTGGATCGTCTGTTAAAGGGTGATGTTACACCCAAAGTGTACTCCAAAAAAAATAAAAAATTCTTCTTTTCTGTGTTTGTGAACTGTGTGCGCTGTAGCCGTACGTGCATCAACAAAGGAGCAGCGCCAAGCGTGCGCCTTTGTCATAAGTAAAGGGCCGGCTGGCTCATCTATTAAAGGGTGGTATAACCCCCAATGTGCACTCCAAAAAAATAAAAAATTCTTCTTTTCTGTGTTTGTGAATTGTGGGCCTGATTCAGAGCCGGACGTTATTTGCGAACGGTCAGGAAAAGGGGCCAGCTATTTAAATTGAGCGCTCGCTCTTTGCAGTCTGTTGATGCCTCTATGTCTGAGCGAGCGAATGAAACATGCGCTCGCTATTTTGTAAAGACGCCCCCTGGCCGTTCGCATCATACGTCATCTCCACTATTTATTAGATTAATCGAGTACATCGAAAGGCGTCTGAACTGCTCGCAGTGCTTGTGGTAGGTTTTACTTCCCGCAATCACTGCGAGCAGTTCAGGCTAAAAGACAACCAAGTGACGTGGTCGATGACGCTGCTTTGTTAATTATGCACACCCATTAAACGCCCGTTTTGACCGTTTAGCATGCCTGCGTTCGGATCTCCACTCCCCGTTTTCAAGCACCTTCCCCTGTTACCACCCACAAACGCCTCATTCTGTCACTCAAATTAGCAGGCCCTCACTGTTTTGCAAACGCACGATTTCCGACCGCAATGACTGGTTGGCGCATG
Source organism: Taudactylus pleione (assembly GCA_031769625.1). Taxonomy (NCBI): domain Eukaryota; kingdom Metazoa; phylum Chordata; class Amphibia; order Anura; family Myobatrachidae; genus Taudactylus; species Taudactylus pleione. The sequence continues at coordinate 13,967,441 of JAUIMM010000039.1, forward strand.
CGCATTACGACCGATACGCATGCGCAGATGTGTGAACATCGCTCGGAGCGAGTGGCCGCTTACGAGTGGCTCTGAATCAGGCCCTGTGTGTGCTGTACCCGCATGTGCATCAACAAAGGAGCAGTGCCAATTGTGAGCCTGTGTCATAAATCAAGGGCCATCTAGCTCGTCTGTTAAAGGGTGGTGTAACCCCCAAAGTGCGCTCCAAAAAAAATATATATATTTCTGTGTTTGTGTGCCCAGTAGCCTCACGTATATATCAATATAACATAAATGGAGGACAAAAACTTGTCTGATAAAAATAAAATAGGGAAAGATCAAGAACCACTTCCACCTAGTGCTGAAGCTGCTGCCACTAGTCATGACATAGATGATAAAATGATATCAACGTCGTCTGCCAAGGCCGATGCCCAATGTCATAGTAGAGGGCATATAAAATCCCAAATGACAAAGTTCAGGAAAATGACCTTAAAAAAAAAATGTAAATCGTCTGAGGAGAAACGTAAACTTGCCAATATGCCATTTACGACACGGAGTGGCAAGGAACGGCTAAGGCCTTTCCCTATGTTCATGACTAGTGGTTCAGCTTCACATGATGATGGAAGCCCTCCTCCCGCTCCAAAAATCAAAAGAGCTAAGCTGGCAAAAGCACAGCAAAGAACTGTGCGTTCTAAGAAGATATCCCAAGGCGAGTCCAAGTGTGGCGGCGGTTGCGATGCATGACTTTCCCAACACTGGATGGGAAGAAGTGGCTCTTTCCACCATTTGCACGGCCTCTGCAAGTGCTGGAAGGAGCACCCACAGTCCACGTGCTGATATTCAAATTGAAGATGTCACTGGTGAAGTACAACAGGATGAGGATGTTGGTGAAGCTGGCACTGAGGAGGAAGTTGATGAGCAGGATTCTGATAGTGATGTGGTTTGATTAAATCAGGCATCAGGGGAGACAGTTGTCCATGGGAAGAAAAAGCCCATCACGGTCATGCCTGGGCAGAAGACCAAACATTCCACTTCTTTGGTCTGGCAATATTTCTATCCAAATCCGGACAACAACTGTCTTGCCATATGTACTATATGTAAAGGTGAAATAAGCAGGGGTAGGGACGTTAACCACCTAGGAACATCCTCCCTTATACATTACTTGCAGTGCGTTTATAAAAAGTTACTGTCAAGTTCAGAAACTTTGGCTAAGACCATAAGCAGTCCAGGGACACCTAAATCCCTTTGTCCTGTTGTATCCAAGCACCTGCAAACCACACCATCAACTCCCTCCTCGTCAATTTCCTCCCTCGTCAGGATCAGAAGTAGTCATGCAGGCCATGTCACTGGCATGACTGACTCCTCTCCTATCCGGGATTCCTCCGGAGGATCCTGCATTGCTACGCCTACTGCTGCCGCTGCTGCTGTTGCTGCAGGGAGTCGTTCATCATCCCAGAGAGGAAGTAGGAACACTTTTACTAAGTAATTGACCCTCCAACAGTCCTTAGCGAGGAGGATGAAGTACGACAGCAGTCATCCTGAAGCAAAGCGGATAACTGAGGCCTTGACTGCTATGTTGGTGTTAGACGTGCGTCCGGTATCCACCATTTGTGCAGTGGGATTTAGACAATTGATGGAGGTAGTGTGTCCCCGGTACCAAATCCCGTCTAGATTCCACTTCACTAGGCAGGCGATACCGAGAATGTACAGAGACGTCAGAAAAAGTGTCCTCAATTTACTAAAAAATGCCGTTGTACCCAATGTCCACTTAACCACGGACATGTGGATAAATGGAACAGGGCAGACTAAGGACTATATGACTGTGACAGCCCACTGGGTAGATGTATCGCCTTATGCAGCAACAACAGCAGCATCACCAGTAGCAGCATCTCAGAAACTCCAGCTTGTTCCAAGGCAGGCTACACTGTGTATCACCGGTTTCAGTAAGAGGCACACCACCGACAACCTCTTAGAGAAACTGAGGGAAATCATCGCCCAATGGCTTACCCCACTTAGACTCTCCTGGGGATTTGTGATATCTGACAACGCCACCAATATTGTGTGGGCATTACATCTTGGCAAATTCCAGGACGTCCCATATTTTGCTCACACAATAAATTTGGTGGTGAAAAATTTTCTGAAACACAACAAGGATTTGCAAGAGATGCTTTGGGTGGCCCGAAAAATTTTGGGCCACTTTCGCCATTCAGCGACTGCATGCCGAAGACTGGAGCATCAGCAAACAGCCTTGAACCTGCCCTGCCATCACCTGAAGCAAGAGGTTGTGACGCGGTGGAAATCAACCCTCTATATGCTTCAGATGATGGAGGAGCAGCAAAAGGCCATTCAAGCCTATACATCCACCTATGACATAGGCAAAGGAGGGGGTATGCACCTGACTCAAGTGCAGTGGAGAATGATTTCTGTGTTGTGAAAGGTACTCCAGCCCTTCGAACTTGCCACACGTGAAGTCAGTTCAGACACTGTCAGCTTGAGTCAGGTCATTCCCCTCATAAGGTTTTGCAAAAGCAGCTGGAGAAAGTGAAGGAGGAGCTAAGACGGAGCGATTCCGCTCGGCATGTGGGACTTGTGGATGAAGCCCTTCATTCGCTTTGCCAGGATTCGAGGGTGGTCAATCTGTTGAAATCAGACCACTACATTTTGGCTACCGTGCTCGATCCTAGGTTTAAAGCCTATGTGGTGTCTCTCTTTCTGGCCACCACAAGCCTGCAGAGGTGCAAAGACCTGCTGGTGAAAACACTCAGCTGAAGCGGAACGTGACATGTCAACAGCTACTTCTTCATTTTCTCCCGCAACTGGGGCTGCCAGGAATTAACTTAGGTATCCCAAGCAACTCACTGGCAGTGATGCAGGGCAGGCAGGACCAAGTTTGGACATCTGGTCCTGACTGAAGGACCTTGCAACAATTTCTGACATGTCTACTGTCACTACATATGATACTGTAACCTTTGACAGAATGTTGGGGGATTACATCAGTGATAGCATCCAAGTAGGCATGTCAGACAGTCCGTACCTGTACTGGCAGGAAAAAGAGGCAATCTGGAGGCCCCTGTACAAACTGGCTCTATTTTACCCAAAATTGCCCCCCCTCCAGTGTGTATTCTGAAAGAGTGTTTAGTGCAGCCAGGAACCTTGTCAGCAAAAGGTGTAGGAGGTTGCTTCCACAAAATGTGGAGAAGATGATGTTCATCAAAATGAATTATCAATTCTTCCAGGGAGACCAGCCTCCTGAATGTACAGAGGGATCTGTGGTGGTGGATTCCAGCAGGGCTAAATTAATACTCTGTGAGGATGAGGATGTACTCAACACTGAAGAGGGTAAGGAATCAGTGGATGAGGAGGATGAGGATGACATCTTGCCGCCGTAGAGCCAGTTTTTTGGAGGGACAGATTAGTTGCCAGCTTGTTTTGTGGGGGCCCAAGCAAACCAATCATTTCAGCCACAGTCGTGTGGCAGACCCTGGCGCTGAAATTATTGGTTTGTTAAAGTGTGCATGTCCTGTTTATACAACATAAGGGTGGGTCGGAGGGCTCAAGGACAATTCCATCTTGCACCTCTTTTGATTCTTTGCATTATGTACTGTTTGGGGCCTAGTTTTTCAAACTGCCATCCTGTCTGCCACTGCAGTGTCACTCCTAGATGGGCCACGTGTTTGTGCCGCCCACTTGTGTCGCTTAGCATAGTCATCCAGCTACCTCGGTGCAACCTTTTGGACTAAAAACAATATTGTGAGGTGTTCAGAATAGACTGGAAATGAGTGGAAATTAATGTTATTGAGGTTAATAATAGCATAGGAGCAGAGAAACCCGCAAAATCTGTGATTTTAGCTGTTTTTATGCTTTTTAAAAAAAAAAAATACAGATCCAAAACCCAGAAGCCAAACACGGAAGGGTGGTCTTGGCAAAACCAATCCAGATCCAAAACACGAAGAAAGATACAGATCCAAAACCAAGACACAAAACACGAAAAGTGGCCAGTGCACACCCCTAGTATAAACGTTCCCCAAAAGGTTTCTTTATATATCCCAACGACACAATTCCAACCTTGAGAACTTACCATATTTAAAACATATGAAGTTCTCAAGGTTGGAATTGTGTCATTGGAATATATAAAGAAATATTTTAGGTAACGTTTATACCTCTACCCAGGTGAGTTAATCTCCCTAAGGGGATACATGTGTATATTATCTGCATGTCGCACACACTAAGTAAGATTGAAAAAAGCAAAGATACCTTTTGATGAATGCATCTCACCTTAATTAGATGAGTTTACAGAGGTCTCTTGGTCCTGGTTTACAATATTTACATATACATTGGATTAATCCACAGACTGTTCTTTCTCTTTTCTCTGAGAGGGATGTATTTTGCTAATATGGGATATAGAGAAGAACATAGTTTAGAACTGACAATATTTTATTACCTCACCGCTTTCTGTGTGTGATTTAAAAAAAGAAAGTAAGAGATGTAGACTTGACACTTCATATGAACACAGGCTACAGTGGCAAACGCAGGATTTCCAGAGGGGGGTTTCCAAAGGCTTAATTTTAGAGCGAGTGTGGCCTGTCAATGAAGAGGGCATAATTAGTTCTTAACCAGCTTTAATGAGCATCATACAAAGTGTATTGTGTGTATTAATTCCAGCATATACAGGACCAGTGATCACAGTAAGCCATTAGATGCGGCAGTAGGCCATCCTGCCTGAGCTGAACATATTTATTTTAGATGTGGGCACCATTCCAGACTATTGGGGCAAGCCCGGGAGCCTGGAGGAGCAGCAGAATAACCTAGCACTGCCCTGGACATACTGTATATGTACATATTGGGCTCTATAGCAGTGCATCTCTAACAGTGCATATTTTCCAAATCTTCTAGTTGGTGCACAGGTTATTTATTACTGGCTGATACATGTTAAAAGATCCACAAGTGGTGCTAATTATTTCATTTGTGATACTGAGAAGAACATGCAGCTCTAGTAACAATCTATTATATTACTATTTCTATTGTGGTCATGGTGTGGGCTGGGGAGGGGGGTTTCCAGGCAGACGGAACCCCCCATGCGTTTGCCTATGGGCTAGTGACTTACAGTACTGTATGTGTAATGACAAGTAAATGTCACATACAGAAAGCTTTGGTTTTTTTTTTAAAGGTTTGTTGTGGTTTCTGCCAATAAAAAGGAATATAAAGTTTCACATGAATTTAAAAATCTGTAAAGCATTCAACTTTTCAAAAGGTTTTCTAATTTACCACAGCTTACCATAAGGAACTTCATATAAGTCATATTATTAAAATACCAGTGATGTGTCACTTATACCACATTTTCCTGACATTAAGAAAACATGGTTCTTGCATAAACCAGATGGCAAACATTTATTTTAGTGGGGACATTAATTATAGTGTTTTCCCCTAGCTTTAATGGGGCAATTAAGTGTAAATATTAATGGCGAATAATATAACTTTAATACTAATAGTTTTATCAAGAAATTTTATACACCTCCTTTTCACCATCAATTCACTATCATTTACAGTAAACAGTGAAGGAATAGGTTGCAACTGTCCTGAAGTCTCTAGGACAAAAGTTATATCTTGGCTGCAGTGGTAACCATTTCTTCTCAGTCTCACTGCTCATAATAGTGTGGTTGTCCTAGTTCCTCTATGATCAAGTAATAAATGAATACACTTTTTAGAAATGGTTTCTGATGATGGCTAGGTAATTAAGTTCCTACTGTACCATTCAGAGATTCAGCATCTTGGAAAAAAGTCCACTTGTTCCAATACACTTAAGCAAGTGTTGAAAATGTGATTTTGCCTAATGAAACTAATTATAGACAAAAGAAGAAAAGAGTTAATTAAATTATAAGATTATAAGATTAAATATTATTATTATTATTATTATTATTATTTATTTATATGGTGCCACATGTTCCACAGCGCCTTACAAAGTACATAAACAAATAAGTAACCAGCGACTTACAATACAATACAATACAATGCAGGACACGGACATGGATAATAAACATAGCTATATATTAGCAACCTTTGCACCCACATAAGCAGCCAAGTGTTAGTTGCCCTAGTGGGGAGTAAGAGATAAATTAAAATATAACTACTTATCAGGTTCTAATCAGCCTCTTTAAAAGTTTGGATAGCTTTAAACAAATAATGGAGTAAGATATTCAGTATAAAATAAATAAAGAAGGAAAAGAATAAATGAGTACAAAATGGAAGACGTTTAACCAAGTGAAACATGATTTGATGTCAGAGGGAAGTAGATCTACACATAAAAATATAGTTCATCCGTAAGAACCAATATGAGAAAAAGACAAGACAAAAGGAGAAGGGAAACAGAGATGGTTTAAAAATACAGTACTATCATAGAAATCAGAGGTTCAGGGGAAATAAAATCAGAGAGATAGAATTGAACACAAAGTCTGGACTGATAATGAAGTTTTTGATGTACAGTACCTTTACAAAACAGGTTTGAGAGACCTTAGGGAACCTTTGGGAACCAGGATTATGTTTTGGGTTACAGAAACAGAAAACAAAGATACAGGTAAATAATAATAATAATAATAATAATAATAATAATAATAATAATAATAATAATAATAATAATAATAATAATGGAAAAAAAGAGGAAAATGATGAAGATTTAGATATTAACTTAAATGGAAGAATACAAAAATATAAGGAAGATACAAAACATTTAATTTTAGTTCACACAGTTTATCAATGGTAGAAAAATCCCTATTAAAGATGAGATTGAAATTCTCCAAGAGAAAATAAATTGATGTATTTCAAACATATATGGATATTCTAAACTTTTTTAGTAAATTCAAGTTAAAAAAATTTGTCCAGACAAATAATTATTTATTTATTTCTTAACAGTTATTTAAATAGCACACACATATTCCACAGTCATTTTGAGAGAATATTTTAGTAATTCAAACCAGTCCCTGTCCCAGTGCAGCTTTCATAGCTGTGCTGTTCCATAATCAGAATGATAATGTATGTATAAAGGGTAATATAAAGAGAACCCGATTTTAGAAAAATAGTATGTTTAAACTAGAAATGTGCGCCGACCCCCATGCTTTAGTTTTGGATCTGAATCTCCCCTGGTTTTGGATCTGGATTGGTTTTGCCAAAACCTCACCTCCGTGTTTTGTTTTTGGGCTTTGGTTTTGGGTCTGGATTTTTTCTTAAAAACAGCTAAAATCACATAAAATTTGACTTTTTTGTTCCTACAGTATTAATAACCTCAATAACATCTATTTCCACTTGTTTCCAGTAAATATTGACCACATCACAGCTCACAATATTGATTTTTTTCATCTAGTTAAAGGGTAAAAAGGTTGCATCCAGCTTGCTGACTAAAAACTAATTGATATAATTATTAATAGAGTTGAGGACTGTGCAAAGATGATGGTTGGGATACCCTTGAGGATTGAAGAATTGATAATTGGCGCAGGCCCTGGCTGTAAAATTGATAATAAATTAATTAAAAAACAATTCATTGGTGCAGCCCCGGGCTGAATAATTAATAATAAAAAGAAATTAATTGGTGCAGCCCCTGGCTGTAAAATTGATAATAAATTTAAAAACAAATCATTGGTTCCTAAACCAACCATAACACTAATTTAAAATGTCAGGCAGCAATGCCCCAACCAGCACATAATGGAAAGAAAAAAGGTGCAAGATGGAATAGTCTTTGGGCCCTCCCACCCACCCTTATGTTGTATATGAAACAGACCATTTACTGTTTAACAAACCAATTGTGGCTGAAATTATTGGTTTGTTTGGACCCCCATAAAACAAGCTGCCAATGTGCATTGGACATGGAAACTTATTTATTTATTTATTACCAGTTATTTATATAGCGCACACATATTCCGCAGTGCTTTACAGAGAATATCTTACCATTCACATCTGTCCCTGCCCCAGTGGAGCTTACAATCTATATTCACTACCACATGCTCACACACATACACACTATGGTCAATTTTTGTGGGGAGCCAATTAACCTACCAGTATATTTTTGGAGTGTGGGAGGAAACTGGAGTACCCGGAGAAAACCCACGCAAGCACAGGGAGAATATACAAACTCCACACAGTTAGGAAATGAAAATGATCCCATACACAAACTGGCTTTACATTACAAGTTGTCCTCATCCTCGTCATCCCCATCAGTGTGTACATCCTCTTCTTCATACAATATTAATTCATCCCCGCTGGAATCCACCATAGGCGCCTCTGTAATTTTTTTTCGTAATTATTGGTAGAGGTCTTCCTCGTGGAATTTGTAATTTATTTTAATGAGCATCATCTTTTCCACATTTTGAGGAAGTAACCTCATACGCCGATCTCTGACAAGGTTGCCAGCTGCACTGAAAACTCTTTCAGAGTACACACTGGAGGGTGGAAAGTAATGCAAAGCCAGTTTGTGTATGAGACTCCAAATTGCCTCTTTTTCCTGCCTATACTGAAAGGGACTGTCTGACATGCCTATTAGGATGTTATCTCTGAAATAGTCCTCCATCATTCAGTGAATGGAGACCATATCAACGATCTGCATGACCAGCAGGCATTGTGTAAAGAAAATTTAGTTTTTTCCTGGCAGCTGCAGAAACTGAAGGAGGAGATGATGGCATTTCACGTGCGGCTGCAGCTGACAATTATTTTACCAACAGCTCTTTGCATAGTTTTAGATTTCGGTCTGTTGGAAAAAAACTCACAAGGTAGGGCTTAAACCTAGGATCCAGAATGGTCACCAAAATATATTTTTCAGATTTCATTAGATTGCCGACTCTTGGATCCTGGTGAAGTGAATCAAGGGCTTGATCCACCAGTCCGACATACCTTGCGCAATTGCTCCACTTCAGCTCCTCCTTCAGTTTCTCTAGCTGTTTTTGCAAAAGTCTGATGAGGGGAATGACCTGACTCAAGCTGGCAGTGTCTGAACTAACTTCACGTGTGGCAAGATGAAAGGGTTTGAGAACCTTGCACAACACAAAAATTATTCTCCACTGTGCTTGAGTAAGGTGCATTCCCCCTTCTCGGCCTATGTCATAGGCCATTGTATAGCCCTGGATGGCCTTTTGTTGTTCCTCCATCCGCTGAAGCATATAGACGGTAGAATTCCACCGAGTTACTACCACTTGCTTTAGCTGATGGCAGGGCAAATTTAACAGTACCTTCTGGTCATGCAATCTTTGACAAGCATTTGCCGAATGTCTAAAATGTCCAGATATTTTGTGGGCTACCGAGAGCATCTCCTGCACGCCCCTGTCATTTTTAAAAAAAATGTTGCACCACCAAACTAATTGTGTGAGCAAAACATGGGACATGTTGGAATTCACCCACATGTAATGCTCTCACAATATTGGTGGCTTTGTCTGAAATCACATATCCCGAGGAGAGTCCAAGTGGGGTAAGCCATTTAGCAATGATTTCCCTGAGTTTTTCTAAGAGGTTCTCAGTGGTATGCCTCTTAGTGAAACCAGTTATACAAAGAGTAGCCTGCCTCTGTATCAACTGTCTTTTGGTAGATGTTGCTGCTAATGTTGCTGTTGTAGGTAATACACCTACCCAGTTGGCTGTCACAGTCATGTAATTATTAGTTTGCCCTGTCCCACTTGTCCACATATCAATGGTCAAGTGGACAGTGGTTACAATGCCATTTCAGAGGACATTAATAAGGTTTTTTTTAATGTACTTGTACAGATGTGGAATTGCTGTTCAAGCGAAGTGGAATCTAGAAGGGATCTGGTAGCGTGGACACAGGACCTCAATTAACTGTTGAAAACTCACTGCAGTAATGGAGGATACTGGATGCAAATCTAATACCAGCATAGGTGTTATGGTGTCAGTAATCCGCTGTGCAACTGGGTGATAGCTGTCATACTTGTTTGCCCTTGCAAATGATTGTTTGACAGTTAATTGTTTTTTGGAAGATACACTACAAGTAGTCCTCCTCCTGGTCTCCTTCTGGGATGAAAATCCACTCACATGCAACAGCAGCAGCAACAGGCATAGTCATCAAGGTTCCTTCTGAGGAATCACGGATAGGAGAGGAATCAATCATGCTTCGAATAACAACATTGGATGCAGCAGGACTACTCCCGATGATGAATGAGGATGTTGATGATGCAGGTGTTGGTGGTGGAGATAGAAGGCACTTGGATCCCACAGAGAGGGAGCAGGTAGGTGACATTGGACTTGTTACGTTTTGAGTTTTGGAACTTGGTGACATACACTTTGATATTTGATGAATGCACTCAATTGACATAACAAGGAGGAGGTTCCTAGGTGGTTTTGGTCCCTCCCTCTACTCACTCTTGCTTGGCAATGGTTACATATGGCTTGACAACTGTTGTCCGGATTGGGGTGGAAATAATTCTACACGTGAGAAGTGGATTTTTTTGTCTTTTGCCCCGGCATGACAACAATGGGCTTTGGCTTTTTTAATCCATGGGCAACAGCTGTTGCCTTACTTACACAAAGGACATCCTCAGCATCAACATCCTCATCACCAACATCTTCATCATCAACAGCCTCATCATCCTTAGTGCCTTCAACTAAGAAAATATCCTCCTCCTCCATGTACAATTCCACAGAAGCATCCGCGATGACGACATCTGCAAGATGTTGACTGCCCTTCCCCACATTTACAGAGGGCACACAAATGTTGGAACTTGGAGGATTCTCCAGTACACTAGTATTTAGGTCTGGTTCACACATGTCAACTGCGGACGCACTTGCACTCTCCTCGGGGATATGTGATTTCGATTTCTCAGGGCACACAGTTGGTTTTTCTGGAGCTGTATTACTCTTCTTAACAACTTTAAATATTTTAATGGTACCACCACCACTACTACTACAAGCAGAAGGGCTATCAGAACCAGCAGTCAACATAAATAAAGGCCAAGGCCTTATCCTTTCCATGCCACTTCATGTTTTGAATGGCATATTGCCAAATTTTTGTTTATCTAAAGGCAACTTGCCTTTCGATTTTTTTTTCTTTACTACAGTAAAAGTAGCTTTACCATATCCATGGCATGACTTAAGCCCTGGGGCATGGGTCTTCATAGAGGACGAGGAAGTTGACGGCCTTGCATTATCATGATAACTGCTGGCGGCAGCTCCATCATGTGGTTCTTGGCCTTGCTCTCCTGTCATGTGACAGCCCTCCATATTTTCTGCAGTCTTGAAGCAGTGTCACAAGCACCAATAGTGTAGCCAAGGTGCGGTTACAAAATTCACACATGTGCAGTCGTGCGCACACAGAAAAAAAATAGACAAAAGACATTATTTTTTTTTTTCGGGTCCTGAACTTGGGCCCAGAGCACAGATTGATGACGACTGGAGTCGTGCAGCACTAGGTTGCGGTGCTGTATCTTGTGCGGCTAAGCTTATCATGCACACACACAGAAAAAAAATAGACAAAGGACACTTTGTCGGGAAGCACTAGGTTACAACTTGCGCTGCTTTTGTATCTTGTACGGCTAAGCCTAACACGCACACAGAAAAAAATAGATAAAAGACACTATTTTTTTTTTTTTGGGTCCAGAACTTGGGCCCAGAGCACAGACTGATGACGACTGAAGTCGGGCAGCACTAGGTTGCGTTGCTGTATCTTGTGGGGCTAAGCATAACACGCACACACAGAAAAAAAATAAAAAGACAATATTTTTTATTATTTTTCGGGTCCAGAACTTGGGCCCAGAAGGAGGCAGCAGACAGCACAGCACCAGGCCAGATGGATCAGCACCAGCCCAAATGGACACAGCAGACAGCACAGCACCAGCCCAAATGGATCAGCAACAGCACCAACACAGATGGACACAGCAGACAGCACAGCAGTGACAGCACCAGATGGATCAGCAGTGCACCAGCCCAGGACACAGCAGACAGCACAGCACCAGCACAGGTAAGTACTACCTCTCCCAGCCCTACACTACCCACCCTCCCTGTTCAGTCTCCACAGCCGTAGTGAAATGGCGGCCACCGCATGGTCCCTTATATACATAGAGATGAAAGCTCGCAAGCCGGAAGATTTTGTATCTATGCTTTTGCCTTGGTTTGAGATCCGGGGCCAGCGGGGGAACCGAACGAACCTTCGGTTCTCACCCCGGATCTCAAAATTCGGGTGGGTTCGGATCTCTGTGATCTGAACCTGCTCATTTTTAGTTTAAACCAGCCCTTGTCAAAAGGAAATTGTATTGAATCTGTAAACAGGGCTCCAATGCAAGCAACCACGATATTTCCTGACACCAAGTTCCATTGTGATTCATCTGAGAGTTTGTACATGTGTAGTACCAATTCCTGTATGGATAAAGTTGTAGCCTAGCATCTCTAGTACAACGTGAGCTGCTTTACACTGCGTCTGCAATGCGACTAAGATGCAAAATTTAAAGAAAAATACTGTACGCTACTCCTCTCGGAGCTTATTGATGGCACTGGGTGGCATTCCCTGTCTGTACATAACAAACTATTTCTGCTGTCAATACAAGAATAAACCATACCCTTCAAGCTCGGACTGTCCAAATGTTTTCTTACTGCTGCTTCTCTCTTCAAGGGATGTCTAACTTGACAAAGTCTTCTACTAACATTGCTAATATCTATCTATCTATCTATCCATCTATCTATCTATCTATCTATCTATCTATCTATCTGTCTGTCTATCTATCCCTTATATTGCATTATATAGCCAACTTTCCGTTTATCTTTATATGGTTAAATTATTAAATTTAACTTATGTTTAATCAATAGACATAGGAGTTTTGCAATATTCCAAGTAGGTTTCACTGGCACATTTAAACACATTTCCAGAAATTTGCCTTTGCGAATATTCTGCCAGATGTGAATGAAAGCATTTCTGGAAAAAAAAAAAAAAAAACTTCAGAGATAACTACAGTAGTTGCTAGATGAAGCAAAACTTACATCATAATGCCACATGGAACTACTTGACTTAAACTTCATAGTGATATCTCCCATACTTTACCTTTTATGTATTCATTAGTTCCCTTTCTTTCCAGCGAGTACATCTGACAGTGACTGAACTACATCTGGATTACAGAAGCATGAAACAGGCTGTTTACAGGTTGAATCAATTTGATTTCTTAATAAGGGGCAGGTAGATTTATACAAATTCACTTCAAACACTTTACAATGTATATGATAGAGCTATTGAAACTTCTATATGTATAGTATATACAGTATGTACAGTACCTTATAATTAATTTATATAGCACTTTTAGTGCAAGCAGAGAAAGGATATCAAGCATAATAAAGAGATTTTTGGTTACTTACTGTTGAATCCTTTTCTCTGAATCAGGCTGGGGGACACTGGACCATGGGATTGTCGGTTGGGCTGGAGCAGGCACTTTAACTCCTAGCTCCTCCCCCCTGCAATCCCATCAGGCCAGTACTCCTTTAAAAGAGCCTGGAGAGGAGTAGCAGGAACCCCTGAAACTGTTTTAGAACAACTAAACAAATCCAGTAGGGAAAAGACCGATCAAGAACAAAACACCTCGCACGACTGAACGTGAGGGAGGGAACGCAGTGTCCCCTAGCCTGATTCAGAGAAAAGGATTCAATGGTAAATAACCAGAAATTCCTTTTTCTCTTCCATCAAGGCTGGTTGACACTGGACCATGGGATGTTCAAAATCCGTCCCCAGGGGAGGGAATGCTCAGGCTGCCTGACCGGAGAACTGGTGTCTGCCAGAGGCAAAAGAACCTGAAATGTAAATATGACCAAACGAGCGGACTGGACCAGGTGTCCGTACAGCAGACCTGTGTCTCTGAAGTCCCACGTCATGTTGTCCAAGAGATCGCAGCCGCCTTAACGTAAGTCGTAGACACCCAGTCTGGTGACAGTTAATAATGAATAATATCCAAGCTGATTCAACTCATAAAGACCTGCTGAGTAGCTGGCCAACCATGTTCCAACATGCCATAAGAACCCGCAGAGAATAATACAGCATACCAAGAAGACACGTCCAAGGAAAACTGCAAAGCTCAGCCAACGAGCAGAGCCAGATCATCCCAGTCCGAGGATCACCAAAGGAGGAAGTACCAGAAGAACAATCATGCGAAACCAGTGTTGGCTAGAGTCATAAATGAGTATGCAGAACCGCCCCTGGACGACGAGCCCACACTCAACTATGCCGATGGATTCCATAGCTATAAGGAAGAACAGCTGCAAGGAACGGACTGAAATTTCCTGGGATGCAACAATCCCAATTGGAGCCTGTGTAAGAGTCCCCGGAGAATAGAAGAAGAATCCACAGCTTCACCTGCAGATGAAATGATGGCAAATATGCAGTACACACTGCCAACATGGTTTGGACCTTTGGAAGATGGGTCAAACACAGCTGGAAGGAAACTAACAGGGTTAAAACCTGTAACGTCATGAGAGAAAGGTGTCAGTCAGCCTCCCAATCCTTCAGAAGGAAGGCCCTGAAAAATGGAGAGGCGAAACCTTGTTACGGTTACACCCCAAGCGGTAGAGTTTCCAAACTCAGAGATAAGCGAGAGATGGGAACTGAGTCCGGGCTTGCAGCCTAGTACAGACCTGGAGAGAGAAAAACCTACCACCTCAGCACTCCAAGGCCTAGAAGTTCAGTCGCAAAACACAACAAAGGAAGTCCCCCAGCAGAAAATAACCGAGGTGCAGCAAGTCTGGATACAGTGAAAGACACCGCCTCGGGCCCACCGTCCTTGGGAAAATAACCATGAACCAAGACTAGTGCTGCCAGCCTGGAGCCACCTGGAATAACCTCACTTGGGCAGCCTCAATGCCCCTGGGGACCTGAAGGAACACTGTGGACAGCGAAAACAGATGCTCTGGATGCAAATTTTATGAAACAGTCAAGGTGGCCACTTGCGGCAGCCAGTGGATACCATGCAAAGCTAGAAATTTGCAAATGTGTCGAGTGGCCCTGAGAACCCCCTCCCCAATTCAGGTCCCATTACCGAACAGTAGGAAGACCACTGGAGGGAGGGAGAGAGAGAGAGACTGCTGTCACGGAAGAAACATGTTTCCAAAGTCCCCCTACCAGCATGGCCATCAGTGAGAGTGACGTAACAAAGGCTTCGGCCCTGGAAAACCATGGCCTAGGTGCCGTGCACCTTTAACCGCCAGAAGATGTCTTATGCCATCACCTCTTCATTATCCAACCTACTACAACCAGTCAGTGAGAATGGACAGGGCTCTTCAAACTATGACTTGGAGTGCGAGCCCATCGAATATCCGAGCTTTTGCGGATGGTGACCCAAGGCCCCAAAGCCGAGAAGCAACTTCACGGTGCCTCCGCCCAGGAGACTCGCAGCCATGGTTATACTAGCCCCTCAGGAAGGACCAAGGAGTTGAGCTGGATGAGGAGAACAGAAATTTCTCCATCCCTGGATAAAGATGGGTACTGCTGTACCGAATGGCAGAGGAGTTGAGGGGGGTGCCAAACAACCCTGTCAAGTTTGGAGAATTACCCACTGGGACTCCTGAAAGGATAACTTGGTTTGTTCAGCCCAGTCGATGGACAATGCACTAAGTGAACCCTTGAGAGTGAGGTCGACAGGGTCCCTGCTTTGTCTGCTGCAAGACAACACCACTGGAGAGAGGTGTCTAAGGCCACCCCCAGAACTGAGGAGTGGACCTGGAAGCAAGGAAGACCCTGTAAAAGTTGGGGCACAGCCCTGTATCCTACACAAGCAGAACCGTCGAAGAGAGCAAATTGTGGCAACTTCTGTACACACTAGGCGCGTCAGCCCCTACCGTAGGTTTGGGCTAATCCACGAAGCCAAGGCTCCACCGTATGGTAGGTCCCCGAATACCCAAGGAACCGAGTCAAGTACCCATTTAGGAAGTAAGATGACTCACCTCCAATGGAATCTGAAGATGCGCGTTTCAGTCCTGTAGCGGGGAGGTGTTGGCCTCTGTGCTGTGGATCCCAGATAGGAGAGACAGTGGCGTATCTATAATGGGTGCAGTGTGTGCGAGGCACACAGGCCCCTGGGTCAAGGGAGGCCCTGCACCGCACACCCTGCACCCATATTATTTTATACTGTCCGTGGTCCCGTGGCGAGTTCCAGTGCTGCTCAGAACATCAGAAATTGGCTGCTCCAGCCATGTTTCCGGTGTTCTGCGCATGCACAGTAGACTGCGGACACACTCTAGTGCCCGGAGTCTACTAATGCTCTGGTGGCTGGCCAGTTGCATTAGTCAGAGAGGAGGGGGGAGGGGGCACCACACAAGGAGTGCACACAGGCCCCCTCCTCTCTTAAGACGCCCCTGAGGAGAGAGTTCCTACGAACTGAACAACTCACACCATGGTGCGTAAGGCACGAAAATACCAGAGCATCCGGAATGAACCAGTCGGCCTGCAAACAAGGAAGAAGGTAAAACCCCTGTTTCCGTACTGGCAATTGAAATGGAGCAGCCTGCTGGCGAAGAGGCGTCATGGTGCCGGACAGTCAAGGTGCCAGATGGAACCATGGTTCAAGATGCCATGACCCAGGTGACTGAAGAAGTCACCAAAATGGTTGCTGACCCCCAGCATCCAACTTACCTTGTTCCAGCAAACTGGGTAGAAAGAGAGATACTCTGTATGCCCTATGTGTGTTTGGGGAGCGGGGAGGAGAAGTCAGCCTCCCTTCCTTGACATTGTGTTCCTTTGAACACCTGCTGGGGAAGAAGCGGCTTGTGTCAGACTGACCCATTAAAGGAGGAAAGAAAACTTGGCAATGCAGACCCTGCCACTAGTGGTGGCCAACGTCAAAGATAGTGTAAAAAAATAAAAACAGTCTGAATGCATCTGCGAAGTGTAGCAACAAAAAGGCCCATGAAGCCAAACCAGCTTTAGCTGACAACTTGTTTGGCCTCCCACGCAGCGCTTGCCGCGCCTTACTTACCTCTGCACAAGAAAAACCCCAGGGCGATTCGCTGTGAAGCCCTATGGTTAAGATGGAAGTCTTAAACACACACCACCCATGTCAGGGCATGCCAAGGCTGGAAATGACCGCATCCAATGAAACGAGACCAGAGACAATCTTCCAAGGTCTACTTAGCGGTTCTCTATTGGATTCTGAAGTGTGCCCAGGAAGGGATTTGTGGTAGTCTAAATGGCTACTGCAGTGACTGCCGAAGAAGGGTCTTCTCACTGGGTACTGAATCCACTGGAAGCAACTGCGTAATGGACAGCACCTCCCCGAATATGGTGTGTCTCAAGTGTCTCTGATGAGACTGGAGATATGCACTGAACAGTAATGACTTTTCCGTGGCCACGCTAGGACCAAGCAAGAGACTTGCCAAGGTTATTTAGAATTAAACCACCTACAGCAATCATGTGGAATATACAGCAGGTCCCCTTACATCGGGACAGCTCGAGTCTGCGCCCGGTCTGTCTGTCGTGAAATTGCTAATGGTACCTAGGAGGAAGAACACGCCTGTGCCTTGCACTGCGGGGGAGGGGGCTGCATGCTGCAAGCCTAAAGCCAGAGCAGGACAGATCTAGAGTAGGAACTTAACCCAATAGGGAACAAACCCGGGTCCTAGACGAGGGAACACCTACTGTAAGTCTGAACTTGGTGTAACTGTGGAGTGCCACCAGTAGCCCTAGGGTGCCCCTATACCTGCTGAGAGCCCCAGCCCATGCAGGTCCCACCCTGCTGGATGCAGCTTTCTAGATGCCCATGCGTCACTAGGTCCTAGACCTACCATACTCCCGAGACCAACTGCACGTAACCCCCCTTCAGGGAGTAAATGGTCGCCAACATACATACAAACTCCCCCCAGTTAGGGCCAACATGAGAATTGAACCCACAAAGGCAACTATGGCAACCCTCTTTGTCAGGGCAGCTGATAAAGTCCTTAGGAGATGTACCCTGAATTCATCAGTTACTGTCCAATGGTAGTGGCGACTACTGAGATATAGGACCTATCAGATAATAAACTGTTAATAACAAATATTATCCATGATCTTAGCCAAAAAGCTGAGAAGCTATCAATCTAATACAGTAACCTCTGACAGTGCATGAAAACAATATTACACATGCAGCTAATAGCAAAAAATGTACTTAGCCTTCCAGGACACAGCAGCTGTCTGGGAGAAGAGTTGAATTGCAGGTGAATGTAGCAGTCCCAGCTGAGACACAGCCCTGCTGATCCATGCTGTCCCCACTGACTGTACCTCTGCAGGAGGGGGAAAGCAGTGCTGGAAGCTCCGCCCCTCCAATCTCTACTGTCCCGGCCACCGAGTACTTCAATTTGTTAGGGGAAAACTCAGAGTAAGCCTGGCTGTTCCGGGCAGTCTGTGGCATGCGCGCTCATCCTGCATCCATGTGAGGGGTGCAACTGCCAAAACAATCCTACTACTACTGTCTGCACACACAAGTGTTACTCCCCTGTCTGGAGAAAGAACTTGTGAAGCTCCTAACAAGCAACCTGTGAGGTGCGGGCTACCGCAATAGAGCCGCCCTCTTCAAACCCGGCAAGATGGCGTCGCCATCTGGGACAGCACTGCCGCCCTGCACCCTCTAATAGGGTGCGAGCACGCACTATCCCCGGGTCAAGGTGGCCTCTCAGAGAGACCGGAGTGCTCTGTGGGGGGTCCTGCCGATGTGCACCCCGCCGCAGCAGCTGAATAATGGTGAGCTTCCTAAGCTCCCACAGCCGCCCACACTCACGCTGTGCACTACTACAAGTAGTGCACAGCTCCTAACTAAAAATAAAAAAATTATAATTATAAAACAAACAGAATAAGTTATATTACAGAAGGTCTGCATAGCAGCCCATAAAAATGGTGCCTATCTCCTCAGGCACTTAACAAAGACTGGCATGATGGGATTGCAGGGGGAGGAGCTAGGCATTAAAGCTACAGAGTCAATAAGTGCCTGCTCCAGCCCAACTGACAATCCCATGGTCCAGTGTCCCCCAGCCTTGAAGGAAGAGAAATAAGGGGATGCAGAAACAAGAGAATTGGAATTACAAAAGAAAAGGGAGATTCCCTCCAGCACACTGCAGCAATTTCAACAAAAATACTTGAATCCTACATAATAATAGAAATTCAGAGGTATTGGTTACATACATTTGCAAATATTTGAATAAGCGCCAGGCCAACGTCAAGGCTCCTCTATTCTGGCGTCCCTAACATTATGGGGTTCATGTCCAAGGTGAGTCAGCTCTCGGCTTATTCATGTGCTGTTATCATTCAGTACATTAATTTGTAATTATATGACCCAGAGTGGGTGCTACTATTAGGTAGCAACAATTATTTTGAGGTGAGAGTTTGGGCGTGGGGCCCCCGGAGTTGCTCTGGCTGGGCCTTTTTCAGGGCATCACCACTTAATTCACATAGATACTTTTTCATCATCTTTATATTTGTTTGTCTATTATATATGTAATTTTAACTCTTTCTCATTATATTAACACTTATGGATTTATCTTTACACATCTATACTTTACACTTCACTATCACCTTTTTTCCCTTTTTCGTGTGATGCCCTGGGGATGGTCCTTGGCTGGATTCTTTTGGGGTTCCCTGTGCCTCAGACGTGAACCCCATAATGTTAGGGACGCCGGTATAGAGGAGCCTTGACGTTGGCCCGGCGCTTATTCATATATTTGCAAATGTATGTAACCAATACCTCTGAATTTCTATTATTATGTAGGATTCAAGTATTTTTGTTGATATTGCTGCAGTGTGCAGGAGGGAAAATCCCTTTTTTTCTGTAGTTCAGTGTAAACCCCGCCCTTTACAAGCACCTGTGCAATGTCATTAAGCTGATGTGAGCGACCACCATACTTCTTGTTTCTGTCTGTTATTACCTGTTTTGTTCTATAAATGTTTCCAATTGTAAAGCGCAACGGAATATGCTGCGCTAGATAAGAAACTGTTAATAAATAAATAAATAAGAGAATTGGAATTCCC
Organism: Taudactylus pleione; assembly: GCA_031769625.1. NCBI lineage: Eukaryota > Metazoa > Chordata > Amphibia > Anura > Myobatrachidae > Taudactylus > Taudactylus pleione. The sequence goes on from JAUIMM010000039.1 coordinate 13,987,365, forward strand.
TGCCCTGAGTAACTTACAATGTTAATTACACATAGAAACATACAGACACACAAATCTAATTGTTTTTCCTATTCTGCTGATTTATTTGCAGTAACTAATGTTATGCTTCTTACGGTGTGAATCAAGTTTTAAGCTGGGTACACACCTACACAATTCTTGGCCCGATTACCCGATGAGTGCTCTGACAATTATATAGGTATGAATGCATAGCTGTTGCAGGAGCGTTAACCGATAAACGGCTTCTAACACTCCTCCAATGGTCAGGATCGAGAGGTCGCAATTTTTGTGCTGTTTAATAATTATTGGCCAGGCTTCCCATGCCCCTATAGAAACCTGTACACACTGAGCTATTTCTAGCACAATTTGTACAGGGTTCATAGGGGGCTCACAGGGGGTCAAGCTGGGGACAAAGTACTTGGCTGATCGGGAGCGTTTACCTGATAATCCAAACGATTGCAAATGTGTGTTCCCAGCTTTACACACATAATCGGGTATCATTCAGAATTTTCCCAACTCCTGTCTGTTTGCTTATTACTCAATGTATCTTTGCACCATTTCTTGGATACTACTTAGCCATACAGTTCAGCAACTATAACTAAGGGTACAAGTAGATGAAAGGGGAAATTGAAAGGGGTCAACTCAGCTGTAAAATGAGATTTAGGGGTATATTTATCAAAGTTCGATTAAACATTTGATTTGATATTCAATTTAGATCACCTCAAATCGAATCAAATCAAATGTAGAAATCCCTCATCAAATCCCACATTTACTAAAATTTGATTTTAGAATCCTTTTCTAAATCTATGTTCGGTTTTGCATGCCCATGTACAAATTGAACACCTAACCCCACTCAAAAACAAACTTCAAATCCCCAAATGACTAGACTTGCTTCATGCTTTCAATGTTAGAATGAGCAGGTCTGATTGACACAGATACATGCAGAGATCAGTGAGATCCGTGCATGCATCTTTGTGTAAAAGCTTCAAAAGTTTTAAAATAATATAAAAAACATTGCTGTGCCCCCCCCCCTAAAATCACAATCAGCCCTGGACTTTTTAGAGCCAGCCCTGGTTGTGTAAATACATGGGACAAAAGACGTAGGGGTCCCCTGTATTTAGCACAACCAGCACTGGGCTCAGTGAGCCGATCCTGGTTTTGGAAATACAAGGGACAAAATGAGTAGGGGTCCCCTGTATCTACCATAACCAGCACTGGACTCTTTCTAGCGGGGGTGTAATGCCACATCCAAGGGAACCCTTTCACCGGGTCCCCTTGCCAAAGCATTACACTTGACCGCTAGTCAGCCCAGGCCAGGGATCCCTGGGGAGTTGGGGACCCCCAAATAAAGTGGCACCCCTCTCCAGGGCACCCCAGGCCTGTACTGATAGCCCAGGACTACCCCTGGCACCCCTGGCCAGAGGGTGTCGGATTGATAGTGTAAAGTGTGTGTAAAAAAAGATATAATTACATTGTTTTTTACAGTCAAACTTAAGGTCCCAGCAAGCCTCACCCACATGCTGGTACTTGGAGAACTACAAGTACAAGCATGCAGCGTATTAAGGGCCTGCTGGTACCTCTAGTTTACCTGTAAAAGAAATGTTAAAGACAACACCGGCACACTGTGAAAGTATACATTTATTACACACATACACACTCACACATACTCACCTGCAATACATGGACAGGTCCTCTTGTCCAAGTAGGCATCCAGCGTCTTCTTAAAACAATAAAATGAGTAGACTGAACCACGAACTTAGTACTGTCCTCCTCTAAGGATGGTATTTCCTGAATGACTGGTCAGCCGCTGCATTTCTCTTACAAATGCCGGGGCTGAGCATTCAGTGGCTGAGAGAGGTGAGCCTACGCCTCTCTCAGCTAATGATCAGTTCCCTCCATTGACTTCAATGGTGAGAACCACTAGATAACCTTTAGTAATGTAAATGCAAATATAATATAATATAATTGTGGGATAGTAATTATATACTCCACACACTGTTCTTCCTGATACGCATTATTATGTTGCCGGGTAACCCATTATTACAGTAACAAACTACAATTGAAGCTACAGTATGTAAGTACTATGAGCTGAAAGTGAGACATGAACAGAATGCCAATTATCCTTTCAAAATCTCTGATTTGCCACAGGCTAGACTGTGGGCAAGCACAATTCAGCACCTGGCCTCCCTCCTCTTAGATGAGAAACCCTTAAATAGTGCATGGTAGATAGAATGTTACCCTCGTTCTTAACTGGCTATACTGAGCAGGAGCCCGAACTTCTGGCTGCTGCAGCAGTGAATTGTGCATGCAGTGCCTGGGAAGCGAAACAAACTGCTGATGCAGTGCATTGTTGGACTATGCTGATGCTGGCCGTCCTTTCTTTGCCACCACACCCTTCTACTTTAAATATATATGAATAGGTAACATTTTTTACTGGCAAAATCTATGTCTTCAAGTCTTTATTTATTATTTGATTGTAGATATTAGGTTGTGCACACATGACATCCCTCAGTATCCAATTTATTCGTACTATCTTTTAGTTACAGGGATTATAATACTAGTTCATTACCATCTGAAACATTATTACACTCAGTTTTTCTCAGAAGTGAAGAGTGGATATTCCTCCCCTGTCACAAGGGAACAATTACTCTCTGAAGATGCTGCATCCCCCCTTCAGTGCAATCTGTCAACACAGGAGTGTTTGATCTTTATAGCTGTAAAATGTGTGTTAGAGGTGCCCAATTCACAACACCCTTACACTAAAACACTCAGTGACTTGCTGTCCACAGAGTTCTAAAATAATTGATAAGAAGCCCAAGATTGAAAACTAGGTAGTGAGATATGTAAATCACTGATTTGTACCTATTTACAATACTGGCAACAGTTCTGCATTTCTTTCATTGAACAGAAGAGTTGTACAATATTACTGAATTTAGGATATAGAGTATTTATTTTGCAGAATTTTTGAGCCTCACAAGTGACTGTTAGTTGACACAATACTTTTGAAGAAATCACGATTTTCTGATTATTAAATCAGGGCACCAGTATGAAATGTTCATGCTTCCTTAACCATAGGCTAACATCACCATCCAGTCACAAACTAACCTGCAATAAAGTCCATGTGAATATATTGGAGTGTACTCTTTACTAGCGGGATGCACTAAATGGGAAAATTACAGTTTTCAGAGTTTGGACCGCATTTCCCGTACAGTAGGTACCAAGCTCCGGATTGCGTTACTTTCCGGAGCTTGGACTGGGTGAACAATGTCATCTATAAATTGTGTTGTCTAATAGAAGCCTACGGACTTCTTTTCATATTGTGCACTGAGAAGGATTCCATCGCATCCCTCCCAGAATCCCTGCGCTGTGAGCGCTTCATACAAAGCATGCGCAAAAGGACTTCCGGGTCATAATCATTGCAAGAACAGGTCTTTTTCGAAGAGCTGTCCTTCACAATTTTCATCTCAATTCTAAGTACATACTAGGGTTAGTACCTAATAAGTGGCATCCAAAAAGCGATGTGTAGTACATCTCGCCCTATGGCAGCAGTCTCTAGGAAAATTAATTACTGTAGTCAGGATGGCTGCATGTGACCCTTTGGCAAACCTCTGTGCTGCCCACCACTGCTTTACAGTCATCGCTATGGAAAAGAAAAAAAATCTGTGAAACTGAACAATATTTTAATATCTTTGCCAGAGTCATAGCAACAAGAGTACATTCAACTTTTGATCTATCATTTTGGCACTTGCCAAATGACAGCTTCAATTAAAATATAAATAGCTGGTTGACATGAAAAAGATATTAACACAGATATCGGAAGGTTTAACTCATTACTTGAGTCTAATAAAACCTGTTTTTTTGCCAACTGTATATGTCTGTTTTTCACTTTAACATGACTTCAGGCAACAGCTTGTTCAGTCAGGAAATAAAGCTGCTATGAAACAAGCAATTTCATTGACATAAAAATGACACTATCACAAAGCTGAGCTAACACACGCTGCAATAACTTTCTTTAATAATCATTAAATGAAGCAGTGTTTTCTGCTTAACAAATCAACTTGTTCATTACGTTATAAAATTATATTATAGCTACTGTATGGAACATTAATAAATATAGAGATGTGTCCACATACACTATCCTCAAAGCTGCCCAAATAACCCTGCTTGGTGTGCCACAGACATTGAATATGGAGCAAAAAGGAGAGGTGATTGAGGACACATCTGTAAGTTCAAAAACACTAATATAGCCATGTAAAATATCTCTCTCATCACCAAATATTGCATTAAGGAAGCAGGATTTTTATTAGTTGATGTATACACAGTATATGCTGTATATTATGCCCACACTAATGGGTAAGGGGTACTTACCCCTGTATCCCTTGCTTCCATGGCTGTGTTGTCAGTGTAGAGCGCAGCAGGGCATTTGTCATGGAAGTCTGATGATCATTCTCCCCTGCTGAGACAGGCAGCCTGGCTTCCCCAGTGACAGCTGCTGCTCTCTGCAGATGCTGGGTACACACAGGTGGGCAGTGTCAACTTCCCCAGTGACAGCTTCTGCTCTCTGCAGATGTCAGGTACACATACTGGGAGCAGTGCTGGCTTCCCCGGTGGCTACTGCTCTCTGCAGCTACCCAATAACTACTGCCCACAGTGATTGGGACACAGGGGTGGAAACATGGGTGAAGAGGGGCCGGGAGGACCCTCTAAGATTGGCGGCTGTGGAAAGTTTATCTTGCCACAGGCGCCCAGTGTTAATTTCTTACTGGTTGCATCAGATGTGACCATGTCAGGGAAAGCCAAGCCTGGTGTGGTCACATTAAATGCGACCACACCAGACAGGTGGTTAAAACTTCAGGCAGATTTTCCAGGAACACGCCTATGCCTGCAAGTCTCAGGCTATTACATCTAGCTTTAAATGTGATAAACCCCAGAGAGAAGAAAATATTACACAGTCAGTAAGAAATATTCATTGATTAAAACTATAAACTGAGGTGCATATTTATTAAAATATGTGGTCTGCCCAAAAAAATAATAATATATATTGCTGCAAATCACCGCAATAAGGATTATTTTTTTGTTCAAATGTTTCAGTTTAAAGTGCCAGGATATGGGCCCTGATAATAGCCCATCCTGGCAATCAGGAAGAAATCCATTGGCGGCAGACATGGGGAAGGGATTAAATAGTGTCGGCCTTAAAATGATTGTAGAGACATGGCCCACATTATCCAGTGCCCAAGTAGATGTCAGGGCACAAAGCAATACAGGAATGGTCAAGATTCAAGCAAAAATCAGACCAGAGAGCAATCCAGAGAATGATCAGTGTCCAACCAAAATATCTGGACAAGTGGTAATAAAATAAATGGTCAATAGTCAAACAAGGTCAGAACCAGGCAAGAATCAGGCAGCAAAACAAATCCACAATCCTGCCAGAGCACATAATCAACAGATAGCTGTGTATTGCTTATATTCTTTACTGGTAGACAGCAGGTGGCGCTGTGTCTGCTGTAATTACTCTATTTATGCATAATTGTACTCTATGCTAATTGGAAGTCTTATAAGAATCCAAGCCCCCACAGTCAGATTTGCTGCATTTCACCAGTTGAGCTTCTACCTTTCAAATAAGTGGCACCCCGCAAAACAACTAATACAGTACTCTTAGCTGACCAACTGAATGATTGTCTAACCAATCAAAATTTCATAAAGTTGACTCAATAGGTTGACCCAATATTCTGTCTCTATACTTCAGGAAGATAAAATAAAATGTGATAACGAGGGGTGTCTTTAAATATTAACATTGTTCTCTTTTTTATTAAACCTTTGTGTTTTTACTTGCATTTTTTTCATGGTGCAATATGGTGCCAGGAGCTAAAAGGCAAGGGCAAGCTGTCACTTGTGGTCTTCAAAGTACCATCATGCCCTGTGGCCATTTTTTACATCTAGCATCTGGTACCTATAGTACAACAAAATGTCATAAATCTATCTTTACAACTATTACGCAGCACACTCTACTACACGGGTTCTGGAGAAGCCATAGTTTTATTGCAATAAGGGTTCTGAATGCCTAGAATGGGGGCCAACATGTTTTTGTGAGGGCCCGACCCTATTTGTAACCCAACCCAGGTGCGAAACTAAATTAAATGAAAATTTTACTGCGCTTTAAGGATTACCCAATTACAATATTATTCAACAGGTTATCAAAAGTAAATGCCATTTAAGTATAATAAAGAAATAATAAAAAGCAAAAATATTTTAATCAAAAAGGTATATATCACATAAATTACATACAGATAAAACACAATATCACATATGACAGTAGAGAATTATCTCATTTAGAGCGCTTATAAACTCATAAGCAACAATAAAATATCAGATATAAAAATCAAATCAAAAAGTACCTTGCTAAATATAATGCAGCCGTGTCCGGCTGATAAAAAACAACAAAACAATATTTATGTTAAAAATGGGTAATAATCATTTTCTCTCAGTATAGCTTTATTGTTATAACCACAAAAAATAAACTGATTGATCCTACTATTCAAAGTGTTGTTGTATTAATTGTATCCAGTGATGTGGTTAGTTCTACATTAAAATGTCTCAAATTCCTTATAAGGTGATACCACTTGTAATTAGCAGCTATTTATTGTAGAATCTGCCACCTATAGATATCTCCTATAATAAAAACAATCCACAGTCTATAATGACAATGATGTATATCTCTCTCAAAGAAAGGACAAAATAGTCTCGCACTGTGTAGTAGATAATAGCTATTTCTGCCACTCAGCATAAGACAAAGCCTTTGATACAACTCACTGTTTAGTTGTCAGTACTTTTATCCATAGGTTTAGCCTTGCAAATAGCCTTACAGATGTAAGGAACTCAGTAGTAGTGGGAGACTCATCGGAGTGCAGCTGTACGCCGTGTCTGGGTGATCTCCTGCCTGGAAGTGCGACCTCCAATGGGGACCGCAGCTGCTACTGTATTTGGACGTCTCGTCTTTCAGCGGTGCAAAAAAAACAAAGTTCTCTCCCAAGTGGGTCTCCAAAGTCAGAGGCTACACTGTATGGTAAGCTGATCCACCACACAGGTGATAGCCGCAACAATCCCAAGCTGTACAGAGATGGTTCTCCAAAGTCAGAGGCTACACTGTATGGTAAGCTGATCCACCACACAGGTGATAGCCGCAACAATCCCAAGCTGTACAGAGATGGTTCTCCAAAGTCAGCGGCTGCACTATGTGTGCTATGCTGTATGATGGTGGGCTAATCCGCCACACAAGTAATTGCCGCAATGGTCACAAATCGTACAAGGGTGAGCGGAGCTGCTGGTAGTTCACCAATGGTTCATCAGAGCAATGAGCTTAAATGGGGAAATAAATATAATAACAGTTATTATTTGGATTAGCCCACCATCATACAGCGTAGCACACATAGTGCAGCCGCTGACTTTGGAGAACCATCTCTGTACAGCTTGGGATTGTTGCGGCTATCACCTGTGTGGTGGATCAGCTTACCATACAGTGTAGCCTCTGACTTTGGAGACCCACTTGGGAGAGAACTTTGTTTTTTTTGCACCGCTGAAAGACGGGACGTCCAAATACAGTAGCGGCTGCGGTCCCCATTGGAGGTCGCACTTCCAGGCAGGAGATCACCCAGACATGGCGTACAGCTGCACTCCGCTGAGTCTCCCACTACTACTGTGTTCCTTACATCTGTAAGGCTATTTGCAAGGCTAAACCTATGGATAAAAGTACTGACAACTAAACAGTGAGTTGTATCAAAGGCTTTGTCTTATGCTGAGTGGCAGAAATAGCTATTATCTACTACACAGTGCGAGACTATTTTGTCCTTTCTTTGAGAGAGATATACATCATAGGGCCTGATTCAGACCCACTCGCGAGCGGCTGTCCGCTCGCAAGTGGGTCGATGTTCTGGACTGAGCATGCGCACGACGGAGGGAGCTCCGTCGTGCGCATGCGCCAGACGCGACGAGTGAAGGAAAGTCCTTCGCTCGTTGTGTCCGATCAAAGGGGGCGTGCTGTCAATGTTGATTGACAGCACGCCCCCTTTGGTAGGCGTGCCGGGGGCGTGCCTCCCTGACGGGGGCGTTCCCACGGGAACGCCTCCCATCAGAAGCCGGCCCACTGACATCACTAGTGATGTCAGTGGGAGTGATTTTGGCTCTGATAGAGCCAAAATCACTCCAGAGCTTGCGGTTGAAAACCTCAACCGCAGGCTCCGGCTCGCAATTTCGATGGTCGCGATGGTCTCGACCATCGCGGCCATCAAAATGCACGCTCGTATAGCCTGTGGGTGGTGACCCACAGCTATACGAGCGTCCAGAAGGACGCTCCATTTTCATGGAGGCCGGCCCTCATTCAGAGCGTGCGCTCTGCTCAGAGCGTACGGCTCTGAATGAGGGCCATTGTCATTATAGACTCTGGATTGTTTTTATTATAGGAGATATCTATAAGTGGCGGATTGTACAATAAATAGCTGCTAATTACAAGTGGTATCACCTTATAAGGAATTTGAGACATTTTAATGTAGAACTAACCACATCACTGGATACAATTAATACAACAACACTTTGAATAGTAGGATCAATCAGTTTATTTTTTGTGGTTATAACAATAAAGCTATACTGAGGGAAAATGATTATTACCCATTTTTAACATAAATATTGTTTTGTTGTTTTTTATCAGCCGGACGCGGCTGCATTATATTTAGCAAGGTACTTTTTGATTTGATTTTAATATCTGATATTTTATTGTTGCTTATGAGTTTATAAGCGCTCTAAATGAGATAATACTCTACTGTCATATGTGATATTGTGTTTTATCTGTATGTAACTTACGTGATATATACCTTTTTGAATAAAATATTTTTGCTTTTTATTATTTCTTTATTATACTTAAATGGCATTTACTTTTGATAACCTGTTGAATAATATTGTAATTGGGTAATCCTTAAAGCGCAGTAAAATTTTCATTTACTTCTGTTTGAAATTGGTTAGCATCCATTCTATACTGCAGCTATAGGATTATCACCAATTAAAATTAGCATACATATTCTTTATACCTATTTTTATCTATTATTATTTATTATTTGTATCTTATTTTTAAGCGCCGAGGTTATATTTTCTTTTTTCAGGTGCGAAACGAGCCTTCGGTTGGTTTGGTGGACCCCAACACCATGCTGGGGAAATCCCACTCCCTTCAATGGTTCCAACAGCACAGGCTGGATTCCAGGACTGGTTTCCCAAGGTGGGTCGGGCCTGCAAAACAAATTGGTTAAACTCTGTCCCTCTGATTTTCGGGTGACCAGCACTAAGTGCTCATGCTGTTTAAGAACCGGGGGATCCCCATACTTTAAAAAAACAAAATTACTTTCTTAAGTTTACAATTGTATTGCAATTGTTTCTTGCAATTTTTTAGCCGTAGACTGATTTTTGTCTATACAATATTTTTATACAGTAATTATACATTGAACAGCAATGATTAAAACCTGTCATTTGGTTGTCTGGATTGCACAAATATTGTGCAGTATATGGCCTGTTCTAGATACATGCCTTAAGATGAAACACAAATGTTATCAAATTATGGCCAGGTGAATACCCTGAGAGCTCTCTGTACTGTGCAGCAAGCTACAGTAATTAAATCTCCAGCCATAAAAACCTGTCAAAGGAAAGATTGATGACTTACAACCATAAGGAAGTCAGATACCAAGGACTACAAATTTAATGAATCTACTGACAGAGGGCTGTAATTATAACAGGAAACTATAATTATAAATAGATTTATGTGAGGACACTGCTTTACATGAATGAATTATAGGCAAAAGATTGTTACAAAGTTTAAGTTCATAGGTGATAGAAACTGTTTCCAGGGCAATGTCTACCAATTATACAAGATTGATGAGTACTAGTACTATTTGAATAGGTGTTTAGAACTTTCTGATTATAAGCTGATAAAGTGTGAAGAAATGCGAAATACTGATGCTTAGTTGAAAAAAAAATACAATTACAATTGTCTCTCAATACTTCCCCTTGTTTTACACCATATAATTACTTTGACTAAATCTTTGTCCTGCTTCTTGCATTTTTTGCTGGTCTGGAGGATAATCAGCTAAGCTGGGCATACATGCTACAATTATCGGGGCGATCCGCCCGATATCCGCGGATAGCCCCGATAATTGTAGCGTGTGTGTGGGCAACCGAGAGTTAAATATCACTTGGTCGGGTATGCCAGATTGAAAAAAGAATTAAATAGCAGCGCTGCGTAAATAACTAAACTCTAATTAGAGTAATCAAATGGATGGATTCTAAAAAGGAATTGCATGTGTTTAATAACATCAACTAGACAATAAACATCTAAAAGGACATGGGAATGCTGATAAAAATGTTAAGTCAATTGGGAAATAGATGGATGGTGTGGGGCATCCACATATGAAACTGTAGGTCTCAATAATAGTCAGTCAGACTCCTTTAGAACAGTAAGACCCATAATGCAGCAAAATATTACCAGTTCAGAATCACATAGTTGGTTCAGTCCTTAGCAGTGTTTACCGCAGATGATTAGGCTGATGTAATTCCTCCGGATATTCTGTGTAGCTGCCAGTGACAGGGGTAATTCAGTCCAGGGTCACGGATATAAATCCAAATGGAGTCTTGAGTGGTAAGTCCAAATAGGTATAACATATGCGCTCAACGCGTTTTGCTGGGTATATTGAAATCCAGCTTCCTCAGGAAGCATGCCCGTCCGATGCAATATTTGTGAGTTAAAATGTCGGCCGCATCGGGTAGTGTATGCCCATGCGCGGCTGACAGACAGACATTTTATGTGTCATTTCCCATGGAAGGAACAGGGAAAAGTCTCCTCCCCCTGGGGCGGAGTGCAGATGTCGGGGCTAATCAGTGGTGTAAGTTCATCCTAGATGCCTGGAGTCAAGTTATAATATAGTGCCCCCCCCCTTGTCACAGCCGCTGATACTGTAATGTAGCAATTCGCATGCAGACAGGCAATAGATAGACAAAGGCAGCAGCTGATGGTCTGACATGGAGCTCTCCACTATGGTGGCTTCTCAGGTGCCGGGAAGGGAGCCCGGCGGCAGGTGCCTCCATTGTCTCCCATAGTTCTGCCCTTGGAGCTGATACACTGTGAGATATCTCACAGTGTATGCGGGCTGGCAGGCTGCCAGATAAAATGTTTGTCGGTCTGACGAGCATTTTATCTGGCCGTGTATGCCCAGCATTAGTCTGCACACTCTTTCTAAAGATAGAATTCACCATTCACAACATACCAAACAGAGGACCACACATATATTAGGGCGGCCCATGTGTTTATTCCTTTTTGGAATTAATTAATGTTTTGAAATGAAAACATATTACTGTCCATATTTTTCTTAGGTCTTAAAATTGCAAATGTAAAGCAAGCAGGAAAACATTTATTTGTTTATTTTACAAAATTTTAACACTGCCAGAAATGTAAATGAAAATGTATTAATCTTAACAAATTGATTAAAATGCAATAATGTAGAGGTTCCCAACCTCTGCCATTACAGTCCAAGTTTTAAGGCTATCCATGCTTGAGCACAGTGACTTAATTAATACCACAGTTAATTTGATTTAACTATCTGGACTCAAGCATTGATATCCCTAAAACCTGAACTGTAATGGTGGAGTTTGCGAAACTATGAAAGTGCAAATGTTTTGTTTTTCCAAGTGCGTTTATTCAACAATTTTACCTGTTTTTAATTCTTTTGCTGACCTTCCAACTAAGAACACTATGGCCTAATTCATTACGGATCGCAACTGCAAATGCAACAGTCATTACGCAATCAGTCTCACTGCGATGATATGCTAATCCACTGCGATCTCTATGCTATCGCAGAGCTACATAAGGACTCCCACCTTACCTTACACTCATCCGTAATGTTTAGCAAGACTGCGAAACAGCTCCATGATAATCCAATGACACAAAGACATTAAATGATCTGCAGCTGTAACTTGCTAGCAAGAAATGAAGTAAATAACAACGCACTGATACTCTGTGCTGTCAGTTACAGCCAAGTCCCACTTGTAACACCAGGCACAGAAATATTGTAGTTGTGTTGCCATATTGACTGCCAAACTCTAAATGGCAGCTAAGAAATAAAGGGGGGATTTATCAAAATGTCTAGAGAAGACAAGTTGAGGTGTAACCCACAGCAACCAATCAAGGGGTCTATTCCATACTTGCCTACCTTTACATATCTCTTCCCGTGAGAAGGGCGGGTAAGAGAAGCAGGAGGGTGGTGATGGGGGTGGGGCCTGATGATTCGCGTCATTAAGCCACACCCCCATGCTGGAAAATTGCCACAACTGGCTAGAATTTACATAGGCGGCTGGACCAAATGACATGATTCATGTAGAATCATGTCTTAAGCCCCGCCCCCTACACGGAGACCCGCGATCGCTACCGGAATTCTCCTCATTCTGCCCACTTCACTAGGAAGTGGGCAGAATGCTGGAGAAATGCCTACCCTTCCGGGGGTGCAGGGGGTTACCCGAAAAATTGGGAGCCTCCCGCAAAAATTCAGAGGGTAGGCATGTATGGTCTATTCACTAAGCCTTTGAGAGAGATAAAATGGAGAAAGATAAGTCCCAGCCAATCAGCTCCTGTCAGTTTGCAGACTGTGTTTGAAAATGACAATTAGGAGCTGACTGGCTGGGAGTTATCTTTCTCCATTTTATCTCTCTCCAAGGTTAAGTGAATAGACACCTAAATTCTATACATCTCCCCCAAAGTACAGTCCCACACATCTTGGTCCTGATTCCAGAATCTGTGACTTTCGCATTGCACACGCATCTCCAGCCATCCTGGGCGTACTTATGTGTATTTGCAGAGCTACTGGCAATTCAGAGTTGACCACATCTCTTCTTGCAACTGAATGGGAGAAACTGGGCAGCAAATGGGCATTTGTGCATACACTATTTAACATGAGGAAGTATTATGGGTGTGTCCTGGGCAGCAGCAGCTCCTGCCTCCCTCTTACCTGAGGAGGGCTGCCGCTGCTTCTGGTCCCGGTGCCTGCACAATGAATGTCAGGCACCAGGACTTGCGCATGCCGGGACTTACGCAAGCCACTTTCTGCTTATGGCAGCCCAGACTGGCAGTTCCAGGGGAAGGAGACACCTCCCCCTGTGACTGCCAGTCCTGTGCGTGACTGGCAGGTGGCACTTCCAATAGGAAGCTATCTTCAGTCACAGTGTAGCCGGTGCAGTCCATGACTGCACTGGTTCACCGAAGTGGAGGATTTTACTGGGGGGCTGCAGACTCGCAGCCCCTAGGAAAAATCCACCACTGGTCCTGGACATGTCACCAGCGTTGCTATTTCATTTACTTTTGTGTACACATAGAGATAGAGAATCTCTGCAATAAGGGTAGGTGCAAATGTGCCCTGATAGTGATGATTGCCATGGATGGGGGCAGTGTATTCACAAAGAATCGTCCAACTCTGAATAGCATGAAATATCTGACTTTATTTCTGTTCACATAATGCAGCCGCAAATGTCACCAAAATGTATGTGACTCTGAGACAGGACCCTTATATGTATGATGAGAAGTTATGAATATATGGTACCTACAAAGGCCTAACAATTGACAGGGCTACGTGCTATTAGGGGTGTGCGACTGGTACTGCTGCAAAGAGCACAGGACTCTGTGGGCAGCACTATCGCCACACCATGGCCCTTGCTTCTGGCTAGAATGGTGCCTGGGGTGGCATCCTGCAGCCAGGATCACTGCTGCAGTGCCGCCAGAGTGTCCTTTAGACTCTTCTGACAGCAACCTGTACAGCCGATTGGAGTGTCCTCTGGATGCTGCTGGCCCCATCACCTCTGTGCAACATAATAACATCATGCAAGAACCATCATGACATCGGGCACTAAGGGGATGGGCCGGCATAGGGTGCATTTAGCCCTGCTACAGCGCTTACAATTGATTTTGTTTTTAAGCTGCACTAGGAAATTATAGCCTCTAACTGGTTGCTATTAGTTACAGTGCTTTTTACCTGTAGACCAGTATTCATCTGTTTGCTCATATGTGTTTAATTAACAGGGTCTATCAAGTCTGAAAGTGTTCTGAGGAGGAATTTATCACAGTTAGATAATGCATGTGAACTCTAGTAATAAAGGTCGTTTCATTTAAGCTTCTTGTTTTTACTTTAGTTCTTGTTTAAATGTCCATGTGGCAATGCATATAAAAGTAAAAGATCAATGGGATGATTTAGTGGTACTGAACACAATTCCACGTAGCTATCTTACTAAGTGCTTGTAGAAATGTTTAAACGAAAAACAGTAGGTTAAACTTATCACTAAGTATTTTTTGTTGCAGTCTAATGGACAAATAGAACTGGTGTAAAGTCTTCTGGTATTAGAAAACTGCCAGTACTACGATTACTGTATGTGAGTGCTGCTGTAGCTTTATTACTATACAGATTTAGGGCATTATTTTATTATTTCTTTGCGTACATTTGCAATAGTCATGAGATATAGTAAATATTTCTATGCTTGAATAAATTATTTGATTCTTTATTTATTTTAATGATGAACTCATGTAAACACACTGAATCTTGCATATGATTAATTGCGCTATAGCGCCTGATTCTGAGCAGACAATGTCGGATGCAGTAGGGCGATGTTTTTTGTCTGCGCATGCGTCTGAGTCACACCATGCTTCCTTCCTGATTGTGTGCGTTCAGCGTTGCAATAAAAGGTTAGATGCACAGTACCAGAAGTGTCTGGGGCCTTACTGGGCGGTGACTGGGAGGTAACAGGGGGTGGCTAAACAGACTCACGGAGATGGGAGTGCTGCGGGCATGTCACTGATAATGGTTGCATTCACATAGGAGGCCATATTCAGGCAGATAGGAGCTGATTCAAATGCAGCCACGTCAATGTCTGCATCAAATGCCAGTTGCCTGTCTGTGACTTTATGCAAATGCTGCTACAAAGCTCTTCCCTGTGTACATCCATGTGTCCAAATATACAAGGACTGAGACACCCACTATCAGCATCTGTAGATGCTGAAATACAGATTGGTGCATCTTTAGTGTGTCTGTGCAGTTTCTCCGAGTATGGTCTCCTATATGAGCGGCTGAGCATCTGTGTATGCAACCACTTTCAGTGACACGCCTGCAACACC
This sequence comes from Taudactylus pleione, assembly GCA_031769625.1. Classification (NCBI taxonomy): domain Eukaryota; kingdom Metazoa; phylum Chordata; class Amphibia; order Anura; family Myobatrachidae; genus Taudactylus; species Taudactylus pleione. The sequence continues at coordinate 14,002,543 of JAUIMM010000039.1, forward strand.
CCACAACATGCCAATAAAACAGACCATCTCTGTGTGTCTCACTGCCACTGCCTAGAAATGCCCACTACATTTTCAACACAGTTCTGAAACCGTGAGCCTCCCGTGCGCCTCCATTGCAACTCCGACTCTGTGCGCACGCTATCTAGACGTAGGGCACAGTGCGACATAGACACATGCACAGATGTAAAAAAATCACTCCACTGCATTCAGGTGCAGATTGGGATGGAAAACCAGACTGGGAAATTTATGAAAGTAGCCCTAATGGGGGTGGTCTGTTCAGGGGGCAGGGTCTGTGGAGGAAGGCAGGATACTCTCTCCTCATAGGGCCTGGAGGGGCTGTGGCAAGCAACAGAAATCTTGGGGCACTAGACACTTTTTTTTTGGACACCCATCCCTCCACAGGTAGAGACCAGTCGGCTCAAAATTCTTTTCTTACCTATATGAAAGATTCTCTTCAACAGGGAACCTCTGAAGAATTTGAGTCTCACTGGGCAGACAGCAGAGAGAGGGAAAGAGAAGGGGGGAGGCAAGGAAAAGTGAATCAGAAGGTGGGCAGTGAAGGGTTGAAGTTACTGTACCTGCAAATAATTATATGCCTTCCATACTGTATGCTTTGCAGGATTGCATGACAGGTGAGCATTATTCCTTTGTGTACAGTGGCTTGAATGCAAGATGCAAAGACTGTGTAGGCTGTTATACCCCAGTGCTGGTTTTATGAGCTTTGACTATTGGAGTCAATAAATCTGCTTAGAACTCAAAGCAGATTCGGATGGATGTCACTGAAACAGGAGAGGATATGGAGACAGAAACATAATACACCTGGAACTGACAAACTATTTTTGTGAAAGTGTTAATTGTCCAGATAGAATTTGACTGTGGGTCTGATTCAAAGATGGACACAATACCAATGTTTATGCAGTTGAATGTTTATCGGTAATCTGCGCATGTGTCTCAAGTTTCATTGCTGATGTCACTCACAGTGAGGATTCATTCACAAAGTGATTGACAGGCAGGGACCGTTTGTGGCCAGCAACGGGGGGAGGAGGCAACTGAAACGCAGGTTCTGTACGCAGTAAAAATGGCTCTGACATCTCAGTTCCTGCAACCTTATTGCACGACCGTAGGGTTACTCACAATGCCGATTATCGACTGATGATGTGTCTTTGTACTCAGTTGCTTGGATTTGTGAAGCCAATGTGACTCAATACAAAACCTGGAGGCTGCGACATGAACATGACATTTTAATTAATATCATTAGGACGGTCACATAGAAAGATATGTACCCACCACCTGGGACAATCACCCATAAAGGCACACCCCTCAAACCCGAATCCATCAAACAAATGTAATTCCAAAGTAGATCTTAAGGTAACAGTTATTAATTAAATCTTCATCATAGAGCAACTATCTATAGACCTATGCACACACATCTTCTCAGCATTAATCACCACATTATAAGTGTCACTAAAACATAAGTGACTAAGGCCCCCATTTACTAACGAGTTTTATCACCAAAACGAGTGATAAATTTCTCTGTGTAAGATAAATGGTTCTCCAGCCAATCAGCTCCCAACTGTCATTTTTCTAACAGTTGACAGTTGGGAGCTGAATGGCTGGAGCACCATTTATCATACACAGTGAAATGTACACTCGTTTTGGTGATAAAACTCGTTAGTAAATGAGGCCCTAATATTGCAGCCATCTATTCACGTTACGACATGATAACACTCCCATTTCAATCATCATCCCTGCTACATAGATGCATCATATGTGCATTGCTGCTTTTAAATAACCTTTTTTAATGTACATGTTATTAGTAAAAACCTAAGTTTTATACTATTGTCGTGCATTGATTGTATCTTATTTGATGTGAGTTGCATGCCAGTATCAATAGAATATATTACCACGCAGGCACCTACATCATTGTGTCAAAATTCCACCAGCAGAGCACAGATAGAACAGCTTCTAAGCTATCATCTGCAGAAATAACGATCCACCCATGAACATGTCATCATCATCATCAAGTTGATGAGGGGGAATGGCATCAATAGTATGCCGAAGCTTCATGATATACTTTAAACTTATCTAATTGCAGACAAACTGTATATAACAATATTTTGATTTGCAGGTACCTTATGATAAATATTTATATATCAGGTAATCACCTGTACCTACTAGTCCTATCCCGTTCCTCGAAATACAGCAAATGAGAAATAAGCTCAGTCCTGAGCTAAGAAAACATACATCAAATTTCACACCTCCAAAACCCAAACATGTCCATTTACTGAATAGGTCCTAACCACTCCTGCAAGCCCTCGCTGGAGGTATAGTATAGTGGGGTGAACACAGAGCCGAAGTAGAATGGAGTTTGAATCCTCCCCTGCTTATTTCATCATATGTCATGTGACTGGTTGCATTAATAATTGCATGGCAATCGTTTATAGCAATTTGAATCACAACTAATAATGTATATTGTTATAGTCTAAAGAACACACAAAGTGATTGCACCTGTAAACTAATTTTATTAAAAGGAAAAAGAAAAGGAGCAGAGGCAATGTGTTGGGGTTGGGGGATTGAGATGGTTGTGACCTGGTTTCACCCACTCCTGTAAGGACATTGTCAATAAGGACAATGGGGGTGATTCAATTCAGTGCAATGCTGAATAGCCCCGGGAAGGAGTTACCGTAGCTATTCAATTGACCATGCTGTTCCTACTAGAACCACTTAAGTAGGAGAATGCCATTTACTGGGCCTTAAGCTGGGTGTTTAGTCACAGTAACTGGCTTTCTCCAACAAAAGTGCTGGGCACAAGACTGTTAGCTCCGCTCTAAACCAGAAAACAGCATCGCAGCTGACACTTAAGTTTGATTTCTGCCCGTACACCAGGAGGGTGCGAGTAGAAATCCTCTAGTCAAACTAAACAGCGCAGTCAATTGAATAACTCTGAAAACTCCTTCCCGGAGCTATTCAACATTGCACTGATTTGATTTACACCCATTGTCTGTGGGCAGTCCCTAAGTCTAAACAAAATGTATGCAGAAAAGTTAATGTTGTTTAAGTTAGAGCTGGACAGCCTTGGGCTTTGTTTTGTTGTGATTTTATTTTTGTTGTTAATTGTTCTTTTATTTACTACACAATAAAACACAATAAAAACTAGCCTTGACCTAGTTGAACAAAACATCTGGACTTTTGTCTCTATTACCGGCTGCTTTATCACCATACTTATATAATGTATACTGAGAAAGTATTTACTATGGAGCAATGATAACAACTGTTCAGGTTATGTCCGCCAGATAAAATGCTGTTTTATTAATATGTATTTGCCCTGAGGTTTCTCACATCTTTACATCAGGAAACTGTACATGGCAATTATTTATATGTAAAAATGTTTCTGATCTCATAAAAATAGAATTATTAAATATATTCTACTAACTGAAAAAATGTGAATAATCAAGAAATCCAACTTAAATAACAAATACTATGAAAGTTGTCATTAATAGTAATACATATAACATGATTTATAGTTGTAAAACTGCTTCAAAGTAGAAATTGGTGATTTGAGTCATCACATTTTAAATTTCTCAGTTTCACGGAGTCTATCTGAGTTTCAATTTTTGAAACAATCCAGAAATAAGTCATGTCAATCAGAATGCAAATTTCATGGCACGGGCAAAGAAATGAGTGTGCTTATCCCAATTTTGTAATTAACAGCTACTTATTTTAGGACCAAGTGTTTGCATGTCAGAAAGATAACACAATCTCACTATATGAACATGTACTGTATGTGAAAAAGAGAAGTTTTTGGATATTTTGGAAAAATTGTTGCGAATGGCATTTGCGGTGCACTGATATTTTTCTGGTTCTTAAATAAACCCCAAAACCGTAAGTAATTATTCCGAATAATAAAATTAAATATGGAAAAAACATTACATTTATGCAAAAGAATTTCAATTAATTAACATTGAGCGCGAGAAAAAAAAAAGATAGAATCAGTTATAAAACAGGGCAGGAGAACTTTCTAAAGCAGGAATACTCTATGGGGCCGTTAGTGCAGAAAGTTCTGAAAAAAGTCACATGGCTCAGCCAGTTTTCTCTACATTATGGGAATGTAGGAAACAATTAAGCAAGTAAAGTAGGATATTTTTAACTGTCGGCCTCTTTCTGCCTTTAGGCCTGAAGCACATCTTTATCAATTAGCACTATCCCACTTCACATTCAGGTCCTCGCTTGTTTAATTTACAGAAAGTAAAAGCATCTCCAGGTAGAATACCTGATCATCAGAACACTGCCCAAGGAGGACTATTTATCATGATTACATTAACGTACTATTTAATTCTCACCTGTGATAATTGCGAGTAGTTTCTTGCAGGATTCAGAAATTTAATATCTGTACATACAAAATTACTATTATCCATAAAGTATCTTCCACACAAAGGTGATTTAGAGTTGAACATAAAAGATGTCTGTTTGCATTTGCACACATTTGTAATTACACACTTACATTTCTACATCTGTATTTTCAGTGCACATGTCACTATATGCAATGTGTTGTGTGATGCCCCAGTGCTCATTAAAACTCACTTAATTTGAGAAGATAGCCGGATGATGAATTTCTGCTATTTGTATCTGTTGCCCATTGTTTGAAAAGAGATAATTCCCCAGCATTAGTGTCTTCCAACTGTGGATGTGTGGTCATCCTGCAACCTTTCTGCCCTTAGAGCTAAAAAATAGAATGTCACCTGGACTGTTACCTGACTACCCACTTGTCTGCTGTTTATTCTTTGATTTCTGTGTACTGACTAGAGATGTGCGCAGACACCCATATTTTTGTTTTGGTTCTAAATAGAGATGAGCGGGTTTGGATTAGTTCGGATTTTCCCACCAAGTTTGGATTTTTCCCGCCAAAAATCGAGTCTCAGAAAGAGGTAAAACATCATCTTTCATTGACAAACATCATCATTCTTGGACTTTGTCCAGAAATTATGATGTTTGTCCATGAAAGATGACGTTTTGCCTTTTTCTGAGACCCCATTTTTGGCGGGAAAAATCCCAAATTGGCGGGAAAATCTGAACTAATCCGAACACACTTATCTCTAGTTCTAAATCTACTGCATGTTGTGCTTTGGTTTTGTCAAAATCATCCTCAATAGTTTTGGTTTGGAGTATCTTTAAAAATGTATAAAAACAAGTAATTTGGACTTGTTTTTGTTTCTACAGTATTATTACCATAATTAACATTCATTTCCACTCAAATTTGAAAACCTCAAAGCTCACAATATTATTTTTACCAATTTTGGCCAAAGGCTGCAGCAAGAGACTGGTTAAGTTAATCAACAGAGCAGTGACACAGACACATGGCAGTTTAATAAATTATATGATGCTATAGTATATATATATATATTAATCAATAACTAGATCAGAGGCACAGCACAGGTTAATGGAGATTGAGTATATAGTGGATGTCAGGTAAAACTGATTGATTGATTACTAACAGTACTAATAATAACTATAAAGAAAAGTAAATGAGACATGGAACAAACTATTAAAAAACAAGCTTCCAAAATCCCAATGAAATTTAAAAAAAAGAAAACTAATTCCAAACAGCAAACCACATGCGTCAGGACAATACAAGTGATTCAACAGAGAAGCAGCCTAGTTGAAGTCTATAATTATTAATTATATGATTATTTGATTTGATGATACTACTCTGTATCTGTAGAGAAGTTGCAGGAAATGGTGTCTATACACCAGGATGAAAAGCTGGTAATAGATGGCCTTATAAAGAAATTGTTAAAGGAATTAAAGGAATAATTCTTAAAAACTGTCAATTCAAAAGGTGAGCCAGCAGCAGTTCTAATTAAACCTCCTGTGAAGGTTCACAATTGCCAAGACCAGATTAACTCTATATGAGCCACGCTGAAGGATGTAAGAATGCAGGAGAAATATCAAAATATAGCAACAGTAAATTGCATACACAAATACAGTACAAATATCACAATAATTATTTAATCAAATAGATCAATAGCATATATAGATACACCGGTGTTGAAGTTTCGAAAGAAAAACACATAAAAAGTTTCACATGTTTTGAAAGTAGCCATTAATGCAGATTGTTCACAAGGTTCCCAGTTGCGCTAAACACTTTTTTCGAGTATACACTTGAGGTTGGGTAGCTTAAGAAAACCAAAGCTAGTTTGTACAAGGGGCTCCAAATTTATTTATTGTACTCCCAGTATTCAAAGGGACATGTTAACATGTTAATTTGTACAATATATTTAAAATAATTCTCCACCATTCTATTGATGGTAACTGTATCAGACAGAATCATGGTAGAGTTGTCAATAAATGTGGACAAATCATTTAAGCTTGACCAGATGTCTTAATGTTTCACTCTGGTGCTCTGAGTTGACTCATCATCCTCATCCATGGGTCCTTTGGAAAAGGTCAGTTTTTTCCTGCAAGCAGCATTTGCAGGAGAAACTGAAACAGGAGACATATGGCCTGATTCTGTAAGGATCGTAATTGCAAATCTGCACTCATGCAGCTTTGCAATTGCGATCCTTTGCAGATATAGTAATGTACAGTAGGCATCACGCCACCTGTGCATTACTTAACTGAGCTGCATTGTTCAACACAGCATCGATTAATCTGCGCACCATCGGCCGGCTGCAGTGACCCATAGTTTAGAGGAGGAGGCCAGGAAATCTCCATCACCAGACGGAAATCCTGGACTCTTCCCTCCCCCCCAATGGCAGTGACATGCCTCTGTTTTGGGTAACGGAGGCTGTCGCTGGCCCCTCCCTTCCCCCAAATGGCAGCAGACTGTCAATCACTGATAGTATGCTGCCAGTTTGCAAGCAGACTCGCAGACCCATTCTGCACATGAGCAGAACAGGTCTGGCTCCTGTGCAGATTCTCAAACATCGGGATTCTGCATTCAGCAGTACACTAGCGTGCACTGCTGAATCAGGCTCATTATCTTGTCATATGCCACTTGAGCTGACAACTTGCTCACAAGGAGTTCTTTGCAGTTCTTAAGATCTGTGGTAGTTAGAAAAAAGATATTACATATGACTTAAACCTGAAAAACAATGGGAATAGTTCAGCACAGAATTTACATTATGTTCATGTATTTATTCATTTGTATTTACATGAAAAACAAAACCAGGTTCCCTTGTATCTTTTTATCCCCTCTAAATGTTAATAATATTTATCAATTTGCATCCTGGGATACAATCCATTGGATGTATGTTTCTTCATATGAGATACTTGGGTGCTACCTTTCTCATGGTTTACTAACGTATACCTCTAATGAAAAAAGGGGGCAAAAAAAACAAAAGAAAGACTCTTATGATTTAATAGAAAGTGAGATTAGTTGGTGCACACCTGGAACCATGAATGTAAGGCTAACATCAAAATTAAAACTTAACTTTTATTTGGCGGTTTATAAATTGCATGAAAAATAGATTAAAATCAATAAAGTAGTGAAAAAGATTGAAAATAAAGTGATATAAAAATCATAACCTCTGTGTCTCTTATTTGTGTTTTTAATAATTATTGTTTGTGTTTGTATGTCAGTATGTTTATTCTGATTTAAAAGGGAAAAACCCCATTGGATTATATTTCCTTCAGAATATTATTATTATTATTATTATTATTATTATTATTATTATTATTATTGTGTTACATATAGCAACAATATAAACTCCATCCAATAATGTGGCAATTGTCTCAAAATTTGTTATATTGTTTGTGAAATCTCAGCTGTCTCAGGCAACACTGTTGCAATCTTCTCTTTTTATTGAGATATATACTGATTCTTCAAGCAAATTTCTTTACTGATCTTCTAGTATTTTGGAGATATATCATTGCTCATATAGCTAAAATATCATGTATATACATGATATTGGAAATATAATTGGTTACAATTTCTCATGGGTTGTTATGTACACTTGGATGGCTTGTTGCTGTTCCACCAGTCGCTAAAGCATATATAGTGTAGAAGTCCACCATTAGTACCTTATACTTCAGTTGGTGGCATGACAAATTATACTGTTGTTGCAGTTGCTGCAATCTTCTACATCTGGTTGCTAAATACCCAAAATGGGCAGAAAAATTTCAGCCAATAGTCTGCATATTGTGTACACAACTGTCAGATTTTAAGAAATTCTGAACCACCAAGTTTATTGTGTTCTCAAAACATGGTACCTGTTCAAAATCATGCAGTCCTAATGGCGTCTAAATCTTAAATAGAGTTTACAGCTATCCGTTAAAATTTTTAAATAACTTCCGGTCAGCAGAAAAACGATCCGGAAGATGTGCTAAGCAGATATGGATCTCTGGGTTGCCAAAATTGCCCTTGGAACTTCTTCTTGAGCAACCATGCGAAGTGATAAATCTTTTTACCACCTGAGAGAGGGTTTGCAACTGATTTTCCAGCACCTCAGCAGCATTAATCATGGCTAGATCCATAAGAAAAATCCCACTGCAGCCAGAATTTTGTGGCTGGTTATAATGTTATGATCGCCTAGGTAGCTGCACTTCTATTATTAAAGAGACAATAATTTTAAAGGAAAAACCAGCTGGGTTTTGCATTTAAAATGATTGCAGTTTTAAAAATACGAGAAGACTTGCAGGAGTTCCCTCAGTAGTATTATATTGCACACTATTATAAAATCCATATAAGGATAAAATACTAATACAGCCATTAATTAAGAAGTCAATATAATATATATCTTGTAAAAAAGCAGCTCCTAAAAAAGTGGGGTATATTCTGTTTCCCCTCAAATCAAACAAAAGAAATGACTAAATCACATTAATGAATTGATATTAAATGGTTCTAAAAGGACCAATAAATGAATTAACTGATATAGAAGGAGCGCTTAATAAAAAGTAAGTATACATTTATTACTTCGAAGCATCACACACAATAAATATATATAATCAAAAATAAAATAGATTAAATTAAACAGTAAAATTGATCAGGACAGGCTACCAAAAAATTATATACCCATCCATATAGAGCTTAATAACCGCATACACATATATATTATTTCTTTGCTATTGGTCTTCAGCAGTAGGTGTCCACACATAGGACTATAGTATTGTATGTGGAATCAAGATCTGGATAACTGCTCCATAATGTGAGTCTTCTGACCCTCCTGTTGAGTAGCGGCCAATAAGAAGAAAATTTTGGAGGTGCTCATACACCAAAAAAGATATTAACTTGTGGTAATAATTAGAGAGTTATTCAACAACAAGGTCCTGATTTATTCAGGATAACATCCAAATGGGTGTAAGCCAATGTTGTAATCCACCGCTGTCACACAATTATAAAGATGCAATCTTTTAAAGTGTGCACACTTATTCTTTTATAAAGCAGCTTACCACTGTCAACTTTCAGGAATCAATTCAATGTCAATGCTGGATATCTCAGTGCTAGCAATAACCATAGCCTCGATAAAACGGATAAGCAGTATAAAATCCTGGCTGCCGGCTGTAACCTGCAGCTATTTCCTGCGTGCAGCGGTTCCCAGAGCAGCTGTCCAAGGAAAAGGTAATTCATAGCCTGTCACAGCACAAACCTTACGCGTTTTTCCTCCAGGTGTAACGGAGGTTTCATCAGAGCGAGTCCTATGTGTGGACACCTACTGCAGAAGGATAAGAGTCCAATAACAAATAGATAATATATATGTTCATGTGTTATTAAGCTCTATATGGATGGATATATAATTTTTTGGTAGCATGTCCTGATCAATTGTACTGTATAATTTAATCTATTTTATTTTTGATTTTCTATATTAATTGTGTGTGATGCTTCGATGTAATAAATGGTATACTATCGGGAAACCGGCTGCCTTAATACCGACAGCCAGCTTCCCGACTGTCATATCCCGGCGAGGGTGAAATGCCGGGCATCTAGATGTAGACGCCTGACATTTCCCCGATGCCAGGAGACCAGCACCCGGCATCCCGATCAAAGGGATGCCAGGCACCGCGAGCGGACAGCTGCGGGGGGGAGAGGGTTAGGTTTAGGGCACCCGGGAGGGACTTAGGGTTAGGCACCCCCGGGGGGGATTCAGGGTTAGGTACCCCCCGGGGGACTTAGGTTTAGGCAGCGGGGAAGGAGGGCTTAGGGTTAGGCACTTAGAGGGGGGATTAGGGTTAGGCACTTGGGGGGAGATTAGGGTTAGGCACCCCTAAGGAGGGTTAGGGTTAGGGGGTTAGGTTAGTTTATACTTACCTTAGCGACGATCGCGATTACCATTGTTGTCGGGCTTCCGCTGCCGGGAACTCTGCTTTTGTCGGCCAGGCGCTACCGGGAATCGAACCACGGCCATGCGGCCGGCGGTATTTCATACTGATTCCGTAATAAATGTATACTTTTTATTAAGCGCTCCATCTATATTAAATAATTAATTTATTGGTCCTTTTAGAACCATTTAATATCAATTAATTAATGTGATTTAGTAATTTCTTATATTATAATATCCACTGTGACTGGATGGCCTCTTGCCAACTCCCGATCACAGGTTGGGTTTCGATCCACCCTGGAACTTGGGGTATCAGGGATTCCAGCTTATCGTCAGCGACCGCCTGTCATGGACTCTGCTCACTGAGCCTAGGACGTGTAATGATGCTGCCACCACCAAACTCCTTCTGTCTGCATTTGGAACCGCTAACTGCTGCGTATACATTGACTAACTGCAACCACACCCCCTCATTGGTGTTGGCTGATTCCTCCTGATCCCTTGTAATGAATAAGGCTCTGCACGGTAGCTGGCAGGGGCTTTGAACTTGGAGACGTGGAGCTCCACCCAGAGCAGCCGGAGAATGGAATAGCGTTTGGCACAATTCTGTTGGTCGCAGGACTGAGATGCGGTTGTTTATTGCTCAAAGCCTTGAAAAATACCTTCCTTCAAGTTGAAGGGGTACATCAGCATACAGAAATCTTATCAAATAGCAGCAAAGGATTTACAGGGTTGTACACATAGAGGGCTCACATGCCCTTTTTTATCATTCCTACACACAACATCACAGAAGGGCAAATGGGATGTAGTCAGGAAGCCGACGGTCTAAATCCTGACTGCCGGTTTCCCAACTGTCATATCCCGACAAGGTACTAAAGACAGGTGTCGAAAACTCGACGCCTGTCATTAGACCTACGCCGGAAGACCGACGCCCGGCATACCGAACAAAGGTAAGCAGGGCCCCGGGTGCGGACAGCAATGGGGGGGAGAGTTAAGTTTTAGGGCACCTGGGGGGAATTAGGGTTGGCACCCCCCCGGAGGGTTAGGCTAGGGGAAGGGTGGGTTAGGGTTAGGCATCCCTGTGGGGAGGTTAGGGTTAGGCACCCCCCCGGGAGACTTAGGTTTAGGCTGCAGGGAAGGGGGGTTAGGTTTAGGCACTTAGAGGGGGTTAGGGTTAGGCACTTGGGGGGGAGGTTAGGGTTAAGCACCCCTAAGGGAGGGTTAGGGTAGGGAATTAGGTTAGTGATACTTACCTTATTTAGCGCTCGGGATCTTCACCTCTGCCGGGCTTCCGCTGTCGAGATGTGAACCGCCATGTGGCCAGCAGTAATACCGTACCTACTACACCAAGGCAAATCTGTCCCGTGTTCCTTTCAACCAATCATGCCTTCTCACAAAATATATTTAACAACATCTTACATTTCAAAGGAGTTACCCAATTTCCTCCTTTCTAATCTACCACCTAAGAGCAGTTTCTTTGTAAACACACTGATTTAGCATAGAGTATAGCTATCTCCTAAAATATAGATATAACATTTCACAGGAAATGGTAAATGACATTCATCCTTCCAAATACAAGTATCACTCAGTTTGGCATTTCCAACCTTAACACATTCAGGTTCTACAAAGTGCCACAAAATAGAATATTCTGAAAAACAACAACTGTCTTCTCTCCATACTTGCTGGGACATTTTACACCAAGGCACAAACGGACAATCCTTACTTTGCATTTCAAAGAAAAGGCTTGTCCAGTTTACCATATCACTTCCTAAGTGAGGATGTCTAAGCAGCAATTTGTATATCTTTTAAAACAAAATACCTTACACCTTCCTCATAAGTGCATAGAATGTACATTCAAACATGTCATAGACTATTAAATATACTCTGCTTTATACACCAATGCATTGCAGATGCAGTGTTCTACCGCAAAATATGTGTATATTAATACAATTTATTATAAAACATGTGCAGTGTGCTTTTAAACTGTGTCCACTTTTGCTGTTTCAGCGCTGGTCGCAGTGGGAACTGTCCCCCAGCGTGCAGCCACACTCTACCCACACTCCCCCAGTGCAGCGAGTCCAAGCCGTGGCATAGATAACATTAAAAACACACTTATTAACACTCAGCGCCTAGCGCAGAGTACACATTTGCAATGGGCACCTATACATTTCAAATATGGCACTGCAGCACGAGAGTTAACCCTTTCAGTGCTGCAGTGGATATCTTACCCACGTGTGGCCAGGCTCCGGGCCACATCCACTTTGTCTTCATTTGTGGGATCACATAAAAACAAGGTACCAGAAGGTGCAAGGAAAGAAATAAGCAGGTTGCTAGATGAGGAATAAGAACCTAGTGTATCCTATCCACTTCAAGGTTTGACATGCTGGGCAGACAGAGATGCTTTGTAGAATACGACTGTTGTAGCACAGTCTTATTTGAGTCACTGTCACTTTCAAATTCAAGCTTCCCAAGGCCTGAAAATGCCGCAACTTCACCGATCTTCTGTAATCCAGCCACATCCTACATTCTCAGGCATGAATATGTGGCCAACTAGCACTACCTAGCCTGTAATCATCTGTATACAGTATATTTATAATTTACATCAGGGGTAGCCAAATTACAGCCCATAAGCCAAATGCGGCATGCATCCTCTGCAATCTGGCCCCATTCGGGATTCCTCTGGACAGCTCTGTCTAGAGCCCGGAGGAGTAGATGAATGCTGGAATTCCCATTTAGTGCTTCTTGGCAATGTCATATCTGAGTCTTCCCTCCCTGCTGCTTAACCTCCAATCTGCGTTGTGGGGCAGAATGACTTATAGGAGTCAGACAGAGCAGAACTGCCAGCTCTCTTAGGGGTCTATTTACTAAGCAGAGTTAGGAGACAGAGTGAAAAGTGATAAGTTAGTGATAAGGTACCAGCCAATCAGCTCCCAACTGTCATTTTTCAAACACAGCCTGTGAGATGGCAGTTGGGAGCTGATTGGCTGGCACCTTATCACAGACTTATCACTTTTCACTCTGTCTCATAACACTGCTTAGTAACTAGACCCCTCAATGACCAAATGTAAGGCAGCAGATCCTGGGCCGCCAGGATTGGGGGGTGATCAAGCCAACAGCTGGCTCCAATGACAGAACACAGCACCTGGAGATGACACCGGAGGGCTGCTAGCAGGCGACAGATGCGGTCAATCAAGCTGGAGCTGCAAGCATCAATCCGGCCAAAGCATTCGATATCAGGATTTAGTAATATATACAGATGAATAGCGCTAATAGACCTGGTAGCTTTAAACCATAACAATACAATTAGGCATAAAATGAACATACAATATATATATATATATATATATATATATATAATCCAACTGAGAAACTGCACATTCAGCGTATTATATACTATTAATGAGGTGCTCCATTAAGGGCCAACTGAATGGACCAAAATTTTGAACATGCACATAGATGGGCACTCTCAATGTAGAAAAAATGAAAACATTTTTATTGAAGCTCACATATTTTTCAATCGATAGTCTAGTTGACGTTTCGGTCCTCCTGGACCTTTGTCAACACACAGAACATCCAAACTGCACAGCCACCACCAAAGACAGATAAACCCACAGTCACCCCAGAATAGCCTATATACCCTTCCCCAACACCAATTGTCGACACCGGTGTTTCAAGTTGCCAAATTGTATAACTTGCAGATCAATGATGGTGGGTATGTACTTCCCACACCCACATAGTGGCAAGAGGATTACTATTAGACACAAGTTGTTGTGCACTATGGATTTTGTGATCTATTTTCTAACATGCCCATTTGGTTTATATTATATTGGGATGGCGAGAAAGAATGGCAAACCATCGTTCATCGATTCGTTCCGCATTGCAGACTCTCAGTTCTGATAAACCGGTGGCAAAGCATTTTTTGGATCTTAAACACCCTCTCTCTACATTGCGATGTATGTTGATTGATACTATACCTAAACCTATGCATGGCGGAGACTGTGAGTTGCTCCTGAGAAAATGTGAGGCGCAATGGATTTTTCTGTTGGACACAGTGGCTCCACGAGGATTAAATGAACATTTGCCGTATAATATTTTAAATTAGTAGATGTTATTATTTTTTTTTTTTTTTTGCAATTGTTCAGATTTTTCCAGTTTTTTTTGCGGGTCTGGGTCTGTGAATCTTTGGACTGGCGTTATTATCTAGTGATGGGTATTGTAATACAACGTTGCAAACCGGGGTTCTATGAATTTTTTGTATTTTTTTTGTATTCAAATTGATTCATTATTAGTATTTCTTTAGTTCAAAGTGGTTTTTGTATATTTTGTGATTGGTAATGTTATCTATTTTGTTGAATAGTTTAGAGAAACCATTGTCCCCTTTTTGGGTCAGTGATTTACATGTTATTCTGTTGTACACTATACACGTGTGATGTGCTATGCATTTTAATTGATGTATTCATATGTGTGGTAGAATATATAGTTGTACAGTCACCCCCGATCAACTTGTTTTTACTAATTGGGGATCCACCTTCTCCACAAAAAACAACTTAACAGACCGAGATGACATCTTGAAGGGGAGGATTACTACCTGGACTTCTTCACCTGCTTGTGGGCTAACCTAAACCATGATACAGGGCCGGCCCAAGGCAAAGACAAATTAAGCAATTGCCTAGGGTATTTGGAATGGCTAGGGACATCCAAGAGCCAAGAGCCAGTGGAGGTTTTTGGGGCATGCACTGAGGCACGGGGCACCTGCTGCTGGCTGGGGCAGCTGATGCTGCCGCTGCGCAGCATCCACCATTTGCTGCTACCCAATCGGAGCTGTCAGCTGAGCTCTGCTCAGTCCCAGCAGCAGCAAACAGTAAGTGGGCAGGCAGCAGAGAAACAGCCGGCGGTGGATGGGCACCTGGACGGTGGAGCTCTGCCATTCGTTAGTCAGCCTATCTACAGGAGACACCTTTGGTGGTAGAGGTGCAGATAGTCATTAGCCGCTGATACTAGTGACATCATGACGTCAGGTGATGTCGTGACGTCAGGTGACGTCGTGACATCACATATGCACCTAAATATTCCGGTTTTTGGAATATTTCGGTTTTTGGAATAACGGATATGTAGATTTAAGTATTTTTTGTTGATATTGCTGCAGTGAGCTGGAGGGAATCTTTTTTTCTGTGGTTCAGTGTAAACCCCACCCTTTTCAAGCACCTGTGCAATGTCATTAAGCTGATATGAGCGACCAACATACTTTTTGTTCACGTTTCTGAAAATACCCATCACCTCAGCTGATGTACCATTCAGAGTTGTTCAAAGTTCCTGTACTTTATTCCACTGTCTACAGCTACTGTAACTGATTGTCTAGTTCAATAGTTTCATGGATTCAGGCATGTGTGTATTTATATAAACATTATGGCTGCATACACACACAACGATTTTGTTACCAACGATTTTATGAACGATTTCCTGTCAGATTATCTGTCAGATTTGTTATAGTGTAATGAATGATTTTTTTGAACTACAAACGATTTTTGCATATTCTTTTAATGAAAATCGTTCAGCTGGTCAGTCTGACTGAACTACAAACTACAAACATGAATGCGCATAAACGCTAATCGTTCATCGTTTTAACTCAGAAAGTGAATGATTTTTTCAACGATTGAACGATAAACGATATCGTTATCGATAATCGTTAAAAAAATCATTGTGTGTGAATGCACCTTTAATATTCGCAAACATGGGATAAAGTAATAGATTTGACTACATGTATGTATTTATTTCTAGAGTCTGCAAAAGTGACATGACTGTGATTTCTGAGATCACAGTATTTGTACTCATTTGTATATTCCAATTGTTCAATGAATTACATTTTTGATATGTCAACTTTTGTATACTTCATTATTATAATTAATAAAGGCAGTACAACTTTATATTTTACAAATATCAACCTGCTTTTATTTGTGGTTGGACCTATTTGTAAACATACCTTTGATGTTAATAGATTTTCTTAGTGGTCTGTGCTTTGAAGTTTTCATCCTGCTGCTATTGTACTATAATTTTCCTTGTGAAGTAGAGAACTCTCACAAAATACCTACTCCCATATTTTTCCATCCATTTCCTGCTAGAGTAGTCTGAATTTATCCCACAATGAATAAACAATGCCCGGCAGTTCTGTTCATTCTTTCAGCTATTTTGTCAACACCTGAAGCTTTAAATAGTCACATACTGTACAGTTCCATACAGCTTGTCATTTCCTGTGCATATACATAGAAAATGACACCATACTTCCTCATCTGTAAATACTATTTCTAGAGATGTGCACTGAGCCCCGTGTTTTGGTTTTGAATCTGGATCTACCCTGGTTTTGGATCTGGAATGGTTTTGCCAAAACCTCACCTCTGTGTTTTGTTTTCGTGTTTTGGTTTTAGATTTGGATTTTTTCTTAAAAAATCATAAAAACAGCTAAAATCACATAAAATGGGACTGTTTTTGTTCCTACAGTATAATTAACCTCAATTACATTTATTTCCAGTAATCTCCAATCAATTTTGACCACCTCACAATATTAGTTCCTTAATCTAGTTAAGGCCAAAAGGTTGCATCCAGCTAGCTGGCTGACTAAGCTAAGTGACACAGTGGGCGGCACTAACATGTGGCAGTTCAGTTTATAATTTCCAACATGGATACAGTGTGGGTTGGATACACCAATACTGCACTTACTACTGTGACAGCAGTGTCGGCAGAGCAGGGTTGGTGATGGTGTTCTCAGTACATGGAATGGCAGTGTCCTCAGTGAAGGGTACCAGTGACGTCGGCAGTGCGGGGGTGCCAGCGGTGTCTTTAGTGCAGGTTTGCTGGCTGTGTCGGCAGTTCGGGGGTGCCAGCAGTGTCTTTAGTGCAGGTTTGCTGGCTGTGTCGGCAGTGCGGGGGTGCCAGCGGTGTCTTTAGTACAGGTTAGCTGGCTGTGTCGGCAGAAAGGGGGTGCCAGCGGTGTCCCCAGTGCAGGTTTGCTGACTGTGTTGGCAGTGCAGGGGTGTTCTCAATGCAGAGTGGTGGCAGTGTCGGCAGAGTGGGGGTGCCAGCGATGTCCTCAGTGCAGGTTTGCTGACTGTGTTGGTGGTGTCGTCATTGTGGGAGTGTCGGCAGTGTGGGGGTCGCTGACGGTGTCCTCAGTACGTTGGGCAGCAGTGCAGGAGTGTCGGCAGCGGTGGTGTCGGCAGCGGGGGGTGCTGCCTGTGGGGGTGCCGGTGGTGTGGGCAGTTTGGGATGGCGGGCACCATCTTTTTTCCATCCCTTGTAGTGTTTTCAATGGGATTAACGCTGATTGGCTGAGCGCTGTGACAGACGGCTCTCTCAGCCAATCAGCTTTAAGCCCGCTGAAAACAAAACTTCGCGACTCCACAGAGGGGTCACGAGGTTTTGCCTCGGGTCAGGGATCCGGGGCAGGCAGGGAGATCCGAGCTGCGTTCGGATCGCCCTGGATCTCCGAAATTCAGGTGGGTCCGGTTCTCAGGGAGCCGGACCTGCTCATCTCTAATTATAAGTATCTACAGTATTACATCACCTCTAACTATAAGGAATCAGTGATTCTTTGTCTCTTTCTGCAATTGAACATACTCAAACCCACAAACTTATATAACTCAAGACCTCATAGTTACTCTTCTGCATAGAGACATTAATCTTGAGCATTGTCGACAACAATCTGTCACATCTGTGGTCAGTTTGTAGATCTATAGGGTTTTCCCACATTTGTGGGGATATTCTTCCCCTATGGTTTCCACCATAGGTTCAAACAGCAGAATTTCACTACTTATTGGGCTGAGAAACTGTACTGGTTTCAACTGTAGCATTCTGTGACATTAACAGGAGAAAACTAATGACAGTTGACTACTTATTGGACAAATACCATGGCCATCCAATGAGGAGCCAACTACAGTGTTAATTTTGTTGTTAAAAATTTTGACTAAAAGTAATCGTCTACAACATTTTATTGAGGACTAAATTATAACGATAACAATAATATAATCATTTTAATAATGAAGTTACGAAAATCGGTATTCAATTTAAAATAAACGATTAAGATTAAGGTATAAATTTACTAAGATGGGAGTTCTATTTAAGAAGTGATGTTGCCCATAGCAAACAATCAGATTCTAGGTATTATCTTCAAGAAGGTGCTAGATAAATGAGAAGTAGAATCTGATTGGTTGCTACGGGCAACATCACTTCTTAAATAGAACTCCCATCTTAGTAAATTTACCCATAAAACTAAATCTAAAATCCTTGTCAAAAATAACACTGATACTACAGACACTACTTTCTATTTTTTTAGTAGGGTTACTTTTTAAAGAACAAGTATGTGTTTTAGATATTTGCAGAAAATAAATATGACCTGTGTGAAGGAAATATGATTGTGTATTGCACTTGTTCTAACAAACTACAACTGTAAGGTAGGAGTTCTACGGTAAGTCATTATGTAACACATTCTCACCCAGCCTACTGAGCCTAGACAGCGCCGGTCGTAGCGGGTCTCTTTCCAAAGGGGGTGAGCTGTCGATGTTGATTGACAGCTCACCCCATTTGGAAGGCGGGCCGGGGGGGTGGTAGCCCAAATGGAGGCATTCCCATGGGAATGCCTGCCATTTGGGGGAGGCCCCACTGACATCACTAGTTATGTAAGTGGAGAGCTTCCAGCTCTGACAGAGCCAGAAGCTCTCTACCCTACCCTAGGGTCTCATCGTAAGCCCCGATGGTCGCGATGGTCAATGACCATCGCGACCATCACCCTAGCGGTCTTTAGAGCTGTGGGTGTTAACCCACAGCCTAACGACCGAAACAGAGGCGGCCAGTCAGGATGCAAGCGGCCGCCCGGTTTCTGAGCGACCGCTTGCATCTTCCGACCGCCTCTGAATGAGGGCCATATACCCTTACAGAGATAAGCAATACAATAGAACAGGTTGGCATGATTCCATTGGTTCTTCTTCCTGGTTTTTCTGTTACAGTATAGTTCATATGTCAGTTTGTATGGACACAATCCAGCCTCAAACAGCTCTTTGTGTCCTGTTTCCCACTGCATAATAAATCTAAGCTAGCTACATTACAGAGTACATTCTAATGTTTTAGCTCTCTATGTTCCATAGTTTGCAGACACATGTTGCGATCTCCTCACCGATGATACCGGAAATCTGCAAAGACACAGTTGTTTAGATTGACACCAAACACGGTCTGCTTACCATATACTAAACCTTAGATATCAAATAACATTTATTTCACAACAGTACTAATACTGAATAAACCTTGAATATCACACTTTAATGCTAGGGAACCTTTTTATAAAAGTGTTCAGTGTGTAAGTATTGGGGTATCAAGAAAAGATGCTAATTAGCATTGTGCGACTACGTGTTTGTGGAGTACACCATGGTACGTGTTTTGCAGGGTTGATCATTTTATATGTTTTAGCGACGGTCTGTATTAATTTAATGAGGACTTTTAACATCTTTCCATTGCGTGGGAATCACACGACGCTAAATAATAGAATCTCCGTATGTACTTATAATGGGCGAGATTCGCTAAAATGGACCTGGGCGGCCAGTCGCAAAATGGCATCTCCTTGCCATTCGCAAATGGCATCGTGCAGATTTAATTTTAAACCGATTCTGTCTCAGCCAATTATCCGGCTTTGACAGGCCACCCTTGATAGCAAACAACATGCTATCACACTCTGATTTTTTTTTTTATTAATTTATGCTTACATTATGACATATTATTTAATGTTATATTATGGGATGGCACAAGGTGGTTCTTAAACCATCAATAATGTGTCTCTAGGAGGGGATAAAAAACTACCTTTATACGCACACCACGGATCTTGGGAGATCATGGCAAAGATGTGGGGATGCACCAATCCTATAAAGGAAGTCTTGAGGGTGAATAGGGACTTACATTATTTAAGATGTTTTAAAATAACATTTCATAATACATTTCATGCATATCTAAATCTCATACATCATATGATGGTACCTTCTAGTACAGGGTTGTAATGCAGTCCTACATTTACCTCAGTATTCATATTGTTACTACTGACCACCATCATAATTTAATTCCTTTGATTCACCTTATGTTTACATTTTCCACATTTCAACACAATAGGAACACACCTGACACATAAGCCAATTACTATGATGACAACCAATATAAAGATCAGGAGTTTACCTATTCTTGCAATAGTTTCCTGGACCCACTCTCCTAGACCTGAGAACCATTTCACTAGGTTCAACCAAGAAACCCATTCCTCTACCTTCTCCTCTACTTCAGCCACTGAAGCATTATGGTTCTTTTGAAATTCCCATTTTAACTGCAGAATTTCACCTAATGGGATCACTGGTATCGTTTGTAATGTAAGGGCAACATTTTACACCAAATTGGGTGGCCAAAGTTACGCAATACCCTCCAGTGACAGCTGTTAAATAATTTAACACTAGTCTATGTTCCACGAGTTCTTTCTTGTAAGCTTGGAACTCCTTACCTGTGTACCTGAATGTGTCATCATACATCTCGGTGATATCATCTATTAATTTAGCAAGATCTTGGATATATCTAAAATTTTGTGTACCCCGAGCGATCCTGGTGGGATCCAATGCTACTAAAACTTGAAAGCCAGTTGTCTCACTAATTAACTGTGTGGCTTTATGCATGTCACCAGGTATCATATTTCTTTTGTCTCTGTGTTCATACTGTGTGTGAAGATATGGTGATGGTGTGTTTTTATGAATACCAAGCATTTCACCATGTGTAAGGGTCATAACCTTTGGAAGTACTCTTCCCAAATAACACAAACCTTTGGAACTCGGAGAGAGCCACTTATACGCTTTCCTTCCACATATAAAATAAACATCATCGGGGAGAACATAAGGAATAGAATGCATCGTAATCATCCAACACATTTCCCTCACAAATTATCCTATCTCAGGTTCTTCCATCTGGCTAATACACGTTTCTGGTTGTATCACCCTGGCACAGTAGCCTTCTGGTATTCTGCCAACCATTTCTTTGGTGTTACTTAGTGTATATTTATACCGGAAATGTCTTCCACCCAACCTAATTGTTCATAATGCATAGGCATATGATCAGCTCTTAGTGAGAAGGTCATCGTCTGGTTATTCCCAGTCACCTCCCAACTACCTGGTTCATTGGAATTGGTGATATTCAAACATAAAAGTGTTTTATCTGCCTGGTACTGGTGGAGTTTAAAATGGGGTGGTTTGGTGTTAAGAAATTTTCCAACCAGTGTCTTCCCTTTTTGGAATTCTAAAATCTCAGAGACATTTAATGGAAATGACACTAATCCTACATTATGCTGTCTTTGGGGCACGTGAGAGCACACCCAACAGTCGGTTTGGTTTAAAACTTTGCCCACCATGGTATGATAATCCTCTAAAGGATACCCACCCCAATACTGGTTATACTTAGGTTGGCACTGTTGGATGCATCTCTCATTGACTATGGACCCAGACATACAATAATCCTCAGATGATAGACCTTCACACTGTCTCCGAGTATCCAGAATAGCAGATCTCTTAACAGTTACTGTACTGGGATTGGTAGGACACCGCCCTTGTGACTGTATTGCTCCTTCTCCCGACTCTACTCCATTAATATCACCATCAGCTCCCCTCTCCATCCTCTGTCCTCTGTCACAGAAACCAGAGATCCCAAAACAACCCAAGATAATGAGGACTCTGGGAGAAAACACAAAGATAACCATAGCAAACAATCCATTGCTGAAAACAAGGATCTACAAATTTCTTTAGCTCAGGTATCTCACTGTAACCTTTAACCTTCCCAGAATTGACTCGCAATTGACAGGTCTGCATTATCTGCCTCGATTCCGCCTTGTTTCTCCACCGGTTGGTTGACCTTCTTACAGTGAGTGGAATGGACCCAGGTATCTCTCTCCGCCACCTTCAATGAAGTTGTACTCATCAGTAACACCTGATATGGACCTTCCCACCGATCGGTCAAACAACCTGAACGCATGAAATTTCTGATCATAACAAATTCTTCTGGTTCAACATCTTGACAGTTTGTTTCAGGCATATCATGTGACAACAGTTTAAATTTCTGCTGTTACTGTTTTAACTGTTTCCTCATTGTTATAAGATACCTTACAGTTACCTCGTTGTTACTTTTCAAGTCCTCCTGTGGGCTTATAATCAAATGAGGTTGTCTACCAAACAGTATTTCAAAGGGGGACAGATTGAGAGGGGGTCTTGGAGTTGTCCTGATACTATGAAGGACAAGTGGTAGTGCTTCTGGCCAACCCAGTCCAGTGTCCGACATGATTTTACTTAATTTGTTTTTAATAGTCCCGTTCATACTCTTCACCTTCGCACTGGCTTGCGGTCGGTACGGGGTATGAAGTCGACTATTAATACCCATCAACTTACACATATTTTGGAAAACATCACCTGTGAAATGAGTACCCCTATCACTTTCAAAAATTCCAGGGATACCGTATCTGCAAACAAACTCCTGAACTATTTTCTTGGCAGTAAACACAGCAGTATTAGTGGCAGCTGGGTATGCCTCAACCCAATTAGAAAATGCATCAGTGCACACTAATACATACTTGAGAATCCTGCAAGGTGGTAATTGGATGAAATCAATTTGTATTACCTGAAAAGGTCCGTCGGTCAGAGGAATGTGGGATGGTTTGGTAGGGATCGTTTTCCCAATGTTTTTCCTCAAGCAGGTCAGACAGGACATTGCTCTCTTTTCCACTTGAGAACAAAAACCCGGTGCACACCAGGCTTCTTGCAGCCCAACCAGGTGCTGGCCATTGAAGAGGCCAAGAATCTGCGTCCATTGACACAGACCCTGACCTTGTCTCTCATGGAAAGCAGTGGTGACACACTGGCCATGGTCGACACATGGAACACGGTGGAGAAACACAATCTCATACAGCATTGGAAATCACTATTCAGGAAAACACGTTACTAGGTAAATTTGAGCGTTTCATCTGACAAACTCACCTGTGTCCCTGCGATGCTGAGTGTGGAAATAAAGAAATCTATTTCCATTTAAGCATTCATACAGTACCTTCCACAAAGTGGTTGAACATATCAACATTGCTAAATATTTAAGAGTGTCTAGAGCACAGGGTACCCACACATTTCTGTAAACATTAAATACAATTGTTCAGATAGCTGGATTAGAAAGAAGAGCATCCATTGTTGCTAGGGGCTAGATCAGTGTTGCCCAACTCCAGTTGTCAGGGCCCCCTAACAGTGCATGTTTTACAGATCTCCTCAGTATACAATTTAAATACTTAGAATTGCCTGTAGATTTTAAATATGTCAGCCAGGAATGAATGCACCTGTGTCTAACTAGGAGATCTGTAAATCAGGCACTGTTGGGGCAGAGCAGTAAAAGGGCTTAAATGTGCTCTGTGCCAGCGCTGACTGGAGCATCCTGAGGATGTTCCAATCAGCTGCACAGATTGCAGGGTGCCTGACTAGAACATCTAAAGGATGCTCCCTTGGCACTGCAGCAGTGATCTGGGCTGCAGGGTGCCATTCCAGGCACCCTGCTAGCCAGAAGGAAGGGCTGTGGGATGATGGCAGTGCCGCCCACTGAGCTCTGCACCCTGTCTGGCAGAAATACAATCCCTCCCTCACACCTGTAGTCAGTGGCGGTTCTAGGAGTGGGCTAACAGGGCTGTCACCCAGAGCATTGGCCCCTAAAGGGCGCCAGTGAGTCCCCAGGAGAGAAGAAAAAAAAAATCCCAGTAAAAAAAAGCACCCCCGGTCCCCCCCCCCCTGCTAGCTGCAACAGGGAGGCTCCATCTGCCGGGTGCCCACTGATATTTGTTATCAGTGGGGACCTAGCTTCCTCCTTGCAGTGGCAGCCGAAAACCCAAACTCACTCCTTAGCTCTGGCTTCCGGCTCCCGCAGAGAGCACTATGGGAGGGACGTCATGACTCCCATTGTATTAAGGGCACTACTACTGTGGGCATTGTAATAGGGGCACTACTACTGTGGGCATTGTATTAGGGGCACTACTACTGTGGGCCTTATGTATAAGGGGAACTAATTTGGGCATTGTGTAAAAGGGGCCTGTGTGTCATAACATGAATAAGGGACTACTGTGTGGCATAATTTGAATTGGGGATAATGTGTTATAAAGGGAATTACTGTGTGTAGCACATAGTATTATACAGGGTATTACTGCGTGCGGCATAATGTATTATACAGGGCATTACTGCGTGTGGCATAATGTGTTATAAAGGGCATTTCTGTGTAAGACATACTATGTAAGGCGCATTACTGCACATGGCAATTATTCGCCACAAGGGGAGAGCTTGGGGGAAGCCAAGCACCTTTGTAAGTGCTAGGCACGCCCCATATTGTAATGAAATGGGGGTGTTCCGCAAGGACACTCCCTCTTTCCGGAAGCTTTCAGCGCGCGCAGAGAAACGCAGTCTAATAAAAGTTATTTCTTTCTTTATTTTATTTTTTTGGGGGGGCGCAACAGGGAACTTTCGCCCTGAGCTCCACAATGTCTAGAACCGGCTCTGCCTGTAGTATTACATTACCTTTACTCACACCTGTAATTACTTATTCCCTTCTCTCACCCTTTGAGTAACAAATTACCCTCCTCAGTGAGTCAGTCAGGACAATTAATTTTATAGATGCAAAAACTTGAACAAAGAATGGGAAGAATGGGAAAAGAATCTTATAGCTAGGTGCACTCAAACAATGTATTCAATATTAAAATATAACTTTTAATAAAAACAGAACATAGATAAGAATGTGAAGAAAAATAGATAATTACAAGTGTTTAAAATATAATTCCGCTGACGTGTGGATAAACTGTCATCCAAAATATGTCTGTGCTTTTCACCATGAATTAATAATTGGAGGTAGTGCTATTCTTAATATATTGTGTGCAGTTGTTTTTAGATCATTAATAACTCTTTCAGATATTCCTCCTGTAGTTGTAACCCTATTATGTTGCAATACTTGCTTTAGTTGCCAAAGATATTATTGGATATTTTGTTGTATCCAAAAGCTGATATTATAGCAACATACTGTTATTCTAAGTGTAAATATCCAACCACAATAATATTAAGCATATATTTCCCATGTATTGTCACCCTTGACCATTGTTGTTAAATGGTTATATATATGGATAAAACATCTTTAATATGGTAAGGCAGTCCTATATATATATATATATATATATATATATATATATATATATCATTGACGATTGTATAACACGGCTCCTATAATCACTGCTTTATTTATTTTTTCATGTCTATTTGATAATGTTTTCATCCTAAATCAACAAATATGTATTTGATTAATGAAGATGTGTGGATATATATATATATATATATTTGTGATATCTGCTATTTGGATGGTACTCTTACTTTCAATAGCCACATATAACATGGATCTAGCCTGGGAGCGTAATTAGATATTAATTAAACCTGGTTGGTTTCAATTATGCCTGTCACTAACAGACAAAACAGTTTGAATAAGGAGAGAGATTCCTATTGGCTCCTGGAAACACAGGATGGATTAAAGAGCGCTCATTGTGAGCAAACGGGTTGGCCTGTGACAAAGCTATTTGTATAGCAAAACGCGCATCGGCAATTCCGCTGACAGAGCGCACCAGTGTATAACTATTTATTGCTGTGCTATCTAATACTGTTTGACTCCGTACACGGAGCCGTCGAGCTAGTGAAGTGCAGGTTGTTTGTTTGTAAGCCTGCGGGAGACCAGATATATTGTGCATGTGCATTATGTCAGATGCGAGTACTGCTTATCAAACACATGCTGAATGGAAACAATCTCCCTAAGACCTTCTTATTATTATATATCTATACCACAATACCCCTATCTAGTGATACACTGACCCTGCTGGATGTCAGGTCCCTGAGGGCACAGTGATTATAGGAGCCGTGTTATACAATTGTCACTGATATATATATATATATATATATATATATATATATAAATAGGACTGCCTTACCATATTAAAGATGTTTTACCATATATATAACCTATTAACAACAATGGCCAAGGGTGACAATACATGGGAAATATATGCATAATATTATTGTGGTTAGATATTTACACTTAGAATAACAGTATGTTGCTATAATATCGGCTTTTGGATACAACAAAATATCCAATAATATCTTTGGCAACTAAAGCAAGTATTGCAACATAATAGGGTTACAACTACAGGAGGAATATCTGAAAGAGTTATTAATGATCTAAAAAGAACTGCACACAATATATTAAGAATAGCACTACCTCCAATTATTAATTCATGGTGAAAAGCACAGACATATTTTGGATGCCAGTTTATCCACACGTCAGTGGAATTATATTTTAAACACTGGTATCTATCTATTTTTCTTCACATTCTTATCTATGTTCTGTTTTTATTTCGCTAGCTTCACATGTGCTTATTACAATAAAGCATTTTATATGATCTATTAAAAGTTATATTTTAATATTTAATACATTGCTTGAGTGCACCTAGGTATAAGATTCTTTTCCCATTCTTCCCATTCCTTGTTCAAGTTTTTGCATCTATATTTAATCTTTGGTAGCACCCCTCTCGATTGGACTCTATTAACAATATTATTTACTTCTATATTGTGATGTGTCTGATGAGAGGTATAGCAATGGATCAAAATATTTATACTCCAGTGCAGTGGAAATATCTATGGTTCCCAATTAATTTTATATATAGATGAAGATTGAAGAAGCATAAAAGTAAAACCTTTAACAATCAACACACACAAAGGTTTATTTCAGTACAGCTATCTTGCCTTTGGAATACTTTAGGATTTAGTCATTTGGTAAAGCGTTACCAAAGTAGTGATCAGACAAAGTGCTTCACCCTCCTTAACCAATGAACAGGGGTCTGAGGCCAATGGTGATTCCATAATAGTACTGGCAGATTCAGAAGAATCATCACCACGCTTGGACAAGAAACCCTTTTTCAGCTGGCTAAGGAGGGATGAAAGCGGCAAAAGACTTTGGCCCTTGGTCAGAGATGTATGCAAACCCAATGGCTTACATACATTATCAATGGTGTGAGATCTGTGCATGTGCAGGCCATTTGGGGGCCTGGTCTTGGCAGTGATGGACAGCGTTCATAAAAATGAAAATGGGGGTGTGGCCCGATTTTGCAGTGTACCAAGATCAGTGTCTGGGTCTTCTGATGCAGCTTCACTGGCACCAGGTGCATGAACAAAATTATCACCCTGAGTAATCTGAGGGTTACTCAGAGAACTAAGTTCATGCAGAGTGATCTGATACTGCGTCTTGGGATGCAGCCCTTGAATCTGCTATACCTGCAGTTGGTATCTTTTTACACTAGACACCTCCTGTGGCATAAGCATATTATTGCACCGCCACTCCGTAGAAAGTCGCAGCGGCTTTGCAACAGCATGCAACTCAGAATCAAGCCCTTTGTACAGACACTTCTAGGGACAGCGATAAGGTAGGCACATGCATACCAGTACTGACACATTCCTTAAACATACCACAGCCCAATACAAAGAGCACTTCTATTCTTTATATCATTATACATCAATTTATTGATATTTGATGCTGCTTCTTTATATACTGTTGATGTGCATAGAATCTAACATATTGTACTAGTTACTCGAAAGATAAAAGTTTTAATGCTTTGGTAAAGTACAATATTCTTTATGTTCTTGATTATTGCTTAAGTTGACATAGCCAGTGATTATAAGGCTTTTATTGTATTTGCATCTTTAATGAACTGTTATCATTATCACCTAATGGCTGTTTTGACATACATTAGTGATGCCATTAGTCTTTCTGTTGAGCTTTTGCATATATGCTAGTTTATTTAGCAATAAAATACTCTACCTATTAAAAAATGTAATTCTAAGTGCCTCGTTATGTTTCAATGCTTATTGGTTGATTTCCCCACTATTATAATTTATTGTATTGCATGCCTATAGCTTTTAAATCCAGATAATAGTGTTAGTGTATATAAAATCTATCTCCTGAAATGTCCCATGTGTACATCAATATTGAGGACAAACAAAGAAAAAGATAAAAACACAAATTGCTGAACACATTTATAATATCAAGGGGTTTAGCCACCCACAGCAATTTGCAACATTTTGCAGAAACCCATAATAGAGGTCCAAAGGGTCTAAAGTTCATGGGAATACAAAAGATGCACCCCAACTGGAAAGCAGAAAGTGAAGGTATTTACTGTGAGAGTGTGTGTGAATGTTTAATAAAATAATACAATTTTGGTGTGTGTCTTGTTTTTTTATAATATTTCTTTTACAGGAGTACTACAGATGCCAGCGGGCCCTTAATGCTTGTACATGCCGGTACTTGTGGTTCTCCAAGCACTGGCAATTGGGGCAGGCTTGTTGGGACCTAATGAAGAGTGTTCCCCTGCTGTGGCATTACACCTGTGAGGTTCTGAATTTGTTGTGGACCCGGGGTGGTGATAGGAGAAGACACAAAAGCAGACTTAAATGAAAAAGTCCAGGTATAGCACTAAAGTGCACTTGATAACTATAGTGGGGGTTACTGAGAAAATGTCAAGATAGTGACAGGCAGGAACAGTCCAATATACAAGTGTGGTGAGCTGAAAACAGAATGCAGGTATGATGAACTGTAACTAAATGCAGGCTTGATGAGCTGTAACTGAATGCAGGTTTGGTGAGCTGTAACTGATGCAGGCAGAGGTAGTGAAGTCCAGCTGGGAGTGAAATGAAGCAAGGTGCAGGGAAACAGCAGTTTCAGGTACTCAGGCAGGTAAGAAGGTATATGGAGGGTGCAGGGTAAGTCCAGCAGGTTGGAGCAGGCAAGGTTCAGGCTAGGAGCGTATACAAGCAGGCAGATAAGGCACAGGTACTCTCTCTCAGCTGAGAAACACGTTGCACTGGCAAAGGAAGGAAGGCTCTGGACCTTTCTAAATACTCAGTGCCACACTGTGACTGGCTGGAATGAGCACATGACCTACCAGGATTGGACAGCCGGAATCACATGGCCGCAGACAAGATGGCGACGCCCATGCCAACAAAACGGAAACACCGCCAGACCTCACCAGGCCTAGTGACATTGTTCCCGCACAGAACCACACACAGCCCATGCCCCTCGCCAAACACAAGCACCGCTGCCAGAGACCCCCCGCCATAATGACCTCACAGGTAATACCCGGTGACTACCATGCCGAGAAACCCTGGCCGTGACAGTACCCCCCCCTTATAGGTGGCCTCAGGACACTCACCAGGCTTCTCTGCATGGGCAGCATGGAACCTCTTGATGAGTGCAGGAGCATGGACATCTCAGGCATCGGTCCAACAACGTTCCTCTGGGCCATAGCCCCTCCAGTCCAATAGGCACTGCAAATGTCCTCTGCGGAGATGGGAATCCAAGACCTGGGAGACCTCAAACTCTATGCCCCTTTCAGTCTGGACAAGGGGAGAAACAGGCAGGACTCTGTGAAATTTGTTTAGCACCAGGGGTTTCAACAGGGAGACATGAAAGGAATTGGGAATTTTCAGATAAGGTGGTAGTTGAAGGCGATAAGCCACAGGGTTAATGACTTTTATGATGGAGAAGGGCCCAATGAAGCGTGGAGCAAATTTAATGGATGGCACTCGAAGTCGTAGGCTCCGGGTGGACAACCAGACCTGGTCTCCAACTTGCATATGTGGTATTTTCCTACGCTTCTTATCAGCTTGAAATTTGTAATGGGAGGACGCCTTCTCCAGGTCAGTACGAACTTGAGACCAGATTGAAGCAAATCTCCATACAGTGTCTTCTACAGCTGGGACATCAAAGACGGGCAAGCTTTGAATTTCAGGGACCCGAGGATGAAGGCCGTAGACCACTTGGAATGGTGTTTGGTTCGTGGAAGAGTGGTAGGAGGCATTATGAGCAAATTCAGCCCATGGCAGCAATGCAGACCAATTGTCCTGGGAAAATGTCATAATAATCCTCAGGAAGGTCTCAAGGTCTTCATTAACCCTCTCAGTGGAGCCGTTGCTTTGTGGGTGATAAGCCATAGAAAAATTTAGCTTTACTTGCAATACAGACCACAAGGTTCTCCAAAATTTTGCTGTGAACTGAACACCACGGTCAGAGACTATGTCAGCTGGAAGACCATGGAGACGGAAAATATGTTGAACGAACAAGTGGGCCAGGTCAGGGGCAGAAGGCAATTTCTTTAGTGGTTTGTAATGGACCATTTTAGAGAATCGGCCTACTATGACCCAGATGGTAGTGACCCTTGAGAATTTGGCAGATCCGTGACGAAGTCCATGGAGAGATGCGTCCATGGATGTGATGGAATAGGTAGTGGCAATAACTCACCAGCCGGTGCCTGACATGAAGATTTATGCTGGGCACATGAAGAACATGAAGAAATAAATTCCGACACATCTGCTTTCATGGATGGCCACCAATAGCCTCTCTTTTAAAACTCCAAGGTCTTCTGGGTACCTGAGTGACCTGCAAAGCGAGAGCAATGAGCCCAGGTGAGGAGCTGCTTCCTTAACTCCGGGGCCACAAAGAACTTCCCTGTAGGAGGCTATAGCTGTAAGGTGGCGAAGACTCTTGACTCCAAAACAGGGGTATTTTGTTGATTCTCTGATTTGTCATCACAGCAGAAAGATCTGGACAGGGCATCTGCCTTTTGATTAAGGGCTCCAGACTGGAAGGTCAGCGTGAACTGGAACCGAGTAAAGAATATCGCCATTGGGCCAAACGAGAACTCACGCACTGAAGATTCTTGAGGAAGAGCAGATTTCTATGGTCCGTGAAGACAGTGAAGGGAAACTTGGACCCTTCCAGCAGGTATCTCCATTCTTTCAAGGCTAACTTTACTGCTAAAAGTTCTTGTTCACCAATGGCATAATTTCTCTCAGCAGGAGAAAACTTTTTGGAGAAGAACCCTCAGGGATGAACTCGATTATCATCATCACGCTGGGAAAGAACTGCACCCATGGCCTCTGAAGATGCATTAACTTCCACTAGAAACGGCCTATCCAGATCTGGTTGTTGTAAGACTGGAGCTGAAATAAACACCTGCTTTAAAAGTTGGAAGGCAGTCTCTGCCTCAGGTGGCAATAGGGCAGGGTTAGCGTCTTTTCGGGTCAAGGCGGTAATGGGAGCCAACAATGATGAAAATCCTTTAATAAAACATCTGTAGTAGTTGGTGAACCCAAGCAATCTCTGGATTGCTTTTAATGTTTGAGGACAGGACCAATCCAAAATCGCCTGCACCTTCTTGGGGTCCATTTCTAGACTGGAGCCAGAGATGATGTAACCAAGGAATGGCACACTGGGAACCCCAAAGACACATTTCTCCAGTTTGCAGTAAAGGTGGTTCTTTCTTAGATGGGACAATACTTCCTTCACATGTTCATGATGTTTTGTTACAGAAGACGAAAAAATCAATATATCGTCCAGGTAAACTACAACCGAGATGTACAACAGGTCCTGGAAAATCTCATTAATAAAGTCCTGAAACACGGCAGGGGTATTGCACAACCCAAAGGGCATCACAAGGTATTCAAAGTGTCCATCTCTAGTATTAAAGGCGGTCTTCCATTCATCACCAGCACAAATGCGGATGAGATTATGATGGACCCTTTAACTCTGTCAAACAATTCTGTGATCAGGGGAAGAGGATACCGATTCTTAATTGTTATATCATTGAGGCCCCGGTAATCTATACAAGGTCTTAGGCCTCCATCTTTCTTGCCAACGAAAAAGAAGCTGGCTCCATTGGGAGAGGTGGAATGTTGAATAAATCCCTTTGCTAGGTTGTCCTGGATCTACTCTGACATGGCTTGAGTCTCAGGCATGGATAGAGGATAGGTGCGACCACAGGGTGGCATCTTGTCAGGCAGCAGCTCAATAGGACAGTCCCATTCTCTGTGGGGAGGTAAGATGTTTGCCTGTTGCTCGGAAAAAACATCAGAGAACATCTGGTACTCCTCGGGTATAGCTGGAGATGGTAAAGAAGCTGTATTTCTTACAGGTCATATTTTGGGAAGACAGGATTTCTGACAGTCAGATCCCCATGAAAGAATCTGCACTGAGCACCAGTCTATCCTGGGATTATGTTGGCGTAACCAGGGTAGTCCTGAGATGATTTCTTGAGAAGCCTCTTGTATCACTAAGAACTTTAAAGACTTGGAGTGGAGTGCCCAATTCAAACTAATACTGGTTGAGTTTCTTTGGTGACCACTCCTTTAGCTAGAGGACGTCCATTACAGAAGTCAGGGAAATTGCTTGCTTGAGAGATGAACAAGGAATCTGTATTTTATCAACTAGGCTGGAAGTCATGAAGTTTCTGGCTGCTCCAGAGTCAAATAGAGCAGAGACAAA
The DNA here is from genome assembly GCA_031769625.1 of Taudactylus pleione. Classification (NCBI taxonomy): domain Eukaryota; kingdom Metazoa; phylum Chordata; class Amphibia; order Anura; family Myobatrachidae; genus Taudactylus; species Taudactylus pleione. The sequence continues at coordinate 14,035,206 of JAUIMM010000039.1, forward strand.
GAAAGGGTTGGGCTTGAGATCCAAAGCTAAGGAAAACTTGAAATCTTTAGTATTTGGGGATGGGCAAATAACTCCTAACTTGATGTCCCCAAGGTCAGTTAGGAACGGGCATTTCCCGACTTGCGGGAGCAGGAGGCCACCAGGTGACCCGAATCTCCGCAGTACAGACAGAGGTTTTTTAACATCCTTCTCTGACGTTCCTCTTTGGAGAGATGGGTTTGGTTCACCTGCATGGGCTCCTCATCTATAGGAGGATGGGGTGGACGGGTAGTCAAGGGAGACATAAATGACCTTTGCCGGTCAGTTCTGTGCTTTTCAGCCTGACATTCTCTGAAGCATGGGTCAATTTTGTTGCAGAGTGAGATCATATCATTTAATTTGGTAGGAAGCTCAGGGGTAGTCAGATCATCTTTTAATCGGTCGGACAGACCATGCCAAAAGGCTGAGGTGAGGGCCTCCTCATTCCACTTAAGCTCTGATGCCAAAATTTGAAACTGTATGGCATATTGGCTGACAGGACGGGTTCCTTGTCTCAGGGTCATGATGCTGGACGATGCTGACACTGTGCGTCCAGGTTCATCGAAAATCCTCCTGAATGAAGATACAAAGTCTGTGTAATTATCCAGCAGAGTGGAGAGGCCCAATCCAGAGCCGAGCCGGTCAGCAAGGACACGATATATGCCACTTTGGTTCTAGCAGTGGGGAAGTTATCAGGCTGTAACGTAAAGTGTATATCACACTGATTTAAAAACCACGATAGAGCTTAGGATTGCCGTCAAATTTGCTTGGCATGGGTAGATGTAGATGAGGGGATACCCTGGTCCCTGTATTACCAGGCACAAGAGGAGGTGAAATTACTGATACCCCAGGGGTGATTAACGAGGTTTGCAGAGTATCTTGGCGTTGAGACATCTCCTGTAGGAACTGGGCCATTTGATGTTGCATAGTTTCCAGGTTTTCTAAACGACCAGCAATACAGCAAAATAAATCCACTCCAGACTCCTGTTCCATGGCCGGATCAATGGGGCCAGTGCAAACTGTGAGGTTCTGAATATGTTGTGGACCCGGGGTGGTGATAGGAACAGACACAAAAGCAGACTTAAATGAAAAAGTCCAGGTATAGCACTAAAGTGCACTTGAGTCCAGGTATAGCACTAAAGTGCACTTGATAACTGTAGTGAGGGTTAATGAGAAAATGTCCAGATAGTGACAGGCAGGAACAGTCCAGCATACAAGTATGGTGAGCTGAAAACAGAATGCAGGTATGATGAACTGTAACTAAATGCAGGCATGCCGTCCGCTGGTCTGATAACTACATCCCATATTTTAAATTTATCTGCTGTAAAGTTTAAAAGTGTGCTATGCTGCAAAATTAAAAATTCAGATTTACATTTATTTTAAAATAATGTGTTTTCCCTGTTGAATTAATCAATATCTATAAAGAGGAGACTTTGTGTTTGAAATTTGTATAACATGAGATTCTGTAAAAAAATGCAACAAGACCCTTATGATTGCTGGGCAGTGCGGTTGGCAGGGGCATAGAGAGCTGACCTGGGAAAGGGGGCATGGCCTAGTTGCGGGAGGCATGCCCTCGCCCCCTTAGAAGAATAATAGACCTTTTTGCAGTGCCGCAAAATGCGCACTGGAGAGGGGGGCCCAGTGAGCAAATCCAGGGGGGGCATGATCAGTGTAATCGCTCCCCCCATAGGCAGAGGAGACTGCTGCTGCTCAGCAGCAGCAAGCAGTCTCCCACTGCAACCCAGCACACAGCAGCGTGTGCTTGGCTGCTGACAGGTCAGAGGGAGGATGGCGGCGTCGGTCCCGAGACCCTGCTGGGCCCTTCCAGCATGCCTGGGCCTGGGAAATTAGTACCTGCCCCCTCTTGGCATCCCTGGTGGTGGGGCAAGGAATAACTACAAGATAACGAAGAAACAAAATACATTTTCCATTTTTTTATGCTGCGTTTTAGCTGTTTTGCAATATATACAGCATGCAGATCCTCTTTAATGAGCTGTCCAAATCTCTATAGCTGGTGATATTGTAAGGTGCAGCAAAAATGTACTGGCAGACTACTGGTCGTAAGTTTTCCTCCATATAGCACAATGCTCACACCAGTAAACATACCCTGTGTACAATTGTTCAGTATACAATATTTTTACAATAATGCAGCATTATTCAGCTACTATTTCTAAAAATTATTTAGTGACTGACTCTACATTAACATTGTGGTGTGACCAAAACATCCTCATTAGCACTCAGCAGGAATGATGATACTAAGGGGTAAATTTACTAAGCATCGTGTCTCGTCTGAGAGTGCCCGAGTTTAAACACAGCATTACTGAAACATCGGAGACTTTTGACAGTTGAAACACTTAAATTTACCAAAAATCATGTTTTGCTGAATCGTGTTTTTCAATGGTGTATGTGATCGTGTTTCTCCCCGTGTTCCCTGTGTCTGACCACAGCCAAACACACCCAAGCATGCAGCCTGCACATATCAGTGAGATACGTGCAGGCTGCATGTGTGTATAGTGTTAAAAAAAGTGTTCAAAACAAAAAAACTGCATGGGGTTCCCCTCAAATTGGGGGGCCCCACCTTCCCTTGGATCCCTGGTCTGGGCTGACTAGTTTGGGTTGTTAATGCTTTGGCCAGGGCACCCGGTGAAAGGGTCCCCTGTCTCCAGCTTTACACCCCGGCTAGTGGAGCCTGGTGCTGGTTTTTAAAATATGCGGAACCCCACGCCATTTTGTCCCCACATTTTTAAAACCAGGACTGGCTCTCAGAGCCCAGTGCTGGTTTATTAAATACGGTTGAACCCTACACATTTTGTCCCCCATATTTTTGAACCAGGACTGGCTCACAGAGGGCTGGTTATGCTTTTCGAGGGAGACCCCATGTAATTTTTAATTTTTTTTATTTTCACCCTTTATTTGCTTTATTACAGGCAGAAACATACACGGCTCACACTGATCTCTGTATTTTTCTGCTAAATATGCTGCTCAGGAGGTAGTCTATTTAAAACTTCTATTTTGGACCGAGTATGCTTAATTTACACCCGTGATTGCAATCACGATTCTTGGTAATATCCTGTGTTATATTCCTGTTTATGGCAAGTACCTGCGAGTGTGGCCGATGGTGTATTTATTTCTATTTGTATTTTCACTCGTGTTTTACAGAGTTTCATGATATCTTACCCGAGTTTGCCTTTAGTAAATTTGCTAGTTTAAAAAAATGGCCAAATACACACGGGAAAGCATTCTCACCCAAACATGATTCTTAGTAAATTCACCCCTAAAATCAGAAAACTAATAAAACCTTTTGGGAAAACAATACCAATATGTAAATAACTTTGATGTACCTGTCATTATTTTAACACTAATCTAGTGGTTTTGTTTATCAAATCAATAGGTTGATGGAGTTTGCAGATTATCGTTTAAGTATTTTTAAGAGAGTAAGGATCCATTCATCATATGGCCCCCAATAATTGAGTATCCAAATCACAGCGGGTAGCAAATTCACCGGAACAATTCAACATTGATTTGTTGAATTTAACATTGATCCAAAAATCAACTGTCTCTGCAATCTCTTGCACCTGCCTGAACTGAGCTTCACCCCGGCGTCTGATATCTCCTGTGTTACCTTTATAATGAATGGCCCCTACCCTTTATTTTTACAAAGTAGGTAAAAATGTTAAGTGATGATGAATGGACCCCTGAATGAGCACACAGACTTGCAAAATGCCTTTGAATTGCTACATGCTTAGCTAACTATTCATTTTATTTTCTATTTTTAAAGGTTGAATAAACTGAAGTATATCTGATGAAATGGTGAAAGGAATTGTCCATTTAAAAAAAAAATGGCATTGTCACCATATTGCTGTCATAGGCCCATGATATATACCCTGTCCTGAGAGCTGCTTACTAGCCAGAGCTGAACCACAAAGGCATTTGTGTAATAAGGGCTGCATTATGTAGCTGTCAATTTTGTGCATTTTATATTTTGAGCTCCCAAACTCGCAAAAAACTGTTGATTTAGTTGCAAACCAAATAGAACAATGATATTAGTAGAGTTTTACCATCTAACTCAAAGGGTTTTGCAAATGCATGACTCACTAATTTTACTTATCTGATCTGCATGATTTATATGTATGTGCTATTTCTCAAGTTAAAAATTTTTCATATGGAATACATATCTTCATTTCAATTGCAAATACATTGCAGACAAAGATGTTTCATGTCAGTGGGGTTTTCCAGATTTGGATCAGGACTCCTGGGGCTAGCTACATTTGTAAGAGAACAAACGAAGCTTGAGGCCTTGATAATGCTTTTCCTCATGTGGACCAATGCTACTAAAACAAACCTGAAACTCACACATCAGCACAAGCCCTGGGACTGCATCGGCTACATCACCTAGAAGCATTAGAGCTGGCAGAAAGCCATAAGAGTAGCTTCCCTTTGGAACCACTATCTGCCAATCGCAGTCCAGACTGCCTTCCAGCATGTGATTAGCAGATAGAGCTTCCAGTGGGACGTCACTGTAATCACTGAGTGCTCACTGGTGGATTTTTACTGGGGGAGCTGCAGCCCTAAGTAAAATCTGCCTCTGAGTCAGACTGAGAGAAATGCTGAACTTCTGTTGTGCAGGCTGCAATGAAATAAACTGTGAAGCAATACTGGACCAGGTTTTTTTGGATAGCACTGAACACAATTAGAGCTGGGCCACTTCCTTAATCCCCCAGGAACGGAGCTGCTCAGAACCAGCTCTGGTGCTGTTGTCTGAGGACAATTCTGCTCATCTCCAGCCTCAACTGCCAGCAACAGCAGCTCTCCCAGTAGTGCAGAAACAGTTGTCGCACTGCTGCTGGGAGAGCAGCTGCTGCTAGCGACGGAGGCTAAAGGTGAGCCGAATCGGTCCCTGTGCTGTCCGAGATTAGGTTCCAAAGTCTGCCCCCACTGCAGGAGTGTGCTGCTGCCTCATGAAAGTGTAATGGGAGGAGGCACACAGACAATGGGCATAGCCAGGAGGCTGGTGCTGACAAGAGGGAGAGTCCCACTTGTCTTAAGTACCCCAGGCCCCCCAAAGGCTTAATCCAGCCCTGAACAGAGTGCTGGTACAGATTTTCTGGCTGCAGGGTGACTGGAGTGTCCAAAGGCTGCTCTGAGCGGCACTGCAGCTGTGATACCATGAGGCAGCAACGGTGCTGCCCACAGAGCCCTAAGTTCTGTGCGATGGCACCGCGTGCACACCCCTAGCTGTGGCCCTGGTCTATCTTCAGAAATGTGTACTCTTTATACAGACAAGTATACAGATTTGGTGCAGTGCGCGCAACATGAGAGAAAATATGGCCAACTTGTATTCAAATCTGCATCAATGCCAAAGCGTTTATGTCAATCAAGCAATATGGTTACATAGCTTCAATATATAATCAAACCTAACAAATGGTGTACAAATGTGGACATGTTATTATATTTATTTTAGTTCTATAAAATAATCATATACCACTGTTATAATTAGGGGGTGCATAACTCAGATTATTTTAATATGATGCAATTCATGCTAATCACTGCATGCAAAGGATTTACACAGCTGAAAATATTCCCTTGCTGATAATGCAGGCTGTAAACCTGTTGTAGAGTAACAGAACAAGGGTGTCATTCAGTTTGGAAGTAATACTTGTGACGATTCTTTGCTTCTGGTAAAAGGGAAATCTTGAGTGTGAGGTCTGTGGAAGCAGTTTATGAAGCACATTGTGTTGGAGGAGGGGAGTTAATTCCTATCCATCTGAAATGTTGGCAAGAATGGAATGTATCGACTCCACGAAAGCCTTCTTAGGTATTTTGTGACAAAAGGCAGATCATAACAAGATTGTCCTTCACTGCTATTAGTTTTCTCTGCCTGCATTTGTTTATGCCAAGCCGAAGTTCCCCTTTCTTCATCTGAACCTAAGCGGAAATAAGAAAACAAGATCATCATTTCTGGCTGAACAAATGATTTATTGCACTATGCTGGTTGCTAGCCAAAACAAGCAAGAACGTTGGAGAGCAACAACCTGAGATCAGATGCTTAAGCACAGAGATTTCATCTTAAATGTACAGTAGTTCAGGTCACTCTGCATTGATTCACTGAATAACAATCCTGAAGTTGTCCGTTGTTTTAGCAGTGTTTCCAAAATTCAATAAACACTTATTTCACTTACCCATTTTGTCTGTGACTGTTCTTAACCAACTGTACAAACAGTCCCTTTCAGCGGGTTAGGTATGGGAAATTGGCAGTCGGGATGCCGGCCGTCAAAACACAGACAGCGGCATCCCGATGCACAGAATCCCGACAGAGGCTTCGTAAGTATGCTAACCCTCCGTTCCTGCATCCTAACCCTAACCCTCCCCTCACTGCACACTAACCCTCCCCATTAGTGCCTAACCCTAACCCTCCCCCCTTAGTGCCTAACCCTAGTGCTCCCCTGGTGGTGCCTAACCTTAATCCTCCATGTACGCAGCCCAACACTAACCTCCATCCCCGACAGCCTAAACTTAACCCCCTCCCCATCGCTGAAAGCTAACCCAACCCGCTATACTTACGTTCGGGATGCCGGCTGACAGAGTTCCAGTGTCGGTATCTCAACTGATGTCATGTTTCTTTCACCGGGATTTCGACAGCCGGCATCCTGTGCGCCGGCCAATTCACTACAACCCCTTTCAGCATACTGTATTACATTGCTCATTTCGAAAGTGTCCCACTAACAAGACATCACATATTGGTGAGGAATCTACAATCCCCTTTTCCTATTGGGATTAAAACCACTATTGACTACGGGACTGTTCCTCCAGCGGTGTGTTTTGGGATACCCATTACAAGAACTATGCCCCTATATGCATACATGTTTTTATATCCTCATTGATTAGCCATAACAGAGTCCAGAAACTTGAATAGGAACAAGTGTTTCTACCTGCATTGGTTCTTGTATCACAAAGTTGATGTATTAATTGATTTTAACCCATTCATTTTCATGTATCAAATATTAATATATTTGTGAGATACATTGTTGTGCATCTTATTATATATCATTCTAGCGCTGCTTTTTTTCCATGTGATATTATTATTTTCCCGGAGTAGAGATAAAGTAGGTAAGTATGGTGTATCATTAATAATGTGTTATTTACATCAGTGGTCAAAGTGGAAATTTGGTGGCAGTGCTGGAAGTGTGCTGGTATGACATACTGGCACTTCTAAATTTGCACTGTGCCTGAAGTTTCAGAATCTGCAAACATGTATTTTGCTTGAAACAGAGAGTTGGCTGCATTCACACAGACTAAAAAATGTCTAGGCTTTTAAAAAGACAATTTATTAACAAATGTATCACACATATTAAAAGTAGCAGCAAAAGACATATAAATATCCAAGTAACGCTTATAAATTGCACCAATACTGAAAAACAGCTTAAAATTGATTAGCTGGTTGTCCTGCCCCCTCCCATTTTCAGTCCAAACTCTGTGTACTGTGCATTGGCATATATGCTAATTATTTTGCTGCTTATCCATTATGATTGTAAACTATCAAATTAAATGGTGATGAAAAATATATAAATGCTAACATAATCTATAGTGTTTTGTACCTTCTTAGCAATATACAATATGAAGGTTTAACCATACTAAATACAAATTAATGGGCTAAAAAAATTGATGCATCCATCATGGATTTCCTTGATTTTATAATAAGTGGCTATGCCTTATATCTTTAACTTCCTATGTTTTATATCTAATATTTCCCTGTATCAGTATTATCTCCCTAATAAAATAACCCACAGGGAGGAAAGGTCAGCTCACACAGACCCTAATACCTTCTCAAGCTGCCTAGATGGCTTTGCAAAATGTCAGATGCTCTCCTATCCAAAGCTTAAGTTGGAGGAGAATGTTTACCCTAGTAATGCCTAATAGATCGGAAAAAATTTACTAAGCGGCGTTTTGACGGCGGGTTCATTTCTATTCTAAACCCCAGCGGTTTGGTGGCGGTTTTGAAGCAGTTTTGGCCTTAGTGAATCTGCAGATAGCAAAACCGCCGCCAAACCACAGTCAAAACACATTTTAGAATAGAATAGAACAGGGCTGTCATTTAGAAACTGCTGCAAAACCGCCACCAAATCCCCGGGGTTTAGAACAGAATAGACCTCGCCACCAAACCGCCGGGTTTTAGAGTAGAATAGAACCCGCCGTCAAGACCCGCTTAGTAAATTTTGCCCTTCCTCTCTTATAGGATATTAAATTTACTTTTTAGAGTGAATTGTGACAAAAAGACCTTACCAATACAGATGCTTTATAAAATAAAACTGATTAAATGTGTTGCTCTCTGGCAGCAGCTAGTAAAGAAATATTTGTGCTGTACAAGGTAGTGACATTACAAAGAAATACGAGGCATTGAAAATAGAGCTAAAGTTGTGTCCTCATACAGCTATCCCTTTTACTCCATATAGTACTAAATGCCTGGAGTGATTCCTGTGCTGCATACTTTCCACAAGTTTACATCTTAGTGCACTTAGAGTATACTACGTAGAGGTACTGAGCTTAGGATTAGTGTTTGAAGTGGCTAAGTACTGTAGCATAGTCTTTGGTGCACTAAACAGGGCTCTTTGGCCACTATTTGAGGATAGGTGTGTGTGATCACTTTTGTAGGTGTATCAACATCTACCCAAAAAATGTGCCAGGAGCTGCTGACACTCATGGTATTGTGGAATTCTCCACTGGCCTCTTCAAATCAATTTAGCCTGAAGCTGCAAACACCAATTTATTGACTGATAGAGCTCATAGAGTGCATTAACCTGGAGCAGTTTGTGGTAAAACTCTCCAGGACACCAGGACATCATCCTTCATATGTGCTTTTACAACATAAAATATAAATTATTCAAGCTATTATTTATTTACTCCCAAATAGAAGGACATATTTTTAATGATCACCCTATCACACCCTAGGGAAGAAGAGCTAGCTGCGAGGTCACCATATCTATGAGATTCAATAGCAATTGTATAAAGTTGCTTCCAATTTATGTTTCAGGTATTTACTGAGGTGAGACCAGTATTTGCAAAGAGCCTTGAGTAGTATGTAGATATTCTGGTGAAGCTTTGCCTGCAAAATCCCCCTCCGGCCACACCTCATCCTACTTTTCATAAGGAAAAAGCCTAACCAATATTGGAGCTCATAAAAGTTTACTACACATACATGTTTTGATGTTCGCCACCAGGACATGTTGGACACTATCCTGGTGGCGATTAGCACCTGTGAATGTGTTATCTTTGAATGTGTGTGTTTTTTCTTTGCTTATCTTTACATTTTATAGACGTTGGTCATATTGTTATCCATCCCGTATAAGTGACGGTGCACGCAGTGGTTGCCCAACCTTAATTTGCACCTTAAAACAATTCTCAGAGAGACCTGTTCCTCCAAGTACATGCAAACAATTGGCACTGTTGTTTGTGTCTTAAAATCAAAGCCATCAATGCAAAAAAAACTGCATAGTGTGTAATCCTTTAAGTGTAAACCACAGTGTGTGTGGTGGTGTCCCAGTCTTAATGTGTACCCCAATACAATTCTCACAAAGACCTGTTATTTCAAGAGTGTGATAACAATTGCCAGTGTTGTCTGTGTCTAAAAAACAAAGCCATTAGTGCATTTTCTTCTTCAAGTTCTGCCCTCTTTACCACTTCTGCTGAAGGCAATTGGGTCCTGCTGGCAGCCAATCACAATCGACACAGAGAAACCTGAGGATGGCAGTTAAATCAATATTCTTGTGTTTTAACTTGTATTCCTGAGTGTCAGCTCTAAAGGTTTTGATTCAGATTTGGGGGCCTATGTACATTGTCTAACATATTTTTTATAAAATTATGTAAAAATAGCAGTTTCTGCATAATTTAGTGAATTGTTGATATGTACTAATAGCTTAATGCAGGAGATTTCACAGAAATCTCCAGGAGAGTGCCAATTTGCACTGCAGACAGCAGTCCCCATTATTATGAACTACGGTCTGACCCTTTTTACCATACTTCGAAATGGTAAGCTTTTTGGAGTTTGGCCCCGGTGGCATCTTGGCAATTCTTATTTCTTAATGGTTTGTTTAATTTATTCAATTTTTTATTTATATTTATATTCTGTAGTCAATAAACTAATCAATCAATAAAACAAATAATCAATCAATTAATCAATCTATTAACCTCATTGGGATTTTGGATGCTTGTGTTTTGGTAGTGTTTTCTGTTCCTTTTCTCTGATTTTCATTTTTTTATAGTTACATTGTTAACACTGATCAATAAATCAATCAATACATTTCATTTGGATTCTTATTTTTTAATGGTTTGTTCAATTTATAATTTTTTGTATTTATAGTTTTATTCTGTAACCAATCGATTAATCAATCAATTGAATTCTTGTTCTTTAATGATTTGTTCCATTCAAATTATTTTTAATTTATAGTTATATTCTGTAATAAATCAATAGATCAATTAATAAATCAACCTCATTTGGATTTTGGATGCTTGTTTTGTATCATTGTTTTTAATTTTTCTGATATACTTTTTTATAGTTAAATTATTAACACTAATCAATAATCAATCAATGCTTTACCTGGCTTCCACTAAATAGTACTCCATCATCATTTACTTGTGCAGGTCTCTGGCCTCTGATCTAGTTCTTGATTAATGAAAACATTCTATACTGTAGCATCGTATAGTTTTTATTAAACTGCCATCCTGTCTGCCACTGCAGTAACACTTCCTAGATGTGCTATAATCTTGCCATGTGTTTGTACTGTTGCACTGTCTCTCAGTTTAGCAAGTCAGCTCCCTACAGCCATTGGCCAGTATGGCTGAAAACTGAAAAATATACTTGGAGCACTGAGGTGGTCAAATTTACTGGAAATTGAGGGTAATAACGATGTAGGGGAAAAAAACAAGCTCAATTTACATTATTTTAGCAGTTTTATCAATTTTTAAAGAAATCAAGATCTAAAACTGAAACCTTTGAGGGTGGTTTTGGCAAAACCAAAACCAAACACGGAGGTCTGTGCACATCTCTACTCTCATAATGCACTTACTAATTTTGAACCCGTTATTTCCAGGTCACTAACTATTGAATCTGGCGCTGCAGGTTTTTCTTCTTCCTTTCTTACCCACTTCCCATCTCCCTTCCCTGTCTTTCCCTTTTTTCCATATGTTTTTTTCTATACCTCCACATATCTTTTTCTCTGTGTCACTTTTTACCCCTACCTCATCTCTTTACCTCTCCCATCTCTGTCTCTTTCCTTCCATCCATCCCCTACCCTCCCAAACTTTATCTCTCCCTCCCTGTCTTTTTCTCACCTGATTTTCTCTCCCACTCTCTATACCACCCCCCTCCACAATGCCTCTACAATCCTTCTTTACCTCTGTCCACATCCTCTCCACCACATTCTCCCTCTCTGTGTATGTGTGTCATCAATGACTCATCATGCATTCACTGTCCCCTTGTCAGTGCATGTAACTGGCTCCTGCAATTTTGTTTGCTTCCCTGGCAGAATGTGTAATGCTGAGAGCCTAGGATGGGAAGGTTATTGCCTCTCAGTCACTGGAACCTGCAGTGAGAGCCCCTGGAAAAAGGATGTGTCCATGCCACCATATGGCATCAATCCCTTGGTCAGTCTTGCAGCCACTAAGAGCTCTGGGAGGAGCAAGGTCTCTCCTCTGCTAGTGTGCATCTGCTAGATTGACATTAGGCTGCTTATAACATAGATTTTTATCTAGCTCTATTTGATGTGTTTAAAAATTAGGGTGGCTGTGGCTATATCCAGTGAGCTTTTTGCTTATTCTTCCTAGTTTTTCATGTTTTTTAAGGCTCTAAAGACTTACACTCTTTGTACTCCTTTCTACTAGCTCCCCCAAAATGGTTGTGCCCTCAGTCTCGCACCTTTGTTGCCTGTTTTGGGGAATGTGGTTATGCCAGTATTCCTCAATTACTAAAGAAAGAAAATATTGCAAACTACTTGCTAAATAAAACTCAAATAGAAATAAAAATACTTATTGAAAAAGTGTCAAATGTAGTATAAAGTAAACAGTGTTAACTCTTATAAGGTATTAAAAAAACAAATTAAAGAAAGTACTAAAAAAAAGATAATCAGAGCCATATACTCTACTGTAACTCCAATTAACATGCATTTATATAGAAAATGCTTGGTTAAATTAAAAGAAAGTGGATTTTTTATAAAACAATACATAGAATATATGCAAAAATGTTTTATTATAATTGTATAGCTGTGAATAAAGCAAAATCTTTGATAACACAAAATGGACTGGATAATACTGATGTCATATAACAGATTGCTTTTCTAATGCATTTCATAGCATTAATAATGTATTAAATCCCACTGAGACATCAGGAACACTTGTATCACTTTCTTTTAGGAGAGGTGAAACTATTCATTTAGAAAACTCAGTAGCATACACTCTTCAACATTGAATGCACAAGTCTATTGAAACAATTTGTAGGAAACAAAAATTTGTAGGAAACAAAAATCAATAGGAATCTTTATCAAAGTATATATCAGGCAGTTTACCAGAAAGGGAAAATATGTCAAACTGCTTCAAAGAACATCACAGTTGAACAATAAAAAGATCTGATGCTTTTCTCCACAAGGTGAGTGTAGTTTGATCAGAGAAACAGTGTAAAGCTGCTACAACAGGGTATTTAAATGGGATCCGGTCAATATCCTGACAGTCAACATGCCGGCGCTTGGAATGCCGGTGCCGAAATCCAGACACCTCTCACAATCCCGGCACTGACATCCCGACAGTAAGTGTTGTGGTTAGGGGGAAGGTTAGGGTTAGGCACTAGGGTTAGGGTTAGGCACTAAGGGGGTGGGTTAGGGTTAGGGTGCAAGGAGGGGGTGGTTAGGTTTAGGCACTAGGGGGGGAGGTTAGGATATGGCACGGGGGAGGGTTAGGGTAGGGAGTGAGGGAGGGCTAGGATACTGACCAACAAGTGTTGGTATCCTAACCATGTCGGGATGCCGGCATCAGTATTCTGACCACCGGGATCCCGAACACCGGCATCCCGTACACAATCCGTTTTAATCTCTATGCAACAATCAGGTAAAGAGGGGTATTCAATATGAAAGGTTAACTTCCCTGGCGAAGTTAACGTTTCATATCGGAGTTTTTTTCTGCGTAAAGGTATGGTGCGCGCTCCCGCTTATCCCCGTATTCAATATCAAATTAACGAAAACGGGAAACTCCGAAGTTGGATTTGCGTAAAGTTACGAATTTTTCCTTAAAATAATTGTAAGACCCCCCTAAAGTTGTAAAAACATGGGGGATCACTATGGGTACCACCGTTTTAGCCTTTAATTGAAAGTCGGGGATTTAAATAGCCGCAGCAGGTGCTTTTTTCCAGACATTGAAGAAGTGATGCAGAAGAGCACTTAGGTTATTTTTTTCGTTTTTTTAAGTGGTCCCATCAAATTTGGGGTACATGAAAATGGGTACTAGCATATTTTGGTGTCCCTAAAGTAATCTTTTAAAAATTCTGCATTTGTGCACCTGCCGCTATAATTCTATTCTAGAAAACATCTGCCGCATACATGCAGAATAGCCCTGAACCTATTTCCCTATTTTTTTTTGCACCCCAATTTTTAAATTAATTTTTTGGGGTGTCCCTAATTTTTTTTTTAAATGTCAATCTCAGGGGTGCAGGCTATTTTTTTTAAGCCTGCACCCCTAAACTCCAATTCTGCACTTTTTTTTCGACACCTATTCAATGGTGAAAAGTTATCACCGTTTTTTATCAAAGACTTTTCAAAACTGCAATAAGTCTTTGAAATTGAATACGGTATAAAACTAAAACCAGTGATATTAACGCAAAAACGTTAAAAAGTGCGATATTAACACAAAAAACGATGTTATCGCACCCATATTGAATACCCTTATTAGTCTCCATATAATATCAGCAAACCACTCACAAAATAAACTTAACCAGTAGTAGTCAATAAAATAAATTAATATCAATGAATAACCAAATAAATTATAATTTTTTTAATAATAAAATGAGCACGGCAACCCAGAAAAAAAAAATTTAATATATGAATCTATCTTAACCAATTGACACACATGTAGTGACTGACAATAATGATAGAAAAATATTAATGTATGTTAAAACACACATGATATGTAGCAAGGTATACATAATATAATGTTCCAAAAGGGATATAGTATAAACCAGTGGTTTCCAAAGTGGGTGCTGTGGCACTCTGGAATTGTTACGAATTCCGATGCCTACTCCATGTGACACCACAAGAAACCAGCTAGCAAGATCTTCCGCCAATAACAACCGCCCATTGTTCCCTTAGAACTAGGATATGTTCACCGGTACTTAGGCCTGGACTTATGCTCGAGGTAGTAGTGGCTCACATGGAGATAAAGGGGAATTCAATAGGTAAAGAATGTACAGTTAGAATGAACACAGTTGATGATGACAAGGATATGATGGTACGGATGTTGTGAGAGTACAGTTTGTTTTTTTGGACAATAGCTTGGGAGCCGATGGTGTGGCAGCTATGCCAAAGGTGCGGCAATGGTGCTGAAGGTGTGGCAATGATGCCAATGGTGCGGCAATTATGCCGATGGTGCGGCAATGGTGCCGGTGGTGTGGCAATGGTGCCGATGGTGCGGCAATAGCTGTAGATAAACAGTCTAGGGTTAGCAAATGGCTCTGAGAGCTGATGGTGCGGCAACTGTGCTGATGTTGCAGCGATGGTGCTGATGTTGGGGCAATTGCCATAGATAAACAGTCTATGGTTTGATAATGGATTTGGGAGCCGATGGTGTGGCAAGTGTGCCGATGTTGTAGCGATGGAACTGCTTGGAGCAGCTAAGAAGCCAAATGAGAAATGATGGTAGCACAGGAGCTACTAGGAGTGGCTAGGAAGCCATATGGTGAACGTTGGCAGCACAGAGGCTGCTGGATGCATCTAAGAAGCCATTTGGAGATTGGTGGTAGCACGGAAGCTACTTGGATTGGCTAGGAAGCCGTTTGGTGAATGTTGGCAGCACGGAGGCTGCTGGATGTGGCTAAGAAGCCGTTTGGAGATTGGTGGTAGCACAGAAGCTACTTGGAGCGGCTAGGAAGTTGTTAGAAGATAGCTGAGCAGATGGCAGCATGGGGGCTGCTCAGAGCTGGCCCTAGGCATGGGCATCCTAAGCAAATGCCTAGGGGTGACTGGAATGCCTAGAGGCATTCCAGGGCTCTGTCCCTCCCACCCTCCGTGAAGCTGCCTGTGCTGCTGTAGTTGGGATTATTTTGTTCCCTGCTACACAGCATGATTCCAATGCCTCCACCGGTGGGTGTCCAAGTCCCCGCCCACTAAAACCCCCGGCAGTGCCCCCCTCTCACCCAACCGCACATAGCAGTGCAGTGCAGTGGAAGGCTGCTCCGCGCCTCCTTGTGATGTCACCTAAGTGACGATCCCACAAGTGCATCATTGAGCACTGCAGCCAAGAAGTTTAGCCTCAACTCCGTGAGGGCTGCCCAGGTGACTGATCCTGATTCCTGAGTGTTCCTACAATGCTGCTGATCGTGGTGTCGCCTCCTGCTGGCTGCTGCTACTGATCTGTAAGGTATGCAGTCCCTCACACAAATATATTTGAAGTGTGTCTGGGCGTAATATATATATATATATATATATATGTGTGTGTGTAAATATATATATATATATATATATGTACTGTATATACACACACACTATATATATATGTATATATATATATATATGTAGTTATATATATGTATGTATGTATATGTATATACACACACACACTATATATATATATATATATATATATATATATACTGTATATAGTTTAACTGTGTCACCTCAGTCTCTAACCACCCCCCTTTCCCGCTCTCCTCTACCTTTTCTCTGGCTGATCCCAAACCCTCACTGCTGACCACCTCCTCCGTCCCACCACCATCGCAGCCACGTCCTGACCCCCACCCCATCACGGCTCCATCTCAACACCCCCTTTCACCCCACCACTCCTATACGTACCCAGGTGGCCAGTCTTTCTCTCCAAAGGCTGTCCTGACTCTCTCACAGTTGGAAGCATTGGGGGTCGCACACGGAGGAGACATGATAGCCTTACACAATTATTTTGTATATATATATATATATATACATACACACCAATGTCCCACTGCCCACTGTAACTCGCGTCCAGCAAGAAGCACGGCACTACAGGACTTTGTAAGATAACAAGTGTTGCTTTATAAGTAATTATACATCATAATCCTCGCAAAACTGCGTCAATGTTTCCGGGCCATGCAGGGCCCCGTCATCAGGACAGAGGAGATGTATGAACATAAAAGACGCATAAAATACCAGACTTAGGACATATATGTGTATATTTTTATAGATATGTATGTGTGTGTTCTAGCAGCTGTGCACCCCACTTCTGCGAATATTGATAATGCAATATACTCAATACCCCGCTCGTTGTCAGCAACATCGCTCCTCGTACCAACATGCAGGTGTGACGGGCAACATCGTAAGCGTGTGCTATGCCGCCATCACTTTGTTGCTGCCAGCATAGGCAAGTGCGTATGCTCTTGCCGATGTCGGCACCCCACCGGGTCCCATCGCTAACAAGGTCGGTACACACTAGTCATCTTCTAGTGTGTACTGGGCACCAATCAAAATTTTGCCTAGGGCACCAAATTGGCTAGGGCCGGCTCTGGGGCTGCTGGATGCATTAGGAAGCTGTGTTGGAGATCAGTGAACAGGAGAACAGGAACAACCTGACTCTGCAGCCAGGCCGAGGGAACTCACAGACACTCTATAGTCGGCACAGGTGCAACAGATCAGTGAGTATAAAGTAGGGGTGTGCACCGGCCACTTTTTGTGTTTTGTGTTCTGGATCTGGATCTTTCTTCGTGTTTTGGATCTGGATTGGTTTTGCCAAAACCACCCTTCCGTGTTTTGGGTTCTGGGTTTTGTGTTTTGGATCTGTATTTTTTTTTAAAAAAGCATAAAAACAGCTAAATTCACAGAATTTGTGGGTTTTTCTGCTCCTATGCTATTATTAACCTCAATAACCTTAATTTCCACTCATTTCCAGTCTATTCTGAACACCTCACACCTCACAATAGTGTTTTTATGTCCAAAAGGTTGCACCGAGGTAGCTGGATGACTATGCTAAGCGACTCGAGTGGGCGGCACAAACACGTGGCCCATCTAGGAGTGACACTGCAGTGGTAGAGAGGATGGCAGTTTGAAAAACTAGGCCCCAAATAGTACATAATGCAAAGAAAAAAAAGAGGTGCAAGATGGAATTGTCCTTGGGCCCTCCCACCCACCCTTATTTTGTATAAACAGGACATGCACACTTTAACAAACCAATCATTTCAGCGCCAGGGTCTGCCACACGACTGTGGCTGAAATGATTGGTTCGTTTGGACCCCCACAAAGCAAGCTGGCAATTAATCTGTCCCTGCACAAACTGGCTCTACGGAGGCAAGATGTCATCCTCATCCTCCTCATTCACCATTTCCTCACCCTCTTCAGTGTTGTGTACATCCTCATCCTCACAGAGTATTAATTCGTCCCCGCTGGAATCCACCACCACAGGTCCCTCTGTACGTTCTGGAGGCTGGTCTCCCTGGAAGAGTTGATAGTTAATTTTTATGAACATCATCTTCTCCACATTTTGGGGAAGCAACCTCCTATGCCTTGCGCTGACAAGGTTCCCGGCTGCACTAAACACTCTTTCGGAGTACACACTGGAGGGGGGCAACTCAGGTAAAATAGAGCCAGTTTGTACAGGGGCCTCCAAATTGCCTCTTTTTCCTGCCAGCACAGGTACGGACTGTCAGAAATGCCTACTTGGATGCTGTCACCGATGTAACCCTTTAACAGACAGACGCACGCTTGTTGCTGCTGCTTTGAGGATGCAGGTGCGGCTACAGCCCACCGAATTCACACACAAACACAGAAAAAAAGAAGATTATTTTATTTTGGTTGGAGCGCACTTTGGGGGTTACACCACCCTTTAACAGACAGATGCATGCTTGTCGCTGCTGCTATGAGGATGCAGGTGCGGCTACAGCCAACACAATTCACAAAGACAGAAAAAAAAGAAGAATTTTTTATTTTTTGTGGAGCGTACTTTGAGGGTTACACCACCCTTTAACAAGACAGACGCACGCTTGTCACTGCTGCTTTGAGGATGCAGGTGCGGCTACTGCGCATACATTTCACACACAAACACAGAAAAAAAGATTATTTTATTTTGGTTGGAGCGCACTTTGGGGGTTACACCACCTTTTAACAGACAGATGCATGCTTGTCACTGCTGCCTCGAGGATGCAGGTGCGGCTACAGCCCACACAATTCACAAAGACAGAAAAAAAAGAAGACATTTTTATTTTTTGTGGAGCGCACTTTGAGGGTTACACCACCCTTTAACAGACAGACGCAAGCTTGTCGCTGCTGCTTTGAGGATGCAGGTGCGGCTACAGCCCACACAATTCACAAAGACAGAAAAAAAAGAAGAATTTTTTATTTTTTGTGGAGTGCACTTTGAGGGTTACACCTCCCTTTAACACATAGACGCACGCTTGTCGCTGCTGCTTTGAGGATGCAGGTGCGGCTACTGCACATACATTTCACACAGAAACAAAGAAGATTATTTTATTTTGGTTGGAGCGCACTTTGAGGGTTACATCACCCTTTAACAGACAGACGCACGCTTGTCGCTGCTGCTTTGAGGATGCAGGTGCGGCTACTGCACATACATTTCACACACAAACACAGAAAAAAAGAAGATTATTTTATTTTGGTTGGAGCGCACTTTGTGGGTTACACCACCCTTTATCAGACAGACGCACGCTTGTCGCAGCTGCTTTGAGGATGCAGGTGCGGCTACAGCCCACACAATTCACAAAGACAGAAAAAAAAGAAGAATTTATTATTTTTTGTGGAGCGCACTTTGAGGGTTACACCACCCTTTAACAGACAGACGCACGCTTGTCACTGCTGCTTTGAGGATGCAGGTGCGGCTGCAGCCCACACAATTCACAAAGACAGAAATAAAAAGAAGAATTTTTAATTTTTTTTGGAGTGCACTTTGGAGGTTAAAGCACCCTTTAATGGACAAGCCAGCTGGCCCTTTACTTATGACACAGGTGCATGCTTGGCACTGCTCCTTTGTTGAAGCAAGTGCAGCCACAGTGCACACAATTCACAAACACAGAAAATAAATCCTCCACCATTCTGTCAGTGGTGACAGTATCATATGCAGTGACAGTAGACATGTCAGAAATTGTTGGCACATCCTTCAGTCCGGACCAGATGTCCAAACCAGCCCTTGACTTATGACACAGGCGCACGCTTGGCGCTGCTGCTGTGTTGATGCACACAGCTACTGCGCATACAATTTGCACACAAACACAGAAAAAAAAGAATTGTTTATTTTTTGTGGAGTGCACTTTGGGGGTTACACCTCCCTTTAACAGACTTATGGGACACAGGTGCACGGCTTGGCGCTGCTCCTTTGTTGATGCATGTGCAGCCACAGTGCACACAATTCACAAACACAGAAAATATTTTTTTATTTTTTTTGGAGTGCACTTTGGGGGTTACAGCACCCTTTAATGGACAAGCCAGCCGGCCTTTTCTTATGGGACACAGACGCACACTTGGCGCTTCTCCTTTGTTGATGCACGTGCAGCAACAGTGCACACAATTCACAAACCCAGAAAATATTTTTCATTTTGTTTGGAGTGCACTTTGGTGGTTACACCACCCTTTAACAGACAAGCCAGCTGGCCCTTTACTTATGACAGACAGACGCACGCTTGGTGCTACTTTGTTGATGCACGTGCGGCTACTGCGCACACAATTCATAAACACAAAAATATTTTTTTATTTTGTTTGGAGTGCACTTTGGGGGTTACAGCACCCTTTAACGGTCAAGCCAGCCGGCTCTTCACTTAAGACACAGGCGCATGCTTGGCGCTACTTTGTTGGTGCACGTGTGGCTACTGCGCACACAAGTCACAAACACAAAAAAATATATATATATATTTTTTTTGGAGTGCACTTTTGGGATTACAGCACCCTTTAACGGACAGGCCAGCTGGCCCTTTACTTATGGGACACAGGCGCACGCTTGGCCCTGCTCCTTTGTTGATGCACGTGCAGCCACAGTGCACACAATTCACAAACACAAAAATATTTTTTTATTTTGTTTGGAGTGCACTTTGTGGGTTACAGCACCCTTTAACGGTCAAGCCAGCCGGCTCTTCACTTATGACACAGGCGCATGCTTGGTGCTACTTTGTTGGTGCACGTGCTGCTTCTGCGCACACAAGTCACAAACACAAAAAAATATATATTTTTTTTTTTTTGGAGTGCACTTTTGGGATTACAGCACCCTTTAATGGACAGGCCAGCTGGCCCTTTACTTATGGGACACAGGCACACGCTTGGCCCTGCTCCTTTGTTGATGCACGTGCAGCCACAGTGCACACAATTCACAAACACAGAAAATATTTTTTTATTTTGTTTGGAGTGCACTTTGGGGGTTACACCACCCTTTAACAGATGAGCCAGATGGCCCTTTACTTATGACATAGGCACGCGCTTGGCGCTACTTTGTTGATTCACGTGCGGCTACTGCGCACACAATTCACAAACACAGAAAAAAAAAATATTATTTGGAGTGCACTCTGGGAGTTACAGCACCCTTTAACGGATGAGCCAGCCGTCCCATTACTTATGACACAGGCGCACGCTTGGCGCTACTTTGTTGATGCACGTGCGGCTACTGCGCACACAGGGCCTGATTCAGAGCCGCCCAACTGCGCATGCGTATGGATCGTTATACGCATGCGCGAACCAGTCAGTGCGGTCGACATTCATGTGCTCGCAAAATAGCGAATACCTGATAATTTGATTAACAGAAAGAGGCGTTTGTGGGTGGTAACAGGGGAAGGTGCTTGAAAACGGGGAGTGGAGATCAGAACGCAGGCGTGCTTAAAGGTCAAAACGGGCGTTTTATGGGTGTGCATAATTAATACAGCAGCGTCATTGACCACGTCACTGGGTTATTTTAGAGCCGGAACTGCTCGCAAGATTGTGGTAGGAAAATCCAACCCCAAGAATAGCGAGCAGTTCATACGCTGGTCGATGTACTCGATTAATCTAATAAATAGTGGACATGACGTAGGATGCGAGCGGCCAGGGGGCGTAGTTTCCAAAAAATGACCACAAGTTTTGTTCGCTCGTTCAGACCTAGAGGCATGAACAGACCGCAAAGAGCGAACGGTTCATTTGAATAGCCACCCCTATTTTCTGGATGAGCGAGTGCTAATTTCGTCCGGCTCTGAATCAGGCCCACAATTCACAAACACAGAAATTTTGGGGGAGCACCCTTGATGGACAGAGCACCCCCTGGACAACACTACAGCACCCCTTTTGGACTGGGACACTGCACAGGACTTTGGAGTGGACTCAACCCCTATGGACAACTGACTGCACAACACAGCCCAACCAGCCCCTATGGACTTTGGAGGAGTGGACACAGCCCCTATGGACAACAGCAGCACAGCGCAGCACAGCAGAACACTACACTGCACTACACTACATTACACTACACAGCCCAGCCAGCCCTAACTCCCACCCTCCCTCTTCACTGTCCACAGCCGAGTGAAAAAATGGCGCAGACGTGGGTACCTTATATAGAATCCAAAACCTGCGAGACCCGTAAGGCGGGATGATGACGTTTTGCCTCGATTTCAGATCCGAGTCAGGTGGGAAAAATCGAGCCTGACTCGGATCGGCCTCGGATCGGGGGGGCTCGGGGGGGCTCGGGGGGGTTCGGATTTCACAAACACAGAAAAAAAATATTTTTTTGCACTTGGAGGGAGCACCCCTGATGGACAGAGCACCCCCTGGACAACACTACAGCACCCCTTTAGGACTGGGACACTTCACATGACTTTGGAGTGGACACATCCCCTATGGACAACTGACTGCACAACACAGCCCTGCCAGCCCCTATGGACTTTGGAGGAGTGGACAGCCCCTATGGACAGCAGCAGCAGAGCATAACACAGCCAGCCCCTATGGACTTTGGAGGAGTGGACACAGCCCCTATGGACAACAGCAGCACAGCGCAGCACAGCAGAACACTACACTGCACTACACTACACTACACTACACAGCCCAGCCAGCCCTAACTCCCACCCTCCCTCTTCACTGTCCACAGCCGAGTGAAAAAATGGTGCCGACTCGGGTACCTTAAATAGAATCCAAAACCCGTGAGACCCGTAAGGCGGGATGATGTTTTGCCTCGATTTCAGATCCGAGTCAGGTGGGAAAAGTCGAGCCTGACTCGGATCGGCCTCGGATCGGGAGGCTCGGGGGGGTTCGGATTTCAGAAATCCAAACCCGCTCACCCCTAGTATAAATAGGCTGAATTCCCAATCAGGTTTGCACTTGTGGAATACACATCACTTCCTGAGGTGTGCCGATCTCCTAGCAACAGGACTGGAGTAACCTCGTCCTGTCTGGGCATACTGTCAGAAAGTGTCAAGTCGTGACCGCGACTTGTAACAGGAATGCCACTGGGCAATTGCAGGAATGCCAAATCAATATATTTATTATCAATGTGATAGGCAAAATCAGTGCTTGTGGCTGTCAATCATAAAATATGTGGACAAACAGAAGCACAACCCTATCCATCTCACATAACTGAACCTAAAGTTGACGAGTAAGCACAATTTACCTGAATGAATATTTTTTGCTGCATTTCTTAATAAGAAACTTTTGTCTTAGGGGTCCAGTGAAAATAATGCACCTATTCTAGGGTGATGTGATTCACAAAACTTTGGAAACCACTGGTTTAGATAGGCTATATAATCCCACTAACCATAGCAGTAAGCTGCACATAAAGGAAAAAGCACCATGGGCTAACTGTAATAGCCTCCAAGTTTCCGACGCTGCAGGGATTTATGCGAGTCTCCCATTTCTTTTCAAGTAGCAATCATTATAAAGGCTAATCCAAGCTGGCTTAGCCTTTATAATGATTGCTACATTAAAAAAAACGGGGAGACTAGCATAAATCCCTGCAGCATCGGAAACTCAAGGTCTATTACATTTAGCTCCATATGTACAATATTTATACACATAGTTAAAATTAGCTGCTTAATAGAAAGCTCAGCAGATAAGAGAAGAACTACCAGACGGTCAGCTGTCACACTGTGTGCAGTTCCTCTTCCTTGCCTGTGGTGTCGCTCTCTGCCTGAGGTCTGTCTAGCACATTTACCCTGGCTAATCTGTGATCTTGCAGACTGATTACTTAATCAGGCAGTTGTAGCTGCACCTGGGGAACTGGCTATTTATTTCTGCTCAGTTCTGTAATTAGTGCCAGATCATCAGGTCAACCACTTTGACTGTGCTCCAGGTTACCAGTTTCCCAGATATTGTCCATCTGTTTGCCGCTGCTTTTGGATCCTAGCTTCCTGCAACCCTTGTGCTTCCCAGTAGAAGTTATCATGGACATTATTAACATTGTCAGTATTATTTGCATTTCACCAGCTTTCCAGGACTACATAATTCTGTACCTATTTATGCGGTGCATTGTTACCTTGGACATTTGCATTTATTACTGCTATTTGTATCCAGTCTGGTTCCATCCATTCCAGCCAGTATACCTTCTTACAGTGTACAGGAACTGCCTGTTATTATCCACATTCAAATTCTGATTATTCCCAGTGACTGTTTATCTGGATCAACAAACAGAACTCTTTCCATTTCCAGTGACTGTCTATCTGTAGATTCCTAGCATTTGCATATTCAAGCTTTATTTATGTAATGCTCTGTTCTAACCTGACCTTTTCCTGATTCCTGAGTTTACCATTGTATGCTAAATAAATCTTATTTCATTACATCTGGCAGTAGTGTCAACCTTATTTCAAGTACTTCATGCACACGCACACAGGAAACCCTTGAGAATCATGACATGAACAAACTGAGTTGAATCAAACTTTAGAACAACTATATGTAAAATATGAGGGTCTAATTAAAGCAACACTCGCATTAAAAAAACACAATTTTAAACCTCATACTTTTTTTAATAAATAAACTTTGTTTTTAACCAAGTCATTTTTATTTGCATGGTTTTTGGAGTACTATTATCATATTTAGATTTAAAGATTTTGTATTAGATTCTGGTTTCAAAAGATAATATTGGTGCTGTTATTATTTAACAAAGTGATAGATTCAACACACAGCGCTCCTCACTCTGCAACCAAAAATGAATGTGAAGTGTCATTTTAAAACACCCACCGAGGACCAAGAACAAAAAAGTATACTACTTTCTTACTCTGAGTTTCAGTGTTTTCTTACTCCCTGATCACAGAAATATCTTCCATATATAAAAAAATAAAGACATACAATAATACGATGTAGTCAGTTTAAAACAATCTAAGTCCACCCAATGTGAATTATACATGAAAAGGGGATATTCTAGATTCTTCAGTTGTCCCAGTGAAAAACAGGGAAGATTCTAGATAGGATATCCAGTGTGTTATTACTCTTACTTGTTGAAAGAAGAAAAAGTGGGCATCATAAGACTTTCTAGAGGAAAAGAAAATACACAACCCAAAATAGTTATGTTTATATACTCTTACTAGCTTTAGAATACATGAAGACCTATCATATAATGTTGATTATATTTCTGATCCAAAAGATTGACACTCCCAAAGGTAGTAGGTCATACATTATCTTAAGGAAAATAGGAAAGAAATCTTGCATAATAGCTGCAGACAACATGAATTAACATTTAATGAGAAATATTGCACTCACATAAATATAATGATGATTAATCCTCAAGCCTGCCATGTAGATTACATACACTTTAAATTCCAATATATCAGAAGATATAATTGCTATGCTATGTTCTTTGAAAGTAGCCTCCGGTCTGGGCTCAGAAGGTCTGTCATTCCCTTTTTTATTTTACAAACATTATGGACATTCCTAAATCAACATTATTGTTCAATAAGATTTTTGAGAGAGTCTCCTTTGACTCTTCTACTGCACATGCCAAAAATTACTATTATCATGATGCAAGGCAAATTGTGCCTTTTGTAGGCATTATCAGCCAATCAGCTTATTAAATGTCAATCTTAAGAGTTTTGCAAAGATGTTAGCAACTAAACTTAACATACTTTCTTCTCTTATCCACATCAAATAGGTTAGTTTTATCCTTCTATTCGGCTACGGAAAGCAAAATAATAATTAATAATCTTTTCTACTATATTAGTGAATGTAAGAATCTATCTCTGTTCTTTGTCATAGATGCCTAAATGTATTTATCCGCAGAGGATGAATTACATGAAAGCTCTAACCAATTATGGCTTTCAAAGGAAACCTCTTACTGGTATGTCAGCGTTGTACCAATTGCCGACATGTTTCAAGTCCAAACACTGTTTTAACTTGAAACATTTTGGTGTACTGGACTACTTTATCCATGGACTTACATCAGGAGAATTCCCTACCGACATAACAGCACTTTCTGGAACAAAGGAATGAGGATCCAGAGCTTCCCAACTTTAAATCTTACCAACGCTTACTTGAAACTCTGTTATGTACTTTTACTTTATTTTATGATATTCGGAGTATGATTACGTATGGACAAAGTTTGACCAGAATTCAACACACTGCTATTTCTTACTGAGCATCTCAAGGTGCCCATACATGGTGCGATAAAGCAGCCGATCCTATGGATTGGTACGATTTGGCTGCTATATCGTACCGTGTATGGGCATGATATCGGCCAGTGCGCACACCCGTGAGGTCGTACATCGCACCCCCAGATCTTATTGCAGGTTCAGTCAATCTGGGGATGCGATGTGTGATTCAATGCAGCGCTATGTGGGTGGGGGAGGGTGGAGCCGGCATATCGGGCAGTTAGCCACACGATCCCTCCATGTGTCGGGACCGCCCGATTTGTCAGAAGTTAGATCCCCCGTCGCGTTGCGCTGTGCATATTGCCCAGTTCATGTCCGGCTTAAATCTTATTAAAAAGTAATGATATCACCTAATGGGTTAGGGTCCTAAGATAATCCATATATATTGTAAAAAGCAAAGATATTTTATCCTCCATTTATTTTGTAGGAGTTTCTAATTTTTTGTGACATTATCATACTATCATTGTATCTTTATACAGTATTT
The DNA here is from genome assembly GCA_031769625.1 of Taudactylus pleione. Classification (NCBI taxonomy): domain Eukaryota; kingdom Metazoa; phylum Chordata; class Amphibia; order Anura; family Myobatrachidae; genus Taudactylus; species Taudactylus pleione. Next base: position 14,061,449 of record JAUIMM010000039.1, read on the forward strand.
CATGTATTGATGATCTTCATTGACCAACCATTAAAATACATAAAAAAGTTATAATGGAAGAGTCCTTCCATTACTGCTTTTATAATTTCTATATAATTGTAACCATTTTATATTGCAAATTGCATTATATTTGTTAAACTATTTAACATTGATGTAATCTATTATTTAAAGGTTATAGGGCTGTATTCAGAGGCGGCCGTACGGTCTACAACCGCATGGCCGCCTCGATGTTTGTCAAGTGCGCATGTGCATGAGGGAGCCGGCTCCTTCGTGCGCATGCGTGAGACCCGCTACGACCGACAGTGCTGGTCGTAGCAGGTCTCTTTCCAAAGGCCGTGAGCTGTCAATTTTGATTGACAGTTCGCCCCGTTTGGAAGGTGGCCCGGGGGGGTGGCAGCCCAAACGGAGGCGTTCCCATGGGAACACCTGCCATTTGGGGAAGGCCCCACTGACATCACTAGTGATGTCAGTGGAGAGCTTCCGGCTCTGACAGAGCCAGAAGCTCTCCGGGGCTTACGACAAGTGAGACCCTACCCTAGGGTCTCGTCGTAAGCCCCGATGGTCGCGATGGTCTCTGACCATCGTGACCATCACCGGAGCGGTCGTTAGAGCTGTGGGTGTTAACCCACAGCCTAACGACCGCAACAGAGGCGGGTGGTCAGGATGCAAGCGGCCGCCCTGTTTCTGAGCAACCGCTTGCGTCCTCCGACCGCCTCTGAATGAGGCCCATAGTACCATTAGAGTATCGCCATTAATTATTATTTTATTTGTCTCATTTTGATTCTTGGATAAAACCTGGTCTTATTCAGGCTACTTATTTAACTGAAAGAAGCTCCAGTAAGAGTCTTCCAATTACCTATATTTTACTTACTCACTTAAACAGTGAGTTATCAATAATGTGTTCCACTAGCATCTGTTATTCTATTCTTTCTTATAAACTCTTTGGAGCATTTCGGAAGTTCCACCTCTTCATCTAAACCTGCAGTCAAAGGTCACTATTCCCAATTATAAGGGTGCCAGCGAGAAATAATGTTCTTACCAGCATGTTACATTGTATTATATTCTACTGGTACTGTCATTGTTTTTTATGTTTTGTTTCAAAACGTCATCACCCATAATATAGTAATCTGGACATAGCCATACATTAATTCTTCCTACATTGATGAAGTTATATTAATGTAATATAATTATTTGCCTTCACACTCAACCTGCTATAGTATTACTTAAAGCATCTATCACCAGTCTCAAAGTCCTGCAAATCTAAACTTTCTTACCTTGCCAATTCCAGATGTCCCTTCAGATCTGAATAGTCTTTGTTCTACCACATGCCAGTTCATTGGAAAAAATGATGTCCTACATTTTTAACAATGGTTATGAATTATCTCTGGCAAATGTACCAAATACTGTAGATCACATGACCAGTATTTTGAGGAACTCCTCTGTCTTCTTTTATAAAGTCTTGACTCCCTGGGTCTCTTTTTAAAATCAACCCTCATTCAACCTGTGATCTTATGCTTTCTCTCATATTAGCTATTTTCACATTGAAATGTGTTTTTTAGACTTCATTCTAGTGAACCTACTTTACATTTCCCTTCACTTCCCTTTCATCCCTCCTCCCCTTCCATACAATCCTGCCCTTTCCTACCCCCACAATGTTAGATAACTAAAAAGTGACATTACTACCTGCGTTTACTTCTATTACCCTCTCTTTCCTTTCTTAATATACATGAGTGAGAAATTAGTTATTTGACTTGTGTATTTCGACATTCAGTTCTCTTTGTATTATTTTGTTGTTGTGATATGTTTGCAGTTTTTATGTATCACCTGTTTTGCATCTGATGCATTCAATAAAGTTTTTTTTATTAAAAGGAAAAAATGTGAGGTCAGAATCAACTGATTGCGCTCAAATTAACTGAGACTGTAATTATAGATATGATCTTATTCAGTGTTTTTATTTCTAATGGTTCTCAACTGCAGTTCTTCCAGTGCAATTGCTGGTATACTGTATTTTAACAGTCCTGTCTGGAACTAGCATTCCCAGACTAGTTCATTCCAACTATTTTATTGGCCTGCAAAACACTAACCTGGGCACATGACCTTCAGAAGTTTAGGTGATTACCAATATCTTTTTTTCATAGTAACAGTACCTTTTTTCTATGAAAAAAAGCACTGATCTTATCATTTATTAAAATTAAACTAACTTAGACCATCAAATAAAATTTTACCAACAGGCCCGTATTCAATTTGAAGTCCGTATCCGCAAAAAAGTATCGCCGATGACGGCATTTTGCCAGGCTGAAACTTATCCCCGTATTAAATTCCAAGTACTTTTTCGCCGATGTGGAAAGTCAATGCAATGGATCCGGCGAAAAAGTTTTGCCTATGAATAGCAGGCAGAGAAAAGTGCAGAATTGGGGTTTTGGGGTGCAAACATCGGAAAACCACCCAACACCCTTGGGACAGCCTCCCAAAGATAAACTGTGTAAAAAAAGTTTAAAAAAATACTTCAGAACACCCGAAAAAAGTACTTTCATTTTGGGGTGAAAAAAGACCAAAGTTGGGGGACACACTTAAAAACTAGGAAAATAGACTCCAGGGGGGTCCCCAAGTACGCCCCAGGTGTTTTTAAGTTTGCAGGTGCTTGCGGAAGATGGATTTTTCACGATTTTTTAAACTTTACTTATCAACTTTTAAATATGCTACCCCCCTATTTTCATGTACTCCAAATTTGCAGGGACTAGTTATTTTCACCCAAAAAAACTTCTAAATGCTATTCTTCATCCCTTATGAAAATACGCAAAACAGCACCTATTGAGACCATTTAAATACCCCAAATACCTTCAGCAGTCCAATTCGGAGGTATCCATAGTGATCCCCCATGTCAGTGCATCTTTTGGGAGTTGTCAGGCGGATTACCCAATTTTGGAGAGGACTTTCCGCCTGTTCGAGTTTCGCCAGGTGCCGTTTTCGCGTACTTTCAAATTGAATACATGGAATCATGGGGACGTGAGCTAAAAGTTTTCGCACCCAAAACACGCGATATAGGTGAAAAGTCCGCCAGTCGAAAAAGTATTGCGTGTGCTAATCAAATTGAATACGGGCCATAAATGGAAAACCTGGTCATGGGGTCTTTTCTGAAATACTGAGTTCATAAAGAAAAAAAGTGCTTATGACAATGGTAAGGTACTATTTGTAATTTCAATTACAATGCACTGTAAAGGTTATATTGGAAATATATGGTTTCCTTTATTTGATAATTTGGTTAAAGATGGACATAATTGCAGCTGTCATTTAGTCATCATCACACTGGTACATAATGCATATCGACAGTTATTTACAACACTTCTACAAAAAGCGTCCATATCACGGCATACAGTAAGTGCTGTTATTTGCATTGAAAAGTAACACCTATGCTGTTTGCACCGATAATGTATTTAATAAATGCAGCAACCTTTGCTTGGTAGCCTGTAGAGCCATTGGATAAGATAGCATAGTCTATGAGAGAGGCAAGCTAGATACCTTCTGCTTAGTGATCATCCTTTGTCATATTTACTACAGATTTTTAACTTTCCAGGAAAAGTTTATACAATTAAGTGCACTTCTAGGTACATGTTACCCAACATAATTTAAACATTCAAACACTTAAAACTGACCCACATGAAACAGGGAAACAGGCCAAGTGTCACCTCACTTTTATGATTAATGTAAGATATAAATAAGGCTAAACCAAGATGTACTGTATTTTAAAGAAAAAATAAATTTTTTTAATGGTTTATAGGAGGTGGTTCTCATGTGGTAGCATGATGGATTTAGAAATGATACAGTATTATTCTAATTGGACTTGAAATCCTGCAAAAGTAGGTACAGATGCACCTATAATGCACTAGCATGACAAATAACACATACTTTTGGGGAAACAGTAAAGCTTTGCAAGGCTGCATATTGCGCACTTTAGTAAATAACAAATGTTATCTTGACATACTGTATATCAGGGTAGACCATGCATGTCAACTGATGTCATGGTAAAAATTAATGATCCCTATTTAAAGGTCAATTTCTAATAAGGGTTATATGCGTATATCATTTTGTGAACAGAGACAAAAAATTAAATAAATAAGCTCTAAACATTACCACAATATTATCTTATTATCTTTTTTTCCTAAAAAGAACAGAACACTAAGGCCCCCATTTAAAAACAAGTTTTCTCTCCAAAACGAGTGATAAATTTCACTGTGTATGATAAATGGTGCTCCAGCCAATCAGCTCCCAACTGTCAACTATTAGAAAAATGACAGTTGGGAGCTGGTTGGCTGGAGCACCATTTATCATACACAGTGACATTTATCACTTGTTTTGGTGATAAAACTCGTTTGCAAATGGGGGCCTAAATTATTTATATATACCTGTCATAGGTGCTGTAATCTCATAAAGCAAATGCATAAACAACAACTTCCAAATGAAAAGCAGCCAAAAGAAGACCAGTATTCAGATACTGTAGCAGCAAACATATTAGAATAATTCTTCAATTTCACAGCTTTATAGGAAAACCAAGTACTTATTCCAGCCTTATAGAGAGCATCTCCATATATATATATATATATATATATATATATACTGTATATATATAAAAAGTACTTGGGATGTCCGGCACTCAAAAGCTCAATCAACGGTCCGGGTGCCCCTCCTGCTGTACTCCGTAAGGAACAGGTATAATATAGAGAAATAATGATGGACGGCACTCCGGTGTACAGGTAAAAAATCAAGCCACACGGTAGTGGTGGTCCACCACTACTGTGTGGCTTGATTTTTTACCTGTACACCGGAATGCCGTCCATCATTATTTCTCTACTGTATATATATATATATATGTAAGTGTGCAATAAGTTTACGGATGTGCAATGCATCTGACTGGTTGTGAATTGTAATCTCTGACTAAAGTTCTCGTGAAATGTCAGGGCATAGAACCGTATATAAGCAGCACTGCACACCAAGGAAGTCAGCTTGTTCACTTCTTTCATAAACTCTTTATGGAGCTCAATAGAAGCCACTAGAGAGCCATGATCTACTATGACTACAAGAGTGGTCTGCGACAGCAGGAGAGTTTGGAATAACTGCAAGCTGCTTTTGAGGAGGAATCACCATCACAAACCACTGTGTTCTAGTGGTTTGAGATTTTCAGCATGGGAGACTGTCCCTGGAAGTCGAGGAGTGCTGCACCCAATTTTTGTCCACCATCACTGGGGCTAAGGTTGCTGCCGTGCGGGCCATAGTTGAGGTGGCCATAGTTGAGGTGGATATCAGGGTGACTCTGGCCCAGTTAGAGAAGGACATAGGCATCTCTCCAGGATCCCTCCTCTAAATACTCCATCAAAAGCCTGGCCTGATTTGGCACGCTGGGTGCTGCATCAGCTGACTCACAAAGAGAAAGAGGCTTGTGTGTCTTTGTGATGCAACATGTTGGCCAGGTTTGATGGTGGTCGCTCAAATTCTGTCCGGAGCACCATCAGTGGCAATGAATCATGGATCTACAAGTTGGACTCTGAGCAGTGGTGGCTCCAGAAGTGGAGCTGCAGCGCAGTACAAAATTCAAATAGGAGATCCACACCAACTGCCCTTCCAAATGCTGTCAAACATCGCGGGCAGGTGGTGTGACTCGCCTATTTAAAATTTGGACTGTGCTGCAGCTCTACCTCTGGAGCCACCACTGACCACTGCTCCAGATGCTTCACCAAGTGGTTTGAGCACATGCATCTTTGCATAGACTCCTTTGGGAAATACTTTGAGAAAATGTTATGTTCACTTTGTTTGTAAATATAATACTTTTCGTGCATCCGGAAACTTATTGCACCCCCTGTATATATTTTTATATATATATATATATATATATATATATATATATATATATATTATTGCTAAAAAAGCACGTGTGGTTTCCATGTGTATGCTTGTATGCGGCCAATGTGGAAATAATGTTGCAACAGGAGGCCATGTGTGCACTGTTCACACATCTGTATTATTTACCTGGAATGGTGTTATCGAAAAGACATCCAAAGAATCCTCCAACAAACATATTTGTTGTAAGAAGTACTGTTATGGTTTGATCAACTTCCTTTATACCTGTTAAAAATAACAAATAAATACTATTTATTTATTTGTTTTTCAGAAATCTACTTTGAGGAACAGTTTTGCTGACATAAATTAAACATAAATTAAACCAATTCTAAGAACTTTTTGACAATTGTGGCATTACATTTCTGTGAATTCATTATATTTCTGCATTGTAAAGTGTTACTTGTGTAGATTGAAAATAATATGATAAAACAGTCTACATTTGTGATCCAGTTGTTAACATTTTAAAGTGAAAAGATGTGTATAGTAATTCAAGCTATATTTCATTGACAAAATAACATCAGTTGCTTGGTTTAAGCACAAAATGACCAAACCATGTGTAGTATAGCTAAAGAAAATGTTTTCTTTATTAAACACTTGCACAACAACAAATATGTGGTAAAGCACATCTCCCAGAACGTAAAGAAGAAAGGTGCTTTACAGAAAACGCTGTTCAGAGGAAAATATAAAAATACCAAAGACTTCACAAATGGAGCTCGCTAAAGATGAAAGACATACCGGAAAGTTTTAACAAACTATTAAGGAAAAGGGATGTAGGAAAAGGACTATGAAAAGTTAACAAAGCAAAAATGAGATAAATCAACTCATCTTAAAAAGTAACTTTTACACAGGACACAGGAGGTAGAAAGGGTAGTAACTAGGGGTGTGCACCGGCCACTTTTCGTGTTTTGTGTTTTGGTTTTGGATCTGGATCTTTCTTCGTGTTTTGGATCTGGATTGGTTTTGCCAAAACCACCCTACCGTGTTTTGGGTTCTGGGTTTTGTGTTTTGGATCTGTATTTTTTTTTTAAAATCCATAAAAACAGCTAAAATTTGAGAATTTGTGGGTTTTTCTGCTCATATGCTATTATTAACCTCAATAACCTTAATTTCCACTCATTTCCAGTCTATTCTGAACACTTCACACCTCACAATATTGTTTTTAGGCCAAAAGGTTGCACCGAGGTAGCTGGATGACTATGCTAAGTGACACGAGTGGGCGGCACAAACACATGGCCCATCTAGGAGTGACACTGCAGTGGCAGACAGGATGGCAGTTTGAAAAACTAGGCCCCAAACAGTACATAATGCAAAGAAAAAAAGAGGTGCAAGATGGAATTGTCCTTGGGCCCTCCCACCCACCCTTATGTTGTATAAACAGGACATGCACACTTTAACAAACCAATAATTTCAGTGCCAGGGTCTGCCACATGACTGTGGCTGAAATGATTGGTTCGTTTGGGCCCCCACAAAACAAGCTGGCAATTAATCTGTCCCTGCATAAACTGGCTCTACGGAGGCAAGTTGTCATCCTCAGCCTCCTCATCCACCGATTCCTCACCCTCTTCAGTGTTGTGTACATCCTCATCCTCACAGAGTATTAATTAGTCCCCGCTGGAATCCACCACCACAGGTCTCTCTGTACATTCTGGAGGCTGGTCTCCCTGGAAGAGTTGATAATTCATTTTTATGAACATCATCTTCTCCACATTTTGTGGAAGCAACCTCCTACGCCTTTCGCTGACAAGGTTCCCGGCTGCACTAAACACTCTTTCGGAGTACACACTGGAGGGGGGGCAACTCAGGTAAAATAGAGCCAGTTTGTACAGGGGCCTCCAAATTGCCTCTTTTTACTGCCAGTACAGGTACGGACTGTCTGACATGCCTACTTGGATGCTGTCACCAATGTAATCCTCCACCATTCTGTCAATGGTGACAGTATCATATGCAGTGACAGTAGACATGTCAGAAATTGTTGCCTTCAGTCCAGACCAGATGTCCAAACTTGGTCCTGCCTGCCCTGCAACACTGCCAGCAGGTTGCTTAGGATACCTAAGTTGTTTCCAGGTAGCCCCAGTTGCGGGAGAAAATGAAGAAGGAGCTGTTGACGTGACATGTTCTGCTTCAGCTGACAGTGTTTTCACCAGCAGGTCTTTGCACTCTGCAGGTTTGTGTCGGCCGTAAAGAGAGACACCACATAGGCTTTAGACCTAGGATCGAGCACGGTGGCCAAAATGTAGTGGTCTGACTTCAACAGATTGACCACCCTGGAATCCTTGCAAAGCAAATGAAGGGCTTCATCCACAAGTCCTACATGCCGAGCGGAATCGCTCCATCTTAACTCCTCCTTCACTTTCTCCAGCTGCTTCTGCAAAAGCCTGATGAGGGGAATGACCTGACTTAAGCTGGCAGTGTCTGAACCGACTTCACGTGTGGAAAGTTCGAAGGGCTGGAGAACCTTGCACAACACGGAAATCATTCTCCACTGTGCTTGAGTCAGGCGCATACCCCCTCCTTTGCCTATGTCATAGGTGGATATATAGGCTTGAATGGTGTATTGCTGCTCCTCCATCCTCTAAAGCATATAGAGGGTTGAGTTCCACTGTGTCACAACCTCTTGCTTCAGGTGATGGCGGGGCAGGTTCAAGAGTGTTTGCTGGCGCTCCAGTCTTCGGCATGCAGGAGAGTCTAAGTGGGGTAAGCCACTGGGCGATGATTTCCCTCAGAGGTTGTCGGCGGTGTGCCTTTTACTGAAACCGGTGATACGCAGCGTAGCCTGCCTTGGAACGAGCTGGCATTTCTGAGATGCTGCTACTGGTGATGCTGCTGTTGTTGCTGCGTAAGGTGATACATCTACCCAGTGAGCTTTCACAGTCATATAGTCCTTAGTCGGCCCTGTTCCACTTGTCCACATGTCCATGGTTAAGTGGACATTGGGTACAACCGCATTTTTTAGGACACTGAGGACACTTTTTCTGACGTTTCTGTACAGTCTCGGTATTGCCTCCCTAGTGAAGTGGAATCTAGATGGGATTTGTTACTGGGGATACACTACCTCCATCAATTGTCTAAATCCCACTGCACTAATGGCGGATACCGGACGCACATCTAACACCAACATAGCAGTCAAGGCCTCAGTTATCCGTTTTGCTTCAGGATGACTGCTGTTGTACTTCATCCTCCTCGCTAAGGACTGTTGGAGGGTCAATTGTTTAGTAAAAGTAGTGGTGTTCCTACTTCCTCTCTGGGATGATGAATGACTCCCAGCAGCAACAGCAGCAGTGGCAGCAGTAGGCGTAGCAATGCAGGATCCTCCGTAGGAATCCCGGATAGGAGAGTCAGTCATGCCAGTGATATGGCCTGCAGGACTACTTCCGATCCTGACTTTGGAGGAAATAGACGATTAGGGAGTTGATGGTGAGGTTTGCAGGTGCTTGGATACAACAGGACAAATGGATTTAGGTGTCCCTGGACTGCTTAGGTCTTAGCCAAAGTTTCTGAAGTTGACAGTAACTTTTTATGAACACGCTGCAGGTGACGTATAAGGGAGGATGTTCCTAGGTGATTAACATCCCTACCCCTACTTATTTGACCTTTACATATGGTACAAATGGCAAGACAGTTGTTGTCCGGATTTTGGATAGAAATATTGCCAGACCAAAGAGGTGGAATGTTCGGTCTTCTGTCCAGGCATGACCATGATGGGCTTTTTCATCCCACAGACAACAACTGTCTCCCCTGGAACCTGATTTAAACAAACCGCATCACCATCAGAATCCTCCTCGCCAACTTCCTCCTCAGCGTCAGCTACACCAGTATCCTCATCCTGTTGTACTTCAACAGTGACATCTTCAATTTGACTGTGGGTGCTCCTTCCAGCACTTGCAGAGGGTGTGCAAATGGTGGAAAGAACCACCTCTTCCCATCCAGTGTTGGGAAGGTCAGGCATCGCAACCACCACCACACTTGGACTCTCCTTGGGGATTTGTGATATCTTCTTAGAATGCACAGTTCTTCGCTGTGCTTTTGCCAGCTTAACTCATTTGATTTTTGTAGCGGGAGGGGGGCTTCCATCATCATGTGAAGCTGAACCACTAGTCATGAACTTAGCGTAAATGGCATATTAGCAAGTTTACATTTCTCCTCAGATGAATTAAATGTTTTTTTTAAGGTCATTTTCCTGAAGTTTGTCATTTGGGATTGTATATTCCCTCTACTATGACATTGGGCATCGGCCTTGGCAGACGACGTTGATGGCATTTTATCGTCTATGTCATGATGAGTGGCAGCAGCTTCAGCACTAGGAGGAAGTGGTTCTTGATCTTTCCCTATTTTATTATTATCGGACAAAGTTTTGTCCTCCATTTATGTTATATTGATATATACATGCGGCTAAGGCACACACAAACACAGAAAAGAAGAATTTTTGTTTTTCTTTGGAGCGCACTTTGGGGGTTACACCACCCTTTAACAGATGAGCCAGCCGGCCCTTTACTTATGACACAGGCACACGCTTGGTGCTGCTCCTTTGTTGATGCATGTGCAGCTACTGCGCATACATTTCACACACAAACACAGAAAAAGATAATTGTTTATTTTTTGTGGAGCGCCCTTTGGGGGTTACACCACCTTTTAACAGACTTATTACAAAGGCACATGCTTGGCACTGCTCCTTTGTTGATGCACGTGCCGCTACTGCGCATTCATTTCACCCACAAACAAAGAAAAAAAATTGTTTATTTTTTGTGGAGCGCACTTTGGGGGTTACACCACCATTTAACAGATGAGCCAGCCTGCCCTTTACTTATGACACAGGCGCACGCTTGGCGCTGCTCCTTTGTTGATGCACGTGCGGCTACCGCGCATACATTTCACACACAAACATGGAAAAAAAGAATTGTTTATTTTTTGTGGAGTGCACTTTGGGGGTTACTCCACCCTTTAACTGACTTATGACACAGGCGCACGCTTGGCGCTGCTCCTTTGTTGATGCACGTGCAGCTACAGCGCACACAATTCACAACACAGAAAATATATTTTTTACATTTTTTTTGAAGTGCACTTTGGGGGTTACACCACCCTTTAAGAGATGAGCCAGCCGGCCCTTTACTTATGACACAGGCGCACGCTTGGCGCTGCTCCTTTGTTGATGCATGTGCAGCTACAGTGTACACAATTCACAAACACAGAACACAGAGCACAACACAGTCCAGCCAGCCCCTATGGACAACTGACTGCACAATACAGTCCAGCCAGCCCCTATGGACAACAGCAGCACAACACAGCCCACCCAGCCCCTATGGACAACAGTAGCACAACACAGTCAAGCCAGGCCCAATGGACAACAGCAGCAGAGCACAGCCCAGTCAGCCCCTATGGACTTTGGAGGAATGGACACAGCCCCTATGGACAACAGCAGCACAGCACAACACAACACAGCCCAGCCAGCCCTAACTCCCACTCTCCCTCTTCACTGTCCACAGCCGGAGTGAGAAATGGCGCCAACGCGGGGACCTTTTATAGAATCCAAAACCCGCAAGATGATGACGTTTTGCCTCGATTTCAGTTCCGAGTCAGACGGGAAAACCCGAGCCGGACTCGGTTCCGACTCGGATCGGGGGGGCTCGGGGAGGTTCGGATTTCAGAAATCCAAACCCGCTCATCCCTAGTAGTAACTCTAGTGAATACAGTATGTCAAATAGTTCAGGACTAAATAAAAGGCAATAATGAGGCACAATAATGTTTTTTAGGTTTATTATAATGCAAGTAAAGGGACCTGGCATATGCTGGGTCACTTCAGTCTGCCATTGCGATGCCCCATTCTGCACCTGCTGTGTTTTGCCCTGCCCCTCTGCCCTCTCTCTGCCTGATCCTCTGCCCCCAGCTCTGTCCTGTTTCAGTCACACCATGCTGGCATTCATCCTACCTGACATTTTGTATAATTGACCATTTCTCCTCTGCCCCTTCCACACACCGCTCTGTCTGCACCACCGCCTCTCCCCCTCCCCACTCGGCACATCTGCAACACCTAACCACCTCCCTGCTGGCGGAGGTATGTATCCTCCTCTCCTGCTAGGGTTTATTTCATTACTCCAGCTGGGGGACATTGGGGTGCACACCCCAGCTCGCACTGTGCATGCATGCTGGAGATGGGACACACTTTAGCAGATAAATATAGATACACTAATGCTTCCTTTTGATCCTGGATGTTAAAATACACAAAAATAGAAAAATCCACACAAAAAAAATCATATGACACCAAAGCCACATAACTAGAGAGAACAGGCAAATAGTTAAAACTTAATATAGCTCAAATTATTTAGTAGAACATTTAGTAAGAAGACAGATTGGCATAGTAGATTGAGCTCACTTGGAATCAACTCACAAACATTCCAATATAATATCATAATACATGTCAAACCTGACAGTACTGTAAATTCAGTTTTGTCTAAGAATAATTTGTAGGAAATGAGCAACTATGAAGCTATGTTAAAGTTTTTCATTCAAAGGCGTGACTCACTAAGGAGTCACTTGCTAAGGACAGCCAGGATGTGACTAATAGTGTACAGTAGCTCCGTAAATTATATATTGATTGTTTTACTGAACAGTTGATATAAATTGTGATAAATTGCCACCAGACCTTGCGCAAGAACCCATGCTGGGTTCAGAAAGCAAACTTTAAAAATACCACAGGGCACAGCGTAAAAGGCAACTAAAAAGTCAATATATAGCATGGTGACAGATTCTCTTTCTTTCACTCTCTGTATCAGTTTAGCAAAGATGGTATTAAAAATATAAAGAAATTTGCAATGTGCATGTTACGAAGTTACGATTGTGAGATCCATTGTGACAGGTACTGAAGTGAGTGATTACATATACAGTAATAACAACTGATCACAACCAAAATGGATGTCTCTCCTCTGCTAAACGTAAAGTGCTTTAAGTCCTGCTAGGATAAAGGTGATATATAAATAAATATTATGTACGGTAACTTTAATGTATTGGTTAAATTAAAATGATCACACATTTATATGCATGTGAAAATTAAATGTATCAGACATCTACCAGGCTGTAGGGAGGGCAGTGTGGCTGGTACCACCACCCAGGGTGACATGCCCTGGGGACCACATGGCAACCGCCTCAGTCCGCAATGCTCAGCCAGCCACTATCATAGTTAAACAAATTGTCCACTGTGATAGCTGATGCTTGATTGGTGCGCCCACCCCTGGCCGTCCCCATCTCCCCTCCTCTAGTCCCCAGCTCCACCTCCTACACACTCTGCAGGAAAAATAAATATTGAGTTTCTAAAGGAACTGTGCTGCAGTAGTGGTGATGACCTTTAAAAAGTGTTACACTCTTATGTGTGTGAAATTGTAGTCTCTATAGAACATGGGTGTGCAAAATACAACCCTTAAAAAGGCTGCACCGAGAAAAAACACATTGGGAATTAAACACCATACCACCTCAACATTACCAGCACCACTACAGAACTAGACTTTTACAACCCCTGGGCCACCCAGGGTGGAAGAACCGACAACCGATACCAGCCACAAGCATACCAGAAGCTGGATTTCGCTGCAGATCTCGGTACAAGGAGACTGAGAGCCCACCCTGCGAGGATGGGGTAAGTACCGACGGGTCCATGTGCCCCGGTCTTAACCTCTGTGGCCTCAATCCTTCAGTACAAACAATGGGAGCGCAGACAACCCGGGTACACAGGAAGCTCCCTAACTCATATAGCGACGGCCGTTCAACAATTGTATCGTCAGAAGGCAGAAGAGGACCAGTAGGACACTGAGACTGTGACTGTGCAGTATCAGCCATTGACATATTACTTATTGATTACTGTCCCTGTACTTACATTGGCCATTACCCCCCTGTCCCCCTGCCCCATCTTGATCCATCACTGTACACATCTGTCTATGTCATCTACACATATCCAGCATGCACCCCCTCCCTCTGTATGGTCTTATGTCCCCAAGTCTGTTCTGCATCTGTGGTGATACACATCTAAATTCATTATTGCCGGCTATTTTACATTTATGGAAACACTGTTTAATTTGACTACTAACTATCGGTCATACTGTTGTTTACATTATTATTAGTTTACAATATCAAGAGTTGTAGCATAAACTGTTATTCATTAATTTTTAAGATAAATAAAGATTTTTTTTTTTTAAAGATAAGTACAGTAGCGTAGTTATTTCTGTCCACCTCAACATCCTTGATATTAATACACTCGTGCTGGGCAATCTCAGAGTTTCTTGCGAATCATTATATAGTGGCATTATACTGTACAGCTGTAAACTAAGGTTGAGCGCTGGGTCCTCTTGATTCAAAATACACCATTACATCTTGCAATTGGGTCCAAACTGCTGCAGCATGTAGGACACTTCCTGTGTCAGTAACACATGCTGAACACTCTCTGCCTGTCACACTGCACCTTGTAAAAGTGATAGAACAGCATGTATTGATACAAATGTAAGGTGATTCTGTGCCTTTGTCACCATGTGCACTGAATAATCTATAGCCAGTCAGACTTGGCCAAGCTCATAGGAAAATGAGAGCCCTGGGACTGGGGTTGTTTCAGGTTCCTCTTTTATGTAGGCAGTCTCAATTTTTCCTGGGTACCTTTCTCAGAAAGTATTTCTTTCGGTTAGACAAAATCCAGCTGACATCTCCTGTTCGCCAAGACATAGAGACCTGGACAACTCTTCCTTTGCCTCCTCCTTATCTTTTCCTGTACTCTACACCAGACATCATAATCTCCTCAGATGTTTCCCTCAAGAGATAGGAAGCCTTCACACAAGACAGAGATCCGAGATACATGGTCCATGCAGAAATCCAGCTGTCACAGAAACCTCCTGCAGATGACTGGTTCTGCAATTTCTAATTCCCCTCCATCACCAATTAGTTTTCATACATATTTGCTTGGACAAAAAGATGGCTGTTTCTTATGTAAACAGAATGGCAGGTACTAGGTCTCATTTACTCTGCCAAAAAGCAATAGACATTTGTAATTGTGCAGTCCAGAGGAACATTCTTCTAACTGTCGTTTACAATTCAGGAGAGCTAAATGAGCTAGCAAACTTCTTATTCAGAAGCGCCTCATTCTAGATAAAGGAAGCTTCAATACAGAGGTTTTCCAGACCAATGTAAAAACATTTGGCCTTCCAGGTTTGGACCAACCCCAATTTCCAGGTTCCAACTTTTGTCTCCAGAGATTGGACTCTACATACAGTAGATGTCATGTCCTTCCCATGGATAGATCTACCCCTTTATTATGCCTTTCTACCTCTATCCACACTTTTGAGGGTCATTCACTAGATCAGGCTAGACACCTTTTCTCATCTCCACCTAGTTTACCCAGTTTGGCCCTCCAGGATTTGGTTTCCCTTGATCAACCAGCTATGCAAAGGGCCCAAAATTCCCCTAAGCTTGTCCAAAGACTGTTTTCAGAGGCCTCCATACTTTCTTCAGAAGCTATCACAGTCCATGTAGATGGCGATATTTCTCAGTTGTTAACGGACTCTAACCTGTGAGCTGCTTCAATGACCCTAATTAATGCCTCTTTGAGACCCGGTAAAAGATCCAGATACTATGCCATCATTAATTAATATAGTACCTGGAAAGCTACACAAACACACCCATCATCCTCAACTACTATACAACTCTCAACCTGACAAAAGATTTCTTGGTCACAAAGTTTAAAGCATGCTTAGCTTTGGCCACCAAACATTCTTATGGCATTGTCTTAGCTTTATTGGTCCCTGGCCTTACTGAGAATAAACTTGACCTCTGCCTGCTTTAAGGTGCTTTCTTGTCTAGTCTGTGTTGCCCATGCTACTCTAGCAAATGGGAGATCAAATCCTTTTGGGGTTTTTTGGCTGTTGTAAATTAGACTTCTGATGTTTTCTGGTTGTCTAGATGTTAGAATCCCTTTGCTGCCACCTGTCATTATTCATCATGAAATAGACTATTTGGTGTTTTACTCCTTTCCATTGTCCTACATTGGGATTGCCATCGGGAAGCTTCCAAAAAACTGAGCTAGGGGCAAAGAATCAGCATTAATGTGACCATGACATGCATGCACTCGCACAGGACCTGCTCCCTAGGGAAAGGTAAGTTTAAATTTTTTCACTTTACTTTTCCAGCGCTGTTAGGAGGCTTGACCACCTAACCCTCCAGCTGGTACTAGGTTGCAATCCTATTCCCTAGAACAGTGTTTCCCAAACTCATTCCTAACAGTGCATGGTTTCCAATTTTCCTAGTTGGTGCACAGGTGTATTCATTACTGGCTGACACATTTTGAAAGATCCACAGGTGGAGCTAATTATTTCACTTGTGTTTCTGTGAGGAAGTAACCTGGAAAACATGCACTGTTAGTGCTCACTGAGGAATGAGTTTGTGAAACACTGCCCTAGAACAAAGAAAGTTTGGAGGTCATAGATTCCTGTAAACCTGTGGTGGTTTTTACCTAGGGGTTGCAAAGCTGATGCCCCACCAGTAAAATCCACCACCCTAGTGACAGCTTGGCACTGGTTTCCCATTGGTAGTGCTCCCTGATAATCAAATGTTGGATAAGCTATACCAAGGGGAGGTGTTTCCTCGCCCTGAATATACCAGTCCAGACTGTAGTTAGCAGAGAGGGGGCTTCCAATTGGAAGCCACTCCCCTGCTATAATGGCAGCCCTTTCTGGCTTCTAGGGGCTGTAGCCAAAGCAGTCCAATTGAAACCTGCTTTTTGATTTGTGAGCATGTGCAGGTAGGAGCTCCAGCTGCTGCAAAAAACTGTTAATGCCATCAAAACCCTCCAGATGCCCTGTAGGTGCTATAAGTTCCCTCCAGGTTACCCTTATGTGACATTTAACCCCCACCACATGCACCTTCATAAGTAGCTACTTGAGTAATATCTTCTTGCTTGTAATATGTGGGGTGGCTAGCCACAGTGCTACAGTAGCATTAGCCATGGCCCCTTCAATGTTGTAAACTATCACTATAATGAAGATATGAAGGGGCAGTCCTCTCTCTTCTGCCCAGGGCACCCAAATGTCAAGCTACCGCTCTGACATCTATATACTGTATATGTTCAAAGATTAAATAAAAATTACTATCGCTCATGACTTTATTGGAAAGTGCACTGTATTACATTTATTATTTTAAAGTGTGCCCAATGCTTTAATTTAACACTTAAAAAAACAATGAAACTTTTGCACTGAAATTTAAGGTAGTCACTGATTCTCTATGGTTTAACCTGCTGTATAAAGCTGCTTAAAATTGAATTACATATGGAATGTTGTTGATGCCTTTTAGAATATATCTTATTCCCTGCTCTGCTCGACTCCGTGTGTTGGCTGGTAATTGTACTCACTTCTTCGATTCTCCACGTAAGACTTCGACCTGGATTGATCTGCAGGCACTGAATCGTGATGTTCCACAATGAAGGACTCTATTATACTTGAGTATTATGCTTTAAAAGTTTTTTATACTGTATTTTCACTTGAATGACTGCAGCAATAAATTTGTTGTTTCGGTGTTAATTATATACTTTATATTAATGCTGTTATATTGTGTGTAGCTTCTATGGCACGGATGTGAATCTGTCTTATTTAATTTTGGAAGTTTTCTATTGGCTTAGATCCTACTAAGCTGGGGACAACAGGTCGTTCTGGTTACGGGATTAGTTGCCCTTAGCTTTTCTCTTTTTTACTTTTATTATACAGTAGGATAATTATTGTTCTTGGGTTAGGTTTATACATTTGGGTCTAAGGACCTCATTCAGAGTCGGTCGTAAGCGGCCGCTCGGTCGTACGCCTAACGACCGAGAAACTGAAAAAGGAAGCAATCGCACGGCCGGGCGGTCGCAACCAAAGTGACGCCCATACGTGAACAATGCACCTCCTCTAGCTAGCGAGTGATAGCAGCTAGCGATCGAGTCAATCGTTGTCAGTAGTTGTCAGTCGCTGTATGTTTATTTTCTTCTGATGGTTGCGGCCGTTTGTCTTGTGTTGATGCCCACATGTCATGTTTCCATGCTCTATCGATCAGCTTGTTAATAGCTTGTTGACAATTATGTAATTAGTGTTCTAAAGTGTTGTTGGCTTTTTTTTTCTCCCTTTCAATTGATCTTAAAACTTTATTGTTCAAATGTCATTTAGTTCATGCTGATGTTTTACTGGTAGTGCGTTTGTTAAAAAAAAAAATTTAAACCTGGATTTTGGAATAATAATGCAAATTACACCAAAAATTAACAAAAAACTGCATAGAATAAGTCATTCCGATGAAATGTATTTATTCTTATTATTCGCTAATGCAAACACAGCTGAATCAATTACAAGCCAATTAGCAGTGTTATTAGCATCAACAAACGATTATTAGCTGCTTGCATTGTGTGGCTCAAAATAGAAACATCAATCCTAACATTAATAACATTCAATAGTATTGATTATACTCTGGGGCTTGCGAGAGCACAAACCCAACCTAAAGCTGGACGATCGGCCAGGCCTCGACCCTGCTCACAGAGTGACGTTTTACTACTTCCGGCCTTCTATGACGGTCATAGCAGGTAATTTATGTATGCCCCTAAAACGCCCTCAAAACACTGAGGCACGCCTGCGTTTTCACCACCCCCGTCAACACCCACAAACGGCCTTTCATGTCAATCAACTCTCGGAAGCCACTTCCTGCTCGTAAGCCATACGATCTACAGCATTTTGGATTGCAAAGCCTTGTACGCACATGCGCACAACTAACCGTACGCATGCGTGGTTTGGAAACATCGGATGCGTATGACCGAGCGGCCCCTTACGGCCGACTCTGAATGAGGTCCTAAGTGTACTTGTGTTGGGTTGGGTATGCAGGGTGGGGGTGGTTGGGTTTTTTGTATGTATATTTTCTATTTTCAGTTTCTTTTTGCATTTTTATGTAATCATGAGCATATGTGTTTACTATGTGGGTGGCGGTGGGTTTGTGCTATATGTTCCTTTATATTTATTTCTGTTAGGTATTGGTGGCCTCCCTTCACTGATTTATGGTACTCTCCATTAGAATGTTAAATGTTATATCTTGGAATGTTCGAATCCTAAATGATACAGTTAAGCGTTCCCTTGTGTTTCGGCAAATTAAGGCCCTATCTCTGGGGATAGTATGTTTGTTGGAAACACATTTGATGGTTAGTCATATTCTAGCTCTTAAAAAAACAAGGGTGGGTGGTCCTTTCATTCTACCTTTCATTTTAATTCTTGAGTGGTTTCTGTCTTGATACATACATCTTTGTGTTTTGTTTGTCATAAGGTGCATATAGACCCCTTAGGCAGTTATTTAGTTCTTGTGGGCACCATCTATGCCTCTCCTTTTGTTTTGTTGGGAGTGTATATCCCCCCTTCTTTTAGTTTAGTTACTCTCACTAAAGCCTGTGATTTTACTCTAGAATTACCTAATGCTCTTGTTATTTTTATAGGGGACTTTAATAATGTATTGGATGATTCCTTGGACAAATGGAGGGAGTGTACTCAATCAGTAGGAAGGGGTCTGACTCCATTTTTGCGCCTGATTTCAGAAATGGGCCTGTTGGATGCCTGGTTCTCATAATGTTTTTTTCACATATAGATATTGCCCTGATTTTTCACTCCTTACTCCCTTCTGTCATTTGTGTAGAGTATGTGTTTAGTGTCTAGAGGTGTATCGGACCACTCCCCTCTGTTGTTGTCCTTGAACCTTGAGTTTCCCAGGGGTGTTACCTTTTGGAGATTCAAATCATTTTGGTTGATGCAGATGGGGCAGCTTCTGAACTTCTTGCTGTATGGAAGGAATGTTTTGATAATAACCCTGTTTCTGGCTCCCTTGATGTTGGATACTTTTAAAGCATTCTTGAGGGGATCTTTGCTTTCCAGAATTGCACAGATAAAGGTTTTCCATAGGAAGCATGAAGTAGAACTAGAGGATAAAAGTATGGCTCTTGAGGTAGTATATTTGGCTAGTGGTCTCTCTGCTGACAGGGTGGAATGGTTTGTTGTACATAAACAGTGAACAGATTTTTTGTTAGGCTAATTTCAAAGATGTCTGTTTTCCGCTGCTCATGATTACTATATTCAAGGTGATAGTACCATTCTTGGCATATTTGGCTAGAGCTGAGACTTCCTCTACCACTGTGCACAGATTGTGGGATGCTACTGGAACAATGCATATGGATATACCAACCATTGCTAAAGTGTTTGGTGACCACATTCTAGATGTTTATAGGTCTAGTGCCCAGTTTTCTTATCATGAGTTGTCTTCTTGCTTGGACCAAATTATATTACCCGTTTTATCAGCAGTATTTGGACTCTTCAATTACTTTAGAGGAAATTGAAGTTGCTATTAAATCTTTCCCTAATAATTAGGGTAATTCTGGTGTAGATGGCCTTCCCACTGAATTATATGACTGATTTTTCTCCTTAGCTACTGGAGATTTTTGAGGTCCTGTTGGAGGCTGGTTCCCTTCCTACCTTCACTGCGGAGTCCCTGATTGTGCTTATCCTGAAGTCAGGTAAGGACCCACTTTCCTCAAGACTCATATTGCTCCATCTCGCTAAGAGTTGATATTAAAATTCTGGCAAAAATTCTTGCACTCCGGCTTAATAAAGTTGTGCTTCAAATTGTACACCACCACCAAGCAGGTTTTATACCAAAGAGGTCTATTAATCTTGGAAGATTGCTTACTTATTTACAGTTGGTTGGTGATGACGTGGACGATGCAATAGTTGTGCCCGCGCATTTGACTTGGTGGAACAGTCCTTTCTCTAGGAAGTTGTCTTTAGATGTGGGGTGGGACCCACATTTTTCACATGAGTTAAACTTTTATATTCCTGCCCCTCTGCCAAGGTTAATGTAAATGGTTATATTACTGAAAATTTCTTGTTAGAGAGGGTAACTTGACAGGGTTGTCCACTTTCCCCTTTATTATTTGCCCTTGTTATAGAACCTTTGGCATGCACAATCAGGGCCTCTCCTGAGATTTCTGGTTTCAAAATTATGGGTAAAGAGGAAAAAATTGGTTTATATGCTAACAATATGATTTTGTTACTCTCATGTATAGGGAATGCCTTTCCTGCCCTTATTAAGTTGGTTGAGAAGTACAAACTGTAATCAGGTATTTGTATTAATTGGGATGTCTGTGGTTTTTTCCCCATCCTTCCTTTACCCTTCAACCACCTGATTATGATTTTCCCCATAGGTGGTGTATACAATTTAAATATCTTGGCATCCAGATTTCCCACTCCCTGACTGACTTTATTTCTTTAAATCTTGTCTCCAAATTGAATATTTAAATAATAAATCCCATCTATGGCAGAAGCTTACTCTTTCAGTCACCAGTTGTGTTAACCTTATAATACAGCCCAAATTTCTATATATTTTTCAAAACTCTCCAGTGTTTGTTCTCTATTCCCAGTTTATAATTATTTCTAGCTGTATTACCTCTTTTATATGGGAAAATAGGAGAGCACTGTTGCCTATAAGACCCTTTGTTGGCCCCATGTGAAGGGAGGTTTTGCTTTGCCCGATTTGTGTCTATTATTTTGCAGAGAGTGGGTTTCTCCACTGGATCAGGGTGACCTCCGGTTCTCCCTTTTGCTCGCCTTGAGAAGTCAGGTCTAATTTTGACTCCCTTGCAGTTTTTATTGGTTCGCACTTTGCTTTCCCGCTGTCCTCCTCTGCTATAAAAGGCCCGTAGAATCTGGTTGTCTGAGAGAAAGGTCCTATGGGACCCTGTTATAGACTCCTTTTCTCCACTCTAGAATATTTTAGCTTTTCCTGAAATTCATGTGATGAAGGGTAGTTCTTTATGGCTATATTATGGGGTGGCTTTTATTGGTCAATTATATCATGAAGGGGTTCTCCACACATTTGCCTACTTATCCTCCACTTTTGTTCTTCCTGCTCTTCTATTTTATAGATATCTCCAGCTTCACCATTCTCTGTGTGCACAGTGGAGGGGAACTACGCCTGTGTTTTCTGAAACATCAGTCTGATTATTAGTGCGTACTCTGCCTAGTCATAGATCTATTCGCCTACTCCTTTCTTCTGTTGTCTTATGTGGCAGCAGATTTGTGTGGGCTTAGGTCTCGTTGGGATGTGGAATTGGGCATTCTAACTGACTATGAGTGGACATTTCTCTGGGGTCTTCCCAGGATGCCACAGCTTACGCCAGGTTTCAGCAGATCCAATTATACATTTTGCACAGGATTTACTGGACCCTGATTAAATTGAATTTGGAGGGTTCCCTTGGACTTATGCCCTAAATGTTCTGCCTCATCTGCTGACTTCTGGCATCGCCTCTGGACATATCCCTATGTGGCATCATTTTGCCAGAACCTGGTTGGCTCCTTATCCTCCCTCCTTTCCCTCCTGGGTAGCTTTAGTCAATGTGGCTGTTTCTCATGAACAGTTTACGTACCAGAAACAAAACTTCCCCTTAAAGTTTGACAAGGTTTGGTCCCTATGGCAAGAATCCTGCTGTGCTCTTGCAGAAATCTCCACCTGACCTTTTCTAAGGGTCCTAAGGTGTCTTTATATTTGTTTCTTTTATACCTCTGCCAGCCCACACTTTTCTTTCTTTAATAGTTTGCTAGCACTTTTGATTGATTTTGTATTATCTATTTTTCTCACAATTTGAGATACTGTTTTGCATAGTATTTTTATAAATTTCTCAGACTAACCTTTGTTATCACACATTTTACTGTCTGTATATTGTTGTCATGTTCATATGCTCTTGAACTTTGTACTTAATTGTTCTTTTGAGTATTTTCTTTTGTTACTATTGTTTTTCCTTTTTAAGAAAACTTTGAAAACCAATAAAAATACTTGATTACTTTTGAAATAGTGGTCTCAGCATACACACTTTGCTCAAGTATATCTGGCCAGGTTTCATCTGGTTTCACTTAAAAGGCACATATAGAAAGTCCACAAATCTTTTACAGTATCTCAATATTAGATGTGCATAACCAGCATTGGAAACTAAATATGAAATAAATGTTTCCAAAGACATACAGTTCCACACACTAATCAAAACTGACAACAGTGGCATCCCCATGGGTGGTGACATCCAGTGCGACATTTATAAACTATTAGCGTGCTTCGTAGGCATGCGAGTGCGATAGGGGGCTTGATTGGGACTTGATAGGTTTCTATGGGGCCGTTAAGATTCCAAATTTACCTTCAGATGGCATTTGTAACCTATCGCCTACATTACTCAAAAGTTTCTGGGAGAGGAATCCACTCACTCTTTACTTCCCTGAATGTGATTAATGTTGCATCCCAGTAATCCTTAATTTCCTATTGCCATGTTAAGCAGAGATATGATTTTTTTTTTATAATTCAGACTAATTCACAAAAATGTATAAATATGATCCTGTGTCTTATGTAATATAATATGTGTCCTTTCAGGATAATTTTACATTAATACTTCACCTTGGCCTACATTTTTACCTTTGCTGATTTTGAACTTTGCATTTATTTATATTTTGCCTGCTGACCCTCTATATCTATGCACTATGCTGTATTTAAACACTATGCCACTGCAAAGTTTTTGCTGTGAAATATAAATAATTATGATAATAATGAGATGATTCAATATTCAAGTTGTATTTTTGCTTTGCCTGAGCAATGTCATTCAGCACTGTGTTAGTAAACTTACATTAGGTGAACGGAATGGGATTAAAATGTCGACGGTTCAAATCCCACCAGCGGCTGCCCGACAGGATCAAGATCCCGACAGAGGCATGTAAGTACCCTAACCTCCCCTGTCCCCCCATAACCTTAACCCTCCCTTAGTGGTTCCTAACCCTAACCTCTCAACCTAGTGCCTAACCCTAACCTACCCCCGGGGGTGCCTAACCCTAACCCCCCTCTTACCGCTCCCTAAGCTAACCCTCCCGGAGGGGTGCCTAACCCTAACCTCTCCCTGGGGGTGCCTAACCCCTAATCTCCCCCCCCCAAACCTAACACTAACCCCGCTAGACTCCCTAGTACTAACCCTTCCCCCCATGGCTAACGCTAAGGGCGCCCTGGCATACCTTCATTCGGGATGTCATCCTCTGCGTTCCGGTGTCGGGATTATGATAGGCGTCGGTATTTCGATGCCTATCATAACTCCCTGGCCGGCATTCCGATGTTGGGATTGTGACCAGCGGCCGCCGTTCACATGACTACATCCCAGCTGAATTTATAGTCTATGAAGTAAAGTATGACAACAGCTATCAATTAATTATGTTATGCAGTATGGTTGGAGTTGGGATATAATTATTTAGGGCCATATCATTGGTTTAATCTTCTGGCAAATGAGAATAAGGTAAATACAGTATTCTGTGGAACCATTTTGAAAATTTTTCTTATCTGTCTTTTTTCACTTATATTGCAAATTCTAAATGTGGAAGTGAAAGTCTCAAAAATTATTGTGTATGTTTATGTTCTTAGACTAAAAGTATTTCAATAATTAAACAATGATTTATGATTAAATTTACTATGGGGACACACTTCATCCATGCTGCCACTGTGCAGATAAATTGGTCCTAAGAAATTAATTTTACTATTTAATCACAATTTACAATAAGCAATACATAAATGAATACATCATTCTGTACAAAAATTACTGTTTTACTTTACTATTTAATAATGTATGTAATTTGAGATTGTCAATGTGTAATAGTTGTTTTGATTAATAAAACAACAAACTTCATTCAATTCTCTGATACATTGATCCTAGGGATACTAATGTCACTTTGATCAATGTGGTGCTTTAAAGAAAACATATTGTAAAGTTATAATGCCTTGATTTTTAAATGTCCCAAACAATATGCGCATTATTAAACAGAATGTTGAGGAATTACTATGGATTACATTTATTTGTCATGTTTCTTAGAATGCTGATCCCATTGCCAAGTTTATGAAATCGGATTTGTTTTATAACCAGCAGCAATATTCACTTTTAGAATTCTCAAATTATTTTTAATTTCTTGGAAATGCAATTGGTTTCAGCATTCACAGCACATGTGACATTCTTTGAAGCAATTCCCCAGGCCAACCTCAGGATAGATGAATACAGTATTCACCACTCAGGGAATACAATAAAGAAGTTGTATACTGGCACCAACTTATATATGGACTTATTGACAACTTAAAGTGCTTCTGAAAAAAAAAATCATGTAAGTAGCATTATGTAAATGACCAGGGAAGGGGGGAATAGGGGGATATAGTTTGAGCACAGGATCTAATATATTGGATATAATTAGTCAAAAGAATAATGAAAATCCACAATTATAAATATCAAACCCTAGTATAGGTGTCAAGAAGAAATATTATAAAGTGTGGAGGTGCTCCCCATGAGAGTATAGATAAACGTAGTATGGGGAAGAAGAAGAAAACTCTCTTGTTTGGGGGCACTCGAATGTAAAGGTTATAATAAGAATAATATATAAAAAATAACTTTTATTAGATATATTTTAAAATAGCAAAAACAAGTCTGAGCCTGTTACTTATTGGCATTACTGTTGGAATAACAGCTATAAATTATCACAAGCAGAACACGAACATACATAGAACATAAGACAACATATAATACAATACTTATCACAATTGTGTGAAGCTAAGTGAAATATTACAAATAGGTCTATAATTCTCTGTCTCATACAATATTGAGACCTATATAAAACATTTACTAGTTCAATGACCTCATAATGTCGTCATAGCACAATGGCTAATCAAAATTACGGCAGAAGCATACAAGGAAATCTTCTAGAAAAGAATGTGATAATAACCATACAATATTCAATATAGGTTACGTGAGATATCACAGCACAATAACACTGAACAGTAATCAGAGAAATACAATGATAAGGGGGTCAGATGGAATAATAGCTGACCCTGCAAATATCAAAATGAATATAAGTAAATCACAGGTTGTAATGAGAGGCAGATCACACGTAGGTCGCTTGTGATGCCACCCAGGTACTTGAAGACAGTAAAGTTATAGGAAAAAGTAAAGCTACTCCTTTATGTGGAGTTTACAAAATAGCAGCTGCTGCATGCCATTGTATAGCCATTGAATGGCATGTGAGCGTACACTCACATGCCATTCAATGGCTATACAATGGCTATACAATGGCATGCAGCAGCTGCTATTTTGTAAACTCCACATAAAGGAGTAGCTTTACTTTTTCCTATAACTTTACTGTCTACAAGTACCTGGGTGGCATCACAGGCAACCTACGTGTGATCTGCCTCTCATTACAACCTGTGATTTACTTATATTCATTTTGATATTTGCAGGGTCAGCTATTATTCCATCTGACCCCCTTATCATTGTATTTCTCTGATTACTGTTCAGTGTTATTGTGCTGTGATATCTCATGTAACCTATATTGAATATTGTATGGTTATTATCACATTCTTTTCTAGAAGATTTCCTTGTATGCTTCTGCCGTAATTTTGATTAGCCATTGTGCTATGACGACATTATGAGGTCATTGAACTAGTAAATGTTTTATATAGGTCTCAATATTGTATGAGACAGAGAATTATAGACCTATTTGTAATATTTCACTTAGCTTCACACAATTGTGATAAGTATTGTATTATATGTTGTCTTATGTTCTATGTATGTTCGTGTTCTGCTTGTGATAATTTATAGCTGTTATTCCAACAGTAATGCCAATAAGTAACAGGCTCAGACTTGTTTTTGGTATTTTAAAATATATCTAATAAAAGTTATTTTTTATATATTATTCTTATTATAACCTTTACATTCGAGTGCCCCCAAACAAGAGAGTTTTCTTCTTCTTCCCCATACTAAGTAGCATTATGTAACAGGAAAATTAAGTGTATGGGGCCAACTCAAAGTAGACAGGGTACAGGTATGTTTTCTCCCACCAGTGTTTCTAAAACTCAGAGCTTCTTAGTGAATGATAACTAATAAAGAGAGCATACTAGTAACCACCACACAATACAGATAACATCCTAATAACTGTCATACAATACAGAGAGCATCAAGACATTGCCATATAATACAGATTATTTTAGGTAAGCTGTACAATAAAGTATCCTAATGAATGCTGTACAATACAGAGTACAGAGAACATTCTAGTCAGTAGCACACAATGCATATACAATGATCATCTTATTGACCAATATGCTATACAAAGATAATCCTAGTGCCATTGTACAATACAGACTGCATTATAGGAACAACTATACTATATAGAGTGCATCCTAGTTACCACTGTAAAGTACAGTGAGTATCCCAGGGACTTATATACAATACAGAGAGCATCATAGTGACCACCACACAATACACAGAGCATTTTAGTAAATGCCAAACAATACAAAGAACATTTATACTGACTAGTATACAATATACTGTAGAGAGCATCCTAAAGACTATCTTACAATACATAGAGAATACCAATGGCTGTAGAACAATACAGAGCACATCCTAGTGTCCACCATATAATAAAGAGTGCATTATTGTGACTGTGATAACGTAATTGTATATATTATGATTATGAACAAATGGTTCCATACACTTTTTTGTGCACTTTTTATATTCCATGCAGTACATTCACAATAATTACGGTAAAATTGTCATGTTGTAGAAGAAACAATGCAATGACTTTTTCCATAAAACATGTAAATTCCTCTAAACTTCTCCAAGATCACAGCTCAAGGTTGTGACTGATAGGTATAAGATTCAATGCATTATATTCTTATAAATATAACACAAATCAAGGAGAGATTGAAGTTCTGAAGTGGCAGCTGAATTCCCCTCTACTGAACATCCTGTACATACCTGTGTTTGTGCAGATATCTATCAAGGTGGAAAGTGCAGGAATTATTTTAGTCTCCATGGCCTGCACTGAAATGATAGACAGAAGCTAACTGTGCTGATTAGTCAAAGCGTGGGAACTGCCATGATCTCACCAATCAGTGTGGCCTAACTGACTCATGTGTAGAGTGTTCCTGAGTCACTTTTCATTTGTAATGGAGCTCCCTACTTTTCCAAGAACTGGGATGCTACATGGACTGAAGAGGAAGTGAACCGCTTCAATTTGTGAGTAATTTGCGTAATCATTGAAAATGGGTTTAATGTACTGGGTCTGGTATTTCGGGGGTTTATATGGATGCGACAAGTGTTTTAAACATTGCATGTGGCTGCAGCAGGTGTTTTTTAACAGATTTTAAAAGTGCACTTTTACAACACGAAAATATACTTGCACCCATTTTAACATCCCCCAATTTACATACAACAGTAATTTCCTGGAAAAAAATAACTTTCTATAGTTTTTTAACATTTATTCAAATACACAAATTACAACTAACCGATGCAATTTAAGTACCCTAAATACTTACTCTTCTAAATTGATTTCCAATGTACGTTAGCCATTTTTGGGGGTACAAACACATTTTCCTACATGTCCTGACATTTTTGGCTGTTTTTGCTTGTTAAATTATAGCACCTACCCATTTTTGTCTGTTTTCTGGTGAAAAACGGGAGCGCTCATGCCTGAAATGGTGATAATATCGTACAAAAAACTGCAGAATCGGATATTATTGCCACTAATACGGCCCTAAGTTTGCTAAGCCAATGATAGGATAAATGTTTATGTTTATACATTTGGTATTCTCTATATCCTTGCACATGGCAGTGTTGTGTTAACATATTGCACTATTAGACCTTTCTATGTGTATAGCTAGGTACACACTATGAGATTATCTGTCCAATCTGGCTGGATAGAATGAAAATCTGGTAATATATGGGAGAAAATGACACTCAACCATTTGTCCTGAAATGCCGGAAAACTGACTAAAATGGTTGTTTGGACAAATTTATTAAATCAAACGTATTTAACCGATTTTTCTGAATGACCACTTGTGTCTTTTTTCCAGTGTTTGGAAAACAAATAGTTGATTGTCATTTGCCCCTATACATTACCAGATTTTCGGTCCAGCCAACCAGATTGGACAGATAATTAGTGTTAGAACCAGCAGCAGTTATCATCGCACTCATGTCAGGTGCTTGGTAACAACTGTGTCCTTGGGGGAGATGTACTAAGCTCTGGAAAGTGATACATTGGAGAGTGATAAACTACCAGCCACTCGTTCCTGTCCTGTTACAGGCTGCGACAGTTAGAAGCTGTTTGGTTGGTACTTTATCACTCTCCAATTTATCACTTTTCAGAGCTTAGTACATCTTTCCCTACTATCTCCCACAGGAAGCTTCTCTCTCCCCTGGTCTTGTAAGGGTTGGCTAGATTACAGACCTCAATTCATTGGTATTTGTGGGTTTAAATAGCTGCTAAAGTTTCAAGGGGGGTGCAAACTTGGTGCACTCACTTTCCATCGCCATGGTGATGAGAGTTCCTGGACCAGGAAATGACATCGCGGGCGTTCTCACAAGACTTCCAGTGCCCATTTCTCCATTGTTTGCATCAGCGAAATCTATGCCCACCTTGTCAGCGCACTATGAAGCCACATCCCGCCACAACCAGCACCTACATGGAGCCCAGGGAGGACAATCACCTTATACACACAGAGGTGAGGCATTGGCACCGGGGTGTGTGTCACCAGGGCCTTGGCCTCACATATGCATCAGTCACTGGGGGAGGGTATTTTCTGCTGAGGGGGACTAGTATACTAGTAGTTATAAACCCGGCATCTACTGACACCCATGTTTCTCCACCCCTTCCAACCACATCCTCTGCCCCCTCCATCCCACTCTCAACCTGCTCTTTGCCCTCTCTTTCCCGTTCTCCACTGTCTCCCTCCTGCTCTCTGATCTTCTCCCATACAGTTCCCCACCACCTCTCATCCCATTACTAAAAACCTCCTCCATTCCCGGATATCTTCTCTCCTACATGTAAGGTGTGACGTGCATGCAACACAGCTGCAAATCAGTCTTCACACAAATGTATTAAATGCCACAAGAATAACATTATCAAAACATATATTAGAACTTTTACAATAAAACTTGGTATTGTGAGGTGGGTAACGTTGGTTTTCGCAGCATCTCACTTATATGCATTCTCATTGAATCAACAATGACTGCTAAAAATAAAACTTGATGACTAAATAAATGGATCTACTTCACATTTGTAAAATAAGAAGGAAGCTGTCCTGTTAAATGTCTATTTTCACAACAAGGTGTTCCCCCAACATTTAAATAACACTGGTTGGCAAGCTTACTTTGTTTGATTCAATGTTTTTACAGAACTATAAAGTAGAATACAAAGGAAAGTGGTTTCATAGCTGCTAAATGGATTGGTAGTGAACTGAGGCTATGCCAAAGCAAGAATTTATCTATTCATAAACAATGTTCCATAAATATTAGTGAAAGGAACATTTATGCCATGTGGGTAATTATTCATGGGCTACATGCAAGACTAGGTAATATTGACCCAGACAAGCTTTATTTTTTATTTGGGACACAGTCCAAGCTGAAGTGTTGCTCCAATTCATTGCTTGAAATTGTGCAGCTACAGTATTACTTCTCCTGACAATGGAGAATGTTACTCCATCTGTTTCTTTTAGTTTTGGAGCATAAGACACTTTAACATTGTAGCCAAGCTAAATCACTCATTGACATATTTCTCCACTCTTTCTGTGAGAATAGAATACAGGAAAAACTAAAATATAAAATGCTAGGTATAATAAAGTCAGTCATAAGTGCAATGCATATAAAAGCATTAGTATCAATTATTAAATAACTGAATAAGGATTAGAGTACTCAGGTAATTATGCAGAATATGAACAGAATTATGATGACATCACAGTTGCAAAATCACTCTTAGCTTTTTCTCTTTAATTTGCCAGAAATACAATCAGTATCTCAATTGTTTATATGAAAGTCCACAGCTTATTAAGTACACTCATTTATCAGTTTTTTTCTCCTTCGATATTATGATGATCTGATTCCCACCTAGCCACTGATGAATATTTGCTGCCATACTGTAGTGGTACAGGACAGGCTTCCTTAGTTTTACAGTGCAATACAGGTTGCAAAAGTTACAACTGTAGCCGGCCAGCACTCATGGCTCATATGTGCATCTGCCCTGCCCAAACTGTCCTTCTCTTGTTGCTGCTTTCTTTTAGCACAGAAGAATAGATCCAAGTGCAATTGCAATTATAAGCTAAATGCCAGAAGGGAGTTAGGTGTTTTTGTTCTGTGAACTCTGACACCAAAAGTCATGGAAGAGAAACATCTGTATGCTACAGCTAATTAGCTCATTGTTTGGTTTTAACTTCACATGCAATACCCTGTGCAATCACAGTATTAGATGATGTAGTACACACAACCACGGGCCTATACAGAGAATGGGAATGGTTGCATTATGTACTGGTTAACCCCCTATGGGCATATATAGTACATAATCTACCTCACTATATATATGTAGTTGAGGGTTGTTCAAAAAGTAATGCCTAAATGCTCATAACTCTGAAATAATACACAACATTTATTTGAATCTTTGTCAGTTTGTACTTTAATATGTCTGCTAACTATACATGTAGTTTTGTTTAGGTAGTCCAAGCAATACCATGGAATCCAAGATGAAACAAAGAGCCGTTATTGAATTTCTGGAAAAAGAAGGCTGCAGTGCTACAGAAATCCACAGAAGACTGAAAAAAGTGTATGGTGAGCGTAGAATTGACTATAGCAATGTCAGAAGATGGATGAAGCGTTTTCAATTGGGAGAATCGTCTGTCTGCGACATACCTCGTGGTGGCAGACCATCAACTGCAGTGACAGCAGAGAACCGACACAAAGTCGATGCCATGATTCAGAAAGACCATTGTGTGACCATCAGAGATATCAGTGATGAACTTGAATGTAGCCATGGCACTGTAGAAACACTAATCAATGATTTGGGATATCGTAAAGTGTGTGCTAAATGGGTTCCAAAGCAATTAACCAGGGATCATAAGGCCCAGAGGGTGGAAGTGCATGACCTTTTGACCAACTTTGAAGCCAACCGTGAGATGTTTTTGGAAAATGTCATTACAGGAGATGAGACCTGGGTATTCCTTTATGACCCAGAAACAAAGACCCAATCAAAGCAATGGAAACACCCAACTTCACCTAGGCCAAAAAAGTTTAAATCACAGTGATCCGTAAGCAAAGTCATGGCCACATTCTTCTGGGATTGCCGAGGTGTTATTCTCATCGATTACTTGGAACCAAACCAATCAATCAACAGTGATTGATACATTATTACACTTAAGAAGCTGAAAGAAGCCATCCACAAAAAAATGTCAACAATTCGACTGTCAAATGCCATTTTACACCACAACAATTTCAGACCTCACACTTCGATGGCAACATCTGCGGCCATTGCCAAAATGGGGTGGGCAATAATGCCTCATCCACCATACAGTCTTGATTTAGCCCCTTCTGACTTTCATCTGTTTGGCCCTCTCAAATACTGTCTCCGTGGTCAACATTTTGAAGACATAAAGGTTGTTAAAAACGCCATATGTTCCTGGGTCAAACACCAACCACTGGAATTTTCCAAAGTGGATACACAGCTTGGGTTGAGAGGTGGAGAAAATGTTTAAGGCCAGATGGTGAATTTTTTGAGTAGAGTCATTCTGTTACTAAGACTTCAAAGTATTTTACTGAAAATTTTCAATCTGTATCTATAATAAAATTTGAGTTGTGAGCATTTAGGCATTACTTTTTGAACAACCCTCTTGTGTGTGTATATATATATATATATATATATATATATATATATTGCATGTGCAATAGGGAAATCACTTGGAAAATGGCTGCTGCGCCATTTCCCCAGTGACTTGCGCATGCGCAGTAGACGCTGTCACAGACTAGTGCCTTATGTCTACTGCTGTGCACTCAGTGCACTGCAGGCCGCCCCGTAGAGAGGATGGGGCCCCGGATGGAGACTGCACATGGGCCCCCTCTCTCTCTTAATATGCCCCTGTCTAGGAGCTATGAGATTTTAGATACATCCTGCATATCTTTTAATAGACTCTTCTTACACTTATTTCATCAATGTGTTTCAAACACTTATGTCTTATCTGCAATGTCTTTTTATTACAACATTGGATGTTAATCTTCACTGTCTTTTACAACTAGAGATGACAGATGGTAATTGGACAAAATGGCCTTTTTAAACCACAAATTATGATTAAAGACATAAATTGTTTGTTTTTACTTAAAAGTACTCTGTATCAGATATTGTTTTTCCTCATTGTATATTTTCATATTCAGTTAGGTTACTGTGACTACTGAAACAAAAATGAAAAAGGCAAATGTTGTGACAGTCACTTGAAGATATTTCTAACATAAAAAAAAATTATTAAATTAGAATGAACTTCAATTATGAAAAACTCATTATATAACTAAATTTTGGGTTAAAGGATAAAAACTGTTTTGGGAGGAGTTAACTAAGATGAAATACAATGATCAACCAGAATTAGTCCCATCTCTCATGTCCCCAACCTCAAAAATCCAACGATCCAGCTCTATGATCCTCAATATTAAAGAAATGTTTTAACTAGAAGATGGCTGTTGATGCCTCTCTGTGTATATGTTTTGGGATCGAGGAATCTACAACACTGTTACTTGTTTGAATTAATCTTACGCTAAATATTTATTGAGAATAAGAAGATGACATTTACACTTCAATTAGGGGTTTCTGCACTTGTTCTTCACCGGATGTTTATAACATTGAATAACCATGGAAAAATCATAGTACAACCTTATCAGGCAAACATGAATAATATAGGTGACATCATACTGTAAAAAATATTTGTGACTATATATTTTAAGGTGTACTTGGGATCTCACTTGGTAATATGTTTACAGGAAAGATGCATAGAATGGTTTCATCAATCTTCTTTTGTTAGGATGGCTCCTGTTTTTCTAGTTCTTATGTATGATTTATTTTGCTATGAACATATGTAACCAGGGATCTCATATCTCATGAGTCCTCTCTGTCATGTAAGTGGGAGATTATTTTCTTTCCAATGATAGATATACCAGAAAAAGAATTTCAGCGCTGTGGCACAGGGTGGCTCAAACTGTTTTCAACATTTGGCAATAAAGCAACACACTGCAGCTAGTATGTGGGAGGCTAACTTAGCAGAATGGAAATCTGCATCTGGTAGTGGAAAACAAAGACGGAAGGACAAAGGATCTAACTGGGCAAGGGAGAGGAGTGAGGGAAAGAGTGATCTAACTTTACCGCAGGGGCTGAATATTTTAGGGCATGTCCACCATATATTCAGAATGGTACTGGAATGACCACATTCATGCCAAGAGATGCGGGATGCCATGGGGTAGATTCTAGCAGGCTTGTCAGATGTAAGATACCATCAATAGTATACTTTTCAGGCATTTTCTTAATTCAGAGTAGAAGAGTAGAGATCGAGCAAGAGCCAAATTTGCCTCTGATGAGTTCCCAATAGTTATCCTTAGGGGGTGTGCACAAGTCCTCTCCCACTCATATCAGTCAGCAGAATCCAATGGTATTTTTGAGGATGAGGTTGTAAAGAAAGAAGATTTTTCCATCCTGTAGCAGAGAGAAGAGGCACAGCTTTTCAAATGGAGACAGCAGGGATGGACCTCCCTAACTGGAGAGATTGAACAAATTGTCTAAATTGCATGTATGCAAAGAATTTTGGAATAAAGCCTCTGCACTTGTTGCAAGGATCCTCAAAGGAGAGGAAAGACCATTAGAGCAGGAGGTCACCAATAAAGCATATGCCCGAACTGACCCAAGGAATGGAGTAAGTGGTGGACAGACCTACAGGGAGGACAAGACTAAACCAAAGAGGAGTAATAGAGTATGAAGAAGAAGAGGTAGATAGATGGTCTTTTCAGGTCTCCCAGACAGCAGCTGAAAAATTGAGCCCGAGGAAGTGCTTCAGGAGAACAGTTCTACTAGGTTTCCGGAGATCTAAAATACAGGCTACATAGGGAGGCAGTCTTTATATCAGCCCTAAAGAGGGAGGTGGGGGCAAAGGAAGCAATGATGTAGCTGAAGTGTGCATCCCAGGAGTAGGCCTTTAGGTCTGCAAATTAAAGCCCAGTGCAATTATTTTTTTTTTTGTTGAGAATAGAGAGCCAGACTCAGGGAACAAGAATAACAGAAAGTCAGTGAGGGGATCATGGGAAGGAAGGATCTGTAAAATATATAAAACTAAAAATGACAAGGGAGTACATTTATTTTAATGGCAATAATCCTGCCCAGCCATGAGATAATAAGGGAGCCCCAGGAGAGTGAGGCAAGAAAATTATATTGTGTACACATACTGTATACTTGTTGTTTTCTGCTTATTTTTCTCAGGTATGTGATATATGTTAGATGCTAAGGAATCTGTAATGCCATAAAATAATTGATGCTGATGATACTACCAAACACATACCATTAATACATATTTACAGGGACAGACACGTTTACAGATATACAGGTAGAAAACCAAAAACTAAAATCACCAAAATAAAGGCACTTTACAGGGCATTGGGCTAGAATGGGCTAGATACAACCAACATGTCCTATAAGCAATGTGGCATTGAGTCTACCACAATATATAATTTTGGTGCAGGGATTCAACATTATTGTTCCCCAAGAAAGTCACTTGATTGACTTGGGTGATAATGGCATAATACTCAGTCTCAGACATTGTTCCAGAATAAATGCTCTATTGGGTTTTGTTCTGGTGGCTGAAAAGGCTATAACATATGAATATTCATTGAGTGGCCATGTGGATTTAGGCATTGGCATATTTGTAGGAAATTAATGCTGCAATATAGATTGATGATGATTATTGAATATCATTAGTAATTAGTATTGACCTTTACTTCCAATGATATTACTGAACCAAAACATGCCAAAAATGCATCCTACAACATTATGCATACACCTGAAACCTTCACTTTGGAAACAAGAACTAATTTGAAAGGATGATACATTTGTTCATATCTTTGAACCTCTGAACTAGCAATCATGTATTTTTAGGTGCAATGAAGAGTTTATGCAAAGTTACCTGACTAAAATATCTGCTTTTGTGAGTTAATTTTACATCATATTTGTTGTCCATTAATCTGCAGTTACTCTCCTGTCCTTTAATACACTTTCAAAGACTGCCTGTTCCTAGAGCTTCTGTCCACTGTTACCCTATTGTCATTGATGAATTTCCCTTGGTATTCCATGCTGACATTATACACTGTTACTCATGAAACATTAACAATTTAAGTTTTTTAGACCCTAAAGATCTTCTCAAATGCATCTGAAAAATCACTTTTCATTTGAGTTACTGAGTCTCCTTCTGCACTCAGTCCATCATAATAGTTCAGCATTTGTATCAGTGGCGTAACTACTGCCCCCGCAGCCCCCGCGGTGGCTTGGAGGCGCTGGGTAGCTTGGGGGCGACGGGGGCAGTGGTTATGCCACTGCAACTTTGAGCGCTGGCCTCTGAAGTGATTGGAGGCTAAGGAAGCCTCCGATCACTTCAGAGACCAGCGTTCCCAGTAATGCAGTGCGCGGGTGATGTCATGACGTCACCCGCGACCTGAGGAACCTGCGCGGCCGCGTCTGCTGGATCTATTTAGATCCAGTCAGCGTGGCAGCCGGAGAGACAGCCTGGATGACAGTGCGCGAAGTCAGGTAAGTGACGAGGGGGGAGAGGTTTGGGGAGGCCACAACTACAGGGGGCACAACTTTAATGGGCACAATTACAGGGGGCCCTGCATAATGGGCACAATTACAGGGGGCCCTGCATAATGGGCACTATTACAGGGGGCCCTGCATAATGGGCACTATTACAGGGGGCCCTGCATAATGGGCACTGTTACAGGGGGCCCTGCATAATGGGCACTATTACAGGGGGCCCTGCATAATGGGCACTATTACAGGGGGCCCTGCATAATGGGCACTATTACAGGGGGCCCTGCATAAGGGGCACTATTACAGGGGGAATTGCATAAGGGGCACTATTACAGGGGGCATTGCATATGGGGCACAACTACAGGGGGCATTGCATATGGGGCACTATTACAGGGGGCCCTGCATAATGGGCACTATTACAGGGGGCATTGCATAAGGGGCACTATTACAGGGGGCACTGCATAAGGGGCACTATTACAGGGGGCATTGCATAAGGGGCAATAGTATAGGGGGCACTGTATAAGGGTCACTAACTTGATACACGCAGTTTACAGGTTATAAACTATGTTCCCAATAATCTGGTTCTACACGGACATAAAAACTGTGCAACCTGTCTTGAGCTGAGGTGACAGACTGGCAGGAGCAGAGATGAGGGTTGGTGAAGTAGATCTGTCAGAGTGGGATGTAATGGGCATTACTGTTTGGCATAATGTGTATTTGGCATTACTGTGTGCACAATGTGCTATTAGGGGCATTACTGTGTGGCATAATGTGTAAGGGGCATTACTGTGTGGCATAATGTGTTGTATGTGGCATTACTGTGTGGCATAATGTGTTGTATGTGGCATTACAGTGTGGCATAATGTGAAATAGGGGCATTACAGCGTGGCATACATTTGTTATAAGGGCATTACTGTATGTCATTATGTGTTATACATGGCATTATTGTGTGGCATGTGTAAAGGGCATTGCTGTGTGGCATAATGTGTTGTAAGGGGTAATCCAGTGTGGCACACTGTGTTATAAGTGGCATTACTTAGTGTGTCATAATGTGTAAGGCACGTTACTGTATCATGTAACCACACACCTTAAACGTCGTCTTTGGGTGTGTTTGATCTTTGGGCGGGGAAGGGGGGGGCGCCTGAAACTTTTTTGGCATGGAGGAGCAAAATTTATAGTTATGACACTGATTTGTATAATTCATATGACCATGCTGAGAAGCTATTTGCTGAACACATGAGCCAAACCCTTGTGGAAGTCCTCTTTTCAGTAAGCTTGGTGTCCCTCATGTTCTTTATTTTTGTCTTCTACCTGTGAATTTGCACATACATGTATAGATAAGCATTTACAAATTTTCCATAATAATTTTATTCTGAAATATAGTTGTGTCACTTTTGGTAGTCCACAATGTGTATCAAAATATGTTGTATTACTCTTTATCTGTGTTTTAACCATCTTCATTAATACAAAAACATACATTTGGTAATTAATAAAAAAATCTCATTATTATTGTGTAGTTAGGATGAATGTTACGTACCTGTATTGATAATGCCTGGATTATCTGCCAGCCATGATGGAATAACAAGTCCACTAAATATTGAAAATCCCAAAACAAATAAATTTCTTGATGAGTTTAAATCCACATACTGAAAAAGATGGACATTCATTAATTAATTTATTATTTGATTCCTAACTGTATAGTCCTTAGGTACCAAACTCTTTTCAGAGCAACCTGTGTAATAACTGAGAGTCCAAAACCTCTATTAAATAATAAAGGGAATGTAAATCTTATTGTGCATGCCCCCAAATACTACCGGAATGTAAACTCTTTCCTCATTTGGGACAAAAGTAAATATACAAAGAAGTAATTAAAAATATATATTGTACAAATAAATAATAGAGATGTGCGTTCCGGATTTCTGAAATCTGAACACACTCGAATTTGGGGATTCCAAGTAGGACCGGGTCAAGGTTCTGCTTCACTTTTGTGACCCGGTTCGAACCAAGTCCTGGTTATGATCTGTTTCTGGTTCAGATCTCTTTCCATTTCGGAACTCAGATTTTGAATTAATATATTTTTGCTGTTTTTATCGATTTTTATCGATTTTTGTTGATTTTTAAAACATTTTTATCCAAAACCAAAATACTTGAGGGTGGTTTTGCAAAACCAAAATCAAAACATGAAGATGAATCCAGATCCAAAGCCAAAACAAGGGAATCAGCACACAGCTCTAATAAATAAACAGGCAAATATGTAATTCAATAACAGCTTCACAGGAAAGATAAAATATACTAACAATGAAAACAATAAAAACAAAAAACAGTCCATGCTATTACGGACAACCCTCCTTTGTGACTTGATATCAACTTTGCCAGGAGACCCCGATGTGCAGAAAGTGCCATAATAGTGCTGCTCCTTGATGGGATGTAGTTATGTGACCGGGGACCGCAAGGCCGCCGGTCAAAATCCCGACGGCAGAATACTGGGGAGGAATTCATGACAGGTGTCGAGATACCGACGTCTGTCATAATCCTGACGCCAGAACCCCCGACCCCTGCAATCCCAATCATCACGGAAAAGGTAAGTATTCACTTAACCCGAGGATGGGGGGGTTAGATTTAGGGCTCCCCAGGGGGACTTAGGGTTAGTCACCCCCCTGGGAAGGTTAGGGCTAGACCTCGGGGAAGGGGGGGTTAGGTTTAGGCACTAGGGGGGAAGGTTAGAGTTAGGCACCCCCCCGGGAGGGTTAGGGTTAGGGAGTGGGGAGGGGGGGTTAGGTTTAGGCACTAATGGGGGAAGGTTAGGGTTAGGCACTAGTGGGGGAGATTAGGGTTAGGCACCCCTAAGGAAGAGTTAGGGGGGGGAGAAGTTAGGGTTAGGATTACTTACCTCTGCTCTTGGGATTCCGTCCCGCCGGGCTAGCCTTGTTGGGATTTGAACCGGCGGCCAAACAGCCGCTGGCATAACAATCCCATTCCCTCCTTGATATAGGCTGGTAATTCCTAATGGACAGAGCTACAGGCATCAGGTAAGGTCCTCCCAACAATGCCATTTTAACAATTCCAGTTGGTGTTGGATGATATCTATATAATAAGCAAGAAAGCATGTGTATCTGTCTGTCTGTTTGTCCTTTATGCATGGCCAGAGTTTTGGACCTAGATCCACCAAATTTGGCAGGGTGGTATAGTTTGACTAGGATTAGGTTTTTGCCTAGGTTTAAACTTCGTCAGGGCCACACACTGTCACACAATCCCTAAAAATGGGGACACTCTTAACTTACACAGGTTCTGGGGATGGCTCAAGTGGAAATTATATAATAAGCAAGAAAGCATGTGTATCTGTCTGTCTGTTTGTCCTTTATGCATGGCCAGAGTTTTGGACCTAGATCCACCAAATTTGGCAGGGTGGTATAGTTTGACTAGGATTAGGTTTTTGCCTAGGTTTTAACTTCGTCAGGGCCACACACTGTCACACAATCCCTAAAAATGGGGACACTCTTAACTTACACAGGTTCTGGAGATGGCTCAAGTGGAAATTGGCAGTCTGTGAAAGCTACAAAAGTATTATTTTAACCTCACAGTCTGAGCAAGGGTCAAACTTTATGACTCATGCAGGTTCATATTAAATCCAGAATTACTATTGTCCTTTTTTAAGTGACCATTTATGTTAGTCAGCCCTCTGTGTTTGCATGCAAGGGCGTAACTAGAACTTTGGGGGCCACAAAGCAAGATCTTAAAAGGGGCCCCCATAGGTAAAAAAAACACATGCATTTGCCACCACACAGAGCCCATTCATGTTATGCCACACAGAGCCCTTTCATGTTATGCCACACAGAGCCCATTTAGGTTATGCCACACAGTAGT
The DNA here is from genome assembly GCA_031769625.1 of Taudactylus pleione. NCBI lineage: Eukaryota > Metazoa > Chordata > Amphibia > Anura > Myobatrachidae > Taudactylus > Taudactylus pleione. The sequence continues at coordinate 14,101,855 of JAUIMM010000039.1, forward strand.
ACCTCTTATACACATTAAGCCACACAGTAGTGCCCCTTATACATTATGCCACACAGTCATGCCCCTTACACATTATACCACAAAGTAATGCCCTTTACAGATTATGCTACATAGTAGTAGTGCTCCATATAACACATTATTCCACACAATAGTACAGTAGTGACTCTTTCGCATTATGCCCTCACCAGCAACTCACCTTCCCATGTCCCTCCTGCAGCCTCTCCCCTCCCCCTGTGTGCCATCAGCAGCAAGCAGGTGTGGATTTGGTGATGGTATGCCAGCTAATTACAGCTGATGCATCAGCAGCAAGCGGCAGACATGGACAGTGTGCCAGTGCAATTTGAATCTGGTGCCGGTCCGCAAGCCAATCAGAGCTCATGGACTGGCAGCCAATCAGGAGCTGCCATGGCTGATTGGCTGTCAGTCCACGAGCTCTTATAGCCTTGCAACTGGTGGCGCTGTCTCTTCATGTCTGCCTGCCACTGCAGCAGCTGTAATCAGCTGAAGATACAGCACCAAATCAACACCACTGACACCACGGCCCCTGTCGGTGGCCCTGACTGGATCAGCCCACCTTGTGTGGGTACCTAGGTGCAGGAGGAGTGGCCACAGAGGCAGTTCGGGCACCATAGCAGCCGCACCCTTTGCACCCACAGTAGTTACACCACTGTTTGCATGCATTTTAGCAAACAGTGGGGTCCATTTCAGAATCAATGGAATGGGGTTTAGGCAGTGGCATCACAAGGGGGGTGCGGTGGGTGCAGGCCGCACCGGGTGTCACCCTCCAAGGGGGTGACACCAAAATCCGACTCATCCCCACCCCCCGCTCAGCAGGTCCTGCACTGCAGGGAGACTCCAGGCTGGAGAGGCGCTCTCCCTGCAGCAGCTGCCTGCTGAGACAGTTTTTGCTTCTGCCGGCTGCCGCTGCACCTGTCACAGTGAGACAGCCAGCGGCAGCTATACAGTAAGTGCGGCTGAGCTCCTCATGCAGTCCCCTCCATGTGGGGCGAGGGTGCGAGTCGAGTGCTAGAGGCAGGGGGCTGATTACTGATCAGCCTGGCTGAAGCCGCTGGGGTGGATGGATGGCAGCTGAGCTTCTGCTCCTCGCTGCTGTCTGACACTGTTGATTACACTTGAATACTGACAAGTAGTATGTACACGGTCCCTGCTTCTTCCCAGCGTGACCCTCTGACCTCTCAGTCAGCGAGGATGAGAAGGAACTGGGAGACAGCAGCAGCCAGCACAGCGTATACAGTAGGTGTAATGGGATGTAAATAATTCAATGAGGGAGGAGGGGGGGCATTACCTGTCAGTGTGTTTGTTATGTTAGACCTGTGCCTGCAGGGGCTGTGATGTCCCTGTCCTTTATTTCCTACTCCATACCCCTAACCATAACCCCTAACCTTCCCTCCCCAATGCCTAAACCTAACCTCCCCCTCCCCGCACCCTAAACCTCCCCCCTAGTGCCTATCCCAAACCCCCCCAGTGCCTAACCCTCCCCCTCTCCATACCCCTAACCATAACCCCTAACCCTCCCTCCCCAGTGCCTAAACCTAACCTCCTCCTCCCTGCACCCTAACCCTCCCCTCCCAGTGCCTAACCCTCCCCTCCTTGTGCCTAACCCTAACCTCCCCCTCCCCGCACCCCCTAACACTCTCTCCTAGCGCCTAACCCTCTCACCTCTAGTGCATAACCCTAACCCTCCCCTCCTAGTGTCTAACCCTAACCTCACCCTCCCCACACCTTAATACTCTCCCCTAGTGCCTATCCCTAATCCTCTCCCCTAGTGCCTAACCCTAACCCTCTCGTCTAGTGCCTAACCCTTTCACCTCTAGTGCATAGCCCTATCCCTCCCCACCTAGTGCCTAACCCTCCCCCCTGGTGCCTAAACCTAACCTCCCCTCCCTAAACCTAATGCCAGGTACACACTAGAAGATATGTACATATCGGGCATATCGGCCAGTGTGTACCCGCTATGTCACTGACGAGGGTTGCTCCCACGTTTTGTCAGCGACATTGCCCATCAGACCTAGGGGGATGATATACTTATTCAATGGGGGAGGGTGTATTTGTTTTTAACTTGGGGAGGTAATACTGTCTATGCTGGGGATGGTGATTAATGTATGTGCGTGGGTATAATTATTGTGTTTCTGTGTGTATAAGGGGTGTATTCATATTATGTGTTATATGTGGGTCAATGATGGTCTCTGCATTATCTGGCATTCACTGTGACTCTCTACATTATCTGGCGGTTACTACGACGCTCTCTGTATTATCTGGCGGTCACTGCAATCTACGGGGCACCACTATTGGGGGTATTGTGTAAGTGTGATTGCTGGACTGGTATTTGGGGAGAGTTCGTGGAGCTGCATATCAATTTTTTTTTTTTGGAGGGGGGGTGTCACCATGAGTTATAGCACCGGGTGACACCAGCCCTAGTGACGCCTCTGGGTTTAGGCAAGGGCAATGTAAACATATAAAGGCTGCAAGTGTACTTCAGGGTCCAGTCATCAACCTGGCAACGTCGGTTATCCCAGCTACAGAGCCGGAACTAGACTTTTTGGTGCCCTGTGCCAGAAAGAGCATTGGTGCCCCCCTCATTTTTCAAAGGGACATAATGCACCCAAAAAAGGTCCATGGCTTCATGGGGAAGGGCCAGGGAAGAGATAGGATGAGGCCAGAAGATGCTGGGGATGAAATAAGAGGAAGCTACAAGCAAGAATGATAATAAACAGAAAATTGACAGGCCCAAACAGCGCCCCCTGACCTGTGGAGCCCTGTGCGATGGCACCGGCCGTACTACCCTAGCTACGGCCCTGCCCAGCTAGTGTTAAATAGGGTAATGTTATGATCTCAAAATATAACACTTGACTAACTAATGTTGCTGCCTAAAAAAAAATTATTTAAACAAAAAAAAGAAGATTAATGTAGATGCAAACACTAGAAGAGACTTTAGAAATGAAATGTAATTATAGAAATTAAGTAATATAATATATAATGAAACATGTGTAGGAGTGGCTGGTTCCTTTTTATAAATATATAAAATAAAAGCATTTATGTACATTAGTAAATATTGGTATACACAATAGATCATAAAAAAAGGTGTCTACAGTCTGACAGGGTGTAATAAAATAGTATATACAACAGGAATTTAACTTTCCAATAATGATTAATAATGTCCTTGTGTAAAGCACAGTTTTCCAAAAGCCTGTATAATAATTCTTGCCAAAGTAAGTGCCACCACAGAGGTCAATTTACTGTAAAAACTCACTTTAGGAAATAAAATATGCACATACTGTATCTACTGAGCTTTTAAGATATAAATTACTCTACTAAAGATTTGCTTGTATTTAACATGTGTCATTAAATGAGCATGGAACCATTATATAATTCTAATACACAGTGTATTCACGGAGATTTAGGGGGTATTCAATTGGAGCGAAAAGTCCATGCTGGACTTTACGCTCCACATCGAAGGTTTTGATGAGTATAAAGTATCAGGCGTGTGCTCGTTTTATCCCCGTATTCAATTAGGAATCAGCAAAAACGGGACGCGGCAGAGAGGTAAGTATCGAAAAAATTCTGGAATTTTCGGGAAATGTTCCTGGGACCCCCCTAAAGATATTCAGACATGGGGGATCATTATGGGTCCCCCCTTTTTGCCTGCTGAAGGGAGTCAGGGTTTTTAAATAGCAGTGACAAAAAAAAAACTAGTTGCATCAAATTTGGGGTACATGAAAATGGGTGCAAGCATATTTTTAAGTCCCTAAAGTGCATTTTTATAATTCCTGAAAAATGCACCTTCCGCTACTACCCGCATTCTTCAAAACACCTGCCACATACACCCCCCCTGAATCAATTTTGGTACTTTAAAACTTTGTTCCCTTATTTATTTTTTTAAACCCCAAAATTAAACTTCCTTTTTTGGGGTGTCCTGAACACTTTTTTAAATTTTTTTTTACACAGAATACTTTTAGGGGAATCTCCCAGGGGTGCAGGTTATTTTTTTTTAAGCCTTCACCCCTAAAATCCAATTCTGCACCTTTTTTTGCCATGTAAAATATGGTGAAAAGTTAACCCCGATCGGCGAAAAGTCTTTGAAATTGAATACAGTGATAATTAAAGCAGGTGAAAATGGCGTCATCGGCGATTATCGTCGATAACAGCTTTTTGCAGCTAAATTGAATACCCCCCTAAATCTCAATGTAGTTACAGCTCCACTAAACCGTGGAGCATTCACTGAGCAGTAGTATACCAGTGGACCAGAGGACAAATGAATGACATCTTCTTTTGATCCTCTGTGCTCGTGTGTTTTTTATTAGCCGCATTTTACTTGGAAGAATGTGGATAGGAATTTCCCTTCAAAGTAACTTTGTGGGGCAGCGTCACAAAGAATACTAATCCATTATAGTAATTTTGTTAAGAGTTTGGTAGTCGACAAAAAGGCACACTGATTCATTCTTTCTTTTTGAGGTTAGCGTTAATCTTAGAAATTAGATTTACTAATTCAAAATATACGTTAGATTTTATATTAAAGGTTCATAAATTTAAAATAGCACGGCCGGCTCCAGGCACACTCCTTGCGTGCGGCCGCACAGTGGCGCCGGGTTTTGGTGGCAGAAGACGCCCGCCGAGACACCTAGCACCGGCCCTGGAAAATAGACTGCAAAACCGGAAAGAGAGGAACACAGTATTACCTCTCTCCTTCATAGAACAAAAAGAAATAAAGGGGACTGATTTGCACTACATTAATGAGAAGCATGAGAGACTTCAACTGACCAATTATAGTAATATATAAACACATTTATTTATTAAACAGATGTATTTTAAAAGTATATGAATTTTAAGGCAAACATAACAACAGTCACATATCAAAACAGTATATATTCACTATTAACTACTAAAATTATATTTAAATAACGAAGTATCTGCTGAAGAACACCCTACACCACTATTTAAACCTGTGGTTTTGCAGGTTAGTATTGGCAGTATTATGAAAAAATAGATTTCAGCAATATACCAGAGCCATAACTAGTTATTTTGGTGCCATGTGCCAGACGGAGCATTGATGCCCCCCCATATTTTAAACAGGGATAGTGGACGGAGAAGGGGGAAGGGACATGGCCACACAAAAGTACCAATTCGCATTACACTGCACAGTAGTGTCTGTTTTCACATTACATCATATAGTAGTACTCCAAATCCCTTATACATATTACTCTACATAGCAGTACCCCTTAAACATGTTGCATTACTCAGTAGAGCCCCTTATGTACATTATGCCACATAGTAGGAACCCATATACACATTATGCCACATAGAGCCCCTTTATACAGATTGCGCTATACAGTAGTGCCCCTTATACACATTGTACCACACAGTAGTGCCCCTTATGCACAATATACCACACTGTAGTACCGTTAATTCACATTGCTCTACACTGTAGTACCCCCTAAACACATTATGCCACATAGTCAGGGCCATAACTAGGGTGGTGCGACCTGTGGCATGGCACAGGGCACTGTAGGGCAGGGGGCGCTGTTTGGGCCTGTCAATTTTCCTGTTTATTATCATTCTCACTTGTCATTGTCACTTGTAGCTTCCTCTTCTTTTATCCCCAGCATCTCCTGGCCTCCCCTATCTCTTCCCTGGCCCTTCCCCATGAGGCCATGGCCCTTTTCGGGTGCACTATCTTACGTCCCTATTTGAAAAATGAAGGAGACTGGGCATCAATGCTCTTTCTGGCACAGGGCACCAAAAAGTCTGGTTACAGCTCTGCACATAAGTAGTGTTCCTTACACATTTTGCCACACCATTATTATATATAGCTACAGGTGCCCGGCATTTATAAAATATGGTGGGCAGTCGGTTCTGTCTTCAGGGTTGTTACACTCTGTGTGGCTGTGTGTGGCCTTTGTTACGGCCCTGAATTACACATCAATATGAAAAAACAGCACCTGAACATATGTAGGGGCAAAGTAGTCCCAGAAAGGTCTCCAGTGCATGGCAGAAATAGATCTTTAAAAATCATTATAATATGAAACAGTGGGGCAAATGTACTAACACTGCAGATACTCGTAAGACCACTTGACAGCACAGGCGCAGACATTCGAATGAGAGGGGAAAAAGTTAACTTTACTGACAAGTAATCATTCATGCTTCCCTCAGACTCTTCACCTGAGGTAAAGCAGGTATCGGTATTGGCACTGAAGAAAAGAAGCAACGGTAATGCATTTATGTGTCTACTGTATGCTGGTAATGAAGAGCATGCTTGCTTCCATAGTTGGTGGCATGCAGTGTACCTTCAAGTGCTACCCTGTGAACAACAGTGTACATGTTCGCCCAAGACCTAGACAACCTCGAGTGACTACAAAACAGGAGGCCAAATTTATTAGAGTGTGTTCCATCAGATCCGAGCTGCTCTGATGGAAACGAGCAAGAAAAGTGTGTCAATCGTTAACATCAAATGCCGTTGTTTAGCCAGTGGTTTGAAGGGATATGTTGCACCCCGAAAACCATTGTTTAGACCCATAAATAAAAAAGAGGCGATTGTGGGAAAACAGCACAGGAGCTGGACCACTAGTCAGTGGAAGAAGGTTCTTTTCACAGACAAATTGAAGTTTAAGGTGTTTGGGTCCAATAGGTGCAAGTTTGTTTGTTGTGCAACAGGCGAGCCCACAGTCAAACATGGAGGAGGTTCCATTATGGTCTGGGGATGATTCGGATGTGGCACGGTTGGTGACTTTGTAAAAAAAGAAAGAAATCATTCACTCTGAATGCTACCCCAACATCCTGGTGCACCATGCCATCTCATCAGGCACCTACCTTTTTGGTTGTGGTTTCACACTACAGCAAGATAACAACCAAAAACAAACCTCTAGGGGTATAATTACTAATAGCAACCAATCAGATTCTACTTAACATTTAACTAGCACCTTCGAGAAGATAATAGCTAGAATCTGATTGGTCCCTTTGGGCAACATCTCCATTTCTAAGAGTTCTCACTTTAGTAAATTTACCCCCCAGGGGTAAAATTACTAAGGTGAGAGTTTTATAAGTGGAGATGTTGCCCATGGCAACCAATCAGATTCTACTTATTATTTAACAAGCACTTTCTAGAGGATAATAGCTAGAATCTGATTGGTTGCTATAGGCAACATCTCAATTTCTAAAAACTCTCACCTTAGTACATTTAACCCTTAGGGGTATATTTACTAAAGTAAGAGTTTTTAGAAGTGGAGATGTTGTACATAGTAACCAATCAGATTCTACTTAACATTTAACTAGCACCTTTTAGAATATAACAGCAAAAATCTGATTGGTTGCTATGGGCAACATCTCCACTTCTAAATACTCTCACTTTAGTAAATTTACCCCTTAGTCTTTGTTCAGTGAAAACAACAACAACAGGTGCTGAAGAACATGGTTTGGCCACTCCAGAGTCCTGACTGCATTCCATTTGAACCCCTTTGGGATCATCTGGACAGGTTCGTTTGAGATGTGCAAGTAATGAGCCAAAATCACCTTTAGGATTTGCTACAAAACAAGTGGGCTGCAACCAGAGCTGAAACTTTAGACAAGTTGACCGACAGAATGACCCAGATTTGCACTGCTGTGATCGCCGCTAAGAATGGATACTTTGATGAGAGAAAAACGTAAGGAAATCAAAAGTATACAACATATTTATTTGCCAAAATAAATTTATATTCATCACAAACTAGCTTCTTTTGTTCATTACTTACCAAAAAATCAACGATTTTGGTGGTGTATTGAAATTAATGAGCTGTAGTGTATATGCTGTGCAGAGAAGGGACATGCGCAGAGCAGGACAGTGTTTTTGGATAACTAAAATGACTGCCTGCAGGGACTTCGCATGGACAGGGTGCTTATGCAACCGCTGTCCCTCCAAGCATTTTTCCTGTATAGCACGGAAAGTAAGGTAAAATTAGCAATAATCACGACAATATTGGCTGAAAATATTCTAACCAATATTGCGTTTATTGCTACATAGACCCTATATTGAAAAATTATATGTACAGGGATTTTCTCTGCATTTACCATTTTACCCCTTTTCTCCACTTTTCCCCAATGCCTGCTGTTGTGGTGTGTATGATGCAGAGAAAGTGGGTAGAGGGACCTCTTTTCCCCTTCAATGACTTACCTCCATTGAGCATGTTATAAAGCACTCAGAGTCCATCCGATCAATAAAATAAGTCCATTTACGGTAGTTCAGCATCCAATTCAATACTCAGAATGACCCTCCCTCTATACAGAAAATACTGGTTGGCCACCCACAGAAATATGTGAGTATTGTAGGCCCCTGTAATGCTGTCAAACCAACTCTGCTATTCCTCAGGCAATCATAAAACAGCATCTCTAGCCAAACACATACACAGGCTTGACATGTTTTGTTTTGTGTAAGAACTTTCTCAAATGATGACCTGTTTCTGTGTAATCCACTTCCTTTTTTAACTTCATCATGGTGGAATAATTCATGCAATTAGAATTCGCTTGGGCGAACTGGTGTCCCACGTCATCAGTCTACCTCTAGTTAGTTTCTGGAAGGAGTTACAAAACAATTATGATGCAACATGCAAGCATGTGGCAACATAAATATATTTACATAAATAAAAATATATATTTTTACCGAATTGGTCATTCCTTTTCATAGATAACATAATAGGCATTGTCATACTAACTTTTATTATATATCTCACTTTGCATATAACAAGATGATTATTAAATAATACAATTCTAAATCATAATTAAAAAATCATAAAAAAAGGGAAAGAAAGGGAACATTCTTTCATGGGCCAATGTAATTTATATATTTATATATTCACCTATTGAGCTCCTTACAATATCTATTTTACTTTTATAACATGGACCAATATTTATATACACAGATTAATTTAAATACCATCCAGTAATAACTCTCAGTATACAGTCAGGTGCATAAATATTGGGACATTGACAGAATTTTCATATTTTGGCCTCTATTCACCACCACAATGGCTTTGAAATGAAACAAACAAGATGTGCTTTAACTGCAGACTTTCAGATTTAATTTGAAGGTAATTACATCCAAATCAGGAGAACGGTGTAGGAATTACAATGGTTTCTATATGTGCCTCCCACTTTTTAAGGGGCCAAAAGTAATGGGACAAACTAAACAATCCTAAATCTAACTTTCACCTTTTAATACTTTGTTGCAAATCCTTTGCAAGCAATTACAGTCTGAAGTCTGGAATGCATAGCCATCACCAGACACTGGGTTTCATCCCTGGTGATGCTCTGCCAGGCCTCTACTGCAAATGTCTTCAGTTCCTGCTTGTTCTTGGGGCATTTTCCCTTCAGTTTTGTCTTCATCAAGTGAAATGCATGCTCAATCGGATTCAGGTCAGGGGATTGACTTGGCCATTGCATAACATTCCACTTTTTAGCCTTAAAAAACTCTTTGGTTGCTTTTGCAGTATGCTTCGGGTCATTGTCCATCTGCACTGTGAAGCGCTGTCCAATGAGTTCTGAAGCATTTGACTGAATATGAGCATATAATATTGCCCGAAATACTTCAGAATTCATTCTGCTGCTTTTGTCAGCAGTTACATCATCAATAAATACAAGGGAACCAGTTCCATTGGCAGTCATACATTACCACGCCATGACACTACCACCACCATGCTTCACTGATGAGGTGGTATGTGTTGGATCATGAGCAGTTCCCTTCCTTCTTCATACTCTTCTCTTCCCATCACTCTGGTACAAGTTGATTTTTGTCTCATCTGTCCATAGGATGTTGTTCCAGAACTGTAATGGCTTTTTTAGATGTCTGGCAAACTCTAATCTGGTCTTCCTGTTTTTGAGGCTCACCAATGGTTTACATCTTGTGGTGAACCCTCTATATTCACTCTTGTGAAGTCTTCTCTTGATTGTTGACTTTGACACATATACACCTACCTCCTGGAGAGTGTTCTTGATTTGGCCAACTGTTGTGAAGGGATTTTTCTTCACCAGGGAAATAATTATTCTGTCATCCACCACAGTTGTTTTCCATGGTCTTCCGGGTCTTTTGGTGTTGCTGAGCTCTCCGGTGCGTTCTTTATTTTTAAGAATGTTCCAAACAGTTGATTTGGCCACACCTAATGTTTTTGCTATCTTTCTGATGGGTGCTTTGGATCTCATATTGGGAGTCGACAGCAACTGATTCCAAATGCTAATGTCACACCTAGAATCAACTCCAGACCTTTTACCTGCTTAATTGATAATGAAATAACGAGGGAATAGCCCACACCTGTCCATGAAATAGCTTTTGAGTTGATAGTCCCATTACTTTTGGCCCCTTAAAAAGTGGGAGGCACATATAGAAACCATTGTAATTTCTACACCGTTCACCTGATTTGGATGTAATTACCCTCAAATTAAATCTGAAAGTCTGCAGTTAAAGCACATCTTGTTTGTTTCATTTCAAAGCCATTGTGGTGGTGAATAGAGGCCAAAATATGAAAATTCTGTCAATGTCCCAATATTTATGCACCTGACTGTATATAGATTTTCTCCAATCTAATACTCCCAAGTTAAAAATGAATCTTTCCTATTAGTGGAGCGAGTAATTACATCATTTTGACAATAATTCTTTCCCTTATATGGTAGTAAACTTTGTGTGTTAGATGAGAATGTTTGTAAATTATGTTTAGGGGTTCATTTGAAGGCAATAGGCCTGATTCAGAGTTGTACACTATGCTAATATTCACGCAGTTGAGTGATTTGTTGATATCGCATTGCGCAAAATGCCATGACAATTCAAATGGCACACGTGCGTACTAAGGTTTGAAACAACATTCATACTGTCTCTATAATCGCAAAGCACTGAGCAGAGCACTGTGATCCATGGGCATTCCTGAGTGGAGTCGTGAAAGAGCCCAGTCCGTGGGCATGTTATGGAAGTTCCAGGGGTGTGTCTGCACTTGTGATGGCATTACAAATTGCAGAATCACAGTCTCAGAGGCCAGTTTCAGAGAAACAGTTGACCCGGAATCTGCGCACCCCAGGACTTATTCTAGGAGTCAATTTGCTTCTGATGTTATTTCAATGGTGGTATGTTCTCAACCCCCAGAGGAACTGCACACAATGCTTATAGAGGAAGTGGGCATAGCAACATTTGTACAGTCTGTTGCACACAATTTCAGGTGGGGAATCTGTTAGCAGGCATTAGTGTATAGCGTAAATGTGTATAGAAAGACTTGATTCCAAGCAATATGCAGAAACATGAACTCTCAATATGGCAGTTAGTCAACTAAAATATAGTGTCTAAGTATGTAATTCAGTGAAAGCGAAATAGGGGTTACAGATGTGTCCGCATATACCTATTCTCTTTGTGTCATATGGTGCACGACACATGCACGCTTCACCATGGGTAGCGATTCCCAGACTTTCATACCTTTTCATAAATTTTTCCTCTTATTTGCATTATAGCCACTAAAAGGTAGGCATAAAATACCATGTAAAATTCTAAAACTTTGTACAATTCTTGGGAAGTCAATCTGACATTGGGAATTGATCCATTTTCTTGAGTCTCCTCGCAAAACAAATTAATGTAGGTGAGGCTATTCCTTTTTTTAACCTTTTTGTCTATAAGAAAATTATCTTTGTATGTCTTTCTTATTAAATGTTTTGTATATACTTTAAGCATTCTGAGTATCTTTCTTAAATGTAACTTCATTTAATAAGATTGGTCTCTGTAAATCTTATCAAAATCATTTTGCCTGTGGATTTGGCAGAACCATGCTACATATTTGTATTACAGATTATTATTTGGGTAATAATAACTGGGAATTAACTGGAGTCAAAAGGAGAGCTTAAGGCTTATTATTTGGAGTGACTAGCTCCTGAAAAATTCTTAAGTGGTGACAGACAAATTGATAGTGAGTGGAAGAGTTAATGCAGAGTATAATCATTGCTGTAAAGAGAACAGTTGGTTATTTTTTTATTAAGTCTGTGTCAGACCTACATCACAAAATCTTAAATAAGTGCTGAACTTGACAAAGTTATGGACAGTGCTTAGAGATTGGAGTATTATGGAACTGGGTCTATGACACTGTATATCAGTACAGGTTGAGTCTCCCATATCCAAAATGCTTGGGACCAGGGGTATTTTGGATAATGGAATATTCCGTATTTTGGAACATTTGCATACCATAATGAGATATCTTGGGAATGGGACCTAAATCTAAACACAGAATGCATTTATGTATTATATACACCTTATACACACAGCCTGCAGGTCATTTTATATAATATTTCAATAATTTTCTGGCTCAAACAAAGTTTGTGTACATACATGAAATTCATTTATGTTTTATAGACACCTTATACACAAAGCCTGAAGATGTTTTTATACTTTATTTTTAATAATTTTGTACCTTAAACAAAGTTTGTGTACATTCTGTATTTCGGAATATTCCGTATTTTGGAATATTTGGATATGGGAGACTTAACCTGTATATTGATTAAATGGATAAACAATGTGATGCACAGCTACCATCATGGGTAAAATTAATAAAATAACATCAAAAGGATGAAAAAAACATCAAAACTAACTCACTTTAAACTACATTAGTTTATTATTATCAAAGAACAAATAAAAAGTAATAGATACAACTTTTTCAAACATTCTGTATATAATATATTTTAATTATAACAGTGATACAATATGTATTAGTACTTATTTATTCTTTGTTAATATTAAACTGCTGTTTTAAACCTGTTCTATTTTACAGCTGATACAAAAATGTAACACTGCATAGAATATTTAAAAAAACAGTCTATATTGCATAAGGCATTTGCCTTTTTACAGCAATATATTAGTTCAAATTAATATACAGTATATAACAAAGTATAAATTTCACATTACCTGGAGATTTGAAATACCCACTGCTGCAATCATGCCAAACATCACCATGAACATCCCTCCAATGACAGGCTCTGGAATTGTAATGAAAATAGCTCCAAATTTTCCAAATAGTCCTAGAATGACTAAAAGGACACCCGCAATCTGCATGACTAAGAGACTTCCAACCTAGAAGAGAGGACCCTTTTTTTTATGTGTATTTCATTTGCGATTTATTCTTACACCTACTGGCTTTACGTTTGTAGCCAGCACTGCTATATACAGTATGAACATAATTGCTTAACTTGTGCTTTGACAAAAGTAACTCTTAGATGTATGATTTTTATTACATGTGTCTTCAAAAAAGGTAGATAATTATTTGGAACACTGACTAATAATAAAATAATATTAATTCAAGAAAATTAGTAATGTTTGAAAAATTGCAAAATGATTTACAAAGGGTGCTTCATTCTAAAAGTCTGCTTATATTAGGATTTCCTTACCTCCATCATGACCCTTCTACTAAGTATAAAGTGATCCTTCTACCAAGTAGAAAAATATCTGCTCTCAAGCATACTGCTTAATTTACTTTTGATGTTACAGTATCTTTGCTGAGTTCAGACTGCATTATTACTCAATAATGAGTTGAACATGTAAATGCCCCAAGGCATCTAGATAAGCTTTAAGATATGCAGCTGCATAACTCACATACAAATGATCATCATTAACTTGATGATGATGAATTATGTTTTATGTATGTTTAAAACGGAAAAAAATAAAAATAAATATATATATATATATATATATATTTTGAAGCTTGTCCATTCCCTCTATAAGTGATCTATTGAAAAGTTAACAAAATATGTACAAAATACAATCAATGGAATCTATATTAGGAACACAGTACCTTTCTATTTGTGTTTGCCTCCAGAACAACATGAATATTTTATGCCATGGACTCCACAAGGAGATGGAAACATTCCTAAGAGATGGTGATCCATGTTGACAAGAAAGCATCACACTGATGCTGAATGGTAGATGTATTGACTATACATTCATGCGGCCAATCTCTCCAATTCCTCAGACCAAATGTGTTCTATTGGATTGAAATCTGGTGACATTGAGGCCAACGTGGTCTTCTGTTGCTGTAGCCTATAAACTTAAGATTGATGTGCTATGCATTCAGATTTGATCTTCTGCCTAACATTATTGTAACTTATGATTATTTGAGTTACTTGAACCATTTTATCCATTCACCTCTAACCTCTGTTAACCAGGCATTTTCATCCACAGAACTACTGTTCACATGATATTTTTTGTTTTACAAGCATTCTCTGTAAACTGTAGAGCAGAGGTAGGCAATTATTTCAGCTGGGGAGCCACTTAGCAGGTTTGAAGAACTGTGGTGGGCCACACGTGGTGGACTGTACCTGATTGTCTGGAGAGTCACATTCCTCCTCCCTCCCAACTCCAGTAATTGTGTCCTTATGAAACCCCAAATTCCTTCCTCTGTACAAGTTACTTGTCACCTTCAATCTTTGTTACCCCTAGATTTGTTTATCAGTAGCCTGCAGAGCTCATGACATTTTTACCTGTCTAAATTTACCCTGGAAGACTTTTTTCATGCAAGTATTTTTCTATGTTGCAGGCACATATTATATAGATGCTCTAGAGACTTTTGTGCATGAAAATCCAAGGAGTTTAGCAGATTCTGAGATACTTAAACCACCCTGTCTGCAATAATTCCACGAGCAAAGACAATTAAATCAAATTTCTCCCCATTCTCATTTTTTGTCTAAACAACAACTGAGCCTCTTGATCATCTCTCCATGCATTTAAAAATTGAGTTTCTGACACAGGATAGGCTGACTAGACATTTGCATTAATGTGCAGGTGCAACTAATAAATTGACCACTGGGTGTATAAGGATATAGCCCATGTTACCAGTACATATTTTCTATTCTGTTTTCAAAGCTACTGTAAATGATATATTGTATAATGTTTATGTTTTCATAAAACTTTCTTTAAATATGTTAATCCCTAAGAGAAATTGTATTTACTGGTATGTATATCTATTAATGTATTTGACACACAAAGTACAATATTAAAATGTGCAAAGGTATCTAGCAATTAATGGGATTGAATAAATTTGTTTCTTCTACTGCTTATACAGCATGGTCTGAAATCTAATATGTGATAATGGGCTTGATTCAGAGTTGTACGCTTTACTGATGTTTTCTAGCAATGTGCGGTTCGGATCTCCAGAATTCCGAATCCACCCAAATTTCATGAATCCAGGTAAATCTGAGTCGCGGTTCTAATCTCCTGAGGAGATCCGGGTAAATCCGGGTAACAGTTCTGATCTTTTTGCAGTACGGAATTCAGATTTTAAATATGAATTTTGGGTTTTGGATTGCATAAATTACATGATTTTAGTTGTTTTTAAAACTTTTTATCTATTTTTTATTTAAAAAATTCAGATATAAAACCAAAACACTTGAGGGTGGTTTGCAAAACCAAATCCAGATCCAAAACCTTGAAGAAGATACAGATCCAAAACCAAAATACTGTGGTCAGCGTACATTCCGAATATTTTCACAGTTGAGCCATTATGCGAATGCATCTAAGTCGCACTGCGCATATGTCAAGGTACATTACCATAATAGCTTGCATCAAATATTTTTTTGTAGACTGATTGACAGCCAGGGAGCATTTGCGGGTGGTCACATATGCTGGATAAAAACACAGACATTTCATGACCGTTTCAGGGACATGTCACATCCTGCGTCTGCGATCCCAAATGCAAGAAATATGGCTCTGACATCTCAGTTCCTGCTGCCATTCTGGGTGACCACAGAGTTACTCAGGACTGCTAACAACAAATGATCTGAAACTGATGCTGCGTCTTTGGACACAGATGCTCAGTAAATATCCCAGCGGACGCAACCTTTGCATATTTTTGCACAGCAGCTGCGTACGGGTCACAGCTGTGATGGCAATAGTGTACAACTCTAAATCAGGCCCATTGATAATGGATGGAGTCCCTAGTGAATGGACCAAACCAATTTATTACATTAAAAATATGGAACAGGTAATAAAGAAGTTAAAACTTACACATGTTGTATGTTGTGGAATACATGTTTCAACTTATTTTGAACTATTTTTGCCCCTGCTTTATTTATATCGAACATGATGAATTTGAAAATAGAAAACTTATGAGGAAGCATGAATTTGAATCTAAGAATAAATTTGAAAACAAAAATACTTCTATGGATAAATATGTTGTTTAAGATTTGTAATCAGACTTTGATAGTACATAATGTAAAATATACCTTCGTAATTCCCAAAGCTGCAATATTCTGGCTGTACGATGTAGTCCCATTTCCTGTTCCCCATATACCAGCCAGAATACATCCTATACCTTCCATTCCTATCCCACGATTTAAGGCATGTATTGGTGGGATTGGAGCTCCGGATAATCTTGAACAAGTGTAATAATCACCAACAGATTCAATAGTGGAAGAGAGCACCCCTGATATCATCCCCAGTACAGAGGAGAGGCTGACTGTCGGCCAACCCCATTGGCCTGAAAGACAAATAATGAAGGGTGAAACTATGAAACTTATGAATAAAATACAACAATATCATGTACAGTACATATGCTGGAAAACATATATCAGAATTATTGTCACATAACCTGACATTATTATTATTATTATTATTATTATTATTATTATTATATTATTGTTTATATAGCAAGTCATGTGTTACAGTGCACTACAGAGATCATGAAGCAACCCAAAAACCAAAGCAGCAAAGGAAGAGCAAACAGGTAATGCTCTAGTTATAATCGTACCCAGACTATGCCACCATACTTTCCTTATACACAAGAACAAACATACACACTAGTGTCAATTTTATCAAAATCAAATAAACCTACCAGTTATAAATTCATGGAATCAAACCTTTAAGTCTATCACCTACTGATCTGCTTCTTTATCAGCTCCTACATTCAACCCCATTCAATGAAACATAAATAATAGAGCTATTATAGTTAAGTGTTAAGTGTACAGTACTTCATATATTTGAGCCCACACTATGAAGTCTATCAGCAGCATTTGACCAGATTGAGGAGTGGGAATTAATTTATAATCTGAAAGAATGCATGACATATTCTTCATTGTTCTGAGAAAGGTGCAGCATGTATATAATATATCTAATTAAATGTAGGCAGGTGAAAGGTTATGCATTTGTGGTCAGGGGTGCAGAAAGGGTACTATTTACACAGGCCTGTTGGAGGAGTCCAGGCCCCATTTGCAGCATGCGGCGATGGTATTTGTTTTTTTTCTGAGTGGGCATGGGTCATGCCTTCTGGCTTTGGCAATACCCCCGAGTACCTGGGCCTTTTTGATCTCTCAACATCCCTGTTTGTGATATAAAAACAAATATGTTTTTACTTATATGTTATTACTTGTGAAGCACAGTCGTTGTAATAGTTAGCATTACTACCTCACAGCACTGAGGTTGTGGGTTCAATTCCCACTGTGGCCCTAACTGCGTGGAGTTTGAATATTCTCCCTATGTCTGCGTGGGTTTTCCTCCGGATACTCCGGTTTCCGCCCACACTCCAAAAATATACTGGTAGGTTAATTGTCTCCCAACAAAAAAATTAACCCTAGAGTGAGCATGTGGTAGGGAATATGGATTAAGCTCCACTGCATTATTAGCAATATTAGCTTAAGAAAGTGTTAATTCAAATAGAAAAGTTTAAAAATTGTCATCATGTATAACATGAGATTTTTTTGTACAGATTGAGTAAAATTACTATTTAACATTATTATATATCACATTCTATGTGGTACTGAACAGAGCAGAATATCGTACATATAATGAATGGAATGTTTATATTCCAGATATGTTCATCATATTCTTTCACCTGCCTTATAGAAAAATTGCCCATTATCTGTAACCTGCAAATGGTGTACTCTAAAGACCCATCTCCACATTGCCAACGCAATCCATTTCCTCAGCACAAAGTAAAAAAAAACACCTTGATACCCAGCTTTGTGAGCTCCAATAATCAACCATACTACTGCAGGAGCCCGCAGCAGTCGCACTGGATCCTTTGCTGTGGAGTAGAAGGGAGATCAAGTGAACACACTCTAGAGAGTCTCCTCCTATTCATCTGCTGATTCAATGGCCAGCACCACCACCACATGTTAGGATCATCAAATCGCTACTGATCGTCGGAGTGCATCCTGCAGAACCATGTTTTTTTTTCCCAAGCCCCTGCCAATACCATCATATTTTGTTTTTAAAACACTCTATAATGGAGTTGCACTTGATAGTCTGCAACTGCTGAGGACAGGCTGACATTGCATAGGTGTCATTTTTAAGACTTTTTCAGCAGGAGGAGTAGTCACCTGCTATGCACCCGTCCTTTTCCCCGGTATGCCACTGCATCTAATTTGCATCTAACAAGGCAAAATGTCACACTTCCTGTGTTGGATCTAGCATGTTTTGGATTCAATAAAAGTCCCTCCCTCGTGATTGTGGGTGCAATTTCACACAGGACACCTGAGGGTTAGGGTATGTGGGGTGGGCTGTAGTGTGACTGTAACTGTGTGATTAACAGTTTACTACACATTTTTTAAAATCGAATAATAATAATAATAATAATAATAATAATAATAATAATACAATGTTAATAGCCAAGGATTCCCGACAAGGGTTAGAGCACATGTCAAAAATATTTGGAGGCTGACCTGCTGGCTATACGAACCCGCTCCCCCCTCAAAAATGTTCTTAGTAAGTCAAACAATTAAATTAACTATGCTAATTAATCCTTCCTTCCTTTACCTGCCATCCACTACAAACATGCTCGACCGCCATTTCACTGTACTGCCCTGTGGCCTCCAATCTAGTTCTTGATTAATGACAAAAGTCTTGGTTTCTATAGGGTTGTGTAGTTTATTAAACTTTCATCCTATATGACACTGCTATGTGGCAATGTTTTATAGATATGCTATAGTGTTTTAAACAGCCATGTGTTTATGCCACTGCTTTGTTACTTAGTGTAGCCAGCCAGCCTTTGGACAATATTTGTGAACAATATTGTGAACTGTGAGGTGGTCAAAATTAACTGAAAATGACTGGAAATTAATGTTATTGAGATTAATAATACTGTAGAACAAAAACAGGCCCAAATTATATGATCTTAGCTGTTTTTATAAAAAAAAATACTGATCCAAAAGCAAAACACGTGAGTTTAGTTTTGCAAAACTAAAACACAAAGATGAATTCATACCCAAATCCAAAACACAGGGATCTGCGCACATCTCTAACTATAATATATTTAGAAAAAACTCCATATAGTCACAAGAAGCCATTGGCCTATTAGGCAAAAGTCCTGACAAAGTCTATGGCCATGAATCATCACATATATCTGGAGTTTTGATATATTAACTCCTTTAGAGATAAACTTTTATGCCTGATAAGGTTTAGTTTCACTATGCATTTAAGGGTTACCTCTATAAGGCAGCATTTTGGGTAACACAATTATGCTATAACTGTAATCTGAGCATTGTACAAGTATTCAGTTATGATATTTTTACCTATGCATTGGAGAAACTGAACTGTCTTATTTTTTACTAGCAACTGTATGCTGTCTATATTATACCAAGTACACAAGCTCCTTGACTAGATCTTACATGTTAGAGCCAGACAATAAAGTTGATACAGTATTTCAGTTAATTAAAATATTGGTTAAATTCATAGCTCCTTAGTAATTCCCCAGAATTTCCTGTCAGCAGCTTGTCACTTATCTGTGAAATTTCAATCTATCAGAACCCAGTTTTAACTGAAAAATGCAGTCTAGACATGTGAATCATGTTACTTACTATATTAACAACAGAGGGGTTACTGTACATTTCTTTATAACAGCATCTTTATAACATCACATGCCCAATATTTTGTGTGTTTAGCGATGATTGATTTATGGTATATGCATCCACTTTACATCCTATGACATTACAAAGTCAGTGAAATGCTTAAGTTTTTGCCATTCATGATTTTTTATCAAGTTCAAACACTGAAGATATTTTTATTTTAACATTATTCAGTACAATCTCATTAGTGTATCACTGTTTTGTACTGTAAAGTCATAAGGGTATATTTACTAAAGTGCAGGTTATTAGAAGTGGAGTTGTTGCCCACTGTAACCAATCAGTTTCTACTCTTCATTTATCTATCACCTCCTAGAAGATAATAGCTAGAATCTGATTGATTGCTATGGGCATCAACACCACTTCTAAAAACCAGGCCTTTAGTAAATATACCTGTAACACCCTCTAGGGGATGGTATTTGTAAACACTCCCGTCTCAGCGTTAAAGCTTGCTTCCTGTTGTAGATATTGCATTCCTGAGACCCTGGGGATCAGTTTTCAGGTAAAGGATGGTCTGTAGAGATAGACCAGCAGGGGTGGGAAGACTGGGTGTGTGGCAGGCAGATAAGAGAAAGGAGGGGGGAGGAAAAACAAAGGAATTGAGAAGAAGAATTTTGGGAGAGAGCAGACATCTTTGGGGAGAGTCAGAGCTGGAAGCAGAAATGTAGCCCTCATGCTCCCCTGGCAGGGGGAGATTGGCGGGACCATGGTGGCTGCCACGATGCCCATCTAACGCCAAAGGAGAGAGAGGTCTGGAGTGAGACCACTGAGATAACGTCTGTGAGAGATCACAGAGAAAGAGCTGGAATGTTGCAGCAAGAGCAGCCCAGTGAAATGTTTAGCGCCCATGAGAGGGGTAAGAGATGTTAGTATATTCTGTTGGAGAGATGCGGAAGAGGAATTTCCCAGGATCTTTATTGTTAGGGGACAAGAGGAGTCCCTTATGCATAAAAGCCCCCCAGCAGCCATTAAAGGGGGGGGGGTCACTGTGGTAGCAGTGTGGCTATAGGAGCCATCCCTGTAAGAGAGGGATGGAATGCTGCTGAGAGTGCGATAGCTGTAATAGAAAAGTCTGTATATTGCTGTCCCATGTGAAAGAGAAGGGAAGCAGAGAGAGGCAGATTGGGTATGAGACACTCTGTATATTGTCTTAGAAGAGACGAAGGAGAGGCAGAGTGCAAAAGAAGTTATGTGAGATGTGTGTGAAGCTGTGGAACTACAGGCACCAGCCAGCATAAGGCCAGGTGGACCTGCATGTATGATGTGGAGAGCTAGAGGCACCAGCCAGTGGAGGGCTAGGTGGACCTGCATGTATGAAGTGGGGAACTACAGGCACCAGCCAGCATAGGGCTAGGTGGACCTGCACGTATGAAGTGGAGAACTACAGGCACCAGCCAGCGGAGGGCTAGGTGGACCTGCATGTATGAAGTGGAGAACTACAGGCACCAGCCAGCAAAGTTCCAGGTGGACCTGCACGTATGAAGTGCAGAACTGCAGGCACCAGCCAGCAAAGTTCCAGGTGGACCTGCACGTATGAAGTGGAGAACTACAGGCACCAGCCAGCAAAGGGCCAGGTGGACCTGTGTGTGCAAAATGCAAAGCATTCATTGTGACTGTGCTTAAAGACTGTGCTGGTGAAGAAGAGTGTGATGTAATGTAACCATATCCATATGATTGTCATATACCATCTGACATGCCAAGTATCTGAGCTGGAGGGGGAGGAGAAGCTGCTGTAACCACATTCTTGTCCTTGTCATGTGCAGGAGGAGAGAAATAAAGTGGTATATTTTTATAAGAGAAGGTCTGGCACCCAAGTTATTCAAAAGAACTGTTGCTGCATGTGTCTATCTATACCTGTATCTATATGTGTGCCCACACCATGGAGAGCTAGCCTGAGGCAATAGGAGGTGTATCACTACAAATGCACCTATGTACCACACCACACACTGAAGGGGGCTTACATACCCAAACAGTCTGTTTTACTCAGCAAAATAGATAAAACATACCATATGGGTGCCAGGTGAGGCTGTATTAGAATATTAGAAAATAAAACACATGCTGGTGTTTCATTTACAATAGCAAGACTACACCACTGCCCAGCAAAAATCCAACTAACAGTGTTTCTGTAGTCCTAAACAGGCTATTTATGAAAGTTGCAGAAAAGGGCAGACAAGACTTGTGAAGTAATAGACAGACTACAGCCAGTCAACAGTGGAATAGAACAGTAGTGCTGAATAAGCCATATCAGAACACTCAACTTATTGTTAATGAAGCTAGAACTGTTCTGAAAAGAGTTGTCAAACTAGTTTATTAGACAAAAGTAAAAGAATTGTGGGCTCAAACTGGTAATGCTTTCAATATGCTTGTACTGATCATAGAAGATTAAACACCTTGGATATGGTTTGAGCACATTTCTTAAATGCATACATTTTTTGCCGTTGTAATGTCAAACAGCAAATTTGCTGGTCCTAAATTCCCTTTGCAAAGTTTGACTATGTCAAATTGGCCTTTTTTGATCAACTTAAAAGCTGATTTGATCAAATCAGGCATCTCCTCTAATTGCACCTTAACCTGGATGGGGTGTAGGCTGTATTGGCTGCAGCCAATTTCCAATCTCTTTGCAAAAAAAAAGATATGGATGCGGTGGTCTAATGATTAAAAAAACAAAACAATGGACACTGGATGATTGGAAAAACATTGCCTGATGTGGTGCAATCTGGTACTAACTGTAGGAAGATCAAGATATGGGGAAAATCTCATGGGTTTTGGGGCAGTGGTCTACCGGTAGTGCCACTCTCTGGCAGAGGGTGTCAACCAAGTTTTGAGACAGAGCTGAGATAGAGAGCAGACCATTCCGGTGTATCTGATTGTGGCACAGATGTTTGTCACACAACTGAATGATTTCAGCTTTTCATCAGTATTTCTGTTTTGAGAGGAGAAAAGAAAGAAAGAAAGAAAGAAAGAAAGAAAGAAAGAAAGAAAGAAAGAAAGTCACCTCTTTCAAACATTGTGGCCATATAAAAGTTAATGGGCCTGATTCAGACCCACTCGCAAGCGGCTGTCCGCTCGCAAGTGGGTCGATGTTGTGCTCTGCGCATGCGCACGACGGCGGGAGCTCCGTCGTGCGCATGCGCCAGACGCGACGAGCGAAGGACTTTCCTTCGCTCGTTGTGTCTGATCAAAGGGGGCGTGCTGTCGATGTTGATTGACAGCACGCCCCTTTGGTGGGCGTGCCTCCCTGACGGGGGCGTTCCCACAGGAACGCCTCCCATCAGAAGCCGGCCCACTGACATCACTAGTGATGTCAGTGGGAGTGATTTTGGCTCTGATAGAGCCAAAATCAATCCGGGGCTTGCAGTTGAAAACCTCAACCGCAGGCTCCGGCTCGCAGTTTCGATGGTCGCGATGGTCAAGACCATCGCGGCCATCAAACTGCACGCTCGCATAGGCTGTGGGTGGTGACCCACAGCTATACGAGCGTCCAGGAGGACGCTCCATTTTTATGGAGGGCGGCCCTCATTCAGAGCGTGCGCTCTGCTCAGAGCGTACGGCTCTGAATGAGGGCCTATGTCTGCTGATCACCAGACATTAACCACCTGCACTTTAGAAAAATAATGTAGTCCAGGCATGAGGGAAGATCTACGTACAGTAGCTACAAATTTGTTAAGTTACCCCTTGGTGCTTATTGCCTGGTGATCACTTGTAATCACCAGGCACTATTACCCCACGATACAGAAAATATGTTTTCCATATATGGAGGAGGGAGTACTGTGTGCCCTATAACCCCCCATTATGACAGCTGCAGCCAAGTCGAAACCCATATTTGAAAGCAGGGAGTCCCCACAAATTATGTGGCCCATTAGTAGCTAATTATCTGGTGATCACCAGTGATCACCAGATAATAGCACTTTGGCAATACTATGTTGCACTGAATGTGGAACAGATTTAAAATGTGCAGATAGATTTACAATTTGGAAGGGGTGCACCCTCGTTTAATTCTAAATTTCAGTGTAAAAACAAAGCTGCCCTGTATTTGTTCACTATGTGCAACAGCAGCAGTATCTTCCCAGCATACAAAAACAATAAATGCATTTGAACCCATTGCATTGCATTTGTTCAATAAGCAAATTGTCCTTGTTTGCTCCATTTTTTTATTTACTCCTAACCATGAATCAAGCCCATTGTGAGAGAGTACTGTTTTGTGTCTTGGCAGGTGACATGCAACTGAACAGTGACCAGAAAAGGACACAATGTAAATCTGTGCTGAGTATCCTTAGTCAATGTTCCTTTCCTGGCCCTCATACTCATGCCCGTAAAGTGTCTTGAGTTGGTGAACTCTTCACAGACATTGCCATTGGCCAGAACAAACCATGGCAAGAACACTGCAGAGTCTTTTCACCCCATTTTACCCCCATCCTGATTCCCCATCTGTTCCTTTTCCCTCCCCTTTTTAACTGCTCCCTTTGCCACTCTACTTGCCCCACCCACTTTAGCTCCATGGAGACGACAGTGGAAAGAAAGTATTAGTATGTATATTTTATGTTATACATAAAAAGGCATTTGCAGCTCATTACATAGGATATACATATCTTGAATAAACAAACAAAAACAAACCACTTCTAATAAATGGTTCACAAAATAAGTTGAGCCTTTTCAGAGAATATTTTCACTCCTCATTCCTCATTGTATGCAATGCAATTAAAGGGCTATTAAATTAGGCATCATTGCCAAGGTGTGCCAATTAGATGATGCCACCACTGGGAACGAGAAGTGACGCCTAGAGCTTGAGCAATGGAGAAGATTGCACCCGGAAAAGATGTTGCATGGTCACTGTGGTTCCATCCTGGAGGAAGAGATCATCGTACAGATCTGGCATGGTGAGTACGCAGATTTCAGGTCATGAACAGAAGACTGTGGGGAAAAGCTGAGTAATTGGCACTGCCCCACACTGGGATATCCTGTGCAGGGTGCCATGGTAAGGACAGAAGGAGCACCCTGTGACTAAGGCAGTAATGTCAGCAGTTAAGAACTCAGTAGGGCACATACTTTTCCACTAACTCCCAGGGATTGGCTCCCCCACATCGGGCATTAGACCTGAGGTGTCTTGGGAACTATGCCCTAAAGATATAGCCCCTGGATAGGTGGGCAGTTGACCAAGCCCCTATGGGCATTAGACCCTAAACTACCACATAATATATAGGCATTAGATTCATGGCACCAGAAGGCATTAAGCTTGAATATAGGAGTACACCCCACAGATAGGCAGACAGTAGGCCAGCACAAACAAAGTAGCTCCAGGCTCTAGGCCCGTGTTGCAATTAGTTTACCAGGCAGTAAGCCCGGGGCCATTAACTGATTGTTTATATAGCATCCTGGTGTAAATCACCATCACAAAGTCACTAGGTCTCCTGGTAGTCAGGTCCCCATTAATGGAAGGCTGTTTGTAAGGTACCTGCTTGTGTTTATTGTATTGCTTTGTAACTGTATTGTTGGGGACTATACAGTAGTAGTGTGTTGTTGCTAGGTTAGTGCACTACACCCAGCTTGTAATGGTCATTGTTGTTTCCTGGGTCATTTAGTGCTACTGGCCCAGATAACCGTTCTGTAGTCAGGCTGTTATGGCTGGTCCAATGCTGCCAATAGGATTGTGCAATAGCATTGTACAATATCATTCTAAAGGGACTGAAGCCCTGAGTGTCTCATGGACTTCTTCTGACACTGATCATGACACACACTTCCTTAAGATGCACAATGTGTCTCAATATAACTTTTTTTTTAAAATATGTTTTTTATTAAAGCAGTGGCATTAGAAAAATAGATTAAAATGTGCAATGCAGGCAATGCAAAAAATGTAAAGGAAAGTGTATATTGAGTACTCAGGTAAATATCGCATTGTTTAAGAAAATATTCTACATGAAAAACATGAGAAATGTCTGCAAACGTAGGTTGTCAAGACAGGTAAAGAGTATCAAATGACCAAATAAAAAATGAAGAGATGTATACCACAAACCCTACAAAATTGGCATTCATCCTGGAGTTAGGGTAATTGGGGGGTCATTAGTTTGGATGGGCATTAACATACCATGTGGTCCAGCTCAGACTGTTGTGGATTTGATTTTGGTTGGAAAATATAATTTATTTAAAAACACACTGTATACTGCTATATTGCTGGCATTATAACCCTTTATACTGTATGTCATATTACAAAATCATGTCCATAATTTCCTGGGACTAAAATAGCTTTATTGATTTTTGTCCTGAAAATGTCTGTATGTTTCAGTAAACAGCAAGAACACAATGCAATTTATACAGTATCTGCATTTAAAAGTACTTGTAGTACTCCAAGGCCTGCAGAGATAGTATCGTTTCTGAGGATGCACTGGCTCAGCAGGAAAGAGTCCCTGGAATTCATTTAAAATGTTGACAATTATGCACATGATACTGAACGGTTTAAAACGACATTTGATGTAAGGTACATGGTGTTTCAGTCTTCTTTGAAATCTGAATCTTTAAAAAAACCTACGTCATTTTTCCTTGTATTCCATGTGATCTTTTAACAGCATCCACATGGCTTGGGTTAAGGAATATATGTGTCTCTTGTGCCTTTACACACTTATGTGGCAATTACTTTGAAATACATGAAACAATGATAACCATGACTCCCAGGAAACAAAGTGGTTAATACATTCAATGTAATTGAATTTGGGTTGAATTTAAAATCAGAGTGTAGAGGAGGAGGAACAAAAAATATAGAGAAGGAGTATTTATACATTTTGTTGGTGATTTCCATTTGCTGTGAAGGAGGAAGAAAAGGTCAAATACAATGAGATAATTTGTCAAATACAGAACTTCATGCACATCTGTTTCTGGTATTATGCTTAAAGGGCCTGATTCTGAATCGGACCCAGTGGAGCGATTATTCTTCTCCCGCATGCATATAAGTTGCATCCAGGATCCGTATACACAGAGTTGGAGCTGTAATTGAGGAGCTCGGGAGATGCATGGTCTCAGTATTGTTTTTGAAAATCCACCTACATGGACACAGCTCCATCTAACTCAGAATACAGGCCCAAAATGTGCATTTTTTGAATAAGAACACAAAGGACAAATATAAATATAACAAAAAAAACAATATAGCATAAGTAAACTTTCAGCAAGAAACAATCCAATCTGTCTAGCTTCTGCCATCAATAAGAGCATATGAGTAACTATCATTGCCTAAATTTTTGCACACATTAGGAGCTGTATTATTGTATAGATTACTGCTAATTTAATTGGGATTATTTACTAGCAAAGTGAAAATGTAAACCCATATAAATATATTATTTAATTTAGTTGTGTAACCCACACTACACAAACCTAAGCTAATAGCACATAGGCTGCTATAGGTTTTTTCACAATTGCACACTAAAGTCCAAATGTGGCAAAATGTACAGTAGCAACATAATTCCAAGGGGTTAGATTTATTTAATATCATTGAGTTCAGCTGGTTTTAGTAAAGTTATTTTTATATTAGTTACTTTTTTTATTCTAAAATACAAATTCTGAACCTATGAAAAGTATTCCAACAAGAACTGGAATAGGAATAGATGTTTTTATAGCAAAATAGAAAATATAGGACTATTGCCATTATTGCACTCATATGAAATTGTGCTGACCTAAAGAGTGGTCCAAGTGCCAGCATGGAGTCAGGAAGAAATTTTAATTGGTTATATTTCTAAATTCTGTATCAACCAACTTGTGGTTTTCAGAATGAAGGTATGAACTTGTTGATCAAAAGTCTTTATTTCAGTTTTATAACATTTTAAACAATATCTAAAATATTTGAAATAGTAAATTGTATAATACTTAAATATGAATGATTATTCTAAAAATAATATCAGTTTTATAAAAATAGAGAAGGGACAAAATTAGAGGTTGGATGCAATGAATCAATTAGAAAATGTCCAAGAATTTCTCAAATTTTAGAACCATAAAAAAATGGAAAAACTCAAACAGGTTTGAATATATTCGAGCATGTATGACAGTGTGTGACTTGGCGTGAGCACATCCTACATTTCTCTTTGGTTCATAACGGGGATCCTAAAGACCTTTTGAATTGTGGGAGTACAGCATGTTGTCAGTACAAAAAGAGGGGGAGACAGATTCAGAACAAGCTTATGGATGTTTCGCTTTCATACACTTCATCTAGATGACTTAAATGAGAACATTGATTTTGAATCTTTTCAGGGTATCCCCAAATATCTAAGTTACCCCAAATGTACCATGGAGGGACCACAGAAGATATCTCCAATAGTTGCCATGATCTCCATTTCCAACAGCAGAAGCAGTCCCCATAGGTTTTTATAGCGGCTGTTAGGCTGTCAGATTTATCAAGCTTTGGAATGCTTTGCATTCCAGAGCTTGGCTATGACAGCTAACGTTCCTCTAGAACCCTCCCCAGCAATGTCTACCCGCACATGCATTGTCAGCAGACTGCGCATGCACAGTAGCGTTGTGGGGTCCCAAAAGAGCAGTAAAATGATCATTAGCCATCTCACTTCTTAGACACTGCAGAGATGGCTCCTTTCAGAGCCGCTGTCCCTGCATGGGTATATTAGTAATTTGGGGCAAAACTTAATTCCTTACTGCAGCGAATAACAGTGATAAGAAATTACAATCATCGGGTCTAAAACCCGCAATTGATGGATATGTCCCATAATGAAGTAGTATTAAGATTTCAAAGATGTTGTGAGACCACAATCCCAAATGTTTTGAGAATCAATTGAAATCAGCACAGTAAAAAGGAATGTTTAAAACACTCTTGTAAACCACAAGAAGTTTAAGTTGATCTGCAGGCAGTTTGAGAATTGGCAAACCACCAAACTGTACATTGGATGAGGATGAAGAACTTGGACTTCAAAACACCATTTAGTTAATCTGGTGGTCTGGCTATGAAAACTGCATGTGATTTATGGCTGAATGATGACAGCGTACAAAACCAATTCTTAGTGAATCACTTCTGTACTTTTATCTCAATTATCTTCTTTAAGCAAAATTTATGTCAGTTTGGAGCTGGGTTATGCTACAGTATGATGCTCTGAGGCTAGTCCGTGATTGTCAAACTTAATATTTATTGTCAGATCACAGATCTAAAACTTAGCTATGTCCTAGGGCCTGATTCAGAGATTTATGTAAAATCAATATTTGCATAAATCTATATTGCTTTTTTATCTGCACATGTGTTTGAAAACGGGGCTGTGTCAGGCCAGTTTTTTGGGCGTGCCAATGCCAGTGACTGTGTCCTTGGATACAGCTTCACTAGCCCCGGCAGTATGATGTTGCTGGACATCCTGAGTAACCTGATTGTTACTCAGATGTACACTGTTCTTATGACGCAGCAGTGGATCAGAGAAGCCGGCAGTGTTCTTCTTTTTACTTAAATAGCCTCCTGTGGCATCTGCATATTTTAGCACAGTCTTTTTACACAGCGGCAGTGCTTGTATCGTATACTGTATCTCTAAATCAGGAACTAGGAGCCTGATGCTGAGATGCACACTAATGCGACAGTAGGTGCAAATTTGTACAGTGCATCCGGAAAGTATTAACAACGCTTCACTTTTTCCACATTGTGTTATGTTACAGCCTTATTCCAAATTGGAATAAATTCATTCTTGTCCTCAAAATTCTACACACACTACCCCATAACGACAACATGTAAAAAGTTTTTTTAGCGGGAACACTACCAGATGCTATCGTCTGCTGTGCATCTCAGCTGTCATTGGTTGCAGAGTGCATCCCCTGGGACCTCTAAATAATTATATATACAGTGGCAAACGCAGGATTTCTTGAGGGGGGTTTCCAAATGCTTGATTTTAGAGTGAGTGTGGCCAGTCCATGAAGAGGACATAATTAGGACTTTTCCAGCTTTGCATCATACAAAGTGTATTGCGTGTTATAATTCCAGCACATACAGGACCAGCGATCACAGTAAGCCATTATATGCAGTAGTAGGGCCATCCTGCCTGAGCTGAATGTTTTTATATTAACCATGGGCACCATTCCAGAGCACTGGAGCAAGTCTGGGAGTCTGGGGGTGATGCAGTCAGGAAGCAGACGGTGAATATGCCAACCGCCAGCTTCCCGACTGTAAAACCCCGACAGGGTACTAATGACAGGCGTCGAAATCCTGACACCTGTCATTATACCTACTCCGAGAGCCCGATGCCTGGCATACCGAATGCAGGTAAGCCCGGGGGCGGGCGCGGACAACCACGGGGAGAGGGTTAGGTTAGGGGCTCCCGGGGGGGACTTAGGGCTTGGCACCCGCCCCGGGAGGATTAGGGAAAGGGAGGGTTAAAGTTAGGCCCCCCCATGTGGGGAGGTTAGGGTTAGGCACCCCCCCTGGAAGACTTAGGTTTAAGCTACGGGGACAGGGGGTTAGGTTTAGGCACTTAGGGGGGATTAGGGATAGGCACTAGGGGGGAGGTTAGGGTTAGGCACCACTAAGGGAGGGTTAGAGGGGGGTGGTAGGGTTAGTTATACTTACCTAAATCCCCTGTCGGGATCTTCACTGCTGCCAGTCTGCCGGTGTCGGGATTTGAACGCAATAGGGCCGGCGGTCATTCATACTGATTCCATCTGGGGGAGCAGCAAAAGAACCTAGCACTGCCCTGAATATATATTAGGGGTGAGCGGGTTCGGATTTCTGAAATCCGAACCCCCCCCGAAGCCCCCCACGATCCGAGGCCGATCCGAGTCAGGCTCGACTTTTCCTGCCTGGCTCGGATCTGAAATTGAGGCAAAACTTCATCATCCCGCCTTACGGGTTTTGGATTCTATATAAGGTACCCAAGTCGGCACCATTTTCTCACTCGGCTGTGGACAGTGAAGAGGGAGGGTTGGAGTTAGGGCTGGCTGGGCTGTGTAGTGTAGTGTAGTGCAGTGTAGTGTTGTGCTGTGCTGCTGTTGTCCATAGGGGCTGTGTCCACTCCTCCAAAGTCCATAGGGGCTGGCTGTGTTGTGCTGTGCTGCTGTTGTCCATAGGCGCTGTGTCCACTCCTCCAAAGTCCATAGGGGCTGGCTGGGCTGTGTTGTGCAGTCAGTTGTCCATAGGGGCTGTGTCCACTCCTCCAAAGTCCATAGGTGCTGGCTGTACTGTGTTGTGCAGTCAGTTGTCCATAGGGGCTGTGTCCACTCCAAAGTCCTGTGCAGTGTCCCAGTCCTAAAGGGGTGCTGTAGTGTTGTCCAGGGGGTGCTCTGTCCATCAGGGGTGCTCCCCCCAAGTGCAAAGAAAAATAAAAATTTCTGTGTTTGTGAATTGTGTGCGCAGTAGCATCAACAAAGTAGCGCCAAGCGTGCGCCTGTGTCATAAGTAAAGGGCCAGCTGGCTTGTCTGTTAAAGGGTGCTGTAACCCCCAAAGTGCACTCCAAACAAAATAAAAAAAAAATTTCTGTGTTTGTGAATTGTGTGCGAAGTAACCACACGTGCATCAACAAAGTAGCGCCAAGCGTGCGTCTGTCTGTCATAAGTAAAGGGCCGGCTGGTTCATCTGTTAAAGTGTGGTGTAACCCCCAAAGTGCACTCCAAACAAAAGAAAATTTTTTTTTCTGTGTTTGTGAATTGTGTGCACTGTGGCTGCAAGTGCATCAACAAAGGAGCAGCGCCAAGCATGTGCCTGTGTCCCATAAGTAAAGGGCCAACTGGTTTGTCCATTAAAGGGTGCTGTAAGCCCCAAAGTGCACTCCAAAAAAAAAAATAATAATTTTTTTTGTGTTTGTGAATTGTGTGCACAGTAGCCGCACATGCATCAACAAAGTAGCGCCAAGTCCGGATCACAGAAAATAATTCCTCCACCATTCTGTCCAGTGGTGACAGTATCATATGCAGTGACAGTAGACATGTCAGAAATTGACATTGTTGGCACGTCCTTCAGTCCAGACCAGATGTCCAAACCGGCCCTTGACTTATGACACAGGCGCACGCTTGGCGCTGCTGCTGTGTTGATGCACGTGCGGCTACTGCGCATACATTTCACACACAAACACAGAAAAAAAAGAATTGTTTATTTTCTGTGGAGTGCACTTTGTGGGTTACAGCACCCTTTAATGGTCAAGCCAGCCAGATCTTTACTGTTGACACAGGCGCACGCTTGCCGCTACTTTGTTGATGCACGTGCAGCTATTGTGCACACAATTCACAAACACAAAAAAATATATATTTTTATTTTTTGGGGGGTGCACTTTGGGGGTTACAGCACCCTTTAATGGACAAGCCAGCCGGCCCTTTACTTATGGGACACAGGTGCACGCTTGGGGCTGCTCCTTTGTTGATGCACGTGCAGCAACAGTGCACACAATTCACAAACACAAAAAAAAATATTTTTTTAATTTTTTTTTAGTGCACTTTGGGGGTTACAGCACCCTTTAATGGACAAGCCAGCCGGCCCTTTACTTATGAGACACAGGTGCATGCTTGGGGCTGCTCCTTTGTTGATGCACGTGCAGCCACAGTGCATCAACAAATTCACAAACACAATTCACAAACACAGAAAATTATTTTTTATTTTGTTTGGAGTGCACTTTGGGGGTTACAGCACCCTTTAATGGTCAAGCCAGCTGGCCCTTTACTTATGACACAGGCACACGGTTGGCTTTACTTTGTTGATTCACGTGCGGCTACTGCGCACACAATTCACAAACACAGAAATAAAAATAATAATTTTTTTTTGGAGTGCACTTTGGGGGAGCACCCCTGATGCACAGATCACCCCCTGGACAACACTACAGCACCCCTCTAGGACTACAGCCTCTATGGGACACTGCACAACACTGTCCAGCCAGCCCCTATAGACTTTGGAGTGGACATAACCCCTATGACTGCAACTGACTGCACAACACAGCCCAGCCAGCCCCTGTGAACAACAGCAGCACAACACAGCCCAGCCAGCCCCTATGGACAACAGCAGCACAACACAGCCCAGTCAGCCACTATGGACTGAGTGGTCACAGCCCCTATGGACAACAGCAGCACAACACAGCCCAGCCAGCCCTAGCTCCCACCCTCCCTCTTCACTGTCCACAGCCGGAGTGAGAAATGGCGCCGACGCAGGGACCTTTTATGGAATCCAAAACCCGTGAGATCCGGAAGGCGGGATGATGACATTTTGCCTCAATTTCAGATCCGAGTCAGGCGGGAAAAGTCGAGCCTGACTCGGATCGGGGGGGCTCGGGGGGGTTCGGATATCAGAAATCCGAACCCGCTCATCCCTAGTTTTAACTAGCATATCCCGTAGGTTGCTGGATCTTGAATAACATGGCATCAATGCACAGTTCCTTATCTGTCTGTACCAGCTTCCAGAGTTTTTTAGAAACTTTATTACTCACTGATGATCCCATATTATACTGAGTAACCAAAGGAATTTTTTTCAAAGCCACTGTTTGTTGTTTTATACACAATAACTCGTTCTGATCAAATTGCATCACTTTGTGTTTTAAACCCACAAGATATTTACGATCATACCCACTCATCACAAACCGCTCAATCATGGCATTAATCTGCTCCTCTGCCTTAACAGTATCACTGTTGATGCGTTTAACTCTTATCATTTGAGAGTAAGGGATGCCAAATTTCATACAATGAGGGTGACAACTGGTCGCATGTAAATATGTGTTGCGGTCAGTTTTCTTATTGAACACAGTGGTATCAATTCTGGAATCTTTCAAAGCAGTCTGTACATCCAAAAATTCTATTACACTTTGATGCATTTTAAACGTGAGTTTAAATGGACAATTGGTGGAATTATGAGTTTCAAAAATCTGTTGTAATTGCTCCTTAGTGCAACACCAAATAAAGAACAAATCATCTATAAACCTTTTATAAAATAAGATCTTACTAGAAATATCATCATCACCAAAGAATAATTTATAATCTGTATCAAATATATAGGTGTTAGAATAGGTATGTGCAACAGAGGAACCCATTGCACATCCTTTGGTTTGTAAAAAATATTCATTATCAAAAAGAAATAAATTCTTGGTTAATATTAATTCCAGCAACATTAATAGTATATCCACATGTGCAACATCAAACAAACTTTTATTATGTAATAACCTCTTAACCAATGCTAAACCCTCTGAGTGAGGAATAATAGTATACAGGCTCGTCACGTCGGCTGTCACAAGCCAGACATCACTAGGAAGAGCATCCAAGTTTTTAAGTTCACAGAGTAACTTTGTAGTGTCTAAAAGAAATGGATGTTCATGAATCAGTGGTTGAAGGATCGAATCCAAATACATTGCAGTTGGTTGGAACAAAAATCCACGGGCCGAGATGATAGGCCTACCAGAGGGAGAGCAAATCCCCTTGTGGATCTTTGGCAGCGTATATAATAAAGGTAGAAAGGGAAACTCCGGTAAGATAGTAAATAATTCCTCATTGATAAGTGAAGCATCTTTAGCTAAACTTAATATTTCCTTGAGCTCTTTCTTAAAGGTAGCAGTTGGATCACCCCTTAGTTTAAGATAAACTCCTGGTTCCTTTAGTTGCCGATTGATCTCTGGGCCTGATTCAGACCCGGACGCTATTTGCAGACGGTCGTTCCAAAAAAGAGGCCGGCTATTTAAATTGAGCACTCGCTCTTTGCGGTTTGTTGACGCCTCTATGTCTGAGCAAGCGAACAAAAAATGCGCTCGCTATTTTGCAAAGACGCCCCTTTGCCGTTTGCATCACACGTCATCTCCGGTATTTATTAGATTAATCGGGTACATCGAAAGGCATCTGAACTGCTCGTAGTGCTTGTGGTAGGTTTTTCTTACCGCTATCACTACGAGCAGTTCAGGCTAAAAGACAACCAAGTGACGTGGTCGATGACGCTCCTTTACTAATTATGCACTCCTATTAAACGCCCTTTTGATCGTTAGGCACGCCTGCGTTCGGATCTCCACTCCCCCGTTTTCAAGCACCTTCCCCTGTTACCACCCACAAATGGTACATTCTGTCAATCAAATTAGCAGCCCCTCGCTATTTTGCGAGCACACGATTTCCGACCGCAATGACTGGTTTGCGCATGCGCATTATGATCCATACGCATGCGCAGTTGTGCGAACATCGCTCAGAGCGAACGAGCGGCCGCTTAGGAGCGGCTCTGAATCAGGCCCTCTGTACGGTAATCAGAGAGGTCCTGGAGCACAATAGCACCCCCTTTATCCGCAGGGCAGATTATAAATTCATCATCCTTAAGAAGGTGCAGAGCATCCCTCTCATCAACCGATAAATTGGGGTGAGAGGGTTTTTGATTTTTAATTCCCTGGGAAACATCTTGCTCCAAAATTCTTAGGAATGTCTTAATCGAAGGATTATTAGATAACGGATGGAAGGTAGATGGTTTTTTCAAACTATTCAATTTTACTGGGATACCATCAGGTGGTTTGGTCACAGTCTCATTTTTAGCAAAAAAGTCTTTCAGTTTAAGTTTACGGTGAAGCTGGTATTTCTCACTTTGCCAACTTAGATCATTGAAGTTGTTAGTCGGGACAAACGATAAACCTTTAGACAGCACACTTTGCTCGTGTGCCGATAGCATATATGAGCAGAGATTGAAGATTATCTCCTCTTTGGTTGCGCGGGTGTTTTTTTTCCACGTTTGCTGTCGCCTAATTTGGCCGCCCCTCCTATTTGGTCGTTGTTTACAGCCCCTTTTGTCCGGGTAACTACTCCTAAAGGGATCATCGGGTCCCTGCATCGTCTATTAAATCCCTCCGTATCACTGGTATTGCTGTTACTTTCAGCAGATGTATCAGTATCCAAGACTGTCCTAGGATGGTTACGTTTACGAAAAAAAAGGATGTTTAATGTCCCCAGATCTATTACCAGTGAGCCATCGATACACCTGGTGCTGTTTGTAGTCTGCCTCTACTTTGACCAGTTTGTCCCTCTTAAATTTAATAAGATCTCTTTTATAATTTCTTAATTGGACGTTTAATTTACCAAACCAGTTCTCCTCAGTATCGGATTTTAAAATGGGTAAATGCATAGTCTCAAAGTCAGATATTTTATCCTTAAGGGTTTCAATCTCTTTATTGGACTGCTCAATAACTAGTAGCATGAGATCTAGTGAGCATTTGTTTAGTATTGCGATCCATTTGCGACAAAACTGCTGGTCGAACCTTCCTATGGTGGGACAATTCCGAACCCTGAACCCTCTAGGAATTTTTTTAAAGCGATAATAGTCGCTTAATGAGATAGCATGATAGTTGTAGTCAATTTCCTTTTTCTTAAGTCGAACCAGATCCCTGTATAATGATTCAGTAGAGAGAGCTTCAGCCTGTTCAAACAACTCGTCCTTACGTAGGATAGCTTCAGCATCAGACTCTGAAAAACTTAAAACTTCATGCTGTGATAATGTTAAAGGATCAAAAATCTGGTCACTCTCTATAATCTCTTCCATGGTCAACCTCACTCCGATGGTTACCGAGCAATGGTATAAAGAAATATATAGATAGTCCTGTAATGCACAAAAATCCACCAAGCAGTGCCCACATATAAGTGAATAGAAGTGCAAAAACATATATACGAAAATAGAAACAAACTTCACTGGATAGAGGTCAAATATATTCAGAAAGGTGCCTTGGCCTGGTTCATACCCCGGTGCTGCGGGGTTTGTTCCAAAAGTACAAGTCAATTAGTACGGCACTCCTATACAAAAATTATTGCAGCCTGGTGCCTCCACAATGCGATCACCCATACATACAATATCGAGGATGTGGCACTCACGGCATATCACAGAAGAATAATGGCACACACACAGATCGTGTCTTCAACGTTTCATTCCGTATTAAGAATTTCGTGAGGAAGTATAAACAATATACAGAAACACATCTAACCTTAGACCCTCCAAACCAGCGTGTGTGGCAGCCTCCCGTGGGAGCCACAGGCAGACGCACCATAATGACGTCATCGCATATTAACGCGACGCACGTCAGTGTTTACAACCATCTGGCAGCATATATAAACCACATAAACCACAGAGAAGTCATATGTGTAATATTTGCTACAATATTTAAAGGCATAATAACAGCTAGGAGGCAGATCAATGAGGCATTAACAAGATGCAATGTTATACATAGATATAACCCCATGGATAGTGCTTGATATCATAATCTGGATAAACATTTAATGATACAAATACATACATCATACCAAAAACCTGAAAACGATCTGTGTGTGTGCCATTATTATTCTGTGATATGCTGTGAGTAGCACATCCTCGATATTGTATGTATGCATGATCGCATTGTGGAGGCACCGGGCTGCAATTGTTTCTGTATAGGAGTGTCGGACTAATTGACTTGTGTATATACATATATATATATATATATATATATGTAACCCTCCTTCAGTGTGCGGTGTGGTACATAGGTGCATTTGGAGTGATACACCTCCTATTGCCTCAGGCTAGCTCTCCAGGGTGTGGGCAATACCTGAGAAGGGGGTCCCTGACCATGCAGGCTTTATAACAGTCACACATATAGATACAGGTATAGATAGACACATTCAGCAACAGTTATTTTGAACAACTTGGGCGCCAGACCTTCTCTTATAAAAATAAACCGATTTATTTCTCTCCTCCTGCACATGACTTTACAGGACAAGAATATGGTTACAGCAGCTTCTCCTCTCCCTCCAGCTCATATACATGGCATGTCATATGGATATGGTTACATTACATCACACTCTTCTTCACCAGCACAGTCTTTAAGCACAGTCACAATGAATGCTTTGCATTTTACCCACACAGGTCCACCTGGCCCTTTGCTGGCTGGTGCCTGTAGTTCTCCACTTCATATGTGCAGGTCCACCTAGCCCTTCGCTGGCTGGTGCCTGTAGTTCTCCACTTCATACGTGCAGGTCCACCTAGCCCTTTGCTGGCTGGTGCCTGTAGTTTTCCACTTCATACGAGCAGGTCCACCTAGCCCTTTGCTGGCTGGTGCCTGTAGTTCTTCACTTCATACATGCAGGTCCACCTGGCCCTATACTGGCTGGTGCCTGTAGTTCTCCACTTCATACATGCAGGTCCACCTGGCTCTATGCTGGCTGGTGCCTGTAGTTACACAGCTTCACACACATCTCACATAACTTCTTTTGCACTCTGCCTCTCCTTTGTCTCTTCTAAGACAATATACAGAGTGTCTCATACACAGTCTGCCTCTCTCTGCTCCCCTGCTCTTTCACATGGGACAGCAATATACAGACTTTTCTATTGCAGCTATCAAACTCTCAGCTGCCGTCCATCCCTATCCTACAGGGATGGCTCCTATAGCCACACTGCTACCACAGTGACCCCCCCTTTAATGGCTGCTGGGGGGCTTTTATGCATAAGGGACTCCTCTGGTACCTTAACAATAAAAGCTCCTGGGAAATTCCTCTTCCCCATCTCTTCAACACATATACTTGCATCTTTTACCCCTCTCAGGGGTGCTGAACACTTCACTGAGCTGCTCACACTGCAACCTTCCAGCTCTTTCTCTGTGGACTCTCACAGACTTTATCTCAGTGGCATCACTCCAGACCTATTTCTCCTTTGGCGTTAGATGGGCATCGTGGCAGTCACCACGGCCCCGCCAATCTCCCCCTGCCAGGGGAGCACGAGGGCTACATTTCTGCTTCCAGCTCTGAAGCTTCCCAAAGATGTCTGCTCTCTCACAAATTCTTCTTCCCAACTCCCTTTGTTCTCTCCACCTCCTCCCTCTGCTCTGCCAGCTACACACCCAGTCTTCCCACCCCTGCGTGTCTATCTCTCCAGCCCCTCCTTTACCTGAAACTGATCCGGGTCTCAGGCATGTAATATCTACAACAGGAAGCAAGCTCTAACACTGAGAGGGGTGTATTTACAAATACCATCCCTTAGAGGGTGTTACATACTCCCCCCATTAGGTAGGTATGCTTTAAAATATATACATTATTTTGGTATACCTGGCTAATCACTTGCACATGCAGGCACACCCGACTTACACTGGTGCACACATGTAAAACCTTGCAATTTCGTATGTCACCCCACATAATAAAAAAAAAATCTCAGTGGTGAAAATCACATTAGATCACATTTGCATGGAAAAAAACATTAGCAGTGAACAGTATGCAAAAAAAATTCACATTTCCAACAATATATCCCACTACCCCCAATGTGTATAATAACACAAGAGTCACGGGTATCCTCAAACACGTTTGTTCATACATGAGTTATAAATTACAATTTTAATGTCATACAACGAAGTACCTGCCAGGCCTGCCCATTGAGTCTCCTCCCCTCCTCGGGTCAAAAGGAGACAGGTGGCTCTCGTGGCCCCTCCCAATACCCCCAAACTTTTGCGGGTGCAGGGTGCACTCCCCCCAGCTCTTCTCTAATGCTGGGCAACTTTTTACATGTGCTCCCCCCAACTTCTGGAGGAACACACAACAATTCCGCTGAGCTCGCTCTCCTCGCTTCCCACGCAGCTGGGTTGAATGGCACTACAAGTCCCAAGAAAACTTCACGCATGTGCTTCTGCTTTTAAACAGTCTCTGAAACACTTTGGCACTACCACCGTTTTGTACTTGACACTTTGTCCTACAGCGGAGTTACACTGGTAACTTTAAACAATGGGGTCAATCTCCGCCTCCTGAACCCTTGGTCTCGCTGGGACACCCAGAGAAGATCAGACACGGTGTCTACCAAGGGGTTTGCTCCGGCTGGATTTACTGCATTTAGTCTCTGTATCCTGCGAGCACTTCTTCCATCTTACTGTGCTCGAGCCCCACGTTGGGCGCCATTTTGTAACCCCCCTTCAGTGTGCGGTGTGGTACATAGGTGCATTTGGAGTGATACACCTCCTATTGCCTCAGGCTAGCTCTCCAGGGTGTGGTCAATACCTGAGAAGGGGGTCCCTGACCATGCAGGCTTTATAACAGTCACACATATAGATACAGGTATAGATAGACACATTCAGCAACAGTTATTTTGAATAACTTGGGCGCCAGACCTTCTCTTATAAAAATAAACCGATTTATTTCTCTCCTCCTGCACATGACTTTACAGGACAAGAATATGGTTACAGCAGCTTCTCCTCTCCCTCCAGCTCATATACTTGGCATGTTGGATGGGATATGACAATCTTATGGATATGGTTACATTACATCATACTCTTCTTCACCAGCACAGTCTTTAAGCACAGTCACAATGAATGCTTTGCATTTTACCCACACAGGTCCACCTGACCCTTTGCTGGCTGGTGCCTGTAGTTCTCCACTTCATATGTGCAGGTCCACCTAGCCCTTCGCTGGCTGGTGCCTGTAGTTCTCCACTTCATATGTGCAGGTCCACCTAGCCCTTTGCTGGCTGGTGCCTGTAGTTCTCCACTTCATACATGCAGGTCCACCTGGCCCTATACTGGCTGGTGCCTGTAGTTCTCCACTTCATACATGCAGGTCCACCTGGCCCTATGCTGGCTGGTGCCTGTAGTTCCACAGCTTCACACACATCTCACATAACTTCTTTTGCACTCTGCCTCTCCTTTGTCTCTTTTAAGACAATATACAGAGTGTCTCATACCCAGTCTGCCTCTCTCTGCTCCCCTGCTCTTTCACATGGGACAGCAATATACAGACTTTTCTATTGCAGCTATCAAACTCTCAGCTGCCGTCCATCCCTATCCTACAGGGATGGCTCCTATAGCCACACTGCTACTACAGTGACCCCCCCTTTAATAGCTGCTGGGGGGCTTTTATGCATAAGGGACTCCTCTGGTACCTTAACAGTAAAAGCTCCTGGGAAATTCCTCTTCCCCATCTCCTCAACACATATACTTGCGTCTTTTACCCCTCTCAGGGGTGCTGAACACTTCACTGAGCTGCTCACACTGCAACCTTCCAGCTCTTTCTCTGTGGACTCTCACAGACTTTATCTCAGTGGCATCACTCCAGACCTATTTCTCCTTTGGCGTTAGATGGGCATCGTGGCAGTCACCACGGCCCGCCAATCTCCCCCTGCCTGGGGAGCATGAGGGCTACA
Source organism: Taudactylus pleione (assembly GCA_031769625.1). Lineage (NCBI taxonomy): Eukaryota > Metazoa > Chordata > Amphibia > Anura > Myobatrachidae > Taudactylus > Taudactylus pleione. The sequence continues at coordinate 14,142,711 of JAUIMM010000039.1, forward strand.
TTTCTGCTTCCAGCTCTGAAGCTTCCCAAAGATGTCTGCTTTCTCACAAATTCTTCTTCCCAACTCCCTTTGTTCTCTCCCCCTCCTCCCTCTGCTCTGCCAGCTACACACCCAGTTTTCCCACCCCTGCGTGTCTATCTCTCCAGCCCCTCCTTTACCTGAAACTGATCCGGGTCTCAGGCATGTAATTTCTACAACAGGAAGCAAGCTCTAACACTGAGAGGGGTGTATTTACAAATACCATCCCTTAGAGGGTGTTACATATATATATATATATATATATATATATACACATATATGTGTAAAAACACACACACATATATACTAGAGATGAGCAGGGTCGGATCTCAGAGATCTGAACCCACCCGAATTTCAGGGATCCTAAAGACACCGCCGGCACCCCATGCACTGCCGACACAGCCAGCAAACCTGCACTAAGACACCACTGGCACCCCCGCACTGCCGACACAGCCAGCAAACCTGCACTAAAGACACCGCTGGCACCCCCGCACTGCCGACATCACCGGTACCCTTCACTGAGGACACTGCCAGCACCGCAGCACTGCCATTCTATGTACTGAGGACACGATCAGCAAACCCGCTCTGCCGACACTGCTGTCACAGTAAGTGCATTATTGGTGTATCCAACCCACACTGTATAACACACTGTATCCATGTTGGAAATTAGAAATTGAACTGCCACATGTTAGTGCCGCAAAACTGTGTCACTTAGCTTAGTCAGCCAGCTAGCTGGATGCAACCATTTGGCCTTAACTAGATGAAGCAAATAATATTGTGAGGAGGTCAAAATTGATTGAAAATTACTGGAAATAAATGTTATTGAGGTTAATTATACTGTAGGAACAAAAACAGGCCCATTTTATGTGATTTTAGCTGTTTTTATGATTTTTTAAGAAAAAATCCAGATCCAAAACTAAAACACGAATAAAAAAAAACACGGAGGTGAGGTTTTGGCAAAACCAATCCAGATCCAAAACCAGGGTAGATCCAGATCCAAAACCAAAATCAAAACACGGGGGTCGGCGCACATCTCTAATATATTCACAAGCTAATACACACGCAAATATATATATATATATATACACACACATATACATATTTATATATATTTACCTATACATATATATATATATATATATATACATACAGTATATATATATAATATACATATCTAATACACTAAAGGATGGATGTATTTATAAATTAAAAATATAGAAAATACAGCACCGCAGTGTCAAAGTCACTTACAGTTACAGTAGTCAGCAGGGCACTCCTCGGCTCTTCCCTTCCCCTCAGTCACACCCCCATCACTACGTCTCTGAGCCCAGAGTCATCCAGCCTGATGCCTGCCTTCCTGTTGTCCCTCCCAATGCCCGCCTGTCTCCCGGAGCCTGGTGTAGAGTGAGAGCCTCACGAGATGATGACGTCATCATCTCACGAGACCATTAGCTCTGCGGTAGCGCAGCTGGGAGCGAGTGAGTGATGCACAGTCTGGTTTTTTGTTTGTTTTTCTATTAAACGGCAAAACGGTAACTTGTGTGCTGTGGCTCGGGCACCCTGGCATGGCCAGGCCCAACTGTTTAGCACCCTTTCTCCCCTCTTCTCTGTGCCCCTGGTCACCTCCCACAAATGGTACTTGCTGTCAATCACTCTGCGATGTGTCTGCAAAGTCTCTGCAATCTCAGTCCCGGTCTCAGTGACTGGTTTGCGCATGCAACAATCGAGCGATTGCGCGCATAATCGCAGTTGCGATCCTTGCTGAATCAGGCCCTATGTTGTTATACTATAAAGAAACTGAAATTGAAGGATCAGAAGAAGGAGGCAGAGTGTGACAGCTGTCAGACTCTGATCCATTCGTTCTAAAATAGAGATATGTCATGGATTGATCAAGGGAATGAGTGGAGTTATTTTTTCTTTTTTAAATGTGTTTAAATTAGGGGTGTGCACCGGCCACTTTTCGTGTTTTGTGTTTTGGTTTTGGATCTGGATCTTTCTTCGTGTTTTGGATCTGGATTGGTTTTGCCAAAACCACCCTTCCGTGTTTTGGGTTCTGGGTTTTGTGTTTTGGATCTGTATTTTTTTGAAAAAAAGCATAAAAACAGCTAAAATCACAGAATTTGTAGGTTTTTCTGCTCCTATGCTATTATTAACCTCAATAACCTTAATTTCCACTCATTTCCAGTCTATTCTGAACACCTCACACCTCACAATAGTGTTTTTATGTCCAAAAGGTTGCACCGAGGTAGCTGGATGACTATGCTAAGCGACACGAGTGGGCGGCACAAACACGTGACCCATCTAGGAGTGACACTGCAGTGGCAGACAGGATGGCAGTTAGAAAAACTAGGCCCCAAACTGTACATAATGCAAAGAAAAAAAGAGGTGCAAGATGGAATTGTCCTTGGGCCCTCCCACCCACCCTTATGTTGTATAAACAGGACATGCACACTTTAACAAATCAATCATTTCAGCGCCAGGGTCTGCCACACAACTGTGGCTGAAATGATTGGTTCATTTGGGCCCCCACAAAACAAGCTGGCAATTAATGTGTCCCTGCACAAACTGGCTCTACGGAGGCAAGATGTCATCCTCATCCTCCTCATCCACCGATTCCTCACCCTCTTCAGTGTGTACATCCTCATCCTCACAAAGTATTAACTCGTCCCCACTTGAATCCACCACCACAGGTCCCTCTGTACGTTCTGGAGGCTGGTCTCCCTGGAAGAGCTGATAATTCATTTTGATGAACATCATCTTCTCCACATTCTGTGGAAGCAACCTCCTACGCCTTTCGCTGACAAGGTTCCCGGCTGCACTAAACACTCTTTCGGAGTACACACTGGAGGGGGGGCAACTCAGGTAAAATAGAGCCAGTTTGTACAGGGGCCTCCAAATTGCCTCTTTTTCCTGCCAGTACAGGTATGGACTGTCTGACATGCCTACTTGGATGCTGTCACCGATGTAATCCTCCACCATTCTGTCAATGGTGACAGTATCATCTGCAGTGACAGTAGACATGTCAGAAATTGTTGCCAGGTCCTTCAGTCCGGACCAGATGTCCAAACTTGGTCCTGCCTGCCCTGCATCACCGCCAGCGGGTTGCTTAGGATACCTAAGTTTTTTCCTGGCAGCCCCAGTTGCGGGAGAAAATGAAGAAGGAGCCGTTGACGTGTCACGTTCCGCTTCAGCTGACAGTGTGTTCACCAGCAGGTCTTTGCACCTCTGCAGGCTTGTGTCGGCCGGAAAGAGAGACACCACATAGGCTTTAAACCTAGGATCGAGCACGGTGGCCAAAATGTAGTGGTCTGATTTCAACAGATTGACCACCCTGGAATCCTGGCAAAGCGAATGGAGGGCTTCATCCACAAGTCCCACATGCCGAGCGGAATCGCTCCGTCTTAGCTCCTCCTTCACTTTCTCCAGCTGCTTCTGCAAAAGCCTGATGAGGGGAATGACCTGACTCAAGCTGGCAGTGTCTGAACTGACTTCACGTGTGGCAAGTTCGAAGGGCTGAAGAACCTTGCACAACACGGAAATCATTCTCCACTGCGCTTGAGTCAGGTGCATACCCCCTCCTTTGCCTATGTCATAGGTGGATGTATAGGCTTGTATGGCCTTTTGCTGCTCCTCCATCCTCTGAAGCATATAGAGGGTTGAGTTCCACCGCGTCACAACCTCTTGCTTCAGGTGATGGCGGGGCAGGTTCAAGAGTGTTTGCTGGCGCTCCAGTCTTCGGCACGCAGTCGCTGAATGGCGAAAGTGGCCAGAAATTTTTCGGGCCACCCAAAGCGTCTCCTGCACGCCCCTGTCGCTTTTCAGAAAATTCTGCACCACCAAGTTTATTGTGTGAGCAAAACATGGGACGTGCTGGAATTTGCCCAGATGTAATGCCCGCACAATATTGGTGGCGTTGTCAGATATCACAAATCCCCAGGAGAGTCTAAGTGGGGTAAGCCACTGGGCGATGATTTCCCTCAGTTTCTCTAAGAGGTTGTCGGCGGTGTGCCTCTTACTGAAACCGGTGATACACAGCGTAGCCTGCCTTGTAACGAGCTGGCGTTTCTGAGATGCTGCTACTGGTGACGCTGCTGCTGTTGCTGCGTAAGGTGATACATCTACCCAGTGGGCTGTCACAGTCATATAGTCCTTAGTCTGCCCTGTTCCACTTGTCCACATGTCCGTGGTTAAGTGGACATTGTGTACAACGGCATTTTTCAGGACACTGAGGACACTTTTTCTGACGTTTCTGTACAGTCTCGGTATCGCCTGCCTAGTGAAGTGGAATCTAGACGGGATTTGGAACCGGGGACACACTACCTCCATCAATTGTCTAAATCCCACTGCACTAATGGCGGATACCGGACGCACGTCTAACACCAACATAGCAGTCAAGGCCTCAGTTATACGTTTTGCTTCAGGATGACTGCTGTCGTACTTCATCCTCCTCGCTAAGGACTGTTGGAGGGTCAATTGTTTAGTAAAAGTAGTGGTGTTCCTACTTCCTCTCTGGGATGATGAACGACTCCCAGCAGCAGCAACAGCAGCAGCGGCAGCAGTAGGCGTAGCAATGCAGGATCCTCCAGAGGAATCCCGGATAGGAGAGTCAGTCATGCCAGTGACATGGCCTGCAGGACTACTTCCGATCCTGACTAAGGAGGAAATTGACGAGGAGGGAGTTGACGGTGTGGTTTGCAGGCGCTTGGATACAACAGGACAACGGGATTTAGGTGTCCCTGGACTGCTTACGGTCTTAGCCAAAGTTTCTGAACTTGACAGTAACTTTTTATGAACGCGCTGCAGGTGCCGTATAAGGGAGGATGTTCCTAGGTGGTTGACGTCCCTACCCCTACTTATTTCACCTTTACATATGGTACATATGGCAAGACAGTTGTTGTCCGGATTTGGATAGAAATATTGCCAGACCAAAAAGGTGGAATGTTTGGTCTTCTGCCCAGGCATGACCGTGATGGGCTTTTTCATCCCACGGACAACAACTGTCTCCCCCGGAGCCTGATTTAAACAAACCACATCACCATCAGAATCCTCCTCGCCAACTTCCTCCTCAGCGCCAGCTCATCCTCATCCTCATCCTCATCCTGTTGTACTTCAACAGTGACATCTTCAATTTGCATATCAGCAAGTGGACTGTGGGTGCTCCTTTCAGCACTTGCAGGGGGCGTGCAAATGGTGGAAAGAGCCACCTCTTCCCGTCCAGTGCTGGGAAGGTCAGGCATCGCAACCACCACCACACTTGGACTCTCCTTGGGGATTTGTGATATCTTCTTAGAAAGCACAGTTCTTCGCTGTGCTTTTGCCAGCTTAACTCTTTTGATTTTTTTAGTGGGAGGAGGGCTTCCATCGTCATGTGAAGCTGAACCACTAGTCATGAACATACTAGGGATCGACCTTAGCCGTTCCTTGCCACTCCGTGTCGTAAATGGCATATTGGCAAGTTTACGTTTCTCTTCAGCTGATTTAAATGTCTTTTTCAAGGTCATTTTCCTGAACTTTGCCATTTGGGATTGTATGTGCCCTCTACTATGACATTGGGCATCGGCCTTGGCAGACGACGTTGATGGCATGTTATCGTCTATGTCATGACTAGTGGCAGCAGCTTCAGCACTAGGAGGAAGTGGTTCTTGATCTTTCTCTATTTTATTTTTATCGGAGAAAGTTTGGTCCTCCATTTATGTTATATCGATTTGATATATACGTGCGGCTAAACCCAGAAAATAATTTTTTTTTTGGTTTGGACTGGAGTGTACTTTGGGGGTTACAGCACCCTTTAACGGTCAAGCCAGCCGGCCCTTTACTTATGACACAGGCGCACTCTTGGCACTACTTTGTTGATGCACGTGCAGCTACTGCGCACACAATTCACAAACACAGAAAATAATTTTTTTTTTGGTTTGGACTGGAGTGTACTTTCGGGGGTTACAGCACCCTTAACGGTCAAGCCAGCCGGCCCTTTACTTATGACACAGGCGCACGCTTGGCACTACTTTGTTGATGCACGTGCGGCTACTGCGCACACAATTCACAAACACAGAAAATAATTTATTTTTTGGTTTGGACTGGAGTGTACTTTCGGGGGTTACAGCACCCTTAACGGTCAAGCCAGCCGGCCCTTTACTTATGACACAGGCGCACGCTTGGCACTACTTTGTTGATGCACGTGCGGCTACTGCGCACACAATTCACAAACACAGAAAATAATTTTTTTTTGGTTTGGACTGGAGTGTACTTTCGGGGGTTACAGCACCCTTTAACGGTCAAGCCAGCCGGCCCTTTACTTATGACACAGGCGCACGCTTGGCACTACTTTGTTGATGCACGTGCGGCTACTGCGCACACAATTCACAAACACAGAAAATAATTTTTTTTTAGGTTTGGACTGGAGTGTACTTTCGGGGGTTACAGCACCCTTAACGGTCAAGCCAGCCGGCCCTTTACTTATGACACAGGCGCACGCTTGGCACTACTTTGTTGATGCACGTGCGGCTACTGCGCACACAATTCACAAACACAGAAAATAATTTTTTTTTTGGTTTGGACTGGAGTGTACTTTCGGGGGTTACAGCACCCTTTAACGGTCAAGCCAGCCGGCCCTTTACTTATGACACAGGCGCACGCTTGGCACTACTTTGTTGATGCACGTGCGGCTACTGCGCACACAATTCACAAACACAGAAAATAATTTTTTTTTGGTTTGGACTGGAGTGTACTTTCGGGGGTTACAGCACCCTTAACGGTCAAGCCAGCCAGCCCTTTACTTATGACACAGGCGCACGCTTGGCACTACTTTGTTGATGCACGTGCGGCTACTGCGCACACAATTCACAAACACAGAAAATAATTTTTTTTTGGTTTGGACTGGAGTGTACTTTCGGGGGTTACAGCACCCTTTAACGGTCAAGCCAGCCGGCCCTTTACTTATGACACAGGCGCACGCTTGGCACTACTTTGTTGATGCACGTGCGGCTACTGCGCACACAATTCACAAACACAGAAAATAATTTTTTTTTGGTTTGGACTGGAGTGTACTTTCGGGGGTTACAGCACCCTTTAACGGTCAAGCCAGCCGGCCCTTTACTTATGACACAGGCGCACGCTTGGCACTACTTTGTTGATGCACGTGCGGCTACTGCGCACACAATTCACAAACACAGAAAATAATTTTTTTTTTGGTTTGTACTGGAGTGTACTTTCGGGGGTTACAGCACCCTTAACGGTCAAGCCAGCCGGCCCTTTACTTATGACACAGGCGCACGCTTGGCACTACTTTGTTGATGCACGTGCGGCTACTGCGCACACAATTCACAAACACAGAAAATAATTTTTTTTTTGGTTTGGACTGGAGTGTACTTTCGGGGGTTACAGCACCCTTTAACGGTCAAGCCAGCCGGCCCTTTACTTATGACACAGGCGCACGCTTGGCACTACTTTGTTGATGCACGTGCGGCTACTGCGCACACAATTCACAAACACAGAAAATAATTTTTTTTTGGTTTGGACTGGAGTGTACTTTCGGGGGTTACAGCACCCTTAACGGTCAAGCCAGCCGGCCCTTTACTTATGACACAGGCGCACGCTTGGCACTACTTTGTTGATGCACGTGCGGCTACTGCGCACACAATTCACAAACACAGAAAATAATTTTTTTTTGGTTTGGACTGGAGTGTACTTTCGGGGGTTACAGCACCCTTTAACGGTCAAGCCAGCCGGCCCTTTACTTATGACACAGGCGCACGCTTGGCACTACTTTGTTGATGCACGTGCGGCTACTGCGCACACAATTCACAAACACAGAAAATAATTTTTTTTTGGTTTGGACTGGAGTGTACTTTCGGGGGTTACAGCACCCTTTAACGGTCAAGCCAGCCGGCCCTTTACTTATGACACAGGCGCACGTTTGGCACTACTTTGTTGATGCACGTGCGGCTACTGCGCACACAATTCACAAACACAGAAAATAATTTTTTTTTGGGTTTGGACTGGAGTGTACTTTCGGGGGTTACAGCACCCTTAACGGTCAAGCCAGCCGGCCCTTTACTTATGACACAGGCGCACGCTTGGCACTACTTTGTTGATGCACGTGCAGCTACTGCGCACACAATTCACAAACACAGAAAATAATTTTTTTTTTGGTTTGGACTGGAGTGTACTTTCGGGGGTTACAGCACCCTTAACGGTCAAGCCAGCTGGCCCTTTACTTATGACACAGGCGCACGTTTGGCACTACTTTGTTGATGCACGTGCGGCTACTGCGCACACAATTCACAAACACAGAAAATAATTTTTTTTTTGGTTTGGACTGGAGTGTACTTTCGGGGGTTACAGCACCCTTAACGGTCAAGCCAGCCGGCCCTTTACTTATGACACAGGCGCACGCTTGGCACTACTTTGTTGATGCACGTGCGGCTACTGCGCACACAATTCACAAACACAGAAAATATTTTTTTTTTGGTTTGGACTGGAGTGTACTTTCGGGGGTTACAGCACCCTTTAACGGTCAAGCCAGCCGGCCCTTTACTTATGACACAGGCGCACGCTTGGCACTACTTTGTTGATGCACGTGCGGCTACTGCGCACACAATTCACAAACACAGAAAATATATTATTTTTTTAGCACTTGGGGGGAGCACCCCTGATGGACAGAGCACCCCCTGGACAACACTACAGCACCCCTTTAGGACTGGGACACTGCACAGGACTTTGGAGTGGACACAGCCCCTATGGAGAACTGACTGCACAACACAGTCCAGCCAGCCCCTATGGACTTTGAAGTAGTGGACACAGCCCCTATTAACAACAGCAGCACAGCACAACACAGCCAGCCCCTATGGACTTTGAAGTAGTGGACAACAGCAGCACTACACTACACTACACTACACAGCACTAACTCCCACCCTCCCTCTTCACTGTCCACAGCCGAGTGAGAAAATGGCGCCGACGCGGGTACCTTATATAGGATCCAAAACCCGCGAGACTCGGAAGGCGGGATGATGACGTTTTGCCTCGATTTCAGATCCGAGTCAGGCGGGAAAAGTCGAGCCTGACTCGGATCGGACTCGGATCGGGGGGGCTCGGGGGGGTTCGGATTTCAGAAATCCGAACCCGCTCACCCCTAGTTTAAATATCACATTAGGTAAATGTAATACATGGGTGCGTCCTAGTGTGAATATGACAGGAATTTGTAAGTAAGGAAGGCTTGATGTGATTTGGTATTGACCTTTGCGCTGTTTATAGTACCGCAGATATATTCTTTTCCAGGGAATATGGCTTCATCTTGTGAAGTATTTTATTTCAAATCCCTGAGAAGTTGTTTAATAGTGGGAGCTGTAAGCAGGGACCAAGATAACATGTTATCATTGCTATGGGCAGTATGCTTTATTCATCCTTAAGTAATGAAAGACTATCTTGATTATTAAAGTAGATTTGGTGACACTTAAACACTTTATACAGTTGTTTTAATAATAGGTATAATAGTGAACAGTGAATACCTTTCACCTTTCCTCTTTGGAGGGTTTCCCAGTCTCTAGGCTCTGGATCCGTAGAGGTCCTTATTTCCCCAAGATCACCAACTGTCTCTTTCAGACATCTGTTTCATGAATAATGTTATTGACTAGGGGCCAATAACATTATTCATGAAACAGATGTCTGAAAAAATGTATGGAGACCTGTGTAGTGTTCAGTGTTCCTTACTTGATTTCATTTGGGAAGTGTAGTGCAGTTTCTTACAGCTACAGCTCCTTCTATAAATAGTTGTGGATCTTTTCTGTACTGTACACAGAACATTTCTATAACTGTTTTGGTCAGATAAAACTGTCGGTAAATAAATTGCACCCTGGAGAATCACAACAACATAGTACATAGACTGTAAAGAAGTCAGCAACAATAAATGTAAACAAATGTCATGTCTTTTTAATCTTATGAATTGAGTTTACAGGACCTCATTCAGAGCCGGTCGCACAGAGCGTGCGGTCGCTCTGAATGAGGGGAGGACGTCTTGAATTTTCAAGACGTCCTCCTTTGCGGTGGTAAGGCTGTGGGTTAACACCCACAGCCTTACGACCACCTAAGGTGATGGTCGCGATGGTCTAGACCATCGCGACCATCGGGGCTCACGACGAGACCCTAGGGTAGGGTCTCCCTTGTTGTAAGCCCTGGAGAGCTTTCGGCTCTGTCTGAGCCGGAAGCTCTCCACTGACATCACTAGTGATGTCAGTGGGGCCGCCCCCAAACGGTAGGCATTCCCATGGGAATGCCCCCGTTTGGGCTGCCACCCCCCCGGCCCGCCTTCCAAACAGGGCGAGCCATCAATCAACATCGACAGCTCGCCCCCTTTGGATCGAGACCCGCTACGACCGGCGCTGTTGGTCGTAGTGGGTCTCACGCATGCACACGACGGCACTGGCACCGTCGTGCGCATGCTCTGTGGGGGGCCATCGACCCGGTCCGAGCGCATCGGTGCTAACGACCGGGTCTGAATGACCCCCACAGTTCCTTGAATCATAACATCCCCCTCCCCTTCATTTGATTCACAAATGTAACACTTGTAAAATACATGCTTTCTGCTCTTGTTATTGTTGAGAATAGTGTACACTACTGCTCAGACTCCATGTTAGTTTTTGAGGGGAGGCTTCATTCCCTTACCAAGATGACTGCTGACCTAACTAGTACGAATGTGTTCTGCCATCTTGCCACTGTGTAAGAGTGACATGGTGGGACATAAACATTTCCAACTTAGCTCCAAAGAGACCTGGTGTATTACACATGCTACTACTGTTACAGCATCTTGCACCACTACCGTATAACCCCAACTCCGTTCAAGATCTGCTCCATCAACCGGTGTGTAACAGTAAATATGACTGTACCACATTGCATGTGAATAAACCACTCCACTGGTTAAGCAGCAAGGGCTGTTCATTGCGCAGGGTGCATTTTACTAGTGTGTACATAATTCTGCCATACAACCTCACCTGTACACTCATATTTCACAGGTTATGGTCCCAGGCACACAAGTATACAGGCCCAAGGCATCAAAATGCCCAGAATGCCAAAGCAGCATATAGATGCCATCTTATGTGTAGTGCAGACTGCATAGGAACACAAAGTGAAAACAGCACCGAGTGTTTCCAGTGTAGTATAGCAGCAGTGAAGCTGATTAAAATATATAAGCTGCACAGTTATGTCTGATAAATACAAGAGCTACACCAATTAAAGGGTTTACAAAGCTAGAAGGTGTAGAAAATTCTACAACATAGAAGTTACTATGGAAATACAATTGAAATGTGAAAGATTGTGGAAGATCATTGTAGATCCAAGTGCAGATCCAAACCCAGATGATGTTGAAAGAGTCATGGGTACCATAGGCTTAATGTTGGAGCAAGATGTGTATTCTTTAATACATGGGAAAATGTCAGCAAAGGACATGTAAACAGCACTGTAAGCAGTGTACCACGATGGAGGTCTCATGAGAAGAATACATTTAAGATGTGTATTGTATAACACAAATTTATGTGACTGCAGCAGTATGAGTGATTATATTGACAAAATTATGTCAGTTTCTCAGCAGTTAACATCTGTTGGAGTGCAAATAGATGATGAAGAGATTGCTATAGCAATGTTGCAGAACTTGACACCAGAATTTTTTTCTTCCTGGTTGTGGAAGCAGACATGGTAAAGTTATCAAACCAAGATTGGAATACCAGGCGCCAAGAGAGCACTAGTAAAGTCAAAAAACTTGTTTAGGCTGCTGCTCACCACCTAGGAATAATGCCACTCTTTCCAACAACAAAAAATGTAGTAAAAGCAGGTGGAAGAGCGCTGCACATACAAACATAAATTAAACATAACGTTTATATAATAATGAAAAATTTTATATACACTTAAGAGGGTAACATAAATAGCTCTGGTACATAGACAGAAATATCCAGTAATATGTCTCTCATGACACAAGTAACATGGTAAACCATTCATGGAAATCTAGGTACTGTACTAAATGGCAACCTCATCTATAGTAAATAAAAATAACAATAATATACAGTAATATAATCATTAGTATGACTAATGAAGAATGGCCATGTGGTTGAAAAAGATGAAGCAGGCAATAATTATAAAAAAGATAGAATGTCCAGTTAAGCTCCGCTATTGAGTGTAGCAAAAATGTAGCGTGGCTGTATATAGCCTGAAACAAAGTGTCCACATAGAGTTCACATGCCAATAAGTATCACCTCCTCGGATAAATGTATCTGTCAATGCTGTAAGCAATAAGCCCTCCGGCAGCACAGTGTGATCGATGTTCCTACCAGCTGGATGGTAACTTTATCGGTCAGCTGTGTGATCCGTCTACTACCAGTGTAGGAACCGCACTGTGTTGGAGCCGCAGCCCGGCGGTAAGGTGCTTATAAAAGTCAGAGGGGAAATCCAGCAGGGTGTAAGCCGCGAACTCGGCACGCAAAGTAAAGCAGCTTGTTGAGAAAATAGCACTTGGTGTGCGTAATCTCCATAAGGTAGCCAGTGATAGCTCCAGGGGTGTAGGTATATGAAAATGGAGGTCAGACAGCTTATCCTTAATGCGTTTCCCCGCAATCAACAGTTTTCTCAAAAGGCAGAATAGACTGTCTGTACAAAAAGGTGGATTTAAATAGCATGTGGTAGAGCTAAATCATCTGTCAGTAATTAATCAATTAGTTGACATCAGATTCAGAGGTTTAAAGTAATATGCAATATACTGCTCTTTTCTGATCCACTACTAACATAGAAAAGGTTATAACGCTAAACATATAACACCATTTGATATCACAACAATCAGTATTCATATAATATATTAATTTAATGCTGCAGATGAAAAAATAAAAGCTATTTTCAGTAGTCAGAAAATATATTTGCTAAATATACAAATAAATGAGTTTGACGTGTCATACTGCAAGACTAAGGGTCTAAACATACCCAATATATTAGGAATGCTACTAATACTTAATATATGTCTATACAACAGGAGATTGACTAAGAAATATATTAAAATCAGATTAATATATATATATATATATATATATATATATATTAATCTGATTTTAATATATATATGGATGAAAACACTATGTAAAAAGAAGGGAGAGAGACCAATTCCATGGAAACATATAGCAAGAAAAATATACAGTATAAGCCAAACTAACAAGTCTGGATAAATTCATAAAAGATGTTGGTTATGTTTATATTACTGTCTGGGAAAAGCTAGAACCTATTCCCATACCTCTTAACATTATTCACCACTATCTGATAATACAGCACCTCAAGTGCTATATACCTGAAAGGGCAGAGATGCAATCTGATACAAGAAGAGCACAACATGGTATACAGTGATGAATACGCCCAAATGAGACTACTGCATTGTACACAAAAAGTGAGAAATTCAGAAAAATTAAGTATAACAACTGTCACAAGATAGGTCAAAAACCATTTGCATTCAACAGAGAAATTTGAACCCTGTGCAAAGCAGGAAATCCAATGATAAAGATGCATCAGCCCTGTCTGTCATAGACAACCACATAATAGATTGCTGGTATATTGATTCAAGTGCAACAATACATTTCAGCTGAAATGAAGGCATGGTTCACAATGTTAACCAATTGTGACCATATCACTTTCAAAGGAATTAGCAACCAAGTGTACTTACAACTACTAAAGTTGGAACAATTAAAGCTTGCTTGAAAGTTGGAGCAAGAGTTAAAGTCACAGAAATCTAAAACATACTTTATGTACCAGAGATGGGAACAAATCTTATAGCTATCAGTGTCCTAGAACAGAGAGGTCACAGAGTTCACTTCATTAATGGAAAATGCATTGTGAGAAACAGGAGAAGGCACAACATAGCTACAAGCATATGAGGGGTATATTTACTAAAGGTCGATGTAGGTCGATATTTGGTCTAGTTTGTATTTTATGGTCTAAATCATACATTTACTAACAGATTATTTTTGACATCATCTGTTAGTAAATGTTTGATTTAGGGGTATAATTACTGAAAGTCGATTTGGGTTGATTTTTGTCAATGTTGGGTCGATTTATGGTAAATTTTGTGTTTCAGGGTCTAAATCACACACTCACTTAGAGATGATTTTTTTTTACATTGTTTAAAAAAATTGTGTCAAAAATCATGTTAGTAAATGTGGGATTTAGACTAATAGATGCTTTGCAAGTTCATTTTATCTCCAGTTTACATTAATCCAACATGTATGGCTGCATCAAGGAGCATGGGTGATTGGAGTGTATAGTGCCCAGGCATTTTAGTAGAATAGGGGAGTTGTTGCAGGTGTGCAATGATTCCTGTACAGGTATATCAGAGAAACTTGTATCTTCAAAATGTTTCCACAGTATGTGGTGAGCAATTTGTTGCCATTATAAGTATATACAATTGCATGCACTTCACTATTAATGGAATAGAGTTTTCCAGGGGGATGTGGTCATAATACCGACAGTCGGTATGCCGGCACTTAGAATGCCGTCACTTGAATCCCGACACCTGTCAGAATCCTGGTGCTGGCATCTCTACTGCCAGCATTCCAACAGTAATTGGGGTTTGGGTTAGGGTTAGGGGTTAGAGTTAGGCACTAGGGGAAGACTTAGGGTTAGGCACTAAGGGGGGAGGGCTAGGTTTAGGGTGCAGGGGGAGGTTAGGTTTAGGCAGTGGTGAGGGAGAGTTAGGTGTAGGGAGAGGGGGAGGGCTAAGATATTTACTGACATGTGTCGGTATCCTAACCCTATCAGGATGCCAGTGTTGGCATTATGACTGCTGGGATCCTGAGCACCGGCATCCTGTACCCAACGCTTTTCCAGCAATGCTTTCCATAAGAGATCATACAACTATGGGAATGACGCAGAGATGAATGCAAGTCAGTTTCTTTTGAATGGATCTTGTGTGTTCTTTGCATTGTGCATGGTCTGGAGCATATGGCACGCATCTATGGACATACACAACTCAGATGCATCTCCACTTGTAGATGAAGGAACATATCTAGGTGGTAATGATGAGGCATTCACATATAGGCAAAAGTTAGCAAGACCAGTTGACTAAATTACATGCTATGCAGACTTGTGGGTATGTGAACATACAACTATTTTCAGATGGTCTCTTGCAGGCTGGTGCAAGTATATCTCGGAAATGCTGACTGCTATGTAGGAAAGCATAGATAGGTACAATATGTGCAGACATGGATATGTACAACTCTGCAAACATGCAAATGTCTGCAGTTATGGCTGACTTACATAAAATTTTTCATCAACCCCAATGTGTACAATTTTGTAAATTAATAATTTTTGCCAACAGTTCAAAGTAATGTTCAGGGGCACTATGCTGATAAACCAGAACACCGATCTACTTCCTGCTAGAGCAGTTTGTACTCTGAGTAATATGACAGATCTGAATTTAGGGGTACCGAGTTGTACCGAGTCATGACTGAAATCTGTGTGCCAAAATCGGATCTTGTCACGAGGCAAAGCACCATTTTCCAGGATATATTTTATCCTGTGTCTTTTCAATTGCATTATCCAATCCCAAGGTGAAGTATGTTAAATGTAATTTTCCGATAATTCTCTGTGCCAGAAGTTTTGTTTATGACATACAATATAGGGCACTGTGAGGATGCTTATCTTCCATTTGACACTTGCACATGTAGGCAAGAAATCACTGTCAGTAATTACAGATGTCCATAGGCTGACTTTTCTGTAACTCTGATACTTGTGTTAGTAATAATATTATGTTAAATACCAAAGTCTGCATTGATATTTGTTTCAGAGCCAGAACTCAGATCCAAAATAAACAGTAACTCCTATAACCTGGTCTGTGGGTTGCACCAGCATTCTCTGTTGCATTGCCTGCAGCTACAGTGGAGTTTAACCTGTTAACTAGACCTGTCTTCAAATTATAATTATTATAATAAACTTATAGTTGATAGTAAAAACGGAGAGTGACTGACAGAGTGAGAGGCAGGCAGAGAGTCTGCTAGATTTTAAGATTTTCCATCCTGCTGAAAAATCATCTTACCTTTATTATATTGCTTTCTTTCAGTGCATAGCATTATATTACATATTTAACTACTTATTTGTATTTGTCAGTGAAGTTATCACTCCCCAGCAAAGAATTATGTTTTCAACGCTGTTAAAAACACCACCAGAAATGACGTTGTATTTACATTATATGCAGAGTTATACTGCTGATCCCATACCTGCCTCTCAGGTCACTTGCCTCCAGCAGCGGCTCCTGCCTTCTTATCTGAGGGGGGCAGCCGCTGCTTCTGGTCCTGGCGCCTGCACAATGAATGTCAGTCACCTGGACTTGCGCATGAGCGTGAGCGGCGGTAGCACCACGCATGCGCATAACACTAGACCACCTTCTCGGGGCTTCGTTGGTAGCACCTCCTCTGCTTCAGCTTCTACTAGCCCTATAATAAGGGAACCACAGACAACACCCTTCATCCTTCTGAAGAAACTTTGCTGTAAAGAGAAACTAGTTAAGGCTGAGGTGGCTATACTGTGCATTTGCATTTGGAGCGGCCTTTGCACTCCACATCAAGGCTGAGGTGGCCTATTTGTGCATCTGCTTTGGAGCAGGTGAAAAAGAACTTTGCTGGCTACTGCATCTTATTTTGCTCTCAACCAAGACACAGCAGTGACGGAGCAGCCTCCCTAATTGCATTTTACGGTGGCCAACCGCATGCGGCACGTCTCTGGACTTATGTGAGTACCCTTTAGCACGGAAGAGTACGGGGAATATAAGTTTGCAGTGAGCTAAGGACAGTACGGACAGGGAGAATAGCTGGAGCTGCCGTCAGGTAATTTCTTCTGTCCTACATGACCAGGAGCACAGCAGCAAGTCACTATACATCTTCCCAAGCTCCCATTTATACGTTCTGGGCCAATGCAAGTACATACCTACCAGTGACTTTTTTAGGTTTGCTGGAATATTTTTCTTAGTGATACATTTACATCAAGTCACCTGTTCTAATTAACCATATTAAATTGGATATTCATTCGTGTGAGTTGATTATGCAGAGTTATTGCTGAAAAATATCATGTCCATATTTATGTCCTTTTGATTGAAAGCTTTTTTAACATTATATTCTACATGTTATGTAATTATTAATGGATATTAAATTTATTTGTACAAAAACCATGAGTTGTATTTAGCTTTTTAGTAGTGGCGCTCCAAATAAATTAGATGTTGTGTGTGTAGCTGTTTTCAGCTAAAAAAGAGAATTGGCAATTTCTCTTGGAAGCAGCCTCAACCATAAGTGGCGAACTATATTATTTATTACTCTGTATCAGCTTCTACTAGTGCTGCTATTAGTAGCAGTAAAAATAATGCCAGGAAAAAATTAAGTTATTCATACAGATTCACAGATGATGAATTGAAAGGTTGTTATAATATCACCAGACTTAAATTGAATGCCCAATTTTGACAATGACAACTCTATCACATCTCATTGTGATGCAGTGTCAAGTTGTACAATGATGTTGAAATACCAATACACAAATTAGCATTACAGAGTGTCCATTGGAATTTTGGGAGACAAATTAGGAAATTTGTTGCAGCATGTAAACACTAGCTATGGAGTACTTAAGCTGCACACCCTCAAGTTTGTTGTCTTTCACATCAGTCCCAGTCCTTGAACAGAAATAAACAATTAACATACATCATATAGCCAAAAAATAGGAACGCAACTGCTCGCACCAGCTGCCCTGGACCACCAATGGGTGATCTTTTAAAGTGTCCTAATTATGATTAATGGCCATTATGATTAGATGTGGTGTCAGCCTCTTGTGGGACCAGGATCTCCTTTAAGCTTGTTAACTGCGGACACTTTAACCCATGCTAAGCTAAAGCTGGGGAGCGGGGAAGGGAATGGAGACAAGCTGCCCTGGAGTATGGACCAACATTTTAATCTTCTTACTTGTTGTACCCTGAGTCTGGACCATCATTTTATTCTTCTTTCTTGTCATTTCGTGGAGTCTGGACTATAATTTTATTTTTTCTTGTTATGCCCTGGAGTCTGGACTGCCATTTTATTCTTCTTTCTTGTTGTCAAAGATGATTCCTTTTTTATATTTATTAATGAATATATATTATTTACATTATGCAGATCATTTTTGGTTTTTCACATCAGTCCCAGCCCTTAAGCAGAAAAACATACTTACATCAGTACATATAGCCAAAAAATAGGAAGGCTGCTGATTGCTCCAGCCTGGACCACCAATGGGTGCTCTTTAGTTGATTTAAAGTGTTCTAATTTTGATTACTGGCCATAGTGGCCATGAAGTGCCAAGAGGCCGGGAGTAGGACATGTGTAATTTCACCTCGCTGCAGATTGGCAGCCCACATAAACTACAAATATCAGGTTTTAATAGAATTATTTTATTATTCTACATTAATCAATTGCCACTGTCTTAATTATTCATTTGTTACAATGTTTTAATCAGTTTATTCCAATCCAAAAATTATTAGATAGAAGATCACTGTATGGTACACCTCTTTCTCACCTCAACCACAGTCATCTTCATAATTAAATGAATTATAATCTTTTTTGTCTAATCTAAAATATTTTTTCAGCATTTGAAAACTTGGGATGAAGCTATACTTCCATATCCATGTTATAAAAGTCAATTTAATATATAGACCCTACATACAGTGGTGCTTGAAAGTTTGTGAACCCTTCAAAATTTTCTATATTTCTGCTGAAATATACTACCTCAAATTTTCACACAAGTCCTAAAAGTAGATAGAGATAGAGAACCAAATCAAACAAATGAAAATTAGATGTTGCTAATTTTTTTTATTGAGGAAAATTATCCAATATCACATATCTGTGAGTGGCAAAAGTATGTGAACCTTTGCTCTCAGTAACTGGTATGATCCTCTTGTGCAGCAATAACCGCTTCTAAAAGTTTCCGGTAATTGTTAATTAGTCCTGAACATCGGCATATATGTGATATTGGATCATTTTCCTTAAAAAAAAATTAGCATGTCTAATTTTTTTGTCTCATTTGTATGATTTGGTTATCTTTATCTACCTTTAGGACTTGTGTGAAAATATGAGTTAGTTTTAGGCCAAATTTCAGCAGAAATATAGACAATTCTGAAAGGGTTCACAAACTTTCAAGCACCACTGTATTTTATTCATTTTCTGAATTCTAATTTCTTATATTCTACTCTTCATAAATTAAATCAATTCTTCTTACTTTTAGTTTTATATTATTCTAATCAAATATGGGGTTAGCAGTGGAAACAGTGGAGAAGTGGACCAGTGGAGAATTTGCCCATAGAAATCAACCAGCTTCTACAGATCATTTTATAGGATGTACTTGATAAATACTATCTCAAAGCTTTTATTAGATCAAACTATGGGTGATTAAATTGTACATTGCCCACATGTTCTGTTAAGGATGCAGTATTATTTCAACTGCCACTGCGTCCTCACACACCACCATTGCCTCTATTTATTGTTATCATAGACGTCACCAGGTCTGGTGACACCCGGTGCGCACTTTGACTATCACTGCGTGCTGAAGGCGCACCCAAAAAGGGGTGTAGCCTAAAAATTAAGGGACGTAGTGGATGCTGTGGTCTATTCACATAATTTCTTTAAAATTTGCATTATTTAAAAAAAAAAAAAATCACATTTGGTTTTTATAGTGTAAGACAACAGATGTTTGTATCTACTTAAACTTAATTAGTACTTTTAATTGTTTTTTGCATCCGTATATAATTGCATTTTACATGGTACTGTAAATTAGTCTTCAGCAGTTATTAAATTAATTACACTGTCCAGACTGACAGATTGTCTTATGTATATAAATCTCTGATAAACTACAATATTGAATTCCACATCTCCTGGTATAATACAGATACATACTGTACTGTATGTGACTGTTTTCTCCTGGTGTAAACCTGGCGCCTATGCTAACCATACAGAGCTGGATGCATTTTTTGTCCCACTCAGGATCCTGCACAAAATGAATCTTTTTTGGGATGCATTTTACAACTGCTTTTTTACACATAAAATATATGAAACCCCACAGTCAGATAGTAAAACAATAGATAGGCATCTTTTATATAAATCCATAGTCAAAGTTTCTCAAGGCATTTTAATCTCCAATATGACTACATGCTCCAACTGTAAGTAGACTAAGTAGACTACAATATGACTACATGCTCCAACTGTACCTAATGTAGGAAGGCATAGGTAGGCCTCTACAATCCTGACCACCATGATTTTTGATAGTTTCCTGTGATCATATTTGGTTATAAAATTAAAACAAAAAATAAGACTTTGTGAGCACTGGCAGTTTTCTCTCAATGAGCAGATTGCTGCCCTGGCTTCTATGGCTGTGTCTATGCTGCTACAGAAGTTCTGAATCTTTAGGCAGTGTGATATCTTGGGGGTAATTAGCTCGGCAGAGGGTGGATTGGTGCAGTGTTTAGGTGCTTAATGAGGGTCCACACATAGATTTCAAGTAAATAAATGATGCTTTACTTTCCAGCATGGAAAGTCAGGAAACAAACAGAAAATAATAAACAACCTAGACCCTATTTAGGGTGTCTAACTCACTTCTTGAACCCTCTCTGTAAGGGTGCAGCTAATCTGCCAACAAAGTCTCAGCCTGCTTCTCTACCAGGTCTATCGCCAGCTCCAGCCTGGCTTGGCTGCCACAGCTATACAAACACAGTCAGTCTCTATGCCTTTCCTGTATCCACCAGGTATACAGTAGGCCCTGGCTTCCTCAGCCTGCAGCTTCACTGCTTTAATGTCACACAGTCTGAGAGTTTTGTTGTCCCCCCTTGCCTCCTGCAAGGTCCAGACACAGGCCTCCTGGCCCCAAATGGCTTGCTTAGCTTCACTGGGCTCTCTGGCTGCCACAGTCCCGCATAGACTGTCTCCAACAGCAGCCTGACTGGTCTTCCTTCTCATCAGCCCACACCTGAGCTCCATCCACAAGGCAGCCATTAGGCATCTGCCCACAATGTTTTTCTACTTGTGTGGGTGGATCTGTCCTGCCCCACACAGAATATGCTGCTCACCAGTGCCATCTATCATGATACTGCCACGGCAGGTAGAATGCAAATGTCAGAAGTTTGCTTGTCTGCACAGAAGGATCTATTCAGACTGCACAAAAAGTCCACCCCATTCAAACTATTTAAGAATGCCTTATCTAACAACAGGTGTTAGATGATTAGTCTTTCTGCAGACACCTTGATTCCTAGTCTTTGTATCTACTTTGCTGTACTCTTAGTAAATATCTGTTGCCTGATCCAGATTGTTACAAAATCTGCTTATTACCTGTGCCCGCTGTCTTAAATATAAAATTCATTGGTCTGTTTGTTTGTTTGCTTGTCTGTCCGGTTATGCATTCAGACACCCTTGCACTGATTGGGAAGAAACCAAAGGAGGTGGTCCAGTTAGATCATGGCCAGGTTTCAGAGGAATTAGAGTCTCGGTCGGACATCCCATTGGTGTACGCTGGGCAAAACTTTTGACATGAGGAGCCTATTTTGAGTCTTCCACTGGATGGATTTGGATAAAAACTTCACAGAGTGGTAACATTGGATCCCACAAGACATACTAGAGAGTTGAGGTCCTGGTCAGACCTCCTATTGGTGTACGCTGGGAAGAACTTTGACCCAGGATTGCTGGGCAGAACTTTGACCTGGGGAGCCTGTTCTGGGTCTTTCACTGCATGGAATTGGATGAAAACTATACAGAAGGGAGGCAATTGGTCTGGGATGCTGAATGGAGTGGTTGGGGTCCTGGTTGGACCTCACGGCAGAGTGCGCCAGGCAAAACTTTGACCCAGGGAGCCTGTTCTGGGCCTTTCAATGGTTGGATTTGAACAACATCACATAATTTGGATGAAAACTTCACAGAGTGGTAACATTAGATCCCAGAAGACATACTAGGGGGTTGAGGCCCCGGTCAGACCTCCTGTTGGTGTACGCTGATTGGTTGTTATGGGCAATAAATCCAATTCTAATAACCCACACTTCAGGAAATTTACCCCAAGGCTTGATACATCTCCCTCTGGGTGAGCTTGTTCACTGTATCTAGCCATGTGTGCTCTCTGAACTATATCTAACCTTCTGCTGTGGTGGAGTTACTAAAATCTGTTTGCGTATCCACTGTCTACTACACAAATTCAGAGGTGTTTACCCTGAAGCCAGATGAAAAAGTAAGAAGATAACTTGTTGTTTGGTTGCTGTCTACCTGTTTTCATATCTCTATGACACTCTTCTACTTCAATTTGTTCAATATAGAGATAAATGTTAGTATCCATGTGACACCTTTCAAAGAAGTGAATTCTTGGCAAGGCAAACTTTGCACTGGGTTACAAGGATCTCCATTTATACCACTATTTACATGTGATTTAATTACAGCCATACACGAGCTTCTTGTATACTGTATACAGACTTTAAGAAGAACAAAGTAGGCAGAAATATGCAAAGTGACAGATACAGTACTGTATATCTCTGTGAAAAGAAAGAGGAAGAACATTAAATTAATTTAGTTGTGTAAGTGTCTCAACATGTTTAAGATCGAAGAACATTTACAAGGCCTGACTAAAAATAAATCCCATTCATGAATTCTTTTAAGTGATGTTGCGATGATAATTTTATGACGTCTGATATGATTTGTAATGAAAAAAATTACAATTTTATTTAAAAAAAAGTCATATGACAATGCTGAGCAATGGCACAGATTCAAGCCTGTAACTGATACAGATGTATTTATTATACAATATGATTATTATGAGAATGAGAAAGACTTTATTTATAGCATATTGTATAATATTTCATATTATGTCTGCAAATTAAGTTTGTCATAGTTGTGTCAGTGAGACTATTTTAAATAGCAATATAATATATTTTTATTTTTATTTTAGATTGCTAGAGAAATACATAAATAAAAATGTGTAATCTCCCAGCTCTCCATGTATGTAATAGTGCACTATGGTTTGTCCTGAGACCAACATCTACATGAGAGTGGGGGCTGTAGCAAGGGTGTTTCAGCTGGTTCCATTCCCTAGGGCACAATGTCCTGGGGGCAGCATGGCCACTGCTTTGACCCATAATGCTGTGCAACTGTCCATTTAGAATCGGGGGACCATGTATGAAGCTCCGCTTGGTGCAATAGATATTGAGCCACCCGGTGCAAAAGCTGATGATGTTTTCGGCTGCTATCCCAGTTCCCTCTCCTCCTGCTGTTTGCTATATGGCCTGTGTTTGTGAATTATATAACTGGTTAGACTTATCTTTACCTCTTTGATACTTTCTTACAACAGACTTATTTGCTATAGGTTTTGTTATGAGCACTGACATTTCCATCATGTAATTTAGATATACTACAATTTATGTCATTACTAATCACTTACACTCGACCTTAATATCCCAAGTGCCCCCTTCATTTTTCTTCCAATGTGTGCACAACACACCTGCATATTCATACAACCACAACCATATACAGTATATAGCCATATCTATATATAGTGATGCACATATTCATCTCCTTGCCACACCCCCCCCCCCCACACACACCCCCCAATCACTTATCATCCCACTTAACCTTCAATTCCATTCAAATAGCCAATAAATACCTACATCACACCATTAAACCAGTGCTGGTCGTAGCACTGGTTTATACAACCACTTTATCTTGACACACAGGATGGACATCTCTCAAAACACAGCACCTCCCCAAGTAAAGGCACAATTACAGTGCAAGGAGGATGGGATTAGCGCTTTCCTTACTAAGAGAAAATGTGCCTGAAAAAACGTAAAATCATGCAGAGATTGTCAGTTATATACTGACAGTTATATTTAAGTACTACAGCTTGAAGAAAATGAAGTATCTGCAACCGCCATGGCTAGGATTATGGACCTCATTCAGAGTCTGTCGCAAGCGCTATGCGCTCGTAAGCGGCCCGATGGTTTGCGAATGCACATGCGCATGCTTCATTCTGCACATGTACAAAATACTCTGTGCGAGCACAGCCCGCTCGCTCACCCAGCAAAGACAGCCCAGTGAAATGAGTGACATGAGAGGCCGTTTGTGGGTGGTAACAGGGGCAGGACACTAATAACGGGGGAGTGGAGGTGCAAACGCAGGCATGCCAGAGTGTTTCAATGCCGTTTTTAAGGTGTGCATAATTAACAGGCAGCGTCATAGTATACGTCACATGCTTGTTTTTTACACTGAAGTCCTGGCAGTGCTTGCGGCAGGGTAAGGCAACCACAAGCGCTGCGATCGCTACCAATAGTGCTCGATGTACCAGTGTTTTAGTACACTTCCTGGAGATGACGTGCGCAAGTGGGTCTCTCAACATAGGCTAATGGGTGTCAGCATACACAGAGCGATCGCTCGCACAGCCAAAGTGGGTGTGCTTATGCCTTGGCAAGCGATCGCTTCCCATGGCGTCACTTTGAAAAATTTGCATATGCTGGATGCGAGCGAGCGGCCGCTTGCGAGAGACTCTGAATGAGGTCCTATGTGTTCTGAGATTCCACAGACAGTCTATGTTACTACTGGAAATCTGCCAATTAGGATTAGTATGTGCACCAAAAGTCATACTCTTGATGCACCCAAAGTATGAAACATTACTATAGCTCTTTAATTTATTCTGAATGATTTAATTTATTTGTTGTATTATAATTGTATTTAATTTACGAGTTAATAAATGCAATCAAATAAATAGTTTCATTAATACTAAAGCTAAAATATTATAGCCACATATTCAGTCTGACCCTGAGTTAAATCTCTGTAATACTAGACGTATGTCATGCTAATCTAGAGGTAGAAATCTTTGTGACATTTTAGTAAACACTGATAACTGATGTACCAAAACATTTCCTCTCTAAAAGGAAAGATTGTTTCAAATGTTCATGTTCTAGTTTTCGGTATTTAATACATTTGTTCACCCCCATTCAGGCAAAATGCATCATGTTCACAATTGTTTTACATGCAGTCCTATATTTGTCATTTACTAGATGATATGCCCTTGAGGTTGTTTATCACATATTGGTAAAAAAGAAAGACAATTCAAGGAAAGAATGGCTGTTCACAGATCAGCCACCCCAGCAGCTTTAAACACTGGTTCAGGTGAAGAGCCAGTGGCCAGACATTTTTATGAGGCCTCAAATAGGGGCTGATTCAGCATTGCATGTATGTGCTATGCTTAAAACAGATTCCCGATTATTGGGAAATCTGCGCATGTGCAGGACCCCTTCTGTGCATGTGCAGAATGGGCCCTGTGTGATCTCACGCAGCGCCTGCTATGCCTCTGCCTGATTGACAGGCAGAGAGTTTAACAGGGCAGGGGCGGGGACGGTCGGCGTTCCCGGAAAAGGGGGCTTGTCACGCCCATTTTCTGGGAGTGGCAAGGCCAGGGTCTGTGTCCATGGATGTAGTTTCTTGGCCTCACAAGCCAGCCAGCCTACGTAAGCTGATGTTTACTCAGCTGGCTAGCACCATCCACCATCGCAACCGATGGTCCTTGATGGTTATCCCAGCCTGCAACCTCGGTCACAGTGCTGGGATCGCAAATGCAGCAGGTGGTGTCAGACACCTCCTGCTGTATTTGCATATTAGCAAGGACGGAAATGCAAAGCTGCTTGCATGCAGCTTTGCAATTCCATCCAGTGCTGAATCACCCCTATAGTCTTTTCACTTTAATGTACTGCATGACAGATCATATTCCTGCCTCCATCCATTGAGGTGACAGATATAAATGATTATTACAATGCGAGACCTGATGGATAAGTACTCTGGTGTCTAAAGGATTGAATGATTATCTAGGTCTTTATTGTTTCATCTAAACTAGCTAAATTTTCCCTATCAGTGGCATTATAAATTGCTGAGATTATATATATATATATATATATATATATATATAATTACCTTGTATGTTACTGGATCTAAAGGAGATTATTAAGCAATTTATCATTCAAAATAAGTGATTAGCTGTGCTTTTTTTTACATTTTTTTTAGTGTCATACAATGTTTATATAATTATGGACTATGTCAAGTTATGTGATGCCAATATGTTGCAACTTAATTGTTGTTATATTTTCCCTCTTTCAAGATATTTTGTGACTTATCGATTATGAGTCAGCATTACAGTCCTTCTTTTGTTCTTTTAGCATTTTTGTAACTGTAGTGATGGGTCACATGATAATCATCACAGTCCACATTATGAGTGACTGGCATGATGATGTCATCTTGTTCCACTGCCGGCCGGGTGAGAGGTCCTGTGTCTGTGTGTCAGCATCCACATTGAGTTGGTGGAGATATAAGGTGAATGTTTAATATGTATATGTGTATCCCTGATGACAGTGCCAGTTTAATAAAGGCACTGAAACATTGGGAATTTACTGAATGTATGTCTGTAAGCTGAAAGTGCCGCACCTATTCTGATATATCCCGTTATATAAAAGGAGAGAAAAGGAAACAAGAGCAATTAAAAAATATATATTAGAAAACATATACTGGAGGAGGTTGTGGTGCTCACTTTTGCCTATGGTAAAAATATGTCTAAGTACAATGCACCCCCCCTCACTTGAAAGTGGCACCCAAGCACGTTATGGGGAATGACTGATGGGCAGAGTCATGGTGAGGCCAGAAGCCAGCTGAAAGATGTCACATCTAGGATAATTGTAGGGGAAGGGGCAAAGAGACCCTTGACCCGGATCCTAAATACCAATAATATATATTCCATTTCCTGCATCAGCCAATAAATGTGTAACTACATTTAATGCAATGGTCAACTCATTGACACACAAACAACAACAACACAAAAGGTATTGTCAGGACTGCGACTATTTCAGTACATAAAGAAAGACTACTTTTGCCAAAGTTCCATTGTCGTCATTGGAGGAGCTATCCTGCTTGCTGGCATGCTTCTCATTCAGGGGATAGAGTGTTAAAGTGATCATCTCTTTCCCAGGTGTCGTCAGGTTGTGGGATTCCTAGATTGCTCATTATTTCAAACCTGATTCCATTTGAGTCACATGCTCTGAAACTTCCTATGGATCACAGACCTTTAGTATAAAGCCTGTTACTAACTGTGTCTCAGTGTCTGTGCAATGTTGCTTTCAGGTCTTTTCTTGGACTCCTGCCAGATCCCCGCTTTGCCTGTGGATTGTTGTGGACTTTGCTGTATTCCAGATGAACTTCTGATATCAGTCACCCACTACACTGCAGGGCCCAGCATTCCTATTGCCTAAGTATTACTGATTGCTCAATCACTGCAGTTTCACCATTTTGCTGCAGTATTTACTTTGCCTGTTGTCTTTCCTTTCCTGTGGATATTGAACTCATCCTTGTTGCAGTTGTCAACTGCACCATTACAGTGTCATTTCTGCATCACGTGGCTCAACCCCGCTCCGAACCCTAGTCACACTACAGGGCCCAACCCTGCAACAATCTGCTCTGCATCACGGGACTCAATCCCGCTACAATCTTCTCCACATCCTGGGGCTCAACCCTGCTACAATCTTCTCCACATCACAGAGCTCAACCCCGCTACAATCTTCTCCGCATCCCGGGGCTCAACCCTGCTACAATCTTCTCCGCATCACAGGGCTCAACCCCGCTACAATCTTCTCCACATCACGGGGCTCAACCCTGCTACAATCTTCTCTGCATCCCGGGGCTCAACCCACTACAATCTACTCCGCATCACGAGGCTCAAACCCGCTACAATCTTCTCCGCATCGCGGGGCTTAACCCCACCACAATCTTCTCCGTTCAAGGGGCTCAACCCCGCTACTATCTTCTCCAAATCACAGGGCTCAACCCTGCTACAATACTCTCTGCATAACGGGGCTCAACCCCGCTCCTAACTCTAGCCATGCCACAGGGCTCATCGTCTTACAGGACATAACCCTGCTCTGACTTTACTACTCCACAAGGCTCAAGTTTGCTTCATCTCTCACTGCACCGCAGGGCTCGGTCCTGTCCCAACCTATGTTATTCTGTATGGCCTGCTCTGCTCCAGATTTCCATTACTACAGAGTTCTACCCTGGCAAAGGTCCTTAATGTCATCCTGAGGTGTTAGCCTCATTCTGGACTCAGGGTTCCCTACCACATTAGTTCTTATATGTTAAAGACTGCTTATATATATTTGGGGATTCTCTCCTATACATACAGATTTGCCCAGCTATTTTGTTGCTCATGGCATGGCGTGAGTCGTGCTGGACTTGTGGCGTGGCGTGCAGGCATTTGAGTCGTGCCATGGACTTGTGGCATACCGTGGTATTCTTCAACAAAGGATATGCTACGGCATGTAATACAGTGCTTAACCACTGGGTGGCAAGTGCTCCACTGTTGTAATTGCATGTAATACAGTGCTTAACCGCTGGGTGGTGAGTGCTCCACTGTTGTAATTTGTACTGAATGCCTTGTACTGAATGCCATACTGTTAAACTTACAGTAAATTGGATGGATATCACATTCACAGCATTTGCATGTTCGCACAACCAATATTTTTAATATCACATAATGTACATACAGTACAGTACAGTACCGTACAGTAAGATCTTATAACAGGATGCAAATCACTGCACATACAGTATTGTACATACGGTGCAGTAACTGAACAGTAGAGAAGTTGCCTGAGTTGTTATCACAGTATAACCGATACTGTAGATTTTTGAGATGCACACACAGCTTTCACTGAGATGGGATGAATTATAGCATGACATATTTTTTTTTATTAAAAACAGCAGCAGGAGGAGTGCACAAGGATGAGGCCGCTCTGTGCGGTTCACTGTAGCTGTCGTGTGGGCTAGTGGTTAGGTGATCACTTTGGAAGACTTATGGTCCTGGGTTCGATCCCTGGAAAAGAATATACTGTACCGTATACTGTATATTTTTTTTATTGGCACTGTCTGGTCTGGACACTATAGTGAAACTACTTTAGTAGTGTTGTACTGTAATACCGTAGTGTTGTTGTTTAAAAGGCTGCTTAAAAGTAAGACATTACAAACTGATTGTGTGTTTAAATAGTGCAAAAGTTTCGTCAATGTCTGCGCTGTGGTGGCTGTCTGCTTCGAGGGGTTGCAATGGGATTTCATGCACATGCCCAGTGGAGGAGTTACAATGGGATCTGTAGCGCCAAGAGAGGGCTCTGTATTTCAAACTGTGCGCCTAAAACACAAAACGCAAACATGCGACAACGTAGATGCGGTCTCAGCCTTACACACTATAGCGACGTCTCTTGGACTGTGTCTGAGAGTGGTTTCTGTCTGTGAGAGAGCTCTCTGTGTTCAAAGCAGACTGTGCGTTTGAAGCGCAAAATAGCATTTCATCGCAAACTTGTGACAATGGTGATGCTGTTCCAACTTTGCACACTATAGTGATTTCTCATGTCCAGTAAGTATGGTAGTAGTGGGATCTGTATGAGAGAGAGCTCCCTGTATTACACAGTTGGCGCTATGGTGGCTGTCAGCCATCTGCGATGGATTAGAAATGGAGGGGGTACAATGGGATCTGTGGTGCCAAGCCATACGCCATGTAGCGCTATGCCATGGCTTATGGAAGATCATCACTGAGCATACGCATTTGGCTGTATTACTGCAGTCGGTATGCTGTTGAATTTCCATCTCTGATGGGCGCATGCCCAGTAGGAGGGTTGCGATGGGATTTCTGGTGAATGCCCAGTGGGCCGAGAGTCATACACAGTGCATCAGGTCCCTTCCCCCAAATCAAGCAAGAGTCTCTCATTACCATAACAAAGGATGCTTTGTTAATCCATTTAGTGTAAGCAGTCAGCTCTGCCCTAGTGTCCTGAAAAATGCTACGAAAATGCTACACCATCCCCCATCTGCTAGGACAACTAGTGTGCCGCTATGAATGTGTCTGTACTGTATATTAAAAACTGACAGTGCCATTGAATTTTGCACCACACAATAGTGATTTCATAACTGCAGAAACTGGTAGTGAATGGACTGTATAGAATGAGAGGGCTCTGTATTACAAACTGCGCCTAAAGCGCAAAACACAAACATGCGACAATGTAGATGCAGTCTCAGCCTTACACACTATAGCGATGTCTCTTGGACTGTGTCTGAGAGTGGTTTCTGTGTGAGAGAGGTCTCTGTGTTCAAAGCTGACTGTGCGTTTGAAGCGCAAAATAGCATTGCATCACAAACTTGTGACAATGGTGATGCTGTTCCAACCTGAATGTTACACAATAGTGATTTCATGACTTCAGAAACTTTTCAATCCCGTGATGCCCACACTACTTTGTCGCTACAGTTATGACTACATTACAGTGCACCACAGATGCCTGCCGTAACGAGTGAATTAGTGTCGTCGTGCACCATGCGCCATACGTTATTCGTCATGCGATGTACGACGTGCGTCACTGGCTATTGAAAATGGCTGCGAATAGGGCGAGAAGATTTTCGTCCGGCGAGCTCTTTGTCTTGGTGAAGTGGCAGGACGTAGCCTTCACCACAAACCAAGACAAAGAGCTCGCCTATCGAAGCGCAAGCACAGAAATATACAGGCGCTACAGGCAGTGAGGTCACTGCAGCGTAGGTGGTCGAGAAGGGACAGGCCTCACCTAGAGCGCATCAGGAGGCGTATAAGGCGCAGTAAGTACAGTATTGCTGTATAATCACATGAATTACTGTATACTGTACAATAACAAATACAGTACAATGCACGACTCTGACATACTCTACATTACTGTACACTGCACTGCAGGGTGTTGGATACTACAGTATCTGACGATGACTGACAGTTGTTACCACACACTGACATGACTGGCAGACATTTGATTGACAGGCTGATTAAATCTACAGTACTGTACTGTACATGGACTAAAGGGTGACACACTATTGGTCGACATGGTTTGTTTGTATAATAAACCTACTGTAACAAAAGGCAAGTTGATTGATCCACCATTCTAATGCCTGTCGACCAAATCTATGTTAACCTACAGTACTGTACACACTATTTATCTGTGCTGGGCCTGCCCTCTTTAAGTCTGACATTATTACTGTACGTCACGGACAGATTCAGGGGTCTCCAATCAGCTCCCAACTGTCATCTCACAGGCTGTGTTTGAAAAATAAAATTTAGGAGCTGATTGGCTGGTATCTTATCACTTCTCACATCTCACATCGAAAGCTTCGTTGAAGCTGGAAAGGCACTGCCAGGTCTCCATTGCCGGCAATGGGGCCCACATCGCTCTCGCCATCTTTTGTGCCATCTTGTACAGCTTGTGGGGTGGCGACACTGCCACCCACAGAGCCTCTGTGTGACGTTGCACCACTTGGTCATACAGTACTTTACTGTACTGTATATTTTTTTATATACAGTACAGTACAGTACCATACTGTTTTATGTTGGGCCCAATGCCAGCTTCACAGACTACAGTAGTTTATGTACTACAGTATACTGTATTGGTTTGTATTTGAATCAATAGCTAATTCCCTAAGGCCATCTACAGTACTGTACAGTAATCCCTCACCAATTTGGAATAGAGGTCTGAACTCTTGTTTTCAAATTCTCCTTAATGACGACATGTATTTTTCCCCACAGGGCGAGAAGCCCCCCCTGCCCCGGCAGCGCCACCACCACCGCCGCCGCCACCACCACCGCCGCCAGCAGCCGGGCCCAGATGGCTGAATTGTAGGAGTAAGTACAGTACACACTACTGTACACTGTTCTCTCTCTCTCTCATTTTTGTGTTTGTTTTTGGTGTTATGGAGTATCTGGTCAAGATTTGTACAGTTTATTTGTTTCAAAATGGTTTTGAGGGAAACTGACAGTACAGTGTTCTTTTACCACAGTCCTACCTCCACCACCACCACCACCACCTTCTGCAGCATCCTCCTCAAATGACAGTGGCAATGATTAAAACAGTTACAGTATGGACACAATAGTGTCATGATACTGCCTTTTTTATTTTTTGTATATATTTTATTTTCTTATACTGCACACACAGACAGACTGACAGACTCGTCATTGATGAGGAGGCGGAATCTTACGGTATAAGTCCCATGCCACGCAAGTACAGTACACCACATTGTTTTCTACAGCACTGTATATCTCTCCTTTTCTTCCCTTGTCAGTCTCTCTCGACCTACGGTATCTCTTTCTCTCTCTCTCTTTATTTCTCTCTCTTTCTCAGTGTCTCTCTTTTCTGTACTTGTGTAATAGTAACATCATTTTTTTCAACAGTATCACCAACAGAAGGTTAGTGTGACACACTATTAGAGCAGGAAAGGGCCTTGCATGGCATATTCTCTCTCCTACAGGGACCTCTGTGTGGGATTGAGCGGGACAAAGAAAAAGAGTATCTCCGGTGAGTACTGTATGTACCGTACCTGTGTGTCTGTCTTTTACTGCCTGTTCATCTCTGCCTATCCTCCTTTCTTCAGGGCGTACAGTGGACCTTGCACTCCGATGCAAGGTAGAGTCTGCACCTGGTATAGGTGAAACTCTGGATCTGAGGCCAAAAGTGCCAGTGATGATTTTAACTTAAAAGCCTTATCTTTTTGTGTAGTCCTCGGTCCAGTAGGGCGTATCAGTTGGCATTGAGGAAGGACTGTTCTCACGTCATCTCCTTCCTCCTAGGTACTGTACAGTAGTCATGTCCATGTCCAGCTTGGAACTCCAGGACGTGCCAGCAGCAGAAGAAAGAAGCAGGGGACAGTAGAGGACTGCGGGGGTGGAAGGCTAAAGAAGCCCCCCCCCTCTCTGTACAGCATGTTACTGTAGGTTAAATAAAAATTGTCATTAATTTATAAAATTGGTGTTTGTACTGTATGTAATTCAGTCTTTAAGTGCGCCTGAGACCCAACACATGCATCTGTCATTAAAAAGGTACAAAAAGTCAATAACACACAGATGCAGGGGCGTATCTTCCTATTGACCAGGATTTCACTCACCAGGGGCTCGCCGGCCGATGGGGGTTGCCGCCCACAGTCATATACTGTACAGTATCCCTGTTGCCCATCCCAGTGATTTCACAGCTGCCCGGCACTTACAGTAGTATACAGTACAGTAGACATACAGTACTGTACACACTGAGGGCCGTTTTCAATTTAGGGGTCTATTTACTTTTTTTAGCCGATCTCGTCTTTTCACTCCAAGGGATCTATTTACTGTACTAAGCAGTGTTAGGAGACAGAGTGAAAAGTGATAAAAAAGTGATAAGGTGTCAATCAATCAGCTCCCAACTGTCATTTTTCAAACACAGCCTGTGAGATGACAGTCGGGAGCAGATTGGTTGGCACTTTTTCACCCATTGGAGCAAAAAGACATGATCGGCTAAAAAAAGTTTAGCCGATTACATCATTTCGCCAGGCGTAAAATTATCGCTCTATTCAATTTGAATGCTTTTCCGCCTACCGTAGGCAGGAAGTCAATGCAATGTACAGTAAGACAGTATGTGAAAAAGTTTTGCCTACTGTATGAATAGCAGGCGAAAAAAATTGGTGAATTGGGGTGCAACGTTGCGGGAAGCCTTCAACGTGCAGCCTTAAGACAGTCCCCTAAAGGTACTGTAAACTGCGTAATTTTTTTAAAAAAAAACAGTCAGAACACCCCAAAAATGTACTTTAATTTTGGGGGCGGAAGAAAAAAAATTTGGGGGAAAAAGTTAAACATGTAGGGGTAGAAGTTACTGTACTGTATGTTGCCCATAGCAACCAATCAGATTCTACTTCTCATTTATCTACAGTAGCACCTTCTAGAAGATAATACATGGAATCTGATTGGTTGCTATGGGCAACATCACTTCTTAATAGAACTCCCATCTTAGTAAATTTCCCCCCTAATATAGAAAATGTACTGAGTTTAGTAAGGGTTGGATAACAATACTGAACAAAAGTAGCCAAGAATAAAAAAAAAAAAAGCGCTACATGGGTATACCGTAGATCTGGGCATGCGCCTGAGATACGATGACGTACAGTATTGTAGGACACACTTAAGCCAGGTGCAACCTTGGTATTGCAGACAGCTGTAGTGTAATGGTAAATAATCAAACCAATACATTACGTCGCTTGTACAACCCTTTTGCGGGTTCGAAACTTGAAAGGTTACACTTTTTATTTTTTATTATCATTACACACTCAAGGTTACACTTTTTTGTCATAAAGTACTGTGGCATAGAAATACCAGAATTTCTGGATAATGTATTAGTGAAGATTTAAAACAAAATACAATTACCGTATACAGTATATATTTTAAAGGTCTCGAACCGGCGGGACAAGAAAATGGTAGATGCAATAAGGCTAGGCATTAGCCCCCTAGACTACTGCATCTACTGTACTGTACGGTAGTTCCTAGAGTCATGGACTCTCTACAATGTCTACCGTAAGTCCGGGACAGGGTCGACAGTATGGTACTTACTATAATACAGACAACTGGGCATGCGCAGTGCTATGAGACTCAATACGCCACAGTGTAGCACGCAACTAGCAATGCAGTATACAGTATGGCGTACCGTATGGAGCAACAAACTACAGTACTGTAGCTGGGCACATCTACAGTACATACAGTATAATATATTGAGTTTTGTAAGGGCTGGATAACAATACTGAACTACAGTACTATAGTGAACATTTAAAAAAATAAATAAATTATCAGGGTCTCGAACAGAAGGAGAGAAGTGTAAGCAAGACAGATCACCTAACCCCTTGCTCACAAGTCTCTCCTAGTAAGAATTGCATCTGTCCTCTACAGTACTTTATGTGACATCTACAGTACCCTACGATGAAGTACTCAGGCGTCTGTAGCGTAGAGGTAAGAAATCGAACTTCTACATTGCAGACATCTGTACAACCCGGTTCCGGGTTCGAAACCTGGAAGGTTAAACTTTTTATTTTTAATTTTTTTTATTATTATTAGACAGTCAAGGTTACACTTTTTATTTTTAATATTATTATTACACAGGCAGTGTGTAATACGGAGATCCCACTTTCACTGTGTGTGAATCATGACCCGCTACTGTATGATCTTCCATACTGTACGCCATGGCATAGCGCTACAAGGGTATGGCTATGGCGCAGCACCACTGGCAATGCATTGCAACCCCGCCACTGGCCATGCGCCAGAGATCCAATTTGTACCGTAACCCCTCAGAACTGGCTATAAGTCACCACAGCACCAACTGTGAAGACATTGACGCAATTTTGCAATTTAAACGCAGAGTCAGTTTGTAATGCAGAGACCTCACTCTTAAACAGAGTCAACTATCAGTTACTGAACTCATTAAATCACTAAAGTTTCCAAGTCTGGGACAGCATCGACATTGATGCAAGTTTGCACTCTAGAGCACAGTCAGTTTGTAATACAGAGACTTCCCTCCCAAACAAAGCCCACTACTGTAGCACTTTCTGAAGTCATGAAATGAGTATTGTGTATACTGTAAGTCTCGGACAGTGCAGAATGGCACAAGTGTGAAAATTCAACAGTACTGTAGCAATACAGACAACTGGGCATGCACCATGGCATAACGCTACTTGGTTTATGGCATGGCGCCATTGGGCATGAGGCACACATTCCATTGTCATTGTAACCCCTCCACTGGGCATGCGCTGACATTGACGCAATTTTGCGGTTTAAACGCAGAGTCAGTTTGTAATACAGAGCCCACTCTCTTTAACAGAGCCCACTACCAGTTGATGGTCATAAAAAATCACTATAATGTCCAAGTCTCTTACTCCCCACTAGGGTAACCCACACTCGGCTGCTTATGTGGGCGTAAAGGTGGTTAATATAGCAATGTTTATTTTACACATCCATGTACTGCTTTGTATTGTATTGTAAGTCACTTGCTACTTATTTATTCATGTGCTTTGTAAGGCACTACGGAACACTTGTGGCGCCATATAAATAAAGGATAATAATAATAATAATAAGTCTAGACTATTGTATTGAGATAAACAATACTGAACAAGGCTTGTGTATGGTCCTCCCTTATTAGGCACTGATGTTTTCAATTCATAGAGACACTTAAGTACTGAAGGGTGTGGTAAGTATTACTGCCATATGCATGGCCGGCAGTTCAAATCACGATAGCGGCTGCCCGGCAAGGGTGGAAATCCCGATCATCCTAAGGTAAGTATCGTTAACCTAATTCCCTACCCTAACCCTCCCTTAGGGGTGCCTAACCCTAACTTCACCCCCAAGTGCCTAACCCTAGTCCCCCCTGTAAGTGCCTAAACCTAACCCCCCCTTCCCCACTGCCTAAACCTAAGTCTCACGGGGGTGCCTAACCCTAACCTCCCCCCGGGGTGCCTAACCCTAACCCTCCCTTCCCCTAGCCTAACCCTAACCCTCCCGGGGGGGTGCCTAATCCTAAATCCCCTTGGTAGCCCTAAACCTAACCCTCCCCCCCGTGGCTGCCCACACCCGGCGCCCGGCTTACCTTCGTTCGGTATGCTGGGCGTCGGTCTTCTGGCGTCTGGTTAATGACAGGCGTTGACTTTTCGACTCCTGTCATTAGTACCACACCGGGATTACAGTGTCTGGAAGCCGGCGGTCAGGATTTAGACCATCGGCTTCCGGACTGCATCCCATTCTGAACCATATAATAAAATACAATAACAAAAAAGCACAGCAACAGTGAGGCTTGATAAAATATATAAATATATGGACAAGGAATAAATGTCCGCGCTTAGAACCACTATAAAAAATACTCCTTAAAAGCTGTTTTGACAATTTATTGGCAACACAGTAATAAGAATATCAATAACAAAATAGAACTGCAGTTCCTAGGATATTAAATACAATGTTAGATAAACTGAAAAAGTATATCAATCAGTGCACTGAGTAATGATAAAAATGAGTATCCAAAAAGAAAGTCCCAACTAACAAAAAAAACATGTATCTGAAGAATGACTTATATACAATAAAAAATAGTCTTGTTTATCAAGATGTATGAGTACATGATTAAATTCAGTAAAAAGATATGTATATACACACCATATATAACGGTGTATTGGTAACCTTTCCCCACCTTCAGGGGGTAATCTCCGGCAGATGAAACTGAGTAGCAATGTCACTCACCACTCCCTTAGGTGGAAAAGCACAGGTTTCCAGAAATCCTGGCTTGCAATTAACCCTTGGTTGGTAATCCGGTTTAATATAACTGCTTTGGTGTGGGAGTGAATGGTAAAACAGCGTGGTAGGTCTCCAGCAACTTGGAAGCCCAGTGATAATCCACACGCTCTGCCAGCAGCATAAACACCAGCAGAGCGCGGTCAGCCTCCGCAGTGCGGCCTGCTTGTGACTCCACGCTGCTATCTCCTATACTTTCAGCTCTCGCTCAGTATAGGGATCGGTGGAGGACCCAGACAGGAGCACCAGCAGCTGATCAGTCAAAACCAAGGTAGGTATGCTGGTTATAAATAGGATACAGCGGCTGAATGCAATAGTCCAGTGCAATGGCCTTGATGAATGACCTTTTGATAAAACCCCTGTGAGAGGGGAGAAACTAGTTAAGGGAACATCTTCGTATCTGCAGAATTGCTGGGATTCATCAAGGCCATTGCACTGGACTATTTCATTCAGCCGCTGTATTCCATTTATAACCAGCATACCTACCTTGGTTTTGACTGTTCAGCTGCTGGTGCTGCTGTCTGGGTCCTCCGCCGATCCTTATACTGAGCGGGAGCTTAAAGTATAGAAGATAGCAGCGTGGATTCACAAGCGGGCCACACTGCCGGAGGCTGACCGCGCTCTGCTGGTGTTTATTCTGCTGGCAGAGCGCGTGGATTATTAACGGGCTTCAAGTTGCAGGAGACCTACAACGCTGTTTTACCATTCACTCCAACACCAAAGGTGTTATATTAAACCGGATTACCAACTAAGGGTTAATTGCAAGCCAGGATTTCTGGAAACCTGTGTTTCTCTTCTCAAGGTAGAGGTGAGTGACATTGCTACTCAGTTCCGTTTGCTGGAGATTACCCCCCTGGAAGTGGGGAAAGGTTACCAATACACCATTATACAGTATATGGTGTGTATATAGTATACATATCTTTTTACTGAATTTAATCATACACTCATACATTTTGATAAACAGGACAATTTTTTATGGTATATGAGTCATTCTTCAGATACACGTTTTTTATTAGTTGGGACTTTCTTTTTGGATACTCATTTTTATCATTACTCAGTGCACTGATTAATATACTTTTTCAGTTTATCGAACACTGAATTTAATATTCTACGAACTGCAGTTCTATTTTGTTATTGATATTCTTCTTATTATGTTGCCAATAAATTGTCAAAACAGCTTTTAAGGAGTATTTTTTATAGTGGTTATAAGCGCAGACATTTATTCCTTGTCCATTTGCTTTTGTTAAGGGCTTCTGGCAGTATCCCTTTATGTCAGCTGTTAATAATCCACTTATGATCCCTGGTTAAAGGGCGCACCACTATATCACTTTTTCTTGATAAAATCTATGCATAATTTATTATGTCAAAATTATTACAATAATCAATTACTTCTAAAATTACATGCAATATACAAAACATATATAAATATTATAGAGCATTGCCTTATTGAAATAAAATGTTATTCATAAATAAATGCTAACCATACATACACAGAAAGTAAATAGTATCATGCAAAAATGTGTCTAGTGATTTGTAACCAGACTCTACCGTGAAATAATAGGAGTGCTAGAGTAAAGCACATTGAACACAAGAAAGCAAAGTCTTTCAATATAGAATAAGTCTTGAGGGAACTCAAACTGCAAATAAATATCCTTTACAACTTGGTGCACTAAATTTCCAACAGAGACTATAATGCTTTTTCCTCGAAGACCATTAGAACCTAGATTACTGAGTAATTAATAGGCAGCACTATTGGCCTTATGCTGAGTTGAGTGCAAGTTACATCTCAGTGGAAAAGTAAAATGAGTCATGAAAGAAATACCTTATGTGCCTTATGCAAAGTTGCTGTATATGGCAGAAGCAGTCAACTCAGCATGGCTGGCAACAAATGGCTGGGAAGTTTAAATAATAAGTACTCAAGATGTGTGGAGCCTGATAAAAGTAAACTGAACATAACACAAATATATCAATGTAACCTTTTGAAAGTACACAATAAGAAACATATTATAGACTTTTCCATTCCCAAACAGTAGAAGTGTTCAGTGCAATGTAATCCAACAATTATAGTGATGCTGCATGAATGTTACTATATTTGCACAATTGGGTGTGTTTCAGAGTATTAGTTAAATCAGATGTAGCTGTAGACATCATTATCATCATCTGCTCTCAACTTTCACCAGTTGTCATGTACTCTAAAGCAATAAAGATAGGGGGTTACGTGCGCTCCTGGGTTGTGTGTGTATGGTGAAGGAAGGTTGGGGGGAGAGAGAGGGGAGTTAGAGGGAGGGGGTAGTGAGTGTGTGTTGTGGTAAGTGTGTTGTAGTGAGGGATAAAGAACACACGACAGGCTGGGTGGGTGAGTAGAAGGTAACAAAATTTATTTTTGTTTGAATGCGTTAATATTTCTTCTTTTTGATAGGAGGCACAGTGCTCCTCGGGGGTCATTGCATGTGACGGGTGGGACTCCGGTGTCCATGGATTGTTTGTGGGAGCGTATGGTTGCCCAATATGGTGGTGGAGGGGATGAGCAGGTGCAGTCCACAGTTTGGGAAGTGGTTAGACCCTTTCAGGGGGCTCCTTGACATGTGGTCCTTACTACTGCATGTTCCCCTGCTGGACATATGGTCTACAGACTTGAGAACTGGAATCCCCTTGTATGTGGTGGTCAGGAGTTGTCTCCAGTAGGTGGCGACCCGCACTGGTGAGGAGAGGTGAAGCTTACCTACCGGTAGGTGCCAGATGTCTGTGGCAGGGAGTGGCTCTCTCGAAGTCCAGTTGGTGCCAGTATTGCCTGTTTGGCTGATGTGAGTCTTCCACATGCAGAGCAGGAGATTGTCCTGTTGGCTGTGTGCGGTCGCCCTTGATGCGGGTACTGCACCAGCATCAAGGGCGACCGCACACCACTCAATGTCGCAGGGACAATAAATCCTGCACTACCTGCACTGCGCAGGTA
This sequence comes from Taudactylus pleione, assembly GCA_031769625.1. Classification (NCBI taxonomy): domain Eukaryota; kingdom Metazoa; phylum Chordata; class Amphibia; order Anura; family Myobatrachidae; genus Taudactylus; species Taudactylus pleione. Next base: position 14,182,813 of record JAUIMM010000039.1, read on the forward strand.
GTGCAGGATTTATTGTCCCTGCGACATTGAGTGGTGTGCCAGCTGTTGGTGCTTGCTCGACCCAGCAAGCCTGGTGGACAGTGGGCCAACGTTTTTGGTAAGTGTAGGGATCTCCAACATGTTTCAGCCTGTTGGCCTTTCTCAAGAAGTTACTGAGCTGTGGTTAAAGCTGTCTTTTAAATGTGGTGTATTGATTGACGGTCCATCATGAGTCATTGATAGGCCAATCAGGGAGCAGATGGGAGTGAAACAATGGGAGTGAGTGATTGGTGTTGGAGGGGGTGGAAAGTATCCAATGGGATGGTAGAGGTGTGTGGGTGTGTGTGAGGTTGCTGGAAACCATGGTTACTGGCTTCCGTATGTGTGTGTGATGGTCTGGCTGGGTGATTAACTAGGTGATGTGACATATTGTGTAGGGGCTGGGGGGGTGATGTGTATGTGGCTATATCGATATGGTTAGGTGTGAGGGACTGGGTAGGTGTGCGGGACTGGGGTAACGTGGACATATGGTGTATCAGTGTGCAGCGGGAGTTGGCGGGGGTATATTTAGGGTGACTCAGTGAAGAGTGGATGACGTGGTTGGCTTGTGTGTGGTATGTGCTTGGATCTGGACCATGATTGTGGGGAGTGTGTATGTGTGTGGCTTATGGGGCAGATGGATGCAAACAGCAGACCTAATTGGAGTGTGATTGCACTAGTGGACTGGGTTGGTTCCGGCTGTGTCTGTATGTGGCACCTGTGTGCTATGGCAGAGTGTTGGGTGTGACAGTGGTGACGGGAGTCTGTGTGTCTATGATGTGTGTGTCTCTATGGGTTTCTGTATTTGTTGTGGGTGCGTTAGATGTGTTTGTCACATGAGTTACTGTGTGTGTCTGTGGCAGTAGTGCTGGTTGGTCTCATACTGTCAGCAGCGATGTGGGGGTTGTGTGTGGTCTCATGTTGTTAGGGTAGGTCGGGGGTCTGTAGGGTTGGTGCCTGAGGTGTTTGGGGGTTGTGTTGTGTTTGGATTGGTTAAATGTGTCTGATTGGCTGGGGTGCGTGCTATGGTTCTGTTGGGGATGGGGGGTGTGGTGGATTGGTGGTGGTAGTTGTGTGTCACGGGATGTGCTGGAGGAGGATGGGTGATGTGGCTGGTAGTAGATTGGGAGATGTTGGTGTGGCGAGGGTTTGGGAAGGGGAGGGGCTGTGGGTGTCGCATATTGGGGGTTGGGGGTGTGGAGGCGGTGTGTTGGGTTGTGGGAGTAGGGGCCAGCTAAAGTAATCCTCTGGGGCCATTATTGGGGGTGAGAGTATTAATGTGTCAGAGCCTATGGTGTTTTATTTGAAAATAATGGATTGAATTTCATTATCTACGTTGTGGCCATGTGGTGTGAATGTGCACAAGGTGAACATCCACTTTAGCTCTTCTTTGTTGAGTCGTTTGCTTATGTCGCTCCCCTCTCCAGTTTCTACTGATGGCTTTGATACCTGTGATTTTGATGTCTTTAGGGTTGCTTTGGTGTTTTTTCTGGAAATGTAGTGGGATGTTGTGGTTTTCGGATTTATTTGTGATGTTCCAGAGGTGTTCAGCTATTCTGGCTTTGAGGGGCCTAATGGTTCTTCCTATATACTGTCTGTTGCATGTATATTGTAATAGGTAGATTTCGTGGCTGGTGTTACAGGAGATGTGTTCTTGGATCGTGTATTCTCTGCCTGTATTTGTCGAGGTGAATGTGGTGGTGAGTTTTGTGCTCCTGTATCCTAAAGTGCTGCAATTGCTACATGTGCCGCAGTGATAGAAACCTTGTCTCACAGGTTTGTTGCTCAGTCATTTGTTTGAGAGTGGGTGGTGGATTATGGTTGGAGACTAATTTGTTTTTGATGTCTGGTGCCTTTCTGTAGATTATTTTGGGGCGTGTTGGGAGTGTTCCTTCAAGTGTTTCGTCTTTTAGAAGCAGATTCCAGTGTTTGTGCATGATACGTTTAATCTATGTGGCATTAGAATTGTATTGTGTGATGAATGGAATTGTGTCTTTCATGTGGTTCTCTTTGTTTTCTTTGTACGTGAGTACGTGAGTACAAAGGAACCATAACTGATTTAATGAGCCATTCGCAGTTTCACTGTACCGGCCATGTGTACTTACACGTGCATGGCTTAATCTTTGAGATTTTGTCTTCATTGTCAATCTTTGGTAGTGTGTTTTGTAGTGAATCGGTGTCATATTTTTTCTCTGTGAATTGTTGTTTTAGTTTCTCTCCTTGTTCATAGTAGTCAGTGAGTTTTGTACAGTTCCATCTTAAGCATTTAAATTGGCCTAGTGGGATGTTCTGGAGCCAGTTGTGGTGGTGACCACTGTCTGACAGGATGAAGCTGTTGACGTCAACCTGTTTGTGTTAAGTTTTCATCTGGATCTGTTGTTGTTCGATGAAGATATGAAGATCAAGGAAGTTGACGTCTGACTTGCTGTAGTCTAGATGCCAGTCAGATGTCAACTTTCTCGACCTATATATCTTCATCGAACAACAACAGATCCAGACGAAAACTTGCCACAAACAGGTTGACATCAACAACTTCATCCTGTCAGACAGTGGTTACCACCACAACTGGCTCCAGAACATCCCACTAGGCCAATTTAAACGCTTAAGATGGAACTGTACAAAACTCACTGACTACTATGAACAAGGAGAGAAACTAAAACAACAATTCACAGAGAAAAATTATGACACCGATTCACTACAAAACACACTACAAAAGATAGGCAATGAAGACAGAAGACCACTACTCATGTACAAAGAAAACAAAGAGAGCCACATGAAAGACACAATTCCATTCATCACACAATACAATTCTAATACAACACAGATTAAACGTATCATGCACAAACACTGGAATCTGCTTCTAAAAGACGAAACACTTGCAGGAACACTCCCAACTTGCCCCAAAATAATCTACAGAAAGGCACCAGATATCAAAAACAAATTAATCTCCAACCATATCCCACCACCCACTGTCAAACAAATTGCACTGAGCAACAAACCTGTGAGACAAGGTTTCTATCACAGTGGCACATGTAGCAATTGCCGCACTTTAGGATACAGGAGCACAAAACCCACCACATTCACCTCAACCAATACAGGCAGAGAATACACGGTCCAAGAACACATCTCCTGTAACACCAGCCATGTAATCTACCTATTACAATGTACATGCAATTGACAGTACGTAGGCAGAACCATTATGCCCCTCAAAGCAAGAATAGCTGAACACCTCAGAAACATCACAAACAAATCCGAAAACCACAACGTCCCACTACATTTCCTGGAAATACACCAAAGCAACCCCAAAGACATCAAATTCACAGCTATCAAAACCATCAGTAAGAACTGGAGAGGAGGCGATATAACCAAGCGACTCAACAAAGAAGAACTAAAGTTAATGTTCACCTTGCGCACATTCACACCACATGGCCAAAATGTAGATAATGAAATTCAATCCGTTATTTCCAAATAAAACAACATAGACTCTGACACATTAATACTCTCACCCCCAATAATGGCCCCAAAGGATCACCTTAGCTGTCCCCTACTCCCACAACCCAACACAACCCAACACACCCCCAACCCCCAATATGCGACATGCCCAGGCCCTCCCCTTCCCAAACCCTCCCCACACCTACATCTCCCAATCCACTACCAGCCACATCACCCACCCACATCCAGCACATCCCGTGACACACAGCCAACAGGACAATCTCCTGTTCTGCACCCACGGGCACGTGGAAGACTCACATCAGCCAAACAGGCAATACTGGCACCAACTGGACTTTGAGAGAGCTGCTCCATGCCACGGACATCTGGGAGCTACCGGTAGGTAAGCATCATCCCTCCTCACCAGTGCGGGCCATCAATTGGAGACATCTCCTGACCACCACATACAAGGGCATCCCAGTTCTCAAGTCTGTAGACCATAGGTCCTGCAGGGGAACATGCATGTCAAGGAGCACCCTGAGATGGTCTACCCACTTCCCAAACTGTGGACTGCACCTGCTCATCCCCTCCACCACCATATTGGGCAACCATATGCTCCCACGAACAATCCAGGGACATCGGAGTCCCACCCGCCATACGCAATGATCCCTGAGGAGCACTGTGCCTCCAATAAAAAAAGGAAATATTAACACATTCAATTACAAACAAAAATAAATTTTGTTACCTTTTACTCACCCACCCAGCCTGTCGTGTGTTATTTATCCATCACTACAACACACTTACCACAACACACACTCACTACCCCCTCCCTCCAACTCCCCTCTCTCTACCCCCCTCCCTGAACATACACTCACAACCCAGGAGCGCACATAACCCCTATCTTTATCACGTTATTCCACAAGTAGGATCATGTACCCCTACTTCACGTTGCAGCACCAACCCCACTTTCCCTTCCTTCCCCCCAACCTGACCATACTTACACATCCCAAATACCACCACACCCCAAAGCGTGTCTTAAACACAATTTACCCCACATGTACTCTAAAGCCACTGAACTCCAAATAGGCCATCTTGGGATGCATCTCATGTTGACATGCTTTAGCGCCCTTTGTGCAGGGAGTCATAAGTGGTAAATGCGTTCGAGACACTAGGGCAAGTTGCATGTAACAAAAAAGACTGACATCTCTGCATGAAGCCGTATGTATCCAAAAGGAAAAACCCATAGCTTAGAAGTATTTTTTAGTAATTCTCAGCCTTATGAGGCTTGTGGCTCCAGAAAACAGTCCTCCTTGGAAACAGGATGTAGTTAAAATACAGACGAAGGGGATTCTGGCAGTCAGAATGCCGGTGCCGGCATCCCGTAGGTAAGTATCAAGGTTGGCGGGAGGGTTAGAGTTAAGGTCAGGGATTAGCGTTAGGCATTAGAGGGAGGGTTAGGGTTAGGCACTAATGGGGGAGGGTTAGGTTTAGGGTGTGGGGAGGTTAGGTTTAGGCACTAGGGAGGGAGGTTATAGTTAGGCAGTGTGGAGGGAGGGTTAGGGTTCGTGTATGGAGAGGGGGAGGGTTAGGATACCGACCAACAAAGTGTCAATATTCTAACACCTTCGGGATGATGGCATCCCTTGAACACAGCTCTGTCCAAACCTGATAGTGTTGGATAATGGTGCTTAAAATGCTTTTGTTGAAAAAATAAAATCTGGTGTATACTGTAAGTACATAAGGGTCAAGCACTACAATTGAAAATTAAAGTTATCTCAATTGCAGTTGATGATATCCAGCCCTGACACAATTCATTACCGAGTGCTAATTTTCTCCGAGAACAATTTTATAGATTCAGGCAACTTTGCATTTGAATTCATGCAAATTACCACAAATATAAAAATAGAGATTGAATTATAAGGGGAATATTTACTAAAGGTTGATTTCAATTGATTTTAAATCTATCTAAATCGATCAACATCATTGTTGTGTTTCTGGGGCTAAATCACACATTTACTAACATTAAAAAAATCATATACACAATTGTCTGTTAGAAAATGTGTGATTTAACCCCAGAAACACAACATCAATATTGATCAATTTGAAATGGATTAAAATTGCTTAAAATCGACCTTTAGTAAATATACCTCTTCATGTCGGTATGATTAGATACCAAAGACGCTGGAACACCTTAAATATTTATTTAGCTGTCTACCCACGGCATAGAAATAACTTTCAGCGATCTATTTTGAAGACGGTTTAAGTAAAAAGTAAATTTGTTTCTAGTTTTGGATTGAATCATTCCAAGGTCAGTAATAGCCATCCAAAAATAGTGTCACCATTACAATGAATGCATATACTTTACAGCATACAGTATATTTAATGAATTGCATTTTACAGTACACTCTTTTGTTAGCATTTATAGCCATTGAGAATATGTTTTCTTACACAATTACTTGATTTAATGTATGTGATTTATAATGGAACATTATTTATTACACTACATAAATTGTATACGTTTTGGAGAAGCAATATCTTATTAATGAAACTGTATATATTTTTCGGTTGTAATCCTGGATACATACACTGGAACAAATATGACCTTGTGATATAGAGTTACTGTTAATCTTCTTTATGGTATTTGATTTTTATTACTTATAAATTATGCTTGTAAAGAGTTCTTTATTGTATTCTTGTGCTTTGAATAGTTCATATTTCATGACATTTAATCTCTAGTTACAATCACAAATATATTTTCCTTCTACACTATACTTGTTTCATTGTTTCTGCCATGCAAAGTATTTACAGTACCATGGACCAGTTTAATAAAAGTAGGCACATAAATCGGATCACATTTCAGTCATCACTGACCAAAGCCATAGGGTATTGGTGGGTAAGAGGGAGATTGTTTTTATTAATTAAAGGGTTTTTTCTACTGTGTTTGTGTGTGTGTTTTTAGCAGTAATTCTTTGTGGCACTACAGGTCCCAGCAGATTCCAGATGAAGGGCTGGTGACCATGTATATGTTGACACATGTTGTTCTACAAACACCATCATATCCAAGTCATTTTTGTATACCAGGGCTTGCTAGAAACAGTAGTGTCACATATAAAAATTCTATCTTTTTACAATACTTTTACATACTGTATTATCTCTTCTTGAAGTAAGAACATTTTTGCTGTGTGACACCGCTTTGGCAACCCATACCTATAATAGAGGAACTCTTTAAGAAGATGGTTAGGGATAAGATAGAGCCTATATTGAAGCCCAATTAGACAGTGAAGAATATAATATTTCTTAACTTTTTATACATTATGCCCAAGATCTAGTGGATATCTTTAGTCAGGTAATGTTCTCTATTGAGATTTTTATAACCAAGTTTCAATCCCAAACTGCACTGATGTTTTCTCTATCATTACCAAATGAATAGCTTGTGCATGTGGTCTATTGTAACCTTAAAGCATATACACCTGAGTTATGTGATCTCAGGGGAGAGAGACTGTGAGGGCCTCATGTAGCAACTCCTGTTTGGATTCCGAAGGTCATGGCCACTACTACTAGGTAGCTTTAAGCAGCTGCCTGGTAAACCAGGGACCTTGGGGGGAAAGGGGGGCAGATGTTACTCAGTGCCCCTCACCACCATCTCCTTTTTAGCACCAAGATTATGATGCAATATTGGGGGACGAAATGTGTTAGATCCTGACACACTCTGCCTGCTGCCCATACCAAAAACTACTGCTCTCTACCAGCCCGGCGCTGACTACAGTGAAACACAGGAAGTGCTGTGCATTCTGGCAGTACACAGGAGCAGCAAGGCCAGTGCAGCTGAAACACAAATGCACTCCTAAAATAGGACTATATCAGGAGTGTATCGGGCCAATATGCCATTCTCCCAATGCCTGGGACGCGGGATTGGCAAAATCCAACATGTTGGACAATCTCTATCCACCGATTCCGACTCAAAATTATCAGAATTAGTGAGTTGGGGATTTTTACCATGCTAAATTTTGCAGATTCTTTGACAAATTGCCGACCATCGTAGCGCACAGTGGATCAGATCGGCATTGGGTAATCAGGGAATTGCCCCATAGATGTATTGTCCGTGTAAGATTGGTATAGCTCCTAAACACACATAATTGTTCTATTTTGCTTATGCTCATGCACTTGCTAACATGATATCCATCTGCAGACCAAATTGTGTGCAACTCTAAACCAGGCCCTAAATGTTTTGCTCAGTTATTTTGGTATCTTCCTAAAATAAGCAAATTTTTTCTTTAATATATAGGATCACATAACAAAATTAAATTTTTGGGAACAAACATTTACATTTTCTGTAAACAACCCTGTAAAATCTATTTCAAGTGTAGTGTCATATTTCCATAAAAAATATTATATATAGTTCATCTATAAACTTTAAAGCATCTGGATCTTCCTGTAATTGTTCTATTTTAGGATGTCCTCACCTTAAATTGACTTCATACCCATCATAAATATGTTCTATTTTCCACCACAACAGTCTTCCGTAATATGATATAATACAATTTATATGTACAGTAGTATGATATTTCAAACATAACTATTTTTAATGTGATCACTTGTGGTCTTTGCAGCCAATTTGCTGAACTGCAGACTTTGAAAAAAGTTATTTTCCTTAATTGGGGAGAGTTCACATTGTGCAAATTCTCCCCTATACTCGTCCACTCACACACATATACCAGCACTCTAATTTGAAAGAAAGGAGTGTTCTCTTTCAATGATGTGCCCGCTTAGTAGGTATTGTCTAGTGAGCACAAGACAAAACACTGAAACAGTACACAAAGAATTACATTTTCCACAGGTGGGTCTTAAGACCAGGTCTTGTGTCAAATAAAAAAGTGTCCTCTCATTTAGGGGCATATCTACCATAGTTATTTTGTGGGAAATCCCCTGCAAAAGGTAAGTGTCCTCTAGCAAGGTGATACCACAGTAGATATCTCCAATATCTGTAGTGGTCCCTTACAACTAAAGCAACTCCCATATCTTTCTAATATAGCTACTAAACGGTCAGATTTGCATCTTTCTCCATAACCCTCTCCCTCACATGTGGAGGCCAATGGATGCACCTGCACTGTATGCACGTTGTGTCCGAATCTAAAAGTAAAGTGATAGTGGTAGTTATCACTTGGTTTCCAGTCCTTCATTGGTACAGAGTTTTTCAGAAGCTCTCTCCCGGCACCCCAACATTAACACACTGTTATTCATAATTATAATTATATTATTGATCAATACATCTATTAAATGTGATATGTTATATACTTTAGAAAATAGTAGGCCATGTTGAGCTACCATGTTATTCCTTCACATGGTAAGCATTTATACTGAAATGGCTAAAATTAACCTAAAAATATTTTTGGGGTGAAAACTTACATGAAGAATCCTGCTTTTTTTGTTGTTTAAAAAATGTGGATTAATGCCACACTTATGTTTCTTTGTGGTGTTTCTAAGGAAAAAAAGAAATTGGCTTTTCGGTTTTTTTTTCAAATTTCAATTAAACAATAAACTTTTTTGACCATCTTTGTTACATTGTATATGAAATGTTAAAATGATCAAACAGACTATTGGTATTTTCAGAAAATACAAAGTCTTCTGAAAAAAAAAAGTTTAATCTGTTTGGGAACGGTTTGAATATATATGGATATCAAGGTTGGAAAGGGACGAACACAAATGTTGAAAAAGACCCCAGATGTAGAGATGAGCTTTTCAGTTTGCTGAAAACCAAACACACACCCAAACTATGGAGTTCCGAGTCGAAGCAACTCCTGGTTTGGATCACTTGGGGATCCAAGTAGAGTCCCGACTTGGGTCTGCTCACCAAGTTCGGAACTCGTATTTCAAAAACGGATCTTGCATATTTTGGATTGCATTTACATCCCACCCTCATGATTTTAGGTGCCTCGGGGTGTTCCAAATTGACTGGAAATTACTGAAAATGAATGTCATTGATGTTAATTAGAGATATGCCTCGGACCATTTTTGCTGGTTTTGGATCTGTATTTTTTTTTTATTATAAAACTGCTAAAATCACATAATTTGGGCATGTTTTTGTTCCTACTGTATTATTAACCTTAATAACAAAAATGTTCGGGCATTTCCAATCAATTTTAACCACCACACAGCTCACAATATTGTTTTCACTACTTTTCACCAATATCGGCCAAAAGCTTCAGCAAGCTGGCTTGCCAAAAGTAAGCGACAGAGCAGTGACAGTTTAAAATAATATAGGACATTTATGAAACATTTCCACACAGCAGTGGCAGACAGGATGGCAGTTTAATAAACTATCGGCAATGCCCCAAATTGTGCAAGATGTAAAGAAAAGAGGAGCAAGATGGAATTGTACTTTGGCCCTCCCACACACTATTATGTGGGATATTAAAAAGGACATGCACAGTTTAACAAACCAAGCACTTTAGTGACATGGACTGATACTTTTCTGGTTGAAGTTCTTGGTTTTTTTGGGCCCCCACAAAACAATTTTTTGTAAGGACTACTTCCAATCACTAAGAAGGAGGTTGATGATGAGGATGTTGGTGGTGGAGATTGCATGTGCTGGTGCAAACTGCTGGTAGCTGATACTGGACTGCTTGTTAAATAAATTGCAAGAACTCGCTGCAAATGCCATAACAGGGAGGAGGTGTCTAGATGGTTAACGTCCCTACCTCTACTAACTTTGGCTTCACAAATGGTACAGATGCTTTCACAGGATTTGGGTTAAAATAATTCCACACCCAAGATGTGGCTTTTCTGGTCTTATGCCCAGACATGACAATGGCTTTCTTTATATCACAAGCAAGAACTGCTTCCACTGGTGGCTGATTTACACAAACAACATCTTCATCATCAACATGCTCATTAGCGTCAGATAGGACAAAAATGTCCTCCACATTCTCCTTTTGCACTTCCTCCATGCTATCATCCTCAATTTCTATTTTTTCACCATCTAATACTAGCACAGTCGTCAGGGCATCAGTAATCCGCTGTGCAACTGGGTGACAGCTGTCAAACTTTCTTCCTCTATCAAAAGTCAATTGTTTTTATAAACTGCTAATAGTAGTAGTCTTCTTGGTCCTTTTCTAGAATGAAGATCCACCCCCAGCAGCTACAGCAGGCCTAGCACTCAAGGATTCTTCTAAGGAATCCTGGATAAGGGAGGAGTCACCTAGCCTGGATGCAGAACTACCTTCTAGGATATTTATGATGAAGGTGTTGGCTGTGGAGATTGCAGGTGCTGGGATCTAGCTGAGGGAAGGGAGTTTTTTAGCACCAGTTTCTGATTTTCCAAAAAACGTTCCATGAACTCGCTGCAAATGACATAACAGGGAGGAGGTTCCTAGATGGTTAAGGACCCTACCTCTATTTACTGTGGCTTTGCAAACACTACAGATAGCTTGACAATTGTTGTCCAGATTTGGGTAGAAATAATTCCACACATAAGAGGTGGATTTTTTTAATCTTTTGACCAAGCATGACAATGAGCTTTTTTTTCATGGACAACAACTGTTTCCACTGGTTCCTGACTTACACAAACAACCTCATCAACAACTTCCTCATCAACATCCTCTTTAGCACCGCTGTCAGCTACATAAATATCCCCTTCATCCTGGTGCACTTCCACACTAGCATCCTTTATTTCTATGTCAGCATGTTAACATATGCTGCTCATCCCCACATTTGCAGAGGGTGCACAAATGGTGAAAGGAGGCTCCTCTTTGAGTATAGTATTGGAAAGGTCAGGCACACAAATTGCACCCGAAGACACACTTAGGGGTACATTCAATTGGCTGTGAGATTTAGTGAGGTGATAAACCTTGTGCCCAATTTTGGAATACCATGGGTATGTGTGCTCCCAATACCCGTGGTATCCAATTAAAAAAATGGATGCAGGGTTTTCAGTTCTGAAAACCCTGGGCCACGTAAAAAAAAAATTCTTCACTAACCTGCCCAGGGGTCTCTGGTTGTCTCTGCACCTCTTGGTGGCCTCCCCTCTATCTTCACACTGGAGTGGGGGCTGCTGGGAGGTTCCAGGGGCTGGTGGGAGGGGCAAGGGCTACTGGAAGATATAGTTCTCCCAGCGCCCATTCCGGGGGGTAGCACACAGACACTGGGGGGCCACACACTCCAGGGGCCACACATACACAACACTCATACACACACACTTACAAACACACACACATACACTGACATACTCACCCTGCAGCAGAGGACCCGGCTTCCGACCTTGGATACAGAAGAAGATGTAGAAGACAACGCTGCAGAAGGTAAGTAATTAAGGACTATTTAAGCAAATTGGAAAATTCCAATTGCTAAATTAGTCCTAAGGGGGGGGGGTGCCACCGGGGTCCCAGAGCAAGTCCCACTGATTTTTCCTACAAGTAAAGATTTTAGGAAAAATCACACTTGCTCTGGGGTTGCGTGAAAAAAACCTCCTGGCAGTCCAAAAAGAAAAAAAACAGCACCTAATTGAATTGCAAAAATCCCACACCTACAGGAAAAACATTGCAGGTGCAGTATTTTAGCAATTCACGCACCCAATTGTATATGCCCCTTAGACTCTCCTCAGGGATTTGTGACATTTCTAAACACACAGTTGGTTCCAGTGCATAGTGGTTTTCATTTTTTGGCACCTCTTCTAGAGTGAAAATAGTTTACATCATCATGAGAGGCAGAAGAAGATGCCTCACTGACAGTTGCAGAACCACCACTCATAAATAAAGGCAAAGGCCTTAGCCTTTCCTTGCCACTTTGTCTGGTTAATGGCATATTGTGAATTTTATGTTTTTCTGCACTATACTTTCCCTTTATTAGATTATGTTTTTTTCTTTACCACTGTAAAATATTGGTTCTTTGATTTTAGATGCCCTCTCTTAAACTCTCTATGCCCTTGGTCATCGGCTTCAGTAGATGATGTTGAAGGATTAGTGTCATCATGACTGGTGGCAGCAGCTGCAGCTAAAGTATTTGTTTGTTGCTCCTGCTCTTCTCTTCTAAACTGATCATTATCCATTTTTCAATTCACAGCTCTGCTCACACTGTGGGGATTCAAACGGCTTTGTACATTAACAAACTCACTGTGATACAGCACACAGAACAGTTCAAGTAACAATAGCACCAAATATATATTTTCATTTTTTTAATACTTTTTCTTTCAACTGACACAGTGCTTATGCAAAGTTAGTGAATGCAGTGGGCTATGGCCTGTGGAGTTACTGCAGGACCAGTCTGTGACAGGATAGGGAGTGGATTGACAACACAGCACAGCCACTGGATGGAACAGTACAACAACAAATATATATTTTTTTGACCTTTTATTAACTTTATTTAAACTTTGTTTGCAAACAACACTGTAGAATTGTACCACTTATGTGAACGCAGCAGAGTACAGCCTGCAGCTTCACAGTACTTGTATGGATACACTGGAGTATGGCCTGCAGCAGAACATTCCTTATATGGATACACTGGGTTACAGCTTGCAGCATCACAGTACTTGTGTGTTAGGGATACACACTGGGGTACAGTCTGCAGTGTCACAGTACTTGTGTTTTAGGGATACACACTGGGGTATGGTCTGCAGCGTCACAGTTCATATATGGATACACTGGTGGGTACAGCCTGCAGCATCTTAGTGCTTATATGGATACTCTGGGGTACGGCCTACAGCGTCACAGTACTTAGATGGATAAACTGGGGGGTACAGCCTGCAGCATCACAGTGCTTATATGGATACACTGGGATACAGCACACAAAAAACTACTACTTTTTAACTTTTTATTTACTTATTATTTTTTAATGGAAGGACAGCACAGCCCCTAGATGGACAGCACAGCCACTGGATGGACAGCACAGCCCCTGGATAGACTCAGCACACAGCCTCTGGATGGACTCAGCACACATCTCCTGGATGGACAGCACACAGACCCTGAATGGACAGCACACCCTCCTGGATGGACAGCACAGCCCCTGGATGGACTCAGCAAACAAATGGTACCAATCACTAAATCCAAAACCCGTGAGAATCCGATGCGGGATTGATAATATTTTGCCTCATTTTCGGATCCATGTCAGGTGGAAGACCCGAGCCTGACTCAGATCTGGCTTGGATTTTTGGGTGGTTCTGGTTCTCAGAGATCTCATGTTAATAATAATATAGGAACATAAACAGTTCCAAGTTACATGATTTTAGCTATTTTAATAAATTTTTAAAGAAATCCAAAACTAAAACCGAAGCAAAACACTCGAGGGTGGGTTTAACAAAACCAGAACATGATAATGATATCAGTTTTGTCTTACAAGTTCTTAAATTGTAGAATTTACAAATACAGGGCCTGATTCAGCTTGGATCACAGTTGCTTATTCACATGCATGCGTATGCATCGCAGTGCGCAAACCGGCCACTGCGATCGGGACTGCTATCGCAGTGACCACGCAGACCCATTACAGAGTGATTGACAGGAAGTGCCATTTGTGGGTGGTGACGGGGTGGTGGTTGGCTGAACACAGACGTGCCAGTGCGTTTCAACGCCATTGCATGGGCGTACATAAATTAGCCACTGCGATGCCGTACGCAGCCTGAGGCCATATAGCGTGCGCTGAATTAAACAATTCCTGAGTGAAGTCTGACCTGCCTTAACTGTACATATGGATCCGATGTTACTCATTTTTAGATGTTTTTGCCGTCTTGCTAACCAGTACGGATGTGCGTGTAACGTAAGCGTCCTTATGTAGTGCTGGGGCGGCATTGCGATCGCTATGGATTAGCATACTATCGAAAATGAACTGCATGCGTACGCTATATTGCGATCATTAGTGAATCAGGCCCACAGTGTGCACATCTACGTAACGGCCTACAGTATTCTGCTGCAAAACTTTGTTGCTAATTTCATAACATATAGAATACATGTATTCTATGTTATGACATTTGCAACAAAGTTTTGCAGCAGAATTATATTTATATTTATTCTATACTTGATTTTTTTTTCGTGGACCAGCTAAATTACTGCCCTTATAACAACAATATTTGTATTCCTCTGTATTCTACATCCTACTAACAAGAAACAAATGATGAAAGAAAAAGTGATTATAATCATCTATGCATATTTTGCTTCCATTATTTAATTTAGGTATTTTGTTATGGAATATATTTCTGAAATCATTAAAACCTGTCTGTTTACTGAGTACACAAGTACCAATAGAATAATCAGTTATGCATTATAAATGTTTCTAGAGTTTAGTATACACCTAAAAAGATGTGTAAAGGATTTTCAGTATAGTGAGGGAATCAAATACTATGTATCAGTCATCCACATTTTATTTACTTCCTGTGTTATTGTGCATGTTGCTAACATCGGTGAATTGACCTAAGTGAGAAACCATCTGATCTCTATTAGCCAGAACTATACAAGGAAAGGATTAAGGATGTACTGTATAATGTGTAGCTGGAATGCTGCTTTCCCTGAAGCAAATCTTAAAAAGTCAGTCTGTTTTATTTTAAAAGCAGCTGCTCAAGAAAATGAAACACTGAATACTTGCATACGGCAAGCTACCGCTACCACCACAAAATCTTATCATTTACCTCGGTGGGCTTCCACTAATAGTGTTCTGTTTCCTTCTTTCCTCTGTTCAAAAATGATAATCTGCATCCGTATCTAAGACCTACATAAAGACATTAGGATTTTATCTTGAAGACTAGACTCCAAAATAATACTATTATAGATATACAGTATTAGGGTTGGGTACGGGATGCCGGTGCTCGGGATCCCAGCAGCCAGAATCTTGATGCCGGCATCCCGTATAATAACTCTACTCCTACCCCTAACCCTCCCTCCGCGGCTCCTAAACCTAACCTCCCCCTTTGTGCCTAAACTTAACCTCCCCCTCCCCACACCCTAAAGCTAACCCTCCCCCCTTAGTGCCTAACACTAACCCTCCCCCCTAGAGCCTAACCCTAAATCTAACCCCGCTAGATGTCGGAGGTCAGGATGCCGGCACCGGGATTCTGACAGGCGTTGGGTTTCCAGCGTAGGTATGCTAACCGCCGGTATCCCGTGGATATTGACTGGATCCTTTTTATCAATATTTTAAGTCTAATAAAAGATACAGCATCAGATAAGAAATATGCTTTATAAGTATCATATTTGGATGCTCTCTGATGCACTTACATTCGCAGAAGTGAATGTTTTACATCAATGGAGTTTCTAGTCTATAAGTCCAAACGCAGGTTACCATTACCACCACATGACTAACGTGATTGCTTTTGATATACGGTACCACTGTTGTTTTTCTAAAGCCTGTGAGTAACCAGCAAAAAGTACTAAGCGGCAGGTTCTAAATCCCAGTAGTTTGGTAGCGGTTTTAATGCCGATTTACTAAAAGCAAAAACCGCTACAAGACTATCAATGTGTTAGACCATAGAAAAAATAGAAAAGAAACCCCTCATTTATGAAGTGGTGGTTTTGAAAACCACCGTAAAACCACCAGCAAACCTGCCCAAACAATAGGCCTGTCTGTGGCAGGCGAGTTTGGGTGAAGCACTGTACAGATCACTATGATCTGTGCTGGCTTAGTTCTGTTTAAAAAGATAGAAATAGTTAAACATTAAAAATAAATATGGGGTCCCCCCTAAATCCATAACCAACCTTGAGCCTGGTCTGGTATAAGGAAAATAAAGGGAAAATGTTGTGGGGCTCCCCCTATTTTCCAAAATTCAGCACCTAGCTGAATGAGCCAGGAAGATAATGCTACAGCAGGGAGACACACAGTGCAGGGTCCCCCAGCCATGATGTTAACCAACCCCAAACTGGTCAGCCCAAGGCTGGAATCCCTCGGCTAGTCTGACCCCCAAAAATGGGCTTTGGGTACCTGGGTAATAGTGATTAAATAGTTAATAATATAGTTCTTACAGACAGGCAACAAGTCTCAGCAAGCCTGCCTTTGCATGCTTATAGAACTACAAGTGGCAGCATGCCCAATCATTAAAGGCCTAAAATTAAAATTAAGACAAGAAACAGACACCGAGCATTGCAATTTTTTTGTCAAGCGAAAACTCCCCCACACAGAGTTCATTCTTCACTTTAAAACTCACAACTACAATAAAGCAAATCCTCTTCCCTCTATGTAGGCATCGAGGGATCTTCGCAAAAAAAAAATTGGGGCAGGCTTGCTGGGACTTGTAAAGAACAATATTATTTACTATTTAATAACTATTACCCATGTACCAAAGTACAGGGAGTGTGTGGAAGAACTCTGGGCTTACAGCCAAGGCTAGTTGTCCCAGGGGAGGGGGACCCCATTTTTTGGGTGGTCCCAACTTTCCTAGGAATTCCAGCACTGGCCTGACCTGTTTGGGGCTGGTTAACGTTATGGCAGGAAGGCCCCGCTCTGTGTGTCTCCCTGCTATAGCGCTATACCCGGACTGGTTCAGCCTGGTGCTGGTTATTTTGAAACTAGGGGGAACCCCACACGCTTTTTTCACCCTATTTTTCAGTACCAGACCAGGCATAGATGTCCAGGGCTGGTTATGGATTTCAAGGAGGAAAAGGGTAAGGGGAGGGGATCTCATATTTTTTATTGTAATGTTTTTTAACTATTCCTATACTTTTAAATAGAAAAAAGCCTACACAGATCATAATGATATGTGCAGTGCTTATCTATCGTATTCTACAGTGATTTAAATAGAAACCACTGTGGAATAGAACATGCCACTGCAGGTTGTTATTGGTGATCGATTGGGGTTTCAGTTTGGACATCAAAACCAACCTTTAGTAAATGTCAGTTCTAAATGATGTGGTACCCCCATATTTGTGCCCCAAATAGGGGTCCCCCAATTCATTTTATAAATATATGTGACTGTCCATACACAGTAATAGCAGGACCCTGAACTTTAGTTGACCCCTTCTCCCTGAGTCCCTTCTGGGCATGTGCAGCCCAAGGGAAGATTTGTATCGTCAGCCAGCAACCCTACCAGCCCAGGAAATTGCCTGACCAGTCATTGGTGGCAGTGGTCACAGGGCAAAGTAGCCAGGGAGCTGTCCCAGAATGAGACCCCGGAGCCAGTGAGCAGTGCGCAGAGAAAAGTGCCACCGAGGACTACTGGGAGACCAGTTGGACCCCGCTGGAAGACCCCATCTGACGTCGGCTGGCTTTTAGAGTGCATGTGCGGACTCCATGTGAACTCCTGCACGGACGCCAGTGGTGCCTGAGGAGCTGACTGCTGCTGAAGACCTCCCCACTATAACTGCCCCTGTTGCCTCGGTCTGCTGGAGGTGAAGAGGACCCTGGAGAGTGGCTTCTGTGGCTGCGGGCAGAAGAAGGGACAGCCCTGGAAGAGGACACTGCTGCTGGGACTGCAGAGAAAGGCCCGCGCAAGAGACTGCCGCTGGGGACAGGAGCTGTGCCAGCTGGAAGAGGATCCGCTGCTGTGGAGGAACGACCAGCGGTGATCACGTCCCTGCACCGGAGTCCAGAGGAGAGAGGTCTTGTAAGAGGGGACATAGTCGCACAGCTGGGAGAGGAGCCCCTGTTTACCGGACCCTGCCTCACACTTCTTAATAACCTAAAAGGACCCTGCAACTGCTCCTCCGGACATAGCGCAGCCTGGTGCGGTGCACAGGATCCCGGGCTTGCGGCTGGACTATCACTGGAATCGTGTTGGGCGGAAGAGCTCCTGCTTGCGGTGAGACACTATATTTCCCGGCAATCTGCCCTAGTTTTATGCATAAATGCCACTGGCCACTGCTTGCCCTGCCCTGTCTAGTCCATTCCCTTAGCCTGCTGCTATACCCTGTATAGGTGCTTGTCTTCCTCTGGGTACCTGCCGCGGCGCAGGGTTTGCACAGTATTTACTCTGGGTCCAATCAGGGGGGGGCTTATGTGTTGATAGCCCATTATTGTTTCATCTCCCCCTTCATAGTGCCTTAAATTAGGTAAAGTGTCGAAACAGGGGGAAAGTAGGGATAGGTTACCCCTTCTGTCCCACAAGAGTCATATTGGTGGTTATTTCTCTCTTGTGAACCTCCAGCTCATGCCTTGGAGGGAGCGTGATTTATTTGTGTCGGCTTATGTCTGATGCAATCATATGGAATGTCAACTGTTGCTGTGAATCTAATGCAATTTGTATATATTATTTCTTGCTGATGCTTTTATTTAAACACTGATCTCTCAAGGCACTGTGCATTTTTGCTGTTAAATATTGTCAATGCTGATTATTGTTTTTCTTGCCATGAAATGTTTGAGTATTCGCTGGTATTAGTGTTAATGCAAATTGTATTTAATGCACTACTTGTTGCCGGGATCAACTTCAAAGTCAGCTCATGTTAACGTAATGTATATTCATCCTGGCCAGTGCCTAATTAGTTGCTGCCATTTCTCAGAACAATGTGTATATTTGCTGTGAATCTTTTACCTTGTCAATTTCTGTGGTGCAATATAAATTTAATGTCTATTTAACCCTGTGTAACCCTGGTTGGCAATTCTGGTGGTAATAATTTGTGGCATAGATAGACTGTGTTCATTTTTCCGAGCAAAGGCCCACATGCTAGCAAAAAACTACCCACAGGACCCAAAGGTCCACATGCTAGCAATAGGCCAGAGGACTACTACTCCCAGCATAGCCTATGTACGGTTGTTATCTTTTATCAGCAAAAGTTGGAATATTAGCACAGACTTTATCTCAGTGCTATAACCTGCTGGTACACTACTGATACAAGCTTGGCCTGCATGTTTTACTCACTTTTCCTCAGCAAAAGTTGGAATATTAGCACAGACTTTATCTTATTACTATAACCTGCTGGTGCACTACTGATACAAGCTTGGCCTGCATGTTTTACTCACGTTTCCTCAGCAAAAGTTGGAATATTAGTACAGACTGTATCTCATTGCTATAACCTGCTGGTGCACTACTGATACAAGCTTGGCCTGCATGTTTTACTCACGTTTTCTCAGCAAGAGTTGGAATATTAGCACAAACTTTATCTCAGTGCTATAACCTGCTGGTGCACTACTGATACAAGCTTGGCCTGCATGTTTTTCTCATGTTTTCTCAGTAAAGTTGGAATATTAGCACAGACTTTATCTTATTGCTATAACCTGCTGGTGCACTACTGATACAAGCTTGGCCTGCATGTTTTACTCACTTTTCCTCAGCAAAAGTTGGAATATTATTACAGACTGTATCTCATTGCTATAACCTGCTGGTGCACTACTGATACAAGCTTGGCCTGCATGTTTTACTCACGTTTTCTCAGCAAAAGTTGGAATATTAGCACAGACTTTATCTCGTTGCTATAACCTGCTGGTGCACTACTGATACAAGCTTGGCCTGCATGTTTTACTCACGTTTTCTCAGCGAAAGTTGGAATATTAGCACAAACTGTATTTCATTGGTATAACCTGCTGGTGCACTACTAATACAAGCTTGACCTGCAGGTTCCATGTTTTTTCTAATTTTTTTAGTGAATTAAAGTTCTGCATAAATTGTTTTTCTTTTTGTTGACCCTCACTTGCCAGCTGGGGTCACCGGTAGAGGACAGGGAGGTAATAAGTAAATATCTTGGCATTGAAAAGTGTAAATTATTTTATTTATTCTGTTTATGGTAAACATTTTCTGTGGCAATTGTTGTTTATTTATTGGTAATAATAAAATTGCATTGTACCGTTCTTTCTGACTGGTCATTGTGTCTGCAAAAGGGGAATACAGGCTTGCCTCTCTGTCACGGTGTGTGCTATATTAGCTACGGGGAAATCGGCCACCAAAGCATACTGAAAACACCTGAACCTGGTGCTAGTGGTGCAGCACTGTACAAGCTTTCAGAGCATCACAATGACACCAAACCTGTCGCTTAGTAAATTTTACCCTAAGTCTTACAATAGCAATAGGGGCGTCGGAATGATTTTATGTTGGGGGGGAACGTTGGTGGGGGACATAAAATTCTTCCGGCACCGCCACCCCCCTCTCCCTCTCCTCCTCTCCCTCTCCTCCCCTCCCTCTTACCTAAGATTACAGAAGGGGATTTATCCACTACCTTTAAGCAGCAGCCACGGACTGTCAGGGGCTTTGCTTTATAGTAATATGCTGCACCGCACAGATGAGGAAGTGTAATGTGCAGTGTTTTAAATTTAAGACTGGCACATTAGACCTCCTCCTCCATCCGATGCAAGGGCTGTGCAGCCTATTACTATAAAGTAGGGGTGTGCACCGGCCACTTTTCGTGTTTTGGTTTTGGATCTGGATCTTTCTTTGTGTTTTGGATCTGGATTGGTTTTGCCAAAACCACCCTTCCGTGTTTTGGGTTCTGGGTTTTGTGTTTTGGATCTGTATTTTTTTTAAAAAAAGCATAAAAACTGCTAAAATCACAGAATGTGTTGGTTTTTCTGCTCCTATGCTATTATTAACCTCAATAACCTTAATTTCCACTAATTTCCAGTCTATTCTGAACACCTCACAATAGTGTTTTTATGTCCCAAAGGTTGCACCGAGGTAGCTGGATGACTATGCTAAGCGACACGAGTGGGAGGCACAAACACGTGACCCATCTAGGAGTGATACTGCAGTGGCAGACAGGATGGCAGTTTGAAAAACTAGGCCCCAAACTGTACATAATGCAAAGAAAAAAAAGAGGTGCAAGATGGAATTGTCCTTGGGCCCTCCCACCCACCCTTATGTTGTATAAACAGGACATGCACACTTTAACAAAGCAATCATTTCAGCGCCAGGGTCTGCCATACAACTGTGGCTGAAATGATTGATTCATTTGGGCCCCCACAAAACAAGCTGGCAATTAATCTGTCCCTGCACAAACTGTTGTGTACCTCCTCATCCTCACAGAGTATTAACTCGTCCCCACTGGAATCCACCACCACAGGTCCCTCTGTACGTTCTGGAGGCTGGTCTCCCTGGAAGAGTTTATAATTCATTTTTATGAACATCAACTTATCCAGATTTTGTGGAAGCAACCTCCTACGGCTTTCGCTGACAAGGTTCCCGGCTGCACTAAACACTCTTTCGGAGTACACACTGGAGGGGGGGGCAACTTAGGTAAAATAGAGCCAGTCTGTACAGGGGCCTCCAAATTGCCTCTTTTTCCTGCCAGTACAGGTATGAACTGTCTGACATTCTTACTTGGATGCTGTCACCGATGTAATCCTCCACCATTCTGTCAATGGTGACAGTATCATATGTAGTGACAGTAGACATGTCAGAAATTGTTACCAGGTCCTTCAGTCCGGACCAGATGTCCAAACTTGGTCCTGCCTGCCCTGATTCACTGCCAGCGGGTTGCTTAGGATACCTAAGTTTTTTCCTGGCAGCCCCAGTTGCGGGAGAAAATGAAGAAGGAGCTGTTGACGTGTCACGTTCCGCTTCAGCTGACAGTGTGTTCACCAGCAGGTCTTTGCAGCTCTGCAGGCTTGTGTTGGCCGGAAAGAGAGACACCACGTAGGCTTTAAACCTAGGATCGAGCACGGTGGCCAAAATGTAGTGGTCTGATTTCAACAGATTGACCACCCTGGAATCCTGGCAAAGCGAATGAAGGGCTTCATCCACAAGTCCCACATGCCGAGCGGAATCGCTCCGTCTTAGCTTTCTCCAGCTGCTTCTGCAAAAGCCTGATGAGGGGAATGACCTGACTCAAGCTGGCAGTGTCTGAACTGACTTCACGTGTGGCAAGTTCGAAGGGCTGGAGAACCTTGCACAACACGGAAATCATTCTCCACTGCGCTTGAGTCAGGTGCATACCCCCTCCTTTGCCTATGTCATAGGTGGATGTATAGGCTTGAATGGCCTTTTGCTGCTCCTCCATCCTCTGAAGCATATAGAGGGTTGAGTTCCACCGCGTCACAACCTCTTGCTTCAGGTCATGGCGGGGCAGGTTCAAGAGTGTTTGCTGGCGCTCCAGTCTTCGGCACGCAGTTGCTGAATAGCGAAAGTGGCCAGAAATTTTTCGGGCCACCCAAAGCGTCTCCTGCACGCCCCTGTCGCTTTTCAGAAAATTCTGCACCACCAAGTTTATTGTGTGAGCAAAACATGGGACATGCTGGAATTTGCCCAGATGTAATGCCCGCACAATATTGGTGGCGTTGTCAGATATCACAAATCCCCAGGAGAGTCTAAGTGGGGTAAGCCACTGGGCGATGATTTCCCTCAGTTTCTCTAAGAGGTTGTCGGCGGTGTGCCTCTTACTGAAACCGGTGATACACAGCGTAGCCTGCCTTGGAACGAGCTGGCGTTTCTGAGATGCTGCTACTGGTGACGCTGCTGCTGTTGCTGCGTAAGGTGATACATCTACCCAGTGGGCTGTCACAGTCATATAGTCCTTAGTCTGCCCTGTTCCACTTGTCCACGTGTCCGTGGTTAAGTGGACATTGGGTACAATGGCATTTTTCAGGACACTGAGGACACTTTTTCTGACGTTTCTGTACAGTCTCGGTAGCGCCTGCCTAGTGAAGTGGAATCTAGACGGTATTCGGAACCGGGGACACACTACCTCCATCAATTGTCTAAATCCCACTGCACTAATGCGGATACCGGACGCACGTCTAACACCAACATAGCAGTCAAGGCCTCAGTTATACGTTTTGCTTCAGGATGACTGCTGTCGTACTTCATCCTCCTCACTAAGGACTGTTGGAGGGTCAATTGTTTAGTAAAAGTAGTGGTGTTCCTACTTCCTCTCTGGGATGATGAACGACTCCCAGCAGCAGCAACAGCAGCAGCGGCAGCAGGAGGCGTAGCAATGCAGGATCCTCTGGAGGAATCCCGGATAGGAGAGTCAGTCATGCCAGTGACATGGCCTGCAGGACTACTTCCGATCCTGACTAAGGAGGAAATTGACGAGGAGGGAGTTGACGGTGTGGTTTGCAGGCGCTTGGATACAACAGGACAACGGGATTTAGGTGTCCCTGGACTGCTTATGGTCTTAACCAAAGTTTCTGAACTTGACAGTAACTTTTTATGAACGCGCTGCAGGTGCCGTATAAGGGAGGATGTTCCTAGGTGGTTAACATCCCTACCCCAACTTATTCCACCTTTACATATGGTACATATGGCAAGACAGTTGTTGTCCGGATTTGGATAGAAATATTGCCAGACCAAAGAGGTGGAATGTTTGGTCTTCTGCCCAGGCATGACCGTGATGGGCTTTTTCATCCCACGGACAACAACTGTCTCCCCCGGAGCCTGATTTAAACAAACCACATCACCATCAGAATCCTCCTCGCCAACTTCCTCCTCAGCGCCAGCTACACCAGTATCCTCATCCTGTTGTACTTCAACAGTGACATTTTCAATTTGCATATCAGCAAGTGGACTGTGGGTGCTCCTTTCAGCACTTGCAGGGGGCATGCAAATGGTGGAAAGAACCACCTCTTCCCGTCCAGTGCTGGGAAGGTCAGGCATCGCAACCACCACCACACTTGGACTCTCCTTGGGGATTTGTGATATCTTCTTAGAACGCACAGTTCTTCGCTGTGCTTTTGCCAGCTTAACTCATTTGATTTTTTTAGTGGGAGGAGGGCTTCCATCGTCATGTGAAGCTGAACCACTAGTCATAAACATAGGGAAAGACCTTAGCCATTCCTTGCCACTCCGTGTCGTAAATGGCATATTGGCAAGTTTACATTTCTCTTCAGATGATTTAAATGTTTTTTTCAAGGTCATTTTCATGAACTTTGTCATTTGGGATTGTATGTGCCCTCTACTATGACATTGGGCATCGGCCTTGGCAGACGACGTTGATGGCATGTTATCGTCTATGTCATGACTAGTGGCAGCAGCTTCAGCTCTAGGCAGAAGTGGTTCTTGATCTTTCCCTATTTTATTTTTATCGGAGAGAGTTTAGTCCTCCATTTATGTTATATTGATATATACGTGCGGCTAAGGCGCACACAAACATAGAAAATAATTTTTTATTTTTGTTGGAGACTAGTGCACTTTGTGGGTTACACCACCCTTTAAGAAATGAGCCAGCCGGCCCTTTACTTATGGGACACAGGCGCACGCTTGGCGCTGCTCCTTTGTTGATGCACATGCAGCCACAGTGCACACAATTCACAAACACAGAAAACATTTTTTTATTTGGTTTGGACTGCCCTTTGGGGGTTACAGCACCCTTTAGCGGTCAATCCAGCCGGCCTTTTACTTATGGGACACAGGCGCATGCTTGGCACTACTTTAAAAAATGCACGTGTGGCTACAGCGCACACAAATCACAAACACAAAAAATATATTTTTTTATTTTGTTTGGAGTGCCCTTTGGGGGTTACAGCACCCTTTAACGTACAAGCCAGCTGGCCTTTTACTTATGGGACACAGGCGCACGCTTGGCGCTGCTCCTTCGTTGATGCACGTGCAGCCACAGTGCACACAATTCACAAACACAGAAAAATATATTTTTTTATTTTGTTTGGAGTGCCCTTCGGGGGTTACAGCACCCTTTAACGGACAAGCCAGCTGGCCTTTTACTTATGGGACACAGGCGCACGCTTGGCGCTGCTCCTTCGTTGATTAACGTGCAGCCACAGTGCACACAATTCACAAACACAGAAAAATATATATTTTTTTATTTTGTTTGGAGAGCCCTTTGGGAGTTACAGCACTCTTTAGCGGTCAATCCAGCCAGCCCTTTATTTATGGGACACAGGCGCACGCTTGGCACTACTTTGTTGATGCACGTGCGGCTATTGCGCACACAATTCACAAACACAGAAAATATTTTTTATTTTGTTTGGAGTGTACTTTGGGGGTTACAGCACCCTTTAGCGGTCAATCCAGCCGGCCCTTTATTTATGGGACACAGGCGCACGCTTGGCACTACTTTGTTAATGCACATGCGGCTACTGCGCACACAATTCACAAACACAGAAAATATTTTTTATTTTGTTTGGAGTGTACTTTGGGGGTTACAGCACCCTTTAATGGACAAGCCATCCGGCCCTTTACTTATGACACAGGCGCACGCTTGGCACTACTTTGTTGATGCACGTGGGGCTACTGCGCATATAATTCACAAACACAGAAAATATTTTTTTATTTTGTTTGGAGTGTACTTTGGGGGTTCCAGCACCCTTTAGCGGTCAATCCAGCCGGCCCTTTATTTATGGGACACAGGCACACGCTAGGCACTACTTTGTTGATGCACGTGCGGCTACTGCGCACACAATTCACAAACACAAAAAAATATATTTTTTTATTTTGTTTGGAGTGCCCTTTGGGGGTTACACCACCCTTTAATGGACAAGCCTTCCGGCCTTTTACTTATGGGACGCAGGCGCACGCTTGGCGCTGCTCCTTCGTTGATGCACGTGCAGCCACAGTGCACACAATTCACAAACACAGAAAAATATATTTTTTTATTTTGTTTGGAGTGCCCTTTGGGGGTTACAGCACAATTTAACGGACAAGCCAGCCGGCCTTTTACTTATGGGACACAGGCGCACGCTTGGCACTACTTTGTTGATGCATGTGCGGCTACTGCGCACACAATTCACAAACACAAAAAAATATATTTTTTTATTTTGTTTGGAGTGCCCTTTGGGGGTTACAGCACCCTTTAACGGACAAGCCAGCCGGCCTTTTACT
This sequence comes from Taudactylus pleione, assembly GCA_031769625.1. Classification (NCBI taxonomy): domain Eukaryota; kingdom Metazoa; phylum Chordata; class Amphibia; order Anura; family Myobatrachidae; genus Taudactylus; species Taudactylus pleione. The sequence continues at coordinate 14,208,866 of JAUIMM010000039.1, forward strand.
TATGGGACACAGGCGCACGCTTGGCGCTGCTCCTTTGTTGATGCACATGCAGCCACAGTGCACACAATTCACAAACACAGAAAACATTTTTTTATTTGGTTTGGACTGCCCTTTGGGGGTTACAGCACCCTTTAGCGGTCAATCCAGCCGGCCTTTTACTTATGGGACACAGGCGCATGCTTGGCACTACTTTAAAAAATGCACGTGTGGCTACAGCGCACACAAATCACAAACACAAAAAATATATTTTTTTATTTTGTTTGGAGTGCCCTTTGGGGGTTACAGCACCCTTTAACGTACAAGCCAGCTGGCCTTTTACTTATGGGACACAGGCGCACGCTTGGCGCTGCTCCTTCGTTGATGCACGTGCAGCCACAGTGCACACAATTCACAAACACAGAAAAATATATTTTTTTATTTTGTTTGGAGTGCCCTTTGGGGGTTACAGCACCCTTTAACGGACAAGCCAACTGGCCTTTTACTTATGGGACACAGGCGCACGCTTGGCGCTGCTCCTTCGTTGATTAACGTGCAGCCACAGTGCACACAATTCACAAACACAGAAAAATATATATTTTTTTATTTTGTTTGGAGAGCCCTTTGGGGGTTACAGCACTCTTTAGCGGTCAATCCAGCCAGCCCTTTATTTATGGGACACAGGCGCACGCTTGGCACTACTTTGTTGATGCACGTGCGGCTATTGCGCACACAATTCACAAACACAGAAAATATTTTTCATTTTGTTTGGAGTGTACTTTTCTGGGTTACAGCACCCTTTAGCGGTCAATCCAGCCGGCCCTTTATTTATGGGACACAGGCGCACGCTTGGCACTACTTTGTTAATGCACATGCGGCTACTGCGCACACAATTCACAAACACAGAAAATATTTTTTATTTTGTTTGGAGTGTACTTTGGGGGTTACAGCACCCTTTAATGGACAAGCCATCCGGCCCTTTACTTATGACACAGGCGCACGCTTGGCACTACTTTGTTGATGCACGTGGGGCTACTGCGCATATAATTCACAAACACAGAAAATATTTTTTTATTTTGTTTGGAGTGTACTTTGGGGGTTACAGCACCCTTTAGCGGTCAATCCAGCCGGCCCTTTATTTATGGGACACAGGCACACGCTAGGCACTACTTTGTTGATGCACGTGCGGCTACTGCGCACACAATTCACAAACACAAAAAAATATATTTTTTTATTTTGTTTGGAGTGCCCTTTGGGGGTTACACCACCCTTTAATGGACAAGCCTTCCGGCCTTTTACTTATGGGACGCAGGCGCACGCTTGGCGCTGCTCCTTCGTTGATGCACGTGCAGCCACAGTGCACACAATTCACAAACACAGAAAAATATATTTTTTTATTTTGTTTGGAGTGCCCTTTGGGGGTTACAGCACAATTTAACGGACAAGCCAGCCGGCCTTTTACTTATGGGACACAGGCGCACGCTTGGCACTACTTTGTTGATGCATGTGCGGCTACTGCGCACACAATTCACAAACACAAAAAAATATATTTTTTTATTTTGTTTGGAGTGCCCTTTGGGGGTTACAGCACCCTTTAACGGACAAGCCAGCCGGCCTTTTACTTATGGGACACAGGCGCACGCTTGGCGCTGCTCCTTTGTTGATGCACGTGCAGCCACAGTGCACACAATTCACAAACACAGAAAAATATATTTTATTATTTTGTTTGGAGTGCCCTTTGGGGGTTACAGCACCCTTTAACGGACAAGCCAGCTGGCCTTTTACTTATGGGACACAGGCGCACGCTTGGCGCTGCTCCTTCATTGATTAACGTGCAGCCACAGTGCACACAATTCACAAACACAGAAAAATATATATTTTTTTTAGCACTTGGGGGGAGCACCCCTGACGGACAGAGCACCCCCTGGACAACACTACAGCACCCCTTTAGGACTGGGACACTGCACAGGACTTTGGAGTGGACACAGCCCCTATGGACAACTGACTGCACAACACAGTCCAGCCAGCCCCTATGGACTTTGAAGTAGTGGACACAGCCCCTATGGACAACAGCAGCAGAGCACAGCACAACACTACACTGCACTCCACTACACTACACTACAACACTACATTAAACTACACAGCCCAGCCAGCCCTAACTCCCACCCTCCCTCTTCACTGTCCACAGCCGAGTGAGAAAATGGCGCCGACGCGGGTACAAAACCCGCGAGACCCGGAAGGCGGGATGATGACGTTTTGCCTCGATTTCAGATCCGAGTCAGGCGGGAAAAGTCGAGCCTGACTCGGATCAGCCTCGGATCGGGGGGGCTCGGGGGGGTTCGGATTTCAGAAATCCAAACCCGCTCACCCCTACTATAAAGCACAGCCCCTGACAGTCTGTGGCCACCGCTCCTTTGCAATGTTTGGGGGAGTGGTAAAAACCGCCTCCTTGCACTGCTGGGAGATTATTCCATGGATCTATTGGATTTTCTGTATAAAATAAAGTCCTTCCTTATTTTACACTGCAGTCTCCCTCCCTTTGTTTCGATATGAGTCCCCTTGTTCTAGAAATCCTCTTATTTAAAAAAAATACTTCCTTCCAGAACACTATTAACTTTTTGTTAGAGATGAGCTGGTCTGGTTCTCTGAGAACCAGACCCACCAAAACATCGGGACTCTGAATCCAAAACAAGGCAAAACGTCATCAATCCTGTGTCGAATTCTCGCAGGTTTTGGATTGCATATAAGTCCCTCCCCACGGTGATTGGCGCCATTTTCTTGTTGAGTCCGTGCAGGGAGGACTGTGCTGTCCAGGCTGTGTGTGCTGTGCTGTCCATCCAGGGGTGTGCTGTCCATCCAGGGGATGTGCTGTCCGTTCAGGGGCTGTAAAAAAATTTCAAGAAAAGTTTTAAAAATTAAAAAAAAAATAATAAGTAAAAAAAAGGTTAAAAAGTACATTTTTCTTTTGTGTTGTACCCCAGTGTATCCATAGAAGCACTGTGATGCTGCAGGCTATACCCCCCCTTCCCCAGTGTATCCATATAAGCACTGTGACGCTGCAGGCCGTACACCAGTGTATGCTTCCTTACCTCAGTGTATCCATTTATTGGAAAAAAGAAAAAAAGAAAAAGGAGTTGATGGTAATGGGCGCACAAATCAAATATATTACAAGATAAAATTTAACTTTTAATGGTTATTACCTTAAAACGGATATCCCAAATAGGGAGAATATACAGTGAAAATAAGGTTAAAACATTGATATCAAAACAAAACACACATGTAAATAAAAGAACGGCAGGTCCACTGTTGTGTTGTTGTGCAGTATTGACTAATGTCCAAACATATATTGTGTCGGGGGGAATCCCTTCATATAATAGAAAACTATTGTCAATTGATACCTCACCACTCAGGAAGCTTTTGATAGATATCAAATGTGATAGTTATATCACACAACTAATATCAGTTAACGATTTATATCATTGTGGACTGGATAATAACCAGCCCATAACAACAGTAAATAAGACAGTATATTAACATGTCGATGTTTTTTCGTTTGGATGTAACATAATAATTAACAGCAGTGAGCTGCCGATGTTGTGGAAACAAACACTTTAATACATAAAGATAGGTATCATTTCAATTGAAGGATTATAATAATTGTATGATAAGAGATATCTACATTATGCGAAATACAATACCTTAAATATTGGTATTTACCAAGAGGTGTAATCGGTAATTACCACGACAAATCTGAAGTGGTGCTTAGACAATACTAATACAAACAATCCCTCTATGTGGCATACTTATTACAGTGGATGATATACTTACCATATAAAATAAGGGCTATGGCTTCACATCATTACAACAATAGTCCATAGTTAATGACAATTTGTTTTGTTGTATATCTATCAAAAGCTTCCTGAGTGGTGAGGTATCAATTGACAATAGTTTTCTATTATTTGAAGGGATTCCCCCCAACACAATATATGTTTGGACATTAGTCAATACTGCACAACAACACAACAGTGGACCTGCCGTTCTTTTATTTACATGTGTGTTTTGTTTTGATATCAATGTTTTAACCTTATTTTTCACTGTATATTCTCCCTATTTGGGATATCCGTTTTAAGGTAATAACCATTAAAAGTTAAATTTTATCTTGTAATATATTTGATTTGTGCGCCCATTACCATCAACTCCTTTTTCTTTTTTCCAATAAATGATTCAATTTGGTTGATTAGGGCTGCACCCCCATGACTTTGAATCAGATATTATATTAAGAACATATAGGGGTTTTGTATTATATGATAGAGTGCAGGTATCTATTCCCCCTTTTCCCTTTTTCCTTGATAAAGTATATATCTCAGTGTATCCATATAAGCACTGTGTTGCTGCAGGCCGTACTCCAACAAGCTAGTAGACTGTTCCATGGATCTATCGGCTTTTCTGTATATAAAAAAGTCCTCCTTATTTTACACTACAGTCTCCCTCCGTCTGTTTCAATATGAGTCCCCTTGTTCTAGAAATCCTCTTATTTAAAAAAAATACTTCTTTCCTGAACACTATTATTAATACTTTTTGTTAGAGATGAGCAGGTCCAGGTCTCAAAGAACCAGACCCCCCTGATCATCGGTATTCCAAGCCGGATCCGAGTCAGGCTTGGGTTTTCCCGCCTTACTCTGAATCCAAAACAAGGCAAAACGTCATCATTCCTGTGTTGTATTCTCGTAGGTTTTGGATTGTATATAAGTCCCTCCCCACGTGATCGTCGCCATTTGCTTGTTGAGTCCATGCCGGGAGGACTGTGCTGTCCGGGCTGTGTGTACTGTGCTGTCCATCCAGGTTGTGCTGTCTGTCTAGTGTGCTGCCCATCCAGGGGTGTGCTGTGCTGTCCATCCAGGGGTGTGCTGTCCATTCAGGGGTGTGCTGTCCATCCAGTGTTGTGCTGTCCATCCAGTGTACTGTACATCCGGAGGTGTGCTGTGCAGTCCATCCAGGGGTGTGCTGTGCAGTCCATCCAGGGGTGTGCTGTGCAGTCCATCCAATGGTGTGCTGTGCAGTTCATCCAGGGGTGTTCTGTGCTGTCCATCCAGGGGTGTGCTGTCTATCTAGTGTGCTGTCCATCCAGGGGATGTGCTGTCCGTACAGGGGCTGTAAAAAAAATTCAAGAAAAGTTTTAAAAAATTTTAATTAAATAATAAGTAAAAATCAAGGTTAAAATGTAGATTTTTATTTTGTGTTGTACCAGAGTGTATCCTTATAAGCACTGTGATGCTGCAGGCCGTACCCCCACAGTGTATCCATATAAGCACTGTGAAGCTGCAGGCTGTACCCCAGTGTATGCTTCCTTACCCCAGTGTATCCATATAAGCACTGTGACATTGCAGACCATACCCCACTGTATCCATTTAAACACTGTGACGCTGCAGGTCGTACCCCAGTGTATGCTTCCTTACTCCAGTGAATCCATATAAGCACTGTGATGATGCAGGCCATATCCCAGTGTATGCTTCCATACCCCAGTGTATCTATATAAGCACTGTGATGCTTCAGGCTGTACCCCAGTGTATCTATATAAGCACTGTGAAGCTGCAGGCCGTACCTCAGTGTCAGTCTTGTTTCATAGATGTGCCATGTTGGAAGTCGCACTTCCACGGCTGCTGATATCTTCTACATGAGGGTTGATGAATACCAAAAATCCTTTATGCCTCTTTCATTTTTCAAAAAAATACTGAACCACCAAGTTGATTGGGTGGGCAAAACATGGTACATTTTCAAAGTTACCCAGTTTTTTAAATTGCTCCAACCCCAACTGGTTGCCCAGGACCCTGGTGAGTTGATAGGCTGTAAATAATGGTTCAGCTCCTCCTCTGTATGTAGGTGACTCTAAGTGGAATAACTGGATAATGTAGATGGTGGGTGTCATGCGAGAGACCAGAAATATGAGCAGCAGCACAGAGCATTTTCCTGCCAGGATGTGTGCAATAAAGTGCAAACATGTTAAATACAAAAATTAGTTGTGTATATTGGTCACATACATATATATTTATCATACCATGCATTAAGTAGGCTAAGGTAACCTGAGGCACTCCACCAGTTGTTGACAAACAACTTCCAGCAGGCCCGACAAACAGCACAGATGCTGGGAGTTATAGTTCAGCTGGAGAGCTATAGGCTGCTTTCCTCTGATGTAAACTAGCCTCCCACAGGTTCCCCTCCTAGCACAGGAGCCCGCATGATCCCTACTCTATTTATCTTGGTCTCCCAAAGTAATCTCATATCCACGCTATAGCAACCTTCATAGTCTCATTCACATTTCTCCTATCAACTCTGTCACTCTATCTTGTGCCCTCTGGAATGCCAGAGCACTCTGTAACAAACTGGCCCCCACCCATGACCTTTTCATCTCCAACCCCCTGAATCTCCTTGCCATTACTGAAACCTGGATTTTACCCTCTGAGACCACTTCTCCTGCAGCTCTCTCCTATGGAGGCTCACCTTCTCCCACACCACCCGGCCTGGGGGTCACCATGGAGGTATTGTTGGGGTCCTTCTATCCCCTGGTTACTCATACCAACTCATACCCTCAGAACCATCCCTTACATTCTCTACATTTGAAGTTCATGCTATACAGATCTTCCAACCACTACACCTCCAAGTAGCTGTCATTTACCATCCCCCTGGACCTCCCTCCATGTTCCTTGACAACTTTGCTTCCTGGCTCACTCACTTTCTCCCCTCTGACCTTCCCTCTATTATCCTAGGTGACTTACTCACCCTCACTTCCTCCTTTGTCCTCTCCCAATGGACCTCCTCACCCTTCCATGCGAGTGGGCATTTGCTTGATCTGGTATTCACTCACCATTGTGATATTTCTGCCTACTCCAATTCCCCATTCCCTTTCTCTGACCATCACCTTCTCTCTTTTAACCTATCCCTCTCTCCTTCCACTCCTCTACCTTCAAAAGCCACCATCACTAAATGTAACATTGAAGCTATCAACACTGCTTTCTTTTCTTCCCTACTTGACTCACTTCTCTCCTCTATCCTCTCTTTCTCCTGCCCTGAACAAGCTGCTTCCTTATACAATGCCTCCCTTCCTTCTGCTCTTGACTCTGTTGCTCCAGCGATCATTACTTACCCTCGCAAATTAACACCTCAATCCTGGCATTCCAAATGCACCAGATACCTGCAAAAAGTTCACGAACTGCTGAGCGACAGTGGAGGAGATCACGCTCTCAGGCAGATTTTCACGATTTCAAATTCCTGCTGTCATCCTACAGTGCTGCCCTTTCCCTCTCTAAACAATCATATTTCAAGAATCTCATCTCCTCCCAGTTCTCAAATCCCCAGCGTCTCTTTTCCACCTTCACCTCTCTCTCTTCTGCCCATCCCCACCTCATCTCCCCTCCTTGCTCTCTGCCATTGACTTTACTACCTTTTTTACATCTAAAATTTATTCCATACATCAGGACATCATATCCAACCTGTCCCCCAGCTCTCCACTCCTTCTTTCCCGGATCACCTCTACCCATCCATTTTACTGACTCTGACATCCTTCTCCCCTGTAACTGGAGAGGAAGTAAAGGCCCTCATCCAGTCCTCCTCCCCTTCAACCTCTAACCCTCATACTCCTTAACCTCTATGCTGCCTTTGACACTGTGGACCACCCTCTACTGCTACATATCCTTCACACCCTTGGTCTACGTGACACTGCTCTCCCCTGGCTGTCCCCCTACCTCTCTGACTGTTCCTTCGCTGTTTCCTCTCATGACTCCTCCTCCTCCCCACAGCCTCTTACAGTAGGTGTTCCCCAAGGTTCTGTTCTTGGACCTTTCCTATTCTCTCTCTATACATCCTCTGTAGGTAAACTCATCCACTCTTATGACCTCCATTATCATCTCTATGCTGATGATACTCAGATCTACCTTTCCTCACATGCTCTTTCCCCCTCTCTACTGACTCGTATCTCCAACTGCCTATCTGCTATCTCTTCCTGGATGTCCCAATGATTTCTCAAACTTAATATGTATAAGACTGAGCTGATCATCTTCCCTCACTCACACATAACCTCATTTCCTACTATTTCTTTATTAATAGATGGCATAACTATCTCATCTAGTCCCAAAGTGTATTGTCTTGAAGTCATCTTGGACTCTTTCCTCTCCTTCAAACCACATATTCTGAACCTCTCACATTCCTGTCGTTTCCATCTCAAGAATATTGCCAAGATCAGATCCTTTCTCATCCAGGATGCCACCAAAGCCCTCATACATTCACTGGTCATCCCCTGATTGGACTACTGTAACCTTCTCCTATCTGGCCTCCCCAAATCCCATCTTTCCCCTTTCCAGTCTGTGCTCAATGCTGCTGCTCAGCTCATCTTCCTCTCCAAATGCTCTATATCTGCCTCCCCTCTCCTACAAGCCCTCCACTGGCTCCCTTTCCCTTTCAGAACCCAATTCAAGGTTCTCACACTCACTTACAAAGCCCCATTCCTCTCCCATTTACATCTCTGATCTTATCTCCCTTCACTCTTCTGTCCACCCACATCATTCACTTAATATATGCCGCCTTTCATGCCAATTGATTACTTCCTCCCACTCCCGCCTCCAAGATTTTGCCCGCACTTCTCCCCACCTTTGGAATCCCCTCCCTCCCCCCATCAGACTCTACACCTCTCTACAATCATTCAAACAAGCACTTAAGACCCACTACTTCATTAAAGCCTTCCAGCTCTCATCTTAACTTGCTGCTACATCTTCGTTCCTCCCCACCTACTCCATCTGTGTCCCTCCTATTTGTCTGCCCCTCCCTTAAAGAATGTAAGCTCTTTTGAGCAGGGCCTTCTACCCTCTTGTGCTTCTCCCTACTGTAATTTCATATATCTCTTACTCTCCACTAGGGCAACTAACACTTGGCTGCTTATGTGGGTGTAAAGGTTGTTAATAATCCATGTCCATGTCCTGCTTTGTAGTGTATTGTATTGTAAGTTGCTAGTTACTTATTTGTTTATGTACTTTGTAAGGTGCTGCGGAACACTTGTGGTGCCATATACATAAATGATAATAAAAATAATAAACAGCAAATATTGGTCCCATTATCCCCAACAACCTCCCTGAGCACAAAGTAAATGTCTGTTTACAGGGGCCCTGATTCAGACCCACTCGCGAGCGGCTGTCCACTCGCAAGTGGGTCGATGTTATGGACTGAGCATGCGCACGATGGAGGGAGCTCCGTCGTGTGCATGCGCCAGACGCGACGAGCGAAGGAAAGTCCTTCGCTCGTTGTGTCCGATCAAAGGGGGCGTGCTGTCAATGTTGATTGACAGCACGCCCCCTTTGGTGGGCGTGCCGGGGGCGTGCCTCCCTGCCGGGGGCGTTCCTAAGGGAACGCCTCCCGTCAGAAGCCGGCCCACTGACATCACTAGTGATGTCAGTGGGAGTGATTTTGGCTCTGATAGAGCCAAAATCACTCCGGAGCTTGCGGTTGAAAACCTCAACCGCAGGCTCCGGCTCGCAAATTCGATGGTCGCGATGGTCTCGACCATCGCGACCATCACAATGCACGCTCGTATAGCCTGTGGGTGGTTTTCCAAAGCTATACGAGCGTCCAGGAGGACGCTCCATGAAAATGGAGCCCGGCCCTCATTCAGAGCGTGCGCTCTGCTCAGAGCGTATGGCTCTGAATGAGGGCCAGTGTGTCCTATTTAGCAGCAACTCCACAAGCAAGGACACCGCATTTATATTAGGTGTAAAAAATGTACAACATATATGGGCTGAATCAATATTCAATGAGAATGTGGCACAAAATGGTGCCCTCACTGTGTGTTAGTGACAGGTGCTCTGCAGAAGTCACTCAGGTGATCAGATTTTAGGTGCTTGCTTCACATAGAACACAAGGATTCAGTGAGCCTGCTCCCATATATGCCCCAAACATCTCTGTGCAATGATGCAGATATTGCATAATATCTTCTGACAAACTATCCATGCGCAAATACCGAACCTCCTCCAGATCAAAGATGTCTTTTAGGAATTGAATAACTTGATCCTACATTGATCCACCATCATAAGTTTTCTTCAGAATCAAAAAATGTAAATAAATAAATTTACAAACTAATCAATCCTACCTTTCCCTGTCTTTAACTACTCCAAAAACATACTCCAACTCCCTCGGGCCTCTGACCTAGGTCTTTATTAATAATAACATTCTTCATTTTAACTTCCTATGGGGTCGTATAGTTTATTAAACTGCTATCCTGTCTGCCACTGCAGTGCCACTCTGTTTCCTAGATATGCCATTTTGGAAGCTGAACTGCCACATGTTTGTGATGCCCACTGCTGTCACTTAGCTTAGTTAGCCAGCTAGCTCGATGCAACCTTTTGGCCTAAACTAAATGAAATCAATATTGTGAGCTGTAAGGTAGTCAAAATTGACTGGAAATGACTGGATATAAATGTTATTGAGGTTAATAATACTGTAGGAATAAAAGCATGTTTAAATTATGTGATTTCAGCTGTTTCTATGATTTTTTTAGAAAAAATACAGATCCAAAACCAAACACGCATTTCTCTCATCTAAGCTATACACTTTTAGCTCCTGTCTCTCCTGAAAAACACTATTATACAGCCAAACACATTGTTTATGAACCCTACTCTGATTTGTTTCTGCTTTTATTAAGGTCTTTTTGGAATTACAGTCTCCTGAACAGTACCCAGTTCTCAAGGTGTGTTATAACCAGTGATCTGCAATGATGGCGCACACTGTAGGCTAAATAGCCCTGCTACTAATACCTCCAGGGGGGACCCACAACGCACAATATGTTTACTATTTACCACTTCTGCATCGGTGGTGGTGGCGCTGTATAAATCATCAGCAAAATGGCGTGCAGACCATTTTCCCAGTGATTTGCGCATATGTAGCAGAAAACTGGAAACATGGAGCGGTCGCCATGTTCCTGGAGACTGGCAAATGTGCAGTAGACTCTGGTACAGTGTATACAGGGAGGCTCACATCAAATTTCCATGCAATCAATTCTAAATTTCAATTTTGACCACTAATTTTTGCTGAATCGTAAACAGTCTGCCGAGCCTACATTTCCAGGGTTGTCTGTATGTTTAACTGCACAACTCAATACAATGCTCCAGTGAGTACTAACATCAAGCAATGATCATGAAAAGATGAAGATGTGTCTGAAGACTTGTCCAGAGTATGGAAACTGCTATAAATCTTATATCTACTTTAAATTGTTGGTGAGTACAGGGACCTTTTTCTTACAAAAAAAGATTTGACCTTTTGTATCTAAATGCATAATCTATACGTGTTAGGGAGACCTTAAAGGCATTAACTTCCTATTAAGGTTTCCTTAAATTCAATAAAAGAGTTTAGTGTGTCTGGGCCAGTTTGGTTATTGTTTAGCAGCCATTGATCTTTTAATACTTTTAGATGTTTATCATCTGGACACTTTTATTGACTTATCTACTTTGAATTGTGAAAGCTGAAGTTACTGTATATCACTTCTGGAGTAACATATTTGTGTACAGGACAGGAGAACATAATGTTTTACTCTTGCATAGGTGCTGTCTATAAAGAGATTGTGGAGTAAAATACCCATAGACAGCGAAATACCAACAGTGATATCATGGCACCATGAGGATTGGGATTCAGGTCAGGACCACTTTCTGTGACAACAGGGATGCTAGTGAATACTACCATTCATGCAGGCCAATAGCAGTAGATGCTACAGAGGTGTGCTGTAGCCATAGCAGAGATACCACGGGCTTTCTGGAGATGGAAGTAGCAGCATATAGCGGTGCAGAGGTTAATAGCTCAGTTTTCACAGAGATGGTTTACCACTGGAGCTATAGCAGTAATGCAGGTTGGCTGGCTAGCAGATATAAAAGATTATGGCCCTCATTCAGAGCCGTACGCTCTGAGCAGAGCGCACGCTCTGAATGAGGGCCATCCTCCATAATTATGGAGCGTCCTCCTGGACGCTCGTATAGCTGTGGGTCACCACCCACAGCCTGTACGAGCGTGCAGGTTGATGGCCGCGATGGTCTTGACCATCGCGACCATCATCACTGCGAGCCGGAGCCTGCGGTTGAGTTTCTCAACCGCAAGGCCCGGAGTGATTTTGGCTCTATCAGAGCCAAAATCACTCCTTCTGACGGTAGGCGTTCCCTTGGGAACGCCCCCGTCTGGGAGGCACGCCCCCAGCACGCCCACCAAAGGGGGGCGTGCTGTCAATCAACATCGACAGCACGCCCCCTTTGATCAGACACAACGAGCGAAGGAAAGTCCTTCGCTCGTCGCGTCTGGCGCATGCGCACGACGGAGCTCCCTCCGTCGTGCGCATGCTCAGTGCAGACCATCGACCAACTTGCGAGCGGACAGCCGCTCGCGAGTGGGTCTGAATCAGGCCCTATGTCAGTATACAGGCACACAGCAATTATTATTTCTAATATAAAAACTTAGCGTTTATTAGATATATGTTAAAATACCCTTATTATAGGATAGTAGCCAGCAAAATAATGAATTAAAAGTAGAGTAGTGAAAAAGAATATATTGTTAAGAAAATGTGTATTAAAATTCAATAAAGAATATCCTGGCTGTGTGTCATTGTTACTTCATCATTATGTATAATATATTCATACTGAGCTGAGAATCATGAAGGTAATATGTTTTATTTTATAATTAGATACCTTCAGATCTCATATAGGTAAGGTTTCTAACGTTGTGCAAAGTGCTGCGTAAATCACAATTTATAATACAGCCCCTTTTGCAATATGCGATATGTATCCCAGTCTTTTGCTGCAGTCAATAGTGCTTTGATATGTAATTTATATAATCAATATTCATACAAAAGAACATATAAGCAGCGTGATCCCTGACCATCAAACTTTAATAATGCATATAGAGCTCCTGAATTACGTACTTTCTTATTTCACATTGGTATTAAGATCTGCACATGATCTTAATTAGTAGAAAAAAATATCAGTGAGAAATCTCTCTTTGCAATCTCAATGGTAAATGAGTGTGTTTGTATTCAGAGCATTCAGGGCTGGCACATAGCAACAATGTTGCCTATAACTTAGTGTCCCTAGATTGTGTAGCAAAGGTTTCACACGTGGCTCAGTGTCCATGTAACGAGGGCAAACATCATAAAGCATCTACATGGTATAACATCATAGGTTGGAATTACATCATCCACAACATGCATTTGCTATTGATAACACAGTGCGGGCTTGCAAAAGGGGCTGTATTATAAATTGTGATTTACGCAGCACTTTGCACAACGTTAGAAACCTTACCTATATGAGATCTGAAGGCAGGGGCTGGCTGGCAACTTTCAGCCTGGGGGGCAAACACAAGCAAGTGGCCCTGGCTTTTCTACCAGCACATTGTGAAGCATTTAGGAGCTTGGTCCCGATAGGGTAATGCATGAATGCACCAGGAAAACCCTGCCCCCCACCCTCCCGCTACATTATTAGATAAACGTTTAGGGAGAGGGAAAGGGCACGGCAATGCAGCACACTCTATTTATACTTATACCCGCCCGTGCAATATTGGGGACAAAAAAATTATAATTAGCAGTACTAGGAACCGATAATTAATAAAAATGCAGCTTTGGGGCCCATATTAATGTATATTTAAATATAAACATTATATATATATACCTCACACAGTTCCCCCCCCCACCAGGGGTGTATCTAGGGGTCTGAGCACCACTAGCAAAGTAAGGGCCTGCGCCCCCCCCATATTTTCAGAAGAATGACATCCTCTACTTATATTGTTGAAAAATAAAAAACTTAAAATAGATATTAATTTAATATAAAAAGTACCCACCTTCACTGACTAGTTTCTGCCTAAGGGGGGGAGGGCACACTGACATCAGCAGCTCCCCGTCCACAGACCACATACCACTGTCATGATCGGCAGTCCTGATTTCTACCCCATGGCCACGGGTGGCACCACCAGGCTGAGTACCCCTCGGCCGGTGCCGCTGGTGAGTGCCATCCTGGCCAAGGGTTAGATACTCCCCTGCCCTCTGCACACACAGCTCTCGCCACTCATATAGCTCTCCCCTCCTCACACAGATCCCACCCTCTCATATCTCTCCCTTCCTCACACAGTCCTCCTCAACACACAGCTCTTTCCACTCACCCATACAGCGCTCTACCCACTCATTCAGCTCCCCCACTCACAGACACACACACACAGCCTCAACCTCTCAGACCCCCGTTCCCCACACACACAGCTCTCCCAAATAACTGAAATCAGCTCCACACACACATACAGCGCTGCACCCATCCAGATCCCCCTCACTCAGAACCCCCATATCACAAAAATCTTTCCCCTTACCCAGATACCCTCTCACACAAACACACTCCTCAATCCTCCCCTTCCCCTCCCTCACACAGCACTTCACCCACACATAGATCCCCCTTCCCTAACAAAGAACACATAGGGGGAGGAGGGAGATCACCTGCTGAGCCTGCATGACTGAGAGAGATCAGTGCCTTCACAGAAGGGGGTGTGGTGTGGGCGTGGCGGGAGCAGCGAGTGCCGTCCCGCCCACACCATGCCCCCTTCTCTGAAAAGACTGATCTCTCACTGTTACAGGCTCAGCACGTGGTCCCTTAAGGCCCCACCCACCGGCCCGTGCCCTCCCTTCTGACATATTCAAATAAGCTATCAGGGTATGTGACTATGTGCTGACACATATGCGGTCAGCACATGTCTCCGGAGGACCACCCCATAGTTTGCCCAGTGCCTCTGTTTCTGCTGCGCCCCTGCTTATTCTAGCTGCACTGGCGCAGCCTGACACTGACAGCCGGGAGGCAGGCACATGAACCTCCCCAGCTGTCGCTAGTATATGCACGCAGCGGCGGCACTAGTGCTGCACAATTGTACCGGCCCGGGGGGCAGATGGCACCCTGCCCCCCGGCCCAGTCCGCCACTGTCTGAAGGTATCTAATTATAACATAAAACATATTACCTTCATGATTCTCAGCTCAGTACAAATATATTATACATAATGATTAAGTAACAATGACACACAGCCAGTATATTCTTTATTGAATTTTAATACACATTTTCTTAACAATATATTCTTTTTCACTACTCTTTACTTTTAATTCATTATTTCGCTGGCTACTATCCTATAATAAGGATATTTTAACGTATATCTAATAAACGCTAAGTTTTTATATTAAAAATAATAATTGTTGTGCGCCTGTATACTGACATAATCTTTTGCTTCTTGCATTTTTTGTCTAACTATCGCCCTTGTCAGTAGGCAGCACCCCCAGGTTGAATAATAATTAAAATGAATACAAATATGGGGCCTCATTATAGATTGTGATTAATGTGTGCAGATGTGCCAATTTTTTGTATATGGATAGCAGATATGCAAGAATGCATTATTGCACAATACAGGAATATAAGTTTGCACAGTGCATTATTGCCCAATGCAGGATTACAGGACAAATGAATGCAGAATAGCACAATGGAAACTGAAGCCAAAGTACTCTAACCACTGTGGAAAAAAGTTGTACTATCAATCCTTTGGCAACATCTGCAGGTTTAAATAGGGCGTCTTTGCTGGTTGCTACAGTATGTGACCGGGATCCACCTGCTTCAGATTGACTGGACATCTGGGTGATTTCATTGCAAGACGGCAGTGCCCATGAGTTTGAGTAATGGTAGGAGGATGCCCGCCCTGCTGCTGCTGAACTCCATTCAGGTTAGTCAGAGAGGGACCTTGGAGGCAGAATTAGATACCACTAGCTCGGTAACGGGGCACCGGGATACAGGGTGTGACAAGGGGATGCGGTTAAACTACAGATGGAGGGGATTCCGGCAGTCAGAATGCCGGAATCCTGACACCTGTCAGAAATCCAGTGCTGGCATACCGACAGGCAGAATCCCAAAGGTAAGAAGAACGATTAGATGGAGCGTTAGGGTTAGGGGCTTTGGTTAGGCACTAGGGGAAGAGTTAGGCACTGAGGGGGAGGAGGTTGGGGTTAGGCTCCAGGAAGGGAGGGTTAGGACACCGACCGCCAAAGTATCAGTTTTCTAACTCTGTCGGGATGCCGGTTTCGGGATTCTGACCATGCCTATCCCGTGACAAGTGATACATGCTTTTTACATGGAAGAATCTTACTTCACAGAATAACACATTAATGGATTTCTGGTAAATATAGGTCTCATATTAATTCATTTTGAAAAAAAGATACCTTCCCTTAATGTGGAATATAGGCAAACTATTATAGAAAATTACTTTTTTTTAAATCTTAATGCATGATCACAACAGCTGGATTTCCTTATGTAAACCATATAATAAAAAAACATAATAACTTGAAGATTAACACCCAGGCAACGCCAGGTACTTCAGCTAGTACAAAATAAGCATCTATTAAAAAAATTTTCTTTCAAGTTTTTTTATGATGTTGAAATCTATAAAAATAAATTGATTACCTTTGTCTTAGATTAGGGACCCATTCAAATGGAGCTCTAGTTGCATTTTTGCTATTTTTTTAAAGTCAGAATTTGTAACTAATGTGCCAACCACATGTTTATAATTTCTGTATGTTAAATATAATCTAGTCTGAATATAAAATGTGTAAAAAAAATGAATTTTCAGCTAAATATTGTGCACATTTTGTAATGCTAATTTGTATACTTTGATCACTTCGCCATCTACAGTGCATCCGGAAAGTTTTCACAGCACTTCACTTTTTCAAAATTTTGTTATGTTACAGCTTTATTCCAAAATGGAATAAATTCATTTTTGTCCTCAAAATTCTACACACAATACCCCATAATGACAACATGTAAAAAAAAATTTTAAGATTTTTGCTAATTTATTAAAAAAAAAATAAGAAATCACATAAGTATTCAAAGCCTTTGCTCAATACTTTGTTGATGCACCTTTGGCAGCAATTACAGCCTTAAGTCTTTTTGAATATGATGCCACAAGCTTGGCACACCTATCTTTGGGTAGGTCACACATTCCTCTTTGCAGCACCTCTCAAGCTCCATAGGGGATTAATCCACATCAGCTGCAGGAATTGATGTTTTCCCATACACACAAGTCCAACACACTGTACCCACCCCCAGATCTAATATAAAAATGCAACAACCTTTTATATAATAAAATGTTGACTCTAACTGCCCGGTAGCAACCACTTATGCACCATAGTCAGATGATTGCTGTAAGCTATTGCCAACATTAATCAAACCAAGATAGTATTTATTATGTCACAACAGTCATTGACTTTTATTTATCATTGTTTTATCTTACATCTACCTCACTCACTTCTAAATGAGCCAATGAATACTATTAATTTAAAAAGATTAAAACATGTGCTCCATGATATCGTAACCTGATAAACCCTGTTCTTTTGTGGGATTCGTGACAAATGAACGGGGTGCAGTTAATTACCGCTGCCCAGAATGTAGGCTGTTGGAATCCTGCTGGTGGAGGGCCGACCTGGGACTAAAGATAGGAGTCGAAATGCTGACGCCTGTCTTTAGTCCCACGTGAAATCATCCAACATCCCAAATGCGGTAAGCCAGGGATAGTTAGCTTGTAGCCGCTGGGGGGAGGTTACGTTTAGATACCCCCTGGGGGGACTTAGGGAGAGCCATCCATAGGGACAGTTAGGTTTAGGGTGTGGGAAAGGGGGTTAGGGTTAGGCACTCCCAGGGGGGACAGTGTTAGGCACCCCTGGGGGGAGGTTAGGGTTAGGCACCCCTAAGGGAGGGTTAGGGGGGGATAGGGGAGGGTTAGAGTACTTACTGGCCACTGTCGGGATATCCTCCCTTCGGGCTTCCGGTGTTGGTATGAGAACTGGTGGCTATTCAGTCATCGGTTTTTCATACCGATTCCCAAATGAACATAGGGCCTAATTAAGAGATATACTCTATTAGCATCTTCTTTGGATTCAGCAGCAATGCAAAATAATATTAATACAGAAGGAGGCATCTGGAGGTAAAAGTCACTGCTAGCATTGCAGATCCGAGTGCTGCATCCTAAGACACAGCATTGGATCACCATCAGCCAGCCATCGGCTTTCTGCGTAAGCCTAATCTTACTCAAAATGGCCGCCGCAACTGCTCTGCCGGTTCCAGGAAATCTGTGTTGGAAGACGCAGACCCTGGCCTCCGCATGCCTACAAAACAGAAATCGTCACCACCCCCACTCCCAAATAACCACAGCCTGTCAATCAGGCTGTGGTGTCCCAGGGGTCACAGTGACATCACAACACATGTGTACTGTGGAGTCGGAGCATGTGCAGTCCCCAAAAATTGGTCATTTGAAACCAATTGGGGACTTCGGCAGGGTCTGAATCAGGGTCTGAATCAGGTTCATAGTGTACAAATGACAGAAGCAATATTACTATTTTTTGTCAGTGTATAGTAGGTAAGGTAATTGTAATTTGTTAACACATTTTGATCATACCACATATGTGGAGTTTTAGAATGAATGTGATGCTATTTTTTTTTTCTCACCAAAGAAATGTTTTTCTACATTCTCAAAATTCTCTCGGCTTGATTTATCAACAAGTTTATCACTCCCAACAAGTGTTAAAACTTGTTGCATATGATAATGGTGCTCCAGCCAATCATTTCCTAACTGTCAACTGTTTGAAAAATGACAGTTGGAAGCTGATTGGCTGGAGCACCATTAATCATACGCAACGACTTTTATCACTCATTGTGAGTGATAAAACTCGTTGATAAATCAGGCCCAGAATTACAACCAGGAAAGAGACAGGGCCATAGAGAGTGGAGCCAGGCCAGGGTACTGTGGGGTGTGTGGCCTAACCATGGGGGCGTGGCCACATCCCCTATGACAAAAAGCTATAGCAAAAATTATTTATGGCGCCACATAGGGGAATGCCATGTGCCTCTCAGCTAGGGGCAAATCCAGGTAGGCGCAATCAGTGCGATCGCTCTCCCCCCTCCCATTAGTTGCTGGTAGAGGAGAATGCTGCTACTCACTACAGCACAGCACACAGCAGTGTGTGCTGGGTGCTGCTGTCGCTAACATGACTAAGGGGGTCAAGGATGGGTGCGGCATACCGTAATCAGTTTCCTCTCCCTCCCACCCTTCTCCCTCTCGGCACCCCTGTGTGAAGAAAAACATACCACTGACCCTTTTTGTTTTTTTTTTTCAGGCAAGATTTCTAAAGTTGCAAAATTAGATTGGTCACATAATAGCCGCCTTAAATTTAACCTAAGGTTTGCATTTCTCTGTGATAGAGAAATTGTGTTAGGGTGACTGTATACCTGCCTTTATGAGTTGTTGAGTCTTTATGAAATAGAAACATATTAACGCCTTTGCCGCTGAAAGTTTTCTCGCTACTGTGCTGAGCAGGTCTTAAAGTGGTCCTGGAGAGGTGGTGGAACCCCACCTACAACCCACCCCCAACACTCGCCATGCTAGTCTGACAGGCCAAAACAAGTGTGAAAACTGTTCTTTACACACACACTATTGTGTATAGGAAACAGTAAAGTGAATGGCAGGGGTCTGGGGGCCGCCTAGACCCGAGAAGCTTTTGGGGCTATGACAGTGTGAAATACATTTTAGATGCTTTTTAGCACTCCTGACATTAGCTGATACTACAATGTTAGATCACTTAAAAATAAAGAAAAATGTTCTATATCATCAGCGTTATTTTTCTACCGTGCCTCTGAGTTTTTTATTTATGGGGTCTCCACAAACTACTCTATGTCACTTGGATGCCTAATGTTTTTTTGCAACCCCTGTGTTTTGCCTTCGCTTGATTCTTTCCTTACCTATATGCTGGTTTTTCTGAAATGAGGGACCTCTGAAGAAATTAAGCCTCCCCAGGCAGACAGTGAGTGGCTCTCTGTCTGTTGGACTTCTGTGCAGGGACTTGGTGGAGGTGGAACTAGTTACACCTACCATTAGAGGTGATGGAGCTCAGTTCCACCCCTTTCCTGCCCACTTTAACCCCTGGTGCTGAGTCTACAGTATTTTGCCACTTTTTCGAGCTGGTCACATTCCAGTATCAATAGTAGTAACTTTTCAGAAGACTTGTGTCTGCTGTTTCTAAAACAGCATATAAAATCTACACAAAATGACCAAAATATATCTATATTTTTTAATATTAAAAATTGCAAGAAAGTGAACTAAAGATAAAAGTGGGTATTTTTTTCTCCTTCTATAAAGACAATCAATAAATACTTTGTGCTTCCAGTTTTGCATTCAATTCACATTTCCAAAATAGCAAAAAAAGGATTCTCTATAAAGCTTTTGAAATCTGCACTTGTTTTTGCTGTGTTGAATTAAATACTTGCAATGCGTGGAATAATATGGTGTGTCAACAATTTGCAAACTAGAAAACTGACCGCATTAAATGAGTGGGACTAGTCTTCAGCATTTTAAATGTACATATTGAACTCAACCTTAGCACTGGAGGAGTTAAATAAAAAATTACACAGTCCACTTGTTCATCTCTTCTTCTCCTACATCCCATTCCCAAATACTAACATATTTTACATCCATCAGTAATATACAATGTTTCATACCATACGCAAAAAGGAACACTTTTATTAATAGTTGCTTTAAAAAAAAACATACCTGGGTATGGGACGTGGAACCAGGGGGAATTAACTATTGCATCAATGTTAATATCAGTCCGAGCAGCAAACCCATAGTCTGCTGGGTTTCTTGGAAACACACTGAAGTATGTCAAAATGTAACAGATCAGCCAGGATAAACACATTCCCAATAATACCTTAAAAGAGTTCAAAAGGACTATTTTAATTCATTCCATATTTACAAGTAATCCTTCAATGTGTTTTCACAAGGTTAACATGATCTGATAAGAACTGTGTGTGTGTTACAATTTTATTGTATTATTGTATAAGGATGTCTTTTCACAGGGAGATGAGGAAGTTACAAGGAAACAACGTTACACACATAATCATATTTCCTTGCTAACTGCTAACACTTTTGTTTGTTAAAACCAGCATTGAAAGAAAAAGTCTGTCATCTTGGAACATGCAGTTGCTCTTTAGGAAAAAAATCATGAATTCTGCTTTAAAAATGGCGAATATTAGGAAATGTAATTTTCCTTTTTAACAGTACACCTTAATGTATACTTCTTTTGAGTATACTTATATTGACTACATTTTATTAACATTTACATTTTACAATGAATATATTTTAATTTTCTATGATATAATTTTCTTTTGTTTTTTTTCTTTTCTCAAACCCGATCTTCATTATTGCTTCTAAAGTATATGAAATGCAATAGGGTTCATTAAATGAAAGAATTATTACCATATGTAATTGCTCTCTCGGATATATTATATGTCCAGACATTGATATTACATCTTGCGAATAGGACCTTTAAATGTTTAACTACATATCTGGCTTGCATTAGCATTTTGCCTGATTGAATTGCATCAGCCTCTGTAAGAGCTGAAAACAGTATAAAATAACATGCAAGAAATCTCTAATATATCTATAGTTCATTTTCAATTTAAACAGTGCCAGTTTCAGGCACTCTCGCTACATCGCCCATAATGCTCTGTGTTATAACTCCTGTTACATATTCCAAGCTGCCTGGAGACCCTGTACTGTTCCTTATATATACAATACAACAAATTAATATGAAGAGTTCAGAAACTGCTTGTGTTCAAAATACTATAGGAGGAAAATAAACATAGAAACATGTTATGAGGAAGTGAATTGGGAAATGTTTCATATTATAAATATCCATGTCAAATCATCAGCCTTCAAATGCAGTTTAACTGGACTACAGTTCTTGTTTTGCCTACAGTTTTCTATAGTGATTATTAACAGTACAATAAACAAAACAAAGGATTTCAAAGTATCAGCAGTGCTGCAACATATTGACTAAAGTGATCTAATCTGAACATTTGTCATGTTCAAGGATTTTGTTGGGTCAGTCTATGTGCTGATGCTGAGGGAGATAAGGGGTGAAGGGATGGTTCAAGGAAGCAGAGCGGAGAATAAGAGAACATGCCAACGCTGAGTTATGTAATACCTACAAGTTGATTTTTTAAAGAGTAAATGTGGCCTGTGAAGATGAAAGTTAGAAAGAAGATGAAAGAAAGAAAAGATGAGAGAACATGTAAGTTGTGCATTGCAAATGAGAGTGGGGTGGGAGAAGATCTGAAAGATCGGGGGAAGTAAGTAAATTATCACAGGGTCATGTTATATGAAGAAATGAGTTTTGAGGATGTTTTTATAACTAGAGCTCAGGAGAATATGTACAAGAACAGAGAAATCCAGGAGGCGGATGAGAAGAGGCATTTACAGAGGAAGAGGGAAGGGGGCTCTGTACAGTGAAGGCTCCATTTGTTGTAGTACTAAACATTAGAGGGGAGATGTAAATAGGTGTAGGATAGCTGATGCATTGTAGGTTCATTCTCTAAGACTACCTTAAATTTGCCAGCTTAAAATGGCTGTGGAGAGGACGCATGAGTTCGAGGACCAGTCTAATGAAACAACAGAATATGTAAGTAACCACAGAAAGTTAATGGGGGGAATTTACTAACGTATGTGTTTTCTTTCTTTATTTATTGTAGTATGCAAACTGCCACACATCAGCACCAAAATGCAAACTTACAGTAACTAAACCACATCCGATGTGTGACTGTTTACAAACCCCTAAACAATAAGCAAGGCCAAACTGCATGATAAAGATATTATATTTTGCAAGTTCCAAGTTCTAGTCAGCATAGGTTCCAGGCCCCTATGTAGCCCCCTATGTGGAAAAATTATCAGATTCCTGCACCTGGACAGCACAGACTCAATGCTGAGTAGTACTTTGCCACTCAATCTACCCATAAATGGGGGTTTATCATTAGTCAGTTGCCTAGAGCATCGGGATCTGGAGAGGCACCAATGAGTCCGCCTACCACTAAAATAAAAAATGTGTCTGAACGAGACATCATTGTTTAATGCCGGTGGCAGCTGCAGAACTTGTAAGACGCCACCTCTGGACTTTCACTTGAGGGGTGGACAGGTGGGTATTAAGGATAGAAGCAGTAGATTGAAGCTTTGCTTAGGGTGCTGAGAAACCTTCACCAGCCCTGCCCTCCAATATACAGACTTCAATCCTCGGAAGATGCATTATCCAGGAACTACACTACAGAAGCCATGTCACCAGGCTGGACTAGTATCTAGGCATTCATGGTGTGTTACAATTGGGCAGTTTGTTTAGGGTTTATGGATGACTGATTGCTGGACTGATTCCCATTACTTGAGTACTGGTAGACTTGATGGGCTTAGTCAGTTTGTAAGCCTGCCGGAGGTAGAGATGGAAACCTTACCATGCTTGTAGATACAAGCTTGGTACAAACTATGTAGGTACGGGGGCCAGATATTTTTTTTGTCTGAGGGTTGGGCTTGATGCTGAGTTGGCTGGGCTATTAGAAAATGGAATGGAAGGAACATTTTTTCCGTTTATTGAATTGTTTATATTTTTGTCACTTCTGTCAGGCAAGATATCTCAAACAACATGAGGGTCGAAATATCTTGCCAGTGCAAACCATGTCTTTATATATTTAAATAAATGTGTCTGCTTATCCTACTGTACCTCTAGGCAGGGCCCACCGGCCATCAAAGTGCCATGGAGTCCAATGGTGCATGGGATAGAGATGGGTGGGGGCTCCTTAGTGCATCATCCAACTGCCACAATCTGAGCAATAGATAAACATATACTAATACTATATTGGAGGAACTTTAATGGTGACTTTACTGGGAGCTCCAATGATAACCTGACTGGAAACTGTAATTGTGACCTGACCAGAACCTGACTGGGAGCAGTAACAGAGCTGTAACTAATGATTTTGACTCTGACTATATTATTGATTGGACAGGAAGCTATATTGGCAACCTCACTAGGAGCTGTAATGATGGTCTGATTGGGTGTTGTAGTTGTGACCTGTCTAAGAACTGTTAGCTATAATGATGGTATGACTGAGAGCTGTAAATATTCATCTTATTGAAAGCTGCAATGATGGCTGACTGTGAACTGTAAGGTGATCTGTCTGGTAGCTGTCATAGTAACTTGACTGGGAGCTGTAAAAATGACTTGACTGGTAGCTGAAATAATGTTGGGAGTAAAAATTATCTGACTAGGTGCTGTAGTGTTGACTTGTCTAGGTACTTCAATTGTGATCTGACTGAGAGTTCTAATGGTGACCTGACTGGTAACTCTAATGATGGTCTGACCAGGAGTTGTAATGGTGATCTGATTGGAAGCTGAAATGGTGGTCCTTCTAGAAGCTATAATAGTAGCCTGACTGGGAGCTGGTGATCTAACTAGAAACTGTAATAGTGACCTGTCTGGGAGCTGTAATGATGATGGAAGTAAAGATTATATGACTGGGACCTGTAGTGGTGACTTGACCAGGATTTAATTGGGAGCTGTAATGGTGGCCTGAGTATGAGCTGCAATGGTCATTTGAGTGGAAACTGTAATGGTAAGTGGAATGGCATGTTCTTTTCACTGTTTGACTCTAACTGAATACATTAGTTTGGCATTATGTGATGTATATTTTGCACAGTGCTTTGTGGGTTGGCCACTGCTTGCAACCTGCCAGTAACCCTAGTGACAGATCGGTTGTGCACACAGGAACCGGCAGGAGTCCACTACACCTCATTTGTGAGATCCTTCCCATCAAGTGCCCTTTTACCATATGTCTCCTTTATTCTTTAACTTACACAAATTTTAAAACAGACAGTTGATTTCAGTGTCTCCAGAAGTGTTACTTCTTTGAAGGAATGAGGGTGTGGTATATAGCCTGGTAAAGGAGAAAAGCAGAACAAATTGTCAGGGCCCATTGAAACAAGAGGACAGGCAGGATGCAAGGAAGTAAGTGCTACCGTTATCTTGGTTCACCTCCTTCTCTGTTTCTGCCTCTGGTTACATCCCCCCATCCATCCTTCCTGAGTCCTGCAGGGGCATGTCCATTGCCCTCTTGCTTTTTTTTGGACACCTCCTCCCTGGTGAACTTATTAGTTCATTTGGCCTCCACTATCATCTCCGTGCTGATGCACCCAACTCTACCTTTCCTCTCCTGATCCCCCCCCCCCCTCCATCCTCTTTCGGGTGTCTAACTGCCTCTTTGCTATCTCCTTCTGAATGTCTGTAAGCTTCTTCAAACTTAACATGGGCAAAATGTCTTCCCTCCCTCTATACTCTTCTCTCCACCCGACCTCTCTATCACAGTTTACAACATCTCTAGCTCCACTGTTCCCCAACTTCACTGCCTGGGTGTCATTCTCAACTCCTCCCTCTCCTTTGCCCAATCCTGTTTCCAGTTTCACAACATTGCTGGCTTCTGACCTTACCTCTCCCTGAATGCACCAAATCTATTGCCCACTCACTGATCATTTCTTCTCTCAACTACTGTAACCCCCTCCTTTCTGGCCTCACCTACTCCCATCTCACTCCTCTCCAATGTGTACTCAGGGCCTGACTGAGACCCGCTCACGAGTGCATAGCGCTCGCAAGTGGGTCAAGGGGGAGAATTTCTCTCGCTCCGGGGCTCACTACAAAAGGGGTGGCTGTCAATATTGATCGACAGCTCACCCCATTTTGTAGGTGGTGAGGGGGGGGGTGGCTACACAAATAGAGGCATTCCCAAAGGAACGCCTGCCATTTGTGGGAGGCACCACTGACATCACCAGTGATGTCAGTGGAGAGCTTCCTGCTCTATTAGAGCAGGAAGTTCTCTGGGGCTTGCGATGGACGAGACCCTACCACAAGGGTCTTGTCGCAAGCCCCGATGGTCGTTATGGTCGCGACCATCACCTGGACGCTTGCAAAAGCTGTGGGTGGTCACCCACAGCTTAGCGAGGGGCCAGGAGGCTAGCTCAAATAAAAAAAATGCCGCCCTGATTAAGAGCGGGCACTCTGAAAGAGCATCCGGCTCTGAATCATGGCCTCTGTGACACAGCAAAGCCAAACTTACTCTCTAACTGCTGCGCATCTGCCTCTGCTCTCTGCCACTCTCTGCACTGGCTACCCCTCCACTACAGAACCCTCATCAAACTCTTCACCTTCTGGTACAAGGCCATTTAAAACTCTACTGCTCCCTATATCTACAACCTCATATTCTTACACATTCACTCCTGTCCTCTCTGGTCGGCAAATGACTGTCACCTCTCATCCCCTCTAGTCACTACCTCTCATGTCCAATTCCAAGAATTCTTCTGTGCCACCCCCATTACTGGAACAGTCTCCCTCACACTATCAGGCTTTCCCCTAACCTGCATACTTTATATGAATGCGGAAAACCTACTTGTCCACACAAGCTTACCAGTCTACTGCTTAATCTCTCATCAATTAGTTTCCCTCACCTTCATTTACCTTCCCTCTCTCCCACTCTTGCTTCCTGCCCACAGCCATCCATTTGTCTCCCCCGTACAACCATGTACTGTTGTGTTGTTTGCACCCTGTACTGTGCTGCAGACCACATGTGGTGCCCTATAAACAAAGTTTAATCATAACAATGCTATTCCTGGCTGTGGGGCTTCAGGGAAGATGGCAGTAGAGACATGGCAGGGGACAGAAAGTAGACAAGATATAGAAGACACAAGAGGAAGCAGGCATAAAGCAGGGGGGGGGGTGACATTGGGAACAATGGAAAAAGAGATGAAGGACAGCTTGTAGGTACCAGAGGTAAAGAGGATGGTAAACTTTAGACATACAGCAAACAGCAAATAACAAGTAGGACAGCCAGGCAGTGCATATAACGACAGACATGAGGCAAAGAAGTAAGCAACAGCCTAACAGAGGATATAGGTCAAACATTTAGTGGGGGAGGGTATTCAATTAGGTGTGAGAATAGCAAAAATCTCATACCTGCTGGGTTTTTCCTGCAGGTGCTGAATTTTTGCTATTCAGTTAGGTGCAGGGATTTTCAGTTATTCAGGTGAGTATATTTTTTTACTTTATCTTTTTTAAGTCATGCTTGATTTTTGTATCTGGTGTGTGATAACTGTGTGACATGTGTATAGTGAAAAGTGGGTATCAGGTGTGTGATATTGGTGTGCCCTGTGTATAGTGATCATTGTGTATCTGGTGTGTAATATCTGTGTGACATGTTTATAATGATCAATGGGTATCAGGTGTGTGATATTGGTATGCTCTATGTATAGTGTTCAGTGTGATATTGGTCAGGGCCGTAACTAGGGTAGTGCGACCTGTGCCATGGCACAGGCCATCGCAGGGCAGGGGGCAGTGTTTGGGCCTGTCAATTTTCCTGTTTATTATCATTCTCACTTGTAGCTTCCTCTTCTTTTATCCCCAGCATCTCCTAGCCTACCCTGTCTCTTCCCCATAAGGCCATGGCCCTTTTTCGGGTGCACTATCTTCTGTCCCTATTTAAAAAATAGGTGGGGGGGCGCCAATGCTCTCTCTGGCACAGGGCACCAATAAGTCTAGTTACAGCTCTGATATTGGATTGCTCTATGTATAGTGATCACTGTGTATCAGGTCTGTGATATTGGTGTGCCCTGTGTATAGTGATCAGTGTGTATCTGGTGTGTGATATCTGTGTAACATGTGTGTAGTGATCAGTGGGTATCAGGTGTGTGATATTGGTATGCTCTATGAATAGTGATCACTGCGTATCAGGTGTGTGATATAGGTGTGCCCTGTGTACAGTGATCAGTGTGTATCTGGTGTGTGATATCTGTGTAACTTCTGTATAGTGATCAGTGGTTATCAGGTATGTGATATTGGTGTTCCCTGTCCAAAGTGATCAGTGTATACCAGGTGTGTGATATTGGTGTTCCCTGTGCAAAGTGATCAGTGTATATCAGGTGTGTGATATTGGTGTGACCAGTGTATAGTGAGATCAGTGGTTATCAGGTGTGTGATATTGTCGTTACCTGTGCAGAGTATTCAGTGCATATCAGATGTGTGATATTAGTGTGCCCTGTGCATAGTGATCAGTGCATATCAGATGTGTGATATTAGTGTGCCCTGTGCATAGTGATCAGTGGGTATCACGTTTGTGATATTAGTGTGCCCTGTGTACAGTGATTAGTGGGTATCATGAATATATAGGGTAAGTAAAAGAGTGGAAAGTATGGATTGGAGGAGGGGGACACAAGTTTTGTTAACATGGCAGATGATAGCTGAACCATTCACTCTTATTAAACTTACAAGAAAAACACATTTTCACTGAGGAGAAGAAGGGGCGGTTTGTCTCGATATTTTTCTGTGGGACAGACTATATACTATGCCTATAGAAATCACTTGGAATTTACCATCCCAAGTGTACTCGTTCTGAATAGAAGTCTATTTTTGCATCCCTTAGATGTATTCTTATACTTAACATCATCATTTCCTCTCTGTATGTTGCACATCCTTATGTGACCCTAAATAAAGATGACTATTGTTTAGGAAGTGTGGTCTGGGATCTGTGCTTTTAAAGTAACCAATGCCATGCTAGGACACACAGTATACTGTGTTTCATATCAAGACTGCTGTGAGCTGGTTGGAGGTCAGCAAGCCACTGCTATGACATTACCAAACAAGGACAGTAATAATAAAAATGACAGTTAATTTAGTCATGGAAATATTTAGATCTCTTTTACAATTCAGTATATAGAAGCCCCGATTCTCAGTCCAACGCGTCTGCGTTAGTTTTTCTGCTCAGCCGCAGCAGCCTACTTACTGGTCATTTAAATAATCCACCAGTGTAAACTGAAAATCCATGCGAATGCATGTGGAAGCCTATCACGCTCACAGTTTTTCCATCCGCAGATGCAGCCGTCACCATTAGCACCCGGAAATGCACCCACCCCATGCCAGCTGCAAAAGCTCCATCTAAAAAGGTGCCCCATCTCCATCCACATACTATGAAGGAGCAAGGAAGCTGTCTACACACCCACAACACTCCAATGACACAGAACAGTGGTCACCACCTAGTTACAGCCCAGAAATGCCCATTTCATGGAAAATGTGGTCAGTTAATCTATCAGTATGCATTAGCGATCTCTGTCTGTAAGCACGTGCTTGATCCGGCACATGCACAGTTGCCGATTTCTTCCTTTGGTGCACGTGCAGTGTGCTGAAATCCACGGCTCCATAAAGTTATATAGCGTAGACAAAATTAACAAATGTATATATTTTATTGCAGCATGTCATGATCTTAAAGGGTTTCTGTACCCTTCCGGCAATAGCTTCACTGCTATAGTCTACAATCCATTACCTTCCCTATAAGATATAACAAAGTCCACCCACTCTTCAGATACAGAATTTAGGCTTTATGCTGGGAAGGTATATAGGACCTTATTCAGAGGCGGCCGTACGGTCTACGATCGCACGGCCGCCTCGATGTTTTGCCAGTGCGCATGCGCACGAGGGAGCCAGCTCCCTCGTGCGCATGCGTGAGACCCGCTACGACCGACAGCGCTGGTCGTAGCGGGTCTCTTCCCAAAGGGGGCGAGCTGTAGATGTTGATTGACAGCTCGCCCCGTTTGGAAGGCGGGCCGGGGGGGTGGCAGCCCAAATGGAGGCGTTCCCATGGGAATGCCTGCCGTTTGGGGGAGGCCCCACTGACATCACTAGTGATGTCAGTGGAGAGCTTCCGGCTCTGACAGAGCCAGAAGCTCTCCGGGGCTTACGACAAGTGAGACCCTACCCTAGGGTCTCGTCATAAGCCCCGATGGTTGCGATGGTCTCTGACCATTGCGACCATCACCCGAGCGGTCGTTAGAGCTGTGGGTGTTAACCCACAGCCTAACAACCGCAACAGAGGCGGGCGGTCATGATGCAAGTGGCCGCCCAGTTTCTGAGCGACCGCTTGCATCCTCCGACCGCCTCTGAATGAGGCCCTGAGTGCTGCTCCTCCATATCAGTTTTATGCTGGGAGTGCAGCACTTGGCTGTGATGTCTGAGGAGCAGTGCATGCCGCTCCCCCCTTTTTGAGTAAAGATACAGCGGGAATGATTTTGCCACTTTCGAGTGGGTAGAGTGTGCACCAACAGAGCTCACATCTCCCTGTTTTTAAGACAACTTTTTCATATACAGGTATATATTTTTTAAATCACATGATTAACTCTGCAGTAGACAGATATTTTGCTTAGTGGCAGTCCTCAACAAAAGTTAGTCTCTAAGGTTTTACATGCATCACTTAATCATATGGTACATGTCACAATTAATTAAAATTAAAATATGTAATGAAAATATAAAATATAAATGAAAATAGAAATTATGTTCAATGTACTATCAATTAAACCAGTGTCTCTCTGATATAATTACATTCAATCAGAAGCATTTCGACATGAGAAAATGAGAATATGGCATAATAAGCTATACATTATTTAATGGTAATTGTGCTTAATTTATTTTTTGGAAGTGCAGCAAATTAAATTTCTTCCCTGCATGCCCTTGTGTGATTTTATTATATAAGTGTTTCCTATTGATTACAATTATGGTAGATCACATTATATTCCTCTTTAACTTACTGGAAAAAGTTTGAAAACAGGATACTTGCTGATTTTCCATTCTCCTTTATTGTAGGATATCAAGGGAACCTCTATATTTCTCAGATATTGCGAGAAAATAATGATTAAGGCAATAGTTCTGAAAAAAAAAATATCATGGGTTGATAGTGACCATTTTTTCATGAATTGTTGGTATTACTGGTATACAAATATATAATAATAGCAACATAATGTAACAAACTTATAATATGAGAGTGTCTAATCTACTTCACTGTCCTCTATACATGTCATGTCACATAAGTAGTCTCGGGTATGTAGTTACTGCCTTGCTTGTTTTCAGCCAAGCATACTATATGATAATAAATATTCGGTAATTAGTTTAGTTACCTAAAAATATGCAGAAACTAATGTTTCCGCATGTGTACGGGCCATTAAGTGATGATGAATGGACCCAATAGGAAGATTTTCTGTTTGGGAGCTTCCAACTCCATGCAAATCTGCCTTAACCTGCTAAACATGTTGTGTGTCATTTGAGGTAATGAAACATCCCAGCTCAGGTCTTGCACTGGGGTCCTGCATTTGTTCACTACACCACTGGAAACATGGTAACATTTGGTGAAAGAAGATGTTTGTTATGGGAATAATTAATTTACTGTACAAGAAATATTTACAAGTCCTTGAAATATAATGGAGAGGGACATGAATTACCAATTGTATATACATGACTGGCCAGCAGAGAGCTAAAAATATTTTAACGGGTCCCACTGCCCAATCCCTACCTCTTAGGGAGGGTCTCACAGTTCACTGTTTCTTTAGAGGTGCTAGCCTAAGTGCTCCAGCAGCACCTGTTTGCCGAAACTGGGTGCAGAGAGAAGCCCCCAGCTCCCATAAGCATTACAACACTAATGAGATTTGGCAATCACTATGTATCCAGTGCAGAAAGAGATGCTGCATGGAAGAGTAAATGTGAACACTCTTGTAAGTAAAGTACTGCAAGGATTGTTTATAATATACTATAGATAATATGGCAGAAAATTATTTGAATTCATTAATTTCTATTTATATGTTTTGGAAAATTGAAGATAACACATATTCTTATTAATTATTATAATTCTACTAAAGGGTGAACATATTATTATTATTACCAGACTAAATAAGGCACACATTATTATTAGATTAAATGAGCACATTCTATTGTTATTCTTCTAAAGGGAGCACAGATTATTATTATTATTATTATTATTATTATTATTATTATTATTATTATTATTATTATTATTATTATTATTTATTATTATTATTATTATTATTATTATTAGACAAAAGGAGAAACAGATTATTATTATTATTATTAGATTGAATGGCACAATTTATTGTTAATCTACTATAGGGGAACAGATTATTATTGATGGATTAAAGGAGACACATTTAATAATTTAACTAAAAGGGGCTCAGATTATTATTACTCTTAGACTAAAGGAGGCACAGTATTATAATAATAATAATAATAAAAAATAAATAATAGTAGTAGCAGTAGTAGTATTCTAATATATATTAGATAAAAGGGGGCACTGATTTTTATTATTAGATTAAAGGGAGTGCATACTATTAAAGGATACATTTATCATGAAACAATTTACAGTACAGAGTAAATATTTACTTTTGCAACCATTGTAAATATTGGTTCTGTGGTTTCTGTTAAACTTGAAATTGTTATATTTTGTCCACAATTTTCAAATCACTGACATGGTTTATTTAAATATCTTCCCTGAATGGTCTTCCTATGACTAAAGCTTGCCTGCAGGGAACATTTTTATTTCTTGTGGGAACCAATGGTTGACTAATTTATACAGGTTATGGCCCATCATAGATTATAGAAAGTCAAAGACTTTGGGCTATATTTATGAAACTGTGTTAGATTGAAGCTGAACATTTAAAGTGGCACTCACATGCAGTGTAAAGCAGGCCGAGCTTTACACTGAATGTGAGGGCCGCTTTAAATTTTTCGTTCCAATCCTCCGTGAAGCTCTTTAAAAATATAGCCCTTGGATATTGTTTCACCTGCTCCTATTTTCAAAACCATCTAGTTCATCTGCTAACTGATTGTGGCTTTATCTGATGTCAGTACATTTTCCAAAGTGGAAATGCAGTTTTCTATTTCCTGTATCAACACCGCAGAACATTATTTATGGAACCCTTGAGCATTACTAAGTTACTATTTGCTTATTAATATTTATTTTATTTAGCTCAAGTACACCCTATAGCACTTTGCAATTGAGACCAAACAAGCCTGGGTAACAACAAACTAAATGTAAGGGACTGCTAACAATCTATTGAAAATAGGAGATGGGTTCATAAGATGGGATAAGATTATGTGCAACATAGTGCATATCGTCAAACCAGATTGCAATGGGAACAAAATACATAGAGGGACTATATTATTCAGTCACACAGCAATGTTTGGTGGTAAGAGGGTTTTTTGAGTGTAGAAAGAGAATACCTTTTTAGTAAACTGCATAGATAGGATGTAAGTGGGATGCGGTCAATATCCCAGCACATGGGGGATGCCGGCGCTGCTTACAGGTTTAGGGTGCGGGGAGGGGGAGGTTAGCTTTAGGCACTAGGAGGGAAGTTAGGTTTAGGCACTGGGGAAGAAGGGTTAGGGGTAGCGATAGGATGCCAGTGTCAGGATTTTGACCACCGGGCTCCCGAGCGCCCGCCTCCTTTACCCAACCCGATGTAATCATGTAGCATAGCCTAAGAGGGCTAAGAAGATGCCTGAAGATATCAGTTTCCAGGGAAAGCATGAGGGTTTTGAGGTTAGGAGAAAGTCTTGTACAAGAGAGGGAATTCGACACAGTGGGTGCAGCCTACACATATGATGGGTTAGGTTCCGGATCCTCCCTGTAAAGTGAAAAATCGCAGAAAAGCGGAACATTGCCTTTTTGTACATGTAAAAGCCACCAAAGACATTCCTTGTTCAGTAAATATAATCATTTCTACAGTAACTTGGTATTCTGTAAAAGGTGTCTTACTCTGACATCTTGTTGAGCAAATCAGGCCAATAAAATGAAGATAGCACAGAATATTCACCAAAAATAATGAACATATATAAAATTGAACACCTCTGCAGTATCAAAATGCTGAATAGCATCACTCTACTTTTTATGTCTCCATATTATTGCAGTTAAACTTTAAACATAGGTCTCTTCAATAGATTTATAGATTTTGTAAAGGTAGCCAGGCTAGTACGGTTACTGGAGTTGGCTTTTGATGAAGGTATTGAAGTAATCTTAAAGTTTGACATTATTTTTGTCTGGAACTGGATTTACAGTGGCAGTTGATTTCTTCTCTTGACTTATCTTAAGACCTGTGTCTTATCCATTAACATATACAATAGCAGAAAGATGACTTGGCAAATATGAGACTAGACATAGAAAACATTTCACCACTTGCAGAATGTCAAATCATTTCCCCCTTTTCCTGTAATAGAAAAACTATTAACAGAAAACATCAAAATCTGTACTCTGCTTCCCTCTAGTGGAGAGCAGCTATGTTAGCACAGTAACTGATGTGGTCTAGTATTTGGAAAACTGTTGGATAGCGATGAGCTGCCTCAACAGCAAAAAGCTGGTAGGACTATTATGGTAATATTCTGTATACCAGAATTGCTACATAACAATCCCTTTTCTTGTTCTCACTGCAGAGTGGAAGCTCAGTTAGCCATCCATTGATTGGTTCAAGGAATTTCCATACATGTGTGCCAATTGTTTTAAAATAGAGTGATTTAATTGTTGTTTCCATTGGCAGTTGCCACCCTTTGTTTTCATGTTGGATTAGCAGCTGACAAAACCTGGCACCTCAGTGATGCCACATCACCACAAACCCAGGTTTACCTCAATGTAAAGATATTCACTTTTCCACTACCTATCTCCTATCTTCCACTACCTATCTGCGATTAATTGGTCATGGATACCTTTCAAATATAGTATCTTTGGGCTTCCCACCACAGGAGGCCTCCACCTGTTATGAAGCAATTTAACACCCCCTGCTCCTTTATTTCTTTAAATAAGGCTGAGATCATATAAATTCCAAATAATTTTGGCAGTTCCATGTTAATTCTTTGACTCTGCTCTTTGTATCCCTTCTTGTTTACAATGATGGTTTTAATTAAAGATGATCGGTTCGTTTTTTTGCTTAAAACTAAACACACTCAAACTTCGGGGTTCTGAGTCGAACCAAGTCCTGGTTCGGATCACTTTGGGGGTACCGAGTAGGTGGATTGCACATAAGACCCTCCCTCGTTATTTCAGGTGAGAGTGTATGGAGAGGGTGTGGACTGTAGTTCATGCTGCAATAATACAGACTAAAGGCTATTAGAGAAAGTTTTAGGTAGATAGAGAGAGTGGGAAGAGTGTAAAAGACTGCAGGCTTCTTCATCACTGTGTATGTTTATCAGACACTAGCTAGCACATGCAGTCCGTTGCAAACAGGCTCTTTCTTATGTTTATTAGAAGTGAACTTGAAGTGAGCTGCACTTACTTACAATTATTTTTCATAGATGTGCTATATTCTTTTAAACTGTGTTTGTGCCGCTGCTCTGTTGCTTAGTTTAGCCAACCAGCTCGCTACAGCTTTTGACCAATATTGTTGAAAAGAATATTGTGAGCAGTGAGGTGGTCAAAATTGACTGGAAATGAATGTTATTGTTGTTAATTATACTATAGGAACAAAAACAGGTCAACTACACAATTTTAGCTGTTTTATCCATTTTTAAAGAAATTCAGATCCAGAAGCAAAACCGAACCCAAAAAACTTGAGGGTAGTTTTGCCAAAAGCATAACTAAAACACGACGATGATTTAACACCAAAACACTGTGGTCTGCAAACGTGTCTAGTTTTAATTAGCAGAAGATGTCATACCTCCCAACATTGAGGAATCTACGTCTTCTGTTTACTAGGAAAGCATGAGTGCTATTATTCACAGCTACCTGAATCAGCCTGTGTTATAGCCCTGTACGGTCTGGTTAGTCTTGTTATGCTTACTTTTCATTGGGCAGGCAATATAAAAGGTATTGTATGATAGCTGTAAACAAAAGAATTATGTCCATATGTTTAGGAGATATATGATGCTCATCAATGGTGTATTCTTTTTTCAGGATTAACAGTAAATATGTCAGATTAAGAAATTAAGAAGCTTTCACCAAGAGCTAATTTATAGTATAATACATTTTAAGTAAAGCCCTCTTGCTGTTACACGACATGATCTTAGTAATGGTCATATCTTGCAGACCAGATCATTGAAACATACATATAATACATACTTACAGTTACAAATCCTTTAGCAGTAGACAAAAGTGTGTGTAACTCATTTTGTACCAGTAGATGCATAAATGTATACAAAACAGAGGAATATTAAATTAGGAAGAAAAAGAGAACAGAATACATACAGATATGCCTAGCTATATCCTTGCCACTGGCGAGGCAAATCGCGCCACGTATAGCGAGAGACGCACATCCGCGAGCAGATACGTTCACTGCATGCGCGACCGCGCCTCCATAGGAATGCATGTTGCGATCGCAGTGCGCTCCATAGCGTACCATAGCGATTGCAAACGTATGGCGCGATGCGTGCACACATTTGTGGCGCAATCAGCCACAATGTAACTGGGCACATCTGTATAAACAATTAGGAGCAGATCAGTATTTTTATTTAAATTCTGTACTAAACCGTTGTGCATCTCTATTATTTTGGAGAGTGAAAAACACAGTAATTATTTTCTATATGAATAATGTGTCTCAATGCAGTCCCTTGCTTTCATACTTCCTTTCACTATCTGTCTGTTTTGAATTTTGGCACAACAGTGCCCTTTGCTGGAGGTTACAGCATTTAAAGTAAGGGCAGATGGCTCATTCATTCTGGTCCCAGAAGTTCTAGTTTTACAGTGTCTGCTGCTTAAGTGCATCTTAGCAATGTCTGGGAAGCCCCGGCAAGATACGATCATGTTTCCCAGACATTGGTCTGCAGCAGGGTGCACAGTTAATACTGATATATTTTTTGCAAGATCCAACTAAGCCAAGCTAAATCGTGTTTTATAAATGTAACTCTTATCAGAGGAACATACAGCTCTATTATAATACATGGGCTAAAATAAAGAGGAGTCAAACAATATAAATACAAATA
Organism: Taudactylus pleione; assembly: GCA_031769625.1. Lineage (NCBI taxonomy): Eukaryota > Metazoa > Chordata > Amphibia > Anura > Myobatrachidae > Taudactylus > Taudactylus pleione. The sequence goes on from JAUIMM010000039.1 coordinate 14,245,507, forward strand.
TGGACAACAATATATTTACATGGAAAAAGTTAGACAGTATGTGTCTGTAGCATATTTAGAAATCAGGAGTCTTTCATTATCCTAATACCTAATTGTTCCATTATTTTGAACTTACAATGCAGCGATTCCCCAATGTGCACCACATTTCTTTCCGGCCTCACCAAATAAGGAGAGTCCTATAAGTGTTATAGTCGGAGTTATAGACAAGGGTCCGATAAATCTCAGAAGAAGTCCAATTAGTCCAGAAAAGCCCAGAAACAGTTGCAAACTGGAAGCCACAATAATTGCACCTTGAACCTAGAGAACAGAGAAATCTAAATTGTTTCCTTATTGTAAATTGTTTCCTTATTGTACAATTAATATGAATGTCAGTTACCAAAAGAAACCACTTAGTGCTTCCCACTCTCTCCTTAATCACATATATAGGCTAAGTAGGGCATGAATGGCTATGTACATGCCAAGGGGTACATTTACTAAAGCTTCTAAAAGAGACAAGTGGTGGTGTTATATCAACCAATCTTATTCTAGCTGTCATTTCTTTATTGCATTCTTGAAAATGATAGACAGAAACTGGTTGCTGTAGGCAACAACCCCCCAATGATCTTTGGGCCTGATTCAGCAAGGATCGCAGTTGCAAAGATGCATGCAATTGGTCGATTAATTCACATTGTGCATGCATATGAATCGCAGTGCACGTGCACGACTTAGCAATAGTGATGGGAACTGCATCTGCAGAGACTACGCAGACCCAAAGCACATTGATTGACAGGAAGTGCCGTTTGTGGGTGATGACTGGGGGTGGTCGGGTGAACGCAGGCATGCCAGTGCGTTTCAATGCCGTTGCAGGTTCGTGCATAAATTATACACTGCGATACAATATGTAGCCTGAGGCCTCATAGCGTGTGCTGAAGTTAGTAATTCCTTAGTGAGGTCTGACCTGCCTTAACTGTGCGTATGAGTCCGATGTTACTCGATGTTACCGATTATTTTGCTATGTTGCACAAGTATACAGATGTGTGTAAGGGGAAGTGGGCGTCCTTATGTTAGGCTGTGATCGCAATGATATTGCACACATTTGCATTTCACCGCTGATATTAGCAACTGCAGTGAATGCGTTCTAACAGAATAGAGATCCTTGCTGAATCAGGCCCTGTGTGTAGTTAGCAGAGAATCAGGATGGAGAGTGCCTGTTTTTTCTGTGTACCTGTCCTAGAAGGTCATGATCTTCAAATAACACTGGAATATTAGATCCGCCTTCTAAACCTTTGTGGAATAGCCTCTTGAAGTGATGATGATGTGTTATACTACAGTACCAAAGGGATTCTTAGATTTATCAGTAAGGCAGCAGCTGAGCATAGTTGGTAGTATATTTCTGTATACCGTATAAACAGTACAGTAAGTGACTCTAAAGCAGCATCTCTGTGCCTTTACATTCACTATGTAAAAATCCCATGGGTACAATCAATTGGGTGCACGATTGATGCTATTGAGACCATTTTTACATTACCTAGGCTATGCGCACTCCCAATTCCAAGGGTATCTAATTAAAAAAGTGTTTGCAATCATTTTACCACTAAAAAACCATGGGGGGGATGTTTTTTTCAAATCAGCCTGCACCAGTTCTACAGTGTCTCCTGTACCAGAAAGAATGAGGAAAATATAATTCATATCTGCCTACTGATTTATTGAACTCAGCAGGACTTAAAAATAAGGCAACAAGTAGCTGAAACTATTCCACCAAGGCCCGTGCATACTTATATCTATAATTTTGGTGCAAACTCATTGCTGAGAATTCAAATGATTGAAGAACTCAGACCTGATCGGCACGTGGGTGGGACAGCAGGACAGTCCCAAAAAAAGGGACTGTCCCGCTGAATGCGGGACAGTTGGGAGGTATGTGATAGGGGTGTGGCCTAATCACAGGAGGTGTGACCATGCCCCTTTAGGAAAAAAACAAAAAAAATAATATTTGCTGCACGCCGAGAAGGGGCTGAGAGCACAAATCTGGGGGGGAGAGGGGTGCTCAGTGTGATTGCTACCCTCGCAGATAGAGGAGAGGAGACTGTTGCTGTCTCCCTGCTCCCACTGCAGTCCAGCACACAGCAGAATGTGCTGGGCTGCTGACAGATAAGAAGGAGGAGGGGCAGCGTTGGATCCGGGCCCCCGCCAGGCTCCTCTAACAATTAATTAGTACCACTTCCCTCAGCGCCGAGAGGGGGGAAGCGGGTACTGATTACCCGGGCCCAGGGTACTGATTACCCGGGCCGTCCCTCTTAAATCACAGCAGCCCAGCACACGCTGCTGTGTGCTGGGCTGCAGTGGGAGACTGCTGGTGGCCATATTGTGGTTTAAAATAATACTATGAATATAATTTTATCTATTTCACTTCTAAACACAATCTCAATACTCATTTTTAATGATAAATTCTCTCTATCAAAAATTAAAACTTAAGGTGTGCCTTGGCAATTTTAGCAGCTTGTTGAGTGAAAAAGAATTTTACAATCAGTGTTTTAGAATGTATTAGATAAATGATAACTATAACACAAGCAAATGCATGACCACAATAGCAGTGGTATGTATTATGATTTGATTAGGACTGCGGCCACAGCATGCAGTATAAGGGAGGAAACAGAGCTGCTGAACATGCCCAGTGGCCAGAGCTACTCCTACCAAGTTTACTGTCTGTGTTGCTGATACAGAGATTGACTGTTTTGTGGCAGATGCTGTGGCTGTGCGACAATATGTAACACCCCTGCCTGCTGGTTTCTCTGATCAGCTGCTGCATTCGAAGACACAGCATTGGATCATCTGGTGAACATCGGACATCTGAGTAACCCTCAGGTTATTCACAATGCACAGGTAAGTCACGCTGTCTGACACGTCCCTGTTTTCTGGAATGCTCACCATCCCTGCCGCCAAATGTCACCAGCATGTCACTCAAGCTGCAGCTTTTGGGGCACTGCAACCAACATCATAAAAATAGATCTGCAGTTCAGCTCCTGCGCAAGCGATATCAAATAAATATCGAAATTACGCACATCTCTGAATTAGGCCCAGTGTATTGATCTGAGCCCTCAATCACGCACCTAACCATAGAGACCATTAGGTGGGAGAATGTGTTCTTAGAATGCTCAGGTAAGTCTCCTACTGGTTATTTTATCTATGTATAATTATTGTGGGATGTTTAACATTTTCTGGAACAATATTAATGATAGGAATCCTTAATAAAATATTCTGTCACTACGGTATGTGACGATAAAAAAAATTCTTCTGTTGTCCTTTATTGTTAAATAGACCGTTAAATGTGTCATCCCTTTTGTTACATATACTGTTCTTTTATAGTTTTAAACTATGAAATTGTTAAGCTCCCAGATTACTTGGTGCAAGTATGTTTATACTGTACTTTACTTATTTAGACTTTCGGCTGCATAAGCATTAAACCCAACATCAACGTGTGTATACAAATCAAAGACAAATCTGGAGACTGTAAAGAATTCAAGCTATAAGGAATGCAAATGTAAAGGCTGGATTTGTCTGCATGTCTACCGCCAGGTCAGAGGGTGAGGAAAACATGTCTGTCATGGCTTCACTGATTTCTGTTATTGCTGATTTGTTCCTGCTCTCTTATCAGGAAACCCATGCTGTTTATGTCTACAAAAAATGCTGGTTCAGTGTACTCCGTCCACACAAGCAGTACAGTTGAGCCATTACATTAAAATTATAAAAACAAAAACTCCTGAACACAGTTTCATGGAATGGAGAGCGACATGTAATGTAATGGTAATTCTGGAATTATATGTGAAGTATATGTGATGCATCACAGTGGGATGCAGGAAAAAGGTGAGGTGTATTAAATTGCTGAACAAAACATTGGTTAAAATTTTTCAAATACTGACTCACTTTCCTGACCTAAATATTATTAAAGTTGAAAAGAACTGTGTTCATTATTCATTACCTTTAAAAAAAAACATGGAAACAGTTACAGTATCTTAAATTTTAACTTTGCTCTTTGAAAGTTAGTAACTCTCATACAAAATTTGGGTTTAATTGAGAGATGTGTGCAAACCCGATGGTTTACATGTGTTAAGATCTGCCAGGGCCGTAACTAGGGTGGTGCTACCAGTGCCAGGGCAGATCTTAACATCATCTAAACATTAGACTTTGATAGATCCCTGTTCTTTTAAAAAGTCAGTTTGTCCACTCACACCTGATTGTCATTCCATAGATTGAAAATATCTTACTCTAATTTCACCTTCAAAATATCTGCTAAGCCTAAAGGTTCACATACTTTTGCCACTCACAGATATGTGATATTTTCCTCCCAATTTTTTTGTCTCTTTTGTATGATTTGGTTCTCTTTATCCACTTTTAGGAATTTCAGCAGAAATATAGAAATTTCTGAAGGGATCACAAACATACATGCACCAATATTATAGATAGATAGATAGATAGATAGATAGATAGATAGATAGAAATGGATATAGATGTATACAGAGTATATATATATATATATATATAGTGTATATATATATATATATATATAGTGTATGTATATATATATACAGTATATATATATATATTGTGTGTGTGTGTATATATATATATATATATATATATACACTGTATCAAATAGATGTGGCTTGATTGAACTCTCCAGTGGTACATTTGTTATATTTCATTACATTCACCTTGCTTTGATAATACTGTAATAAAAAACACAGAAACAAAAACTGTTATGATCTCAACATTGGGAACACGTGTACTACTATGCCATTTCATCTCAACATATGTTTACAAGATTCAGGAGAAAATGGCGAAATAAGAAAAGGAAATATCATTACTTCTCTCATTCGAGGCTGCCATGACTCTGTGTTATCTATAGAATAGTTTCCAGTTGCATTGAATACTTCAGAAAGTTGACATTTCCACTTAGGGAGAGATAATATTGCTAATGTGGGTGTAATTAAGCTGAATGTCCCCCCTTGTAGGATAGGTAATCTGTGAAGAAATAAAATAAACAATTTTAAAGTAAACATTTAGAAATGATAACATTGAAACTTGTGATTTTCACCTAAAATAGATCTAAAAATATGCAGAAAATAATGTCACATACAAAGCAGCAGACAAGAGAGGAAGTCAGAATAAGCCAGGCCAAGCGCAGTATAGCAACTAAAAGTAGTGCAGAACTATAGTGATGGAGACTAGTGGTAACTACCTAATACTCTGACAGCTACCTGCTCTCAAAGAGAAGCTTATAGGCTTGCTCGGGTGTGGTTCATTAGATCGACAGTAAAAAGGTAGACAATGTCTAGATAGACACCAAATGGTAGACAGTCAAAATGTCAACAGGGACAAAAAGTCATCACACAGAAGGTTCACATGGATGTAGGTCGACAGGTACAAAAGGTCGACATGGTCAAAAGGTCGACATTGAAATGGTCGCCACATGCTTTTTTTTACCCCTAATCTTCACCCTAACCCTCGCCTTGGTGCCTAACCCTAACCATCTCTCCTAATGCCTAGCCCTAACCATTGGGGTAAGTGCCTAACTCTAATCATCCCCTCAGTGCGTAACCCTAACCCTCTGGTAAGTGTCTAACCCTAGCCATAAACCTAACCCTAAAAAAAAAATTCAACCTTTTTGTGTCGAACATTCCAATGTCGACTTGTTGATCATGTCGACCTTTTGTACCTATTAACCTACATCCATGTCAACCTTTGTGTATCAATGTTTTGTACCTGTCAACCTTTTGGCCCTGTCAACCTATTGACTGTTGACCATCTGGTGTTGACCTATAGACTGTCGACCTTTTTACTGTACATCTTTCAACCATATTCTGCTTGTGCATAAAAACCTCTGAAGTCACTGATCACATGGATAATAGATTACCACGTGCCTACACCTATAGAGGAAGACATGACGCCAGCACAGGTATGGAGCGTATTTGGTTGGAATGAGTGGTGCGTAGTGTTGGAATGTTGGGATTAAGAGGAGCACAGTGATCTCTAGCACACTGCAAAGTCCAACCAGGAGCAGAGGAAACATGAATAGGACAATCTGTTGCTGTCGGCCTGTGCGGTCACACTGAACAGGCTGAGCTTCTGTGTTTTGGGACAATTAAACTAGTATTATTGTGAACTGAAGATAGCAAATGAGAACAGTTTCAGTCAAACTGACTACTTAATTAGACTTGGATTTCACAGTATCAATGTCGGGAAGAATATTGGCTATATTTGATATTAACTAATATAAAAGTATTTTATTAGGTAATTAGCATAATTTTCTGAACACATATTTACACCAAATTTTCTGTTGATAATTATCCTACTGTATAGTAACATTGCTTTTTCTCTAGTGATATAATTTGAAACATGTATGTAGACATTATATACATCTTTTGGCAAATTACTTCCACAAGTAATGAGGGTGTTGCTGAGCTTTCACCTTTTCTAATTGAGCTACTGTGGGCAAAGTTTATCTTCAAGACCAATCTATGTTGCTGTCTCTCCATCACAAGTGTCAGGAATGGTCATCAACATCAGCGCTCAGACATGTCCTTTGACATTCTCACAGGCTGCCGACCCAGTGATTTTTATACATGATAGCATAGACTGCCTGAGTGCCTGATATAGTCTTAATTATGTATACTTATGTTATAATTGTTATTATTTATAAAGCACCAACATATTATGTGGCAATGTATATTAGCAGGATTGTTCTACAAACAAATTACATATAATGATATTAAATAAAAATGTAATGTTGGTCCTGTCCCAAAACTTACAATCAAAGAAGGTTGGAGAATATTTGAAACATCAGGTTAATGAAAAATAACAATGGCTAGTCTTAGCTAAGGTCAGTGCAAATGTAGTTGCTATTGTGGAACGAGAAAGAGATTTTAAGAGGTCAGTTCTGGGGAACATTTTACGATTTAAATGGTTGAGAAGCAGAGATTTCAAGAGATGGGAGAAATCTTGTAGTCACAGCTCCGTCGTGCGCATTCGCGAGACCTGGACAGCGACGGGCAAGCCATCACTATGGGTCTCGCTACAAAGGGGGCGTGCTGTCGATGGTGAGTGACAGCACGCCCCCTTTGGTGGGCGTGCTGGGGGCGTGGCTGGCCAGACGGAGGCGTTCCCATGGGAACGCGTACGTCTGAGGCTGGCCCCACTGACATCAGCTGATAGAGCCAAAAGCACTCCAGGGCTTGCAGCAAATGAGACCCTACCACAAGGGTCTCGTCACAAGCCCGATGGTCTCGATGGTCTTGACCATTGTGACCATCTTTTTGGCCCCTTGCTATAGCTGTGGGTGGTTACCCACAGCTATGCGAGCGGCCCGGAGGCCGCTCTAAAATTAACAAGGACGGCCCTGATTCAGAGCGAGCGCTCTGTCAGAGCGTCCGGCTATGAATCAGGGCCAGTGTTTTTAAGTGAGGAGTGCGGTGAGTGTAGAGGTGAAGTTGATCCAACACGGTGAAAGAGTGAAGAATATTGGGGCCATATCTTGGTTAAAAAGACATTATTTAGAGGGGAAGCTGATGTTTTGTTGTTTTTTGTTTAATACAAATAGCGTTTGGTAGAGCAATGTGTAGATAGCCAGTCAGCTGCAATATATTATTACATTGGTTCAGGACTGGAAATTAAAACTATGTGTAATGCATATGATACTGGATCCTATAGGAGAATACAAATTCACAGAGAGAGGTGGCATAAGATTATAACATCAGTGGACATATGACCTCATTCATAGTTGTAACAAACCCAAAGGTTTGCATATAACTATGATGGTGGGAGGACTGCACAAGCACAGGGCCAGTACTGTACATATGCAGAACAGGACATGCATCAGTGCATGCAGTGCCACCTAAGTCACAGCCTGATTAACAGGCTGGGGCTGTTTGCTGGCCAGGAAGGGGCGGCCATGGGGTCATTTTTACAAAACGTAGACAAAGACGCAGCAGCGATGCAATCAGCATGCAACTCTGAATCATTCCAATAGATCCAGACAAAAGGATACTCCAACAGAGAGAGAGAGGGTGTGGGGGGAAAATATGTTTTAATAAAACTCTGAATAATGGCTTACTTACGAAACTAATGAAGTGTTTTCTGGATCACAGGTCCCCTTAGCCTGTAAGCTTTCAAGAACAGGACCTTCCGCCATCTTGGTTCTCACCTTGGGGTAAATTTACTAAAGGTCAATTTAAAATCACTGAAAATCGATCAAAATCAAACAACATAGATGTTGCGTTTCTGGGGCTAAATCACACAATTACAAACAGACAATTTTTGCTTTAAGTATTAGTAAAAGCCCCAGAAACACAACATTGATTTTGATCGATTTTCAATCGATTAAAATCAACTTTTAGTAAATATACCCCAGAGACTCTGGGGGTCATTCAGACCCGGTCGTTAGCACCGATGCGCTTGGACCGGGTCAATGGCACCCCACAGAGCATGCGCACGCTGGCACCGTTGAGCGCATGCGTGAGACCCGCTACGACCGACAGCGCCGGTCGTAACGGGTCTCGATCCAAAGGGGGCGAGCTGTCGATGTTGATTGACAGCTCGCCCCGTTTGGAAGGCGGGCCGGGGGGGTGGCAGCCCAAACGGGGGCGACCCCATGGGAACGCCTACCGTTTGGGGGCGGCACCACTGACATCACTAGTGATGTCAGTGGAGAGCTTCCGGCTCAGACAGAGCCGAAAGCTCTCCGGGGCTTACGACAAGGGAGATCCTACCCTAGGGTCTCGTCGTAAGCCCCGATGGTCGCGATGGTCTTGACCATCGCGACCATCACCTTAGGCGGTCGTAAGGCTGTGGGAGTTAAACCACAGCCTTACCACCGCAAAGGAGGACGTCTTGAAAATTCAAGAGGTCCCCCCCTCATTCAGACCGACCGCACGCTCTGTGCGACCGGCTCTGAATGAGGTCCTCTGATCCTGTTTGTCCTCCCTTCTTAGTGCACTGGGTCATAGAGTGCTGATGTTAATAACTGTCTTTCATGTTGTTGTATCATTAACTCAATGTTTGATTGTTGCCCCTGACTATCTGTCTCAACATTTTTTTATTATGTTGTCTGTTTGTTTATACTACTGTAATTCTCCCTGCACTGTAGCATTAATACTTTGTGGTGTTTTATAAGTAAAAGCTATATAATAATAATAATAATCATAATAATAATAATAATAATAATAACAATAATAAAAGAAAATAGTGACGATTAGTAGAAAACAAAAACAAGATAGATACATGAGGTGGTGTAAGTGAGATATGACTTTTGTGATGAGCATGTTGTTTGTTACATTAGTGCATACAGTGTCGAAGGAGGGTATTGCACAAAAGAGTCCGTAAGGGATGTAGCGTATCGAAAACATGTAAAGCCTACTGTTTAGGAGGTGCTCAAGTAGTTTATAGTAGAGATGTGCTGTCCGGCGTTCCTGAAAAGCGAACACACCCAAACTTTGGGGGTCCCAGTTGAACTGGATATCTTTTGGGTTCCAAGTAGTACCCAGTCCCAGCTTGGTTCTGCTGTCAATTCAGGACTAGGATTTAAAAAAACTAATCTCTAATCTCGGTTTTGGATTGCATGTAAACAGGTAACATAACATTTGAGGTTGGTTTTCTAGAAACCAAAACTAAAACACAGGGGTCCCTGCACATCTCTAGTTTAAAGTCAAAAGGGAGCAGCCAGAAATAGATTTTACAGATCATTTTAATTATGGTTTGGGACAATGAGTGGATATTATGTGACAAATGAGGATGAGCAGAGTAAATTAGATTGTCTTCAGTTAACAAAGCTGAAGGAGCTGAGAATAGCAGAGATTGTGATGGATGTCGGGTAATGATGAATATGGGTTGTCTGGTTCAGCGCTATGTCACATTTACAGTATGCTCAGTTCGTCTTTGATGCTTATCCAGATGACTGTTTTTTTATTTTAAATCTACTAGCAAAACATTTCCATAATGCCAGATATAGATGTATTGCTCCATATGCAGGACTAGAAGCAACTGCAAGAATATGATGTTTGCATTTTTTATCACGTTCTATTCCACCAAAATACATAGGCCCATATTCAATTTGAGCTGAGCCGCGTTAACTTAACGCAGCCCGGACGTAACGCCGACTTCACTTGTTTTCCAGGGGTTAAAGTATCGCGCACGTGCCAGCGTATCCCCGTATTCAATTTGAAAGTAGACGAAAACGGAACCCGGCGATACTTGGATCGGCGGTAAAAAAACAGGAATTTTCGGGAAATAATCTTAGGACCCCCCCTAAAGATGTCCAGACATGGGGGATCACTATGGATACCCCCATTTTTGGCTGCAAAAGAAAGTCGGGTTTTTAAATAGCTGCGGCAGGTGTTTTTATTTCCCGACTTTGAAGAAATGCAGAAGAGCATTTAGCTTATTTTTTTTGTTTTTAAAAATGGTCCCATCAAATTTGGGGTACATGACACTTGGTACTAGCATATTTTTAAGTCCCAAAACACATTTTTTTGAAATTCTGCAAAAATGCACCTGCCACGGCTATTTGAAACCCCGACTTCCTTCAGGAGTTAAAAATGGGGGTACCCATAGTGATCCCCCATGTCTACACATGTTTAGGGTGGTCCTAGAATATTTCCCGAAAATTCCCGTTTTGTTTAACCTGTAAAAAACAAGTAGTAAAAATTTACAAAAAAATTACATAAGGTCCCCCCCAAAAGCCAAACCAGCCCCAGGCTTGCCAGCCAGTGGTGGTTTCTAAAAATATGGGGAACAAAAAGTGTAGGGTTCCACCGTATTTTAGAAACCAACACCAGGCTTCAGGGACTAGTGCTAGTTTTAAATATAGGGGGCAAAAAAGACGTGGGGTACCCCCTATATTTAAGACTAGCACCAGACCCAACCGACCGGGGTGTAATGCCACAGCCCGTAGACCCAATTACCGGGGCTCCAGGTCCAAAGTATTAGCACCCCAAATCGGTCAGCGCAAGCCGGTGATCTCTGGGGAGTCAGGGAACCCATAAAGAAGGGTCCCCCCCCTCCCGAGCACCACAGATTTATGCTGAAGCCTGGGGCTCTTCCCCATACCCCTGGCTTGGTGGGTATGGGGGTAATGGGGGGGCCAAATAATGTAATACTATTGTACTTTACAGTGGAACTACAAGTGCCAGCATGCCTGCCATTTTGCACTTGTAACTTCACTGTAAAATAAATAATTAAAAAAAACAAAAACACACCGTCATTAGTATAACTTTATTTCACACACCTACCCATTCACACATACTTACCTATACCAGATGGAATATCCATAATGAATGGCCCTGCAAAAAAGAATTCATACTCACCTATATCTTTGCGCTGGTCTCCGTTGCATCCCCGGGACTTGGCAAAACAAAAAACCTACTCTATTGACCACACGGACAAGTGATTTTTTTGGGGTGTCCAAAAGTGTTTTTTTTATTTATGTTTGACAGTTTACCTTTGGGGGACTATCTGAAGGCTGCACGGGGGGTCCCGCAATGTTGCACCCCAAAACCCCAATTCTGCACTTTTTAACGCGTGCTATTCATAGGCGATACTTTTCCGCCTATTACATTGCGTTAACTTTCCGTCTAGGCGGAAAGTCTTTCAAATTGACTACGTAGGAAAACTAAAACAGGCGATAATGACGTAATCGGCGGTAAATTACCGCAAATCCGCACCTAACGCCTCAAATTGAATACGGCCCTTAATTGTTTTACCTGCTGACAGCATAAATATTTCAGTGATCAACAGATTGCTAGCTGGTGGTCCTTTCATTAACAATTGCCCAGCAAGCAGTCTTAATAGTGGATGGATTTGAGGGTCAACAGCAGGATATAGTGAGCAAGTTAGGAGTCCCGCCGGGTCTTGGGAGGCCACCTTCACAACATATCCCTTGTTGTCCTCTCTTCCCGTTTGCATTCAGCAATAAACTGGTTGCACGAGGATCCAGTCTTCTTCTGGTAACATAAGAACTTGTCCCTGTCTAAAACTGTTATTTTACAGGCTCAGTCAAACCACTGCTCACAAGTAGGTGTGAGAAAAGACAGGTTCTTGAGTATCAAGATAAAAATCAGCTTTTATGATGCTGACAATGTACTAGATATTTTTTGTTCAGCCATATGAGCACTTTTTCCTAAGACAAAATGAAATTATGTAAATCATCTGGACCAGGTGACATACAGTGTACTCATGTGTCCTAAATTAATTAAGTTTGTTAACAGCACACTATTTTGTGTATTGAAGGATACAGGACATATCACATGACTGGCCTAAAGCATATATGTTACTGATATTTAAAAAGGGAAAACAATTGGAGACAGGTAATAATAGCAGTGAACCTAATATCAGTTGTGGGAAGTATTTCAACTAATTTGATGTTACCCAGAATTATTAGATGGAAAATAAACTAATAATCTGTCAGATTCATTTTATGATGATATAAATGCAACTTGGTAGTGCAGTGGATAGAATATATTCAGATGGCTCAAACGCATATGATATTATTGTACAGAAAGTTCCTAATGCAGATTTTTATGTACATCTGGTTTATTTGCCTAAAATATTAATTTAGATTTGTGCATATGCATATATCTGTGTGCAAATTAGATTGCATCTCACACTCGCAACTTCTAATGCTTTGAGTGGTGGAATGCAGGAGGGAAGATGCCAGCAAAGGTATGCCAAGTACAATATGCACATATTCTTGTAAACTCAATGGAGGTAACTCAGATGGGGAAGCATATAAGTGTGCCAGGAGGTGCATTTCTTACAGGAGCTCGACCCATGGTGCTACGATTGGCACTGATGATGACCAATGAGCATGGACCTTTACAGTGTTTAAAAAAAGCAGGACCCTAAATTATGATCAAAGCACCAGTGCTCCTAGTCCAGAATTCAGGGCGTGCTGGAACCTGTAGTTCCACATAGAAAAATATTACACAATTGACACCTTGTTGTGCCCTGGGAGTGCTACGGACAAGGTGCACCTTGTCCTTGCTATGTGCATTTGGTGTTCTTCATAAATGACTTCCAAAGTGTTTAGGTGGTAGATGTTCTTTCAGTTTTCTCTGCACAAACAAACAATATTATGCAAAAATAAAATAAAAAGCTTCAGATATCAACCAATTTGCTTCTTGACTTTATTCACAGTAGTGTTTGGTAGCTGTTTGTTTAGTGTACACTTATCCTAGATCTACACTAGAAGTAATTAACAGAAAGGATAGAGTTCCCATATTCTTAAAAATAGAGACCCATGACACATATATGATACGTAGTTCATCCGGCACATAAAAGTTACCACCATTTTGAGTGTGAAAAGCTGTCACATTTTCCAACTGCCACACTCTTCATGATTTGAGTCAGAAAAGGTCAATGTCACTCTGACAATTTTCATGACAGCCAGTGGGAAAGTAAACCAAGAGATTTGGGGTGACCATCTTGGTTGCAAGGCATAGCAGAGGGGAGGTCGTGTGAGGTGACAAAGCTTTACAGGCCACAGGATATTTCAGTGATGTTTACGGTTGTGGAGGTACAGGCTGTGGATCAGTGGAGATCTCAAAGAAATAAGCAGCGCTTGTAGCATTCAATTAATAGAGAAAAAAATATATATTTATTTATATATAAATCAAAATATTGAATATAAAATATATATAATTTCAAGCAAACTAAAACAGGAGAAATGATTCCCCACATGTAATTAAAAAGTCACAGCCTTTGCATATGATAATTCACTGAAGGGTGAAACAATAAAAGGAGATGAAAAAAATATATAAATTATACAAATACTAAAATATATGCCCTTATTTATACGAACCATTTATACCGAACAAAAGGAATGTTATTCCCTGGGGGTTAACATTATCCAGTATCTCTATACTTAGTATATAGAGGAGACGGATTATGCTCCCATTTCTTCTTGCCCATATTGGGTTTCTTCCTCTTTGTGGAATAAAGAACATCACATAGAATTTGTTCATATGTTATGTTGTAACCACCTTCACTAGATCCTTAGAAAGAGAAGTCTAGGTGTGCATATATTTATGAAATAACTTTCAACATCTCTATGTATCTTATTATTTAATATTTATGAATTATTATCTTTATTTTTTACTATTAATATATTTTGTTATTTATCTTTTTTCTTTTCCTTTTTTTTTCTCCTTTCTTTTTTAGCATAAATAGGAATATATGATATCTAAGGATGTATAATGGATATATCTATATAAAGGAATGTTTCATGCACTGTCTACAGAATTAAAAAAATGTAAAAAGAAATAAGTGTCTAGAAATAATAACAATTTGAGTTTAGGATAATCACATATCCTTGGTTGTGGATACCTGTCCATGCTATGTTTGTATTTAAATGTATCTTGTGTGTTAAATGGATTAGATATTATATAGTGAAAAAACACTGAATAGAACTAAGATCTAATTGTTCCATCTTTGATCTTCAAATATAGGTCTGGATTTTAATTAGTATTTAAGACATTCTATGTTTTCTTGACTGTTATTTATATACTTTGCTAAATCTGTAAGCAAGATTGTAATTGTAATTGTGTTTGTACAGCGCTGATGATTAGGAAACCATGTGAACACACGACTCACAGCTGAATACAATAATATGCTACTCATGAGAGTGTCTCCAGAACTTTTCAATTGACAATTATGAGAGCAGGTATTTATATCAGGAATATCTAGAGACAACACTCTCTCACATTGCCTCTGACATAGCTGTGATACACAGGGAAACGCGTTAGGCTCTTGCTGAGGGTGATTGATTCATAGCTATACGCTAAACACCTGCATCTTTGGAAACTGAGCTTCTTGTTTATACGGGACATTGTGTTGATTTTTAAACAGTGAGCGGCAACAGTGGCTATTGCACATACGGAGCTTTGGGACCATCACCACCATAGGAAGAGCCCGTCTTTTGATGCAGCACACTTAACCGGCTATCATCAGACTTCCCCTCCGGGAGGGTGTTTGCAGACTGCAGCTGCCGAATTTCACCCTGCCCGGCTTGGTCACGCAGCGAGTCACTACGTTTGGGTTACATGAACTCATTGCCGCTGCCACGGACGTCCCTTATCCCTCAATAAGAGATAAGTCCATGCTGTGATAAACAATCACCGCCGACTACACTGGAATCTGAGCCTCTCAACTACCAGCTCCATCTGATAACTACACCAGGGACAATACAGGTATTTATCCCAGGTGACTGTCCCCCCACCTGGATGTGAGACACCTACCCTTATATAAAGGACTAATACGGGGCTGTACAGTGGCTTTATTTATCCCCCATTGCTCTCCAATTACCGGGACATTGTTTGGAGCTCAAAAATATTTTTTATTCAGTAAAATATCCTTGTTATCAACAGAAGAGACATTATTACCTTTGGAATTGTTCCGATATAAAATCTAAACATAAGAATATTAGAAACTGAATATATGCAGGTGTTTTTTCATCTCCTTTTATTGTTTCACCCTTCAGTGAATTATCATATGCAAAGGCTGTGACTTTTTAATTACATGTGGGGAATCATTTCTCCTGTTTTAGTTTGCTTGAAATTATATATATTTTATATTCAATATTTTGATTTATATATAAATAAATATATATTTTTTTTCTCTATTAATTGAATGCTACAAGCGCTGCTTATTTCTTTGAGATCTACATTCTATATATCACCAGGACACTACCTGGCTATTGTTTGCAGCAGCTACAGCATCCAGGAATAGAGGAATTTTAGAATACTCTATATAGCGCTACCTTTTTATTGTTTATTCTTGTGGATCAGTGGGGCTGGAGTGTAGGATGAGAGGACAGACATGATAGTCAGTACCACTGTAAAGGGTGGCTGGTCCATGCCTAAATGATCAGTGTGTGGTCAGGATCCAGGGTCTCAGTGGAAGGTTCTGAGGTCTATCTGAGCCACAGTAATGATAAGTGTTGCAGAGCACATCGGTGCTATAGTAAAACAGAAGATGTGTGGGAGTCTATGTGCAATGATGTTGAAAGGAGGTACTGACTACACCAACCTGGGAATTATCAGGTATTCCAGACAGATGGTAGTAGCCAGTGGCTGGATTCACTGCAGAATAAAGTGTGCAGGTGCAGGCTAAAGGATAAAGGAAGATGGAATAGGCCAGAGTTGTGGTCTTGATTAGTGTCAGCAGGCTTGAAGAGATGCAGGCTTAGTTGTGTGCTCTATCAAGGATCCTGGGGTGAGCCATGATGGGGAAGGCACTGGGGCAAGCTGTGGCATCTTCAGATCAATTTGAGGTCCTGAAAATTTTGGGAACTGAGCATCAATGGTGAGCACAACAGAGTACGATTGCCTTGGTCACGAACCGGATGTGTATGACAGTATATGACAGAATATACCCCTAGACCAGTGGTTCTCAAACTCGGTCCTCAGGACCCGACACAGTTCGCGTTTTGCAGGTCCCCTAGCAGCTGCACAGGTGTATTCATTACTCGCTGACACATTTTAAAATGTCCACAGATGGAGTAAATTTTTTAACTTGATTCAGTGTGGAGACATGGAAAATATGCACTGTTTGGGGTCCTGAGGACCGAGTTTGATAACCTGTGCCCTAGATATATACTCCACACTTCTAAGCCACTGCCACTATCAATTGGCAAAACTAGGGTTGAGTACGGGATCCCGGCGGTCTAGATGCCAGCAGTCTGAATACCAACAGTGGCACCCTGACAGTCAGAATCCTAACCCAACTAGGTAAGTGTCCTAACATAACACATATTTCCCCCACACGCAGCCTAACTGTAACCCTCCCCCCTGCAGCCTAACCCTATACAGCCTAACCCTAACTCTCCCCCTAGTGCCCAGCCCTAAACCACCGGCGAAGGCTGCCAGGCGTTGCTGTGTCCCCGCCGTGTATAAGTGTCATGCACATGTGCAGATAGTCCGACATGCATGCACATGACACAGCAGCCCGTCATTGGCACTTGTAAGCTACCAACAACTGAGCAGAGAATGCTGCCGGGGTGGGGGCATCGCTGGATCTCGCCAGTGAGGTAAGTAATGCTAACTACCAATGCCATATTCATTAGTATCACTGCAGTACTAAACAAAATATGCTTATGCAGCTGGTATTAAGGTTCATTGATAAATGAGGCCCTATGTGTGTAGTATTTTGTTGCAGCAGAATGAATTTCATGCATTTGTGTAAAAACCAACAACGAAGAAATACGAGGGAAAATTGGCACAATAATAGGTGTCATGTATATGTGGATGTGAACTACAACATTAGATTGTAGGGTGGGGGTGGGAGCTGCATTGCGTGATTCCCAGCATTATGACCCCACCCCTCCCACTTAGTCCTCTCCCTCCCCCAGATCACTCAGAGAACAGAAAGAAATAGAAGGTAAGTAAGCTGCATATTACTGATACAATGGGTCTGTTTTGTTAGCAAACCTATACATTTCCTTCTCTTGTAAGTCACATTTTTTTTTATTTCGATTGATCATTTTAATTACCTTGTTCCTATTGTTGTTTGAAGAAGTGTACATATTCCAGACACAAAGAATATGGTACTTATCAACTGGCTTTTCACTCCATTGTCATGATTAACACACAGGGGTTCTGCTAGAATTAATGGAATGGCTATTATTCCACCAAAGGCCAAAATGTAATGCTGTACAAAGTAGAGAAAATACATATATTTTATTATGTTGTTTATTATTAGTCACATGATGTAAATAAGAAACAGAATAATTTCCTGGTTTCACTAACTTGATGGTAGTGCTTATCTGTGGTCTTATTGTGAAATATATTGCATAGGTTATAAACTCTGAAGCAGCAGGACAGCAACTTCAAGCCTTATGAAGAAGTTATATACAAGTATGGTGGGATATATTAGCTATCCTACAAATAAATGTGCATGTTATTCAATAGGCAACAGGATGTAGAGGATATTTACGTAAACTGTATTTTACACTAATAAATTCTCAAGCAAGCCAGAGACCTTGATTGCACAGATTGTATATATGCTGTACTGTATGATCAATGATCAGTGACGGCTCAAGGCACGGGCTAGCAGGGCCGTCGCCCGGAGTGCCATAGCCTGAAGGGCGCAACCCTGTGCCCTGCCTGAACAGAGGAACCCACCATGACCCGACTTTGTGGCACAAGGTGTCCTGGAACCACTCTCATATATTTGGACCATGGTGACATAATATTATCACACAGTTGGTTGCTGCAGATTTGTCAGCTGCAGCTGAGGACAAAATCATGTGGTATGTGTGTTATGCTTCTGTAAGTAGCCATTAAAAGATGGACAGACTAGGGCCATAAGTGATGAACATGGTCAGCAACAATACTCAGGTAGGATGTGGCATTTAAATGGGGCACAACTGGTATTAAGGTTCTAATGTGTACCACAAAGACATTTCCCACACCATTACACCACCACCAGCCTGAATCATTAACACAAGGCAGTATGGATACATGGATTCATGTTATTTATGCAAAATTCTGTCCCTATCATCTGTATTTCGTAGTAGAAATCGGAATTCTGCAGATCAGGCAACATTTTTCCAATCTCATTATATCTCATATCTTATTATATCTTACTATGTTATAATATTACCACTGTGTTCTGCCCACCCAGCCTGGCCTCGGAGAGATTGCTACATGCTCCAGGGAGTCAAGGAGTTTCCATAACTTGCATAGATAACATGGAGGAAGCAGTTTTGCATGTGAAAGGAGGCATTTGTTTGAACATTGTTCAAACACCCCTTGTTAACTTACACCCCTGAAGAAGTTGCTGACACAACTAAATGCATTGGATGATATGGGTAAATGATTCATACACACAGCCGAAAGTTCCAAAGAAAATGTGCATCATGGAAAGGGTTCCCGGTGGACTTATAACATCTTAGGCTGTTGCACAAGTTCAGTATTGTGCTAAAGCATTTTAAGTAAAAGCATATAAGCTTGTTTTAAGAATTGCATTACATAATTGGTATATTATTCAATGATCGGCTGTGGACTTTGTTTCATGGATGCATTCAGTGGAAGGGTATCCTTACAGGAATTAAAGTCCCACCAAGCTCACAAATAGATATTGTGCAAGAATGATCGAAACTATAAAAAAATTACATCTACAATGGAAAAGATAATCAGAATAACAATAAATTCAAGTTACAAAATGTACATATAATGCTTATTGAAATATCATTAATGTTTTATAGCAGTTACTACACCATAAGCATCCACTTGGTGTTTGCATACTGTATATGTTTCATTGTAGGTCCAAACTGGCAGAGGTCTAACAAGAGGATCAGCTGCTTTGTTGAAAATAAATCAACTTCCACAAACAAGGACAATTTTGAATTATAATACAGAATTAATGTTTATTTTTGTGATAACTTGTTTAAAAACTAGCTGCAGTACTCGGCTCCGCTCAGGCGGAAGTCAGTGATCTGTCTCTCCCTAGGCAGCCACCCCTTCAGTGGGCTGCACTCTGGTGATCTCTGCCACTTGGACACCAGCTCCCTTGTACTGAGTCGCGCCTCCTGCACAGGAACCACCTCTAGGGACTTGTACTGAGCCAGCCCCTCTGTTCTCTTCAGTGACTGCCCTCCAGTATTTCATCCCTGAGGACAGTGCTGCAGCCTCCCCAGATGACAGGGAACTTCACCGATGACCGCATATAACTCTTCCCTGAACAGCAGGTACACCAACACTTTTGTAATGGTCTCCTCAGGTGGCAGCTGCTCTCTTCACTGTAGGCTCATGAATCACTGTAGCCAGTGACCACATTTATTATATAAAGGTTGTGTAATGATTAACACTTTCCACACTGACTGTTTCAACGGTTTGTCTGTGGGAACAATATCAAGTTCTCTTAGGTGACTAAACTTTCACTTTTAAATGAATGACAACTATTACAGATACATCCTCATTGTATTTCTTTGTAAATCTGTTATCCAATATGCAATCCTGATATAACAAACTGGGGTGATATGGGGTGTGTGTGCGTGCGTGCGTGTGTGTGCGCACGCGCGGGGGTTGTCACTAAAACTTTTTCCATCTAAACTAAATTCATTGTGATTCCTGCATACAAAATAAAATCCCCTCTGAAACCATGATTAATGTAAAACAAGGGCCCCTGAACAAATGTGTGTCCCTGCCACAATAAAACATTAAATGCTGAGCATTATTGTGCATTATCATACAACACAAGCAGGGTCAACCACCAGATCGTCACAAGCCACAATGTCCTGTATCAGTTGACAGATATCCCATAATTAGCATTACTCATTTAGAAAAGTCAATGAGATTGACAGAAGTGAATTACACAGCATAGGCTCATAAAATAATTAAAATTGTCACTGATTAAACATGCTGAAGGAATTCTACTTACACTGCTGAGTTAAAGTTGTTTCTCGGCTGCACACACAATCACAGACATTAAATACATAATAACATCACATATATTAAGTTAAAATAAAATGACTGTCCCCTTTGTTTTATTTGACAAGGGATAACTGTGGGTTCCACTTAAGCTTAGGGCCTACTGCTGCATCCCGTGCAAACGTCAATCTCTATTTTGAGCCTGCTTTGAAATTCTCCATGCTCTTAATGTTCAGCCAGTCCATATGCAACTTATTAGCAACAAAGCCATGTATTAAGTATGTGCATAGTTGAGACTGCCATCTGGATTTTAAATACAGTACTACGGAATATGGTAGAATTATATAAATATTAATGTTGGGTTTATGTTACTTTGGGCTCTATTTACTACAATCCGCATATTGAATGCGGATTGTAGTGTGATATTACCGAGTGAATTCGCATTGCGAATTCCGGCAATATCACAGGGATTTACTATAAATCCCTTGCAGGGACAGAGCTTGCGATAAAGCTCTGTCCCTGCAGATCCCATCCGCACTCTAGTCGCGGTATTTTCGGAAAAAATACCGCGACTAAGAGCCCGCGCATGCGCCGACCCACCGTCGCTACTAACCCCCACTGATGCTAAGCCCCGCCCCCCCGGCGCTAAGCCCCGCCCCCCGCGATCGCGGACCCCGCGACCCAAAAGGCGACCCCCCCTCCCTTCATTACACTTACCTGCACCTCCTGGCCTCCGGTGATCTTCTCCGGGCTTCCCGATCAGGTGATCTCCCATACTGCACTGGGACCCGATCACCTGATGACCGGGCCCCAGTGCACTGTGGGAGACCAGCTGACCGGAGAGGAGCCATCACCGGAGGCCCGATCACCGGTCCCTGGATTCAGGTAAGGAAAAAAAAAATGTTTCTTTTTTTTTCTTTTTTTTTACAGTAATCAGCTTGCGGTCTACTTAGACCACATAGCTGATTACTGGTACCGGCTCCCGCCTCTGCTCTCCCCGTTAGAGCAGAGTGGGAGCCCGGTAACCGGGGGAGACCCTGGATAACGCCACCTCCAGGTGGCGTTATTATCACAGGGCTTCCCCCGGTATTTTTTTACAATTTATTTTTAGTAACTTGCACACAGATCACATTTCCCATTACAATTATGGGAAATGCGATCTGCTTTACTAAAAATAAGTGATACTGGGGGTTGGAGTAGAATTTTACTAATTCTACTCCAATTGCCCTGTAATAACTACAGGTGAAACTAAAATAATGTGAAAAGGGTGTGAAAACACCCTTTTTCACTTTATTTTAGTAAAAATAATGTTAATAAATAGAGCCCTTTGAGAGTTATAACATGGTTGATCCTGTGAAACAAGAAAAATGATTCACAATGCTGTTTTAAACATAAAAGACAGATTTCACTCCAGTTGCTTAAATAATGGTTGTACTAAAATAAGACAGGCATGCTTTACAGGACTTTAAAATGGAACTCAGATATTGTTTTTTGGTACAATAGTCTTTATATTTGTCAATATTTATTTTTATAGTATTTCACCATTGTATTGCTAAAGGCATAAGTCTGTGTCTAGCTCCCCTAATACCTCCCGTCTCCTTCCCATCAGGCTCTCAACTTCAGTGCTCCCTGTTGGAGAAAACATCACAAGCTGACAGTACTGGAATCATATGTATTATACATATAAACTGGTTGCTAACACTCTTGCTGCTTCTACACCATGAAGCTTAATAAGCCATCAAGATTTATAGACTTAAGTCAAGAAGAAACTAACAAAAAGCAGAGCGCAGTATCACTACAAGGACCATAAACTATAGAAATTAAATAGTTTAATAAATCTCCCAGTTGAACTGAGGTTAAGGATTAAAGACACTTAAAAGCATATGTAAATAGCAACAATGAAAAGACAACATAAATTATATATAAAAAGTCAGTAGGATTATTTGAACATGACTGTTCATACAGTCGCTGTTAGAAAAAAATAGTAAGTTATTGAGAAACCAGAATAGCAACTCAGGGAGTTCCTGTTGAGACAGTGTAGTGATGTTGTGAGCTATGTACTCGTTAGTAGATATAGCCTTTTGCTGAAAGGATGTTAGAAGTCTTTGATTGAGTCTGGCAAGCCTGCCCTCAGCCATCAATCATATAATCCAGGATGGTAAAGCCGGTGTATGAAGGGAGGGCCGCGGCTGTCTATCTGTGCAGCGTGTGACCGCCGGAAGATGGAAAGACACAGGAGTCAGTGTTCAACCACACAGGTGAAGCAGGTAAAGCAGTTGTAGTGAGAGCTTGTTAGTGCTGCAATTCTTCCTCTGATGCCACTGAGGGTGTGTATCTGACGCGTTTCTCGGCACTGTGCTGTTTCTTCAAAACCTGTATTCTCCTGTTGCTGAATCTCTACTTTAAAAACCCTGAGCAGCCAATCAAAGACAATTGCTAATTCCGACTGGACTCTGACTGGACTCAATAGTTAGATCCCGATCAGCAGGGAATAGAACAAACACACTAAAATCAATTAACAAAATATACCACACTTATTACTATATATCATTGTATTATAAACATTATTGTACAAAATGAACCTACAGATGAACCAAAAGGGATTAATTTAAAAATTATGTAAAAAGGAGTATAGATAGATATTTCACCATTGCACACATATTAAGTTTTGTCAAATAAGTCGGGACAATTAGAAATGAAAAAAGGCATATTAGATATAAAATTGATATATTATAGAGATATACCAAAAATAAAAATAAATATAAATATATATAGAAATATATTTTTTGAAATGAAGAAAGGTACCTATCGTGTGTGTGTGTGGGGGGGGGGGCAGATTGTGATTGCTAGGATAATGTATAGAAGACACTAAAAAGTGGAGGGTTAAGAATGTGACAAAGAAAGAAGTACAAACAGGATGGTAATAGGTCACCACAATTGTGCATAAGTGGGCCTAAGTCACACCCTATTAGCAGAAAATGTATCCATTTTCTGCTATCTGGGAACAGCTCTCACGGTATTAAGATGTCCATTCTTAAATGCATCTCAGAATGTCTGCAAAGATGGGATAGTTATATGAGTAAGATTGGCATAGAACCCGCTGCAGGGACATCTAATGCTGATACAGTGATGCATAGACTGTTTAATAAAATGGAGTCTTTGTGTTTGACAGAAACCCACCATTGGTGGAACCAAATAACTTTACAAAAATATCTTGATAGAGACCTAATTCCACATGGGCTAAAGATTTTTAAATCATTCTCTTTTAGGGATGATCCATCATTTACTGAGGTTTGGAAAAAGACACTTGATAAATGCTGCAGGGACTTGATGGAGCTTTTGCTCCAATATAGAACTAAAAAAGTTTTAGAGACACAGAAAGAAACTGAACATATTCAGACTGAACTAAAAAGTTTTGAGGACTGTCCGGGTTATGCAGATTATGTTTTGAAGATAACCAAATGGTAGAAGAATTTGAAAAAACTGCAGAGAGATAAGGATGATTATGATAACAATAAAGTTCATTCATATACAGTAATAGGAGATTTAGGACCCCTTCTCACCATAGAACCCCCCAGTCCAATAGATATGGACATAAGACACCACTATCTAGGGGGTTTAGAAAGAAAACTTACAATGTAACATGGGAAAAGGACACTCAGAGACAAAGGGTATCCAGTACGAGGAAATCAACCAGTAGTTCCCTTTTAGAGATAAGACTCGTACTGAATGGGATGTCGTACACTACAATAAATTTAATGTTCTCCAATAAGATTTTAATGACACCCCTAATTCTAAACTAAACACCCAGGAAGAGGCCTCTGCCAATACTAGACAACCTTTTTTAGAGAGGGAGAGATGAACAGATCATCTACGGTCACCACGAGCACTAAAAGAAAGGGGCCAAGCTATAGATTGGATGGGAAAAAGAGGAGGGAAGAAGAAAGAGAGGAGTTAGAGGGGGACATGCCAAGAAGAAACCCAAACAAAAACCTGCTATGGAGATAAAAACTATGGGTATTTTCAATTTATCGAGTAAAAAACTCACATTGGATGAAATCAGATTATTGAATTAGGAGCTCAAATTCACTTCAACAATGAAACCCAATATCTTTGAATTATTTGTTGATCTAAACAAATTTGTTAGAATGTTGAGCCAAAAGAGATACTTTGCACTGAAGTCCCTCAAATAGA
Source organism: Taudactylus pleione (assembly GCA_031769625.1). Taxonomy (NCBI): domain Eukaryota; kingdom Metazoa; phylum Chordata; class Amphibia; order Anura; family Myobatrachidae; genus Taudactylus; species Taudactylus pleione. The sequence goes on from JAUIMM010000039.1 coordinate 14,270,094, forward strand.
AGGGAATCGAAGGATCCCCCATTGTCCTAGATTCCAAAGACTTAACTCCTTTGGAAATATTAGAATCGCCTTCTCAGAAAATGGAATTGCATCCCAGGTGGAAACCACTAAACTTTTTAATATTTCCTCTAATAGAAATAAGTTTAGAAATCCCTCCAATTTTTACACTCTACAATACAGAGGACCCTTTGTGGAGAGCTTTTTCTCTACCACTTTGGAAGATTTAAAAAATCTCTGTATAAAAATGGATGTTAAAAAGAACAGGGATAATCTGATGAGACAGGAGAGATTGGCCTTAAAGAGAATCCCTATGGACCATAATATTGTTATAAAAGAGGCGGATAAGAGGCAGGGGAATTTACGAGGAAGGGGAATAAGAGGAAGGGGAATAAGCAGGAGGTATTTAGACAGTTAAACAATCCTACATTTTATGAAAAATCGACTCAAGATCCAACCGAGGAGTTTTAACGTGATATGAAAAGCCTCTTAGACCAGGCTCTAATGGATAATGTACTATCCAAGGAAATACTGTATGGCACTTTTTGTTGATTACACCACTGGTGGTCTCAATTTACTATCACCTACCTAAGATTCAGAAATCCCTTACTTCACTTCCTGGCATCCAATTATTTCTGGGGTTGGGTCCCTCACATTTAATTTACCAATGTACGTTGACTCACATTTGCAAGTTTCTACGTTCCCACATTAAGGACACTAGACACTTCTTAGAGAAAATCTGGACTATTGAATGAAGAGAAAACTACTTACTCATGAACTACGATGCTGAGTCACTTTATACCAACACACCCCATGAACAAGGGATCTCAGCTGTTGATTATTATCTTTCACATGATCAGAATTTGTCTGAGATGTGACATGGATTAATTTTTTCTTCTATTAGATTTATTTTACAACACAATTATTTCACATTTGATTCTAATTTTTCTAAAAAAAAATTCCCGAATAGGGAAGGAGTCAGTTAGCCATAGGAAATTGTAAGCAGGACTACCTTCGATCATTAATGAGGAGATTGATTATGTAGGTGTTGGTGGTAGAGATTACATGTGCTGGGATCAAGTTGAGAGAAGGGAGCTACCTGACACTGGACTGGTTGTTGTTATTACTTTGGCATAATTTTCAGATTTTGGCAAAAACTTTCATGAACTCACTGCAAATGATGTAACAAGGTGGAGGTTTCTAGATGGTTAACATCCCTACCTCTACTTACTTTGGCTTTAAAAATGCTACATATGGCTTGACAATTATGGGTAAAAATAATTCCACACATAAGTGGATTTTTGGTCATAAAACCAGGCATGATAATGACCTTCTTCTTATCACAGGCAAGAACTGCTTCCACTGGTGCCTAACTTACACAAACAACATCCTCTTCATCAACATCCTCATTAACGGCATCAGCTACACAAATATCCCCCTCATCTTGTTGCACTTCCACAGTAGCATCCTCAATTTCTACATCAGCATTTTTACTTGTGCTGCTCATCTACACATTTGCAGAGGGTGCAGAAATGGAGGAAGGAGGATTCTCTATGTGTACTGTTTTATAAAGGTTAGGCTCACACATAGCACTCGTGGACACTAGATACTAAGCCATTAAGCAATGGGCACTTTTTGAAGGTCATTCAGTTAAACTTCCCTCCTCAGTTATTCCATGGCTTAAAACAATTCCTCATTTTATCCACCCCACAATGGATCCTACTCTCAAATGCTGGAAAAAGCTTGGATTCTTCCCCTCTTTTAATCAAGGTGCCTCATTACTTACACCCCTGCTACATAATTCAGATTTCCCTTCTGGGCTATCATCAACACCCCTTTCTGTTTGGTCTTCAGTAGGTTTCTGATATTTGGGACATATGGTAAATGAGGGAGGGTTGCAGTCTTTTACATAATTTCAACACAAATTTGAAGCTAAATGTAATAGAGTGCAAGCCGAAGCAACTGTGGGAATACATGCGAGTATTCTTAAAACAGCAAGCATGTTAATGGCAAAACCAGCTTGGTTTTGCCTTTAACATGCTTGCTGTTTTAAACATACAGGAATACTCATATGTATTCATGCAGCAGCGCCAGCTTGCACTCTGTTTCATTTAGCCCTAACTCATTTTGGGTTTACCTTCAATTTAGACACTATGGGCTAAATGTAATAGATTCTGATTTTCAGCTACTGCAGGGATTTATGTGAGTCTCCCCGTATTTTTAAAGTGGCAATCATTTTAAAGTCTAAATCAATTTAATTATCATTATAAAATACTGAATATCTGTAAGGGATTTGTTTAGTGTGCATGCTGTTTATTCAAATTTTTCTCCTCAGATATTACCGTGACAAGTTTCAGCCCTTATTGAGATACAGACATATTTTTACCAATTATGGATTAACACTTCTATTAGTTTAAATTAGGGGTGTGCACCGGCCACTTTTCGTGTTTTGGTTTTGGATCTGGATCTTTCTTCGTGTTTTGGATCTGGATTGGTTTTGCCAAAACCACCCTTCCGTGTTTTGGGTTCTGGGTTTTGTGTTTTGGATCTGTATTTTTTTGAAAAAGAGCATAAAAACAGCTAAAATCACAGAACTTGTAGGTTTTTCTGCTCCTATGCTATTATTAACCTCAATAACCTTAATTTCCACTCATTTCCAGTCTATTCTGAACACCTCAAACCTCACAATAGTGTTTTTATGTCCAAAAGGTTGCACTGAGGTAGCTGGATGACTATGCTAAGCGACACGAGTGGGCGGCACAAACACGTGGCCCATCTAGGCGTGAAACTGCAGTGGCAGACAGGATGGCAGTTTGAAAAGCTAGGCCCCAAACTGTACATAATGCAAAGAAAAAAAAGAGGTGCAAGATGGAATTGTCCTTGGGCCCTCCCACCCACCCTTATGTTGTATAAACAGGACATGCACACTTTAACAAACCAATCATTTCAGCACCAGGGTCTGCCACACAACTGTGGCTGAAATGATTGGTTCGTTTGGGCCCCCACAAAACAAGCTGGCAATTAATCTGTCCCTGCACAAACTGGCTCTACGGAGGCAAGATGTCATCCTCATCCTCTTCATCCACCGATTCCTCACCCTCTTCAGTGTGTACATCCTCATCCTCACAGAGTATTAATTCGTCCCCGCTGGAATCCACAACCACAGGTCCCTCTGGAGGCTGGTCTCCCTGGAAGAGTTGATAATTCATTTTATGAACATCATCTTCTCCACATTTTGTGGAAGCAACCTCCTACGCCTTTCGCTGACAAGGTTCCCGGCTGCACTAAACACTCTTTTGGAGTACACACTGGAGGGGGGGCAACTCAGGTAAAATAGAGCCAGTTTGTACAGGGACCTCCAAATTGCTTCTTTTTCCTGCCAGTACAGGTACGGACTGTCTGACATGCCTACATGGATGCTGTCACCGATGTAATCCTTTAACAGACAGACGCACGCTTGTCGCTGCTGCTTTGAGGATGCAAGTGTGGCTACAGCCCACACAATTCACAAAGACAGAAAAAAAAAGAAGAATATTTTTATTGTTTGTGGAGCGCACTTTGAGGGTTACACCACCCTTTAACAGACAGACGCATGCTTGTCGCTGCTGCTTTGAGGATGCAAGTGCGGCTACAGCCCACACAATTCACAAAGACAGAAAAAAGAAGAAGAATATTTTTATTGTTTGTGTAGCACACTTTGAGGGTGTCACCACCCTTTAACAGACAGACGCACGCTTGTCGCTGCTGCTTTGAGGATGCAAGTGCGGCTACAGCCCACACAATTCACAAAGACAGAAAAAAGAAGAATATTTTTATTGTTTGTGTAGCACACTTTGAGGGTGTCACCACCCTTTAACAGACAGACGCACGCGTGTCGCTGCTGCTTTGAGGATGCAAGTGCGGCTACAGCCCACACAATTCACAAAGACAGAAAAAAAAAGAACAATATTTTTATTGTTTGTGTAGCACACTTTGAGGGTGTCACCACCCTTTAACAGACAGACGCACGCTTGTCGCTGCTGCTTTGAGGACAGGTTCATATGCAGTGACAGTAGACTTGTCAGAAATTGTTGGCACGTCCTTCAGTCTGGACCAGATGTCCAAACCAGCCCTTGACTTATGACACAGGCGCATGCTTGGCGCTGCTACTATGTTGATGCATGTGCGGCTACACCGCACACAAGTCACAAACACATTAAAAAAATAGTTTTTTATTTTTTGGAGCACTTTGAGGGTTACACCACCCTTTAACAGACAGACGCACGCTTGTCGCTGCTGCTTTGAGGATGCAAGTGCGGCTACAGCCCACACAATTCACAAAGACAGAAAAAAGAAGAATATTTTTATTGTTTGTGTAGCACACTTTGAGGGTGTCACCACCCTTTAACAGACAGACGCACGCTTGTCGCTGCTGCTTTAAGGATGCAGGTGCGGCTACAGCCCACACATTTCACAAAGACAGAAAAAAAAAGAACAATATTTTTATTGTTTGTGTAGCACACTTTGAGGGTGTCACCACCCTTTAACAGACAGACGCACGCTTGTCGCTGCTGCTTTAAGGATGCAGGTGCGGCTACAGCCCACACATTTCACAAAGACAGAAAAAAAAAGAACAATATTTTTATTGTTTGTGTAGCACACTTTGAGGGTGTCACCACCCTTTAACAGACAGACGCACACTTGTCGCTGCTGCTTTGAGGATGCAAGTGCAGCTACAGCCCACACAATTCACAAAGACAGAAAAAAAAAGAATAATATTTTTATTGTTTGTGTAGCACACTTTGAGGGTGTCACCACCCTTTAACAGACAGACGCACGCTTGTCACTGCTGCTTTGAGGATGCAAGTGGAATCTAGACGGGATTTGGAACCGGGGACACACTACCTCCATCAATTGTCTAAATCCCACTGCACTAATGGCGGATACCGGACGCACGTCTAACACCAACATAGCAGTCAAGGCCTCAGTTATACGTTTTGCTTCAGGATGACTGCTGTCGTACTTCATCCTCATTGCTAGGGGCTGTTGGAGGGTCAATTGTTTAGTAAAAGTAGTGATGTTCCTACTTCCTCTCTGGGATGATGAACAACTCCCAGCAGCAGCAACAGCACTAGGAGGAAGTGGTTCTTGATCTTTCCCTATATTATTTTTATCGGAGAAAGTTTGGTCCTCCATTTATGTTATATTGATATATACGTGTGGCTAAAGCGCACACAAACACAGAAAATATTTTTTTATTTTTGCTGGAGAGTAGTGCACTTTGTGGGTTACACCACCCTTTAGGAAATGAGCCAGCCGGCTCTTTACTTATGGGACACAGGCGCACGCTTGGCGCTGCTCCTTTGTTGATGCACGTGCAGCCACAGTGCACACAATTCACAAACACAGAAAATATATATTTTTTTGGTTTGGACTGAAGTGTTCTTTGGGGGTTACAGCACCCTTTAACGGTCAAGCCAGCCGGCCCTTTACTTATGACACAGGCGCACGCTTGGCACTACTTTGTTGATGCACGTGCAGCTACTGCGCACACAATTCACAAACACAGAAAATAATTTTTTTTTTGGTTTGGACTGGAGTGTACTTTGGGGGTTACAGCACCCTTTAACGGTCAAGCCAGCCGGCCCTTTACTTATGACACAGGCGCACGCTTGGCACTACTTTGTTGATGCACGTGCGGCTACTGCGCACACAATTCACAAACACACAAAAAATATAATTTTTTTAGCACTTGGGGGGAGCACCCCTGATGGACAGAGCACCCCCTGGACAACACTACAGCACCCCTTTAGGACTGGGACACTGCACAGGACTTTGGAGTGGACACAGCCCCTATGGAGAACTGACTGCACAACACAGTCCAGCCAGCCCCTATGGACTTTGAAGTAGTGGACAACAGCAGCACAGCGCAGCACAGCACAGCACAACACTACTCTGCACTACACTACACTACACTACACAGCCCAGCCAGCCCTAACTCCCACCCTCCCTCTTCACTGTCCACAGCCGAGTGAGAAAATGGCGCCGACGCAGGTACCTTATATAGGATCCAAAACCCGCGAGACTCGGAAGGCGGGATGATGACGTTTTGCCTCGATTTCAGATCCGAGTCAGGCGGGAAAAGTCGAGCCTGACTCGGATCGGCCTCGGATCGGGGGGGCTCGGGGGGGGTTCGGATTTCAGAAATCCGAACCCGCTCACCCCTAGTTTAAATATAGCTCTGTGGTAAATGTGTCAGTGCTGATTTAGCTGAAGTATTGCATTACACCAGATTATAATTCAGTATCTGCTGATTAGTTACATGTGTCCTCTGCATTGTACTACAAGTCTCAGTATGGCAGCACCTCCAGTCCAAGCCCCCTCCCCCTTTCTACATGTGGTAGTGTAATTGCTAGATACATTGAAGCTACTGTTGGCTCTTTTATGTGGTTCTCAGTCCAGATTAGAACCAATACACTACGTACAAAAGGAGACAAACCAAAATAAGATGAATAAAAAAATAAACGATTTTGGAATAATCTAATTATTGTTATAAAGTTCAATTAATAGTACTAATTATGGATCTCATATATATATGAATAGGAAGTTTATTGACCTTCCTCCAGAGAGATTCCCTATTCACAACAGGAACAACACTAATAAGGTGCACTAATAACAATCTCCGAAATTTTTTGGCAGAAGTTTAATATCTAAAATTGCAGTGTAAAATACAATATTTCACTAACTTTTTCTCTTCAAACATGAGAGAACACTAGATGGTCTAAGTAAATAATATTAAAAAAAATATATTATTTAACAACCATCACTGGGTCCATCTAGAATATCTGCACATATACATCTGATCCCTACAACTTGGTCACAAAGACATACATATGTCTTGATTAACGTCCTCAGAGACTGGGATTCATTTTAATTTAAAAATATATATTTGTAGGATATTGGAAATATCTTTAAATGTATAAAATAAAAGTTCATATAGGAAATGGACCTCAGACTGCACACATATAACATATATATATATATATATATATATATACATAATTGGAGATGCTACCTGTGGAGACAATTGATATATGCACAAAAAGAAGAAATACAGGTGCTTAACTCCAAATTAACTGATTGCATATAAATAAATACATTTTTGCAATGAATAGAGGTTTTCGGCATAATCTTGGCCAAGGTTATGGGCCTACCCACCACATCCGGGTAACCTCTGTCGGGTAGGTCCCTAACATACTAGGGTTCAAATCCAGAGTACAGGACACCTCCAAACTGGCCCAACAAAGCCACCCCAGGGCACCGCCATAGTTAGAAAAGTGCAGTGTAAAAGAGATAGTTAAGAGCAGCCAGGCTGCATATAAAGAATGAAAATAAAAAAGTGAGGTACATGTATAATAAAAAACAGTGAAGGGCTAAAATATGTTATAAAAGAAAAATGTGTTATAATGCGGTGCCCTGAAACAGATCAATCAAAGCAATCCAGGGGGACCCACGCCCCAAAAATGAACCAAAGCTGCACTACACAGTCTAAATATTTGCAGGACTTACCTATATTGTGCCACCTCTGACTGGTGTGCATATTACTATGCCGGACTCCATGCTCTAAACCAATATAGTAAGGGTGCTAGTCTGATTGGAAAGTGTCTCAGGCTTTCCAGGTGTGCAAAGCAATGCACTGATTGAATTCATATAGGAAATGGACCTCAGACTGCACACATATAACATATATATATACATAATTGGAGGTGCTACCTGTGGAGACAATTGATATATGCACAAAAAGAAGAAATACTGGTGCTCAACTCCAAATTAACTGATTGTATATAAATACATTTTTGCAATGAATAGAGGTTTTTGGCATAATCTTGGCCAATGTTATGGGCTTACCCACCACATCTGGGTAACCTCTGTTGGGTAGGTACCTAACATACTAGGGTTCAAATCCAGAGCGCAGGACACCTGCAAACTGGCCCAGCTAAGCCGCCCCAGGGCACCTGGAAAGCCTGAGACCGCATTATAACACATTTTTCTTTCATAACACATTTTAACCCTTCACTGTTTGTTTATTATACATGTACCTCACTTTTTTATTTTCACTCTTTATATGCAGCAGTGGCTGCTCTTAACTATCTCTTTTACACTGCACTTTTCTAACTATGGCGGTGCCCTGGGGCGGCTTAGCTGGGCCAGTTTGGAGGTGTCCTGCGCTCTGGATTTGAACCCTAGTATGTTAGGGACCTACCCGACAGAGGTTACCCGGATGTGGTGGGTAGGCCCATAACCTTGGCCAAAATTATGCCAAAAACCATTTATTTATATACAATCAGTTAATTTGGAGTTGAGCACCTGTATTTCTTCTTTTTGTGCATATAAAATAAAAGTTACAGTATATTTTAAACTGAAATAAAAAGAATGTCTCAAAAAAAGTAATTATTTTCCTCTCCATTGGACTAAATTTGTACTACTACTGACCTTGGGTGCACCGCCAACCTGAGTGATAAAACCTTTCTCCTAAATTAAGGAACTAGCTGTAATATATTGTTGTTTTTCTGAAACATTGGATCAATCAAACTCATTCAAGAATAAGGAGAGATCTTGTGCGGGACCACCCACTCTTTCATATCAACTTTGTCTATTACCACTATGACCTGTATATGTCTTTTTCTATGTCTGCTGCTGATGTTGTATGCAATAAAAACATATTGGATAAAAAAATTCTAATAGGTCCAATAAGAATCCATGGAACTGACATTCACCTTACATAACACATCTGACATGTCCTGTAGATAGGAGAGTAATCCCAATACATGATGATTGAGATGTAGATCCAAGAATGAGCTGGCATGTTCAGAAAGACACCCAATGCCCAACACAATGGGTCTACCCTCAGGGATGGGAAATAAGTGCCCCTCCAGCTGTTGTTGAACTACAAATCCCAGTCTGCCTTGCACCAGTTTTAGCATGGCCAAATAGCAAAACTGTGGCAGGACATGCTGGAATGTGTAGTTCTACCACATCTGGATGGCATCTTATTGCCCACCCCTAGTCTACCTGGTGGCTTGGAAGTATTGCTATGAATCATCTGCAATAAATATAATTTGGGGATTTTTTGATTTTTAACAATAGATATTCATATTCTTGTTTTTTGATAATATTATTCGCCAGTGATTCATTCAGAATTTTGGCTTATAGAGCATTGAAGTTCTCTGTTGGGCTCAATATACTCTTTTTGTAACATGCCACATCAGTTAATTGATCACTCGATCTGCAGATATATCTGTTAGGTGTTTACCCAGCTTTAAGGACACTATTGTTTATATCATATTGTTTGGTGTTCTATATATATTTTTGTCACACAATTAGATTGTGAGCCCAGTGCAAAACCAACCTGTGTCTCTTATAACTGCATACACTATCAGATTTTTGTTCCAACTAGCCAACTAGTTGGAAAAATAATCGTTAGATGTGTGGCCAGCCTAAGCTGAATTACTGGGGTGAGAGGAGGTATCAGTAAGGGTTTGAGCAAAAAGATTTGTATTCTGGGCCACAAGTTCACTGCTGCGACTCCTATTTCCATGCCATTGTTTTTATCTGCCAAGAGTGAAGAGCCATGAATGTCCATGTAAAACCAAATATAAGACAGCTAGCAATGTTTTCCACAGGGAAAAGCTTGTGGTTCACAATATATAAAAGATAATAGTAATAATAGCATGCATATTTTGTTGCCATTTACAATAACACATTTTTCATTAAATCATATTCTTTAAAATCATTTTGTGACCACTTATTATGAATAAAAGGTTATATATACTAACCTGAAGTGCCAATAGTATACACAAATACCAAGGTGGTCTGTCATTGATGGCATAAATTAATATTGGCCAAAAGTGAAATGCACTGGATTTTTAAATTGAAAACACTTATCCCTAAGGGGCTCAGGCCCTGATTCAGAGCCGGACTGAATCAGGGCTGGTCTTTATTTTTTTTTAGAACGGCCTCCTGGCCGCTCGCATAGCTGTGGGTGACCACCCACAGCTATAGCGAACGGCCAGGTAGATGGTTGTGATGGTCAAGACCATCACGACCATCGGGCTTGCGATGAGACACTTGTGGTAGGGTCTTGTTGCCGCAAGCCCGAGAGATTTCGGATTTTGGCTCTCACACGGGAACGCCTCCGTTTGGGCAGCCACTCCCCCGGCCCGCCCACCAAAGGGTGCGTGCTGTCACTCAACATCGACAGCACGCCCCCTTTGGTACTAGACCCGGAGTGACGGATTGGCCGTCGCTATCCGGGTCTCGCGCATGCGCACAACGGAGCCGTCTTCGTCGTGCGCATGCGCTCTGGGCCACCATCAACCCGGTTGTGAGCACTCAGCGCTTGCAACCAGGTCTGAATCAGGCCCTCAATGCGGATTACACCAGAGCACAAAGATCTCGAAACCGGAAGTGGGCTGTGACGCACTTCCGGTTCGTGCATCGCCTTCTAAGGAGTAAATTAATACAGTTTTAAACTTTTATTATGATGTACCATTGATTTATAAGTATGAGGATCCTTTATGGACCATGGGAATAATAATTAGAGGCTAGAGAACAGCCATAATCATGGGGCTAATCCTGCGACCTTTCACCCGGAAGTTTTGGGAATAGAGGGTATATAAGATGTGTCCAGGTGATCACTGTCACACAGCATTGTAGAAGGGAGGTAAGCTCCTGAAACGCGTTGGAACATGGTGACAGGATCATCTACCCAGAAGGAATTACATACGGGAGACCCCCTAATAGGATCCGAGGGAGAGGTTATCCGGAAACCTCCACCTATATAATTACGGGCCCTTATATGAGGGACTTCCGGTAATTCCCCATTTTTTTCACCGGAAACGAGAGGTAGTAGCACCTATATGTGAAAGTGTTTGTGCATACATTTCATGTTTTAAACTTGATATATTGTCTTCTGCATACATTTATGTATATGAAGGGTGTGCCGTGAAAGACACACCAACTTTTTATTTTTGAAGAATTGTAATTAATAAATTTGTGATTTTACTATACTACACTATGTTCTATATGTTTATGTTTTCATATAAAGGAGAATAACACCGTCAGCAACCGACAGTTACTGTATATACGGGACCAATACGTACACAATTGGGAAGTATTTTAATAATTCTTTTTAGCATCGTGCGCACTTGCATTGTCACAATTATTACTGAACTATCAGATTTTTGTTCCAACTAGCCAACTAGGTGGAAAAATAATCGTTAGATGTGTGGCCAGCCTAAGCTGAATTACTGGGGTGAGAGGAGGTATCAGTAAGGGTATGAGCAAAAAGAATTGTATTCTGGGCCACAAGTTCACTGCTGCGACTTCTATTTCCATGCCATTTTTTTTATCTTCCAAGAGTGAAGAGCCATGAATGTCCATGTAAAACCAAATATAAGACAGCTAGCAATGTTTTCCACAGGGAAAAGCTTGTGGTTCACAATAAATAAAAGATAATAGTAATAATAGCATGCATATTTTGTTGCCATTTACAATAACACATTTTGCCTTAAATCATATTCTTTAAAATCATTTTGTGACCACATATTATGAATAAAAGGTTATATATACTAACCTGAAGTGCCAATAGTATACACAAATACCAAGGTGGTCTGTCGTTGATGGCATAAATTAATTCTATAGCTGGAACATTGTGCTCTCGCACATTAGTAGAATTAGTTACATTCTGATCTTTCCCTTCAATGTCATCAATTAATGCATGTGCCTATGAAAAATAAAAAGTAATGATTTTAAACAGATAAATTCTACATTTATGTTTTGTGGACCTGTAGTAATAATTTACACTGTGGTGTGGTTGGCATAAGACTTAAGAGGATTCAGAGGGTCATATTGCACTGTATGAAATCATGCAAATTGTGGAAGGTCAGAATTCCTTGAAAGAGTTTTTCACAACAATGACCTAAGGGAGTGCAACTTTTTAATGCTGACAAATACACATTGGTCCAATAAATTTGACCTGTTGACATATGATTACACTGTCTGATTGTGTATCACAGCTATATATCTCAGCAACTAACTACTGTAGCTCAACATTTCAACATATCTTCCTACACTGTCTGGAAAGATCCACAGTTAGAACTATTGCTGTAATTCCTGCAGAAGGAAAGTCAATATAATACTTTTTGTTAGCTTCTGGAAAAATTTGTGACATTTGTTTTGTAGTAATGATTTCTCCACATGTGTTATTTTTGCATGAACATGTTAATACATAAAAACAAATAGCCAGACTCTCTGACTTATCAACGCCCAGCCGAAACCCTTGGACCTAGAAACATGACATTTTGGAGAGCATATTCCTTCCATAACCTAAGAACCCACTAAGCAGGGTTTTTCTAAATTCGACTCTTAAGGGGCTGAAAAGTGATAAAATGTTTCCTCTCAATCAAGTTGATTCCTCTTGACCAAGGCAACATGGCCCAAGTGCTGGAGCCTGCAGGACTGTAAGCTCATTGTCTGGGACGAAAGGGCGGCTCCAGAGGTGTGGCTACAGTGCAGTCCAATATTCAAATAGGGTAGTCACACAAACTGCCAATGATGTTTGCTAGCATTTGGGGTGGCAGTTGGTGTGGCTCCCCTATTTGAATATTGGACTGCACTGCAGCCACACCCCTGGAGCCTCCACTGCTAAGGACTAAACACTTTGACCACTTTTTTTCTTTTTAGAAAATCCACTTGATTTGTATATCTATATTGAAAACTTACTTAATTTGGATTGTAATACAATTTTTCATTAGATGTGTGATACGGATTTTGAAATAGCAATTGAGTTTTTGAATGTTAAAGGGGAGATGATGCCTCACACCACAGTCCCCATCATAGGAGACAGAGTCTGCCTGTTCCAGTCCCTCTGCTATCTTATGTATGGCACTCAGCTAATGGTTAGGGAGGTGCATGAGCTAATTGTGAGGCACATGGTGAACAACTGGGAGGACTTTTCCATCATGATCCATGACAGGGGGACAACTACGCTAGCTCCGCTGAGTACCTCCTTAACAAACTGTATCCTAACTTTTTACTTATGGTGGTTTATCTAAACTAGTGGCGTCTTGGTTTACTGCACAGGTGAGCTCTATGAGACCTTTGATCCTGAACATTTCCTTGTGAGGAACCTACACTTTGTGCAGGACCTCTCTAAGGGCCATTGCGATGAGTACCTGCCACGTGAACCTTAAGAGGTGTCCACCATACCCCCATCCATCAGCCTGACTCCACCTCACACCTCTCACGGGCATCTGCTCTTCCTGTCCCCAAGAAAGCTCCTGCCAAACATTGTGCCAGATACAAAGATACTAAAAGGAGGAAGCGACTTCAGAAAGGATATATGCTCAGAGTAATCCTGCAGTACACCATGCTACAGTGACCATGTACCAACAAAATAACCCTGAGGTGAACAGAGCAGCAGTGCCCAGGTACAAGCAAGATCTCCCTGAGATGCACAGATCAACACAGTCTCGAAATGAAGAAAACAATCCTGGAAGATGAGTGATGATAGAAAGGCAAGCACTTCCTTGGAAGGTCAAGGCTCACACTTTAGGCTCTAACATGTTTCTCAGCTGTCCTTATTAGTGGTTTCCTCAGAGGGATATTGTGTCCCTCTGATTCTTCTGTATCCCTCAGAGGAAACCGCTAATAAGGACAGCAGAGAAATGCGTTAGTGGCTAAATCCACACTGGCAGATTCTTGGTTATTGGACTTTGTAAAGGAGTCATCCTAAACTGAGCCACTATCTTTGTCATCTGTACACAAGAGCCTCTACACAGGAGCCGCGCAGTTCCTCCCGTCCAGCGAGATTAATACAGCAAAGCCTAAAGACATTTCCCCACATGTCCCGCTGTCTGGGTGGAGGTTGAGATAAAGCGCTGCTAAGTGGCCGTATAAACGGCATTATACCTCTCAGTCTACAGGGGCAATTGGAACTCTTGCTATATACTAATCCCCAATATACGGATTATAATATACATCTATAAAAACTGCCTAATATATGCCAATAGTGTGGTTTTTAATTAAAAGATGCACGCTACCTGAGCTTTATAAAAAATATTCACTTATGTGTTTGTTTTTACATTCATTCTGTGGCTTTAATATTGCTTATATGTAGAATGTATGAACACTGTTATTGATTTATATACACTGTTATTCAATTGTGTCATTTTTTTATATATGTAAGCTCTCTTTTGTATAATATTAATTATTGTAATTATTTAGTCATTTCAAGTGGTGATTGCAGAGTCACTTCTAGGAGCTGCTTTCTTTCTTTTTTTTTGCAATATATTTATATTGGTTTCCAAAATAACACCACAAACAGAGGAAAAAAAATCAGTTGGTGTAACAGTACTGAGCAATTAACACATCCACTGGAGTAGACATGTACACACATGTATAACAATCAGAATACATAGAGCGATCTCAATCAGATGAAGAAAAAAAAAACCCAAAATAAAGTACATAAAACAGACAGACATAAAGGATGACTGAAGAGGGATAGGGGGAAAAGCGAAGGGGTCACCCAGAGCATTAGTTATTTAAATTAGAGCATCTGCATAATCAGTGGAAGATTTAAACTCAAGCCAAGGGAGCCAGGTATCACTAAATTCACACTGTTTCTCAACTCCCAATTGTAGATCTTCCATGTCCATGTAAAGATCCACGCGAGCAAACCATTCCTTTAGTGAAGGAGGGGCCACAGATTTACAGTGAATAGGAATTACTGCTTTCGCCACACTGTTAAGAAATTTGAGGAGGGATTTCCTATACAGCCTATGTGATCCAGGGTACAGTTTTATAAGCCAAAAGGAGGGATCTGGTGGGAATTGGACTGCATATCCTAAAATTGATGACAAAAGAGAGATAACTTTCTCCCAAAAAGGACGTAATGCTCGACAGTCCCACCAAATATGTAGGGGCGAGCCTTCTGCAGAATTACAGTGTCAGCAGCAATTAAACACTGTAGGGAACATTTTAACTAATATTTGTGGACACCTATACCAGCGTGTGATTACTTTATAGTGGGTCTCAATCACTGATTAACTAATGGAACTAGCAAAAGAGTTATCAAAAGTCTATCCTGAGGCGTGAAAGAAATCCCCAAATCATGCTCCCAGTCATTTAAAAACTTGGGGACTGCAGGATAAGCGTTTGTTATCAACAATTTATAACACAAAGATAGAGAATGGGATGGTAGAGCAACTGTCAGGCACATATCTACAAAGGAGGTCAATGGTCTACTGCAGGCCAATCATACTTCTCCACTCTGAGCAAAATGCTTTCGCTGAAGATATCACCAAATCTCAGCCACCAGCAGGGACTACTTCATCTGAAGGGAGCTAAAGGACATGACCATACTAGAGTCCACCAGCTGGCCGACTCGGGAGACACCTTGCACTTTCCATTTATCAAACATATGTCCAGATATACCTGGAGAGAAATCTGGATTATCAAATATTAGGGTCAAAGGTGGAATGCGAGAAGAGATCCATGGTTATCTCCTCAGTTTATTCTAAGGTGGGACCTATTGTGGGGTGGTGCAAGCTGGTAACTCTAGATCTCCATGGATAGGTAGAGAGAGTTGCAGAAACCGAGCAATTTTGTAACTGGACCCATTGTCTGGCATCTTCGACCCTCATCCAGTCCATTATGCGACCAAGCATGATTGCATCATAGTAAGTGGGGAAATACAGGATTTCGAGTCCCCCCATTGTCTTATGCCTAAATAAGATAGCATGCTTAAAACAAGGTTTGTGGCCACCACAAACAAAGTCTCTCACTATGTTATGCAGCTCACAAAACCACAGCTGAGGGACCCTAATGGGCAAGGACTGTAATATATATAAGACCCGGGCAGAACATTAATTTTAACCACACTGACCCACCCCAACCAAAAAAAAGTCTTATTTGTCCACGTCCTTAGTTCCAATCGCAAAGTTTGTAGGAGAGGCTTAAAGTTATGTTCAAACAACCTGGAGAGATCTTTATCAAGGATAACTCCAAGGTATTTAAGACTAGAGGCATGCCAAGTGAGTCAATAGTGTGGGAATGAGTTGTTAAATTCACTGATACCGATTTTGAATAATTGACCTTGAAATTAAATAATGCGCCAAATCTACTGAATTCTGCCACTAGGTTAGGAACAGAGATGACTGGATTGGAAAGTATTGCTAATAGGTCATCAGCAAATAAAGCTAATTTATAGACATGCCCCTGAACACATAAACCCGTCACATTGGAATTGGCCCTAATAGCTCGAGCCAGCACCTCCATGCAAAGAACAAAAATTAGAGGGGATAGAGGGCAGCCCTGTCTAGTACCATTTCTAATTCCCTCCGGTTCCGATAAAACCCCATTAACCCTAATCCGAGCCAAAGGGAGGTGATATAGCAACATTATTTGATGTAGACATTCAGGTCCCAGACCCATATGTAGGAGGACCCCCTGCATAAACAGCCACTCAACCCTATCAAACACCTTTTCGGCATCAGTGGATAGGAGAACAACCGGGACAGAACCACTAGCAGCCAAGTGTATCAAATCAATAACTTTGGTAGTGTTGTCCCAAGCCTTCCTCCCTGGAGCAAATCCCACTTGGTCTGAATGTATAAGATTGGGGAGCAAAACCTTAAGCTGATTGGTGAGGAGTTTAGCAAACAGTTTAATGTCTACATTGAGCAATGATATAGGGCAATAACTGCAACATTGGGCCAGGTCCTTACCCCCCTTTGGGATAATGGTGATATACGCCTCAAGGGTTTGGGGTGAGAAAAAACAACCATCAGTAATTGAATTAAAGGCCAGGAGCATTTTAGGGAGCAATATTTCCCAGAATGACTTGTAGTAAGCAACAGAGAAACCATCCGGGCCCGGGCTTTTCCCAGATGAAGTCGACTTAAGGGCTACCTCTAACTCGGACAGGGAGATGGGGGAATCCAGCCAAACCCGGTCTTCATCTGTAACAGTAGGAACATCAACGTCACAAAGATATTGGGCTACCAACCCCTGAAAAGTGTTACTCTCCTCTGGAGATTTAGGATCACACAAATTGTAAAATTTAGTGTAATAAGAATTGAAAGCTGCTGCTATATCCCGAGAGAGCGTACAAGTCCTACCCGTGGGTTCATGGATAGTATGAATGATGAGGGAAGCCCTTTGAGCTCTGAGAGCCCTGGCTAAGTATTTTCCCAGCTTGTTACCCCACTGGAAAAAGTGGCTCCTGCATAAACAAAAGTCGCGTCTAACTGAATCAAAGAGGTGTTTATTCAGGGCTACTCTAGTAGAAGTCAATTCAGAAAGAAGCTGGGAAGAGGGATTTCTCTTATGGGATGTCTCTAGAGATTTAAGCTTCTGTAAAAGGGCTACTTTTTGTCCTAATTTTCCCATCTTCAGCATTTAAGCCAACTGGATCAGCTGCTCTCTTTCTAATAGGAGTTCATCATATCTATTCGATTGTTGATTATAATTGTATATTTTTAGCGCCTGAATTATTTTTTGTGTTATCAAACCCTCCCCAATGCCTGTTTTTCCAGCATTATCCTTATCTGCAGATTGCACAGCACACCACACCTTATTAGCTTTTATTAGGAGGCTAGAAGCCAATGAGCACTTTCTATTCCTCCCTGGAATTTTGCTGGGAAAAAGAGCAATGTGATAGAGGTGGAGCTACCCAAATAACCCGACCACTAGACACTTATTCTACAGACCCATATCTACCTAGTCTTCTCCCTGGCAAGGGAGTTCAACGTGCACACCACTGGGAACACCAAACTCTGGGCCATGAACTTTAGCCACCACATGGACCTGCATATCTCATTAACCACTGGCAGTCGTTGCAGATACACCGCCAGGAGCCCCAGACTCTGAGCCACGAACTCCTGCAAGTACGTGGCTATCTCTGCAATCCATGGTGGCTACTATGAACACCCACACTGGTGTGTGCTCACCACATACACCAGACATATATAGGAACAAGGAAACAGGCAATACAGATGATACACATTACTCCTCTCTGGCTGAAGAGTGGATTAGGAAGCGCCATCTGAAACACTGCAATCTACTACAAGGGACTTCAGCAGTCCCCATCATATTTACAAATACCAACACTACCACCAGCGATCTGGGGAACAACAAGGATCCCTGACTTGACTACCACCACAGACTTTTAGATCAGGAGGTTGTTAGTAGAGGTGTGGGATGCCGCCCTCTACGGACACCTACCCCTGTTCCACTATACCCTTGAATATACCACTTTTTTCATTAACTGCACCATATCTCTGACAATGCATGTCAGATCTACTATTATCGGTACACATCTTACTAGCAGTCTTTTCCCTTTCTCTTTAGCCTTACACACAGAGAGTGGGTTCTCTCTGATTAGTCTGCAGCTCTTATATAGGTCTTCATAGTAAGTGCTAAGATTGTCGGCCCACCAGGAAACATCTTGCTGAGGGCTATGGCCAATCTGCCCCTGCTGCACCCACTCAAACAGGTGTTATTCCCCAGATTTCATCAGCATAGGAAGCTTCCTTTGCATCTCCCTGTCCCCCTAGCTAAACCTCTGGATAATACTAATTCCCATTTCATTCATGTTTGGTCACATTTATCTCAATCTATTAAATTATATTGACACTACATAAATTATCATTGCTTTATATACTACACTGAAGAAAATAATACATATGTAAAAACTATCATTATGAACTATTATGCATTATTATTAATTAATTAATTTATCAATGTATTTATTAATATTTACTTATATAGCACCAGCATATTCTGTTCTACTTTACAATTGGAAAAACAGTAATAGAACAGTCATAAAACAATACTGGGTAGTAATAACAGACAAATGGGTAAGAGGGCCCTGCTCGCAAGCTTACAATCTGTAGGTCTGTTTGTATGTGTATGAGCACAGTATTTTTGAAAATGAACATAGAATAGCTATTATTTGAAAACCTGTAAATCACTCTGATATTAAACAGCTTACCTCAACCTTCAACCAACAGTCATTCATTTCCATACAATCTAATTTATTCTTTTTAGAACTCATTTTCCAGGTGTTGAAGCAGTAATCCACTCCATTCATCTGTAAATCCAGCTTCAATGTTCAAAACAAAATGCACTTAATTAGTTACAGATTTTTGTTTTGTTTTGTGCACACAAGCAAATTCTTGTTTAAGCTAATGTTTATCATGGTTCCTTAAGTCAATTAAGTACACCAACAGTTAGTTCTAAAAACAGCTTAATCATTATACTAACACCAAACAAAAATTTGTTGTGAGTTTATCAAAGCTTGTACTTTCTTGCCAGTGTGTAATTGCATACAGAAATATACCTCAAAAGTGATGTACAGTACTTTTCAAAAGTGCAATTCTAATTAATCAAGGCCAACTCTACATGTTACAGTAATATAATTAAAACAAATGATGAATTACTTCAATGCTGACAGTCTTCACAGTATTTCAAATGGAACCTGCCTCAAAACATAAAAATTAGCCTTGTATTGTCCACAATAAATAATGAGTTGTACAGTTCTGATCAAAGTAGGTTATTTGTTTATTTATTTTTTTAAATCTCAGTATATCTATTATGCCACATTGAAACAGAGCTCACTCTCCTGGGGAAACCAGTCCTGAATGCCAACTGGCTAGGGCTGGTGAAATGATGGTGGGGTCTCCCCTTTATGGATCCACTAGTCTGCTGCTGGTAAAGGAAAAATCGGGAGTGTGGGGGTGATTTTTCCCATGCCACACCAGGCACAAGCGCTAGGGCTGGTTAAGCTTAGACCTTATTTTTTATTATTATTATTATTATTATTTCATTATTTATTTTCTTATATACACTGTACTGCAACTAAATAAATGTACTGCATGTGCCACAATTTCAGTAATGTTCTGCAACATTTGTTGTAAGTGGTGTACAATTTCTAAGTGATGGCTCTGAGTGATGGCTCTGAGTGATGGCTTTGAGTGATGGCTGGGACCCCTACAGACACTCTCCTTAGGAATGAACAGGTGACAAATTACAAAATGATGTGTGACAATTTCTGAGCAATGGTTGAACTCCGGGCCTGATTCAGAGATGTACGCTAGTGCAATAGCAACTGCATTCTCTCACGGATCACAGTTCCTAAAATATGCTAATGCCTTCCAAAGTACACCCGAGCATAGGGACGCCCACTGCTGCCTTCTCATATCCGTCCGACGACGTATAACAGCGTAAACCTTGGTAACATTGATGCAGAACAGGCAGCCATGCAGCATATGCGGCAAGTCTGATCAGTCGCAAACACTGCAGCTCCATGATACGCATTAAACTCTCATGCTGCGAAGGAGAAATACAATAGCTTATTTATGCATGCCCATGAAACAGCGTTTTAATGGTCAGACATGCCTGTGTTTGCTAGCCACTCCCCATTACCTACATGTCAGTCACTTTGTGAATGTATCCTCTATGTGGGCATAATCATAAAACACTTGTGCAGTGTGGCTTACACATATGGCAAACAATTTCTTGATCTGCATAAAAAATCAGCATTACGTGCAACTCTGAATCAGGCCTGCTCTCCATAGAAACGAATGAGTCCACGCTGATTGGTCAGTTTGCCCACAGCTTCCATGCTCTGACCAATTAGCGCAGGTCTTTTCATTCTTATGGAGAGGGTACCAGAGTGACCTGTCAGTTGAGGCCAGGTGCTGAAAGTGACAAATTGCATCTTCTGGTGCATTTTTTTTTTCAAGAGCCCGTGGAATGCCTACAGGTACCAAAGAGGACCTTTCCCCTTTGGACTAAGAGAGCGATAAATGGTTAAGGATGTCTGGGGGAGTCTTTATTTAATAATATATTTTTCTCTATGGTGAGTGTTTCCTGTCCTTTTTTATGTTTGTTTTACTGGTGGACTACAAGTGCCAGCAGGCCCTTGATACTTAGGCATGCTGGTGTTTGTGGTTCAACAAGTGCCATCCTGCCCTAGCAGGCTTGCTGGGATTAGTAGTTTACCTGTAAAAGATAATATTATTATTTTCAAAATAACATTACCCCCATACTCATTAACATTACCCCCACTAGAGGTACATATATTAACCATAGTTCTTTTGGCACTAGGGCTGGTTGAACCAAGTAGGGGGTTCCTGTATGTTTTTTTTTAATTGCAGGCCCCACTCTTCTGTGGGAACCAGCCCTTGTGGCAACTGGCTACGGCTGTAGGAATGATGATGGAGGGACCCCCACACTGTGGGTATCCCCTTTATGGTTTCACTAGTCCTTGCTAGTCAAGCCTAATGCTGGTAAAGGAAAAATCAGATGGAACACCATGCAATTTTTTGCCCCTTTTTTCCCCATACCAGCCTAGTCATGAGCACTAATGCTTGTTAAGATTAGAGAGGGAACCTACTCTTTTTTAATTACTATTATTATTATTTACTCTTATATATATTGTACATCAGCTAAATACTATGTACTATGTGTGCAACAATTTCTGCAATGATCTGCAACATTTTTTACATGGTGTTCGATAAATTCTGTAACAGGTAGAATTCCACGTGACATATTGTAATCTTGCATCTGCTCCTCATTGGCATTGATTGCTTCTTCATTTTTGTGATCAATATAGTAGAAATGCAGAGGCCCTATGTGGTACCTGAACTATTAATCCTGGTGTATTAGAGGGATAGGCTCCTGGTGGACAACCAACACAAGCAGAGGTGAACAATATATGGAACAACAGCAACCCCTTACAAGAGCATCTCATGGCATTGACTTGCTATATACTGAAGATGCCATCCTAGTCATTTGGAAAGGACCAGTGGAATTTCTCACCAAATACATAAACTCCAACAATCTGAACCTTGTATTTAGTAGCCATGTCAGCAATAAAGAAATAAACGTCCTAGATTTAACTATATACGGTACAATGACCAGAATTCAATACACACCAAGATATTCTCTAAGCCAGACTACATGTAACAACTGCATCCGGGCCGACAGCAATCACTACCAAAACTGGATCAAGAGTATACCTAAAGGACAATTCAAAAGGCTGAGATATAATTGCTCCAATAAAAAAGACTTTGATGCATAGGCAAAGGAACTGGAAAATAAATTATTCAAAAGGAAATATCTACAACAAAAAGAAGTGGAGAAAGCACGACAAACAACAGGTGAAATAGAGAGGGCCCTCTTGAAATACAAGAAGAAACCAACCAGGAGTGACAAAGTTCGGTTTATCACACAATTCAACATCCTCCACAAAAAGTTTAAAAAAATCCTGAAGACACACTGGCCAGTTTTCTTGAAGGATGAAGTATTAAAACCCATCCTAGAAGAAAAATCCACTATCACTTATAAGAGGGCACCAAACACCAAAACAAAACTAGTCTCTAGTTTCATTACAATCGAGAAGAAACATTACTATGTGTGCATACCCCTTATTTTGAATTCATATATATTAAAAGCTACATTTTAGTATTGTCATAAAATATTCAAAAGTATGCCCTCAACAAAGTGAGTACTTCTGGTTCTCCCCAGTTCATCATTATGTGTATTTTGACTCATGAGCTGCACTGCCAGGACCTTATTTTGGCTTAATTTGCCTATATATTTTTTATAAATCTGGTTTCTTTGCATTTAATTTTGTACTATAGCTTTACCCTGTGTGGGAATCACGTTCTGTTCTACTGCAAGAAAGAACACCAGCAAACATGGCTGTAAGAAGGAAAACCAGAATTCAGCCACTGACAAAGATTCAACCACTGCCAAAAGATGCAAGGTCTGCATAACACTAAAGCCTCCAAACAAAAACCCACCCTCAACTTCCACTCCAACATCATGAAAAATAAGTACAAAATAAAGAGCAAGTTAACAACACAGCAAAGAAGTCATACCTCCTAACCTGCCCCTGTTGTTTGCAGTATATAGGGAGAATCATCAGAAAGTTAGGCACTGGAATGAGAGAATACCTAAGACACATCGAGAAGGGCATAACACACAGCAAATCTGTCCATTTCAGGACAACACATAACAAAGCTCTAAGCCTACCATCCATCATGGCCCTAAAGAATGTGAACATCCCTTGGAGAGGAGGCAATTATACAAATTTATATTGAAAAAAGAGTTGAAATGGATATACTGTACAACATGAATACACTTACACCAAAAAGGGCTTCATATCGACTTCACCACCACTGACCAACAGTTCCAGAGAGACACCAATTAGCAGTGGTTTATAGGGAGTGTGTGAAACTCCCAGAGAGAAAATACATAAAATAAAATAACAAAAACAGTGGTTAGTAGGTACAATGAAATGGATATACTCTAAAAATTATGCGGCTTGGTCAATAATAAATACGTTTAATAAATCTAATCAATATTATACAAGGTTACAATATACATAATTGAAAACAGTTCATATATACATATGTGTGTATATATATATATATATATATATATATATGGCCATAGAAAGGAGTACTTATCTAGAAAATTAGATAGTGAGCACACTGAGGGCCTGATTCAGACCCGCTCACTAGCAAGCAGCCGATCGTTGCAAATGATGTTCGCTAATGTGCGCATGTGTGTAGTTGGCAGTGCATGTGCGCAAACTAGTATAAGTGATTGGAATGTGCTCGCTTGCCCTGCCATGACAGCCCAGTGGAATGAGTGACAGGAGAGGCCTTTTGTTGGCGGTTACAGGGGCAGGGCAGTAGTAACGGGGGAGTGGAGTTGCGGACGCAGGCGTGCCAGAGTGTTTCAATGCCGTTTCAGACACGTACATAATTATCAGGCAGCATCATAGTACACGTCACTTGGTTGATTTTTACACTGGACTGCTCTTAGTGCTTGTGGTAGGGCACAGTCAATCGCAAGCGCTGCGTTCTGTTCCGATGGTTCCCGATGTACTGATGGTTGTATATACTTCCTGGAGATGACGTACACTAGTGGGCGGCTAAAGACAGGCTGGTGGGCGCCTATAAACACAAAGTGA
Organism: Taudactylus pleione; assembly: GCA_031769625.1. NCBI lineage: Eukaryota > Metazoa > Chordata > Amphibia > Anura > Myobatrachidae > Taudactylus > Taudactylus pleione. The sequence continues at coordinate 14,294,119 of JAUIMM010000039.1, forward strand.
TCGCTCGCCAAGACATAGTGGGCGTACTTATGCCTTGCGGTGTGAGCGGCTGCCTTGACGTCACTTAGCTGAATTACCATACGCTGGGAGAGAGCGGCCGCTTCTAACAAGCGGATCTGACTCAGGCCCTGAGTCTGTGGGAAATCCTGAAAACCTGTTAAAAGGCACTAACACCATATTCAGGTACACTGGTGTGCGCGGAGTGTCTGATCTGGTTAATTATCCAGTAAAGTTGAGAGTACTGTATTACCCCTTGTGGATCCTTAATTAGCAAGGCCTCCTCACAAACATCCCATGTAGAGGTTGTTTACAGTTCAGGTTATCATCATCAAAATGAACTGGTCTGGAAATAATAATTGCAGTATGCAGGCAGGCATGGAGATCCTAAGTACCACTTCTCAGCTCAACGTGTTTCTGTGTGGTATGAGCCCACAGCTTCATCAAGAGCAAGGGTGCACACTGTCTAATTTTCTAGAGAAGTACTCCTTTATATGGCTATATATATATGCACTGTTTTTAATGATGTATACCCAAAACTGGATAGGACAGAAGGGACAGAAACACTCACCCAAACTTACTTCCAACTCTGAAACAGCACCAATCATACTTTGAAACACCCTCAACTGAAATTCCCCTATTTCATCACCTGCAGTACTCTAAGAACTTTAATAAATCCTCCCCTTTCAGTACTACAATGCAAACTATAGTCCAGTTATCAGTTACCTACCAGAACCTCATAATTCATCAACTGACCCCCCTTGTTTTATGCATCCTATTTTATCTCACTCACTTCTCTTTATTTACTTGACTTACCTTATTATCGAATAAGTTGTCCTAATAAACCATCAATTTCATATCTATGATTATTATCATTTACCATCATTTTTATTATCACCTCTAATCATTACTAACAAATCACCAAATTGTGGATTTCCATTGACAGATGAATCTCATCACAAATTAATGTTATATTGACAACCCCTTCAATACAACACTGTTGCTAAAATAGCAACTATGAATTAATTGCATGTAACCTATGTAGCCATTAGTACTATTTGTCATTGTTATCAAAATCAAAATCATCAGTAACAAGACTTCAGCCAATTCAACAAAAGAACAAAAAGGAAACCACATGGTCACAATGGAAATGATCAACATGACCCCCAGACCCGGAAATAGTTCTGCTCTCATGAATCAAACAGACCCCCATAGACATTATAAAAACCTAGTTCCTGACAAAGTCCAGAACTTGGATGAAACACATAGAACTAGAAAAAGACAACAAGACAGCCTTCACCCAGCCAGCCAGAGCACCACAGAACACTTCCTCTGCCCACCAACAAGAAGCTTCGGCAATGAAACAGGAGAACCCAGAAACAGAGATGCAGTGCTTACATCTACAGTGGAAGGCACCACTGTAAGCCACAACTAATACCACAGCAGTAAAACCCCACATAATCTGTGCAGCACCGATAGAAGAAACACTGCTACAAGCAGCCACCCTCATCATGTAAGAACTGCTCCATCCTACACCAGAGGATGCCACAACTCAGAGATAGGCAGCCTGTACCACCCAATTTAACTACAAGTAATGGAGCACAAGCAGAAGAATTTGATTACAATTTTGCATGGATCGAGATTTGCCATTGCCATTTCACAGAGGTGCAATTCCAATTACAATACTAGAATTTCCAAAGAAAATTAATAAATATTGTTTCATTAATATGCTATAATAAACACTGATTTTGCTTTACTCGGCTGCATAATTTTTTGCTTTACCTCCCTACATTACATATATATTTACATATATTTATACATTTGTGTGGGTGTCTCCATCAAAATGCCACCATAGTGAGCTTGCAGCAGATCAAATGTTAATGGAGATACTTAATTTAGTTTACTAAAAATAAAATAAAGGCGCCTGTGACCAGTTGCTAATTTAAAATATTTTACTTCAATCAATATCATATAAAATACACAAAATATAAAATGCAGGTGGAAAATGGTTTCTTTGGATCAGAATATTGACAACAATAATAACATATACTTTACTAAAATAGCATTAATTCCTAGTCCTTAGATTGGCAAATAATTTTAGTAGCAGCAATAAAGTTGTTAGTTGAGCAGGTTAGTTTCAGAAAATATAGTTCAGCAGTTTGTTAGTAAGCCGAAGAGTTAATGAACCAGCAATTGATGGAAACAAAGTTCATGCATGCACTTACTAGATTCCTCTACTTATATTGAGGGAGAATGTGTCAAGACAGTCTGTGCCTTGTCTGTTTTAATTGTTGTGCTGATATGGTGATCCCCTGGCACTCAGAAGCCAAGGTCTGTACTGCTTGTGAGCTTTGTACCTGAATATAAACTGCTGATACAGCTTGCTGCTGCTCACCAGGCCACTAGTGGTGCCGAGTCCCAGCGCAGAGGGACCTCCGCTCTTGTTACATGGACCCTCCACAGGCCCTGGATGCGGGTGATGTGGGTGTAATCCACCGCTACCTCGTGCTGCTGTCCACTGGATATTGCCGTGAGAGCTTCCTGTTTCTGCATTCCACCTGCGTGTCACTGACAACCGACCAACTGATGCGTTTCTCCGCCCACAAGACCAGCGGTTTCTTCAGAGGGATGGTCTTACAGCTGTCAGAACCTCCTTAAATACCTCATATAGGAGCCGCTGATTGGTTGGGTTTTTAGACTGTCTTATTGAATCATTATTATCAGCTTGGCTCCTTTATGAGAACCAGTATATCATTACTATGCACACATGAATTAATTTATATGAAAAAAACAGGTTTTATAAATATTAAAAATAAAAATTATTTAAAAAAATTATTAAAATATAGATGTGACATTGAGGTGTATTATATTACTATACAATTTTATGATATTTTATAATCCCATTCATTCTACATTCATATTATTATAATAATGTATATTCTAAATACTCATATGCCCTCTAATTAGTGGATCTTATAATGCTAGTATTCTATATCATTTTCATACCATCGATATAATGGTATTTTCAATACAATAACTAATTAATGCCCAATATCCATTTATAACTCAAACACATCATAAAAAATAAAATTAGTCTAAATTTTTGTTTGTCATAACTACATAATAATAAAAATTATATATTTAATAGTAGACAGTATTTATTATCACTTTGATACCATCGATATAATATGACTTGAGGTACAAAAAACTAATTAGTGGTCAAGTGTCTGCCTTAACTAAGACACAACCTATATAATCGAGAATATTATATATATCGATGATAATCGATAGCAGAATAGAGGACATGAAAAAGCAATCAGCATAAAGAAGGGAAAAAGAAGGTGAAAAGAGGGGGGAAGGACATATCGTCAAACAAAAATTACATTTATATTAATGAAGGAATAGAAGTGGTCTATATATTATTGAGTTCTATAGTTTTGTTCAGACCCAGGGGTTCAAGAGTTATGAGTCTGAATATCCAATAAGTTTCTCTCCGACAAAGGAGGTGAAACCTATCTCCTCCTCTTTCTGTTACTTTAATCTGTTCTATGGCTTTCACTTTGATGTTTGAACTAGACCCATTTTCACATTCCATTACATGTTTTGAAAGATTATGATACATATTCCTTTTCATAACATTTCTACGATGCTCAAGAAATCGAGTGTTGATTGGGCGTATAGTCTGCCCAACATATTGGCGGCCACAACCACAATGAGAAAGCAATTGAGAAAGGTATCTATCTGGAAAATGTCACCTGTGATAAATGAACTAAAATTAGTACTCTTCTTATCTGTATGCATGCAAGTAATGCACTTATCCCTCCCACACTTGAAAAACCCTAAGGATCTATCTGGTAACCAGTTCATACTGGCCATATCTAATCTGGTCTCTACTCCTAGCCCACCACGTTCCAATTTAGTATTACCAGATTGCTTCTTCTTCTTAATTTTAGATTATACGATTTCCTATAAACTACCTTAAATGTATCTCCCAATATCGGACCCAATAATGAATCTGCCTGTAAAATCTGTGTATTTTTCTGTATGACTTTCTTAATAGCTGCGGCGTATGTGTTATATTGAGTCACGAATGAACAACCCTCTCTTAATGTCTCTATTGATGCACTTTTGGATTTGTTGTATCTGTCATGTTCCAACAATTCCATTCTGTCTTTCATTTTTGTATCTTGTAATGTTTTATCTAAGACATGAGTGGGATATCCTTGTTCGAGGAATGCTGAATATAATTTAATGACCTGTTTATTAAAACTATCTACATCAGAACAGTTTCTTTTGATCCGATAAAACAGACTTTTTGGAATATTGTCCCTCCAGCTTTTTAGATAACTGGTGTAATTCAAAAAGCCATCCTTATCTACCTTCTTAAAGAAGGTTTCTGTATGTATGTTATTAACTGTGGAAAGGAGTGAGATATCCAAAAATTTAATGCATGTTGTACTTATTGTGCTCGTGAATTTCAAACCACAGGTATTACTGTTAAGTGAATCAATAAATGTGTTAATAGAAGAACAATCCCCATCCCAAAGAAAAAGCAAATCATCAATATATCACATAGAGGACCAGGTTTGCCCCAGAATCACCACCCCAGATGAGCTCTTCTTCCAGTGAGCTCATATATAGGTTGGCATAACTCGGGGCGAACCTGGTCCCCATAGCTGTACCCCGTGTTTGTAAATAATATCATGAATCAAACAGAAAATAATTGTGCTCTAATATAAATTTAATGGATGTAAGTACAAAGTCATGTAGTTCCTCCCCACATCATGATCCCTATTTAGATATTTCTTAATTACTTTAAGTCCTTTTGTGTGAGGAATATTAGAATATATGGATTCTACATCGCATGTAATAAATGTGTAGGAATCCTGCCACTTAATGTGTTTAACCCTATTGAGAAATTGCATTAAATCTTTGATATAGGATTTGAGGGTAATGTGACTCTGCAAGTGCACATCAACCTAGTGTGATAGGTTCTAAGTGATCCAACACCTGATATTATGGGATGCTCGGGGGGTGAAGTGAGGGATTTGTGAATTTTGGGCAAATAGTATTATGTGGGAATAACGGGATAAGAGATAAACAAAAATTGCCACTCTTCTTTGGATATCACCCCACCTGCCGGAGTGTCGTCCAACAAATCTCTAAGTCTTCCCTGAAAGTTTCTTGTGGGATTCTGGGGTAAAACTCTATAAAAAAAAGTGTTCCCCAATTGTAAATATGCCTCTTTCAGATAGTCGCTAGTATTAAGCAGAACTACACCACACCCTTGTCAGCCATCTTAATAGTAACTTTCTCATCTGACATCAATGCCTTCAAGACCTATCTTTTATCAAAGGGTAGGTTATCTTTCAGGGAAGACTTATTCGCTGTCTCACACAGTTTTAAATAATCTTCCATAGTGGTTTTATAAAAACCTTCTACACATGGGCCCCTATACTGTAAAGTATAAAAATTAGATTTATTTTTCAGTGTATGGTTTTTTTTGGGTATACAGGTGTCTTTATCACAATCTTCCCCACTGGCTAGATCCTCCAAAATTCTTAAAGCCTCATCATCCTTCTGATCTAATATTATGGGGATTCCTTCTTCTTTGGTCTTTTTCAGAAGTTTTTATGCAAAATATCTTTCCTACTGAGGTTTTGTGTGAATCTATTTTGATCTACAAATAATGTGAAGAGATTGGGTTTCGGTGCTGGGGCAAATTTAAATCCTTTTCTTAAGATAGTTTTTTTCTGGGACACTAAGAACTCTTGATGACAAACTATATACACCATTCATTTTTATATCCGTCTTAGATTTTTTCCTCATGTACTTTCTTCCTCCTCTATTTCCTCTATATGTCTTTCCCTTATTCTTTTTATGCTGCCCCATTCTCCTTTGTTCATCCCATGACTTTTTGAGGGGCCTAGTTCTAAAAAATCACTTTGTTGATTTTTGCCATCATAATTTTAGGTTTTGTTTTTAGGTCTGACACCTCCTATGACTTGATTGTCAGAAAATGATCCTTCTTTCTCCAAACATTCATACATATTCCTATGTACATATCCATGGAATTCTCCATTTAATGTCTGTCTATTCAATCTGTTTGTAGTTTTATCAAGTTGTTGTTTGGGGGTGATATACCCACCTCCCTGACCATATTCAAAATAATTGGCTTCTCTATTTGCATGTTTTTTATATTGAATATTAGAATTTTTGTATCAGTTCGATTGATGACTGTTTTGTGCCTGTTTGGATGATCTTAAATTATCCCTATTATAAGTTCTAATAGTGCCCATTTCATAGTCATGTCTATCCCTTTCTAATTCTTTATTATTTGTTTGTACTATAAATTTCTCAAATTCCTCAATTTTTTTGTTAGTCCTCATATCCCTATCTTGGAATTCAGGTGTCCCTTCATAAGGTTTTAATAATTCTTGAATTTTTTCTATCTCTATTTGTATATTCTTTACTTTAGTGCCCCGATATTTAATCAGGAGCTCCATTAATTTGAATGAGCATCCATCTAAGATGGAGTTCCATTCATTAGTTGTCAGTGACACGCAGGTGGAATGCGGAAACAGGAAGCTCACACAGCAATATCCGGTGGACAGCAGCACGAGGTAGCGGTGGATAATACCCGCATCACCCGCATCCAGGGCCTGTGGAGGGTACATGTAATAGGAGAAGAGGTCCCTTTGCGCTTGGACTCGGTGCCACCAGTGGCCGGGTGAGCAGCCGCAAGCTGTATCAGCAGTTTATATTCAGGTACAAAGCTCACAAGCAGTACAGACCTTGGCTTCTGAGTGCCAGGGGATCACCATATCGGCACAACAATTAAAATAGACAAGGCGCAGACTGTCTGGGGACATCCTCCCTCAATATAGGTAGAGGAATCTATTAAGTGCATGCATGAACTTTGTTTCCATCAATTGCTGGTTCATTAACTCTTCGGCTTACTAACAAACTGCTGAACTATATTTTCTGAAACTAACCAGCTCAACTAACAACTTTATTGCTGCTACAAAAATTATTTGCCAATCTAAGGACTAAGAATCAATGCTATTTTAGTAAAGTATATGTTATAATTGTTGTCAATATTCTGATCCAAAGAAACCATTTTCCACCTGCATTTTATATTTTGTGTATTTTATATATTGATTGAAGTAAAATATTTTAAATTAGCAGCTGGTCACAGGCGCCTTTATTTTATTTTTAGTAGTTTACAAATTTCTGTGTCCAGACCCACATTGTAGGGGCAGCCTAGACTAGCCCAAACTATATACACACAGAATTGTTTTATTTAGAAGCGCTTACCTATTTCTTTTTTCTATTTTAATTTAGATTAGTTATTACATTGCTTGTGTGCTCACATCGCCACCATTGCTTGTTTATGCATAGCTGCTTAAGGGCGCACATCCACTTGCTGATTTCTATGTGCGATTGAATGATAGCAATATTGTTAACGTTCAATCGCACATGCATCGTGCATGAATTGGGCACATTAATGTCGAAAAATACCAGCCATGCGCTCTCCCACTGGTCGTTTCTGACATCAATCATTGGCCGAACATGCTGTACAATCTGCCAATAACGTCAGGTTGAGCATGGTAGGGGATGATTGATGTGCCTACACTGAACGACTGAACGTTCAGTGTAGGGACAGCGCATTGTCAAACGACTGCACGATTACAATATCATAATAGTGCAGCCGTTTTTTGGTCTGCTAGTGGATGTACCCCTTTAGCATCAGTAAGACTAAAATAAATGTGGGTGTACTAATGGCTCACTGATATTAGCAACCATTTTAGCAATATACTTATTTAATGTAATAGCAAAAGAGTGACACTTCTGTTACCTACTCTAGAAGAACAAAATGAATAAAATAGAGAGATAATTGTAGCAGGAAATAACTGGCAAAGAGATATGGTAATTCACACACACAGTTCATAAAAGGCATGTATGTAACAAACCACTGACACTGATACAGATACAGTAAGCTAGTTAGAAATTCTGTATGTATAATAATTATGCATCCACTGACTATTCTTTAACTTTGTTTCCTTGAGAGATGAGTCTTTATATCTCAATGTCTAATTAGTAAAATAATAATAATATTCCGTTTTGGAGTGGGCAAAGTAAACAGCTGGTGGTATAAAAAATTAAACTTTCTTTTATTAAAAGTTTTTTCATGTAAAGTAAGTTCTTGCAATAAGCATCAGACTGGTGCATGAATACAAGACAGAGGCGCTTAAAATATTGCAAGCACCAATGCTGAAGGTGTGTATTTATGTTACACAATTAATAAAAAAAGTGTTTTCTAACATTTTTTTTTAACATTACTCAATAAAAGTTACATTTTATAAAAAAATTTGAAAAACTTTACTTTTACAGATTGTTGTGGTGGTAAACTCTTAATTTGGAATAAATCACAACTATTCTAGGTTTGTCAGTGCACCAAGCAACAAACTCATCTGTCTCTCCTTATGTATATTAAAATGTAAATTTTTGAGTTTAAGGTCGCACCTCGTTACATCTAAATAATAAAAATACTTTGCCCACTAAATATATAAGGGTTGGGTATGGGACGCCAGTGCTCAGAAACCCGACTAGGTGAGAATGTCGACACCTACAGGTAAGTATCCTAAGACTAACCCTAACCGTCCCCCTAACCTGCAGCCTAAACTGAACCCTCCCCTCCCGCAGCCTAACCCTGACCCTCCCCCCTGCAGCCTAACCCTACCACCCGCACCTAACCCTCCTCCTAGTGCCTAACCCTAACCCCTAACCCTCCCCCTAACCCTAATACTTACCATCGGGATGCTGGCACCGGGATTCAGACTGATGTCGGTATTCCAGCGCCGGAATTCTGAGCGCCCAGCATCCTGTTTACCAGGATGTCAACTATAGCCCAAATATACAGTACATAAGGAAGACAAACCAAAAGCATAAACACAAGATGTAATGGTGCGCTCTGTATTAACTTCACAGACCACTAAGCCTGGTAGCTGCTAACACAGTGCGGTCTTCTCCCCACGAATAAAAACATACAAAAAGAAGAAAATGTGAAGAGCTTACCCTGGATTTAGTAGATGAATCAATTAAAACATTTATTTATAGGTCTCAGTAGTTATCAATGCCATCATAGATCAAATGCATAAAATCCCATATATAGTATAAAAAACATCCGTAAATAACACTCTGCGTGTTGCAACAGGGAAAAACCTGTATGTACAAAAATCTCTGACTATTGAGAGGGGTTAGATAAGCATTGCACTAAATCTGGTATATTGCAACAATGTATTCTCTCACTTGTAAAATGTATTAGTTTCTGCAATAACACTGATGTATTTTCAATGTGGCAAGCAGGTATGCTGATGGACAGAGGGTCTGAGAAAGACCAGGTCGCAAGCGCTGAGCGCTCGCAACCGGGTCGATGTTTGCCCATTGGGCATGCGCACAACGGAGCCGGCTCCGTCGTGCGCATGTGCGAGCACGGCTAGCGACGGGTGCACCGTCGCTCCGGGTCTCACACCAAAGGGGGCGAGCTGTCGATGGTGATTGACAGCTCGCCCCGTTTGGTAGGCAGGCAGAGGGGGTGGCTGGCCAAATGGAGGCGTTCCCGAAGGAACGCCTGCCGTTTGGGGGTGGCACCACTAACATCACCAGTGATGTCAGTGGGAGAGCTTCCGGCTCTATTAGAGTCAGAAGCTCTCTGGGGCTTGCGGCCACGGGACCCTACCACAAGGGTCTCATCACAAGCCCGATGGTCGCAATGGTCTTGACCATCGCGACCATCATCCTGGCCGCTCGCAATAGCTGTGGGTGGTCACCCACAGCTATGCGAGCAGCCAGGAGGCCAGACAAAAAAAAAACGTCCTGATTCAGAGCGAGCGCTTGTTCAGAGCTTCCGTCTCTGAATCAGGCCCAGAGTCCCGGTACAGTTCAGGGCAATATCCTAAATGTTCCTACTGGTCTGTCAGACTCAGTCTGACTCTGTGGACTACTCACTCTGAGTGAGCAGCGCACAGAGGGCCTGATTCAGAGCCACTTGCAGTTTGCGAGCGCTCGCTCTGAATCAGGGTGATTTTTTTTTTTTCTGCCCACTCGCTAAGCTGTGGATGCCCTCCCACAGCTGGTGCGAGTGGGCTGGAGATGGTCATGATTATCACGACCATCGGGCTTACAAGGAGACCCTGTGGTAGGGTCTCAGCTCTCGCAAGCCCAAGTGGACTCCCTGCTCTAATAGAGCAGGAAGTCCACTACTGACATCACAAGTGATGTCAGTAGGGCCGCCCACAAATGCCAGGCATTCCTCGCCGCCTACAAAATGGGGCAAGCTGTCAATCAACATGCCCCGTCTTGTAGCGAGACCCGTAGTGACGGGGCTGCCGTCGCTAGACAAGTCTCACACATGCGCATGCCGGAGGCGGCGCATGCACAGAGGGGGTCCATTGACCCACTTGCAAGTGCTGTGCGCTTGCCAGAGGGTCTGAATCAGCCCCAGAGTCAGACCGACTCTGAGTGGTCAGTAGCAACACTTTGGCAAAACCCTCTTTAGAAAAACATGAGACCTAATAATACTACTGGGACCCATGTGTACCCCAGCCAATAAGAGGCCGCTATAAGTGAAGCGGCCACTGATTGGCTGGCGGGAAGTGAGAAACCCTGTGACGTCCCGTCAGCTGACATTCGCGTAGTATTGGTATGTGTGACAAGACACATACCAATACTTGTCCTTTTGGTTTAGGGTAATCGTATTCTTGTTTTGCAAAGACCCCCTGGATGCTATGGAGACCAGCACGAGGATCAGGTGAGTATAGGATCTTTGTTGCAGGTACTCCCATTGGATTCTACAAGAGGGACAAGGGGACAAAAACATCTGCTAGAAGGTAAGTATGTGTGAATGAGATAGATGTATGTAATAAACTTCTATACGGTGTGTGTGTACTGTCTTTATTTAACTATTTAATTTATAGTTCCACAAGTGCCAAAGGGCAGGCATGCTGGCCCCTGTAGTTCCACTGTAAAATACAATAGTTTAATACTAATTAACATTTTATTACCCCCGTACCCACCACTCCAGGGGTGCGGGGAAGAGCTCCGGGCTTCAGACCAAACCTGGGGTTCGGGAGAGGGGTGACCCCTTTTATCAGGGGTCCCCACCTCCCCTGAGATCCCCGCAGGGGCACCGAGAGGGGGGGAGCGGGTACAGATTACCGGGGCCCAGGCTTCCTGAGGGGCCCGGCGGGGTCCCAGGTCCGGCGCCGCTCCCCCTCCCTCACAGCAGCTCAGCATACAGCGTGTGCTGAGCTGCAGTGGAGACTGCTCGTGGCTGCTGAGCAGCAGCCACTGCAGTCTCCTATGCCTGTGGGGGGGAGCAATCACACTGATCGCGCCCCCCCTGACTTTGAGCAGGGATGAGGGGGCCCAGAGCGCCCCCCTCCCCAGCGCGCAGCGCCGCTTCGTATCGCTGCAAATCTTTTTATTTCTTTTTTTCAGGAAGGGGGCATGGCCATGCCTCCCGCAATTAGGCCACACCCAGTATTACTCGGGCCCGCCACGGCTCTCAGCAGGCCTGGATCCCCGGCTTGGATCCCCGGCTTGGCCTGTCTGGCTTAGGGTGAGAATGCTTTGGCCCTGGAGACCCAATAATAGGGTCTCCGGGCTGTGGCATTACACCAGTTGTTTTTGGGTCCGGTGCTGGTTTTAAATATAGGGGGACCCCTATGCAATTTTTTCACCCTATATTTAAAACCAGCACTGGCCCTGCTGGTTCTTAATTTTCGGTTGAACCCTAATTGTTTTGTTCCCCGTAATTTTAGGAACTAGGACTGGCTGACCAGTTTGGGGCTGGTTAGCCTTTTGGGTGGGACCCCACATCAATTTGTTTTAAAAAAATTGACCCTTAAAATATAAAAAATAAGCAAGCAGTCTGTACATATTTCACTGATATGCGCAGCCTGCTTTGTTCGGGAGAGAAATTCAGGCAGGGAAATCAGGGCTGCAAAACGGACAGGATCTACCTAATACACCATCAATCAAAATGATCCTGTCAAAACTGGGAGCTTGGTAAATTCCTGATTTTTAAAGTAAAAAAAACTGCCATTTTTGATTGATCCCATTTGAGTTGAAAAATGGGACAAATCGGGACCAACACGATTCTTAGTAAATTTACCCCTCAGACTTATTCCCTCATTAAAGGGTATCTATTTATAAAAATCACATAAACTAATACATTGTATCAGTGTTATTGCAGAAACTAGTACATGTTACAAGTGGGCGAATACATTGTTGCAATATACCGGATTTAGGAGCTCATTCCGACCCGCTCGCAAGTTGCGGTCCCTCGCTTGCCAAAAGGGGCCGGATATTTTGATGAAGTGCTCACACTGCGTCGTGTAAGGACGCCCACTATGTTTTAGCAAACTATGGCAAAGTGCGCTCTCAAGTGTATAAAGACGCCCCCTTGCCACTCGCAACACACGTTATCCCTGGGAAATATAGGATTAATCGGGACCATTGTGAGCCATCAGAGCTGCTCGTAGCCCTTGGGGTGCCTTAACCCGCCGCAAGCATAGCGATCAGTGCTGGCTGAAATATATGAAGGTGACATGTACAATGACGCTACTTTGCTAATTATGCACGCCCTTTAAACGGCGTTTTTGTGGCCAGACATGCCTGCGTTCGCACATCCACTCTCCCATTCACAAGCACCTTCCCCTGTTACCACACACAAACGGCACTATCTGTCACTCAAAGCAGTGACCTGATAGTGACTTACGAGCAAACAAAATCAGATCGCAATGAATGGCTCGCGAATTATACGCATGCGCAGATGGGCGATAATCGCTCAAAGCGAGCGCGCCTTAGCGAGCGAGTCTGAATCAGGTCCTTAGTGCAATGCTAATTTAACCCATCAGATTTATTTATATACAGGTTTTTCCCTGTTGCACCACGCAGGGTGTTATTTACGGATGTTTTTTATATTATATCTGTGATTTTATGAAATTGATCTATGATTGTATTGATAAATACTGAGAACTATAAATAAATGTTTTAATTGATTCATCTACTAAATCCAGGGTAAGCGCTTCACATTTTCTTCTTTTTAAACCTAAAGCATTATTCATATTGCCAAAGCTGTGATAAAATCATACAACAGTGTAAAGTTTTGGTGCAGGACAATCCTCTGTGTATAATAGACTATCCTGCTCTGTCCAACCTGTTATTGCAACTTTTACTACCTACTGCTGTTAGTGTCTAAATCCTGGATTATTGAGGCCCTGTTTGGAAAACAAGGAAAGGTAGATTAAATATATAAATAAATTAGCAGTGAGTGGATCCTCTAGGTCTCCCTCCCCTTAACCAAATGTTAAAACAATAGTGCCCACATTTAATAAATTGGCATTTCTTACCTGCAGTCAGCCCCAACATAACATTAATAGTTTTCAGATTTATTAAATAGATTTATTTTCCCCCAAAATACCCTTACATTAAATTAAGTGTATTCACATTTAATAAATACATGTATTTCTCCATTAAACAGACAAGACATTAAATAACTAGTATTCACATTTAAAAATAGCCACATCATTCCAGCATTAAATAAATGGTTCCATCACATTACCTTCAATTAATTGACACGAACATGACCCTATTATTAAATTAAGATCCCCAACCCGTTATTAAATGAATAACATTCACACTTATCATTAGATCCTTATTTTACCAACAAATCTTCAAAACTTGAGGCTTATCTTAGAAATCATGGCGAGTCTGCAACTTTGTACATCTCAAAATGTAGGCTTCAGCCAAGTTAAAGTCATGTAATTAAAAAGAAAAAAAAATCGATAATGGAGAGACTTCTGCTTCCATTGCCCATGCAATAGAATGCCTGCTTCCGGACCACAGCCGCACTCCTACGCACCACCGGATATCTGCGTCCAGTCACTGGCGAATGTCTTTAGACATCCCAGTGACTAGCTTGAAACCCCTATGGTGAGATTCCTCTCTCTCCATAGATGCCTGCCAAGCACCACAAGCAGTACACAGGCAGGCGCAGAGAATCCAATATGGCTACCACTCCAGAGTTTCAGGTAAGAGACGAGGGCTTCCAAGATGCGTAATCCAGCTTAGTAGCTCCCTAAGTGTCCTTTGACCGGCATGCACGGCCGATGGACGCTATAGCTACCGTCCATACGTGGCCGCGCATCGCTGGTCGTTGGTAAGTTGGTAGGGTCCTTTTAAATGAGCGATTTGAATGATAATGGTAACGATATCGATATCATTATCATTCAAATAGTTCTTTAAAGTCGCTACGTGTGTACGCGCCATTAGGATATTGAGAGACACTAATTTCTTGTTGGAGTCTAACATATAATCATTGATCATTATATATCATTATATATCTATTTCATGTGAAGGTGAATCTACTGCAAATACGAGACAGCAAATGGTGAACAAGTAAACATTAGATAGGAAGCTTTGCTGAGTAGATAGGGTATTTGTATTTATATAATTCAAATATTTGTAATGTACACAAGGATGGTTAATGGGTAATTCTTTTTGTGCATGGAAAAGCTGCAGAGCTGGCTTGTAACTTAGCATCCATGATGCTGCTTTAACTTAAACCTTTAATTTTTTTTTCTATCCAAGCATAATTTGTGTGTTCTGTGAGGCATCACAGCAGGTTATTACATTTACACCATCTCTTTTCATTTTGGGACAATATTTTTTAAATCTATTTTGCGACAATATCTTTTTAGGTTGAGAGCTCCCATCTAAAGAAGGAGGAATGAGGTAATGTATATGCACCAGGACAATGCAGTCATGTATTATGCATGGGATCATAACAACTTCCACCCAGGAACATGACCAGAGCCGTAACTAGACTTTTTGGTGCCCTGTGCCAGAAAGAGCATTGGCGCCCCCCTCATTTTTTCAAAGGGACATAATGCACTGCAAAGAGGGCCATGGCTTCATGGGGAAGGGCCAGGGAAGAGATAGGAGAGGCCAGGAGATGCTGGGGATGAAATAAGAGGAAGCTACAAGCAAGAATGATAATAAACAGAAATTTGACAGGCCCAAACAGCGCCCCCTGCCCTGCGGTGCCCTGTGCGATGGCACCGGCCGCACTACCCTAGCTACGGCCCTGAACATGACAGGCCACCAAGTCCAGAGGCACGGCATTGATTTTTAGCAGCACAGCAGCTACCTACGGACTCTATGTTTACTAGATATGAGCGGTTTGGTTCTACTCGATTAGGTACGTATCTGAAAATGACATCTTATTGGCTAACCAGCTCTCACTTGTTTTTAATAGCCAGCCACTAAGATAAATCCGAACTTGCGCTAATTTGGAGAAAAGAACCGCTCATCTCTAATATTCACAGACCACTTCCCCAGACTCACAACCCCTCCCAGCCCTAGGTGTAGCCTCTATTAAAAATGTATTAACTAATCACTTTTCATGACCAATTAAGGACTTTGGGACCTATTCATCATAACTAAAATTTCTCTGGAGGTAATTAGGTTTAGAACTCGCATGGAGTTCTACCTAATTACCACAGGAATTCATCATTCCTCCTCTCCATAAGTATCTATTTAAAAAAGCTGTCATTTTTGCGATGACAGCTTTTCAGAAAATAGATACTTTTCCCTCTCTACTCTAAGTTACCGCAGCTGAAAACAGTGCTGCGCATGCGCTGTTACATCCGTAAAAGCAGCGCATGCGCAGCACTGCCTACAGCTGTGGTAATTCTGTGTACCCCCCAACCCCCCCGTCCCCCCTCTGCTCACCTACCCCTGTCCCCGACTTACCTGCCCGCTGCAGCCGCTTCTGGCTCCGTCTGCTGTTCTGATACTGCGTTCTCCAGGCTGAACACAGTAAAGTTTAGAAAAAAAAAATGTTTTTCTTTTTCTAAACTTTACTGTGTTCTGCCTGGAGAACACGTGTCAGAACAGCCACCGGAGCCAGAGGAGAGACCAGGGAGTGCCAGAGGGAGCGGAAGACGACCTGCCCACGCTGACACAGGTAAGTGTCACCTACTATACGCCACTTCACAGTGGCGGATAGTAACTACATCAATTTCCGAGAATACATAGTTTTCAGAATTTGATGAATAGCATCATTTCCATATCCCCATACTAATGTATGGGGAGTGTAGAAACTAACTCAGAAGGACTTAACCAGGAGATATCAGTGAAATATCATGTGTTAAGTGTCTTCAATCTTCATGAATACTAAATTAACAGTAATTAAGGAAAATGTCCTTAAAAATGTTATTTTACTGTTGAGGAATAGGCCCCTTTATCTCATACTTGCCTGTTTTTGAAAAAGCATTTCAAGGAGATTGTAAAAGCAGCACCTATGAGTTCGGCGGTAAGGTGGACGTGTAATGCTACATCTGAGAGGCTGTGTCATAAAATTGACTTTCATCCAAATGTGAATGAGCCATAAAGCAGTTAGTAAGATCTACTTGTTGATGAAAACACACTGATACTTTTCGGACAATGCATGTAGCCATAGGGATCACTGTGTCTTATAAGCAATGCAGGGAAATGATACTCATGATCCCATTTGAATGTATATATCTCTGTTTATTTTTTATACATAACAGCTTCATAATGGGGGTAATGTGTAATCAGGGTGATTACTAGCCTAGTCAGGGAGATTGCTACTATGTCAGGGAGTCTCCATGACAATCAAGGAGAGTTGGCAAGTAAGCTTTTTCTACAAAAATAAATCTATACATGGAAATCAAAAATAGGCACAGAGACTATGGTCTGGAAGGATGGCTTATGCCTCCAAAAAATGGACATTTAGGAGATATGGCTGTGTGCAAATAGGTTTTCAATCATTTTTAAATTAAAAAACTAGGCACCTTTGTGCAGGGTTGTATCTAGGGATCCAAGTGCCCCTGGCAATGTAATGGACTGGCGCCTCCCTCTATGCAGTGCCCCCAGTAGTAATCCCCCCTATGCTGCATTGCCCTGAGTAGTAGTCCCCCATATACAGTGCCCCCTGGAGTAGTCCCCCTTTACAATGCCCCCAGTAGTAGTCCCCCCTATACAGTGCCCTCAGTAGTCCCCCCCCCATAACGTGCCCCCCCCACTGTGCCAGGCTTACACACACACACACACACACACACATACAGAAGAAAAAAAAATACAACTTACCTGATCCCCACTCCTGACGCGACCGCCGCTGTCTGCACCGAGTCCCGGCTCTTCTCTTGCTCTCCCATCACCCGCTGCGTGGGCAGCCGGAAGACGGAGCTCATGAGTAAGCTCCAGCCGGCTCCCTCTGTGGACGACGCAGCAGCCAATGAGAGTCTGTCTGACTCTCATTGGCTGGCTGCCATAACAAACACACAGCCGCCGAAGGCGGCTGCGTGTTTGTAATCTGTGTAGGGCAGACCGCTCTCACTGCAGTCTGCCCTACACTTGTGGGGCCGGAAGACTAGGTAGTCCACCACTTGGCTGCTGGTGGCACTGCCGGACAGCGCCCCCCCCTTTGGTCGGCGCCCCTGGCGAGTGCCATCCTTGCCAATGGGTAGATACGCCCCTGCCTTTGTGACCTGTTTGCTAAACATCATAGAATTTCATGTTACCTCTCTTTCATTCTCAAGTAAAGGAAATCAAACCCACATTAATCTAAGGCCCATATTCAATTACAGGCAAAAAGTCGGAAAAGTTTTGCCTGTCTGACTTTCCGCCTTATTCGCCTGTTTCAGAGGTGAAATCATTGCGTGCGCGTCCCCACTTTTCGCCTTATTCAGTTCCAAAACAGAAAGCGGCGAATGCAGAACAGGTGAAAAGTACTGTACCCCAGAAAATGATGCACTAACATAGGGAATCAATATACTGTAGATGTGTACTAATAGCATGAATAAAACTATTTTGGGTACTTAAGTTGGGTAAATTGCTTGCTATTAGTGTTTTTGTAAAAGTGGTGAAGAATGGCATAAAGCAATATTTTTTGGTGAAATAAGTAGTCCAGTCAAATTTGGGGTACTTGAAAATGGGTCCTAGCATATTTTTGTATCTCTAAAGTGAACTTTGAAAATACTTGAACAATCCACCTGCTGCATGCACCTGCAATCCCCAAAACACCTGCAGACCCCCAAGAAGCCTATTTCGCTAGATTTTATGCTTGTGTTCACACTTTTTTGCCCCAAAAATGACATGTCCTTTTTGGGGTGTTCTTAGGTTTTTTGTTCTTTTTTTGGCTGATTTGTCCTTTGGGGGGCTGTCCCAATGGTTCTAAGTCATTCCCCCACATTTGCACCTCAAAATAAAGATTTTGCACTTTTTTTCACCTGCTATTCATTGGAGATACTTTTTCACCTATTTCCACTTAGGCGCAATCGTCCTGGAAAGGCGGAATGTCCGAATCCGCAGAAACTTATCTCCAAATGGCACTTTTCGCTGCTAATTGAATCCGGCCCTAAATCTGTTCATTTTGGTTCTTCAAAAGTGTAACATGGGAAAATAAGCAATGTCTGTTATACATTTAACCTGGGACAATCATGTGAGGGCCTGATTCAGAGTTGTACACAATGCAGATTTTTTTACGTAGATTGAGCGATTGTTTGCCATTGCGCATGCATGTAAGCCACACTGTGCATGCGCAGGGATTGTTTTGCAATTACGCCTGTGCAGAGGATCCACTTGCAAAGTGAGTGACAGGTAATCAGCATTTGGGGGAGGTAACGGAGAGTGGCTAGACAAACGCAGGTGTGACTGACCGTTTAAATGCGGTTTCATGGGCATGCATAAATTAGCCATTGTGATCTCCTTCGCAGCATGAGAGCTCTCTGCGTGTCATGAGAGCTGCAGTGTTTGCGGCTGATCAGACTTGCCGCATATGCTGCATGGCTGCCCGACCTGCACGAATGTTACCAAAGTTTACGTTGTTGTACGTTGTCTGATGGATATTTATTTATTATTTATTAACAGTTTCTTATATAGCACAGCAAATTCCGTCGCGCTTTACAATTTGAATCAACATTACCATTATACTGGGTTGAAAAGACATATATACATACATACATACATACATACATACATACATAAAAGACATACATAAGGGTAAGAGGGCCCTGCTCGCAAACTTACAATCTATAGGGAAATAGGTGTTGATACACAAGGATAGGGGCTACATATTGCAAATTGGTCCAGCCTGATTGCAGATGTTCTTGGTGGGCTGTATAATCCAGTCACACTGGAAAGCTGGCCTAGGGTTAGGAGGATGTTAAATTGACGAAAGAGAAGATGTGATAGGTGTTTACTATAAGAAGAGAGTTATGAGAAGGCAGCTGCGGGAGTCCCTATACTCGGCTGTGCTTTGGTAGACATTATCATACTTTAGTAACTGCGATCTGTGAAGGATGTAGTTGCGATTGCATTAGCGTACATCTCTGAATCAGGCCCCAAATATGTTTCAGCCTATTAAGACACAGGATAGAACATTGAAGTTTTATAAAGTAAAGATTAAAGGTTGCAGGGAAAATGTTTTCCATATAGTTACATTTAAAACATGATTGTATGTATGAAGATTTCCTAAATTAATAAGTTAATAAACTAACTTTATATTTTGGAAATTTAATTAAATTGACAGTTGTAAAAGAACTGAATTATACATTTTAGCCTCCAGAGGGCAACATTGGTCTTTGTATTAATAACTATTACCTGTTAAACATTTGTGATACATGTTTTACCTTTAGTTATAATTGCACAAGAACAAATAAATCTTGTGGTTAACAAGCAGACAGAGCAATAGGTTACAGTTCCAAGGTTATCTTTGGAAAAATGGAGAACATTACATAAATGACTGTTCATTTAGACAATTCTTACACATGTGCTATTGTGAATAGCAATGAGTGATATTCTTCTGAGAGAATGTTGCTGTTATGATCTAGTGAAGCATCCTAAATATGCATTTATATTCCCATGGCGTAAAATCATGTTTATTCTACATGTAACAAATGAGAAATAATTTTTATTTTGCAAGTCTTCGGGATCTATTTACTAAGCTGTGTTAAGAGATAAAGTGAACGGTAATAAGGTACCAGCCAATCAGCTCCTAACTGCCATTTTTAAAACACAGCCTGTGACATGGCAATTAGGAGCTGATTGGCTGGTACCTTATCAACGTTCACTTTATCTCCTAACACAGCTTAGTAAATAGACCCCTATATGTGTTTTATAACTGTGGAAATAACTGTTTTGAAAACTTGTTGTTATGGAAACTTATCAGAGCCAACTTAATTTTAATAAAGTTGTACTTCTTCAAAAGAATGTTGTTGTCCACTTTCTGGAATTGAACACAGATGGCGTATGCACGACTTTCACTTTTTCCAATATAGGTGGACCACACCATTTCTAAATGTGATGTCATTGCTGATGATGTCATTATGTTGTTTTCTCCATTCTCAGTGTCTCCTGATATATACATTTTTTGTTGAAATGTTAGTATAGTGTGCTTGGACTTGTAGGGGCAGAAAGAGTGCTGCTAGTGAGACTGTGGCGTAGAAATACAGGTAAGTTGGAGATGAAGTGGTAGGTGAGGTTCTGGAGAGTGGAGGGGAAGCTGGGGTTGATAATAATGACCAGATGTCCAAAACAAAGTGAATTGTGTTCTCAATAATAGTACAGTAACCCGTTATGACTAGATTTTGGAGAGTCGGGCAGCTAAGACGTCAGTGAACTGCACGTCAGTTGTGAAATTGTATTTGCAATCCTATATGCAATAGGCCATTAAAGCTGAGTGTGGCCCACTGCATTTAGCAGTATGCTGATATAAAGAGGTGTTTCTCTTACCTGACTCTCCACCTTTGTATTCTTCTCATATCCGATTAATTAGTGGCAACCCTAATATCCTGAATCATCTCAAGTGACACAAACAAAACACAATTTAGTAAACATATATTGCAGTTAGCACATAAAAAAACAAGTTCACATTTCACTCCAAACCACTGAATTTGCTATTAAGTTTTTTGAGGTGAAAACTCAAACGCTGGCAATGTGTGGTAGTTTCAGAACAGCAGAACCACTGGCGGTTTAGACCACACCATCAGAAAATCAGCCGAAGTCCCACATGCTGTTTGGAGGAAGGGGACCCTGTATCTTCATTAGGGTAGTAACTACGGGGAATGTTTAGTACATCTAGGGGGAAATTTGCTAACAATCGTGTTTGGTCGATTTGGGCAAATTCTGTGATAAAGGTACGATTTGCAAATTGGGAATTCACTATTGGTCAAATCACATGGATACCGCAACACGACTCAAATAACCGTCAAAACAAACATGGTCAAAATAACATTAGTACCAATGCAAAATTTACTAAGAATCGTGTTTACCAAATCAACGAGACTGGCACCCAAATCGCACCTCAATGCACAAAAACATTGCACTTTTTTAAAAATTGTGTTGACATCTGTAAATCATTTTAATTAGCCCAACTCAATCAGGATGCTTATAAAAGCCCACAAATTCAGCTGCAGCACTCTTTCTGCTGACAAGCATGGCTGAGGCAGGATACTGTATTCTGTCTGCACAGGCACTTATTTCATGTGGCCTGCACAAGCTGACTGACAGGACCCAGGAGCAAGAAACTGAACAGAAGAACCAGCAGGTATGGGTGCTGCAGAGTCTACGTAGGCCTAGGTTCTTCCGTGGGCGGTTGAACCTCATTGCAGTGTCTGATGAAAATATCATACAGATGTTCTGCCTCAACCGCAACAACTTAATGAACCTTTATGACCTCATCAAAGCTCAGCTTGACCCAGACACTGCAGGATCACAAGCCTTATCAAGCCTACACAAACTGCTGGCTGTTCTGCACTTCTTTGCTACTTGGAACTTCCAGTCAATGATGGGGAGGATGGTAGGCATATCGCAAGCCACCTTCTCCCACTACCTGGGCCAAGTGCTTGCCACGCTCAAGACCCTCTCTTATGCCTATATCTGCTCCTCTAGCCAGGAGTCACAGTGGCATGATGTCAGGTTTGCTTTTTATAGGATCGCAGGCATGCCCAATGTCCTGGGTGCTATAGACTGCACACACATTGAGCTGACGACAAGCACCACAGCCATTCCACTAATGTCCAGGTGGTTTGTGATGCAAATCTATAATCATGAGTATTGTAGTCAGTTTGAGGTAGGCCAAATGCCAGAGAGATAGTTGATTGGTAAGTACACATTCCTCTGGTTGCTTGCTCACTACACACCTATAAATATTGGCATGTTACCCTTCAAATTCCTTTATTTATTAGCTTCACAGGATATTAGGGGTACGGATGTTTCTCCTGGCTTCTGACTCCATTGTTGCTTCCCGATAGTCCTGCTGAGCGCAAGTATTGTATAATGAAACACATAAGTCCTCTAGATATGTGATAGAACGTACATTTGGGCTATTAAAATCTAGGTTCCGCACTCTTTATAATCTGAAGGGACTATGTTGTATTCCGTTGATAAGATCTCCAACATTTTTGCTCTGCTGCTGTGTGTCTGCTGCCTGGCGACTCTGTGAGCAAAGAAAGTGGGAGACAGGTTAGGGCTTCTGTGATTCCAACTATTTCAGTGTAAGTATATTACATAACATTGTTAATATGATAAACAAAAAGCAGAGGCAGCTTCAGCACCCGGATTACTTGCTGACTCATGTAAGTCAGGGCTTGGTGGGCTTGTTGTTTGCTGCTGTTGTGGTGACTGGAAACACGTTTAATGCCACCATTTCTTCTTCTTGTGTTTCCTCAGGATGACCAAGTGGTTGTAAGGTTGGTGACCGAGGACCTTCATTATGTGGATCTAAAGGAAAAGAATATGTAAGTATGAGCACATAGATGAAAAACAAGTCTACACACAACAGAATAACTAATTGTGGACTCGTTCCAAAAGTAAAAGATTTACAAACAGGCAGGGGCACC
The DNA here is from genome assembly GCA_031769625.1 of Taudactylus pleione. Taxonomy (NCBI): domain Eukaryota; kingdom Metazoa; phylum Chordata; class Amphibia; order Anura; family Myobatrachidae; genus Taudactylus; species Taudactylus pleione. Next base: position 14,317,050 of record JAUIMM010000039.1, read on the forward strand.
CTAAAAGAAAATTAGCTTGCCATTGCAATATGCAGATGTTTCATTTTGTGGTTGAAGGGATAAGAGGTTTATATATGATGCTGTTTACAAAGTTGAACTTATGATAATTTGTGGAGTACAGCATAGCAAACATGTAGCTGCACACATGCATTGCTCATGAAGCATTTTTTGCAGTACCTGCAGAATTTTTCCTATGTTACACTTCTCCACTGTGGTGCTTTGCTACTTTTTAGAGTAATTAGAGACATGAAACCCTAACTTTGTCTTCCAAAGTACTTAAGAAGACATTTGCATGTAATTCAAAATGTTAATGCATGGCATTTTTCATTACAGATACTCAAAAAATGACTGCGCGGTGTCTGTGGTGTTGGTGGTCTTTTGGAGTGTTGGGTATGCCTACTGCCAAGAGAAGGCGGCGGTGATGGTGGCTGTCTGGCAGATTGGCATGCTGAAGATGGACCTTAAAGAAATGAGTGATGTGCAAATAGCAAACAAACAATGTGTTGATTCATTTACCAAGGCACAATCTGGAAAATGTATTTACCTGGCTGTTCGTCATCCTGCCTTAATGGTGGTCGGACAGCTTTTTTCTTCCCACTAACACTTTTGCCGGTAATATAATATTGTGATATTATAACAAATTGCAATTATGGAAAAAACTTTTTTTTTATATAAAAAAAAACACGTGCAAGAACATTTGTTCCAAACAACAAAATAAAACCATTGTACATTGTATAAAACATTTGCAGAGCAGACAAGCAACTGTACTTGGTATCGGCCTAATGTTTTACCTTTTGCACATGTCAACACAGTTGTAATGCATTTACAAATGGCACAAGCAAATAAATCTGCCTTTTCCTTTGTCACTACTAAAGTTCATGTTTTGAGTTTTTTACCAAACAACATACAACATATGCAAGCAAATAAAAATAGCTGTGGTCACATATATTAGTTAGAAATGAGCGGTTTCGGATTCCAGAGATCCGAACCCACCCAAATTTAGCAGAACCGAGTCGGATCAAAGCAGGCTCGGAGTTTCCCACCTGACACGGATCTCGAAACCGAGGCAAAACGATAGAGTCTGAAATCTCGAGCGAGCTTTCGTATCTATGATCAATGTAGTATATAAGGGACCACGCGATGGACACCATTTCACTCCGGCTGTGGAGACTGAACAGGAAGGGTTGGTAGTGTAGGGCTGGGAGAGGTGCTATTGCTGTCTGGGCTGGTGACTGCTGATCCATTCTAGGCTGGTGCTGTCACTGTGCTGTCTACTGTGTCCATCTGGGCTGTTGCTGATCCATCTTGTTGCTGATCCATCTTGTTGCTGTATCCTGGGCTGCTGCTGATCCATTCTGGGCTGGTGTTTTTCATATCTGCTGTGTCCATCTGGGCTGGTGTAGAACTGTAGATACAACTGGGCTGGTGTTGTGTCCATCTGGGCCCAAGTTCTGGACTAAAAAAAAATATATAGTCAAAAAAAAATCAATCAAAGTGTCTTTTATATTTGTGTGTGCGTGTGCGTGCCCAACTCCAGTAGTGATCAATCTGTGATCTGGGCCCAAGTTCTGGAGCTGAAAAAAAATAAAAATCAATTGTTTTTTTTTTCTAATAATTGTCTGTGTGTCTGTGCATGTTAGGCTTAGCCACACAAGATCTAGCAAGTTGGCAACGCAACCTAGTGCTGCCCGACTCCAGTCGTCAACAATCTGTACTCTGGGCACAAGTTCTGGACCCGAGAAACCCCCCCCAAAAAATAGTGTCTTTTGTCTATTTATTTTCTGTGTGTGTGTGCGTGTTAGGCTTAGCCACACAAGATACAGCAACGCAACCTAGTGCTGCCTGACTCCAGTCGTCACTAATCTGTGCTCTGGGCCCAAGTTCTTGACCCAAAAAAAAGAAATAGTGTCCTTTGTATATTTTTTTCTGTGTGCGCACGACTGCACGTGTGTGAATTTTGTAACCGCACCTTGGCTACACTATTGGTGCTTGTGACACTGCTTCAAGACCGTAGAAAATATGGAGGGCTGTCACATGACAGGAGAGCAAGGCCAAGAACCACATGTTGTAGCTGCCGCCAGCAGTCATCATGATAATGCAAGGCCGTCAACTTCCTTGTCCTCTATGAAGGCCCATGCCTTCAATCCTCAAGGGTATCCCAACCATCATCTTTGTTGCACAGTCCTCAACTCTATTAATAATTACATCAATCAGTTTTGAGCCAGCAAGCTGGATGCAACCTTTAGGCCCTTTAACTAGATGAAAAAAATCAATATTGTGAGCTGTGAGGTAACCAAAATTGACTGGAAACGATTGTAAATAAATGATATTGAGGTTATTAATACTGTAGGAACAAAAAAGGCACATTTTATGTGATTTTAGCTGTTGTTTTTATTTTCTAAGAAAAAAATCCAGATCTAAAACACGAAAACAAAACACCAGGGAAAAAAGTCCAAACCAGATTCAGATCCAAAGCCAGGGGAGATCCAGATCCAAAACCAAAACACAAGGGTCAGCGCACATCTCTAATATTAGTTAACATCAGTAATTTACATATAAAGGTATGCACAAAACAAAGGACATTGTTTGCTAAGTACTATGGTGATTGGGTTTAAATTTTATTGATAAGAACAAAAATATCACCGTAAACACATTAGGATATTACTCACACTGTTTGGGTGGGGCAAATGTGTTGTGGACACGCACAGTCTGAACCACCTCTGGCAGGATGATGGAGCACAAGGGCTCTTCATATTCAAGCCACTCCTGCTGGAAAGGAGAGCTGGCACCAGTATGCTTCTGGTGTTGGACCTCTGTGGTCATTTTGCTTTTGACATCCCGCTTTATATGCTGAAGCGCTTCTTACACACATCCACAGTGTGCTTCAGCATCCCTGATCAGTTGACCTCCTCCAATATCTTCTGCCACATCAGGGATTTCTTGCGACCACTTGTTCTTGAGGCGTATTGGCCAAACAAATGGTAATAATGCCACATGACCCTTTTGATGAGGGCCATATTTTCTTCAAATGAAAACCACACATTGTAGCTACTCTTGGTGTTGCTCCTGACAACTAAGCCTTCATCCTCCACCTCTACCAAGTCTGACTCCAGCAAAGGCTACAGCACAGAAACCTCCTCCAAACCTGACTCCATCTCCCCTGCCCTCATACTACCACTATCCTCCTCCATCACAAAACAAAACACTGAACACTGATAAATAGCCTCCAACACCACTTAACACACACACACACACACACACACTTCATACACACACACCGCAGACACTTACAAATAATGATAAGACAAAAAAACAAATATGACAAAAGGACAATAAAAAAAACTAAAAAACTAACAAGTCTACAGAAAAACACAAGACAATTTACACAACCAATCAAACAACAATCAATTTGAATATCTGGCGAAAACTCTCCTCTCCAACCACTGTGCATACACCAACCAACACTAAAGCCACCAATGCACATGTTCTCGGCGGTTTGTGGGCATAATTACACCACCACGGTGATGCCACTGTAGCATGTGCGAACTCTGACCAATCGGATTATGTTTGCAATTTTCTCTGATTTGCTCCGATTTCACATGCGAATTTGGGGGGGCCATGAGCTCCATCATATAACACATTTTCAATTTCAGTTGTAAAAAAACACCCGATTTGAGTGATATCGCACATGCCATAACACGACTTGTTACACCATCGAATTACAAAATGCAAGAAAACACAATTCTTTGCGGCAAAAAACATTCCAGCAATAAGGTGTGAGAATGGAACGCATCCCAACACAATTCTTAGTAAATTTCTACCAAAGTCTGATAATTTGATATGTGATATATTGATATTCTCTTTAGGAGAATTTAGCTTTATTCTCCATATATCATTTATGATTATTATTTAATTTTCATTATTTATATTTATTTTTTTCACTGACATTGAAAATAAGAGATATGGTAAGACCTTACCTTTGTTATCTCTATTTCTACGAAGTCCATAGTGATCAACAGGAGACCTTGGGGTTTAGGCTGATGACGTCAGTCATCGAAAACCTCAATAGGATAAACAAAAACAAAAATGGCAGCTGCTCAATCAATCTAGCAGCACTAATCAGGTGCATGAAAGGGAGGGGTCATACTAAGTAGAAAAAGGAGGGGGGTTTAACCCCCTATTGTTCCTCAGCACACTGAATAGTACCTGCAACAATATATGAAGACTATATGGTCATAGAAATCAGAGATATTAGTTGCATGCATTTGCAAATACATGGGAAGCTGCTAGGCCACGTCACGGCTTCTCTGTCTCTAGCAGTCCCTAACACTAAGGGGTTCACATCCGGGGCGCAGTCTACCCCGAAAAACGTCCAGCCCTGGACCCCCCCAGGGCATCACACGAAAAATGGAAAAAGAGTGACAGTGCAGTGTAAAGTATAGCTGTGTAAGACTAATTAATGAGTGTTGGAAAAAGGGGTTAAAATATATGGGAATTATTACATGAAAAAAATATAAACATAAGGGCCCTGATTCAGAGCCGGATGCTCGGACCAGAGCGCTCGCTCTGAATCAGGGCCCACCTCCATAAATATGGAGCGTCCTCCTGGACGCTCGTATAGCTGTGGGCCACCACCCACAGCCTATATGAGCGTGCAGGATGATGGTCGCGATGGTCTTGACCATCTCCAGTGCGAGCAGAAGCCTGCGGTTGAGTTTCTCAACCGCAAGGCCAGGAGTGATTTTGGCTCTATCAGAGCCAAAATCACTCCCACTGACATCACTAGTGATGTCAGTGGGGCCGGCTTCTGACGGTAGGCACGCCCACCAAAGGGGGCGTGCAGTCAATCAACATCGACAGCACGCCCCCTTTGATCATACACAACGAGCGAAGGAAAGTCCTTCGCTCGTCGCGTCTCGCGTATGCGCATGACGGAGCTCCCTCCGTCATGCGCATGCACAGTGCACACCATCGACCCAATTGCAAGCGGACAGCCGCTCACGAGTGGGTCTGAATCAGGCCCAATATGTGATGTAAAAAGCAACTATGTGTATTAAGTGGTGATGCCATGAGGGGGCCCAGCCAGACCAGGATGCACCAGGCTCCCCTCCTATACCCCGCCCCCATGCCAAAACACAGCAGTTTCATAACAAGCCAATGACCGGAGGAGGAAGGAAGAAATTCTGGAACACACAAGTATCACATTCTCACATACAGTAGGAGATGGTAAAATCGGTGACCAGAACACAGCCCATCTGCAGCACAGGTGCGACAGGGCAGGAGTCCTGTGGATCCCTATGGACTTCGTAGAAATAGAGATAACAAAGGTAAGGTCTTACCATATCTCTTATTTTCTACTGCAGGGTCCACAGGGCTCCATAGGAGACCTCGTGGATGTCCAAAAGCAGTCTCCTTAAGGGTGGGGATGCTCCTGTGCAGACTCTAGAATCCGCCTCCCGAAGGAGGCATCCTGAGAGGCAAAGATAATGCATAATACCTTTGGATGGACAGTAGACCAAGTGGCTGCCTTACACAGCTGAACAGCTGAGGCACCACGACGAGCTGCCCATGAGGGACCCACAGACCGAGTAGGGTGAGGTTTGACAGAGGATAGAACAGGCAGGCCCTCATGAATGTAAGCCTCTGATATTGCCAGGCGAATCCAGCCTGCCAATGTCTGCTTAGTGGCAGGCCATCCTTTCTTTTGGAAACCAAAAAGGACAAACAAAGAGTCTAACTTCCAAAATGAGTTGGTATGGTCCACATAGATCTTTAGAGCCCGTACCACATCCAAGGAGGCCTCACCAGCTGAGAGGTCTGGGGAGTTAAAGACTGGCACTACAATTTCCTCATTTATGTGGAAGCTGGATATCACCTTAGGCAGGAAACCAGGGCGAGTATGAAGAACCACCCTGTCCCTATAAAAAATCAGAAAGGGAGGACGACATGAAAGAGCCCCCAAATCTGATACCCTTCTGGCCGAAGCAATGGCCAGAAGAAATACAGTTTTAATAGTAAGCCAATTTAAATCCACTGAGCCCAGTGGTTCAAATGGCGGTCCTTGTAGAGCCCTAAGGACCACAGTCAGATCCCACGGAGCCACCAGTAGGATAAAAGGAGGTTGGATGCGAAGCACCCCTTGCATAAAGGTGTGTACATCCGGAAGGGTAGCAATCCTACGGTGAAACAGTACTGACAGAGCAGAAACCTACACCTTCAGAGAAGCAAGGCGAAGCCCATGATCTAAGCCCGCCTGTAGAAATGCTAAAATCCTAGATAATCCAAATGTTTGAGGATTACAACCTCTGGGGCGACACCAATCAAAGAAAGTGTGCCACACTCTGTGATAAATTCTCGCAGAAGCAGGCTTGTGAACTCTAAGTATGGTGTTTACTACCGAGCTGGAAAAACCCCTGGAACTCAAGAGAGCAGTCTTAATAGCCACGCCGTCAAAAACAGACGATTCAGGTCCAGGTAGAGACAAGGATCCGTATCTTGGCAGCTTGTGATTGTGCCGAGATGCCATCAGATCTATTTCGGGAGGCCCCACTTGTTTACCAGAAGTTGAAGTACTTCCTGATGAAGTGACCATTCCCCTGGGTGTACGTCATGATGGCTTAGGAAGTCCGCTTCCCAGTTTAGGACTCCCGGAATAAACACCGCTGATATGGCTGGGAAATTTACCTCCGCCCAAGTCAGAATGCGGGACACTTCCATTAGTGCCACCTGACTTCATGTGCCTCCTTGGCAGTTTATGTATGCCACTGTGGTGGCGCTGTCTGACTGGACTTGCATGGGTTTTCCGTGAAGTATGAGCCTTGCTTGCTGAAGAGCCCTTAGAACCGCCCTGACTTCCAATATGTTTAATGGAAGCATGGACTCCTCCACTGTCCACCTTCCCTGGAAGAAGTGTGGACCTGTCACTGCACCCCAACCCTGGGGACAGGCGTCCATTGTCAGTAGGACCCACTCTGGAATCCAAAAGGGGCGGCCCTTGGTAAGGTGACTTGCTTGACGCCACCAAGTCAAAGACAGACGTACCTCCGGAGACAGTACCAATGTCTGTGTTCTTATCCAGCGTGGTGATCCTTCCCATCTGTACAGAATCAGTGTCTGTAAAGGCCGTGAAAGGAATTGGCCATAATCCACCATGTCGAATGTCGACACTATGGAGCCCAGCAACTGCATTGCCAAGTGGATCGACACCCGGTGACTGCTCAGGCAGCTGCTAACCCGCTGCTGTAATGTGGTTATCTTGTCCCTGGTTAAGAAAATCCTCTGCTGTTGAGAATCCAACAAAGCCCTGAGATGTAGCATCCTCTGTGAGGGCGTTAGTGAGGACTTCTTCCAGTTGATCAACCAACCGTGGCTTTGAAGCCAGAGACCTGGCTAGTAATAGTAGGTCATCCAGGTAGGGCAACAGGCGGACCCCCTGCAGTCGCAGTTTGGCCGCCATTACTGCCATAAGTTTGGTGAACACCCTGGGTGCCGTGGACAGTCCAAATGGCAGGGCCTGAAATTAGAAGTGTTGTTGCAACACAGCGAACCTGAGGTACCTTTGGTGAGCCGAAGCTATCGGGACATGCAGGTAGGAAACCTGAATGTCCAAAGACACCATGAAATCCCCAGGTTCCATAGCCAGTATAATTGACTGCAGGGTTTCCATTTTGAACCAAGGCACTCAGAGAAACTTGTTTGGGGACTTGAGGTTTAGGATAGGCCTGTATGTACCATTCAGCTTCGGAACCAAAAAGAGGGTTGAATAATACCCCAATCCCCTCTGGGGAGTAGGTACCAGAACTATAACTCCCTGTAGGAGCATAGATCGAACCACTTTCTTCAGTTCCCATGCCTTTTCCTGATTCATCTGTTGTCCCGTAAGGCAGAATTGATGGGGAGGTCTGTTTTGGAATGAAAGGGCGTACCCTTGAGATACCACTTCCCTTACCCAAGTGTCTGTTGTGGTATGACACCAACACTGGGCGAACTGCAGAAGTCAGCCTCCCACCTTGGGGTCCCCCAAGGAGAGGCCCACCCCATCATGCTGTGGGTTTAGCATTGGGCTTGGTAGCTGGACGCCTAGCACTCCAGGCCTGCTTTTTGGGCTTTGTGACTTTCTTAGTTCCAGATGGTCTACGAAAGGACTGAACCTTGGCCTTACTCTGAGGGCGGAAGGTCCGAAATGACTGAGTTCCAGAACTCGAGGGAAACGGGGCCGAGGGTAAACAGGCTGACTTGGCGGCAGCCAAAGTGTCCACGATTTTGTCCAAATCTGGACCAAATAAAAGGTAAACCTTCTAATTCTTTCTTGGACTAAGCATCTGCTCTCCAAGATCGCAATCAAAGAGAGCATCTAGCTGATACTGCAGCAGATGAGAGGCGAGATGACAGGAGACTAACATCCAAAGCAGCTTCATTCACATATGTAGCTAAGTCTCTAAGGAAACCTACCAGTTCAATTTGTTCTCTGGTAGCCTCTACAGGCAAGGACATCTCCAAGGCATTAGCCCAACGTTCTATGTCCCTGGCCACCCAGCATATAGCCATAGCTGGTCTAGCGATCCCCCACAAGGGAATAAATGTACTTCAGGCATACCTCCACTTTTCTATCCATAACATCCTTTAATGATGACATGGATAGCATAGGAAGTGTCGCACTTTTGACAAGGCGCGTAATATGAGAATCCACCTGAGGAGGAGTTTCCCATTTAGAGAAATACTGTTCTTCAAACGGATAAGTGGCCCTCTAAATGTCTCTGTGGTTGAAATCTCCTGCTTGGAGTTTTCCAGGCTTCCTTCAGATGCTCAACTAGCTGATCCAACAGAGGAAAAGCTGTTGCCGAGCTTTTAACTTCCTTAAAGAAAGCATGCTTGGATTTGCCTGCTGGGGTATCCTCATCCCCAATATCCATGGCCACACAGACTGCATGAATGAGACCATGTAGCTCTGTATCAGATAAGTCCTGAATTTCCCCATCATCAGTTGACACATCATCCTGATAGTAAGTGGACTGGAAAGGCAGTACCTCCTTCCTAGCAGTACGCTGGAAGGACTCCCCCTGTAACACCTCCGTCAGGTTTTGCACCGTATCGGAGAGAGTATTAACCCATACAGGTTCAAGTGTCTGGTAGGGAGTAGGTTGTATGGGCATATTATGAGCCACAACCAACTGTCGGGGAATTCCCTGTGACATAGATGGCATAGCTACCTGCGAAGTGCACCCCAATTGTGGGTTCACCTGAGGTGCAGCAAGCCGACCCATCAGGGTAGTTAGTGCTTGTGCAAACCAAGCCCAGGGCGGCTCTTGAGAAGAGCTGGGCCCAGCAGGTAATCCTGCATTCCTGGTACACAGGGTACATAATCATCCCACAAAAATCTCTCCTTCCTTTATTCCAGCCAAAAACCTGTTGCAGGACTGTGTGAGGGGAATATCAGCTTGTCTAGAATCACTGCCAGACATGATGAATGTATGTGTCACACTCCTCAGCTCAATAACAACTGAACTGTGAAGTAATTTGATCTCTGAGCAGCACTGTCACCGCTAGGGCTAGTGAAATAGAAATACAGGTATAGTTAAAATGGCTGACAGAGAAAAGATACAGTCAGACAGCACTAGCAACAGACACATACAATGCCAGGAAAACCTGCACTATAATGCACTATCATCAACTAACTAGACCTTGTGTCTAGTAGGAATAGTGCTACATACACTGACCTACATGGAGGAGATGTATGCAGGGCGTGCCTGAGGGAGAGCTGTCTGCAACCACCTAGACTGCTGTTGAAAGGTGTGCAGTGCAGCGGGGGAGGGGCCGGCTATACCTTACAGGGAAGGCCCGCTCCCCTGGCATGCTGTTAACCCCAGGGATGCCACAACGTCCGCACATTGTGGCCCCCTTTCCCTGGAGGTCTAGTGTCAGAGCAGGCGTTGTGCCTGTTGACATGCACAGCTGCTTCCCAGAGACCCCAACCATGAGAAGTAATCAGAACTGTGACATCAGTGGGCGCCTGCCGCAGACGCCCGCTGCTTACCTGAACGTCCCCCGTGCTATCCGGCCACAGTTCTGGGCGTCTGGGGGCTTCTGCTAGCCAAAACCCCCAGACATCCGCCATGATCCCTGGCGCCGTGCCAGCGTCTCAGCGCCGGCAGGGTATCGGAGTGGGAGCATGGGCGTCCTCCGGGCAGCCCATGCTGGCCACTCTTGAAGAAAAAAACTATTTTCAGGGGCTGCTCCTGCAGCCCCTCTTGAGGTGATCCGACTCCGTGCCGAGCACCTACGAAACTGAGATGCCTTGGCATGGGGCCGGGGTATAGAAGGGGAGCCTGGTGCATCCTGGGAGCACAAGTTTAACTATTGAGGTGCTCGACGACTGACGTCATCAGCCTATACCCCAAGGTCTCCTGTGGAGCCCTATGGACCCTGCAGTAAAAATAATGATTTAGGCCTGTATTCAAATTGAGACGAAAAGTCCATTTCGTCGAAAAAGTATCACGAGTGACATCATTTTGCCAGGTGGAAACTTTTCGCCATATTCAATATCAAAGACTTTTCGCCTAGGCGGAAAGTCAATGCAATGAACACGGCGGAAAAGTTTTGTCTATGAATAGTGCAGATTTGGGGTTTTGGGGTGCAACGTTGCGGAAACCCCCGTGCAGGCTTAAGACAGTCCCCTAAAGGTAAACTGTGTCACAAAATTATTAAAAACACTTTAGAACACCCCAAAAAGGTACTTTCATTTTGGGGGTGAAAAAGTTCAAAGTTGGGGGACAAACTAAAAAACTAGCGAAATAGACTCAGGAGGGTCCCACAAGTATGCCCCAGATGTTTTTTACTTTGCTGGTGCTTGCGGAAGGTGGATTTTTCATGATCTTTTAAACTTCACTTTAGCAACTTTAAAAGATGCTACCCCCCATTTTCAGGTACTCAAAATTTGCTGGGACTAGTTATTTTTACCAAAAAAAATTAATAAATGCTATTCTTCACCCCTTATGCAAATACGCAAAACAGCACCTATTGAGACCATTTAAATACACCAAATACCTTCAGCAGGCCAATTTGGTAGTATCCATAGTGATCCCCCATGTCAGTGTATCTTTAGGGGGGTGTCAGGCTGATTACCCCATTTTGGAGAGGACTTTCCGCCTGTTCAAGTTTTGCCGGGTGCCATTTTCGCATACTTTCATATTGAATACAGAGAATCGTGGGTATGCGCGCAAAAAATGTCTGCACCCAAAACACGCGATATAGGCCAAAAGTCCGGCAGGCGAAAAAGTATCGCGAGTGCGAAACGTATTGAATACGGGCCTTAGTGTTCAACAGAGTATAGTAATTATAAGGGGTAAATTTGCTAAGATTCTAGTCTGATTGATTTTTTTTTTTCAACTCAATTAGCATCGCCGAAACGCTGGTGATTTGATTGCAGTGTTTTCTCTCTGCCTAACTCTCCTGAACTTGCAGTCTGCATATATCAGTGAGATATGTGAAGGCTGCTTGTGTTATACCTGTTGAAAAAGGGTTAAATGTTTTAAGAAAAAGTACGTAGGGTCCTTCCCCCAAAGAGATAACCAGCCAAGGGCTATACATTAGTGTATGGTTTCCCAGTAAATTAGGAACCAGCACCTGGCTGCAGGGCCAGTCCTGGTTTTAAATATATATAAAAAATGCGTAGGTGTCCCTCTATATTTAAAACCAGCACCGGACCCAAATCGACCAGGGTGTAATTCCACAGCCAGGAGTCCCCATCACCGGGTCTCCCCAGCCAAAACATTCACACCGCAAGCCGGTCAGGCCAAGCCAGGGATCTCAGGGAAGGTGGTGACCCCCCCCAACTTGGGGTCCCCCCTCTCCAGACACACCAGGCTTAGTCTGAAGCCCGAGGCTCTTCCCCACACCACTGGGCTGTGGGTACGGAGGTAATAATGTTGAAAGTAAATAGTAAAAAAACCACAGTACACACACCGTATACAGTATAACTTTAATACATTCACCTATCCCACTCACACATACTTACGTGCTGCCAGCTGTTCACATCCATTTCTCCATGTAGAACCAAATGGGAGTACCTGAAATAAAGATCCCATACTCACCGATATCCTTGCGCTGGTCTCCGTAGCATCCCCGAACTTGGCCAAAAAAACAAACCGAGTGACCCAATCCATGCGGACAAGTATTGGTATATGTGTTGTCACATATTTAAGCATTATTTATTAACAGTTTCTTATATAGCGCAGCAAACTCTGTTGCCAATACTTTGCGAATGACAGGTGCTGGGCCACTTCGAGAAATCCCACAGCCCGCCAGCCAGTCAGAGGCCACTTAACATATAGCGGCCACTCATTGGCTGGTTACACGTGGGACCCATTGTTCTAAGCGAGACATGTATCACCAAAACAAAGCAATTGTATTGTCTTTTTCCATTGCATCACATCTATCCACTTCCTGAATTCTTTATTTTAGTAATTTCGGCACCCATTACTTCCAACCACTACTCTTTATATTTTACTTTTGCAGCTGTGCTCATACATTTAGAAGCACTGTTCTTTTACCTGTATTTTTGAACATTTAACTACAAGTCTCTATAACACACAGCCTCCACTCCAGTTTTCATCCCCCTTATTCACTCATACACACCATGAACATCTTTACTTAACCACCCCCTTTTTCAGTGACCACATAATCCTTTACTTTAAATACTTTTTCCACCCCTATCCTCCCCCTCTAGTCTCGCCCACCTGCTGTTCCCCCTTTCTTCACACTCTTGAAATAAGTTAACTACTGAGGTGCAGTGCAAATTTGTTATATTTCACCCTGGCCAATTTCAGGGCCAGCTACAGAAACCATGTGGCTCGGTACACCCATTTTTTTAGGGGTCCCCCATCCCCGGTTCCCTGGCAGGTTCCCTGGCGGTCGCACCCCCTGCACCCTCCATTTGCCGGGCACCCGCTGAGTGCGTTACCAGCAGGTGCCCGGCTCCTATTCGCTCACTCCTGAGCTCCGGCTTCCGGGTCCCGCAGTGCACTATGGGAGTGACGTCATGACGTCACTCCCATAGTTCCGAGGAGCAGACGCCGGGGAAGGACGGCAGCTGGCACTGGAGAAGGGTTTAAGGTGAGTTTTTTTTTGTATGTGTGTGTGTGCGTGGGGGGGGCACTACAGGGGGCTTACTACTGGGGGCATTATAGGGGGCTTACTACAGGGGGCTGCCGCTTATTACAGGGGGTTTACTACAGGGGGCTTACTACTTGCGGCACTACAGGGGGCTTACTACTGAGGGCACTACAGGGGGCTTACTACAGTGGGCATTACAGGGGGCTTACTACTGGAGGCACTACAGGGGGCTTACTACTGGGGGCACTACAGGGGGCTAATTAAAGGGGGCACTACAAGGGGCATTGCAAGGTGCTTACTACTGGAGGCATTACAGGGGGCTTACTACAGGGGGCATTACAGTGGCCTTACTACTGGGGGCATTACAGGGGCCTTACTACTGGGGCATCATATGGGGGCACTACAGCAGCATTACTACAGTGGGCATCATATGGGGGCACTACAGGGGCCTTACTATTGGGGGCACTACATAGGGCCTTACTACTGGGGGCACAGCATAGGGGCAGGGCCGGTGCAAGGTTTCTTGGCACCCTAGGCATTTCTTCAGACTTACACCCCCCGCCCTCAATAGCTACACAAGCCCTTATACAGTGCCCCAGTTGTGCTTGCAGTAGTGGTCCCCCATTTGCAGTGCCCCTTATACAGTGTCCCCAGTAGTGGCCCCCCTATGCAGTGCCCCCAGTAGTCCCCCACCTATGCAGTGCCCTTTATATAGTGCCCCCAGTAGTAACCCTCCCTTTGCAGTGCCCCCAGTTAGTGGTCCCCCGATGCTGTGCTCCTAGTAGTAGTCTCCCCCCCAGCAGTGCCCCCATTAGTAATCCCCCCAGTAGCAGCCCTCCTCCAGTGGTGCCTTTAGTAATAGTCCGCCCCAGCAGTGTCACCGGCAGTAATCACTCCCTATGCAGTGCCCCCAGTAGTGGTCCCACCAGTGCAGTCCCCCCAGTAGTAGTCCCCACAGCAGTGCCCCCCAGCAGCAGTGCCCCTAGTAGTAATCCCCCCATGTAGTGCCCCCAGTAGTAGTCCTCCCAGCAGTGCCCTTAGTAGTAGTCCCCCCCACCCAGCAGTGCCCTTAGTAGTAGCCCACTCCCAGCAGTGCCCTTAGTAGTATCCCCCCCAGCAGTGCCCTTAGTAGTAGTCCCGCCCAGCAGTGCCCTTAGTAGTAGCAGTCCCCCCCCAGTGCCCTTAGTAGTAGTCCGTCTTCCCCCCAGCAGTGCCCTTAGTAGCAGTCCCCCCCAGCCAGCAGTGCCCTTAGTAGTAGTCCCACCCAGCAGTGCCCTTAGTAGTAGTAGTCCCCCCCCAGCAGTGCCCTTAGTAGTAGTCGTCCCCCCAGCAGTGCCCCCTTTCCCCCTCCCGGCCAGACACACACACGCGCAAAGAAAAAAAAACTCCACTTACCTTAATCCACGCTCCTCCATCCGGCGTCCTCCTGGGCCGGCCTGCTCTGCATGATGGGAGAGACGTCATGATGTCTCTCCCATCACTCACTGCAGGAGCCGGAAGCCCGGCTCCCGCAGTGGGCACAGCAGCCGATGAGAGTCTGACTGACTCTCATTGGCTGCTAAAACAAACACACAGCTGCCGGCGCCGGCGGCTGTGTGTTTGTCATACTAATAGTGTAGTGCGAACTGCAATTATGTGCAGTCCACACTACCGCCCTGCAGTGGCCGGCGCTCTTAGGCAGCTGCCTAAGTTTGCCTAGTGCCAGCCCAGTATAGGGGGACCACTACTGGAGGCACTGCATAGGGGGACCATTACTGGGGGGCACTACATAGGCGGGCACTGCATAGGGGGACCTCTACTGAGGGCACTGCGTAAGGGGACCACTACTGGGGGCATTGTATAAAGGGAACTGCATAGGGGGGCAGCGGCAGCTGGGGCTGGCATAGGTGCTGGGGGGTGGTACATTTTAATTTGGGGGGTGGGGCACCAACATTTATCTTGCCTCCGGGCATCTGGGATGAAGTTACGCCACTGTCTATTAGGCAACAATCAAGAGTTCAATGCATATTTATTGTTACTAAAAAATCTTCAATGTGCTCTTCACAAATGCCTCTGCTGCTATTTTTAAGTCATGTCTTAAATGCTTTTGTATGTGGGTGTTTCAGTCTGCACTAGCAGAAACACTTTCACAGCCATAAATATGTTGTAGAATAGTGATTTAATAGTTTTCCAATTTAAAAAAATATTTATGAATACAGATTATGTGGATGATTTAACACCATTTTACAGAACTATACTGTTTTCTTTGCTAAATTCAACATAAAACATAAGAAAATGACAGCGATAACATTCATTAGCACTCATTCATTTCACTTTCATTACATAATCAATAAACAGAATATCACATTTTAATAAATCACTCTCATTTGTCACAGTTAGTTACCCTACTGACATTTCACTCAAGGCAGTGTGTGTTTTACTAATTCTGACTGAAATGCAGGACTGCTATCTTCCACAATGTCAGTGTACAGTATTACAGCAGCCAGGAGACGTCGTGACTGTGACTCATCTCTTGACATTGAATATAATTATTTCAGGTTATATATTTACAGCTCTTAAACTGACAGATGATTAGGGCACATATTAAACCAAGAGAAACATTGATATATTGGATAAAAGGTATATAAAGCATTAGATCTACAGGATATTTTAAAAATATGTGTTTAAAAATATAGAAATGTACATGATCAGGGGGCTTATAAGACTGTATTTAAAAAAAAAATTAAATGTTGTAGACATTTGATGATTCACACTAGAGACCTTTATTGCCTGGCTGCTAAATTAGTTATACTGTACATGGAAATATAAGCAATGCAGTGCTCATATGAAGCAAGATTATTGATTGACTCACCGAATGAATGGACATTTCTCCTTACCTTTATAGTCAGAAAGCAAAGGTTCCACCAAAAGTAATAGTTACTATGTGCAGAACATCTAAGTGCAACTAACATGTCTGCTTCCAAAGTATATCATTACACCTGTTTGTCTATGCATTACACTCATTTGTGTACAAAACAGGTACCTGCTGTTCTTAGGATGTCTGCAAATAAAGTCATGCAGAGAAATAGCTGTACTATCGTCCACAGTACAGGTGGCACTGATGGGACTTGAAGAGTGAATACAAAGGCTAGCAGACAACTCCATGATGCAATGCTTCAGTTTTAGTTATATAACTTTCTTACAGGAGTGCTAATATAAAAGTATTACCTTGTGTACAACTAGCTGTTGTCCACAGCTTCGTCCATAATCAAATCGCTTCTGCCAAAAAAATTTGTATTTGATGTGTTCTACAGTAGTTATGTTGCTTGCATAGGAGCCCTGTTGTGGGAGTGACCTACGTGACCAGCAGTACTATACAGACTGCTGGCAGCATCGCCTTCACCAGGGGCGTAATTTTAATGGATGCAGGTTGTGCGGTGCACACGGTGCCCCTGGGTCCGGGGGGGGCTGCACCGCACGCCTTGCACCCATATTATACTTACCTCTCCGGAGTCCCACATCAGTGCCGGTGCCAGCGCTGGCAAAACACATGGAAAATGGCCACCGCGGCCATTTTCCCGTAGTTTTGCGCATGCGCAGTACAGGGAAAATGGCCGCCGCTCACTTGAAACGCCCCTGGCCTTCACCCACCACTGTGCCCTGTGCTATGTAGCCTATACTATTCAAGTGAACACGGGCCAAAGCACCTCTCCCCCACCCTTTACCGGCCACTCACATAGTGCCACACCTATCTCTTGCATTGATAAAATCAATACATTTCATTTTTGTTACTGCTCAGCTTCAACTTTACAGTTCAAGATGAAACAAAGTGCAGGTTATTTCTGGGAGTTTCCACTACAAAATTATGCAGTTTTCATGAAAATCGGTTCCGTAGTATTTGCGCCAACTTGTAACAAACTGACAAACGCAACATTTATTATATTAGTATAGATTAATAATTACCCCAAACTTTGCACCTGGACAAACCATGTAGCAATACAAGGCTCCAGCTCCTGACTGACTGATCGGCCCACATGGGAACTATCAGGAGCCAGAGCCAATCAGCTGCCACTCTACAGTTAGCGGCCGCTGACTTTTGACAGTTCACACTTGTGCCGAGCAGTCAGGAATCGGTTAGCGGTGTATGTGGTCACACACATACATTGCTAATGTAAGTGTCTGGCCCTGGTGCCGGTTAGTTTTTTTGGCAAGACACGGGGTTGCTACGGAGAATGGCGCCAGGATGGAGGTGAGTATTGTTTTTTTTTTCAGGTACTCCCAGTGGATTTCTACTTGGAGAAGCGGACCATGTGACGGGCAGTAGGTAAGTATGTGTGAGTGAGGTAGGTGTATGTAATAAAGTTGTACTTTTTACGGTGTGTGTGTGTACTGTGTTTTTTTAACTACTTTTTGAAAGCAGGAGTTTGGGTTCCGGCCGCCAGCTGGCATTTGTAGTTCCACAAGTGCCAAAGGGCAGGCATGCTGGCACCTCTAATTCCACAGTAAAAAACAATAGTTTCTATTTTTAACACTACTATTACCCCCATACCCACAGCCCAGGGGTGTGGAGAAGAGCCCCGGGCTTCAGACTAAGCCTGGGATGCTCAGGAGAGAGGGGACCCATTTGTTGGGGTGGTCCCCACCTCCCCTGAGATCCCTGGCTTTTCTGATTGGCTTGGGGTGCAAATACTTTGGCTGGGGTAACCCGGTGATAGGGTCCCCTGGCTGTGGCTTTACACCCCACCCGGATTGAGTCTGGTGCTGGTTTTAAATATAGGGGGACCTCTACATAGGGGGACCCCTACACATTTTCCACCTTATTTTTAAAACTAGGACTGGCACAGCAACCAGGTGCTGGTTCCTAAAATACGGGGGGACCCTATTCATTTTTTTCCTGTATTTTTAGGAAGCAGGACTGGCTGAGCAGCCTGGGGCTGGTTATGCTTTTGGGGGGGGCGACCCTACGTCATTTTTCTAATTTAACACTTTAGAGAAGGTTTATATGCAGAAACATACACAAATCACACTGATCTGTGTATGTTTCTGGCAAACTCGCAACTCAGGAGGTGGTCTATTTTAAACTTCTAATTAGCTGCGAGTTTGATACAATTATACCCGAGATTGTAATCTTGTTTCTTAGAAAAGTCCAGAGTTGTATCTTTTTCATGAAAAGTACTTAAGAGTTTGGTCGATTGTGTGTTTAATCGAGTTTGCAATTTCAAACAAGTTTTTCAGTGAAAAATGAGAAATCTCTCCCAAACTCACCCTAGTAACAGGGGTATTCAATTTGGAGCGAAAAGTCCGTGCTGGACTTTTTGCTCCACATCGCTGAAGTATCGGGATCGCACCCGCTTTATCCCCGTATTCAATTAAAAAGCTACGAAAACGGGAGCTGGCGAAATAGGATCTGCGAAAGTATAACGGGATTTAAATGGGATAAATTGTAGGCCCCCCTTAAAGCTGTCAAAACATGGGGGATCACTATGGGTACCCCCGTTTTAGCCTGCAAATGAAAGTCGGGGTTTTAAATAGCCGCGGCAGGTATTTTTTTCCGACATTGAAGAAGTGCAGAAAAGCACTTAGTTAGTTTTTTCATTTTTTTAAATGGTCCCATCAAATTTTGGGTACATGAAAATGGGTACTAGCATATTTTTAAGTCCCTAAAGTGTTTTTTTTTTTTAAATTCTGCAAAAATGCACCTGCCGCTAATAGCCTATTCTAGAAAACACCTTCCGCATATTTGCAGAATAGCCCTGAACCCATTTTCCTATTTTTAAATTTTTTTTTTCACGCCAAATTTTTTAATTATTTTTTTGGGGTGTCCTTATTTTTTTTAAAAACTTTTTTTGACACAGTTATTTTTTAAATGTCATTCCCAGGGGTGCAGGCTATTTCTTTTAAACATACACCCCTAAACCCCAATTCTGCACTTTTTTTCGCCACCTATGCAGTGGTGAAAAGTCTTTGAAATTGAATACGGGGATAATTGAAATCAGCAAAAATGACGATTCTGAAATTTTCGCTCCAAATTGAATACCCGTTTGTCTTTCGTAAATTTGCAAAATGAAAAACATACCTAATCTCACCCGAGATTGCAATCTTGACCAAACTCAAATCTTAGTAAATTTACCCCTAAGTATCAGGGTCTTTCATTATAAAGTTAATGTAGGAAATATCCCTGATATCTTCTGCCTACTTTTCAGTCCCGATCTGGCCCGCTGTAACCATACAATAGTATGGGGCCCTAAACAAATCAAGCTCAGAAAATACAAAATTGTTTGATCTTGATAGCGGGAACCTTTGTCATCTTCAGTAGTTTTTTCCCACACCCCAGTTTCTTCCTATGAGAAGTAGATCCGGGGTGCATAGAGGCATCCGATCAGATCCCTCCACCCCTGTTCGACTTCTTCTGCCAGAAGCAGGGTTATTCAGATCTTTGGAACAGCTGTCTCTGCACTGGACCAATGTTAAATTGCTCTGGTGATTTTGTATCCACTGCTGCTACTCGAGTTGGATACTTAATTATCATGGGCCACCTGGATAGCACTGAAGCTGAATGCTGTAAAGCAATTACTGCAGCAGGTGTGCTGGAAGACACTAAGGCAGAATGCTTATGATGAAAACGGTACCAAGGTACTGATCTCTAGGGAGAGAAGTTGTTCTGACAAAGAGCATTCAGCAGTTCCTGGTTTAAATAGGGTGGCCTTAGTACTGATAACCTGAAAGTATCATTTGACTGGAGTTGTTGGAGACTGGTTTATCTGATCATGTTATACTGTCAAAGAAGGTGGTGCCCATGATGTAGAACAGCAGGAACTGCACGTTTACAGATGAGTGTTCCCGGGACTCAGGGATGCCGCAAGTGGATAGCAGAGACACAGATGGCAGTAAGGTGACACCACTGGACCCAGTAATGGGGACTCGAACCCCAATAAATGACAGATCTGTTACACTTTTTAGGTCCCAGTGTCCTTTATTCCACCTGGGTAATTGTAGACCTGAAGAAGCATCTGATGGGTGGTTGAAAGAGTAATGCGATGCAATGGCTGCACCGCTCCTTTGGTTTGCTAGTGAGTGTTACTGCCACTTAGAGGGGACACAGAATCTCCCTTGGATTGTAGACTATTGAGCACAGGTTCACTAGCAAACTAAAATGTCCAAATATTCATAGTTCCAGATAATGTGGATTTGGAGGGTCCTTAGCTGTATAATTCTCTTTTTCAGTAGTACTTGTATGTCCAAAATATGAAAGAGACTGCACCAACGTGGGATCATTTCTTCAGACATTTTGTTTTGTTTTATTAATGAAAAGTTTGTGAGCCGATAATGGTTCATAAATAGTATAAAATACAGTTTCCATTGATTATAATCTAGTCCAGGGAATTATAATATCCATAATTTGGAGGAAGTGAAAAATTGCAAGTGTTTTATGTTAATCTCTTGGAGCCCTGGCAGGAGTAAAGTGCAATAATAGTAATGCTGACAATATAAGACACACTGAGATTCTCAATAGGTCTTCAAGAGTCCGAGGGCAATTGAGATATAATTTCTTCTGCTGTTGAGTAACAAATTTAGTTGTATATAGTTCAGGTTTATTATCTAAAAAGACTAAAAGGATCTTGGGAGATTTTGCATGCCCTGCAGAGTCTGCACCATCTTGTAGGATGGCATTAGTGGGCACTAGTGGGAAAGAAATTTGGCACAGTTAATGACTTACCACAGGCCGTTTACTCCAGTGAGCATGGTGCAGGGCAGACCTATATATAGGAACCAGCATATACAGTATCTGCTGCAATCCAGATTTGGAGACAGTCCAGGCACCTGCATAATAGATCTGGCAGTGGGACTGGCACATGCAAACACTGGCTTCTATGGATTGAATCGACTTCAGCAGCCCCTAGAAGCTGGGTAGGACTAATAGCAAGACAGAGGATTGGCTTCCTGTTGGAAGCGCTCTTTCTGTTAATTGCAGAAACGCCTCCCCCTGGGACATCATGTCCTGTGTGTGATTAGCAGATAGTACTTCCAATGGAAAGTCAGTGCCAGAGTGAAACCAGTGCAGATACTCACTGGCTCACTGGAAGTGGCTACAGCCCTGCAGCACCTAGGTAAAATCCACAGTTGCAAAGGGAGAACCACATGCCATTTGTTCCCCTTGTTTTCCAATACAAGCCTAGGCTGAAAGGGCCCAGGGCTGGTTATTTATATTTGGGGGACCCTGCAAATATATATTGGTGTAATGGTGCTGTCCATCAGATTGCAAAAGACAGAAAATTTAAATCTTAGTAAAGTTACCCCAAATTGTCCTGTTACTACTCATGGGAACAGATGTTATATTGGAATCTGCATTCATGCACCAGTCTGGTGTTATCTCACAGCCATAGTGACCATTTTGCCATGTACTCATCAGTCAATTTCACAGTTTCCTCTGGGGATAGCAGGTTATGGACCTTGGGAATCAGTTTCAACTACAATGTTTCAATACAAGAAGATACTTAATTCCAGCCACAGTTATTGTCTTCTTCCTCTCCATCCATCTGTTACCCACCAGTCACAGCTGTCTTGTGAATTTCACTTTTGGCCAGTGTCCTTGCCAAAATGCAAAGAAATTTTAATTTCCTGATAATCAAATTCATATTGAAAAGTGTCCCAGAATTCATGCTTCCCCCAGCAAAGAGTTATGATAATGAAAGTGAAACATTCAGCTATTTCTCCTTTTTTGTTTTAATAAAGAAACCTACTGCCTAAGATTATTATTGTATGTTATTAATTGTTTTTGAAAATCCCGTAAGCACTGAGTTTTTTTTCTCATATTGAATCTCATTTAATAGGTTTGATGCCTGTGTTCTTATTGAAGTAACGTACCAACAAATTTGGCAAGTATAAATGGTACAAAATATGATATAGGTTATTATTTGGATAATGCTAACTGTGATTGACTTAAAGTGTAATGGTAATGAGGTAACAAAGAGAACTTAGGGCTTCCTGATTGAAACAACCTTAGTGGTTGCAGAAATTGGGAATTACTTGTGAGAGATACAGTATATAACAGGAATTTAAATAATTTTAAAATGGATCAGGTGATTGTTTTTGATTAAGGGCCTGATTCAGAGCTGTTCGCTGTTTGCGAGAGCTCGCTCTGAATCAGGGCGGGGATTTTTTTCTCCTGCCCGCTCGCTAAGCTGTGGGTTCCCACCCACAGCTTGTGCGAGTGGGCTGGAGATGGTCGCGATTATCGACAGCCGCCTCGTCTTGTAGCGAGCCGTGGAGTAACTGAACTTCAGTCGCTCGCTGGGGCGCATGCACAGGGGGCAAACATCGACCCGCTTGGGAGCGCTATGCACTCGCGAGCAGGTCTGAATCAGGCCCTAACTCTTTATAATGCCCACATCAGGCAGGCTCAAGTTTGTGACAAATGATTGGCAGCATTAAGCTATTTGAATATCTTAAGGCACACATCCACTAGACGATTAAATTGAGCGATTGAATGATAACGATATCGTTATCATTCGATCATTTGATAATTGTTCAATAATCGTTTGAAAATAGTTTGCAGATTGTTTAAAAAATGTCTAAAATGACCAGCGATGCATGCTCCCGCTGGTCGTTTAGACATTTATCAACGTACAAATATGTTGTATAACCTGACGATATCGACAGGTTCAATATGTTTGCAGATGATTGATGTGCCTTCACTGAACGACTGCTCCTTCAGTGTAGGCACATCACAGACAGACAAACGACTGCACGATTACAATGTCGTAATCATGCAGTCTTTTGCCTGTTGTCTAGTGGATGGGCACCTTTAGAACAGTTGTCTTGATACGCACACTTCCAGTTGCACAATTTGCAGACATTATAGCATTTGCATTTATATTATTTAATGTAGTGACATATTTCTGTTCAGTTTTAGTTTGTTTGATTTTCTTTTCATGGAAATTCTCTTTAATTAAAATATGAGAGAAAACCTCTGTCTAGGATTATGAAATTATGTGTCAGACAACTATTCATTTGCATCTGTCTCTATTTTTGCTTTCATGCTGCCAAACTCAATGTAACTATCTTAAATACAGTAGATCCAATATGTTCTGTCCAAGGCAGTCAATAAAAACACACAGAAAATTACAAATCAATCAGAAAACAATTTGCAACATAGCATCTGCCAGCATTGCAAATACTGGATTTAAAATAATAATGTTTGCTAAACAAAATGAGTATTTCTTTCTTTTTACATTTCTTATAAGAAAAACTTAGTTTGTGATGGAATTTGCAAGTGCAAGACTTTCATAGCACATTTATAAATCCATACATGGGATAATATATTATAACAATTAACACATTGATCCATCAAAGACAGGTTAGAGGGTTTGGAAGAAGTAATGGATAGGGTCGAGTAATTCACTAAGGTTGCAAAAAAAGCAAGTTGTGATAATTTGCATATAGATGGTGGAGAATGTGAGAAGGAACCAACCCAACAAGTGGGCAGATAGACAAAATAAGAGATGTTGGTATAGAATAGGAGACATTGGAACAAAGGCATATGGGTAACATGGATAGAGAATTTGAAGGTGTGGATACTAGTCAAGTTTCTGATAGGGGAGGGAGTGAGTTGCAGGGTAGTGGTGACCAAAGCGGTTGGCAAACAGATGAGCAGAGAGGGTTGGAAGAGTATGGACAGAAATTAGGTGGAGTGCTTAAGTGCTTTATATGTAAGTGTAAAGCACTTATTCTGTGGTGGATGGGGAGCCAGTGGAGAAGTTGGCAGAGGGTAGAGGCTGATACAGAGTGGCAGGTAAGAAGAATGCCAGAGAGAAGGTTGCCGTAGTCTAGGCAGGAAACGATAAGGGTCTGATTCTAGGACCATTGTAAAGATGGAAGTAGCAAGATTGTGAAATAGTCTGGATAAGGGGAATGAAGAAGAGGGATGCCCCAAGGTTAATGCCAAGGCAGTATACTTGGGGGCAGAGAAGATGGTGCTATCAACAGATAAAGAGAGGAGAAGAGGTGAGGGGGTCCTGGATTGCAAAAAACAATGAGTTTGAATTTTAGACATGTTCAGTTTGAGAAAGAGCTGGAACATACAGGAAGAAATGGCAGAAAGACAGACATGAGAGATCACACAGGGAGAGTTCAGGGGAGGAATGGGAAATTTGGGTGTCATCAGCATAGAGATGATAATGGAGGCCAAAAAAGCTGATGAGATCTTCCAATTCTACTAACTGGGCCAAGAACTAATAGATTTTGAAATATTTTCCAGGGACATTTGCTGCTGAGTAATTATATCCATGCAATATTGTTATGCTCAATATTGTCTTGCCATAGAATCCCCATCATGATATATTTACATTTGATAATAGTGTAATTAACAGTAGAGATGAGTGTTTCAGATACAGATTAATCCAGCACATCTGAGTTTAGGATAACAGAGTCCAGCTTCAGAATGACTTTAATTTATAGCAGTTCCTTGGATATAAAATTTAGACACATTGTAATTGTTTGGCGAATAGATTTTATTGCCACCAGCCAACTTTCTGATAGTTGTAATCCTACTTAAATCTCCCTGCACAATGGTATAATCATAGAAAAAGGTAGGTGTACATCAGCAAAGGATAATTATTAAATCCGATCCATTCTCTAATATGGGGGAAATGTAATAAATAGCCCGCTACTTACAACATTGAGGAAGATAAGATCAAATGTATTCATAAAGTGTTTTATAGCCAAAGCTGAAGTTTCTATAATTATAATTTGTAGCATACTTTTATCAAGGGAATTTCATATTGTCAAACATATGTTCGGGTGTATTAACCAGAATTCCTTTTTATACTGTATCATTCCTACAGTATGATTAAGCAGTCACTGAAAAGCATGTTAGGGTGAGAGGAACACACTTTGTGCTGTTAGTCTCTTGGCAACTTATATGATAGAAATGTATTTCTACAATAATCAGTAAATGGCTCGAGATTCCTTAATACGATGCTAATTGTATATTTAGCGATCTGTTGCAGAACAACCTTGCAGGATGTGTGAATGGCTCGAGTAATGCTGACCATAGGCTACATAACCAACTGACATGGAGGAGGGGAGGAGTGACAGGACGTTAATCGGAGCACCTCCACACACTCCATGATGCATCCAGGCAATCTCTCTTCATAGCATTATTGTCCATTCTCTGAATGATAATTGTTCAAACAGTTGTAACAGTATGTTGGTTAGTTTGAACGATTATCGTGCAGTGTTTGGCTAGCTTAAGAATCCCTCGCAACTTTGGAAAGCAATGACATGGTGTGAATGCTAGTGAATTGGAATGAGTTGTGTACCCAGCAAACTCAATTTTGTTGCACCATTTTAAATTTAATCATTACACATGCTAGGAAATTGTTCTCACTATGAACATAGTATTCTCTGGATGCAATGGGATAATTTTGAATCTGTACATTTCAGAACTGATCCTAACATTCTGTATAACTGAGGTTTAATTGGATTGCAACCGAATAGAACTAGAAAAGGTCTGTTTTCTATATCGTCAGAAAGAATTGTCTCAGTCTAAATGAAGTCTACACAACAATGAGTGGATCAGTAATATCAACAATGTGTGGGATCTGTCTGAGTTATAATCAGTAAGAGAAATTATATTAAATCAACATATCGTACATATACTCATTCACTCGTGTCTCCTGGTACTAATGGCTGAATATAAAAGATTGAATACTAATGGAACATCCTTCACACTGCCACCCTTAGTGTCACAATACAAGTGACATTTGCCATATACCTACCATAATAATTGGATATTCTGAAGGGATGTTTCTATTTAATGGTACTGTCTAATTTATTATAATACATTTGACACAAACCCATGACAGTAAAATGAGACTCACACCATAGTCAGCTTTGACATAAAATACAAATTATGTGATTTGCAAAGGATATCACAGTGCAATATAATTTATGTATGAAATAAAATACATATTAAAGAAATGTTTCTTGTTATTCAGCAAAACATGCCAGACACTGAGAAAACATGTTATAGACAATGCAATAAGATTATGTTATACCTGTCAGTCTATTGAAATACTATGAGTGATAATTTACACAACAAACTCAGGGGCCTATTCATCATTGGACACCGTATGGCCCCCGATGATTAAGGAATGGTCTCGCTGCAAGGGATACTTAAGTATCCAACTCACAGCAGGGGAAACGTGACACCGGAGCAATTCATCATTGCTCATGTGCGAGGACAGCTGCTCCGAAAAGCATCTGTCTCCTCGGTTAGTATTGCAGCTACAGAAGTAGTTAGCTATGTTACTTACCTCTTCCCCGTCAGCCCGGCTACGCAAGCACACAGCCACCTGGGAGGTAGTGAGGAGGCGGCGGAGAGATCCACTCGGATTCCTCTTCGCATCCTCGGGACTCCTTCCCATAGGAGGGAGCGGGGATCCGAGAACAAATGCCGTCTGAAGATGGCGCTTGTTCTCAGAAGTAAAGTCTGAAAACTTTCAGTTTTGGGAGTTTGCTGAATATTAGGTGGTCCTACTGGACCCCTGATGATGAATTGCATGGTTACCATGCCATTTATCTTTTGATGAATAGGTCCCTCAATCAAATAATTGTTTTTTTTTCAAATATCTTTTTATTTATTAAAAACATATTAAGACATTAAGAAAAACTAAATACATAAACGTATTAGATGGTACAACAGTCAACAACTATAGATCCAGTGGTGTGATATGTGACCAGAAATGTAAATATATGTCCCCGGACCTTAATAATATCAGTCCAGCTGATATTATTAAGGTCACCAACTGATGATTAAGTACGATAAATGCATACCATTGTAGCTGATACTAAATATAGTACAATTATTAAAATACAACATTCAGTAAAAATTTAAATATTAGTAGATAAATAAA
Organism: Taudactylus pleione; assembly: GCA_031769625.1. Classification (NCBI taxonomy): domain Eukaryota; kingdom Metazoa; phylum Chordata; class Amphibia; order Anura; family Myobatrachidae; genus Taudactylus; species Taudactylus pleione. Next base: position 14,344,055 of record JAUIMM010000039.1, read on the forward strand.
AATACAAAGAATACAATAATAAGAAAACAAAAATAAGAATACAATATGAAAAGGGGGGGTAGAATTCAGGGAAGAGAGACCACATCACTAGAGTGTTAAATCGGTCTCAACAGCAAGAAGAATATCTAATAAATACACCATCCATCTTAAAGGATTGACACAAGTTTCAAAGACATAATATTTATTATAAGCGTTGATATAGATACCACTCAGTGGACTCAAAGATTTTGTTTATGCGAGTTTGAGTGGTGTCATCTAGAAGGGAGGTGTAAAGGCCCCATTGTTTTCTGAAATTGCACCACTCCCTTCTCACTATATGGGAGAGTTGCCAGATTTAGAATTTTAAAAAAAGAATTTGCAGCATCATACATTTAACCATTGCTAGAAAGGGTGGGGTCTTAATACTGTAGATCACTTTAACAGAATGGTCTTTTTAGCAATAGTTACAATAGTTAAAAGTAACTGTACTATATCTCTCCTACTATGGGATTCCAAATTCCAATTGTCATAATTGGCGCATAATAATGCTAAGGGATCTTTAGTTAGATAAAGTGTAAATATATTATTAATAAAAGATACAACTTTATACCAGAATTTACGTATTCAACCACACTCCCAAAAATTGTAAAATAAATTTGCTTTAGAGGCACGACAATATAAACATTTTCCAGTTTCTTCTAAGCACATATCTGCTCTTTGACTTTGTGAACTATAAGCTCTATTAAGCACTTTAAAGTGAACTTTCTGCAATATTGCAGACTGTAGTATTTTCATGGTGTTTTAATAATACTTAAGTAGTGGCTCAAATGATTCGAAACCAGGGATTATTAAGGACCAACCTGCGGTACACTTGTTCCAAAGTTTCTCTGTCTTAACTGACTGTAAATCTGTTGTCAGAAACTTGGTATGATATGCATTGGTGGTCAAAAATGAGACATCTCTGTGTCAGAGTATCACTTGGTAGGCAGCATAGTTTGAATAAAATGTCTAATCTGCAGGTACATATAAAAGTCTGTGTTGGGTATGTCATATTTATCGCTTGCAATGTAAGGATTTTGCCACCAGGACCGAAGACATCCTTGACAGTGGCCAATCCTTTAGAAAGTCATGTGAGAAAATTTGACTTTTTCCAAACCTGGGCTAAAAGTAACATTACCCCAGAACGTAGTGTATTTAGAATTCAGAGAATTGCATCCAAGTTTGCGATTAATTGATAACCAACCCTTATTGGTGTCTCAGAACATAAGATTCTCTAGCATCTGAGAGTGAAGTGAAGACTTTGGTGTATGTAAAAGAGAGCTAATAGGGAGCAAATAACTCTCTTTCAAGAGATCATGCGGAATAACTGAATAGTATTAGAAAAAGCAGACAAGTCCCGGACCCCTAAACCACCAGTCTGTCTAGTACGTTGCAGTTTGGTCAAGGCAATTCTGGATTTCCCACCACACCACAGGAATTTAGTGAATATTTTGGAGCAATGCACCGTATCCTTCCGGGACATAGCTATGGGTAGCTTTTGTATTAAGTATGCCAATTTAGAAAATATTATGCCTTTGAGGAGCGCAGTGCGTCCCATCAGGAATAATGGGAGAAGTAGCCAGTCCCCCGACATTTTGGTAATTTTAGAAAGCAACGGAATATAGGACCTGATTCAGACCCACTCGCGAGCGGCTGTCCACTCGCAAGTGGGTCGATGGTGTGCACTGAGCATGCGCACGACGGAGGGAGCTCCGTCGTGCGCATGCGCGAGACGCGACGAGCGAAGGACTTTCCTTCGCTTGTTGTGTCTGATCAAAGGGGGCGTGCTGTCGATGTTGATTGATAGCACGCCCCCTTTGGTGGGCGTGCCTCCCAGACGGGGGCGTTCCCAAGGGAACGCCTACCGTCAGAAGCCGGCCCACTGACATCACTAGTGATGTCAGTGGGAGTGATTTTGGCTCTGATAGAGCCAAAATCACTCCGGGCCTTGCGGTTGAGAAACTCAACCGCAGGCTCCGGCTTGCAGTGGCGATGGTCGCGATGGTCAAGACCATCGCGACCATCAACCTGCACGCTCGTATAGGCTGTGGGTGGTGACCCACAGCTATACGAGCGTCCAGGAGGACGCTCCATTTTTATGGAGGACGGCCCTCATTCAGAGCGAGCGCTCTGCTCAGAGCGTCCGGCTCTGAATGAGGGCCATAGTTTGCAGAGTATAATTTGGCCGTGGTTGGGGTAATGCGAATTCCAATATATTTTAGACTAATATTAGCCCTAACTAATTGGGAGCAAATAGGGGGTAAAGAGGAAATTGTAGAAGCGGGACCTAATGGTAAGAGCTCATATTTGTGAAAATTTATTATGTATCATACTGTATAAAGGATCCAGAGAGATGTGCGCCGGACCATTTTTGCTGGATTTGTATTTGGCGCCGATTCATCGCATGGCTTTGGATTTGTATTTGCTAAACTGCCGTGACTGGTTTTGGATTTTTTACAAAAATTGACAGAAAAAACTATCCTCAAATAATTTAGGTTTTTTTTGTTCCTAAAGTATTATTACCCTCAATAATATTAATTTCCAGGCATTTACAGTGAATTTAAACCACCACACAGCTCACAAAATTGTTTTCACCATTATTGGCCACAGAATCCGAACCGCTCATCTCTAGAAATAACATCTACTACTGCAGGAACAGTCATTCAAACATTTGTTAGTATACATCTGGATACAAACTATGCAATAATGCAATGACATATCATATAAGAAACATTCTGTTTTGAACCTCTCGAACTGTAGAACAAATGAGACTATGGGTGCCATAACTGGATAAGAATTTAACTCAAGAAGTGATTACTAATAAGAAGACATTTTGACTAAACCAGTACAGAGCAGAGGCACTTTAAGAGAGGATTGTGATTAACCCAAAATACAGACCAGCTGTTCTTGTAGAATTTCCTTGCAGTTTTCTTGGTTGCATCCAACTGGTACAGCTATGGTCTGTAAGGAGATTCAAAACATCTACAGGATACTATTGTTGAAAGGTACCAATCATAGAATGCGAGGACAAGGAGAAAACTCATCATTAGAGATACCAAGTGGCCTATATCTATTATTACAAAATATGCACTTAATATAAATTAGATCATCACATTTGCGTAACGCTTAAACTTTTTTCATATTGTGTTGACAGTAGTGTTACACTGTAGAGTGATTACTTTTAGTATAGAAGAGTATGTTTTTATTGAGACAGCATGAGGGTAATTATAGCAATTAATTATGTATCTTCTGCCTTGTCCATTCATTACAGTTGCAGCACCTGATCCTGATGAATTTACAGTGGAACAATTTTATTGATGCTAATCCAGGTGTATAGAATTCTGTAGCTGATTATTTTTTTTGCTTCCAGATGAACAAGTTCAGTTTGTTGGTGCCAAAAGTGGCTGCACTTGCCCAGGTAGTTTGTGGCCAATAGAGACAGTGGTAGGATGGTCATTGGTAGGTAGGCACTTGGATGGCATATAGTGCAGTATGGAATGAACGCCAGAGTTGGGATTGACAAGTGAATGGTTACTCTAATAACAAGAATCAGCTAGGATTACTGATTTGGTTTTCCTTAGTCTTGTTCTCCAGGGGAACCGTGCTGGTCTCTTTGAAAAAGCTACTGGTAGGCCTAGCTTTTCTTTTCCAGTCATATCCTGACATATGGATATATAAGGAAAAAGGACATGAAGATCTACAGAAAAGTGAAGACAAGTACTATAGCAATAACAGGAGATTGGTGTCACTTGAGTAAATAAATCAGTTAGGACCAGTGTGCATTCATATTATGAGATATATTTTCTTATTAATGGGTTGTCTCTTTGGCTTTCTACAGGGTATTTTTAATAATGGTGACAGGTCGTGGGTTGCAGTGACGACTCATGCATCAGTCAGTGGAGGCAATATATTTGCTTTTGAGAGTAACTAATATCCCTTTTACACCAAAATCCCGGGTCAGACCCTGGAATTTGAACACAGGTCAATCCGGGGTCGAACTCGGCTTCAGACCCCGTTTACACTGCAACTCAACCCGGGTTTGCCCCGTTTACACTGAACCCAGGTAATCCCTGCTTTTCCCTATAGATGTCATTAAAAATGGTCTTTGTTAAGGGCTGACAAAGATGAGATCACAAAAGGCAACAAAAGAGAGGGGTGGGGACTGCTTACAGCATTGCAGCCATGATGGCAGACGGAGCACATGTGGGTATTCCCGATTTTGTCACTGTTTTCAGCTTTCTGCTGATTTCAGCAACAGAGAATTGGATGCAGCTTCTCATGATGTGGCACCTTGTGCAGGGTTCGAGGAGGAGAGCGCAAATCTTGGCTGAGAGGGCCAGATTTTGACGTCAATATTTGCGCAGGAGGAGAGCACTGATTTCAGCCAACATCACCACCATGATGAGATTGACCACGATGAGAAATAGAAAAATGTGGGCCAGAGACCGCCGCCATGGAGAAGCTTTCATGCTGACTGTAGAAGCTTTCCAAGTGGAGCAGTGGCTGACCCACTTTCGGATGTCGCATGCCACCTTTTATTATATATTGGAATTACTGGCACCAGCACTGATGATGCAGACCACCAACTACCGAAAGCCCATCACCCCAATCAGGAGATTAGCCATTGCACTCTGGTGGTATGCTACCCCCAGAGAGTACCGCACTCTCCTGTCTATTTGGTGTTGGGATTGGCACAGTCTGCAAGATCATTTACCAGGTGACGAAGGCATTAGTGGATACCCTGTACCAGCGCTTTATCTCCTTGCCAGAAGGACAGTGCCTAGATGAACCCATCCAAGGCTTCCTCAGGCATGGGTATCCGCAGTGTGCTGGTGCCATAGACAGGACCCACATTCCCATCATCGCTCTCCATGAAAACCCTGTGGATTATTATAATCGGAAAGGGTGGCATTCCATTATTCTTCAAGCTGTTGTTGACCACCGATACTGGTAAGTACATTTGTACTAATTATTCTTTCATATCTACTTTTATTTTATGTTTTTTGTTGGTAGAATACTATTTTTTTTAGCTTTACAGATGTTTTCATAGGGTGGCCTGGACGGGCACATGATGCCAGAGTCCTAGCCAACTCTGACTTGTACAACATTGAAGAGGAAAAGCGGGGTGGATGGCTTTTCCCTAGAGAGGTAAGAATATATGGTCCTTTTTCTCTTTATGTCCACTATACTTATGTGCTTTAGCAAAATATTAAGTGTGAAATGGTGCGGAATGCATGATATTCCAAAGTATTTGCCAACACATATATTGTGCAGTAAAATACATGACATTTTTGTAACCTACATGACCACCATGGGAATACACCTATGCCATTTCTCATTAGTGACCATATTTTTTTATTTACAGAAATCGGTGACCGTAGATGGGGTGGAGGTCCCGGTCCACATCATTGGTGATGCGGCATATCCTTTGAAGCATTGGCTAATGAAGGGTTATACCCAACATGTACAGTTGTCCCCGGAAAAGGTCACGTACACTCACACCCTTAGCTCTGCCCGGATGGCTGTGGAAAATGTTTTCAGACGTTTAAAAGGACGTTGGCGCTGTCTCATGAAGAGGAATGATGTGGACCTAAAAATCATGCCCCATGTAGTAGCAGCCTGCTGCATACTTCATAACATTTGTGAAATTCAAAAGGACCACTTCCTTCCCGAGTGGAATGTGCAGGACACTGAGGTGAGGGGCATTACAAGTGATGCAGTAAGCTACGTGGGGGAGCATGAGGACAGCGCCGAGCTCATCCGGGTCACCATTGCAACAAACCTTCCCTTATTGGTTTAAAATAAAAAGCAAAATTTCATATTCCAGACAAGTTTTTGGTTTATTTGGTTGTAAAGTTGTGTTTTTTTTACTTTAACCATGTGCATATATTGTGTTTTTTAATAGAACAGTTTTAACACAATCTCAGAATGTTGCAAAAGTATAAAAACAGTATAAAACAGATGTCAAGCATCGTATGGCCAGTATAAAAGAAAAGTGCCTTATAGATCCCTGCAGACAAAACAAAACACTATAAAAGTTATAAAAAAAATGAAAAGTGCCTTCACACAATAAACATTATAATTTTAGCCACACAATATAAAAAAAACAAAACTAAAATAGCAAAGGTTCCGGTTGGTACAACGATATTTAAAATGGCCATGGCCTATACACTGGTTACTGTGGTGATTCTTAGATTGTTTGTGTAGTGTTAGGGTTAGTGCTAGGGTCGTAATAATTGGGCCTCATATTGCACTGCCCAAATCTGTACACTGGGGCCTGTGGTAATGCCTGTGTTTGGTTGGCAAAACCACGAGCAAATGTGCGCTCACAAAAAGCCATCTGTCTGTCTTGCATATCCATTAATTGCCTCATAAATGACTGCTGCATTTGCCTTTCGGACTCTGGAAACCGATCCAATCTAGCATCCTCCTGCCTCTGAATGTCGGCATCCAATTCGCGGAGATGCTCCACAATCACAGAAGTCATCTCTCTAGCCGCTTGCTCCGACCTGTTGAGCTGCTTCTTTTTGGGTGGCACATTGTAGACTGCAAAGGGGAGAAACAAAAAACAAACTATAATATGCACTGAGGCAACGTAAAGATAGCAGTGGTGTTTGCGTACATGTGCTTGTGGCCTTCTATCTACCTGCACGCTAGCAGCACTCTGCAACAGTTACCATTTGGATTTAAGTGAATGTAGTGTGTGTGCGTGTGTGTGTGTGTGTGTGTGTGTAATGTGGGTGTTATTATTTTTTAAAATACTTACTATTAGCCGTAGTGGAGGGGTCTTTTTAGGGTGCGCAATCTCTGAGCTTGTCTCAACTACCTCATCTATGGTGGAAGCGATACTGTCAGCATTCAGATGAATCCATCCTGTCAGCATTCACAGATGAATCCATCCCACTACCTTCTCCAGGCTCATCGGTCAGTAGGAGCTGTGATGTTGGTCTGCTTTGCGAGGATGGAAGGGTAACCTGTGTAGCTGGTACCTCTTGACTATCCTCCTGCTGGCTGGAGCAGGATGGCGCAATTGAGGACAGTGCTATGGGGTTTGAAAGCGCTATATTTCCAAAAGCGCTGTAGCACAATTGGTAATGCACCCATTCCTTGCGGTCTGCACCACTTTTGTTGCGGTTATGATCGTGCACTTTAGTGAACTGCTTACGTAAGGCCTTCAATTTATTTACCACTTGCAGCTGTGTGCGTTTTATCCCTCGGGACTCCAGCATCTGGGCTGTATTGTGGTATACTACTGCATCATTAACTGTGCCGGTCATCTGGCGTTTAATTTCTTCCTCCGCCCTGATGAGCAGTAGCTCTCTGATATCGGCATCGGTCCAGTTCGTGGCAGCACACATGCTGCTGTAGGAACAGGCTGTGGGTCAGGCTGCTGTTATGACTGTGGCAGGCTGTGTATCAGCAGGGTCGGTCCGCCCGTTACACCAACTACGCATGTGCGTAGGGCGCCAGCCACCGGAGGGCGCTTTGATTCGCGCTCCCTCCTGCCGCCACAATCCTTCCTCCAGAAACCCCTGCTGGCACAATCCTCTCTCTCCCTCCCCCCTGGCCGCCTCAGGGAGGCATCATTTGCCAGGCGCCCGCTGAGATTTTACCAGCGGGCGCCCGGATTCCTGCAGCATGGACGGAGTCGTACTGTCACTGGAGGAGGCGGAGATGGACAGGACGCTGCCACTCCTCCTCCAGTGACTGCAGCCTAGAGTCACTCACATATATCCTGCGTGTGCAGGCGCGTTACATCCACATGGAGCACTGACAGAGGGCGCTCCTCCTCTGCTGAGCCGCCACCACCATGGTCAGGTGCAGGGGGGTTATATATGTGCTGCTGTCTGCCTGTGCATTGTGTTACGTATGTGAGAAAAGGTAAGGGACTACAGTTCCCAGCATGCCCCTGGGAGGAGGGGCCTCTGGCTGGGTGTATACACAGTGCCTCCCGCAGTACTGGGACCAGCCTGGCTCTTGTACTGGTCATGGTGGTGGAAGACGTGTCTGGCTGGAGAGCTGTGACCAGTGCTGCATTACATTAATGGTACCACATGACTGCCTGTGTCTCCGGGGCCTGCACGCAGGTAACCATCGGAACACAGGGGCCCATTTATTAAGGATCGCATTTTGCAATGCGATCAGGGCATGCAGTACCGCCCATGATCGCATTGCAAAATGCGATCATACCGGTCGAATGTATGACCCGGCACATGCAGGGAGACGGGCTCCGAAAAGAGCCCGTCCCTGCGATGTGGCCGGAGCGCATTCCGGGCTGCTGCGCATGTGCAGTCCCGAGAACTGCACATGAGCGGCGCCCATTGCCGGCGGAGGGATCTGGAAGATCCCTCCCCAAGCTGAAATGCGGTGAGTGCCCATAGAACACAGCGGCTAATGCTATCGTCAGATAGCGTTAGCTGCTGGGGTCAATATCGGGAATGCTTCACATTCCCGATATTGATACATTTGGCAGCATCGCATCCCCCATAGAAACCTATGGGGGAGGCGGCTGGCGGCGGTAATGGAGGGATCGCAGCAGGTATCGGAGATACCTGCTGCAGTCCCTCCTTCATACATTTGGGGGATACTTAGTATTTGAGGTAAACCCCCGAAAACAGGTGTTTTCGGGGAATTTACCTCAAATGCACTTTGATAAATGGGCCCCATAGAGTGATATAGCAGACTTCACATACAGAGTACCCACCTGGAATAAAAGAGTCTGAGAATATTCAACAACTCACTAGGCTCTTCCTGATGTCACTAGATGTGATGCACTGTTAAGGGCAATATCCATAGAGAGTTAATGATCGCCCTATAACCATTTTGTGAGGCCTTTGCCTATAGCAGCCAACCTTCCCATATAGCTTTATGTGCTTACCGTTACTCTGATGCCCCAGATGCCAGACCTTCAGATTATAAGGTTTTATTAGCTCAGAATAGTGGGGTAGATGTAAGAAGCCCTGAAGCGGTATCAGCGCACGTTGTGTGCGCTGATACCACTTCTCCCTACTGATACCGCTTCTCCCCGATGTATGATCGAGGGGTTGGGCGGTAAATGACAGAGGCGCTATGCACCCCTGTCATTATCGGCGCTGCTATCTACAAGATAGCAGCGCTGGTAGCCTGGACCATGTATGAACGGTCAGGTCCCTGACCTTTCATCCCGCTGTAGCTGTCGATATCGACAACTACAGCCTGTCGCTGCCCTATCCCCACAGCAGGGACAGCGCTGTCCCTGCTGCGGCGGCTGCCGGCTCCAGGCCTGCACACAGGAGCTCAAGATCCCGCGCATGCTCCGTGGAGCCGCCCGGGACTGATACACAGCGCATCAGCACTAGGCTGATGCGAATACGGACTCTAGTGGGTAGCGCCGGAGGGGGGAGTTATCGCTCCCCTCTCTGGCCGATGAGATGTTCATACATCTCATCGGTAGTGCCTCCTGCTTCGCCTCGGTAAAGAGCCGAAGCAGGAAGCGTTATAGCGGCACGGGCACCACGTAGTTAAAGCTTTGCTGCTCCCAGGATGCACTTGGGTCCGTCCTCCTCTATACCCCGCCCCCGGCCACAGGCACCTCAGTTGGTAAGCAGCTAAGGCCGGAGGAGGAGACTAAACAGAGAGAAGGAAGACTGGAACACACAAGAAACCATACTCACAGAAATGGGAGACGGAAAACCGGTGACCAGCCACACAGCCCATTTGAAGCCAGGTGCATCAGGGCGGGCGCCCTGTGGACCCTATGGACTTCGTAGAAACAGAGATAACAAAGGTAAGTTCTAACCATATCTCTTGTTTTCTACTTCAGGGTCCATAGGGGGTCCACAGGGTTGATCTTGGGGATGTCCCAAAGCAGTTCAACTAAGGGCGAGGACGCTCCTGTGCTGAAAGGAGTACGCGGCGCCCAAAGGATGCATCCTGAGAGGCGAAGGTGTCAAACGCATAGAACCTCAAAAACGTTTGAATTGAAGACCAAGTGGCCGCCTTACACAGCTGAACAGCGGAGCCGCCACGTCTAGCAGCCCAAGAGGGACCCACAGAATGAGTGGAATGAGCCTTAACAGAGGCTGGCACAGGTAAACCCTCCTGTGCATAAGCCTCACAAATAACAGAACGAAGCCAACGGGCTAACGTTTGCTTGTTGGCAGGCCAACCCCTCTTGTGAAAACCGAAGAGGACAAACAATGAATCCGACTTCCTAACCGAAGCAGTCCGGTCCACATAGATTCTAAGTGCCCAGACTACATCTAAGGAAGCCTCACCAGCTGAAAGATCAGGTGACTGAAAAGCTGGCACAACAAGTTCCTGATTAATGTGGAACTTTGAGACCACTTTGGGCAAAAACTAAGGACGAGTGCGGAGCACCGCTCTGTCCTGATGAAAAATCAGAAAAGGGGGGCGACAGGAAAGCGCCCCCAACTCTGACACCCTCCAGGCAGAAGCAATTGCTAGGAGAAAAACGGTCTTGAACGTCAGCCACTTGAGGTCCACCACCTCAAGAGGCTCAAAAGGAGGACCCTGCAAGACCCGTAGCACCACCGCCAAGTCCCAAGGAGCCACAGGAGGCACGAAGGGAGGCTGTATCCTGAGAACACCCTGGAAAAAGGTGTGAACATCCGGTAGTGTAGCAATCTATCGCTGAAACCACACGGACAAAGCAGACACATGAACCTTCAGAGAGGCCAGGCGTAAGCCGAGGTCCAAACCTGATTGAAGGAACTCCAAGATTCTGGAAACCCGGAACACCTGAGGATCATAGTTTCTGGATTCACACCACTGAAAGTAAGTGCGCCACACCCTGTGGTAAATCCGTGCGGAGGCAGGCTTGCGTGCCCTAAGCATGGTACTAATGACCGAACTGGAGAAACCCCTAGACCTCAAGACGGCTGTCTCAAGAGCCACGCCGTCAAAGACAGCTGACCCAGATCCGGGTAAAGGCAGGGCCCTTGAGACAACAGGTCCCGATGCTGAGGAAGAAGGTACGGAGCGTCGATGGAGAGACACCTCAGATCGGAGTACCAAGGACGTCTGGGCCACGCCGGAGCAACTAGCACGAGCGTGCTGCCGTCCTGCTTGAATTTCTGCAGAACCCAAGAAAGTAAGGATATCGGAGGAAACAGATACACCAGGTGAAACGTCCATTTCACCGACAGCGCGTCTACCAGACTGGCGCCTGCATCTCTTGTCCTTGACCCGTAAACGGGCAACTTGTGAATGTGACGGGAAGCCATCAAGTCCAGCTCCGGCAGCCCCCACCTGTCCACAAGTAGCTGAAACACCTCTGGGTGAAGCGACCATTCCCCGGGATGCACGTCGTGATGGCTGAGGAAGTCCGCCTCCCAATTGAGGACTCCGGGAATGAAAACTGCCGAGGTCGCTGGAATGTGACACTCCGCCCAAGCAAGGATGCGAGACACCTCTGACATCGCTGCCCGACTTCGAGTTCCTCCTTGGTGGTTGATATATGCCACCGTGGTGGCGTTGTCGGACTGCACCTGAACCGCCCTTCCGTGAAGAGCGGGCCCGGACGACTGCAGGGCCCGATAAACTGCCCGCAGTTCCAGAATGTTGATGGGAAGAAGAGCTTCTTCCACAGACCAACGACCCTGAAGTGATAATGAGTGGTCACTGCCCCCCAACCCCGAAGACTGGCATCCGTCGTGAGCAGGACCCAGTCCGGGATCCAAAAGGGGCGCCCCTCGACCAGATGAGCTGTCTGAAGCCACCAAGCCAAAGACTGCCGAACCTCCGGGGACAACACCTGCAACTGAGAGCGGATCCGGTGAGGTAACCTGTTCCATTCCGATAGAATCAGCCCCTGCAGGGGCCGGGAATGGAACTGGGCAAATTCCACCATGTCGAATGTTGACACCATGGAGCCCAAAACCCTCATAGCCGAATGGACCGACAGGCGGCAACTGCTCAGGCAACTGTGTATCCTCAGCTGCAGGGAGGAGACCTTCTCCGAGGTCAGGAAGATCCATTGCTGACGAGAATCCAGCAGGGCTCCCAAATGAACCATCCGCTGAGATGGAATCAGGGAGGACTTTTTCCAATTTATCAGCCACCCGTGCGCTTGCAGGCAAGCGACCGTCAAGTGGAGATGATGAAGCAGTACCTCCGGGGAACTCGCCAGCAACAGGAGGTCGTCCAGATACGGTAGTAGCCGTACATTCTGGTTCCGAAGATGTGCGGCCATGACCGCCATAATCTTCGTGAACACCCTCGGTGCCGTGGAGAGACCAAAGGGTAGCGCCCGGAACTGGTAATGGTGTTGAAGGATAGCGAACCTCAGATACCGCTGGTGCGAAGGTGCTATCGGAACACGGAGGTAGGCATCCTGGATATCCAGGGACACCATGTAATCCCCCGGTTCCATCGCCAGAATGATGGAACGTAACGTTTCCATCCTGAACTTGGGAACTCTGAGGAATTTGTTCAGAGACTTCAAGTTGAGGATAGGGCGATGAGAACCATTGGGTTTCCGCACCAGAAACAGAGAAGAATAGTACCCCGTCCCTCGTTGTAATTGAGGAACGGGAACAATGACCCCTGCTGTCAGCAAGGACTCTATAGCTTCCTGAATCTGTAAAGACTTGGTCGAATCCTGAGAAGGACTCGTGCAGAAAAACTGGTGGGGCGGTCTGTGCCGAAAAGACCACTTCTCGAACCCAGGCATCCGTGGTGGTAATGTGCCAGCACTTGGCAAATAGAAGAAGTCGGCCTCCCACTCTGGGGTCCCCCAGAGGGAGGCCCGTCCCATCAGGCAGAAGGTTTATCTTCCTGCTTGGAAGAAGGGCGCCTGGCACTCCAGGGCTGCTTCTTTGGCTTAGAAGCGGCCTTGGTCCTCGACTGCCTCAGGAAGGACTGACCTTTGGCCTTGCCCTGAACCCGAAAGGACCGAAAAGCAGAGCTCCGTACCTTGGTAGGAGCAGAAGCCGAAGGGAGGAAGGCTGATTTAGACTTAGCCAGAGTGTCCACAATTTTGTCCAAGTCTGGACCAAAAAGCAACTCCCCATTAAAAGGTAAGGCCTCCAGTCCCTTTTTGGAGTCAGTGTCAGCTCTCCAAGACCTCAGCCACAAGGACTGACGCACCGACACAGCTGCAGCCGACACCCGAGAGGTTAGCAGGCTTGCGTCTAACGATGCTTCCCCAGTGTAGGAAGCCGCATCCCTCATTTGACCTATCAACACTCTCTGGATCTCCGGAGCATCTTCCGGAAAGGTATCCTCCAAAGCATTGGCCCAGCTCTCGATGGCCTTAGCCACTCAAGAGATGGCCATGGACGGACGGGCCACCGCCCCCGAGAGAGAGTAGATAGACTTCAAACAAGTCTCCACCTTCCTGTCTGTGGGATCTTTCAGGGAGGAGATCGACGGCAAAGGCAGCATAGCGCTTTTAATTAAGCGGGTAACGTGGGAATCCACCGCTGGAGGAGTTTCCCACTTCCTGCAATGAGCCTCCGGAAATGGATAGTTCGAAGCCAACCGCTTCTGCGGTTGGAACCTCTTGCTGGGCAACTGCCAGGCCCCTGCCATATGATCCGTCAATTGATCGGACAGGGGAAAAACCGTCGAAGCTACCTTGGCCTTTTTAAAATTTGGGTATTTTGACCTGGGGGCGGGCACATCCTCATCAATGTGAAGGATGGCCCGCACCGCCCTAACCAATGCCGGCACATTAATGGAAGACTTAGCCTCCATCTCCTGGGCCCCGGCATCCGAGTCAGAGTCTTCATGGATCTCCCCGTCATCCGAAGACACGTCCGTGTCCGTGAACTGAGCCGCCAGTGAAGCCGGAACGGAACGCTTGGACGCCCGTGGGGGCAAATCACTGTGCAACATATGTTGAAAAGCCGATGACGAAGCCGCCAGACTCTGAACAGAGCTGGAGAGGACGTCCACCAAAGGCGGGGGTACTGCCTGAGGATACCCCTGAAAAGGTACCATCGACTGCTGCGGCACCGTGGGGGATTGCACGTATACCGGCAAACCCGCATAAGGACCCACAGTCTGAGACCCGGGAGGAGACTGCACCAGACGAGTCACACCCGGGAAACGGGGGATGGTAGGCTGGGGCAACGCCCTAGAAGGGGCCGCAGTCGGGCCCGCAAGTCGGTCCGCGATTGACGCCAGCACTTGCGTAAACATCGCCCACGGAGGATCCTGCGCCACCGGGGGTTTAGAGGGTCCAGGTACCAACTGGCACCGCCCGCACAGACCGTCCTGAGACAAATCTGCCCCGTCAACCCCTGCCGAACAGCTTCGGCAGGAAAACAACACAGGAGCCTCGGAGCGCTCATTCCCCTCATCAGACATGACACAAACTTTTTTGCAATAAAAGTGTCTCACCGAAACGAGGTAAGGCGTATAACACCCACGCACTCCCAAGTATGCAACCCAAACAGCCCACAATATGGTACTGAGGAGCACACCGCAGTATGTGACGGACCTCACAAATACGTAGATTTATATAAGTGAGGTACACAGAAAGAACACCCCTCCCCCACGCACCTGCGGGCCGTAGGAGAAGGAAAGGGATAGGTAAAAAGCTGACAGTAAGTAGAAAATAAGCACAGACAGCAGCACTAGCAAAAGTCACATACCGTGCAGAGAAGTATTACTCACTGCACCTTCCGCTACAATCAACCTCCCAGATTCAGTGTCTGGGAGGGCTATAGCGCTGCGAACACCGTCCTGATCAGGGGAGAGGTACGCAGGGGGACTGGTCCACTGTAAGCCTGCCTGGGAGCTCTGCGATGCTGCCTGAGGAAGATGGCCGCCGGAGAGCTCTGAGGAGGAGTGGCCAGAAGATAACAGCCCAGCGACGCCAGCACACATGAGAGAAGGCGCGCTGGGCTGAGGGAAGGAGCGCTGAAGCAGGGAAGGCTGCCTCCCCTGCTAGTACTAAACCCCTGGGGAAGCCGGTTCCCCGCCGGTACTTACACCCCGGGGGCCAGCGGTCACGCGGGGTATTCCTGATGAGGGGGAGCCCGCCGCCGCTACTAGCACCGCCGGTCTGTCCCCAGAGACCGGCGGCATGAAGACTGCATTATCCCCGTGTGCAGCGCTGACAGCGCTGCACGTGGCTTACCTGGCCCCTGCAGTCCGGCAGCAGTCCTTGGGAGGTCCCGGAGGCACGCTAGTATTGACTCCGGGGTCCCGCTGCGATCCCCGGATCAGTACCGGCGTCGCAGCGCCAGCGGGGCTGTTGGAGCGGCAGCGTAGACGTCCAGATGGACAGTCTGATGCTGCCGCTCTGAAGACAGTAAAAATAAAATAATAAAATCTTCGTTTTAAAAATAAAAAAATAAAGCTTAGGGGCTGCTTATGCAGCCCCACTGCGCAGGGTGACCCGACTCCGGCCGGGCACCAACTAAAACTGAGGTGCCTGTGGCCGGGGGCGGGGTATAGAGGAGCACGGACCCAAGTGCATCCTGGGAGCAGCAAAGCTTTAACTGCGTGGTGCCCGTGGATCCAGATCCAGCTATACCCCAAGGTCAACCCTGTGGACCCCCTATGGACCCTGAAGTAGAAATCCCTATTTTGGCGACAAAGTGTCCCAGAAGGTGGGGGGGGGGAATGGTGAATAGATGACATGCGTATGCATGCGGCATATATTGACTGGAGAAAGGGACTGGGAGCATGCCCAGCAGCTCCAGAGCGCTGGGCATGTATCCAGCATGATTGAAATTACGGTGTGGCGCTCAGGATTATGGCTTTTCCCATGAGACCATACCCCTTTCCTTTGTCGGGTGCACGCACCTTCGGCGTGTGCAAATTCCGCCAGGGGGGCGCAAAAATGTATCTTCGCTTACCAAAAATATTAGGCTCGGGCCGGCCCTGTGTATCAGCCTGCGTTTTGTGGCAGTTGGTCAGGCTGTGGTGCAGGCTGTGTACAGGAGGTTAGGCAGGCAAGTGATGGCTGCGTGTGCGTCTCTCTGCAGGGCACTGACAAATGACATCATCTGCCAGCGCCCCAGAAGCTCCAATCAACAAATAGCAGAATGTAGCCGGGTCAAATAATCCGGGTAGCACCCGTTCACACTGCAGCATGACCCGGGAACAACCCGTTTTCAACCCTGCTCTCAACCCGAGTAAGATTGCCAGGTAAATCGTCCCGGGTTATTTTTCTGGGAGCCGTTCACACAGAGCCTCGACCCGGATCCACCCAGCCATAACCCGGGTTATTCGGTTGGTGTAAAAGGGGTTTTAGATGGAGAATGGATTGCAGGTTTGCCTTTTTGTAGCATACAAGGCTTCTATGTTCTCTGAATCTCTGCATGTCGATGGTGGAGGGGTTTTTTTATGTAAAAGAACAGTGGGCTGTGTTTTCACATGGTTTATTGTTCATGGTCTAAATATTAGCACCTACAGAGAAATACATGGAAGAAATGCCAGATTATACATGAAATACTGTATATAAATAATGTAACCCTTCATCTAGCTTGTGACTATTCAGTTTAAAAGATATTAAGCCTAACAAAGGTGTGCAGCACTATTATAAATATGTTTCATGACTGTGCAGCATCAATCCGCTCTCTCCCCATGAGCAATATATGTTGAGTCATCTGAGTAAAAGGATCTTCTTTTTATTGCATGTTGGGCTATGGATCAAATACTTGGGATGGAAGAAAAAGCTATACAAAAACATGAGCGTGTATTGCTTATTTTGTGTGATGTCACATAAATATTGTTTGATCAGCCTGAATGATATTTTTCTCCTTAACAAGCTTGCTGAAAAATTACATTTACCGCATGTATATTCTGTGATTTAAAAGTATTCTGTGTGCTAAGTGCAACCAAATATTTCTTGATCTGAGCACAAGTGAAAGTAAACAGGGAGCATATTTGACAAAATATTGATTTGTCATTTATACTTAGTAATGTGTGGGCTGCAGCCAAATGCCTCTTGTTTTCTTGTTTCCGGGAGATATGTTGTTTTACCATGGCACTAGCACAGTGTTGTCATCTGTTTGATATGTTGATTATAACGTGAGGTTCTGCTGCGTGACCAACATACCAGGTGTTCTCTAACATAATTTTAGATCTGTTCTTTTTAAATAATAGTTATTTAAAACGGAAGCTGTTAACTATAAAAGCTTGGTTTGTTCAGTCTTGTTGTTGAAAATCTATTTGTATAGAGTTTCCTTCTTTATCGTTAGAGTTTGCCATTAAATTTTCTAACGGAATTCAAAATTTAGTCTGTGTAGTTTTAACTCTGTGTAGGCCAACCTCAATTGCAGGTTGGGAGTAAGTACAAGTTGCAAGTCTACCCTTAGGTTTTGAGACCTGTTCCTGTGTCTGGTTTTGCAGGATTGTGGGTTCTACTGAAAATGTGCATGGTGGAAAGAGCTAAAATGTCACTTTACGGGCCTATTTAACCACTTAACTGACAAATTCTTTTTCCAAAAACCGCTCCAAAATTGTCGGTTTCTTTTATGATTGAATTAGGTCAAGAACATAATTTTAAACTTATCCATCACTATTTTATTTGAAATTGCGATTTTTATGTTATACTGTAGTGATGGCCATTGACATCTGTACCATCGATGGTTCAACCATCGTTAGAAGCCATCAGTTGTTTAGCGATTGGTCAAGGAGATCTGTGTAGACCACAACTGCCGATGTTTCTTAAACATCGATTGAGGGTTGCCATCGATGGTGCAACATTGATGCCCACCAGCAATGGCAAACTACTTGTTTTCAGTCAGACCATCATTGGTTTGCAAACCATCGATGGTCGGTTGCCATCCCTAAACAGAGGCTCTGCGATATCTCTCTCTCTATATATATCTATCTATATCTATCTATCTATCTATCGAGCATATATATATACATACAGTATATATGTACATATATATCTGCTCTTGCTTAAACACACATGTATATATATATATATATATATATATTTATACACACACACACTTACACACACATATATATATATATATACACACACATATATATATATATATTATATACACACACACACACACACATATATATATACACACACACATATACATATACACACATATATATATATATACATATGCGCCTAATCAGCCATGTGTGATTCGTTTATTCCGGAGTGCCGCCATGTGGATTACACACATATGTATGTGTGTGTGTATGTGTATATATATATATATATATATATATATATATACACACACACACGTATATATATTATATATATACACACACACACATATATATATATATATATATATTATATATATATACACACACATATATATATATATATACACACACACACACACATATATATAAATATATATATACACATACATACACACATATACATATATATATATATATACATATGCGCCTAATCAGCCGTGTGTGATTCGTTTATTCCAGAGTGCCACCGTGTGGATTACACACATATGTATATATATATATGTATATATATATATATATATATATATATATGTATATATATATATATATATAAAATTTTATTATGGCCTGGCCCCTTATAAAAATGGGCGTTATGGGGGAGGAGGAGGAGCGGCTGTGGCCGGAGGGAGTGGCCCGGATACATAGAACGGCGGCGGCTACCAGAGCCGCCGCTGCTGCTTCTACTCAGCCAGTGATCACTATGTGATCACTGTTGTGCTGGAGCCGCAGCGGGAGGGTGTCCCGCTGGCAGCCCGGCTACTTAGCAGCAACGGCGGCGCTGCTTCTACACAGTGATCACACTGATCACTGTGTGTTCCCGGAGCAGCAGCGGGATGGTGTTCCGCTGGCGGCTCCGATACATAGCAGCAGCAGCGGCTACCAGTGCCGCCACTGCTGATTCTCACTGAAGGGGGTGGGGCCGACTGGGCTGCCCGATCACTGCTTGCCGCAGTGATCGGGGTCACAGCAGCAGCCGGGGCTACATGAGCCCTGGCTGCTTCCTCTATTGAAGTGCGCCGGGAGGGGGATGCCGACAGTACCCAATCACTGTGGCCAGCAGTGATCGGGATACAAAGGAGGGGGAGCCGTGGGTGCAGAGGGACCAGAAGATTAACTTCCCATAGCTGTCTAGTGGCCATTTCTGAGTGGTCGTATCAGATACGACCATGTCAGGGAAAGCCCAGTCTGGTATGGTCGTATCTGATACGACCGTGCCAGGCAAGAGGTTAAACAGAAATGCAGTCTGCCCGGAAATTTTATCTACCGTCCTACGGGGAGCAGCTGTATTGCACCGGCAGTGGGTGGTGCAATAAAGTTAGTTTTTGTTTGTTGCAGCACACGTGACGTCAAGATGTCACGCGCGCCGCACCTTGGTAAGACAACCAAGCAGAAGAGCTGCAGCAGATGGCAAACAGACATAGAATAAGGTAAGTGTGGGGCATGGAGGGACACTGAGTGCATCTAGGGACATTGTGGGGGCATGGAGGAACTCTGTGGGGGCATGGAGGAACACTGTGGGGGCATGGAGGAACACTGTGGGGACATGGAGGAACACTGTGGGGGCATGGAGGGACACTGTGAGGCATGGGGGGACTCTGTGGGGGCTCAGAGGTTCCCCATAGAAATCACATATAGGTAAGGCAGACTCTCAAGCGACTGGCCTGTACCAGGGACCCAGGGATGGGAGGCCCCTAAAAATATAGGTGTACCTGGCCCCATGGTTTCTGTTGCCAGCCCTGTGTGTGCGAGGGGGAGATCTGTGTGAAGGGATAGGGAGACCTGTGTGAGGAATAAGATCTGTGTTGCGGGGGAGAGTTGTGTGAGGGAGATATACTGTACTGTATATATAGAGCTGTGAAGTAGCTGGGTCAATCCATTTTACTCTGTGTTGTCGTTGTGGTACAACAGAGATATGGGAATTCCAGGACATAAAAAATTGCACAATGATAGAGGTAAGCATCCTATCATAAGACATGAACGATATTGCACAATGATAGAGGCAAGCATCCTATCACAAGACATAAAAGATATTGCAGTATAAGAAAGTTATTCCCAGCGCATACCATAAAGCATATAATATATAAAATATGAAATATGACTTGAAGTCTGTGTATGTAAAATAAGAAATTGTTTATTTAAATACCATTAATAAAGAAAATTCTATCAATAGTGGAATGGGTTAAAACAAGGGGCGGGGAGTAAAAATGAATGTAGTAAAAGATAGTTATAGTATTGGTAGTATATAATACTTCATTAATATATAAATACTCTGGAACACCTAATACCGGTATACAAGACAGTGTTTTCACTTGACAAATAACATCACATTGTACATTAAATGCCACATAAAAAGTCACATGTAGCATATATAAAACCTCCAGGCTTGGTATGTGGTAACTGTATAATCCAAATAAAAAGGTATATGTAAGCTGGTTCCCGTCTCTTAGTGTCCCAGGTTCCGTGTGAG
Organism: Taudactylus pleione; assembly: GCA_031769625.1. Classification (NCBI taxonomy): domain Eukaryota; kingdom Metazoa; phylum Chordata; class Amphibia; order Anura; family Myobatrachidae; genus Taudactylus; species Taudactylus pleione. Next base: position 14,364,462 of record JAUIMM010000039.1, read on the forward strand.
GCAAGCATCCTATCACAAGACATAAAATATATTGAACAATAATAAACGCAAGCATCCTATCATAAGACATAAAATATATTGCACAATGATAAGCGCAAGCAGCCTATCAAAAGACATAAAAAAACAATGCAGTCCTGTAGATGCTACTACAGTATTTTAAAAAAGCATTTTTGCACTAGTGTATATAATATGTGAAGGAGAGAACCCAAGCGCTAATCAAATGGTGATAATAAAGATGTCTCTGAACAATGGTGGGTAATTGGTATGTTTCAATATGAATAATAATAGAAGACATGAATATAAAAAAATATTTTTTTTATATACTAGTGTAAATAATCCTTACTAGGTGCTAGACAGAGGAGACTGACATATTGGTATTAGGCATTCTTGTTTGTCAGTTGCACTAACATGTAAACTAGCTGTTATAGATGGTCTAGTGTTCAGACGGCACAATTGTATGTGCCATAGGGCTAGTGCAAGCTTTATTGCTGCACTGATGATGCATCTAAACACACAATGAGTCGGAATAGCACCTCTGCCAGTGGATGTCTTAGTAGGCTCAGAATCGGTTGCGGCATTAGTATAAAGATGCATGCGCGGTTGTAGAAGAAGCAACCATGGGCGCTTCTTTATGCACCTCCTAATCAGGCCCTAACTGTTCGCACATTAAAAAAAAATTAGATTAAAAAAAGAAAAGCTCTCTTATAGACTTTCAACATTTCTCTAAATATATTAACATGTAATTAAAGAAGAGATATGGACCATAAGTGTAGTGTTATTACATGAATGTTGATTTTTCGACATGTGTCAATTTCCTACAAATAATTAGAAGTTTATAGTAAGCTTCAACGTTTTATTCAATTTTGGAATAAAACTCAGGATAAGATTGAGAAGGAAGAAAACCATCACAACAACTATAAAGTATAGTAACTAAAATGTAAATTACACCTTCTCAGTATGTGATGTATTCCCATTATGGTCTTACCCTCAATATCATGTCAAAGAAACTCTTCATAGTTATTCAGGGTGATTCCAATGGGTTGGGTGTGAAATACCGATGGCTGATGCCCAACTGGTGAAAATGAGGGAAGATAAGTACGCTAGCCCTCCCCTCTCCCTAACCCATCCTTGGTGGTGCCTAACCCTATCATCCCTGGGGGGTGCCTAACCCTACATCCCTCCGGTGGTGCCTAGCCCTAACCCCTCCTTAGAGCTGTATTCAATTTGAGTGGACCAATACCGATGCTTATCGCCTACTTCATCTGTTTTACAAGCGGAAAAGTATTGCTCGCGTGCCCACGTATCCCTGTATTCACTTTGAAAGTAGGCGAAAACGGGACCCGGCGAAACTGAAACAAGTGGAAAGTCCTGTCAGATTTGGGGAAATCAACCTGACACCCCCCAAAAGATGCTCTGACATGGGGGTTAGCTATGGTACCCCCCCCCCCCCAATTTGGCTTGCTGAAAGTATTTTGTGTTTTTAAACGGGCTCAATAGCTGCTAAATAGCGTTTTTGTATAAGTGGTGAAGAATAGTATTCAGGAGGAGTTTTTTTTGCAGAAAATAACCTGAAAATGGGGGCCAGCATATTTTAAAGTTGCTAAAGTTGCTAAAGTTAAGTTTAAAAAATCGTGAAAAATCAAGCTGCCGCATCACCTGCAATGAAAAAGACACTTGGGGCATACTTGGGGACCCCCTTGGAGTCTAGTTCGCCCCCAAAATGAAAGTGATTTTTTGGGGTGTTCTTAACTTTTTTTTTACATTTTTGATGCAGTTTATCTTTGGTGGACTGTCTGAAGGCTGCACGGGGGTTCCCGCAACATTTAACCCCAAAACCCCAATTCTGCACTTTTTTCTGCCTATTATATTGCATTGACTTTCCACCTAGGCGGAAAGTCTTTCAAATTGAATACGGCGATACTTTTCCGCCAGGCAAAATGACGTCATCTGCGAAACTTTTTTGCTGATTCCGGCTTTTCGCTCCAAATTGAATACCCCCCTTAGGCACCACTGGGGAGAGGTTAGGGTTAGGCACCATCAGGGGATGGTTACGGGGTTGAGGGGGAAAGTTATGTGATACCCCTAAAGTGTTTATAGGCTAATTGATGTGTATACCCTATTAATTTATTCATGAGTCAGTTGAATATATATATATATATATATATATATACATATACATATACATAATCCCACGCAGAGTGGAACTTGGACTGGGACGCCCACACTGTACAACAGGGGGCACGCGGCCAGGGACAGAACATTCCAGCTGAAGTATAGGGGCCACCTATAAGTGGCCAGTAAATAGAATGGTGCGTGCGGTCGGCGGGAAGCGGACCCGCACGCAACCACGCCTATATAGGGAGCACCTGCAGGGGCCGTTGGGTAGTTGGCCCGAGCCAGTGCTGTGAAGCGGAGCCCATGTAAAAAGCGTCCCGTACCTCAGGGATGTCAGTAATAGTGACGCGGGGGCAAAGAGCTGCCTGAGAGTGGGGGAGAGCGGGACTTACCGAGCGGCATTGTGAAGAGCTGCTGGAGTCCCGAAGGAGCCTTTAGGGTGAGTAGACCCGCACTGCAGCCCCTACCAGTATCTGGAGCTCAGCGGCGATTACCGATGCTGAGTGATTAGCAGCAACCCCCAATGACTGCCGTAAGTGAAAGGAGTCTAGGGAGTGTCCGGAGGCGGAGCCGTGACCTATGTTCATTTTTCCCACCACGATCGCAGCCATACCTGGGGGAGGGGCGGAAGGCAGTGACTGAGCACTCAAAGCCTGCCTGCTGTAAGACAGGACCGGACTGATAGGCTTGAGCCATTCTCTCTTGGCTGGGGAGTGTCCGGACAAGAGAAAGGGGTTGGGCTGCCCTTGAGTGATAGCTGGAGTTGTCAGCTTGTATCCTGGGTTGCTGAACTGCTGGAGAGGCCATCGAGGAGACTATGAGTACAGCAGACAGGGGGCCTGATTCAGACCCGCTCGCGAGCGCTGGGTGCTCGCAAGCGGGTCGATGGTGGCCCACAGCGCATGCGCACGATGGAGGCGGCTCCGTCGTGCGCTTGCGCGAGACCCGGATAGCGACGGGCAAGCCGTCGCTCCGGGCCTCGCTACAAAGGGGGCGTGCTGTCGATGTTGAGTGACAGCATTCTTGGGCTTGCGGCAACAAGACCCTACCACAAGGGTCTCGCCGCAAGCCCGATGGTCGCGATGGTCTTGACCATCGCGACCATCTTTTTGGCCACTCGCTATAGCTGTGGGTGGTCACCTACAGCTATGCGAGTGGCCGGGAGGCCGCTCTAAAAAACAAAAGGACGGCCCTGATTCAGAGCGAGCGCTCTGTCAGAGCGTCCGGCTCTGAATCAGGCCCAGGGTTCCTTGTTTGCACCCTGTCAAAACTTGTTAAAATAGAGTACACTACTCTCCCAAGCTGCAATCACATGACTTTAAGTAAAGTAGCACCACCTGGGTTTATTATACCATCACCCAGCTGTCACTGCACAAAGCTTTCTAAGCAAGAGACTGAGGGGTAAATTTACTAAGATTCGAGATGGTCACGATTTTCAAAGTGATTTATCTCGCTGGAAGTCGCCAAAATTGGGTGATTTAATCCCTTTTCTTTTACCAAATTTATCAACAGGCGATTTGAGGATAAACGAGTTGACCGATGGTGAAGTGGAACAAGATATCTCTCCCGAGCATCTCATTTTGCAGGAGATTACTGACCCGAGATTGCAGTGTTTTCTCTCTGCAAATCTCTCCCTAGCTAGCGGTCAGCACATATTAGTGAGATATGTGCTTGCTGTGTGTTTGTTAAGCCTTGTAAAAATTTTAAAAATGACTAAAAAAAAATGACGTCAGATCCCCCCCCAAAACACTAACCAGCCCCGGACTTTTCAGCCTGTCCAGGTTCTTAACATTACAGGGAAAAAATGTGTAGGGTTCCCCTGTAATGTAAGAACCAGCACAAGGCAGCAGGGACAGAGCTGGTTTTAAATATACAGAGAAAAAAAATCATGTGAGTTCCACCATATATTTAAAACCAGCCCTGGACCCTTTCTAACGGGGGACAGATGCCACAGCCAGGGGTGCCCTTTCACCGGGCCCCCCAGCCGCAGCATCAGCCCTGACCATTAGTCAGGCCAGGGATCCCTGGGGAGTTGGTGACCCCCCCAATTAAGGGAGTCACCCTCTCCAGGGTATCCCTGGCCTAGGCTGATAGCCCGGGGCTATCTCCGCCACCCCTGGGTGGTGGGTGGCAAATTGATAGTACAATTAGAATGTGGATAGTGTTCTTAAAGCGCTTAATAACATAAATATACTCATAAACAATCCTTATTTACTTGTCACTTTCTTTAAGATGCTTTTCCTCTTCCAATAGTATATGTTCATTAAATAGAAGAAAGGACAAAAAAGCACATCTGTGTAGAATTGTTTCTAAATTTCATATTTGTTTTTTCATACACACAAGCTCTTTGTGAGAAAGATAAATCCTTTCACTTTAAGATTCAAAAATGTACCACACTCACATGGGTCAGTGTGATGGAAATCCCAAAAAGGTATCTTTAAACTTTCTCAAACACCATGTAAATTCAACATAAAGCCAGAAACAGGGTTAAACGTACGCCACTCAAAACCATTATACTGGGAGGAAATGTATAAAGGTATCTTATCCAAATGAATAGAACATGCACCCAACTCACTTGTAAAAAATGCAAGATGAAGCACATAAAGGTTTCTTTTATCCAAAAGGTCCTCAGTGTTTATCTAATATAAGTAAAAAAACTGGTTTTCAGTATTTAATAGTATAAATACACAAATACATAGTCACAATAAAAACAGAAATTATATGCACTCAGTCCAACGTGAGGTAAAAAATCACATTATCCAGGTACAGATGTTATCAAAGATATACTCTCAAAAAGGAACTGTCCAGAACTGCCTCCAAAAAATATACCCAAGTACCTTACTGGAAGTGCAATATTTCACCACCCCCAATGTCCTTTTGTACTGATGCAGAATGCCTCTCACAACCAATGCGTTTCGATCTATGATCTTTCTCAAGGTCCAAATGAGAGATGCACCCTACCTGTCTTTTATACTGGAGCTTATTTACCTTACTCTGGTCACATGATCCAACCGGATGAGACGTTAATCCCATGGTTCAGTTATTAAAAATTATTCCCGACTGATTAAATGTGGTATATGTGGATTCCTTCTAAGTGGGCCATGTGCGCCACCCCTGGGAACAGTGATCTGGCGCCCAGCCCGTGGGGAGATCCAATTTACTGATTGTGCGTCTTATCGGAAGTGCGTCACGTATTGAGACCTCCGAGACTGCGCTCCACCGGAACGCAAGCTAAAAGTCCGATCACTGTTGCTGATGTTCACCAGTATGTTACTGGTACATCACGTGACAGGACTGCGCTCCACTCCAGTGGAACGCAAGCCGGAAGTCCGATCACTGCTGCTGGGGATTGTTAGTATGTCACTTCCAGGGGATTCCAAAATGTGTTCCAATCCCCTGGAGCGCATACTTTAGATTAAATAATAGTGATTGGATACACAGATGATTTTTAATGGGCATGATTGGAGGGGTTTATGAATGTTGTATGTATTCCAATGTCACATGCTTAGATATGGGTATGTTAAATCCATACTTGGACATAAGTTACATAATATATACAATATAAAATGCATCATAAATACAATAAACAACAATAAAAAAATATATAAAATCTTAATAAATATCACATCTTTACCTAATTTTTATATGATAAATATGGCATGCTAAAATTTCAGAGTAGGAACCATTTTAGCTCGAAATCGGCTTTGAGATCCCCTGGTGCTAAGATTAAAGATCCACTTCATTTCAGCTCTATCAAGATTACCCTCCAAATCCCTATCCTTCCAATTAGACTTTATGTTTTGAATTCCAATAAATCTTATTAATTCTTTATTTGAACATTTGTGAGTGGTCTTGAAATGATTTGATAGAGTATGTGTTTCCATGCCTTTCTTAATATTACGTAGATGCTCTGTGCATCTGGTCTTTAGTGCTCTTGCTGTTCGTCCAACATACATTAGACCGCATCTACATTCAACCAAATATACAACACTGGTTGTATGGCACGTGATGAATTCATTTATCTTATACTCCTTTCCTTTTGCTGTGAACTGTGTAGTTTTTGTATCTGTAGATGGAATAGCCTTACATACTACACAGAGTCCACATCTAGGAACCCTTTAGTACGGATGGGATTGGAATTTGTAGATGGTAATGTACTTCTTACTAGGGTCTCCTTCAGATTTGGGGCTTTCCGATAAATGAATACTGGATTTGGTGGAATTGTATCTTTCAGTACTGGGTCTTTTAATAAAATCCCCCAGTGTTTCTTAATAATTTTCTCCATGCTCCTATATTAAGATTTGAAACCTGTGATGAATGCCCACTCTATATTTTGTTGTTGTTGTGTTGTGTTATTATTTAATACTCTATTCCATTTGTAGATAGTACTTCGTCCTCTATTTTTTTAACTGAATCTACATTGTAGCCTTTTTTGATGAATCTGCTACTCATAGCTGATATTTGTGTTTTCAGATGTTCATCTTCACTGCAGTTTCTTTTTAATCTTAAGAACTGTCCCTTAGGTATACCCTTCAGCCAGTTCAGATGGTGATTGTTAGTTTGAGGTATATAGCTATTCGAGTCAGTAGGTTTAATGTAACCCTTTGTATGAACTGTTCCATCCTTTACTTATATAGTGAGGTCTAAAAAATTCACTTGTATTTTACTGATATCAAATGTTAATCACAAAACAATTTTAAATCTAAATCGGTACCTTTCCATATAAACATGATATCATCAGTGAACCTTAGCCAGGATACCGAGCTTGCGCAAACCCCCCACACCACATCATGTTCCCAACGGGACATAAATAGGTTGGCATAGGCAGGCGCAAACTTGGTACCCATAGCTGTTCCAACATGTTGGAGGTAATATTCCCCCTCAAAAAATTAATTATTTTTTTTAAATGAAATTAATCCCCTCCAAAATGAAATCAATCTTATTCGGGGGTATGTCTGATTGGTTTAAGTGCCATTTTACAGCTTCTATACCATCTTCATGATTAATACTGGTATAAAGCTATGTTATGTCAGCCATTACCAGATGCATATTTTCAAAAATCTCCACATCTGTCAGTTTTTTAATAGAATCAAGGGTATCTCTCAGATAAGATATACTTTTTTGTACTATGGGCTGAAGGTAATGATCAATCATCTCTAAAAGATTAGTGGTTAGGCTTCCTGTCCCTGAGATGATCGGTCTTCCTGGGGGAGCTGTTGGGTTTTTATGCACTTTTGGAAATGTATAAATCCCTGGTGTTTTTGAATTCAAGATATTTAAATACTCATACTCCTTTTTGTTAATGGTCCTTTTTTCTACGAATTTTGTTAGAAACTTATAAAAATTGTTCTTGATTTTAATAGTTGGATCAGTTTTTAATTTTTGGTATGTATTATTCTTTTTCAATTGATCCTCTATCTCTTTAATATAATATTGTTTACCAAGGATAGCTATAGCTCCCCCTTATCACAGGGTTTTACAACCACTGATTTATCTTCTTTCAAATTCTTTATTGCCTGTCTTTCTTTCTTAGTCAGATTTCTAAATTGTCTCTTGTGTTTAATATTAGTCAACTTCTTTACATCATCCAAAACTGATTTTGTGAAGCACTCAATCATGCTTCCTCTCACATGTACAGGATTAAAAGTAGATTTTTTTCTTAAAAAATGTTGATGTAATTCCTGCTGGTATTTCCCCATCATTAACTTTCACTTTGAAAAACTTTTTTACTGTTAATTTTCTAGAAAACTTATGTACATCTACAAAAGTATTGAATTGGTTAACTTGGTTACTTGGGGCAAATTTTAATCTCTTTTTGAGGACATTTTCCTCCTCATTGGTTAATATTTTTTTTTACTAAGATTAAAGAATTTTACATCATCATCACCTTCTTTCTCTGCAATATCTTTATAGAAAAATATATAACAAAAAACTTGCGCTCCAAATTCACTGGTGCTGCACTGACGGCGAGGATGGTCACCAACAACCTCTAAATCAATCACAGTCAGAAAATACAGTACTTGCAGTCAGTTGCGCTCCTCTAGTATACAGAGAACAGAATTCCAATGCCTTTTCAATTTTGCTAGTAGAACCGTTATCTGAAAAAACTTCTACAGTGTTTCCAATATAGTCCACCTTCTTAGGGTTGAACCATTTTCTTCAGCAGGGTATAAACATATTCTTGTCACCCGTTTTCTTTCCCTTCCTCTCCAAATTGTTTTGTTTGACTTGTTTGTAGAAAGTAACGTCTGTGTACTCTCACAGTGGCAGTAGTCTACCTGCTGCAAGCAGTTCTGGAAGGAATCTTTTTGCTACAAGAACTGCTTGTAGCAGGTAGACTACTGCCACTGTGAGAGTACACAGACGTTACTTTCTACAAACAAGTCAAACAAAACAATTTGGAGAGGAAGGGAAAGAAAACGGGTGACAAGAATATGTTTATACCCTGCTGAAGAAAATGGTTCAACCCTAAGAAGGTGGACTATATTGGAAACACTGTAGAAGTTTTTTCAGATAACGGTTCTACTAGCAAAATTGAAAAGGCATTGGAATTCAGTTCTCTGTATACTAGAGGAGCGCAACTGACTGCAAGTACTGTATTTTCTGTCTGCAATATCTTTATTTGTGTTTTTATTTTTCTTGTTTCTTACTTTTTTCTTTTTCTTAATGCCCCGCATGCTGGTACTTGTGGTTCTCCAAGTACCAGCATGCGGGGGAGGCTTGTTGGGACCTGTAGTTCAACTGTAAATACAATGATTATAAATCTATTTTTTACACTACACCAAACACTATCAACCCCCCACCCACCAGACAGGGGTGGCGGGGATAGCCCCGGGCTATCAGCCTAGGCCAGGGGTGCCCTGGAGAGGGTGACCCCTTTATTGGGAGGGTCACCAACTCCCCAGGGATCCCTGGCCTGGGCTGACTAATGGTCAGGGCTGATGCTGCACTGGGAGGCCCGGTGAAAGGGCACCCCTGGCTGTGGCATCAGTCCCCTGTTAGAAAGGGTCCAGGGCTGGTTTCAAATATACGGTGGAACTCACATGATTTTTTTTCTCCGTATATTTAAAACCAGCTCTGTCCCTGCTGCCTTGTGCTGGTTCCTACATTACAGGGGAACCCTACACATTTTTTTCCCTGTAATGTTAAGTACCTCGACAGGCTGGCAAGCCCGAGGCTGGTTATAGTGTTTTTGGGGGGGAGAACCTCACATCTTTTTTTTTTTTTTTACAAATTATCCCTATTTTGTCCAGTTACAGAAAGAAACATACACTTTGATTTGATTTGTGTATGTTTCTGACCATCTCACAGCTCAGGGGGTTGAGAGTTTGAAAAGTGATTTTGACAGAGAGTTTGCTCATATCTCACCTGAGCTTGTCATCCCGATTTTTGGTAAATTTGAGAGATGTATGTTTTAGGTGAAAAGTACTTCCGATTTGGCCCGATGGTGATAAGATTCAAGATTGCTATCTCGCCTGAGTTTTACGAGTGAGATGAGAGAAATCTCTCTGTAACTCACTCGACTTTGCCTTTAGTAAATTTGCAAGCAGGGAAAAATCAATAAAATCACCCGAGATGGTCATCTCGACCTATCTCGAATCTTAGTAAATTTACCCCTGAGCATTAATTTGCAGCATTAGACTTGCCTTAACTGCAGGCAGCAATGGTGCTCGCAGTTAATTATATTAAGGAGTAAGGGCAGTCAGGCTGACCTAAAGGAAAGACTGTACTCAGCTATTGCATTGCCAGCAGTAAATAACTGCCTAAATCGGCAGCCAGATTCAGTTAGTTCAACCGCTTTTACACCGGAGCTAAAACCTGGGTTAATGCAGGGTTAACCCGGGTAGCTCCTTTGTGTAAAAGGGGAGAAGGTTGTATCGTCGGGTCGAGTGACCTAGCAATCCAACCCAGGTAACTAGCAGGGTTTAACACGGGCGTAACCCGTGAAACCCTGCTGTGTGTATGGCGCATTCCGGGTCACGATGACCTGGAGCGTGCCGCAAGCCGGACGATTGGTCCGGCTTCAGTGGCGCTTGGAGATGACGTCATCTCCAAGCAGCCACTTTAACGGCGAAAAAGCCGGGTCTATGCAGACCTGGCTCCGGCGTGAACGGCACCGACTCTGGAATATCCTGGGTCGGCGCCGGCTAAATTACAGGTCTGATCCGGATTGGAACCCAGTTCCAACTACGGGTCAGACCCGGAATTTAGGTATAAAAGGGGTATAAGAGACAACAAGGCCATATCGTTAAACTCTGCTATCTACACGCAGGACAACCCTATCTGGGATCCTAAGGACATAGTGAGAGTAACATTAGTTAAAATGCAGTAAAGATTGCTGCAGCTACCGTCCAAAGTTAACCCTACAGTGAGGTCACCCTACAGTTTATGCAGCATTAAAATCATGCAAGGTACACAGGGACAGAAGCTGTAATTGTTACAACCCCTGGCAACTAGAGTACTCACTTTGGAACATTTTCCTACTACTGTTACAAAGGTAGCCAAAGTTGTTTTACTTCAAGCTGAGGGCCTGATTCACAGTGCTCGCAAGCAGGTCGATTGTCAGCCATACCAATTCCCTTTTTTCATCTCTTCAAAACTCTGAAGGGTGAATTTACTAAAGTGAGAGTTTTTAAAAGTGGAGATGTTGCCCATAGCAACCAATCAGATTCTAGTTAATATCTTCTAGAAAGTACTAGATAGATGTTAAGTAGAATCTGATTGGCTGTTATGGGCAGCATCTCCACTTCTAAAAACACTCACTTTAGTAAATTTACCCCTGATTCTGAGATGGCTGCGCCTTTTGCCACCATCGCGTCTGCATCTTTATGCTAATGCCGCTACAAAGTAAATTCCTGGTGTACAGCATCTGAATGCAAAAAGACTGAAAGGTCCACGGTCAGCATCTGTAGACACTAGAATACTGCTTGGTGCATTTTTAGACCCATCATCTTTAGTCGCATCATACAAACAAAATAGGGACACTGAATCAGTCCCTGAATAGTCTAGTATTGTTTAATGGCAAGCACAAATAATAGCAGTATATATTACAATACATCCCATGATATTAATTGTTAGTATATAATATGACAGTACTGCTCATGATATCATAGAAATATATAATATTACAGTGCAGCTCATGATACCACAATGCATTATATAGTATTACAGTATTGTCCATGATATTATATAGTTGTACATTTTGTTATAGTGTATTAGATCATATTTAAGAACTGTATTTATAATTCTATTTTATCGATATTGTGCCATTTTCTCTACTGTACCGCCCTTCTGTATATTTTCATTGATATTATGCCAGTATCTCTTCCACTCCACCTTTACATATTTTTATTACATTTTTTGCCTTCTATTTTCTCCACCCCCTCTTTTGGTTCGGTTTTGGATTTCTTTAAAAATGTATCAAAAACAGCTAAAATCATGTCACCTGAAATCCTGTTTTTGTTCCTATAATATTATTATCATCAATGACATTGATTTTCTGTATAAGCTTTTTTGAGCCTCAAATTCTTAATTGGCACCAGTAGCACATGGTAGTGGCAGTAGTTCTCAGGTCATTCGGCCATGGACGATGGCACTGGCCACACCATTCTCAGTAAGGCTCTGCTTCTGCTAGCAACCCCCTTACATCCACATGTAGTGTTCACTCTAGCTCCGGCGGCAGGCAGGGCATCGGAGCCAGAGAGGGCACCTTTGTGAGCTCCCGAAAAGGGGGCATGTCATTGAAAAGGGGGCAGGTCTATAAGACACGTCCCCTTTTCATCACTCTTGGGGGCATGCCCGGAACTTATGGACACGCCAGGCAACCCCCAAGTGCTGCAGACAGGGAGAATAGATGCCGGGCGCATGCGCCCGGCGTCTATTCTCCGGCAGTGACTGGGTCACTGCACATTTCTCCACCCGCGGGACACTGCGACCCGTGGGTGAAGACGGCACCCGCAGGCTGTGAGGGCAGGGCGCTTTTTGCACTCCTTCTGGAGGGCATGGTGCTTTTTGTCCTCCAGAAGGAGGGCAGGGTGCCGCGCCCCGCTACAACAGCCTAGCGGGAACGCTACACATGTGTCTCACTTATCCCCACCACCACCAACCCCTTTCCCTATAGTTTCAGTTATGGGTATCGCGGCATTTCTCAGTACCAGTGGGACTCCTGATAACTCAAAAACCATGCTGGTCTCCTCAATATTTCTAAGACCAGGGCTATTTTTATTTGTCTGGAACATACAAACATTACTGCATGAAGGAAAGAAGAGATGGACTCTTAAAGGCCTTAGAGAACCTCTCTCATTAGAAAAAAAAATAGAAGAATCCCGGGCCACCGAAGGAATAATTTAATTTTAGAGTACGGTTCAGAGAAAGAGAGAGAGAGAGATAAGACTTTTAAAGGTGGCACTCCAGAACTTCCAATAAGATGATAAATAACTTCCTGGTTTTTAGACAAAATTTCAGTTTTATTTGTCAAAAATGTGCCAAGGATAATAGGTATCAAACAAGTCTTACCTTATATTAGCAGTCACCATCAATATGTTCCATGGTGATATTGTGTTTTGCTTGTATACATTGCTATGCTAAACTCCATCCCCTCTGGTTGACTAGATGTCTGCAGCTGGTCACTGCATGATGACATCATCAAGGAGTGCCTGGTATTGGGTTAAATAATGGTCCGCGCTACAGGAGTATAATTCTAAATCTAGCTGCTACACACAATCAATGAGGTATCCCGACCTCGTAAGCAAATATGATAGACAAGGGGAGGTGTGAGCGCTCTGAGTCTAGAAATATGAGTAGAGTAGTTTTGAGTAATGACACACTTCTAGCCTATTGGTGTATATAGGGATCTAAATAGGGGAGAGAGGAGGGGAGAGGGGGAAGGGATGGGGAATATGGAATGTAAGTCCTGGTGTAAACCACCGTGAAAACTGTGGGTAGGGTGTTCACTTAAAAAACAGTTCAGTCAATATATGATCTTAAGACACCGGGTCGGCAATAACTTGTGGCAGTATGTTCTTATAGGGTTGTCAGCTGATTCTTTAAATAACAGTTAATGGTGCAAAAAAAGGAAAGATGATCTCCCTTTGTCCACTGATATATTGTTCGGTGTCCCAGCTCTCATCCTCAATGTATCCCATATGCAAAAAGAGGAGACCCGAGCATCAGGTGCAGGTAGGCAAGATTGGTGTAAAGTATGTAGTGAGTACTTACCCAGATCCTGACGAAGGCCCGCTGGTTCACCTGCAGTCTTTGCTCGACGGTCCAATTGGTATGGGTGTGGGAGAGGTAGTCCAGTAAACCATATAAACACTAGTGTATGGACTCAAGGTGAGGTTAAAAATTTAATTTATTGCCTGTCCACATGCAATTAATGCTCCTGGTGGTACAGGTAATGAAGGGTTAAACGTAAAGCAACAAGGGAAACTACAATCTTAATATAAAAGTTCAGGGTAAAAAGGTAGGTCACTATAGTGTCCCCAACGCGTTTCGTCCCCTGTAGGGACTTTTTCAAGGGTGGGTGGTCTGGGGGGCAAGGTGACAGGCTTTAAATACCTTTGATGAAGCTCCATATGTGGTGTACTCCTGTTATTTCCGGGTTCGCGCTCTCCACTGCGCGCCGGTCACGTGACAGGAGTAAGTCTAGTCACATGCATAGCCTGCTAACTGTGCATGCTCCATGTGTTGAGAGCAGACAATGCACCTTATATGGTAATAATGGGAATGTTACGTTGTTCTCCCCTATGTGTATGGGGCTACATTGGTCTCCTCTGTCTCTCTCCTGTAGGCGGCCATTTTGGGTGAGATTCTACACAATGAGAACCTTATGTAGAAAAACGTGTTCATATTAAGGGAACACTTTGCACTGACAGAATGATCGTAGTGATGTAAATGTTGAGCCCATCTTTAAGGACCTCAATTACATTAGCTTAACAATCTTTAGTAAGAGCGCTGAGTGTAGGCAAAGGTGTTCTGCATTGTGTCACTCAATCTGGTCCTCCGATGGGTCCCAGCATCCTAAATAGGGGTGACTGAATCATAATAGGTACAAATGTATAAACCTACTCTTAATCTTTTGGGGTCAACTTAAGAAAGTATGACACAAGATAATGGTACTACCTTTTTGATGTGTATTGGTCCTTAATTGATAGTGGTTGAGACCATATGTGATATGATAAAGACAGCACGCTGTTGATGCGGGTATAACGTTCATAAAATGCATATTGTGTAGCCACGTAACTTGAATGACCTTGTACAGTGTGGTTCTCAAACCATAACCCGATCATTACGGGTCAATGTTTAGACCTTCCGGCTGAAGCGTCCGCATTTCAAATATCCATCGGCTTTCTACTCTGTCGATTCTTGTAATGTGATCCCCCCCTCTCCAGTTGGGCTCAACCTTTTCTAATCCAGTAAATGTAAGGCCCTCTGGATTACAAGCATGTGTTGTTCTAAAGTGGTCTGACACACTGTGTCCTGTGAATCCCTTTTTTATGTTGTTGATATGTTCGCTGATTCTGGTTTTTAAATTACGTGTGGTTCTTCCAATATATTGGAGTTGACAGGGGCATCTCAACACATATATGATGTGGCAACTGTCGCATGTGATAGTCTCCTTAATTTTGTAACTTTTTCCTGTTCTATCTGATACCACTTCTGTTGTTGGTGCAGTACTTCTATATTTTAGTTGTGTACATGACCGACACCGCCCACAATGATAGAAGCCTACATTTACATTGCGTCCCTCCAGGGTATGTTGCCTAAAGGGTTTCTGATTGGGTTTGATATGGTTCGTAACTAGTTTCCTACCAATGTCTGGTGCTTTACGGAAAACTATATCCGGTTTAGCTGATAACATGGGATGTAGTTTCTCGTCCATGTGGAGTATACCCCAATGCTTTTTTAGAATATTTTTCACTTTAAATGCTGCTCCCGTATCGTTAGTAATGAAATATATTTTATTCTGTTCCTCCTGTGTTCCTTTCCTCCAAGCTCACTGGGAGACCAGATGTTATTGTCCTCCCAGTGGCTCATGAAGAGGTTCGCATAGCTTGGGGCGAACTTGGTTCCCATGGCTGTTCCACACCTCTGCAGGTAGAATTCATCTCCATACCACATGTAATTGTGGCTGAGGATAAACTCTATACCCTGCAGGATGAATGTCGCTTGTTGTTGGTCTAATTCGGTATCCCTGTCTAGGAAGTATTTTGTGCTTTGTAGGCCCTGGGTGTGATTTATAACCGTATAGAGCGACGTGACGTCGCTTGTGGCTAACCATAGATCCTGAAACCAGGTTATACCCTATAATATTTTCAGTACCTGTGTAGTGTCCCTTAGATATGATCGCTGTTGTTTCACATAATTCGGCAGGAATTGATCAATATACTGTGACAATGGTGCTGTTAGTGAATTTATCCCAGATACAATTGGCCTTCCTGGTGGATTTTTGGGATCTTTATGTAGTTTAGGAAGATAATAAAACACAGGGATCACAGGGTGGGGTGTGTTCAGAAAATCGTATTCCTCTTTTTTGAGGATCCCTGTCCAAAGGCCTTCCTTTAAGAGTTGGACTAACTCCTCACGATAACGTATGGTGGGGTCCCCTTTTAATTTGTTATATGTGTCTGTGTCCCCTAGGATCCTCAAGGCCTCTTTCTGGTAGTCCCCCTGATTCAAAATGACCCCCCCCCCTTTATCGGCGGTTTGATAATTATTGTGGTGTCTTTTTTCAGGTCATTCAGTGCTTTCATCTCTGATTTGGTTAAGTTACATGTAGTACGTCTTGATGTGTTGATTTTGTTAATGTCCTCCATGACCGCCTTTTCAAAGGTATGGACATAGGGACCCTTGAGGTAACTAGGGTTGAATTTCAATTGGGGTTTCAGTTTGGTGTTTTGATATCTATCGCTATTTAGGTTAGTATATGAATTGCACGATTTATCTATGAAATATTTTTTTAGGTTTAGTTTCCTGGTAAAGTTTTTTATATCCATATATTTTGAGAATTTATCAATCTTATTAGTGGGGGCGAATTTGAGTCCTTTACTGAGGACTGAAGTTTGCATTGATGTTAATATTTTGTTACTCAAGTTGAAAATTCCGATTGGATGTTCTGCATCTGATTTGGGTCTAGATCCTTTTTGATTTTTTTGCCCTCCCCTACAACCTCTTCTACAGTGTTTAATTTTCGTTTGTTTGTTAATGGGTTCCGATTTTTTGAGATGGGTATATGGGTTCCTAGGTCTAAAAAATTGTCTCCCCAGTTTTTGGCTGATCTAAGATCTTCTTGTACCACACTTGATAGTGACTCTGATGTGTTTAAATTTGGTAATGATGTCAGGTTAGTCTCTTCTGAAGTGGTCTCTTTGGGGACAAAGGAGTCCCTCCACCCTCTTTCAAAGGACTGTCTTATAGTGTTGATGTAGTTGTCTTTATCTGGGCTCAATTCTTTCAAGGAATGAACAGAAAAACTGTGTGTATCTTCCTCACTGTAAGTGCTTAGGTTTAGGAGATCAATGATCTCATTGTTCACTTCCGGTTTGGTGTGTAAAAGGGTCATGAACTGTTGGTAAGTCAGATTGTATTTTTTGCATATTGGCGCACAGTGGAGAGCGCAGTGGAGAGCGCGAACCCGGAAATAACAGGAGTACACCACATACGGAGCTTCATCAAAGGTATTTAAAGCCTGTCACCTTGCCCCCCAGACCACCCACCCTTGAAAAAGTCCCTACAGGGGACGAAACGCGTTGGGGACACTACAGTGACCTACCTTTTTACCCTGAACTTTTATATTAAGATTGTAGTTTCCCTTGTTGCTTTACGTTTAACCCTTCATTACCTGTACCACCAGGAGCATTAATTGCATGTGGACAGGCAATAAATTACTTTTTTATCCTCACCTTGAGTCCATGCACTAGTGTTTATATGGTTTACCGGAGTACCTCTCCCACACCCATACCAATTGGACCGTCGAGCAAAGACTGCAGGTGAACCAGCGGGCCTTCGTCAGGATCTGGGTAAGTACTCACTACATACTTTACACCAATCTTGCCTACCTGCACCTGATGCTCGGGTCTCCTCTTTTGGCATATGGGATACATTGAGGATGAGAGCTGGGACACCGAACAATATACCAGTGGACAAAGGGAGATCGTCTTTCCTTTTTTTGCACCATTAACTGTTATTTAAAGAATCAGCTGACAACCCTATAAGAACATACTGCCACAAGTTATTGCCGACCCGGTGTCTTAAGATCATATATTGACTGAACTGTTTTTTAAGTGAACACCCTACCCACAGTTTTCACGGTGGTTTACACCAGGACTTACATTCCATATTCCCCATCCCTTTTCCCACCCCCCCTCCTCTCTCCCCTATTTAGATCCCTATATACACCCATAGGCTAGAAGTGTGTCATTACTCAAAACTACTCTACCCATATTTCTAGACTCAGAGCGCTCACACCTCCCCTTGTCTATCATATTTGCTTACGGGGTCGGGATACCTCATTGATTGTGTGTAGCAGCTAGATTTAGAATTATACTCCTGTAGCGCGGACCATTATTTAACCCAATTGATTTTATATCCCATATAGGCCGGCAGCTTAAGGAGACGCATATTTACACGCATGGGCCTTCTAGATTCCAGAGGATCTAGACCGGATAGGGCGAACATTATATTTTCAGAACTAAATAACCAGGTACCACTAAACGCATCCAATGAGACGTTCTGCCAGACATTCATCAAACTAGAGAAATTATTAGAAAAAGAAACAAGATTATGGTGGGACAAACAGACTCTACATTGGTATACATCACAGGGCATCATAAAGGGTTGAAAATTAAAAAGAGACCCACCCATAATAAGGACAATACTGAATTCATAAAAAACTGGGATAAAGTGTTACATGAGTGTTCCATGCGATTAATGGAACTTATCATTAAAGAAAGAGAGCTTGAATTGGAACAATTAAATAGGGACATCGACACACTAGATATCAGTCTACAACCATATAAAGGAGATAAGGAATATAAGGTTTTAGAAGACCTTATCAAACAAAAATTGGATAGAGAGGAGGAACATTTAATTAATACAAAAAAGTCTAAAATTAACAGGGACAGATTTGGGATTAAAAGTACACATAGAAACAAGTCGAGGGATCTATCGAAGAAACAGATCAAGAAACACAATAAGAAAACACCATTGATCACAAGTCATAAAGACAGAATTACTACTATTCACCAGGATCCATTGAAAAACACTGCAAGTAGCATCTGTAAATATGATAGGTTCAACACTCCAGGCACTCCAATATACAAAAAATACAATCTGACTTACCAACAGTTCATGACCCTTTTGCACACAAAACCGGAAGTGAACAATGAGATCATTGATCTCCTAAACTTAAGCACTTACAGTGAGGAAGATACACACAGTTTTTCTGTTCATTCCTTGAAAGAATTGAGCCCAGATAAAGACGACTACATCAACACTATAAGACAGTCCTTTGAAAGAGGGTGGAGGGACTCCTTTGTCCCCAAAGAGACCACTTCAGAAGAGACTAACCTGACATCATTACCAAATTTAAACACGTCAGAGTCACTATCAAGTGCGGTACAAGAAGATCTTAGATCAGCCAAAAAATGGGGAGACAATTTTTTAGACCTAGGAACCCATATACCCATCTCAAAAAATCGGAACCCATTAACAAACAAATGAAAATTAAACACTGTAGAAGAGGTTGTAGGGGAGGGCAAAAAAATCAAAAAGGATCTAGACCCAAATCAGAAGCAGAACATCCAATCGGAATTTTCAACTTGAGTAACAAAATATTAACATCAATGCAAACTTCAGTCCTCAGTAAAGGACTCAAATTCGCCCCCACTAATAAGATTGATAAATTCTCAACATATATGGATATAAAAAACTTTACCAGGAAACTAAACCTAAAAAAATATTTCATAGATAAATCGTGCAATTCATATACTAACCTAAATAGCGATAGATATCAAAACACCAAACTGAAACCCCAATCGAAATTCAACCCTAGTTACCTCAAGCGTCCCTATGTCCATACCTTTGAAAAGGCGGTCATGGAGGACATTAACAAAATCAACACATCAAGACGTACTACATGTAACTTAACCAAATCAGAGATGAAAGCACTGAATGACCTGAAAAAAGACACCACAATAATTATCAAACCGCTGATAAAGGGGGGGGGGGTCATTTTGAATCAGGGGGACTACCAGAAAGAGGCCTTGAGGATCCTAGGGGACACAGACACATATAACAAATTAAAAGGGGACCCCACCGTACATTATCGTGAGGAGTTAGTCCAACTCTTAAAGGAAGGCCTTAGGACAGGGATCCTCAAAAAAGAGGAATATGATTTTCTGAACACACCCCACCCTGTGATCCCTGTGTTTTATTATCTTCCTAAACTACATAAAGATCCCAAAAATCCACCAGGAAGGCCAATTGTATCTGGGATAAATTCACTAACAGCACCATTGTCACAGTATATTGATCAATTCCTGCCGAATTATGTGAAACAACAGCGATCATATCTAAGGGACACTACACAGGTACTGAAAATATTACAGGGTATAACCTGGTCTGAGGATCTATCGCTGTATACGGTTATAAATCACACCCAGGGCCTACAAAGCACAAAATACTTCCTAGACAGGGATACCGAATTAGACCAACAACAAGCGGCATTCATCCTGCAGGGTATAGAGTTTATCTTCAGTCACAATTAAAAGTGGTATGGAGATGTATTCTACCTGCAGAGGTGTGGAACAGCCATGGGAACCAAGTTCGCCCCAAGCTATGCGAACCTCTTCATGAGCCACTGGGAGGACAATAACATCTGGTCTCCCAATGAGCTTGGGGCGAACTTGGTCCTACGGCGACGATATATAGATGACGTACTCTTCATTTGGCAAGGGAACAGGGCATCATTAGAGCAATTCCTGATCTATATCAATAAAAACGATCGAAATCTAGTCTTCACTACCAAGTTCAGCCAGGAACATGTTCAGTTTCTGGACCTGGACATTTTCATCCAGGACAATAGGATCCATACCAGAACACATCACAAACAGGTGGATGTGAATAGCTATATTAGGGCTGATAGCAATCACAACCCTAATTGGCTATATAGCATCCCCATGGGTCAATTCACTCGCATTAGGAGAAATTGCTCCAATGTGACGGATTTTGTGGAACAAAGTAGCAAATTGAAAGACCAATTCAAAGAGAAACATTACGACATGGAACGCATAGAGGAGGCCTACCAGAGATCACTTACGAATCCCAGATCACCACTTTTACAATATAAGGACAAAGGAACACAGGAGGAACAGAATAAAATATATTTCATTACTAACTATACGGGAGCAGCATTTAAAGTGAAAAATATTCTAAAAAAGCATTGGGGTATACTCCACATGGACGAGAAACTACATCCCATGTTATCAGCTAAACCGGATATAGTTTTCCGTAAAGCACCAGACATTGGTAGGAAACTAGTTACGAACCATATCAAACCCAATCAGAAACCCTTTAGGCAACATACCCTGGAGGGATGCAATGTAAATGTAGGCTTCTATCATTGTGGGCGGTGTCGGTCATGTACACAACTAAAATATAGAAGTACTGCACCAACAACAGAAGTGGTATCAGATAGAACAGTAAAAAGTTACAAAATTAAGGAGACTATCACATGCGACAGTTGCCACATCATATATGTGTTGAGATGCCCCTGTCAACTCCAATATATTGGAAGAACCAGAATCAGCGAACATATCAACAACATAAAAAAGGGATTCACAGGACACAGTGTGTCAGACCACTTTAGAACAACACATGCTTGTAATCCAGAGGGCCTTACATTTACTGGATTAGAAAAGGTTGAGCCCAACTGGAAAGGGGGGGATCACATTACGAGAATCGATAGAGTAGAAAGCCGATGGATATTTGAAATGCGGACGCTTCAGCCGGAAGGTCTAAACATTGACCCCTAATGATCGGGTTATGGTTTGAGAACCACACTGTACAAGGTCATTCATGTTACGTGGTGACACAATATGCATATTATGCACGTTATACCCACATCAACAGCGTGCTGTCGTTATCATATCACATATGGTCTCAACCACTATCAATTAAGGACCAATACACATCAAAAAGGTAGTACCATTATCTTGTGTCATACTTTCTTAAGTTGACCCCAAAAGATTAAGAGTAGGTTTATACATTTGTACCTATTATGATTCAATCACCCTATTTAGGATGCTGGGACCCATCGGAGGACCAGATTGAGTGACACAAAGCAGAACACCTTTGCCTACACTCAGCGCTCTTACTAAAGATTGTTAAGCTAATGTAATTGAGATCCTTAAAGATGGGCTCAACATTTACATCACTACGATCATTCTGTCAGTGCAAAGTGTTCCCTTAATATGAACACGTTTTTCTACATAAGGTTCTCATTGTGTAGAATCTCACCCAAAATGGCCGCCTACAGGAGAGAGACAGAGGAGACCAATGTAGCCCCATACACATAGGGGAGAACAACGTAACATTCCCATTATTACCTTAGGAGGCGCATTGTGTGCTCTCAACACATGGAGCATGCGCAGTTAGCAGGCTATGCATGTGACTAGACTTACTCCTGTCACGTGACCGGCGCGCAGTGGAGAGCGCGAACCCGGAAATAACAGGAGTACACCACATATGGAGCTTCAATCAAAGGTATTTAAAGCCTGTCACCTTGCCCCCCAGACCACCCACCCTTGAAAAAGTCCCTACAGGGGACGAAACGCGTTGGGGACACTACAGTGACCTACCTTTTTACCCTGAACTTTTATATTAAGATTGTATTTTCCCTTGTTGCTTTACGTTTAACCCTTCATTACCTGTACCACCAGGAGCATTAATTGCATGTGGACAGGCAATAAATTAAATTTTTAACCTCACCTTGAGTCCATGCACTGGTGTTTATATGGCTTACCGGACTACCTCTCCCACACCCATACCAATTGGACCGTCGAGCAAAGACTGCAGGTGAACCAGCGGGCCTTCGTCAGGATCTGGGTAAGTACTCACCACATACTTTACACCAATCTTGCCTACCTGCACCAGATGCTCGGGTCTCCTCTTTTTGCATATGGGATACATTGAGGATGAGAGCTGGGACACCGAACAATATACCAGTGGACAAAGGGAGATCGTTTTTCCTTTTTTTGCACCATTAACTGTTATTTAAAGAATCAGCTGACAACCCTATAAGAACATACTGCCACAAGTTATTGCCGACCCGGTGTCTTAAGATCATATATTGACTGAACTGTTTTTTAAGTGAACACCCTACCCACAGTTTTCACGGTAGTTTACACCAGGACTTACATTCCATATTCCCCATCCCTTTCCCCTCCCCCCCCTCCTCTCTCCCCTATTTAGATCCCTATATACACCCATAGGCTAGAAGTGTGTCATTACTCAAAACTACTCTACCCATAGTTCTAGACTCAGAGCGCTCACACCTCCCCTTGTCTATCATAAGTGCCTGGTATTGCAGAGTAGTGTGTTTGTTCACTTGGGTGTCTATTTACAAAAGGTGACACTTGTGTAATGCTTATTATCACTGGCAAAAGTTTTGTTGGATATAAACGGGGAAGTCCTGGAGTGCTGCCTTTAAAACACACTGTGTACAACTAGACAATTGTAGAGGGCACTCATTCAAGTGATTATCTTATTGAGGGTAGTGTCTGTCTTTGACTAATATAAAGGCAGAGGCAACTACAGGAGGATGAAATTGACACCATGGTCAGACCCCCTAACATGACCCATTCCATCAGGTACAAAATGCTCTGCTCCTGGACTTCCCACCTAATATATGATTGCAGACCCTCCAACATGACCCCTTCCACCAGGTACTTGATTTATGATTGACATCACCTGTGTAAAAAAGTCTCTGCTCTTCAATTAGTCAGTTCAACACAGGTGACAGCAATCATAAATTAAGTGGGAAGTCCAGGACAGGAGCATTATGTAGCTGATGGAAAGGATCATGTTACATGGCTTGTATAAGTTGTACCATTGATTACTATTTAAACATTTCTAAAAGATTATTAACATAATATAATAAATTAGAGATGGGTAATTTTCCGTTCATGGCATTTTACATAGATTAAATAATTACAAATATTTTGGGATTCTTCAAATTGCTTATTTCTTACCAGTAGAAATGTTATCAGCACTGAAGCATATTCAGTCCATAAATATTGCTTTGCCTAGAGCTAAGAAACGATTTCTAATGAATATTTAAAAACTTATTTTGGGTTGTCACAAAATAATATTTACAGATGTGACATTTGGGAAAGATGTGCTGAAGATTTTCTTCTTCCTCATGTCCCATTAATTAGCCTACTCAATTTGCAACTCAGAAAAGTGCTGACCTTTGTTGGGTTGACATGAAAAACATGTCATTGTAGAAGCATAAAGCTTGACAAAAACATTACACGCTACAATTTGTCTGTTAGGTCTGTCTCACTCTGTTTGACAGTTTTGCTTAAATGCAATGAGTTCTAATAATATCAGTGTTGAAAATCATGGAGAGATACTGACATACTTTCATTTTAGATTATAATGACTTAATGTAACTGCTGTCAATAAAGTAAAGATAACTTATAAGGAAAAACAATTTAAACATTAAATTAAAAATAATATCTGTGTAAAAAGTGACTGAACATACAAATAGAAGAAGGAACAACAAAAAACTACATGAAAAAATGGACAAGAATTTTCAACTCATTGATGAGTAATCTAATATCGTTAGGGGCCTATCCATTACCCGACTTTGTGAACAATCCGAGGTTTTGGTCGCATTGTTCACAAAGTTGGACGCTAGACGTTCAGACTTTCAGGTCACCTAATGGATAGGCCCCTTTAGGGCCTGATTCAGAGATGGATGTAATGCTGATGTTTAATTTTCGTTGTCGCTCGCAATGAGAATTTATTCTCCAAGTGATTGTCAGGTAGGTACCGTTTGTGGGCGTCAACTCAAACGCAGGTATGGCGCAACCGGTTTTAGTACATAGCTCAGTCTGTGACTGCGATCCCGTACACAGTAGAAATGGCTCTGGTATCTTAGTTACCGCGCACATTCTACCTGACCATAGGGTTACTCAGGAGTCCAATAATCATATGACATGCGACTGAGCTGCATCTTTGTACGCAGTCACTGGGATTTGCGAAGCTGCAGGAGGGTGGGCGTCTCAATACAAGTCCCGGCGGCTGCGACATTGGCATTTTTCGCACAGCCATTGCGTACAATTACGCAGCTGTGGTGGCATTAGCGTAAACTTCTGTGACAGGCTCTTAGTACAGTATGTACATAGTTGAGTCTTGGCTAATGCAGGACCATATAAAAGTCTTCCATCTGCCTGTGTTCTATTTTGTTCATGTTTGAGCAGAGAAACAAAGAGGAGGCGGAAGCTGAATGTTGAAAACAACTGTTTTCTCTATATATCTTTTATTGAATGCATAGAAGAGATCCGTGGGCTGCATTTGATGCTCTTGCCAGAGGTTTCTCTGGTCTATTGCTCACTCAAAAAGTACTTTCTGCATATATGCAAAAATAATTAGTTATATAATTTAAGGTTTATGTACGTCTACCCAGGCTTCTTATAGTGTCATTTTCTGAGCTTCGTTCTGTTTACTGGGGAATAAGGCTGGTTGGATCCATTTGCTGTACCCTATGCATATCTGTGCTTTCCAAACTGTAACTATGGAAGCTCCCAGAGAGGTATGAAAGGAAACAAAGTCACTAATTGTGCAATCAGCCTTTAGCACAGGGGTCAGGGAACTTTTTTACCTTTTACCCAAAAATATATTTAGATAGGCCGATGTTACCTCCTTGATTTGAAAGGAAGGAAATCATATAGTAGTGCCCCCCATATAATGCCCCTGTAGTAGTGCCCCCATATAATGCCCCTGTAATAGTGCCCCCATATAATGCCCCTGTAGTAGTGCCCCCATATAATGCCCCTGTAGTAGTGCCCCCATAATTATGCCCCTGTAGTAGTGCCCCCATATAATGCCCCTGTAGTAGTGCCCCCATAGTTATGCCCTGTAGTAGTGCCCCCATATAATGCCCCTGTAGTAGTGCCCCCATATAATGCCCCTGTAGTGCCGCTTGTACACAAAAAAAAAAACACCTTAATCCTCGCTCCTGCATCCGCCGCCGTCCTGTCCACCCAGCTGCTCCTCGGAACCAAGGGAGAGATGTCATGACGTCTCTCCCAGAGTGCGCATGGAGAGAGCCAGAAGCTGGAGTTCAGAAGAGAACTCCAGCCTCCGGCTAATACGGCGCTGCAGGGAAGGAGCCGGGCGCCCGCTGGTAATAACATCTCAGCGGGCGTCCGGCTTAGAGCCTCCCTGTGGCACAGCCGGGCATGCATATGAATCATTCTATATTATAGAATGCTTCATATGCATGCCCGGCTGTCCGTCCATTACCTCCAGGAATTTCATTTTTACCCCATGTGGGGTAATTTACCCCTGTTCCCTGACCACTGCTTTAGCATATGAATGTTGTAGGAGTAATTACTTGTAACACTGGGTTGTGACATGAAGTAGAGAAAAACATAGGCTTACAGTGATGTACTGTAACCATGTAAGTTGACCAATGCTTAAAAGTGTTGATAACTGTACAGCAGAGCCAGATTAAGGGGGGGGGCAAGGGGCAAGTTACCCTGGGTCCACTTCTCTCAGGCCCCCCCCCCAATCCTTTAATAAGCTGCAGTGCAGTGTAGGACTGCACTGGCAGCTGTAGAACAAGAGGGAGGTGGAGTCCGAGCAGGGGGCAAGGCTACACAGCACTGTACATTCAGTGCCTGCAGCATGGGAGAGAGGACGGGAGGAGACCTGACTATCCAGCAGCCTATATGGTAAGCCTGACTCAAGGAGGGGGCACTTTATGTATATATGTATGTATGTATGTAAATGACTATGTATGTGTATATATGTGTGACTATCTATGTTTGAATGTGTGTGACTGTGATTATGTATGTGTATAAATGTGTGACTGTATGTATGTACATATATGTATGTGTATATATATATATATATATATATAGTGACACAGTCGGGATAGGGGTCCCTCTCCTGGGGTAGATGGACTCCCTCTTTACACACACAGCAGCCGTAGAAACAAGATACAAGTCTGGGGTTCTCGTACAAACTGGTCGGCGCCAGTCTTTATTGTGCCAAATTAATATAAACATAAGTCCTACCCCGGCTGGGCACTAGCTACACAGCAGATTCCCTCTCTATAATAATGGTAGGGCCTATTGCCCTCACCATCAACAAAACACGTGCACAGTACTTACAAGGAAAGTAACCAAGTGTCTCTGAACAGGCTAGTCTGCCTGCTCTCCCAGGTGTGAGACACTCAGCCACAAACAAACCCAGCTTATATTAGCCTTTTCCAGCTGCAAGCAATAATGAGCCTGTTACCAGGCTGAAAGGCCCAAAACCTGGAGTGGCCTGTGGATGGAGCCCTCGCTCTCCTCACATCCACACCCCCAGGGCCCAAACCGGCTTTTCTCTAAAGCCGACATTTCTAGTCTGTTTATCCCAAACAGACTTCTCCTGGGGGTTTCAGAACACATATGACAGGAACCTAGGACATACATAGAAGCCATTCCTCACTTCTCCAGTCCTTCTATCACAACATATATATATATATATATATATATATATATATATATGAGTGACTATGTATGTGTTCATGTGAGTGACCATGTATGTGTGTTACTATGTATGTGTATAGTTGTGACTGTATGTATATTTGTATGACAGTATGTATGTGTATTACTGTGTGATTTTATGAATGTGTGGTTGTATGTACGTGTATGACTGTATATCTGCATGCATTGTGAATGTATGTATGTTTGTATATATGTGTGTAAGTGTATGACTATAAATGTATGCATACCCCACCAACTATCCCGATTTTAGTGGGACAGTCCTGCTTTTCAAGTACTGTCCCCCCATTGGGCTGCAATGTCCTGTGCTGAAGAAAGGCTCTCACCTGCTCTGCGCACAAGGGAGGGGGCAGCCCAGCAGCCGTGGAAGCGATATACATGCACCCTGCGTGACATGAATTAGGGGTGTGATGTGTGATCATGCTCCCTTTTCATGTGCTCACCAAAGGCTTGCGCACAAGAACTCGATTCCTGTGTCCCAAATGTTGCTCTTTAGGGCCCCCCAGTTTTAAGTGCCCTGGCCCCCCCAAAGTCTTAAGCCAATAGCTAGTAAGGAAATAATCTATTTATGTAAATAAATTGTGACAAAAAAATCTATTATCTTATTTCCCCAGGTGTAGTGGTCCTCATGAGTGAACAAACATTACTGTAGTAAAGGTAAACATTTCACTATAGATTTTCATTTCTATTAAAGCTGGGTGCACACCTATACAATCGTCAGTGCATTCTTTCGATTGCCGACCCCTTCATGCAATATCATTAGAGTGTGTACGCACCTCCAATCATGTTTTCTCAGAAGAAAACTGGTCACATCGAAAGGTTTTATGTGCAGTTTAATTTTCATCCGATTCTGTGTTACAATATCGGCCAAAAAGTGAAGTGTTTACGCACTTTTGACCGTTCTGTCTGATGCTCCTGCCCATACTCCTCCATGGTGCTAGCCGCTGTAGCCTATAGGCTAAGATCACAAGAATTACAGGGAAAGGGATCCTAAGGAGCCCTCCCCGACACCCTCTATTTGCGAATGCGTGGTCAGCAGACAGCGCCTGCGAAGTAGTGCTGAAGGAGAAGTGAAGTAATCGCATTAGTGTTCACTTCACTTCTACAACACTTGCATGACTTGACTCCTTTCGGAGCCCCTGCCCATATTATTGCCACGAATACAGTAGCGATGATAAGAAATTATAATTATCGTGTCTAGGACCTGATGATTACAAAATATGCCCCTAAAACACTGAAATGTTTCACACAATGGCATTCTTTTACTGTGACGTGTACATGAAGGCTGATGATTATTTTCCATTTTGTGGTAAGACAATGACAGCTGATAACATGAATCACTGAGCAATAAAATGCTATATTCACCTACAAGTACGTAGGAGTTTTGTGTGGAATCTCAATGTGGGTGTGCTACTGTAAAATAAAACACATTATAGATTCTAAATGTGTATAAATAGAGAATACTTTTAGCCAGGTAAACTTCATGATCATCTATGTCGTTTGGTTTTTACTTGAAGTTCTGTTTTAAGGACTTTTTTGTAGCAGCAATAGTTTCAAAGTCTAGTAATTTGTATTTTATCATGCTTTAATGCACCAGTACCATCATTTGGAAAGAAGTTATTTTATTTTGTTCTAAATATGTAATACACAGGATCCTAGGTATTTTTTATAGTGATAGGTCTTGTTATTATAGTCTATTGGGGTGAAGGTCACAATAGATGACAGACGGAATGTGAAAGTGACTGTTAGGCCACACAGAGAGTCCTTAACCGGGATGTTGGGTTTATTGATATCAACCAGGGCCGTAGAGAGTGCCACGGGGGCCCCGGTAAAGAGGGGGCGTGGCCTAATCGAGGAAGGCATGGCCACGCCTCCTTGAAGAAAAAAAACCAACAGTTTTTACAGCTGCGTGCCGGGGAGCAGGCGCAGTGAGCCCCTCAGCCTGGCGCAAAGCCAGAGGGGGGCACGATCAGTGTGATCGCTCTTCCCCTCAGGCAGAGGAGATTGCTGTGGCTGCTGCTTAGCAGCCGCTAGCATTCTCCCATGTGCTGAATTGCTGCGAGGGAGGGAGGCGGGAGGAAGGGACCCCTCTGGAAGCCAGGGCCCAGGTAAAGTGTACCCACCCCCCCTCTCGGCGCCCCTGATATCAACAGGGTATCAGGTAACAGTGGTAACCTAGCAGTATCAGCAGTAAGCAGAGTAATGGTATTGCAGGCAGGACCACCATTAGGGGGGACAGCCAGTACTCCTGTACCGGGCCCAGACAGCTGAGGGGGCCCAGCCGCCGGCCGAGTTAATTGCTAATTCATCACCCTCACTCAGGGCAGCTGAAGCTGGAGAGTTATATGAATAACTCATCACACACAACTAAAGCCAAGTCGAACGACATATCATCCACATCGGGCAGTGTGTACCCGCTATATCGCTGACGATGTGCACTCCAGCACATCGTCAGCGACATTGACCATCAAATCTGCATGCAGATCTGATGAGCAATATTGTCAGCGGAGGCCATGCTGCCGTATGCAGCATGGCTCCCGCTGTCACGACGACGCTCACGGCATAAGCAAGTATGCATGCACTTGCCGAAGCCGGCACCCCTACACGACACATCGGCTGGGTACACATCGTTGAGTGTGTACCCAGCATTAGCTGTGTGTGATGTGTCATTCATTAACTCTCCGGTCAGCACTGCATCAGCATACATCTACCCGGCACCAAGGTACATCATGACCTGCTTCTGATATTGAGACTCAGAAGCAACTGCAGGAGGACCATATTATAATAAAGTTATGAACACTGGGTCCCTTCTCACAGACAGGAATCCACCAAATAAGCTTCTCCTCCTCCTCCTCCTTCTCCTCCTCTGCCTCCGTAGTTGCTCCAACCTAAGCTCTCCTCTCCCTGCTCTCATTGGCCACATATTGTGTGTACTGCACTGAAGAAGGAAATGTGAGAGAGCGACTGCGGTGCCTCTGCCCTCTCCTATACAATCTGCCCCACTGTCCCATTTATTTTTCCTGAATCCTGCTTCTGCCCCCCTCCCCAAATCTGTATCTCTGCACCCACCCCATATGTGTCTTTGAGGCTCCCCCCATATCTCTGTCCTTGTTCCCCCATACACATGTGCCTTTGCCCCGTCTCCATATCTTTGCCTTTCGTCCCCCATCTTTGACTCTGCTCCCTTCCTATCTCTGTCTTTGTGTCCTTTACCCAAGTGTGCCTCTCCCCATTTGCACCTCTACTTGAGAGAGCTTCAGTGCCTTCTTCCACTCTGCTTAATGTCCTGAGAGTGCCACTGCTACCATCCTGCTTTGTCTTCACCCATTTGGAAGGCACCCAGGAACCTTATTAAGGGCCGTATTCAAATGGAGGGAAAAAGCCATTTCCGCGTGTTTTTGGCGAAAACTTTTCACCTAAAACAGGCGAAAAACTCTTTGCTGTATTCAATTCCGACTTTTAGCGGAAACTTTTGACCGATTTTACTTTTCACCTGGTCAGCCGTTTCCTATAGGAAATTATAATATTTCGCCTGTTTGGTATTCAATTAAAAACAGGCGAAAAAGTATCGCCGATTTCCAAGTACTTTTCACCAGTTTTTTATCTCCACATGCAGGGTGGTTTTGAGGTGCAAAAGTCTGGAAACCACTGAGCACCTTCGGGACAGGTCCCTAAAGGGCAAATGTGTCTGAAAAAAATTACAAGCACCCCAAAAAAGCAATTTAATTTTGGGGCAAAAAAGTAGCAATTTTGGGGAGAAGTATAAAAAAATAGCGAAATAGGCTTCTGGGTGGTCCCCAAGTATGGAACAGGTGTTTATGGGACTGCAGGTGTTTGCAACAGCTGCATTTTGTATGCTTTTTAAAGTACAATTTAGCAACTGTAACATTTTAAGTATGTGTTTTTTGTTTTTACATGAAATGTTGAGACGCAAGTTCATATTGTTCTGACTTGAAATTGTATTTTTATGTGTGTCTATTTTTATGTGTGTATGTATGTATATAACCTGTTATAAGTATATATGTACCCCTCAGAAACAATAATATATTTAGCTATTCTTTTTTTAATAAAATGTGTGTATGTTTGCTGGTATATTTTTTGTACAAAATAAAATGTATGATTGTAAACACGGTGTTATTCATATTTATTTCAATATTTAATTTTTTCTCCCAAATTTGGGGGAATACATATCTATTTAAAAAATATTTTTTTTTTTGGAACAGAATCTGAAAGCAGTTCTAAATGTTATTAGAACAACCATATGTGTGCTAGCTGAAAAGTGTGGTGCATGATTAGTGCTAGGGGGGTGAGAAGAGGTGGTCTTGATGGATGCGACACTCCTGTGCGCATGGTTTTTTGTTTTGTTTTTTGGTAAAAGGTTTGTGATAGGGAAGATTAATGTATGATGGGCAGAGTTACAGCTAATGTGTTGCTGCAGGGGGGTGAGAAGGCGTACTTTGCATGAGGGGACAATGCTGCAGGCTCCAAGCTATATATATATTATTATTATATTATATATTATTATCAGTTATTTATATAGCGCATATATATTCCGCAGCACTTTAAAGAGAATATTTGGCCATATATATGTGTGAGAATGTGTGTAGGGACAGCGCACAGAAAATTTTACCAAGTGAATAATACTGTAAATATTAAATAAGTAGGTGAATAAATACGTATAAGGTGTAATTATAGTCAAATGGAAAAAGTAACTGATTCTTAATTTCACAGTCACTGATCCTTGAGATAAAGGCAGCAGCAGTTTTCTTGGGGTTCTGTTTGGCCAATGGTTGGGGTGATTCTGGAATGAGGGTTAAAAAGATATGCGCCTGATAGTGTAGTATTGTTGATAACAGTGAAGATAGGTGCTCGAGATAATTGTGCGTACCAATTGAATAATCTTTAAAGCTTATCTGAATCCCAGCGGTACAGGGGCTTCACACTGGATGGGGTGGACAGGGTGTCATCTGCTGGATCACCTTAGAGAGGAGCAGGCTCTGTTCAGCAGCAACTCATTGTGTTGTCCATGGGGGGCAGAGCTTCTTATGTGAATGACAGGCTGGCACCCAGAGGAATGGAGAGGGAAAGGGTGGCCACCACTGCTGTTGAGTCTACTGCACTAACAAGTGAGAGGTCCAGTTCCTCTGGACCTGTTTGTAAGTATGTGTGTGTATATATTTATATATATATATATATATATATATATATACATTACACATACATACCCACACACACTTCCAAACACACACAATGCCCACATAGATGCCCTGCATTCCACTCGACAACAGTATAACATGCCCGGGTATGTACATTTGCTTGTATATATATATATATATATATATATATATATATATATATACATACATACCTGGGCATGTTGTACTAATGATCCAACTTCCCGATACAAGGGTGAATTGCAATTATGCCTTCAGGATGCTGTTAGTAATGGTACCATCTCACAAGAATTATGTGACTCTCTTGCACCTAGGTTCTCTGTCATTCCTATCATGTATACACTACCAAAGATGCACACAAGTCTTGATAATCCCCCCGGACGTCCGATTATTTCAGCACAGGGGTCGTTGTTTCAATGTGTTTCTGTATATTTGGATACCTTATTACAGCCTTGTGTTGTTGGACATCCTGATTTCTTGATGAACACCACCTTTTTTGAACAAATTACTGGCATTGGGCGATAATCCACCTTACAGTTTGTTGTGCAGCATAGATGTTTCCAACCTCTACACGATTATACCCAATGATGCCGGTATTGAGGCAATTTGTAGATTTATAGATGGGAATACTCCGTACACTGGTCCCAATATTGAGCTGGTGATTCACCTTTTGAAATTGGTCCTTACGCACAATTATTTTACAATTGAGGGCAAATTGTATTTACAACGCATTGGCTGTGCGATGGGGTCGAATGTGGCCCCATCGTACGCCAATGCATACATGTTTTTGGAAATTTTCTTTTCTTCAACCCTTGTTTCTAAGCATATACACATGTATGCCAGATATATAGATGACATATTTGTAATCTGGACAGGTACACAACAGGAGTTTATTGATTTTATAGAGGGTCATAACATAACCACAAGTCCCATCGAGTTTACCTACAATATCAAAGAGGATTGTGTTACTTTTTTGGACATAGAGATCTGTAACCAAAATGGTAAATCCCTTTACAACAAACCGACCGATAGAAATTCACTGCTACATGTGGATAGTTTTCACCCAAAATCCTTAAGCTACGGTTTGCAATATTCACAATTTTTACGTGCTAGACGTATCTGCAATAACATTGAGGTAGCTGGTGTAAAAATGGATGAAATGGCTAATAGATTTTTGGCACGAGGGTACGATAAAGACTCCCTACTGATAGCTAAAAATAGAGCCATGAGGGTTTCTCGTGATGAATTATTGGGCCAAAATTGATTTCTAATCAGAGCAAGCGCAAGCCCTGGGTGAACCATTACAACACCTGTAGCCCTATGATTGGTACAATATCAAAACACTATTGGCCCATCCTACAGAATGATCCCGACTTGAATCTTATAGACACCATGATTATGTCATGCTATACACGAGGTAAAAATATTTATGATTGGGTTGGGTTGTGAAGACCGATATTGGTAATGGTAAAAACAAGAATGAAGATAGACATTTTTTGATGCAAAAGAATGGGTGTTTTAAATGCCTGAATTGCTTAACCTGTAGGTATTTGACGGGTGACTCGTTTGTGAATCCATTTAGTGGTAAACGCTATAGTATAAGATGCAGACTAAGCTGTACCACTAAATTTGTGGTTTATTTAATCACCTGTCCCTGCGGCCTTGGTTATGTAGGGAAGACCAACAGGACTTTGAGGGAGCGAATGGCACTGCACCATTCTGCTATTCGGGCGGCCATCAGCTCTGGGACTAGTGACCAGCCTGTGGCCAGACATTTTTCACAGGCTGGACACAGTATTTCCACACTTCGATATATTTTAATCGATCATGTCCCACCGTTCAGCAGAGGTGGAGACCGGTCCAAAAGGCTATTACAATGCGAGTCGCATTGGATATTTCATTTGGTACCCTGCACCCGAGAGGATTGAATGATAGTCTAGGCTTACATTGTTTTCTGTAAGCCACTTACATTATTATTTTGTTCTATACAGCATTGCCTTGATGATTACATCATCTTTGTGGTTGCTTACTGGTAGCGGACCCCATTGATACGCTTGCTACTTCAAAGGTATTGAAGCAGTGGCGGAACTCCCGGAGACAATGGAGTCATTTGCCGCCGGGCGTCAGCCCTGAAGGGGGCACCTGGCTCCATTGTCCCCGGGAGCTGCATGGAGAAGGAGCGCCGCTGATCAGCGCTCCACCTCCATTGGCATAACTATGGAGGGTGCAAGGGGTGCTGTCGCACCCCTGCACCCTCCATTTGCCGGGTGCCCGCTGAGTGTGTTACCAGCGGGCGCCCGGCTCCCATCCCCCTGGCGGTAGCCGGAGGACGGAGCTCACTCCGTCTTCCGGGTCCCGCAGGGTATTATGGGAGTGATGTCATAACATCACTCCCATAGTGCCGAGGAGCGGACGCCGGGGACGGAGCTCAGGAGTGAACTCCGTATTCCGGGTCCCGCAGTGCACTATGGGAGTGACGTAATGACGTCACTCCCATAGTGCCGAGGAGCAGACACCAGGGATGGACGGCAGCAGCACTGGAGCGAGGATAAAGGTAAGTGTTTTTTTTTTTTTTTTGTGTGTGTGTGCTAGCGGTGGGGGCCATCACTACTGGGGCCAACTACAGGGGCTCATTACTGGGGGCAACTACAGGGGCCTACTACTGGGTGCAACTACAGGGGCTCACTACTGGGGGCAACTACAGGGGCCTGCTACTGGGGGCAACTACAGGGGCCTGCTACTGGGGGCAACTACAGGGGCCTACTACTGTGGGCAACTACAGGGGCCTACTACTGGGGGAAACTACAGGGGCCTACTACTGGGGGCAACTACAGGGGCTCACTACTGGGGGCAACTACAGGGGACTCACTACTGGGGGCAACTACAGGGGAAACTACAGTGTGCTCACTACTGGGTCAACTACAGGGGCCTCACTACTGGGGGCAACTACAGGGGCCTCACTACTGGGGGTAACTACAGGGGCCTTACTACTGGGGGTAACTACAGGGGCCTTACTCCTGGGGGTAACTACAGGGGCCTCACTACTGGGGGCAACTACAGGGTGCTCACTACTGGGGCAACTACAGGGGCCTCACTACTGGGGGCAACTACAGGGGGCAAACTACTGGGGGCAGCTACCGGGGGCTCACTACTGGGGGCAACTACAAGGGGCCTCACTACTGGGGGCAACTACCGGGGGCTCACTACTGGATGTACTGCATAGGGGGACCATTACTGGGGAGCACTACATAGGCGGACCACTACTGGGGGCATTATATAAAAGGAACTGCATAAGGGGGGCGGCGGCAGCTGGGGCTGGCATAGGTGCTGGGGGGTGGTACATTTTAGTTTGGGGGAGGGCACCAACATTTATCTTGCCTCCGGGCACCTAGGATGAAGTTACGCCACTGTATTGAAGTATTGTGTTTATGGTTACCGGTATTATTTCTACGTGACATCTGTGCAATTAATTGGTCTTTTTTTCCTAGCAGATGGCATTGATCTCCCAAAGGTGTCTGTCCAGGGTGATGGATGACACTGCTTTAGGTATGTCCACATTTATTAAAAAAGTGTACTTTTTGATATCATCTAGTGTTACTATTATAGCTTTCCTGACAGTATTACACTTGGCCATTAGTTGGTACACTATAGTAGTTTAGGTATTTACACATGGTTTTTACGGACATCCAATATGCTGCATTAAAAGTTTTTAAATTTGTCATTGTTATTATGTCAGTTATGATTCTAACAGTGCTTCTGCTCACTTAGGATTGCGGTATTTTTATATTTATGACATGTTTTATGTACTGATTTTTCATTCATTGGCCTGTTTTGCTTTGTTTTTATTTTTTCACTTGGTCGCGTGGGTGACGTCATCTGTGGGCGCCACCAGGACGGACCTGGAAACCGTAGCAGTGCACATGGGAGTGGTAGAGGTATTAGTAAGTGTACCTTTTCTATGTTTTGTTATCCTGAAGACGATGATTTAACATCGAAATGTTGATGATTGCAACCCACCTGCTGTCCTAGTGGTCTTTTGTACAGAGTACCGCCGGTCTGTTTGTGTGTGTGTGTGTGTATATATATATATATATATATATATATATATACACACACACACACACACACATACATACATACATACCTGGGCTATGTTGTACTATTGACCAGTGGAAGGCAGGGCACCTATGTGGGCATTGTGTGTGTATGTGTTTGTGTATGTGTGTATGTGTGTGTGTGTATATATATATATATATATATATATATATATACACAGTCAGGTGCACAAATATTGGGACATTGACAGACTTTTCATATTTTGGGCTCTATTCACCACCACAATGGCTTTGAAATTAAACAAACAAGATGTGCTTTAACTGCAGACTTTCAGATTTAATTTGAGGGTAATTACATCCAAATCAGGTGAACTGTGTAGGAATTACGGTTTCTATATGTGCCTCCCACTTTTTAAGGGGCCAAAAGTAATGGAACTATCAACTCAAAAGCTATTTCATGGACAGGTGTGGGCTATTCCCTCGTTATTTCATTATCAATTAAGCAGGTAAAAGGTCTGGAGTTGATTCTAGGTGTGACATTTGCATTTATAATCAGTTGCTGTCGACTCTCAATATGAGATCCAAAGAGCTGTCACTATCAGTGAAGCAAGCCATCATTAGGCTGAAAAATCAAAACAAACCCATCAGAGAGATTGCAAAAACTTTAGGTGTGGCCAAATCAACTGTTTGGAACATTCTTAAAAAGAAAGAACGCACCGGAGAGCTCAGCAACACCAAAATACCCGGAAGACCACGGAAAACAACTGTGGTGGATGACAGAAGAATTATTTCCCTGGTGAAGAAAAACCCCTTCACAACAGTTGGCCAAATTAAGAACACTCTCCAAGAGGTAGATGTATATTTGTCAAAGTCAACAATCTTGTTGGACGCTCGTATATGCTGTGGGTGGTGACCCACAGCTATACGAGCGTCCAGGAGGACGCTCCATTTTAATGGAGGAGGGCCCTGATTCAGAGCGAGCGCTCTGGTCAGAGTGTCCGGCTCTGAATCAGGGCCCTAGTTCCAAGTGTTTCCAGCGAGCAGCAGTGCGACTAACATCTGTGCCTGTGTACTTAGCCTCCAGTGTCTCCTGTGAGCAACAGTGCTATTTCATCTCTGCCTGTGAACCAAGTCTCCAGTGTTTTCCTGTGAGCAGCAGTGCGACTACATCTCTGCCTGTGTGCCTAGTCTCCAGTGTCTCCTGTGAGCAACAGTGCTATTCCATCTCAGCCTGTGTATATTCTGCGAGTGTGTCACCTCGTGGTGCAAAAGTGCGTCCACACACTACTAGCTATCTCTCCCTCGAGGGCACCCCATGGTGCAAAAGTGCGACACCTCATGGTGCAAAAGTGCGTTCACACGCCTCTACCCATGAATTCCTTGAGTGCACCCCATGGTGCAAATGTGCATCACCTTGTGGTGCAGATGTGTCCCCACACACCAGGACCAGTGTCTCTCTCGAGTGCCACCCCGTGGAGCTGAAGTGCGTCCACGCGCCAATACTAGTGTCTCTCTCTAGTGCCACCCTGTGGAGCAAAGGTGCGGCAGTACACTACTTCCTTTGCATTTCTACAAGCATCCACTCTCCATTCTATCATCACCACAGTATCCAGCTTCAGACCTCTGTCACTACAGCACTCGGCCACAGTTCCCTCTTCACTACTGCATTCAGTCCTCCTGTGTTTAATTACTCAGCTATACAGGCGTATAGCAAATCTCTGGAGATACATCCTTGGGCCACTGTTGCAGGGTTCTCTACTCCCATGAGTACCAGTCACCTGATCAAGGGACTGCGACCTGCCAGCTGGGTGCAGCATAAATACCCACATCCCGCTTGGAGGGGTCACTGGTGAAGAACTCCCGGCTGGTTAGACTCCGCATCCTTGGTCAGGTCTCATCAACGACTGGTACTTGTGGATGAAGAGACCCTGTGTACAGGCCCCATGTCTAAAACCGGCCTCGCACCTCAACTTGCACCCCTTAGCAGGGGCTTCTAACTATCAGAACGTGACAGTTTGATCAGGCCCAAAATATGCAAGCTACCAGGTTTGAAGATGAGGCAGAGATCTTTGAGTTGCTTTCCTGAGAGCAGGCTAAAGAACCTTTTTTTTGCAGGTTGTGGGGCAACACCTGCGAGAGTTTTCGGGGATATTCAAAGAATTTTTTTTTACCTCTGTCGTCTCCAGATACGTTTCAAGTGCCATCAACAAAATTTCTTGTGCCTGAATCTTTATCCTCTCCTACGGCAGAGAGTAGTTTTAGGGCTTCGAGTATACCTTCCAGGGTTCCTCAGTCTACATCGGCTCCTGTTTCTAGTGAACATCTTCTTTTTCTAGGTTTCTCTCAGGTTTTGGAACAACTCCAATGTCTCCTCCCCAGGATTTTTCAAATTATTTCTAAATCCACTGGTGATACCCCTAAAGAATCTAACATCATTGTCAGGGAGGTTGAAGCTAGTCATCGTAGCTTCCAACGCCCCAAACCCTCAGAGAGCGCATGTCAACGCCATCGCAAATTTCAATTATGCCTGTATTGTGGTTCTGATGACCATTTTATTAGAGACTGTACTCATCGTCCTTTGAGGGATGGGGATAAGGACATGTTTCCCGAAGACTACGCTTCCAGTTCTTCTCCTCCATCATTGGTAATGGCTGTGTCTCTAGTTCCAAACAAAAAGGGTATTTTTCCCAAACAAAAAGAGGTTTGGGGCCCGGCTACAAGATGCTTCTTCCCTCATCTAAGGAAGATGGGAGGAGTAGGTAAATTATCTCGAGACAAAGTTTCAAGTGACATACCCCAAGGAGGTGTTTTAAGTTATGCTTCTCAGAAGAGAGTTTCAAGTGTTATACCCCCAAAACGGCCTGCAAATTTCATACCCCAAGAAGGGGTAACAAGTTGAATGCCCCAGAAGGGGGCTTCAGTTTCAAGGCTCACACCCCAGGAGGCGGTCACATATCTTTTAGCCCAGGTGGGGTTGTCTGGTGTTTCACCCCAAAAGGGTGCTACAAGTTTCATTCCCCAGGAGGGGACTTCTGGTGTTAAACCCCAAGGAGGAGTTACAAGTTTCATGCCTCAGGAGGGGGCCTACGTTTCGAGTTACATTCCCAAGAGAGGGATTTAATTTCGAGTATCATGCCCCAGGAGGGGGCCTTCATTTTGAGCCTAACACCCCAGGAGAGGGTCTTCGTTTCAAGCATTACACCACAAGAAAGGGTTTCAAGTTTTGTATCCCTAGAAGGGGATCTGAGTCGCTCATCCCAAGAGTAAGTCTCTGTTCTTCTTTCTCAAAAAGGGTTTTATATTCTGTACCCCAGAAGGAAAAGCCAAGTCAGCTTCCCCAGAAGGGGGTTTAAGGTCCCATACTCCAACAGGGAGTGTCAAGCCCTGTACCCCAGTTGTGGGCCTTGAGTTTCTCACCCCAAAAGGAGGTTTCAAGTCTTGTACCCCAGGAGAGGGATTTAAGTCTCCTACCCCAGGAGGGGGTCTCAAGTCTAATACCCCAGAAGAGGGTCTCAAGTCCCACACCCCAGGAACGGGGTCCCTAGTCTCGTACCCCGTGGTGCAAAAGTGCATCACCCTGTGGTGCAGAAGTGTGTCCACACACCAGGACCAGTGTCTCTCTCAAGTGCCACCCCATGGAGCTGAAGTGCGTCCACACGCCAATACCAGTGTCTCTCTCTAGTGCCACCCTGTGGAGCAAAGGTGCGGCAGTACGCTACTTCCTTTGCATTTCTACAAGCATCCAGTCTCCATTCTACTAACACCGCAGTATCCAGCTTCAGACGTCGGTCACTACAGCACTCGGCCACAGTTCCCTCTTGACTACTGCATTCAGTCCTCCGGTGTTTAATTACTCAGCTATACAGGCGTATAGCAAATCTCTGGAGATGCATCCCTGGGGCCACTGTTGCAGGGTTCTCTATTCCCGTGAGTACCAGTCACCTGATCAAGGGACCGCGACCGGCCAGCTGGGTGCAGCATAAATACCCACATCCCACTTGGAGGGGTCACTGGTGAAGACCTCTCGGCTGGTTATACTCTGCACCCTTGGTCAGGTCTCGTCAATGACTGGTACTTGTGGATGAAGAGACCCTCAGCTTCCACCGCTTAGTAGGGGATTCTATCAGAACGTGACACCTGGGCATGTACTATTGACCAGTGGAATGCATGGTACCTATGTGAGCATTGTGTGTGTGTAAATTAGTGTGTGTATGTATATATATATATATATATATATATATATACATATATACATATATACATACATATACATATACACACACACACACAAAATAAATACCTTGGCACCTTATACTATTGACCAGTGGAGTGGAGAGCACCTATGTGACCATTGTGTGTGTGTGTATATACTCACACTCACAGACACAATGTCCACATAGGTGCTTGTTAGTCCGCTTGTCAACAGTACAACAGAAAAGAATGTGTTCAGACTTTTGCTGTGTACACACCGTACGATAGTGTCAGATTGTAACGATAACTATTCTATTGTTGTCGTTAATATCTGACAGTTTCAGGCCCCTCCAAACGACAAAAGAATGGTAGTTAGTGATCAAAATTTGGTTCACAAATTTGGCATTTTTTTGTGGGGGGGGGGGGGGGGTTATTGCATGTGTTGGATGAACATGCAGGACCGACACACAACGATCATCTGATTATTGTCATCGCTCCGTGTCTAAGGGGCCCATTTATTAATGATCGCTTTTGCAATGCGATCAGGGCATGTCAGCACCGGCCATGATTGCATTGCAAAATGTGATCATAACATGCACAGTCCAGCGGAATTCACGAGTGGTGCCCATTTCCAGCTTAGCGTTCCAGGAGAACCCTCTGCCGGCTGATATACTAACCATAGACTTACAGCGGCTAATGCTTTCTTCAGATGGAGTTAGCTGCAGGGATTAATATCGGGAATGCTTCGCATTTCGGATATTGGTACATTTG
Organism: Taudactylus pleione; assembly: GCA_031769625.1. Lineage (NCBI taxonomy): Eukaryota > Metazoa > Chordata > Amphibia > Anura > Myobatrachidae > Taudactylus > Taudactylus pleione. Next base: position 14,405,550 of record JAUIMM010000039.1, read on the forward strand.
GCTGCATCGCATCTCCCATAGAAACCTATGGAGGAAGCGGCTGCCAGCGGGACTGGAGGGATCGCAGCAGGTATCGGAGATACCTGCTGGGGTCCCTCCTTGATACATCCAGGGGATACTTAATATTTGAGGTAAACCCCCGAAAACGTGTGTTTGAGGATTTTACTTCAAACATTCAATGATAAATGGGCCCCTAAGCATTAAACCTTACCTTTGTTTATAGGATCTACCCCTGGCCAACGCAGTAACAGCTGTTATCTGGTTGGTTCTCTTCTTATATATGTCAGTTATAAAAAACAAAAGGATATTTTTAGCAAATACAGTGGTTAACACAACCACTGTAAATGCAAGTCTTATGGCTCTACATAACCTTGAATATTTTTAATCTGTATTAAAAATATTCCAAAATATATCTATTATTAATAAATGCAGTAGCACTGCAATTATTAAAATATTTGAACACATTTTTACATTAAACTTATCACTCTAATAAAAAAAACACAGACAAATTAAGGTGAAATTAAAACTTTTTTTATTTTGTACAAAAAGTAATTTAGAAAAATATAGAAATAAAATTAGTTTAAAACACTTTTATTTTTCTGCAAACAAATCTGTGCATGATCTTTTATTATCTTCTTTCACGCTTCTCTTGATGATAAAGGAAATTGCCTGTAAATAAAAGTAAATTTAAATGATTTTTTTTTTTTTTAATGGTAACAAAGATTTGACAAAGTAGTGAGTGTACAACTAAACATATAAGCAAAATGTGTTCGTGGACAAATTCCCCCCCCCTCCCATTACCTCCCTTAGTCAAGTCTAACGCTAACTTTCCCCCACCCATATTGCCTAACCCTAAACTCCTTGCAGGGGTGTCTAAACCTGACCTACACCTCTCAACAGCCTAAACCTTTTCATAGCCAAACCATTCCCAGGGTGCTGCTAACCCTTAAGGTACACATTCACAAAAAGACATGGAAATCACAGTACGATTACAACATTGCAATCATGCTGTCGTTTCCATGTCTGCGATGTGCCTGCACTGAACGTTCAGTGTAGGCGCATCAATCATTTCCCTACCATGCTCAATCTAATGTTATTTTGAGGTTGTATGGCATGTTTGGGCGATGACTGATGTCGGATGAGACCAGCAGGGGGGCGCAACGCTGGTCGCGTCAAACATAAATGTTCACCATTTGTGACAAATAACTGAGCACTTGCACGAATACGATAATGTAATCGTGCAATCGCTCTATATTAATGTAAGTGGATGAGTGCCATAAATTCCTCCGGGGCTACCTAAACTTTCACCACCACCCCAGGCTACTTGTAATAATTACCCATTACCTTACAAATGGTATGATGAGGTACAGGATGAACATAGGCATCGGTATATTGTCACCTATGTTTCCTTTCCCAGGATTACGCCTTTAGGTAAGCTGGCGGTCGTTATATCGTCCGCCGCCTTAAAGAATAGTTTACATTTTGTTGGGATCTACAGGTGTTTGAAAATTTAATACATATGTGTAAATGGGGTCAAGTGGAAACTTACCTTATCAGCAATCATATATGTGTGTTTAAGTGTTAAGTTGAGGCTTTCAAAACTTTGTCCTCAGAAGTCCAAACAGTGCATGTTTTTTAGGTCTCTGGATAAAATCACAAATTAACTATATTGTGCACGCCATGTACATTGTGTACATTAATGGCATGGACTCATGACTACACCTGTGTACAGTTTTAGAGACCATAGAAAACATGACCTGTGTGGAGTCGTGTGGCCTGAGTTGTAGAAAAACTAGAGTTAACAAATAAAAAGTGTAATAAGCATAGTGATAGCTTAACAATAAACCTTTACAATTTTATAATTGTTCCAGTGTATTGCTTATCAATCACTAGCATTGTGTAAATTTGTGTATTATACAAAAACATTAGAATGTGCATTTGTGCATGTTTACTCACCTAGATTAGGGCCGTCCCAGTAAACGCCTTTGTATTCTTTCATACTTCTTCCAAAGGTGATAATTGACGCAGGATTAGTCCTAAAAGGGCTCAAAAAGCAAAAAAAAAGTGGTAAATTCAGTTCATTCACATCAATATTACACATTTTACAAACACAAATACATTGTATAAGAAAAAATAAAGAAAGTGGGCTCAGAATGCTCACTTAAGGCCCATGATCGTGTGTAGTCAAAAGAAGGGAGCTTTCATAATCTACCCACTTTAATACACACAACCGTATGTATTATCGAACGCCCTCACTCCCTTTTGTGTACTTAGATTCCTTAGGAAAAATGTATACATGTTAATTGAAAACATTTGAGGAAAAAAAAAATTGGAACAATATCACAGTTTAAAATGTGCACCTCGATGATTCTTCATGGGGTCTCTTCCTCTGTATAATCCTCTCTTCTGGTAATCGTGATGTCCATCTTAACTTCAAGGTTGATGTTCCTCTGGATCTTCCTCTCCACTTCTGCTTGGTGCTGGTGGTCGCGTTGGTGGATTTGGTGGCGGTGCTACCAGTGGGTAGATGTATCCTCCTGGATACTGTTGGTATTGTGGGGATAAGGGGCAAACCAATGTGGACGAGCTGCATGGGCATAGGGTCTTTGAGGTGTAGAGGTCCGCTGTGTTGCTATGAAGAGCGTCAACTGGTTAGAGATCTGTTGGAGGGACATGGCGATGAGGCTGTTGCTGGTGGCGATCTGATTTTGACTCGACGCTACACATTCTGAGTTCTCCACGAGCTTGTTGAGAGCGACGGTCATGATCTTCAGCTGTTCGGCGAGGATTTTCATGGTCTCCTAGTTTCTTCATCTGCAAGTCTTCTCTGCCTCTGTTCTTCTTGTACTACCTCTAGTACTCTTCCAATGGATCTGTCCATTTGCTCCAGTCTTCGGTCTACAGTGTCTTTGAAGCTGTTCTGATGATCATCCATTTCCTGGGCGATGTCATCAATCCAATGGACCTGTGATGTCGGGAGTCCTGTTTGAAGTCTTCTGACCACTTGAAATTGTTCCACTTGAAAAGAAACAAAAAGTATGAAAATCTTAAAATATATATATGCATCAATAATTTACAAATCCTGGGTGTTACCACACAGTTGCGCAAAATGTAGACCGCGGCATCAAAGATAAAATCACATAAAACAATAGAAATAAAAAATTACATATTTACCTGGATCTGCACTAGCTGTCCCTATAGTCTAAATCTAATACCTTATACCTACTTCTTACACTAAACCTCCCCCACCCTGTATCTTCAACCTAAGAACACCTTCACGGTTCATAACTTTAAGGCTACCCTATACCTAACCCAGCAATACCACCTTAAGCAAACATAACAACCCAAAACTTAACTTTTACCATGAAGAAGGTCTGCATACTGGTGCTTGTATCCTATTTTTACAGGAATTCGGAACCAGTATTCGGACCATCTTCATCACGCATGCAGGGATCTTAACATCATCCCATCGCACACATTCAGAATCTAAACTTTCCAAAAAATGTGGCTTTGAAAATTTGGAAAAATGTTACAGAAAACATTTTAACAAATACTTTAATGAAAAAAAAAAACACAACAGCAGGAGTTGGTCTTCTCGTTGAATCTTCTGCCACGTCCACTTGTTCAGCATCATCAGCATCATCCTCTACTTGCAGAAGATTTGGCCTGAAAAAAGATCCAATTGCCGAAGCTCCTCCAGTGCTGGTCGTTGGTCCTTTGTGTGTAATTTAAAAAGTTAAAAAAATTAAATAAATGAATAATAAACAATTAAAAAAACATACTTCTAGAAGAATCAAAGTATCTATATAACTATTTTTATTAATCCCCTGGCCCATCTGTAATTGATTTATAGATGTGTTTTTAAAAAGAACATGCCTAAAAAATATAAATACCTTGCTGTTCGCTGATTTCTGTCCTCCCTATGCCCAAATCTTCCTTGGATGTTGGTCTTCCAGGTTCCTCAACCGTTGCTGGCGTCTACTCAATGCGATCAGGGATCCTGGTGTCTGTTGAATAAATTATTTAAAGTTTTCTAAATTGGAACAATTACATACCATACCCAATTTTTAAAAAAATTACAACTTGCGCTACAGTTTGTGCTTCCATTGCTTCTACAGATCACTTCACCTGCATTAGAGATCTGGAGAAACGATGAAGACACACTTGCAAAACAATGCTAGGGATGAGAGAATGATTTTTTGGAGAATGTGGGATTTCAGTATTTAAGATGGCCAGTAACAAATGCTCTGTTTCTAAGTTAAACAATAATATAATTCAGGGCTCGACAAATCCAAGGGGCCTGGTCACCATGGCTACCAGATTTTGCTCTCTGGCTAAAAGATATTGCAGTGCGGGAGGAAGCAGATCCTCATCAGCTCTGGTGGAGATTTATGCCTATAGTATTGCGGTGTTCATATCATGCACAGGAGTGCATGTGTTGAGTGTTGCTTGTGATGACTGCTGCACCTCTGTCCATCCCGGCCTGCACTGACGACTCCTTTCCATCCTGGTCTGCTCTGATCCCTGCTGTCTTTCCCAGTCTACGCTGATCCTCCTGTATGTCCTGGCTGTCTACTGTCTATTATCTCTGGCTGCATAGAGCTCTCCGGTAGTAGGGTCTTTGGTGTGACCACGAGGGGAGGGGGGTTTTGTTGTACTTTATGGTACAATTATTTTATGTGAAATGTGGTCCGTTATTACTGGAGGATGGGGGGTGGAGCAGGGCAGCTTTGCAGAGCAGTGAGGGGGCCTACATTTTACTGTATCCATTCAACTGTGACCATTTTGTGGACTAGTATAGTGTGTATAACAGTTGCATAACACACAGAGCTGTGCTCCTCACTAATTCCTTAAATTTTTTTTGGGGGGGACGGTGTTCTGGCTCTTACACTTTCATCCTGCTCCTAGATTGTAGAAAAATTTGTCAAGCCCTGGTATATATTACCTTCCAATCTTGGAGCAGGAGAATCCAAACTGATGCTGGGGAAAAAAAAAAAAGTAAAGGCGGGACTAATTACTAAAGTAGCGTAATTGATTCCAGAGGAGTCCCAACAAATGCGCCAGCTGTTTTCAACATTGTGGGTGGTTACAGCTGTTGCTTTTTTGAAGAATTTTATAAAATCACTTTAGGGACTATTAAATATCCTTGCACCCAGTTTCATGTATCCCGTATTTGAATAAAACTGTTATTTTGGTTTAAATTAAAAATTAAAAATGCCCTATTATTCGCCTCCTTCTTCAAAGTTGCATTTATACAACCGGGCGCCACTATTTACAAACACGAATTCCCTTTAGCATGCAAAATCGGGGGTATCCATAGTTATATTCCATGTCTGGACATCTTTAGGGAGGTGCAAGGATGAATTACCCAAAAAATTCAGGTCTTTTTGTCTGTTGCTGTTTTGAAAGGTACCATTTTTGCGTCTTTACAAATGTAATATGGGGATAAGCAGGAACGCGCACAATACTTTTTAAGACTGAAACACAGGAGAAAAGTCCTGCAGGTGAAGGGACATATGCAAATTGAGCCAATAAAGTAATGAGTTTTCGCCTGCTAGACCTATCGGCTCCTTCAAATGTTTTTCAGGTGAAACAGTATCGCGCACGTGCCCAATTAATCCTCGTATTCATTCGGAAAAGATCCAAAAGCGGTATGCGTTAAAACTGCGTTCAGCTCATAAATTTGGGAATTTTCAGGTAAACATCCTATCACCCCCCTAAAGATTTCCAGACATGGGGGGGATCACTATGGGTAGAACGGTTTTAGCCTATAGAAGGGAAGTGGGGTTTTTAAATAGTAGTGCAAGGTGTATAAATGCAGCATAAAGAGGGTGAATGAACAATAACATTTACAATTTTTTTTTTAATAAATAAAAATGAAAATGGTTTCAAGCATATTTTAAGACCCTAAAATGATTTTAAAAATTGTTCTACAATGCACCTGCCCCTACTGTCCGCAATAAGGAAAACACCTGCCACATATATGGGAACCTCTCTGGATAGAATTTAGCTAGTTTACGTGTCTTCCCTATTTTTTTTTTATTTTACCCCAATTTTACCCCAACATTTAAAATATTTTTATGGGGTTTCCTGATTGTTTTTTTAAACTTTTGTTTACACACATTTTTTATGGTGGCCATTACCTGGGGTGCAGGCTATTTTTGTCAAAGCTGCAGCCCAAAACCCCCTTTTTGCACTTTTTTTCTCCAGCTAAAGCCCCGTGATAAGTTATCCCCGTTTTATTACATAGAGTTTTTGCACCTGCAAAAAGTTTTTTTAATTGAATACGCTGAAGGAAAAATAACGTCATTGGGGAAAAATGATTGCCAATAGCGCCATTTCGCCAATTGAATCTGGCCCAAAAAAGGCTGCTCATTTTGCATCCTATTAAATAAAGGCCCTAGCGATAAATTTATTAAAGTCTGAGTTTTTAGAAGTGAGTATTCAAACAAGTTGCCCATAGCAACCAATTAGATTCTAGTTATTATCTTGAAGAAGGTGATAGATAAATGCTAAGTAGAACCTGATTGGTTGCTATCACCTTCTACAAAATTCTAACTATAATCTCATTGGTTACTATGGGCAACTTCAGTTTGAATACTCACTTCTAAAAACTTTGACTTTAGTAAATTTACCCCCTATTATCTATATGTTATTGTGTGTGGTGTTGTGATATAATTACTATACCTAGGTGGGATGATCTCCACGATCCTGTCCTGTAGTTGTCCCCGCTGCACTCCTCTCCCTCTGTCTGTACCCCTCTTCCTGTGACGCCTGCCACTCGTCACTGTTGTCCGGGGACCCGTCAGAAGAGCGGGGCAGGCTGGGTGTCCACGGCCTCTTCTCCCTCGGCATTTCTTCAAATCAAGCCTATAATATAATCAAAAGATATATCTTAACAAATATTTATTAAAAAAAAAAAAAAAAAAAAAAAAAAGGAAAATACATAAATAACATTAAATGCACAGATAAAAAAATAAAAATACAATTACACTAAGGAGTACATATTGTTCTTAACTCACATTATTAACTAGTGACAAAATTTAAGTATGGTGTCCGAAAGTGGGAATTTCATTTTGCTACAGGTCTAGGGGTAGTGGACTATGGGGGTGTTATGGAAGGAGTTAAACCTTGCATTCATTTTTAAATTAATCTAATAGCAAGCAAATATACTTATTAAAGGAAAACATTTTTGCAGATGCAAATAATACTGAAGGGGGGGGGGGGGGAGTTAAAGGGGCGCAGCACTGCCGGTGTGAGTGCATGGGTCTGGGTGCAATTAGTTTGCATGGACATAAAATGGGAAAAGGACCTATTGGGGAGCAGCACTGCTTGTGTGAGTGCATGGATCTGGGTGCAATTAGTTTACATGGCCACAGGGGCGTCTTAACAGAGGAGGGGGCCCGTGTGCACTAGCCCGTGCAGGGCCCCCTCCTCTCCCCCAGGTGGCCGGCAGCCGACTGACGCAGCTGGCCAGCCACCGGATGCATTAGTAGACTCCGGGCACTAGAGTGTGCCCAGAGTCTACTGCGCATGCGCAGAACGCAGGAAACATGGCCGCAGCAGCCATTTTCCAGTTTTCTGTAGATTCTGGGCACTAGAGTGTTGCCCGGAGTCTACTGCGCATGTGTAGAACACCGGAAAAATGGCCGCGGCGGGCATTTTCCAATGTTCTGAGCAGCGTCAACACCCAACACGGGATCACGGACAGGTAAGTTAAAAAAAACTATGGGTGTGCGGTGCGGGGCTCTCCTTCCTGGACCCGGGGGCCCGTGTGCCCCGCACACACTGCACCCATTATAGATACGCCACTGCATGGTCATAAAAGGGGATAGGGCTGCAGCACTGCCTGTGTGGGTGCATGGGTCTGGGTGCAATTAGTTTGCAAGAGGATAAGGAGCAATAGGGATGGTGTTACACTGCTTGTGCTTACAGGGGAGAGTCACTATGGGTTTTCTGCACGGCCTATGTGAGTGCATCGTGCAGGTTAGTGTTACTGTGCATGTGCCTACAATGGACTACTGCACTGTAGGTGTTCAGCACTGGCTTTGACAGTGCATGGGGCAGGAAGGGCTTACAAGGGAGAGGGCACTAATCATTTTCATGGTTTATTATGTGAGCGCATGGGTCAGGGTGGTCTTACTGCGAATGGGCTAACAGGGTGGGGTGGGGGGGGTGGGGGGGACTGGGGACGGTCGAGAAGTGCAAAAGCTGTATAGGCCAGGGTCAGCTGGAGGGTAGGGTCTCTAGGGTATAGGGACAGATTGCACTTACCTGTACAAATAGAAATAGGACCAGATCTCTTCCTCCACGGGCTGGCTCCTCTGCTCCCAGACACTGTCTTCTCTCCTCTGGATCCTGGATTGCTGGCCACACTGGATGCTGCTGCTCTCTCTTGCTGACTTGTGTTCACCAAAGGTGCCCTTGCCAGCAAGTCAAATTGATCAGAGACACTGCACTCTGTACACGCTGCAGGCTGATCAAAATGGTGGATCACCAACTGCCAATCAGAGCCATTTATACCCTGCAGAAAAAAGAGAAAATCCACCGATAAGTTTCCACATCCGCCGGAAAACCCCTCCTCCGGATTCGCGTGATTGGCCACTTTCCACGTCTGTTGGAGTTTCGCCTATTTCAAATTGAATTAGGCAGAAACAGACCCGGAGGAAACTTTCCACGACACGCGATGACGGCGAAAACGGGATTCCGCCGTCATCGGCGAAAACACGGCACCTAATTGAATATGGGCCTAAGTTGGAAAAGGAGTGAGTGACAAGTTTTTTTTTGTGTGTGTATATATATAACAGGCTTAATCCCTGTGTTCAAAGGAATTATATTTTGGAAAGTAAATGAGTGCAGAGTTTGTATGAGATAGATATATGTATCTACCTAACAATCTGGGGGGCACCACTGAGGGTGACATACTAATTATACTCAATGCAGCCACGCGGCTGGGAAGCTTATAAGATGCAGCTTCTGCACTTTTACCTTACTGGCTGGGAAGTGGGCAATTGGTGGCGTGGGGGGGCACAGTAGGCTGAAGTACGGTGCCAAGAAACCTTGCACTGGCCCTGCAACCCACACCACCTGCATTAACCTACACCCAACTGAATATGTCTTATATTGCATTGTGCTGCATTAACCCTGTATTGTCTCACATTCAGCTGTTCTACCTGCTTAATAAACCAATCCCTGGTTACACTATTCATTGGGTGAACGAGACTCCATTACAAATGGGTGACTCCTATCAACACACTGAAGGTTCTGGCAATAGGTTATGGGCCAAGGCCACCAGTGTTTGAAGAACAACAATACCAAGAACGCAGCTGTAATATGGAATAAAAGGATCTGAGTAGGTACAGAAAATACCTTTATTTATTCAGTGGATGAAAATCTACAGTGTAAAGGTAACTGATTCTGAGCTGGATCTGAGTGGAGGCCAAGCAGCAGTCTCTGAAGTGGACTGGAGGCTGGCCAGTAGTTAAAGGAACTGGGTGGAAATCAAACAGCAGTCTCTGAAGTGGAGTCTTGAAATCTTAGGAGTCAGATGAAGAAAGCCCCAATGTCTTTTGCGAGGCCTGTAGGCTGGCCAGCAGTCTTAGGAGTGGGATAGAGGCTATCCATTGATCTGTGCAATGGGCTGGAGGCCTGACAATGGTCTCTGGAGCAGGCTGGAGGAAGGTCAACAGTATCTGTAACTGACTGGCATCCAGCCCACTGGCTGATTTCCAAACAGAAATCTCTAGAGCAGGCTGGAGGCCAACCAATGGCCTCTGGAACTGGATGGAGGCCAGGTAGTGGTCTCTGGAGTTGGCTGAAAGCCATCCTTCAGTTTTTTTTGTGTGGGTTCTATGCAAGCCTGCAATCTCTTGGGAGAGCTGGAAACTGGCCAGCATTGTCTGCAGTGGGCTGATTTCCAGCAAGTGGTCCCTGAAGTGGGCTGGGGGCAGGCTTGTGGGCATTGGGGCCAGCTGGAGGCTCACCAGCAGACTTTGGTGAGTTTTGCTTCAGGCTGGATAGCGGTCTCTGGAACTGCATGGAGTCCAGGCAGCGGTCTCTGGAGAGGTTAGCCAGTGGTTTCTGGAGTGGGCTGGAAGCTGACCAGTGGTCTCTGTAGCTGGGTAGAGGCCATGCAGCATCTCTGAAGTGGGTTAAAGGCCAGCCAGAAGTCTTTGGAGCAGAATGGAGGCTGGCCAGTAGTCTCTAGACTGGACTGGGGGCCAATAAGCAGCAGTCCTTAGAGGGGACTGGAAGCCATGCCAGCCAGCAGTCTTTGAAGTGGGCTGGAGGCCAACTAGATGTATAAGGAGTGAGCTAGAGACCAGTCAGCATTCTCTGGAGGCTGGGCAGAGGTCTCTGGAGCAGGCTAAAGCAGTTTCTGGAGAAGGCTGACCATAGGTCTCTAAAGTGTGCTAGTAACCAATTAGCAGTCTCTGGAGCAGTCTTTTGAGCCACCAGGAGGTAGTGGGACAAGCTGGAGGCTGGCAAGCAATTTCTTGATTGATTTGTAAGGCAGCAAGAATTTATCTGGAGTGCACTGGGGCCAACCAGTAGGCTGGAGGCAGGCCAACAGTCTGAAGTGGGTGGAGGCCAGCCAACTGTCTCCTCAGTGGGATTGAGGCCATCGAGCAGCCTCTGGAGCAGTCTGCAGGCTGAACAATGCTCCCTAGAGTGGGCTGGAAGCCAATCAGCAGTCTCTGGAGTAGTCTCTTGAGTCACCAGGAGGCAGGCCTATGGTCACTTGTCAAGTTGGAGCCTAGTCACCAGTCTCTTGTGCAAGCTGAAAGCCAGTCAGTGGTCTTTGGAGTGGGCTGGAGACTGACCAGTGATCCCTGGAGTGGGCATTTCAATAGCCGAGAGGCAGGCCCATGGTCTCTGGGGTGACCTGGAGGAAGACAACCTCTCTCTGGTACTTCTGGAGTCTGGTCAGTAGTCTCTGTAATGGGCTGGACCATGACAAGCAAGTTTTTATAGTGGTATGCAGGCTGGACAGCGTTCTCTGGTGTGGTTGCTAGGCGGGTTGGAGGTTTTCCAATGGTCTCTGGAACTGTATGGAGGCCAGGCAGTGGTCTCTGGAAGTGGCTGAGAGCCATCCTTCAGTTTTTTATGTGGGATGCCTGCAGTCTCTTGGGAGAGCTGGAGACTGGCCAGCAGTATCTGTAGTGGGCTGATTCCCAGCCAGTGGTCCCTGTAGTGGGCTGGGGGCAGTCTTGTGGGCTTTGGGGCCAGCTGGAGGCTCGCTAGCAAACTTCGGTGAGTTTTGGATAGCGGTCTCTGTAACTGCATGGAGTCCAGGCAGCAGTCTCCGGAGAGGGATGGAGGTCAGCCAGTGGTTTCTTGAGTGGGCTGGAGTTTAGCCAGTGGTCTTTGGAGTGAGATGGAGGACCATGAGCAGCCTTTGAAGGAGACTAGTATCCAGTAGTCTGTGGAGTGGGCTGAAGGCTAACCAGTAGTCTTTGGAGTGGTCACTTGAACAGTCTGGAGGCAGGCCCTTGGTCTTTGGGGTGATCTGGAGGAAGACCACCTCCCTTTGGTGCTTCTTGAGACTGGCCAGTGGTCCCTGGAGCAAGCTGGAGGCTGACTAGTAGTCTCTGGAATGGGCTGGAGGCCAGCCAGCAAGTCTCTGATGTGGGATGGATGCTGGACAGTGGTCTCTGGTGTGGTGCCTCGAGCAGGCTAGATGTTGACACAGCAGTCTCTCTGGTGCTGGATGGAGGCCAGGCAGTGATCTCTTGAGTGAGCTGAAGGCCAACCATCAATCTTTGGTGTGGGAAGGATGCAGGTCTGCAGTCCCTGGGGAGAACCGGAGGATGTCCAGCAGTCTTTGCAGTGAGCTAGTTTCCAGCCAGTGTTGTTTTGAGTGTGTTGGGGCAGATTTTTGGCCTTTGGGGCAAGCTGGAAACTGGTCAGCAGTCTTTGGTGCAGTTTCTGGAATGGCCTTGAGGCTGGCTAGTGGTCTTTGAATCTGGGTGAAGGCCAGGCAGTGGTCTCTGAGTGGAGTCCATACAGCAGTGACTAGAGTGGAATTTAGGAAAGTTCAACATTGCCTTCCTCGATATCACTCTTTTTCCATCTAGACACAACGTACCCATGCATAAATGATGCCAGCCCCCAGCATGATGAACACTCATGTTTGTAATTTAATAGGTTTAACCTCTGGGTGGTCTGTAACTCGTCTCTGTCTTTGAGGTACGTCAGCCATCGCCTTCTGGCTCCTAGCAAGTAACTTGCATCTCTATGTCCCAGCCTTTTTCTTCTGTATGTTCGTAAACTCCATCATGTAACTCCTGGGCTTTATAGTTTGAAGGCCTCATCCTGCATTGTCAGAACCCCTTTGGCTACTTTCAAGAAAACATCCATAGTCACCAGGTCTGCTTTACTGTCTTCTGGGTCTCTTGGGAGATCTGGAGGCTGGCCAGCATTATCTGCAGTGGGTTGATTTCCAGCCAGTGGTCCCTGTAGTGGGCTGGGGGCAGGCTTGTGGGCTTTGGGGCCAGCTGGAGGCTTGCCAGCAGACTTCGGTGCATTTTGCTTCAGGCTGGATAGCGGTCTCCGGAACTGCATGGAGTCCAGGCAGCAGTCTCCAGAGAGGGATGGAGGTCAGCCAATGGTTTCTTGAGTGGGCTGGAGTATAGCCAGTGGTCTTTGGAGTGAGCTAGTTTCCAGCCAGTGTTCTCTTGAGTGGGCTGGGGGCAGGCTTGTGACCTTTGGGGCAAGCTGGAGACTGGTCAGCAGTCTTTGTTGCAGTTTCTGGAATGGGCTTGAGGCTGGCTAGTGGTCTTTGGATCTGGGTGAAGGCCAGGCAGTGGTCTCTGGGTGGAGTCCATGTAGCCATGACTAGAGTGGAATTTAGGAAGGTTCAACATTGCCTTCCTCGATATCCCTCTTTTTCCATCTAGACACATAACATACCCATTGTGGAAGACTAATTTATAAGAAACATATTTACATAATTCCATATTTACATATGCTGTATGCTTTATAATGAAACAGTTCATGAAATTCAAAATGCCTTTGCACATCCATTTTAAACTCATATTTAAATGGAGAAATTAGGTAAGGTGCCTTTAAAACCGCTCCCAAGGGAAACTGTTTATCTCACAGAGTGTACAAGAGCTTGTCCATTTATGTATAATTGTGCTCAAGAGAAACACTCTGACCAAAAATAGGGATGCAGCATAACATGAGCATCTCTTAAAAAGGAATTTAGTTTCATTTTCATTGCCGAAGGAAATAAGAGCAAACTTTGTCTATCTGAAAATGTCAGTGGGTGTACAGGGGGCATATTACCTGAAAACTGTAATAGAGGGTATAAGTACTATGTAACAATGTCCATGGGGGTTGGTTTTGCTGCATCAACCCTGAGAGACATGTTCTCCCAGATAAGGGCGAGATCTATTTATTTAATTAATATAACAACAAAATCTTAAGTATACTGAATTGGACTTTACTATATGCAACAATGGAACACCTGGTAAAAGGTAGACTTCTACACCATGCATAAACAATACCTGCCAGAATTCCAGCTCTGATGCTAGCCCCCAGCATGATGAATACTCATGTTTGTAATTTAATAGGTTTAACCTCTGGGTGGTCTGTAACTCGTCTCTGTCTTTGAGGTACGTCAGCCATCACCTTCTGGCTCCTAGCAAGTAACTCGCATCTGTATGTCCCAGCATTTTTCTCCTGTATGTTCATAAACTCCGTCATGTAACTCCTGGGCTTTATAGTTTTGAAGGTCCTGCACTGTTAGAACCCCTTTGGCTACTTTCCAGAAAACATCCATAGTCTCCAGGTCTGCTTTAGTGTCTTCTAGGTCTCTTGGGAGAGCTGGAGGCTGGCCATCATTATCTGCAGAGGGCTGATTTCCAGCCAGTGGTCCTTTAAGTGGGCTGGAGGCAGGCTTGTAGGCTTTGGGGGCAGATGGAGGCTCACCAGCAGACTTCGGTGAGTTTTGCTTGAGGCTGGCTAGTGGTCTCTGGAACTGCATGGAGTCCAGGTAGCAGTCTCTGGAGAGGGCTGGAGGCTGACCAGTGGTCTCTGTAGCTGGGTGGATTCCAGGCAGCATCTCTGAAGTGGGTTAGAGGAAAGCCAGCAGTCTTTGGAGCAGAATGGAGGCTGGCCAGCAGTCTCCAGACTGGACTGGAGGCCAATAAGCAGCAGTCCTTGGAGGGGACAGGAATCCATGCCAGCCAGCAGTCTTTGAAGCGTGCTGGAGGCCAGCTAGATGTATAAGGAGTGAGCTGGAGACCAGTCAACATTCTCTGGAGGCTGGGCAGAGGTCTCTGGAGCAGGTTGAAGCAGTATCTGGAGAAGGCTGGAGGCTGACCATAGGTCTCTAAAGTGGGCTAGAGACCAATTAGCAGTCTCTGGAGCGGTCTCTTGAGCCACCAGGAGGTAGTGGGGCAAGCTGGAGCCTGGCAAGCAATTTCTTGATTGATTTGTAAGGTAGCAAGAGATCTCTGCAGTGCACTGGGGCCAACCAGTAGGCTGGAGGCAGGCCAACAGTCTGAAGTGGGTGGAGGCCAGCCAACTGTCTCCTCAGTGGGATTGAGGCCATCAAGCAGCCTCTGGAGCAGTCTGCAGGCTGAACAATGCTCCCTAGAGTGGGCTGGAAGCCAATCAGCAGTCTCTGGAGTAGTCTCTTGAGCCACCAGGAGGCAGGCCTATGGTCACTTGTCAAGTTGGAGCCTAGTCACCAGTCTTTTGCAAGCTGAAAGCCAGTCAGTGGTCTTTGGAGTGGGCTGGAGACTGACCAGTGATCCCTGGAGTGGGCATTTCAACAGCCTGGAGGCAGGCCCATGGTCTCTGGGATGACCTAGAGGAAGACAACCTCTCTCTGGTACTTCTGGAGTCTGGTCAGTAGTCTCTGTAATGGGCTGGACCATGGCAAGCAAGTTTTTGGAGAGGTATGCAGGCTGGACAGCGTTCTCTGGTGTGGTTGTTGGGCAGGTTGGAGGTTTTCCAATGGTCTCTAGAACTGGATGGAGGCCAGGCAGTGGTCTCTGGAAGTGGCTGAGAGCCATCCTTCAGTTTTTTATGTGGGATGCCTGCAGTCTCTTGGGAGAGCTGGAGCCTGGCCAGCAGTATCAGCAGTGGGCTGATTTCTAGCCAGTGGTCCCTGTAGTGGGCTGGGGGCAGGCTTATGGGCTTTGGGGCCAGCTGGAGGCTCGCCAGCAGACTTCGGTGAGTTTTGCTTCAGGCTGGATTGCGGTCTCTGGAACTGCATGGACTCCAGGCAGCGGTCTCTAAAGAGGGATGGAGGTCAGCCAGTTGTTTCTTGAGTGGGCTGGAGTTTAGCCAGTGGTCTTTGGAGTGAGATGGAGGTCCATGAGCAGCCTTTGAAGCAGTCTTTGAAGGAGACTAGTAGCCAGCAGTCTTTGGAGTGGGCTGGAGGCTAACCAGTAGTCTTTGGAGTGGTCACTTGAACAGTCTGGAGGCAGGCCGTTGGTCTTTGGGGTGATCTGGAGGAAGACCACCTCCCTTTGGTGCTTCTTGAGACTGGCCAGTGGTCTTTGGCGCAAGCTGGAGGCTGACTAGTAGTCTCTGGAATGGGCTGGAGGCCAGCCAGCAAGTCTCTGGTGTGGGATGGATGCTGGACAGTGGTCTCTGGTGTGGTGCCTCGAGCAGGCTAGATGTTGACCCAGCTGTCTCTCTGGTGCTGGATGGAGGCCAGGCAGTGATCTCTGGAGTGAGCTGAAGGCCAACCATCAGTCTTTGGTGTGGGATGGATGCAAGCCTGCAGTCCCTGGGGAGAGCCGGAGGCTGTCCAGCAGTGAGCTAGTTTCCAGCCAGTGTTCTCTTGAGTGTGCTGGGGCATGCTTGTGGCCTTTGGGGCAAGCTGGAGACTGGTCAGCAGACTTTGGTGCAGTTTCTGGAATGGGCTTGAGGCTGGCTAGTGGTCTTTGGATCTGGGTGGAGTCCATGCAGCAGTGACTAGAGTGGAATTTAGGAAGGTTCAACATTGCCTTCCTCGATATCCCTCTTTTTCCATCTAGACACATAACGTACCCATGCATAAACGATGCCTGCCAGTATCCCAGCACTGATGCCAGCCCCCAGCATGATGAACACTCGTGTTTGTAATTTAATAGGTTTAACCTCTGGGTGGTCTGTAACTCGTCTCTGTCTTTGAGGTACATCAGCCATCACCTTCTGGCTCCTAGCAAGTAACTCGCATCTGTATGTCCCAGCATTTTTCTCCTGTATGTTTGTAAACTCAGTCATGTAACTCCTGGGCTTTATAGTTTTGAAGGCCTCATCCTGCATTGTCAGAACCCCTTTGGCTACTTTCCAGAAAATATCCATAGTCTCCAGGTCTGCTTTAGTGTCTTCTGGGTCTCTTAGGACTATGGTGGTGCTCTGGGGTGGCTTAGCTGGGCCAGTTTGGGGGTGTCCTGCACTCTGGATCTGAATCTTAGTATGTTAGGGACCTACCCGACAGAGGTTACCTGGATGCGGTGGGTAGGCCTATAACCTTGGCCAAGATTATGCCAAAAACCTCTATTCATTGCAAAAAAATTATTTATTTATATATAATCAGTTAATTTGGAGTTGAGCACCTGTACTTCTGATGCCAGCTCCCAGCATGATGAACACTCGCGTTTGTATTTTAATAGGTTTAACCTCTGGGTGGTCTGTAACTCGTCTCTGTCTTGAGGTACGTCAGCCATCACCTTCTGGCTCCTACCAAGTAACTTGTCAGTGCTGAGACTGGTAATCTTAGGATTCCGCACCTTCAACCCAAAGTAAACGCGCTTCACTAACCTGCGGTCTTGTTTACTATGCACATCGCATCTGTATGTCCCAGCATTTTTCTCCTGTATGTTGTAAACTCCATCATGTAACTCCTTGGCTTTATAGTTTTGAAGGCCTCATCCTGCATTGTCAGAACCACTTTGGCTACTTTCCAGAAAATATCCATAGTCTCCAGGTGTACTTTAGTGTCTTATGGGTTTAAACATGATATATTAAAATATGCCCCAACAGGCCGAGTATATGTGCTCATACCACACATCCAGCTGGTCACACACTGTACTGTCACCTCCTCATCAGTCAGTCTCCTGGCCACTTTTATCCACTATGCAGCGGGTCTCTATTCTTGTGCAAAAATCTGCAGGTTGCACTACAGGTTGTGCTCCCTTTGAGTAGCTTGGCAGAAACTCCTTTTAGTACGACTGGTATTGTAACCATCACCATTCTATCCAGAGAGCTGTCCTGGGATCTGCACGTCCCAAATATCAATAATAAAATGGCAATAAATGGCAACATAATTCTCTCTCTAATAAACACAATGGTTATTACAGATATAAATACTGTAATGAGCCAAGTAGCTTGTGTCTGAGTGTTATATCACTATATAAAGGCACCAGCATTGTTGTACAGAAAAGAATCAGTAATGGATGAAAGCGCAATGGGATGTATCAATATGATGTTTAATATCAATTAATTTCTATTGAATAATCAATTAAAACCATAACATATATAACAAAGTAGATAAAATTCTAACAAACATGCAACTCTATACTAATGCATATAATGTATAAATTGCGTACTGGACAGGTAGTCTCGGATGTTGGAAGTGAAACTAGTAAAATCTTTGATCGCTGTGCAAGTTTCACTAATGAATTTATTAATGGTGGTATTGTGCACAATACAAGCTGACCTTAGAATTGTAGCTCCCGGTTTGAACTTCACTTGGAAACAGAGGGCAGTGTCCGGAATACCGTTCTGATATGCCCGTCACCATGCAGAGTTCTAACCTCCTACCAATGTAGGGGAATTAGTTGTAGATGCGGTGACAAAGAAGAATCAATCCAGGATTACCACTAATTGTGGAGCCGCCCTGTGGAAGTCTTAGTACTGGTCCGTGCTACTTCCTGTAAGCAGCGGTACCTGGTAGTGGCCACTGCTGTCAGCAGTCAGAGCTCCGTGTGCAGTACAGCGGCGGAAGACAATAAACCAGGTGTCAGCTGGTTAGCGGCCATTATAAAGGAGCCGTGCTGACAAGCTCCGACCTCCGTCAGATGGTCAGCGGCAAGTAGTTCAAAGCCACCATGGTGGGTGGTCAATAGAGTCCGTATAATGAATGTGAAACAAAGGTGGTATAACGCGTTTCTCAGCCCTTGTACGTCCGGCCGTTTCCTCATAGACAATAATCCTTGTTTCACATGAAACAAAGATTTACCTCCAGTAATTAATAAAATTAATACAGGTGAAGACTCTGTTGTAGTTTTCCTTTAGTACCAGAATCGTTCTTAAATTAAACATAAACGAGTATCTCATGTGTTGAGTAAATAAAAGACTTAGAGCCCGTGTACTAAATAATATATAATATAGTCCATATAAATAAACAGATTAATGAAATAAATAAAACAGATTAAAATGGATTTTTATCACACAGTTCCTCCAAATGTTTGATAATGTATTAGAATATAAATAAAGATGCATAAAAATACATAAAACATAACAATAATGCTTAACGTTATTATTACTACAATTCATTTTTGTTAATATTAGTCACTAATTATACAATCTATAATGCATACATCCTCATCTGAATTAAGGATTACTTCAACCAAACAGATACTCTTAATTATTATCGATCGCTAGAGATTGGAACATACATACAAACTTGGATAACCAAATTGAGCTGTATGTGAGTGATAATCTGTTGACTATATAGAAACTCAATGGGGCAGATGTATGAAGCTCCGGAAAGTGATAAAGTGCAGAGTGATAAACGACCAGCCACTCAGCTCCTAACTGTCATGTTACAGGCTGTGTTTGAAAAATGACAGTTGGGAGCTGAGTGGCTGGTCGTTTATCACTCTCCACATTATCACTTCCCAGAGTTTCATACATCTGTAGTACCAATGTTTATTAAAAGAGACAAAATATCTATATACAGTCAGGTCCATAAATATTGGGACATTGACAGAATTTTCATATTTTGGCCTCTATTCACCACCACAATGGCTTTGAAATGAAACAAACAAGATGTGCTTTAACTGCAGACTTTCAGATTTAATTTGAGGGTAATTACATCCAAATCAGGTGAACGGTGTAGGAATTACAACAGTTTCTATATGTGCCTCCCACTTTTTAAGGGGCCAAAAGTAATGGGACAAGCTAAACAATCCTAAATCTAACTTTCACTTTTTAATACTTTGTTGCAAATCCTTTGCAGGCAATTACAGCCTGAAGTCTGGAATGCATAGGCATCACCAGACGCTGGGTTTCATCCCTGGTGATGCTCTGCCAGGCCTCTACTGCAAATGTCTTCAGTTCCTGCTTGTTCTTGGGGCATTTTCCCTTCAGTTTTGTCTTCATCAAGTGAAATGCATGCTCAGTCGGATTCAGGTCAGGGGATTGACTTGGCCATTGCATAACATTCCACTTTTTAGCCTTAAAAAACTTTGCTTGCTTTTGCAGTATGCTTCGGGTCATTGTCCATCTGCACTGTGAAGCACCGTCCAATGAGTTCTGAAGCATTTGACTGAATATGAGCATATAATATTGCCCAAAACACTTCAGAATTCATTCTGCTGCTTTTGTCAGCAGTCACATCATCAATAAATACAAGGGAACCAGTTCCATTGGCAGCCATACATGCCCGCGCCATGACACTACCACCACCATGCTTCACTGATGAGGTGGTATGTTTTGGATCATGAGCAGTTCCTTTCCTTCTCCATACTCTTCTCTTCCCATCACTGTGGTACAAGTTGATCTTTGTATCATCTGTCCATAGGATGTTGTTCCAGAATTGTAATGGCTTTTTTAGATGTTGTTTGGCAAACTCTAATCTGGTTTACATCTTGTGGTGAACCCTCTATATTCACTCTTGTGAAGTCTTCTCTTGATTGTTGACTTTGACACATATACACCTACCTCCTGGAGAGTGTTCTTGATTTGGCCAACTGTTGTGAAGGGGTTTTTCTTCACCATGGAAATAATTCTTCTGTCAACCACCACAGTTGTTTTCCGTGGTCTTCCGGGTCTTTTGGTGTTGCTGAGCTCTCCGGTGCGTTCTTTCTTTTTAAGAATGTTCCAAACAGTTGATTTGGCCACACCTAATGTTATTGCTATCTCTCTGATGGATTTGTTTTGATTTTTCAGCCTAATGATGGCTTGCTTCACTGATAGTGACAGCTCTTTGGATCTCATATTGAGAGTCGACAGCAACTGATTCCAAATGCAAATGTCACACCTAGAATCAACTCCAGACCATTTACCTGCTTAATTGATAATGAAATAACGAGGGAATAGCCCACACCTGTCCATGAAATAGCTTTTGAGTTGATAGTCCCAATACTTTTGGCCCCTTAAAAAGTGGGAGGCACATATAGAAACCGTTGTAATTCCTACACCGTTTACCTGATTTGGATGTAATTACCCTCAAATTAAATCTGAAAGTCTGCAGTTAAAGCACATCTTGTTTGTTTCATTTCAAAGCCATTGTGGTGGTGAATAGAGGCCAAAATATGAAAATTCTATCAATGTCCCAATATTTATGGACCTGACTGTACTATATATGAAAAGATAATGACCATCACAGAGCACATATATACATATATGTATATACACCGATATCAAAAAATTAATTCAATTGTTGTACAGAAATCCATCTATTACATCACAATGGCAGATAGAATGTTCAGCACAGCTCACATGGATATCTCATGTGCATGGGATTGAGTCAAGTGAATGTACTTGTTTAGAGTAACCAGTCCACTATTTACATACAGTGGTACCAAGAGGAGGGGGGATACCAAGTACCTGGGCTGGGAAGGCATGTCTATGTGCGCCAAGATGGCACAGCCATGTCCCATTCAGCCTATATGAAAAATGCACCCCCCCAGTACCCTGATTACATAACAATGGAATATATAAATAACACACATGCTGGTCTGTTTGGTGTAAAGGTCACAGTCTCCTTTCTTGTACAAGTTCTATTGTAACATGTCACATCCAATGAATCACATCGCAGCTCAACCATACTGACCCAAGTTCATACTTGCCTACTTTTCAAAAAGCATTTCAGGGAGATTGTGAAAGCAACACCTATGAGCACGGCATTAAAGTGGGCATCTACAGTTACATCTGAGAGGTGTGTCATAAAATTGATTTATTTCCAAATGTAAACAAGCCCCAAAGCAGTTAGTAAGAAATATTTGTTGATGTAAACAAACTGATACTTTTCAGAAAATACATGTAGCCATAGGGATCATTGTGCCTTATAACCAATGCAGAAAAATTATACTAATGATCCCATTTGAATGTATATATCTCTGTTTTTTTATATAACAACTACATAATGGGATTAAGGTGCAATCATGGAAATTACTAGACTCTTCAGGGAGACAGGGAGATTGCTACTATTTCAGGGAGTCTCCCTGACAATCAGGGAGAGTTGGCAAGTATGCCCAAGGTCCTCATGTGCTCTTTACAGCTCCGCTGCATAACTTTATTATCTCCTATGTGTATAACTTGTCACAATTGGTGTCTGCGAGTTACCTGTCTCAGGTGGTGATCGCGTTTCAACGGAAGCCGGCATGACTGGAACCACAGATGATGTAGATAGCTCTATTTACAAGACTTGTGTAGCAGTGAAAACTGCCTTTGATGATAAATGACAGGAACTGGAGGAACCGGACTGGGACCGGCAGGAAGACTTGTTGAATTGAACTGATGAACTAAGAACTTGACTCTGGACTGCAACAACGTGGACTGTACTGATGAGCTTGGAACTTGACTCTGGACTGGAATAATGTGACAATGGCTGAAGGGAAGTCAGGTAATGCTGAGACGAGGGCTAAACAGGGTAATCTGGAATTTCTGTGACAAAGGCTGGAACTCAGGTGCAGACTAGATTGGATAATTGGGAATAACAGGTTTCAGGAAGAAATGGGTAGGTTTGGGAATTTTAGGTTCAGGGAGGGAGTAGGTAGGTAAAAGGAGCAGGAATTGATCCACAACAGGAAGCAAGGCAGGGTGACACGATGCAGGTTTACAGAGTGCCAGGGACAAACCAGGAGTAGGACTAGCAGCAGAGCACAGGCCAGGTAATGCTGTAACAGGACATCTGGATGCCAGGTGTTACTGTAGCAGGTTTTCGGGATGCACCAGGGGTTGCTGTCAGCAGGTTTACTGGATTGCCAGGTTTAGCTGTAGCAGGTTTGCTGGATGCACCGTGGGTTGCTGCCAGCAGGTCTACTGGATTGCCAGGTATAGCTGTAACAGGTTTTCTGGATTACACCAGGGGTTGCTGTAGCAGGTTTCAGGGATACACTAGAACGCAGAAACAGCATGAACCATACACCACGGGAAGACGAGATGTTCAGGCCCAGAATGCTATCCGGAGAGGATATATATACTCTGGGTCTGGCTGCAATTGGTGGCTATGGACAGGTGGTCTGGTAGTAGCATTCTGAGTGGTGGAAGGCACAACATGCAGAGGGAGTATTCATCTCTGCAGCACTGAGAATCAGAACCACACCTGTGACTCCAATCAGGGCTAGCAATGCTCACAGACAGAGGAGGCTCAGGTGGACAATCAGTGTGGAAGGAATGCACATAGAGAAGTGCAGCAGCCAGCATGACCAGAGCAGATCCTCCAAGCAATCACACACACAGACCCATGGAGCCAGATGGCAGTGGAAAGTCAACAGGCAAAAGGTAAAAACCAGACAGGGTCATGACATAACTGTAATCACCAGAGTTGTACACAGACTTTGGTTAATAAACCATTAATAAGGGAGAGACACCTTCCACCAAACATAAGGCACTTCCAATGCTGTTTGTTATGGTGCATACACACGGTCAGATTTTCTGTCAGATCTGTACGATAACAATTTTAAAAATCATTCAATCGTTCATATCTGAAAGAAAATCTGACATGCGGGCCTGCAACGATGAACGATGCGCGTTCCCGCATGTCAGATAACAATATCTGACATTGTCTATGTTTGCAGTCAGATTTTGACAATTTCATTAATTTTAATATTGTCTGAAATCGTTCAATTCTTTGGTAAAAATCGTTCATCTGACAGATCTTACCGTGTGTATGCACCTTAACACAACCTTAAAAATATCTAATGCTGCATACACACGGAAGAACCTGCACAACCAAAGATATCGCTGATAGATTTCCCACCAACTTTCTGTAGTGCAGGGCAAACAATTTCGGGTGTACACACTGATAGATATCTATGATAGATATTTTAGTGAAGTCATCTCTTTACAGGCAAATCTTTACAAAATTGTCCAAGTTGGCCTGTATGTACGATCGACCATAGATCTCTTTATCATCCATGCGGTAATGCGCAACGTTGGTCGTTGTCAGGTTGATGACTGCAAAAAAGTGAACGATATGATCGATATCGTTCAGGAAAATTATCATGTCTGTATGCAGCTTGACCCATGCCTGCTAAAAAATCTAGCTTCCCCCTCTGGGAGGAGACAATCAGGTTGGTTCAGCGGAGGGTGTGGGGAGGGGCAGAGCCATAACTAGAAGTTTTGGTGCCCTGTGCCAGAGAGAGCATTGGCTACAAGTGAGAATGATAATAAACAGGAAAATTGACAGGCCCAAACAGCGCCCCCTGACCTGCGGTGCCCAGTGCCATGGCACAGGTCTCACTACCCTAGTTACGGCCCTGGCGAGGGGCGTGACAAGTTTGGGGCGGGACTGCACGATCACGTTATCACCCCCACTACACAATACAGAGATTACCAGAATTGTTGAGCAGGGGACGGGGCTATGATGACGCGATTCAGCGTGACTTTTCCACTCCTCATAAATCATGGGAGTTGGGAGGTATGCTGTATGTTATGATGGCAAACACAAATACAGATTGAGTCTCCCATATCCAAGATGCTTGGAACCAGGGGTATTTTGGATATCGGAATATTCCGTATTTTTTAATATTTCCATACAATAATGAGATAACTTGGGAATGGGACCCTAATGTTTACACAGAATGCATTTCTGCTTTATAATATATACACACTGCTTGCAGGAAATGTTATACAATACTTTCAATAATTTTGTACCTTAAACAAAGTTTGGGTACATACCATTACAGCACAGATGGTGTAATGGTTAGCATTAATGCCACATAGCACTGAGGTTGTGGGTTTGATTTCCACTACGGCCCTAACTGTGTGGAGTTTGTATATTTTCCCTGTGCTTGCGTGGTCTTCGTCCAGGTGTTCCAATTTCCTCCAATACTCCAAAAATATACTGGTAGGTTAATTGCCCCCCCCCCCCAAAGAAAAATTAACCCTAGTGTACTGTATGTGATAACGATACTGGATCAGAACCTCTATACACACCTTCCTATACCTTCTAATATCCTGCCTATACCTTCTAATATCCTGCCTATACCTTCTAAGGATGACGCTAATTTGCGTACGCAGTCATTCAGTAAATAAAGACTTAAGGTGCCCACACACTTACCGATGTCCTCACGATACGATTTTATGGCCAATTTCCTCATGAACTTTCACGGGAGCTCCCTTGCCGTCGTGATCACGATTTGGAGTTAAAATGTCCAAACTGACTAAAGATCTATCTTGCAGCCAATGCATTGTATCCCAGATTGTCTAATCTGCCCTACAGCACGGCAGATCAGAAGATGTGATATACGACGAGCGGGGACGTGCATCGGCATCGTGCTCGTGAGTATAAACTCACGATTTGTACTTTTTTTACCCGATTCGTCGTAATCGGCCAAATCGTGTAAAATGTCGCTATGTGTGTGGGCACCTTTAGACCTGGAATCTGTGGTTCCAAAGCACAAGAATTATTCAAGTAAAAGTACAGTCAGTTACACGCAATTGATCCAGACACAATTTAGGCGCAAAGGAATTATACAGACCCAAGTACAGTATACATACGCAGCGCTTCTGGTACCAGGTGTTAGGCATCAGCAAGAAACCCCTCATCTATCAGCATTCAGCATGAAGACTAAAAACCCAGTGTTGGAGCACACATATTTATACCCCCTAGGGATAGACAAAACAATAGAGAAGTTTGTTGCTGATGCTATTGGCTCCCAAGGGGGATCCATCTGTTACAGAGCATTTAACAGGCTGATTCAAATAGACTCTCCCAGCCTCTAACAACTGGGGGTCTCTGCCCTCCCAGCCCATGCAATCATCCTAACAGTTGTTCATGTAATATACATTTTGTTGCTTGAAGTCTCTGCGGTCCATAAGTTGAGAATGCATGATGCGATCTCCCCACCGATAACAACGGAATACTGTGGAAAGAGTACGCATCAGTACGAAACCAAACACGGCTGTTTAGCATGTATAAAACCTTAGTTACCAAATATCTTTATTTCACAGCATTTATACTAACTGAACAAACTTAAATCTTATACCTTAAAGCTAATGGAACCTTGTAAGTGAATTTGTAATGTGTGTGTACGGGGTTTGATATGAAGACGCTAGTTAACTGGGGATGGATGCGTGCGCATTTAGCTACTAAACAGTGTTTTTCTTATGCATTCGCTAATATGCGACTAGTTAACAGCGTTATTATGCGTATTACTGTGTACATGAAAAATGATGGAAGATGCAATAGCATGGTGCTAATAGTAATCTCGCCATATGTACTTAATTGTGAGTTTATCTAAAATGGCGCTTGGGCGGCCATTCGCAAAATGGCATCTTGCGATCTCATTTCCAAGATGGCATCTTGCGGCCAGTCGCAAGATGGCGTCACCGCGATTCAATTTTAAACTGAACTTGTCTCAGCCAATTTCTCAGCTTTGACAGTGAGCATGTGGTAGGGGCAGGGACTGATGTGAATGACAAATATTCTCTGTAAAGCACTGCGGAATATGTGTGTGTTATATAAATAACTGATAATAATAATAATAAGTGAACCATCAAAAAGCAAAGGTTCCAAAGTCATGCTAAAAAAATTACCGTATTTCAGAATATTTGGATATGGGAGACTCAACCTGTATCGAAATTAAATATGAGATTATTTACAAATTAATATATATATCAATTTCTGTTTTAATAGTTATAATTTATTCTGTGTTGTTTAAGAAACTAACAATATGAAGCTTATTCTACTGTTTTTCAGTTATTTGCATGCAATAACTATTATAATTGGAAAAGGAGTTATTTCATATGGCAGTATATATAGACACTGGCCCTGATTCACTATGGATCGCTATTGTGATCGCAGCTGCTATTAGGCAAGCAGATCTGCTGCTAATGTCTGCAACTGCTTACCTGGCATAGAGACACCCACTATCGCACAGCCGTAAGACCTCGCAATCCTGCGTATACACCAGTAACATCGGACCCTCATGCAGAATTACAGCAGGTCTGACCTGTCCCAGAAATTGCAACTCTCATCGCACGCAGTGAGTACTCCAGCTGCGAATGTTGTCACAGTGGCTAATTTGTGCACGGCCAGGAAACGGCGTTCAAATGGACAGGCGCGGCTGCGTTTCTCCAACCACTCCCAAACACTGACATCCGTCACTCCCTATGATGATGGCTTTGTCGATCGCAGAACTGGACGGCACATGCGCACTGCGATGCATGCGTAGTACGTACCATCAGCCAATCTGCGTACGCTTTTGTCATCTGTGATGTGAAGTTCTTTTGTAATATCCTTTTTACATAATTACTGTTTGCTGCAAAATTTTTATTTTTTCTTTCAAATACAAATTTTCCAGTAAATTGGTTTGTATATAAATAGGTATAAATACTATTATTTACACCTGAGCCAAGGTGGGTCACACTGATGGTCAAACAATACTCATTGTATTGTTTGTGGGTTCAAAAACTGGAGTGAACTTTAGCTCCAACTGTGTGTATAGCCTTTCCCATAAAACATAGGAAGGGCTCTAAAACTACACTAACAATTTGGTAAGACATTGCAGTTTACTCAATAGGGTTAGGCAAAAACAAAAAAAATCCTTACGGGAGGATAGATAATATTATGATTTGAATTTGGGAGTCAAAAAGACAACTCACCTGACAGCTGTCAATTCCCCCATGGATATTGCCAGCACACAGCTCCCGACTTGAAACTCTGTTATTCAGATATTCAGGGCTATTACAGAATTTATTTTCAATGACAGGGAAACCAGCTTCTTTGAGAACTCCAATTTTTCCAGTACTTAGGGAGGTAATATAGTTTTGTGAATGTGTTTTCAGTAAAACAATGTATTAGTGCTCATTTTCTAAATTAGCATTTAGATACATATTTCTGAAAGCCCCATCAAACTACAGATGGTGCTACAGTTACCACACTAAAGTTTCCACAGGCTATCCTAGATAATATTAGTAGTTCCTTGCTAAGCTTTAGTTACATGCTACAATGTTTATGTTAAATTAGGCTAATTTGTTACTGCAAATCTCAACTTGAATGGACCTAAAACGAGAGTCGAGCCTGACCAAAATCTGAATGAAATATTAATTTATATAGCTGTCACTGCCGAATTGCCCTGGACCATATATACGTACCCGCCTGGTGTTCGCGAAAGGCTCCCTCCCCAGGCTTCTCCCGGGGAGGAGAAGTAAAAGGTAGGCAAGTATGCCCTGGATTGGAAAGTATTGCTGATTTGTAAAAGTAATTACTTACAAATGATGTGTAATGTATGTTAGGAGTAAAGGTGCGCTATCAGATATTTTAAATCAAGAGAGTGGGTAAAGACAAGGTACCCAAATATTTAAAGACAATCTATGGGATATCCCCTGAAAATACCCATTTTTGGAGTTGTACATACAAATAATAAGGTTCCTCATGATTTAACATGGAGCAACCACAGCAGATCGCAGATATCTGCCACAGCCAGGGGCAGAACTATGGGAGACAATGGAGTGACTTGTCGCTGGGCTTCAGCACTGAAGGGGCACCTCCTCCATTGCCCACAATATATTCACCCCACTTAGGGCTGTGTATGTACCCGGAGTGTACCGTTACGGCTGCCCAATACAGGTCACCTCTTCCTGGCACCTGAAAAGTCACCATACACTAGTGGAGAGCTCTGTGTCAGACCATCAGCTGCCGCCACCGTCTATCTGTAGCCTGTAGGCCCTACTCATTGGTGTTGCTGCTCCTCAGCAGCTTCTTTTGTCAGTGTGACAAATCCGGCGCCCCCCTCATGCACAACTCTCTGTCTCACTCCTCCATGGCATGTCTATGTTCTGTGTGCAACTGCAGGTGTATCTGCTTGCAAAATGCTACATTACAGTTTCAACAGCTTTGACAGGGGGCACCAAATTATAACTTGCCCCCGGGCGTCTGGGATAAACTTATGCCACTGGCCACAGTCCCTCCATTTCCGGCTGCAAAGCAGCCCCCATAATTTTCTATGATAGCTGCTAGGCTGCTGGATTTCCTACCCTTGGCCTGGCAGCTGACGCCATCTGAAGATGGTGTTAGCCTATAGTAATGCTATAACGCAAATTCTTTAGGAGAATAATCCAGGGGATTGCTCTTTGTTGGCCTCCAATAACACATGCGATGGCTGCTCAGTCACAGAACACCCAAATCAGGAAGAGTGATAGTGTAATTTATGTTGCCATAATCCTATCTACCAACAACTGGGATACAACCTCTGAATTGACATCACTGCAGTCTCTCAGCTGTAAATCACATGACATGTATTCCATTGCTGTTATAAGATTTGTGCAGGTTCGGTTTTGCGGAAAACTAAACAGACCAAACTTTGTTGTTCCCAGTAGAATAAAGTCCCGGCTTGGTTCAATTTCGGGTTCCAAGTAGAACAGAGTTCTCACTCGGGTTTGCTGTAAATTTTGAAATCTGATTTGAAAACTGAATCTCGGGTTTTAGATTGCATGTAAACGGGTCCAAATTACATGATTTTAGCTGTTTTAAAGAAATCCAAAACCAAAACTGAAAAGAACTAAAACACTTAAGGGAGGTTTTGCCAAAACTAAAACATGGGAGTCCGCACACATCTCCATTTGGTATGCAATCCAGTGATATCCCAAAGTAATTTTACCATAATGGCTGATATTGGGGATGTCATATCAGCAGCAGCATTACTGCTGATATGACAGTCAAGTCACATTACTATGACCACCAGCTAATAGCCAGACTAACAGCCGTGTGCAGCACGGACAGCCGCTAGACGGGCTGGCAGTGACTAAATAAGGTGCTGGTAGGTTGGCACAGGTATGTGGGATGCACTGCTGACTGCAGTTCATCCCACAGCTGCTGGAGCGTGCTTGGTGGAGTATCCATAGAGCGAACACAATGATCGGAGGTGGTCCGAAAGATGCTCAATTGGGTTCAAGTCTGGGGAATTAGGGGGCCAGGAAAGTACTTGGACGTCTTGCTCATCCAAGCACTGTCGGACATTTCTAGCCATGTAACAGGGAAGGGAAGACAATCAGCATGTATGGGTGTATGTGCTCTGCAAGGATGGATTCATAACCAAATCGGTTGAGGGTGCCTTCCACATGGATGAGTGGGCCTAGAGAATGCCATGAGAATATTCCCCAGACCATAACGCTGCCACCACCAGCTTGTGTTCTTCTAGGAAAGGTTGCATGGTGTTTGTTCTCAGATGTTTCTCGCCTGACACGCCAACATGCATCCGTTCGATGAAGCAAAAAACGTGACTCATTGGAGAAGTCAACCCTTTACCAATCAGAGGAGGTTCAATTCCGATACAGACGTGAAAATTTAAGCCTTTTCCGCTGATACACCTTTTTTAGCATAGGTTCAGTGGCAAACCATTTGCTTCAGAGCCCCATACGCAGCAAGGTTAGCTTAACTGTCATTTTAGACATGTCTGGTGGCCCCCAGGTTCATTTTGACGGTGAGCTGCTCCATTGAAGCGTGTCGGTCGGCCCTCACACACCTTCGTAGCCGACATTCACCTCTCACATCAATGGCATTTGTTGCTCCGCAGTTTCCATGTCTGTTACTCAAAATAATGACATTTGTCCAGTCACGATACACTTTCACCACAGCAGCACGCAAACAATTCACATACTGCGCTGTTTCAGAAATACTGCCACCCTTGGTCCAAAAGCCAAATATCATCCCTTTTTGCAACTCAGATAAGTCGCCCCTTTTACCCATGACAGCAATGAGTGATATATGTGCCGTCGGCCTATCGCACACCACTTATACCCACCAAGCCAAAGCATGGCACGTGATGTACTTCATGGGCTGTACGCTGCTGACGTCAAATGTAGGAGGTGGTCATAATAATGTGACTGGACTGTGTATATTCAAGCAGTCAGGGAATTTAATGTGTCTAGTAAGGACATGAATAGGATTAGCAGCTGAGGATGGCAAGGGAATCAATCATGGGCGTATTAAGAGAGGAAGGGGCGTGTTCACTCCATGTCCAGGGCCCCATCCTCTCTCCCCGGCTGCTGTCAGCGAAATGACAACAGCAGTAGACTCCAGGTATGGCTGCCATTTTCCCTATGATTTCCTACTGAGTAGTGGCCATTTTACAGGCGTTTTCTGTAGCGCTACTCCGTGGGACATCGAAGAGGTAAATAGAAAAAAAAAAGTATGGGTGCAGGGTGTGCGCTGTGGGCCTGTGTGCACCACACACCCTGCACCCATTATAAATATGTCCCTGGAATCAATAATTAATTGAACAGATAGATAATCTGTAGCCAAGGCTGTAATTGCTGAAAAGATTGGTGCCTTGTGGGCACCGGAGCGCTACAAATAGTAGAACTGACATTGTGTTGGGTGGATATGCGCAGGACCTTGCTGTAAGCCTAAGGCATAATATAACATACTGACTAAAATCCTACTATTAATGCAAGTAAATAGTAGGTGTCCTTATTATAGGTGATATTTACTATCCAGTAATAACTAGAACTAGTGTGTCTGCCACAGGAAACAGATCTTTGTAAAACAAAAAAAACTAAACAAAGATTAACCATTCCCAAGTAATAGAAGAAGCAATTAGATGAAAAGTTATATTAAACATAATTCTACTGCATCTAATAAAGAATATCTGCATTTATTATGTTCTTTGATTGTACAGTACATTGGGTTGTTGTTATTATTGAGTTTCCAGTGTACTATACTGCATATGTATTTCTGTAATTATAAGATTTTGTTATTCTGGCAATAATAATATTCTGTGAATGTATTGTAGTGCTTTAAATCAAAAAACATGTTAAATAAAAATGTAATGCATTTAGGCTGCGGTAAAAACTGCATACATGCACGCAGGAGACGCCAACTGTCTCATCAAATGAGACAGTTGGTGTCTGTCTGAACTTTTTTTTAAATCCGGGGAGTGCCGTCCTATGTTGGAAGTATTGTACTATTGGAGTCTGTATGATTCCCGGGTGGGCACCCAGGTTTAAGGCATAGTCTATATGGAGTGCCAGTCATCTATCATTGTATGAATATATATTTATATATATGTGTGTGTGTATGGAATGTCAATACCATGGTGGGAGCTCATTGCATGTACTTGCTCCAAGTACCAGAGCTTAACACCGCACCTCTGCGTCCACCAGGCCTTTGGAGGGAGGAACCAAGGAGGTGGGGGGCCTAGCCATTTTCATTTGTACTGGGCCCCACGATTTGCAGGGGTCAACAGTGATGTTTAGGTTTCTTACCTCAGGAGCTACTGTAAATAGGGATGAGCGGGATCTGATTTCTGAAAGCTATCACTGTCATCGGCGTAGCTGTCACTGTCATAAAAGAAAACACCTGTCACTGTTATCGGTGTAGCTGTCACTGTCATAAAAAAAAACACCTGTCAGTCACTGTCATCGGTGTAGCTGTCACTGTCATTAAAAAAACACCTGTCACTGTCATCGGTGTCGCTGTTACTACCATCGGCGTAGCTGTCACCAAATGAAACACCTGTCACTGTCATCGGTGTAGCTGTCGCTGTCATCGGTGTAGCTGTCGCTGTCATAAAGAAAAACACCTGTCATTGTCATCAGTGTAGCTGTCACTGTCATCGGCGTAGTTGTCACTGTCAAAGTCATCGGCGTAGCTGCGCATAAAAAAAACACCTGTCACTGTCATCGCGTAGCTGTCACTGTCATCGGCGTAGCTGTCACTGTCATAAATAAAAACACCTTTCACTGTCACTGGTGTAGCTGTCATTGTCATAAAAAAACACCTTTCACTGTCATGTCGAAGCTGATGATTGGCTGAGATCAGATCGTTGAAAATATCTGAAGACGCCATGTTTACGTTGTCTGCACGACGCCATCTGGCATAGTCAGTATAATATCATTGTGTGCGGCGCTATTTAGCATTGTGTACATCTGCCGTTACTGCACACTGTTAAAGTCTTTACATAATAAATGCGCACGGATACACATATGTATTTAAAAGACTTTATTATATATATTTAAAAATGCAAGGTTTGGACAGTGCTAGGAGACAAGTCCTGTGGACATGTCTGTGACTAGTAATTGAAAAACACAAACATATTGTGAGGTGTAGATGAGTGTTTTGAATGAACCATTGTCTTTAAGTCTGACTATCATTGAATGCCTAAAGGAACTAGCATTTACCTTCCAAACAGCCTGGAGAGAGGCCTTTAATTACATTGTGATTCCATCAAGTATCTGCAGGCCATCTCTGATCAGAACAACTCCATTGTCTGTCATTTTTGAACTTAGGGTCTGATTCAGACCCAGTCACAAGCGCTGAGCGCTTGCAACAGGGTCGATGTTTGCCCACTGGGCATGCGCACGACGGAGCCGGCTCCGTCATGTGCATGCGCGAGACCCGGCTAGCGATAGGTGCTCCGTCGCTCTGGGTCTCGCACCAAAGGGGGCGAGCTGTCGATGGTGATTGACAGCTCGCCCCATTTGGTAGGCGTGGCCAGGGGGTGGCTTCACAAACAGAGGCCTTTCCAAGCGAACGCCTGCAGTTTGTGGGCGGCCCCACTGACATCACCAGTGATGTCAGTGGGAGAGCTTCCTGCTCTATTAGAGCCAGAAGCTGTCTGGGGCTTGCGGCCACGAAACCCTACCACAAAGGTCTCGTCGCAAGCCCGATGGTCGCGATGGTCTTGACCATCGTGACCATCAACCTGGCAGCTCGCAATAGCTGTGGGTGGTAACCCACAACTATGCGAGCGGCCAAGAGGCGCTCCAAAAAAAAAAAAAAACTCCCTGATTCAGAGCGAGCTCTCTTTCAGAGCATCCGTCTCTGAATCAGGCCCTTAGTTCAGACAGAAATAATATCAATAATACCAGTTACTGAATAAAGCTATATATATATATATATATATATATATATATATAAATCCATGACACTGATGCACATTTGCACACATACATACATACATATATATATACACTTAAACGATCAGTTGTGTATCCACACTGAGTGCACACATATACACAGTTGCTATTGTAAATATAAACACATACAGCGCATGTATGCGCTGTACACAACCCCTGCATACAGCACACCTTTTACGCTGCGTGTAGATGCACAACGCATACTTACATATAATTGCAAATATACACTCACTCATAAAAGGTTCCTTTACATTAAACGTAATATTAGAGGTTTTAATAGCATATAATTACGTTGTGAAATGTATGTATATGATATTTAAGGTATACAACATGGTAGACATGGCATGTTTGGTACTATACTTACACACTGTTTATTTCCAGATATCCGAACCTACCAGCGAGGGAGTCGCATCTTGCATTCGATGGTTATGGATCATAGGAAATTATTGGTTAGAAAGAATGTATACTCTGTATGTAGTGTCTTAAACCAATTATAGAAAGACAATGTAATCTCAAGAGACTGTGGAGAATTGGGACATACCCCTAGTGAACTGTCCTATGAACTACAGCGTACTACAAAGACCAAGAGCAACAACCAATGGAATTATGTTTGTCTGTCTACATTGTTGTTATCATGATCTGTTAGGGTATATAGCCTGTGTCCCAGTCCCAGTCAACAGCCATTCTTCTTGGATGACCACAGGCTTCTGGACTGATGACTGTATGCTGGGACCAGTGCGCACGCGTATGTATTGGGCTGTATCGTATATTCAAATGTCTGCGCTAATTGTGCTAGATGAAAGCGTGTAACTTTCTTTTATTGCAATAAGAACATTGGAAACACAATTATTGTCTGGACAGCGATTATTTCTCTCTAGCAATTTAATGGTATTCATAGTCATCGGTGTAGCTGTCGCTGTCACTGCCATGGCGTAGCTGTCACTGTCACTGTAATCAAAATAAAACACCTGTCACTGTCATCGGTGTAGCTGTCACTGTCATAAAAGAAAAACACCTGTCACTGTCATTGGTGTAGCTGTCGCTGTCATCGGTGTAGCTGTTGCTGTAAAAAAAAACCTGACACTATCTTCGGCGTAGCTGGCACTGTCATCGGTGTAGCTGTCCCGGTCACTGTCATCGGAGTAGCTGTCACTGTCATAAAAAAAAAACCTGTCACTGTCATTGGCGTACCTGTCACTCTCATCGGTGTATCTGTCACTGTCATAATAAAAACCACCTGTCACTGTCATCGGTGTAGCTGTTGCTGTCATTCTCACTTTCATTAAAAAAAATAGCTGTTGCTGTCGCTGTCACTGTCATCAGCGTAGCTGGGCAGGGGTCTTGGGCAGGGGTCTTGTGCTGCTGTCTGTCAAGAAGGGCTGCTGCCCCGAAAAAAAATTTTTTACAGGGGTGATTCACTCCATAAAAATAATGGAGGACATGCCATCAACGTCGTCTGCCAAGGCCGATGCCCAATGTCATAGTAGAGGGTATGTTAAATCCAAAAAGCCAAAGTTCAGTAAATGACCTTAAAAAAATTAATTTAAATCATCTGAGGAGAAAGGTAAACTTGCCAATATGCCATTTACGACACAGAGTGGCAAGGAACGACTAAGGTCATTCCTTATGTTCATGATTAGTGGTTCAGCTTTACATGACGATGGAAGCCCTCCTTCTCCCACTAGAAAACTGAAACGAGTTAAGCAGACAAAAGCACTGCAAAGAACTGTGCGTTCTAAGAAGATATCATAAATCCCCAAGAAGAGTCCAAGTGTGTCGTCGCCGGCAGTTGTGATGCCTGACCTTCCCAAGCACTGGACGGGAAGAGGTGGCTCCTTCCACCATTTGCATGCCCTCTGCAAGTGCTGGAAGGAGCACCCACAATCCAGTTGCTGATATTCAAATTGAAGATGTCACTGTTTAAGTACAACAGGATAAGGATATTGGTGTAGCTGGCGCTGAGGAGGATTCTGATGGTGATGTGGTTTGTTTAGATCAGGCACCAAGGGAAAAAGTTGTTGTCTGTGGGATGAAAAAGCCCTTCACGGACATGCCAGGGTAGAAGACCAAACATTCCACCTCTTAGGTCTGGAAATATTTCTATCCAAATCTGGACAACAACTGTCTTGCTATATGTACCTTATGTAAAGGTGAAATAAGTAGGGGTAAGGACTTTAACCACCTAGGAACATCCTCCCTTATACGTCAATTGCAGCACCTTCCTAAAAAGTTAATGCCAAGTTCATAAACTGTGGCTAAGACCATAAGCAGTCCAGGGACACCTAAATCCCTTTGTCCTGTTGTATCCAAGTGCCTGCAACCCACACCATGAACTCCCTCCTCGTCAATTTCCTCCTCAGTTAAGATCAAAAGTAGTCCTCCAGGCCATGTCTGGCATGACTGACTCCTCTCCTATCTGGGATTCCTCTGGAGGATCCTGCATTGCTACGCCTACTGCTACCGCTGCTGCTGGGAGTCGTTTATCATACCAGAGAGGAAGTTGGAACACCACTACTTCTATTACTAAGCAATTGACCCTCCAATAGTCCTTAGCGAGGAGGATGAAGTACAACAGCAGTCATCCTGTTGCAAAGCAGATAACTGAGGCCTTGACAGCTATGTTGGTGTTAGACGTGCATCCAGTATCCGCCATTAGTGCAGTGAAATTTAGACAATTGATAGAGGTAGTGTGTCCCCGGTACCAAATCCCATCTAGATTCCACTTCACTAGGCAGGCGATACTGAGAATGTACAGAGACGTCAGAAAAAGTGTCCTCAGGCCCTGATTCAGAGCCGGACACTCTGACAGAGCGCTCGGTCTGAATCAGGGCCGGCCTTCTTGTTTTTTAGAGTGGCCTCCAGGCCGCTCGCATAGCTGTGGGTGACCACCCACAGCTATAGCGAGCGGCCAGGAAGATGATCACGATGGTCAAGACCATCGCGACCATCGGGCTTGCGACAAGACCCTTGTGGTAGGGTCTCATTGCCGCAAGCCCCAGAGAGATTTCGGCTCTCACAGAGCCAAAATCTCTCCCACTGACATCACTCGTGATGTCAGTCGTGATGTCAGTGTGGCCGCCCCCAAACCGAGGCGTTCACACGGGAACACCTCCGTTTGGGCAGCCACTCCCCCAGCCCGCCCATAAAAGGGGGTGTGCTGTCACTCAACATCGACAGCACGCCCCCTTTGGTACGAGACCCGGAGTGACGGTTTGCCCATCGCTATCTGGGTCTCGCGCATGTGCACGACGGAGCCGGCTCTGTCATGCGCATTCGCACTAGGCCACCATCAACCCGCTTGCGAGTGCATAGTGCTTGTGAGCGGGTCTGAATCAGGCCCTCAGTGTCCTAAAAAATGCAGTTGTACCCAATGTCCACTTAACCATGGACATGTGGACAAGTAGAACAGGGTAGACTAAGGACTATATGACTGTGACAGCCCACTGGGTAGATGTATCACATTACGCAGCAACAGCAGCGTCACCAGTAGCAGCATCTCAGAAACGCCAACTCATTCCAAGGCAGGCTATGCTGTGTATCACCGGTTTCAGAAAGAGGCACACCGCCGACAACCTCTTAGAGAAACTGA
This sequence comes from Taudactylus pleione, assembly GCA_031769625.1. NCBI lineage: Eukaryota > Metazoa > Chordata > Amphibia > Anura > Myobatrachidae > Taudactylus > Taudactylus pleione. The sequence continues at coordinate 14,442,400 of JAUIMM010000039.1, forward strand.
GGGAAATCATCGCCCAATGGCTTACCCCACTTAGGCTCTCCTGGGGATATGGGATATCTGACAACGCCAACAATATTGTGCGGACATTACATCTGGGCAAATTCCAGCACGTACCATGTTTTGCTCACACAATAAATTTGGTGGTGCAGAATTTTCTAAAAAAATGACAAGGGCGTGCAGGTGATGCTTTGGGTGGGCCAAAAAATTTTGGGGACACTTTCATCATTCAGCGACTGCGTGCCGAAGACTGGAGCGCAAGCAAACACTCTTGAACCATCACCTGAAGCAAGAGGTTGTAACATGGTGGAACTCAACCCTCTATGAGGGTTGAGTTCCAGAGGATGGAGGAGCAGCAAAAGGCCAGTCAAGCCTATACATCCACCTATGACATAGACAAAGGAGGGGGTATGCACCTGACTCAAGTGCAGTGGAGAATGATTTCCGTGTTTTGCAAGGTTCTCCAGCCCTTCGAACTTGCCACATGTGAAGTCAGTTCAGACACTGCCAGCTTGAGTCAGGTCATTCTCCTCATCAGGCTTTTGCAGAAGCAGCTGGAGAAAGTGAAGGAGGAGCTAAGATGGAGCGATTCTGCTCGGTATGTGGGACTTGTGGATGAAGACCTTCATTCGCTTTCCCAGGATTCGAGGGTGGTCAATCTGTTGCAATCAGACCACTACATTTTGGCCACCGTGCTCGATCCTAGGTTTAAAGCCTACGTGGTGTCTCTCTTTCCGGCGGACACAAGTCTACAGAGGTGCAAAGACCTGCCGGTGAAAACACTGTCAGCTGAAGCGGAACATGACACGGCAACAGCTCCTTCATTTTCTCCAGCAACTGGGGCTGCCAGGAAACAACTTAAGATATCCTAACCAACCCGTTGGCGGTGATGCAGGGCAGGCAGGACCAAGGTTGGACATCTGGTCCGGACTGAAGGACCTGTCAACAATTTCTGATATGTCTACTGTCACTGCATATGATGCTGTCACCATTGACAGAATGGTGGAGGATTACATCGGTGACAGTATCCAAGTAGGCAATGCAGACAGTCCGTACCTGTACTGGCAGGAAAAAGTGGCAATTTGGAGGCCCCTGTACAAACTGGCTCTATTTTACCTGATAACACAGGAATATGTGGTCGTACATATTCCTCAGAAAATTCACGAATATATGCATGCTTATGTTCCTTTATTTTCCCTTATATTGCAATGTAGAATATATAGAAATGTTAGGATGAGATTCAGTATTAGTACAGTTGTGTGAAGGTGCAGCTGTGTCTCATTTGTCAAATGGGCTCAGCCCTAGACGGCATTGAGACCTATCCTCCCCTGTCCAAAGTAAGTAAATGAATCCCTGTCGCACCAGTATTTTAGTTTTAATCCAAAGCTATATTATATGATGTATTAATAAGTATATAGAAATTAGTGTTTATTTCTATGCAGGTATGATTTAACTGCGGAGATATGGATAAGTTAGAACTGATGAGGCAGCCATTTTTTTATGGTTCAGATAGAAAGGACTTGGAAGTTTAAAATCAAGTTTAATATGAGCAGAAATGAGCAGACAGTCAGTCTCATATTTTATAAACAAAGAGAGCTAATCAAGATGGCCTTTGCCCACATGAAGCAAGAATTAGTAGCTACAGGGGAACAGAACAAGAAGATGACATATTATATTTTGGTTAAGACATATAACCAATTAGTGTCTACCACGTACGAATATTAAATAAATTAATATTCCCCCTTTTGGGTTAACTGGAAGTATAGTATAAATCTCATGAGAGAAAGAGGGAGGGGGACAGACAGAGGAGAGAGGTAGCACATCGAGGGTCTGAAGCTGGGCGGTATGTATGAAATTGGCTGACTGGTATGACTGGCATTAGGTGTCACAAATTTATTTTACAAATATTCCTACTGCTGCTAATATAATCTTTTTTTTTTGTTGTAACTCTGCACTGGCAAAATATATGTATGAGACTATCATCTAAAAGTAAAAAACATTGTCATTTATTTTAGAACCTGTATTTGTGTGAATTATTTCATTATCCTTTATAACAAGTAAGGTTTGATGGGTAAATCTAGAACACTCACCGCGTTTTCATACCTAAGTTTTACCTGAGTTTTTAGTGCAGCCAGGAACCTTGTCAGCAAAAGGCATAGGAGGTTGCTTCCACAAAATGTGGAGATGATGTTCATCAAAATTAATTATCAATTATTCCAGGAAAACCAGCCAAAAAGTACAGAGGGACCTGTGGTGGTGGATTCCAGCGGGGACGAATCAATACTCTGAGGATGAGGATGTACACAACACTGAAGAGGTTGAGGAATCGGTGGATGAGGAGGATGAGGACGACAACATAAGGGTGGGTAGGAGGGCCCAAGGACAATTCCATCTTGCACCTCTTTTTTTTCTTTGCAGTATGTACTCTTTGGGGCCTAGTTTTTCAAACTGCATTCCTGTCTGCCACTGCAGTGTCACTCCTAGATGGGCCACGTGTTTGCGCCGCCCACTTGTGTCGCTTAGCATAGTCATCCAGCTACCTCGGTGCAACCTTTTGGCCTGAACACAATATTGTGAGGTGTTCAGAATAGACTGGAAATGAGTGGAAATTAATGTTATTGAGGTTAATAATAGCATAGGAACAAAAAAAAACAAATTCTGTTATTTTAGCTGTTTTTATGCTTTTTTTCCAAAAAAATACAGATCCAAAACACAAAACACGGAAGGGTGGTTTTGGTAAAACCATTCCAGATCCAAAACACAAAGAAATATCCAGATCCAAAACCAAAACACGAAAAGTGGCCGGTGCACACCGCTAACTGTAAGTACTGTGCATCATTATTCTGGGCAGGGTGCTGATCACTGAGAATGGAACACTCACATGCCCCGAAGGAAAAGGGAGTGGCATGGTCTTATGGCACACCCCCATTTCCATCACTCTTGGGCTTGCCTAGCACTCCCAGGGATACTGGGCTGCTCCCAAGCTATAAACAGATGCTGTGTGCATGCATGCAGCATCTATTCACCCAAGGGTGAGAGTGCTTTACCCCCATACAGGACACTATGGGGTGTGCTGGTGGGAAGCGGGACTTGGGAAGTATGCTATTGCTGTGTGGCATAGATACATATTGCATGGGTCAGTATGGGCAGACACTATGCACAGAGACCCTAGCCCCTATAAGCCATCAGCAGTAAGCCACCTACCAAACTAGATGGTCACATGAGTCAAGTTTGTTTTCAAACTCTAGCCATCGGGGACGCCCCATCCTCAAAATTACTTTTTTGCCTCCTGAACATACTCCGGAACTGATATAAGCCATTATAATCTAAGTGGTACCCATTTATGCAGCCTAACAGGCTTAACTAGGCATCAAAAGCTCTCTGCCATCCAGTTAGAGCCCTGAACCACATAACTTGTGAGACTGCTTCTCTAAAGGTACCTTGGGGCTCACTTATTTGAACCCAGTGCCTTTGTGAATTATGGGCCTGATTCAGAATGGATCGCAACTGCAACAGTGTATGCAGACGGCTGATTGTTGCGTACTGCGTGAGCGTATGCACCACAGTGCGCATGCACGACCAATGAACTGTGATCACACAGAGCATGGAAAGCCATCGCAGAGTGAGTGACAGGCAGTCAGCGTTTGGGGTTGGTAGGCTTACAAGAAAAAGAATTTTCCGATCTCTCTCCCACAGCCTCTGGCCAGAGGCAGAATTTTGAAAGGAAAATAGAGATACAGTTTAATACTTACGATTTATGGCCGACCCAGGGGCCAGTTGGGTGACTGTAAACAACATGCTGTCATGATGATGGGCCTATTTTTATCTGGAGGCCTGGAGCTGTAGCTCCATCTACTTCATTGTAAATCTGGCCCTGGTTATCAGCAATTTGTTTGACTACAGTATAGCAATGTTCAAAATTGACCTGTCACAGTTCAATTCCATCTCCTTAAAAACATGAATAGTCCTATAAACTGTTAAAGGTTATACCTCTTAATTTGTGACAAGAAAAAATATTTTTATATAGAATGTAGACTATTTTTGTTTAGTCTATGGATGACATAATTATATTATCTATTTAGCTAACTGTGCAAAGGGCACAAAAAATAGCAATATAAATTACAACAATAAAAAGCAAGATGTAATAACTGTAGGCATCAGATTGGATAATGTGTCATCATCCTTATTAGATTTCAGATGAAAAGGTGAAGGTGAACAATTATATGTTAGTGTGACAATGACTTAAGTGCTGTTTCCTGATAACATTATCACATTAAGTATATCCTTAACACATTTATATAAAACCTGTTTACATGAGTCAGTTGAGCTTGAGATAGCACTGAGTGGCTGTTGCTAGGAAACACTGCTTTTCCCCACAAACACATACTCCGATTTTCTTATATAACATAAATGTAAAAAGATGACAGTATAATTATGACACTGGCATTGAAAACAGATGCTGTGAGAATGTTTATTGTTCCCTTTTATACATGTTAGATGTCACTAGACAAAAAAAATTAAATGATGCCTGTAGGGATGTTGTCCGTTTCCACTTCTCCAGACATTGTAACATTGCTATCTGAAGGGTATGCAGTCGGGAAGCCGGCAGACCTAATACCAACAGTCGGCTTCCCAACTGTCATATCCCGGCAAGTGTCTAATAGGCATCGAAATCCCGACGCCTGTCATTAGACATACGCCGGGAGCCCGACGCCTGGCATCCCGATCGAAGGGACGCCGGGCGCCGATAGCCACGGGGTTGGGGGGGGAGGGTTAGGCTTAGGGTTCCTTAATACCGACAGCCGGCTTCCCGGCTGCTTTATCCCGGCATGGGATAAATGACCGGCGTCTATATCTAGATGCCTGTCATTTACCCGACGCCAGGAGACTGGCGCCTGGCATCCCGATCGAAGGGATGCCGGGCGCCGCGAGCGGACAGCCGTGGGGGGGAGGGTTAGGCAAAAAGCGCTCGTTCCGGGACTCACTACAAAAGGGGCAGCTGTCGATGTTGATCGACAGCTCGCCCCATTTTGTAGGTGTGGCCGGGGGGGTGGCTTCACAAACGGTGGCATTCCCATGCGAACGCCTACCATTTGTGGGCAGCCCCACTGACATCACCAGTGATGTCAGTGGGAGAGCTTCTGGCTCGATTTGAGCCAGAAGCTCTCTGGGGCTTGCGGCCACGAGACCCTATCACAAGGGTCTCGTCCCAAGCCCGATGGTAGCGATGGTCTTGACCATCGCAACCATCATCATGGCCGCTCGCAATAGCTGTGGGTGGTAACCCACAGCTTTGCTAGCGGCCAAGAGGCTGCAACTAAAAAAACATGCGCCCGCCCTGATTCAGAGCAAGCGCTCGCTTTTTGCGAGCGCCTCTGAATCAGGCCCTTTGTCTTCATGCCTCTGAATCAGGCTCTTGTCTTTTAACACAGCAAAACAAATTTTCTTCATGTGGCGCTACAATTACCAGCATGTATCAAGCAGTCTCAATAGCCTTTCAATAGGAACCTCTGCTCTTAGTACCACACCTTGATTTAACGAGCATGAGCAATTCACCAGGATAAACCACACAATTTATTTTAATCCTTCCAATGCTAAGGAAGTACACACTTCTCTTCACAGACAATATACTTGCAGCAATAGTGCACATTTGCAGCCAATTTTTTTGTTTAAACAACAGACTTATCTTCACTCACCAGCCTGATGAGCATTGCACTGTTGAGTGCACTATGCAGTTGTACTAATCATCCATATATCCATTAGGTGCTGTAATCCACTATCTGTGCAGATCTTTTTGCATAAACTTGTGTGTGTAGCATCTTTATGCCTGCATTCTCCACCATATGTGATACTTGGGGTAATTAGTTTGGTAAACTAGTGTCAGTGGTGCCGTGATTAGGTGCAGAATCAGACTCCACACATGGCATTCCAGTAAAACAAATGAACGTGGTGCTTTACTTCCAGCATAATCAGGAACAAACAGAAAATAATAAACGCCTAGCCCTTTCTTAGGGCACTAGCTCACTTCTTGAACCCTCTCTACAGAAGCAGCTACTCTGCATGAAAGTCTCTCACCGTCTCTGATATTGGTGGTCCTTCCTGCCACATGCAGGACTGGACACTGGCCACCTGACCTGGTATAGCTTCCTTAGCTTGTTGGCTGCCGCCTCTCACAGTCTGGCCTGCTTCCTTGCAGGTACCATAGCTCAGTCCCAGAGTTGGATAGCCTTCCCTGTATCTCACAGGTTTAGGCTCAGACCTCCTGGCCCTCACTGGCTTGCTAGCACAGTGAGCTCTGTCAGACTGGTCTGCCTCAGTCCTCCCTGGACTGAGTTCACTTGGCAGCCCTTACACCTCTTCCCAGAATCCTTTTCTTCTCCGTGTGGGCGGATCTCTCCTGCCCCACACAGAATCTGCTGCTCACCAGCGCCATCTCTGGTGATACTGCCACACTGTACAAAGACATATTTTTCATCTATTATGTGAGTGTATCTCCATGATCTGTGCTGGCCTTATCTTTCGCATGTTATACTATTGGCGGTCTTTCATGTTTTTTTGGGACAAATATTGAAGCAATACCGAAAAACCAACTAGGATTCAAAGAAACAAATTTTGGGTTTTTGGAATAATATTCTAATCAACACACTAATAAGTTGTTTAATATCATATTTGCACAAAAATAATACACTCCACATAGAATGTACTATATTTTTTATATTCTCTCTTTAGGTCTATATGCACTAGAACACTTCACATTTAGTTCTTTTTGTGATGCAAGCTTATAAGTGTCACTGTTTCCTAGCACCACCACAGGGACATCAAGGCAAACCACATGGACTGTGGCCCCTGTCTCATTCTGTTTTCATGATCCACCAAAACCTTGTCCGATGTGCATGATTTTTTCAAACACACCTACATTCATATATATATATATATATATATATATATATATATGATGGGATGTACTAAAGTGCAAAATGCTGTAAAACCCTGTTTTCCATATGTACAAAGCACCAGAATGCTTCATCCCAGTGGTTAATGCCATTTTAGGGTGACATTACCCAATAGAAGCCTATGGGCTTATTATGGGGACACACCCCCTGAGGGGGATCCAATCAGATCCCTCCCATCTCCCACCACTGCCCAAGCCCATGCACATGCGCAGAAGGATTCCAGAGGGACTTTTGGGTGTAAAACCCGGAAGTTCCTCTATCCGGGGACATCACAAAAGACATCTCTTTTTGGGAGACCTGTCCCTTGCAATTTTTTGCACGGTAATTAATCGCGGTCTGTACCTGATGAGAGGCGGAATGGACGGATCACAGATGCGATGCCTAGTACATCCCACCCAAAGTCACTTCTACAATCTGATAAGTTTTAGAGAATCAGAACTATTGGGAACCATGTTAACTGTTGCAATTGTAAGATTATAATAATAGTATCTGAATGATTTAATGAGTAGAGACATTGATCACATGGTCTTAGATTTTATCACAGAGGTGGATCGCATGAGGGCAGATTAAATTAGCAGTGAGGTTCGGTCAGAACACCGCCTAGGCTTTTTAAGGTGCAAGCAAAAACAAGCAAGGTTTTCGCTACCAATATAGCCTGTAAACGCTTTTCTCAGTTAATTTAATCTGTTCTATGGTCTCAGTTTTAAATAACACTTCTATAAGTACTGTTTGTAATGTCATTGGGTGATAAAATAAAGCAAAGAACAATGGAAGGTCTAGTATGTCTACAAAAATCTAAACAGAAACACACACACACTAGCCTAGCCTGAAAAGCATTAAAGAAAAGCCCTAAAACACTCTTTGGTGTATATTTACTAAATTGAAATTTTGCAAGAGTGATGATCTTGTACAGTCTACAAAATGATAGCGAAAATTTTATTGGCTGCTATTGCAACATTTACACTTTTATAAAACCACTTTTTGTTAAATGTGGACTAGGAAATTAACTACAGGTGAATTTCTCATCTAAAGGGATAATCAACAAAAAAGAAAACTCATTGTTTATTGAATTGATTGTAGTAAAATAAAAATGTTGTGTATGATAACTATCCAGCAATCATCATGTTCAATATTTGACAATGAAAAGATCTACATCTACACATTTTATAGTGTATTCAATTAAAAATAAATACAAATATATCAATGTATTCCTGTAAATCAGTGACACAGAAGGATCAATTCGCTTTGATCATAGCTGTTTAGTCTAAGGCAAATGTGTTAAGAAATAATTAGCATTTACTATGGGACAAATTTCCTAACACCCCATAAAAACCCTATCAAGTACACACTTGTTTGTGGCTGCTTGTGTTAGAGAGGCACATAATAACTCTTTCCTAGAACATCTAATGGGCAACATTACACGCAAAACACATGGCACTGTTCATGAGTGCATTGATTTCATTTGCTTTAATGACTAAAGTCCCTGTTGAATTTCAATTATCAAAACAAAAGTCAGAACTTCAATCGAGAACAGACATGCCCTGGAGTGCAAAAGGTTTCCTTTTCAAAGCAATTTATGGACCTGAACCTGCTTACAATTAGGTACATCATGCTACCAGAGACTATTTAATTGAAACTGCCTTGTCCGTCAACCATGTGTTTCACGTCAAAAAGAGCAAATCAAAATGTGGCATCAGTTGTTTGCATTACACTTTTAAAAGTAGATGTATTTTTTGCTTTAAGTAGAAATGAGCGGTTCAGTTTTGATTAGGTTATTTTCGCCTAAATAGCGCAAGTTCGAATTAGTTTGAATTTCTCTTATTGGCTATCCAACTCACGTAAGAGCCAATATGATGCCGTTTTTTAAATCCAAACGTCACCAAGTAAAACCGAACAGCTCATCATGTATGTCTTGTAAGAGCATGAATTCTTATTTCGCCAGCATCCTGTAAATACTTATTTACATACCTATAAGACAGTGGTATATATTTGCATGTTTTTCTGGGCACTGAAATGTCATATTAAAGTTCTATTTTCTTTTGAATGTTATATAAAAAATTCATTGGCCTGTTTGTTTTTAATTGCTATTTTTTTGTGCCCTTCACACAGTTAGCTAAATAGATAATTTAATTATGTCATCCATAGACTAAACAAAAATAAAAATCTTGGGCCAGATGTACTAAGCTCTGAAAAGTGATAAAGTGGAGAGTTATAAACCACCAGACAATCAGCTGCTAACTATCATTTTTCAAACACAGTCCGTAACATGACAGTGGGGAGCTGAGTGGCTGGTTGTTTATCACTCTCCACTTTATTACTTTGCAGAGCTTAGTACATCTCCCCCTGTATATTCTATATTTTATATATAAAATCTATTGGCCTGTTTATTTGTTATGTATTCGGACACTCCTGCACCGTTTGGGATGAAACTGACCCGAGGTGGTCCAGTTGGATTCTGTCCAGGTTTTAGGAGGGTTAGGGTCCCATTTGGATCTCCCGTTGGTGTACGCTGGGCAGAATTTTGACTCGGGGGTGCTGGGTAGAACTTTGACCCGGGAATCCTGTTCTGGGCCTTCCACTGGATGGATTTGGATGAAAACTTCACAGAGGGGTGCCAATTGGTCTGGGATGCCTAATGGAGTGGCTGGGGTCCTGGTTGGTCCTCAAGGCATAGTGCACCGAGAAGAACTTTGATCCAATGTTCTAGGCATTCCACTGGATGGGTAAGGATGACATCACGTAATTTGGATGCAAACTTCACAGAGTTGTAACATTGGATCCCAGAAGACATACTAGGGGGTTTAGGTCTCAGTCAGACATCCTGTTGATGTACGATGGGCAGAACTTTGTCCCAGGAATGCTGGGCAGAACTTTGATCCAGGGAGCCTGTACTGGTCCTTCCACTGGATGGATTTAAATGAAAACTTCAGATAGGGGTGAAAATTGGTCTGGGATGTCTAATGGTGTGGTTGGGGTCCTGGCCAGACCTTATGGCAGGGTGTGTATAGCAGAACTTTGACCCAGTGTTAACATTGTATACCATAAGACATACTAGGGGGTTGAGTTCATGTTTGTAACTCAAGTTGGTGTATGCTGGGCAAAACTTTGACCCATGGACCTTGTTCTGGGCCTTCCACTGAATAGATTTGGATGAAAACTTGACACAGGGGTGGCAATTGGTCTAGGATGCCTAATTGAGTGGTTGGGGTCCCGGTTGGACCTCACGGTGGAGTGTGTCGGGCAGATCTTTGACCCAAGGAGCCTGTACTGTGCCTTCTACTGGATAGATTTGGACGACATCACAAAAACTTAATAAAAAGATTTAAATCCGGGCAATGTCAGGTACTTCAGCTAGTTGGTTTTAATAAAACTCACCACACATAAATAAGTTATACATAATGATTGCCAGTTAGACATTAGGTTTATAGTATGACAAATTAAATATTTCATTATCCAAAATCCTTACATAGACAATGGCAGTGAGTTAGTGCCTCTTAACTGCCAATAACTCTATTGGTGAGATACCGCAAAAGATAGATATCATATGAAGTCAGTATAGCACATAACTCAGTAAGCTGTAGCAGGGGCGGATTGGGATGGAAAACCAGCGCGGGAAATTTCTGGAAGCAGCCCTAACGGCGTGTGGTCTGTTGTATGGGGTGTGGTCTGTTGCGGGGGCGGGGCCTGTTGAGGGGCGTGGGATACTCCCTCTCCCCAGGAGCAAGAGTTTTTTTCAAAATTGAAACTGCAAATGTTTGTTTCCTCAAATATGGTATATTTATGGGTTTCCCCATGTATGGTGCATCAGTGGAGTAAGCTGTACACAATAAACTTTGCCTGCAGCTATTTTGATCTACATCAACATATATATATATATATATATATATATATATATATATATACATATAACATAGAAGCAGGGTCTGGCACTCCCTGTAACACAGTAACTTGACCGGGTGCCCTCACAGAAAAAATGGTACAGTGTTACATGAGTGCGGCACTCCTGGTACAGACAGAGGCTTCAAAGCAGCGTGACAGTCAACGTTTCAAAGCTTTTATTACAGCTTTTTCATCAGGACTACTGAAAGTCCTGATGAAAAAGCTGTAATAAATGCTTTGAAACGTTGACTGTCACACTGCTCTGAAGCCTCTGTCCGTACCAGGAGTGCCGCACTCAAGTAAAAATAACATTATATATATATATATATATATATATATATATATATTTATGGATACCAGGTACTGGCACTCAAAATAAATCCAAATAGCTTGGTTCGGTGCCTTCACAGATAGACAACAAATAATACCTTAAGAAGGTGCGGCACACAGGATCATAGAATAATACACAAGGTGGTATATATACTAACTATGATACTGAGTGCTGTACCTTCTTAAGATATATATATATAAATATATACATATATATATATATATATATATATATATATATAATCCAAAGAGAGGTCCGGCACTCTTAATAGCAAAAAACAACAAGTTCCGGTGCCCAAATAAAGTTCAGGTAATAAATTCTTCAAAGAACAAAACATTATATATATATATATATATATATATATATATATATATAATATACACAGAGAGAGAGAGAGAGAGAGAGAGACACATGTATATGCACACATATATATACACACGCACACATATATTCATTCATATTATATATATATATATATATTATATATATATATACACACACATATACACACATACACAAATATATACACATGTGATATACTGTACACACACATATCGATATCGTTATTGTTCAATCGCTCAATTTAATCGCCTAGTGGATGGGCACCTTTATATACAGGTTAAATTGAGGCACTCAGCTAAAGAGTAACCTCTGATAATTAGATACTTAGTAAATATATAAGGTGCCCAAAACACATTCCCCCTTGAGCATTACAAGATTGCAGCCAACATTAAAATCAGGATTTTGGTACTTACCGATAAATCCCTTTCTCTGATTCCACAGGGGACACTGGAGTCTCAGTACAGTGGGTATAGATGTGGGTTAACCGGGAGCTGGCACCTTTCAGAAAAAAACTGAGCGGTAGCTAGCTCCTCCCCCTCTATGCCCCCCTACAGGTCAGTCTAAATAAACTGTGCCCGAGGGAAGCTGGAACATTTAAGGAGAAAGGAGATAGAAAAGCTACAGCGTTCATGAACTTATAATAATTAGTGTTATAATAGAAAGTAACAAAATTCCAATCAGACTCTAGATACAACCAATCATCTGAACCTGGAAAACCATAACTTATGCAGGAAGAACAGCGCCGGGTGGGCGTCCAGTGTCCCCTGTGGACTCGGAGAAAGGGATTTATCGGTAAGTACCAAAATCCTGATTTCTCCTTCATCCACTAGGGGACACTGGAGTCTTAGTACAGTGGGGACGTCCCAGAGCTCACATCCCGGGTGGGAGAGTGCTGAGAACCCTGCAAAACTGCACGGCCAAACTCTGAAGCAAAGGCCGCAAAAGTATCAAAACGATAAACTTTATGAAAGTATGTCTGCCTGACCAGGTGGCCGCTCGATAAAGATGGTTGAAGGAAACCCCTCGAGCAGCCGCTCAAGAAGGATCTACCAAGCGCGTTGAATGTGCCGTAACGGCGTGTGGTCTGTTGTATGGGGTGTGGTCTGTTGCGGGGGCGGGGCCTGTTGAGGGGCGTGGGATACTCCCTCTCCCCAGGAGCAAGAGTTTTTTTCAAAATTGAAACTGCAAATGTTTGTTTCCTCAAATATGGTATGTTTATGGGTTTCCCCATGTATGGTGCATCAGTGGAGTAAGCTGTACACAATAAACTTTGCCTGCAGCTATTTTGATCTACATCAACATATACATATATATATATATATATATATATATAACATAGAAGCAGGGTGGCTGTCTTGAAGCCTCCAGATAAGCCTGTCTGATAGTCAGACAAATCCATCTAGAAATGAATTGTATTGAAACCGGCTGTCAGGGTTCAGCCTAGGATCGGCCTCTCTCACCTCCTTGCCGGCTTCCCCTGACTTCTTTGCGGTCAGACGTCTGGTGCAGTGATGGATGTGGGGCTGAGTATTCTGCCTTAGTTGCTTTTTACGTGCTTCCACGGTCGGCTGTTTGTGCTGGGGATCGGAGTTCCCATCATGGGCGCCGCCATGACAGTTCCTCTCATGTGACAGCTGATGCTGTGCTCCAGTAATCTGCTACCCCTGGGTATAAATCCGCCTCCAGAACTCCAGGAAGATGCTGTTCAACTTCGTTATTCCAAGTGCCTGTGTTACTCCCACTGTTGCTCTCTGCTATCCTTCAGCGTGTTGCTTCAGCCTGCTCACAGTTTCCCAGTTTCCTGTATTAGCTTCCATGCTAAACCTTACTCTGAGACTTTAGCTTTCTCACAAGTACTTCAGTGTTTCATGTCTCTTCCCTGTGTGTCTTTGTATATGTGCTGCTAATTCTATTGCAGATTTCCTGTGGCTATTACCCTGTATCACTGAAGTGTCAGATTACCTGCTGGTATTAATTAGCTCACAGCTGGTCCTCCCAGCACATGTCTGTGTCAATCTGCTCTGTGTCTTGTCAGTGCAAATCTGCACTTGCAGTTAGCACTCTCTCAGTGTATGCCTATCTTCTCTATATGTCTTGTCTGTGCAATCTGCCCATGCATATATAATTATTCCCAGTATTTTGCCTTTGCCCAGTACCAGCATTTCTAGCTCTCCCAGTATTTGGCCTTTGTCCAGTACCACATTTCTAGCATTCCCAATATATTCCTTGAGTCCACTCTACTCTTGTATGTGTAATCCCCAGTATATGTTTGTGCTTTCCTGCATATTTAGCAAACTCCAGTACCTGCCTGTGTCCACATCACCCTGAGCTGCTGAGCTAGTCAGCTCCTGGATTTCTTAGTGATTCACAGTACTTTCTCAGTAATCTCATGCAAGCCAGTGATCAGGATTTCTAATTGTGTTCCAGTGTATCTCCAGTGTTCTAGCAATAACTTGACGTAATATAGTTTCCGGTCTTCTGCCATTCCCAGGTACCTGTCCAGAGGGCCGCGACCTGCTCACTTGGTGCAGCGGAAAACCAAATCCCAATTGGAGGGGTCACTGGAGAAAACCACCAAGTGAGTTAGACTCTGCGCCTCTGGGCAGGTCTAGCCAAACCTGGGTTCGGCCGCAAATAGGAGACCTAGCCACAGTCACTCCGATAGTCACCTGAACCCCCCGGCTCACCGTCCTGCACAGAGGATCACTTTCACCGGATTGTGACAGTTTGAACAGCCTAATATGCAAGCCGCTGGGTTCCAGGTTGAAGCAGGTTTTCAGGATTTACTCTTTCATGTGTCTGCACAGGAGACAGCTTTGCAATCCGTCAGACAGCAGCTGCAAGAACTCTCTAGTCAAATGATGGTTATTCATTCAGTTCTAGCTGCTTTGTCCCCAGACACACCACAAGTTCCACCAGTGAATTCTCCACAGTTCCGTTCCGAAGTTTCAATTACCCCTACAGATGAAAAATTTTCTGTGCAAGCTAGTGAACCACTCAAGTGTCCTCTGGTTCTCCAATTTTCTGATATTCGTGACCCTGAACCTTTCAAGAGTTTCTACTGGCTTCTAGAACAACTACAAAATCTCTGTCCCAAAATTTTTGAAGTTATTTCCAAGCTTTCTAGTGCTACTCCTGACTTGACTAACAGCTTTTCCAAGCAAACTAAAGTAAAGCATCAACGTTACCTGCGCCCTAAACTTACTGAGGTTGAACGTCAGCGACGCCGGGAACTGCATCTGTGTTTATATTGCGGTTATGACGATCACTTTCTTAAGGACTGTACTCTGCGCCCACTGAGAAGTGGGGACAAGTGTGTGACTTCTAATGTCTGCGTTTTCAGTTCTCCCCATCATCCATCAGTGATTCCCGTTTCTTCAGTTACAGATAAGGAGGTGATGTCCACTAAGCAAAAGAAAGTTCAAGTTTTCAATTGGGGCCCTGCTACAAGATGTTTCAACCCTCGTCTAAGAAATATTGGGAGGATATTTCAACCTTCTAAAGTCACGGACACTACTCATTCCATTTCTACTGGTCACGGCCCAGATTCCATTTCCATCGGTCCCAGTCCGGATTCTGTTTTTCCCAATACGGGACTCCAGTCAGTTGCCCCAGGAGGGGTCTCAACTTCCTTACCCCGAGTGGAGGTCCCAAGTCTCGCACCCCAGGAGGGGGTCCCAAGTCTTGCATCCCAGGAGGGGGTCCCAAGTCTAGCAACCCAAGAGGGGGTCTCAAGTTCCACGTCCCAGAAGGGGGCCTTTGTTTCAAGTTTCATGCACCAGGAGGGGGTTTCAAATCTCTCACCCCAGAAGGGGGTTACAAGTGTTGTACCCCAAGAGGGGGCTTTCATTTCAAGTTTCACGCCCCAGGGAGGGGTCTTCGTTTTGAGTTTCATGCCCCAGGAGGGGGCCTTCGTTTCGAGTTACACGCCTCAAGAGGAGGCCTTCATTTTGAGTTTCACGCCCCAGGAGAGGGCCTTCATTTTGAGTTTCATGCCTCAAGGGGAGGCCTTCATTTCGATTGTTATGCCCCAGGAGCGGACCGTAATTTCAAGTGTTACTCCCCAAGAAAGGGTCTCAAGTTCCATACCTCAAGAGGGGGCTCTGAGCTACTCACCCCAGGAGGAAGTCTGTGTTCTTGCATCCCAAAAGGGGGTTTCATATTGCATACCCCGAAAGGAAAAGCCAAGTCAGCTTCCCCAGAAGGGGGTTTTAGGTCCCATACTCCAACAGGGAGTGTCAAGTTCTGTACTCCAGGAGGGGGCCTTGAGTCTCTCACCCCAAAAGAAGGTTTCAAATCTTGTTTCCCAGGAAGGGGCCTCGGGTGCTATCACCCAGGAGGGTGTTTCTAGTGTTGTACCCCAGGAGGGGATTTCAAGTGTCACGCCCCGAGAGGAAGTCCTCATTTCAAGTTCTTTACCCCAGGAGGGGGTTTCAAGCCTCTTACCCAGAGAGAGGGTTCCTAGTGTCCTTCCCCTAGAGGGGACTTCAAGTGTCTCACCCCAGGATGGGGTTCCCAGTGTAATACCCCAGGAGGGGATTTTCAGTGTTACGTTTCAAGAGAAAGTTCTTGTTTCAAGTTCTTCACCCCAGGACAAGGGTCCAAGTATCCTACCCCAGGATGGGGTTTCCAGTGTTATACCCCAGGAGGGGATTTCAAGTGTTACGTTTCAAGAGAAAGTTCTTATTTCAAGTTCTTCACCCCAGGAGGGGGTTTCAAGCCTCGCACCCCAAGAGGAGGGGATTTCAAGTGTCTCACCCCAGGATGGGGTTCCCAGTGTTGTGCCCCAAGGGGGAATTTCGAGTGTCTTCCCAGAATCACAGCCCCCCAAACCTCTCAGACTTGTGTCCATGGTGAGGAGAATCCAAATCCCCACAGCAAACAGTCTTCCTGCCCACAGGTGAGAGGGATTTAACCACCAAATGAGAGATGTTGGTAGACAGTAGAACTGGCTGGTGGAGAAAACGATGGGACCTTGACCTTTGGGAGAGAAGGTCCAATTGAAATGGACTGGTATGAAACTTTGTTTATTGAATAGCATCGAAGGTCGCCACCATTTTCCCCAGAAGGCCAGAACACAGATGTACTGACACTCTGCGGTGTCGCAGTGGCAGACGCCCCCTGTGTTGAATGGAAGAAATGTGGGAGGAACACCTTTTGTTCCACTGTATCCAAGATAACGCCCAGAAGTAGCAGGCGTTAAATTGGAGTTAGAGAGGATTTTTGGAGATTGAGAATCCATCCATGTTGTAGGAGCAGATTCTGAATTAAGTGAATATCCAAAAGCAAATGATCTACTGACGGAGCCTTGATCCGGAGATTGTCCAGGTATGGGACCATCATAGCCCCCTGAAGCAGTGTCATCATAACTGCTATTACCTTCGTGAACACACTTGGTGCCAACGAAGACCGAAAGGCAAGGGTCTAGGACCGCAAACCGAAGGAGAGTCTGATGAGGTGGCCAGATGGGGATGTGGAGGTAGACATCCTTTATGTCTAAAGACACAAGAAACTCATCCTTCTGGTGCTATAACAGACTGGAGAGACTCCATTTGAATTGAAAATTCGTAGATAAGTCGGAACAGTCACTACAACCTGAGACAATAGCAGTTTGTATATTTCTTCCTTGTGAAAAAAATCAAGAAAGTGGTTGGAATCTGAAATCCAACTTTAGTCCCTGAATAATGATGTGCCTGACCCAAACGTTCGGACAGGATTTGATCCCTTCTTCTTAGAATCAGAAGATGAGCTCCCACTATGGGGACCCTGAAGTAAGAGAGGAGAGCGTTATGTAGTGGGTTTAGCTGCGGTCTTGTCCTGTTGGGACATTGACGCAGAACCTCTAACACGGCCTCTGGCACTCATGAGAAAACTGGAGCCCCCCTGGAACAACCTCTAAACTTTCCTGGATGTGAAAGGATAGAAAGGACGGTCCTGCTCTGCGAGATTCACTTATCTAACTGCGTACCAAACAGAACTTCTTCTGTGAAAGGAAGAGCCTCTACTGCTGTTTTGGTTTCCGCATCTGCTTGCCATCGTCTCAGCGAAAGGGCTCTTCTAGCTGAGATAGCTAGAGTCGAGGATCTAGCGAAAGACTAGATATGTGTGTTTCCACTTCCCCAAGGAAAGATGCTGATTCAGCAATTTGTTCTTTGAAAGTTGCTTAGCCCAAGCTTTTACAGCCTTTTTCCAACTTTCTGATAGATGTGTCCTTATGGAAACTGCACCTGGTACAGGTAATACCGTCTTATTAGAAAGACGGGACACAGAGGGATCCACTGCTGGAGGAGTTTGAACGTCAGTTATACTGACTCGCCGGCCTTATGTCTCCTCTTGCTAACTGCCTATGCGGAGGTCACTAGGCTTAGAGGACGGGCCTGGTCACATACTTTCCTGCTGTCTGTTGGAAAGGGGAAAAAAATTAAATAAAGTTTCCTCGATATATGCAACTTTTTATCAGGGTGTTTCCACGCTGATGATAGAATATCCAATTCCTCAGACGCTGGAAAAGTGGCCGCCTGTCTTTGTTCTTTTACTAAAAATAGACGGTCTAGCAGCCACTTCTAAGACCTTCACATGTAGTACCTGGCGTACCGCAGTGATTAATGTTTCTACCCCCTGATTAGGCTCTGATTCATTTGGAATCAGTATTTACTCTGGGTCCTGATTTCTCAGGCTCTTGCATATCTTCCTTTGTTTCATCCCATCTGATGGGATTTTGAATCAGTCTGTTATTAGGGACATTAGAAGATGGGGCTGCAGGTTACAATGGTCACCCAGGTAACTATAACCATGGCAACCCCTTGCCCAATAAGGGCGTGTTATGCATTTGGGACATCACCTTTGTGAACCCTTCTACCAACCCGGCTAATGAACGAGCCCAGTTGGTTTAGAGTCTCTTTTAAGGATCATCAGCACAGCTGTCAGGTATCAGAATGACACGCACACTGGTTGTCAGTCAGGGCAGTGCTGGGGATCAGGGTAATCACATACTCAGTCTCCCCCATTCATCATGTCTGTTTCTCCATAAGGAGGAATAGGTAAGGATCAACCTCACTGCTGATCTCACCTCTCTGTGCTTGCGAGCTGCTTTAAGCTCTGCAGACAGGTTATATATCATATAACTGATGTTAGTTGTATAGTTGCACTGGTAATAAACGGCCTCTGAGTGAATATCTCTGTACAATCTTGCAAGAGAATGCATTTTGTGCAGCCTTAGCATAACATGTTTAATCTATCACTGCCATAAACACACAACCAGGTGAAAGGACAGTGAGACAACACATAGACTGTACACAGAAATAGAGAAAGGGCATAGAGGGAGATATGCTATGACCTTATCAGTGCTGTTCTGAAGAACAGTGTTCTCTATTTGTGTAATAAATGCTGTTAAAACAGCTACATTAGCCTGACTCCATCACAGAGCCGGGCTTCAGACAGCCTCATGCAGCAGTAGCTAAAATGGCCAACAGTCTTCTTCTGGAAGCGCTGGGGTTGCTGGGAGGCAGAAGCATAATTACACATTAGGCTCCGCCCCCCTCGCTATGGCACCCGTTTTCAGCGCTAGCAGACCACTTGCTGTTATGCCCACCTAACATCCTGGCTCTCTGCTATCCAGAAAGCCAGGACTCACTAACCTTGTCTCTGCCTTATGCTGCCAGCGGCGGGCTTTTGCTGTGGGAGCCGGCAAAGTACGCCGCATGCAGCGCCTCTTGGGACTCCCCAGAGACTGAGGTCTCTGTAGCAGGAGACCTCAGCGCACACCGCAAGCAGCTGCGGTGAGGTCTCCCCGGTAGCTCCAACGGCACAGACAGGCATGGGCAGTGAGCTGCCTGTCTGTGTCTGCTCATTGAAGATATCATGAGAGAGAGAGAGCACTAAGGAGAATAGGTCCAGCTCTCAGGGCACAAATTTTAGACTGACCTGTATGGGGGTATAGAGGGGGAGGAGCTAGCTACCATTCAGTTTTTTTCTTAAAGGTGCCAGCTCCCGGTTAACCCACATCTATACCCACTGTACTGAGACTCCAGTGTCCCCTAGTGGATGAAGGAGAAATTAAGTTAAAATGAAGTTACAGGCACCTAGTAATGTAGTATGTGTTGCATAAATGTGAGCACACACAATCATAAAAAGAGGAGAGTGAGTAGGCTTTCCAATAAATCGTATCCATTAGGACTCAAAGAGCAAGTACAAGATAATTTGCAGTATTTTATTATGAGCATTAGAGGCACAGGGACATGGTATATAATGTGAATTAGTGAAGTGACAAATGTGAATTGGAGGCATGCTCAGTGTGGCATCTAATATTAATTAGGGACACAGTATGGCATCTAATCTGAATCAGTGTGTACAGTATTGCATTTTATGTGTATTTGTGCAAAAGCATGGCATATAATGTGAATTGGAGGGCACCGTGTGTTGTGAATTGGGGGCAATGTTTATCATATAATGAGAATTGGAGGAACAATGTAGCCCTCCCACTGACTATCTAGGAAAGCATGCTGCGGATTGGTTGGCCAGGCCTGACTATAGTTTAATTATGATGCACTTTATCAAAGAAACATTTATTTTATATTTATTTCCAATAATGTCTTCCAATATTGGTATTAAAGGTGTGGGGTTTTATCATTATTAGTGAATATTCCTTATTTTATTTTGCATAGAGCAGTAATATTTAGTAAATATGAGTGGATGTTCCAGTAAAGCTGTATGATTTCTGAATGTTGTGGGCATTTAGTAATTTATTAGGAAGTGTTCAGTGGCAACTCTAGTATACTTTTACTATGTCATTGGCCCCAAGATTGTATGGATTCCTGTATCTGAACAATTACAATATTACAGTGTGTTACATTTGGAGTTATATTATTTGCACAGCATGGGGTAAATATACTTCTTGCTTGGCGGCTTGCAAATACTGCTCCCCATTGTGTTTAAGCAGGATATTTAGAATGGCAATACTACAGTATTCAAAGCAAACCCAGCACATTTTACTTTGAATTCTATTAGAATTTTAAAGTTCCTGCTTAAATACATTGAAAAGCAGTGGCAAAATATTACATTTACCCCCATGTATCTACTGGATGGGATGGAGGGGCAAAAACATGTGTGAACTGGCTCCTCTGTTGCCAGAACTGCTCAACTCCCAATGAAAGAAGGTCCCTATAACCTCTGTAATAATACCAAAATGTACAGAAATAAATAACAGACAGAATTGTAAAATTGTAGTATATGCTCCCATATTCTCCTTATTAACCATTATATAAAAAATATATATTTCCATGATTAGTGGATGAATCCAGGAACACTTTCTACAAGCAAATTGCTTAAGCCACATACAGTTTGAGCAATCTCTGCTATCAGAGCTACTGTACAGTAGGTCAAAAATATTTGTCAATTGTCTTATGATTAGCTTGTGACTTTGGTTACTTTGTATTCAGTTCAAGCTGAAGTGTTTCATCTTAGATGGAAACATTTATCGTTCATATTACTGACAGTTCATGTTTCTTTCAATAAGCAAGCAAAGCATATTCAGAATATGAATTATTTTCATTGTAATACATTTTAGATATTGCTCTACTTTATAGTTTGGTGCATCTCTGTAGTGAACAGAACTTACAATGTAGGTCATTTTTTTTTAAAAATAATACGGTTGGGTGTCAGACAGTGTTACATCAGTTTCGTATAATCACAAATCCCTACTATCTGTAGCATAAAACATGTTCTGAACACATTTTTTTACATCTTCTTTTCTCTCTCCAGCTTTTCTTTTTCAGAAACACTGAATAAATGGAACCACATCTATTATTTATATTTTAAAATTTTAGAACTAAAATGCCTTGCCACAATACACTGAAGCTTTTATTTATGCCGTAATGGTTGCACCTTGACACCAAATACATATATTAGGAGACATTTATAAAAAAAATATTTATAAAAGAGGTTGTAAATAAAAAAGTTGTATATGTAGTTATGAGAGTGAGCATTTTAAAGGGGTAAGGTGTGTTTCACTGTTCATACATTCAACAACTGTACCTTGCTTCCCTTAGTAATAT
This sequence comes from Taudactylus pleione, assembly GCA_031769625.1. Lineage (NCBI taxonomy): Eukaryota > Metazoa > Chordata > Amphibia > Anura > Myobatrachidae > Taudactylus > Taudactylus pleione. The sequence goes on from JAUIMM010000039.1 coordinate 14,463,954, forward strand.
TATGAGGCTGTACCTCAATGATATTACACTACTATAAAATCTGCTTCCTATTGTTTTTCATGAAACATATAACGTCAAGCTGAAAAGCATAGAACTGATCGGCAAAGGTCATTTACCCCTCCCTCTACTACCTGTGCGTCCCCTCCTTCTACAGATGAAGAGCCTATGCAGGTGAATCACACCCATCTCTCCAAAGAGGAACGCCAGAGCAGAATATTAAAAAAACCTCTGCCTATACTGTGGAGACGCGGGTCACCTGGTGGCCTCCTGTTCCTGTAAATCGAGAAACACCCGTTCCTAACTGACCCTGGGGATCTCAAGTTAGGAGTAATGAGTACGTCCCCAACCTGTAAAGATTTCGTATTAAACCTAGCCTTAGATTTCAAGTTGAAACCGGTGTTTGTTGCTGCATTATTAGATTCTGGAGCAGCCGGAAATTTCATTACTTCCAGTTTAGTTGACAAACTACAGATTCCTTGTACTCTCCTCGACCACTCAATTTCCTTGACCGCTGTAGATGGACGGCCTCTGACTAATGGAATCGTCACCAAGGAAACCCAGCCAGTATTGGTCGGCATAGGAGCACTGCATTCCGAGTCTCTGAGATTCCTAGTGATTCCTGAAGCCTCCCAAGACATAATTTTAGGGCTACCCTGGTTACGCCAGCACAATCCCAGGATAGATTGGTGCTCATGCAAATTCTTTCATGGGGAGCTGACTGTCAGAAATCCTGTCTTCCTAAGATACGACCTGTAAGGAAAACAGTCTAATTAAAACCATCAGCAATTCCCAAAGAGTATCAAATGTTTACCAATGTTTTTTCTGAACAAGAGGCAAATATCTTACCTCCTCACAGAGAATGGGATTGCCTAATCGATTTAATGCCAAACAAGATGCCTCCTCGTGGTCGCACCTATCCTCTGTCCTTGCCAGAGACCAAAGCTATGTCTGAATACATCCAGGAGAATTTGGAGAAGGGGTTCATCCGTCCTTCCACCTCTCCTGCCGGAGCAGGGCTCTTTTTTGTTGCTAAGAAGGATGGTGGCTTTAATCACAGAGTTGTTCGATAGAGTCAAAGGATCCGTCATATTCTCAAAATTAGATTTGCGAGGGGCCTATAATCTCATTCGTATCCGTTCAGGAGATGAATGGAAAACTGCTTTTAATAGCAGTGATGGTCATTTAGAATACCTTGTGATGCCCTTCGGATTATGTAATGCCCCTGCTGTCTTTCAAGGCTTTGTAAATACAATTTTTCGAGATATACTATATGTTTCAGTAGTTGTTGGACGATATATTGATTTTCTCGTCTTCTCCAGAGGAACATTATAAACACGTGAAGGAAGTGTTAGCCTGACTAAGGAAAAATCATCTTTACTGCAAACTGGAAAAATGTGTTTTTAGTGTACCCAGTGTGCCATTCCTTGGCTATGTCATCCTGGGTTCCAGTTTAGAAATGGACCCCAAGAAGGTTCAGGCAATCCTGGATTGGTCCCGACCTCAGACCTTGAAAGCCATTCAGAGATTGCTCTGTTTTGCCAACTACTACAGACGTTTTATAAAAGGATTTTCCTCTTTGTTGGCTCCCATCACGGCCCTGACTCGTAAAGGTGCTAATCCTGCTCTATGGTAACTTTAAGCAGAGACAGCCTTCCAGCTTTTAAAGCAGGCATTTATTACTGCTCCTGTTTTAAGACAACCAGACCTGGATAGACACTTCTTGTTGGAAGTTGATGCATCATCAGAGGCAGTGGGAGCCGTCCTATCCCAGAGTTACGAAGACAACCGAGTTCACCCCTGTGGATTCTTTTCAAAGAATTTTTCTCCTGCAGAGAAGAACTATGCAATAGGAGAACAAGAACTCTTGGCAGTAAAATTGGCACTGAAGGAATGGAGATACCTGCTAGAAGGGGCTAAGTTTCCCTTTACTGTCTTTACTGACCATAGAAACCTCCTCTTCCTCAAGAATATCCAGTGTGTAAGTCCTCGTCTGGCCCGGTGGGCAATATTCTTCCCCGAGTTCCAAACTCTACCTATCTTTGATGTTCCAGCCGTGGATGATACTGTACGGAGGTTTGCGCCAAATTGGGCTCAGGTATGTGCTGATTTTGAGAAGGCGTCCTCTCATTACAAACTTCAGGCAGACAAGAAATGGAGAAAGGTGCCCTGTATGCAAGTTGGAGATCAAGTGTGGTTGTCTACCCAGAACCTACGGCTCAGAGTACCCTCAATGAAATTTACTCCACGTTTCATTGGACCCTTCTATATTATTGAAATAATCAATCCTGTGGCAAATCGCCTTCAGCTGCCTTCATATTTGAAAGTCCCAAATTCTTTCAATATTTCCCTACTCAAACCTCTGATCCTGAACAAGTTCCGTAAGATTCTCACTGTTCCTCGTGTCCAGACCAAAAGAGGCGTGGAATTTGAGGTCTCCCAGGTCCTGGATTCCCGTGACCGTAGGGGTCGTTTGCAATACCTCCTGGATTGGAGGGGTTACGGCCCAGAAGAACGCTGCTGGACTGATGCCTGGGACATCCATGCTCCCACACTTGTCAGGAAGTTCCATACTGCTCATCTTGAAAAGCCTGGTGAGTGTCCTGAGGCCACCCATAAAGAGGGGGTACTGTCACGGCCAGGGTTCCTCGGCATGCTGGTCAGCGGGTGTTACCTGTTGCAGATGTTATGGCGGGGGGCGTCTGGAGGTGGTGCTGGTTCCTGGCAAGGAGCATTGACTGTGCGCGGTCCGGTGTGTGCATATTGTCACTCTGTGCAGGGTAGGCCTGGTGGTGTTTCCGTTCCACTCCGGGATGGGTGCCGCCATCTTGCTTTCAGCCATGTGACCTAGTTCCCCAATCCTGGCATGTCACATGCTCACTCTCTGACCACTCACGGCTGGGCACTGGGTATAATAGGGAGTTCAGAGCTCCCTTGCATTGCCAGTGGAACGTGTTTCTCAGCGCAAGCTGAGAGAGTTCCTGAGCTTGTCGGCCTGCCTGTTGGATCTCTGCCTAAGCCTGCTTCACCTAACTTGCTCCTTACCCTGCTGGACTTCCACTGCCTTCTCCCACTGCCTCCTCCTTTTGCCTTCCCCATTGCCTGAGTATCTGTGTCAACTGTTACCCTGCACCTTGCCTCCACTTGCACCTTCCTCTGGACATTATTTCTTCAGCCACAATTCACTTCAGCCTCAAAAGACCTGGAATACTGGACTGCCTTCTGTTATCACTACCTGGACTTTTTTCCCAGTGCCTCACTACAGTACCCGGACTTTCTGTTTTACCACATTCATGTCTGTTAAGCCACTCATTAAAAACTCCACATTTATTTTTAAATCTGCTTCAGTGACTGCTCCTATTAACACCCAAGGCCCACAACAAAACCAGAACCTCACACCTATGATGAAGAGGAAGTACCAAACAACCTACTATCCAAAAACATTTAACAGTGACTGGACTTGAAGGAAGTGAAGTGAAGTGAACTTACAAGAAAGTAAACCTGTATTAATGAAGAAAATGCACCATGCAAATTAAACAAAGTTGAAAAATCAGGAGTATTTCAAGTAAAAATGAAGAAGCTGAATTCAAGACCTTATACAGTAATCAAAATATTTGGTGAAAAATGAACCAAACACCTGTCTGCTGCAAGATTAACCAAGTATGAAGTGGCTTCGTTAAGCACATGTCATGTAACCATCTTAAGATGCACAAGTTCTCAATCCAGTAACTAACCTTCCAATCAATGATTTAAGAAGAGGGGAGAAGAGACCCTGAAAGAAACTGGGATTAAAGGAGAAAGTACATGGGATAAGGAAGAAGGTAATGCGATTACAGATGAAGACAGATCATGTGATTAGGAGGAAGAAGTTGTCAGTAAAGGTAGTAAATAAAATACACATACTTTTTTCCCCTCACCATGATTGTTTAGCCCTCATGCAAGTTGAAGTTATGGCTCTTCATCATGTTATGGACACTCTTTTACAGAACCCTGAATGTAGATGGCTCCAGATATTGTGTAAATGGGAGCCCACACACAGGATATACAGATACTTCAAACAAAGACATCTTAATTTCCACAGCACTACCTCCATAGTGCTCAGCACAAGAAGAAGAATTGTGTGCACTCAAGGAAGCTTGGATCTTGGCAGAAGGTCAAACAGCTACACCTCTACAGAAAGCCCAGGTATGCGACCCATGAAGTTGGCCCTATCTGGAAAATCCAATAACAAGCCTATTAAGCATGCAGCTTTGATTAATTAGCTATTCATTGCCCTTGAACTACCATCAAAAGTAGCAATCATAAAAATACAGGCCCATACCAAGGAACCAGACACCAGAAGTAAAAGGCAACACTTTTGCAGATACAGCAGCAGAGAAAGCGGCATTGCAAGACCCAGTATCTGTGTACCAAGTTCAAGTACAAGAAGCTCCAGTCCATGAGGATACCTTACAGCGCTTCCAGGAACAGGTTTCCAAGGGAGAGAAGGAATCATGGATAAAACATAGGAGCCGCAAAGAATGAACAAGGTATATGGGCAAAAGGTTTTAGTATCCAATGATGTTACAGATAACGCATGAAAGGGCTAACTGTTCAAAGGATGCCATGACACAAACTGTATGGCAGCATTAGGTAGCACCAGGATTCAATTTAGCAGCTACAAGATATGCAGCACGCTGGATATGTGGAACATGGAATCCTGGAAGACTCTACAGAAACATACTCCAAGGCCACTCTAACCTTTTCAGACACTACAAAAGCATTACATACAGATATCTAAGAGTGGACCTTACACACTGGTATGAAAAGGAATAAAAACAGAAGCACTCACTTCACGGAAGTGAGGCAGCATATATTTAAGACCTAGACCGTTCACACAGCCTAATGATAAAAGACCGGAGGATAAGTAAAACACCTAAATGACAAATCAAGCTTAAAGAAATAGGTAGACCCTGATTAGAATGTCTACCAATAGTTTTGTTCTCTATCAGAACCACCCCAATAAAGACACATAAGCTTCACCATATGAGATATTGTTTGCTACAGTACATAAGACAGGGTGTTACTTCCCTCAGCAGTTACAGCATAATCATGGGGATTTAACTGCCTATGTACAAGCAATGAGTAAAGCTTTAACTAACCTCCATTGTCAAGAATTCTCTTCCCTTCCAGATCCAGACTCTGATGACAGTATTCATTTGTTGAGTCCAGGGGACTGGGTCTGTCTCAAAAGACATGTAAGAAGGGCACTTGATCCTCGATATGAAGGTCCATTTCAGGTGTTACTGACTACACCTGCCGCAGTAATGTTAGAAGGAGGAGATACTTGGGTCCACGCATCGCATTGTAAGAAGCTAACAGTGAAGATAGATGTGATTAACCAACCCGCTACAGAGTGAAAAAGAATTAAGTACGCAGCTAAGAAGATGAGCAATAGTGCTCTTGCTTGAGTGAAATAGTTTAAGATCAAGAATTCTGAATTAGCCCTTGACACATGAAGGCATAGTCCTCCTGCATTATACTCAGTGTTTACTCCAGGTATCAATCTTGGGGGCCACGACCTGTTCACTTGGTGCAGCAAAACATATCCCGCTTGGAGGGGTCACTGGTGAATACCATGAGGTGGACTGGACTCCGCGCCCAAGGATTGGTCTCGTTAACACCTGGGAGTTACATATGAGGGGGCCTATACTCTTATCCCCGATGTCGTGATACCTGACTCCTCTATCTTTCCTCTTGGCATGATAGACCTTCAAGCAACAATAAGAATAGTTTCTATGATAAACACCAATGATACATGCTGAATGATAGTTGCTCTATCTATATGTGCTCCTTAGGATAACATATGGATAACATAGGCACTATAAGGTCAATTGCTGGTTATCGTACATAACTGATAGGAAGGAAATAAGTCATGAAGGTAAAAGAAAGATAAGGATCAAGAACATCAAGAAGCTCCGGAAGGAGCTACTAAAGAAATATGAACATTTGTCCTTAGAGATAGAATATTTGATAAAAAGAGGAGATTGTGAGTGTAAACAAGGCTTGATTAAGTTTATTAAATGTTCTAATGTATGTATACCTTTAAGAATTACATAAATCTGAAGATTTAGAAAAACAAGTTGTATACCAGACAGCTTGGAATGGGATGATAAGCATTATCGAGGGTGGAGACCATGGCCAGTCTAGGATGACCAACCCAACAGAGATGACCAGATGGCAGGCGAGACAGAAGAGTCCAAGAACACAACAAGAACATGCGTTCATAAAGCCCATATATCTGTAGGTCCAAGTTGTTGTTTGTCTGCACAGTGAAGTTGCTGTGTCATGCTTGATTTTCCTATAAACAAAGACACACTAGGGGCTGTTTTTCAGAACAGTCTACTCAGTGCCACATTGTACCACATCGTTGTCTGAGTCTAATTTGTTCTCCAACCATGGTTGTCTGTTTGTCTGTCTGCTTACTTGATGTTGTAATGTACGCTTCTGCTGATCCTGACACATCGAAGGTATAGGTAGTGCTCTCCACACTACGCTAACATCCCCGTCCCTTTATATATAAATTTTAAATATAAAATCACATAAATATAAATGTATACAGACTAATATAAAGTACACATTTCTATCAATTTAGACAGTTTTAACAGGCTGGAGATGGACTTACAGTTGGCGGTCACAGCAAAGAATAGACGCAAACTGGGGCAGACTTTCAAGATCCTGCAGGGAGTTATGGGAAATTTCCCTCAGTCCCTGCAGTTTTCAGAATGATTAAGGATTTTCTCCATATAACGCATTTCTGCGATGGCGTTCTATAAAGAAAAGATATTTTGAGTAATTTAATGCTTTTTGCTTTGCTGAATAGCAAAAAACATTAAATCACTGTAGAGATCAATGGCTGATGCCTCCAGTGTGGTACTCTGTGAGATGAGAATTAACGGAGAAGACAATTGCATTATCTTCTCCTTTAATCCACTGCTGAATAGTGGAAATACTTGTTTCCACATTTTTTTAAGTAAGAAAATCATTGCTGAATAGACCCCCTAGTCCATTACCTACACCTGCTAATTATCTAACTGCTTTCTACACTGTTACAGGTGGCAGTGCTGTTCCAGAGACCACCGCTCACAGTTAAACTGCCACAAAAGCTATGTCTGCACTCCATTCTGACACTGGCTCTATACAGCGGGGTGTCGAAGCTGAATAATTGGCTGAGACAAGTTCAGTTTAAAATTTAATCGCGACGACGCCTTCTTGTGATTGGCCGCAAGACGCCATCTTGAAAATGAGATCGCAAGACGCTTAAGCGCCATTTTAGATAAACTCACATTTTAGTACATGTGGCGATGATACTATTAGCACCATGCGATTGCATTTTTCACCATTTCTCATACACACATTAATACGTACAATTGCGCTGTTAACTAGTCGCATATTAGTGAATGCATAGGACTTTGTATTAAACCACTGTTTTATTAGTTTTATGCGCACGCATCTGCCCCAAGTTAACTAGCGTCCTTATATCAAACCCTGAATACCCACACATTACATATTCACACATAAGGTTCAATAAGCTTTAAAGTGTATGATTTAAGTTGGTTCAGTTAGTTTAAATGCTGAGAAATAAAGGTATTTGATAACTAAGGTATTATACATGCTAAACAAGTCATGTTTGGTCTTGTACTGATGCGTACTCTTTTTACAGTATTCCGGTGTTATCGGTGGGGAGGTCGCATCATGCAAACTCAAGTTATGGATCGCAGAGCCTAAAAGCAACAAAATGTATATTTCATGAACAACTGCTAGAATGTTGCAGGGGGCGTGAAGAGGAAGATCCCCAGCTGTTAGAGGCAGGGAGAGTCTATTTGAACCAGCCTGTTAAATGTGCTGTAACAGATGCTTCTCCCCTGGGAACCAATGACATCAGCAACAAACTTCCCTATTGTCCTGTTTATTCTGGGGGGGTATAAATATGTGTGCACGAACGCTTGTTCTCAGTCTTCGTGCTGAACGCTGTATGACTAGGGGTCTCTTGCTGATGCCTATCTCCGGGTCCGGAAGCACCTGCGTATGTATACTGTACTTGGGTCTGTATAATTTTCCTTTTGCGCCTAAATTGTGTCTAGATCAATTGCGTGTAACTGTCTGAACTTTTACCTGAATAACACTTGTGCTTTGGAACCACAGATTCCACGTCTAAGTCTTTATTTATGGTATGACTGCGTACGCAAATTAGCGTCATCCTTAGAAGGTATAGGCAGGACATTAGAAGGTATAGGAAGGTGTGTATAGAGGTTCTGATCTAGTATCGTTAGGGGTTGAACCCTATCACCACAATCAGAGGTAGAGGCAGTGTCCTAGACCGGCCTCCCTGGCACTGTTATTTACTTCCAGGCCTTTTATGCAACACTGCCTCCATTTGGGAAGTTACATGGGGATGCCCAAGTTATCAAGGCTAATATCAGCCAGATAGAGTTGCAGATGTTCTTATATGGGCATACTGTGGCAAATGCAGCATTTCTAGAGGGGGGGTTTCCAAATGCTTGGTTTTAGAGCTAGTGTGGACAATTCATGAAGAGGGCATAATCCAGCTTTAATATGCATCATACAAAATGAATTGTGGCCCTGATTCAGAGCCGGATGCTCTGACAGAGCGCTCGCTCTGAATCAGGACTGGCCTTCTTGTTTTTTAGAATGGCCACAGCTATAGCGAGCGGCCAGGAAGATTGTCACAATGGTCAAGACCATCGTGACCATCATGCTTGCGACGAGACCCTTGTGGTAGGGTCTCGTTGCCGCAAGTCCCAGAGATTTCGGCTCTCACAGAGCTGAAATCTCTCCCACTGACATCACTCGTGATGTCAGTGGGGCCGCCCCCAACGGATGCATTCACATGGGAACGCCTCCATTTAGGCAGCCACTCCCCCGGCCCACCCACCAAAAGGGGCATGGTCACTCAACATCGACAGCACGCCCCCTGTGGTACGAGACCCAGAGCGACGGTTTGCCCGACGCTATCCGGGTCTCGCGCATGCTCCCAACGTATCCGGCTCAGTCGTGCGCATGCGCACTGGGCCAACATCGACCCGCTTGCGAGCACATAGTGCTCGCGAGCGGGTCTGGATCCACCCCTGTGTATCATAATTCCAGCACATACAGGACCACCGATCACAGTAAGCCATTAAATATGGCAGTAGGGCCAACCTGCCTGAGCTGACAGTTTTTGTTTCATATGTAGGCACCATTCCAGATTGGAGAAAGTCCGGGAGTCTGAGGGAGCAGCAGAAATACCTAGTACTGCCCTGGACATATACTCTATTTGCATATTGGTCTCATTATGGACTGGATAGTGTTTTACAATATGGTATTAAAAATTAACCCTATTCATGGTACAAGCACTGCCCCTCTAACAGTGCATGTTTTCCAGATCTCCTAGTTGGTGCACAGGTGTATTTATTACTGACTGACACATGTTAAAAGATCCACAGGTGGTGCTAATTATTTCATTTGTAATACTGAGAAGAACATGCAGAACTAGTCAAATTATATTTTATTACTATTTCTATTGTTGTCATGGTGTGGGCTGGAGAGGGGAGTTTCCAGGCAACCGTAAACCCCCCTGTGTTTGAATTTGGGCAACAGCTCTCAGCCAAGGACAGTAATTATTAGCACTAACATATTTTCTATTTAGAAAGTGCACTGACACAATTTACCTTTTATATTGTGGACTACCCTATTTAAAAGTGCAGACATTTTCAAATGGATTTTGTGAACCTTGATACTTTACAATAAACCGCTTGGATACTTATTATTAGTGGATACAAATAACTAAAAAGTCCCTTGCAGACTTAAGGTGGGTACCCACAGTACGATGGGTATCCACCGATGCGATAAACGACCTGGGCCAACATATCGGACGGTCCCTACACACGGGGAAATCCAGATCCCGACCGCCCGACATGCCGGCCCCCACGCATAGTATTGCACTGGATCGTAGGTCGCTTCACCTGATCTGTTCTACATGCAGAAAGATCAGACAAACCAACGGACGACCCCACAGGAGCGCACAATGCACGATATCGTGCATACACATGGAACAATATTGCTGTTTCATGGTTCCAATGCGTCGGATCATGTGCAATATCATTCCGTGTGTAGGGACCTTTAGGAATGTAAGATCATTACATCCATTCAAATTGCTTCCAATAGTGTAAAACTGATTTATTGGGTACACATTGTCAACAAAAATTCTTAAAATCTCACCAAGCAGCGGGTGTAACAGCGTACCATATACAGGGAGAAAAAGAATAAGTGCTAGATGTATAATGCAGTCCCTCCCCAGGTATGCAGGGTCCAAACTGTGCACGTCCTTGTACTCCCAGATGGTGAGTCCTGGTAAAATGCCGCTCCCTCACGATACCACCAACGCATTTCAACTTTAAAGAGTCTTCATTAAGGTCAAGGTCATTATCCTCACTACAAAGTGCAGGCAGCATATGGACACTTACGCCTCTACAAGGAGATAATTGAAGAACCGAGACTTACTTCAAAGTATATTCAGTGACATTTACTAGATATGCAGTAAATCCGTACTTTCAACAGGGTATAGTTTTTATCAGGTGCAGTGAAGGTTAGTGGTGGCCTATGTTTTAAAAGCAAAAAAGCACCAACAACAGTAACATCAAAGACATGACATCACAGTTGTGAAATTGCCGGGAGGTAATTTGTGTTCTCAGAGAGGCTGCTACTTAATTACAAGCTAAGTACTGGCTAAGTACAGGAGCTTCCTGGCCATCATGAATGGATCCAGAGGAGGCTGTCACAGCTACTGGTGGCCCTGCAGCTATGTTTAAGCCCCCGCCGCCTCTGCATCAAAGCAGCTAATTTCACTTTTTAAGGGAGTATCAGCACCACAAGAGGAAGGGGGGGCGCTGGTGGCCATTGGTGTGTGCAGGAGACATTGGGGCTGCAGCTACCTGCTGAGTCCCGGAGGTTTCAGCTTTGGGACCTGACCACCCCTCAGCTGTCTTGAAGGGAACAGAGACAGTAGCGGATATGTTTATACAGAGCCATCTGCCACAACTACTGGGTAGGGATGGGCATCGAAAGTCGATGGTTAGCAACCATCAATGTTTCCAATTCCATGGAAATACTTTTTCCATCAAATAGCGGAAATTCAATAATTCAATAATTGCCACAAATCGTATGCAGCTTTCCAATGCTCATCTGATGGCTGGCTGTGGAGGGGGAGCACACACCCTAGAGCAGAGGGTGTGCAACAGGAGGATAGATGCCATGCGCATGCATACATCTATTCTCAGTGTAGGGGGAGCTTGGGGGAAGCCCAGCATCTCGGACTGCTGAGCATGCCGCCACAGTGATGTGGGCAGGGGGTGCTGCGAGGCTCAGCCCCATTCCCACAGCCTCATCCCCTTTTTTGGCCGGTACTATAACCATTGTGATGGTTATAATATCGAATTGTTGCGAGTCGTTGGCGATGATTTGATGTCGGAAGCCTGGAAACTATTTGATACCGGGCTTCTGATGTCCATTCCTACTACTGGGCAGCACTGGTTCTTGTCACCATTGCTGGGTAGATCTGCATTTTACCTTACTGCTTGTGACCATGGGCAGCCAGTGCTAAGTGACCAGACCTCTTATTACGAAGCATTTGTGGTTTTAGCATATCCCAGTGTTGTGTGAGTATTTACACACATATCTGTATATAATATAGATTGTCACCTGTTTCAATCGCCAACTAGGATTCATAACCTAATAATAAATACAGGGCTCAATGAGAATATGGGTTTGCATTTACTTTTGTAATATTTTTTATGATGTATTTTTACATGTATATGGCCTGAATTATTCTGGTGTGATGTAGTATGTATTGTTTATATTGCGCTGAGTCACTATGGCAACAGGAGCAGGGGAATGACGTCTCCAGTGGGCGCCTAATTTTGGTCCCAGATGCCGCTGTTGTGCACGTGGTGTGGGGAATGGTATAAGGTAAGCGTCTTTATTGTTGTTCTTTGACATGATGTTGATGAAATATATATATCATCGAAACATTGGAGTCTTATCTGCCGCTGTGCTGAGTTCGTGCTGGGGTTACCTATGGAGGGCACCGGTACCTGTATGACTACTACAACGTGTGAGCTGCCTATCAAGATATCTGTATATAATATAGATTAGCACCTGTTTCAATCGCCAACTAGGACTCATAACCTAATTATAAAAATGTTAACATGGGGGGCAGGGTGGGGATCGCCAATAATGTGCCTAGGGGCTGCCTTAACCCTTAAATCTACAACTGGCAGTTGGAGAGACACTGGGGGCTGCAGAGAAACTGGGGAGATGGAGAGACACAGGGGAGCTGAAGCTGCAGAAACACAGGGGAATAAGGCTGGACAAACACAAGGGGGGAATAAGGCTGAAGTGAACTAGGGGGAAGTGTCTGGAGATTATATACAACTAGCAGGATTAATGGCACATTACTTCTTCCTTTGCCCAAATCAATCGGAGTCAGATGCTGAGGAGTTTTTAATCTCTTTAATGGCTGCTAGTATCCTTTCTAGTGTAATATCAGCCTTTAGATTTATTGTTACTTGTCGGAAAGAGTTGAGAGAAAATTAGGGGTAAGATACAGTATGAGTCTTTTGCATCAATTAATGAGGCAGCTTGGGGTGGAGTCTGGGGCAACCAACAATTAGAAAATCTGCAGATCCTATGCTTGTCTATGAAAAAATATTGATAGTTGGTCAGATGTCCGAAACTGTGCTAAAGTTGGGGTTTTTGATTGTTTTTCTGTTGGTTTTGACTTTAGTAAATGGTCAGTTTTCAAAACCAATGGTAAAACAACCAAAAAGCCAAAATTGACTTTTAGTAAATATACACCTAATGGAGCGTACACACGGTCAGATTTGTCAGACTTGTCAGATTTGTCAGATGAACGATTGAACGATTAAACGATCTGAACGATTTGAACGATTTGACCAAAGTTTTGAACGATTTGAACGATTTGAACGATTGAACGATTTTTGACTGCATTAAAATGAATGGAATCGTCCAAGTCTGACTGCAAACCCATCAGATGTCAGATATCGTTATCTGACAAACGGGAACGCGCATCGTTGATCGTCCATCGTTCAGGCATGTCAGATATGAACGATTTTCCTTCAGATATGAATGACTGAACGATTTTTAAATCGTTATCGTCCATATCTGAAGAAAAAATCTGATCGTGTGTATGCACCATTAGTGTGGTTGTGTTTGAACTCATTGGGAGAGGGAAAGTACAAGGCTTGCTGAACCAATAACACAGGCCATAGGTGTTTCCCTGAGCTGACCCCTTGTGAACCCCCTCTTTCCTTGCAAGACATAATATAACATTGGTGGAGACAAGAGAAAAGTAATCCCGGAAAGCCCATAGTTAGTATTTGTGACACTATCACCCATCATCTAGGGACAGAAGAAGGGTGAGCAGGTGTTATATCAGTTGCAGTAGTCCTTAACATCTCTGTCCTCAGACCCAGAATTCGTGCTGACAAGTGCTCTAAGCAATACACTAAGCAATCATTTCAGCTGCACACTCCATTGGCTAATACTAAAAAAATAAAATTTAGAATTAATGCTTTATGAGTGCTCTCTGAAGCTTACGTCCCTCTTCTTACCCCCCTAAATAGTTATATTTGACCACGTGGAAAACATATTATAGAGAGAGAAATAAGAATGTAATGAAGCATTTGACCTTAACTGAAACATCCTTCAAATCTATTTATCATCGTAAAAAATTATTTGTGTTTTAACTATTTACCTGTAAGCTATATAACTGTAAGCAGGAAACAATGTGACACTCCAACAAATAAGGATCAAAAAATAAAATTAATCACAAATCATGTATTTTGTTTTGTGATAGTGAATTAAATATATATATTTTATATATATATTATTTATATATATATATAAATTTTGTTCTAATATAGGTATTGTCCTAATAAAAGGTATTTTTTATTGTCCGGGCAGTAGAAAGCGGAAATGAATCTGGTTACTGGAGTAGGGCATGGCCAAATTGTGGAGGTACACACTGCCCCTCAAACCATGGCTGGCGCAATATGGTAAGCATTGTAGGAGCGTGCCAGGCTGGAGAGGCACCTTTCACTGTTGCTGTTGCTGTCAAACTGTAGGACAAGCAGGAAGCAGCACTGATTCCCGGGGTCCCCCTTCCTGTGGACTGTGCTCCATGGCCGCAACGGCCTCCTCTGCTCTCTCCCAGCCTCCTCTCCTCCTGTTACTCTTTTAGTGAAACCTAGGGTTAAATTTACTAAAGGTTGATTTGACTTTCATTTTGTAGTTCGATTTAGCTCACCTCAAACAGACTCAAATCGAAAGTTCAAATCCCTCATTTACTAACATTTGATTTGAGAAGCATTTCTCAAATCAACTTCGATTTGGTTCGGTTTGGAACAGTGATTTGCTGTTCGATTTGGCATGTTCATGTACAATTCGTGCAGCAAATTCAACTTCAAACCGAACTGCAAATCCCCAACTGAATCGAACTGCTTCATGCTTTCACTTTCAGCATGAACAGTTAATTTTCACACCGATACATGCAGACATCAGTGAGATACCTGCATGTATCTTACTGTAACAAGCTTATAAATAGTTAAATGTTGTTAAAAAATTATGTGGGGTCCCCCCCAAAACAGAACCAGCCCCAGACATTTCATAGCCGGTCCTGGTATTTTTTAAGTACAGGGAAAAAAATACGTAGGGCAGTGACATATCTCTCATGGGTGCAGTGTGTGCGGAGCACACGGGCCCTCGGGTCCACCGCACACCCTGCACCCATATTATTTTAAACTTACCTGTCCATGGTCCCGCGTCGGGCTGCTCAAAACACCGGAAAATGGCCACCGCAGCCATTTTTCCAGTGTTCTATGCATGCGCAGTAGACTCTGGGCACACTCTAGTTTACTGTGGATGCACAGAACGCCGGAAAATGGCCCCTGTGGCTATTTTCCCGGTGTTCTGCGCATGCGCAGTAGACTGCAGTTACACTCACCAGCCACCAGGGAGAGGAGGGGGCCCCACACTGGGAGTACACACGGGCCCCCTCCTCTCTTAATACGCCCCTGATGTAGGGTTCCACTGTACATAATACAACCAGCACTGGGCTATTGGGACCAGTCCTGTTTCTGGATTTACAGGGAAAAAAATGCGTAGGGTTACCCTGTAAGATCTAGAACCAGCACTGGACCCTTTCTAGTGGAGGACTGATGCCATAGCCAGGGGAGCCCTATCACCGGGCCCCCCAGCCACAGCATCAACCCTGACAGCTAGTCAGCCCAGGCCAGCAATCCCTGGGGAGTTGGGGACCCCCAATAAAGGGGTCCCCCTCTCCAGAGCACCACTAGCCTAGACTGGTAGCCCGGGGCTGTCCCCCGCCACCCCTGGGCGGTGGGTGGCGGGTTGATAGTGTAGATGTTTTGTTTGTAACTTTAACTCTTTCTTAGCTTTTTATAGTAAGATACATGCATGCATCTCATTGATGTATGCATGTATCTGTGTCAATCCGACCTACTCATGCTGAAATCGAAAGCATGAAGCAGGTCTATTCATTTTGTGATTTGAAGTTCGATCTGTTGTTCGATTTCAAATCGAATGATAGTAAATAAGGTATTTGTGTGTTGGTCTATTATTATTTTATTATTATTATCCTTTATTTATATGGCGCCACAAGTGTTCCACAGCGCCTTACATAGTACATAGAACTAATAAGTGATCAAGAAACAAGTAACTTACAGTACATTACAGTGCAGGACAAGGACACAACTTATATACATTGCTATGTAAAAGTACTGATGTTTTTCCGATGTTTCATTTGAGTTTGATTTGAGTAAAATTCACTCAAAATGCAAAATTGAATGTTAGTAAATATACCCCTTAGCCTCATATGCAAATTATTTTATCTATAATCCATTCTGGTTGTAAATAATGTAATGTTTGAACTATCTGATTGCGCGGTTGACCTTAAAAATTATATATATTATATATATATATATATATATATATATATATACACATACACAGAAAGAGGTGTAAATACAGTATATATCAGCAGACATTACATTATTTACAACAATAATGGATTATACTGTAGGTAATATAATTAGCTTCATATGAAAATTGTTATTGTATTATTTATAATACCCTCCGCCTACGCAGTGGATCTTAAAGATTCAATGAATGGTGATTAGCATATAGTAACTACAGTATTATAAATGAAAAAAAATATAAAAAAATATATATATTCTCCCTATTCCTAACAGTGACATGTCAAGAGGACACATTTGTAGGAGGGCACAAATGTATAGCTTGCAGGGGGGTGATGAACATTCTAGCACCGGCCATGCCTCCAACCAGCAAAGGCCCGGATGACTAGTACCCTCTCAGCACCCTTGGTTCTGGTCTAATTTGCAATAATTAATTTTAAAAATAAAACTGCATTAAAATTGGTTACTCATATAGGGGTTTATTCATAATCACTTAATTTATTCAAAAGCAGGTGAAAAATAACACCAAATTTTGTATAATTTAAACGCAGGAGATAATTTAGTATGGGGATGTAGAAATTATGAAATTCATCAAGTTCTGAAAAAGTTTTTCTTCCTCGGAACTTGACTGAGAAACTGTACGCCACCCTGAGAGTTCCGGGGCACTGCAGACAAGTGGCCACACTCTCTGGCTGAAGACAGAAGACCGAAAACGGGAGCTGGATGCGGCAGACAACCGCAGGGGGGGCATCGGACACTTGTGGGGGGGTGGGGTTTGGGGCTGGATCGGATACCCGGGGGGGAGTCGTTTCACATTGGACACCATAGGACACCCATCGGGGGGAGCGGATTGGCCATCTACGGGGGGGGTGCTGGATCAGATACCCAGGGGGGAGCATCGGACACTCTCGGGAGAGGGGGCTGCACCGTCACCCATGGCGGGGGGAGCCGGATCAGACAACGGAGGATGCGGGGCAAGGAGGTGACACACAGTGGGGGAATAGAGAGTGGGGAGGGGGGGGGAGACATGCAGCAATAAGGAAATCATTATGGATTCCTCAGCTGCATGGGGAAAAGTATCACTTTTCCGTAAAAGCTGACAAAGAACAGCAAAAAGTGCAAGCTTTTCGGAAGTGATACTTTTGATTGTATATAACTAAAATCACATTTAAACCTGCACCCATCCAGTGTAGATGCAGGACTTGGTAAGAAGCAGATAAGTGTAACTAAAAATAATATACAGTACATCACAAAGTGTAATGCTAACTTCTATCTGCATACCTTATCTCTACTGTACTGCCACATGAATGCCACTGATATGCCACATGATGTTTAAAGGGGTTGGAATTCTAACAGTCAGAATCCCAATGGTCAGAGTGCCGGCAACGAGATCCTGATGGTGAAAATGTTGGCAAATCATAACCCTAATCCTAACCGCACCCCGCAGCCTATCCTTAACCCTTCCCTCACGGAGCCTAACCCCAGGGCCAGATTAAGTTAGACAGGGGTTAGACAGGGGCGGTCATCCTGGGGCCCCCACACACAGTCGATGTGTCCAAAACCTGTTCCCAGATGGAGGCACAGCAGCCACTGCGGTTCTACCGAATATAGCAGCACAGTCAGAGCTGCTGCATCAGCTTTCTTCTAGGGAATAGAAGGGACGGCTCCACACTAGCGGATGCAGGGAGGGTTTCTAATAGAAACCCGCCTGCCACACCAATTCCCACCTACAGTGACTGGCAGCATTGGGGGTGGAGCCAATATGGCAAGCCCCACCCCTATATACCAGCAAATCACAACATTAAATCGTGGGGTGCGGAGCCTAATGAATCGAGATGCCCAGCCCCTATTCCAGTGACTGGTCCTGCAGCAGCTGCTACATCAAGTGAAAGCATGTATGTGTATTGTTTCAGTGTATGTGTATGTATGTATGTGATTCTGTGTGTATATGTGTTATGGTGAATGTGTATGTATACTGTGTATGTGTTAGTGTGTATGTACGTGTTAGTTAGTATGTATACTGTGTATCTGTTAGAGTGTATGTAGGTATATTAATGTGTATATATGAGTTAGTGTGCATGTGTTAACTTAATATGCATATATGTGTCAATGTGTATGTATTATGTGTTTGGATTCTGATTGTCGGTATGCTGACTACAGTACATTAAGGGCCACAAGTATAGATGGATGCAGCTCAAAATAATTTGATTGCTTGCTCAGAGAAAAATTGAACCTAACACAAAAGTTACTAAATTCACTTGTCATTTTAATAGATCCCCCGATATGTCATTTACAAGAGTGCAAGACATGTGCGCAGCAGAGGGACGGGATCCTAGGTGATCCTGCTCCCATCTGCCACAGTGTCGGAATTCAGCGGCGGGCATGGAGGTAGCTGTGGACTCCCACCACTGCCCCACCACTGCTCCATATGTGTGATGGCGGCGGGTCTGAATCTGCAAGAATTTGGACGACACCAATCAGTATGCGGCAGCATGAACTGGTCGCGGGCTGCAAGCCAATCATGACTCACGGACCGGTGGTCAGCGAGAGATGGCTACGGCTATTCCAAAAGAGCTTGGACAGGCCAACGCCCTGCGAGAGAAGAATTTCTTCACCGACCCCACTTCGGGTGGGCATTGCCCCAATGCCCACCCGAAGTGGGGTCGGTGAAGAAATTAGAAAAAGCCCTGGGACATCAGTGGGCCATGCAAAAGAGCTATCACCGGCCACTGCTGCCCAGGTGAAGGCTTCAGGAAGCCCGGAGGTGGTGGAAGGTGTTCCACCTCTGGTGAAGACCACGCGGTGCCCATGGCTGAGCCAGGCTTGGATCAGCTGAAGATCCATGGACCGGTAAGTCCTCCACACACTTCCCTAGCCATCAGGGCTCGGGCACAAGGCCCGTAAGTCATGGTCAGGCATTATGCCCGGCTGATGTCAGGGGCACTAGGCCCAGGTATGGCCCTGTAGGTGGTGCTAGGACATGGGCATTAGTAAAACTGGCGCTAGTCTGTGAGCATTGGTAAAGTTGGCGCTAGGCCGTGGGTATTGGTAATGTCAGCGCTAGGTCATGGTCATTAGTAAAGTCGGTGCTAGGCAGTGGGAATTGCACTGTCATTGTTCGGTGCTAGGCCGTGGGCATTTGTAAAGTCGGCGCTAGGCAGCCGTGGGCAGATATTGTTCAGCCAGCATTAGGCCATGGCTCTAAGAGCAAAAGGCCCTAAAGGCATTGTTTGACACTTGCTCAGACAGTCAGGCCTCCCCGAAAAAGGTAGGCTGTGCTAGACAGCTGCATCCCCCACAGCCATGCCCCCATTAAAGGTAGGCTGCTGGTAAGTCACTGAATCTCCCAGAGTCAGGCCCTCATTAAAGGTAGCCTGTGGTAAGGCTAGCAAAAATAACCGCCTACCAAGACACCTGTAATGAATATATCAATGTTCTAGCAGTCAACCACCAACAACAAGGGGAGAATGCCAATCTCCACACAAAAGGAATATAGCAAAAAATGTGTGCTGTGGCGCTTAGTACATCATCCAATAAACCAGTGGTTCCAAAATTTTTTTAAATCACGGCACCCTGGAGTATCAGAATTTTTTCTATGGCACCCTTGGGCCAAAGGTTTCTTATTGAGAAATTCAGCCAAACTTACATTAAGTAAATTGTGCTTACCTGTCACCTTTAGGTTCATTTATGTGGTGGCTGATATGGCTGTGCTTATTTTTTTCCATATTTTTTGATTGGCAGTCATTAGCACTGCTTTTGCCTATCACACTGACTAAAAATCATTACATTTGATATTGGACCATCAACCCAAGGCACCCCAGCAAGTGCCTTGAGGCACCCCAAGGTGCCAGGGCACCCAGTTTGGGAACCACTGCAATAAACCACAATAAAAACCAATAAATAAGTAAATTTATTAAAAAAAACAATTCTGGAACTTAGGGCCTGATTCAGAGTTGAGAATTGAGAGAGAGATAGCACTTAACTGTGTACCTGGGCAAACCATGTTGCAATGCAAGGGGTGTAAATACATAAAAAAATTTGCATGTAGTGTAAATACTGGCTGCTTTTGCATGTAGCTCACAAATACTGCACAGCTTTGCACTTTAGATGTCAGTTTGGATACGTCCCTCCCAAATCTAAATCTCTCTGCACATTTTAAATCTGCCCCTCCTGCAGTGCAGCATGGTTTCACCAAGATGATCATTTGAGAAAGAGATCTCTCTCTATTCCCAACTCTGAATCAGGCTCTAAGTTTATATCTCCCGGGAGTAAAAAGATATGTAATATAATAAAACAATCCTACACAGTCACAGAATAATAGTAGATTACTGCAGTACTCAATCCAGATTCGAGCAGGGGAGTGTAAAATTGCAATAATAATTCTTCAGTAAGAATGTAACATACTGGGCTTGATTCATAGCCGGACGCTCTTTGAGAGCGCTCGCTCTGAATTAGGACGTCCCTGTTGTTTTTTTTTAAAGACGGCCGCCTAGCCGCTTGCTAAGCTGTGGGTGACCACCCACAGCTTTAGCGAGCGGCCAGGTGATGGTCGCGATGGTCACGACGAGACCCTTGTGGTAGGGTCTCGTTCCCGCAAGCCCCAGTGAGCTTTCGGCTCTAATAGAGCCGGAGGCTCACCCACTGACATCACTTGTGATGTCAGTGGGGCCGCCCCCAAATGGCAGGTGTTCCTTCGGGAACACCTCCGTTTCGCCAGCCACCCCCCCAATCACAATCGACAGCTGTCCCGCTTTGGTGCGAGACCTGTAGCGACGGAGCGCCCGTCGTTGACCGGGTCTCGTGCATGCGCACGCCGGAGCTGGATCCAGCGTGCGCAAGCGCAGTGGGGGACCATCGACCTGCTTGCGAGCGCTGTGTGCTCGGGAGCGGGTCTGAATCAGGCCCACTGTGCATATAAATGTAGCAATGTTCTCCAATGGTAAATAATATAAAAGCATAAGCGCTTAAATGATCAGCCTCTAGTCAGTCCTCCAGAAAAGCAAGGGCATATGATGTATAGTGCATTGAAAATACAAATAGCAACAGTCCGACTTTACAAAACTCTGTATGGGATAACAGTTCGTGTATAATTGTAAATAGCTGTAGAGAGAAATACCTTAATAATACTCACTGCCTTTAGACACCTATGTTTTCAACCACAGCTGATAAGCGGGAGATCCAATGGAATACCGCTGCCGCTGGAAAGTACACACAGTGATGTGTATGTATTGGAGGGTAAGGAAACAAAGCTCCATTCTGCCTTGGGCAACCGAGCCTGTGAGTGGTACGGATTAGCCTCAGTGAGTTAGGCCACAATGGTCTACATAAAGCTATTGTTGATCCCCAACAATCCTTTTTACAGCCGAACACAGCAAGCAGGAGGTGGCTTCAGTGCTGTGTGGTGCTGCTGCTGTTTGGCACCTGTAGTCTTCAATGCACTTCTCCTCATCTAAACGACTTTCTCAAGAAGCAGGTGCATAAGGCTGTGGTAAGGCACCTGTTTTGTATTGGGTTCTGTAATTGAATTTTGTTTTGTCTACAACTTTTACTGCATTTTTGGGGATATGCATTGTTGGAGAAGCTACAGTAGGTATAGCAGGTTAAGGGATCGCACCACACCCAGACAGTGTCTATTGTTGTTCAACGGGTCAGCTAGAGTTAGGGTTCCAGGTGTGAATGGATAGTTAGGTTGCTGTGGGTGGCACATGCTAGGAGAAAAGAAGTCAGGATATCCAAGCCGTGGGATTGGGCTGTTGTTATTGTGTTTGTTTTGCAGGTGCTGAGATCAGGACCACTCGTCCACCAAGGGGACAAGAGTGTATTCGTTGAGCATAATCCGTATTTTGTGTGCCGTTTGTGTAGTGAGTCATCCCTTCCCCCTTCCCTTTTTGGGCATTTTCATTTGGGTTGCACCATTGTGGCCTGAAGTGCCAATGATGACCATCCACTGATCCCAGTGAAGGTCATACCGACTCAGTGCATGTTTCCCTTGCAGGGCCAGTGAGCTGGAGTCCTATCTGTTACTGTCCATGTCCAACATGTGTTCCAGGACCATCACCAGGAGAGTAATCAGCGGCCTGAAGGTGAGAGCCTGACCACGCTGGGGCACACCCTGCACCCATATTATTTAAAATGCGGCAGCCATTATTCCGGCGTTTTCCGCATGTGCAGTAGACTCCAGGCACACTCTAGTGCCCAGAGTCTACTAATGCTCCAGTAGCCTGGCCAGCCATGTCAATCGGCTGCCGGTCGATGGGAATAGAGGAGGGGGCCCTGGATGGGGAATGCACACAGGCCTCCTCCACTCTAAAGACGCCCCTGTGACCACGCCTGCACGGCAGCAGGTGTACACCCTGACACCCACCCCTCACACAATCATTGGTGTTAGTTGCTGCACATTTTCCCTTTGTTAGTAAACAAACCTGAATTCTACTGAGGTTAATGAAATCTAGATCTTTGTACAGTATAGCATAATTATGTTTTCTAAAAAAAAAAAAGTTCTTTTATTCCCATAATCCTTATGTCAGATAATGATATAATTTAGGACTACATATTATTAAATATTTTAAATATATTTGTTCCACACTGCATTATCAGCATCTGCATAAACACATTATTTATTTTTAAACAATGTTGTTTATGCTACCTATTTGCTCCAATATTCCTAAAGCTTTTGCCATTGAACTATTATGTAGTTCCTTTGCTCAGGTTCCTGTATATTAGGTTGACATTCATCATATCGACAGTCATAATGTTGAGAAACACGTTCATCGTGTCGACGTTGATCATGTCAGCATCCAGCATGTCTACGCTGATTAAATGTCATTGTAGTCAAAATGTCAACAGTGTGGTTTTAAGGTAAGTCTAAGGTAAGGTAAGTCTGTCCCTAACCATAACACTAACCCTAACCTGTAAACCTAACCAGTGGCGGCTCCAAAGGTGGGGATGCAGCGCTATTCAAAATTCAAATAGGGGAGCCACAGCAACTTCCAGTGAGTCCCGGGTGTGGCTCCCCTATCTGAATTTTGAACTGCGCTGCAGCCCCACCTCTGGAGCCGCCACTGAACCTAACCCAGTTTGGGCACCCTAACCAGGACTTTAGATGGGTTTAGCCATTTTACATGACTAAACGTGGTCTAATAGGGTGCGATGACCGCGATAAATAATGAGTGTCCAGAACAATTGAATTGCAACACTGGCTGCCTATTCATTATTGTCACAGGTTTTCAGCTGTTTGCAACCACATGGATTCTAGAAAACCCAATGTGTAAATAAATCAGACTACTTAATATACTTTAATGTACTTTAGAAGAGAGCCCAGTGAAGTCACTGTACCGTTATACACTAACAGGACTAACAATGTACAACATGATGCGGAATTATCAGTTCCAGCTACAGTATCTGCTTTGTTCTCACATTACGTCTGACATATTATTCATTCTCACATGATATCAGAGGGATGGAAAGCAGAAAAGTGCTTTAAGAGGTTAATACTAGTGACTCATAATACTGAGAAACAGACAGAAAATGTATATTGGTGTTCTACTTGCTCAGGCTGATTCACACCATTCTACATCCATTCACATGGATAGAGCTGCCTCTGAATAGGTGGGAGCAGTTTTTGTTCAGATGATAACAGCCCTATAGAAATCATTTTTTGAGCAAGTGTGTTAGAAAAAGAAATGCTCTCTGGTTATTCAACATTATAGAGAAAGTTTAAACTCTAATCAGACTGCTTTAGCTATTGTCTATGAATTGCAACACTAGAATTTAAACACTTATTGTGAAATTATTCATGTTTCACACAATCTTATAAAGAAGTTTGGTGAGCAACTGATTATATTTGTTTTATGAACCAGCATTGGAAATACATGTAAATATATCAGTTAGTGTTATTATAATGATGTTTATGATCCTCCTTTATTGATACAACGCTATGATATTCCATAATGCTGAACAGGAAATACAGATTGAACATGCAATGATTAGCAAACAATGAAATACTTATCAAGGGGGACAGTAGACACAGGGCCTGATTCTGAGATGGACGCAAAGTGGCTGTTTCTGTTAAAAGCTGTTGAAGCCTGATTTACTACCTCATGCTAATGCACAATTTCATATAGCTAATGCAAGCAGGACACTGAGAAGCAGGGCCATACCTGCCCTTGGCCAGGATGGCACTCGCCAGGGGCTAGAGCCAGAGGGATGTAAGAGGCCAGAGAGACACACAGGGAGCCTGGTGAGACGCAGCAGGAAGCCTGGAGAGGGACAGGGAGCTTGGAGTGACATAGAGTAGTGACATGGGGGTCCCCAGGCTTGGTGCAAGAGATCTATCAGAGATGGGCTTCCTGTATCCACAAGACAGAATCGCACAAAGCTTTAGCTACACGCCCATGAGACAGATTTCATGCACATTGCCGCCCAGTTTGAGTCTATTTCACGCCAAGTGAATCTGGCAGAAACCTGTCCTACTCAGAATCAAAAGTAACTGTGCAAAATGTTGTGGAAGTATAGAAGCCATTATGTAAGAAGCCATCTTGCCACGTATTCTTTAAAAGTAAATGCACAGGACAGGAGAGGGTTAATTCATTGTACAGAGCCTGTTACAGAAAAACATATGTACATATATGGGAATGTTATTCAGTCGTTAGAAAGTCTTGAGACTGCCAGCTAATCAGTTTCACTGCAGGTAATGAACAACAGATGTGTTACTCGGAGCCTATAAAATGTGAGTCTCTCTGTTAAATAAAGGAGCCCGAGGAGAAGATGCTTGTGGTTACATACACACTTGTGTCCAGTGTCTCTTTTCCCAAATGATCATATGTAGCCGTTAGCAAACAAAACCCTGAGGGCGACCAAGAAAGGACTCAATTCAGTAGCTATAGCTGACTCCAGCAGGTGTACTCACTTCACTTCACTTGGGTGCACAAATAGAGTGACAATGGTATACATTTTATTGAAAACATTTTTAGAATGTATCTTGGAGAATCTGAGAACAAATAGGACCCAAAGCAATGATAGAGTGTAAAGACTGAATTATACAGTCAAATTGAACTATGAAAAGTTTGTTAGAATGTTTATTTTTAATATGATTGTTAGTCAAGAACATTCCCAGTGTGAAACATAGGATGATAGCTTATGGAATACTATTTAGTATAGCTGTTAGAACAAGATGTGACTTCCATCAAGAGATACAATATGAGCATGGTGACTTGATTCAATATGAGATGCATATACAGACAGGAGCATAAATATTGGGACATTGACATAATTATCATATTTTGGCCTCTATTCACCACCACAATGGTTTTGAAATGAAACAAACAAGATGTGCTTTAACTGCAGACTTTCAGATTTAATTTGAGGGTAATTACATCCAAATCAGGTGAACGGTGTAGGAATACCCGAGGAAGAGATGCTTGTGGTTACATACACACTTGTGTCCAGTGTCTCTTTTCCCAAATGATCATATGTAGCCGTTAGCAAACAAAACCCTGAGGGCGACCAAGAAAGGACTCAATTCAGTAGCTATAGCTGACTCCAGCAGGTGTACTCACTTCACTTCACTTGGGTGCACAAATAGAGTGACAATGGTATACATTTTATTGAAAACATGTTTAGAATGTATCTTGGAGAATCTGAGAACAAATAGGACCC
Source organism: Taudactylus pleione (assembly GCA_031769625.1). NCBI lineage: Eukaryota > Metazoa > Chordata > Amphibia > Anura > Myobatrachidae > Taudactylus > Taudactylus pleione. The sequence continues at coordinate 14,489,660 of JAUIMM010000039.1, forward strand.
AAAGCAATGATAGAGTGTAAAGACTGAATTATACAGTCAAATTGAACTATGAAAAGTTTGTTAGAATGTTTATTTTTAATATGATTGTTAGTCAAGAACATTCCCAGTGTGAAACATAGGATGATAGCTTATGGAATACTATTTAGTATAGCTGTTAGAACAAGATGTGACTTCCATCAAGAGATACAATATGAGCATGGTGACTTGATTCAATATGAGATGCATATACAGACAGGTGCATAAATATTGGGACATTGACATAATTATCATATTTTGGCCTCTATTCACCACCACAATGGCTTTGAAATGAAACAAACAAGATGTGCTTTAACTGCAGACTTTCAGATTTAATTTGAGGGTAATTACATCCAAATCAGGTGAACGGTGTAGGAATACCCGAGGAAGAGATGCTTGTGGTTACATACACACTCGTGTCCAGTGTCTATTTTCCCATATGATCATATGTAGCCATTAGCAAACAAAACCCTGAGAGTGACCAAGAAAGGACTCAATTCAGTAGCCATAGCTAGTGTCCAGAGACGACAATGTGTAGCTCGCTTCTGTGTTAATGGAATTATTCTATTGGTATCCTTCAAAAATAGATTAAAACATTTACTATCCAATAATACAGTTAAAACGTTTATTTAAAAAATATATATAAAGAAGCAGCAAAATGTTTTATTATTTATAGTTTTGTATTTTTGTTTATAAAACAAATAGAAATGCAAGTGTTAAGGTAAAGAAAAAAATATGTGAGTTAAAAGAAGTTTGCAATCTGTGTCTGTATTATTTGTGTTTTTTCTTCAGTAGCAGATTAAGTACTAAAGGGCTCTATAGATCTAATTTCATATAGCCTGAATCTCTGATCAGATTGGAAATGCCGATCTGCCGATGGGAAATGCAAACCGGCGGTCTTTGATGGTCGCCGCTATGTCGGAGGATCGGTAAAATTCTACATGTTAAGCAAATCATGATCATATTTTGATCGTGATTGGCAAATCACTGAAATTCAACATGTTAGATTTCACCCAACCTCCGACGCCGGCAACTGGGGATCGCCAAATTGCGACAATCAGTCGTATGGATCCATAAAGGTTATCAGGGAGATAATTACAGCCAATCGTATATAGTGGATTGTTATTTTCGGATCCATAAAGGTTATCAGGGAGATAATTACAGCCCATCGTATAAGTGGATTGTTATTTTCTTGCTTCCAGAGAAAGTATTTTACAATTAGTTATCTCTTAAATAGTATGGAGGGTTCATCTGGGTACACCTTTGTAGATATATGCTCCCTTTTCATTGTATCATTATGTTATACTGAAATAATAAATACATACTGAATAAAGCCTTCCATTATTTACTGAAGCTATTAGTGCTGGTCCTACACTTTGTCTGTGAAGGATAAGGTGAATGCTGCTGTAATTTGCTTATGCGCCATTCTTACTACACTGCTGTGAGTGCAGTCTTGGTACACCAACTCCTGCTGTAAAATCACCATACCGGCTGCCCTCCACAAGGAATAAATAGAAAACAGTCTTTATGGCGGCACGCATGGGCTTGTACAAAAAGAAAGGAGTCAGGGATCCTTTTTTTTGTACAAGTCCGTGAGTGCGGCCATTCAGACTGTTTATTGTAAGGGCACAGTCGTGCCCTTATATTAAGGCTGAATCTAAAAAAATTTAATTCTCCCATAGAGAACTTCCGAAAGGGGGGGGCATGGTGTTTAAAGGGCTACAGCTCAAAAGCTATTACAGGTACTGAGCTGAAATTTGGCACAGATAGAAATTTGGTGGGTAGAACTGTTGCTCGTTTCCTGCATGCTATATTTCAGTGCAAAAATATGAAAAATAAGCATTTGGGAATAATCTAAAGTTCCAACTGTCTTTTCTGCTGTTCTCTATAGGGGACTTTTGGGAAGGCATAACTCAGGGTAGGGGGGCGAATTTAGACTTGGGGTTTGTTTTATTAGGTAGCTATTGTTCCAGGATAGGTGCTTTTCGGGTTTTGGTAATTGAGAAAGTTACAGTTTTTAAACTATTATCTCATGAACCCGCCATTATAGAGATAGAAAGTTTCAACTTGTTGGGCAGCCTCAGGAGGAGCCTCCAGCAGGTGTACTCACTGTGGCTTCACTTGGGTGCACCAAGATTGCTGGCCAGTGCGGCTGGTAGCCATGTTGGGCTCGGGGGAAGAAAGTGACAGTTCGCTGCGGCCAGGACCCGGGGGAGGGGGGGTAGCGGGTGTTAGCTGCAGCCGAGACCTGGGGACGGTAGCGGGCATTAGCAGTTGTGGTGTGGTAGCAGCGGTAGTGTGGGTGGCGGTGGTGCAGGTGGCAGGACCCAGGGGAGGTTGCAGCAGACAGATGCAGGCTCGGATCCGAAAGATCCATGACACCTGCATCTGTGTATGAATAAACAAACACAGAAGCATGGACGGGATCAGTGAGACCCGTCTGTGGCTCTGTGTTTAAAAAAGAAAGAAAAAGAAAACCTGTGTAAAAAAGAAAAACTGCGTGCCCCCCTCCCAAAAAAACAACCAGCACCAGGCTTTGGAAACTCAGTACTTGATGTGCTAAATACAGGGGACAAATGATGTAGGGGTCCCATTATTAAGCACAACTAGCACCAGGCTTTTCAGAACCAGTCCCGGTTGCCAAAATATGGGGGACAAAATATCTAGGGATCCCCCGTATTCAGCGCAACCAACACTGGGCTCTGAGCCAGTCCTGGCTCTGTAAACCAGGACCCTTGTATTTACCAGAACCAGCACTGGACCCTTTCTAGTGGGGGGTAATGCCACAGCCAGGGGAGCCCTTTCACCGGGCCCCCAGCTGAAGCATCACCACTGACCGCTAGTCATCCCAGGCCGGGGATCCCTGGGGAGCTGGGGAACCCCCAATAAAGGGGTCCCCCTCTCCAGGGCACCCCAGGCCTGGGCTGATTGCCCGGGGATATGTCTGGCACCCCTGGCCGTGGGTGCCGGGTTGATAGTGTAGTGTAGTGCATATGTCTCCGAGACAGGGGTTGTTAAGTTCTAGAAGGTGTGTAATTGATCCATCTGTTAAATTCAGAAACCTCCACAGATCACTGGACTGGAATGTATTGAGGTCATGAATATGTTGCCAAGAGAAAGATTCTGGGGTGGATTTGTCAATATTAGGGTGAGCCACTGTATTAATCGCCAGACATTATCAAAGTGTACCGTGTGAAACACGCCAATAATTGGGACAATTTTAAGAAGATCTCACCAGAATAAGTATTTGGGGCATAGATTTTTACCAAAGCATACTCATTGCATTCGATATCCACATCTACAGTACCACAAGAAAGCGACCCTTGGGATCAAAAACACATGTATGCTAATTAATTTGCAACTGATATCGCCAACGGATTGCAGTTGCTATAATATGCTAATACCTTCCAAAGCTTAGTCAAGCATAGGGACGACCACTGCAGCCTTCTCATATCTGTCTGATGATGTGCAACAGCATAAACATCGGTAACATTGATGCACATCTGCCAGTCACGCAGCATGTAAGTCAAGTCTGACTAGTCGCAAATCCTGCAGCTCTCCTGACACGCAGAGAGCGGTCATGCTGCAACTGAGTTTGCAAATGGGCAGCACTGATGGTGTAATGGTTAGCATTGCTACCTCACACCACTGAGGTTGTGGGTTCAATTCTCACTATGGTCCTAACTGTGTGGAGTTTGTGTATTCGCCCTATGTTTGCGTGTGTTTCCTCTGGGTGGTCCGGTTTCCTCCCACACTCCAAAAATATACTGGTAGGTAAACTGTCTCCCAACAAAAATTAACCCTAATGTTTATGTGTGCAATCGCTGAGCATTTGCAAACAATCATTTGATCTGCGAAAATATTGACTTTGCGTAACTCTTATTCAGGCCCAGAATCAAGAATTGTATCATGTAATCATGAAAAAAAAGGAGCTGCTCCACATGATTTTGACCAATTAACATTTAGCAATTCAACAGACACAAAGGGGAGAGTAATTTCCCTATACCCAATGTGTTTCCTGCAAGCTAAAAATTGCAGAAACAGGGTAGAAATACAGTAGCACTATTTATTGGCGAAGGCAGTAATTATTACAATTACATGTGCCTTGTAATGAAAGTCTTGATAATATGAGATATTTATTATGTGTATGTGATGTACACTGGATGCATATGCTACTGGTGCAGACTTGCTATGGTTGCCACTTTGCATATGCTTGCAATTGTGGCTTTTTAGTTAACAAATTTTACTGTTTATAATTATATATTTTATTTGCAGTTACATTCAAACTCTCCATCAGTCCAAAATTATGTAAACACTGGTCTGTCACAGTATCAGTAATAATGTAGTATAGTAGTAAACTATACTTGATAGTGTAAATCCTTAATAAGATAATACACCCTTAGTAGCATCCTGCGGAACATGTGAGCATATAGAGTAACCTCTATGTAGTGGTGAAATAGGACTACAGCAAATAAGTGTGACCAAAAAGAAATCCCCCTTAGGGTATATTGCTATTGGAATGTGTGAAGATATCAGCCTGCAGCAGGTTCTTTAGTAGCCATAAGTACTGGTCCAATAGGGTCCTCTATCATAAATCTCTCTATCCAATGCATACATGGAAACAAGTGAGAGAACTGATTGTACAGTATCAAACAACACGTTATGGCATACTTGCCTACTTTTGAAAATGACCTTGAGGGAGATTGCAGATGGCTGCAGAATGCGTTGCGCGCAGCACGGCGCGCCGTTGTTGGGGCGTGGTCTGCTCCACCCAAAGGACGTGTCTAACTCCACCTATGGGCGGATATATTCCTATAAGCTGATGCCCTAGCTCCCCCACTGACATTAATACAGCTCTACCCTGCCATATTGACATTAATAGATTCCCCCCCACACACACACACATTCATTTATATAAATAGATTCACACACACACACAGTTGCACACACACATCACATGAATGGATTCACACACAGTCACACACACACATCCCATGAATAGATTCACACACACAGTCTCACACACACATCTCATGAATAGATTCACACACAGTCTCACACACACATCCCATGAATAGATTCACACACACAGTCTCACACACACATCCCATGAATAGATTCACCAACACAGTCACACACACACATCCCATGAATAGATTCACACACAGTCTCACACACACATCCCATGAATAGATTCACACACACAGTCTCACACACACATCCCATGAATAGATTTATACACATAGTCACACACACAGTCGCACACACACATCCCATGAATAGATTCACACACACAGTCTCACACACACATCCCATGAATAGATTTATACACATAGTCACACACACAGTCGCACACACACATCCCATGAATAGATTCACACACACAGTCACACACACACATCCCATGAATAGATTCACACACAGTCACACACACACATCCCATGAATAGATTCACACACAATCTCTCACACACAGACACACAGTCAGTCACAAACATCACATGAAGATTTCACCCCCCCACACACAGACACACACACAGTCACACACACATCACATTACTACACACACACACACATAAACACACAGTAATAGATCTCCCTCCTTCCCCCACGGCACTGACATGAGTTGTACCTTTGGCAGGAGCTGCAGTGAGCTCTACACTCACCGTCTCAGACTCATGCAGCTCCTCTGTCTCTGTATTCAGTGTCCCCCTGGCGTCGGCTCCTCCCCCCTTCGTCCTCTGTCATCACAGGCTGGGCAGGGAATGCTGGGAGCAGCAGTGTGTGAGCAGGGGAAGGCGTGCACAAGAGACCTCCGGGCCAGCACTCCTGCCTCCCTGCACCCGGTGAGTACGCCGCTGCGTCTTAAGATCAGGCACGCCCCCTTTACCTCCGGACTCACGCATGCGCAGTCCGGATTTTTAGACAGGGCAGAGGGAATGCGGGGGATTCAACCTACTTTGGGGGTAGCGGGAGTTCCCACCATTATTCGGGAGACTCCTGCGAAATTCGGTAGGGTAGGCAACTCTGCGTTATGGCACATCCATACAGTACAAAGAATAACAAATAAATAAAACTTTTCATCTTCATCATGTGTACTAGCCTCTGCCATGCTGCCTATACTTCTGTGAATGGGAGGAAATATAAGTAATCAGTGCAATTAATAAGCATATTTCAACTTTTAAAAGGAAAGGTGATGAATATGTATTGAACTTAATAAACACTTTCCTATTTCTTGGTGAATGCAACTTTATTAGTTATTAAAATACTGTCCGGACATGTACTGTATTGTATATGAATTGATGTATGTGTTTGAATAAGCCAGAGCAAAATGAGACCACAAGGTTGTTAGTGTGGCGCCCTTTTGAGATGTTAATGGTTTCCCTTTTATATGTTAATTTGGGGATAAGGTTGTGGACTGGCAGTCTATCATAGGTTAGGGTGTGGCCATATCAGGGTCATGCTAGTGATTCCTGTCCATCATTCCTTCTCTTGCCTGCGGGAAACCCTCCATCCTTTCCATTTTTGGATATTGTTTCCAGTGGCAGCTCCAGGGGTGGGGCTGCAGCGCAGTCCAAAATTCAAATAGGGGAACCACACCAACTGCCATTTCCAGTGCTGCCATACATAGATGACCGGGACTTACTGGCAGTTGGTGTGGCGCCCCTATTTGAAGTTTGTACTGCGCTGCAGCCCCACCCCTGGAGCCGCCACTGGCTGGCAATTGTTCCTTAGTTGGGTGCACTCTCCTCAGCCAGTGATATATGATTGTCCCATCAGTGCATGTGACACCGCCCATCTGGGTGTGTCTAATCTTGGAGAGTTGTACACCAATGGCTGAGTTTGGGATGTATGACTGTTTTATTTATGTTGTACGCCACCATAATCATTTGCAAGAAATTCAGTTGTCAAACAAAATGTAACCACATTGTCAGCCAGCTCTGTTGTTATGTGTTTTATTTTAGTAGATAAGTATGTTATATTGCTTTAAGGGGTATAATAGAATTTATATTATTTTAAAAAAAGAAGCTACAGTTATCTAATGAGAGTCAGTGGAAACTCACTCAACCAATCAAAATAGAACTATAATGATAGAACTACGCTAATAATAAAGTATCACCACAGCAGAAAAAATATCAATTTGGATATTTATGAAATTAAAATTTAAATATTTATTGACACATACACATTGAAAAATACACTTACAGCAAAAACTTTTGCCCAAAAATAGGGTCTACATGATTCAACAAATAATTAATATTTTAAATAGGTGCAATCTTAATAGCAAAAGATCTGCACTGCTATACATTATATTCAATTATAGACTAGGGATGTGCAGGCTCGGATAGGTTCGAGTTTGCACGTTGACTTCGGATTTTTCCCTCCAAAAAAACGGAACTCAGAAAGAGGCAAAACGTCATCTTGCATGGACGAACATCATCATTCCTGGACTTTTGTCCAGGAATGATGATGTTCGTCCATGCAAGTTTAGGGCCGTACTCAATTTGAGGCAAAAAGTCCGTTTCCGCTTATTTTTGGTGGAAACTTTTCACCGATGACGTCATTTTCGCCTGTTTGACTCTTTCCCCGTATTCAATTTGGCCTAGGCGGAAAGTCAATACAATGTAATAGGCGGAAAAGTATCGCCTATGAATGGGAGGCGGACAAAAGTGCAGAAAGACCACGGAGGTCATCCTGGTATGACAGGAGTGACATAAACCTCTGGTCTGTCACTGGGCACGCTTTGCAATGCAAAATGGGTTTAGCATTCCTCAGTTAGAAGGGTGTGGTTAGAGTCTGTGATGTAGCCAATTAGCACAGGTTATGGGGGGGTGGAGTTTGAGCTGGAGATTTATGGGTAAGTTAGACACCATTCTCCCTCTTTTCTTCTGGAGATTGGTGAAGTACTGTCAGATTATTGCTCTGTGTATTTGCCAGTATTACGGTTGCCAGACTTAATATAATTGATTTATTTGTGCTTTATATTGTTATATTGTTATAATACCCCCCCTTTTTGCCTTGCTAGCTTCTAGCTTTCACTACTTACACTTATCTTCTCTACCACTCTTCTTGCCTTCCCCTTTTTCCTTCCCTTACCTTCTTTTTTCTACCCCACCCTCATGGATCGCCCCCCGGCGTTCTGTGGGCATACCTGCCTGATACCTGATTGATGCGGTGGCCGCTGGAGCGGGATCACAGATTGCCGTACGCGGCAGGCCCGCAGGCCACAAACTAACAGCTGGCCGTCAGAAGGGGGGGGCCAGGCTTCGCGCGGGGGCTCATGGCCGGGCGGCTATTAGAGGGCTTTCCAGCTCACCCATCCCGGCCGCACGGCCAGCGCCACGCGCATCACCGCGTGTAGCTGGTTTGGCGTCTGGCCAGGGTGTGGACGGGCCGTCCGCATCCCTGGCCAAGAGGCGCAGCAGTAGGAAGGGAGCGGCGCCTTCCCCTCCTATGCATAGCATGGTATCCACGGCGCACGCCAGACCTAGCGGCAGGAGTAAGCAACAGGGACCTGCTTCTTGGCGGGGAGCGGCCACGGTGCCTGCATCCCCACCTGCGCGCGCATTTAGGCGGGGAGGGATCGCGCCCGCCTCCCCCCCACCTCGATCAACCATTCCCACGGGGTCTCGCGTGTCAAAGCGTACGGCACACCCGGCGGGCCACAGCGGCGCGCAGTCCATTAGGGCTGGGGTTATTGGGGACCGGAATGCTCAAAGCAGCGCCGGTCGCGGTCTTGCTAGGCGGGATGGAAGGGGACAAAATGTGCACCATCTGCTGGACGAGGGGGTAATTACATCTCCCTCTGACAGCAGTGAGTCCTTTTCCATTGATTGCGGGGCGTCTGAAAGGGACAGTACCCCGCCCTGTGCTGGTTCCACGGACAGGGTGGGGGATGGTGTGCCTGCGCAGGGTTTTAGTCACGGGTCTTATGCGGAGGTGGTGCATGGGTCCACAGTGCCCCGGGCGGGATCCGCAGCTGGATCCGCGGTGGATGCAGTGCTGCGCACAGAGACAGTGTCCACTCTGTGCGCATCACTGCTCTCTGCGCTAGCGCCCTTGTTGTCTCAGAACAGCACTCAGATGCCTTCGGGAGGGGGCGACAAAAGCATTGCAGCGCTGGCGGATAAGCTTGTCGGCACTTCGGGTCCCCGGGCGCCCCCAGGAATGCATCAAGGTTTCGATAGTACGGGCATGGACGAACCCCTAGGCCAGGTGCGATCAATTTCTGTACAAGACAACATTGTTTGTGTTCCGGCAGGAGAAAGCTTATTGGATTCTATGATGCAGCGTCAAGACAGAAGCGAAAGGCCCCTAGCCATGGTCGCAGAAGGTGCGGCTGGTCAGTCGGATGGTGAGTCTTCCATCGATCCCGATTGGATCGGTAGCTCCAGTAGTAGTCAGGAAGCACCGGCGCAGCGAAGCAAGAAGCAAAGGTGCCATAGGTCAGAGCAGGGAACAAGTAGTCTTTCCTCCACCTCCTCTGATTCCTCAGAGGAGTCACGAGGAGCTGGCAAGAAGAGGTCCAGGCGATATAGGCGCAAGCACCGTTCATCCAGCAGCAGCATGTCAGTGAATTCAGATTGTTCAGAGGGAGTCTTATGCGCTAATACAGCGGTGCTGTGTGGGGTTTGGCCCAGGATCCGGGACCGGATCAGGTGCGGCTGTTATGAAAAGAGCTTGGGTATCCGCGAAGAAAAAGGCGGGTCGTCCCTCGACGGTGTCATGTCCTATCATGTTTGGTTAAAAAACATGTATATCTTTGCCTCTTGCTAGTTGGAGACACGTCCTGACGAGCACATGCGCGTGATTAGGTACATGTACTTAATTCATGATATGTTCACCAACTCCAGAGGCGGCACATGGCGGGTGTAGGACGAAGAATTTCGTCGTAAGCAGCATGGTAGGGAAGTTATAGACTTCAGGACAAAAGACGTCGAGATTTTTGTGGACGTCACACAACCACAACGCACGCAAATAGAGGTGACACCCTTACAGAGGAGTTTTGGGGGGCAGTCAGCTGCACCAGGGGGAGGATCGGCACGTGGGGCGGTTCCCAAGTCGGGGCATGGCAAGTGCTTTGCCTTCAACAATGGGCAATGCGCATTGGGCGGGCGCTGTCGTTTCCACACACCTGCATCCGTTGCGGTGGCCCCCACCCAACTAAGGATTGCTCAAAAGGCTCCAGAGGCCCGTCAGGGGGAAAAGGGGGTAATGCCAGCCGTGGACCCAGTGCCCCCTCTACCAAGTAAGTCCACCATTCTAAGCAGGGCCCCCACGCCTGTCAGGGTAGGGGCCATGGCACCATGGCTACAGGCGTACCCGCTTCAGGACGTAGCCACGTTCTTGCGCAAAGGTTTTACGGTAGGGTTTAGGCTTCCGATAGTAGCTATGGTGCAAGGAGGTTCCGGTCGCAACCTTCGTTCAGCTCGTGACATGCCGTTGATTTTACAGGGGAAGGTAAATAAAGAAATAGAGTTGGATAGGATCCTTGGCCCTTTCCCGGAAGTTCCAATTCCGGGTCTGGTTTTATCACCGGTTGGTGTGGTCCCCAAAAAAACACAGGGAGAGTTTTGTTTTATTCAGCACCTCTCGTACCCGAGGGGGCTGTCAGTTAACGATGCTATCCCCAATAAACTTTGTCACGTGGTCTATCAATCTTTTGATGACGCGCTTGACTTGGTTCGTTCTTTCGGGGAAGGGGCGCTGATGTGTAAAGTTGACATCGAATCCGCATTTAGGCTGCTTCCCCTGCACCCGGAGGTTTATCACTTAATGGGGTTCAAGATCAATGACGGTTTTTATTTTGATAAATGTCTGCCCATGGGCTGCTCGATTTCATGTGCCTATTTCGAGAAATTTAGTTCCTTCCTACACTGGTGCCTGTTTAGGGAGACGCGTGAACCCGGTATTGCACACTACCTAGATGACTTTTTGTTAGTGGGATCACGAGATTCCGTCAGGTGCGCGCAGTTGCTTGCAAATGCGTTTAAGCTATTTTCCGATTTTGGGGTTCCCATTGCGGTAAACAAAATGGAGGGACCCACCTCAAGACTTTCCTTTTTAGGCATCGAAATCGATACGGTTGCGGGTTTTTGTCGTTTGCCGGTAGAAAAGGTGCAGCGATTGCAGGATGAAATAGTGTTGGCCCTGTCGGTGGGTAAGCTGACATTAAAGCAGACCCAGTCGCTGTTGGGTCTTTTCAACTTTGCATGTAGGGTCATTCCAGTAGGAATGATTTTCTGCAGGAAGCTTGAAAGACTGACGCAAAAGGCTCGAAGCCCGCATCATTTCCTGTGATGACCTAGCGAAATTCGCCGAGATCTAGTTATTTGGGATTCCTTTTTAACTAATTTTAATGGCATTCGCATTTGGCAAGCCCCCCCGGTATCAAACGTCACATTGCAGCTGTACACAGACGCGGCTGGGGCTTTGGGGTTTGGTGCGATGCTAGGAAAATCTTGGTGCGCTGCTCCTTGGCCCTGCAGCTGGATAGCGGACGGTTTGACCAGGAACATGCTATTATTAGAGCTTTTCCCTATCATGGTCGCGATAGAGCTATGGGCGTGGCGATTGCAAGATAGGGCGATTATATTTTGGTGCGACAATATGGGGGTAGTGGACACGCTAAATAGACAGAAAGCGGCGGGTCTGCCCGCCATTAGACTAATTGCGCAAATTATATCGCGTTGCCTTCAATTTAATATCAATTTTCGTGCCAGGCATGTTCCAGGGACTAATAATGATGTTGCTGACGCGCTTTCGCGTTTTCAGTGGGCAAGGTTTAGGAGACTTGCCCCTTGGGCAAACATGGTCGGTGATTCATGTCCCGATTCCTTTTGAGGGAGAGGCCAGGAGGTAAGATCTAAATTTGACCTTACTCGTACATCTGTTTTTGGGGGCTGTGAGACACGGCCAGCGTGCGTTTTTTTTTTCCTTGCAAGAGGGGATGGCGGAGGTGGCGGCGTGAGCTACGTCAAAAGATGGGCCACTTTTCCAGACGTCTGGTAAGCAGGACGCAGTGGGCAGGGTGCAACGCGGCAAAACCCCCACATCTTTTGTTGGTCACAAAGGGGGGGGGGGTCATTGGGGGTGGTCCTCTAGTGGGTCGCCGGCAAGTTTCGGCGGCTTCATGGGAGGGCTGTACCTAGTGCCTTTCCCCATTTGATTTAATTTTTTGTTCGGTCAGGGGTAATGAAGGGTTGCACCTGCTTGCTGGGTCGACGCCTCAGGATTATGGCCCGTCCAATCATTCAGTGGCCCGAAAGGATCTATGATATGATGTGCGCATGGCCGGCCGGCAGGCGCTGCGTTGGTTCGGAGCTGGGCGTTGTTACCTTATGTTATGCCCGGCATCGAGCTTTCGCTCATCCCAACTTGGGGACTAGGTACTCGCCCTAGGTGGGGGTCTTGAGGAATTTTTGTTTTATCACTGGTTTTTAACCTAGGCTCATGCCGGCCGGTGGAAGTTTTGTGTTTTTGCCTCAGGCCAAGTTGGGATGCCCCCATTTTTTTTTTTCTTTCTGCCCAATCACCCTTCATGCTAGGTTATAGGCTTTTGATTAAATAGGCCTAGTGTTATTTCTGACATATCCCTTAGCTCTCAAAATTTTACATAATTTGCTTTTAACCATACCTGCAAAAATTTTATATTAATCTATTTTAATTTTTTCCTGCTAGGATGTCGGCTTGATGACAATTTCATTTGGGTTGTAGGTCATCCCTAAATTTTTTGGTTAGCAAGGTCTGAGGTGCTTTTGTCTAATCGAGAGTTACCAGAGATGCCGCATATCCGGTGGATTGGGCACTGGGGTATGCGTTGGGTGCAATTGCAGGAGGTCCTCAGGGAATCAGTGGCCAGGTTCGGGTACCCCCGTTTCCTGGTCATCCATTTGGGGGGGAAAGACCTAACTGACAGGACATGCCTTGACTTGAGGATGACTATCAGGAGAGAGTTGATTGCGCTTGTGGAGGCTTGGCCTTTTTGCAGGATCGTATGGTCTAAAATTGTGGCCAGACTTGTCTGGATAGGGGCTGAGAGCCCTAGGGCCATAGAGATGTCGAGAAGGAGGATTAATTCAGTGGTTGGTAGAGCCCTCACTGCCAGCAGAGGGGCAGTAGCCAGGCATGATAATATCTTGGTGTCACAAAAGCAGCTATTTAGACCAGACGGGGTCCATTTATCTAGAAGAGGTTTAGAGATTTTTTCAAGAAACTTGTTTCTGTGTCTGACGAGTTTAGATGTTTAGTTCAGTAGCTGGAGGGTAGTTATGGTGGCGGTGGTGGACTTTGTCCTGTTGGGCCGGTCTTGTATGGCCTTATAGTTTTTGTGGAGTTCTTGATAGCTTTAGTTCATTCCTGGGGGGTTGCCCGTGCGGCTGGGGCGGACTTTAGGGCGTCGTCAGTACCACCGGTCCAGGTGGTACGGTCCCCCTCACTGGCACGGGGCCCCCCAAGTTGCAATCCCCGCAGGGTCTGGCAGAAGGCCAACACCCTGCGAGTTGTAGGGAATGAGGGGGCAGTTGGTCCCGAGGTTTGATTGGGCGGGCTGTTCAGGCCCGCTAATTTGTTATTTTTCTTACATTATGTTTGTTATGTCGCTTTGCATAATAGGCCATCCAAGCCCCTGCCACCATTTTTCTCCCTCACATTATTTGGTTTAAGAATTTAATAAATAAAAAGGTTCGCTTAAATAGTTTACCGTAGTTTTAATAAAAAGATGACCCATTTCACCCAACGCAATGTCTCTGTCTTTATTTTAGTTAAGGCGTTGTGTGATTGTGTTGCATGAGCGTGTGAGGTGATTTGACCTAGAGCGTTTAAGACCACAGAGGTCATCCTGGTATGACAGGAGTGACATAAACCTCTGGTCTGTCACTGGGCACGCTTTGCAATGCAAAATGGGTTTAGCAGTCCTCAGTTAGAAGGGTGTGGTTAGAGTCTGTGATTTAGCCAATTAGCACAGGTTATGGGGGGGTGGAGTTTGAGCTGGAGATTTATGGGTAAGTTACACTCCATTCTCCCTCTTTTCTTCTGGAGATTGCCCACCCACCCTCCCTCAGTTGATAAGGTTTCTAGTTGATGTCGGCTTAGGTATGGCGGCCGGTCTTGTATGGCCTTATAGTTTTGTGGAGTTCTTGATAGCTTTAGTTCATTCCTGGGGGGTTGCCCGTGCGGCTGGGGCGGACTTTAGGGCGTCGTCAGTACCACCGGTCCAGGTGGTACGGTCCCCCTCACTGGAATGGGGGCCCCCCAAGTTGCAATCCCCGCAGGGTCAGGCAGAAGGCCAACACCCTGCGAGTTGTAGGGAACGAGGGGGCAGTTGGTCCCGAGGTCTGATTGAGCGGGCTGTTCAGGCCCGCTAATTTGTTATTTTTCTTACATTATGTTTGTTATGTCGCTTTGCATAATAGGCCATCCAAGCCCCTGCCACCATTTTTCTCCCTCACATTATTAGGTTTAAGAATTTAATTAATAAATAGGTTCGCTTAAATAGTTTACCGTAGTTTTAATAAAAAGATGACCCATTTCACCCAACGCAATGTCTCTGTCTTTATTTTAGTTAAGGCGTTGTGTGATTGTGTTGCATGAGCGTGTGAGGTGATCTGACCTAGAGCATTTATTGGGGTTTTGGGGTGCATCGTTGCGGGAACCCCCGTGCAGCCTTCAGACAGTCCCCCAAAGGTAAACTGTGTCAATAAACTTTTAAGAAAACACTGGACACCAAAAAAATTACTTTGAAAAAGGGGGTGAAAAAAATAAAGTTGGGGTACAAACATAAAAACTAGCGAACTTGACTCTGGGGGGGGGTCCCCAAATATACCCCAAGTGTTTTTTGGATTGCAGGTGCTTGCGGCAGGTGGATTTTTCACGATTTTTTCAACTTCACTTTAGCAACTTTTAAATATGCTGACCCCCATTTTCAAGTACCCCAAATTTGCTGGGATAAGTTATTTTCTTGAAAAAACCTCCTAAATACTATTCTGCATCACATATAGAAAAACGCTATTTAGCAGCTATTGAGCCCGTTTAAAAACACCAAATACCTTCAGCAAGCCAAATCGGGAGGTACAATAGGGAACCCCCATTAGGGCATCTTTTGGGGGGTGTTAGGCTGATTTTCCCAAAACTGACAGTACTTTCCACCTGTTTCAGTTTTGCCGGGTCCTGTTTTCGCGAACTTCCATATTGAATACAGGGTAAAGCAGGGACGGCCGCGATACTTTTCCGCCTGCAAAACAGGTGAAGTAGGCAGAAAGTCCGGGCCGCGAAAAAGTATCGTGGCTCGGCTCATACTGAATACGGCTCTTACTGTAAGTCTTTACTTCTGAGCCACCTCTGGGCCTGGGGAGTGTGGGCTCAGAGTAAATGACAACTTGGGGTATTGGGAGTTTACACACATGGTGCAGCGCAGCAGAGGGGCACCCAAACAGTTCTGGAAATCTGTATCCTTACACGTGCCTCCCTCCCTCACCTCCTCTGGGGGCTGGGTGCTTATGGGATATGTATGGCTACTCATGTAGAGCACTGCAGGAGGCATTTATTAACCTGCTGGTGCCCATGTCTCACTGTTACACCCCAATACCACTGATACCAGCATCCTACATACCCCTTGCCCAATGCCAGGGGTCACCTCACACAGTAGGAGGCAGTGCTGGTAGATGTGATTATTTTCCTGCTTGTGCCAATGTTACATTATTACAGCTTAATATACTGTGGTCAGCTGCCAGCTCTCTCCTGCAACCCCTATACCTCCCTCCCCACCATTGCCAGGGTCACCTCACCCAGCAGGAGGCATTGCTGGCACTGTAGTTATCATCCTATTGGTGCCCATGTTACACTATTACACCACAATACTACTAGCTACCAGCATCCTCCTGCCCCTCCGTACCCCGCTACGCTGCCCATGGTTCACTTAGCACTACAATTTTCACCTGCCACTGCAGGACACACCCGAGTGGAAATAGATATGCCCATAGATGGAGCTAGGAACGCCCTTTGGGCGGAGAATGACACGCCCCCTCAACAGCATATTCTACTATCAAATATATTCTTCCAGAAACTAATTTTCAAAAGTTAGCAAGTATGTCCTGCAGTAGTATAAAAATTATTTCATGCTCTGGTACCTATTTAGAGATACATGTCCCATTTACCAGTGATATTCCTGCAGGATGCATTAAGGGTTTACTTTGTAACGAGTACGCATACACACGCATACGCGCACACACACATATACTGTGACATGGTACCAGCTGTTGCCATGGAGACCATTGAACAACTACATCATAGTGCTGCAATTGTTGTCACTGGCTATCTGGCTACAGGTCAGGATGTCAGCAGAGAGCATAGCTCTCACTATGGCTATATTGTTGGAAATATACCAGTGACTTTGTGCACCACACCAAAATGATGGAATCGTTGTCCATAAAAAGTGAGTAAAAAGTAAACATAACAATAATATAGTGCTATATTGATAGATAGATAGATAGATAGATAGATAGATAGATAGATAGATAGATAGATAGAGACATGGTACCAGCTGTTGCTCCCCCAGACCACCCATTTACACAAGGCGGAGCGAGCGCAGCTGGGGGAAGCAAACACCGGTGACGGGGTGCAGGTAGATGGCGCCAGCCTGGAGACTTGGCCACTCTTCCGGGGGTCCGGGAGTGCTACCCGATTTTTGGGAGCCTCCAGGCCGTTCTTTGAGAGTAGGCAAGTGTGTGTGTGTGTGTATATATATATGTATATATATATATATATAAAAATAAATACTGTTTGTATGTATAAATAATATATAAAAATAAAAAAATATTTATATATATATTGTGCAATTTTACAGCAGGATCTCAGGCCCTGATTCAGAGCCAGACGCTCTGACATCGACCAGCTTGCGAGCGCTCAGCGCTCGTGAGCGGATCTGAATTAGGCCCTCAGTCCCTAAACCTCTCATTAACTGTGACATAGTGTCCTGGGCAAAAAATGTATTTTCCATAATGTATATATATATATGCACACACATGCTATGACATGTATCTGCTGCATCATAGTGCTGAAATTGTTGTCACTAGCTATAGGCTACAGGTCAGCATGTCAGCAGAGAGCATAGCTCTCACTATGGCTATTTTGTTGGAAATATTCCATTGATTTTTATGCACTGCATCAAAACGATGGAAGTGATGTCCATAGAAAGTGAGTAATGGAAGATTATGGATATTATAGCAGTATAGGTAGCAATTGTTTATATATAATATATATGTGTATTCAGTTCCTGAACCTCTCAATAACTGAGATGTGATGTCCTGGGCCAAAATGTATTTTCTACAAGAAAAGTTTTATTTTAAAGTCCATTTTGAGTGCCTTTGTTTCAAAATACTATATATATATATATATATATATGTATATATATATATATATATATATATATATATATTAGGGGTGAGCGGGTTCGGATTTCTGAAATCCGAACCCCCCCGATCCAAGGCCGATCCGAGCCAGGCTCGACTTTTCCCGTGTGACTCGGATCTGAAATCGAGACAAAACGTCATCATCCCGCCTTCCGGGTCTCGCAGGTTTTGGATTCTATATAAGGTACCCGCGTCGGCGCCATTTTCTCACTCGGCTGTGGACAGTGAAGAGGGAGGGTGGGAGTTAGGGCTGGCTGGGCTGTGTAGTGTAGTGTAGTGTAGTGCAGTGTAGTGTTGGGCTGTGCTGCGCTGTGCTGCTGTTGTCCATAGGGGCTGTGTCCACTACTTCAAAGTCCATAGGGGCTGGCTGGACTGTGTTGTGCAGTCAGTTGTCCATAGGGGCTGTGTCTACTCCAAAGTCCTGTGCAGTGTCCCAGTCCTAAAGGGGTGCTGTAGTGATGTCCAGGGGGTGCTCTGTCCGTCAGGGGTGCTCCCCCCAAGTGCTAAAAAAAAATATTTTTTCTGTGTTTGTGAATTGTGTGCACTGTGGCTGCACGTGCATCAACAAAGGAGCAGCGCCAAGCGTGCGCCTGTGTCCCATTAGTAAAGGGCCAGCTGGCTTGTCCGTTAAAGGGTGCTTTAACCCCCAAAGTACACTCCAAACAAAAAAAATATATATTTTCTGTGTTTGTGAATTGTGTGTGCAGTAGCCGCACGTGCATCAACAAAGTAGTGCCAAGCGTGCGCCTGTATCATAAGTAAAGGGCCGGCTGGCTTGACCGTTAAAGGGTGCTGTAACCCCCAAAGTACACTCCAAACCAAATAGAAAAATATTTTCTGTGTTTGTGAATTGTGTGTGCAGTAGCCGCACGTGCATCAACAAAGGAGCAGTGCCAAGCGTGCGCCTGTGTCATAAGTAAAGGGCCGGCTGGCTTGACCATTAAAGGGTGCTGTAACCCCCAAAGTACACTCCAAACAAAATAAAAAAATATTTTCTGTGTTTGTGAATTGTGTGCGCAGTAGCCGCACGTGCATCAACAAAGTAGTGCCAAGCGTGCGCCTGTGTCATAAGTAAAGGGCCGGCTGGCTTGACCGTTAAAGGGTGCTGTAACCCCCAAAGTACACTCCAAACAAAATAAAAAAATATTTTCTGTGTTTGTGAATTGTGTGCACTGTGGCTGCACGTGTATCAACAAAGGGGCAGCGCCAAGCGTGCGCCTGTGTCCCATAAGTAAAGAGCCGGCTGGCTCATTTCTTAAAGGGTGGTGTAACCCACAAAGTGCACTACTCTCCAGCAAAAATAAAAAAATATTTTCTGTGTTTGTGTGCGCCTTAGCCGCACGTATATATCAAATCGATATAACATAAATGGAGGACCAAACTTTCTCCGATAAAAATAAAATAGGGAAAGATCAAGAACCACTTCCTCCTAGTGCTGAAGCTGCTGCCACTAGTCATGACATAGACGATAACATGCCATCAACGTCGTCTGCCAAGGCCGATGCCCAATGTCATAGTAGAGGCCACATACAATCCCAAATGACAAAGTTCAGGAAAATGACCTTAAAAAAAACATTTAAATCATCTGAAGAGAAACGTAAACTTGCCAATATGCCATTTATGACACAGAGTGGCAAGGAACGGCTAAGGTCTTTACCTATGACTAGTGTGTGTCATACTAGTATGACTAGTATGTTCATGACTAGTGGTTCAGCTTCACATGACGATGGAAGCCCTCCTCCCGCTAAAAAAATCAATTGAGTTAAGCTGGCAAAAGCACAGCAAAGAACTGTGCGTTCTAAGAAGATATCACAAATCCCCAAGGAGAGTCCAAGTGTGGTGGCGGTTGCGATGCCTGACCTTCCCAGCACTGGACGGGAAGAGGTGGCTCTTTCCACCATTTGCACGCCCCCTGCAAGTGCTGAAAGGAGCACCCACAGTCCACTTGCTGATATGCAAATTTAAGATGTCACTGTTGAAGTACAACAGGATGAGGATACTGGTGTAGCTGGCGCTGAGGAGGAAGTTGGCGAGGAGGATTCTGATGGTGATGTGGTTTGTTTAAATCAGGCTCCGGGGGAGACAGTTGTTGTCCGTGGGATGAAAAAGCCCATCACGGTCATGCCTGGGCAGAAGACCAAACATTCCACCTATTGGTCTGGCAATATTTCTATCCAAATCCGGACAACAACTGTCTTGCCATATGTACCATATTTAAAGGTGAAATAAGTAGGGGTAGGGACGTTAACCACCTAGGAACATCCTCCCTTATACGGCACCTGCAGTGCGTTCATAAAAAGTTACTGTCAAGTTCAGAAACTTTGGCTAAGACCGTAAGCAGTCCAGGGACACCTAAATCCCGTTGTCCTGTTGTATCCAAGCGCCTGCAAACCACACCATCAACTCCCTCCTCGTCAATTTCCTCCTTAGTCAGGATCGGAAGTAGTCCTGCAGGCCATGTGACTGACATGACTGACTCTCCTATCCGGGATTCCTCCGGAGGATCCTGCATTGCTACGCCTCCTGCTGCCGCTGCTGCTGTTGCTGCTGTTGGGAGTCGTTCATCATCCCAGAGAGGAAGTAGGAACACCACTACTTTTACTAAACAATTGACCCTCCAACAGTCCTTAGCGAGGAGGATGAAGTACGACAGCAGTCATCCTGAAGCAAAACGTATAACTGAGGCCTTGACTGCTATGTTGGTGTTAGACGTGCGTCCGGTATCCGCCATTAGTGCAGTGGGATTTAGACAATTGATGGAGGTAGTGTGTCCCCGGTTCCAAATCCCGTCTAGGTCCCACTTCACTAGGCAGGCGATACCGAGACTGTACAGAAACGTCAGAAAAAGTGTCCTCAGTATCCTGAAAAATGCTGTTGTACCCAATGTCCACATAACAACGGACATGTGGACAAGTGGAACAGGGCAGACTAAGGACTATATGACTCTGGCAGCCCACTGGGTAGATGTATCACCTTACGCAGCAACAGCAGCAGCGTCACCAGTAGCAGCATCTCAGAAATGCCAGCTCATTCCAAGGCAGGCTACGCTGTGTATCACCGGTTTCAGTAAGAGGCACACCGCCGACAACCTCTTAGAGAAACTGAGGGAAATCATCGCCCAGTGGCTTACCCCACTTAGATCTCCTGGGGATTTGTGATATCTGACAACGCCACCAATATTGTGCGGGCATTACATCTGGGCAAATTCCAGCACATCCCATGTTTTGCTCACACAATAAACTTGGTGGTGCAGAATTTTCTGAAAAGCGACAGGGGCGTGCAGGAGACGCTTTGGGTGGCCCGAAAAATTTCTGCCCACTTTCGCCATTCAGCAACTGCGTACCAAAGACTGGAGCACCATCAAACACTCTTGAACCTGCCCCGCCATCACCTGAAGCAAGAGGTTGTGACGCGGTGGAACTCAACCCTCTATATGCTTCAGAGGATGGAGGAGCAGCAAAAGGCCATTCAAGCCTATACATCCACCTATGGCATAGGCAAAGGAGGGGGTATGCACCTGACTCAAGCGCAGTGGAGAATGATTTCCGTGTTGTGCAAGGTTCCCCAGCCGTTCGAACTTGCCACATGTGAAGTCAGTTCAGACACTGCCAGCTTGAGTCAGGTCATTTCCCTCATCAGGCTTTTGCAGAAGCAGCTGGGGAAAGTGAAGGAGGAGCTAAGATGGAGCGATTCCGCTCGGCATGTGGGACTTGTGGATGAAGCCCTTCATTCGCTTTGCCAGGATTCCAGGGTGGTCAATCTGTTGAAATCAGACCACTACATTTTGGCCACCGTGCTCGATCCTAGGTTTAAAGCCTATGTGGTGTCTCTCTTTCCGGCCGACACAAGCCTGCAGAGGTGCAAAGACCTGCTGGTGAAAACACTGTCAGCTGAAGCGGAACGTGACACGTCAACAGCTCCTTCTTCAACTGGGGCTGCCAGGAAAAAACTTAGGTATCCTAAGCAACCCGCTGGGCAGGCAGGGCAGGCAGGACCAAGTTTGGACATCTGGTCCGGACTGAAGGACCTGGCAACAATTTCTGACATGTCTACTGTTACTACATATGATACTGTCACCATTGACAGAATGGTGGTGGATTACATCGGTGACAGCATCCAAGTAGGCATGTCAGACAGTCCATACCTGTACTGGCAGGAAAAAGAGGCAATTTGGAGGCCTCTGTACAAACTGGCTCTATTTTACCTGAGTTGCCCCCCCTCCAGTGTGTACTCCGAAAGAGTGTTTAGTGCAGCCGGGAACCTTGTCAGCGAAAGGCGTAGGAGGTTGCTTCTACAAAATCTGGAGAAGATGATGTTCATAAAAATGAATTATCAACTCTTCCAGGGAGACCAGCCTCCAGAACGTACAGAGGGACCTGTGGTGGTGGATTCCAGTGGGGACGAGTTAATACTCTGTGAGGATGAGGATGTACACAACACTGAAGAGGGTGAGGAATCGGTGGATGAGGAGGATGAGGACGACATCTTGCCTCCATAGAGCCAGTTTGTGCAGGGACAGATTAATTGCCAGCTTGTTTTGTGGGGGCCCAAATGAACCAATCATTTCAGCCACAGTTGTGTGGCAGACCCTGGCGCTGAAATGATTGCTTTGTTAAAGTGTGCATGTCCTGTTTATACAACATAAGGGTGGGTGGGAGGGCCCAAGGACAATTCCATCTTGCACCTCTTTTTTTTCTTTGAATTATGTACTGTTTGGGGCCTAGTTTTTCAAACTGCCATCCTGTCTGCCACTGCAGTATCACTCCTAGATGGGTCACGTGTTTGTGCCGCCCACTCGTGTCGCTTAGCATAGTCATCCACCTACCTCGGTGCAACCTTTTGGACATAAAAACACTATTGTGAGGTGTGGAGTGTTCAGAATAGACTGGAAATTAGTGGAAATTAAGGTCATTGAGGTTAATAATAGCATAGGAGCAGAAAAACCAACACATTCCGTGATTTTAGCTGTTTTTATGCTTTTTTAAAAAAAAATACAGATCCAAAACACAAAACCCAGAACCCAAAACGTGGAAGGGTGGTTTTGGCAAAACCAATCCAGATCCAAAACACGAAGAAAGATCCAGATCCAAAACCAAAACACGAAAAGTGGCAGGTGCACACCCCTAATATATATATATATATACACACACACACAGTATATATACATACACATAGACACTTGCGAAGTTACTCATTCACCAAGTTTCATTTCCATTTTGAAGATTATAGAAAAAGCTGTATTACTTGTTTCTTGTTTGAATGCAGGAACCCATTATTTCCGGTCAGTGAACAACAGGCAGCAGCCATGGTATGACAATGCTGGGCGTGAAACATATCGTCTAAAGCCCGTCAATCCCACTGAAGAAGGCCTGGCAAGCATCCACAGTGTCTTGTGTGACAAAGACCCTTTCCTGTGGAGAGCTGCACTGCTCTATTATACAGTCTACCAAGCGAGTCGCATGTCATTCTGCGAGCTGTTCCAGGATGTGGGTCAGTTTGTGGAAGACCCTAACACAAGGTGGGATTACTGTATGTGAGCAAAGAGGGGCTGCTCTGATACATCCCTGCCAGGTAACTGACAACTTTCTAGTCCATAAACATTGTCTGGTAAAGTAACCAAGCAGTGGATTTTCTAAACAGACAATTTTCAATGGTTTGTTGGCAGGATTTAACATGGCAATAATATAAAATGCAAAACACAGGTGATTTTAAATTTAATATTATTTCCACTTTTAAATTCTACAGACAAAACCACAAAAAAATTGTGGTTTTGAAGGAAAAAAAACACAGCTTAGTAAATATACCCCTATGAGTGTTGAAGGGAATATGCTCCATCATTTTACATAGTGTAAGTTTACAAAGGACCTAAAATATTTAACCATCATAAAGTTGTAAGGATCTTAGGCTGTAGCTCCATCAGGGCAATTTTTAATAATGGGCAAAAATACAGGTTTTATAATGAGATTTTTGGCTACAGATATATAGTATCAGTGCTGAGGTCATTTGTATATTAATGTTCCTTTTTATCCTCACAGGTTGCTTTAATAAAGATCAAGTTTACCTGGATGGGATTCTACATCTTCTAAGACACAGAGATACCATAGATTTCCGCCTGCTGACATGCATGGGCAAGGTATATATTATATCAATATGTCTTTCAGTAATGAAATAATAGGAAAGTGACACAGTCATGATCATTGTGTATAATATATATCCGTACACTGCTCACAGAGGGCCTGATTCCGAGATGTATGCTAATCACACAGCCGCTGCATACAAAGACGTGTGTACACTGTGTGATAATATGATAATGCTAAAGGAGGCGTCCTGTGTAAATAGACAACTCCTGCTGGCTTCTCTGATACACTGCTACATCTGAAGATGCAGCATCAGATCATCTGCGTGTACATCGGTCATCTGAGTAACCCTCTGGTTCCTCAGGATGACCAGGGAATTCACGCTGCTGAAGCCAGTGGATCTCTGTCCAAGGACGTAGCCACTATCTTCTGCACACCCAGAAAATGGGGGCGACACTCCTCTGATTTCTGCCTGTCGCTACCCCAAATGGCCACAGTCTGCTACCCCCAATGGCCAAAGGCTGCTGTGCACAGGGCACTGTGAGTGATCTTGAGGAAAGAGATCTGCACCTGTCAGTACAGCATCTGTGCATGCGCAGATCTCACACCATCGGAGATGTACAGAAACCATTGGATTTGCGTAGATCTCTGAATTATCTCCAGAGTAACACAATGCACAATCGCTGTAATGAGATAGGAAGGAATTTTAAAGGATGTCTGTCCCTGATACTGTATAGAGGGAGCAGTATTGTCTGACCGCATCGTATTGGGCAGGAGCTGGAGCTGCCCAGTAACAGGCTGCAGTATGGAACTCCATGACTTGCTGTAGAAGGAGATGCCTATAGGATATAGGCCCATATTCAATTTGAGGCAAAAAGTCAGTTTCGGCGGAAAAGTATCGTGGGTGACGTCATTTCGCCGAGCGGAAACTTTTTGGCGTATTCTTTTCAAAGACTTTTCGCCTAGGCGGAAAGTCAATGCAATGGACCAGGCGGAAAAGTTTCGCCTATGAATAGCAGGCGGGAAAAAGTGCAGAATTGGGGTTTTGGGGTGCAACATTGCGAGAACCCCCGTGCAGCCTTAAGACAGTCCTCCACAGGTAAACTGCATCAAAAATAAAAAAATAAAACACTTACCCCAAAAAGTAAAAAAACCTAAGTTGGGGGACAAAGTTATAAACTAGCGAAATAGACTCCAGGGGGGTCCCTAAGTATGAACCATGTGTTTTTTTTATTGCAGGTGCTTGCGGCAGGTGGATTTTTCACAATTTTTTAAACTTCACTTTAGCAACTTTTAAATATGCTACTCCCCATTTTCAGGTACCCCAAATTTGCTGGGACTAGTTATTTTCACACAAAAAAACCTGTTAAATGCTATTCTTCACCACTTATGCAAAGACGCTAATTCGAACCTATTGAAAACATTTAAGTACCCCAAATGCCTTCAGAAGGCCTATTGGGGGTATCTATAGTGATCCCCCATGTCAATGCATCTTTTGGGGGGTGTCAGGCTGATTTCCCCAAATCTGACAGGACTTTTCGCCTGTTTCAGTTTTGCCAGGTGTCGTTTTCGCGTACTTTCAAATTGAATACGGGGAATCGCAGGGGCATGTACACAAAGTTTTGGCACCCAAAACATGCGATATAGGCGAAAAGTCCGGCAGGCGAAAAAGTATCGCCGGTGCGAATGTAATTGAATATGGGCCATAGTGTGCTGATAGCGGTATGCTTGCATTATTAACAGGACAGCATTACAGTTTCGGCCTGACACAGTCCCCATTCTGAGTGTCGAAATTTTAGTTGTCTAACACCAATACCCAACCTATAGGAACCAAATGACATTCTATCTGTACATGGTGATAGCATTGGGAGGCAGTCAGTATCAGCATTGTAACAGAGCAATAATGCACCCTGGTCAGGCTTCGCCACCTGCACATTTGTAGTGAGACCAGGACTCTGGCAGCCGGGCACATATTAGTGGAACTCCTAGCTGCAAGGTGCCTTTCCAGGAAGCCCTGTAAGCCAAATGCAGGTGCCATCAGGTCAGCCATGGTGCCACCCTTGTCCTTTTCTTTTTAAACTAGTAAAGGGGCCCGGCATATTCCGGGTTACCTCAGTCTGCACTGCCCCCCACTTTGATCAGCCCCGACCCTCTTTCCACTGCCTTGCCCTCCACTCTGACTGCTGCCTGCTCCTTCCCGTTTTATAACCCCCCACTCCACTATGTCCCACTCCAACCCATCCCCCACCTCCCATTCTCTTTGGTGACTGGCCCTGAGCTGATCCACACCACATATTATATGACTAATGTAGCTGGTCCCTGGGGAGGGGCCAGCCACCAGGACACGTATCTATGTCAGAGCCGGCCACATTAGGCCAGTCCCTGATGAGCCCTAGCCACCCAGATTAGCCAAAACAACATAGATAAAAACATACAGTATATGCATACCTCCCAACTTTTAGGTCCCCCGAAGAGGCGTGCTTGGCCGAAAAGGGGCGGGGCTTTGGGGGAAGGAGGAGGAGCCTTTGTACAACAGGGCAGAGCCTCGCTGATTCCCTGTTTACTTCACTATGGGGGTGTGCCCGTGGCTCTCCGTATACTGGTGAACAGATGCCATGCACATGCGCACAGTATCTGATCTCCTCC
The DNA here is from genome assembly GCA_031769625.1 of Taudactylus pleione. Lineage (NCBI taxonomy): Eukaryota > Metazoa > Chordata > Amphibia > Anura > Myobatrachidae > Taudactylus > Taudactylus pleione. Next base: position 14,515,805 of record JAUIMM010000039.1, read on the forward strand.
TGCACACCCGCTGCTCTGCATAACAGTGGTTTGTGCTCCCCCCAACATTTCCCCCCATCGCGGGACTCTGCGGCCCATGGATGGCACGCGGGACAGTGCCAGAAAAATGTGACTGTCCTGCTGGACAGTTGGGAGGTATGTATATGTATAAAAATTTAATTGTTCCAAGCTGTCCTGCTTATGCCAATGGTCAATCCACCACTGGTCTTAACATTTGTAACTTTTATATATTCAGTGGCAATAAAAAGCTTTTACAACCTTGTGCAAAGCAGGTCCATATAGACTCACATCTGTAATTACAGCTTAAAAGTGTTGGCACCAAGTATTGATAGAGATGGTGAATATTTATGTATTATGTTTCATTTGTAATTAAAAGTGTTTTAGAGGGAAGCTTACATTACAAAGCATTTTTCATTTCATTTGGTTAAGGATAAGAATCACAGAATAAATTAATTTTAATTTCATGATGGAAGAAATTAAAATGTGAAAAATGCCAAAGTAGGTGATTACTTTCTAGTAACTACATAGGAAGTCTTATTGTATGTTTATCTAAATACAATATTGTGATTCTTCTTCAAGGTGTCTTATGAGGATATAACTCGGCTGAAGCGATTTGCCGTTTGTCACACTTCCAGAAAATTCCTCTGTTCCTCAAAGACAGAGGACGTTACATGAAACATCTGGAGCACATCATGGAAGTGAATGGCCTGACGGACAAGAAGCTGAGGAAGCTGATCATGTGACCACACCACTGTCACTGATTGTCTACTCTCCTACTAATAGCTAACCCCCAGGGCTCCAAATTCAAATCTACAGAGCCCCAGTAACGTGACATATACCAGGAGAATGTGGACATATTTGTTTTGTTTTCCAACATTTAGTAACCAATATCTTGCCAATAAATTATTGTATTATTCATATACACAACAGATATGCAGAGTTTGTTCCTTTATATATTTTTTAAACTGATGTAAGTTAACTTTTAACATTGAATATCTATGTCATGGTCAGTAATCATAGAGTAGAAATAGTGTGGGCAGGATGCCACTTTTGGTAACTGGTGTAAAGTACAGCCAGGCCAGTAGAGAGCCTGGGCGGACTCATGTAATGACAGGGGGTGTGGCCTAATGTAAGGAGATATGGCCACACCCCCTGCAAAGAATAAATAGTAATTAAAGTATAACCTACTGCGCAACACCATTATGCCCTCCTCAGCCAGGGTCAGATCCGCGGGGAGAGCAATCAGTGCGATCGCTCTACCCCCTCTTATCTGGTGCATGCAGAGAAGACGGCTTCTGTGCTCAGCGACAGCAGCAGTCTCTCTCTACTCACTGCAGCCCAGCTCTACTGCCACTGACAGGAGGGGGGAGGGGGGGAGCGTTAGATCCAGACACCTCCAGTAAGCCCATGTAAACAGTACCCGCTCCCCCCTCTGCTGCCCAGAGTACATTAAGGCAGAGAGGCCATTCAGTGACTGGTAAAAATGCTGATGTGCATTACCTGCTTTGATAATCACCCATGTAGATGCTGTGTATGGCAATTTGCAGACTGAGATTATGTAGGAATATTTATTGGCAGTTATTTATTGTCTTCTTATACAGCTTTGATCCAATTGCACATGTCCTACTAGTATCTATGATGTGCCTTGCATGTGTCATCCACATTCTAAACTCCACAATATGGAACTCGCTACCTCGCATTAAGCCTGATTCAGAAATGTACACTAATGCCACCACAGCTGTGATCTTGTATGCTGTGTGATGTATGCAAAGGTCACAGAAACTGAAGTCTGTATTGAGACGCCCACCTGCAGCTTTGCAAATCTAAGTATCTGTGTACAAAGACGCAGCATCGGTCTCAGGTCATTCTATTAGCAGTTTCCTGAATAACTGTGATCCCTATGGGGCCTTTTTAGCATTACTTATTTTTCACAAAAGCATGTGAAAATTCACATTTTCACTAAATTTAGTAAAAAAATAAGTGACAGGGTCATTCATCAAGTTCTGAAAAAGCATTTTTTCGGCACTTGATGGTGTTACTGAATGCCACTTTCAGATGGTGTTCAGCCCCAGATCACCTTCACAGGCTGCTGTTTACTCTGCAGCCTGTGAAGATCTACAAGGCAGCCACAGCACAGGGATCTATTCATTCCTTACTTGCCTCCGGTAGCTCTGGGCTCCATGCACGACCTCATGTGTTGCTTCACATCAGCGGCAGTGGCGACCGCGGGGGAAGGGATGTCGGTGTTGCGCTAGGACGGACACCGGTCGGGAGAGAGGTGAGTGGCAATGGTGTTCAGCAGGGGAAGAGCGCTGGGACGGAGACCGGCCAGGAGAGACATGAGTGACACTGGTAGACGGCGGGGGAAGGGCCTGGGATGGAGACCGGCTGGAAGAGAGGTAAGTGGCACTGGCGGCTGGCGGGGGAAGGGCACTGAACACACACCGGCCAGGAGAGAGTTGAGTAGCACTGGAGGTTTGGGAAGGGTGGTCGCCGGAGGAAACAGGAACCAGGGGAGGGTTTATATAGAGCAGCACTGGCGGCCACAGGGGGTGGGGGTTGTGACAGGCAGGGGGTGGTCTAAGAGAAGGAAGAAACAGGGCAGTGGCTGCAGGCTGGGAGAGGGGAGACACAGGGCAGGGACTGCGGCTGAGAGAGGGGATACACAGGGCAGGGGCTACAGGCTGGGAGATGGGAGACATGGGCAGGGGTGCAGGCTGGAAGCAGAGGCAGCTAAGGAGAAAAGTATTACAATTCCAAAAAAACTGTCTCGCAAAAAAAGCTGTTTTTCGGAAGTAATACTTTAGGCAAGGAGGCATGATGAATACGTCCGAACGGCGAGTTCAAAGCATAATTATCACAAGTGATAATTATGTAATGATGAATAGGCCCCTATGCCTTGGAGCACAGCAGATCTAACCACAATGTATATGCACTATTAATTAACATCTTGTGCCAATAAGCAGAAAGCTTTGGAAACAGCCAGTAGCAGACAGGAACAGCTATTTATCTTCACCTAAATAAGGGTAGTGGTAATCAGGCTTGCCTACCCTCCCGATTTGGCCAGGAGCCTCCCGATTGTCGGGTGCCACTCCCGGCCCCCCGGAAAGGCAGGCAAGCCTCCCGGAAGCTTGCGAACCTCCCGACCTCCCCCCTGATAAAAACGGAAACCCCCGCAGTGGGGGGCCCGGTGACGCGATTCGCGCAGAATCGCGTCATCGTGGCCCAGCCCCCTGCTTCACAATGCTGAAAATAACAGCATTGTGAAGAGGGGGCGGAGTCACGATGATGCGATCGTGCGGCCCCGCCCCCAGTGTGCCACCAAATGGTCGCCCCCGGCCCCGGCTCCGCCCCCAATGGCCGGCCCCGCCCCCTGCTATTAGTCGACAATCAGCTCCCTCCCGGAAGGCTGGAGCTGATTGTCGGCAAGTATGGGTAAGGCCTATCAGATAAAGTTTCTATAGAGGTCCATTTGCTCCTATTTATAACACCAAAGAAGATATGATAAAAAACTGAGAGCAACACATCACCATCTGGTAATATATGCATACCTGTCTGTTTATTTGCTATGAGTAAACTATAATAATTGCTTTAACAATCAACTTTCTGCTTGGCTGCTAACATCTTAAGACTTGCCTATCCGCTGTTTGCACTCACATTGACAAATTGCTGGCATATCAGTTAATGCCCATCACTGCTTTTGGATATCCACTATACAAAATTAGTGATGAGCGGTTCGGATTCTGAGGAATCCGAACCTCTCCGAACAGGTGGAATCCGAGTCCACCCGAACGCAAGTTCGGGTGTTCCCGCCTGACTCGGATTCCACCTCGAGGCCGAACGTCACCCGTCCGGCGTCGGATTCTCGCGAGAGCCGAGTGACGTTCGGCCTCAATAAAAAGGCGCGGCGCCCGGAAGTCGGCGCCATTTCTCGCGTGACGCGTAGTTAGGTAGTTAGCTAGTGCGCTGTCTGTTCTAGTGTTAGATAGATTAGAGTAGGCAGTGCTCTGTGACTTTACTGGGCATAAGCCCTTGTGTGTGCTCCGTGACTGGGCATAATAAGCCCACTGTGTGTATGTGTACTCTACTACTCACTGTATTATACAAGCTCCATGACAACTGACAGGGCATAGCCCACTGAGTGTATTATACAAGCTCCGTGACAGGGCATAGCCCACTGAGTATTATACAAGCTCCTTTACAGGGCATAGCCCACTGTGTCTATTATACAAGCTCTGTGACAGGGCATAGCCCACTGTGTCTATTATACAAGCTCCGTGACAGGGCATAAGCCCACTGAGTGTATTATACAAGCTCCGTGACAGGGCATAAGCCCACTGAGTATTATACAAGCTCCGTGACAGGACATAGCCCACTCAGTGTATTATACAAGCTCCGTGACAGGGCATAGCCCACTGAGTATTATACAAGCTTCTTGACAGGGCATAGCCCACTGTGTCTATTATACAAGCTCTGTGACAGGGCATAGCCCACTGTGTCTATTATACAAGCTCCGTGACAGAGCATAGCCCACTGAGTGTATTATACAAGCTCCGTGACAGGGCATATGCCCACTGAGTATTATACAAGCTCCGTGACAGGGCATAGCCCACTGAGTGTATTATACAAGCTCCATGACAGGGCATAGCCCACTGTGTCTATTATACAAGCTCCGTGACAGGGCATAGCCCACTGTGTCTATTATACAAGCTCCGTGACAGGGCATAGCCCACTGGGTCTATTATACAAGCTCCGTGACAGGGCATAGCCCACTGAGTGTATTATACAAGCTCCGTGACAGGGCATAGCCCACTGTGTCTATTATACAAGCTCCGTGACAGGGCATAGCCCACTGAGTGTATTATACAAGCTCCGTGACAGGGCATAGCCCACTGTGTCTATTATACAAGCTCCGTGACAGGGCATAAACCCACTGAGTATTATACAAGCTCCGTGACAGGGCATAGCCTACTGTGTCTATTATACAAGCTCCGTGACAGGGCATAGCCCACTGAGTGTATTATACAAGCTCTGTGACAGGGCATAGCCCACTGTGTCTATTATACAAGCTCCGTGACAGGGCATAGCCCACTGAGTGTATTATACAAGCTCCGTGACAGGGCATAGCCCACTGTGTCTATTATACAAGCTCCGTGACAGGGCATAAACCCACTGAGTATTATACAAGCTCCGTGACAGGGCATAGCCTACTGTGTCTATTATACAAGCTCCGTGACAGGGCATAGCCCACTGAGTGTATTATACAAGCTCCGTGACAGGGCATAAGCCCACTGAGTATTATACAAGCTCCGTGACAGGGCATAAGCCCACTGAGTATTATACAAGCTCCGTGACAGGGCATAGCCCACTGTGTCTATTATACAAGCTCCGTGACAGGGCATAGCCCACTGAGTGTATTATACAAGCTCCGTGACAGGGCATAAGCCCACTGAGTATTATACAAGCTCCGTGACAGGGCATAAGCCCACTGTGTCTATTATACAAGCTCTGTGACAGGGCATAAGCCCACTGTGTCTATTATACAAGCTTCGTGACAGGGCATAGCCCACTGAGTCTATTATACAAGCTCCGTGACAGGGCATAAGCCCACTGAGTATTATACAAGCTTCGTGACAGGGCATAGCCCACTGAGTGTATTATACAAGCTCCGTGACAGGGCATAGCCCACTGTGTCTATTATACAAGCTCCGTGACAGGGCATAAGCCCACTGAGTATTATACAAGCTCCGTGACAGGGCATAAGCCCACTGTGTCTATTATACAAGCTCTGTGACAGGGCATAAGCCCACTGTGTCTATTATACAAGCTCCGTGACAGGGCATAGCCCACTGAGTCTATTATACAAGCTCCGTGACAGGGCATAAGCCCACTGAGTATTATACAAGCTTCGTGACAGGGCATAGCCCACTGAGTGTATTATACAAGCTCCGTGACAGGGCATAGCCCACTGAGTGTATTATACAAGCTCCGTGACAGGGCATAGCCCACTGTGTCTATTATACAAGCTCCGTGACAGGGCATAAACCCACTGAGTATTATACAAGCTCCGTGACAGGGCATAGCCTACTGTGTCTATTATACAAGCTCCGTGACAGGGCATAGCCCACTGAGTGTATTATACAAGCTCCGTGACAGGGCATAGCCCACTGTGTCTATTATACAAGCTCCGTGACAGGGCATAGCCCACTGAGTGTATTATACAAGCTCCGTGACAGGGCATAGCCCACTGTGTCTATTATACAAGCTCCGTGACAGGGCATAAACCCACTGAGTATTATACAAGCTCCGTGACAGGGCATAGCCTACTGTGTCTATTATACAAGCTCCGTGACAGGGCATAGCCCACTGAGTGTATTATACAAGCTCCGTGACAGGGCATAAGCCCACTGAGTATTATACAAGCTCCGTGACAGGGCATAAGCCCACTGAGTATTATACAAGCTCCGTGACAGGGCATAGCCCACTGTGTCTATTATACAAGCTCCGTGACAGGGCATAGCCCACTGAGTGTATTATACAAGCTCCGTGACAGGGCATAAGCCCACTGAGTATTATACAAGCTCCGTGACAGGGCATAAGCCCACTGTGTCTATTATACAAGCTCTGTGACAGGGCATAAGCCCACTGTGTCTATTATACAAGCTTCGTGACAGGGCATAGCCCACTGAGTCTATTATACAAGCTCCGTGACAGGGCATAAGCCCACTGAGTATTATACAAGCTTCGTGACAGGGCATAGCCCACTGAGTGTATTATACAAGCTCCGTGACAGGGCATAGCCCACTGTGTCTATTATACAAGCTCCGTGACAGGGCATAAGCCCACTGAGTATTATACAAGCTCCGTGACAGGGCATAAGCCCACTGTGTCTATTATACAAGCTCTGTGACAGGGCATAAGCCCACTGTGTCTATTATACAAGCTCCGTGACAGGGCATAGCCCACTGAGTCTATTATACAAGCTCCGTGACAGGGCATAAGCCCACTGAGTATTATACAAGCTTCGTAAAAGGGCATAGCCCACTGAGTGTATTATACAAGCTCCGTGACAGGGCATAGCCCACTGTGTCTATTATACAAGCTCCGTGACAGGGCATAAGCCCACTGAGTATTATACAAGCTCCGTGACAGGGCATAGCCCACTCAGTGTATTATACAAGCTCCGTGACAGGGCATAGCCCACTGAGTATTATACAAGCTTCTTGACAGGGCATAGCCCACTGTGTCTATTATACAAGCTCTGTGACAGGGCATAGCCCACTGTGTCTATTATACAAGCTCCGTGACAGGGCATAGCCCACTGAGTGTATTATACAAGCTCCGTGACAGGGCATATGCCCACTGAGTATTATACAAGCTCCGTGACAGGGCATAGCCCACTGAGTGTATTATACAAGCTCCGTGACAGGGCATAGCCCACTGTGTCTATTATACAAGCTCCGTGACAGGGCATAGCCCACTGTGTCTATTATACAAGCTCCGTGACAGGGCATAGCCCACTGGGTCTATTATACAAGCTCCGTGACAGGGCATAGCCCACTGAGTGTATTATACAAGCTCCGTGACAGGGCATAGCCCACTGTGTCTATTATACAAGCTCCGTGACAGGGCATAGCCCACTGAGTGTATTATACAAGCTCCGTGACAGGGCATAGCCCACTGTGTCTATTATACAAGCTCCGTGACAGGGCATAAACCCACTGAGTATTATACAAGCTCCGTGACAGGGCATAGCCTACTGTGTCTATTATACAAGCTCCGTGACAGGGCATAGCCCACTGAGTGTATTATACAAGCTCCGTGACAGGGCATAGCCCACTGTGTCTATTATACAAGCTCCGTGACAGGGCATAGCCCACTGAGTGTATTATACAAGCTCCGTGACAGGGCATAGCCCACTGTGTCTATTATACAAGCTCCGTGACAGGGCATAAACCCACTGAGTATTATACAAGCTCCGTGACAGGGCATAGCCCACTGTGTCTATTATACAAGCTCCGTGACAGGGCATAAACCCACTGAGTATTATACAAGCTCCGTGACAGGGCATAGCCTACTGTGTCTATTATACAAGCTCCGTGACAGGGCATAGCCCACTGAGTCTATTATACAAGCTCCGTGACAGGGCATAAGCCCACTGAGTATTATACAAGCTTCGTGACAGGGCATAGCCCACTGAGTGTATTATACAAGCTCCGTGACAGGGCATAGCCCACTGAGTGTATTATACAAGCTCCGTGACAGGGCATAGCCCACTGTGTCTATTATACAAGCTCCGTGACAGGGCATAAACCCACTGAGTATTATACAAGCTCCGTGACAGGGCATAGCCTACTGTGTCTATTATACAAGCTCCGTGACAGGGCATAGCCCACTGAGTGTATTATACAAGCTCCGTGACAGGGCATAGCCCACTGTGTCTATTATACAAGCTCCGTGACAGGGCATAGCCCACTGAGTGTATTATACAAGCTCCGTGACAGGGCATAGCCCACTGTGTCTATTATACAAGCTCCGTGACAGGGCATAAACCCACTGAGTATTATACAAGCTCCGTGACAGGGCATAGCCTACTGTGTCTATTATACAAGCTCCGTGACAGGGCATAGCCCACTGAGTGTATTATACAAGCTCCGTGACAGGGCATAAGCCCACTGAGTATTATACAAGCTCCGTGACAGGGCATAAGCCCACTGAGTATTATACAAGCTCCGTGACAGGGCATAGCCCACTGTGTCTATTATACAAGCTCCGTGACAGGGCATAGCCCACTGAGTGTATTATACAAGCTCCGTGACAGGGCATAAGCCCACTGAGTATTATACAAGCTCCGTGACAGGGCATAAGCCCACTGTGTCTATTATACAAGCTCTGTGACAGGGCATAAGCCCACTGTGTCTATTATACAAGCTTCGTGACAGGGCATAGCCCACTGAGTCTATTATACAAGCTCCGTGACAGGGCATAAGCCCACTGAGTATTATACAAGCTTCGTGACAGTGCATAGCCCACTGAGTGTATTATACAAGCTCCGTGACAGGGCATAGCCCACTGTGTCTATTATACAAGCTCCGTGACAGGGCATAAGCCCACTGAGTATTATACAAGCTCCGTGACAGGGCATAAGCCCACTGTGTCTATTATACAAGCTCTGTGACAGGGCATAAGCCCACTGTGTCTATTATACAAGCTCCGTGACAGGGCATAGCCCACTGAGTCTATTATACAAGCTCCGTGACAGGGCATAAGCCCACTGAGTATTATACAAGCTTCGTAAAAGGGCATAGCCCACTGAGTGTATTATACAAGCTCCGTGACAGGGCATAGCCCACTGTGTCTATTATACAAGCTCCGTGACAGGGCATAAGCCCACTGAGTATTATACAAGCTCCGTGACAGGGCATAGCCCACTCAGTGTATTATACAAGCTCCGTGACAGGGCATAGCCCACTGAGTATTATACAAGCTTCTTGACAGGGCAAAGCCCACTGTGTCTATTATACAAGCTCTGTGACAGGGCATAGCCCACTGTGTCTATTATACAAGCTCCGTGACAGGGCATAGCCCACTGAGTGTATTATACAAGCTCCGTGACAGGGCATATGCCCACTGAGTATTATACAAGCTCCGTGACAGGGCATAGCCCACTGAGTGTATTATACAAGCTCCGTGACAGGGCATAGCCCACTGTGTCTATTATACAAGCTCCGTGACAGGGCATAGCCCACTGTGTCTATTATACAAGCTCCGTGACAGGGCATAGCCCACTGGGTCTATTATACAAGCTCCATGACAGGGCATAGCCCACTGAGTGTATTATACAAGCTCCGTGACAGGGCATAGCCCACTGTGTCTATTATACAAGCTCCGTGACAGGGCATAGCCCACTGAGTGTATTATACAAGCTCCGTGACAGGGCATAGCCCACTGTGTCTATTATACAAGCTCCGTGACAGGGCATAAACCCACTGAGTATTATACAAGCTCCGTGACAGGGCATAGCCTACTGTGTCTATTATACAAGCTCCGTGACAGGGCATAGCCCACTGAGTGTATTATACAAGCTCCGTGACAGGGCATAGCCCACTGTGTCTATTATACAAGCTCCGTGACAGGGCATAGCCCACTGAGTGTATTATACAAGCTCCGTGACAGGGCATAGCCCACTGTGTCTATTATACAAGCTCCGTGACAGGGCATAAACCCACTGAGTATTATACAAGCTCCGTGACAGGGCATAGCCTACTGTGTCTATTATACAAGCTCCGTGACAGGGCATAGCCCACTGAGTGTATTATACAAGCTCCGTGACAGGGCATAAGCCCACTGAGTATTATACAAGCTCCGTGACAGGGCATAAGCCCACTGAGTATTATACAAGCTCCGTGACAGGGCATAGCCCACTGTGTCTATTATACAAGCTCCGTGACCGGGCATAGCCCACTGAGTGTATTATACAAGCTCCGTGACAGGGCATAAGCCCACTGAGTATTATACAAGCTCCGTGACAGGGCATAAGCCCACTGTGTCTATTATACAAGCTCTGTGACAGGGCATAAGCCCACTGTGTCTATTATACAAGCTTCGTGACAGGGCATAGCCCACTGAGTCTATTATACAAGCTCCGTGACAGGGCATAAGCCCACTGAGTATTATACAAGCTTCGTGACAGGGCATAGCCCACTGAGTGTATTATACAAGCTCCGTGACAGGGCATAGCCCACTGTGTCTATTATACAAGCTCCGTGACAGGGCATAAGCCCACTGAGTATTATACAAGCTCCGTGACAGGGCATAAGCCCACTGTGTCTATTATACAAGCTCTGTGACAGGGCATAAGCCCACTGTGTCTATTATACAAGCTCCGTGACAGGGCATAGCCCACTGAGTCTATTATACAAGCTCCGTGACAGGGCATAAGCCCACTGAGTATTATACAAGCTTCGTGACAGGGCATAGCCCACTGAGTGTATTATACAAGCTCCATGACAGGGCATAGCCCACTGAGTGTATTATACAAGCTCCGTGACAGGGCATAGCCCACTGTGTCTATTATACAAGCTCCGTGACAGGGCATAAACCCACTGAGTATTATACAAGCTCCGTGACAGGGCGTAGCCTACTGTGTCTATTATACAAGCTCCGTGACAGGGCATAGCCCACTGAGTGTATTATACAAGCTCCGTGACAGGGCATAGCCCACTGTGTCTATTATACAAGCTCCGTGACAGGGCATAGCCCACTGAGTGTATTATACAAGCTCCGTGACAGGGCATAGCCCACTGTGTCTATTATACAAGCTCCGTGACAGGGCATAAACCCACTGAGTATTATACAAGCTCCGTGACAGGGCATAGCCTACTGTGTCTATTATACAAGCTCCGTGACAGGGCATAGCCCACTGAGTGTATTATACAAGCTCCGTGACAGGGCATAAGCCCACTGAGTATTATACAAGCTCCGTGACAGGGCATAAGCCCACTGAGTATTATACAAGCTCCGTGACAGGGCATAGCCCACTGTGTCTATTATACAAGCTCCGTGACAGGGCATAGCCCACTGAGTGTATTATACAAGCTCCGTGACAGGGCATAAGCCCACTGAGTATTATACAAGCTCCGTGACAGGGCATAAGCCCACTGTGTCTATTATACAAGCTCTGTGACAGGGCATAAGCCCACTGTGTCTATTATACAAGCTCCGTGACAGGGCATAGCCCACTGAGTCTATTATACAAGCTCCGTGACAGGGCATAAGCCCACTGAGTATTATACAAGCTTCGTGACAGGGCATAGCCCACTGAGTGTATTATACAAGCTCCGTGACAGGGCATAGCCCACTGTGTCTATTATACAAGCTCCGTGACAGGGCATAAGCCCACTGAGTATTATACAAGCTTCGTGACAGGGCATAGCCCACTGAGTGTATTATACAAGCTCCGTGACAGGGCATAGCCCACTGTGTCTATTATACAAGCTCCGTGACAGGGCATAGCCCACTGTGTCTATTATACAAGCTCCGTGACAGGGCATAGCCCACTGAGTGTATTATACAAGCTCCGTGACAGGGCATAGCCCACTGTGTCTATTATACAAGCTCCGTGACAGGGCATAGCCCACTGTGTCTATTATACAAGCTCCGTGACAGGGCATAGCCCACTGAGTGTATTATACAAGCTCCGTGACAGGGCATAGCCCACTGTGTCTATTATACAAGCTCCGTGAAAGGGCATAGCCCACTGTGTGTATACAAGCTCTGTGACTCCAGTTCATAGTGATAAAGTAATATGGATCACGAGAATGAACTGAGAGGAGAGCAGAAACAACATGTAAATGCTAGCATTGCAGCGGCTGGAAGTCCATCACTTTTATCTAAAGCTGATGCTCAAGGGCGTAGAGGCTTTAAAACCTTAGGGAACCTGAAATCAAAAAATTTAGATTTTACAGGGGTAAAGACAAAAAAAAACCTCTAAAGACTACTACTTTTGCAGAGAAACAGAAAATTGGCAACATACCATTCACCACACGTAGCGGCAAGGAAAGACTCAGGCTTTGCCCTTTATTTCTGAGTGGTGGTTCTGCAGCTGTCAGTGAGGCATCTTGTGCCTCTCGTGATGATAAAAGACCTTTTCAATCAGACTATAGAAGTGTGAAAAAATTTAAAACCAATAAGGCAGTCGAACAAACTGTGTTTTTTGAAACACAAATGTCAGAAATCCCTGAGGAGAGTCTAAGTGGGTCCACAAGTGGCATTTCTATGTGTAAGCCTGACCTTTCAGAGAAGCCGCCCTCCACAGTTTCTTTTCCACCTGTAGTTGTGGGGATGAGCAGTATTGCCGAGGACATAGAAATTGAGGATGCCACCGTGGAATTGCAAGAGGATGAGAGGAATATATGTGCAGCTGATGCTGGCACTAATGAGGATGTTGAGGATGAGGATATTATTTGTATAAGTCAGGCACCAGTGGAAGCAGCTCTTGGCCAAGATAAGAAGGCCATTGCCATGCCTGGGCATAGAACCAAGAAATCCACATCTTTTGTGTGGAATTACTTTTACCCAAACCCTGACAACGTTTGTCAAGCCATTTGTAGCCTCTGTGAGACCACAGTTAGTAGAGGTAGGGACGTTAAACATCTAGGAACTTCTACGCTATTACGTCATCTGCAGCGAGCTCATGACAGGTGTTTGATAACAGAAACTACTGCAAAAAAAATAACAACAAGCAGTCCAGCATTAGCTAGATGCCTTCTCTCTACTAAATCCCAGCACCTGCAATCTCCACCGACAACACCTTCCTCCTCAATATCCTCAGGAATGATCAGTGGTAGTACAACATCCAATTTATTAGTGCTAAGTCACGGTGACTCCTCCAATTTCCAGGACACCTCAGAAGAAACTGAATCTTTGAGCGCTAGGCCTGCTGCTGCTGCTGCTGGTGGATCTTCATCCCAGAAGTGGACAAAGAAGACTACTAGTAGTATACCAAAAAAACAATTGACTGTTAAAGAATCTCTTGCAAGGGGAAGCAAGTATGACAGCTCTCACCCTGTCGCACAGCGGATCACTGACGCCATGACAGCTATGCTAATATTAGATCTGCGTCCAATATCCTCAATTAATGCAGTGGGATTTACACAGCTAGTTGAGGTCATGTGTCCCCGGTACCAAATTCCATCTCGGTTTCATTTTACCCGAAAAGCCATTCCTCGGCTGTACCAGGACGTTAAACAGAACCTAATTATTGGTCTGCAAAATGCTATTGTACCCACTGTCCACTTAACCACAGATATGTGGACAAGCGGTAGTGGACAAACTAAAGATTACATGACTGTGACAGCCCACTGGGTGGGTGAATCGCCTTCAGCAGCAGCAGTATCTAACAAACAACACCAGCTCATTCAGAGGCAGGCAACTCTGTGCATCACCGGATTCAATAAGAGGCATACCGCTGACAACCTCTTAGAAAAACTAAGAGATGTCATAGAAACATGGCTTACCCCACTTGGACTCTCCTCAGGATTTGTGATTTCTGACAATGCTACAAATATAGTGAAAGCATTACAGCTGGGTGAATTCCAACACATCCCCTGTTTTGCTCACACAATAAACTTAGTGGTGCAGGGTTTTTTAAAAAACGACAGGGGCGTTCAGGAGATGCTGTCTGTGGCCCGAAAAATTTCGGGACATTTTCGGCATTCAGCAACAGCGTGCAGGAGATTGCAGCACCTGCAAGAGCAGTTTAATTTGCCCTGCCATCAACTGAAGCAAGAAGTGGTAACGAGGTGGAACTCAACCCTGTATATGCTTCAGCGGATGGAGGAGCAGCAAAAAGCCATCCATAGCTATACGACAAGCCATGACATTGGGAGAGGAGGGGGAATGTACCTTACCCCAGCACAGTGGAGAGTACTTTCTGTCTTGTGCAAGGTGCTCAAACCATTGAAGTTGCCACTTGTGAAGTGAGTGCAGACACTGCTAGCTTGAGTAAGGTGATTCCCCTGATTTCGCTTTTGGAAAAGCAGCTGGAGAAATTGAAGGATGATATTAAACAAAGTGATTCCGCAAAGTATGCTGGACTGATAGATCAAGTCCTTTGTTCGCTTCGCCAGGATCCACGGGTGGCCAAGATCTTGAAATCTGATCATTATATTTTAGCAACCATTCTTGATCCTAGGTTCAAGTCATATGCTGTGTCTTTCTTTACAACTGACCCAGATCTTAAAAGAACCAAAGCGCTCCTGGTGAGCAAGTTGGCAGCTGAAGTGACACATGGCACTACGATGACGTCTCCTCCTTCGGTTTCTGCAGCAGCAGCCAGAAAAAAATGCACCTTTTCCAAAAGACCCAGTGGTGATGCAGATAAGTCAAGTCAACATTTTGACATCTGGTCGGGTCTAAAAGATTTGCCCAACACCAGTGACACCTCTACCGCAACTCCATCTAATACGATTACCATCCAAAGAATGGTGGAGGATTATTTTCAGGACACCATACACGTAGACATGTCACAGAGTCCCTTCGAATATTGGAAGAAAAAAAAGGCAATTTGGAGACCCTTGTATAAACTGGCTTTGCATTATTTAAGCTGCCCACCCTCCAGTGTGTACTCGGAGAGAGTTTTCAGTACAGCCGGGAACCTTGTGAGTGAACGACGAAGGAGGCTACTTCCACAAAATGTAGAAAAAATGATGTTCATTAAAATGAACTGGAAATTTCACGAGTAAAACCTTTCCCACCAATCACGTCACAGTACAGATACTTCTGTAATGGTAGATTCCAGCG
This sequence comes from Taudactylus pleione, assembly GCA_031769625.1. Lineage (NCBI taxonomy): Eukaryota > Metazoa > Chordata > Amphibia > Anura > Myobatrachidae > Taudactylus > Taudactylus pleione. The sequence goes on from JAUIMM010000039.1 coordinate 14,531,108, forward strand.
GGGATGAACTGATATTGTGTGAGGAATCGGATGATGTACACACTGATGAGGGTGAGGATGGCAATGATGGTGACATCATGCCACTGTAGACCTGTTGCCTTTAGTAGATTGGAAGATTTTTTTGTGGGGGCCCAAACAAACCAAGCACTTCAGCCACAAAGTGGCAGTACCTGTCGCTGAAATGCTTTGTTTGTTAAAGTGTGCATGTCCTTTTTAAGATCCAACATAAAGGGTGGGTGGGAGGGCCCAAGGACAATTCCATCTAGCACTACCTTTCATTTCTGCCACTGCTGTGTGGCATAGTTTCATAGATGTGCTTTAAACTGTGGTGTCTGTGCCACTGCGCCGCTGCTCTGACGCTTGGTCACCAGTCAGCTCACTGCAACCTTTGGCCAATAATGGTGAAACGAATAATTTAAGCTGTGAGGTGGTCTAAATTGACTGTAAATGACTGGAAATTAATGTTATTGAGGTAAATAACACTCTAGGAAGAAAAAAAAGCCCAATTTATGTAATTTTAGCTTTTTTTGCCAATTTTGGCAAAAAATCCAAATCCAAATCCAAATCCAAATCCAAAGCCAGTCACCGCAGTTTGGCAAATCCAAATCCAAATCCAAAGCCGGATGACGAATTAGAACCAAATCCAAATCCGCCAAAAATGGTCCGGCGCACATCCCTATACAAAATATGGCCCGTAATCAATTAGTTTCGCACCCGCAATACTTTTTCGCATGCTGGACTTTTCGCCGACATCATGTGTTTTGGCTGTGAAAACTTTTGGTACGCGCCCCCGCTATTCGCCGTGTTCAATTCCAAAGGATGCGAAAATGCAAACTGGACAAACTCAAACAGGCGAAAAGTGATGTAATAAATGGGGAAATCAGCCTGACACCCCCAAAAGGTCCACTAACATTGGGGATCAATGTGCAGGCCCCCGAATAGCCCTGATAAAGCTATTTGGGGTATTTAAGGTGTATCATTGTCTTCTATTTAGCGTCTTTACACAAGTGGTGATGAATAGCTTAAAGTAGTGTTTTATGGTGCAAATAAGTAGTCCTGTAAAATTTGGGGTACTTGAAAATGGGGGCAAGCATGGTTTTAAGTTGCTAGAGTTTAAAAAAAAAAAAATGCACCTGAAGCAAGCACCTGCAATAAAAAAAAACCTCACCCCTACTTGTAGACCCCCAATAGGCTATTTCGCTAGTTTTTAAGCTTGTCCCCCCACTTTGCACTTTTTCGCCCCCTTTTTCAAAGTAAATTTTTGGGGTTTTCCTCTTTTTTAGGGATTTTTTGATGTCGATATCCATTGGAGGGCTGTCCCAAGGGTGTCGCCTATTCACAGGGGAATCATTTTCGCCTATTACATTGCATTTCATTTTCGTGTACGCGAAAAGTCTTTGGATTTGAATACGGCGGAAACTTTTCGCCTGGCAAAATTATGTCATCCGCGAAAGTTTATTGCCGATCATGGCTTTTCGCCTGCAAGTGAATACTGGCCTAAATATGTTAATGGTGCTTCAATCAGTCTCCTTACTCAGTACTAGTTGCCACAAAGATGGGCTGATTAGTAATGTGCAAGCTATGCACTTCATGGTGCTAGCCACAAACCACAGCACAGGTCACACCCCCTGTGCACACCACACCCTCACAGCACTGGTCACACTTCTCACATCACTAGTCACAACCCGCAGTACTGGTTACACCCCCTGCGTCAGCACACAATAGATTCTTAATAAATTTCAACTCCAAGATCATGTGGACCTTAACATCAGGCACAGATGGTACCAGCTGTTGCCATGAAGACTAAAATGGGAGATGTATTATAGCTGCACGCATCGTGCCACTATAACTCTTCCTGCTTCTCCTCTTTCCCAAGGCAAAGCAGAAAGCAGTACCAACAAGATGTATAAACATCTTGGGTGGGATGGATGATGCATTGCACTCGGGATGTGATGTATTCCCCCGTTGTTCGCATGCATGCCTGCTTGGTAACGCTGGTATGCATGACGATCACCGCAAAAGACCATTCTCTCAGTAAGAGCGGGCCTTTGCGATGTAAGGACTTTCGGGTCTATGACCAAGAAGCTTCCATCTGCAGAAGGACGTGTGCTCCACGGGGGGGATTGCTGGGAGGGATCCAATTGGATCCCTTTCACAGCACTCTGCGGAAAGAAGCCCACAGGCTTCTATGGGCAATGCCATCATCAAGATGGCATTACCCATTGCATCCAAGCCCCGGAGTGCATTACATTCCAGTTCTTAGTGCATACGAGAATTGCAGTCAAATCCGCATTTTCGGGGATTGACTGCCTTTCTCACCTTGCTGCATCCCGCCTCTTGTCTGACAGAGTGAAAACTCCCCCCTCCAGCAATCCCTGCCAGAGCCCACAGTGCATCAGCCTAGTGCTGATGCACTGTGTCTCTATTCCCGGCAGGCTCCACAGGGCATGCGTGAGATCTGCAGCTGTCGAAACAGTTAGTGCCACTGACCGTTAATACATTGGGTGGCACATTGGCATGCTATCTTGTAGACCCACAGTATATGTGCACTGATACCACTCCTCCCCATATCACCTGTTCATACATCTCCCTCTAAATAACTACATCACAGTTCTCCAATTGTTGTCACTGGCTATCTGGCTTTATGTCATAATGTCAGGAGAGAGCATGTACTGTGATTTTTATGCACCGCACCAAACGATGGAATCAATGTCTAAAAGTGAGTCAAAAAGGAAGATTAAGGATATTATAGTACTGTAGGGAGCAATGGTTTATATACTGTATGTATAATTATATTTCAGGACAAAATATAAAAAATTAGGATTTGGGAGTAATCTAAAGTTCCAACTATCAGTTTTTTATGACACTCAGGCCCTCATTCAGAGCCGCTCGTTAACAGCAGTACGCTCGTTGCGTTCCGATGTTGAGAAACCGCGCATGCGTCGGTGTAACACTGCGCATGTGCGTACGGCAGATTGCAAGCTTTTTGTCACTCGTTCGGCAAATTGCGAACAGGAAGTGACATGTCAAATGTGATTGACAGAACAGGCCGTTTTTGGGCGTTGACGGGGGTGGAGATGGGAAAACGCAGGTGTGGCGAGGCGTTTTTGGGGCGTACATAAATTAGCTCATGCGAACATCAAATGTGTTCATACCAAGTCATACTGATCCTCTTTCCATTCAAACTGCTCGCACAGCTTGGGGTCTGGATTACTCGACCACAATGGCGATGGCCTTGTCCTCTGGCCCGGGCCTCCTCGATGTTTCATCGATTTATCACGGCTTGCCAGAAAAACAATCAACTTTGGATTGCAAACCAGCTTGTAATGTGTTTTTTTTTTTTTCTTTGGGATAGCACAAAACCGTACGCAGCTGAAAATCTCTGCTGTTAATTTCAGGATTACACAATCAATTAGCGTATTTTTGAAGGAATGTATTTTACAATTTTGTTAGTGTTTTGTGATATTGTAACAATATTGTCATCATGTTTGTGTGTATTGTAACCTTTTGCATTGGGCTGGAGTTTTTTTTTTTTTTTTAACAAAGTGTTCCTTAAAGAAGCATTTTTTTTTAACCCTTTTTTTTTTTAAATCAAAAGCTAAGATTTCGTTTTTTCCTTGTGGTACAGGATTAACTAGAAACCATTTTTCAAATAATGTCACAATACAGTTGAGATCAATTTGTAGGTTTTATTTTCACCACACATTTTTTAACAAATCATGTGCATTTTGACGTACAAGTTTGGGGTCATTGTTACCCACTAATATTTGGTACATTTGTCTTTTATAAATTATAAATTTTGATCCAAAAATACAAAAAAAAAAAAAAAACAATTCACAAGAAAGGAGAGGGAAGTTTTGGCCCTTAAGGAATATGGGGCAAGCACAGAAGGAGTGTGGGAAAAGTAGCCAGTGCTGTCATCGTTTCTTTCCCCGTTTGGCTGGGGTAGGGTGGGCGCCAGGCCGGGTCCGGGATGTCCTCTGGCTGGCCTGTCCAGAGGCAGATGTTGTGGCCTCTGGACTAGGCACAGGGCTAGGCACATTTGGAGGAATGGCTGTTGTTGTGCCAGAGTTGGAGGATCCAGATGTTCGGCAGGAAGGGAGGTCGGCTCCACCATGTGCTGGTGAACGAGCTGCTCCAGGGCATTGGCGATTCGGATGTTGGCCCTGGTATTTTCAGCCAGGGCCTGACCAATGGTCACATTGGCCGCAGCATTTTGCTCCAGGGCCTCAGCCACCCGTAGCAGACTGGCGTCCATCCTCTGCAGAATCTCCGTATGGGAATCCGATTTAAAATTGAGTTCTGTGAGGAGTGCCACTGCCTGCGAGGGGGATTGCCCAGGACTGGCTTCTGCAGGGTCCTCAGCCGGATGTACTGGTTCCTCCCCTGCAGAGCCAGCAGAAATTCTGCGGCCAAGGCTCCCCTCTGGAGCAGACTCATCCACCTGTGTCTCTGTGAGAAAAAAGAGAAAAGAGGAAAATTACAACCTACATATTGTCACAATAACATTTCAGAGTTGGTTATATCACAACATTTACCTGGGACAACATGAGGAGCCGCAAAGTCTGGCATGTCCGTATCCATGTTGGACACGCCAAACACCTCCACATCCTGCACACACCCCTGTGCCAGCTCTTCCAAATCATTAAACTCCAATGACACAGGGGAGGGACCCCCACCTGTCCCCCTTGCATGCCTAGCCCTGTCAGCCATTTTTTGCTTCAGGTGATATTTGAAGTCTTGCCATCTGTGGGTGAAAAAGTAGGCATTATTCCTGCATTATTTGACCCTTTTTATTTTGGTGGTCAAGTTTTTACTTACCGCCGTTTGACATCCCGGGCTAGACGGACATAATCACCCACCCTATTGACAGCACTGGCTATCTCCTCCCACATTCTCCACTTCTGGCTTACACCCATATTCCTGTCTGCCTGTGGCAGGATGTCCACACACTTCTGAACCAAAACCTCCATCTCCTTTCTTGTGAATTGTGGCTGCCTTTTCTTTTTGCCAGCTTTGGCCGGAAAACTGGGCCCAGCAGCCTCTTCCATGTCATCCTCAACACCTATTTACATTAAAATTTTTAAATTTTAGATGTCAATCTTTCACTATATTCTGGCTCAAAATAATCCTTGAATAGAAATTAGAGAAATACTTACCGGCCGCCTCTTGGCCATTGTTTTGCTGGTCTGTAGCCATTTTTCTGGTCAAAACAAGAAATACACCAGACCGTTTTTTTTTGGTCGTGACGTATTTATACATGCGTCCTTATTATTCGGCCGCATCATTGATTGTGCGTTCCTATGAGCCGTCCTTAATTTGAGCGGGAAAAGAAACACTATTTATGGCTTTGGGCGACTCGAGTCTAGGTGGCGGGTGTTGTTTGTTGGAGGTTACGTTGGTCGGAGTGGATTGTTGGCGGGAGTTGTATTTGGCGGTGTTTTGGGATTTGTTATCTGCATTTTTTTTGGTGTTTAACTTTCCGTTCGCATTTTTTGGTGTGGTTCTTTTAGTTGTGGTGTATTTTTTGGGTAAGTTTTTTACCGTCATCCTTTTGTAAAATATGGCTCTCCTTTTTTTTGTATTTTGTACCAACAATTATTTATTTTTATCCTTTTGTAGGTTTATTTTGGCTCTGCCCCAACGACCTTTTTGTTCTGTGACTTCTATATCGTGTATTGGTAAGTTTGTATTTTCACTTGTTTGTTAAATGTTCTTGTCTTTTTTTTTGCATCTTTTGTGGACATTACTGATTTTTTCTGTGTTTTTGAGGATCATAAATTTGCGAACTAACGCACTTTTGTAGGCTTGATTTCTCTAGTTAAATTGCGAACTATTTTGCGCACTTTTGTAGGCTTGATTTCTCTAGTTAAATTGCGAAATATTTAGCGCACTTTTGTTGGCTTGATTTCTCTAGTTAAATTGCTAAATATTTTGCGCACTTTTGTAGGCTTGATTTCTCTAGTTAAATTGCGAAATATTTAGCGCACTTTTGTTGGCTTGATTTCTCTAGTTAAATTGCGAAATATTTACCGTTCACAATCTGGGTTGTTGTTTGGGGGCCAAATTGTGGAAGTCGTCGTAATGTCGGTTTGCTCTTTGTAGAAATGTGTGTTTATCCCCTTAATTTTTTTGTCTTTTACAAAATAAAGCTTACAAAATGGACACCCCAAATTTGGCCTTTTTATGGTCTGTTGAATTGTAGGTTTTGGAAATCATGACAATACCTCGGCATGTAAGCATCTTTGGATTGTATTGTAAAGATAAGTATTTTTCTGTCTTTTTTGGGGGAAACATACCTTAACTTCAATTCTTTCCATTTCAGGTTGATCTTGGTCGGATTATTGTGGCCATGCTACCGGAAGCCGACCAACCTCAATCTCGTCCCAGGCGTAGGCATCGTTGGCGTGCAAGGCCTCAGATATATAGAACACGTGTCACCCTTTTTGGAATGCCCAATGATGAGGTGTTAAGGCGATACCGTCTTCCGCCCCAAATCATCATAGACACTCTCTAATTAATAGAGAGTGATCTGGAGCGGCAAATTGACAGTCCTACAGCAATATCACCACTTACGCAATTTATGGTGGTGTTACATTTCTGTGCCTCAGGATCCTTTCAAACCACGGTGGGAATAGTTGCGGGAATCTCCCAATCCTCCTTTTCAAGGATTCTGAGGGCAGTGATGGAGGCCCTTTTTAGGAACCGAAAACACTATCACTCACTGAATGTAATGGTGGTATGTGATGCCTCCCTCCAGATCCTGTCCCTGAATGCAAAATTACCCGGGAGCGCACATGACTCATTCGTCATCTGGCAATCAGGGATTTGGCAAAAATTAAACAACCTACAAGCTGGTGATGCGTGGCTTCTGGGTAAGTGGAGACCTTTAGTAGATACCAATGCAAAGCTTGATACACAGTGATCCTGGTGTTGTCACTTCTTTTTCACAGGAGACAGTGGCTACCCTTGCACGCCCTGGCTGCTCACTCCTTATTTGGCTCCCACACCAGGCCCACAAAGTGATTTTAATTCCACACTTACAGCCACCAGGCAAGTGGTGGAGCACTGTGTCGGCCTTTTAAAAGGCCGATTCAGATGCCTCCAACGCTCTGGTGGCGAGCTCATGTATTTGCCGGATATGGTTTCGTAAATTGTGGTCCTGTGTGGGATATTTCAGAACATCGCCATAAGGAGTGGTGTCCCAATGCAGCCAGAGGATGCCTTGCCTGAGGATGGCCCCCCGAGGTTGGTCGGAGGTCAGTATGTGGGGGGGCCATACGCGATGATGTGGTGGCCAGATTCTTTAGGTAATTATTGTCACAAAAAAAGGTATTTGACACAATGTAGAAAGGTTATTATTGGGCATTCAAATTAATTGTTTTTTATTTTCCCTTTTTTTAAAAAAATTTAAAAAAAATTTGGAATGAAACGATGACTACTTCCTGCTCCCAAAAAATGACTTCATGTGGCCACATTGGATATGTCTTCTGGACCCAATTTGGAAACGCAACATTTGTGGAATCATGTTGGCATGCTCATTCTTGAACCAGTTCTTGATTTTTATCTTAATTTTTATTATGGTGTTTGCTGGTTATTTCACTTTGTTATCACTGTGTGTATTGTTTGTGACCCAACACTTTGTGTTTATAATTTTTGGTGAATACATTTTTGGTTATTTGAAAAACATAATTTCTTTTCGACATTACAAGCAAGTGCAAGCAGGTTCACCCAAGGAAAAGTTGCTTAATGGCTAATCCTGTAATGTGTCAATTTGCTCATTTTTTAACTATGCTTTGTGGGTAAAAACCAACACCAAAAGGTATTATGTAGAATCAGTATGTTTTAGAATCTCGGCCCCCCCCCCCCCAAAAAAAAATATCTGGTAACTCTCCAAACCTATTGTTAATGTTAGGTGTTTCATGTGCCTGCTTTAAAAAATCAGCTTTACACAATCTTAGTTACATTAGTTTCAAATACTTGCTGCAATATGTAAGTTTAAACAATAACTTATGTAAGTTTAAACAATCTAAGATTTTTCAGACAAGGAATGAGACTGTATTCAAAATTAACATTTTTATTTTTGAAAAATAATTCTGGTTAAAATAAAAAAATTAGTGGCGCAGGATCCCCGACATCCTATCCAGGACTACCAGCAGGCCGATCACATGCCCCCTCATCATTTGGACGACACACCCGGCTAGGTCCGCCAAACGCCTCTGGTCCTCTGTGGGTTATAAAATTGTGGTGCTTACTAAAATGAATCCATAATTTATGAATCTAAAAAACTACTCAAGCAAAATAGACTTAGCAAAAAGTGACAATAGTGTTTCAAAAACCAAAATAATAAAAAATCATTTAACAAAAAAAAAAAAAAAACGAAAAAAAAACCTTAAAAATCTTGCTACCGTAAACAAGAGATACAAGTGTTGAGTGTTTTGACATGTGGGATATGTGTATGGGGAAATCAGCTGTGAAATGTAAATCCAAACAGATATATAACCAACCTTTTAAAATAATAAAAAAAGGAAAAGGCACAGACAAAGGATTACATCAACACATTTTCCTTAAAAAAAAAGGATAAAAGGGAAACATACCATTGAGAATGACGGCTGGCCCCCCGAAACCACACCATCGTCCTCCTCGGAGGTGGGCAAATTTCCTAAGGAGGTGGGGGGTGTAATGACAGACTCTGGAGATGGGGTGGTCAAGAGAGGGGTGGGTTGAGGGGAGGGGGAATTTGGATGGAGGGGAAATCTCCAAGAGGGATGGGCAACAGGGTCTGGGCGGGCTGGGGTGGAGGGGGAATTTTGGGAATATGGGGGAGAGGAGGTTTGGCTGGGGGTTGGGGAGAGGGGACGAGGGCAATGTCTGCACCGGCGATGACGCCGTAGTCTTCGCTCAGCCCCTAAATGATGGGAAACAAATTGAGGTTAGTTTAGAACATCACCTTTCTAAACGCTAATTGGTTAACAAACAAAAAGGAAAACATGCACACGCAGATATGTGTGAAAAAAAGAAACAGGCCAAACAAGAAAACATGCACACGCAGATATGTGTGAAAAAAAGAAACAGGCCAAACAAGAAAACATGCACACGCAGATATGTGTGAAAAAAAGAAACAGGCCAAACAAGAAAACATGCACACGCAGATATGTGTGAAAAAAAGAAACAGGCCAAACAAGAAAACATGCACACGCAGATAGGGCCGCAAAGATAAACATGAAAACCAAACAAAACATAACTTACTTTCCGCTATACGCTGGCGAAAACATGCCAGCAAGCGGGGCGTCCGCCGTTGAAGGTCGGACCACCTGCGCTCCAGCTGGCCGATCTGTCGGCGTGACCCGAAGGAACGCAGGTGGCCGCGAACCTCCGCATAGGCGGCACGCTTCTCCCGATTGCTGATGGGGGGAGGCTGGCTGGTGATACGCCAGTCCATCACCTCTGTAAGAACAAGAAACTCCCGCTTGGTGAATGCAGAGGCTCTCATGATGGCAATGGTGTATTTTTAATAAAACAGTTTTAATAAAGACCAGAAAATAATATTGATTGGCTAATGTAGTTGGTAAATTAACAGGAACCATTCTATTGGTTAGTGTATGAGTCATGTGTTCTACAGGCCAAAAAATCTATTGTGAGTTATGATAGGCTTGATGCAGTGACATGCGTAAGCTAATTTAAATAAAGAAATGAAACCAGTAAAATATGCGTGGGTAAAAACACGGCAAAGAAATTGATAATTGGATCAAACATGTATTTTGGCAAAAGAAAACCATTGTTTAAAGTAGGGGTGTGCACCGGTCACTTTTCGTGTTTTGTATTTTGGTTTTGGATCTGGATCTTTCTTTGTGTTTTGGATCTGGATTGGTTTTGCCAAAACCACCCTTCCGTGTTTTGGGTTCTGGGTTTTGTGTTTTGGATCTGTATTTTTTTTAAAAAAAGCATAAAAACAGCTAAAATCACAGAATTTGAGGGTTTTTCTGCTCCTATGCTATTATTAACCTCAATAACCTTAATTTCCACTAATTTCCAGTCTATTCTGAACACCTCACACCTCACAATAGTGTTTTTATATCCAAAAGGTTGCACCAAGGTAGCTGGATGACTATGCTAAGAGATACGAGTGGGCGGCACAAACATGTGGTCCATCTAGGAGTGACACTGCAGTGGCAGACAGGATGGCAGTTTGAAAAACTAGGCCCCAAACAGTACATAATTCAAAGAAAAAAAAGAGGTGCAAGATGGAATTGTCCTTGGGCCCTCCCACCCACCCTTATGTTGTATAAACAGGACATGCACACTTTAACAAACCAAACATTTCAGCGCCAGGGTCTGCCACACGACTGTGGCTGAAATGATTGGTTCATTTGGGCCCCCACAAAACAAGCTGGCAATTAATCTGTCCCTGCACAAACTGGCTCTACGGAGGCAAGATGTCGTCATCATCCTCCTCATCCACCGATTTCTCACCCTCTTCAGTGTTGTGTACATCCTCATCCTCACAGAGTATTAATTCGTCCCCGCTGGAAGCCACAAGCTCAGGTCCCTCTGTACGTTCTGGAAGCTGGTCTCCCTGGAAGAGTTGATAATTCATTTTACGAACATCATCTTCTCCACATTTTGTGGAAGCAACCTCCTACGCCTTTCGCTGACAAGGTTCCCGGCTGCACTAAACACTCTTTCGGAGTACACACTGGAGGGTGGGCAACTCAGGTAAAATAGAGCCAGTTTGTACAGGGACCTCCAAATTGCTTCTTTTTCCTGCCAGTACAGGTACAGACTGTCTGACATGTCTACTTGGATGCTGTCACCGATGTAATCCATTAACAGACAGACGCACACTTGTCGCTGCTGCTTTAAGGATGCAGGTGCGGCTACAGCCCACACATTTCACAAAGACAGAAAAAAAATGAAGAATATTTTTATTGTTTGTGTAGCACACTTTGAGGGTGTCACCACCCTTAAACAGACAGACGCACGCTTGTCGCTGCTGCTTTAAGGATGCAGGTGCGGCTACAGCCCACACATTTCACAAAGAAAAAAAAGAAGAATATTTTTATTGTTTGTGGAGCACACTTTGAGGGTGTCACCACCCTTTAACAGACAGATGCACGCTTGTCGCTGCTGCTTTAAGGATGCAGGTGCGGCTACAGCCCACACATTTCACAAAGACAGAAAAAAAGAAGAATATTTTTATTGTTTATGGAGCGCACTTTGAGGGTTACACCACCCTTTAACAGACAGACGCACGCTTGTCGCTGCTGCTTTAAGGATGCAGGTGCGGCTACAGCCCACACATTTCACAAAGACAGAAAAAAAAAGAATATTTTTATTGTTTGTGGAGCGCACTTTGAGAGTTACACCACCCTTTAACAGACAGACGCACGCTTGTCGCTGCTGCTTTGAGGACAGTATCATATGCAGTGACAGTAGACTTGTCAGAAATTGATGGCACGTCCTTCAGTCCGGACCAGATGTCCAAACCGGCCCTTGACTTATGACACAGGCGCATGCTTGACGCTGCTACTGTGTTGATGCACGTGCGGCTACATCGCACACAAGTCACAAACACATAAAAAAATAGTTTTTATTTTTTGGAGCACTTTGAGGGTTACACCACCCTTTAACAGACAGACGCACGCTTGGCGCTGCTGCTTTGAGGATGCCAGGGCGGCTACAGCCCACACAATTCACAAAGACAGAAAAAGAAAGAAGAATATTTTTATTGTTTGTGGAGCACACTTTGAGGGTGTCACCACCCTTTAACAGACAGACACACGCTTGTCGCTGCTGCTTTAAGGATGCTGGTGCGGCTACAGCCCACACATTTCACAAAGACAGAAAAAAAAAGAATATTTTTATTGTTTGTGGAGCGCACTTTGAGAGTTACACCACCCTTTAACAGACAGACGCACGCTTGTCGCTGCTGCTTTGAGGATGCAAGTGCGGCTACAGCCCACACAATTCACAAAGACAGAAAAAAAAAGAAGAATATTTTTATTGTTTGTGGAACACACTTTGAGGGTGTCACTACCCTTTAACAGACAGACGCACGCTTGTCGCTGCTGCTTTAAGGATGCAGGTGTGGCTACAGCCCACACATTTCACAAAGACAGAAAAAAAAGAAGAATATTTTTATTGTTTGTGGAGTGCACTTTGAGGGTTACACCACCCTTTAACAGACAGACGCACGCTTGTCGCTGCTGCTTTGAGTATGCAAGTGCGGCTACAGCCCACACAATTCACAAAGACAGAAAAAAAAAAAAGAATTTTTTTATTGTTTGTGGAGCGCACTTTGAGGGTGTCACCACCCTTTAACAGACAGAAGCACGCTTGTCGCTGCTGCTTTAAGGATGCAGGTGCGGCTACAGCCCACACATTTCACAAAGACAGAAAAAAAAGAAGAATATTTTTATTGTTTGTGGAGCGCACTTTGAGGGTTACACCACCCTTTAACAGACAGACTCACGCTTGTCGCAGCTGCTTTGAGGACAGTATCATATGCAGTGACAGTAGACTTGTCAGAAATTGTTGGCACATCCTTCAGTCCGGAGCAGATGTCCAAACTGGCCCTTGACTTATGACACACGCTTGGCGCTGCTACTTTGCTGATGCACGTGCGGCTACATCGCACACAAGTCACAAACACATAAAAAAAATAGTTTTTTATTTTTTGGAGCACTTTGAGGGTTACACCACCCTTTAACAGACAGACGCATGCTTGTCGCTGCTGCTTTGAGGATGCAAGTGCGGCTACAGCCCACACAATTCACAAAGACAGAAAAAAAAAGAAGAATTTTTTTATTGTTTGTGGAGCGCAGTTTGAGGGTTACACCACCCTTTAACAGACAGACGCACGCTTGATGCTGCTGCTTTGAGGATGCAAGTGCGGCTACAGCCCACACAATTCACAAAGACAGAAAAAAAATAAGAATATTTTTATTGTTTGTGGAGCGCACTTTGAGGGTTACACCACCCTTTAACAGACAGACTCACGCTTGTCGCAGCTGCTTTGAGGACAGTATCATATGCAGTGACAGTAGACTTGTCAGAAATTGTTGGCACATCCTTCAGTCCGGAGCAGATGTCCAAACTGGCCCTTGACTTATGACACACGCTTGGCGCTGCTACTTTGCTGATGCACGTGCGGCTACATCGCACACAAGTCACAAACACATAAAAAAAATAGTTTTTTATTTTTTGGAGCACTTTGAGGGTTACACCACCCTTTAACAGACAGACGCATGCTTGTCGCTGCTGCTTTGAGGATGCAAGTGCGGCTACAGCCCACACAATTCACAAAGACAGAAAAAAAAAGAAGAATTTTTTTATTGTTTGTGGAGCGCAGTTTGAGGGTTACACCACCCTTTAACAGACAGACGCACGCTTGATGCTGCTGCTTTGAGGATGCAAGTGCGGCTACAGCCCACACAATTCACAAAGACAGAAAAAAAATAAGAATTTTTTTATTGTTTGTGGAGCGCACTTTGAGGGTGTCACCACCCTTTAACAGACAGATGCACGCATGTCACTGCTGCTTTGAGGAAAGTATCATATGCAGTGACAGTAGACTTGTCAGAAATTGTTGGCACGTCCTTCAGTCCGGACCAGATGTCCAAACCGGCCCTTGACTTATGACACAGGCGCCCGCTTGATGCTGCTACTGTGTTGATGCACGTGCGGCTACATCGCACACAAGTCACAAACACATAAAAAAAATTGATTTTTATTTTTTGGAGCACTTTGAGGGTTACACCACCCTTTAACAGACAGACGCACGCTTGTCGCTGCTGCTTTGAGGATGCCAGGGCGGCTACAGCCCACACATTTCACAAAGACAGAAAAAAAAGAAGAATTTTTTTATTGTTTGTGGAGCGCACTTTGAGGGTGTCACCACCCTTTAACAGACAGAAGCACGCTTGTTGCTGCTGCTTTAAGGATGCAGGTGCGGCTACAGCCCACACATTTCACAAAGACAGAAAAAAAAGAAGAATATTTTTATTGTTTGTGGAGCGCACTTTGAGGGTTACACCACCTTTTAACAGACAGACTCACGCTTGTCGCAGCTGCTTTGAGGTCAGTATCATATGCAGTGACAGTAGACTTGTCAGAAATTGTTGGCACATCCTTCAGTCCGGAGCAGATGTCCAAACTGGCCCTTGACTTATGACACAGGCGCACGCTTGGCGCTGCTACTGTGCTGATGCACGTGCGGCTACATCGCACACAAGTCACAAACACATAAAAAAAATAGTTTTTTATTTTTTGGAGCACTTTGAGGGTTACACCACCCTTTAACAGACAGACGCACGCTTGTCGCTGCTGCTTTGAGGATGCAAGTGCGGATACAGCCCACACAATTCACAAAGACAGAAAAAAAAAGAAGAATTTTTTTATTGTTTGTGGAGCGCAGTTTGAGGGTTACACCACCCTTTAACAGACAGACGCACGCTTGACGCTGCTGCTTTGAGGATGAAAGTGCGGCTACAGCCCACACAATTCACAAAGACAGAAAAAAAAATAAGAATTTTTTTATTGTTTGTGGAGCGCACTTTGAGGGTGTCACCACCCTTTAACAGACAGATGCACGCATGTCACTGCTGCTTTGAGGACAGTATCATATGCACGCATGTCACTGCTGCTTTGAGGACAGTATCATATGCAGTGACAGTAGACTTGTCAGAAATTGTTGGCACGTCCTTCAGTCCGGACCAGATGTCCAAACCGGCCCTTGACTTATGACACAGGCGCCCGCTTGATGCTGCTACTGTGTTGATGCACGTGCGGCTACATCGCACACAAGTCACAAACACATAAAAAAAATTGATTTTTATTTTTTGGAGCACTTTGAGGGTTACACCACCCTTTAACAGACAGACGCACGCTTGTCGCTGCTGCTTTGAGGATGCCAGGGCGGCTACAGCCCACACAATTCACAAAGACAGAAAAAAAAAGAAGAATATTTTTATTGTTTGTGGAGCACACTTTGAGGGTGTCACCACCCTTTAACAGACAGACGCACGCTTGTCGCTGCTGCTTTGAGGATGCAAGTGCGGCTACAGCCCACACAATTCACAAAGACAGAAAAAAAAAGAAGAATATTTTTATTGTTTGTGGAACACACTTTGAGGGTGTCACTACCCTTTAACAGACAGACGCACGCTTGTCGCTGCTGCTTTAAGGATGCTGGTGTGGCTACAGCCCACACATTTCACAAAGACAGAAAAAAAAATAATATTTTTATTGTATGTGGAGCGCACTTTGAGGGTTACACCACCCTTTAACAGACAGACGCACGCTTGTCGCTGCTGCTTTGAGTATGCAAGTGCGGCTACAGCCCACACAATTCACAAAGACAGAAAAAAAAAGAAGAATTTTTTTATTGTTTGTGGAGCGCACTTTGAGGGTGTCACCACCCTTTAACAGACAGACGCATGCTTGTCGCTGCTGCTTTGAGGATGAAGGTGGAATCTAGACGGGATTTGGAACCGGGGACACACTACCTCCATCAATTGTCTAAATCCCACTGCACTAATGGCGGATACCGGACGCACGTCTAACACCAACATAGCAGTCAAGGCCTCAGTTATATGTTTTGCTTCAGGATGACTGCTGTCGTACTTCATCCTCATCGCTAGGGACTGTTGGAGGGTCTATTGTTTAGTAAAAGTAGTGGTGTTCCTACTTCCTCTCTGGGATGATGAACAACTCCCAGCAGCAGCAACAGCACTAGGAGGAAGTGGTTCTTGATCTTTCCTTATTTTATTTTTATTGGAGAAAGTTTGGTCCTCCATTTATGTTATATTGATATATACGTGCGGCTAAGGCGCACACAAACACAGAAAATATTTTTTTATTTTTGCTGGAGAGTAGTGCACTTTGTGGGTTACACCACCTTTTACTTATGGGACACAGGCGCACGCTTGGTGCTGCTCCATTGTTGATGCAAGTGCAGCCACAGTGCACACAATTCACAAACACAGAAAATATTTTTTTATTTGGTTTGGAGTGTACTTTGGGGGTTACAGCACCCTTTAACGGTCAAGCCAGCTGGCCCTTTACTTATGACACAGGCGCACGCTTGGCACTACTTTGTTGATGCACGTGCGGCTACTGCGCACACAATTCACAAACACAGAAAATATTTTTTTATTTGGTTTGGAGTGTAC
Organism: Taudactylus pleione; assembly: GCA_031769625.1. Lineage (NCBI taxonomy): Eukaryota > Metazoa > Chordata > Amphibia > Anura > Myobatrachidae > Taudactylus > Taudactylus pleione. Next base: position 14,547,280 of record JAUIMM010000039.1, read on the forward strand.
TTTGGGGGTTACAGCACCCTTTAACGGTCAAGCCAGCCGGCCCTTTACTTATGACACAGGCGCATGCTTGGCACTACTTTGATGATGCACATGCGGCTACTGCGCACACAATTCACAAACACAGAAAATATTTTTTTATTTGGTTTGGAGAGTACTTTGGGGGTTACAGCACCCTTTAACGGTCAAGCCAGCCGGCCCTTTACTTATGACACAGGCGCATGCTTGGCACTACTTTGTTGATGCACGTGCGGCTACTGCGCACACAATTCACAAACACAGAAAATATTTTTTTATTTGGTTTGGACTGGAGTGTACTTTGGGGGTTACAGCACCCTTTAACGTTCAAGCCAGCCGGCCCTTTACTTATGACACAGGCGCATGCTTGGCACTACTTTGTTGATGCACGTGCGGCTACTGCGCACACAATTCACAAACACAGAAAATATTTTTTTATTTGGTTTGGACTGGAGTGTACTTTGGGGGTTACAGCACCCTTTAACGGTCAAGCCAGCCGGACCTTTACTTATGACACAGGCGCACGCTTGGCACTACTTTGTTGATGCACGTGCGGCTACTGCGCACACAATTCACAAACACAGAAAATATTTTTTTATTTGGTTTGGAGTGTACTTTGGGGGTTACCGCACCCTTTAACGGTCAAGCCAGCCGGCCCTCTACTTATGACACAGGCGCACGCTTGGCACTACTTTGTTGATGCACGCGCGGCTACTGCGCACACAATTCACAAGCACAGAAAATATTTTTTTATTTGGTTTGGAGTGTACTTTGGGGGTTACAGCACCCTTTAATGGTCAAGCCAGCCGGCCCTTTACTTATGACACAGGCGCACGCTTGGCACTACTTTGTTGATGCACGTGCGGCTACTGAGCACACAATTCACAAACACAGAAAATATTTTTTTATTTGGTTTGGAGTGTACTTTGGGGGTTACAGCACCCTTTAACGGTCAAGCCAGCCGGCCCTTTACTTATGACACAGGCGCACGCTTGGCACTACTTTGTTGATGCACGTGCGGCTACTGCGCACACAATTCACAAACACAGAAAATATTTTTTTATTTGGTTTGGAGTGTACTTTGGGGGTTACAGCACCCTTTAACGGTCAAGCCAGCCGGCCCTTTACTTATGACACAGGCGCACGCTTGGCACTACTTTGTTGATGCACGTGCGGCTACTGTGCACACAATTCACAAACACAGAAAATATTTTTTTATTTGGTTTGGACTGGAGTGTACTTTGGGGGTTACAGCATCCTTTAACGGTCAAGCCAGCCGGCCCTTTACTTATGACAAAGGCGCACGCTTGGCACTACTTTGTTGATGCACGTGCGGCTACTGAGCACACAATTCACAAACACAGAAAATATTTTTTTATTTGGTTTGGAGTGTACTTTGGGGGTTACAGCACCCTTTAACGGTCAAGCCAGCCGGCCCTTTACTTATGACACAGGCGCACGCTTGGCACTACTTTGTTGATGCACGTGCGGCTACTGCGCACACAATTCACAAACACAGAAAATATTTTTTTATTTGGTTTGGAGTGTACTTTGGGGGTTACAGCACCCTTTAACGGTCAAGCCAGCCGGCCCTTTACTTATGACACAGGCGCACGCTTGGCACTACTTTGTTGATGCACGTGCGGCTACTGTGCACACAATTCACAAACACAGAAAATATTTTTTTATTTGGTTTGGACTGGAGTGTACTTTGGGGGTTACAGCATCCTTTAACGGTCAAGCCAGCCGGCCCTTTACTTATGACAAAGGCGCACGCTTGGCACTACTTTGTTGATGCACGTGCGGCTACTGCGCACACAATTCACAAACACAGAAAATATTTTTTTATTTGGTTTGGACTGGAGTGTACTTTGGGGGTTACAGCACCCTTTAATGGTCAAGCCAGCCGGCTCTTTACTTATGACACAGGCGCACGCTTGGCACTACTTTGTTGATGTACGTGCGGCTACTGCGCACACAATTCACAAACACAGAAAATATTTTTTTATTTGGTTTGGAGTGTACTTTGGGGGTTACAGCACCCTTTAACGGTCAAGCCAGCCGGCCCTCTACTTATGACACAGGCGCACGCTTGGCACTACTTTGTTGATGCACGTGCGGCTACTGCGCACACAATTCACAAACACAGAAAATATTTTTTTATTTGGTTTGGACTGGAGTGTACTTTGTTGGTTACAGCACCCTTTAACGGTCAAGCCAGCCGGCCCTTTACTTATGGCACAGGCGCACGCTTGGCACTACTTTGTTGATGCACGTGCGGCTACTGCGCACACAATTCACAAACACAGAAAATATTTTTTTCTTTAGTTTGGATTGTACTTTGGGGGTTACAGCACCCTTTAACGTTCAAGCCAGCCGGCCCTTTACTTATGACACAGGCGCACGCTTGGCACTACTTTCTTGATGCACGTGCGGCTACTGCGCACACAATTCACAAACACAGAAAAAAATGGGGTTTTTTAGCACTTGGGGGGAGCACCCCTGACGGACAGAGCACCCCCTGGACAACACTACAGCACCCCTTTAGGACTGGGACACTGCACAGGACTTTGGAGTGGACACAGCCCCTATGCACAACTGACTGCACAACACAGTCCAGCCAGCCCCTATGGACTTTGAAGTAGTGGACACAGCCCCTATTAACAACAGCAGCACAGCACAACACAGCCAGCCCCTATGGACTTTGAAGTAGTGGACACAGCCCCTATGGACAACAGCAGCACAGCGCAGCACAGCACAGTACAACACTACTCTGCACTACACTACACTACACAGCCCAGCCAGCCCTAACTCCCACCCTCCCTCTTCACTGTCCACAGCCGAGTGAGAAAATGGCGCCGACGCGGGTACCTTATATAGGATCCAAAACCCGCGAGACCCAGAAGGTGGGATGATGACATTTTGCCTCGATTTCAGATCCGAGTCAGGCGGGAAAAGTCGAGCCTGACTCGGATCGGCCTCGGATCGGGGGGGCTCAGGGGGTTCGGATTTCAGAAATCCGAACCCGCTCACCCCTAGTTTAAACCGTACGTATTCTGCGGGGAAACAAAAACACGGACAAGAGTAAAGTTTATTGAAAAAAAAAAAAACAAATATGGAAAACATGTGAAGAGCAATTAAGCTAATTGATATATTGATTGGCATGATACGATTGAAGGAGGTAGGCTGAATGAACGAGCAGGTAATTGGAATCTGACAGGCCCACTTCCGGTTTGTACTTGTGCGAGCGTTTCCTGCAAGCCACATTGGGGATGTACGCTCGCTATTTGGCTCGCTCGCTCGTTAGCTAGAGGAGGGGTCGGTAGACTTTGGGGAGGAAGTTTAGCTGCATTCGAAATTACGTGCGAGCGCTTAAATGAACATATTTCGGCACGTACGCCGAACGTACGAACGGCCACTTGCGTCCAGGTCTGAATCAGGGCCTCAATTAGGACCCCTTTTCTTCTGTTCTCTATGGGGAATTTTGGGAAGGCATAACTCAGGGTATCGGGTGACCTTAAACTTGGGGTTTGTTACTTAGGTAGCTATTGTTCCAGGGTAGGTGCTTTTGGGGTTTAGGTGATAGAGAAAGTTATAGTATTTAAACTATTACCTCATGAATCCGCCATTATAGAGATAGGAAATTGCAACTTGTTGCGCAGCCTCAGTAGGAACCTCCAGCAGGTTTACTCACTAATGCTGGCCATACACGGGACGATTGATCACACGATTTGGGCAGTTTCTACTGGTTGGACAGACCAATCATTTGAAAATAGTTGTATTTTGAGTCTTCTGCAACAACAATGCGTGTCCCCGCTGTCGACTAGTTAGATCGCAGATCAGATGGTTTTGCAGAGAGATCTCAACTGATCGTGTAGGAAATGGAATTAACACACTTTATGTGATGTTATTGATCAAATCATATGGTCTTATGTGAAATAGTTGCATCTTAAATACAAATCATCCTGTATCTGAAGGGGAGAATTTTCAAGGGAAATCGTACAACTGATCTGACCAACTTTTGAATCTCACCATGTATGGCCACCTTCTGTCACGGCCAGGGTATTTCAGCATGGCGCTAGGCGGGTGTTACCTGTGAGGTCGTTGTGGCGCGGGCTGTCTGGTGGCGGAGCTGGTGTCTGGCGGGGGGCTTTGGCTGCGCGCGTTGTTGTGCGGCCCTGTTGTCACTCTGCGCTGGTGAGGCCTGGCGGCGTCTCCGTTCCGTTTGGCATGGGCGCTGCCATCTTGCCTTCTGGCCATGTGATGAGGCTGGCCAATCCTGGTGAGTCACATGTTCCCTCCGGCCAGTAACAGCACGGCATGGGGTATTTAGGAAGGGTCAGTGCCTTCCTTCTTTGCCAGTGCAACGTGTATCTCAGCCTAGCTGAGAGGGAGTTCTCTGTGCTTTCCTGTTCCTGTGAATTTGCTGTCTGCCAGTCTGCCTGTCAGCTCCTAGTTCCCACTGGACTACCCCACTACCTCCATCACCCTTGCCCATACCTGAGTGCCTGAGCCTGCTGACATCCTGCGCTTCAGTTCACTATCTGCAAACCTGGCTTGATTATTTTCAGTTCACTACCTGCAAACCTGGCTTGATTATTTTCAGTTTCACTACCTGCACACCTGGACTGCTCTAATTGTTTCTACCTGGACATTAACCCTTTTGCTCCCACCACAGAACTCTTGTGCACATTTATATTTTCCCAGACTTTTATTTACTGCCACATTATATGTCTACTCAAGCACTTATTAAAAATCCTAGTTTTATTTTCAAATCTGCTTCTGTGATCGCTCCTACTACCACCCCGGGTCCACAAGCAACCCAGAACATAACAGTTTGCACTGGCCCCATGGAGCCGGCCACGGATCAGGAGTCAGGAGTGGATTTGTTCAGGTGCATTTCTGGTCGTTTAGAAAATCTGGAAAACATGCAGCATCAGATGGCTAAATTTCTGCAAGAGATGTCCAAGCGACAGGATAGTTTGCAAACTTCCTTTTCTACCCCTGAAGTACCAGCATCTACATCCGCATCAGTGTCTGGGAATACAGGAGGCAGATCATCTCCCCGCTTACGTCTTCCTTTACCAAATAAATTTGACGGCAATCCTAAACTCTGCCGAGGTTTCCTAAATCAGTGTGACATACATTTTACCCTGCAGCCTGACAACTTTCTAACTGCAAGAACTAAAGTGGCTTATATAGTCTCTCTGTTATCCGGCCAGGCCTTGGAATGGGCTTCCCCACTCTGGGAGCGCTCAGATCCGCTGCTGGATAATTACGCAGGCTTTGTGTCATCCTTCAGGAGGATTTTCGATGAACCTGGGCGTACTGTATCAGCATCATCAAACATCATGACATTGAGACAAGGGGTCCGTCCTGTCAGTCAATATGCCGTGCAATTTCAAATTTTAGCATCAGAGCTCAAATGGAATGAGGAAGCCCTCACCTCGACCTTCTGGCATGGGTTGTCAGACTGACTAAAGGATGATCTAGTCACTCGAGAGCTTCCTACTAATCTGAACGACATGATTTTGTTGTGTATCAAAGTTGACCTACGCTTCAGGGAACGTCAGGCTGAAAAAAACAGAACTGACCGGCAAAGGTCATTTACCCCCTCCATTTCTACCCGTCCCATTCCTTCCCCTACTGAAGAGGAGCCTATGCAGGTGAATCATACACACCTCTCTAAAGAAGAACGTCAGAGAAGAATGCAAAAGAACCTCTGTCTGTACTGCGGAGAGTCCGGTCACCTGCTGATCTCCTGCCCCCGTAAACCGGGAAATGCCAAATCCTAACTGACCCTGGAGACATCAAGTTAGGAGTTATGAACCCATCTCCAAAAATTAAAGATTTCACGATTACCCTAGCCTTGGATCTTAAACCCAAACCTGTCTTTGCTACTGCTCTACTCGACTCGGGAGCAGCCGGAAATTTCATAACGTCTAGTTTCATAGATAAATTTCAGATTCCTTGTTTGTCTCTCAACCATGCCATCTCTCTGACCTCTATAGACGGACGCCCTCTAACTAACGGGATAGTCACCAAAGAGACTCAACCAGTATTGGTCCGAATTGGGGCACTTCATTCTGAGTCCTTAAAATTCCTGGTGATATCAGAGGCCTCTCAAGAAATTGTTCTTGGTCTACCCTGGTTATGTCAACATAATCCCAGGATTGATTGGAGTTCTATGCAGATTCTGTCATAGGGTATGGACTGTCAGAAATCCTGTCTTCCAAAAATTCGACCTGTGAGAAAGACAGTTCCATTAGTTTCTAAATGAGAGCTTAGCGGCGGGATTTTACAATGGAAACCCCGCCGCTGAGCACTCATTGGCTGAGAGAGGCGAGCCTCTAGTGCAGATGGAGGAAGAAAGAGTGCCACAGATGAGAGGAAGACAGAGTGGCGTGGCTGGTGGGAAGGCAGTGGTGCAGAAGGAAACAGAGTGGCACGGATGCAGGACGGTGCAGATGGGGAAAGACAGCTTGGTGTGGATGAGGGAACACAGACTAGCACAGTTGGGAGACCACACAGCAGTAGGGATTGGGGAAGATATAGCAGCATGGAGGCGTATAGGGGAAGAAAGTGTACATGCATAGACAGACTATGATAGTTTTAGCAATTAGGAAGCTGAATGTGTATTTTGAATAAGATGGATGTATGGAGTGAGAAGGATGTTGGAATCCAGTGAGATTGTTGTGGTGATCCAATGGGAATATTGTGGGCACTGAGTGGGATGTGGGAGCCACATAACTGCTCAGACCTCAGTCGCATAGACTGCATGTGTGTATTCCATGAGCACAGAAGTCTGAATTAGCAGCTCCACCATTTTGTGAGTGACAGCAATCTCACTCTGTGAGAGTGCTGAATCTGCAGTTAACCACAGGGTGTGATGGCATACCATATCTATATTGCGCAAGGAACACGTACATTAAGGCGTCAGCCTTAATGATCGGAATTTCATTGCTTTTTTAAGTTTGATCGGCAGAAATTTCTATAGGTTTTGTGAAATTTCAGATCATGTCTAAGAAGCCTTAATGGGACATGTGAAACTGTAATTTTTTTTTGTCTATGGAATATATATATATATATATATATATATATATATACTGTATATCTCAATCCATTTAAATAAAATTGTAACATTGTCTGTTTTTGTAAAAGTTTAGACTATGTTATAGTTGTGTAGACCCAATTAGATTTTTGACTGTCTGTTTACTCTGAGTAAACTCAAAAATGACTGAACCAATTTTGATAAATGCTTTATTATTCAGTGTGGTATATATCAGGGAATAGGATAGACTATATATCATCGGGCCATATTCAAGCAGAGAGGTTGTGCACAAAAAAGTACCTTCACCTATATATATATATCCTTAGAATATCCTTACAATTATAAAGATTAATTTATTCAGATATAAAATATGGGCCTAGCAGCATATTTAAACACTGCAAGTAGCAATGGACCTGATTCAGAGGTGGTCGCTATTCATGCGCAGGTGCAATTTCCCACAGATTTTCAAATATGCAAATGCCAGCCTAAGCAATCCCCTTGTTCGGTAACATGCGAAAGATTGAGTAAACAGTGTGACGTCCACTTTGCATATCTGAGCAATGTTCAAGTCTGCTGGTGGATCTGATTACACCATCCGTCAGAACATCGGCTCTTCAAGCAACCCCTGGCTAAGCGCACACTGTAATCATTTTAATTTCCTCAAAAAACGGCCACTGTGGCTGCAAAAGAGATCACAGCAGCATGCATGTACACGCCTATAATACACCTATGAAACGGTATCTGTTTGCGTTTACTTCAGGTCACCTCCAGTCTCTAACCTGATATGCCCATAGATCTCAGATGCTGTCTTTACTCATAGCAATGTTATGTGCAACTGCATACGTCATTGCACACCTAAGTAAGCGTTTCCTAGACTTTTCATTTTCACACATGCGCAGTAGCAAAAAATCTTGGAACTGTGCAAACTTCGGCACTGTATCCACCTCTAGAGCAGGCCTGATAGCATATCACGTAACGATTGAGGATATTGGTCAGGAAGAGTGAATGATGCTTCATTTATCTGCAAGCATTCATGATGTTACTAAGCAACAGAGAAGGTGTTTTAACTGGAATAGTCATTTTTAGCAAGGAGACATGGAAAATATGCTCCAGATTATTAGTCTGTGTGTTTGCGATCTGCTTCCTTCACCACCAAAATGAACACTCACTTGAAAAGGAAAGTCGAAAATCATTAATTGAAGTTGCTGCTTTTCTATTGTTAGCAATAATTTGGATAGTAAGGGCCTAATTTAGAGGTGTGTCAGTGTCGATGTCGGACGCAAGTGGACAATGTTTTCAATCTGTGTATGCGCTCGATTCGCACTGGGCATATGTCCCGATGGTTACCACTGAAAGCCACAAAATGAATTTAAACACACAGGGCGGGATGCGTGACGCATCGCATTCGGGATGCGAAGCATCCGGCCGCTCTTCACATGCATGCTGGCATTAGAGCGGTATGCATGACGGAAAATGCAAAGAACAGCTCTCTCAGTAAGAGGGGCTTCAGGGTCTATGACCCAAAAGTCCTTCTGGTGTCCTTCTGTGCATGTGCAGAAGGACGCGTGATTAGGGCTTGCTGGGAGGTAGTGATTAGAATTAGAAAAATTATCACAATACTTACAATGTTCTAAAACTATTTTTTTGTTTTATTTTAACTCCATTTAAGAGAAAAGAGGGAGTTGCTAGACACAGGTAAAAATGCATCCTGCAATAGGTCTCAGAACATGCAACTACAGTTGCCCGCATGCCTGGGCTGCCAGAACTCAAAGACTACCAAAATTGAGAATTTTGTTGTCACAACAAGAGAGAAAGATGGAAAAACACAGGAGAGTGACAGATACGAGAGTGGCATGGCTATTGTCAGGTGGAGCTACAGTAATACTGAAGCAAGTGCCTACACAGCTGCTGAACCTGTTGGAGAGGAGTGTGAGTACTGTGTGCTTGAGAGACCCAAAGCCAGGTAGAAAGAAGGGCTTCAAATGCCTTATGGGTCTATTTACTAAGCAGTGTTAGGAGACAGAGTGAAAAGTGATAAGAAAGTTATAAGGTACTAGCCAATCAGCTCCCAACTGTCATCTCACAGGCTGCGTTTGAAAAATGACAGTTGGGCTGGCACCTTATCACTTTCTTATCACTTTTCACTCTGTCTCCTAACACTGCTTAGTAAATAGACCCCTTAGAGCTACAAGACTCACAGGACAAGATACAAAACAGTCATAGAGCAGCAACATTTAAAGACAAGGCTCAAAGTTTGATGACCAAAGCTGTAAATTTTTCAAGGAGAGCTGCAAATTTGCTAGATATAGCTGCCAAACTATCAGAGTGAACTGTCAATTCCAGAGGGAAGTGTCACACACCACAAGGGTGTTATCCACCTCCAGGGAAGGAGGCCTCTCTGGAGGTTTGGGGATTAAGCCAACATTCCCCACTAGTCTCCGTGGTGACCGCCCCACTGACTACAGTGGGGTGTTGACTATGGCGTGCCATCTTGCTGGCACCTTCCTCCTCAATTCAGCTTGTCACAGCTGCCATTTTTCTGAGGGCTTTAGAAGTAATCTCCGTAGCCATGCTGTCACGGATTGGATTTTTTGTGAATCCGGACAAAGGTCTAGACGTGATAGGGACTGTGGATTCTGTAGTAAAGGTTGCTGGGCGGATGTAACTCCTGCTCATGTGTGGGACTGGGTACTGAAACTAGTACTGAGTATTGGCGGAGACCCAGACCAGAGGCGTGGAGTCTAACCCGCCGGCGGTGTTCACCAGGTAACTCCGCAAGGAGATATGGACTTTGCAGTGTCCGACAGGCAGGTCGCAGCCTTCTGGCTGGGTCACTCAGTGCTAGCAATGGAATTAGAGAAATAGACAGGAGCTGTGGATCTTTGGTTATTGGTAGGAACTGGTGGTCTGTGGTTATCGGTAGGGACCGATGGTCTGTGGTTATCAGTAGGGACCGATGGTCTGTGGTTATCTGTAGGGACCGATGGTCTGTGGTTATCGATGAGTTATCGTTTTAAAAAGAACAGATGAGTTATGATTTTCAGTAAGAGCCGAAGAGTTGTAGTTAACGGTGAGAACCGATACGTGATGACTATTATTATGAATCGATGAGCAATGGTTGTTGACAAGGACCGATGAGCTGTGGTTATTTGTAAGAATTGATGAGCTGTAGTTATTGGTAAGAATTGGTGAGCTGTGGTTACTGGTAAGAATTGATGAGCTGTGGGTATTAGTAAGAATTGATGAGCTGTGGTTACTGGTAAGAATCGATGAGCTGTGGTTTTTGTTAAGACTTGATGAGCTGTGATTATTAGTAAGCATTGATGAGCTGTAGTTTTTGGTAAGAATTGATGAGCTGTGGTTACTGGTAAGAATTGATGAGCTCTGGTTATTGGTAAGAATTGATGAGCTGTGGGTGTATTGCTAAAAATTGATGAGCTGTAGTTACTGGTAAGAATTGATGAGCTGTGGTTACTGGTAAGACTTGATGAGCTGTGGTTACTAGTAAGACTTGATGAACTGTGGTTACTAGTAAGACTTGATGAGCTGTGGTTACTAGTAAGACTTGATGAGCTGTGGTTACTAGTAAGACTTGATGAGCTGTGATTATTAGTAAGAAATGATGAGCTGTGGTTACTAGTAAGACTTGATGAGCTGTGATTATTAGTAAGAAATGATGAGCTGTGGTTACTAGTAAGACTTGATGAGCTGTGATTATTAGTAAGAAATGATGAGCTGTGGTTACTAGTAAGACTTGATGAGCTGTGATTATTAGTAAGAAATGATGAGCTGTGATTATTAGTAAGAAATGATGAGCTGTGGTTACTAGTAAGACTTGATGAGCTGTGATTATTAGTAAGAAATGATGAGCTGTGGTTACTAGTAAGACTTGATGAGCTGTGATTATTAGTAAGACTTGATGAGCTGTGGTTACTAGTAAGAAATGATGAGCTGTGGTTATTGGTATGAATTAATGAGCTGTAGTTACTGGTAAGAACTGATGATATCGGCTGGGACCGATGAACTGTGAACATCAGCTGGAACTTGATAGTCTGGGAGAACTAGCTGAAACAGGTAGACTGAGTATCGGCAGCGTCGATGGAGCCAGAGGTGGATGCACAGGAATCACTCTGAGGAATAACACAGGAGCGCTCTCTCCTCATGCAGCAAGGGCTGTGAATACAGTGGCACTGTGGAAATGCTGCACATTGGACCCCAGGCTGCGCAGCTGACCTGCGTAAGGCCGCAGGCCTGTCAAAGAGGCAGAAGCAAAGTGCACGGAGAGGTGAGTAGCGGAGGCCCCCACTTGCTCCGACGGTGGTTTGTGATATGTACCTGCCAGGTTACCTTGCTCCAGTGGGAGTTCTTCCTCCTAATTGGACACCCTATTTAAACCCTTCTCTCCCACAGCATTTGTTAGTGTATGCTGCATTTGTTACTGTAGTTACCTTCCCCTTTGAAAACTCTGCTGGATTTTCTCCTGCTCTCCAGTGTCTCCTGTGATTACTCTGTTGGATATTCTCCTGTGAAACCTCTGCTGGTTACTCAGCTGGCAAATAATGCCTCCAGTGTATACTCTGCCTGTTCCAGAAGTCCTCAGAAAATTTCCTTTCATTAAAGAAGGGGGGGGTGACCGAGTGGTTACTTAATCAAGGGTCCAAGGATAAAACAATGCAGCTGTTATAGAGGAAAATGTGCAATATCCTGCAGAAATGAAAAACAGAAAGACCTTGACTGCACAAATGTCTCCCTAAGAAAAGAGAGACATTTAAAATTTCACAGTCAAGCTGTTTCTGCTTTTTTTAATTCCCTTTCAACCATACATGCCTACCCTCCCGGTTTTCGCGGGAGGCTCCCGATTTTTCGGGTAACCCCCCGCACCCCCGGAAGGGTAGGCATTTCTCCCACATTCTGCCCACTTCCTAGTGAAGTGGGCAGAATGAGGAGAATACCCGCAGCGATCGCGGGTCTCCATGAAGGGGGCGGGGCTTAAACTGTGATTCTGCATGAATCACAGCATTTGGCCCCGCCCCCTATGTAAATTGTACCCAGTCGCGGCAATTTTACCGTGAGGGGGCGGGGCTTAATGATGCGAATCGTCAACCCCCGCCCCTGTCGGCCCCTGCTGCTTCTCTTACCCAGGCTTCTCCCGGGAAGAGAGTATTAAAGGTAGGCAACTATGCTTTCAATGTCTCCATTGAGTATTTCTTAGGTCAGTGTCACTCCCGCTTCATGGGGTTGGGTATGGGATCCTGGCAGATGGGATGCCGGCAGTCAGAACACCGACAGCAGCATCCCGACAGTCAAAATCCAGACAGGATAAGGTAAGCATGCTAACCTCTAACCCTCCCCCTGCAGCCTAACCCTAACCCTCCCCGTCCCACATTCTAACCCTAACTACTACCCTCTTCGCGCTATTACTGCTGGCTTGTGTCTTCCTCTGAGTTGCCCTCTGCAGGAGTACTGCAGCAAAATCCAAATTCCAACCCCTTGTGAAAATCAGTACCCATTAGTCTATGCACCCCTGAGTGTTGGTCCTGGTGTGTGACGACACATAGGACCTCATTCAGAGTCGGTCGAAGCGGCCGCACGGTCGTACAGGAAAAGAGGCCGGATATTCAAATGATTCCCTCGCAAGTTGCGTCCCTAAGTTCGGATCGGTAGCTGGCCGACCAAGGGGAGGAAGCGGTCGGAATTAAAAAAATTACGCCCCCTTCTCGTACGCATTGCACGTCATCTCCAGGCATATAAGGATTAATTGAGACCATCGGGAACCATCGAAACTGGTCGTAGAGCTTAAGGTTGACCATACCCTCTCTTAAGCTCTACGATCATGTCAGTGTAAAAACCTCCCATGTCACATGTGCCATGACGCTACTTTGTTAATTTTTACTCCCATAATCCATATGCACTCCCATAAAACGCCGTTCGCATAATTAGGCACGCCTGCGTTCGGATCTCCACTCCCCTGTTTTCAAGCACCTTACCCTGTTACCACCCACAAACGCCTCATTCTGTCACTCAAACTACCGACCAGGCTGTGTTCAAAGAGAGAGAAATTTCTGATCGTAGCGGCTAGTTTGCGCACGCGCATTGCGATCTTTATGCATGCGCAGTATAGCGAACATCGGTGGCGTACGACCGTGCAGCCGCAACGACCGACTCTGAATGAGGTCCATAATCCCAAAAACACCTGTGAATCCTGACAGGAAATATGTCACAGACAGACAATAAGCTACCAAGGGTCCTGAACAAGCTGTCAGAGAAGCATGGGAGAGTCCAGGTCTAGCCCAGAGGAAAACATGGAGTCATATACCAGCCCATAGTATACAAGGATCCAGGAGTTGCTTTGGTTTTTTTTGCCATTGTTGCTGCTATTGCTTCTACCCCATTTATGTTGCTTCATGGTGAAGAGAGTTAATAGGAGCTCATTCTAAACCTTTGATCCATGATCAGATGACCCTACAAGGTTCCTTAGTTTTGTTAGTAAGCTACCTAATACTCAAGTGCGACATACCTACTGCTATTTGCTTGTGCCATGGTCTGTTTGAGGCAGAGGTACAACCTCGCACTGCCTTATAATGCTGAAATCATTTCTCCCATCATCCTAATTCCTTACCCTATGCATTTATTAGTCCAAGTGATCCAAAGGACCTCTACATCCCTTTCTATTTGACTTATCTATGCCTATGTAAGGGACATTTCTTAATGTGCAATAAATCACCTGCAGTGTTGTCCTAGAACTGTGTGTAATCTGCCACCTAGCCCTCTTTTTAATAACACTTGGGGCCGTATTCAATTTGAGGCGTTAAGTCCGGATTCGCGGTAATTTACCGCCGATGACATCATTATCGCCTGTTTTAGTTTTCCTTCGTATTCAATTTGAAAGACTTTCCACCTAGGCGTTAAGTCAATGCAATGTAATAGGCGGTAAAGTATCGCCTATGAATGGCAGGCGTTAAAAAGTGCAGAATTGGGGTTTTGGGGTGCAACATTTTGGGAACCCCCATGCAGCCTTCAGACAGTCCCCCAAAGGTAATCTGTGTCCCAAAAAAAAATTTAGGGCACCCCAAAATTTGACTTTGAAAAAGGGGGGGGGGAAGGAAAAAAAAAGTTGGGGTACAAACTTAAAAAATAGCGAACTTTACTCTGGGGGAGTCCCCAAGTATGCCCCAAGTATTTTTTTTATTGCAGGTGTTTGCAGCAGGAGGGGTTTTCACAATTTTTGAAAGTCACTTTAGCAAATTTAAAATATGCTGAACCCCATTTTCAAGTACCCCAAATTTGATGCCCATAGTTGTTTTGCCCAAAAAAAACTTCTAAATGCTCTTCTGCATCACCTTATGCAAAGCCGCATTTATGCACCTGCCACGGCTATTAGAAACCCTGACTTCCTTCAGTAGTTATAAATGGGGGTACCCATAGTGATCCCCCATGTCTACACATCTTTAGGGGGGTCCCTAGAATATTTCCCAAAAATTCTCGTTTTTTTTAACCTATAAAAAAAATTGTTAAAAATGTACAAAAAAAAATGACATAAGGTCCCCCCCAAAAGCCAAACCAGCCCCAGGCTTGCCAGCCAGTGGTGGTTTCTAAAAATACGGGGAACAAAATGTGTAGGGTTCCACCGTATTTTAGAAACCAACACCAGGCTGCAGGGACTAGTGCTGGTTTTAAATATAGGGGGCAAAAAAGACGTGGGGTACCCTCTATATTTAAGACCAGCACCAGACCCAGCCGACTGGGTGTAATGCCACAGCCCAGAGACCCAATCACCGAGGCTCCAGGTCCAAAGCATTAAACCCCAAGTCAGTCAGCCCAAGCCGGTGATCCCGAGGCAGTCAGGGACCCCCCAAAAAAGGGTCCCCCCTCTCCCGAGCACCACAGGCTTACGCTTAAGCCTGGGGCTCATCCCCATACCCCTGGAGCAGTGGGTATGGGGGTAATAGGGGGGCCAAATAATGTAACACTATTGTACTTTACAGTGGAACTACAAGTGCCAGCATGCCTGCCATTTTGCCCTTGTGGAACTACAAGTGCCAGCAGACATGCGGCACCTGTAATTTCACTGTAAAATAAATAGTTAAAAAAAGACGAAACACACACGTGGTGTGACTCGCCCACTTGGGAACTGTCGGTACCCGGAGCCAATCAGCAGCCGCTCTACAGTCAGCGCGGCCGCTAATTGGCTCTCGAGACTGCAAGCTCCGTGAATGTGCCGTCCACTGGCATTCGGGAGCTATGAGTATGTGTGGCAACACACATACTCATAGCTAGTTCGTGGATCGTGTAGTCTTTTTCCTTTTTGCCAAGTACGTGGATTACTGCGGAGACCAGCGCCAGGATATAGGTGAGTATGATTTTTTATTTGCAGGGCCATGTTTTTGGGATATCCTACTGGAGAAGGGGACAGATTCATCTGGTATAGGTAAGTATGTGTGAATGGGTAGGTGTGTGTAATAAAGTTATACTGTCACGGTGTGTGTGTTTTGTCTTTTTTTTAACTATTTATTTTACAGTGAAATTACAGGTGCTGCATGTCTGCTGGCACTTGTAGTTCCACAAGTGCAAAATGGCAGGCATGCCAAATTGGCTTCATATTACTCCCATACCCACTGCTCCAGGGGTATGGGGATGAGCCCCAGGCTTCAGCGTAAGCCTGTGGTGCTGGGGAGAGGGGGGACCCTTTTTTGGGGGGTCCCCGACTATCCCGAGATCACCGGCTTGCGCTGACCGACTTGGGGTGTAATGCTTTGGACCTGGAGCCCCGGTGATTGAGTCTCCAGGCTGTGGCATTACACCCCGGTCGGTTGGGTCTGGTGCTGGTCTTAAATATAGGGGGTACCCCACGTCTTTTTTGCCCCCTATATTTAAAACCAGCACTAGTCCCTGCAGCTTGGTGTTGGTTTCTAAAATACGGTGGAACCCTACACATTTTGTTCCCCGTATTTTTAGAAACCACCACTGGCTGGCAAGCCTGGGGCTGGTTTGGCTTTTGGGGGGGACCTTATGTCATTTTTTTTGTAATTTTTTACTACTTTTTATTACAGGTTAAAAAAACGGGAATTTTCGGGAAATATTCTAGGGACCCCCCTAAAGATGTGTAGACATGGGGGATCACTATGGGTACCCCCATTTTTATCTCCTGAAGGAAGTCGGGGTTTCTAATAGCCGTGGCAGGGAAAAAGACCTGGCAAAGCTATTTAAAAACCCGACTTTCTTTTGCAGGCAAAAACAGGGGTACCCATAGTGATCCCCCATGTCTGGACATCTTTAGGGGGGTCCCAGGCATATTTCCCGAAAATTCCTGTTTTTTTCGTAAATGGGGTCAAGGGTCATTTTTAAAGAACAGGGATAATTTTTTAATTAACTATGGCAAGTGAAATAAAGTTTAGATTTGGGGTTTAGGGGTGCAGGCTTATAAAAATTAGCCTCTACTTTTGGGAGTGCCCCCTTAAAATGAAATGTTGCAAAAAAAATAAAAAAAATAAAAAAATTTTGGGGTGACAAAAAAAAAATTGTCAAACAAAAAACAACTAACGAAATTAATACTGGTGGGGTCCCCAAGTATCTGGCAGGTGTTTTTTTTATTGCGCAGAGTAGCGGCAGGTGTATTTTTGCTGAATTTATAAAATTACCTTTAGGGACTTAAAAATATGCTAGTACCCATTTTCATGTACCCCAAATTTGATGGTACCACTTTTAAAAACGGAAAAAAAAAAAGCTAAATGCTCTTCTGCATCACTTCTTCAATATCAGGAAAAAAACACCAGCCGCGGCTATTTAAAAACCCTGACTTTCATCTGCAGGCAAAAACGGGGGTACCCATAGTGCTTCCCGAGGTTTGAACATCTTTAGGGTAGTCCTTCAATTATCTCCCAAAAATTCCCGTTTGTTTTCGCCGATCCAAGTATCGCCCGGTTCCGTTTTCGCCTACTTTCAAATTGAATACGGGGATACGCTGGCACAGCGTGATACTTTAACGCCTACAAAACAGGCGAAGCCGGCAGAAAGCCAGAGCCGTGTTAATACGGGCCTTGGACTACTACACTCATTATTTTATATCATTGTACTCTTATCCTTGCAAATCAATTTTAATTGCATTCACACTTCTTCAGAATTGTTACTGTCTACACAATTAACACTAAAGTTGTAATACTGTTATTGCCACCTCATAGTCATTCTAATTGATGCCATTTATTATCCAGATTCTACATTTGCTATTTTTGTTAGCAATATTTCATCAACGTCTCCTGCATTCTATAACTTGGTTCAGGGTGTACACAAGTAATTATAGAGTATATCGCCTCTTCATTACTACATTAGCCTTTGATCCTTATAAATTGTGCGAAGTGACATGACACTGATACACAGTCTAGATTTTCTATCACTGAGCTGTCCGCATTAATTTGCTTAGGAATTTTTACAGTGTCTTAACAACACTGCTTTGGAAATATCTACATTATGGCACTTAAAGTGCACCTATCTTGTTAATGCAATGTTATTTATATTATATTGTGTGGAAAGTGTTGTTATTTGAAATCATATATTAACTCATCTCCATATTGTTTTATTGTCTTTAACCATTGTGTCGGTATACCATTGTATTGTTAATATTACACTACAAGTATAGTACCTTGGGCCTGATTCAGACCCACTCGCAAGCGGCTGTCCGCTCGCAAGTGGGTCGATGGTGTGCACTGCGCATGCGCACGACGGAGGGAGCTCCGTCGTGCGCATGCGCCAGACGCGACGAGCAAAGGACTTTGCTTCGCTCGTTGTGTCTGATCAAAGGGGGCGTGCTGTCGATGTTGATTGACAGCACGCCCCCTTTGGTGGGCGTGCCAGGGGCGTGCCTCCCAGACGGAGGCGTTCCCAAGGGAACGCCTACCATCAGAAGCCGGCCCACTGACATCACTAGTGACGTCAGTGGGAGTGATTTTGGCTCTGATAGAGCCAAAATCACTCCGGGCCTTGCGGTTGAGAAACTCAACCGCAGGCTCCGGCTCGCAGTGGCGATGGTCGCGATGGTCAAGACCATCGCGGCCATCAACCTACACGCTCGTATAGGCTGTGGGTGGTGACCCACAGGTATACGAGCGTCCAGGAGGACGCTCCATAATTATGGAGGACGGCCCTCATTCAGAGCGTGCGCTCTGCTCAGAGCGTCCGGCTCTGAATGAGGGCCCTTGTCTTTTATTGTTATCATCTCTTTTCATGTTGTAGTTATAGTACTGCTAGGGTCTATACAACCTGAAGAATGTAAATGACTTGGAAGGAGGTGCTGCATTGAAGAGTCAGAAAAAGATGGGAAACCCTAGCCATGAGGTTTACCAGCACCATTCCCAACAACCCCCTTCCCCTTCCCAGGTACATTGAGGCAAGAGTTACATATCAAAAATCCAAAAGTCCCTTGTAAGAACTGTTTAAAGTTTATAGGCAGTCAATGACAGCACCACGCGTAGCACGACACTCTATTAAAGGGGTTTGTCCTGATCTGCCCAAGCTGTGTGTCTAGTGACACTCAAGGGCATATCCAGCACAGCCAGGTGAAACCTATAGTACTGTGCACAGACTATCCCAAGATATGATTTGTGTGTTCTAAATAAATGTGTTATAAACATGTTTTATTAAAAAAAAAATGTGTAAAGCCTTATTAGGCAGGCATATAGGCAAATCTGGCACATATATAATGAGGAGGGCACTTTTGGCTGATACGCAGCATCCCTGCTATATTATGTGGGAACTTCTGGCTTCTATGCAATCATGTGAACACAACTGTGGACTGGCATATACTCATATGGGTAGTGTACAGTACCTTGGGCTATCTTGCAACCATGTGGGCCCTTTAGTATACTATTATGCATACACCTCACATGGCTGGAACACAATCATGTGGGCACCACTGGGTAGTATGTAATCATATGGACAACCAAATCATATTAAGGGCCACGTGGGCCTGGAGCTGAAAATGATGGGCCTATTGTGCGGTACCGAGGAGCTGTGACCAGTGCTGTGTGTGTGGAAAGTGCCATGTTGTGGGGTGCACCCCCTAGAATATCAATCTCAAACTCTCCATATATACATAAAGGGAGAAAAATTGCTTCATTTTTATTAGGAAAATAGAAACTCGTCCTTGTGATCAGCTGGGTGGCTAGTAAACATCATGCCTGCAGCTTTGTGGGGTTTCATATTCCCTTATTTAAATATTTTTTAAATTAATTTTGGCGGTATATGTTACAAAACAAACAAAATAAGACGGACTAAAACAAAGTGCTCTGTACACCTTGCATGTAACCACTGTCATTAGAAAATGTTTATCTGTTATTTAAAATACCCTAATTCATTAAATTAGAGATTACTCACCATATATTTCTCCTAGAGCTGTTCTGGAAGTTCAGACCCTTAGGACACCGTGCCCCACTTACTCAGTTATCTCTGGGAAGTCCTAACGGCCACTCCTGGCAGCTCTACAGGCTCTGGGTGGCTCTGCAGTAGTGCCACTAGCTGCAGGGTGATGTTCCAGTCCGCATGCAGGTGCCATGGGGCTGCGATGGTGGCACCCCCCAGGGCCCTGCACCTTGTGCATCAGCACAGGTTGCACATCCCTAGTTATGGCCCTACTCCCATGTACCGAAACTCCTCCCATGTACCGAAACTACTCCCATGTACTGAAATGGTTGATACTAAAAGGGATGTCATACCTGTGACTTATTGACCTTCAATTTCATGCTTACATTCTTACTGTATATTTCAACTCATTTCAAAAGGAGTTGCTTTTGGACCTTTAAACTCAAGCTTGAGAGCTCATAGTGTTTTACGAATGGCAACTTCAAATGTCAAGTTGCCGCCTCATCATTGTAGAGAACATTTTTACAATTAACATTTTTCCTAATCATTGTTGTGAGTTATGAAAGATGTCGACAACAGATGTTTTTTTATTTGTTGAACAAATTATGAACAACATATAAAATGGTATATAATTATACTGTATGATTTTATCATGTATAACTATAAACAGCATACAATATTTAAAAAACAAAAACATTTTTGGGTAATTAGAAATTATCCTTCCAATCATGTCCAAATAAATAGTTTCCTTCAACTATTTGATTAATACACTAACCTTGTCTACTTTATTTTATTTTCTTACTGTTCAATCTGTCATTTACAAAAATATCCATTTTAAAAAATACATATTTTGAAGATTTGAAGCATTTATCTGCTTATTTAAGAAAAAATAAAAAAAAAACATATTTCTTAGATCAGACAATCACAATGTTGACAGTCAAAAGGTCGACACCATAATATCGAATGCCATAATATCTACATTATTAAAATGTTGAAACCCAACATGTCGACTCCTGAAAATTGTACCCACAGTCAAAATGTCAACACGTGAAATGTCGACAGTTAAAATGTTGATATAAATGAAATGTCACAGAAAAAAGTCTGTAGCCGCACAGGTTATACAGCACAAAAATACTAATAAGTTTAATTCAAAAATAGAGCTGTGACTATAAGACTAGGAGCCTAGCACGGGAGATGCTGCAGCATCAGAGCCGCACGCCACGCACAACCAGCGGGCATTTCCTCTGAATGTGTGGTAACTAGCTACATTCTGTTACTACTATTTCTCCACAAGGTTAAATCGCTCCAGGGAGGAATGGCTTGTGCAGGTACTCCAATGCTCACAGCAACAGTGCTAACAGCCATGTATTCCTGTTGCTAGATAGATACCTCTCTGTCTTCCTACATTTTGCTATAGGGACCCCTTAGACTCATTCCCCTCCCTATACTTTTATGCCAAGACGGGGAAAAGCAGAAAAGAGGAGCCCCAAAATATAGCATACTTCTATATCCACCTTTGGTGCTGATCCACCGCATTACATACTCACCTACATTCCTTGGAGACATATTTTTCTATGAAAAGTAATATATGTATATGTACCCAAGATTATGGTTCAACACCAGACATATATACACATATACATAGGGCCGGACTGGGACTAAAAATAGGCCCTGGCATTTAAAGCACACAGGATCGTCAGGATCCGGATCCTGGCATAGATTCCTCCCCTTACTATTTATGACTCCTCTCACTTCTTAGCCTATGCACTTACAAATATAATTAATATTAGAATATACAAGTGTACATCATTCTTTGTATTAATCTCATTCTGTAGGGGATTCAAACATGTGCCGTAGTTAGACATTTGTATTTGATTGGTTCTGTTAGGTAAAGCTGGGACTTCATTGGTGTACTGTAGGTCACACACAAAGAAAAGGGAAAGCATTTTCCCAATAATCAAGCCCTGGCTTAGTAGTTGTAGGGGATTACTGTAGGTAGTGTTCACTGTAGGATTTTTTTTAGGGCAGGGTTGCTGAACCCAGAGGATGACACATCTGTGCACCAAAGCAGAGCTGGTACTGCACATATTGGTGTCCTGTGTAGTGTTCACTGTAGGATATTGTTAGGGCATTAGTTATCACAGAGAATGGCACACCAGCACGTGCCTCTTTGTGAGAGGCGTGTCCCCCCCACCCCCACCCCCACCTTTCCATCATTCATACAAGCGAAATGATGTTTAAATGGATAAAAACAAGAGCCATAAACACCCAAACCACTGCATTGTGACTCCAGTGTGACCTCACATACTAAAGATACACAATGAGAACACATGAAACAAACATTTGGATGGAAATAATAATATACAGAATTGATCTCGCATTTACTACTGTATTACCTGCTCAGCGACATGAGGTAAGGAGCAGCACTCACACTCCTCCTCACCCGGGCAGCAGACATGACACAGTCCCACCTGCACTCTTGTGAGGGGGTCTGCATAGTGCGACACTGAGCCCGGATTCACACAGTGATAGTAGGCCTGATGCCTGAGCCTGAGGTGATATTACTGCGCACCTACCCCACCAAACAGGCCTATACTACACACCAGGGCCCCTGATTCAAAGCAAAGCACACAGCAGGGCCCCCAGTTCATAGTATGACACACAGCAATGTCCCTTATAACACATTATGTCACACAGTAGTAATGCCCCTTATAAGACATTATGCCACACACAGTAATGCCCCTTATAAGACATTATGCCACACACAGTAATGCCCCTTATAAGACATTATGCCACACATAGTAATGCCCCTTATAAGACATTATGCCACACACAGTAATGCCCCTTATAAGACATTATGCCACACACAGTAATGCCCCTTATAAGACATTATGCCACACATAGTAATGCCCCTTATAAGACATTATGCCACACAATAATAAGCTTAAGCCTCTGACGAAGCAGTGTAACACAGAGAAACACATTAGACAGACTCCACTTACCAATTTTTGGTTTAAGACCCTGCACACTATCCACTGGATACCATCCTGCTCTGCTTACCCCCGATCATCCAGCTGGACTCTGGCTATACCCGCATACAGGATCGTAGGATCTCCTGCTGTACCAAACTGCCCGGTGTTGAGCGGCTATCACTATTAGGAGATACCACCTGTTCACAATATTCCGGCAAATCCGTGGGACATGGAATGCTACCAAAATCATCCGTAGGATCACAGAATTCTTTTGGACTATTGCATCCAGTTGCCTAGCCATTCCGCTGACTCCATTCCAGGGAGAAATCACAGCATATCCAACATAGCGTGAGACATGGATCTTTAATTACACTAACCTGCAGGTTAGGTAAACTCCAAAATCATACAGTGACGTGCTCTAGTTCAACATGCTTATTTTCTTATATGTTTATATATCATACGAGTCATCAACTCACTTATGATCCATATTGATTTTATACATTTATCATTTATATCCTTCAATATATTATGTTGATCATATTTTGTTATTATTTTCATTAAATATGTTTTATATACATCTGCCTAGTGATAGTTTGCGCTATCACCACTTCTTTCTTTTTAATCCTAACCCTACCCCAACTACAGGCTCACCTTAACTGCAGCCTAAAGGTGCATACACACGGGACGATTCGCTCCAAGAAAGAAATCGTCCCGTGTCTCCCCGGCAGGGGTGTGCTCAGTGTCGTTAATGACACTGAGCAGAAACACTAAACGAAATCAAGAACAATTTCGTTCAGTGCCGGGCTCCCTCCCTCAACCCCGAACATGTTCAACCTGACATTATCGTCAGGTTGGACGGGAGGTTCAGGCGATGAACAATAACTACAAACTACAAACAGGAGCGCGCATTGATCGTTATCTGTCATCGTTTTGGGGCAGAAATTGAACTATTTTTTTGGACGACTGAATGATAACGATATCATTATCATTCAATCGTCAAAAAAAATCGCTGTGTGTGTACGCACCTTAATCCTAGCCGCAGTCTAATCCTAACCTAACTACAGTCTAACCCTAACTGCAGTCTAATGCAGGGCACCATGAGCGATATCGTTAAGTGCTGTCCCCAGCACTGCCGGGCTCAATGTCGTTAATGAAACTGAGCATACACACTGAACGATATCGTTCATGATGTCACCGGCTGCATTCCCGAACTTCCAGGAGCTGATGATATCGTCAGATTGTCCTGCAAGTTCGGTCGATGAAAGAAATCATTAACGATCCACGGGAGTGTGCATTGTTAACAATGTCTTGCATACACACTGGACAATATGAACGCATATGAATGACGATATCGTTAATAAATTGTCTAGTGTGTATACGGCTTAATTCTATCCCTACCCTAACCCTACTCTAACTACAGGATAACCATAATTGCAGCATAACCCTAACTGTATCTAGATCCTAACCCCACTCTAACTACAGGATAACCCTAACTGCAGACTAATCCTAACCCTACCATAACTACAGTCTTACCCTAATGACAGCCTAACCCTAACCTCAGCCTAATCCTTACCCTAAATACGTGCGTTGACATTCTGGCTGTCATCATTCACAATGACGACAATATGTCAATGCTAACATTGTGAATGTTGACATTATGAACATGTTGACATCCTAAATGTCAAAATGATGACTACATAACCTCCAGTACTCATTTCTTATATAAAGGGCATCATTTATCAATGAGTGACATTCTTGTTATCACTCATTATTAATCTTTAATGGTGCTCCAACCTTATAATTTTTTAAAAACATGGAGCTGATTGGTTGGAGCACATTTTAAGATTAGAACGAGTGATAACAAGAATATCACTCGTTTACAAATATACAGTAGCCCATAGTTAATACATATAATTAATAAATTATAAGTGTAACATGTACAGTAATACCCCTTTTACACCAAAATCCCAGGTCCATCCCTGGAATTTGAACACTGGTCAATCCCGGGTCGAACTCGGCTTCAGACCCCGTTTACACTGCAACTCCCGGGTTTGCCCCATTCACACTGAACCCGGGTTATCCCTGCTTTTCCCTATAGATGTCATTAAAAATTGACTTTTTTAAGGGCTGACAAAGATGTCACAAAAGGCAGCAAAAGAGAGGGGTGGGGACTGCTTACAGCAATGCAGCAATGATGGCAGACGGAGCACATGTGGGTATTCCCGATGTCCTGACTGTTTTCAGCTTTCTGTTGATTTCAGCAACAGAGAATTGGATGCAGCTTTTTATGATGTGGCACTTTGTGCAGGGTTCGAGGAGGAGAGCGCAATTCTTGGCTGAGAGGGCCAGATTTCGACGCCAATATTTGCGCAGGAGGAGAGCACTGATTTCAGCCAACATCACCACCATGATGAGATTGACCATGATGAGAAATCGAAGAATGTGGGCCAGAGACCGCCACCATGGAGAAGCTTTCTTTCATGCTGACTGTAGAAGCTTTCCAAGTGGAGCAGTGGCTGGAACACTTTCGGATGTCGCGTGCCACCTTTTATTATATATTGGAATTACTGGCACCAGCACTGATGATGCAGACCACCAACTACCGAAAGCCCATCACCCCAATCAGGAGATTAGCCATTGCACTCTGGTGGTATGCTACCCCCGGAGAGTACCGCACACTCTCCTGTCTATTTGGTGTTGAGATTGGCACAGTCTGCAAGATCATTTACCAGGTGATGCGGGCATTAGTGGATACCCTGTACCAGCGCTTTATCTCCTTGCCAGAAGGACAGCGCCTAGATGAAACCATCCAAGGCTTCCTCAGGCATGGGTATCCGCAGTGTGCTGGTGCCATAGACGGGACCCACATTCCCATCATCGCCCCCCATGAAAACCCTGTGGATTATTATAATCGTAAAGGGTGGCATTCCATTATTCTTCAAGCTGTTGTGGACCACCGATACTGGTAAGTAAATTTGTACAAATTATTCTTTCATATCTACTTCTATTTTATGTTTTTTGTTGGTAGAATACTAATTTTTTTTTTTTTTTTAGTTTTACAGATGTTTTCATAGGCTGGCCTGGACGGGCACATGACGCCAGAGTACTAGCCAACTCTGACTTGTACAGCATAGTAGAGGAAAAGCGGGGTGGATGGCTTTTCCCTAGAGAGGTAAGAATATATGGTCCTTTTTCTCTTCATGTCCACTATTCTTAAGTGCTTTAGCAAAATATGAAGTGTGAAATGGTGCGGAATGCATGATAGTCCAAAGTATTTGCCAACATATATATTGTGCTATAAAATACTTGAAATTTTTTAAACCTACTTGACCACCATATGAATACACCTTCGCATTATAGTGACCATATTTTTTGTTTAACAGAAATCGGTGACCGTAGATGGCGTGGAGGTCCCGGTCCACATCATTGGCAATGCGGCATATCCTTTGAAGCATTGGCTAATGAAGGGTTATACACAGGGCCGGTTCTAGACATTGTGGAGCTCAGGGTGAAAGTTCACAGTTGCGCCGCCCCCCCCCCCCCTAAAAAAAAAAAAAAGACAAAAATTTTGTAGATGACGTTCCTCTGCACGCGCTGAAAGCACACGCGCTTCCAGAAAGGGGAAGTGTCCTTGCAGAACACCCCCAAATCATCACACTGTGGGGCGTGCCCAGCACTTATGAAGGTGCTGGGCTGCCCCCAAGCTCTCCCCTCGTGGCGAATAATTGCCATGTGCAGTAATGTGCCTTACACAGTATGTCTTACACAGTAATGCCCTGTATAACACATTATGCCACATGCAGTAATGCCCTGTATAGCACATTATGCCACATGCAGTAATGCCCTGTATAGCACATTATGCCACATGCAGTAATTCCCTTTACAATACAGTATCCCCAATTCAAATTACGACACACATTACTCCATTATTCATGTTATGACACACAGAGCCTAATTCAGACCTGCTCGCGAGTGCTGAGCGCTCACAAGCGGGTCGATGTTAGCCCAGTGCACATGCGCATGATGGAGGTGACTCCATCGTGTGCATGCGCGAGACCCGGATAGCGACAGGCAAGCCGTCACTATGGGTCTCGCTACAAAGAGGGCGTGCTGTCGATGGTGAGTGACAGCACGCCCCCTTTAGTGGGCGTGCCAGGGGCGTGGCTGCCCAGACGGAGGCGTTCCCATGGAGGCGTTCTGATAGAGCCGAAAGCAGTCCAGGGCTTGCGGCAACGAGACCCTACCACAAGGGTCTCGTCGCAAGCCCAATGGTCGCAATGGTCTTGACCATCGCAACCACCTTTTTGGCCGCTCGCCATAGCTGTGGGTGGTCACCCACAGCTATGCGAGCGGCCAAGAGGCTGCTCTAAAAAAGAGAAGAAGGGCACTGATTCAGATCGAGCGTACTGAAAGAGCGTCCGGCTCTGAATCATGCCCACAGTGGTGCCCCTTTTGCACAATGCCCAAATTAGTGCCCCTTAAACACAAGGCCCACAGTACTGAGTAGTAGTGCCCCTAACACAATGCCCACAGTACTAGTGCCCCCTATAGTAGTGCCCACATTAGTAGTGCCCCAGTAATAATGCCCCCTATAGTAGTGTCCACAGTAGGAATGCCCCCTATAGTAGTGCCCAAAGTTGGAATGTCCCCTTATAGACATGCCCCCAGTAGTAATGCCCCCTTATAGACATGTCCCCAGTAGTAATGCCCCCTTATAGACATGCCCCCAGTAGTAATGCCCCCTTATAGACATGCCCCCAGTAGTAATGCCCCCTTATAGACATGCCCCCAGTAGTAATGCCCCATTATAGACATGCCCCCAGTAGAAATGCCCCCTTATAGACATGCTCCCAGTAGTAATGCCCCCCTATAGACATGCCCCCAGTAGTAATGCCCCTTATAGACATGCCCCCTTATAGACATGCCCCCAGTAGTAATGCCCCTTTATAGACATGCTCCCAGTAGTAATGCCCCCTGTAGTAATGCCCCTTATAGACATGCCCCCAGTAGTAATACCCCTTATAGACATGCCCCCTGTAGTAATGCCCCTTATAGACATGCCCTCAGTAATAATATACCCCTTTATAGACATGCCCCCAGTAGTAATGCACCCTTATAGACATGCCCCAGTAGTAATGCCCCTTATAGATATGGCCCCAGTAGTAATGCCCCCTTATAGACATGCCCCCAGTAGTAATGTCCCCTTATAGACATGCCCCCAGTAGTAATGCCCCCAGGAGTAATGCCCCCATGCCTCCCTTCTGAAAAATAAAAAATACAAACACAATACTTACCTTAGGCCCCGCTCCTGCGTCCGTTGCCGTCCGGTCCGACCGTGGCTCCACCGCCATCTATGGGAGAGACGTCATGACGTCCCTATAATAGTGCTCTCTGCTGGAGCCGGAGCTCTGGAGTGAGCTTCGGCTGCCTTTGCAGGGAGGGAGCTGGATGCCCGCTGATAACAAATATCAGTGGGTGCTCGGCAACGCGGGGGAGCCCAGCGCTGGTTTTTTTTTTATTATTGGATTTTTATTTTTTTTACCTTCTGGGGACTCAGTGGCGCCCTCTAGGGCCCGGCGCCCCGGGCGACTGCCCTGTTAGCCCACCCCTAGAACCGCCACTGGTTATACACAACATGTACAGTTGTCCCCGGAAAAGGTCACCTACACTCACAGCCTTGGCTCTGCCCGGATGGCTGTGGAAAATGCTTTTGGACGTTTAAAAGAACGTTGGCGCTGTCTCATGAAGAGGAATGATGTGGACCTAAAAATCATGCCCCATGTAGTAGCAGCCTGCTGCATACTGCATAACATTTGCGAAATTCAAAAGGACCACTTCCTTCCCGAGTGGAATGTGCAGGACACTGAGGTGGGGGGCATTACAAGTGATGCAGTAAGCTACGTGGGGGGGCATGAGGACAGCGCCGAGCTCATCCGGGTCACCATTGCAACAAACCTTCCCTTATTGGTTTAAAATAAAAAGCAAAATTTCATATTCCAAACAAGTTTTTGGTTTATTTGGTTGTAAAGTTGTGTTTTTTTTTACTTTAACCATGTGCATATATTGTGTTTTTTAACAGAACAGTTTTAACACAATCTCAGAATGTTGCAAAAGTATAAAAACAGTATAAAACAGATGTCAAGCATCGTATGGCCAGTATAAAAGAAAAGTGCCTTATAGATCCCTTTAGACAAAACAATACACTATAAAAGTTATAAAAAAAATTAAAAGTGCCTTCACACAATAAACATTATAATTTTAGCCACACAATATAAAAAAAACAAAACTAAAATAGCAAAGGTTCCGGTTGGTACAACAATAAATATTTAAAATGGCCATGGCCTATACACTGTTTACTGTGGTGATTCTTAGATTGTTTGTGTAGTGTTAGGGTTAGTGCTAGGGTTGTAATAATTGGGCCCCATATTGCACTGCCCAAATCTGTACACTGGGGCCTGTGGTAATGCCTGTGTTTGGTTGGCAAAACCACGAGCAAATGTGCGCTCACAAAAAGCCATCTGTCTGTCTTGCCATCCATTAATTGCCTCATAAATGACTGCTGCATTTGCCTTTCGTACTCTAGAAACCGATCCAATCTAGCATCCTCCTGCCTCTGAATATCGGCATCCAATTTGCGGAGATGCTCCACGATCACAGAAGTTATCTCTCTAGCTGCTTGCTCTGACCTGTTGAGCTTCTTCTTTTTGGGTGGCACATTGTAGACTGCAAAGGGGAGAAACAAAAAACAAACTATAATATGCACTGAGGCGACGTAAAGATAGCAGTGGTGTTTGCGTACATGTGCTTGTGGCCTTCTATCTACCTGCATGCCAGCAGCACTCTGCAACAGTTACCATTTGGATTTAAGTGAATGTAGTGTGTGTGTGTAATGTGGGTGTTTTTATTTTTTAAAATACTTACTATTAGCGTGTAGCGGAGGGGTCTTTTTAGGGTGCGCAGTCTCTGAGCTTGTCTCAACTACCTCATCTATGGTGGAAGCGATACTGTCAGCATTCACAAATGAATCCATCCTGTCAGCATTCACAGATGAATACATCCCACTACCTTCTCCAGGTTCATCGGTCAGTAGGAGCTGTGATGTTGGTCTGCTTTGCGAGGCCGGCAGGGTAACCTGTGTAGCCGGTACCTCTTGACTATCCTCTTGCTGGCTGGAGCAGGATGGCGCAATTGAGGAGGACAGTGCTATGGGGTTTGAAAGCGCTATATTTCCAAAAGCGCTGTAGCACAATTGGTAATGCACCCATTCCTTGAGGCCTGCACCACTTTTGTTGCGGTTATGATTGTGCACTTTAGTGAACTACTTACGCAAGGCCTTCAATTTATTGACCACTTGCTGCTGCGTGCGTTTTATCCCTCGGGACTCCAGCATCTTGGCTATATTGTGGTACACTACTGCATCTTTCACTGTGCCGGTCATCTGACTGTGGCAGCCTGTGTATCAGCCTGCGTTTTGTGGGAGTTGGTCAGGCTGTGGTGCAGGCTGTGTGCAGGAGGTTAGGCAGGCAAGTAATGGCTGCGTGTGCATCTCTCTGCAGGGCCCTGACAAATGACATCATCTGCCAGCGCCCCAGAAGCTCCAATCAGCTAATAGCAGATTGTAGCCGGGTAAAATAATCCGGGTAGCACCCGTTCACCCTGCCGCATGACACAGGAACAACCCGTGTTCAACCCTGCTCTCAACCCGAGTAAGATTCCCGAGTAAATCAACCCGGGAAATTTTTCTGGAAGCCGTTCACACAGAGCATCGACCCGGATTGACCCGGCAATAACCCGGGTTATTCGGTTGGTGTAAAAGGGGTATAAGTGACTTACCTTTAAGGTGGAGGAACAGGATTCAGTGGTACTGTAGCTCCCACCCAGGACGAGGCTGTGTCAGTGTCTGTAAGGTCAGAATGACTCTTCGCTCTGCTGTAAGGGGATAGAGCGCAGAAGAGTTGGTCTGTGTGGGGAAGGGGGAATAGGGGTTCTCCATTTAGCGGAGGGAGTTTGGGCCTCTGAGAGGAGAGGGGAACCTGTATGGGTGCTGCGGGTGCTGCGGATGGGGAGGGTTTGGTGTTGTGAGGGGAGAGTAAGTAGGTGAGGGCAAGCTGTGTTGGGAGAGAGGGTGGGGTGTGGGTGCCACAGATGTGAGTTTAAAGCTGTGAGGGGATATAGAGCAGAAGAGGGAACCTGTGTGGGGGAAGGAGAGGGGTGCTGAGGATGGTGGAGGGGATGGATCTGTGAGGGGAGATAGAGCAGAGCTGTCAGGGGAGAGAGCAGAAGAGAGGAATCTGTGTGGGGGAAGGGGGGGAGGAGTGCCGCAGATGGGGGGTTTTGATATGTGAGGCGAGAGAGCAGAACCTGTGGGAGGGGTCAACAGTGCTGCGGATAGGGGAGGGCTTGGATCTATGAGGGAAGAGAGAGCTGAAGAGGAGAACCTGTGTGGGGTATGGGGGGTGTCGCGGATGGGGGAGGGGTTGGATCTATGAGGAGAGAGAGAGAGAGTTGAACAGGGGAACCTGTGTGGGGGAAGGGGGGGGTCGGGTGCCGCAGATCGAAGAGGGGTTGGATCTGTGAGGGGACCCCCTGCAATAATAATATGCCCTACAGTGGCTCTCCCTATCCCCACATGTGCACTAGACCCCCTCCCCAATAATAATAAGCCACACAGTAAAAGGCAGAGCAGGCTCTCTCCCACCAGGCTCCAGGCCCACATTCACATCTTACATGTACACCAGACCCCCCTCCCCCCCAACAATAAGCCCCACAGAGCAAGCTTCCTCCTCCAAGCCCCATAAGTTCACCAGACCCCTGGAACCCACCTCCCATAATAATATGACCAACAGGCTCTCCCAATCCCCACAGACATGTGCACCAGACCCCCCTCCCTCTAGCCCCCTAATATTAATAAGCCACATAGTAAAAGGCAAAGCAGGCTCTCCTTCCCACCAGGCTCCAGCCCCATATGTGCACTCACAGTAAAAAGTGAAAATTGTTAGGCAGGCCACAGGACATAATAATGCTCTCACTGTCTCTGAGTCTGATCATCAGCCGTCTGCTCCGCTGCTCCTAATATGGCGCCCACCTCGACAGATCCCAGCGTCCTCACTGACAGACTGCACATGTCAGAAAATTTGACATTGCACAAGCGCAAAGGGAGACAGCCCTCAGTCGCAGAAGAGATTTAACTCAGTATCTCAGCCTGCCCAACCCCACACGCCGCCCGGCCAGCCCTGCCGGATTCTGTGAGTCACTGTACCTCACACATGGTGCTCTTCTGCTGTGTGCACCGGCCGCCTGCGCGCGCCGCTGCAGCTCTTGGATGCACTGCCGGCTGACTGCTCACAGGTAGCTGAGCGGCTCAGCCGGCTGACAGTGACAGAAAGTCACTATTGCCCCCCCGTGGATCCGCCACTGGAGGGGTAAGAAGGGGTGTCGGGAGGTGCCGCGGATGTGGAAGGGGTCTTGAGGAGAAAGAGAGCAAAGCTACAGGCCTCTGACAGGATGGGAATGGATTAGTGTAGCCGGCGCATGCAAAAGGACCTGAAAGGACTGCGGAGCTGTTAGGAGTCCTGCGGTACATAGGAGGAGCGGACCTTTGCCTAGCGACTTACCTGGCTTCCAACGGTGACCGGAGCAAAGTGTAGGGGTGAGTAGGGAGCTGTCTGGAGGAGCGGCGACCCAGAAGTGTTGCGTGGAACGGCGGGTGACTGTCAGCCTATGTGACAGGACGTGGATTATGGGTAAGGGGTCGGAGCCCATTGGCCTCCGGTTGGTAGGTGTGCCGTAGCCCGGAGGCAGCACGTGGTGCAGACTGCTAAAGAATAGTTCCGCTGACATCACAGAAGAGGTGTGGCTTACATTATCATCTGCACTCCAGTCAGTGGCGGATTATCCATAAGGCAGTACAGGTGGCCGCCTAGGGCCCGCCGGTAGTTCCTAGGGGGTGTCAAAGCTGGATAATCGGCTGGGACAAGATCAGTTTAAAATTGAAGCATGCGCGACGCCATCTTGCGAATGGCAGCTAGACTCCATTTTAGAAACAAGAATCTGCAAGACACCATTTTGCGACCAGCGTCACTTTAAGTTACAACTCACGAGCTAAGAACAGATGGCAATGATTTTGATAATCTAAATAGAATAGACAATGCACCAGAAACTGTGAGTGATTTACATACAAATTGGGAATCCCTGTTGGCAATTGTAATATAATCCAGGCATTGATCTACACAATTGGATTTGTCTGAATCCAAACAGGTTTTAGTTTCATACCCAGACAGGATGGTTTAGTTTCACAGTGAAACTGTGAGTGAGGAATGATATGTGTGTGTATATATATATATATATATATAGATATGTTAAGTCCATCATAGATGCAATCTCATGCATAAACACCGCACATTATGCACAATTGAGCTGCTAACATGACGCCCATTAGCGAATGCACAATTATTAGCATCATGCGATTGCATCTTTCACCATTTTACATACACACATTATGCTTAAGACCCCGAATGAAAATACAGTTTAGTAGCTAAATGCGCACACGCATCTGTCCCCAGTTAACTAACGTCTTTATATCAAAACCCGAATACTCACACATTACATATTCACACATAAGGTTTAATAAGCTTTAAAGTGTATGATTTAAGTTGGTTCAGTTAGTTTAAATGCTGAAAAATAAAGATATTTGATAACTAAGGTATTATACATGCTAAACAAGTCGTGTTTGGTTTTGTACTGATGCGTACTCTTTTACAGTATTCCGGTGTTATCGGTGGGGAGATCGCATCACGCATTCTCGAGTTATGGATCGCAGAGCCTACAAGCAACAAAATGTATATTTCATGAACAACTGTTAGGATGTTGCAGGGGGCGGGAAGGGAAAGATCCCCAGCTGTTAGAGGCAGGGAGAGTCTATTTGAACCAGCCTGTTAAATGCTTTGTAACAGATGCTTCTCCCCTGGGAACCAATGACATCAGCAGCAAACTTCTCTATTGTCCTGTCCCTTCTGGGGGGGTATAAATATGTGTGCTCCAATGCTGGGTTCTTAGTCTTCATGCTGAATGCTGTATGATGAGAGGTCTCTTGCTGATGCCTATCTTCAGGTCCGGAAGTGCTGCGTATGTATACTGTACTTGGGTCCGTATAATTTTCTTTTGCGCCTAAATTGTATCTGGATCAATTGCGTGTAACTGTCTGAACTTTTACTTGAATAACACTTGTGCTTTGGAACCACAGATTCCAGGTCTAAGTCTTTATTTACTGTATGACTGCGTACGCAAATTAGCGTCATCCTTAGAAGTTTATAGGAAGGATTTAAGAAGGTACAGGCAGGGGTATACAGAGGTTCATTTTAATATCGTTAGTTGGGGGCTCGTAGTGAAGTCACTTACCTGCTCACACGGTACATACGGCTATCGATATTTCAGCAAAGGGTGGAGTGGCCACATGCAGGGTTTGCCTGCAACCGCTTTGTGCTGAAAGATCTCTATCCATCTCCGTGTGAATCAAGGAAGCTGACTAGAATCCAGGGACAAGAGAGGAAAAAGTTGTTTTCCTCTGTTGATAGAACCTTACGTTTAAAGGGGTGTCACAGTACTGAGTACACGGCTAAGTCGCAGGTTTGCGCATAGCAAAGACGCACTTTTGCGTATGCAGTTAAAAAGCCATTATACGGTTGTGTGGTAGTCGCATTATTGTGTATGCGACTGGTCGCACAATAGCGTATATGTACTTCCGGTTGTGCTGCCACATGTTTGAACAAAGCCATTGAGGTTTACATTTTTTTCTATTACCAATATCTGGGTTAACGTGTATTTTTCTGCACAGGAAAAAAGTGTGTAACAGTGAATATTTGTTGAACAAAGTTAACGGTATCGTATGATCCTTAAGGGCTAGGTGCAAGGGTTAGTCTAGCCGCTCGGTAAGCAGCTTTACCGTTCTATACACAGTAGCAGGTGTACATGTTGTCTTTGTTGTAGAGAGGTGCGTGAGAGTAGCCGACATATAAACTCTCATAGGTGTGGAAGTTGCCTTACTAAATTTTATCCAGGTGTGTGGGCGCCGCCGACTTAAATCGTCCACAGGTAAGTGAAAGTATCTTGATTGTCTTTCACCAGTTTAAATCTTCATTGCATAGGAGTTGTCTCAGAATGGGAGCCACGCAAACAGTAGAGATGTTAGACAATGATGTGCTGCTAATGGAGGCGCTGATCGGATCGGCCCGTCGTATCATGCATACTATGTACGGTACTTATGCAATAAGGTATTGTGATTTATGGTTTAATATGACGAGCAAGAGTGTTAGACCGTTTCCCAGAATTGGTAGTTTTGATAAAAATGTGTTAGACATCACATCAGTTTGATGCGCTCCCGAGAGAAAAAGGTTAAATATTTTGAATGTTTAAAACTGTGGCAGCATGAAGGGGATGCGTGGCTTAAAAATGTTCAAACGACGCAAACTAGCATCGTGAGCACATTGCCAGAAAATACATCCTCGACTCTAAATTGCAATACGGGCGAGCCGCAAAATGGCGCGCACTTGCGGCAAGGTAGCATCGTGGAGAGTATTGCCAGCAGTTCACGCTCACCTCCCCCACCTTATGTGGATGGAGGTGCAAGTACAGTTACCAAAAATACCCATAAAAATGTAACAAGCAACTTGTACCCTCTCTTAAGCAACTATAAAGAAAATGTTCATGATACGGATGATGAGCCTATTGTAATGTCTGCCATTTCTCATGCTGTACAGATGATAGATGCTGAATCACCACAATCACGAGTGGTGCCTCCATCTCCATCGGTAACCGCAAGGGAAGTGTTAATGCCCTCTGCACCCATAGAGGAAGTTGTTCATACTATATGTAGCAACAGCAGACTAAACCCCAAGCCAGGTAATCAGGTCAAAGGTAGCAGCGCTACCGGTCTGCATCCCATTCGGACAATAACTGTTCCAAATGGAAATGCAGATGCAAACGGTATAGTGCCCACGAGGGAAGTAGTAATGCATTGTCCTTGGACAAGAGCAGAACTAAATTCCATCATAAATGATTTCCCCAATCCCAAAAAGGAATTAGCCAAATGTCAAAGATTTTTGAGAAATTTGGACCCACTAATAAAGATTGGCGTGTGGTGTTAAGGGCCTGTCTGCCACGCAATACCGACGTGACAAAATTTATCACGGATTGTGTATTGGATGCTGACGTTCCCTTAACAGACCAAGTAAACCAAGGTAACATTTCCCGCATTGTAAATTTTCACCATTAAGCAGAAGGAGAGTGAAACTGCAGAAGATTATTGCGATCGGGCTCTGCAGGCTATCACCCAGTACACTGGGATAGAGGATATTAAAGATAGCACTCACCACCAGGGAATGATAGTTACGGTACTTGTGGACGGTCTGAATGAGAGTTTAAAAACTCGGGTTCAGACCTCACAGCCTGGCTGGCGGGGACTCACAATAGATACCCTCATAGAAACCGCCATTGAACATGATAAAAACATCTCCAAGAAGAGAGAAGCCCAGAGCAAAAAACTAGTGGCTGTCAGTATACAAGCTCTGGAGGGAATGACGGTAACATCACAGCCAACAGACACACTTGCACTTGCCCACACACTCACTTCTGAACAAGTATGTGCTCTCACAAACCCCACACAACAACAAACACAACTCTATCCCACTAACCCAATGCAACCACAGGTCCCAGGCTACCCACCAACTTCTTTCCCCCCACAATACCCTTACCCTCCCTATCCTTACCCATATCCACCACCTTTACCCTCTGTGCAAACCTCACAACACCACATGTCTTCACCCGATACACAAACATGTTTTAACTGTAAACAAACAGGACACTTAAGTAGAAACTGTACAGTAAGAAGAGTAGGGATCCCACATCAGGGAAGACCTGGATATCCCCATAAGGGATATGCGCAGAGGCCAGCAAATGTTCAGCAGGTACCAGCTCCAATTGTAGCCGTAAATGCTTTATTGGAGAATGGTAGCCAATGCTAGGGGTCAGGTCATACCTGTAGTCTACAGATAGTCAGGTTAATGGGAAGTACTAGGGAAGAACCGGTCATGATGGTTAATGTAGCTGGTACTGAATATCCTTTTCTTGTAGACACAGGGGCGACCAGGTCAGTGATAAAATCTCCTGTTAATTTGCAGGTGACCAACGAGACAGTACCAACAATGGGTGTAACAGGTAAAGTGGAACATTATCCTTTAACAAAGTCCACGGAGGTTACTATTGGGCCGTTGCATACCAGGCATTCTTTTCTCCTGGCTGCTGCAGCTCCTACTAACCTACTGGGCAGAGACTTGATGGTGTATTTTTGGATATCCCACAGAGAGTTGTACACGAGGTGCGGGATATATTGAACACTCCCCAAAGGATAATGTATCACTACAAGTTTAAATGAAAATCCATCTCAGATAAATGAAATGTTGTCCTTAATTCCAGATTCCCTTCGGACTAAGGATGGACAGGACACTGGATTAATGGCAAACGTAAGCCCAGTAATTGTAAATGTAAAAAGCGGAAGGCAAGCTCCAAAAATTCCCCAGTACCCACTAAAGCAGGAGGTAGAATTAGGGGTTTTTCCAATAATTGAGTGATTATTGCAACAGGGAATTTTAGTTTGTACAGCTAGTGTAGCCAATAGTCCCATATTTCCGGTGAAGAAGAGTGGTGGGAGGGGTTATAGGCTGGTACAAGACCTTAGAGGTGTTAATAAGGTAGTAGAGAGCCAATTCCCTATAGTACCGAATCCAGCTGTCATTTTGATGCAGATCCCACCAAATGCAACCCATTTCACTGTCATTGACCTCTGTTCTGCTTTCTTCTCTGTGCCTCTCCATCCTGACTGTCAGTATCTATTCGCATTTACATACAGAGGTTTACAATTCACATGGACATGATTACCCCAAGGATTCATAGACAGCCCCAGTATCTTCTCCCAGGCATTGCACGACTGTTTACAATCTTTCCAACCTGCCAATGGATCTGTTCTTATTCAATATGTGGACGATTTATTGCTATGTTCTGACTCGTTTATGTCATGTTTGAATGATACTAAACTTTTGTTACTTCATCTCTCACAAACAGGACACAAGGTGGCTAAGGACAAACTACAGCTCTGCCAATCCAGAGTAAAATATTTGGGACACTGCCTAACCCAGGGGTTTTGACACCTTACAACAGATAGAATCCAGGCCATGCAAAACATGACACTGCCGCAGAATCAACAGCAAAGTTGTACCTTCTTGGGAATGTGTGGATACTGTAGAATGTGGATACCAGGTTTTTCTATTTTGGCCTTACCTTTACAGGAATTAGTCTCTTCCTCAAAGCCCGATCGTGTCATACACACAGAGGAATGAGAGCAGGCTTTCCTTAATCTTAAGGATAGTCTGACAAAAGCTCCTGCATTGGGAATACACGATTATGAAAAACCTTTGATTTGTATTGTATGGAAGCCGATGGTTGTGCTGCAGGTGTTCTTACACAAAAACATGGTGATGCCAGTAGGCCTGTAGCATACTACAGTGCCGAATTGGACACTGTGGCAAGATCACTCCCCACCTGTTTGAGAAGTGTAGCAGCTACCGCTCTATTGGTGAGTAAAAGTGAGGACGTAGTATTGGGCCATGATATGATTGTCTACACTCCCCATGCTGTATCTGCTCTGTTGAACTCAGCTCAAACCAGACACGTCTCCTCGGCTAGGTTCACCAAATGGGAACTAGCTCTAATCGCTCCTGCAAATATTACTGTTAAACGTTGCAGTACGCTGAATCCAGCAACATACCTACCATATGTACAACATGATGTACAAAGGGTGGAAGGAGAGGAGTTGCTGGCAGGAGGTGAGTTCAGCAGACATAATGATACGCACGATTGTATGACATATCTGAATCAGACCTTTACTGCTAGACCTGACATACATGACACACCTTTAGAGAATGTGGATGTAACTTTTTATAAGGATGGGACAAACAGACACAGGTGAATTATAGACAAACAGACACAGGTGAATTATGTACAGGTTATGCTGTTGTAAATGACACAGACATCATAGAAGCTAAACCTCTCGGTTAGTAGCACTGACTAGAGCATGTGAACTGGCAGCAGGCAAATCTGCTAACATTTACACTGACTCGAGATACGCGTTCGGGGTGGTGCACGATTTTGGGGATCTATGGCGTCTGAGAAATTTTATGACAGCAGCAGGCACACCAGTTGCACATTCCCGACACATAAAACATCTTTTAGAAGCCCAAAGCAGTGGCAGTAATTAAATGCAAAGCCCTCACATGTGAGGATGACCCGGTGTCACTGGGCAACAACAGGGCTGATGAAGCTGCAAAATGGGCAGCAGGGTTAAAAATGTTTTCTCCAACTGAAACAATTATGTCATTTCAAACTATTGATGTGCTGAAATTAATTGAGATGCAAAATTTGTGTTCAATTCAGGAAAAATCCATTTGGAAGTCCAAGGGATGTGGGCAAGAGTCCTCTGGGCTCTGGAGGGCCAGTACCCCCCAAGGCATATTACCCCAGCCTGGCTGAGGCAGCACACGGTCTGACCCATCTTGGTAAACAGGGTATGTGCAAGTTGGTGAGGGCATACTGGTGCGCACCAGGTTTTTCTTCACAAGCAGAAAAGATAGCAATGTCCTGTCTGACCTGCTTGAGAAAGAACATAGGGAAAGCGATCCCTACTGAACCGTCCCACATTCCACCTACTGATGGACCTTTCCAGGTGATACAAATTGATTTCATCCAATTACCACCCTGCAGGAACCTTAACTATGTATTAGTGTGCACAGACATATTTTCTAACTGGGTTGAGGCCTACCCAGCGGCCATTAATACTGCTGCGTTTACTGCAAAGAAAATAGTCCAGGAATTTGTATGCAGGTACGGTATCCCTAAAATCATCGACAGTGATAGGGGTACCCATTTCACAGGTGATGTTTTTCAAAATATGTGTAAGCTGATGGGTATTAATAGCTGACTTCATACCCCCTACCGACCGCAAGCCAGTGCAAAGGTAGAGAGGATGAACGGGACTATTAAAAATAAGCTAAGTAAAATCATGACAGAGACTGGATTAGGATGGCCAGAAGCATTACCTTTGGTCCTACATAGCATAAGGACCACTCCTAGACCTCCTCTGAATCTGTCCCCATTTGAAATATTGTTCGGTAGACAACCTCATTTGATTATAAGTCCACAGGAAGACCTAAAGGGTAACAACGAGGTAACTGTAAAGTATCTTATATCAATGAGTAAGCAGTTAAAGCAACAGCAGCAGAAACTGAAATTGTTGTCTAATGATATGACTAACTGTCATGATGTTGAACCAGGAGAATATGTTATGATCAGAAATTTCTTGCATTCAGGTTGTTTGACTGATCGTTGGGAGGGTCCATACCAGGTGCTGCTGACGAGTACTACATCTTTGAAGGTGGCCGAGAGAGATACCTGTGTCCATTCCACTCACTGCAAAAAGGTCAATCAACCAGTGGAGAAACAAGTCGGAGACAAGGCTGAGAGTGTGGACCTGTCACTCGTGGGCTTGTTCCAGGAGGATTGAACAGGTTGTAGTGAGATACCTGAACTGAGAGAAATTTGCAGATCTTGTTGTGACAATGGACAGGCCTGCTGTGTTCATTTTCATATTCTCTATTAGAGTGTTCACCATCCTGGTCAGTTCGGGGATATCCAGTGTCTGTGATGGGAGACCGATTGAGGAAACAGGAGCTGATGGCAGTGCTGATGGAGTGGAGTCAGGAGGAGTGCAATGCCAATCAGGGGAGTGTCTGACCAATCTTAGTACTGTTATTGTTAAGAGAGCTGTCATTCCGGATACTCGGGGAAGGTGTGGAGGTTTATCATCTGAAGATTCCTGTATTTGTGAGCTTTGTGGGTCCCTAGTTGATGAGAACTGTATCCAACGGTGCCAACCTAAATATAGCCCGTACTGGGGTGGGTATCCTTTAGAGGATTATCATAGTATGGTAGGCAAAGTGTTAAATCAAACTGATTGCTGGGTGTGTTCACATGTGCCACAGGAACAGCATAATGTAGGGTTGGTGCCATTTCCGCTGAATATCACAGAAATTTTAGAATTTCAAAAAGGGAAAACATTGGATGGAAAATTCCTCTCATTCAAATCACCTCATTTCAAACTCTATCAATTCCAAGTAGATAGATCACTTTTGTGTTTAAACATAACCAACCCCAATAAACCCGGGAGTTGGGAAGTGACGGGGAATAATCAGACGATGACCTTCTCACAAAGAGCTGATAATGAGTCCATAAACCGTGATCTGTTACGCTCCATTAAGTCTGGTGGGAAACATTTTAGGTATCGATATACATTGAGTTCCACCAAAGAAATTATTGGTAAGGTGCCAAATGGTTATTGTGCTAAAATAATACAGCCAGAAACTTGCATGCACCAGATGGAAGAACCAGAAATAGGATTGTTTGCAAGGGAAATGTGCTTAATGATAATGATGCATACCATTCCTTATGTTCTCCCTGATATTGTATATTTCATCTGTGGAAGAAAAGCGTATAAATGGCTCTCCCCGAGTTTCGAAGGTTTGTGTTACCTGGGAAGAGTAGTCCCAGAAGTTATGACCCTCAAACATGTTGAAATGCTGGGTATACATAAAAACACATCGTCACCCTATCTTCACACACAATATGAACACAGAGGCAAAAGAAATATGGTACCTGGTGACGTACATAAAGCCACTCAGTTAATCAGTGAGACAACTGGCTTTCAAGTTCTAGTCGCATTGGACCCCACTAGGATCGCTCGGGGTACATTAAATTTTAGATATATCCAGGAACTTGCCAAATTGATAGATAATATCACCGAGATGTACGATGACACATTCAGGTATACAGGGAGAGAATTGCAAGCATACAAGAAAGAACTGGTGCAACACAGGCTAGTGTTGAATTATTTAACTGCTGTTACTGGAGGGTATTGTGTAACATTGGCCACCCAATTTGGAGTAAAATGTTGCACCTATGTCACCAATGATACCAGCGACCCTAAGGAGGTGATAGACCGGAAGATGGATGAAATTCTGCAGCTAAAATGGGAATTTCGTAAGAACCATAATGCTTCAGTGGCTGAAGTAGGGGAAAAGATAGAAGGATGGGTGTCATGGCTGAACCCAGTGAAATGGTTCTCAGGTCTAGGGGAATGGGTCCAGGAAGTGATCGCCAGCATAGGCAAATTCTTAATCCTTATACTAATTGTCATCATAATAATTGGCATATGTGTCCGGTGTGTTCCTATTGTGTAGAAGTGTGGAAAATGTAAAAATAGAGTAAAACGAAAGAATGAAATCATGATGGTGGCCAGTATGAATACCGAGATAAATACAGAACTGCATTACAACCCTGAGCTAGGAAACACCATTATTTAATGTATTATATTTAGACATGCATAGAATGTATTATTGAAATGTTATTTATAAGAACACCTCAGATAATGTAAAGTCTCAATTCCCCTTCAAGACTGCTTTTATAAGACTGGTGCATTCCCACACCTTTCACATGATCTTCCAAGATCCGCGCTGTGCGTATAATAGTAGTTTTATGTCCCCATCCAGAGACACATCATTGATGGATTAAGAACCACCTTGTGCCATCCCATAATAACACTAAATAATATGTAAATGTAAGCCTAAATTAAATTCTAATAGCAGATGGTGATAGCATGTTGTTCGCTATCAAAGGGTGGACTGTCAAAGCTGGATAATTGGCTGAGACAAGATCAGTTTAAAATTGAAGCATGCGTGACGCCATCTTGCGAATGGCAGCTAGACTCCATTTTAGAAACAAGAATCTGCAAAACGCCATTTTGCAACCAGCGTCACTTTAAGTTACAACTCACAAGCTAAGACCAGATGGCAATGTTTTTGATAATCTAAATAAAATAGACAATGCACCAGAAACTGTGAGTGATTTACATACAAATTGGGAATCCCTGTTGGCAATTGTAATATAATCCAGGCATTGATCTACACAATTGGATTTGTCTGAATCCAAACAGGTTTTAGTTTCATACCCAGACAGGATGGTTTAGTTTCACAGTGAAACTGTGAGTGAGGAATGATATGTGTGTATGTATGTATATATATATATATATAGATATGTTAAGTCCATCATAGATGGAATCTCATGCATAAACACCGCACATTATGCACAATTGAGTTGATAACATGATGCCCAGTAGCGAATGCACAATTATTAGCATCATGTGATCGCATCTTTCACCATTTTACATACACACATTATGCTTAAGACCCCGAATGAAAATACTGTTTAGTAGCTAAATGCGCACGCATCTTTCCCCAGTTAACTAACATCTTTATATCAAACCCCGAATACTCACACATTACATATTCACACATAAGGTTTAATAAGCTTTAAAGTGTATGATTTAAGTTGGTTCAGTTAGTTTAAATGCTGAAAAATAAAGTTATTTGATAACTAAGGTATTATACATGCTAAACAAGTCGTGTTTGGTTTTGTACTGATGCGTACTCTTTTTACAGTATTCCGGTGTTATCGGTGGGGAGATCGCATCATGCATTCTCGAGTTATGTATCGCAGAGTCTACAAGCAACATAATGTATATTTCATGAACAACTGTTAGGATGTTGCAGGGGGCGGGAAGGGAAAGATCCCCAGCTGTTAGAGGCAGGGAGAGTCTATTTGAACCAGCCTGTTAAATGCTTTGTAACAGATGCTTCTCCCCTGGGAACCAATGACATCAGCAGCAAACTTCTCTATTGTCCTGTCTATTCTGGGGGGGTATAAATATGTGTGCTCCAATGCTGGGTTCTTAGTCTTCGTGCTGCATGCTGTATGACGAGGGGTCTCTTGCTGATGCCTATCTTCGGGTCCGGAAGCGCTGCATATGTATACTGTACTTGGGCCCGTATAACTTTCTTTTGCGCCTAAATTGTGTCTGGATCAATTGCGTGTAACTGTCTGAACTTTTACTTGAATAACACTTGTGCTTTGGAACCACAGATTCCAGGTCTAAGTATTTATTTACTGTATGACTGCGTACGCAAATTAGCGTCATCCTTAGAGGTTTATAGGAAGGTTTTTAGAAGGTACAGGCAGGGGTATATAGAGGTTCATTTTAATATTGTTAGGGGCCAGTCTGAAACTACCACCAGCATTAAAGTCATATTGTTGGGGGTTTTTTACATTAAAGGGCCCGCAGGAGGAAGGAGAGTATGATCGGCGGCAGCGGCGCCGAGGAACAGTGGTGAGCTGAGCCAGGGAGTCATGTCATGTGCGGTATCTGTTACTGCCAGCGCCCAGCGTGTGTGTGACAACCAAATGCAGGAATAAGAGGACTTTCCCCAATCCAAGCTGGTGGGAAGCCCCGCCCCTCACTTTTCTCACACTAGCTGCCCGCGAACAAGCCGAAGCCACTGCCTCCGAGTCACTTCTCCCGCCAGACCTGCTTCTGCCCGTTCGGTAGCCCATGGCTGAGTCTCACCTCTCAGCGGCTTAATTTTAGTCCCCGCTCAGTGCTGACCCTGCGGTAGCTTGGGGCGGCGCTGTATCAGTGAGAGAAGAGGGCCGCCGGCAAACTGCTGCAGAGATAGGTGGGCGGCTGGCTATTAAGACCGGATCCGTCACCTCACCAGTGCACCGATTCAGGAAAAGGTGAGGGCCGCAGGCAGACTGCTGCGTGTACAGGCGGCTGGGTGTTGGGTATGGGCGGAGCCTCATTTATCACCTCTGCATCTGTTACAGTAAGTAACTCATGTTACGTATAGGCACGTGTTAACGTAATTACCACTGACATTGATGCTAGAGGATGAAT
Organism: Taudactylus pleione; assembly: GCA_031769625.1. Lineage (NCBI taxonomy): Eukaryota > Metazoa > Chordata > Amphibia > Anura > Myobatrachidae > Taudactylus > Taudactylus pleione. The sequence goes on from JAUIMM010000039.1 coordinate 14,591,558, forward strand.
TTGTAGCATCAATGTCAGTGTCATGAGAGATTATCTTGATAGAACTAGAAGTTTTGTCCCCTTCAGTGTTCCCCAGGGTGACTGGAGGCCTTTTGTAACACTTGGGGATCAGTGGCCTTTGAGTCCAATTTGTGCAATCACCCAATTACAGTACTTCCTTATGAACCAACCGACTCACAGCTCCTAAATTCTAAATCCTTAGCTGTGGCCACAGTGTATGCACCTATCACAAGCAATTTACTCATCTGGAGAAGACTTGAACTCTGGTACTCTAATGGGACTATCACTGTGTGGTACTCTAATGGGATAGGCACTGTGTGGTGCTGTGATGGGACTGGCACTGTGTGGTACTGTAATGGGACTGGCACTGTGTGGTACTGTAATGGGACTGGCACTGTGTGGTGTGATGCTGTGATGGGACTGGCACTGTTTGGTGTGGTGCTGTGATGGGACTGTCACTGTGTGGTGCTATGATGGGACTGGCACTGTGTGGTGCTGTGATGAAACTGGCACTGTGTGGTGTGGTGCTGTGAAGGGACTAGCACTGTGTGGTGCTGTGTTGGGACTGGAACTGTGTGGTGCAGTAATAGGACTCCCATTTTATGTTTCCTTGTTCCATAATAGTCCCACACACTGTATATATAGACCAACGGCATCTAAAATATACCCCAAATTTTTATTTTGCAAACCGTATTAAATTGTTATTTTTTTGTTTTATTAAAATACCATGGGGGGAAGGGGCGCAGAAACTTTTTTGGCAGGGGAGTGCAAAATTTATAGCTACGCCACTTAGGTGAATGGATGATGGAGGTGATAGGAATCTGGGTGGATTGAAGGGAATGAGGCAAGTACATGGGGAAAGCTAAAACTACTGATGCTGGTAAAGAGGGTGAGAAAATAATTAGGCATTTGAAGGAAATGAGTGAGGTAAAGAATAGGGGTAAGAGCAATGAGGGGGAAGTCGCCAGGTAAAGAGGGGCTGGATATAGGTAAAGAGGGAGGAGTACATTTATTGAGGCAGATGTAAAAACCAAACCCATACTGACAAGTATTGGTATGTGTTGTCACACGTACCAATACTTAGCGAATGCCATCTGACGGGCCTCCTCGGGAAAATACACGGGCCACCGGCCAATCAGAGGTCGGTTTATATATTGCGGCTGCTCATTGGCTGGTTACAGGTGGGTACCAGCCAATGAGCGGCCGCTTAAAGGAGAGAATTTAGGGCGCCCACCTCTCTGCAATCAGGTCATGACCAGCGGCTTTCCTAGGGGTCCTCCAAATCCCTAATTCCAATGAAGGAATAAATGTAAAGTGTAGATGGGAATAGCGCATATGAGTCTAACCGGGCCCAAGAGACACGCTATACTGGTTCATATATTTATTAAGAACACAAGTGACAATGCACTAAAATGTTGATCAATGAGTGGCCGCTACATCTAAAGTGGCCTCTGATTGGCTGGTGGCCCATGGGATTTCACGAGGAGGCCCATCAGCTTGCACTTGTGAAGTATTGGTGTGTGTGACAACACATACCAATACTTGTCCGTATGGGTTTAGTTTCTCGATTTGTTATGTTGCCAAAACCCCTGGATGCTACGGAGAGCAGGGCAAGGACGGAGGTGAGTATCAGATCTTTTTTTCAGGTACACACATTGGAATCTACATGGGACAAGGGGACAGACCAGCTGGCACAGGTAAGTATGTAAGAGTGAGGTAAGTGTGTAATAAAAAATTTATATAATGTATGGAAACACAAAATGGCGCTAAATGTGTAAATGTTTATCAGCCTAATCCACCATCTCAGTTTCACCCAAGAAAACAAAAACAATGATAATCTATGAAATATGGTGCAGATACTGGCGCTTAACACTAAACACCTGATATACCACTTTCTGGTAAAAGCCTCCAACCTGCACCTTGTGGGTTTTTTTATTTATGTCTAATATTTGTGGGAATAAATTTTAGGTAAATTATACTACACTATGGGCCTGATTCAGAGCCGGACGCAATTAGTGCTCGCTCGTCCAGAAAATAGGGGTGGCTATTCAAATGAACCGTTCGCTCTTTGCGGTCTGTTCACGTCTCTAGGTCTGAACGAGCGAACAAAACTTGCGGTCGTTTTTTGGACAACTACGCCCCCTGGCCGCTCGCATCCTACGTCATGTCCGCTATTTATTAGATTAATCGAGTACATCGACCAGGGTATGAACTGCTCGCTATTCTTGGGGTTGGTGTTTGCTACCACAATTTTGGCAGCAGTTCTGGCTATAAAATAACCCAGTGACGTGGTCAATGACGCTGCTGTTTTAATTATGCACACCCATAAAACGCCCGTTTTGACCTTTAAGCACGCCTACGTTCGAATCTCCACTCCCCGTTTTCAAGCACCTTCCCCCGTTACCACCCACATACGCCTACTCCTGTCACTCAAATTATCAGGCATTCGCTATTTTGCGAGCACATGAATTTCGGCCGCACTGACTGGTTCGCGCATGCGTATAACGATCCGTACTCATGCGCGGTTGGGCAAACATCGCTCGGAGCGAACGAGCGGCCGCTTACGAGCGGCTCTGAATCAGGCCCTATGTTGGGATTTCTCTGTTCTTTTATATATTTTTTTGAGGACGTGTGAAATAATCAGCAGGCAAAATACATTTTAAGGGAAGTATTATTTCCTTTAAGTACTTTTAAGTCAATTAGGATGTGAGTGTATGTGATTAGTGTTAAGCACCAGTATCTGCACCATATTTCATATATTAGGTGTGTAATAAAGTTTTACTTAGACAGTGTGTGTGTACGTTGTCTTTTTAACTACTTAATTTACAGTGGGGGTAGGGGTGCCGGACGCCTGCTGACACTTGTAGTTCCACAAGTGCCACAGGGCAGGCATGCTGGCATCTGTAGTTCCACTGTAAAATACAATAGTTTTCAACTATTTTCAACATTATTACCCTCGTACCCACAGCCCAGGTGTGCGGGGAAGAGTCCCGGGCTTCAGCCCAAGCCTGGGGTTTTGGGAGAGGGGGACCCCTTTTTTGGGGGTCCCCACCTCCCCTGAGATCCCCATCTTGGGCTGACTGGCTTGGGGTGCGAATGCTTTCACCATGGAGACCCGGTGATAGGGTCTCCTGGCTGTGGCATTATACCCCATTCAGTTTGGGTCCGGTGCTGGTTTTAAATATAGGGGGACCCCTATGCAATTTTTTTTCTCCTATATCTAAAAGCAGGACTGGTTCTGCAGCCAGGTACTGGTTCCGAAATTACGGTGGAATCCTACTTGTTTTGTTCACTGTAATTTTAGGAACCAGGACTTGCTGAGCAGGCCGGGGCTGGCTATTCTTTTGTGGGGGCCCTATATCATTTTTTAAAGATTTAACCCTTCTTTAACCACTTAACTGACGAATTCTTTTTCCAAAAAACGCTCCAAAATTGTCGGTTTCTTTTATTATTGAATTAGGTCAAGAACATAATTTTAAACTTATCCATCACTATTTTATTTGAAAATTATTTTTTTTTAAAACACAGTATACCATAAAAATAGCGATTTTTATGTTATACTGTAGTGATGGCCATTGACATCTGTACCATCAATAGTTCAACCATCGTTAGAAGCCATCAGTTGTTTAGCGATTGGTCGTGGAGATCTGTGTAGACCACAACTGCCGATGTTTCCTAAACATCAATTGAGGGTTGCCATCGATGGTGCAACATTGATGCCAACCAGCAATGGCAAACTACTTGTTTTCAGTCAGACCATCGATGGTTTGCAAACCATCGATGGTCGGTTGCCATCCGATATCAATATATATATATATATATATATATATCGAACATATATATATATATATACATACAGTATATATGTACACATATATATATATATATATCTGCTGTTGCTTACACACACGTGTATATATGTATATATATATATATATATATATATACACACACACACACACACATGCGCCTAATTAGCCGTGTGTGATTCGTTTATTCTGGAGTGCCGTCGTGTGGATTACACACACACACATATATATATATATATATATACACACATACATATATATATATATATATATATATATATACACATATATATATACACATAATAAATTTTTATATATATAAATTGCCTGGCCCCTTATAAAAATGGGCGTTATGGGGGATGAAGAGGAGGGGCGGCTGATGCCGGAGGGCGTGGCCGGATATCTAGAACATGGCCAGGGACTGCCGGAGCCGCAGCGGGAGGGTGTCCCGCTGGCAGCCTGGCTGTTTAGCAGCAGCGGTGGTGGCTACCAGAGCTGCCGCTGCTGCTTCTACACAGTGATCACACTGATCACTGTGTCTTCCCGGAGCTGCAGCGGGAGGGTGTCCCGCTGGTGGCTCCGCTACATAGCAGCAGCGGCGACTACCAGAGCCGCTGCTGCTGCTTATCATTGAAGGGGGTGGGGCCGGCCGGGATGCCCGATCACTGCTGGCCACAGTGATCAGGTCACAGCAGCAGCCGGGGCTACATGAGCCCTGGCTGCTTCCACTATTGAAGTGGCGCCGGGAGGGGGGTGCCGATTGTGCCCGATCACTGTGGACAGCAGTGATTGGGAAACACAGGAGGGGGAGCCGCGGGTGTAGAGGGACCAGAAGGTCCCTCTGATATAGCGGGCAGTGGGAAGATTAGCTTCCCATAGCCGCCTAGTGGCCATTTCTGACTGGTCGTATCAGATACGACCATGTCAGGGAAAGCCCAGCCTGGTGTGGTCGTATCTGATACGACCGTGCCAGGCAAGTGGTTAAAAGGTAGACCACACAAGCAGCCTTCACATATCTCACTGATATGTGCAGGCTGCTTGCTTGGGAGAGTTTTGCAGAGAGAAAACACTGCAATCTCGGGTGAGTAATCTCATCTAAACTTGCTACTCTGGGGAGAAATCTCAATCTGCTTCACCATCGGAAAACTCACTTTCAGCTAAACTCACTTATTAGAAAAGTTGCGAGTTTAAAAACGGGAAAATCACCCAAGTTTCGGCGATGCAAATAAAGTTAAAAAAACAAACAAACTCAATCAGACTCGAATCTTAGTAAATTTACCCCCTGGTGTCTATAATGATTAAGAGGGTACTATAAATGTAGGGAAAACAGAACAGACAATAATTACAGGTAAGGCATTCAAGTTGCTGGCAGTCATGATGAAATAACATCTAATTCACCAAAAAACATCCTTAGCAAATATTCTTAGTCGACCTGGCAAGAAATATGTGCTTAGGGTTGACTTCACACAAGGTCAATTTGCATTTGACATGCATAGGCATCACATTTATCAAGTATATTGCGCTGATTGAGAAAAATGGGATTTTGGTACCTACCGGTAAATCCTTTTCTCTGATTCCACAGGGGACACTGGAGGTGCTTACGCTGGGGTATAGAGGCATGGATAGCTGGACCTGGCACTTTAAAATTTAGAAGTGTGAAGCTCCACCCCCTCTATGCCCCACCAGCCCTCAGTTTAGAAAATGAAGACCGAGAGGAGGTGGAGAACAAGCAGAGTGAAAAGGAGAGAAGAACACACAATAACTGAATCATACAACATACAGAACAAAACCGAACAGGCAGGCATAGAGCGCAGAGGTGGGCATTCAGTGTCCCCTGTGGAATCAGAGAAAAGGATTTACCGGTAGGTACCAAAATCCCATTTTCTCTTTCATCCACTAGGGGACACTGGAGGTGCTTACGCTGGGGACGTCCCAAAGTTATCCGCACGGGCGGGAGTGCTCTGTGGTGCCTGTAGAAGAAGGCGGCCAAAACGGGATGCCGAAGAGGCAAACGTATCAAATTTGTAAAACTTGACAAACGTGTGAACTGAAGACCAAGTGGCCGCCTGGCACAATTGTGATGTAGATGCTCCTCTACCGGCCACCCATGACGCACCCACAGAATGTGTGGAATGAGCCGAAATTGACGAAGGAGGCCGACGGTTAGCACTAACATAAGCTTGATGAATAGTCAACCGGATCCAACGTGCTAAAGTCTGCTTAGACGCTGGCCAACCCCTCTGAACCGCATCATACAGGACAAAAAGCGACTCAGACTTATGAAGGGAAGCAGTCCTGTCAACATAGATGCGGAGAGCCCTAACTACATCCAAGGTAGAAGAACCAGAGTCCTCCACCAACGATGGTACCACAATAGGCTGATTATTATGGAAAGCCGACACGACCTTAGGAAGGAAAGCGGCTATCGTCCGGAGTTCCGCTCTATCCGCATGAAACACTAGGTATGGAGGTTTATAGGAAAGAGCCCCCAATTCCGAAACCCTACGAGCGAAGCGAGAGCCAGGAGGATGACCGTCTTCCAAGATAGGTACTTAAGATCAACCTCCTCCAAAGGTTCAAACATGGCCGACTGAAGGAACAGAAGAACTAGATTAAGAGCCCAAGGATCAATCGGATGTACAAAATGAGGTTGCACGCACATGACCCCTTGAAGAAACATCTGCACCTCAGGAATGAGGGCCAATTTCCTTTGAAAGAAAATGGAAAGGGCAGAAACCTGCACCTTTAAGGTTCCCAGACGAAGGCCAGAATCCAGACCCATCTGAAGGAAAAGTAGAAACCGGCATAAGCGAAAGGTCCTAGACGGAAGATCCCGACTGGAACACCATGAGATATAAGCGCGCCTGATGCGATGATAATGCACAGCCGAAACTGGCTTCCTGGCGCGTAGCATGGTGGGAATAACTGCGTCTGGGATACCCCTACGTCTTAGGATATCGGTTTCAAGAGCCACCCCGTTAAACGTAGATGCGCTAAATTGGGGTGTATGAAAGGGCCCTGCTGTAGAAGATCCGGGCGCAGAGGAAGGGGCTACGGATCATCTGATAATAGGGACCAAAGGTCCGAGAACCAACTTCTCCGAGGCCAGTTCGGGGCCACGAGAATTACCGAGGCTGACTCCTGTTTTATTCTTTTTAGAAGACGAGGAAGAAGTGGAATCGGAGGGAAAAGGTAAACGATGTCGTAGGTCCATGGACTTGTCAGAGCATCTACTGCTTCCGCCTGCGGATCTCGAGTTCTTTACACGTATACTGGAAGCTGACGATTCAATCGTGACGCCATGAGTTCCACCTGAGGACATCCCCATCGACGTATCAGCGCATTGAACACGTCTGGATGAAGCTTCCATTCCCCGGGATGGACATCCTGTCGATTTAGGTAATCTGCTTCCCAGTTGTCCACACCCGGAATGAATACCGCTGACAGGATTATCGACTGATTCTCGGCCAACCAGAGGATCCGAGTTACCTCTCGCATAGCCATGCGACTCCGAGTCCCTCCTTGGCGGTTGATGTAAGTGACAGCCGTTGCGTTGTCAGACTGAACTCTTACCGGACGAGCCTTTAGCAACTCTGTTGCCTCTAACAGAGCATTGTAAATCGCTCTTGAGTTCCAACACATTTATGGGTCACTTCTGTTCTAGAGGGGACCATCGACCCTGAAAGTGATAATCGAGGACTACTGTGCCCCATCCTCGAAGGCTGGCATCCATGGTTATGATGATACAGTCCCACATTCCGAACCATTTTCAGCTAACAGATTGCTGGATTGTGTCCACCAAAGAAGGGCTACTCTGGTAACCGGGCTCAGACAGATCTGTTGATGTGGGAACAGTAGAGACCCTGACCCCTGTGCTAACAGGTCCAGCTGAAACACCCTGGAGTGGAACCGGCCGAACTGTAGTGCCTCGAAAGCAGCTACCATTTTCCCTTAGAGATGCAGACAAAGAAGCATTGAAACAGTCTTTGTTTTGAGGACCAGCTAAACTAACAGTCGGATATCCTTGGCCTTGTCTCTTGGAAGAAAAATCCTCTGAGATTTTGTATCCAATATCATGCCCAGAAATAAAAGTTTCTGGGACGGACTGAGATTCGACTTCTTGAAGTTGATTATCCAACCATGTTGGATTAGAATGTGATATGTCAGTAAGGTATGATCTGATAGAAGAGGCACCGATGGAGCCTTGAGTAACAGATCGTCCAAATAAGGTATTATGTTCACTCCTGATGACCGAAGGAGAGCGATCATGACTGACATGAGTTTGGTGAAGATGCGGGGAGCCGAGGATAACCCGAACGGCAATGCCCGAAATTGATAATGATCCTTCAAAATGGCGAAACGCAGAAAAGCCTGGTGTGGTTCCCAAATGGGAACATGGAGATATGCGTCCTTGATATCCAGGGATAATAGGAACTCCCCTGGTTCCAAGCTCACTATTACTGACTTTAGAGACTCCATCTTGAAACGATACATCTTCAGATACCGGTTCAAGGACTTTAGGTTTAAGATGGGCCTGACCGAGCCATCTGGCTTGGGTACTACAAACAGGTTTGAGGAAAACCCCATACCTCGTTGAAGTTCCAGAACTGGAACTATCACAGAAGATACTGCTAGAGACTGGATAGCCTCCTGTAGAACCTTGGCTCTTTCTGCCTGTATTGGCAGACTTGTAGTGAAGAACCGAGGTGGAGGGGAGGTCTCAAAATCTATTTGGTACCCCAGGGTAATTAGTCTTCGGATCCATGGTTCTGTGGAAGTCTGATTCCAAACTTGTCGAAATCTTTGCAGGCGGCCTCCCACTGCAGATGGTCCCAGGTGGGACGGAAGACCGTCACGCCACTTGTTTCTCAGCTGGTTTAGGCTCTGGTCTACGAGCAACCGTGTGTGGACGACCTCTACCTCTGACACCTCTTGGTTGCGTGGGCGCACCTCTGATCCTACCACGAAAGGAATGTGTCACCCGAAAGGAATTAAATGAGTCCAGTGTAAATTCTTCTGGGAGCCGGTGCAGCTGACTGGAGGAAAGAAGATTTACCCCCTGTGGCTTGGGATATCCATTTGTCTAATTCCGGCCCGAACAGCATGTCGCCAGTGAATGGTAAACTTTCCACCTCATGCTTGGATTCTGCGTCAGCTTGCCAAGCGCTTAGCCATAGGGCTCTGCGGGCCAAAATAGCTGAAGCAGATATGCGAGCACTAATCTGACTGATATCCTTTGAAGCTTCTCCCATGTAAACTGCAGATTCACGGATGTGGTCTGCTAGTAGACGTAACTCTGCTCTGGAATTACCTGAGTCCAATCCTGTAATCAATTGTTTGGCCCAGGAAACCACTGCCTTGTTAACCCAAGCGGTAACAAGTGTGGGCCTGAGTTGAGCACCCACTGCTGTATAAATAGATCTTAGTGTTGTCTCCAACTTACGATCCGACGGATCTTTTAGAACTGTAGCTCCCGGTACTGAGAGTGCTGTTTTCTTTGAGAGACGGGAGACAGACGCATCTACTGGAGAAGGGTTTTCCCACTTCTTCATCATGGATGAAGGAAAAGGGTAACTAGATGAAAACCGGCGCGGAATCTGGAACCTCTTATCTGGCTGTTTCCAAGCTACCGAGAGCTGTTGCTGAAGTTGCTGCGAGAACGGAAAAACTGCAGAGCTCTTCGGTTGTTCGTTAAATAATTCAAACTCCTGTGATGGAGGAATTATATCCTCAGGTAAATTCAGAGTCTTTATGACCGCCAAAATTAAAGATTCCACCCCGGGAGAGGTGGACTCTAACTCCTGAGGGTTGTCGTCCTGTAACGCAACCTCCAATTCCCCTACTTCGGTATCCTCCATAGTAAGGAATTCTTCCTCCGACTCCTCTGACTGGAGAAATGTCGTCAGAGTACGCTTCGGTCTCTGGTAGGAAGTGGAGGGTGCGGATGCCGCTGTGCCCATTACCTGTACCAAGGTGTCTAGAGACTTAGTTAGCCCCGCCACCCAGGGAGGTTGAGACTTACGTGCCTCAGCTAACACTGATGTTAAGTCTGACATAACTCCTACCATGTCAGCGGCCCACGGTGGAGCAATAGCCAGGAATAGTCAGGAATAGCCATCGGTGGATCAATTGTTATACAAGCATCACATAACGTGGACCCAGTGGCATGCGGCTTAGATAGTTTGTGGTTACATTTAGAACAGACAAACATCTTTGAGCTGCTTTTGTTTTGTTTGACATGGATAAACAACAGTCACCCAGACACACAGCAGTGATTAGAAATAAAACAGAAGGCTGGTTGGGACACAGAGGAAGAGGTACCCCCTCCCACAGATTAGATTTCCTGCACTGACACCCCAGTGTTACTCACAGCCTCTTGCCAGGGATGTAGACAGGAGAATCAGCCTTCTGCATGTGCCTGCAAACTACCTGTAGTGGAGAGATGCAGGCAAACAACAGGTTAAAACGCGGCTCCACGCAGCTCTAACAGCCGCTGCCGCATTAATTAGATAGGGAGCCCGCTCTATTAGGCTCCGCCCCCTTTCTCCTCAAGTCCGAGGGACTGTAAAATGGCCACCACGCTGCAGTCATCACCTCCCCCCTGCGCTAGCCCCGCTGAGAAGGAGCAGCTAGTCGCGCTCATCAGCAGGGAGAGGGGAGAAGCATAATCATTTAGCAGCGCTTATAGCGCTCTCTGAAGTCAGCGCTGGCAGCGGGGCAGGAGTCGGGGAAAGTGCAAGTGATCTGTACTCACTGCGCTCCCCTCTGGACGGCTCCTCTGATCAGCACTTCTCCTCCCTGCTTCCTGGTGGCAGTCTGTGCTGTGTGTGTGTGTGCGGCATTAAGGAGCTGTCAGATGCTTTTGGTGAAGCACTGCACACTCCTTCCTGTAACCCAGGAGGTTAACAATGTGCCAGTAACACGGACCCCATCTTTAGAGAGGTGGCGAAGGGTACTTGAAAAATAATGTAAAAGATGTTTTAAATAATAAAACAAAAAATAAATAATAATGTTAAATAAAAGAAATAAATTAGATGTGCTGCTGGAGCACAGCAGATTGTGACCAGCTCCATGAGGCACATTTTCTAAACTGAGGGCTGGTGGGGCATAGACGGGGAGGAGCTTCACACTTCTAAATTTTAAAGTGCCAGCTCCAGCTATCCACGCCTCTTTACCCCAGCGTAAGCACCTCCAGTATCCCCTAGTGGATGAAAGAGAAATAAATATTACAGTGAATAGTTACAAACAAAATAGAGTATTGCAGGAATGTTAGCATCAATACTTGCAAAATGTCCCAAAATATACTGTTACTTATGTTATATAGAAATACTTTGCAACAATAATTTAAGCATAGATACGCCCATATGTGGAGCTACACATGCCATTTTGGTGGAGTATGACTTGCCCCCTCAACGTCGAGCCGCGCTCTAAGTGGTGCATTCTAATACCAACTATATTCTCCCTGAAACTAGTTTTCAAATGTAAGCAAGTATGTGAAGAAAACCAAGATGCATGCTGGGACATAGCTGATAACTACCTGCAATGTTGAGTGGCAGTATGCAGTGCTAAGGGGAGGACTGTTAGTGAAGGAGTGAGTAGCTCATATCTCCTGATGGCATCAGTGGACAAGATTATTAGTAACTATTAGCTGTCTAAACTGTGGAGAGAGAAGACAGGGAAGTAGGATGCAGCAGAGGGCAAGCGGACAAAGAATTACCTCACAGACGCTGAGGGGATAAGTGTCTCATGTACTGGTGAGTAGCCCAACCCCAAATCAACAACACCAAAGTTTTAAAAAGTTAAACACTTTACCTTGCTATTCCTTATACCACACCTTGGGATATATCAGTACTGTGTATAGAAAAAGTTGAGAACTGTTTCCTATATCTACTCCAGCTACTGGGGTTAGCTCAGCATGTAGTCACTTACTGTCGGGCACACCTGCTCCCGTGTTCTTTGTCATGTTATGCCAAGTCAGAGACTTGATAAAATATTTGTGTTCAAATGTGTTCAGGTTTAGGATCCTAAACAAAGTGAAATTTATTGGTAAATACCATTAAACCCTGAACATAGGGCCATTTGGAGAGATGGTTGGTAATACAGCTACATTCGCACCTGCTCTCACAATAGGCGTTTAGACATCTGTGCATTTGCGATGAAGATTGTAAACACTACAACATTGACTCAACATCGACATTTGCAGTACCTAGGGTCTACTCTAGCTACTCTCTTCAAATCCAACTAAATTTGGAAGCATTGGATTTGCAATTGAGAATACACCAGCGTTCCCAGACACGCCTGTGACACTCCCATGAAACGGTATCTTTTGCAATCAATTTAGGTCACCTTCTAGTCTCCACCCTAAAATGCCCAAGAATCGCAAGAACCTTATTAAGTGTTAGTGATACTATAGATAATTGCAAATGACCCAGGACCAGTGGCGGAACTCCCGGAGACAATGGAGTCATTTGCCGCCGGGCGTCAGCCCTGAAGGGGGCACCTGGCTCCATTGTCCCTGGGAGCTGCATGGAGAAGGAGCGCTGCTGATTGGCGCTCCACCTCCATTGGTGTAACTACGGAGGGTGCAAGGGGTGCGATCGCACCCCTGCACCCTCCATTTGCCGGGCGCCTGCTGAGTGTGTTACCAGTGGGCGCCCGGCTCCTATCCTCCTGGCGGTAGCCGGACGGAGCTCCCTCTGTCTTCCGGGTCCCGCAGTGTACTATGGGAGTGACGTAATGACCTCACTCCCATAGTGTCGAGGAGCAGACACCAGGGATGGATGGCAGCAGCACTGGAGCGGGGATAAAGGTGTTTGGTTTTTTTGTGTGTGCGCGCGCGGTGGGGGCCATCACTACGGGGGGCAACTACAGGGGCCTACTACTGGGGGCAACTACAGGGGATCACTACTGGGGCAACTACAGGGGCCTACTACTGGGGGCAACTACAGGGGCCTCACTACTGGGGATAACTACAGAGGCCTCACTACTGGGGGTAACTTCAGGGGCCTACTACTGGGGGCAACTACAGGGGCTCACTACTGGGGCAACTACAGGGGCTCACTACTGGGGGCAACTACAGGGGCCACACTACTGGGGGCAACTACAGGGGCCTCACTACTGTGGGTAACTACAGGGTGCTCACTACTGTGGGTAACTACAGGGTGCTCACTACTGGGGGCAACTACAGGGTGCTCACTACTGGGGGCAACTACAGGTGCCTCACTACTGGGGGCAACTACAGGGGCCTTACTACTGGGGGTAACTGCAGGGGCCGCACTACTGGGGGTAACTACAGGGTACTCACTACTGGGTCAACTACAGGGGCCTCACTACTGGGGGCAACTACAGGGGCCTCACTACTGGGGGCATCTACAGGGGCCTCACTACTGGGGGCAACAACAGGGGCCTCACTACTGGGGGCAACAACAGGGGCCTCACTACTGGGGGCAACAACAGGGGCCTCACTACTGGGGGCAACTACAAGGGGCCTCACTACTGGGGGCAACTACTGGGGGCTCACTACTGGGGGCAACTACAAGGGGCCTCACTACTGGGGGCAACTACCGGGGGCTCACTACTGGATGTACTGCATAGGGGGACCATTACTGGGGAGCACTACATAGGCGGACCACTACTGGGGGCATTATATAAAAGGAACTGCATAAGGGGGGCGGTGGCAGCTGGGGCTGGCATAGGTGCTGGGGGTTGGTACATTTTATTTTGGGGGGCACCAACATTTATCTTGCCTCTGGGCACCTGGGATGAAGTTACGCCACTGCCCAGGACACTTGGTTTCACACCTGTGCAGTAGGGGATTTCTGCAACGTGCTGTAGCAAAACATAACTCAACTGCCTAAAATTCGGCACTGTGTCCATCTCTCAATCAGTACCATAGCCAATTATACATGGCCAGAAAGTTCACATCTGTGTAATTCTATGAATGTAAGGAATGAGTGTCGAGGTATGTGAAGGGGAGTAGGATTCTGAGAATAAATTATTTGGCCAATTCACAGATTTGTTAAGGTGAGGAGCATAAATATTGGGAGACATAGGTGGGAGAGTATAGCATGTGGTGGTAGTATATAAGGAAAAATATATATTTTTGTTTATTAAGAAGACATGTCATGCAAATTTCAATTACTGAGGTCCTGAATCAGAGATGGACGGAATTGCAGAACCACACACAATGCAGAAGTTGAACTCCCCAGCTCCGCTGTATCCTACACCTCCGGCGGTCCTGTGACAAATGGCGCCGAAATCACCGCAGGAGGGACTTATATCAGATCCAAAACATGCGAGATCCATTGCAGAGAAGATGATGTTTTACCTCATTATGGAATCCGAAAATGGAGGGGAGATCCAAGCCGGGGCTCGGATTAGGGAAGCTCAGCTGGGTTCGGTCATATCTATATACAAATATATTTAGATTTTTTTTAGCAAAATGTTTTAGGTAGTGGAGTTACAATCATAATGCAGCACAGGTTCCGAGTTGACACATTTTCTGTTTGTGAATCTCAGGGAATATGGTCTCAGTGTGAGCTTCCCTGAGGACAGACGGATAACATTGCTATAAGCAGGCAAATTGTAAAACAGGCTCAGATAACTTTAGGAAGTGGGTCAATTGATTCCTTCGCCATAACTTTGCTGATCTTCATGTTGCAGGAAAGTAATATCTGCGAGCATCAGGGGTTGTTTTTTCTTTTTTCGTCTGTTTCCATGGACACAGTTCACAGGCTTCTATGTGCAAGCCAAAACCTAGTTTCTTTGCTAATGCTTGAGTCTTCAGCTCTAACAGCTTGTGGTAATGTGCTGATATAATTGGCAGAAGCAAGTACAACAATTAAAAACCAAAATAAATAAACTCATTCTATAAATCTGAATGTAACTGCTGTAAAAAAAAAAAAATAGCAAGGAGTTTAGCAAATGTTCCTCCATAATTCAGCTTTCAAAGGAACACTTTTCATAATCTTGTCTAATGGAAGTGCTTGAATTGCCAATACAAAGAGATACCTAATAAGGAAAATTGGTGTGCAACGTATTATTTTATGCATTCTTGTACAGATTTCCCTAGTTGTATTTCAAAATTGACAAATTGATAAACCTAACTTACTGAAATAAACAAGCACTCGGAAGTATTTTTCTGTAATGTATATGTTGTCAGTTCAAAGGAGTACTTTGTGAAATTAAGCATATACATTATTTTACAATAAATAGGTTAATTACATATGTAAATGTATTCAATATTTAATATTTTATTTAAATATTTGTTTTAATGATTAAGCTGCACTGATATAACCTCAAAGGAATGTTCCAAACCAGTGCATTAATGCATTTTATTAATATAATTTATTTAATAAAGTCACATATAAACACATAAAAATGTTCAACTTCAATGTGTATTCTCACAACCTTACTGAATATATCAATCATATAAACATTAACTTTTGAATTGCTACAGGAATGACAATGTGTTGGCTACATAGGATCCAGTGTTATGACATAAAGAGTGGTCAATTTAAACCTGTATGCAGGATACAGTGATCGATTAATTAGCGTTACTTTGCAGAGCACAAATGAGTATTCATAACGCGGGTCCAACCCAGATACGCCAGGGCTCAGACCCCTTTCAGACTGGCGTCATTGCACACAGGGATTGAAATGCCGGGTTGAGCCGCATTTTATTTTATGGACCCTTTCAGACTAAGCAAAATCCCAGGTTGCTGTGCATTCACGTGCAATAACCCAGGATTTTGCTGCTAGTCTGAAAGGGGTATAAGTGTCGAGAGCAAGATAATAATTATATATCTCTTTATATAGGTTGTTATACGGTACCGTATTTGGAAATATAAAAATATAAATTTACCTCCTTATGGTATAACACTGGATACTGTGTAGACAACACATTTGCATTCTTGTAGCAATTAAAATATTAATGTTTTTATGATATATTTAGTAAGGATGTGAGAACACCCGTTAAAGTGAATACCATTTGCTTGAGTTTGTGTGTGATTTTAGGGAACAAATGATATAAATGAAATGCATTAATGCACTGGTTTGGAACATTCCTTTGAGGTTACATCAGCGCAGCTTAATCTTTTTTATTCTGTGCTTTTGTGGGGTTGGCAGCACCTTCTTTTTAGCTGCTGCAGTCTTATACCTTTATATCCAAGGAGTCAATCTGAGTGAATAAATATTCTTGTTGTATTTAATAATTTTTGTTTATTTTTTTTTTTTACAAAACTGCGCTTTCAGTTCCACTGCCCGCAGATGTGCATATATATATATATATATATATATATATATATAGACTGGCTCTGCCAGCATCGGCAGGGTAGCTGAGTATTGCGCCACTGCTCCAACAATATATTTTTGTTAAACTGTGGTCATAAGTGATGGGGCAGCACAGACGGTGTAATGGTTAGCGTTACTGCCTCACAGCACTGAGGTCATGGGTTCGATTCCCACTATGGCCCTAACTGTGCGGAGTTTGTATATACTCCCTGTGCTTGCGTGGGTTTCCTCCGGGTACTCCGGTTTCCTCCCACACTCCAAAAATATACTGGTAGGTTAATTGGCTCTCCTCAAAATTGACCATAGTGTGTATGTTTGTGAGCATGTGGTAGAAAATATAGATTGTAAGCTCCACTGGGGCAGGGACAGATGTGAATGGTAAGATATTCTCTGTAAAGCGCTGCGGAATATGTGTGCGCTATATAAATAACTGGTAATAATAATAAATAATAATAAGTTATTTTTTTCATCGCTGTGATAAGTGACCATAAACAAAATCCTACCTATCCTTGATGGTCTTATTGGTCTTATTGTTAATAGCTTTGAAATCTATCCATGCATTTTTAATATGTCCCATCTTGCACTACATAATGGTTTAGCATAAGGTAGTAAATCTGCACTCTCCAGCTGGATTTACTTTTATAGCTAAAGAAGGCTGAATACGAGAGAGGTGTTTAGTGAATTACAATTACCACTTGGGGCCTGATTCTGAGTTTGAGGCAGACGCGGCCGCATCTGTGTTCTTTGCCGCGGCCTTCCCTGCATCTAATGCTAATGGTGCTTTTCTATCTTGGAGCGTCCTTAGACCATGGGTAGAACCATCAAAACTTGCACCAGCCCTATGCTATGTATAGAGTCCTGTTTGAGCGGCTATGCCTCTGGATGCAGCCGCTTTCATCGACATGTCTGCGTCAACTTAGCCACCCCCTTTTACCTTCCAGGAACGCCTGCTAAAAACTACTAACTCTACGTCAATTTCTGTACTGCATCTCTGAGCGGTAACAATCGAAACTCATGGCCAACTGCGTGAGCCAACCACACTGCATCCACCTCTGTATCAGGCCCTTGGAGTGGTTACACGAGAGGTTGAGATATAAGAAACAAACATGTAAAGACACACACCATGATAGCCTGCAATCAGTAAACTATGTTAGGGGACAGAGCAAGTTAGAAAGTAATTGGATTAATAGGTCAGGCGGGTAATGGAGGCTGGAGGTGGGTGCAGAGGATGGTTACTGCAGATGATAGGGAGCCTTCTGCTACAACTAAACATACTGTAGATAGAACATAGAAACTTGGTACTGCTGAATCCCTGTGAGAAGCCCGTCAGGCTTCACAGATTCAATGTCAAAGTCACATTGGCTTTCTACAGGAGTGGTTATTATAAACATGGTGATAAATACGAGGGCTTGTTGGCAAGTGCACTTAGAGAAAAGCATATTAAAAAGTTTTATCAGCTCTATTAAAGATTCACAAGAAAAGCTCTGTCACTCTTCAAAGGAGATAGCAGAACACTTGAGAGAACACTACTCATTCCTGCAAGCTTTGCCAAGCCACCACAAAGAAAGCAATAGCAAGCATTCTTTCGCTTTATGGCCTTTTGCTCCTGTCTGTGGAGGAAGACGTGTGTCTTAACATCATTTTAACAAAAGAGAAACATAAATTAACTTTTTTGCAATTCCTCTTGGATAAGAGCCTGGACCAACACAGCTATATTAAGTTACAATACAAGCAATTCTACCAATACTTAGTTGTTTTATATCTTAAGTCACTTTTTTTCCCCAAGGAACTTAATTTCTCCAACAGGCTTCACAAGCCTATATCCCTGTAATCCTTAAAGAAGGCAAAGATTCATCGCATTGTGAATGTGATTATCGATTTATAACTTAAAATAGAGTGAAGAACCCCATCTAACATCAGAGGGTCCCAGGGATAAGTGGAGGCAAGAGTGGTGCAAGTCCCAGCTCTCTGCACCCTGTACTTTGCTTGAGTCGAGCCGCACACAGCCCATGGCCAACATCTTGCTTTGGGGCCAGGCACCTCCAGCTCCCATACATCCCCCCAGCACTCCATTTGTTGAGCCCCTGCCACAGACTTCTGCTTCTCTGTTCCACTACCCCATATCTGCCCGGACCCTCAGCACCAGAGTAACATCAAAGCTACTGTGCCTAGGCGCTTCAGCTGCCAGGCTAGTGAGGTCTGACTGGGGCTTACCGTTCTCCACTGTGAACTGGACTCAGTTGATATCCCCTGCTCTATTACTCTGTATCATTGAGCTGCCTGTTTCCAGACACCATGAAGAAATTTGGTGTTAAACAGCAGCATGACCTCATGGGTGGACACCTAAATCTAAGGAGAAGCCGACAGCCCCCCCCCCCTTCCCCTCATCTTCTAGTCCCCCATCATCCCCATCTAGAGATGACATCTTGGAGATAGTGTATGACTCCGCAGTTCACTCTCAATCTCCAAGGTGCAAATGATATCTGAGCTTCTTTACATTTTATTGGATAAAAAGCTTCATGGTCTCAAAGAAGCATTAAATTCAGCTATGACACAACTTAACGACCATTGTAACCATTTTATAAAGCTGATTAATACATCTCTAATATAGAAAATGATTTAGGAGAGGCTCAGGCTTTTATCTGTAAGTATGAATCCACTATTGGCTATATGCAAGAAAAATTAAGAGGCCCTGGAAACAGGAAGAGGCAAAACAACCTAAGGACTATTGGCTTCTCAGAGTCAGTTACACTAAAGGACCTCATGAACTTTGTCTCACATTGACAGTCAACTGAACTGGATTGGTGGAAGTCATCTGGGCCAATGGTAAGAGAAGAGGTGCACCGAATTAGACCTGACTGGAAATTTGATCAACGCCGGCCATGTCCAGTCATCATGAAGCTCCTTAATTACCCTGATAAGGTCAATCTACTGGATGCTTACCGCAAAACCCAAGGCCTATTTTATCAAGGTGACAAGCTGCCCCTCTTCCAAGACTTCTCATATCAAGTTGCTTTGAAAAGGAGAGAGAGCTCTGCCCAGTTTCTTAGACTCTTTTCAAAGCTGGCTAATGCTTCACAAATGGAAATCCTGAAGAGAGTCTTAGCGGGATAAGCCATTTTGCTATCACATTCCTGAGTTCTTCCAACAGATTGACACCAGTATGCCTCTTAGTCAAGCCAGTAATACAGAGAGTGGCCTGCCTATGAATGACCTGGCATTGTGTGTTAGATACTGCTGCTGCTACTGAAGGCAATACACCCGCGGAGTAGACTGTCACAGTTATGTATCTATAGTACCACTTGTCCACATATCTGCACCAGGCTGGTTCTAGCCCTTGTGGAGCTCAGGACGAAAATTCCCTTTGCCAACCCCTCCCCCCTACAAAAAAAATAGGCAAAAATCAAAGAAGGCATTTTTCTGCAAGCTCGGAAAAGGGGCTGTGGCATTCGGTGCACTCCCTCCTGAAAAGGGGGTATGGCTTAATGACACTCTGCCACAACCAGCATTCTGTGAGAGACTGGGAGCCATTAGGAACAGCAGCACAGTTTGTGAATATGGTGCCGCAAGAGTTTGTACGTTATGCCACACAGAGGGCCTGATTTAGTAAGTATCGCAGTTGCTTATCCGCATGCAATTGGCGATTAATTTGCACTGCACATGTGCAAACCAGGTGTTGCAATCAGGGCTGCAATCGCAGAGGATACGCTGACCCATAGCAGAGTGATTGACAGGAAGTGCCATTTGTGGGTGGTAACGGTGGTGGGGGGGTGGTCGGGCAAATGCAGGTCGTGCTACTTCATCTCAGCGGCGTTGCATGGGTGTGTAGAAATTATACACTGCGATACCAGACACAGCCTAAGGTCTCAGCGTGTGCAGAAGTAAGCATTTCCTGAGCGAGGCTTGACCTGCCTTAACTGTGTGTATGGGTCCGATGTTACTAATTGTTTCACTATGTTGCCCAAGTATAGAGATGTGAGTAAGGAGAAGTGGGCGTCATTATGTTAGGCTGCGATCGCAATGCAAATGCAAATATTTACTTATCACCTGCATTGCGTGCATATAAGCAGAATAATGATGCATGCTGAATCAGGCCCAGAGTCCATTCACGTTATGCCATACAGTAATACACATTATG
Organism: Taudactylus pleione; assembly: GCA_031769625.1. Lineage (NCBI taxonomy): Eukaryota > Metazoa > Chordata > Amphibia > Anura > Myobatrachidae > Taudactylus > Taudactylus pleione. The sequence continues at coordinate 14,611,796 of JAUIMM010000039.1, forward strand.
CCACACTATAGTAGTGCATCTTATAACACATTATCCCATGCAGTAATGCCCAGTACACATTATGCCATGCAGTAATGCCCCTTACACATTATGACACACAGTACTGCCCCTTATAACAACACATTATGCCATGCAATAATCCCCCTTACACATTATGGCACGCAGTAATGCCCCTTACCCATTATGCCACACAGTAACGCCCCTTGCACATTATGCTATGCAGCAATGATCCCCTTACACATTGTACAACACACATTAATATGCCACACTTAGTAATGCCCTTTACACATTAATATGCCACTGTGGCCTCACAAATGGTACAGATAGCTTGACAAATGTTCTCAGGGTTTGGTAAAAAATTATTCCACATGAAATAGGTGGCTTTTCTGGTCTTATGCTCAGGCATGGCAATGTCCTCCTTATCACTGGCAAGAACTGCTGCCACAGGCGGCTGACTTACTTTGACACAAACAACATCCTTCTCCTGAATTTTATCAATTTCTTGTCCAACACACACATTATTGACCTCCTCATTAGCAACCTGTTGCACTTCCACAGTAGCATCTTCTATTTCTATGTCACCATCAATACTTTTACTACTACTCATCCTCACATTTGCAGAGGGTGCAGCAATGGTGGAAGGAGGCTCCTCTAGGATTACAGTGTCATAAATGTCTTACTAACACATAGCACTCGTGGACATCCTTAGACTCTCCTTAGGAGAGTACAAAGAGAGAGATGTAGCAGCTGTGCTGTGTCCATTTCTGAATCTCTGAATCAGGCCTATACAACAGCTGTAGAACTCTGCAAAAATATAGATTTTATACACTGAGGTTCTTAGTCACATTTTGATCAAAGTGTCCATCCATTGTGAGTGTCAGAATTGGACATGAAGGGCCAACCACGGGAATGCAATGTTAGGGGCCCACTGAAAACTGCCAAGCCGCTGCAGAACACATTATATTGTCCCCTCAAAGGGACCTCTAAATACCAGCTGCATGAGCCAGGGACTCGAAGAAAGTGTAGTTAACACAGTCATGGTATGGAAAACAGACAGGACTGGCAGACACAGGGTACGGAACACAGACAGAACAGGTAGATGCAGGCTATGGAGCATAGACAGGACAGGAAGACACATAGGATATGGACCACAGACAGGACAAGCAGACATAGGATGACAAACACAGACAGGAAAGGCAGACACAGGGTATGGAACACAGAAAGGAGAGGCAGACATTGGATATAGAATACAGAGAGGACAGGCAGACTAAGGATATGGAACAGACAGGACAGGCAGACGCAGGATATAGAACACAGACAGCTAGATCCAATTGGGCTAAGGGACCTTGATGTCACAACTATGTGACTCACAGTGTCAGAGGGACGGGCAAGGTTGGTGGGCTAGCAGTTTTACTATCCACATAGACTTTTATTGGGAAAAGAAACCTGTGGCGAGCGAAGCAAACCAGCTTGCCCAAAGCATGGTGAAGGTACACATTGGGCCCCATTTTCAGAACTTGAACTGATCTTCCTCCTCCCCCTGCCATCGTGGGTCACATGGTTGTGACATCAGAGGTCCTATAGCCTACTTGAATTTAGACTCAACCAAAATGGAATGCTAGCAGGAAACAATGCAAACATTAGTACACAGGGACAAACTGCATGTGGGGCTGGGGTTATAGGGAGTAATTAACCAATCTAGTGTGATCATAATTAATCACCATAGAAAAACACTTGTCCAACAGAGCAGTACTATAAAACCTAGAGCTAAAGTTTCAATTCATAAAATAAGTTATTTTCCCACCCCATCCACTCTGATCCTCAATAATTGATATGAGGACCTGTAGCACCCCAGCTGTTGTGAAATGCAGATTGTAGTGTGACATTTTTGCTTAAATTTGCATTGCGAATTTAGGCAATATCACAGGGATTTATCAAAAATCCCCTGCAGGGACAGAGCTTGCGAAAAATCTCTGTCTCTGTGAATCCCATCTGCAGCCTTATCATTGTATTTTTCTCAAAAAATACAGTAAGAAGGTGCCACGCATGTGCTGACCAGCTCACCATACAAACCCACTCCCGTTCCTCCTCAATCACTCCCCACGCGGCCCCCCCACTTTCACTTGCCATCAGTGCTCGGTGATGTCCTCCAAGGCTCCGGTCAGCTGGTCTCTCATACTGCACTGTGACCCGGTCAGCTGTTCTATGCAGTAGCTGACCAGGGTCAGAGTGCTGGAGTCGGGAGACCAGCTGATCGTAGCCCTGGAGAATATCACTGAGCACCCTGGATGCAGGTAAGTGTTTTTTTTTTTTTTTGCAGTGATCAGCTTGTGGTCTGTTTAGACCACACAGCTGATCACTGGGACCTGGATCTGCTCTGCCTGTTAGTGCAGAGCAGGAGTCGGGGAAACCTTGGATAACGCCATCTGCAGGTGGCGTTATTATCACAGAGCTTCCCCGGTATTTTTTCACAATATACTTTTAGCAACTTTGTCCAGATCACATTTCCCATTACAATTATGGGAAATGCGATTTGCTTACTAAAAATTGCTCATTAGTAAATTTATGTGAAACTAAAATAATGTGAAAACACCCTTTTTTACTTTATTTTAGTAAAAATAATGTTAATAAATAGGCCCCTAAGTGTGCATCTAGGACTTTATGGAACAGTATACCTTACACTTGTTTGCCAGTCTCCATACCAACATGAAAAGAGCCGAGCAGGCAATAGGGCAGAGCCACAATTTATTTTTTATCAGATATATCATTTACTCTACAGTTACAATGTCCACTGTGATCTCAAGCAAATGCTGAAAAATAATAGCTACAATTAACTACTTTCATGATACTAAACTATACATGCTAGCAGTATAAAGACTACAGTATATAGCATATCCAACGCATGAAGTATAATCACTGCACTCAACACAGATATACTGTGGCTGCCTACATAAAGGTATGAAACCTATTACACCAACAGTCAGGCCCGCAGCGTGTCACAGGGGGGACATGATACCATGCGCCCATGATGGGGGGGGTTACACCTCATTGATGCACTGTAACTTGGGTTGTGTATAGATCCAGTTAAGTGAATATACAGTAGCAGACGTAATGTGGAGTGAGGGCGGAAGTGTGGTTCCGTGCCCTTAAAGGCCACCTCCAGAAGAAATTTGTACCCTTGCGGGCTTGCTTCCAGCAAAGGTTACTATTATTTATCCGCAACCCTGTAACCTGTGCCTACTGCAGAACCATTTGCAAAACCAAGCTGTCAATCATCACTGATCAATGATTCTGAAGGGCACACAAAGAGGTTCTGCATCAGCCCTGGTTGCTGTTATTATCAGTCGCCTTTTAGTGCAATGCATCTGCAGGACCTTTGCACAAACAATAAATCACAGCACAAAAAAGAATGATGAAAGTTGTTGCCTCTGTGTGAGAGGAGAATTGCAGTCTCTGATCATCCAGGTGCAGCTGCCGGTGCATGGCCAACGAGAAGCCGAACAAACTCCCGCCTTCTCTTACTTTCTGGCTGGGAGGGAAGGGCCTGGAAGGGCAGACGCATACTTGCTGGACAGCAAGCCGCCCCCTCCTCGCGATTGCGGCCCACTAAGCCCCGCCCCTCTATAAAAGGGGCATGACTTAAAATCAGTGAGGCCCACCGGGGAACTACCTGGCTCCCCGGCCGGAGACCCAGTCCGAGCCTGATGTCCATATACCATGCCAAGGTGACCTCTTTCAGACGAAAACCTACTAACACTTTATCAATTTAATGTGCGACACAATAGTTTGTGCCTCTGAAATACAAGTTATATTGGTAGGACCCATACATACATTATAAAGTGTTAAGGGTATAGTTACTAAAGTGTGGGTTTTAGAAGTGGAGTTGTTGTGCAAAGCATAAAATCAGACTCTACATATTATTTATCTAGCACCTTCTAGAACAAGGGTGGGCAATAAGTGCCCCCCCCCAAAAAAAGGAACAAATATGGTGTGTGTGTGTGTGTGTGTGTGTGTGTGTGTGTGTGTGTGTGTGTGTGTGTGTGTGTGTGTGTGTGTGTGTGTGTGTGTGTGTGTGTAGATATATATATATATATATATATATAGATCTATATATATATATGTATGTATATATATATACATATTGTGACACAGTTGGGATAGAGGTCCCTCTCCTGGGGTAGATGGACTCCCTCTTTACACACACAGCAGCCGGAGAAACAGGACACAAGTCTGGGGTTCTCGTACAAACTGGTCAGCGCCAGTCTTTATTGTACAAAACGCATAAACAAAATACAGCATAAACAAAATCCTAGCCTGTCTTGGCTCTAACCAGACAGTAGGTTCCCTCACTACCAGAACACTAAAAAACAAGTTCACGTCCACAGTACTTACAGGTTTGCATTAACAGTGTCTCAGAGCAAGCTATCCTGCGGGCCTGCTCTCCCAGGTGTGAGACACTCAGCCACAAACAAACCCAGCTTATAGTAGCCATTTCCAGGTGCAAGCCCTAATGAGCCTTCTACCAGGCAGAAAGACCTAAGACCTGGAGTGGCCTGTGGATGGAGCCCTCCCTCTCCTCATATCCACACCCCCCAGGACCCATTCCGGCTTTTCTCTAAAGCCGACATTTCTAGTCTGTTTTCCCAAACAGACTTCTCCTGGGGGTTTCAGAACACATAGGACAGGAATCTAGGACATACATAGAAGCCATTCCACACTTCTCCAGTGCTTCTATCACAATATATATATATACATATATATATAACCAATCACAATTAAATAGAATATATGAATATGAGTCTATGGGGTCTAGAGGTGTATGATTATTTGCATATCAGGTATATTTGTATATGAACATTTGTACCTGATTCGGAGCTGCTACACCCCGGGGTCCTGCAGTATCAAGGAGGATTAGTTCTTCTAAAGTTAGTGCATATGTGCAAACATATATATGTAATATTCACAATCTGTACATGAGGCATCAGATACACAGCAGGACACTGACATGTGTTTTGCTGTGGTTTTTACAAGGTTAGCCTTGGCAGTGCCGAATTAGACACGGACACTCACATACAATTATGCCTGATATGTAAATTTTGTTCCAGGTACACTGCGTGACAACGGCTGGTGGGTCACAGTCAGACAAACTCACCGAGTTTCATCTGACTCTGCAGCAGCATATGCTAATGAGCCACCATTTGTTGTGATGCAGAATCAGAGGTTAGCGGCGCGGGGCTCTCTGTACGGCTGGTCCCTGGGATAGGAGATCAGACAAGTGTCTCGGGTCCCAGCTCACTCTCTAGCAGCAGTGGTAAGTGCATTGTCGCTTGCTGCAATGCAGGCTGAGGGGTATCCTTCCTGTCCCCTATTGCAGGTGTTAGCAAGACTCCTGGGGACAGCTCTGCACACGCTGTAGCAGCAGCATGTGCAGAGCTGCTTATAATATCAGCGGTCACACTCCTTTTCCTCTGCACACTGCTTTAAATGCTATAGATGGTGGAGCCCCTTCAGGGCTAGGCGACTCCATTGTCTCTGGGAGTTACGCCTCTGCCTCCAGCTGTTGTTGAACTACAATTCCCAGCATGCATTGCAACATTTTTAGCATGACCAAACAGCAAAACTGTGGCAGGGCATGCTGAGATGTGTAGTTTTACAACATCTGGGGAGCCGCTTATTGCCCACCCCTAATAGCTAGAATGGGATTGGTTGCTATTAATGTAGGTTCCTTTGCCAGGATAGGACTTTTTTAGGAGCTCTGTCACAACACCCCAACTTTGGTAAATGCATAATTTTTAAAGCTAAATCTACATTATTGTTGAGTGCATGAGGATGTATTTTGATATACATTTTCTATTTGTCCATTATATTATGTAGTCAAGGGAAGGAACCTTAGCCATGACTGTATTTTAATTTTCCTGTGTAATTAATCTAAATATTAGCTGGTCCATTTACTCATAATTCCAATTCCTCTTTATTACCCTATATTATTTTTTGTGTTTGAATTATGCACAAATAATGACAATATAGAAATGTTGCTTGTCCTTTATAAAATTGTCAGTAAAAAATATATTAGCAGATGTTTCACACTAGGTAGACCAGATCCATACATCCAAACATCGGTCAATGTTAATTCAAGATGAGGGAATGGCTATGGTAACTGGGGGCATGGTGTTTTTATCTGACAACAGTATCTCTCTACTGCAATTTGGATAAACATCTCCTCTAGTCATCATGGTAACAAAGGGGAATGTAATCAACAGGGCAGCAATGGCTTTACTAATTTTTCAAAATGGGGAAAATGTGAATGGAATTTATCATGTCATGAGCTCTCTTTAGATCACTTCTGTATATAATTGTCTATTCTCTCTGAATTGCCTGGAGACTACGGAATAAGTGAGTTCTTCTGGCTTTTTGGATAGTTGAAACCCTCAAGAATACAGCACACTTCTCCCATGAATGGGGCAGGAAGGCGTGATAATGTGATTCACTATGAGCCACGAATTGTAGCGATACATCAACAACAGGACCGGGATGATGAAATTTATAGCGCCATGTCACCTCCCCTCCCACCTGAACCTCCTGTGCTTTCAGTATCCCAACGTTCACTACTGTATATCGACCTTCATCGGTGGCGATTAAATTTTTCAGCCGGCAGCTATTTTTTTAAGGTGCCCGATGAAGCAATTCAGTTGTTGCTTCATCTGAGCGTGATAACCACTGGCGTTGGCAAATCTGCTCGTACCCAAAGGAGGGTGTGAGCAAAAATGTACAAGAAACCTGTGGTTAAGGCGCCCTAACCAGAACTTTAGATGGGTTTAGCCATTTTACACTACTAAACCTGGTCTAATAAGGTCTACAGAGGGCGATAATTAATGAGCGCCCAGAACAATTGAATTGCAAAACTGGGCGATCATTAATTATCGCGGACCACGCCTCAATTGAATCACCCGCATAATGTCTATATCAGAATGTCAACAGTTATTATATCGACGTGGTTAAAATTTTGACATCTAGAAAATATCGATATGGGCAAAATGTCAACATTATGGTTAGTGGCTAGGGTAAGAGATAGTGTTAGGGGATAGGGTTAGGGTTAGAGATACCTCAGAAATTAATTGTCATAATTAGGACCATATCGGCATTTTATGAGTGTCGACATATTGGATGTTCACATTCTGATTGTTGACATGATGAACATGCTGGCATGTTGTATGTCGACATTATCACCATGTCGACATTGTCGCCATCAACACAAATAATGTCGACATGGTCACCATCGACATAATATACCGGAGGCCAGATAATAAAAGTATGAATCACTATTTTCATAAAATGTCCTGTTAACATTACAAAAATAAATTCTACATTTGTTTAAAACCTATGTATTAATAAATAAATAAATTCAGTCTTGACTACACAGCTGCAGTTATCCTACATAGTTATTATATTGAACAATACAGTATATATTGTATGAAGTCTGCAAGGTTTTGTGATACTGTAGATTAGATTATTTAATTGGTAATAAATGCATCTTTAATTGTTGCAGTTCTTGATTCACTCCACCAGGGTGTGCTCTTTATTCACCTCCATTTTACCATTCAAAATTTTCCTTCTTTTTTGTTTGTATGTATATCTGTATGTATGCATTTGTATAACTATATGTATTAAGTATTTTTGCTTGGTGTGTTGTCAAACTTCACTTTCATATTTATAAGTTATTTATTTTATAATTCCATGCATTATGCGATATAAAATATGAGCAATGAAAATAGATACTTAAGTAACTGATCATAAATTCCAAACTAGAGCAGTAAAATTAAGGAAAGAGGTCACATGCGGTTTGACACAGTGGTGTATCTATAATGGTGCAGGGTGGGCAGTGCACAGGGGCCCCAGGGGGGCCTACACCACACACTCTGCACCAATACTTACTTCACTGGAGTCCCTTATTGGCAGTGCCAGTGCTGCACAAATCACCAGGAAAATGGCTTGGTGGCCACCCATCATCTTGCATATGCACAGTAGACAAATTGCCAGAAGAATGGCAGCCACGCCATTTCCCTGAAGACCCGCGCAAGCAAAGTAGACTTTGACAGAGCACTAGAGTCTACTAGTGCTCACTAATGTGCTGCGGTGCTAGATAGAGAAGGGGGGCCCGGACAGAGAGACTGCACAAGGGCCCCCTCCTCTCTTTATATGCCTTTGGTTAGACAGAAAGTAGTGAATATTCATGTACCTACAATTATTTTTAGATAGTCTTAGATTTGCCACTATCCTGTTAACTGTAAGCAAGTCTACTTTCATTTATTGAAAATAAGGCACAATTTCACTGTTCCGTACAATAGTTGTCAGCATTAAAAATAATGTGACAATCACAGTACAAAACCCTATGCAATGTGACACAACACTCACATTCAGAGAACCCATATTTTTATTGCTTAGGGGTCTATTTACTAAGCAGTGTTAGGAGACAGAGTGAAAAGTGATAAGTCTGTAATAAGGTGCCAGCCAATCAGCTCCCAACTGTCATTTTTCAAACACAGTGAGATGACAGTTGGGAGCTGATTGGCTGGCACCTTATCAAAGACTTATCACTTTTCTCTCTGTCTCATAACGCTGCTTAGTAACTAGACCCCTTAATAGCTTTTCCTCTAAATTCAGTTGGGTTATTTGTTATTTCATTAATCATAAATAATGTCAATATTCGAATGTTGCTTGCCTTTTATAAAACCACAAGCATGCTGGGTATTAAGGGCCCGCTGGTACCTCTAGTTCACCTGCAAAAGAAATGTATTATTTTATTATACATGCACTCACTCACACTCATCTGCACTCACACTACATACTTACCTTGTCCCTAGCGCTGGTCTGTCCCCTTCTGCAGTAGAATCCAAGATCGGGACCTGTAAATAAAAATCCATACTCTCCTACCCCTTGTGTCATTTCCTCTTCTCTCCATGTAGATATCCACCGTCTAAAATAACAAGCCGCAGAAACCCGGACCCATGGACATAAGTACCGTCCTCTAGGGACGGTACTTTGCGAATTACGGCTCTGGCGCTGCATTTCCCATAGAAATGCATTTGTTGAACGCTCATGGAGGTGGAGGCTCGCCTCTCTAAGCCAATGAATGTTCAACCAATGCATTTCTATGTGAAATGCCACAGCTGAGCCATCATTTGGTAAATACCGTTCTTATAGGATGGTACTTATGTCCATAGGTCCGAGTTTTTGCTAACCAGTGCTGCAGCCTGTGACATCCATCCAGTAATCTAAAGCTGGCTAGTCTTAGTAATGATGCTAGGTACGTGTAGGCTGTTAGATGTCACGTTGTGTTTTTTTATTTTTTTAGTACGTCGTTAAAATATTGCTACAGCTGCACTCCTGGTTACTTTTTATTGTGTCAAAATTCCACCGCTCTCCTTATCTCTCTCATTGGTAGATGAACTAAAGCCGCGTATCTACTTGCCGATTAAACAGATCGAGTGAACGATTACGTAATCGTTCAATCGCTCATTAATCGTGCATAGAGAGAGAGAAAGACAAATTGGAGAAAGATAAAGTACAAACCAATCAGCTCCTAACTGTCATTATTCAAACACAGCCTGTATCACGATAGTTAGGAGCTGATTGGTTGGTACTTTATCACTCTCCAATGTATTACTTTCCAGAGCTTAGTACATCTGCTCCTCTCTCTCTCCAATTCATCTCTCCCTCCAATTCATCTCTCTCCAAGGCTTAGTACATCTTCCCCCTCATTCTTTTTCTTTCTCTTTTCTAACCCTCTATTTTGGGGGCAAGAAGGACCAATAGCAAACCAAGGGGAAGATGTATCAAGCAGTACAAAGAGAGGAGAAGTGTACAAGTGGAGAGGTTGCCCATAGTAACCAATCAGCTTTGAGGTAGCATTTATTAAGTACATTCTATAAAATTATAGGTAGAGTCTGCTATGGGCAACACCTCCACTTCTCCACTCATTACATTGCTTGATGCATCTCCCCCATAGTTCCTTATTCTCCAATTGTTGATCCAACATTCAACACCAACTCTCCATTGTCTTTTTTGAGATATTGTTTATATAAAATAAATAACCTATAAAAATGAAAACAAAACTCACATTTAAGTTTGCATAAAAAATATCAGAACTGTAACCTGAATAATGCTGCCCTTGGAAAATGCTTAATTGGCATAAGTCACATATACTTAAATACTGGCCCACCCAAGTTTATGTAGAAACTAATTACATCTGTTTGGGCCAATCACAGCAGCTGAATTTAGTATGTGGGAAGCCAATAAGACCAATCAGAAGACTGAAAATTAAAGAGATCAGGTCACAAACCTGACTGCTGATCTGTCACTGATCCTAACAATTGCCTGGGCCTGTGCAGAACTTCTGGCGCACTGCAGAATACACTCTGGAAATGGTCTAAATGTTAGCTCTGTTCGCAGGGTATTAAGTGAGCTGGCATGCTCTATCCATCAGGTGCCTACCAGCCTAACAGATCCTACTGCCATGTCTACATGTGCACAATCTGGTTAGTCACAATTCTCCACATTTATCTGAAACAGTATCATCCTTTACATCAAATAAAATATCCTCTACCTTAATTTGTGGTTATTCACATCAAGTGGAAAGTCAATGGTGGGAACCGCTCTTTGGCTGAGAGAGGCGGAGACTAGCCGCTCTCAGCCATAGTAAAATCACACACACTCTCACAAGGAACTCACAAGTTTGCAGGTTATTACATTTGCTGAGTTGTGGGACAAACTTGGATCTTTAAGTGTGTGAGAAAGTCCGAGTTTGTCTTGCACAGAAAACTCGGACACTATTACGTACTACTTTCTCTCTAAGCAATTCTTTTGCATTTCCACATGAATCTGGCTGAAAAAAATGCCACTGTAGTAGCATTCTTTTCATTATATAAATTTTAGTGAATGTTTATGTGTACAGTACACAATATTATTACACGGTGCATGTGTGTATGTGTTTGTGTGTGTCTGCGTGTGTATATATATATATAGCTACCTGCCGAAGTGGGACCTGAGTGACTCCAATCATTGTATGCGATATATACAGAGCCGGCTCTAGGGGTGTTCGGCCAGCTTTTGAGTTGATAGTCCCATTACTTTTGGCCCCTTAAAAAGTGGGAGGCACATGTAGAAACCGTAGTAATTCCTACACCGTTCACCTGATTTGGATGTAATTACCCTCAAATTAAATCTGAAAGTCTGCAGTTAAAGCACATCTTGTTTGTTTCATTTCAAAGCCTATGTGGTGGTGAATAGAGGCCAAAATATGAAAATTCTGTCAATGTCCCAATATTTATGCACCTGACTGTATATATATATATATATATATATATATATATAATATATATATATATATTCTAAACTTTAACCTTAGTATAATGTATCTGGGGATGGCCTAATAGCCACAGCATCATCAATATTCCAGGACACTGTTATTCTAGAATGTTTAGGTTAACAGCTATGGAATACATGGGGTCATGCGTTTATAATAATTTTATATATTTGTAATATTTTTATATATCTGCAATTTTTGTAGGATTTACACTGTTTGTTTTGAGGTGCATAGGGTGGGATGTACTAACATTGCATTCGCAATGCGGTATATCTTGCCTATCTTTGGGTATATACTGCAGTTGATTACCGCGGTAGGTACCTAGAATATCACAAAGGACAGCTCTCCCGATAAGAGTTGTCCTTTGAGATGGCTCCGGAGAGAGCGACGTCTGGGTTTAAATCCCAGAAGTCCCTCTGGCATCCTTCTGGTGATGGGAGGGAACCAATTGGATCCCTGTCAGGAGAGGCACCCCGCAAAAAAAGGATATGCTTCTATTGGGTAACGCCTCCTCAAGATAGCATATGTAGTAAAACCCCTGAAAACTGCATTTTTGAGGGGTTTATTGCATATTCCCCTTTAGTACATCCCGCCGATAGTCACTTGTCCACTTGTGTTACAAAGGGTCAGCTGACGTGGTGGAGCGGGGTAATAACCCGGGAACAGAGTGTGCGGACCAGGTGGAACGCAAGCGGATGGTTTCCCTGGTTACTGCCGTGGTTGTTACCGGAAGTCCGCACAATGGAGGTTCTCCAGGAAGCAGGAAACCGAAGCAATGGCGTGGACATGGCGTGCTTTCTGCAGGTTGGGTACATATCTGGGTGAGTGTTAATGTTATTTTGTTTATACCGCTTGTACGGAGAAACGTGGATAATCTGTAATACAAAATATGTTTTGCATATAACATGGCTCCTAGTGCCGTATTGTTAATCGGGCACAGGATCAAATTGTGACTTTGAGCGTGTGTGGAGGCAGTTTTGTGAATTCTTTATATATATATATATATTAGGGGTGTGCACCGGACACTTTTCGTGTTTTGTGTTTTGGTTTTGGATCTGGATCTTTCTTCGTGTTTTGGATCTGGATTGGTTTTGCCAAAACCACCCTTCCGTGTTTTGGGTTCTGGGTTTTGTGTTTTGGATCTGGATTTTTTCTTAAAAAATAAAAAAAAAACGCTAAAATCACATAAATGGGCCTTTTTTTGTTCCTACGCTATTAATAACCCCAATAACATTAATTTCCACTCATTTCCACTCTATTCTGAACACCTCACACCTCACAATATTGTTTTTAGGCCAAAAGGTTGTACCGAGGAAGCTGGATGACTATGCTAAGCGACACAAGGGGGCGGCACAAACACGTGGCCCATCTAGGAGTGGCACTGCAGTGGCAGACAGGAAGCCAATCAGCGTTATGGTGCCCATTTGCATGTAGCACGAACCCGGGAGATCCGTGCTACATGCATCTGTGTGATTGGCACAGAGCAATGACAGGTCCGTGAGACCCGTCTGTGCTGCTGTGGTAAAAAAAAAAAAAAAAACCTGTGTAAAAAAAGAAAAAAATGGCGTGCACCCCCCCAAAAAAGAGCAACCAGCCCCGGGCATTAGTAACCCAGTGCTGGGTGTGCTTAAATACAGGGGACAAACGACATAGGGGTCCCCTGTACTTAAGCACAACCAGCACCGGGCTAGTCAGAACCAGCGCTGGTTGCCAAAATACGGGGGACAAACGACGTAGGGGTCCCCTGTATTCTGCGCAACCAGCTCTGGGCTCTGATCCGGTCCTGGTTCTGGAAATATAGGGGACAAAAAATGAGTAGGGTTCCCCTGTATGTTCCAGAACCAGCACTGGACTTTTTCTAGCGGGGGGCTGATGCCACAGCCAGGGGAGCCCTTTCACCGGGCCCCCCAGCCGCAGCATCAACCCTGACCGCTAGTCAGCCCAGGCCGGGGATCCCTGGAGAGCTGGGGACCCCCCCAATAAAGGGGTCACCCTCTCCAGGGCACCCCAGGCCCAGGCTGATAGCCCGGGGCTATCCCCGCCACCCCTGGTGGCGGTGGGTGGCGGGTTGATTGTGTGGTGTGGTGTAAATAAAGAATATCAAACATTGTCTTTACAAGTAGAACTGCAAGTCCCAGCTAGCCTGCCCCGCATGCTGGTACTTGGAGAACCACAAGTACCAGCATGCAGGGCATTAAGGGCCCACTAGTACCTGTAGTTCACCTGTAAAAAAAATGTTTAAAAAAACACAGGACACACACACCGTGACAGTATAAGTTTATTAAACATACATACACACACACACATGTACACATACTCACCTATGTAACCTGTAGCATCGGTCCACTTGTCCGGTAAAGTATCCCTAGGGGACCTGTGAAAAAAAACATACTCACCATCTCCTATGCGAGGTTCTGTCCTCTTCGTTCCAAAGTAGGCATCCCCGGACTTGGCAAAAAAAAAAAACGAAAACGAATGAGAGCTTAGCGGCGGGGTATCACCATGGAAACCCCGCTGCTAAGCGTTCATTGGCTGAGAGAGGTCATCTCCCGTCTCTCAGCCAATGAACGGCTCCCTCCATTGTAGTCAATGGTGGGAACCGCAGGGTAAACTTTAATAACCTTGCGGCTCCCAGCATTGACTACAATGGAGGGAGCCGTTCATTGGCTGAGAGAGACGGGAGATGGCCTCTCTCAGCCAATGAACGCTTAGCAGCGGGGTTTCCATGGTGATACCCCGCCGCTAAGCTCTCATTCGGGAAGTACCGTTCTATAGAACGGTACTAAGTTCGTGGATCGCGTTTTCGTTTTTTTTTTTTTGCCAAGTCAAGGGATGCCTACTTTGGAACGAAGAGGACAGAACCTCGCATAGGAGATGGTGAGTATGTTTTTTTTCACAGGTCCCCTAGGGATACTTTACCAGACAAGTGGACCGATGCTACAGGTTACATAGGTGAGTATGTGTACATGTGTGTGTGTGTGTATGTATGTTTAATAAACTTATACTGTCACGGTGTGTGTGTCCTGTGTTTTTTTTAAACATTTTTTTACAGGTGAACTACAGGTACTAGTGGGCCCTTAATGCCCTGCATGCTGGTACTTGTGGTTCTCCAAGTACCAGCATGCGGGGCAGGCTTGCTGGGACTTGCAGTTCTACTTGTAAAGACAATGTTTGATATTCTTTATTTACACCACACCACACAATCAACCCGCCACCCACCGCCACCAGGGGTGGCGGGGATAGCCCCGGGCTATCAGCCTGGGCCTGGGGAGCCCTGGAGAGGGTGACCCCTTTATTGGGGGGGTCCCCAGCTCTCCAGGGATCCCCGGCCTGGGCTGACTAGCGGTCAGGGCTGATGCTGCGGCTGGGGGGCCCGGTGAAAGGGCTCCCCTGGCTGTGGCATCAGCCCCCCGCTAGAAAAAGTCCAGTGCTGGTTCTGGAACATACAGGGGAACCCTACTCATTTTTTTCCCCTGTATTTCCAGAACCAGGACCGGATCAGAGCCCAGAGCTGGTTGCGCAGAATACGGGGGACCCCTACGTCGTTTGTCCCCCGTATTTTGGCAACCAGCTCTGGTTCTGACTAGCCCGGTGCTGGTTGTGTTTAAGTACAGGGGACCCCTATGTCGTTTGTCCCCTGTATTTAAGCACACCCAGCACTGGGTCACTAATGCCCGGGGCTGGTTGCTCTTTTTTTGGGGGGGGGCACGCCATTTTTTTCTCTTTTTACACAGGTTTTTTTTTTTTTTTTTTACCACAGCAGCACAGACGGGTCTCACGGACCCGTTAGTGCTCTGTGTCAATGACACAGATGCAAGTAGCACGGATCTCCTGGTCCGTGCGTGCATCTGTGTCATTGAAATACACAGCAGCACAGACGGGTCTCACTGACCCATCTGTGCTCTGTGTCACTGTCAATCACACAGATGCATGTAGCACGGATCTCACGAGTCCGTGCTACATGCAAATGAGCACCATAATGCTGATTGGCTGAGAGCCGTGACAGACGGCTCTGTCAGCCAATCAGCACTTTGCCCATTAAAGGCAAAGGCATTTTTTTTAAAATGGCCGCTCGAGGCAAAACCTCGAGATCCGACAGCAGATCTCGAGGTTTTGCCTCGGGAGAGGGATCCGGGGCAGACAGGGAGATCCGAGCTTGGGCTCGGATCGCCCCGGATCCCCGAAGTTCGGGTGGGTTCGGTTCTCAGGGAACCGAACCCGCTCATCCCTAATATATATATATATATATATATATGTATAAAATTAATTACTCCCCGATTTTCATGTTTCTAGGTCCAGGGTTTGGGCTGGATGTTGATGAGTCAATCAGTCAGGACATTTTATATATTTACCATATATCGCAGGCTCTCAAACTCAGTCCTCGGGACCCCAAACAGTGCATGTTTTCCAGGTCTCCTCTCAGAAACACAAAAGTGAAATAATACGCTCCACCTGTGGATCTTTTAAATTGTTTTAGTGAGTAATGAATACATCTGTGCACCTGCTGGGTGATTTGGGAAACGTGACCTGTGTGGGGTCCTGAGGACCGAGTTTGAGAACCACTGCCATATATGATATACAATAGACCCGTATTCAATTAGGGAGCGAAAAGTCAATTTCTGGGGATAAAGTTTCGGGCGCGTGCCCGCTTTATCCCCGTATTCAATTTGGAGCTGGCGAAAACAGGAGCCTGCGGAAAGGTAAGTATCGGGAAAAATAGGGGAATTTTCATAAATTCATCCAGGGACCCCCCCTAATAATGTCCAGACATGGGGGTACCCCCGTTTAGCCCTGCAGAACGTGTTCTGCATTTTTAAATAGCTGCGGCAGGTGTTTTTTCCCAGACATTGAAGAAGTGCTGCAGAAGAGCACTTAGGGTTTTTTTTTTTTCGTTTTAAAAAGTGGTTCCATCAAATTTGGGGTACATGAAAATGGGTAGTAGCATATTTTTAAGTCCCTAAACTTATTTTTATTTAATTCTGCAAAAATGCACCTAGTCTATTATAGAAAATACCTGCCGCATACTTGGAGAACACCAATTGAGCTATTTTTAAACACTGTTCCTAATTTTTTTACCCCAAACTGAAAATAATTTTTTCCCCATTTTCTTTTTTTTTTACCCCAAACTGAAAATATTTTTTTGGGGATGTCCATATTTTTTAAAAAAACTTTTTTTTGACACATTTCGTTTTTAGGGGCTATTCCCAGGGGTGCAGGCTATTTTTTTTAAGCCTGCACCCCTATACCCCAATTCTGCATTTTTTTTTCGCCATGTAAAACATGGTGAAAACGAATCCCCGTTTTCTTTCAAAGACTTTTCGAACCTGCGAAAAGTCTTTGAAATTGACGTCATCGGCAATAAATTATCTCCCAGATCGACTTTTCGCAGCCTAATTGAATAACCCCCCATAGTATGCTGCAGCTTGTTTGGTGTGATGGTCACCATAAAGTCACACCAGCTGCTAACCACTAACATAGAATATTTCCTAATTTATTTCTTTTTTGGTAATTGCTATTTGAACATTTTTATTGGTGTGATCAGCAGATAGAAGGGGAGTTACATTATGTAAATATTCATGGTCCTTTTGTAGTTATATAGCACATACCAGTACGGCACAGTAGTATACAGCATTGTGATGTTCAGTGACGTGCGGTGAGGTCAATAGCTGAGGCACTGATTGATTAACACCCCCCTCCCACCTTTTTACAAAACAAACCGCAAAACAGCATAGGGTTAACAGTAGGGGTGAGCGGGTTCGGATTTCTGAAATCCGAACCCCCCCGAGCCCCCCCGATCCGAGTCCGATCCGAGTCAGGCTCGACTTTTCCCGCCTGACTCGGATCTGAAATCGAGGCAAAACGTCATCATCCCGCCTTCCGAGTCTCGCGGGTTTTGGATCCTATATAAGGTACCCGCGTCGTCGCCATTTTCTCACTCGGCTGTGAAGAGGGAGGGTGGGAGTTAGGGCTGTGTAGTGTAGTGTAGTGTAGTGCTGCTGTTGTCCACTACTTCAAAGTCCATAGGGGCTGGCTGTGTTGTGCTGTGCTGCTGTTGTTAATAGGGGCTGTGGCCACTACTTCAAAGTCCATAGGAGCTGGCTGGACTGTGTTGTGCACTCAGTTCTCCATAGGGGCTGTGTCCACTCCAAAGTCCTGTACAGTGTCCCAGTCCTAAAGGGGTGCTGTAGTGTTGTCCAGGGGGTGCTCTGTCCATCAGGGGTGCTCCCCCCAAGTGCTAAAAAAATAATATATTTTCTGTGTTTGTGAATTGTGTGCGCAGTAGCCGCACGTGCATCAACAAAGTAGTGCCAAGCGTGCGCCTGTGTCATAAGTAAAGGGCCGGCTGGCTTGACCGTTAAAGGGTGCTGTAACCCCCGAAAGTACACTCCAGTCCAAACCAAAAAAAAATTATTTTCTGTGTTTGTGAATTGTGTGCGCAGTAGCCGCACGTGCATCAACAAAGTAGTGCCAAGCGTGCGCCTGTGTCATAAGTAAAGGGCCGGCTGGCTTGACCGTTAAGGGTGCTGTAACCCCCGAAAGTACACTCCAGTCCAAACCAAAAAAAAAATTATTTTCTGTGTTTGTGAATAGTGCGCAGCAGCCGCACGTGCATCAACAAAGTAGTGCCAAGCGTGCGCCTGTGTCATAAGTAAAGGGCCGGCTGGCTTGACCGTTAAAGGGTGCTGTAACCCCCGAAAGTACACTCCAGTCCAAACCAAAAAAAAATTATTTTCTGTGTTTGTGAATTGTGTGCGCAGTAGCCGCACGTGCATCAACAAAGTAGTGCCAAGCGTGCGCCTGTGTCATAAGTAAAGGGCCGGCTGGCTTGACCGTTAAGGGTGCTGTAACCCCCGAAAGTACACTCCAGTCCAAACCAAAAAAAAAATTATTTTCTGTGTTTGTGAATTGTGTGCGCAGTAGCCGCACGTGCATCAACAAAGTAGTGCCAAGAGTGCGCCTGTGTCATAAGTAAAGGGCCGGCTGGCTTGACCGTTAAAGGGTGCTGTAACCCCCAAAGTACACTCCAGTCCAAACCAAAAAAAAAATTATTTTCTGTGTTTGTGAATTGTGTGCGCAGTAGCCGCACGTGCATCAACAAAGTAGTGCCAAGCGTGCGCCTGTGTCATAAGTAAAGGGCCGGCTGGCTTGACCGTTAAGGGTGCTGTAACCCCCGAAAGTACACTCCAGTCCAAACCAAAAAAAAATTATTTTCTGTGTTTGTGAATTGTGTGCGCAGTAGCCGCACGTGCATCAACAAAGTAGTGCCAAGCGTGCGCCTGTGTCATAAGTAAAGGGCCGGCTGGCTTGACCGTTAAGGGTGCTGTAACCCCCGAAAGTACACTCCAGTCCAAACCAAAAAAAAAATAATTTTCTGTGTTTAGCCGCACGTATATATCAAATCGATATAACATAAATGGAGGACCAAACTTTCTCCGATAAAAATAAAATAGAGAAAGATCAAGAACCACTTCCTCCTAGTGCTGAAGCTGCTGCCACTAGTCATGACATAGACGATAACATGCCATCAACGTCGTCTGCCAAGGCCGATGCCCAATGTCATAGTAGAGGGCACATACAATCCCAAATGGCAAAGTTCAGGAAAATGACCTTGAAAAAGACATTTAAATCAGCTGAAGAGAAACGTAAACTTGCCAATATGCCATTTACGACACGGAGTGGCAAGGAACGGCTAAGGTCGATCCCTAGTATGTTCATGACTAGTGGTTCAGCTTCACATGACGATGGAAGCCCTCCTCCCACTAAAAAAATCAAAAGAGTTAAGCTGGCAAAAGCACAGCGAAGAACTGTGCTTTCTAAGAAGATATCACAAATCCCCAAGGAGAGTCCAAGTGTGGTGGTGGTTGCGATGCCTGACCTTCCCAGCACTGGACGGGAAGAGGTGGCTCTTTCCACCATTTGCACGCCCCCTGCAAGTGCTGAAAGGAGCACCCACAGTCCACTTGCTGATATGCAAATTGAAGATGTCACTGTTGAAGTACAACAGGATGAGGATACTGGTGTAGCTGGCGCTGAGGAGGAAGTTGGCGAGGAGGATTCTGATGGTGATGTGGTTTGTTTAAATCAGGCTCCGGGGGAGACAGTTGTTGTCCGTGGGATGAAAAAGCCCATCACGGTCATGCCTGGGCAGAAGACCAAACATTCCACCTCTTTGGTCTGGCAATATTTCTATCCAAATCCGGACAACAACTGTCTTGCCATATGTACCATATGTAAAGGTGAAATAAGTAGGGGTAGGGACGTCAACCACCTAGGAACATCCTCCCTTATACGGCACCTGCAGCGCGTTCATAAAAAGTTACTGTCAAGTTCAGAAACTTTGGCTAAGACCGTAAGCAGTCCAGGGACACCTAAATCCCGTTGTCCTGTTGTATCCAAGCGCCTGCAAACCACACCGTCAACTCCCTCCTCGTCAATTTCCTCCTTAGTCAGGATCGGAAGTAGTCCTGCAGGCCATGTCACTGGCATGACTGACTCTCCTATCCGGGATTCCTCTGGAGGATCCTGCATTGCTACGCCTACTGCTGCCGCTGCTGCTGTTGCTGCTGCTGGGAGTCGTTCATCATCCCAGAGAGGAAGTAGGAACACCACTACTTTTACTAAACAATTGACCCTCCAACAGTCCTTAGCGAGGAGGATGAAGTACGACAGCAGTCATCCTGAAGCAAAACGTATAACTGAGGCCTTGACTGCTATGTTGGTGTTAGACGTGCGTCCGGTATCCGCCATTAGTGCAGTGGGATTTAGACAATTGATGGAGGTAGTGTGTCCCCGGTTCCAAATCCCGTCTAGATTCCACTTCACTAGGCAGGCGATACCGAGACTGTACAGAAACGTCAGAAAAAGTGTCCTCAGTGTCCTGAAAAATGCCGTTGTACACAATGTCCACTTAACCACGGACATGTGGACAAGTGGAACAGGGCAGACTAAGGACTATATGACTGTGACAGCCCACTGGGTAGATGTATCACCTTACGCAGCAACAGCAGCAGCGTCACCAGTAGCAGCATCTCAGAAACGCCAGCTCGTTACAAGGCAGGCTACGCTGTGTATCACCGGTTTCAGTAAGAGGCACACCGCTGACAACCTCTTAGAGAAACTGAGGGAAATCATCGCCCAGTGGCTTACCCCACTTAGACTCTCCTGGGGATTTGTGATATCTGACAACGCCACCAATATTGTGCGGGCATTACATCTGGGCAAATTCCAGCACGTCCCATGTTTTGCTCACACAATAAACTTGGTGGTGCAGAATTTTCTGAAAAGCGACAGGGGCGTGCAGGAGACGCTTTGGGTGGCCCGAAAAATTTCTGGCCACTTTCGCCATTCAGCGACTGCGTGCCGAAGACTGGAGTGCCAGCAAACACTCTTGAACCTGCCCCGCCATCACCTGAAGCAAGAGGTTGTGACGCGGTGGAACTCAACCCTCTATATGCTTCAGAGGATGGAGGAGCAGCAAAAGGCCATACAAGCCTATACATCCACCTATGACATAGGCAAAGGAGGGGGTATGCACCTGACTCAAGCGCAGTGGAGAATGATTTCCGTGTTGTGCAAGGTTCTCCAGCCCTTCGAACTTGCCACACGTGAAGTCAGTTCAGACACAGCCAGCTTGAATCAGGTCATTCCCCTCATCAGGCTTTTGCAGAAGCAGCTGGAGAAAGTGAAGGAGGAGCTAAGACGGAGCGATTCCGCTCGGCATGTGGGACTTGTGGATGAAGCCCTTCATTCGCTTTGCCAGGATTCCAGGGTGGTCAATCTGTTGAAATCAGACCACTACATTTTGGCCACCGTGCTTGATCCTAGGTTTAAAGCCTATGTGGTGTCTCTCTTTCTGGCCGACACAAGCCTGCAGAGGTGCAAAGACCTGCTGGTGAACACACTGTCAGCTGAAGCGGAACGTGACACGTCAACGGCTCCTTCTTCATTTTCTCCCGCAACTGGGGCTGCCAGGAAAAAACTTAGGTATCCTAAGCAACCCGCTGGCGGTGATGCAGGGCAGGCAGGACCAAGTTTGGACATCTGGTCCGGACTGAAGGACCTGGCAACAATTTCTGACATGTCTACTGTCACTGCATATGATACTGTCACCATTGACAGAATGGTGGAGGATTACATCGGTGACAGCATCCAAGTAGGCATGTCAGACAGTCCATACCTGTACTGGCAGGAAAAAGAGGCAATTTGGAGGCCCCTGTACAAGCTGGCTCTATTTTACCTGAGTTGCCCCCCCTCCAGTGTGTACTCCGAAAGAGTGTTTAGTGCAGCCGGGAACCTTGTCAGCGAAAGGCGTAGGAGGTTGCTTCCACAGAATGTGGAGAAGGTGATGTTCATCAAAATGAATTATCAGCTCTTCCAGGGAGACCAGCCTCCAGAAGGTACAGAGGGACCTGTGGTGGTGGATTCAAGTGGGGACGAGTTAATACTTTGTGAGGATGAGGATGTACACACTGAAGAGGGTGAGGAATCGGTGGATGAGGAGGATGAGGATGACATCTTGCCTCCGTAGAGCCAGTTTGTGCAGGGACACATTAATTGCCAGCTTGTTTTGTGGGGGCCCAAACGAACCAATCATTTCAGCCACAGTTGTGTGGCAGACCCTGGCGCTGAAATGATTGATTTGTTAAAGTGTGCATGTCCTGTTTATACAACATAAGGGTGGGTGGGAGGGCCCAAGGACAATTCCATCTTGCACTTCTTTTTTTTCTTTGCATTATGTACAGTTTGGGGCCTAGTTTTTCTAACTGCCATCCTTCCTGCCACTGCAGTGTCACTCCTAGATGGGTCACGTGTTTGTGCCGCCCACTCGTGTCGCTTAGCATAGTCATCCAGCTACCTCGGTGCAACCTTTTGGACATAAAAACACTATTGTGAGGTGTGAGGTGTTCAGAATAGACTGGAAATGAGTGGAAATTAAGGTTATTGAGGTTAATAATAGCATAGGAGCAGAGAAACCAACAAATTCTGTGATTTTAGCTGTTTTTATGCTTTTTTAAAAAAAAATACAGATCCAAAACACAAAACCCAGAACCCAAAACACGGAAGGGTGGTTTTGGCAAAACCAATCCAGATCCAAAACACGAAGAAAGATCCAGATCCAAAACCAAAACACAAAACACGAAAAGTGGCCGGTGCACACCCCTAGTTAACAGTAACCGGCATCAGGCTAAACCAGCCAGGGAGATAATGCCATAGCAGGAGGCACACTCAGTGTGGGGTCCCACTGCCATCACATTAATCACCGCTAAGCTAGTCGGTCCAGTGCTGGAATTCCTCTGAAAGTGTGGATCCCAAAAAAAAAAAAAATTTGGTTCCCCCTTTCGAGCTATATCCAGCCCCGAACCCCTGGTGTCGGAGGGTAGGGGTTTCTTGGTATAATAATATTGTTCTTTACAGGCGGCCTACAGGTCTCAGCCAGTCTGCCCCAGCATGTCGGCACTTGAAAAACTACAAGTGCCTACATGCCCGCACATTAAAATGGCTCTGTGGCACCATTTTTGAAATGGGTAATGGCTGACAGGCACTGGATCCTTCAGGATCCAGGTCTAAAGCCACAATCTAAGCCAAGTCTACCGCCGCCACCAATGACTACTGCTGCGGCCGCCGATGCCCGCTATCATCAATGCCCTGCTATCGCCAACTTTGCCAGTGATGCCGGGCAGCTTTGGTATTGCCGGCTACTGCCACTCTCGCTGCACCAATTCCCACTACCGTCGTCGCCGCAGCTAATTCTCATCCGCTCCTGTGCCTGCCCTGCAGCCGCTCTCCCACAGAGTATCAGTACAGCACTGACAGTGACAGCCAGATACAGTCACTGTCAGTGCTGGATCTGATGGTGCCCAGTGCCCAATCACAGCTTCTTCAGTGACAGGGGCGTGCTTTGATGTGGGCTGACAGCAGGTCCCTGTCACTGACGCATTTCTATATATGCCGCTTTCGACTGCTATTTTTCAAGGGGCTTTTACTGCTTGTGGCTTGGCCCCGCCCCCATTTCCAATATTTTACAATACACAACGGGAGTCACCACTCTCAGTGCCTCCCAAACTCTGTCTGTCCTAAATGATTATAATAATATAAAGCAGATACTTATGATACAGAATATGTGTCATAAGTATCTTCTTTGTTTTAAATAGGGGTTTACAGCGCTCTTAGGGCCTGATTCAGAGCTGGACGCTCTGACAGAGCGCTCGCTCTGAATCCGGGCCGTCCTTCTTGTTTTTCAGAGAGGCCTCCTGACCGCTCGCATAGCTGTGGGTGATCACCCACAGCTATAGCGAGCGACCAGGAAGATGGTCTCGATGGTCAAGACCATCGCGACCATCGGGCTTGCGACGAGACCCTTGTGGTAGGGTCTCGTTGCCGAAAGCCCCAGAGTGTTTTCGGCTCTAACAGAGCCGAAATCTCTCCAACCGACATCACTCGGGAACGCCTCCATTTGGGCAGCCACTCCATGGGAACGCCTCCATTTGGGCAGCCACTCCCCTGGCCAGCCCACCAAAGGGGGTGTGCTGTCACTCAACATCGACAGCACGCCACTTTTGGTACGAGACCCGGAGCGACGGATTGCCCGTCGCTATCCAGGTCACGCGAATGCACACGACGGAGCCGGCTCCGTCGTGCGCATGCGCACTGCCCCACCGTCGACCCGTTTGCGAGCGCATAGCGATTGCGAGCGGGTCTGAATCAGGCCCTTAGTCCTATCTTAAAATCGTCCCTAGCTGCTCCACTAGTAGAGGTATCCCGACCTCTCAAAGTAATTGATTAAATAAATAATAGTGGTGCGCTCTGGGGCAATTATAATGTGTTGACGGTGAACATAAAATGAATAAAGAAGTCACTTTATAGATGTTTAAACTGCACTATGGACCTTATTCAGAGGCGGCCGTACGGTCTACGACCGCACGGACGCCTCAATGTTTTGCAAGTGCGCATGCGCACGAGGGAGCCAGCTCCCTCGTGCGCATGCGTGGGACCCGCTACGACCGACAGCGCTGGTCGTAGCGGGTCTCTTTCCAAAGGGGGCGAGCTGTCGATGTTGATTGACAGCTCGCCCCATTTGGAAGGCGAGCCGGGGGGGTGGCAGCCCAAACGGAGGCGTTCCCATGGGAACGCCTGCCGTTTGGGGGAGGCCCCACTGACATCACTAGTGATGTCAGTGGAGAGCTTCCGGCTCTGACAGAGCCAGAAGCTCTCCGGGGCTTACGACAAGTGTGACCCTACCCTAGGGTCTCGTCGTAAGCCCCGATGGTCGCGATGGTCTATGACCATCGCGACCATCACCCTAGCGGTCGTTAGAGCTGTGGGTGTTAACCCACAGCCTAATGACCGCAACAGAAGCGGGCGGTCAGGATGCAAGCGGCCGCCCAGTTTCTGAGCGACCGCTTGCATCCTCCGACCGCCTCTGAATGAGGCCCTATGTCCTGCTAATATATTTAACATAAAGTCCCAAATTGAATCTGTAGGTAGGGTGTTCTTAAAGATATTTAAATAACTGCAAAGATGACGTGCGTTCCTTATCCATAACCGGGAATGTATACAATGTGGTGGAATGCGAATAAGGAAACTTATGGTACCGTCAAGCACATTATAAGAACACTCATCCTACAGACATCACAAAATAAACTTTTTAGGAGCCACATATTCCCTGGGACTATCCAAAGACCCTTCTCTATAAGAGACAGCAGAATTTTTGGTTGTATACATTCCCGGTCAGGGATAAGGAACGCACGTCATCTTTGCAGTTATTTAAATATCTTTAAGAATGCCCTACCTACAGATTCAAGTTGGGACTTTATGTTAAATATATTAGCAGGACATTGTGCAGTTTAAATATCAAGAAAGTGACTTCTTTATTCATTTTATGTTCACCATCTTCTTTGTTTTGTTTTAATCATTAATGACGGGAGGCTCTGGGCCTGATTCAGACCCGCTCACGAGCGCTGAGCACTCGCAAGCGGGTCGATGTTGGGCCAGTGCGCATGCGCACGATGGACCCGGCTCCGTGGGCGTGCCGGGGGCGTGGCTGGCCAGACGGAGGCGTTCCCATGGGAACGCCTACCGTCTGGGGCCGGCCCCACTGACATCACAAATGATGTCAGTGGGAGTGCTTTTGGCTCTGATAGAGCCAAAAGCACTCCAGGGCTTGCGACAGATGAGACCCTACCACAAGGGTCTCGTCGCAAGCCCGATGGTCGCGATGGTCTTGACCATCGCGACCATCTTTTTGGCCGCTCTCTATAGCTGTGGGTGGTCACCCACAGCTATGCGAGTGGCCAGGAGGCCGCTCTAAAATCAGGAAGGACGGCCCTGATTCAGAGCGAGCGCTCTGTCAGAGCGTCCAGCTCTGAATCAGGACCTCTGCCTCCTCTGACTGCATGTCCCTGGTGATGTTTTTTCTCTGCGTTGCATCGCGCGTACATGCTGATGGTGTTTGTACAGAGTCCCGGTACTTATTCAGATGCACACATGAAGAAGTGAATTATAAATGTGTTGGGCGTTCCTGGGTAGTTACAGGTGGTTGGCTAATCAGACGCAGATGTAATGTAGTACGGGTGTGTTATTGGAGTGTGGCGGGTGTGTCACTGCAAGTGGTTGCATACAGAGATGTGGAATCGCTCACAATGGAGGCCATTCTCAGATGTATGATCTGCACCTAGGATAGGACTGGTGCAAGTTTCACTGATACATCCTACATGGAGAAACTAGGGGTGTGCACCGGCCACTTTTCGTGTTTTGTGTTTTGGTTTTGGGTCTGGATCTTTCTTCGTGTTTTGGATCTGGATTGGTTTTGCCAAAACCACCCTTCGGTGTTTTGGGTTCTGGGTTTTGTGTTTTGGATCTGTATTTTTTTGAAAAAAAGCATAAAAACAGCTAAAATCACAGAATGTGTTGATTTTTCTGCTCCTATGCTATTATTAACCTGAAAAACCTTAATTTCCACTCATTTCCAGTCTATTCTGAACACCTTACACCTCACAATAGTGTTTTTATGTCCAAAAGGTTGCACTGAGGTAGATGGATGACTATGCTATGCGACACGAGTGGGCGGCACAAACACGTGGCCCATCTAGGAGTGACACTGCAGTGGCAGACAGGATGGCAGTTTGAAAAACTAGGCCCCAAACAGTACATAATGCAAAGAAAAAAAAGAGGTACAAGATGGAATTGTCCTTGGGCCCTCCCACCCACCCTTATGTTGTATAAACAGGACATGCACACTTTAACAAATCAATCATTTCAGCGCCAGGGTCTGCCACACGACTGTGGCTGAAATGATTGGTTCGTTTTGGGCCCCCACAAAACAAGCTGGCAATTAATCTGGCCCTGCACAAACTGGCTCTACGGAGGCAAGATGTCGTCCTCATCCTCCTCATTCACCGATTCCTCACCCTCTTCAGTGTTGTGTACATCCTCATCCTCACAGAGTATTAATTCGTCCCC
Source organism: Taudactylus pleione (assembly GCA_031769625.1). Taxonomy (NCBI): domain Eukaryota; kingdom Metazoa; phylum Chordata; class Amphibia; order Anura; family Myobatrachidae; genus Taudactylus; species Taudactylus pleione. The sequence continues at coordinate 14,638,617 of JAUIMM010000039.1, forward strand.
ACTGGAATCCACCACCACAGGTCCCTCTGTACGTTCTGGAGGCTGGTCTCTCTGGAAGAGATGATAATTCATTTTTATGAACATCATCTTCTCCACATTTTGTGGAAGCAACCTCCTACGCCTTTTGCTGACAAGGTTCCCGGCTGCACTAAACACTCTTTCGGAGTGCACACTGGAGGGGGGGCAACTCAAGTAAAATAGAGCCAGTTTGTACAGGGGCCTCCAAATAGCCGCTTTTTCCTATCAGTACATGTACGGACTGTCTGACATGCCTACTTGGATGCTGTCACCGATGTAATCCTTTAACAGACAGACGCACGCTTCTCGCTGCTGCTTTGAGGATGCAGGTGTGACTACAGCCCACACAATTCACAAAGACAGGAAAAAAACAATTTTTTATTTTTTGTGGAGCGCACTTTGAGGGTTACACCACCCTTTAACAGACAGACGCACGCTTGTCGCTGCTGCTTTGAGGATGCAGGTGCGGCTACTGCGCATACATTTCACACACAAACACAGAAAAAAAGATTATTTTATTTTGGTTGGAGCGCACTTTGGGGGTTACACCACCCTTTAACAGACAGATGCATGCTTGTCGCTGCTGCTTTGAGGATGCAGGTGCGGCTACAGCCCACACATTTCACAAAGACAGAAAAAAAAAGAAGAATTTTTTTATTGTTTGTGGAACGCACTTTGAGGGTTACACTACCCTTTAACAGACAGACGCACGCTTGTCGCTGCTGCTTTGAGGATGCAGGTGCGGCTACAGGCCACACAATTCACAAGGACAAAAAAAAAAAAATTTTTATTGTTTGTGGCGCGCACTTTGATGAGGGTTACACCACCCTTTAACAGACAGACGCACGCTTGTCGCTGCTGCTTTAAGGATACAGGTGCGGCTACAGCCCACACATTTCACAAAGCCAGAAAAAAAAATAAGAATTTTTTTATTGTTTGTGGAGCGCACTTTGAGGGTTACACCACCCTTTAACAGACAGATGCACGCTTGTCGCTGCTGATTTAAGGATGCAGGTGCGGCTACAGCCCACACATTTCACAAAGAGAAAAAATAATAATTTTTTTATTGTTTGTGGAGCGCACTTTGAGGGTTAAACCACCCTTTAACAGACAGATGCACGCTTGTCGCTGCTGCTTTAAGGATGCAGGTGCGGCTACAGCCCACACATTTCACAAAGAGAAAAAATAAGAATATTTTTATTGTTTGTGGAGTGCAATTTGAGGGTTACACCACCCTTTAACAGACAGACACACGCTTGTCGCTGCAGCTTTGAGGATGCAGGTGGAATCTAGACGGGATTTGGAACTAGGGACACACTACCTCCATCAATTGTCTAAATCCCACTGCACTAATGGCGGATACCGGACGCACGTCTAACACCAACATAGCAGTCAAGGCCTCAGTTATACGTTTTGCTTCAGGATGACTGCTGTCGTACTTCATCCTCATCGCTAGGGACTGTTGGAGGGTCAATTGTTTATAAAAAGTAGTGGTGTTCCTACTTCCTCTCTGGGATGATGAACAACTGCCAGCAGCAGCAACAGCACTAGGAGGAAGTGGTTCTTGATATTTCCCTATTTTATTTTTATCGGAGAAAGTTTGGTCCTCCATTTATGTTATATTGATATATACGTGCGGCTAAGGCGTACACAAACACAGAAAATATTTTTTTATTTTTGCTGGAGAGTAGTGCACTTTGTGGGTTACACCACCCTTTAAGAAATGAGCCAGCCGGCCCTTTACTTATGGGACACAGGCGCACGCTTGGCGTTGCTCCTTTGTTGATGCACGTGCAGCAACAGTGCACACAATTCACAAACACAGAAAATATTTTTTTATTTTATTTGGAGTGTACTTTGGGGGTTACAGCACCCTTTAACGGACAAGCTAGCCGGCCCTTTACTTATGGGACACAGGCGCACGCTTTCCGCTGCTCCTTTGTTGATGCACGTGCAGCCACAGTGCACACAATTCACAAACACAGAAAATATTTTTTTATTTTGTTTTGAGTGTACTTTGGGGGTTACAGCACCCTTTAACAGACAAGCCAGCCGGCCCTTTACTTATGGGACACAGGCGCACGCTTGGCGCTGCTCCTTTGTTGATGCACGTGCAGCCACAGTGCACACAATTCACAAACACAGAAAATATTTTTTTATTTTGTTTGGAGTGTACTTTGGGGGTTACAGCACCCTTTAACGGACAAGCCAGCCGGCCCTTTACTTATGGGACACAGGCGCACGCTTGGCGCTGCTCCTTTGTTGATGCACGTGCAGCCACAGTGCACACAATTCACAAACACAGAAAATATTTTTTTATTTTGTTTGGAGTGTACTTTGGGGGTTACAGCACCCTTTAACGGACAGCCAGCTGGCCCTTTACTTATGGGACACAGGCGCACGCTTGGCACTGCTCCTTTGTTGATGGACTTGCAGCCACAGTGCACACAATTCACAAACACAGAAAATATTTTTTTATTTTGTTTGGAGTGTACTTTGGGGGTTACAGCACCCTTTAACGGACAAGCCAGCCGGCCCTTTACTAATGGGACACAGGCGCACGCTTGGCGCTGCTCCTTTGTTGATGCACGTGCAGCCACAGTGCACACAATTCACAAACACAGAAAATATTTTTTTATTTTGTTTGGAGTGTACTTTGGAGGTTACAGCACCCTTTAACGGACAAGCCATCCGGCCCTTTACTAATGGGACACAGGCGCACGCTTGGCGCTGCTCCTTTGTTGATGCACGTGCGGCTACTGGGCACACAATTCACAAACACAGAAAAAATTATTTTTTTTTTGCACTTGGGGGGAGCACCCCTGATGGACAGAGCACCCCCTGGACAACACTACAGCACCCCTTTAGGACTGGGACACTGCACAGGACTTTGGAGTGGACACAGCCCCTATGGACAACTGACTGCACAACACAGTCCAGCCAGCCCCTATGGACTTTGGAGGAGTGGACACAGCCCCTATGGACAACAGCAGCACAGCACAACACTACACTGCACTACACTACACTACACAGCCCAGCCAGCCCTAACTCCCACCCTCCCTCTTCACTGTCCACAGCCGAGTTACAAAATGGCGCCGACGCGGGTGCCTTATATAGAATCCAAAACCCGCGAGACCCGGAAGGCGGGATGATGATGTTTTGCCTCGATTTCAGATCCGAGTCAGGTGGGAAAAGTCGAAACTGACTCGGATCGGCCTCGGATCGGGGGGGCTCGGGGGGGTTCGGATTTCAGAAATCCGAACCCGCTCACCCCTAGGAGAAACCCATAAATATACCATATTCCAGGAAAACAAACATTGGCAGTTTCAGTTTTGAAAAAAAACTATTGCTTCTGGGAAGTATCCCACCCCCCTCAACAGACCTTGCCACCTAAACAGACCCCACCCCCGCATCAGACTCCACCTCCGCAACAATCTCCACCTCCCATTAGGACTGCTGGGGTTGTTTACATTTATCTGCCTACAACTGCCAGGGAGCTTTATGCTATCCCCTGCTATAGTTGATTTGGTCCTGCCTACATGAGGCCACTTTCATAATTTTTTCCAGGGTACAGTTTACTGCCTGTACCTCAGTACTCACCCCCGTTGAGCAGCTAGGGGAGTCCAAGTCATGGTGGGGATCTTCTTCAGAGGAGTTGCAGCAACATTCTGCTCCTCGACTCTCTGCTAGTAAGGGGAAAAGACAGAATTTAATTTATAAAGGTGAACTCTCCTCCTCTCACCCTTCTCATAGAATACCCTATTCTTATTCAAAAATCCATACTTTTGTTTAAGACCTAAAGGTGAATTCTACATAGCTATACATTCTTAATCACATGTATTATTTTATATATACATACAGTATATACATAGCTATACATTCTTAAACAATCACATGTATTATTTTATATATACATATATACATAGCTCATACTTGCCAACCTATTGGCTGACCCTTCTGGGAGAGGGGACATTCAGGTCGGCACTGCAGGGGACGTGGTTCAGCAGAGGTGGGCGGGTCTAGGAGTGACATCATAACCCCGACCCCACTATATAATAGTGCTTTAACTAGCATTGTGATGTGGATGCCAAGCCACGATGACGCGATTCACCGCAAATTTCATCATCAGCTGCCTGTACCAGACACTTCACTCAGGAAGTAGGCGACCGGGTGGCTTCAGTCTCCGGGAGGCTTGCCCACTCTTCCGGGCAGCCAGAAGTGCCACCCAATTTTCAGGAACCTCACGGCCATTCCGGAAGGGTAGGCAAATATGACAGCTTAAATTTTTTTACTGTTCTACTTGAACAGTATAGTGTATATGGCATAAATCTCCACTTTCAAGGTTTGTTGTATAATTGTCAATGATATGCCTTTAATCTAGGCATGTGCGCCGGACCATTTTTGCCGGATTTGGATTTGGTTCTAATTCGTCATCCGGTTTTGGATTTGGATTTGGATTTGCCAAACTGCGGTGACTGGCTTTGGATTTGGATTTGGATTTTTTGCCAAAATTGGCAAAAAAATCTATAATGACATAAATTGGGCTTTTTTTTCTTCCTAGAGTGTTATTTACCTCAATAACATTAATTTCCAGTCATTTACAGTCAATTTAGACCACCTCACAGCTTAAATTATTGTTTTCACCATTATTGGCCAAGGCTTGCAGTGAGCTGACTGGTTACCAAGCGTCAGAGCAGCGACGCAGTGGCACAAACACCACAGTTTAAAGCACATCTATGAAACTATGCCACACAGCAGTGGCAGAAATTAAAGGTAGTGCTAGATGGAATTGTCCTAGGGCCCTCCCACCCACCCTTATGTTGGATCTTAAAAAGGACATGCACGCTTTAACTAACCAAGCATTTCAGCGACAGGTACTGCGACTTTGTGGCTGAAGTGCTTGGTTTGTTTGGGCCCCCCCCAAAAAAATCTTCCAATCTACTAAAGGCAACAGGTCTACAGTGGCATGATGTCACCATCATTGCCATCCTTACCCTCATCAGTGTGTACATCATCCGATTCCTCACACAATATCAGTTCATCCCTGCTTGAATCCACCATTACAGGAGTATCTGTACTCTGACGTGATTGGCGGGAAAGGTTTTCCTTGTGAAATTTCCAGTTCATTTTTAGGAACATCATTTTTTCTACATTTTGTGGAAGTAGCCTCCTTCGTCGTTCGCTCACAAGGTTCCCGGCTCTACTGAAAACTTTCTCCGAGTACACACTGGAGGGTGGGCAGCTTAAGTAATGCAAAGCCAGTTTATACAAGGGTCTCCAAATTGCCTTTTTTTTTCTTCCAATATTCTAATGAACTCTGTGACATGTCTACGTGTACGGTGTCCTGAAAGTAATCTTCCACCATTCTTTGGATGGTAATCGTATTAGATGGAGTTACGGTAGAGGTGTCACTGGTGTTGGGCAAATCTTTTAGACCCAACCATATGTCAAAATGTTGATTTGACTTATCTTCATCACCACTGGGTCTTTTGGAAAAGGTGATTTTTTTCTGGCTGCTGCTGGAGAAACCGAAGGAGGAGACGTCATCGTAGTGCCATGTGTCACTTCAGCTGCCAACTTGCTCACCAGGAGCGCTTTGGTCCTTTTAAGATCTGGGTCAGTTGTAAAAAAAGACAGCATACGACTTGAACCTAGGATCAAGCATGGTTGCTAAAATATAATGATCAGATTTCAAGATCTTGGCCACCCGTGGATCCTGGCGAAGCGAACAAAGGATTTGATCTATCAGTCCAGCATACTTTGCGGAATCACTTTGTTTAATCTCATCCTTCAATTTCTCCAGCTGCTTTTCCAAAAGCGAAATCAGGGGAATCACTTTACTCAAGCTAGCAGTGTCAGCACTCACTTCACAAGTGGCAACTTCAAATGGTTTGAGCACCTTGCACAAGCCAGAAAGTATTCTCCACTATGCTGGGCTAAGGTACATTCCCCCTCCTCTCCCAATGTCATGGCTTGTCGTATAGCTATGGATGGCTTTTTGCTGCTCCTCCATCCGCTGAAGCATATACAGGGTTGAGTTCCACCTCGTTACCACTTCTTGCTTCAGTTGATGGCAGGGCAAATTAAACTGCTCTTGCAGGTGCTGCAATCTCCTGCATGCTGTTGCTGAATGCCGAAAATGTCCCAAAATTTTTCGGGCCACAGACAGCATCACCTGCACGGCCCTGTCGTTTTTTAAAAAACCCTGCACCACTAAGTTTATTGTGTGAGCAAAACAGGGGATGTGTTGGAATTCACCCAGCTGTAATGCTTTCACTATATTTGTAGTGTTTTCAGAAATCACAAATCCTGAGGAGAGTCCAAGTGGGGTAAGCCATGTTTCTATGACATCTCTTAGTTTTTCAAAGAGGTTGTCAGCGGTATGCCTCTTATTGAATCCGGTGATGCACAGAGTTGCCTGCCTCTGAATGAGCTGGTGTTGTTTGTTAGATAAACACAATGTATCCAGTGCACTAACCCTCCCGGTGAATGAATGAGAATCAGGTGTATGTAAAGGTTAAAAAATAGATGCTTTATTGTGTAGGACACTTCTAAATAGCATGCATGAAAATATGGAACTTGACTATTAGCCTCCCCCTGAGTGGGTAAGGGGTGTATGGCCTGTGGCTGGGCTTACTGGCCACAAGGAAAACGGTAGGTGGGTGTGGATGGGACTGTCTTGGGTGGACAATGCGGCGTCCCGCTATTGTCTGAGTCAAATAAAGTCACTTGGTGGCTCGATGGGTCGGTGCCCGGGTGGTCTTCAGTGCAGGGGGTGAGACCACTGGGGCCGTGGAGCTAGGCGTCTGGACCAGTAGGTCAGAGCTAGATCCGGACTCAGGCGTTCTCTGGTGAGAGAGGAAACATCGGGGTCACAGTGTGTAGCCTGTCACTGCCGTCTGTGGGGAGGAGAAGGCCGGTCCCGACCAAGCCAACCCCTCCACTTCAAACGCCTTACCTCTCACTTGCCGCCTGGCGTGGCTGGATCCCTCCCGAACCTGTCCTCTTTGTCCACGGTTCCTGCTGAATGTTCTCTGGCTGTATGGCTGGCATCTCCGTCCTCGTGCTGTTACTTCCGCATCAGGTGATGTTGACACGTGACTGGTTCCGTCTGAGGCAGGCTGGTGGGAGATTAGCGCTGCGATGTAACCACTCAGGGGTGGAATAGCAAGTTCAATGGGTGTAGGGATGAATAGGATCTGGATAGGATTGTGTGCTCCAACGCATTTCTACCCCTTGGGGTCTTCCTCTGGGAGATGAGTATGTTTGTATGTCACTCCTGCGGCGTTAAATAGGCTGGTGGGTCTCCGCCTCTATTTGTGATAGGTGGTTGAAAATGAGCCTGGTTGGCTGGTGTGCCTGTCAATCTGTAATTGAAAGGAAGTTGTCATAATTGAGACCAACTATAATTGTAAACATGTAGTAAATTAATGTATCTGGTTCGAAGATAATAAGTAGTCCACTTATTATTAGGTTTGTGTATCTATATATAATTGGATCCAGTCCAAAATCGGCTAGGTTGTTTGGCAGAGATCATGTTGGGATTATATGCTAAGGAATACAAATATCTGTTGTTATCAGATAGATATCTATGTCATTCTAGTCACAAATAATGGATTTGACTGCATTGTCAATGTTTAATTCCTGCAGAGTCAGGGTGTCCAAGGTTATTATTAGTTTTATTTCTTCTTTATTTATCTGTGCGATGTAGTTCCCCCCTCTCCAATTGGGATTGACCAATTTGAGGGCACAGAATGTAATTTTGGCAGGGTCAGACTGGTGAAATTGTTTGTAGTGTATGGAAATGGGATGATCTTCGTTCCCTTTCCTTATGTTACGGATGTGCTCCCCTACTCTCTGTTTGAACGGGCAAATGGTCCTGCCTATATATTGTTTCATGCAAGGACACTGCAATATATATACCACTCCCTTTGTATGGCAAGTAATATGGTCTGTGATCTTCCATTCTAGTTGATTCGAGGTAGATGTTATAGACGTAATGGGTTGGGTGGTTTTGACCCCGGTGGTGGTGCAGGCTAGACATTGGCCACAATGGTAGAACCCCCCTTTAGGTCTATTTGTTGTGGTAGTCCATATGTTAGTCAGAGTAGTTTGTTTGTGATCCATGGGGGCTAAGTGATTTTTAATTAGCTTGGTGCTAATGTCAGGTGCTTTTCTGAATACAACGTTGGGAGCATCTGATAGCGAGGCTGCCAAGGCATCATCCTGTAGTAATATAGGCCAGTGTTTCATGATTATGTTTTTGATTTGTCTGGCTTGACTATTGTAATTGGTGACAAAGTAGATGTCCTTGGACCTTTGTAGTACTAGTTTTGTCTCTATACTGTAATAATGGTTCCCTATCTGTAACAATGAATTTGTGGTATGCTGCTTCGATTTTCTGTGGTGGATATTGTTTCTCAAGAAGTTGATTTTTCAAGAGGTTGCCTTGTGTGATGTAGTCGCTATGTCTGGTACAATTACGTCAGATTCTCTGGAATTGGCTTATCGGAATGCTGTCCAACCAGTGTTGGTGATGTCCACTGGAGGCCAGAATAAAACTATTGACATCAACCGTCTTGTGGTATGTGTTGGTGTGGATGCGGTTGTCTGATATGAAAATGTTCAGATCCAGAAATTCTACCTGTGTCTTGCTAAATTTGGTAGTAAAGTCTAAATTTAAATCGTTGATGTTCATGTATTATGCAAATTTGATAAATGATTGTTCATCCCCTCTCCAGATGAAAAAAATGTCATCTATATAGCGCAACCAGAGGACGAGGTTTGCGTCGAGCTCGCGATTGGCCCATATGCACAGATCTGCCCAATGGCTCATAACCAGATTCGCATAACTCGGCGCAAACCTCGTCCCCATCGCAGTACCAGTGGTTTGAAGGTAGAACTTGTTCTCAAACCATAGATAATTATGTGTCAATATATATAAAATGCTATCTGTAATGAAGTTGATTTGGTCTGGTTCCATCTCTGAATCTTTGGTGAGATAATGTTTAATGCTATCTATCCCTGTTTCATGTTTGATGATTGAATATAAAGAAGTGACGTCACTAGTGACGAGCCAGCAGTGTTGTCCCAATGTATGTCCTGTAGTTTATTTAGAATGCTGATGGTGTCTTTGAGATATGACCATTGTGTCTTGACAAGGGGCTGGAGGAAAGTGTCTACATATTTTGATAAATTAGATGTGAGTGATTGGATACCTGATACAATAGGTCTGCCTGGTGGATGGATGGGATTTTTATGGACTTTTGGCAGATGGTAAAAAACCGGAATGACTGGATGTGGAATATTCAAATATGTGTATTCTTGAGTAGTCAGAATACCTTTATTGAGCCCTTCCTGAAGGAGATTCCTTAGTATTGACTGGAATTCTATTGGCCTCAGTGATGTAAGCATCCTTGTTCATGATCACTATGCCCCCCCCCCCTTTGTCCGCAGGCTTGATAATTATATTCCTATTGTCTTTAAGATCCTGTAATGCCTGCAATTGTTTCTTTGTCATGTTTCGCTGCAAATGCTTGGTTTTCTGGTTGCTCAATCTGTCTAAATCTTTTTCAACCATTCGGGTATAAGAGGTGATGATACTGCTGCTGCTGAAGGTGATTCACCCACCCAGTGGGCCGTCACAGTCATGTAATCTTTCGTTTGTCCACTACCGCTTGTCCACATATCTGTGGTTAAGTGGACAGTGGGTACAATAGCATTTTGCAGGCCAATAATTAGGTTCTGCTTAACGTCCTAGTACAGCCGAGGAATGGCTTTTCGGGTAAAATGAAGCCGAGATGGAATTTGGTACCGGGGACACATGACCTCAATTAACTCTGTAAATCCCACTGCATTAATTGCGGATATTGGACGCAGATCTAATATTAGCATAGCTGTCATGGCGTCAGTGATCCGCTGTGCGACAGGATGAGAGCTGTCATACTTGCTTCCCCTTGCAAGAGATTCTTTAACTGTCAATTGTTTTTTTGGTATACTACTAGTAGTCTTCTTGGTCCACTTCTGGGATGAAGATCCACCAGCAGCAGCAGCAGCAGCAGGCCTAGCGCTCAAAGATTCAGTTTCTTCTGAGGTGTCCTGGAAAGTGAAGGAGTCACCGTGACTTAGCATTAACAAATTGGATGCTGTACTACCACTGATCTTCCTCCTCAATATCCTCAGGAATGGTGTTGTCGGCGGAGATTGCAGGTGCTGGGATTTAGTAGAGAGAAGGCATCTAGCTAATGCTGGACTGCTTGTTGTTATTTTTTTAGCAGTAGTTTCTGTTATCAAACACCTGTCATGAGCTCGCTGCAGATGACGTAATAGCGTGGAGGTTCCTAGATGCTTAACGTCCCTACCTCTACTAACTGTGGTCCCACAGAGGCTACAAATGGCTTGACAAACATTGTCACGGTTTGGGTAAAAGTAATTCCACACAAAAGATGTGGATTTGTTGGTTCTATGCCCAGGCATGGCAATGGCCTTCTTATCTTGGCAAAGAGCTGCTTCCACTGGTGCCTGACTTATACAAATAATATCCTCATCCTCAACATCCTCATTAGTGCCAAGTCAGCTGCACATATATTCCCCTCATCCACTTGCAATTCCAGGGTTGTATCCTCAATTTCTATGTCCTCGGCAATACTGCTCATCCACACAGCTACAGATGGAAAACAAACTGTGGAGGGCGGCTTCTCTGAAAGGTCAGGCTTACACATAGCAATGCCACTCGTGGACCCACTTAGACTCTCCTCAGGGATTTCTGACATTTGTGTTTCAAAAAACACAGTTTGATCTACTGCCTTATTGGTTTTAGATTTTTCACACTTCTATAGTCTGATTGAACAGGTCTTTTATCGTCATGAAAGGCACAAGATGCCTCACTGACAGTTGCAGAACCACCACTCAGAAATAAAGGGCAAAGCCTGAGTCTTTCCTTGCTGCTACGTGTGGTGGATGGTATGTTGCCAATTTTCTGTTTTTCTGCAATAGTAGTAGTCTTTAGAGGTTTTTTTTATGTCTTTACCCCTGTGAAATCTAATTTTCTTTTATTTCAGGTTCTCTAAGTTTTTAAAGCCTCTACGCCCTTGAGCATCAGCTTTAGATGAAAGTGATGGACTTCCAGCCACTGCAATGCTAGCATTTGCTTGTTGTTTCTGCTCTCCTCTCTGTTCATTCTCGTCATCCATATTAATTTATCACTATGAACTGGAGTCACGGAGCTTGTATACACACAGTGGGCTATACCCTGTCATGGAGCTTGTATAATACACTCAGTGGGCTTATGCCCTTTCACAGAGCTTGTATAATACACTCAGTGGGCTTATGCCCTTTCACGGAGCTTGTATAATAGATACAGTGGGCTATGCCCTTTCAAGGAGCTTGTATGCACTCACTGGGCTTATGCCCTTTCACGGAGCTTGTATAATACACTCACTGGGCTTATGCCCTGTCACGAGGCTTGTATAATACACTCAGTGGGCTTATGCCCTTTCACGGAGCTTGTATAATACACTCAGTGGGCTTATGCCCTGTCACGGAGCTTGTATGCACTCAGTGGGCTTATGCCCTGTCACAGAGCTTGTATAATTCACACAGTGGGCTTATGCCCTGTCACGGAGCTTGTAGAATAGACACAGTGGGCTATGCCCTTTCACAGAGCTTGTATGCACTCACTGGGCTTATGCCCTGTCACGGAGCTTGTATAATACACTCAGTGGTCTTATGCCCTATCACGGAGCTTGTATAATACACTCAGTGGGCTTATGCCCTGTCATGGAGCTTGTATGCACTCAGTGGGCTTATGCCCTGTCACAGAGCTTGTATAATTCACAGAGTGGGCTTATGCCCTGTCATGGAGCTTGTAGAATAGACACAGTGGGCTATGCCCTTTCACGGAGCTTGTATGCACTCACTGGGCTTATGCCCTGTCACGGAGCTTGTATAATACACACAGTGGGCTTATGCCCTTTCACGCAGCTTGTATAATACACTCACTGGGCTTATGCCCTGTCACGGAGCTTGTATAATACACTCAGTGGGCTTATGCCCTTTCATGGAGCTTGTATAATAGACACAGTGGGCTATGCCCTGTCATGGAGCTTGGATAATAAACTCAGTGGGCTTATGCCCTTTCACGAGGCTTGTATAATACACTCAGTGGGCTTATGCCCTTTCACGGAGCTTGTATAAAACACTCACTGGGCGTATGCCCTGTCACGAGGCTTGTATAATACACTCAGTGGGCTTATGCCCTTTCACGGAGCTTGAAGAATAGACACAGTGGGCTATGCACTTTCACGGAGCTTGTATGCACTCACTGGGCTTATGCCCAGTCACGGAGCTTGTATAATACACTCAGTGGGCTAATGCCCTTTCACAGAGCTTGTATGCACTCAGTGGGCTTATGCCCTGTCACAGAGCTTGTATAATACACACAGTGGGCTTATGCCCTGTCACGGAGCTTATAGAATAGACACAGTGGGCTATGCCCTTTCACGGAGCTTGTATGCACTCACTGGGCTTATGCCCTGTCACGGAGCTTGTATAATACACTCAGTGGTCTTATGCCCTTTCACGGAGCTTGTATAATACACTCAGTGGGCTTATGCCCTGTCATGGAGCTTGTATGCACTCAGTGGGCTTATGCCCTGTCACAGAGCTTGTATAATACACACAGTGGGCTTATGCCCTGTCACGGAGCTTATAGAATAGACACAGTGGGCTATGCCCTTTCACGGAGCTTGTATGCACTCACTGGGCTTATGCCCTTTCACGGAGATTGTAGAATAGACACAGTGGGCTAATGCCCTGTCACGGAGCTTGTATAATACACTCAGTGGGCTTATGCCCTGTCACGGAGCTTGTATAATAGACACAGTGGGCTATGCCCTGTCACGTAGCTTGTATAATAAACTCAGTGGGCTTATGCCCTTTCACGTAGCTTGTATAATACACTCAGTGGGGTTATGCCCTGTCACGAGCTTGTATAATACACTCAGTGGCCTTATGCCCTTTCACGGAGCTTGTATAATACACTCAGTGGCCTTATGCCCTGTCACGAAACTTGTATAATACACTCAGTGGGCTTATGCCCTTTCACGGAGCTTGAAGAATAGACACAGTGGGCTATGCACTTTCACGGAGCTTGTATGCACTCACTGGGCTTATGCCCTGTCACGGAGCTTGTATAATACACTCAGTGGGCTTATGCCCTTTCACAGAGCTTGTATAATACACTCAGTGGGCTTATGCCCTGTCACGTAGCTTGTATGCACTCAGTGGGCTTATGCCCTGTCACGGAGCTTGTATAATAAACTCAGTGGGCTTATGCCCTTTCACGGAGCTTGAATAATACACTCAGTGGGCTTATGCCCTTTCATGGAGCTTGTATAATACACTCAGTGGGCTTATGCCCTTTCACAGAGCTTGTATAATAGACACAGTGGGCTATGCCCTTTCACGGAGCTTGTATGCACTCACTGGGCTATGCCCTTTCACGTAGCTTGTATAATAGACACAGTGGGCTTTTGCCCTTTTCAAGGAGCTTGTATGCACTCAGAGGGCTTACGCCCTTTCACAGAGCTTATATAATAGACACAGTGGGCTATGCCCTGTCTCGGAGCAATGTATAATAAACTCAGTGGGCTTATGCCCTTTCACGGAGCTTGTATAATACACTCAGTGGGCTTATGCCCTGTCACGGAGCTTGTATAATACAGTCAGTGGGCTTATGCCCTTTCACGGAGCTTGTATAATACACTCAGTGGGCTTATGCCCTGTCATGGAGCTTGTATGCACTCACTGGGCTTATGCCCTGTCACGGAGCTTGTATAATACACTTAGTGGGCTATGCCCTTTCACAGAGCTTGTATGCACTCACTGGGCTATGCCCTTTCACGGAGCTTGTATAATAGACACAGTGGGCTTATGCCCTTTCAAGGAGCTTGTGTGCACTCTGAGGGCTTATGCCCTTTCACAGAGCTTGTATAATAGACACAGTGGGCTATGCCCTGTCACGGAGCTTGTATAATAAACTCAGTGGGCTTATGCCCTTTCACGGAGCTTGTATAATACACTCAGTGGGCTTATGCCCTTTCACGGAGCTTGTATAATACACTCACTGGGCTTATGCCCTGTCACGGAGCTTGTAGAATAGACACAGTGGGCTATGCCCTTTCACGGAGCTTGTATGCACTCACTGGGCTTATGCCCTGTCACGTAGCTTGTATAATACACTCAGTGGGCTATGCCCTTTCACGGAGCTTGTATAATACACTCAGTGGGCTTATGCCCTGTCACGGAGCTTGTATAATTCACACAGTGGGCTTATGCCCTGTCATGGAGCTTGTATAATACACACAGTGGGCTAAGCCCTTCCATGGAGTTTGTATAATACACTCAATGGGCTTATGCCCTTTCACGGAGCTTGTATAATACACTCAGTGGGCTTATGCCCTGTCACAGAGCTTGTATAATTCACACAGTGGGCTTATGCCCTGTCATGGAGCTTGTATAATACACATAGTGGGCTAAGCCCTTTCATGGAGCTTGTATAATACACTCAGTGGGCTTATGCCCTGTCACGGAGCTTGTATAATACACTCAATGGGCTTATGCCCTTTCATGGAGCTTGTATAATAGACACAGTGGGCTATGCCCTTTCAAGGAGCTTGTATGCACTCAGTGGGCTTATGCCCTGTCACAGAGGTTGTATAATACACACAGTGGGCTTATGCCCTTTCACGGAGCTTGTATAATACACTCACTGGGCTTATGCCCTTTCACGGAGCTTGTATGCACTCACTGGGCTTATGCCCTTTCACAGAGCTTGTAGAATAGACACAGTGGGCTATGCCCTTTCACGGAGCTTGTATTATACACTCAGTGGTCTAAGCCCAGTCACGGAGCTTGTATAATACACACAGTGGGCTAAGTCCAGTCACGGAGCCTGTATAATACACACAGTGGGCTAAGTTCAGTCACGGAGGTTGTATAATATAAATACACACAGTGGGCTAAGTCCAGTCACGGAGCTTGTATAATACACACAGTGGGCTTATGCCCAGTCACGGAGCCTGTATAATACACACAGTGGGCTAAGTCCAGTCACGGAGCTTGAATAATACATTCAGTGGGCTAAACCCAGTCACAGAGGTTGTATAATATAGATACACACAGTGGGCTAAGTCCAGTCACGGAGCTTATATAATACACTCAGTGGGCTAAGTCCAGTCATGGAGCTTGTATAATACACACAGTTGGCTAAGTCCAGTCACTGAGCATGTATAATACACACACAGTGGGCTAAGCCCAGTCACGGAGCACACAGTGGCAAGAACTACTCTCTCTAACTGTAATCTAACTCTAGTATCACTTTTCCCCTCGCTGTCACTAACTAACTAAGCGTGACTGTTCCGTCTAATACAGTCACGCAAAATGGCGCCAACAGCCAGGCGCTGCGCCTTTTATAGAGGCCGAACGTCACCCAGCTCTCGCGATGTCTCGCGAGAATCCGACGTCGGCCGGGTGATGTTCGGCCTTGAGGTGGAATCCGAGTCAGGCGGGAACATCCACCTGTTCGGAGCGGTTCAGATTCCTCAGAATCCGAACCGCTCATCACTACTTTAATCTGTACCTGATTTATACCTGCAGGATGTGCTCTGTATTCTGTTTTAATGTATGCATGTATGCATCTGTAAATATTTTAAAGATAAGCAGTTCGGATTCCTTGGAATATGAACACGCCTGAAATGCTGGCATCTTAGGCGATCTGCAGCTCGTATCTCCCTGTCTGCCTTGGATCCCTACTCGAGCCAAAACCTCGAGATCCCACTGTCGGATTTTGCGGTTTTGGCTCGTGCGTTAATTTCAAAAGCCCCATTGAAATCAATGGGCTGACCGCTGATTGGCTGAGAAAGCCGTCTGTCATGACTCTCAGCCAATCAGCGCTTCCCCGTAGACTACAATGGGTCAAATGAACACAATATGGCGGCCCCCATCGCACTGAGATCACTGCCACCTGCAGTGCCAACACCACCACAGCCGAGCACTGCCGACATCGCCAGCACCCCCACACTGAGGACACCGCCAGCACCCCTGCACTGCCGACACCGCTGGCACTTCCGCACTTAGAACACTGCCAGCACTGCTGATACTGCTGGCATCCCCCCACTAGAGCAATGCTGGCACTCCTGCACTGCCGACACCGCCAGCTCTCCCGCATTAAGGACATCACTGCCATCGCCGCACTGTTGACACTGCCAGCACCCCTGAACTGCAGACATCACCAGCAACCCCGCACTGCCAACACCACCTGCACTTCCACACTCAGAACAATGTCGCCACTCCTGCACTGCCGACACTGCTGGCACCCCCACACTGAGAACATTGCCGGCATTCATGCACTGCCGACACCGCTAGCACTCCGCACTGAAGACACCACCAGCACTCCCGCACTGAGGACACTACACGGCCCACACCACCAGCACCCTCAGATGGCCAACACTGCTGGCACCCCCACACTGAGGACAATGCCGGCACCCTCTGTCACAGTAAGTGCACCATTGGTGTATCCAACCTGCACTGTATCCAACCCACACAGTATTTGACCTGCACTGTAATCCGCACTGTGGGCCTGATTCAGAGGCGCTTGCAAAAAGCGAGCATTTTGAATAAGGGCGGACGCTTGTTTTTTTAGTTGCGGCCTCAGCCTATGCGAGCTTATCCCACAGCTTATGCGAGCGGCCAGGTGATGGTCGCGATGGTCAAGACCATCGCGACCATCGGGCTTGTGATGAGACCCTTGCGGTAGGGCCTCGTTGCCGCAAGCCCCAGTGGACTTCCTGCTCTAATAGAGCAGGAAGTCCATCTACTGACATCACGAGTGATGTCAGTAGGGCCGCCTCAAATGGAAGGCATTCCTGCAGGAACGCCTCCATTTGCCCAGCCACCGCCCCGCCTTCCAAACGGGGCGAGCTGTCTATCAACATAGACAGCCGCCCCTTTTGGATTCGAGCGTCGGAGCGAGTGCTTTTTGCGCTCGCTCCGGGGCTCGCGCACGTGCAGTGACTGCCTAACAATCGACCTGCTTGCGAGCGGGTCTGAATCAGGCCCTGTATCCGACCCACACTGTATCCGACCCACACCGTATCCGACCCACACCGTATTCCACACTGTATGCAACTAGGACTGTATGCAACCCGCACTGTATCCAAACCACACTGTATCCTGCACTGTGTCCGACCCACATTCTGGGCCTGATTCAGACCCGGTCGCAAGCGCTGAGCGCTCGCAACCGGGTCGATGGTGGCCCAGAGCGCATGCGCACGAGGGAGCCGGCTCAATCGTGCGCATGCGTGAGACCCGGATAGCGAAGGGCACTCCGTCGCTCCGGGTCTCGTACCAAAGGGGGCGTGCTGTCGATGTTGAGTGACAGCACGCCCCCTTTGGTGGGCGGGCCAGGGGAGAGGATGCCCAAACGGAGGCGTTCCCATGTGAAATTTTTGGAAAAAATCCAAAACCAAAACCAGTCACGGCAATTTGGTAAAACCAAAACCTGCTGACGTATTACAACCAAAAGCAGCAAAATGGCCCGGCGCACATCTCTAAAATATATGTATTTATTTTTTTAGATTTAGTTGTGAAAACCATTTTTAAATTTATAAATGAATATGTTTCTAAATTAATGCATCATGAATATAAAACACGAGCAATGTCAATTTCCTGCATTGTACGTATTTACTGCAATTAAAATGTTGGATAATTGTAACATCACCTCCTGATGCAGTAATGAATGATACAATTCCGGTATAAGGATTAATATACCTCAGCTGGAATATGTTTTGTCGACAGTGAATATGTCTTCAGGAGAATGCTGATATGCAGACATAGGGGTAAATTTACTAAAGTGAGAGTTTTTAGAAGCGGAGATATTGCCCATAGCAACCAATCAAATTCTAACTATTATCTTCTAGAAAGTGCTAGTTAAATGTTAAGTAGAATCTGATTGGTTGCTATGGGCAACATCTCCACTTCTAAAAACTCTCACTTTAGTAAATATACCCCATAATGTTAAACTATTTTAACCATGTCAATATTATAACTTAGAACATGGGAGCTCATTCAGACCCGCTCGCAAGATGCGATCGCTCGCTGGCAAAAAGGGGTCGGATATTGTAATGAAGTGCTCGCACTGCGTCGCGTAAAGGACGCCCACTATGTTTTAGCGAGCTACAGCAAAGTGCGATCGCAAGTGTCTAAAGACTCCCCCTTGCCTCTCGCAACAGACGTCATCTCCAGGAAATTAAGGATTAATCGAGAGCCATCGGAGCTGCACGCAGCCCCCGGGGCTGCCTTAGCCTGCTGCAAGCACTGCGATCAGTGCTGGCCGAAATACATTCAGGTTACGTGTACCATGATGCTACTTTGTTAATTATGCATGCCCTTTAAACTGTGTTTTGACACTCAGACATGCCTGCGTTCGCACATCCACTCCCCCGTTCACAAGCACCTTCCCCTGTTACCACCCACAAACAACACTATCTGTGACTCAAAGCAGCGACCTGATAGAGGCTTACGAGCTACCAAAATCAGATCACAACAAATTACTTGCGCATACGCACTGTGAATTATACGCATGCGCAGATGTGCGAAAATCGCTCCCAGCGAGTGAGCGTGCCTTAGCGAGCAGGTCTGAATGAGCTCCATAATGCATTACAATATTTAAAGTTATATTGCTGACATATTCACTGTCGACATATTCAATGTCGACATATTGACTACTTCCCTCTCTACGTGTAGTCAGCATGATATTATAAGTCATAAGTTATCTAAGACTTTTCATATTGCTGAAAGAATAAAATTGTATACATTATATACATCAGTGGTGCTCAACCTCAACCCTAAAGTGTTCCCAACAGGTTACGTTTTGAAGATCTCCTTTTGGAAGCAGGTGGGATAATTACTGACCTAGCAAAATAGATTAACTCACCTGTGTATGGTTAAAGAAATCCACAAAACATGACCTGTTGGTTGCACTTGTGGATTAGAGTTGATAATGTAAAGGTAGAATATAATATTCTAATTCAGAAGTAGGTTATAATTATTGCAAGCCCCAGGATATTATACTTTATGCAATGTAACAGGTTGCACAATACATACTAATGTGCACAAGACTGGCCTTGACCAATTTGGTGCCCCAAGCAAAATCTTGCCTAGGACACCCCGGAAATAGATGTGACCTCAAAGCAGCTTC
This sequence comes from Taudactylus pleione, assembly GCA_031769625.1. NCBI lineage: Eukaryota > Metazoa > Chordata > Amphibia > Anura > Myobatrachidae > Taudactylus > Taudactylus pleione. Next base: position 14,657,893 of record JAUIMM010000039.1, read on the forward strand.
ACATCGACATTTTAGTTGGGAAATATTTTAGCTGGAGTCCTATCCAATCCCACATACCAATTTAATGATAATTGCAAATTCAGTGCACAGCCCCAACTCCTTACTCCTCCTCCCGGCCCATCTACCTCCTCTTCCTCCCAGCCCATCTACCTCCTCCTCCCGGCGTGGTTCACCAACCCTTCCCTGCCCCCAAATAGCCACAGCCTGCAAACGACTGCATCCGAATGCTCAGATGCAGGCCAGCACATGCACAGTACACATCCTGTGCATGCGCAATCCTCAGGTCAGTGTACATCTCTGAATGAGGCCCAAAGAGTATAAATATTACTTTTCGTCCTATTTCAGACAATACATTGCATCTAAACACATTAACCAATAAATGGAAATAAGATCACAGTATCAGATAGTAAAAGAATAAATGGCATAAAATGCAAAAAGTAAAAGTTACGTTTCACGGCGCCAGTCTGTCTCTCCAGGCAAAGACACACATTTGCTTTGGGCACCAGAGCTCCATGCTACAACAATGGGGGGCTCTGAATTGATGAAGGGTTGGTCCTAGCTTGTATGGTTAGTACTGGGCCCCACCAGTTCTGAAGGCAGCCATGCCTGTGCGTCACTTATAAAAGGGTGCATGTTGTTTAGAGTCTTTGTACTTGCTTTTGTGTAGAAGCACCAGTAAATTTCTTTGTACCTCTTTTGTATCTTGTACCCTGCAATTAACCTGCACATGAGGCGAAGATGAATGTCACATAAAAGTAAAGCACTGCCTACTTTCCCTTTCCTCTATGAACTTTATCACCCCAGCTGTGAAACAACCATCACAGCAAGGGTGTGCGTCCGCCAAAGATCCTGGAGGTGATAGGGGCCCAGAAATAGAAATGTTGTTTGCTCTTCTGGGGACCCCACTCTGCTGTTCTGAGCATGCATGGGATCGATGCATCCACAGTGAAGCCCTAAATGAGGTAACCTTTGGAATTGTGCTTATTACAGTTTGTAATTATTACTACTTTATCAGATATTCTTATTCATAAAACAGAAAGTGTTACTTACAGAAGCCATTGTAAGAAGCCATGAGAACTTTTATTACAGTGCCACTGTAAACAAGGGGCACCTTAGTTTTGCTGGGGTGAAACCCAGCAGATAGATGCCCATTTCATGCTCAATAGCAAAGCATTTGCCAAAGGTTGTTTTGACTCTCTAAACTGAAACCATCATCGATCCTCTTTGGTTTTAAACAGCACTACTGCCACAAGCATTTTTTTGGTTAAAAAATAGATATAATTAGAAAAAATGCATGGTGTTCCCCTTAAAACCGTAACCAGCACTAGGCCTGTAGTGGAAAAAGTGAGGAGAAATGAGCATGCTCCCCTACCCCCAACCCTAAAATGTCAATTACCGGCACTAGGCTGGTACCTGCAGTGCATCTTTAAACAAATATAACAAACACAGGACACACACCGAATATCATAACAGTTTATTTAGAAAACAACCACTTCAACTCTGGACAACTTGTCCCTTAGGGACCACGTCGCAAATGATAGCCTTAGAGCCAGTCATTCCCATTGAAATGAATGGGAACACTCTGATTAGGCAATGTAATATTGTCACATCCATTTTTATTTTATATTTTTGAAACAAAATGAAAAGCTGCACAGATCCAAGGGATGCGTATGGCTATTTACATGCATCTCAGTATAAGCAATTTGCAATTTTGCTGTAATTCTGTGTCGGATTTCGGGTGGTTTTTCAAAACATTTTGCTTGGTAGATCTTGTGGTTTCTATACTTGTAATTGGGAAATTCTGGGATGTTGGTTTTTTCTTGTTCTAAAGTGTTATTTAGCAGCAGTTTTGCTGTGTTTCTAACCTTATGTACAAGGTAATAGATATTAAGATCAGGCGCAAAAAATAAAACCATATACTAGAATAAATTTGAAATAATATTCTGATGATCACTAGCATTAATTAATGTATAGCAGCAGCTCCTTAATTACCACCTCCGAATTCTTACAAAAAGAACACTAATAGAATGACACATTAACCATTCAAAGGGAGCATATATAGGGCCAAATGTAATAGGGTGAGAGATTAGAGAATGTGAGAGTTTAGCAGTAGACTCTCATACTTTCTAAACTCGGCCAATGTAATAGAGTCAGAGAACAGGCAAACTCATGTTTTTAGACTCAAAAAACTCACGATTTAAACTCACATCCAGATGTTTTCCCATTTTGAAGATAAAACTCAACCAACATGAGTGTTTACTGCTAAACTCTCACATTTAATAAACTCAACCTATTACATTTGGCCCATAGTATCTTAAAAATCTGAATACAATTTATTACAACAAAATGCACATAATAAGTAAAAAACACATAATAAAAGTCAATGATTAGTTAATTATAATAAGCTCCGATGAGATTGAGTCCATATATTATACCTGAGGTTCTGTTGAAAAATATATATAAAATCTTGTGCAATAAACTTCCTCGGCAAATATTCCTGTAGTGTGCAGATGGAAGACGCAGAACATCAGTATTGCCCCATTGACACTGCGTGTTTGTCAGTTTTTAATATATATCTTAAAGGAGATATATATACTGATTATATATATATATATATATTCAAGAAGCATAGACGGCACTCACACCATTTTCAAATCCATGTTGCTGGGGTGCGAGGATCTCAGGCATCACAGTAGATATTAGTCCAATGTTTGCCACAATATATGTAGAAAAAAAGAGAGCACTCACCAGTCTTTTTCCATAGAAAAGGTGAAATTGGTAATTTATTCATTCACATCACAACACATAAGAGAGCATGTCTCCAGTGATAGCCAATCAAATACAATACAATCAGAAACCTCTTAAATACCCTAAGAAACCCCACAAGACAAGCCCACACCCGTCAATTAAAGCTGTATTCATATATCAATACACTCAAATTCAACTCCTGGTGCAGAGTATCAGCAGTGAATGAGTTAATCAATCTAACCAGCACATATGTATTACCTTAGACAATAATCACCAGAGTTGCCGCATGTGGATTACCTCAATAAATCGTCCAGCTGAGAGAGCAAGGTTTGCTGTATTTCCCCTTCGTGCTAGGGACCTGGAAGTGACGTGAGTGAGGGCGGAAGTGCAGTTCCTGCCCATGACAGCCAGCTAAACAAGTACTTTGTCCCCACTTAAATAGGTTTGTTGTCCCCTCGCGGGCTCGCTGCGCTCGCCGCGCTTCAGGCACGGTGGCTCGCTACACTCGCCACCTGGTTATATTCCCCCTCTATGCCCACTTGGATGGCAGGGAATGACGCTGGACACTGGCTGATGACGTCAGGGTCCTCTCGGTGAAGGGGATTTAGACATTACCGATAGAGCAACTCAGTGCCACACTTATAGTGGCTTACAAGGGACAATCCAACAAAGGCAAAATACATTCAGCGCTGCCCATTACACTGTCTGCGCCGCTGGCCTCATGCTTCAAAACTGCACCAGACGAGGCAATAACATTATGTAACAATATGCGTGTCAACGCGGTGACATGCATGCACGATCACGTGCTGCGCCACAACCAATCAGGTGCCAGAGAACCCATTATGGTCTCATTGGTAAACAAATATATCCCAAACATTTATTTCCATATATTGTTTGTCAATAGCTTAGATCAAGTGGGTAAATTATATATAGAATACAGTGAACATTGCACAATAGCTTGTATTAAATGGATCCATAGCTTGGATCAAGTGGGCAAACTCTACATGCGGGCTACAACGGACATTAAGGACCTTAAATGCAATTTATAGTGCTTATTCACACTGATCCTATTTATATCTAATATGTTATCACGTGACCATCAAAATAAATACCCACAATAAATATAAACATGAAAAAATAAATGAACAAACAAAAACACAAAAATATGGAGGGAGATGCAGAAAACTCAGATAAATATATTTAGAGAATTCATCTCATTCAGCCCTCTAAGGGCCACAGTATCAAGGTGGTGAATCCACCTCGCTTCCTTTTTAAAAAGATTAAGGTCTCGATCACCTCCCCTGGGAAATGGAGGGATCCAGTTTATCAGCATGTATCTCAAGGTTGTAATTTGATGTCGCTCTTCAAAAAATGCTGTGCTACTGGTAGAACCAGTGTTGTACGCAAGGCGAATAGAGGAGCGATGCTGAGACATGCGCTCTCTAAATGTCCTTATGGTTTTCCCCACGTACATGAGTCCACAAGGACAGATGAGAAAATAAATCACATGGTCTAATAGGCATGTTAGCCTATGCTTCAAAAAGATTTTATGTCCATTATGTGGGTAACAGAAGAACCTCCATGATTAGTGATCTGCAGGTCGTACACCCAAGGCACCTGAAACAACCATTCGTCTGAGATAGCTAAAATTTTCTTCTCAACACAATCTGGGCTAACATCAGGTCTTAATAGCAGATCCTTAAGATGATGTCCCCTGCTGATACTCAGTAGGGGGGAGTTGTTATGTAGCTTCTTGAAAGCTGGGTCTGTTGAGATCATTGGCCATTTCCTTTTAATGGCCTTTTGTATTGGCTTCAGATTAGTGTCACACCGTAAGTTTAATATCACTGTGTCAGTGTGAACCTTTTTGGTTATTGCACGTTGTCCCAAGACAATGTCCTTAGCCCTGGTAAGGCATCTCTATATTTTTAGTACTGTAGCCACGTTGTAGAAATCTATGATGGCATTCGGCTAGCTGTGTTTCTGCACGTACTGGATCAGAATTATTTCTCAGAACCCTAATGAATTGAGAGACTGGTAAGTTTGATTTTAGTGCATCTGGGTGATGGCTAGAAGCCCATAGTAAAGTATTCCTGTCAGTCTCTTTTCTATAGAGGGTACATCCGAGACCCAATCCCTGTCGGAACACTGTCACATCGAGGAAATTCATCTGTAGCTCATCAGTAGAAGCTGTAAACCGTATTGGTGTATCTAGATGGTTTAAAAATTCCACCAACTCAAAAAAAGAATCTGCATCCCCTCTCCAAATAACAAAAATATCATCTATGAAACATTTGAAAAAAAATATTTTGTCAGAAAATTGTGCAAATATGTGTCTCTGCTCATACTGGTGCATATATAAGTTGGCATACGAGGGCACCAGGTTCGATTCCATGGCCGTCCCTGCCAACTGAATGTACCAATCACCCTTGTACATAAAGTGGTTAGATGCTAGCACTAGCTGTAACAACGATAACATGAATTCAAAGGGTGGTCAATCGAAGGGACCCTAAAGCAATGCCTCCTTGACAGCTTGAATCCCACCCTCATGTGGGATCACTGTGTAGAGTGAGCAAACTTCTAGTGTACACAGGAGACACCCAGGGGGCAAGATGCCCAATAAGCCCAACTCATTCAAAAAATGCCCAGTATCCTTCAGATAAGTAGTACTGGTTCTAACCAATGGTTGCAAGTAATGATCTATGAATCTAGCCAAGGGCTGTAATAATGACTCCCTTGCTGAGATTATGGGTCAACCAGGGGGATCAGTGAGGGACTTGTGTATCTTTGGCAGAGTGTAAAGTATGGGACAGATAGGATTGTCCACTGTAAGAAAAGCCAATGTCTCCTCACTGATCCACCCCTGTATCAGACCCAAAGTCAACAAATCATATATAAATATGGCTTCTTACAATGGCTTCTTTGAGTAAAACATTCCATTTTATTAATAAGAGTACCTATAAAAAAGTAGTAATAATAACAAACAGTAATATGCACAATTAAAATGTTACCCAATTTAGTGCTTCACTGTACAAGATTTTATATATATTTTTCATCCAGGTATGTGCAGTCAGGTTAGGCAGGGGAGGCAGAGCCTCCCCTGTCATAATCCTGAGATTTAATATAAGAATGATTAGAATAATGCAAAGAAGATATTTATAACTTATAAACAACTTCTTTGTTAATTGTTATATTTCTGTAGTTAACACTCACCAGCTTTGTGGAGCTCCCTGGGACTGCAGGGAGACGAGAGATGAGGCAGCAACAGCTCAGCCTCCCTTCTGTATAGTCAAATACTGCTAGCAGAGCTGGAGGCCGGGCCATACCATGGGCAGTAAGCTGCACAGAAAGAGAGCCAATAGAGGCATGCCTCTGAGTATGGAGGGCATGCCTTGAGCACTGATGGACACCTTGGATGTGTCATGTGACCAGCAACTGCATTGCAATGTTTAGAGATCAGAGCAAGGAGTGTGTTATGTGACCAGGAAGTGTCCTGCAGTGTTTAGAGATCAGTAGCAGCAGCAGCAAGAGAAGACACAGTGGTGCATGTAGGAGAATCAATTGACACTGAAGAGTTATGGGCGGTATACACTAGACGATATGTCGTCCAATCCGGCCGGACGACTTGTCAGCAACATCGTCTAGTGTGTAAAGCCAATGCCACTGACGATGCGCGCTCACGCACATCGCCAGCAACATCACCCGTCGGACCTGCTAAATGCTCTTGCCGATGCCGGGACACCCGCTGGTCTCGACGCTTGCTAGGTCGTAAGGAGTACATATCGTTAAATGAAAGTGAGTAGGGAATGAGACAGGCTCCCAGCACTCAGACCCATCTCCATGTGTGCAACCCAGCCATTGACCTCACCGCATGTCACTGTTTTCATCAGAACCTCAGGTATAATATAGGGTACTATATTAACTAATCATTAACTTTTATTATATGTCTTTTTTACTTATTACGTGCATTTTGTTGTAATAAATTGTACTCAGTTTTTTAAGATACTAACGGCGGTATCCAATTAGCAGCATTAAAGTAGCGCTGCTAATGGATCATCGTGGGGCTATCCAATTAACCCCGAAGTGCCACCCGATGCCGGCACTTATCAGTGGATTTTTTTCGGGACCTTCGTCCGAAATAATAGGATATGGTGAAAAAAATCATTGGCGAAAAACGGGCATAATTTTTCACCGATTGTGGCTAATTGGATACTCCCCAATATGCGCTCTCTTTGAATGGTTTATGTGTCATTCTATTTGTGTACTTTATGTACAAGGTAAATGAGCACTAGAATGTTATGGCTTGTTGTGGAGAACACCTCCAATTTTGTAAAATTGCACTTTAGTAAATGTACCCTCTTATTTTACAAGACAAAGAGGAGCATATTATAGATCTCTGAGAAAGTTCTTGACCATTATGACAGTGACTACCTCCTAAACTATCTTTCATGGGAGCTTTTATGCAGTGATGGACTAGCCATAGACCTCACTATGAGATTTTCCAGATGGGATAGCAGTATTTCTTTTACTTCAAAGGATGCCTAAAGGCAGAGGGTCTCAATCAGACCTGGTCGCAAGCGCCGATGCGCTCGCAACCGGGCCGATGGCTAGCTCTGCGCACGTGCAGCGGCCGCACTGTGCGCGCGCAAGCCCCGGAGCAAGAGAGAAACTCTCTCGCTCCGGAGCATTCTACAAAAGGGGCAGCTGTCGATGTTGATTGCCCCGTTTGTAGGCGGGCCGGGGGGGTGGTTTCCAAAAAGGAACGCCTACCATTTTGTGGGCGGCTGCACTGACATCACCAGTGATGTCAGTGGGGAGTTTCCTGCTCGATTAGAGCAAGAAGCTCTCTGGGGCTTGCAGTTGTTGAGACCCAACCTTGGGGTCTCGTTGCAAGCCCCGATGGTCGCGATGGTGTTCACCATCGCGACCATCAACCTAGTCGGTTGCTAAGCTGTGGGTGGTAACCCACAGCTTAGCTAGCGACCAGGTGGCCGCACTAAAAAAGAGGAAGCGGCCGCCCTCATTCAGAGAGAGCGATCGCTTCTTGCAACTGCCTCTGAATGAGGGCCAGAGTTTCCCAAGCTCCATTATTACAGTCCAAATTTAAGGATATCCATGCTTGAGTCCAGGTGGTTAAATCAAATTGACTGAGGTACTAATTAAGTCACGTGTGCTCAAGCATGGATATCCTTAAAACCTGGACTGTAATGACAGAGTTTAGGAAACTCTACCTTAAAGAATTTTGTAAAACCTTTTTCCCTATATTTAAACTAAAAATGGTGCCTTAAGTCGGGCTTTATTGTATGTGTTGCACAGATCAGCTCAGATCTAATTCTTTGCTTCCTCTTTCAAAATGGTAAATAGACTGTTTATGAAATAAGAATGCTATACATTTAAAGAAGTGCTGTTTGGGGGGATAAAGGTCTATTTATCAAATCTGAAAGCTATTAATTTAAAGTCATTGGTGGTTGGTGGTAATAGACCTATTTCATGAATATGAAGACCATAAATTTAATGTAGGCCCAGTTGGAGGTAGAGTGTTCATTTGGCACTCAACTTTTCACAAAGTGAATAGTACATATCCCTTTTCCAAAATTGGCCTTAACATGCCAAGATTCATAATAGCATCAACTGAACTTAAGATACCAGCAATGGATGTAGTTGGGATCCTGGTGGTTGGGATGCCGGCGATCGGAATCCCGACAGCAGTTGGGATCCAGGCTCCACAATCCCTACCACCGGCATTCCGATGGTGAGTATTAGGCTTGGGGTTAGAGTTAAATACTAGGGGCAGGGTTAGGGTTAGGCTGTGGGGGGAGGTTAGGGTTAGGCTGCAGGGAGGGAGTGTTAGGGTTAGGCTGCGGGAAAGGTGGGCTAGTGGGAGGGTTAGGGTAGGGGTACTTACCTGTAGATGTTGGGATTCTGACTGTCAGGATGCCGCTGTTGATATTGTGACTGCTGAGATCCTGTACCCAACCCACCAGCAGCAGCTCCTGAAAGCTAAAAGAACAGGTAGGAGAAAGGCTGTCTGCCAACTGACTCGGTACTGGTGGAACAATCCTTATTTTGGTGGACTGCCCAGCGCATTCAGGGACAGATAAGAGGTATTATTATTATTTTTATTATTATCCTTTATTTATATGGCGCCACAAGGGTTCCGCAGCGCCTTACAAAGTACAGAAACAAATGAGCACACAAGACAACAATTATTAACAGTACAGACAATGCAGGACAAGTACATGATTTATAAACAATGCTGCCTAACACCTAAATAAGCAGAAGGGTGTCAGTAATCAGTTTTAGGTGCTATTGTAAATGAAAGTAAAAGTAAGGCAAGAAGAAGCACGTGAGGAAAGAGGGCCCTGCTCGTGAGAGCTTACATTCTGAGGGGAGGGTCAGACAAACAGGGGTGACACACATGGGCTAGATAGTGAGGAAGGAGCATAGAGTAGTGGGTTAGGATGAGCGCTGGAGAGCATTGAGGAAGAAATGGGTCTTGAGGGCCCATTTGAAGATTAAGAGCCAGGAAGCCACGTGATGGAGGAATTTTGCAGGAGCAGTGGTGTCAGAGGGGTATAGCCAGGGTTAGGTGATGGCAAGGAGAATCAAGGCATTGCAGATGAAGTGCTCATGAACGGAGACCAGTTTATTATAGACAAAACTGGCTTTCCAGAGGGAACAGGAGAGAGGGACAAAGTTAAGAGGCAAGAAGAGAATGAGATTATTAGGGTTGATGTAGTGTGGAGGTGATATTGATCTAGAGAAGGAGGATAAGGAGTGTGGGGTTATGTGGCTGGCTTCTGAATGAGGAAGGGTGACAGCAGGTGGTGGGTAAGGTGGAGGTTTAGTGTGGTGTGGGGAGGGGGAAGGATAGGTAACTTGGAGAAAAGAGAGGGTGCAGAGTTTAGTGGTGGTGCAGCAGGACCATGGTGGAAGAGAAGTTAATAATACTGGAGTTGTGGGAGATGCAGTGGAGAGACTTATATGTGATGGAGAGAGACAGGGGAGGGGAAGGAGGGGGAGAACGTAGAGGGGACTATGGATGGAGAAATGAGGTGAAAACTGGTGGTAGAGGAGAAAATAATGTAGCAGCTGAGTGAGGGAGGAGTAGAAGAAAAGAGACATTGTGTAGATGAGGCAGTTGGGGGGGAAGTCAGTAGTAGTAATGAGTGTGAGATGAGGGAGCAGTACAGGTCAAAGGTCAAAATCAGATAAAAGGAAGAACAGCGCGGGAAGATGTAAAGGCACAACTACAATAGTATATTATAACCAAAAAAGGAGTCGAGGTGTTCAAGTTGTAAGACTTGAGAATTAGTATAAAGTATGAATATATTAAAAAATAAATAAAAGGTATAGGTGTGAAACAATGGGAGATACTACAGTGATATAAAGATAAATTGACAGTGGTATTGGAATGATTTAAACATTGTAGAGAAGAAACAAACATACAAGTATTAAATTTTAAGTAATCAGGTAGTTGATTGCAGGGTGCTGGCAAAAAGAGTGTCCAGGTTATAATGGAAGCTGGTGGCTGAGTAGCAGGGTTTCCAGAAGCTCAGATGATCTTTTGTTTTTTCCCCAAGTTTTAGAGAGTTCTTTTAAAATGTCGTCCTCCTGTCTTCCTCCTGCTTAACTCCTGACTAACTCTTTAAGTTATGCTGTACATGTAGTCCCACTTAGAAAAAAAACCCACTTTGAAATAAAACTTAGCAGCCTTGTACAAGCCTAAAGCCTTGTGACCTACTGATTATATAGTTAAGCATAACATGTGTAGTCACTGATTACACCCACCCTCAATACCCTCACCCACACCAGATACAAGTCATAAAATTCTAATACAAACAAGCAGAGCCAAAACAGCATCCCATGAAGCTAGGAGATAAGATCTGACTAAATAATTAAATATAAAGTTACTCTGGAGTTTACAGATATGAATTAAAGACAGTATACCCAGCAAATCAGAGAATTCCAGACAGCATTGGTTTTTCTATAATAGATGCCTGGTGCAAATATATGATTACCCAGCAAATCAGAGAAGGTATGTCCTGCTTCATTCTGATTTGCTGGTTAAGAGGGGCCTTTGCTCTATTGACACTACATATAGTAGATGTCTCTCCTAAACAAAAAGAGGTGTTTGATTCAGAAGCAAACCAAACCTAACTCTCTTCAAGGTCTGTGCCACTCTCCTTGTTTCCACTGGGAAGAGGATTGTGTAACAAAGTGAGAAGCTTAAATGGTGTTTGTGAGAGAAAGTGTCAGATTACAAATAGCAGTTAACAGAAGTGTGTGTACTGTAGGTGAGAGGTGATGCCAAGAGGCACATGTGTATTAATAAGAAAGCAGAATGGATACAGGAGGTGTCAGCCACATATAAAGCTTATCTATTACTGTCATGGGGCCTGATTCAGAGCCGGACGCTATTTGCGGACGGTCGTTCAGGAAAAGGCGGTGGCTATTCAAATGAACCGTTCGCTCTTTGCGGTCTGTTGACGCCTCCATGTCTGAACGAGCGAACAAAACTTGCGGTCGTTTTTTGGAAAACTACGCCCCCTGGCCGCTCGCATCCTACGTCATGTCCGCTATTTATTAGATTAATCGAGTACATCGACCAGCGTATGAACTGCTCGCTATTCTTGTGGTTGGTTTTTCCTACCACAATCTTGCGAGCAGTTCTGGCTATAAAATAACCCAGTGACGTGGTCAATGACGCTGCTGTATTAATTATGCACACCCATAAAACGCCCGTTTTGACCTTTAAGCACGCCTGCGTTCGGATCTCCACTCCCCGTTTTCAAGCACCTTTCTCTGTTACCACCCACATACGCCTCATCCTGTCACTCAAAATAGCAGGCATTCGCTATTTAGCGAACAAACGATTTTCGGCCGTACTGACTGGTTCGCGCATGCATATTAGAATCCGTACGCATGCGCAGTTGGGCAAACATCGCTCGGAACGAACGAGCGGCTGCTTACGAGCGGCTCTGAATCAGGCCCATAAACAGTAATGGAAGTAAAATCTCTAAACATTTTTTTAGCCTCTTTACCTTTCCCACCTCTGATCTCTCAGGAGAACATACTGTAAAAACTGCCTCCTTTTTTCTAATTACACATTGGGTAGTGTTATGTCTGTCCTCCCTGCTCCTTTTATGGCAGTGCCTTCAGCTTCAATCATCTGTTTCAAGTGTACTGATAGGGAAAGGTGGTTGTGGAGATGCAAATAGAGCTGTAATTAGGGGTGGGCGAGCAGGGATGCCACTCAGAGTGCAGGGTTTAGGGGCACTGCCATCTCTGCCCTGTAGAACCTGTATTTGGCATGCAGAGAGTCTGATAGTTCTAATGATTCTTTAGACGGTCAGTTTATCCTTGGTCCTGGAGGCCCTGGATGCAAATCTGTGCCCAGCAATGCAATTAGCATGTTGGCTGCTAATTACCATTAATATACCGGTTGCGAGCTTGGATAGAACAAAGGGGTCTTGAGAATTTATTTAACATTATTCCTACAATAGAATGGACTTAATTATATTACACCTTTTTCAATGGTGATCAGTTCTCTATAACTTGTTTTACTAATTATGTCACTGCAATCTGCATAAACACAATAGATTTTAAATGCACATCAGAGTCCAGCAATCACAGTATATTGCCGTCTGTCTGCTGTCTGAAATGTGAGTGATATTATGCTGTGATCAATGGGGATCGGAGACAGCATGAATGAATAACTATGGTCACTGTTACTGCTACCAGAGTAATCTAAGCTGATTAAGGTATTAATGCAATGCTATTCTTATTCTGTCTATACTACTGACCTTCAACGGAGATGTCCCAGATCACACAAAAACTACATTTTGTAACCAAATTATAATCATAATTAGGTTCTACAATCTCATGTAACTATTCCTGAAACAAACAACTCCCTGCTGTTATCCCCTCCACAATGAAGACACATAACAATCCTAGACAGTAGACATCCTTCATTTGCCTATTTGTAGACCTTTTTTTCTTCTTTTTTTTAAGTTACATTGTTGTGCAAAGGAATCCTGGAATAGGATCAATACTTGTGAAAGTAGCCTCATTAACTTTATAAAGATGCTCTTTATCCTAGCTACATTTTTATTTGATGTACAGGATTTGCATTGTCCTGATATGTTCTGTATTAGGGAAGCATTGAAATAAGGCTGCAGATATTTGTAACAATACTTGTTAAGTATTAGGTAAACAGGGAAGTTTATTACAGCAGGTCAAGAAATGTATCAGCTGATTTGTCTTTACAAAGTTATATTTAAATTCATTAAACACAATAGATATCTACTTTGCGATTTGCAATCAAATAACTGGTTGCTCCCTTCTCTTAATATGGAACATTAATGATACTAAGCATTAGATCTTTGGGGTCTGTTTACTAAAGCTGGCCATACATGCTACAATTATCGGGGCGATCCGCCCGATACCCACGGATCACCCCGTTAATTGTAGCGTGTGTGCGGCTGACCGAGGGTTAAGTATTGCTCGGTCGGGCATGCCAGATTGTCCAGCATGCCCGTCCGATGCGATATTTATGGGGTAACTTGTCGGCCGCATCGGGCAGTGTATGCCCAGCTGCGGCCGACAGACCGACATTTCCTGTGTTTCTTCCCAAGGAAGGAACAGGGAAATGTCTCCTCCCCCCGGGGGTGGAGCGCAGACGTCAGGCAAACACACTGTGAGTGGCAGGCAGTCAGATAAAATGTCTGTCGGTCTGACAGGCATTTTATCTGGCTGTGTATGCCCAGCTTAATCAGTGTTAGGAGACAGAATGAAAAGTGATAAGGTGCCAGCCAATCAGCTCCCAACTGTAATTTTTCAAACGCAGCCTGCGAGATGGCAGTTGGGAGCTTATTGGCTGGCACCTTATCACTTTTCACTCTGTCTCCTAACACTTCTTAGTAAATAGACCCCTACATTTTAGTATTTAGGCCAAAGATCAAAGTGGTCAGCCAATAGATAAGATTAAGAATTCACAGTGGTCAATACACAATAACCCAATCCAGATATTTGCACCCTGGAACCAGCAGTGTGAACCTATCACAGGTAACAGCAGCATATCAGGTCTGTTTTATGTAGTACACAGCACTATGTTTAAGCATGCCCACATAGATGCATTCCAGTTTGGTTATAAACTCTGATCCATTCACATTTGTACATGGTAGTACTATAGGCATCAAGATAGCCAACATTTATGAAGACATGCATGTGGGCACACAAAATGACAAATGCTTACATTGCACTTTTAAAGTGTACCATTCATTTATATTTATGCAGACACTATGTCAATAATATCAACACCAAAATATCGACTGGATATCAACATTGTTGAAATGTCGTGATGGAATATGTCAACATCTGCAGAATGTTGACATGTTTACAATGTCAACATCTGAAAGGTTAGGCTTAGTGTAATTGCCGCCACAACCACTTGATAAGATTACACCGCAGATTTAGTGCATCATCTGACACCGCTGGACCCGGAAGGCACTGCTGCTTTGATGGAACTATACAGAGGTAAGTGATCACTGCACTCCCGGGACCCACTGCTTTGTCGACATTCTGAGAATGTGAACAATTTATCTTAGTTGCATGTTGACATTAGGACCATGTTTACATTTTCATGTCAACATGATCAATGTCGATAAAATATATTGAACCCATTTATAGACAGTGGAGGTACGTAGTGTGATTAGATTTCTGTGCCTAAAGGGCATATCAGCAGCTAAAATTCATTGCCAACTTGTCGGGAGTGCAGTGATAATGTCATGCCACGAAAACAGGTTTAGGCTTGATGCACTGCCTTTGATAATGCCACCAGGCCACACTTAGCCACACGTATGTGTTATTATGGCAATATCATTGGAAGGTATTGGACCATACTCCCTACAGCCCTGACCTGGCACCGAGCGATTTCCATCTCTTTGGACCATTGAAGAAACCCCTGGTGGCAGGCGTTTCTCAACTGACGATGAAGTTCTGCAAGTCGTCATGTCCTGGCTTCAGGCGCTCAACACTGATTTCTTCTATGCCGTGATAGGTATCTTGGTTTACCCTAGGAAGAAATGCTTAGACCACTATGGGAACTATGTGGAAAAAGAATCTGTACTAAGACCATACTATTAATTATACGTGTATGTATGAGTTGAATAAATTTATGCAATGAGAGGTCTTGTTACCTTATTTACCCTTGTATATTCATTGCACATGTTCTTTACCATTTCTTGTGTTTAACACTTCCTTAATGGACCAGCCATCCCACTAAAAATATATTATTTTTTTCAAACTAAAAAGTGTTGTTTTTCAAAACTAAAAGGTCAATACCTAGCTTGTAGTGACCCCATTTGTATGTCATGAACATTGAGTCATTTTATTCTCAGAAAGTAGAAGAGACTACATTCTTTACACCTCACTGCCACTCCCTTCTCTCTTTGACAGTTTTGCTGACTTATTGAACTTTCCTGTTACAAGAGACATTAGCTTTGAGCCACAATTTCATATTTTCTTTTGTCTAGGAAAAATTCCTGGCGAAAATACTGTGGACTAAAATGTAAATTTACTAACCGTCACTAACCAAAACAGTCAGTTACTTATGGAAGTCCATCATGTTTAGATGTCTAAAAAATTACTGTTTATCTATTTACTATTTATCAACCATCAGGTTTCAGCTTCAATTGAAACTCAATGTCGATGTCAGTAGTTTTTTGCAGCTCTAAAGTCTCAGTTCACAACAACCAGCAAATAGAAGTTAAAAAAAATGGCAAACCCTCCCCAAACAGAAGCACTGCACAGATAACTATGATCTGTGCAGATTTAATTAGATGTAAAGCCTAGAAATTGTTAAAATTGTAAAAATAAATGCAAGGAGTTTCCGCCAATATCAATATGCAGCCCTGGACCTCTGAACCTAGGCTGGATTTGTAAAATAGGGTGAGGAAAAGGCATGGAGTTCCCCCTATTCTCCAATAACCAGCACCAGGCTAAACCAGCCGGGGGGGTAATGCACATCGCAGGGTCCCCCTGCCATAACATTAACCAGTCCCAAACTGGTCCGCCCACCACTGGAATTTCTCGGAAAGACGAACACAAAATTGGGGCCCCCTCCCGAGAAAGTACCAAGCCTGGGTGGTGGGCGCTTGGTTAATGGTAAAAGAAGAGTTACTGATATAGATAGGGCGACAAGTAACAGCAAGTCTGCCCTGACATGCTGAAACAACAAGTGCCAGCATGCCTGGATATTAAGAGCCCGCTGGCACCAGTAGTCCGCCTGTAAAGAAAATATTAAAATAATCACAGTACTCTTACACCAACTGTTTTATTCTTGTATTTAGAAAAAAACAACAATTTCAAATTTACCAAACTCTTGTGTTGCCTCCTCTTCATTTCATGTAGGCATCCATAGGTCTTGGTAAATTGAAAAAATGCAAACCTGCTCACCAGACATGACTGTACACTATGTACAGTGCCTAAACTGAAAAGACAGGTCACTCTATTTTTTTTCCTTCTATTTTCCAATACCAGCCCAAGCTGAGAGGTCCGGGCTGGTTATTGATTTGAAGGCGGGACCACTAACATTTTTTTTAACTATTTCTTGGCTTTTACTCCTAACAAAGCCTTCACAGATCATAGTGATCTTTTTAGTGAAACTCGCAAACTCGCCGGCCACAGGCAGGTCTATTGTTTGGGCGGGTTTTAAATTGTTTTGCGGTCGGCTTTTGGTTAGTTTTCAAACCAACTATTAGTAAATCTGCAGATCCTATACTTGTCTATGTAAAAAAAATTAATAGTTGGTCCAATGTTCTAAAGTTGTTTTTTGATCTGTTACCTTTCGGTTTTGCCTTTAGTAAATAATCAGTTTGCAAAACCGACGGAAAATCACCTATAAACCAAAAACAACCTTTAGTAAATTTACATCCAAATTTTCAAAAATCCAGGTCAAGGAATATTCCAAAAAATATTCCCAACTGAAATATCAAAACAAAATGAAGCAGCCATTTCTAACTGATGTTTTGGGGCTATTACTTTGGCAGAGTTACTATAAAAAATGATTGGGGCTTTTAATAGTAAAAAAAAAATATTAGTTATTCAAGTACCTCACATATTGCGGCTGATTCCGGGTCACACAGATATCTGTGCATGGAAGCAAACGGTGAGTTTTTGCATACAGCACATGAGCAGATTCGAGTTTATGCATTTCTGGTGTTAGAAAGAACTTGGACGGATTTGTCCTATGGTTACTCAGATGTCCGATGGTCCACGCCATGTTGCTGATGGTGATCCTATGCTGCGCATTCGGATGCATGCAGCAGATTGAGAAGTCGTGGTGGGTGTCTCATTATTAAAGACGTACCTGCATAACTTCTCAGATCCACTACTACCGAAGACACAGCACCGACACCACTTTTGTCCACCCCTGAATGCCTAATTCAGAACTGTATGCAAACCCGATGGTTTGCATACAACTGTGATGGTGGGTGGACTGGGCATGCACCAGAGCCACAGTGTGCATGTGCTGCGATGGGGCTGCGGCTCCAGTCGCAGTGACAGAGAAGCTGCAGTCTGATTGACAGGCTGTGGATACTTGATGGATCTAACAACTCCTAAGAAGTATATCTGGAGATGTGGGCAGGGTTGGACTGGACCACAAGGGTACAGGGGAAATACCCGGTGGGCCACACTGCCTATAGGCCCACACCCCTCTTCTTGGTGTCAGGTTCCAGACCTCAGATTATAGATTGTCACTCTATTAGATGGTCAGTTACTTGGAGAGCAGGACCACTGATCAGCATGGGGGCTTGGTTCCCTTCTATAGAAACTACACCAAGATTTGCCTAATAGTTAGCCATGTATCTGTGGTTGCTGTCCACACTGCCTCTGGAGGATGAGCATGAGCCCTTACCACTGCATTCCCCCAGGTGGGCCCTCCATGCCCCAGTCCGACACTGGATGTGGGCAAGAATAACGGAGTAAATAAGTACAATTGAACAGGTTGTGTGAATTGTTATTTCTTCTGTGCAATTTTTTGTGTTGGTCTATTTTATTAGAGAAAGAAAGTATGAAAGAAGAAGAAAAAATGTCTGTGTACACGGTCCATTGACCTGTTTTACAGGCATATGACATCCCAACAAGTATTAATTTATTGTTCTGTGCTTCCACTGTGTACATATGCCCGGTATAATTATGTATTTATTCTCTTAATTGGTAAACTAATGTCTGAAAATATATATTTAAAGTTTATTGTATAAACAGCGAAACACATTTATCTTGCTTCCTGTTGATAATCCTAGCTAATGAAAATAAAAATTGCTTCCTGTACTAAGCCACCCAGGGAGATCTGGAAAGTTGCAAAACTAGTTTAAATGTTTACTAAACATAGGTAATGAGACACTGACCACTTCTCAAATAACCTGCGAGAGTTTACTAAGGGAACATGAGGTAATTACCAGAGCTTGAGCAACAGTGGGTGATAACATCACAAAGAATTAAAGACCACCAAGGAGGACTGCAATTCTAAACAAGGGATTGTCTGTAGTATCAACAGCATTATGAAAGTTTCCGGTATAAACCCACAAATGTACAAGAGCTATTTTTTATAGAATGTGTATAGATTTGTTTAGTATAACGCTATCGTGCACATTAGTGCCATGTTTGGACAATCTCATATTAAGACAAGTCAACCCCATATAAAGTATTAAAACATAAAATAAGTATTTTTCTAAAATGTATAGCTATTAAAATGAGTTACCCTTTCCTTTACCCAATCCGAAGTACTAGAGGTCATGTTTCTTTGTCAGCTTTATATGTGTCCTGAAATCCTTTATTCTTTTTGTATATAAACTGCACAGTGATCAAAAATAAAAATGCCCACTGAAGGATAAAGCCAAAACGAAGCCAACCAGCAAGAACAGACTTCACATTTTTAGCCTTATAAATGGATCTTAACGACCTGAGGATACTGACTTTCCTGAGGATACTGATTTTTCCTGGATTGTACTGGTGGAAAATACCTCTGGATCTGTGACTGTTATGGTGGGTACACACTATATGGAATCTGTATGATATACCGCCGGCCGCATGGCAGCAGAAGCCCGGCAGGGGTGAAGAGCCCGAAGCTAAAAAAAAAGGTAAGTACAACTAACCCTATTCTACCCCTAACCCTTCTTTAGGGGTGCCTAATCCTAACCTCTCCCCCAAGTGCCTAACTCTAACCCCCCTCTAAGTGCCTAAACCTAACCTCCCCTTCCCTGCAGCCTAAACCTAAGTCTCCCAGGGTGTGCCTAACCCTAACCTCCCCACGGGGGTGCCTAACCCTAAGTCTCCCCCGGGAGCCCCTAACCTAACCCTCCCCCCCGTGGCTGTCCGCGCCCGGCTTACCTTCTATCGGAATGCCTGGTGTCGGGCTCCCGGCGTAGGTCTAATGACAGGCGTCGGGAATTTGATGCCTGTCATTAGTACCTTGCCGGGATTTGACAGTCGGGAAGCTGGCGGTCGGCATTGCTACCGTCAGCTTCCTGACTGCATCCCCACTATACAGATATATCTGTAGATCGAGTGCCCGTACACATCTGCCGATGGACAGCTATGTCTGCAGACATAGCTGTCCATCGGCTGTGCAGCACAGCCAATGTGCTATGTCAGTGAATGGCGATGTTCACCAATATACCGCGGGTACAGATTCATCAACGGGCAGCAGATACAATGGCCAATCAATTGATCGGCCAATGTATCTGTCAGTGTGTACCCAGCATTAGTAGCCCAGATAAACTATAGACTCATTTTCACACTTCATTTGCTACACAGCTGTGTAAACAATAGTGTACGCACCTGTAATGGGCTTATAAATTGATTTGAGCAACCACCATTTTGTGTGTTAAAGTAGTGCAGCATGAGTTGCTTGATCAGTGCTATAATGCAGCTCTGTGCAGGCCCCGACCCCAAAAACTGTGACATCATGACACCTAGGGTGCGAGGCTGCTGGCTCCCTTAAGTAGAGCATCCAAACTAAAGGCCTGTTTCAGAGATGGACACAATGGCGATTACGTATGCTGATCGAGCGATTGTTTGCCATCACGCATGTGTATGAGCTTCACTGCGCAGTGAGCGCATTGAAATTATGGACGCACAGTGTCGATTACTCATCGCAAAGTGAGTGACAGGTTGTCAGTGTTTGGTGGTGGTAACAGGGGGGTGGTCTGACCATTTAAACATCGTTATATGAGCATGCATAAATTAGACCTTTGCAATCTCCTATGCAGCATGAGAGCCCTCTGCATGTCTGGAGAGCTGCTGAGTCTGCAGCTGGTCAGACCTGCCGCTAGGGCAAGATGGTGACATCATACACATATGAGAAGGCAGCAGTGGGCGTCCTTATGCTGGGGTAAGATTTGTAACTATTAGCATATTTTTGCAGCTGCATATGAAATCATAGCCACGACCACATTAGCGTCCATCTCTCAATCAGGCCCTATGTACACTCTGGTCAGCTCCACAGACTACAGGATGCCTGTCTGGAGCGTCCCATAGCTTTGCAGTAGTGCTAGTGGCTGCAGGACGCAGTTCCAGGCATCCCGCAAGCCACATGCAGGTGCTGCCCATAGAGACCTACACTAATAGTTACAGAAAATAGTTAATATATTTGTGCAACCTATGGACATAAAATGGTTGATGTATACCTATATAGTGGTACTTTAACTGCAAAGCGCAGCCAGTTATCATCCAAAATGTAAGAATGAATTAACAATTGTTAATCCCTAAATTTACCCTCCACCCACTCCCACAAGAATTATATATGCTCTATGTAAAGAATATATTGTACCATGATAAGTGTCGAATTACATTGATTTGGAACAAAGAAATATACTGTGGCAAGTAGAAAATAAATTCCATTAATATGTTAAACTGAAAGTTTCCATCATAATTGTTTAATTTTTTGGTGCAATCCTGCTTAAATATGTTGATTTAAATAACTTAGCAGGTCAGTAACAATGCAAAAACCTTTCCACTAAGTGTAGAATGTGCCTAGTTTTAGTGTAGAATGTGCCTAGTTTTAGTGTAGAATGTGCCTGGTTTTAGTGTAGAATGTGCCTAGTTTTAGTGTAGAATGTGCCTAGTTTTAGTGTAGAATGTGCCTAGTTTTAGTGTAGAATGTGCCTGGTTTTAGTGTAGAATGTGCCTAGTTTTAGTGTAGAATGTGCCTAGTTTTAGTGTAGAATGTGCCTAGTTTTAGTGTAGAATGTGCCTAGTTTGCAGACTATTGTAAAATCAAATTGTAGTTTTATGGAATGAGATTTTTAAAATGAGCTAAGCGGAGTCTCAGTGACAATTTTATAGGCTTTCCAGTCATCTCCACACCACAAAATCACCATTCACTAATTTGTGCCGGCAAATCATAGCACAGAATTTCTGGGGTTTCAACACCTCTAATGGAGCATACACATGGTCATATTTGTCAGATCTGTCAGATGAACGATTGAACGTTTTGAACGATTTTACCAAAGATTTCAACGATTTTTGACTGCATTAAAATGAATGGAATTGTCCAAGTCTGACTGCAAACACATCAGATGTCAGATATCGTTATCTGACCATCGGGAACATGCATCGTTCAAATCGTTCATCTGACAGATCTGACAGATATGTCAGATTTTCCTTTAGATAACGATTGAACAATTTTTAAGTCGTCATTGTAAAGATCTGAAGAAAAATCTGACCGTGTGTATGCTCCCTTACTTAGCCAATAAATTCCAGAAGAGGAGGGAGGAAACAGATTGCAAAATGTCATTGATCTTTATGGACTCCATATCAGAAGCACTGTGGCCATATTTACATGATCACAGGAGAGGAGAATTATTTATTTATTTATTTATTAAGAGGTAATTATATAACACATATTAGACTGTGCATTAAGGGCTCAATCCAATTAGGTGCGAATGGCGAGTAGCGAGTTTGTTACTTGAAACTCGCACACTTCGCAGTGAAGCGCGCTCCCGAGAATTCTCCAATCCAATTAAAAATGACTATTCGCACTACTCACAGTGGAGGGGTGCGAATTGACTGCCAAATGAGATTTGTGAGAAATGCATGAAAATGTGGGGAGACCATCCTGAACCCCTCGAAATGGATAATTTAGTTAGCAGGACCATATAGAAGGCTGTTTGTGGGCATTAGGAGGTACTGTAGGTTTTTAAATGGTGTCAAATGGCTGACTTGTGTGATTTTTTTTTTTAAAATGCAAGAAAATTATAAAAAACAAACTTTTTTGGTTTAATCTCAAACAAATTAAATAAAAAATGCAAAAAAAGTAGGTAAAAGGGTGATTTTTACTTTGAGGGCATCTTGAAAAATTTTAAAATAAAATATAAAAACAATTATTTTTCAACTTAGAAATTATTGTAATTAAATTTGGGGTGCCTAAACTAACGAAAAAGTTGATTTTGGGGTAATTTGAGGAAATTTTTTACCCCCAAAAATGACATGTAATTATTAGACTAAGTAAGCTAATTGGGAACTTCCAAATGCCTAATTAGTCATTGGGGGGGGGGGATCCAACACAGTATCCTGACATTTTAACCTTAAAATAAAGATTTTCCTTTCTATCTCTCACCCTCCGGGAGGTGCGCGTGGAAAGTTGCGAAATCAGTCTGACTGATTCAGTGCGAGTTGATAATTGGATTGCAAAATTAATTCGCTATACGAATACGAAGTGAAAATAGCAACTCGCACCTCACAATTTGCACCTAATAGGATTGACCCCTAAGTAGAATATTTAAACATTCACATCAGTCCCAGTCCCTGTGGAGCTTAGAATGTATTTTCCCTATCACACACATACATATGGTACACAATGAGCAACACGCATTTGTTACAGTATCTACTTGGTATAAATGAACATTAAAACCAATTAGATATTATGATGTAGGTCTACTTTTTTAAATTTTCCCTCCAGTAACTTACTGAGAGGAAATCCAGGTGCAAGTGTGAAGGCGTCACTATGCGAATCGCATCTACATGGCCCTATTGCGCAATACCACAAATCATGGCACTGCAAAGAGGGTTCGGGGACCATAATGAAGAGATTTGCTGTGAATCAAGTTATCATGTTCTCCTGTTTAGCTTATTTCTATAGGCTCCCGGGAGGGACTTATGGTTAGGCACCCCCCGGGAGGGTTAGGCTAGGAGAAGGGGGGGTTAGGGTTAGGCACCCCCCCGGGAGACTTAGATTTAGGCTGCGGGGAAGAGGGGGTTAGGTTTAGGCACTTACAGGGGGGGTTAGGGTTAGGCACGGGGGGGGGGTTAGGCAACCCTAAGGGAGGGTTAGGGGCAGGTTAGGTCAGTAAATAGTAGAAATACTTACGTGTCGGGATCTTCACTGCCGGTCTTCCGCTGTCGGGATTAGAACCGTCCACACCAATCCCAAATTAAGTCAGTGCCAAAAATCAGACTGCAGAAGTGTTGTTGTTGTGATGATGGGGATGATGATGATGACCAGTGGAGGCTCCAGAGGTGGGGCTGCAGCGCGGTCCAAAATTCAAGTACGAGAGCAGTACTGCAGCCCCACATCTGGAGCTGCCACTGATAGTGATGATAAACCACTAAGTTTTAATGTGACATTAGATTTCAAACAGCAAAAGAAAACAAAAGTGGCGTTGGAATTTAACCAGCTGGTAGCTAGATATAAATGTCTTGTTTTTCCAAAATCTGATGAGATAAAATGATAACTCTGCTTTATCATAATAATATCACATAGGCTTAAAATGTAAGGACGGCATAGCATTTTACTTTTTTTTTATTCTAGGGGCATTCTTAAATAATGTTGATATCTGCTAAACAATGCTCAGCAAACCTGAGTCTGGCAAAGGCTTCCAGTATCATGCAGAGCAAACTATTTTCTGCTGTTTCATTTGGAGAGCACATTGTTCCCTGGGAAATATTTTGCTAGTAGTAAAAAAAGACCAGTGCACTTCAGAACCTGTTTGATTAAAATTCTAAATTCAATATAATGGGAGATAATAATGTGCTTTATCGGTTAAGGCCAAATGCCTACAGCTTATACTCTAACAGACAATTTGCTACTGTGAAATAACGGATCATCTGCATTTCTGTATTTGCTGGAAAAGTAGACTGTGGCTCCATCAAGGATGAAATTGTCACTAAGAGAAAAAAAACATTACTTATTTCGCAGGTAGGGTAACAAATTGTTTGGCAGGGGTGGAATAAAAGAGGAGGGGGCCCATGTGACTACGTGCACATACACTCCTTCTCTAGCACATACACAGATTAGACTTTGGCACTGTGCCAGAGCCTACCACGTCGGTGCTGATCTCTGCGAACATGCCACCCATGCTGTTTCCTGGGGATCAGTCTACTTCGCATGCACAGAGTTTGTGGTAAATGGCGCTAATGCCATCTTCTCTATGATATCTGCTGCACCGATGGACAGATATGTATCGTCTGTGGGTATAGGGTGCACAGCACACTGCAAACTTATAGATACACCCGTGTTGGTTGGTATGTGTCTCTGTAGCCAAAGCTAGTACTGATAGTAAAATACAATCTATTTTTCCTTGTAAGCTGAGATTCATAAGTCAGTTGTAACAGTATTGACAGTTTTCCATATCCTGGAAGCCAATCAATGTGAGGTTCATTTATACATAGGGGTAAATTTACTAAGATGTGAGTTCTATTAAGAAGTGATGTTGCCCATAGCAACCAATCATAATCTGCTTCTCATTTATCTAGCACCTTCTAGAAGATAATACCTGGAATCTGATTGGTTTCTATGGACAACATCACTTCTTAATAGAACTCCCATCTTAGTAAATTTACCCCCTAGTGTCCTGTTGTTTTTGTTTTTTTCCCAAATACAGTATATATATATATATATATATATATATATATAAAATAAAAGTAGTGACCATGCCCAATCAGCCCTATATTATTCACTTTAGCTATTATTTGCCTGGTTGTACCCGCAGCAAGTGAGTAAGTGGGGGAAAAGTACAATTAAACCATTGTTTAGCTGCTGAAATGGGAGCTGTGATAATGGCCTATGACAGAGAAACATATAAATAAATACAGCTGTGACCATAGCAGTCTTTCCTCACACTAATGAATTGGCATAGTCCAGAAGTCCTAGGCTTTGTTCATATGGATGAGGTGTGCGTCACACAGAGAGCACTGGTTTGTGATCTCCTCACTTTTACCTAGGGGTGTGCACCGGCCACTTTTCGTGTTTTGTGTTTTGGTTTTGGATCTGGATCTTTCTTCGTGTTTTGGATCTGGATTGGTTTTGCCAAAACCACCCTTCCGTGTTTTGGGTTCTGGGTTTTGTGTTTTGGATCTGTATTTTTTTGAAAAAAAGCATAAAAACTGCTAAAATCACAGAATTTGTAGGTTTTTCTGCTCCTATGCTATTATTAACCTCAATAACCTTAATTTCCACACATTTCCAGTCTATTCTGAACACCTCACACCTCACAATAGTGTTTTTATGTCCAAAAGGTTGCACCGAGGTAGCTGGATGACTATGCTAAGCGACACGAGTGGGCGGCACAAACACGTGACCCATCTAGGCGTGATACTGCAGTGGCAGACAGGATGGCAGTTTGAAAAACTAGGCCCCAAACTGTACATAATGCAAAGAAAAAAAAGAGGTGCAAGATGGAATTGTCCTTGGGCCCTCCCACCCACCCTTATGTTGTATAAACAGGACATGCACACTTTAACAAACCAATCATTTCAGCACCAGGGTCCGCCACATAACTGTGGCTGAAATGATTGGTTCGTTTGGGCCCCCACAAAACAAGCTGGCAATTAATCTGTCCCTGCACAAACTGGCTCTACGGAGGCAAGATGTCATCCTCATCCTCCTCATCCACCGATTCCTCACCCTCTTCAGTGTGTACATCCTCATCCTGACAAAGTATTAACTCGTCCCAACTTGAATCCACCACCACAGGTCCCTCTGTACGTTCTGGAGGCTGGTCTCCCTGGAAGAGCTGATAATTCATTTTGATGAACATCATCTTCTCCACATTCTGTGGAAGCAACCTCCTACGCCGTTCGCTGACAAGGTTCCCGGCTGCACTAAACACTCTTTCGGAGTACACACTGGAGGGGGGGCAACTCAGGTAAAATAGAGCCAGTTTGTACAGGGGCCTCCAAATTGCCTCTTTTTCCTGCCAGTACAGGTATGGACTGTATGACATGCCTACTTGGATGCTGTCACCGATGTAATCCTCCACCATTCTGTCAATGGTGACAGTATCATATGCAGTGACAGTAGACATGTCAGAAATTGTTGCCAGGTCCTTCAGTATGGACCAGATGTCCAAACTTGGTCCTGCCTGCCCTGCATCACCACCAGCGGGTTGCTTAGGATACCTAAGTTTTTTCCTGGCAGCCCCAGTTGCGGGAGAAAATGAAGAAGGAGCTGTTGACATGTCACGTTCCACTTCAGCTGACAGTGTGTTCACCAGCAGGTCTTTGCACCTCTGCAGGCTTGTGTCGGCCGGAAAGAGAGACACCACATAGGCTTTAAACCTAGGATCGAGCACGGTGGCCAAAATGTAGTGGTCTGATTTCAACAGATTGACCACCCTGGAATCCTGGCAAAGCGAATGAAGGGCTTCATCCACAAGTCCCACATGCTGAGCGGAATCGCTCCGTCTTAGCTCCTCCTTCACTTTCTCCAGCTGCTTCTGCAAAAGCCTGATGAGGGGAATGACCTGACTCAAGCTGGCAGTGTCTGAACTGACTTCACGTGTGGCAAGTTCGAAGGGCTGGAGAACCTTGCACAACACGGAAATCATTCTCCACTGCGCTTGAGTCAGGTGCATACCCCCTCCTTTGCCTATGTCATAGCTTGTATGGCCTTTTGCTGCTCCTCCATCCTCTGAAGCATATAGAGGGTTGAGTTCCACCGCGTCACAACCTCTTGCTTCAGGTGATGGCGGGGCAGGTTCAAGAGTGTTTGCTGGCGCTCCAGTCTTCGGCACGCAGTCGCTGAATGGCGAAAGTGGCCAGAAATGTTTTGGGCCGCCCAAAGCGTCTCCTGCACGCCCCTGTCGCTTTTCAGAAAATTCTGCACCACCAAGTTTATTGTGTGAGCAAAACATGGGACGTGCTGGAATTTGCCCAGATGTAATGCCCGCACAATATTGGTGGCGTTGTCAGATATCACAAATCCCCAGGAGAGTCGAAGTGGGGTAAGCCACTGGGCGATGATTTAGCTCAGTTTCTCTAAGAGGTTGTCGGCGGTGTGCCTCTTACTGAAACCGGTGATACACAGCGTAG
This sequence comes from Taudactylus pleione, assembly GCA_031769625.1. NCBI lineage: Eukaryota > Metazoa > Chordata > Amphibia > Anura > Myobatrachidae > Taudactylus > Taudactylus pleione. The sequence continues at coordinate 14,684,956 of JAUIMM010000039.1, forward strand.
CCTGCCTTGGAACGAGCTGGCGTTTCTGAGATGCTGCGACTGGTGACGCTGCTGCTGTTGCTGCGTAAGGTGATACATCTACCCAGTGGGCTGTCACAGTCATATAGTCCTTAGTCTGCCCTGTTCCACTTGTCCACATGTCCGTGGTTAAGTGGACATTGGGTACAACGGCATTTTTCAGGACACTGAGGACACTTTTTCTGATGTTTCTGTACAGTCTCGGTATCGCCTGCCTAGTGAAGTGGAATCTAGACGGGATTTGGAACCGGGGACACACTACCTCCATCAATTGTCTAAATCCCACTGCACTAATGGCGGATACCGGACGCACGTCTAACACCAACATAGCAGTCAAGGCCTCAGTTATACGTTTTGCTTCAGGATGACTGCTGTCGTACTTCATCCTCCTCGCTAAGGACTGTTGGAGAGTCAATTGTTTAGTAAAAGTAGTGGTGTTCCTACTTCCTCTCTGGGATGATGAACGACTCCCAGCAGCAGCAACAGCAGCAGCGGCAGCAGGAGGCGTAGCAATGCAGGATCCTCCGGAGGAATCCCCGATAGGAGAGTCAGTCATGCCAGTGACATGGCCTGCAGGACTACTTCCGATCCTGACTAAGGAGGAAACTGACGAGGAGGGAGTTGACGGTGTGGTTTGCAGGCGCTTGGATACAACAGGACAACGGGATTTAGGTGTCCCTGGACTGCTTACGGTCTTAGCCAAAGTTTCTGAACTTGACAGTAACTTATTATGAACGCGCTGCAGGTGCCGTATAAGGGAGGATGTTCCTAGGTGGTAAACGTCCCTACCCCTACTTATTCCACCTTTACATAAGGTACATATGGCAAGACAGTTGTTGTCCGGATTTGGATAGAAATATTGCCAGACCAAAGAGGTGGAATGTTTGGTCTTCTGCCCAGGCATGACCGTGATGGGCTTTTTCATCCCACGGACAACAACTGTCTCCCCCGGAGCCTGATTTAAACAAACCACATCACCATCAGAATCCTCCTCGCCAACTTCCTCCTCAGCGCCAGCTACACCAGTATCCTCATCCTGTTGTACTTCAACAGTGACATCTTCAATTTGCATATCAGCAAGTGGACTGTGGGTGCTCCTTTCAGCACTTGCAGGGGGCGTGTAAATGGTGGAAAGAGCCACCTCTTCCCGTCCAGTGCTGGGAAGGTCAGGCATCGCAACCACCACCACACTTGGACTCTCCTTGGGGATTTGTGATATCTTCTTAGAAAGCACAGTTCTTCGCTGTGCTTTTGCCAGCTTAACTCTTTTGATTTTTTAGTGGGAGGAGGGCTTCCATCGTCATGTGAAGCTGAACCACTAGTCATGAACATACTAGGGATCGACCTTAGCCGTTCCTTGCCACTCCGTGTCGTAAAAGGCATATTGGCAAGTTTACGTTTCTCTTCAGCTGATTTAAATGTTTTTTTCAAGGTCATTTTCCTGAACTTTGTCATTTGGGATTGTATGTGCCCTCTATTATGACAATGGGCATCGGCCTTGGCAGACGACGTTGATGGCATGTTATCGTCTATGTCATGACTAGTGGCAGCAGCTTCAGCACTAGGAGGAAGTGGTTCTTGATCTTTCTCTATTTTATTTTTATCGGAGAAAGTTTGGTCCTCCATTTATGTTATATCGATTTGATATATACATGCGGCTAAACACAGAAAATATTTTTTTATTTTTGCTGGAGAGTAGTGCACTTTGTGGGTTACACCAGCCTTTAAGAAATGAGCCAGCCGGCTCTTTACTTATGGGACACAGGCGCACGCTTGGCCTGCTCCTTTGTTGATGCACGTGCGGCTACTGCGCACACAATTCACAAACACAGAAAATATATATTTTTTTGGTTTGGAGTGTACTTTGGGGGTTACAGCACCCTTTAACGGTCAAGCCAGCCGGCCCTTTACTTATGACACAGGCGCACGCTTGGCACTATTTTGTTGATGCACGTGCGGCTACTGCGCACACAATTCACAAACACAGAAAATTATTTATTTTTTGGTTTGGACTGGAGTGTACTTTGGGGGTTACAGCACCCTTTAACAGTCAAGCCAGCCAGCCCTTTACTTATGACACAGGCGCACGCTTGGCACTACTTTGTTGATGCACGTGCGGCTACTGCGCACACAATTCACAAACACACAAAAAATATATTTTTTTGGTTTGGAGTGTACTTTGGGGGTTACAGCACCCTTTAACGGTCAAGCCAGCCGGCCCTTTACTTATGACACAGGCGCACGCTTGGCACTACTTTGTTGATGCACGTGCGGCTACTGCGCACACAATTCACAAACACAGAAAATATATTTTTTTTTGGTTTGGAGTGTACTTTGGGGGTTACAGCACCCTTTAACGGTCAAGCCAGCCAGCCCTTTACTTATGACACAGGCGCACGCTTGGCACTACTTTGTTGATGCACGTGCGGCTACTGCGCACACAATTCACAAACACAGAAAATAATTTTTTTTTTGGTTTGGACTGGAGTGTACTTTGGGGGTTACAGCACCCTTTAACGGTCAAGCCAGCCGGCCCTTTACTTATGACACAAGCGCACGCTTGGCACTACTTTGTTGATGCACGTGCGGCTACTGTGCACACAATTCACAAACACAGAAAATAATTTTTTTTTTGGTTTGGACTGGAGTGTACTTTGGGGTTTACAGCACCCTTTAACGGTCAAGCCAGCCAGCCCTTTACTTATGACACAGGCGCACGCTTGGCACTACTTTGTTGATGCACGTGCGGCTACTGCGCACACAATTCACAAACACAGATAATATTTTTTTTTTTGGTTTGGACTGGAGTGTACTTTGGGAGTTACAGCACCCTTTAACGGTCAAGCCAGCCGGCCCTTTACTTATGACACAGGCGCACGCTTGGCACTACTTTGTTGATGCACGTGCGGCTACTGCGCACACAATTCACAAACACACAAAAAATATAATTTTTTAAGCACTTGGGGGGAGCACCCCTGATGGACAGAGCACCCCCTGGACAACACTACAGCACCCCTTTAGGACTGGGACACTGCACAGGACTTTGGAGTGGACACAGCCCCTATGGAGAACTGACTGCACAACACAGTCCAGCCAGCCCCTATGGACTTTGAAGTAGTGGACACAGCCCCTATTAACAACAGCAGCACAGCACAACACAGCCAGCCCCTATGGACTTTGAAGTAGTGGACAACAGCAGCACAGCGCAGCACAGCACAGCACAACACTACTCTGCACTACACTACACTACACAGCCAAGCCAGCCCTAACTCCCACCCTCCCTCTTCACTGTCCACAGCCGAGTGAGAAAATGGCGCCGACGCGGGTACCTTATATAGGTTCCAAAACCCGCGAGACTCGGAAGGCGGGATGATGACGTTTTGCCTCGATTTCAGATCCGAGTCAGGCGGGAAAAGTTGAGCCTGACTCAGATCTGCCTCGGATCGGGGGGGCTCGGGGGGGTTCGGATTTCAGAAATCCGAACCCGCTCACCCCTACAGTTTTACCTACTGCAAATTGCTGCCTGTATACATGAAAAAAGCATTTGTTTGGTCTGATAGTGCTACAGCTCATTTGAAGTTGAATAAGTATCATTAAGAGCAAGATACCTCCATCCAAAGTTGTACTTGATGCATTAGTGGTTAAAATAAAATATGAACATTATATTCCTAATTTACACAATATTGATAAACTTTACAGACACAATAAAGAAAACATATTGAAATACCGACATACTCCAATTATAATAATCTGGTAGTAATCATGTTATTATTTTTATTAATCACCGGAAATGTCTTTGAAGTCTAGGGCATTTTCAAAAGAATTTTATTTTCAGCTACTTGATCATTCCTATCTAGTTCTGCATATTCTTGTAAAAACAAGGAGACAAAACCATGGGAGGCATTTGGAAGGCCATTTAAATCACCTGATAATGAGCTTGTAATACAAATAAGGCTCCTAAATCCTTTTTAGATGTGATAACAAACTAATGTTAGGCTTCTCTGTGCTGGGATGCTTACCATTTCCTTAGTGATCTGCAAAGATAACATTCACCAGTAGGCCAAGACATTCATGGGTGGTCTAACAACACTCGGATAACTTTAATAAGTTATCCCAGTGTTAAGTTATCACAGCACCTTGGCTATCTTGTTCTTCAGCTATAACATCTAGTGACAGCATGGTTTGAAGGACCAGTCATATCTGACAAATAGAATTTATTTTTATATGGAGAAATTTTTCAAATTAGTAACTTGCTACAAAGAGATGTAGACACAATCTTAAACAGGGCCATGAATTCAATTTAACATGTAAATACTAGTTTTCCCACAGTTTAGGTACATAAGTCTAGGTTACCTATAAGTTATGTACTTACACTGTAAAAATACTCTTGGTACGTGCATATTGAATGGAATACTATTGGGAAAGCTAAGATGGAAAAGGAGTTAGGAAGAATAGTTTCCAGAAACCTGAGTAGCTGCACAAAGTACCAGGCAACAGCTGCAAAGGTGAATACAATCTTAGGATGCATACAAGGTAGAGCTTATTTCCCCTTCTTGTTAGGGACCTGGAAGTGACGTGGGGGAGGGCGTAAGTGCAGTTCACGCCCATTAAGGTCAGCTAAACAAGTAAAATGTCCCCACTTAGGCAAGAAAGTTGTGCGCTCGCCACGCTTTGGGCTTGGTGGCTCGCTATGCTCGCCACATGGTTATATTCCCCCTCTATGCCCACTTGGATGGTAGGGAATGACGCTGGACATGGCTGATGGCGTCAGGATCCTCTCCATTAAGGGGATTTAGACACTACCATGCATATAAAGGGGGACCTATGCATGTGACACAAACATAGTATTATCATTGTATAAGCCCACTAGTTAGACTGCAGTCTTCTTTTTTAATTACTATTATTAATATTTTTTTTATTTCTAAAGTATTAAAATACTATGCAGGACAGTACAGTGAGGGGTTCATGATATGACCAAAAAAAATGAGATACAATTAAACAGAAGTTATATATATATTGCACAAATGATCTTATAATTACGAGGTACACATGATACAGAATGTATTGGGATAACAACTGTTAGGGACTCCGACTCCATAATTTACTATTACCTAACTTAACCATAAATCCTATATATATATTAATTATAATTAATTAGTAATAATAACATATCTGCAGCTATTTGTTTTATAGTTTTGAATAAATCCTTGCTTTCATACCAGAAAACAAAGCTGCTGTGTTGTTTCTTTTTTTTCTTTGTCTTGGTTAACAACACTTTATTCGCTTTCTTCTCTCTGTTGTTTAACATTTTGTTTTCGGCAAGATAATGATCAGGCTCATGTCTTCAGAGATGCACGAGACTAATATGGAGGAGTGTCTGGTAAATAGCAGATGATGAATCATAGACACCTGTACATGAGTTCATACAATCACTGATATCTTCCCCCACCCCGTCTCTCTGTACCTCTTGTTCTCTCTCTCTCCCTCTCTTTTGTCTCCTCCTTTTTCTCTCTCTCCCGTTACCGTATCCGATGCATATTATAATAATCATACTGAGATGATATGTTGTAAACTGGTACTTAGAAATACTTTTACATGTTTTGAGCATTAATCATAACAGATAGGAGGTGCAAATGTTGCCAGGGTTAATACCATCTTCCCATCTAGAAAGCTTCTTCCCTTCCCTTTCAAGGATTAATTCAGCTAACCATGCACTTAGTTTCTGTCATAAAGTATATCCTGCTTGCCCCATAATACATGCAGAATGTATTCAAATATATGCACACAACTCAGTGGCACCTCCTCAATGTCCGCATAAATGTGATTAGAACGTAATTGTGAACAGCAAACACATGCTTCACTTGCTGCTATAATGTGGCCAAACCCTGGTACAGGAAATTAGGGCCTGGAAAGGTGGATGAGTGGCCTGGCATGTTGCTTATCGGTCACTGTAGCTCTCAGCTTCATTCTGTCTCCCACTGTGTGGGAGCCATTAAGATGGAAGGGGGGTGCATGCTACAGTTCTGTGCACACGCTCCTACTGTGCATGTCGATCTCAGGAAATGCTTCAGAGAATTAGGGAAGCCGCTGTCGGGATTCCAACCGCCGGGCATGGGTTCGGCGGTAAATCATACCGATTCCAGAGAGATGGCAACCGCTATAACAGCTACACTCACTGATTGCAGGAGCAGAACTGAGATGTAGTAAAGTACATCTGATATTTTTGGACACCACGCAATAATTTCCCACTACCTTTTATATATATTTGTCATTTATGGGAAGATGATTGAGGCAGGGCACAGAGCTGATCTAAAGAGCAACCACTCCAACTGCCACCTGCATGCCACCATATCTTATATACAGAGTACAGTTTAAGGTACCTCACTGTGAGAAGTACAGGAGACCGTTTAGAGGCAGGTGACTACATTAATAGGGCGGGATGCATCAAGCATCGCATTTTGCATGTGATGCATCCTGCCACTCATCTCATGCATGCAGGTGTTAATCACGCCGGAATGCATGAAGAAAATTGCCAAGGACAGCTCTGTTCTTTTTGATAGAGGGTCTTCCGTATTATGACTCAGAAGCCCCTCTGCGCATGTGCCGTACGACGCGTGCACCGCTTGGGGTGGATCCCTCTCACAGCACTTTGCGGAAAGAAGCCCATAGGCTTCTACAGGGTAACGCCATCAGGTCCAAGCTGTGGAAAGCTTTGCTTTCGGAAACTTGGCGCATAAGAGAAATGTGGTAAAATCCCTGAAAATTGCATTTTCGGGGGTTTGACCACATTACTGATGATAGTGCATCCGGCCCATAAGGAGAAAAGGGTTACATTATAAATGGGCATTACCGAAAGTAGGGGAAAAAAGGCACCTTCATATTATGTATTAATATATTCAAGGTCTATACAACGATTTGCCTAACTGACTTTTTGTACCAACTACCAAGGTTATTATATGGGACAAGGGGTCATCAATTACAATCTAGATCAGATGTTATGAATAGCAGGTAACTGCTATCTGTGAGGTTTATTTTGGGGCTTAATGTGGGTGCAAATTTGCTGGATATCTCTGACTTTTCATTCTGAGATATGGATTTTGGTCACATGCTATTTATGTAATCAGCGGGTTGTTCCTTGACCTTTACATGATTCTTATTGGTGCCAGCTGCTTTAAATTGCCACCTGTTGCAAACACACCTTGCAGGCTATAGCATTCACACGCTAGCTGCCTTTATGTTTATCTGTATCCTGCCAGCTGATTGCTTAGTGACTTCTACTTGTGACCCTTACTTTGCTGATTGCTGCCTGGACAAAATCTTCGTATTGAGGGTCTCATTCAGACCCGCTCGCGAGTGCTGAGCACTCGCAAGCAGGTCGATGTTTCCCAAATGCGCATGCGCACGACGGTGGCGCCTCCGCCGTGCACATGTGCCAGACCCGAATAACGACGGGGTAGCCATCGTTATGGGTCTCGCACCAAAGGGGGCGTGCTGTCGATGGTGATTTACAGCACGCCCCCTTTGGTGGGCATGCCGGGGGCGTGGCTGCCCAGACACAGGCGTTGCCATGGAAACGCCTACCGTCTGGGTCCAGCCCCACTGACATCACTAGTGATGTCAGTGGGAGTGATTTTGGCTCTGATAGAGCCAAAATCACTCCAGGGCTTGCGGAAACGAGACCCTACCACAGGGTCTCATCGCAAGCCCGATGGTCGCGATGGTCTTGACCATCGTGACCATCATCATGGACGCTCGCATAAGCTGTGGGTGGTCACCCACAGCTATGCGAGCGTCCAAGAGGCCGCTCCATTTTTAGGTAGGAGGGCCCTGATTCAGAGCGAGCGCTCTGGTCAGAGCGTCCGGCTCTGAATCAGGCCCTGAGTGTGATGGAAATTTCAAGATCAATTCTGATCACTTAACAAATGAAGATGCTTGTGACAAAAGGAAGGGATTCTTAAGCTGTGCGGTTAAGATGCAGGATGCCCAGGGACGGTTAAGAGAAGAGAGGGCCTGTGTGCTGACTGCTTCATGCGAACCCCCTCCTCTCTGTCGTGCAGTAGACTCTGGCATTGTGCAGGTCTCCGGTAAAATGGTGTCTGCTCCATTGTCCCATTGTCTATTGCTCATGCACAAATGTCTGGGAAAATGGCCGCATCTCCATTTTCCTAGTGATTTACAGTGCTACTGCAGTCCCACCGCGAAATTCTTGAGAGCTGTGTATTAATAATGGTGCATTATGACCTGAATCCGATTGAGCATGCATTTCACTTGATGAAGACAAAACTGAAATGAAAATGCCCCAAGAACAAGCAGGAACTGAAGACATTTGCAGTAGAGGCCTGGCAGAGCATCACCAGGGATGAAACCCAGCGTCTGGTGATGTCAATGCGTTCCAGACTTCAGGCTGTAATTGCCTGCAAAGGAATTGCAACAAAGTATTAAAAAGTGAAAGTTAGATTTAGGATTGTTTAGTTTGTCCCATTACTTTTGGCCCCTTAAAAAGTGGGAGGCACATATAGAAACCGTTGTAATTCCTACACCGTTCACCTGATTTGGATGTAATTATCCTCAAATTAAATCTGAAAGTCTGCAGTTAAAGCACATCTTGTTTGTTTCATTTCAAAGCCATTGTGGTGGTGAATAGAGGCCAAAATATGAAAATTCTGTCAATATCCCAATATTTATGCACCTGACTGTATATGTATATATAATATAGATAATATCAGTGGCAGATTTTGCCTAGGGGCTGCAGCTCCCCCAGTAAAATCCGCCACATCAGTGTAGTAGGTGCAGTCAGTGACTGCACTGGCTACACTGTGACTGGCAGTGGCTTCCCATTGGAAGCGCTACCTGCCAGTCACATAAACAACAGGCAGTCTCAGGGAAATGTGTCTCCTCCCCCTGGGACTGCCAATCCGGGCTGCTATTAGCAGAGAGTGGCTTCCAGTAGGAAGCCGCATCTCTGTTTTTCCCCCACCCCTACCCGGCTCCTAGGGGCTGCAGATGATGCAGACCTTTGGAAGCTGGTGATATGCGAATGCGGGGCGACCCACCGCTAGTGCACATGCGCCGGTTGCAGCACCTATCAGATCAATTGCGCAGGCATCGGGACCGGGCCAGGAGAAGCCGAGTAAGTAGTTTTCGGCGGCTGCAGACCCCCTCATCTAAAGGGAGCCACTGCTGGATAATATACAGTCAGCTGTATTGCATCCTTGCCACTCACGCTGCAAATGTCCGCACGCATCTCACCATGCAATTAGCTGTGGTTGCGTGCAACACGGTATGCCATGCCACATGCTGCGTTTGCACCATGCAATCGTATGGGGTCATGGATGCGACCGCAGCACACATACCCGTTCACGGGTTTGCAACTCGCGCCATGCGTGGCTTGTTTTGCCGCATGAACGCCAAAGATGCAATTGGACATATCTGTATATAATTGTTTTACTATACCTCCACCCCCAGTAGCTCAACCCACAGTTCCTTAACCCATTTTTCCAGAAAAATAGCCATGATTATTATTATTATTATTATTATTAATAATAATAATAATAATAATAATAAGTAAGTAGTAATAGTAGTAGTTGTAATAATAATAATAATAATAATAATTTTATTTACATAGTGCTTTTCTCCAATAGGAATTATGGTGGTGATTCGTCCAATTTGATTTAAACAAATGATTATTTTTTTTCATCCTCACAGGCTAAATTGGCAACTGTGGCACTGCCGGTTTTGTTTTGCCTTTCTCTGGACCAAAATAATTAGAATTTATGAATGATGAAGCTCTGTGTCATTTCAAGCATACTAGCAAGTAAATGAGATATGTGTAGCCAGATGTACGCCAGAGACTGAAATCTCTCTGAGCAGATCACTTCATTATCTGAACAATGAAATAAGATCCGGTAACTTTGGATACATAATCTAAGATGCCAACATCTGTCATCTCCAAACAGGAAATCCTTGGCATTGAAGAACATTTAATTTCACGTAATTTGTTCATTAGATGCCACCCACGCACCTAGCATTGACCACACTATGACGTGTCTCATTTCCCTTTTCCTGCCAGGCTCCAGGATGGCCAATGAGTACGTGCCAATCCACATGCAAAGTAAGAGTGTGGCAATCACTGAAACATCAAAAAGTAATGTAGAACTGCTTGTGCCCTATGGGCTAAGTGGTAAGAGGCACAATAAAACATTATCAAAATGTTACACTAGTGTAGCTATCTATCATTAATATTATTCTGACTCAAAACTAATATTGTTCCGTTGCTGTTATACAGTGTATTTAATATTGTACATAGTATAATCTAAACAAATTTGAACATACTGTACTCTAAAAAGTTCTTTCAATGCAAAATCGAAAAAGTAACAGCCACATACAATGTATACTATATTATTTTCAGCAAATAAAATGCTGTAAATATTATCAAATGGTTGTGGTAACATCATGCATACGGTTTAAGGTACATAGGGCCTGATTCAGAGCCGCTCGTAAGCGGCCGCTCGTTTGTTACGAGCGATGTTTGCACAACTGCGCATGCCTACGGATCGTAATACGCATGCGCGAACCAGTCGGTGCGGCCGAAAATCATTTATTCGCTAAATAGCGAATGCCTGCTATTTTGAGTGACAGGAGGAGGCGTATGTGGGTGGTAACAGGGGAAGGTGCTTGAAAACGGGGAGTGGAGATCCGAATGCAGGCGTGCTTAAAGGTCAAAACGGGCGTTTTATGGGTGTGCATAATTAATACAGCAGCGTCATTGACCACGTCACTGGGTTATTTTATAGTCAGGACTGCTCGCAAGATTGCGGTAGGAAAAACCAACCACAAGAATAGCGAGCAGTTCATACGCTGGTCGATGTACTCGATTAATCTAACATACTATTTTTACTAATCATGTAGACCACAGAAACAGTGACAAAGAGATATGTAGAGCTAAGGTGCCTACATACGGTACGATATTTTAAACAATATTGCCATTTTTGACCGCTTGGAACGACAAATCGTTTAAAATCTGCCGTGTGTAGGCCCGATAACGATGCCGATGCGCGATCCGGTTGGTCGGGGTCGGTGATCTTTTGAACATGCAGAAAGATCATGACCTGTCTTTCACGATTTGACACACGTCGTTCTGTGTGTACGCATAACGAAAGATTTCATGAACGGCGAACGATTTGTCATCACTTTACCTTGACACTCCCCTCCACAATTTTGTGGCAGCCGACGGAGAGACAGAAGATACATCGTGAGGTTGTTTGCTGCCAAACGATATATATCGTTAATGAGTTAATATGTTCTGGGTTGTTTGTGGACCCGGGGTGGCAGCAGGAGCGATCACAGAAGCGGGTTTGAATATAAAACTAGGTTCTTTAATACGTGCTTGAGTAGACATAAAATATGGCAGTAAATAAAGGTCCAGGTATATATAAACGTGCACTAGAGTTCTGTGGTGGGAGTAATGGGTTAATGTCCAAGTAGAAACAATTAGAACTGTCCAGGTGTGCAGGTAGTGAGACTGGAATAATCAACCAGGTATGCAGGTAGTGATGCAGGAAAATAATAAGCCAGGTATGCAGGTAGTGAACTAAGGCAAATGAGCAGGATGTCAGCAGGCTCAGTCACTCAGGTATGGGCAAGGGTGGTGTAGGAAGCGGGGTAGTCCAGCAGAAGCTAGGAGCTGACAGGCAGACAGCAAATTTCACAGGAACAGGATAAGCACAGAGAACTCCCTGTCAGCTAGGCTGAGATACACGTTGCACTGTCAAAGATGGAAAGGCACTGAATCTTCCTAAATACCCCATGCTGTGCTGTTACTGGCCAGAGGGAAAATGTGACTCCCCAGGATTGGCCAGCCGCATTACATGGCCAGAAGGCAAAATGGCGGCACCCATGCCAAATGGAATGGAGACGCCGCCAGGCCTTACCAGCACAGAGTGACAACAGGCCCGCACAACAACGCGCGCAGCCAAAGCCCCCCAGCCAGACACCAGTTCCACCACCAGGCAACCCACGCCACAACGACCTCATAGGTAACACCCGCCTAGCGCCATGCTGAAATACCCTGGCCGTGACAGTACCTCCCCCTTTTGGGGTGGCCTCAGGACACTCGCCAGGCTTCTCTGGATAGGCAGAATGAAATCTCCTGATGAGCGTGGGAGTGTAGACATCACGAGCATCGGTCCAGCAACGTTCCTCTGGACCGTAACCTTTCCAGTCCAGCAAATACTGTAAATGACCTCTGCGTAGACGAGAGTCCAAGACCTGGGTGACCTCCAACTCAACTCCTCTCTCCATCTGGACTCAAGGAGAAGCAGGTAGAGCATTATGGAACCTATTCAGAACCAGGGGCTTTAATAAGGAAACATGGCGGGAATTAGGAATTTTTAGGTATGGGGGTAACTGTAAACAATAGGCCACTGGATTAATGACTTCTGTTTGGTGAAGGGACCAATGAAGCGGGGTGCAAATTTCATTGAAGGAACTCTTAGACGAAGATTCCGGGTGGACAACCAAACCTGGTTTCCAACTTGCATGCGTGGAACTATTCTACGCTTCTTATCGGCCTGGGTCTTATAGCGAGAGGATGCCTTCAGCAAATCAGACCGTACTTGAGTCCAGATGGCAGCAAAATTCCGCACCGGGTCCTCCACGGCCGGAACATCAAAAACAGGCAGGCTTCGGAATTCGGGAACACGAGGATGAAGTCCATAAACAACCTGAAATGGCGTTTGGTTAGTTGACGAGTGGTAGGAAGCATTATGTGCAAACTCGGCCCATGGCAGCAAGGCAGCCCAATTGTCCTGGGAAGATGTCATAAAGATTCTTAAGAAAGTCTCTAGATCTTGATTATCTCTCTCGGTGGAGCCGTTGCTTTGCGGATGGTAGGCTGTGGAAAAGTTTAACTTCACTTGAAGAACAGAGCACAAAGCCCTCCAGAATTTTGCAGTAAACTGCACATCACGGTCAGAGACAATTTCAGCAGGAAGGCCATGAAGACGAAATATGTGTTGAACGAACAACTGTGCCAGGTCAGTAGCAGAAGGTAACTTCTTCAAAGGTATATAGTGGACCATCTTAGAGAATCGATCTATTACAACCCAGATAGTATTGAAGCCTTGAGAGACTGGCAGGTCTGTGACGAAATCCATGGAGAGATGCGTCCATGGATGTGATGGAGTAGGTAGTGGAAGCAATTCCCCAGCTGGAGCTTGTCATGGAGATTTATGCTGGGCACAGGAGAAGCAGGAAGAGATGAACTCCATTATATCTGCCTTCATAGAAGGCCGCCAATAGCGTCTTTTCAGGAACTCCAAGTGAGAAGCCGCTTCCTTAATTCCGGGGCCACAAATGATTTTTCTGTAGGAGGCTGAACCTGTAATGCGGCGAAAACGCCTGATTCCAAGACAGGGGTATTGCTTTGATTTTCAGATTGATCATGACAGAGGAGAGATCTCGATAGGGCATCAGCCTTCTGATTAAGTGCTCCAGACCGGAAGGTCAGGGTGAACTGAAACCAGCGGGCCAAACGAGGACTCACACATTGAAGGTTTTTGAGAAATAGGAGATTTCTTTGGTCCGTAAATACAGTATATGGAAACTTAGCACCTTCTAGCATATATCTCCATTCCTTCAACACCAACTTTACAGCTAGTAGTTCTTGCTCACCTATGGCGTAGTTCCTTTCGGCAGGTGAGAATTTTTTAGAAAAGAACCCACAAGGATGGACTTGATTGTCCTCATAACGTTGAGACAGGACTGCTCCCATAGCTTCAGATGATGCATCTACTTCCAACAAAAAAGGCCTGTCCAGATCTGGTTGTCGAAGAACAGGTGCTGAGATAAAGGCCTGTTTTAGAAGATGAAAAGCAGACTCTGCCTCAGGCGACCATTGGGTAGGATTAGCACCTTTGCGGGTCAAGGCTGTAATGGGAGCTAGCAATGTAGAAAATCCCTTAATGAAGCGTCTATAATAATTGGCGAAGCCCAACAATCTCTGGATGGCTTTCAGTGTCTGAGGTCGGGTCCAATCCAGAATTGCTTGTACCTTCTTGGGGTCCATTTCCAAACTGGAGACAGAAATTACAAATCCGAGAAAAGGTACACTGGGCACTCCAAAGACACACTTCTCCAGTTTGCAGTAAAGGTGGTTCTCTCTCAAATGGGTCAAAACTTCTTTAACATGTTCATGATGTTTAGCTACAGAGGATGAAAAATCAGTATATCGTCCAGATAGACAACAACTGAAACATATAACAGGTCCCGGAAAATCTCATTAACGAAACTCTGAAAGACAGCAGGGGCATTGCACAATCCAAAAGGCATTACTAAATATTCGAAATGTCCATCTGGTATTAAAAGCGGTCTTCCATTCATTGCCAGCTCGAACACGAATGAGATTGTAAGCCCCTCTCAGATCTAATTTAGAAAAAATGACAGAGCCCTTGACCCTATCAAACAACTCAGTAATCAGGGGAAGAGGGTATCGATTCTTTACAATAATGTCATTAAAACCTCGATAATCGATACATGGTCTTAAACCACCGTCCTTCTTGCCAACAAAGAAAAACCCACCTCCGACAGGTGAAGTAGAAGGGCGAATGAACCCCTTTGCCAGGTTGTCCCGGATGTACTCGGTCATGGCTTGAGTCTCAGGCAAGGACAGCGGATAGGTACGACCACGAGGTGGTATCTTACCAGGTATCAAATCAATTGGACAGTCCCATTCCTTATGAGGAGGTAAGATATTTGCTTGCTGCTCAGAGAACATGTCGGCGAACATCTGATATTCCTTGGGAATGGCAGAAGAAACTAATGGAACTGTCTTTCTTACAGGTCGAATTTTTGGAAGACAGGATTTCTGACAGTCCATACCCCATGACAGGATCTGCATAGAACTCCAATCTATCCAGGGATTATGTTGACGCAACCAGGGTAGACCAAGAACAATTTCTTGAGAGGCCTCTGATATCACCAGGAATTTTAAGGACTCAGAATGAAGTGCCCCAATTCGGACCAATACTGGTTGAGTCTCCTTGGTGACTATCCCGTTAGTTAGAGGGCATCCGTCTATAGAGGTCAGAGAGATGGCATGGTTGAGAGACAAACAAGGAATCTGAAATCTATCTATGAAACTAGACACTATGAAATTTCCGGCTGCTCCCGAGTCAAGTAGAACAGTAGCAAAGACAGGTTTGGGTTTAAGATCCAAAGCTAGGGTAATCGTGAAATCTTTAATTTTTGGAGACGGGCTCATAACTCCTAACTTGATGTCTCCAGGGTCAGTTAGGATTTGGCATTTCCCGGTTTATGGGGGCAGGAGATCAGCAGGTGACCAGACTCTCCGCAGTACAGACAGAGGTTCTTTTGCATTCTTCTCTGACGTTCTTCTTTGGAGAGGTGTGTATGATTCACCTGCATAGGCTCCTCTTCAGTAGGAGAAGGAATGGGACGGGTAGAAATGGAGGGGGCAAATGACCTTTGCCGGTCAGTTCTGTGTTTTTCAGCCTGACGTTCCCTGAAGCATAGGTCAACTTTGATACACAACGAAATCATGTCGTTCAGATTAGTAGGAAGCTCTCGAGTGACTAGATCATCCTTTAGTCGGTCTGACAACCCATGCCAGAAGGCCGGAGTGAGGGTTTCCTCATTCCATTTGAGCTCTGATGCTAAAATTTGAAAGTGCACGGCATATTGACTGACAGGACGGACATCATGATGTTTGATGATGCTGATACAGTACGCCCAGGTTCATCGAAAATCCTCCTGAAGGATGACACAAAGCCTGCGTAATTATCCAGCAGAGGAACTGAGCGCTCCCAGAGTGGGGAAGCCCATTCCAAGGCCTGGCCGGATAACAGAGAGACTATATAAGCCACTTTAGTTCCTACAGTCAGAAAGTTGTCATGCTGCAGGGTAAAATGTATGTCACACTGATTTAGGAATCCTCGGCAGAGTTTAGGGTTGCCGTCAAATTTACTTGGTAAAGGAAGATGTAAGCAGGGAGATGATCTGCCTCCTGTATTCCCAGACGCTGATGTGGATGTAGTTGCTGGTACTCCGGGGATAGAAAAGGAAGTTTGCAAACTATCCTGTCGCTTAGACATTTCTTGCAGGAATTGAGCCATCTGATGCTGCATGTTTTCCAGATTTTCTAAATAACCAGAAATGCACCGGAACAAATCCACTCCTGATCCGTGGTCGGCTTCATGGGGCCAGTGCAAACTGTAATGTTCTGGGTTGTTTGTGGCCCCGGGGTGGTAGCAGGAGCGATCACAGATACGGGTTTGAATATAAAACTAGGTTCTTTAATACATGCTAGAGTAGACATAAAATATGGCAGTAAATAAAAGTCCAGGTATATATAAACGTGCACTAGAGTTCTGTGGTGGGAGTAATGGGTTAATGTCCAAGTAGAAACAATTAGAACTGTCCAGGTGTGCAGGTAGTGAGACTGGAATAATCAACCAGGTATGCAGGTAGTGATGCAGGAAAATAATAAGCCAGGTATGCAGGTAGTGAACTAAGCCAAATGAGCAGGATGTCAGCAGGCTCAGGCACTCAGGTACGGGCAAGGGTGGTGTAGGAAGCGGGGTAGTCCAGCGGAAGCTAGGAGCTGACAGGTAGACTGGCAGACAGCGAATTTCACAGGAACAGGATAAGCACAGAGAACTCCCTCTCAGCTAGGCTGAGATACACGTTGCACTGGCAAAGAAGGAAGGCACTGAACCTTCCTAAACACCCCATGCCGTGCTGTTACTGGCCGGAGGGAACATGTGACTCACCAGGCTTGGCCAGCCGCATCACATGGCCAGAAGGCAAAATGGCGGCGCCCATGCCAAACGGAATGGAGACGCCGCCAGGCCTTACCAGCGCAGAGTGACAACAGGCCTGCACAACAACGCGCGCAGCCAAAGCCCCCCGTCAGACACTAGCTCCGCCACCAGACAGCCCGCGCCACAACGACCTCACAGGTAACACCCGCCTAGCGCCATGCTGAAATACCCTGGCCGTGACATTAAAGTCCCATCTATATAGTTTGTACAATCGTTCCATGAGTATGCACAATATTGTTTGTCTGGGAGTGTTCAGGATTTCAAGGGAAATCGTTAATGAGATTGTATTGTTGCCTAAAAAATTCAGTGTGTAGGAGCCCTGCACCTAACATAGTTACACCACGTTATCCCACACAGAGGGCTCCTGCACACAACATAGTTACACCACATTATCCCACACAGAGGGCTCCTGCACACAACATAGTTACACCACATTATCCCACACAGAGGGCTCCTGCACACAACATAGTTACACCACATTATCCCACACAGAGGGCTCCTGCACACAACATAGTTACACCACATTATCCCACACAGAGGGCTCCTACACAAAACATAGTTACACCACATTATCCCACACAGAGGGCTCCTACATGCAACATAGTTACACCACGCCATCCCACACAGAGGGCTCCTGCACACAATATAGTTACACCACGTTATCCCACACAGAGGCCTCCAACACAAAACATAGTTAGACCACATTATCCCACACAGAGGGTTCCTACACACAACATAGTTAGACCACATTATCCCACACAGAGGGCTCCTGCACACAACATACAGTAGTTACACCACGTTATCCCACACAGAGGGCTCCTGCACACAACATAGTTACACCACATTATCCCACACAGAGGGCTCATGCACACAACATAGTTACACCACATTATCCCACACAGAGGGTTCCTACACACAACATAGTTAGACCACCTTATCCCACACAGAGGGCTCCTGCACACAACATAGTTACACCACATTATCCCACACAGAGGGTTCCTACACACAACATAGTTAGACCACCTTATCCCACACAGAGGGCTCCTGCACACAATGTAGTTACACCACATTATCACACACAGAGGGCTCCTGCACACAACATACAGTAGTTACACCACGTTATCCCACACAGAGGGCTCCTGCACAAAACATAGTTACACCACATTATCCCACACAGAGGGCTCCTACATGCAACATAGGGCCTGATTCAGAGCCGGTCGCTATTTGCGCTCGCTCGTCCAGAAAATAGGGGTGGCTATTCAAATGAACCGTTCGCTGTTTGCGGTCTGTTCACGCCTCTAGGTCTGAATGAGCGAACAAAACTTGCGGTCGTTTTTTGGGAAACTACGCCCCCTGGCCGCTCGCATCCTACGTCATGTCCGCTATTTATTAGATTAATCGAGTACATCGAACAGGGTATGAACTGCTCGCTATTCTTGTGGTTGGTTTTTGCTACCACAATTTTGCGAGCAGTTCTGGCTAAAAAAAAAAACAGTGACGTGGTCAATGACGCTGCAGTTTCAATTATGCACACCCATAAAACGCCCGTTTTGACCTTTAAGCATGCCTGCGATCGGATCTCCACTCCCCGTTTTCAAGCACCTTCCCCTGTTACCACCCACATACGCCTCATCCTGTCACTCAAATTATCAGGCATTCGCTATTTTGCGAGCACATGAATTTCGGCCGCACTGACTGGTTCGCGCAAGCGTATAATGATCCGTACGCATGCGCAGATGAGCGAACATCGGTCAGAAAGAACGAGCGGCCGCTTACGAGTGGCTCTGAATCAGGCCCATAGTTACACCACGCTATCCCACACAGAGGGCTCCTGCACACAACATAGTTACACCACATTATCCCACACAGAGGGTTCCTACACACAACATAGTTACACCACATTACCCCACACAGAGGGCTCCTGCACACAACATAGTTACACCACATTACCCCACACAGAGGGCTCCTGCACACAATATAGTTGCACCACATTATCCCACACAGAGGGCTCCTGCACACAACATAGTTACACCACATTATCCCACACAGAGGGTTCCTGCACGCAACATAGTTACACTACATTATCCCACACAGAGGGCTCCTGCACACAACTTAGTTACACCGCATTATCCCTCACAGAGGGCTCCTACACACAACATAGGCCCTCATTCAGAGCCGTACGCTCTGAGCAGAGCGCACGCTCTGAATGACGGCCGGCCTCCATTTTCATGGAGCGTCCTCCTGGACGCTCGTATAGCTGTGGGTCACCACCCACAGGCTATACGAGCGTGCATTGTGATGGTCGCGATGGTCGAGACCATCGCGACCATCGAGTTTGCGAGCCGGAGCCTGCGGTTGAGGTTTTCAACCGCAAGCTCCGGAGTGATTTTGGCTCTATCAGAGCCAAAATCACTCCCACTGACATCACTAGTGATGTCAGTGGGCTGGCTTCTGACGAGAGGCGTTCCCGTGGGAACGCCCCCGTCAGGGAGGCACGCCCCCGGCACGCCCACCAAAGGGGGCGTGCTGTCAATCAACATTGACAGCACGCCCCCTTTGATCGGACACAACGAGCGAAGGACTTTCCTTCGCTCGTCGCGTCTGGCGCATGCGCACGACGGAGCTCCCTCCGTCGTGCGCATGCTCAGTCCATAACATCGACCCACTTGCGAGCGGACAGCCGCTCGCGAGTGGGTCTGAATCAGGCCCATAGTTACACCACATTTTCCCATACAGAGGGCTCCTGCACACAACATAGTTACACCACATTTTCCCACATAGAGGGCTCCTGCACACAACATAGTTACACCTCGCTATCCCACACAGAGGGCTCCTGCACACAACATAGTTACACCACATTATCCCACACAGAGGGCTCCTGCACACAACATAGTTACACCACATTATCCCACACAGAGAGCTCCTGAACACAACATAGTTAGACCACATTATCCCACACAGAGGGCTCATGCACACAACATAGTTACACCACATTATCCCACACAGAGGGTTCCTACACACAACATAGTTAGACCACATTATCCCACAGAGAGGGCTCCTGCACACAATGTAGTTACACCACATTATCCCACACAGAGGGCTCCTGCACACAACATACAGTAGTTACACCACGTTATCCCACACAGAGGGCTCCTGCACACAACATAGTTACACCACATTATCCCACATAGAAGGCTCCTGCACACAACATACAGTAGTTACACCACGTTATCCCACACAGAGGGCTCCTACACACAACATAGTTAGACCACATTATCCCACACAGAGGGCTCATGCACACAACATAGTTACACTACATTATCCCACACAGAGGGTTCCTACACACAACATAGTTAGACCACATTATCCCACACAGAGGGCTCCTGCACACAATGTAGTTACACCACATTATCCCACACAGAGGGCTCCTGCACAAAACATAGTTACACCACATTATCCCACACAGAGGGCTCCTACATGCAACATAGGGCCTGATTCAGAGCCGGTCGCTATTTGCGCTCGCTCGTCCAGAAAATAGGGGTGGCTATTCAAATGAACCGTTCGCTGTTTGCGGTCTGTTCACGCCTCTAGGTCTGAACGAGCGAACAAAACTTCCGGTCGTTTTTTGGGAAACTACGCCCCCTGGCCGCTCGCATCCTACGTCATGTCCGCTATTTATTAGATTAATCGAGTACATCGAACAGGGTATGAACTGCTCGCTATTCTTGTGGTTGGTTTTTGCTACCACAATTTTGCGAGCAGTTCTGGCTAAAAAAAAAACCAGTGACGTGGTCAATGACGCTGCAGTTTCAATTATGCACACCCATAAAACGCCCGTTTTGACCTTTAAGCACGCCTGCGATCGGATCTCCACTCCCCGTTTTCAAGCACCTTCCCCTGTTACCACCCACATACGCCTCATCCTGTCACTCAAATTATCAGGCATTCGCTATTTTGCGAGCACATGAATTTCGGCCGCACTGACTGGTTCGCGCATGCGTATAATGATCCGTACGCATGCGCAGATGAGCGAACATCGTCAGAACGAACGAGCGGCCGCTTACGAGTGGCTCTGAATCAAGCCCATAGTTACACCATGCTATCCCACACAGAGGGCTCCTGCACACAACATAGTTACACCACATTACCCCACACAGAGGGTTCCTACACACAACATAGTTACACCACATTACCCCACACAGAGGGCTCCTGCACACAACATAGTTACACCACATTACCCCACACAGAGGGCTCCTGCACACAATATAGTTGCACCACATTATTGCACACAGAGGGCTCCTGCACACAACATAGTTACACCACATTATCCCACACAGAGGGTTCCTGAACGCAACATAGTTACACCACATTATCCCACACAGAGGGCTCCTGCACACAACTTAGTTACACCGCATTATCCCTCACAGAGGGCTCCTACACACAACATAGTTACACCACATTATCCTACACAGAGGGCTCCTGCACACAACATAGTTACACCACATTATCCCAAACAGTGGGCTCCTGCACACAACATAGTTACACCACATATTCCCACATAGAGGGCTCCTGCACACAACATAGTTACACCTCGCTATCCCACACAGAGGGCTCCTGCACACAACATAGTTACACCACATTATCCCACACAGAGGGCTCCTGCACACAACATAGTTACACCACATTATCCCACACAGAGGGCTCCTGCACACAACATACAGTAGTTACACCACGTTATCCCACACAGAGGGCTCCTACACACAACATAGTTAGACCACATTATCCCACACAGAGGGCTCATGCACACAACATAGTTACACCACATTATCCCACACAGAGGGTTCCTACACACAACATAGTTAGACCACATTATCCCACACAGAGGGCTCCTGCACACAATGTAGTTACACCACATTATCCCACACAGAGGGCTCCTGCACACAACATACAGTAGTTACACCACGTTATCCCACACAGAGGGCTCCTGCACACAACATAGTTACACCACATTATCCCACACAGAGGGCTCCGGCACACAACATAGTTACACCACATTATCCCACACAGAGGGTTCCTGCACGCAACATAGTTACACCACATTATCCCACACAGAGGGCTCCTGCACACAACTTATTTACACCGCATTATCCCTCACGAGGGCTCCTACCAGGGGCGTAACTAGAACTTTTTGGGCCCCATAGCAACATTTTTAAGGGCCCCCCCTAACTTAGGTCTTACACAATAACCACAGTAGTTCCCCTAAAACATTAAATGCCCACTGTAATGGTTCCCCTTATGCAATGCCCACTGTAATGGTGCCCCTTACGCAGTGCCCCCAGTAGTGAGCCCCCTGTAGTTGCCCCCAGTAATGAGCCCCCTGTAATGCCCCCAGTAGTGAGCCCCCTGTAATGCCCCCAGTAGAGAGCCCCTTGTAATTGCCCCCAGTAGTGAGCCCCCTGTAATGCCTCCAATAGTGAGCCCCTTGTAGCTGCCCCCAGTAGTGAGCCCTGTGTAGCTGCCCCCTGTAGCTGCCCCAGTAGTGACACCGTGTAGCTGCCCCCAGTAGTGAGCCCCCAGTAGTGACACCCCAGTAACTGCCCCAGTAGTGAGCCCCCTGTAGTGACCCCCTGTAGCTTCCCCCAGTAGTGAGCCCCTGTAGTGAGCCCCCAGTAGTGAGCCCCCTGTAGTGAAGCCCTGTAGCTTCCCCCAGTAGTGACCCCCTGTAGCTTCCCCCAATAGTGAGCCCCCAGTAGCTGCCCCCTGTAGTGAGCCCTCTGTAATACCCCCAGTAGAGAGATCCCAGTAACTTCCCCCCGCGGGTGCGTGCGCACACACAAAACAAACAAAAAAAAACTTACCTTATCCCCGCTCCTGTGAAGCCGCCGACCGCCCCGTCGCCCGCTCCTCGGCACTATGAGAGTGACGTCATGACGTCACTCCCATAGTGCACTGCAGGACCCGGAAGACGGAGCTCATTCCTGAGCTCCGTCCCCGGCGTCCGCTCCTCGGCACTATGAGAGTGACGTCATGACGTCACTCCCATAGTGCATTGCGGGACCCGGAAGACGGAGTGAGCTGCCGCCGGGGGTTTGAGTGGGAGTCGGGCGTCCGCTGGTAACACAATCTCAGCGGGCGCCCGGCACATGGAAAGTGCAGGGGGTACGATCGCTGGGCCGGCGGGCCCTTAAGCCGCCGGGCCCCAGAGCAACCGCACCCCCTGCACCCTCCACAGTTACGCCACTGGCTCCTACACACAACATAGTTCCACCACATTATCCCACACAGAGGGCTCTTGCACACAACATAGTTACACCACATTATCCCATACAGAGGGCTCCTGCACACAACATAGTTCCACCACATTATCCCACACAGAGGGTTCCTACACACAACATAGTTACACCACATTATCCAACACAGAGGGCTCCTGCACACAACATAGTTACACCACATTATCCCACATAGAAGGCTCCTGCACACAACATACAGTAGTTACACCACGTTATCCCACACAGAGGGCTCCTACACACAACATAGTTAGACCACATTATCCCACACAGAGGGCTCATGCACACAACATAGTTACACCACATTATCCCACACAGAGGGTTCCTACACACAACATAGTTAGACCACATTATCCCACACAGAGGGCTCCTGCACACAATGTAGTTACACCACATTATCCCACACAGAGGGCTCCTGCACACAACATACAGTAGTTACACCACGTTATCCCACACAGAGGGCTCCTGCACAAAACATAGTTACACCACATTATCCCACACAGAGGGCTCCTACATGCAACATAGGGCCTGATTCAGAGCCGGTCGCTATTTGCGCTCGCTCATCCAGAAAATAGGGGTGGCTATTCAAATGATCCGTTCGCTGTTTGCGGTCTGTTCACGCCTCTAGGCCTGAATGAGCGAACAAAACTTGCTGTCGTTTTTTGGGAAACTACGCCCCCTGGTCGCTCGCATCCTACGTCATGTCCGCTATTTATTAGATTAATCGAGTACATCGAACAGGGTATGAACTGCTCGCTATTCTTGTGGTTGGTTTTTGCTACCACAATTTTGCGAGCAGTTCTGGCTAAAAAAAAAACCAGTGACGTGGTCAATGACGCTGCAGTTTCAATTATGCACACCCATAAAACGCCCGTTTTGACCTTAAATCACGCCTGCGATCGGATCTCGACTCCCCGTTTTCAAGCACCTTCCCCTGTTACCACCCACATACGCCTCATCCTGTCACTCAAATTATCAGGCATTCGCTATTTTGCGAGCACATGAATTTCGGCCGCACTAACTGGTTCGCGCATGCGTATAATGATCCGTACGCATGCACAGATGAGCGAACATCGGTCAGAACGAACGAGCGGCCGCTTACGAGTGGCTCTGAATCAGGCCCATAGTTACACCACGCTATCCCACACAGAGGGCTCCTGCACACAACATAGTTACACCACATTATCCCACACAGAGGGTTCCTACACACAACATAGTTACACCACATTACCCCACACAGAGGGCTCCTGCACACAACATAGTTACACCACATTACCCCACACAGAGGGCTCCTGCACACAATATAGTTGCACCACATTATCCCACACAGAGGGCTCCTGCACACAACATAGTTACACCAAATTATCCCACACAGAGGGTTCCTGCACGCAACATAGTTACACCACATTATCCCACACAGAGGGCTCCTGCACACAACTTAGATACACCGCATTATCCCTCACAGAGGGCTCCTACACACAACATAGGCCCTCATTCAGAGCCGTACGCTCTGAGCAGAGCGCACGCTCTGAATGAGGGCCGGCCTCCATTTTCATGGAGCGTCCTCCTGGACGCTCGTATAGCTGTGGGTCACCACCCACAGGCTATACGAACGTGCATTGTGATGGTCGCGATGGTCGAGACCATTGCGACAATCGAATTTGCGAGCCGGAGCCTGCGGTTGAGGTTTTCAACCGCAAGCTCCGGAGTGATTTTGGCTCTATCAGAGCCAAAATCACTCCCACTGACATCACTAGTGATGTCAGTGGGCCGGCTTCTAACGGGAGGCGTTCCCGTGGGAACGCCCCCGTCAGGGAGGCACGCCCCCGGCACGCCCACCAAAGGGGGCGTGCTGTCAATCAACATTGACAGCACGCCCCCTTTGATCGGACACAACGAGCGAAGGACTTTCCTTCGCTCGTCGCGTCTGGCGCATGCGCACGACGGAGCTCCCTCCGTCGTGCGCATGCTCAGTCCATAACATTGACCCACTTGCGAGCGGACAGCCGCTCGCGAGTGGGTCTGAATCAGGCCCATAGTTACACCACATTTTCCCATACAGAGGGCTCCTGCACACAACATAGTTACACCACATTTTCCCACATAGAGGGCTCCTGCACACAACATATTTACACCTCGCTATCCCACACAGAGGGCTCCTGCACACAACATAGTTACACCATATTATCCCACACAGAGGGCTCCTGCACACAACATAGTTACACCACATTATCCCACACAGAGGGCTCCTGCACACAACATACAGTAGTTACACCACGTTATCCCACACAGAGGGCTCCTACACACAACATAGTTAGACCACATTATCCCACACAGAGGGCTCATGCACACAACATAGTTACACCACATTATCCCACACAGAGGGTTCCTACACACAACATAGTTAGACCACATTATCCCACACAGAGGGCTCCTGCACACAATGTAGTTACACCACATTATCCCACACAGAGGGCTCCTGCACACAACATACAGTAGTTACACCACGTTATCCCACACAGAGGGCTCCTGCACACAACATAGTTACACCACATTATCCCACATAGAAGGCTCCTGCACACAACATACAGTAGTTACACCACGTTATCCCACACAGAGGGCTCCTGCACAAAACATAGTTACACCACATTATCCCACACAGAGGGCTCCTACATGCAACATAGGGCCTGATTCAGAGCCGGTCGCTATTTGCGCTCGCTCGTCCAGAAAATAGGGGTGGCTATTCAAATGAACCGTTCGCTGTTTGCGGTCTGTTCACGCCTCCACGTCTGAACGAGCGAACAAAACTTCCGGTCGTTTTTTGGGAAACTACGCCCCCTGGCCGCTCGCATCCTACGTCATGTCCGCTATTTATTAGATTAATCGAGTACATCGAACAGGGTATGAACTGCTCGCTATTCTTGTGGTTGGTTTTTGCTACCACAATTTTGCGAGCAGTTCTGGCTAAAAAAAAAACCAGTGACGTGGTCAATGACGCTGCAGTTTCAATTATGCACACCCATAAAACGCCCGTTTTGACCTTTAAGCACGCCTGCGATCGGATCTCCACTCCCCGTTTTCAAGCACCTTCCCCTGTTACCACCCACATACGCCTCATCCTGTCACTCAAATTATCAGGCATTCGCTATTTTGCGAGCACATGAATTTCGGCCGCACTGACTGGTTCGCGCATGCGTATAATGATCCGTACGCATGCGCAGATGAGCGAACATCGTCAGAACGAACGAGCGGCCACTTACGAGTGGCTCTGAATCAGGCCCATAGTTACACCACGCTATCCCACACAGAGGGCTCCTGCACACAACATAGTTACACCACATTACCCCACACAGAGGGTTCCTACACACAACATAGTTACACCACATTACCCCACACAGAGGGCTCCTGCACACAATATAGTTGCACCACATTATCGCACACAGAGGGCTCCTGCACACAACATAGTTACACCACATTATCCCACACAGAGGGTTCCTGCACGCAACATAGTTACACCACATTATCCCACACAGAGGGCTCCTGCACACAACTTAGTTACACCGCATTATCCCTCACAGAGGGCTCCTACACACAACATAGTTACACCACATTATCCTACACAGAGGGCTCCTGCACACAACATAGTTACACCACATTATCCCAAACAGTGGGCTCCTGCACACAACATAGTTACACCACATATTCCCACATAGAGGGCTCCTGCACACAACATAGTTACACCTCGCTATCCCACACAGAGGGCTCCTGCGCACAACATAGTTACACCACATTATCCCACACAGAGGGCTCCTGCACACAACATAGTTACACCACTTTATCCCACACAGAGGGCTCCTGCACACAACATAGTTACACCACATTATCCCAAACAGTGGGCTCCTGCACACAACATAGTTACACCACATTTTCCCACATAGAGGGCTCCTGCACACAACATAGTTACACCTCGCTATCCCACACAGAGGGCTCCTGCACACAACATAGTTACACCACATTATCCCACACAGAGGACTCCTGCACACAACATAGTTA
This sequence comes from Taudactylus pleione, assembly GCA_031769625.1. NCBI lineage: Eukaryota > Metazoa > Chordata > Amphibia > Anura > Myobatrachidae > Taudactylus > Taudactylus pleione. Next base: position 14,712,152 of record JAUIMM010000039.1, read on the forward strand.
CACCACATTATCCCACACAGAGGGCTCCTGCACACAACATACAGTAGTTACACCACGTTATCCCACACAGAGGGCTCCTACACACAACATAGTTAGACCACATTATCCCACACAGAGGGCTCATGCACACAACATAGTTACACCACATTATCCCACACAGAGGGTTCCTACACACAGCATAGTTAGACCACATTATCCCACACAGAGGGCTCCTGCACACAATGTAGTTACACCACATTATCCCACACAGAGGGCTCCTGCACACAACATACAGTAGTTACACCACGTTATCCCACACAGAGGGCTCCTGCACACAACATAGTTACACCACATTATCCCACACAGAGGGCTCCTGCACACAACATAGTTACACCACATTATCCCACACAGAGGGTTCCTGCACGCAACATAGTTACACCACATTATCCCACACAGAGGGCTCCTGCACACAACTTAGTTACACCGCATTATCCCTCACAGAGGGCTCCTACCAGGGGCGTAACTAGAACTTTTTGGGCCCCATAGCAACATTTTTAAGGGCCCCCCCTAACTTAGGTCTTACACAATAACCACAGTAGTTCCCCTAAAACATTAAATGCCCACTGTAATGGTTCCCCTTATGCAATGCCCACTGTAGTGGTGCCCCTTACGCAGTGCCCCCAGTAGAGAGCCCCCTGTAGTTGCCCCCAGTAATGAGCCCCCTGTAATGCCCCCAGTAGTGAGCCCCCTGTAATGCCCCCAGTAGAGAGCCCCTTGTAATTTCCCCCAGTAGTGAGCCCCCTGTAATGCCTCCAATAGTGAGCCCCTTGTAGCTGCCCCCAGTAGTGAGCCCTGTGTAGCTGCCCCCTGTAGAGAGCCCCCTGTAGCTGCCCCCAGTAGTGACACCCTGTAGCTGCCCCCAGTAGTGAGCCCCCAGTAGTGACACCCCAGTAACTGCCCCAGTAGTGAGCCCCCTGTAGTGACCCCCTGTAGCTGCCCCCAGTAAAGAGCCCCCAGTAGTGACCTCCTGTAGCTTCCCCCAGTAGTGAGCCCCAGTAGTGAGCCCCCAGTAGTGAGCCCCCTGTAATGAGCCCCCTGTAGTGAAGCCCTGTAGCTGCCCCCAGTAGTGACCCCCTGTAGCTTCCCCCAATAGTGAGCCCCCAGTAGCTGCCCCCTGTAGTGAGCCCTCTGTAATGCCCCCAGTAGTGAGATCCCAGTAACTTCCCCCCGCGGGTGCGTGCGCACACACAAAACAAACAAACAAAAACTTACCTTATCCCCGCTCCTGTGAAGCCGCCGACCGCCCCGTCGCCCGCTCCTCGGCACTATGAGAGTGACGTCATGACGTCACTCCCATAGTGCACTGCGGGACCCGGAAGACGGAGCTCATTCCTGAGCTCCGTCCCCGGCGTCCGCTCCTCGGCACTATGAGAGTGACGTCATGACGTCACTCCCATAGTGCATTGCGGGACCCAGAAGACGGAGTGAGCTGCCGCCGGGGGTTTGAGTGGGAGTCGGGCGTCCGCTGGTAACACAATCTCAGCGGGCGCCCGGCATATGGAAAGTGCAGGGGGTGCGATCGCTGGGCCGGCGGGCCCCTTAAGCCGCCGCGCCCCATAGCAACCGCACCCCCTGCACCCTCCACAGTTACGCCACTGGCTCCTACACACAACATAGTTACACCACATTATCCCACACAGAGGGCTCCTGCACACAACATAGTTACACCACATTATCCCATACAGAGGGCTCCTGCACACAACATAGTTACACCACATTATCCCACACAGAGGGCTCTTGCACACAACATAGTTACACCACATTATCCCACACAGAGGGCTCCTGCACACAACATACAGTAGTTACACCACGTTATCCCACACAGAGGGCTCCTACACACAACATAGTTAGACCACATTATCCCACACAGAGGGCTCATGCACACAACATAGTTACACCACATTATCCCACACAGAGGGTTCCTACACACAACATAGTTAGACCACATTATCCCACACAGAGGGCTCATGCACACAATGTAGTTACACCACATTATCCCACACAGAGGGCTCCTGCACACAACATACAGTAGTTACACCACGTTATCCCACACAGAGGGCTCCTGCACACAACATAGTTATACCACATTATCCCACATAGAAGGCTCCTGCACACAACATACAGTAGTTACACCACGTTATCCCACACAGGGGGCTCCTACACACAACATAGTTAGACCACATTATCCCACACAGAGGGCTCATGCACACAACATAGTTACACCACATTATCCCACACAGAGGGTTCCTACACACAACATAGTTAGACCACATTATCCCACACAGAGGGCTCCTGCACACAATGTAGTTACACCACATTATCCCACACAGAGGGCTCCTGCACACAACATACAGTAGTTACACCACGTTATCCCACACAGAGGGCTCCTGCACAAAACATAGTTACACCACATTATCCCACACAGAGGGCTCCTACATGCAACATAGGGCCTGATTCAGAGCCGGTCGCTATTTGCGCTCGCTCGTCCAGAAAATAGGGGTGGCTATTCAAATGAACCGTTCGCTGTTTGCGGTCTGTTCACGCCTCTAGGTCTGAACGAGCGAACAAAACTTGCTGTCGTTTTTTGGTAAACTACGCCCCCTGGCTGCTCGCATCCTACGTCATGTCCGCTATTTATTAGATTAATCGAGTACATCGAACAGGGTATGAACTGCTCGCTATTCTTGTGGTTGGTTTTTGCTACCACAATTTTGCGAGCAGTTCTGGCTAAAAAAAAAACCAGTGACGTGGTCAATGACGCTGCAGTTTCAATTATGCACACCCATAAAACGCCCGTTTTGACCTTTAAGCACGTCTGCGATCGGATCTCCACTCCCCGTTTTCAAGCACCTTCCCCTGTTACCACCCACATACGCCTCATCCTGTCACTCAAATTATCAGGCATTCGCTATTTTGCGAGCACATGAATTTCGGCCGCACTGACTGGTTCGCGCATGCGTATAATGATCCGTACGCATGCGCAGATGAGCGAACATCGGTCAGAACGAACGAGCGGCCGCTTACGAGTGGCTCTGAATCAGGCCCATAGTTACACCACGCTATCCCACACAGAGGGCTCCTGCACACAACATAGTTACACCACATTACCCCACACAGAGGGTTCCTACACACAACATAGTTACACCACATTACCCCACACAGAGGGCTCCTGCACACAACATAGTTACACCACATTACCCCACACAGAGGGCTCCTGCACACAATATAGTTGCACCACATTATCGCACACAGAGGGCTCCTGCACACAACATAGTTACACCACATTATCCCACACAGAGGGTTCCTGCACGCAACATAGTTACACCACATTATCCCACACAGAGGGCTCCTGCACACAACTTAGTTACACCGCATTATCCCTCACAGAGGGCTCCTACACACAACATAGTTACACCACATTATCCTACACAGAGGGCTCCTGCACACAACATAGTTACACCACATTATCCCAAACAGTGGGCTCCTGCGCACAACATAGTTACACCACATATTCCCACATAGAGGGCTCCTGCACACAACATAGTTACACCTCGCTATCCCACACAGAGGGCTCCTGCACACAACATAGTTACACCACATTATCCCACACAGAGGGCTCCTGCACACAACATAGTTACACCACATTATCCCACACAGAGGGCTCCTGCACACAACATAGTTACACCTCGCTATCCCACACAGAGGGCTCCTGCACACAACATAGTTACACCACATTATCCCACACAGAGGGCTCCTGCACACAACATAGTTACACCACATTTTCCCACATAGAGGGCTCCTGCACACAACATAGTTACACCTCGCTATCCCACACAGAGGGCTCCTGCACACAACATAGTTACACCACGTTATCCCACACAGAGCGTTACTACACACAACATTTTGGCTAAGTATGAGCTGCACTCTTATTACAGTGAATTCTTGATGGATCACTTATGGGGTGTGAACTGATTTCTGAATTAGTTGAACAAATAAATAAATTTTTCCACTTTTCGGGAATCTGCGTTCAGCAGTACACGCTATTAGCCCCTTTGTTATTTAATTTATATTGCTACTAGCAGATGTACCTGGTTTCACCCGGGTAAAAGTTATAGATATTTACTGTTTACATTTCCATCTCACCCCTCCAGTTACACATTAATCCTTCATCTCTATAGTAATGCATCACTGCTATAGTAAGACATTACCCTTCCTCATCTGTACTAACACATTCCACTCCCTCACCTCTGTAGTAACACATTATCCTTGCTCATTTCTGTAGTAACACATTTCCCTCCTTCGCCTGTGTTGTAACACATTCGACTTTCCCCTCCCTCACTTGTGTAGAAATACAATCCCTCCTTCACACCTTTAGTAGCACATTACCATCACTCACACCTGTAGTAACTTATTCACCTCCATCACCACTGGAGTAACACATTCCCTTCCCTCACTTCTGTAGTACCACATTACCCTCACTCACCCCTGGAGTAACACATTCCCATCCCTCGCCTCTGTAGTAACACATTATCCCCGCCCACCCCTGTAATAACACATTCCCCTCCCTCATCCGTTATAACACATTCCCTTCCTTCACCCCGTAGTTACAGATTTCACATTCCTCTCCTTCACCTGTGTAGTAACACATTTTCCTCTCTCATCTCTGTAGTAACACTTTTCTTTTCTTACGTTTCAAATAGGGAAGCCACACCAACTACCAGTGATGTATGGCAGCACTTGGGGATATATGTACTACAGTGGTGTTTGAAAGTTTGTAAACCCTTCAGAATTTTCTATATTTCTGCTGAAATTTGGCCTAAAACTACCTCAGATTTCCACACAAGTCCTAAAAATAGATAAAGAGAACCAAATCAAACAAATGAGAAAAAAATTAGACATTCTCATTTTTTTTTAGGAAAATGATCCAATATCACATATCTGTGAGTGTCAAAAGTATGTGAACCTTTGCTTTCAGTATCTGGTATGACCAGGGCCGGCCCAAGCCTACATTTTTTGGTAAGCGAATATAGATTTTAGCGGCCCTTATATGTATGATAATTGTGTAATTTAAATTTAGATGAAATATTGGATATAAATGTAGATATAGCCATAGCTGTAGATATAGCCTATAGATATATCAAAGGGCTGCCTTTATGTTACATAAACATTTAATTATGTAGGCATTATGGGGTTAATCATAAATATAATATATGTAGGTAGTATAGAAGTGATAGAAACTCTTCTATGGCCACAATTACAGTGCCAATAGGACTCTAGCCAAGGCAGCCGTGCGGTGCTGGCAGGTGCAGTAAGGGCGGCTAGGCTTGCCACTTTGCCAGACCAGTGTGAAGACATAGACACTTGCATGCATGTATGTGTGTAGAGTATATATATATATATATATATATATACACACACGCACCCAGAGTACAGTATATATACTATATGTATTATATACCTCACTACATAAGATAGCCTAGGATCAAATTATTTTTGGTGAGGATGTATATCTAATAGATATATCTAGAAATCCAGACCATTAGCATGTTTAAGCCCTGCCTCAGATGAGCACCTCATCACTTGCTTTGAGTATGTATTTTACTGCAACACACACTGTAAGTCTGTCACTGACAGTGTCATACCGGCAGGCCAGCCAGGAAGCCCTGGGCCAGGAGGGATGTGGATACCCTTCCCAATTCCCAATGAGATGGTGACTGCAGGCCGGGGTGGGTGGTTCTGTCGCTCCAGCCCACAGGACAGCAGTGGCAAATGCAAGATTATTAAGGGGGGGTTTCCATACATATATATGTGTGTATATATATATATATATATATATATATATAGTATATAAACATACACACACATAGCATAGACACACAAACATGTGTAAATAAACAGCAATACTGTCCAGGGGCAGGCACAGAATTTGGAAAAGGGGAGTTTCCATATGTTTGATTCAGGGGGAGGACTTATTAAATGATGTGACATAGCCAGCTGCAGGGCTGAACTGAGTAAATTTACTCCAGGCTGTCCACAGAGATTTACAGGCCTGGCTACCATAACAAAAAAAATGTTTTATAAATTGAGACATATTGTACACAGCCTGAACAGATAGGAAACAGTATTGAACTGATAATGTAGATCCTGGGTAAGTACCCTAGATGTTACTCTCCAGCCATGTATGACGAGGTCTCCGCGGTTGAGGGATCGGTCGCCTGTCAGGTTCTGCAGTAGCCGACGGGACCCTTCTGGCCTGGTTTCAGCCGTAACTGGCTGCCACTGTTGGAGTCCTGTGGTCTCGCAAGGAACTCAGCCAGACTGTTTTCTAATTACCTGACTAGGAGGACAATGAGTGAGTCACTGTCACTTAAAGGCCCGCGCCATGGGAGCTGGGAGGAGCAGCGCGCTGCAGCAGCTTCGCTGGACTCATCATTCTCTCACTTCAAGGAACTGCCGCGCATGCGCAGCATTTCCGATCTCTGCCCGTTTGGAGCTCCAAGTACGGCGACCTGAGGAGATGGAGACCAAAGCTTTCCATCTCGCAAGAAATATATATATATATTTGGTGCTGTCACAGCAATAATCAGCCTGGCAGGGGGGTAATAGGGGGGCTCTAGCAAATGCCAGCCGCGGTTCCCGTCCCACTCTACGACACTGCGCTCCCACCCCAGCCCTGGTAATGTGATGTGCCTGTGACCTTGCGACGTGACGTCACGTCGCCTAATACGAGCAATCGGATGGCCGCCCCCTTTACAACTGCGGTGCAGCTGTGTCACAGTGACACAGACTGCCCACGGTCTGCAGCTGGCTGTATTATTTAATTAAGTAATATATCATCATGGTCGCGGCGCCCACATACCATGCATAATTATAGAACCAGCCCTGGGTATGATCCCTTTGTGCAGCAGTAACTGCTTCTAAATGTTACCAGTAATTGTTGATTAGTCCTGAACATTGGCTTGGATGAATTTTACCCCATTCCTCCGTACAAAACAGCTTCAACTCTGTTATGTTGGTGGGTTTCCTCCCATGAACTGATCGCTTCAGATCATTCCACAACATTTCGATTGGATTAATGTCAGGACTTTGACTTGGCCATTCCAAAACTTCAAATTTATTCTTCTTTAACCATTCTTTGGTCGAATGACTTGTGTGCTTTGGGTCGTTCTCTTGCTTTGGTTTGGGTTTTTATCTCTTTCCAAGGCTTAGTACATATTCCTCTTGGTGCTTGAGTATGAACTGAGCTACAGCCACGATGAGACAGTCAGGCAGGACATTACACAGGGGGAGGAAACATTTTAGCCCTTTTTACCCCCTTAGGAGTAGAATTTTGAAAAATCCCTTATTTGTAGGGAACCTATGTCATGAATGGATTATACTCCCCGATTTGCCTGTTTCTAGGTCCAGGGCTTTGGGCTGGGTGTTGATCAGTCAGTCAGGATATTTGATTTTATATAAATATATGTACTGTTATACATGGTGATAAGCTTTTTCTTTCTGTACAGCCAGAGCACTTTGTCACACACAAGTATCAAACCATATAGCAGAAATATTAACCAATATATAGCCAACCAGAAAATAGTTATTTCATTAATTATGTATAAGTACATTTTAAAGAATTACAATTAAGTGTGATGCAGTTTCAATTGGGTATGAAATCCCCTGAAATCATTCAGGTGACCATAGGGATCATTAATCCTAAGTAATACCATCTAAACACCACACAATCTCTTCCCACATGAATTCAGACATGAAGCATGTTCCATTTCTGAAGCATTTTTCAGTAAATTACTTTTAAGTTGCAAAGGGCAATTATCGTATGGAAATCACAGGATTTAACACAACCACACATTTATTTATTTAGTACCACAAGATACACAGCAGAGGTGTAGAAAACAGTTTGAAATAAAGTTTTAATGGTCACATCTGTGGTCTGGTTTGGGGCCTCAGAGACTGCAATATCTATGCAGCTACAAAACCCTTTCAGGTAACATGAGAAGTATTGCAGTTGTGTGTTACATAGGGAGGAGGGTTCCTTTACAAAAACTGTTAGGTAAGGGACAAGTTAGTAATTAAACAGATAACTATACAGGGAAAAATAATGGAAATTTTTAGGGCACTAATATCCCTTTTTCCTATGGATAACACAGGGGGTCATTCAGACCCGCTCGCGAGCGCATGACGCTCGCAAGCGGGTCGATGTTACCCCACTACGCATGCGCACGACGGAGGGAGCTCCGTCGTGCGCATGCGCGAGACCCGGCTAGCGACGGGGTATCCGTCGCTCCGGGTCTCGCACCAAAGGGGGCGTGCTGTCGATGTTGATTGACAGCGCGCCTCCTTTGGTGGGCGTGCCAGGGGCGTGGCTGCCGAACGGAGGCGTTCCCGTGGGAACGCCTACCGTCTGAAGCCGGCCCCACTGACATTAGTAGTGATGTCAGTGGGAGTGATTTTGGCTCTGATAGAGCCAAAATCACTCCAGGGCTTGCGGCAGCGAGACCCTACCACAGGGTCTCTGTCGCAAGCCCGATGGTCGCGATGGTCTTGACCATCGCGACCATCATCATGGACGCTCGCATAAGCTGTGGGTGCTCACCCACAGCTATGCCAGCGTCCAGGAGGACGGTCCATTTTCATGTAGGAAGGTCCTGGTTCAGAGCGAGCGCTCTGGTCAGAGCGTCCGGCTCTGAATCAGGCCCACAATACTATGCTTTATATGAGACTTACAGTAAATAACTCAATTATTACAATTTGCCATATGTGGACTGTACAAACATCTTGGATCCAAGAGGCATTGTAGCAAGAATGATGTACAGTATAAAGAGGTTGGCAAAATATGAAATGATGGAGTGTACCTACAAGCAGAGGCTTTTGCAAGTCGCTGCTTCCCGGCAGGATTCACCTAAAAACTTAAACCGCCACTGATATAAAAAGTAACCCTTGTGTATATGAGCATGTGGTAGGGAGTATAGATTGCAAGCTCCACTGGGGAAGGGACTGATGTGAGTCCTCTGTAAAGCACTGTGGAATATGTGTGAGCTATATAAAAAAAACTTAATAAATAAATATATAATATTATGTAGATTTTATATATATATATATATATATATATATATATATATGTGTGTCTTTTTCTTAACAGACTCTGGGGTCTATTTACTAAGCAGTGATAGGAAACAGAGTGAAAAGTGATAAGAAAGTGATAAGCTGCCAGCCAATCAGCTCCCAACTGTCATCTCACAGGCTGTGTTTGAAATATTATAGTTGGGAGCTGATTGGCTGGCACCTTATCACTTTCTTATCACTTTTCACTCTGTCTCCTAACACCGCTTAGTAAATAGACCCCTCTATCTAGTGGAAAGCGCAGTTGGTTGCTTAAAGTGGGACAGCATAAGGGGAGAAACACAGTTTTGTATTCTTTCATCTGAATTGCTTACATTGTAGTGATCAGTAGTACATTCTTCATAGACAAAAATATCTCTATAGATGAATAATATTAAATATAATCTATTAAATATAATCAGTATGAAGTACATAAATCAATGTTAGGCTCTAATGCATGTTTACGTTTCATGTGATACACTGGGGTTATACCAGAAAACTGGACATTAATATGTAGTTGTGGACAGTCTTTGATCACAATAAAGAGAACTGTTACATTCCTTTGTTAACCTTGTGACTTCTCCATGACATTAGGTTACTAGAGGGGAGGAGGTGACTGGGTACTTCACACTTTGTCAAATGAACTCCTGACCTCTCTTAATAGCCACTTAATTCTGTTTTATCTTCCTGTCCAATTATCTGAGGCCAGCTATCACATTGAACTAGAGGACACAACAGGAGGCCATTTACAAGCAGGATAGGAATTGGGATGCTTTTTGACTCTATCTAGCCTTGCTGTGTATAAATAAATAAAATTCCAAGTGACGTGAATCGAAGCTAAACTTACATGTGTGCTGCATTTTTGCAGTATAGGTGGGATCTTAACATGATCATTTTTTTTAGAGCAAACTGGACGGTGTAATGGTTAGTGTTACTACCTCACAGCACTGAGGTTGTGGAATTGTGTTGAGTTTGTATATTCTCCCTGTGTTTGCATGGGTTTCCTCCGGGTACTCCAGTTTCCTCCCACACTCCAAAAATATACTGGTAGGTTAATTGGCTCCCAGCAAAAATTATCCTAATGTGTATGTGTGTGAGCATGTGTTTGGGAATATAGGCCCTGATTCAGACCCACTCGCGAGCGGCTGTCCGCTCGCAAGTGGGTCGATGTTCTGCACTGAGCATGCGCACGACGGAGGGAGCTCCGTCGTGCGCATGCGCCAGACGCGACGAGCGAAGGAAAGTCCTTCGCTCGTTGTGTCTGATCAAAGGGGGCGTGCTGTCGATGTTGATAGACAGCACGCCCCCTTTGGTGGGCGTGCCGGGGGCGTGCCTCCCTGACGGGGGCGTTCCCACGGGAACGCCTCCCGTCAGAAGCCGGCCCACTGACATCACTAGTGATGTCAGTGGGAGTGATTTTGGCTCTGATAGAGCCAAAATCACTCCGGAGCTTGCGGTTGAAAACCTCAACCGCAGGCTCCGGCTCGCAGTTTCGATGGTCGCGATGGTCACGACCATCGCGGCCATCAAACTGCACGCTCGTATAGGCTGTGGGTGGTGACCCACAGCTATACGAGCGTCCAGGAGGACGCTCCATTTTTATGGAGGGCGGCCCTCATTCAGAGCGTGCGCTCTGCTCAGAGCGTACGGCTCTGAATGAGGGCCATAGATTGTAAGCTCCACTGGGGCAGGGACTGATGTGAATGGACAAATATTCTCAGTAAAGCGCTGCGGAATATGTGTGCGCTATATAAATAACTGGTAATAAATAAATAAATAAATAACATCCCTCCTGGATCAGAGCAGTAACATGAGATGCTAACCCCTCCGTTCACCCTCTTTGTCATTTAACTAATGAGTGATGGTTGGCTGCCACTTCCTAATACAGAACCCCCTTATAACAAATGGTGTTTGCGTTCAATCATCACTTGAGTTTTATAGGGTTGTGGAGCCAAGACTTAGCAGACATGCTATCCCCAGGCTGTCTGTCTGCCTATAGTTTTCAATTCTGGAGCCAGAGTTTTTAAGGGTCAGGTCTGTTAATCTCCTTTTAAACAAGATAATGACATTTTAGGGACCGATCAGAGGGAAAGCTAAATTACACTCATCAAAGTTATAAAAAGACCAAGTAGAAAAGGTAATAAGTGGTCAAGGGAATGTTAACTTGACAGAAACAAATTATGGCTTACAGTATATCCATCTTATTCGAATAGAAACATCATCTATTCTTTGTCTTTATATTACCTTGAACATTTAACCTTTTCCACACTTTTGTGATACTCATTATAGCAGAGTCTAGTAATCAAGCGATGTGTATAAATATATATAAATTGTTGATGGGATTAAAACAAAAATAAGAACAAATACATTTAAATCTAGAAATTTCAATTGTATAACCCAGACATTATGCAATCTGCAAATGCTGCTTCATTTCTTGTAATTAAGAGTAATTTGATAAATCAGATGAATGTCTCCTACAATGTATAACTCATTGGTCTCTAACAATGCTATGAACGTGATTCAGTTATATCCAATTCCATCTGTGTACGGATCTCACTCTTTTTTAGCAGACTGCTCATGCGTTGGGGCCATTGGCATATCAATAAAAGGTGCAAGATGTATGGTGCACATTTATTCTGGAAGATGGGACCTGTGATCACCAGACAATATTACCCTGCGCTACGGAAAATAGATGTTTTACATATATGGGTGGGAGGGCACTACATGTCCTCTCATGCCCATAAGTACACCTGTATATGTGAACCCACACACATATGAAAGATGTGCATGCAGGGGGGGGGGGTTCTGAGTACCCAAACACCCCCTGACAAAAGTTTTTTTTTTTTTTTTGCAATGGCTGCCATATTACTAGGCCCCAACATGCGGCGAATCACGAGTCAATGGGGAGGGGGCGGGGCCAGTATGACACAATTCCTTTAAAATCACGTGATTTTGTCGCCACCCCCTCCTATAAGACCTGCAAATCACGGCATTTTGCCACAAGAAAAATCAGAAGATGTCCATCAGCTCAGAACTGGCTGAAACCAGTGGGTCATGGAAGGAATATACTCCCCGATTTTCATGGTGCTAGGTCCAAGTGATTGGTCTGGGCGTTGATCAGTCAGTCAGTCAGTTAGTACATTTGATTTGATTTGATTTGATTTGAATTTATATATATATATATATATATATATATATATACACACACACACACGTGTGATTTATATATACTATATATATATATATATATATATATATATATATAAATTTATCACACACAAAAAAAAGTTGTAAATGTATCTGAAAAACAGACTCAATAATATATACTGACCGATTGTATCTCATTGTACATCCAGGTCTGCAATGGTCGCATATGCTTCAGGTTGTAGGTTTACAGTAGACGAACTTCCGTCTGCATGTCTATTTGCAGCTAAGGCGTGACGATTCATAGCAGAGTGTATGCCATTTTCTGAATCAAGACAGCACATAGAAACTAGCTCAGAGTTGAACATTATTGTCCCTTATGTATTTATCGTTTCCATACAGGAAATTGTGTATGAGTGGGGTACTGCTACGTCAGCATTGTGTATAATGTGGTACTGTCTCTTACAGTACTGCTTTCATGGGTCATGGATTGTGAATGAACTAATACACACTACAATCATGCAGAGTTTCCTGATGTAGTGCCTGTCAGATTTCCCAACATTTTGATTACATTGTTTCCCAATGTTATGTCACTAAGTCTGTATCGATAATGTAATATATGTAAAATAATGTAAAAATAAATAAAAGTTTAATAACTTGCAATTAATTTTCTAGTAAAGAGATGGGAATAAATCTCTCCTATAGTGTGTTACTAGGAAACTACGCGTAATGTCGCATAACCCCACCTCCCCAACACAATGGGCCTGATACCGAGATGGACACTAATGCCACCACTACTACAATATTTATGCAACGCAACTACATCTTAATGCTAATGCCGCCGACGATGGGATTCGTACAGAGATTCCCTTCCACTGCTTTACATAAAATTTCTCACTATGGGTCGCACTATGTAACATTGCGCCAGCCCTATGGAGGCACAGAAAAACAGCCACAGAAAAAGTTGCAGTAGTGCGACACACCACGTCTTGCTCGCCGCCCACGTTACCACCCAGAAATATCAACTGAAATTCCACCTCTCTGCATCAAAATTCACTCTGTGCCCCTCGGCGGTAACCACCAGACCACATGGGCAGTGTGAGTTGGCCACATGCTCACTGAAAACATTGGACGCTTGGGTCCGACATCGACACTGCGTACACTTCTGAATCAGGCCCAATGTTGGAAGCCAATAGTAATACGTAAAGCAAACTAATTTAGAGTGTGTGCTTGCAGGGTTAGTAGGAAAATATGCTGATTGCAATTAAGCATTAAAGTAGTAAATAATTACAAAGACACCAACACTTCTCCTCCTACCACATACAGTATGAGTGCAATATGAATATCCTATTTCTTTTGACAAGATGGTTGTAAGGCTTTAAAGTAAGAAATGGGAACACACAAATATCATAGAGCTACAAATAATTACGCACAAACAGATGGAGAAGACAACATGCATTCAGAAGTGACTAGCTCAGAGGTTCCCAAACTCCACCATTACAGTCCAGATTTTAAGTATATCCATGCTTGAGCACAGGTGACTTTATTTGTACCTCAATTTGATCTAACCATCTGGGCTCAAGTATGGATATCCTCAAAACCTGGACTGTAAAGGCGGAGTTTGTTGAACCTCTGGACTAGCTTATGCGCCTAATCGTCATCATCAGTGCAGATTTTGCACCAGTTACCCAGCACCCAACTCCGATAAGGCATATACTGTATGCCTCTGTGTCCGGGTCTGATTCATACCGCTTTCAGACATATCGCGAATCCCGGGAATTTGGCCTGCCTCAGTATGTCTGAAAGGTACCTACTCGGGAACACGTTCCCGGGTAGCCGACCCTTCAAATCGACCAGGGTATTTCCCGGGACTTAAGTCCCGGGAAATTACCCTGCTCATGTCTGAATGGTGCTACCAGGGAATTTACTAGTCCCGGGATGCACCAAGCAGCTTTTACATAGAGTTGGCAGCGCAGAGCGTCCTGTAGGACGCTCAGCGCTGCCGCTCACCCCCCCCCTGCACCGGTGGCTGTGTTGCTGTAGACGGAGTCAGCGCCACAGGACCCCAGCCGGACACTGGGGACACCCACCTGCGCTGGAGACCGCTGACGGGTCTCAGCAATAGCCAGCCACCCGCACTCCAGCTGGACCACCAGGGCAATAAAAGAATTAAAACAAATAATTAAATGAAAAAAAAAACCAGCATTTTGATTGGCTGGCCTCCAGCAGCCCCATGATGACATCATCAGTGGCAGCCGGAGAGGGGATAGGCTAGGAGGAGCAGACGGAAGAGGAGAGGCAGGTAAGCAAAAAAACCCGGCTTAAGTCTGAAAGGGGTCTACCTGGGAATTTCCCCAGTAGACACTGTAGTGTGAAAGGGGGGGGGGGGGGGGGGTCTCGACTAAATACCCAGGAATTTGCACAGGACAAATTCCCAGGTCTGAGCAGGAAATTTCCCAGGTTTTATGTCTGAAAGGGGTATCAGTTGCAGTGACAGTTACTGTACTCAGCCTACTTTTGCTTTGTACTTTTATCAGTTTCTTTGGTCACTGCATGTAATGTTTATTAGCACACCTTTGTCTAACACAGAATATCTTCTGAACCTATATTTACTCTCTAAATATATTTGTATGAGCCTAGCCAAATAAGAAGGTAAAAGCAGTAGAATTATACATTTCCATAAATATAAAATACAAATATGGAACAATGTCTCATTTCTTGCTGTTTCACTATGGCAAAACATTGCTTTAAAAATATTTTCAAATAAACTAACACGGACCAGAAAAAGGCGAATCAATAAGAATCATCTGCATAAGATCTAGTGAAAGTGGAGGAGTAAAAGAAAAAGTTGAAATGTGTTTTTGGAAGGGGAGAAAGCAACAGCATTGGGTAATTAGCTTAAAAAAACTGCACTCCAAAAACATGCTGGGAGTATGAGGCACAAATAGACTCAACAGGTTACTTCACACTGCGACCTTGCAGTCATTTTCTATTGAAAGCCGTTCCTTTCCTATTGTGGTAATGGCATATGGCATCTCACCAAACACTGTTCATGTCAGAAGTAGCCTGACAAAGAAAATAAAACATCTCAGAAAAAGGAAATAGTGGTAGAAAAGACATCTGTTGATTCCACAAAGCTATATGAACACAGCCATGCAAAGTCTTCAAGGAAAGTGGATTATTAATCTACAAAGAGGAAATACTGACAAATTCTCTGCAGGCCATATTGTTTTTTAGGAGATACAGCTGGACAGGAAATTGTCAGAGATGCTACAAAATTTGTACTTTGAACATAATATGACACGGATGCCAAGAGGGGATGACATATAAAATAGATTAGCACCGATACATTTCTCCATAGCTCACTTTCACATTTTGAGAAGGTATATGCACCTGTAACTAATTACTGCAGATAGTTTTCCTAGCAGTATAACTATTTAAAATAAAAAGTGAACATTAAAAACCTTTGTACTAAAATGTTTAAGTTTATGAACAGAATGCAGCAATGTAAGAAATGTGGTCAAACCCCCGAAAATAAAATTTCTCATATGCACGAAGCCCCGGGATGCGATGCATCAGATGGCGTCACCCTATAGAAGCCCATGGGCTTCTATTCGGAGAGTGATGCGAGAGGGATCCAATCAAATTCCTCTCATCACCCCTTGCGGCGCGCAAGCGTCCTTCTGCGAATTGCGCAGAAGGACTTCTGGACCATACACCCGGAAGTCCCTCATCCACAAAGGATAGCTCTTACAGAGAAAGATGTCCTTTGCAGTCTCCTTCATGCATATTGGCGTATTTAACACCGGTAAGCATGACGGAGGCCGCAAATGACAGCTGAGCTATCCTTTGCGAATGAGGGACTTCTGGGTTTACGGCCCAGAAGTCCCTCTGTGGCATCCTTAAGGATGCGTGTGTCCCGCAAGGGGTGAGATGAGAGGGATCTGATTGGATCCCTCTCACATCACTCTCCGAATGGAAGCTCATAGGCTTCTATAGGGTAACGCCATCTGAAGATGGCGTTACACACAGCACCCAAGCCCCCGAATGCGGTCAAACCCACGAAAACTGCATTTTTGGGTGTTTTAACTGTATTTCTCACATTGCTGCATCCTGCCCATAATCATTTGAGGCTACATACACACACATATATATATATATATATATATATATATATATATATATATACAGTCAGGTCCATAAATATTGGGACATTGACAGAATTTTCATATTTTGGCCTCTATTCACCACCACAATGGCTTTGAAATGAAACAAACAAGATGTGATTTAACTGCAGACTTTCAGATTTAATTTGAGGGTAATTACATCCAACTCAGGTGAACGGTGTAGGAATTACAATGGTTTCTATATGTGCCTCCCACTTTTTAAGGGGCCAAAAGTAATGGGACAAACTAAACTATCCTAAATCTAACATTCACTCTTTAATACTTTGTTGCAAATCCTTTGCAGGCAATTACAGCCTGAAGTCTGGAACGCATAGACATCACCAGACACTGGGTTTCATCCCTGGTGATGCTCTGCCATGCCTCTACTGCAAATGTCTTCAGTTCCAGCTTGTTCTTGGGGCATTTTCCCTTCAGTTTTGTCTTCATCAAGTGAAATGCATGCTCAATCGGATTCTGGTCAGGGGGTTGACTTGGCCATTGCATAACATTCCACTTTTTAGCCTTAAAAACCTCTGTGGTTGCTTTTGTAGTATGCTTTGGGTCATTGTCCATCTGCACTGTGAAGCGCCGTCCAATGAGTTCTGAAGCATTTGACTGAATATGAGCATATAATATTGCCTGAAACACTTCCGAATTCATTCTGCTGCTTTTGTCAGCAGTCACATCATCAATAAATACAAGGGAACCAGTTCCATTGGCAGCCATACATGCCCACGCCATGACACTACCACCACCATGCTTCACTGATGAGGTGGTATGTTTTGGGTCATGAGCAGTTCCTTTCCTTCTCTTCTCTTCCCATCACTCTGGTACAAGTTGATCTTTGTCTCATCTGTCCGTAGGATGTTGTTCCCGAACTGTAATGGCTTTTTTAGATGTTGTTTGGCAAACTCTAATCTGGTCTTCCTGTTTTTGTGGCTCACCAATGGTTTACATCTTGTGGTGAACCCTCTATATTCACTCTTGTGAAGTCTTCTCTTCATTGTTGACTGTGACACATATACATCTACCTCCTGGAGAGTGTTGTTGATTTGACCAACTGTCGTGAAGGGGTTTTTCTTCACCACAGAAATAATTATTTTGTCATCCACCACAGTTGTTTTCCATGGTCCTCCGGGTCTTTTGGTGTTGCTGAGCTCTCCGGTGCGTTCTTTCTTTTTACGAATGTTCCAAACAGTTGATTTGGCCACACCTAATGTTTTTGCTATCTTTCTGATGGGTTTGTTTTGATTTATCAGCCTAATGATGGCTTGCTTCACTGATAGTGACAGCTCTTTGGATCTCATATTGAGAGTCGACAGCAACTGATTCCAAATGCAAATGTCACACCTTGAATCAACTCCAGACCTTTTACCTGCTTAATTGATAATTAAATAATGAGGGAATAGCCCATACCTGTCCATGAAATAGCTTTTGAGTTGATAGTCCCATTACTTTTGGCCCCTTAAAAAGTGGGAGGCACATATTGAAACTGTTGTAATTCCTACACCGTTCACCCGATTTGGATGTAATTACCCTCAAATTAAATCTGAAAGTCTGCAGTTAAAGCACATCTTGTTTGTTTCATTTCAAAACCATTGTGATGGTGAATAGAGGCCAAAATTGAAAATTCTGTCAATGTCCCAATATTTATGGATCTGACTGTAATTATATATATATATATATATATATATATATATTATATATACACACACACACACATATATATATATATATATATATTATATATTGCATATTTTAATGCAACCATATTCAGAAGTGCTTTGCAGTAGTAAACAAGCAGTTTAGCAATCCCTGTGCCTGTAATATTTTCACAACAGTCTTTCTGGACCTTGTTGTTCACAGCCAACGCTTGACACGAGACAATCCTGTAAAAGTCCTTACCTGTGTGCCATTTCTCCTAGAGACCAGTATTGTTTTTGATGTAAAATGTTGTGTTACTGATGTTTTTTTAGTACAAACATAGCAATAGGATCAATGTACTTTACTTTTAAAAGATATATCCTACATGAATTTACCCATCGTTTATACTAGTGTTCCCCAAATGCG
This sequence comes from Taudactylus pleione, assembly GCA_031769625.1. NCBI lineage: Eukaryota > Metazoa > Chordata > Amphibia > Anura > Myobatrachidae > Taudactylus > Taudactylus pleione. Next base: position 14,730,673 of record JAUIMM010000039.1, read on the forward strand.
GCCCTCATGTCCCACACTCAGTCCAAACATTAGGAATATCCCTGCTTCAGCACAGATGGGTAAATCAAACTGAGGTGCCCCATTTATCAACAAGCTTTATCATACACAAGTTTTAAAACTCACTGCATATGATAAATGGTGCTCAAGCCAATCAGCTCCCAACTGTCCTTTTTCAAATAGATGGCAGTTAGGAGCCGATTGGCTGGAGCACCATTATCATGCGCAATATGTTTTAAAACGCATTGCATATGATAAAACTTGCTGATAAATGGGCCTGAGGTAATAATTAAGCCACCTGTACTTATGGAGGGATATCCTTCATACCTGGACTGTGAATAGACCAGGATACCTGGGTTTTGGAAACACTGCACTAAAATGTTAAATTGCTTCATGGCAGGAAGCTCTGATAGATTTTAAATAGATTTTTCTCTGGAACCCCATTAATACATGGCCTTTAAAAAGGTGTAGGTACAAAAAGCTATTCAAACAGTTGTCTAAAAGGTAGCTGAGTACAGACTGAACCTTATAGGATCACCACAATACCTTCAAAGTAGCAATTGCTGCCATTCCAGGGATTAGGCTCTGCATAGGGGACATATTCAGAGGTGGACGTAGTTGCAGCCGTAATTGAATTTTCATACTAATAGCACACCAGCTTCAGCGCTAATCTGTCACTGTGCATATTAAGACGCACCAGCAGTTGCATTATCAAAGACTGCATCAGCCCTAAGGAGGCGCAGATTCACCATCTGAACATGGGTGCCTGTATCAGTGCAATATGCTGGTGTCTGGCTAGCTACCATCATTACTACTTAAACGCCCACCGAAATTGCATGCAATTTCGATCTGCATCTTAAAGCGGTAAGAATCGGGATGCACGCACAGACCGAAAACATTGGCCGCTTGCATGCGGTTTCGACACTCTGTGGACCTCGGAAGTAGTGCTTAGGTAAACAATTATTTTCTTACTTTAGGGTACAAAACCGCCTGCTTTGCTTTTCTTAAAAGTGTCAGCCCATTTAAACCAGCCTTTTGTTAAACCACCCCAATTAAAATACAGTTTAGGACATTATGAACTGAAATTCCCATGTGTATTAAATAGCACCTACTTCTGAGGTACACACTCACTTCCTGGTCTCAGGACACACCAGCCAAACAGTAACCTGCACATACTTTTACAGAAGGTTCCAAAATGTGCTGGGTGGAAACTGAAAATCATCTAAATCCAGCTTACTAACACTGTATATCACACCAGGTAGAAGTTTCAACTTTCTATTGTACTCCTAAAATACTGCACATATAAATCGTAAACCATGATATTAAGAAGACATCGAAGCTCTTTATTAAAAAGGTGTCACTTGTGTATTTGAATGTTTTTATTACAATGAATGAATGTACTGCCTGCCAGAAGCGCAAGTGCAACGGTATAAAGTGTACAAAGATATACGGCTAAGCTAAAGCTATGTAACAAAGGGTACAAGCAGAGCTTGCAGAATAAAATGAGAGGCAGGGAAAAAGATTGTACTTGGGATACCATTCCTATAGTCGGTCATCCTTTCAGTAAATACCGTTGCACCTTTAGAAACGTTTGTCTTCCTCCATTAAATTATACAGTGTGTCTCCTTGTTATAGAGATTTTGGCCCAAATGTAATACTGAGTTTAGAAGATGTGATAGTTTAGCAGTCAACACTCACATTGGTTGAGTTTTATCTTCAAAATGGGAAAAACATCTGGATGAGTTTAGATCGTCAGATTTGTCTAAAACAAAAAATGCGAGTTTGCCTGTTCTCGGACTCTATTACATTGGCAGAGTTGTAAGAGTGAGAGAAAACTCACCCTATTACATTTGTCCCCTTATCCTTATTTTCTGTCTTTGATCATCTTATCTTAATATTTTCTGTCTTCCTATACATTACTAACGCCTTAGATATTTACATACTTCTATCATATCGCACCTCTCTTCGCTATCATAAGCTGCACATGTTTAGCTCTTTGTCTTTCCAGAGAAAGTGTGCAATATAGCCCATACATCATTGTAGCATAGTAACCATACTGAGTGTTTTTTGGATATAGTGCTACCATAACACATCACTCGATATGAAGCCTTTCTAGCAATTATATGGTAAAATAAGCTCCCTATTCCTATACAGCCAATAACACTGCTGACTGCTCCAATTGCCTTAATTTTATCAAAACCTAGTTTTAAATTTCAAACAAATAAGTAGAAAAAAACCCCAGAACATACAATACAGGGTAGATAAATGGAAAAGTAATACCATGGGGGTTATGTAATAGGTACTGATTTTACAGAACCATCGGGATTGAGCAAGTTTGCCACGAAATTTAAAGCGGCAATCAGTTAAGGCTGGTTCAGACTTGTAACTGATTGCCGCTTTAAATCTCCTCAAAATCCTGCCAGTTCCGTAAAAAAAAAAAAAACCATCATGACTCAAGCAACATCCATTTTCTGTTTGCTTCAGCAGAACACTAGTAAATTGGTCATCCCTTCAGCATGTACATATATGGAGAGTTTTGGGGCAGTCTCAACAAAGATCTTGTTCCGTATACTGGTTTGTGGCCTTACCTGAACTACAGTACAAAACTTTATTGTACTACAAATCGTCAGTTAACCAATTTAGATGAAGTTCCAATTATTTTAGATCACGCTTTTAAAGTAGTATTGCTAAAAAGTGTATATTGAGAAAGTGGAAATAGCAAAATAAAGTTGTGCCCGTTACCAAACACCAGCTAGAGGTTTAGTTTTGAATGCAACATAGGAACCAGGGTTGGGGTGCAACCCACAACAAGACAGTCTTCTGGAAGAAACAGTTTCTTTACATCTGTCAAAAAAGTTACACATTGTTCAATAAACAAAATAGTGATTTATTAATAATTTAAAGATAAAATTTTACTCCATGGACATTAAGGAGTGCAGTGCACCTCCCTTATTGGCAATAAATGTGCAATCTAAGCTTTGCAAGTCACTGGTACATACATACTTCCAGTTTCCACAGTTCAGATGGGGGGGGGGGTTGTGGGTAGAAATCAGATGGAAAAACAAAACAAACACAACATAGCAACTGTGGTGAAGCTACCCACCCGGAAAAAAAAAAAAAAAAAAAAAAAAGGAGGTAATCCACATTACGTTTAAGAGCAATTAAAGTGTTAAAAATAAGTGGTTCACAAAGGCTCAGGCAAAAAATAAAAGTTACATTAATGTGAATCAGAATTACAGTTGTAAAATTGATAACTCTTAATTTTGTGCAGAAGCACAAAATCCTCAAATCCTTATTCCGGCAGGGTAGAGCAACGTTTGACATTATACCTGCAGTCAGATTACAGTTACCATAAAGTCATCAAAAGTAGAAATGCCAACAGTAGCGTTTCTTCAGCTAGCACCATCTCTATTACTCATTTCTGAAAACCATTTAATGAAAAGCTCCATTCACCTCATTTCTCACTTATTTTAAAAGGTAAAAATATTGACACTGCTACATATAAAAGTGGATATTTACAGTATTCTGTAAATAAACAAAAGACAAGTACTTCAGATTGATCAGAAGTTTAAATGCATTTCTTTGGCTCCTTTCAGTTTCTGAAGAACCAGTCTTCACAGAAGACAGGGATATATATAAGTATATATATTGTTCTTTCAAATCTTTCATGGATTAACATCTGTTCGACTAATATTTTTTGGATCTCAAGCCATTGTATTACCAAAGCAGTGCTCTCATGTAAGCTTGCCAAATCATTCTGTGGCCTCCAAGGCTTCTTCTCTCCATGTTCAGAGACTAAACTAATCACCTCTTCCACTGCAACTTCAATAATCTTGATTTGCAGGTATGACCCCATACAAGCAATGACACACCTGTCAATGACTCTTGACAGATTTAAAGAGAAACACTTCTTTATAGGAATGATTATTGCCAATAAACTTGAGCGATTTCATCTCACGTAGACTGCAAAGAATCTACCTTAAAGACATTTTGATTGGCTGGACTTGTGAAATATAACTGTTGAGGTGGGACCCGATTGTCACAAGGACTACTAAGTCCCAATGTTCTTTCAAAATCCAGGAGTTGACCCATGAAGTTGAAGTTTGGAGAGATGTTGGATTTCTTCAGCTTAACTATATCATAGGCATCATTCATGGAAAGGTTCAACTTCTGCATGAGATAGGCCACTGTGACTGTGACTGACCGACTAATTCCAGCCAAGCAGTGTACTAGGACACCACAACTTTTTCCTCGCGCTTCATCTGAAAGGACAAGAAGTTTAAAAAAAACAAAAACATTAATTCAGTAGTCAATTAAACTGTTTTGAAACTGAAGTAGACATTTTCAGAAAAGAGCTAACACAAATAAATACCTTACACAAGGGCAAAATCTACAGACTGGGTGCTACCAAGCATATACCCTATTTATCATGATTAATTATAGTACAACAATGATAAAGATAAAGAAAGAAATGCCTTTACCAAGTAACATGTGATAACTCATTATTATAGCAGCAGATAACCTGAGCCTTGATCAGATGTGGAGCTACAGATTTCAGCAGAGCCTGTCAGCCTCTTCCAAAACATGCTAGGATTTTAGCTTTACATTAGCAAGTCACAGGCTGCGTTATAAAAAAACACACACACACACACACACACACACACACTATAGAATACAAGATATATATCTAAATATTTTTTCCATTTATTCTGAAATCCATATAAAATAGGGTGGGAAAAAATCCTTAAATTACTTTCCAACTGTTGTGTGGTCAACAATAGCTTTATTCAGACATTCTAAAAGAAAGAGGGTAGTCACAGAGGACAACCCATTAAGAGGAACAGGATGTCAACATTGCTCTAAAATGGGTTCCTTTGTAAGAGGAAACGCACTACAATGCTTAGAGATTAGATTCTATATGGCTTACAGCCAAAATTTTCTTCCTGCAGCGCTCGTATTACCATTGCAGTAAGCTACTGTAGGAGGAGAAAAGTTCACTACACCAAGGCTCTATTGAAAATTTAAAAAGGAGGTAATGGCCTGTGCATATTAGAACATTCATTTGAAAATCTGTAAATCATGATATACATTAGGGAATATCACCAACAGACTTTATGTTCCAGAAAAAAAAAAAAAAAACAACAACAACTCACCAATAAAGGAGATGGCTTCTGGGAAAAACTGAGACAGATTTTGGCTCCAATGGTCCGATATGGGAATCTGCTTGTACCTGAACTCTCCAGCATTTTCAAAGAGGTTAGGCAAGTTTGGAGTCACATTTAAAATGTACTTAATTCCAAACTCTTCTAAAACATCCAGATTGGTCGAATCCTTAGCACAGCCGAGATACAAGTAGGGCAGTATTTCAACTGGGAATGAAGGTTGTGTATTGGAGAGGGGACTGCCGTCAGAGTCTGTTGCACTGTTGGGGTCCCTATCAATGTCAGATTCAATATCTGATGAAGAATCTGAGCTGATTCGGAGACCTCCCAAACCTAGTACAGGGGGAGAACTGCTGCTGCAGGAGCTATCCAGATTTGTTTCACAATGCACAGGAAACTCAGCCTGAAATTTGTTAAAACCACCTGGAAAAGAAGAGAAAAAGAAAAAGAAAAAGAAAAAAAAAAAGGAGGGGAAAAAAAGCCAGTTAGAAGAAAAATAGCAACAAACACCAACAAATAACTCCCAACATACCAAAACTGACTATCCACCATGTACCTGAAACATTTTCTAATGGGCATTGGAAGATACACTAATGCACTTTCTTGCAACCTCAATTATGGGGGTCGATTCAACTGTTGCACGGGCCGGGCTGCGATAATGAGTGCCCAGTTTTGCAATTCAATTGTCCTGGGCACTCATTATCACTCTCTTCATGCCCTATTAAACCAGGTTTAGCCATGTAAAATGGTTAAACCCACCTAAAGTCCTGGTTAGGATGCCTTATCCATTGGTTTCTCACACATTTTTGCTTGCATCCTCCTGAGGGCACGAGCAGAAATGCTGATGCCAGCGGCTATTGTGCTTTTTATGCATAACAAATCTAAAAACTTCAGATACCTGGCCATAGTCACCACTGAGTGATCTATGGCAATGAAAAAAAAAAACGTAACATAAAAAAGGACATCATAATTCAACCACTCACATGGCTTAATAAAAAAAAAAAATAGAAAAAAAAATATGTACATTGCAATTACAATAGATTGAAGGACAAGAGGTTATTACCAGAGAAACGCAAATACACAGGACATGGATTGCATTCCAGATAAGGTTTAGACTTTGCACCTTAAGAGGAAGGTATTATTAGCATGGGGGCCAAGCAGAGATATATAAACCAGGGTGGAGATAAACGTATCAAACATGCGTTGATAGCATCCCTGGTAATGATCTGTAAACTTTCAAAGAAAAGTGTAATTTGTTATAGTTAACCAATGTAAATAAGGGAGTTACTAGCATTTGTGTATTAGGACAGACTGGATAAGGAGCCGTAACATGGTCTGACAAAGTTTTTCGTACGAGCGCCTGCAAAATATAACTTTTTAAATGACCTTAAATGCTTTACCCAAAACATGTTGCTGTGCCCATTGCAGATTGTTGCTGCAGGATGCCACTCCTGTCTATAGCAGCAGCAGGTTACCTGGCCTCATGCAATAAAGTAGCAGATAACGAGTCCCTGCACATTGTATAAGGGGCATCACATGTGTAAGGAGACAAGGGACTATGTGGCAGGCACACAGAATGAGGGCAAGGAGGTAGCCCATGAGTGAGGGCTGGTTAAGTACCTTCCAGGTAGAAAGCCTTGCAGCCCTCGTCCTTGAGCCTCTTCATCAGCAGCCCCAGCACAGTCTCCCCGCCCGTGTTCTCATTCCACTCGCTGCTGTTCTCGTCGTACAGAATGACTGTGTCCGAGCCGCATCTGCGGGCGAACGTGTCCCGATCCTCTCCGCGATTGAAGAGCGAGCGGATGGGCAGGTTGCCCTTCTTTAGCCGCCGCAGCATGATGCCCGGGATGGCGACGTTGATGGCCGCCTCAATGTGGGAAGACTCGTAGAGCTCCTGCGGTCTGCAGTCCATAAGCAGTAGACGGTCATTGGCCAGCTCCAGCTGTTCATTCAGCCAGATCACCGACTTGCTGACCGCCATGTCCGACGTGGGGTGCACGGGTCTGAGCTTCTCTATCATTGAGAAAAAGGACGGGAGAAGCGTGGCCGGAGAACGGGGTCTGATGGCGGCCTCGGACTAGAGGAGCTTGCACGGCCGCTGCAGCCTCTTCTCCTCTGTATACTCCTCAATGGAGCTGCGTAACTAGGAATCCAATTAGCAGCAGTGGCGCCTCCCGCGTGTCCCCGCTCCCCGAGCTCCGCGCGGCCCCACCGCAGGCAGCAACCACTGAATGGATACAAACACGGAACGTCTGAATGGATACATTGTGCGCGCCGGCCAATCAGAGAGCTCGGAGCGCCGGTTGCCCTGGAGACGGGCCGGCTGGAACAGGTTGTGTTGATGAATTGTTAATGAGTTTGTCATTCACAAAAACGGAAAGGAATTTCCGCTCTGGATCAGCCGAGTGCAAATAAGCAGCAACAGCGGCTCTGGGCGGGGAGGGGGAGAGGAAGGAAGGGGAGAGGGGGATGGGGAGTGCAACAGCAGCCGCCAGCTCGTTATCATGCTCACAGGGCCGCAGCAGTACCCCCCCTGTACAGGAATCTCAGGCAGCAGACACACAGATCAGTGCCATCAAAGTGGGAGAGATTTCCCTCTCATCAGATTATTCTTATGTATGTTCTCTTGTATGATAGAAGTCTTCCAATGAGAATAGATCTTACAGGAGCATGCTACTTATTTACTAATCCATATCGCATGCTATTATAATACACCCTTGCCTTATGTGGCTTCAGATGTACAGGGCGCTTTAGCAATTCATGAGTCATTCATAATCTGCAGCCGAGAGATTTGTACAGTGACAGGAGGCTGCTGTTGGACTATTCATTGATACTTTAGCGCGTGAAACGCTATGGAAAGGAACGAAGAAGCATGTACCTTTCTCTGCGAGGCAGGAGCAATAATATTGTCCGATATAATAGCAGTATGTGTGTGTATATATACAGTATGTATTGGCAAGATGATTGTGCGGTAGTAGAGGTTGGGTCTGACTGGCCACTTATGCACAGAATGAAAGGCTTCTCCAATGTACTATCAGCGTTAATCATTAAACAATAAGAGCACTTGAACATCAGAAGACTTTTTGGCAGACTGACAGCTCGCCGGCAGGGGAGACATATTTTCTCATTATGGTTTCTGGGGATAACAGTATATCAATAAAATCATGCTGATTTGTGTCTCTAATCAATTGGGACTCCACAATTCTGAAGACATGGTAAAACTATGGACCGTTTCAACATTAATTTTGTTAAGATAACATTTACCATCATTTTGCAATCTGGAATTGCTCATGAATAAAATACCCTTACCCTCTTAATTCATCACTACATTTTTAAAAATAGAAAGAATGCAATTTAAAATTATCTCCATCTTGAATTATCCTCCCCCCAGGATTGTTCTGTTGTTTATAAATAATAATAATTATGCTAATTGGAAATGGCATTTTAATGTAGCTGATAGTTGGAATATTTGCTCCCTGCGATGTCGCAAAAGACATTGTTTTCGGGAGTCTCCGTCCCTGCTTGCGGTGACCGCCGACGGGGTAAGTACATCTACAGCCTGTCCAAATTTATTGACATGCGTATACAGGCTTTATACTAGCCTGTATACATGTATATTTATGTGCTTTTATATTTAACATTTATATATGTTAAATATAATATAAACAGGTTAGTAAAAAGCCTGTATACACATGTCAATCACTTTTGGCAAGTTAACAGGCTGTAGGGTGACTTACCTGTCAACAGTCACCAGAAAGCAGGCACGGAGACTGGGCGGACTTACAAGATGCAGCAGGGACTTATGGGAAAATTTCCCTCTCACCCTGCAGTTTTCGGGATATTGAAGTATTTTCTTCATTTAACGCCATTCTGACATGGCTTTATATAAAGTAAATATTTTTTGAGTGATTTAACACTTTTTACTTTGCTGAATAGCAAAAAGTGTTAAAGCACTGTAGAGATCAATGGCTGATCCCTACAGTACAGTAATCTGCGAACAAGGAATTAATGGAGAAGATAATTGCGTTATGTTCTCCATTGCTGAATAGGGGATTTACCTTTAAAATACGGAAAGCATAGTCTCCATATTTTTTATGTAAAAAAATTATTGCTGAATAGACCCCCTAAATGAGTAAGTTGCATTGTTTGTGGCGGGATGCAGTCAGGATACTGGCGGGCGCTATCCTGCCCGCAGATATCCCAACACCCACATCCTGACATGGGACTTAAGACATGAGTCGAAATCCCGACGCTTATCATTAGCCCCACTACTGAATCCCGACACCCGGCTTACCAAATGAAGGCAAGCCGGATGTCTTAGCGTGTAGGCACGGGGGGAAAGGGTTAGTTTTAGGGAACCCCGGGGGGACAGTGTTAGGCACCCCCCCGCTAGGGTTAGGGTACGGAAAGGGGGGGTTAGGGTTAGGCACCCCCTGGGAGGGTTAGGTTTAGGGTGTGGGGAGTGGGGTTAGGTTTGGGCACTAATGGGGGGAGGTTAGGGCTAGGCAACACTAAGGGAGGGTTAGAGTACTTACCCGTTGGGCTGCTGCTGTCGGTATTTGATCTAGCCGCCGGCATTACGTACCGATTCCGTTTGTGGCAGATATTCATGTTTTACTGCCACACTTTCATTACTTTTTTTTTCCATTGAGCAAGTGAGCAGTACATTTGGCATGGTTTATTTTGTTTGGTTAACCTAAAATGACCTTGTAATGATGTAACTTGTAGCTCATTGCAGAAGGCTGTAGTTACCTGCGTAGTATGGACATAGGAGAAAGTTGACAGTAGGCTTTTTATATCCCTCTCACACAGGATTTCTTTAAAATCCCGGCTTTTACCAGGCATTTGTGTGCCGGGTCTTTCTGCTGGTTCTAGCCTGCCCCCCCCTTTCACACAGAAAACAAAATTACCGGGTAAAGCACTTTTACCCGATAATTTGCAGATCAACACGGGTATGTTTTCTGTGTGAAACTGTCAATCCGGGTCGAAATTGGCAGGTGTACGACCCTGGTAAAAAGTAGGGTCATAGTCCCGGGAATTACGACAAGGGTTGACCCTTTCACACAGAAAAAATACCTGTGTTACCTGTGTTGATCAGCAAATTACCGGGTAAAAGTGCCCAGTCATGCTTCACTTAAAAAAAGTTTTACATGGTGCATTGCAGGATGGCCAAGGGGGGGCGCCACCCGGCAGTGCCACTCGCACAGGGCCGGCCCTAGCCCAAATTTTTTGGTGAGCGAGTATATTTTTACAGTGCCCCCAGTAGTGGTCCCCCCTGTGCAGTGCCCCTTGTGCCCCCAGTAGTAGTCCCCTTATGCAGTGCCCCCAGTAGTGGTACCCCCTATGCAGTGCCCCCAGTAGTGGTCCCCCCTGTGCAGTACCCCTTGTGCCCCCAGTAGTAAGCCCCTTATATAAAGCCCCCAGTAGTACTCTCCCCTATGCAGTGCCCCCAGTAGTGGTACCCCCTATGCAGTGCCCCTTATATAGTGCCCCCAGTAGTGGTCCCCCCTGTGCAGTGCCCCCAGTAGTAAGCCCCTTATGTCCCTGGTAGTAGTCCCCCCTTGTAGTAGTCCCCCCCTTGTTGTGCTCCCAGTGGAGGTTCCCCCCAATATGCAGTGCCCCCAGTAGTAGCCACCCCCTTGTAGTGACCCTGGTAGTAGTCCCCACTGAGTAGACACATGTAATAACAAAATAAAAAAACACTTACCTGAATCCCTGCTCCGTCTCCTGCTCCCGCCACCGCCATCCACTCCTCAGTCCATCCTCCCAGGCTGGGCCGCTCTGCATTATGGGAGAGACGTCATGACGTCTCTCCCATTACCCACTGCCAGAGCCGTAAGATTGAGCGGCTCCGGCAGTGGGCGCAGCAACAGTCAGTGAGAGTCTGACAGACTGTCATTGGCTGCTAATTAGAACAAACACACAGCTGCCGGCGGCTGTGTGTTTGTCACTGTGTAGTGCTGACTGAACTCCGTCCGGTCAGCACTACACTACATGCACGGTGCAGCTGTGTCACAGAGACACAGTCTGCCCGCGGCCCACATGGTCGCAGCTGAAGCGCCCTCCACTATGTGGCGCCCTACTCAGCTGCGTACCATGCGTATGGGTAGAACCGGTCCTGCACCCGCAGGGGATAGAAATCGGGGCCGCTGATTATTACTGTGGTGTGCGGTCTGAGACCGGGCAGCTGCTGGCGGCAAGGGGCGTAGTGAGGGTGCAAGCGCAGGTAGCTGTGCAGGGCACGGTCCGGGCAGCCCTGGACCACATACCCTGTATGTGACAGGTCACCTGACTTCTTGGATCATTGGCTGAAAGATCCAAGACGTTATCAGGCAGCCCCACCCCACTTATTCAGGCCTGCCCCATGGCCACAGCAGCATCATCAACAAAGCACAGACAGCCAGCCTATGCTGTAGATTGCTGTGTTTTCTGGATTCTCAGCTCCCTTCACTGCCTCATCTTGATAATGATCGCGGGCAGTAGCCTGTCACTGACAGAGGAGCCAGTGATCACCACTCACAGAATACTACAGAAGTCGACCCTGGAGCACCTGGTATCCAGCATTGTTAGTAAGTTACTTAAAGTAACTACTTCTGGGGGGTAACTGGTCCTGGGGAGCACAAAATGTGGCATCAATGTGGAGGGAGCACAGAATATATAGTGTGGATTGTGGAAGGAAAACAAGGGAGCACACAGTGGGATAGGGGAAGGTTAGCACTGTGGGATGTGGAGGGGGAAGGGTAGCACTGTGTGGGCTGTGGAGGGGGGAAGGGTAGCACTGTGTGGGCTGTGGAGGAGGGAAGGGTAGCACTGTGGGATGTGGAGGGGGGATGGGTAGCAAAAGTGTGGGATGCGGAGGGTGGAAGAAGCACTGTGTGGGATGTGGAGAGGGGAAGGGTAGCACTGTGTGGGATGTGGAGGGAAGGGTAGCACTGTGGGATGTGGAGAGGGGAAGGGTAGCACAGTGTGGGATGTGGAGGGGGGAAGGGTAGCACAGTGTGGGATGTGGAGGGGGGATGGGTAGCAAAAGTGTGGGATGTGGAGGGGGAAGGGTAGCACTGCATGGGATGTGGAAAGGGGAAGGGTAGCACAGTGTGGGATCTGGAGGGGGGAAGGGTAGCACTGTGGGCTGTGGAGGGGAGAAGGGTAGCACTGTGTGGGATGTGGAGGGGGGATGGGTAGCAAAAGTGTGGGATGTGGAGGGGGGAAGGGTAGCACTGTGTGGGATGTGGAGAGGGGAAGGGTAGCACTGTGTGGGATGTGGAGGGAAGGGTAGCACTGTGTGGGATGTGGAGAGGGGAAGGGTAGCACAGTGTGGGATGTGGAGGGGGGAAGGGTAGCACAGTTTGGTTTGTTAAGGGGGGATGGGTAGCAAAAGTGTGGGATGTGGAGGGGGAAGGGTAGCACTGTGTGGGATGTGGAGGGAAGGGTAGCACTGTGTGGGATGTGGAGAGGGGAAGGGTAGCACAGTGTGGGATGTGGAGGGGGTAGGGTAGCACTGTGTGGGATGTGGAGGGGGGATGGATAGCAAAAGTGTGGGATGTGGAGGGGGAAGGGTAGCACAGTGTGGGATGTGGAGGGGGGAAGGGTAGCACAGTGTGGGATGTGGAGGGGGGATGGGTAGCAAAAGTGTGGGATATGGAGGGGGAAGGGTAGCACTGTGTGGGATGTGGAGGGAAGGGTAGCACTGTGTGGGATGTGGAGAGGGGAAGGGTAGCACAGTGTGGGATGTGGAGGGGGTATGGTAGCACTGTGTGGGCTGTGGAGAGGGGAAGAGTAGCACTGTGTGGGATGTGGATGGGAAGGGTAGCACTGTGTGGGATGTGGAGGGGGAAGGGTAGCACTGTGTGGGATGTGGAGAGGGGAAGGGTAGCACAGTGTGGGATGTGTAGAGAGGAAGGGTAGCACTGTGTGGGATGTGGAGGGGGGAAGGGTAGCACTGTGTGGGATGTGGAGAGGGGAAGGGTAGCACAGTGTGGGATGTGGAGGGGGTATAGTAGCACTGTGTGGGCTGTGGAGAGGGGAAGAGTAGCACTGTGTGGGATGTGGATGGGAAGGGTAGCACTGTGTGGGATGTGGAGAGGGGAAGGGTAGCACAGTGTGGGATGTGGAGGGGAAAATTAGCACTGTGTGGGATGTGGAGGGGGAAGGGTAGCACTGTGTGGGATGTGGAGAGGGGAAGGGTAGCACTGTGGGATGTGGAGAGGGGAAGGGTAGCACTGTGTGGGATGTGGAGAGGGGAAGGGTAGCACTGTGGGATGTGGAGAGGGGAAGAGTAGCACTGTGTGGGATGTGGAGGGGAAGGGTAGCACTGTGTGGGATGTGGAGAGGGGAAGGGTAGCACAGTGTGGGATGTGGAGGGGGTAGGGTAGCACTGTGTGGGTTGTGGAGAGGGGAAGAGTAGCACTGTGTGGGATGTGGATGGGAAGGGTAGCACTGTGGGATGTGGAGGGGGAAGGGTAGCACTGTGTGGGATGTGGAGGGGGAAGGGTAGCACTGTGTGGGATGTGGAGGGGGAAGGGTAGCACTCTGTGGGATGTGGAGAGGGGAAGAGTAGCACTGTGTGGGATGTGGAGGGGGAAGGGTAGCACTGTGGGATGTGGAGAGGGGAAGGGTAGCACAGTGTGGGATGTGTAGAGAGGAAGGGTAGCACTGTGTGGGATGTGGAGGGGGGAAGGGTAGCACTGTGTGGGATGTGGAGGGGGGAAGGGTAGCACAGTGTGGGATGTGGAGGGGGGAAGGATAGCACTGTGTGGGATGTGGAGAGGGGAAGGGTAGCACTGTGTGGGATGTGGAGGGGGAAGGGTTCAAAGTGTTGGATGTGGAGAGGGAAGGGGAGCAAAGTGTGGGATGTAAAGGGGGAAAGGGAACAGAGGGCCTGATTCAGAGCCGGACGCTATTTGCGCTCGCTCGTTCAGAAAAAGGGGCCGGCTATTTAAATTGAGTGCTCGCTCTTTGCGGTCTGTTGACGCCTCTATGTCTGAGCGAACGAACGAAATATGCGCTCGCTATTTTGTAAAGACGACTCCTGGCCGCTCGCATCCTACGTCATCTCCGCTATTTATATGATTAATCGAGTACATCGAAAGGCATCTGAACTGCTCGCAGTGCTTGTGGTTGGATTTTCCTACCGCAATCATTCGAACAGTTCAGGCTAAGAAACAACCAAGTGACGTGGTCGATGACGCTGCTTTGTTAATTATGCACACCCTTAAAACGCCCGTTTTGGCACGCCTGTGTTCGGATCTCCACTCCCCGTTTTCAAGCACCTTCCCCTGTTACCACCCACAAACGCCTCATTCTGTCACTCAAATTAGCAGGCATTCGCTATTTTGCGAGCACACAATTTCCGACCGCAATGAATGGTTCACGCATGCGTATTACAACCCATATGCATGCGCAGTTGTGCGAACATCGCTCGGAGCGAACGAGCGGCCGCTTACGAGCGGCTCTGAATCAGGCCCAGAGTGTGGGATGTAAAGGGGGGCAGAGTGTGGGATGTAAAGAGGATCAGAGTGTGGGGTGTGGAGGGGAGAAGGGGAGCACTGTGGAATGTGGAGGAGGGAAGGGGAGCACAATGTGGGATGAGGAACCCTAAGTGTGTATTACTGAAAAGTTGCACAACGCAAACCGCGGTGATCCCGGCAGAAGCTGTTACTGTCTCTGATTCTGCCTACCAGGATCACAACTTTTGAGTGACACACACTAGCAGTGAGACAGAGACTGGGTAGCTAAGTGTTCTGTTTGTGAAGACTATGGGGTGGCTTGCGGGCACAGCTCATCTCAGCAGGCAGTGGCACCTTGTGGCAGGGCAGCTACTGACTTCGGTCAGTGTGCCCTCCCCCTTAGGCTGAAACTAGTGAGTGAAGTTGGGTACTTTTTTATATTAAATTAATGTTATATTAAGTTTTTTTATTTTCAATTATATAAGTACAGTGTGTAATTATTCAAAACAATATGGGGGGGGGCGCCAGTCCCTTACATTGCCAGGGACACTTGGTCCCCTAGATACACCCCTGGTGCCTGGTGAACTATGTATGTTCTAAAAAGGACAGTGGACCTCATTCAGAGTCGGTCGTAAGCAGCCGCTCGGTCGTACGCATCTGATGTTTCCAAACCACGCATGCGTATGGTTAGTTGTGCGCATGTGCATACAAGACCTTGCGATCCAAAATGCTGTAGATCGTACGGCTTACGGGCAGGAAGTGGCTTCCGAGAGTTGATTGACATGAAAGGCCGTTTGTGGGTGTTGACGGGGGTGGTGGTCTAGAAACGCAGGAATTCCTCACCGTTTTCAGGGGCGTACATAAATTTCCTGCACCGACCGACATAGAAGGCCGGAAGTAGTAAAACGTCACTCTGCGACCAGGTTAGAGGCCTGGCTGATCGTACAGCTTGAGGTTGGGTACGTGCTCTCTCAGGCCCCAGAGTACAATTGATACTATCGAATGTGACTGATGTTATGTTTGATGTTTCTATTTTGTGCCACACAATGCAAGCAGCTAATAATCGTTTGTTGTTGCTAATAACACTGCTAATTGGCTTGTAATTGATTCAGTTGCTTTTGCATTTGCGAATAATAAGAATAAATGTATTTCAGGGGGATGGCTTATTCTATGCGTTTTTTTGTTAATTTTTGGTGTAATTTGCACACAACACAAGCGTCCGCAACCATCAGAAGAAAATTAACATACAGCGACTGACAACGATCGACTGGATCGCTAACTGCTATCACTCGTTAGCTAGAGGAGGTGCTTTGTTCATGTATGGGCGTCACTTTGGTTGCGATCGCCCGGCCGTGCGATTGTTTTCTTTTCTGATTCTCAATCGTTAGGCGTACGACCGAGCAGCCACTTACGACCAACTCTGAATGAGGTCCTGTGTCCTGACAGCATGAAGTCCATCCTAACATTTTATGGAATGTCAACTGTTGGTCATGAAGGAGTACTGATGCTCTCTCCTGGGGAAGTCATTGCTCTCTACAGCGTTTAACGTTTTTTGCTATGAGGTAGCAGAAAAATGTTTACAAAAATCCTAAAAGGTTTACCTTGTATAACACCATCTGAGAATAGCGTTATACGAGCAAAGTCCTTATTTCTTTTGGAAACTGCAGGGACACATGGCTTGGCCAATCAGTTCCTGCAGCCGGCTGAAACTCCGCCCACTGTCCACACTCTTCCACTCATTCGGTAATTACACTGCCAGTGTTCCTGTTATTTTACCTTAACTATTACACTACTCTTATTATTTTTCAGCACCTTATTTTCCCGTTTGCCACACGGATCATTAGAAGACTGCTGCCACCTGCTATTATCAGGAGTGTTTTTTGCAACGTATCACCACTTATTTCACGACTATTTACACAAGGAACCTAAAAATTTGTGTGCTAGTGTTCAACTCAACTAATGCATACTTATATATATACAGTTTATAAACTTATATGTACACAATTTTATATCTTCCCTGAGCTTGTCTACTTTAAATTCATACCAGTGGCGTAACTAGGGTATATGGAGCCCAGGGCAAATTTGTAAATGGAGCCCCCCCCACCCTGGGCGTGGTCACAAGGGGCGTGGCCACTGAAAAATATGGGGCATGTCAACATGACGCACACACCTTTCTTGTCACTGGGAACAGTTCTTTCCATTTGCACCTTAATGCAGTGCCCCTTATACATTCCCCCCTATGCAGTGCCCCTAGTAGTGGTCCCACTTATGCAGGCCCCCAGTAGTACCCCTTATATAGTACCCCCAGTACACAATGCCCCCAGTAGTGGTCCCTCTTATGCAGTTCCCCCTGTAGTAGCCCCCCTTATGCAGCCCACCATTAGTTCCCCTTATACAGTGCCCCCAGTAGTGATCTCCCATATGCAGCCCCCCAGTAGTGATCCCCCATATGTAGTGCCCTTTATACAGTGCCCCCAGGAGTGATCCCCCCTTATGCAGGCCCCCAGTAGTGATCCCCTATAGGCAGTGCCCCTTACACAGTTCCCCCTGTAGTAGTCCCCCTTATGCAACCCACTATTAGTTCCCCTTATACAGTGCTCCCAGTAGTGATCCCCCATATGCAGCCCCCCAGCAGTGATCCCTCATATGCAGTGCCCTTATACAGTGCCCCCAGGAGTGATCCCCCTTATGCAGGCCCCCAGTAGTTATCCCCCCTATGCAGTGCCCCCTGTAGTGGTTCTCCCTTTCAGTGCCCCCTGTAGTGGTCCCCTCTGTGCAGTGCCCCCAGTAGTAAGCCCCTTATATAGTGCCCCAGTAGGAGTCCCCCTTGATGCAGTGCCCCAGTAGTGGTCCCCCAGTAGTAGTCCCCTGTAGTAGTCCCCCCTATACAGTCCCCCATGATGCAGTGCACCCTGTAGTAGTCCCCCCAATGCAGTCCTGTAGTAGTCCCCAGTAGTGGTCCCCCCAATGCAGTTCCCCCACTAGTGTCCCCCCAAGATGCAGTGCCCCCAGTAGTGGTCCCCTCCTTAGTAACAGTGCCCCCCCAGCAGTGGACCCCCCCAAAGCAGTGCCACCAGTAGTAGTCCCCTCCTTAATAATAGTGCCCCCCCAGTAGTGGTCTCCTCCCCCCCGTAGCAGTGCTCCCAGTAGTAGTCCCCGTCCCCCCCGATAAATACACACTGACATTAATCAATAAATAAAAGTAATACTTACCTGAATCCACGCTCCGGCTCCCGCCACCGTCCGCATGTCAATCCTCCCGGGCTGGCGCGCTGTTCATTATGGGAGAGACGTCATGATATCATGACGTCTCTCCCATTACCCACTGCAGGAGCCGGATGAGAGCCGACTCTTGCAGTGGCGCTGCGGCTGCAGCAGTCAATGAGAGTCTATCTGACTCTCATTGGCTGCTGTTTAACGCACACATCGGCGCCAGCGCTGGCGGTGATGTGTGTGCAGCAGCAGCCAATGAGAGTCTGCCTGACCTCATTGGCTGCTGATTCACACACACATCGCTGCTGCTTGGCTGTGATGTGTGTGTCAGCACAGCCTGAGCCCGTCCGCCTGCCAAGCTCCTCCTAGCACTATTGGGCAAGCGCTCAGGGGGAGGGAAGGGGCTCAGCTGTGCAGCACAGGACCGGCACTGGGAAGCCTAGCGCCAGTCCTGTGTAAATGTGTAGTGCTGACTGCACACACTGCAGTCGGCACTACACTGGCTAACTAGGGTGGGCCGGTACCGTGGCTGGCGGGGGGGAGCACCTCCGGTCCCACGGCGCCCATTGCACGTGCCCCGCTTGCCCTGCCCTAGTTACGCCACTGATTCATACTGCTCCTTCCCAACACGTTCCACCGTGAGAGATGGAGGAGTGTGTGGGGGGCAGAGAGCAATATGAATTAAAGGCTGGGAAGGGCTATATATACAGTCAGGTGCATAAATATTGGGACATTGACAAAGCACATCTTGTTTGTTTCATTTCAAAGCCATTGTGGTGGTGAATACAGGCCAAAATATGAAAATTATGTCAATGTCCCAATGTTTATGCACCTGACTGTATATAAATATATATATATATATATATATACTGTGAGGAGATGGGGCATGCGCAGTGCAGTACAGTGTTTTCGGACAACCATAAGGTCTGCCTGGGGAACTTCACAGGGACAACGTGTTAACTCAACTGCAGACCCTGAGATGTTTTTTCCTGCATAGCGGGGGAAACTTTGTAGAAAATGAAAATATTGTGTCAATATCGACATAATTGCTGAATAGACCTCCTAGTTTCTAACCCACAGACTGATTACGCAGCTTTGATCAGTTGTGGGGAAGGGACTGGTGAGAACAAATCTATATGTGAGTGGACACATCCTTTCATTTTATGCCAAACAAGCGGCCTCCCCTGATGCTTTCCAAATGCAACAGGATACACACCTGTGGGGAAATAGTGCAGGAAAGAGATACTGAATTCAGTGAAATACAGAGCATGGAGGGGGCACTGAGAAAATTATTTATTATTTATTAACAGTTTCTTATATAGCGCAGCATATTCCATTGCGCTTTACAGTTGGAAACATTTATAGAACAAAACAGGGTAATAACAGAAAGATATATAGGTAAGAGGGCCCTGCTTGCAATCTTACAATCTATAGGATGCAGACAAATTTCATATGGGGCATGGCATAGAGGGTCTCATTCAGACCCGGTCGCAAGCGCTGATGCACTCACAACCGGGTTGATGGTTCCCACAGAGCATGCGCACGATGGAGCCAGCTCCGTCGTGTGCATGCGCGAGACCCAGCTAGCGACGGGTGCTCCATCGCTAGGGGTCTCGTAGCAGACAGGGCGAGCTGTTGATGTTGAGTGACAGCTCGCCCCGTTTGCTGGGCGGGCCGGGGGCATGCTCGGCCAAACGGAGGCGTTCCAGTCTGAACGCTTGCCGTTTGGGGGTGGCCCCACTGACATCATTGATGGTGTCAGTGGGGAACTTCCTGCTCAAACAGAGCAGGAAGTTCCCTGGGGCTTACGAGTGCCCAGACCCAACCTTAGGGTCTGGTCATAAGCCCCGATGGTCGCGATGGTGATGACCATCACGACCATCACCCTGATCGCAAGCTAAGCTGTGGGCGGTAACCCACAGCTTAGTTTGCAACCTGGAGGCAGCACTTCAAAAGAAGAAGTGCCCGCCCTCATTCAGAGTGAGCGATCGCTTCTTGCGATCGACTCTGAATGAGGGCCAGAGTCCTGTCCTGTTTCTCTCGTATCTTGTCATGTTGTGTCCATTTGAGAATTTCTATGGGGTATATTCACTGTATAATGGATTTAATTCACTGTGTCCAATACTGCTATTTTCTAAATAGTAAATCAAATTTGGACTCCATACCACTAAATCGCAACTCTACTGAGCTGAAGACCTGTTAGGCTTAATTATACTAGATGTTTTCTCAAACTACATAGTGCTTCCTCCTAGCCCCAATCTACAAAACTGCATGGAGGTCAAGTTTATTTGCATGAAGAGAGGGGAAGTAGTCTGCCGTCTCTTGTTTTGTACAGTTTCCACAGCAGGGATCCAGCAACCTTTTGTTCATCACTGTTCCTTCAAGTGTGTTTTTCAGAAATAAATGGATATTAGATATTTCCAGACTGCCACATGTTTTTTTTTCAAGAGGAAATACTATCAACAATTATGATTTCAAAGATGAGGGATCTACAGTTTCAGTAAAACATTTTTCTAAATGATGGTGTCTGGCATACCCACTGCAAGACTAGCAGGAACCGTTCCAGACTAGACATGCATAATCACAGATGTGGTAATCAAAGTATCTAATTTGTAAACTTGCAAACCAGTTGCTGATTGTGGGAAGGACCAAAATCTACCCAACAGAACTGAAAAAGTACAAACCTGCTCCAGTATTTAACTTCAATATCAAATGAACTGTAAACCGAGCTCCATCTATTGGCCTGGAAAGGGATTGAAATACCGGCGGCTGTTTAACGGCTGGCATTCCGGCATCAGGATTAACATAGGGGTCGGTATTTCGACGCCTATGTTAAATCCCTTGCCAGGATTCCAATGTCAGGATTGAGACCGGCGGTATCATATCTACATCCCCTATTGACCTTTATTTTGAGTAATGGACAGTCATGGCCACTCTACATTATATCTGCTAACCTGATAATACTGTGGACTAAGGACCTGATTCAGAGAAATACACTAAGCCGATGTTTTCACAATTGAGCAATTGCCTGTAAACTGTGCATGCGTCTAAGTTGCACTGTGCATGCGCCATGATACATTACCATAGTCACTCACTGCGACTTTATACCCACACTGTGAGCAGCATTTTGGGGTGGTAACAGGGAGTGGAAGCAAAAATGCAGGCATGTCGCGACCATTTTCCGGGTGTGTGCATCTGCGATTCCGTATGCAGGAAACATGGCTCCGGCGTCTCGCTTCTCACGTCCAGTCCGCAGAACCATAGACTACTCAGGACTGCGACAATCCAATGATATGTGATTGATGCTGCGACTTTATGCAGATGCTTGGATTTGCAAAGCCTCAGGTGGACATCTCAATAGATCTGCCAGCTGTGACAATTGCATATTTTCGCATAGCAGCTGCTTATAAGTTCGCAGCTGCGGTCGCATTAGCGTGGTTCTCTGAATCAGGACCTAAGCCATAATTATTAGAGTTGCTAAATATTTATAGATGCAAAAAATGGCATTTGGAGACTCAGTAGCCAGGCTTCTAAGTGGAGCCATATTATCATTCTCATTTGTTATGGTGTCTTACGACCACCCTATGCTGTCCTAGCCCTTGCATGAATGCTTGTTCCTCTTTGGGTAACGGTAAACAGTCTACACTTAGCACTTTAGTTTTAATAAGAGAAAATAGCAGCTAGAGAAACCGAAAGTACATTTTTTCAGTTTTAAAAAAAAACCCTACAATTTAGAAAAATTCCATAGACAAGCTTTGCAAAACTTGAAGACATTAGCTAAGTCACTTTAACTTGCTGTCTGTATCAATACATTTTAAACTATGAGGCATATTCAATTTGGAGAGAAAAGTCTGTTGCCGGACTTTTTGCCGTCATCGGAGGATTTCCGGTCGAAAAGTTATTGCGCTCGTCCCAGCGTATCCCTGTATTCAATTGCAAATTGGCGAAAACGGGACCCGGCAAAAACAAAATCGTCGAAAAGTCCTGTCTTTTTTGGGAAAATTAGCCTGACACCCCCTAAAGATGCTCTGACATGGGGGCTCACTATGGGTACCCCTGAACAGCCCTGCTAAAGGTATTTGGGGTCTTTAAATGGTCTCAATAGGTGCTATTTAGCATCTTTCAGCAAGTGGTGAAGAATAGTATGTAGCACTGTTTTTCTTGTTGAAAAATAAGTCCCATCAAATTTGGGGTACATCAAACTGGATGCAAGCATATTTAAAAAACGCTAAAGTCAAGCATTAAAATGCGCAAAAAAACGCACCTTCAGCAAACACCTGCAATCCACAAAACACCTCCCCCATACTTGCAACGTATCAATTATACTTTTTTCTGAGGACACTGGCCCTGATTCAGAGCCGGACGCTCTGACAGAGCGCTCGCTCTGAATCAGGGCCGTCCCTCTTAGTTTTTAGAGCGGCCTCCTGGCCGCTCGTATAGCTGTATAGCTGTGGGTGAGACAGTGCTATATGCACTTTTCTTCACCAAAAAGGATACAATCCGGGTCTCGCGCATGCGCACGATGGAGCCGGCTCCCTCGTGCGCATGCGCACTGGGCCAACATCAAACCGCTTGCGAGCGCTCAGCTGTTACAAATATATTGAGACAGTGCTATATGCACTTTTCTTCACCAAAAAAGGATACAAATTATAAAATGTTCTTCAAATGGAGTTATTCTGATGTTGCAAATATTTTAACTATCTGTTATTCCTTTTTTATGCCATTTTTCTCTACCGAGTAGAACTGATTGGTGATGTATTAAGTGTAGCTATATATTTATGTAGCATTTATGCAATATATGTGGTATATGCTGATTTTTTCAGTACTTGTATTTTTTACTGTCATTTTCATTTGTATATATATATATATATATATATATATATATATATTTTATATATATTTTTATTTTTCATTTAATTATATGGTATTAATTGATGTATAATTAAAACACACCCCATGACTGACTAGCACCTTACATCTTTTTTATATCCTTCTACTGTGTTTAGCCTTTCTGTATTACTCTATAGGAGACAGCCAAGTGGTGTTTTAAATGGGTTGGGTATGGGATGCCAGCGGTCAGAACCTCGACGCCGGCATCCCGACAGGGTTAGGATACCGATACCTGTCAGTAAGTATCCTAACCCTCCCGCTGCCTAAACCTAAACCCCCACCCCTAGTGCCTAAAACTAACCCTCCCCCCTTTGCATAACACTCCCCCCATAGTACCTCCCCCTAACCCTCCCCCTAGTGCCGAACCCTCCCCCTAGTGCCTAACCTTAACCCCAGTACTTACCATTGGAAAGCCGGCGTTCAGGATGCCGGTGCCAGGATTCTGAATGGTGTCGGGATTCCAGCGCAGACATTCTGAACGCCGGCATTCCAGCAGCCGGGATTTCAACTACCTCCTGTTTTAAACATGTTAAAGAAGAGGTGTGAGCAATAGTCTTCAAGGCAACCAAATCTGGTGCAGTTCATAGCTCAAATGCAGGAGAGGTTATAAAAGATAGCCCCTCTAGTGCAGAAACACCTAGGGGAAGCCCAGTAAAGACAATGTCAAAACGATAAAAGTACAGCAGTAGACCAGTCATTTCAACCAGGGGAAAAAGTGTTGGTGTTAGTTCACACACAAGTGCTCACTAGTGAGGAGCCTATGGTGTAATAGAGCCCATAAGTCCAGTACATTGTAATCTCCAACTTGTGAGAAGGAAAGAATTGTAAGTGTATCATGTTAATCTAAAAACTCTAGAATGAAGAAAATCAAGTACTAGTGATGGTTTCAACTGGGGTTGAAGATCCTGAGGTTCCCATAGAGTTTGGTATGTCATCATGTTAATGGGACCAAATGGGAATATGGTACAATGGAATAGAGATATATATTTTCTTCCTGGGAGCACCAACTGAATACAAGATGATATTGTTACTCCTGCTGTGGTTGTAAATCAAAAGCTGTACAAAATACCAGAGGTGAAATTAATAGTTGTACATGTTAAAGGGGAGTACTTCTGTGCTGTTTCCTCCTCTCAACCAGCGGGTTGAGGTTACATCTGGCCTCTTGCCCATGTGCGAACTCCATTTGTGCCACTGTGTAGAGTGCCGCAGTACTTCGTGGATGTTTAGTACTTAGCTCTTCTAGTAAGACCTGTGTTTACCATTGTAATATTCATTGCTAATACTGCTATAAACCCTGCGCATACTGTTGCTATGAATACTGCTGTCTATATTAAACGCTGTTACCACAATAAACCAATCAGACTGGTTAAGGACATCTGTGTTGATTAACCTCCATTTCACATTCCACTGACACCTATTGTGACCAAGCAGGTTACTCCAATAGGCTATACTAATATGTTATGAGCCAAGCACCCCAAGTGTGAATTATACAGAAAAGTCCTGTATTTGGATCAGCACAGAAAATGCACAGTGTAGTTGCCAGCATGAGCTTTGTAAAATGGAGAGAGGCAGGGAATTATGCAATTGGAAATGTGCTATGGAAATGCAGCTAAAGTGAGAAAAGATCTAGGTGACAATCCTAATCCTGATGAAGTGAATAGAACCATGGAAACCATTGGCCTAGCTGTGGAACAGCATGTGTATTCCATAATTCACAGGAAAGTGTCAGCACATGACACGTGGATAACCCTGCAGGCAGTGTATGAGGATAAAGGTCTGATAAGGGAAAAACCTGAGGTGTACACTAAACGGTACCAAACCGAGTACATGCAGATTCATGAACGAGTACATTGCCATCTGTAGGAGTCCAAGTGTGTGATGAGGAGGTTGCAATGCCGATGCTGCAAAATCTGACACCTGAATATGTTTTTGTAGTAGTGGCTTTGGCATCCTGTGTGACTTAGCTATCAACAGAGATTGTGAGATCAATGCACAATAAGGATTGGTACGTGCACTCTAATAATTGGTATTGGTGGTACTAATGGGAGCAGCTTACTGGTTGGGTCACCACTTAACCCAAAGAATATTTACATAAAAAGATAAGCATAGAAAATGCTTGGACCAGCGAGCGCTCAATCCTATGCAATAGAATAATTTAACACTACATGAAAGAATGTTTAAGAGGAGGGGAGGTAGGATATCTGCGCACTGAGAATGGGTATGGTTGTGGCGAGCTGCAGTACGTAGTACAGCTGATACTGTAAATATACAAGTAGATAAATAAATTTACATACTGCGCTCAGCTTAACCTTTACCTAAGTTAGGAAGCTGGTCTTATGTGAACTGATATAAGAATCGTGAGAATCAATATGTTTATGAAAAAAGGGGGGGTTTAATGCAAGAAAAGGGGGCATATACAAAACAAATATATGTCAATGATTACAACAAAGATACATAAATTGGTTGAGAAAGATGATAAACAATATTCAAATAGGTGGTCAATAAAAATAACATATATAGGAGATCGTAAATAAGATGAACTGCTGTGCTTGTAGAAGGCTGAATTCCAGAACTCAGATTGAGTCCAAGGGATATTGTTAATGAGATGAGAGTTCTGGGCAAAATAGTCTTTATAAATAGGGTTGTAGCGGCGTCCCGCTAGTTTTATAGTAAGTGTGTTGAAGCGCTAGGTGAGGTGCCCAGGTAAAGCTTCCTGAGGAAGGGAGTACGGAGAGATCGGCAGCCAGGGGGTTAACTCTGGTCGGTCACTGCTAGCTCCCGTGCAGGTGCCGGCAGTGCGCCTGTTCCCAGGCATCCGCCGGAGCCGCAATCCGAAGCAGCTGCTCCCGTGGTGTGGGGGATGTAATGGTCAGACTCTGATTAGCCAATAGCCACACACCCCTGCCACAACAGAGACTTACCTTCCTCGGTAATGCCGCTGCCCGCTCCTTCCTCTTGCCGGCTGTGTTGGTATACGGTGCTTGTCCTCCCTCCGTTCTGCCTGGTCTTTTGGTCTGGTCACGAGTCGGGCCCTTCTCCTCTGAGTGTTTCTCCTCCACTTCCGGGTATGGTCACGTGGGGATTGTTGTGAGCCGCAGCTTGTTAAGTAAAGCAGGAACAGCAGTAATTCTTAAAGAGATCTCCAAATAAAGGGTGCTTGTAATGGTCTAAAAGTTAATATTCTGGTCTCCAACGCGTTTCAGCCTAATGGCCTTTTTCAAGGAGTTGTCTGGCAATGCAGGGGTATGTTTCCTACAGCATAATATAGGAAGGATCTTCTGATTGGATTGGTCTCATGCAAATGAAGCGTGTCCCGATTGGTCCATAAACTAGTTCCAATTCAATCATTATAACGAGATGATACAGGTGGTTAGATGCTGGGCTGATAGTAATTAGTGCATCTCTGGTTACAGGTGTAAGTGGCTTAGTGAATAACAGAGTCCATTTATGATGATTCATGATGTGAAATAAATAAATGAAGGGTGACTTGTGTTCATAATAGGATGATTCATTCATGCTGTAAATATAGTATTATTATACATAAAGAAAATGATATAAAATGAATGGAATTTAACAAATTAAAAATAGAGTAATATGAGTAAAGATTGGAATGGAAAAATCTTAAAACACAATAACGACTGAAAACTGATTTTCCATCCATATGTCGCTGTTTATATAGGTGTTCATATCTACGATGTTGATAATGGTATTATGTGCTTATTGTATGGAACGCAAATATAAGCATATATAGAACTGAGAATATATACATATATACAGACGTACATGTATATAGCATATAAACATGTGTGTGTACAACAACTGAATATATGCACACACATGGTAGCATGAAAATCACACTCCTGTGGATTGAAGTCACACTTTTTTGTTTTGTATTAATACTGGTAAAATCCATACTTGGTCCTATAACTTATAGGAATGGTGGATATTATGTGTAAAGATTATAGTAGTAATAATGGATCCTGATAGAGGACATGGAGTTACAGTGAATCTCATATCATTTATTACATATTATTGATTTTATTTCGTTATCCATGTTATGTCCTTGTGGTGCGAATGTGTTAAGTTCGTACATCCATTTTAGTTCTCTTGTGTTAATTTTGTGTTCATAATTGCCCCCTCTCCAATTAGGTATGACTTCTTCGATTCCAAGGAATCTGAGTGTTCTGGGGTCGCTATTGTGACAGAGTTTGAAATGGTTCGAGAGATTATGATCCACACCCTCTTTTCTGATGTTTCTAATGTGTTCGTTTATTCGTATTCTGAGCGGTCTTGTTGTCCTCCCAATGTATTGTTTGTCGCATCCACATTCTAATAAATATATTACTCCTTTACTGTGGCATGTGATACTTTTAGTTATTGGGTATTCCTTTCCGGTGCTATTGGATTTGAATGTAGTGGTGGGTTTTGTTGTTCTTTGTCCCATATTTTTGCATCCTATGCATCCACCACAGTAGAAGAACCCTACGCACCGAAAGTATCACATGCCACAGAACGGAGGGAGGACAAGCACCGTATACCAACACAGCCGGCAAGAGGAAGGAGCGGGCAGCGGCGTTACCGAGGAAGGTAAGTCTCTGATGTGGCAGGGGTGTGTGGCTATTGGCTAATCAGAGTCTGACCATTACATCCCCCACACCACGGGAGCAGCTGCTTCGGATTGTGGCTCCGGCGGACGCCTGGGAACAGGCGCACCGCCGGCACCTGCACGGGAGCTAGCAGTGACCGACCATAGTTAACCCCCTGGCTGCCGATCTCTCCGTACTCCCTTCCTCAGGAAGCTTTACCCGGGCACCTCACCTAGCGCTTCAACACACTTACTATATAACTAGCGGGACGCCGCTACAACCCTATTTATAAAGACTATTTTGCCCAGAACTCTCATCTCATTAACAATATCCCTTGGACTCAATCTGAGTTCTGGAATTCAGCCTTCTACAAGCGCAGCAGTTCATCTTATTTACGATCTCCTATATATGTTATTTTTATTGACCACCTATTTGAATATTGTTTATCATCTTTCTCAACCAATTTATGTATCTTTGTTGTAATCATTGACATATATTTGTTTTGTATATGCCCCCTTTTCTTGCATTAAACCCCCCCTTTTTTCATAAACATATTGATTCTCACGATTCTTATATCAGTTCACATAAGACCAGCTTCCTAACTTAGGTAAAGGTTAAGCTGAGCGCAGTAAGTAAATTTATTTATCTACATGAAAGAACAGCTGTATTTCTATAACCATTTACTATGGCAATACTCAGCAAATGGCGAAAAACTAAGGTTGGTGTGGTGTATAGACTGGACGTGTAATAATCAGTTGAGAGTACTTAAAGGATCAAAGGATGCACATTTAATCCCACATACACTAATGGTGGGTTGGTCTAAATGTACAGTAAAATGCAAATAAATACACAAATGATGAAATAAATAGAGTGTACAAACTAAACTAATATGGTCAAACAAAAATTATATCGAAAACAAATCTAGCACATTTTAATCCCACTTATATAACTAATACTTGTTGCAAATGTAAAACATTCTATAGTATAAATACCAATAAAATAGATAAATGAAGTAAATTAAATAAATAAACAATGACACACTGGGAGAGAGGGGGAAAGTGGACAAGTGGGGGTGATAAATATATATATATATATATATATATATATATATATATGGGGGACAGGTTTAGTTAAAACACTCAAAAAATGGTTGCAATGTTAATAGTATTGAGAACTCCAGAGGTAGATGGAATATAAAAATATGCGGTAATAGAATAAATGTCAGTTTGGAAGTTCCAATGGTTAGTGTGATGCGTAAATCCTCATCCAAGGTATGGTTGTCAATGTCCTGTAATGATCAGACTGATGTGTCTAATGTAGGGATGTGCAGGCTCGGATAGGTTCGAGTTAGCATGTTGAGTTCGGATTTTTCCCTCCAAAAAAACGGAACTCAGAAAGAGGCTAAACGTCATCTTACATGGACGAACATCATCATTCCTGGATGCAGTAGCCGTGGCCCGCACAATTTCAGCTTCACTGCTGCTCGGATGCGTGCTAGAGGTGCCCTTGTGCAGGACCGTACCTTGCCAGCCTGGAGCAGATTGCAAGTGGGAGCAGCCCTCCGGTACCTTCAGTCGGGATGCTGCGCCCGCTGACGGTGCGGTGGGCAGGGCCGGTGCAAGGTTTCCTGGCACCCTAGGCATTTTTTCAGCCTTGCACCAACCACCCTTGGATAGCTACACAAGCCCTTATACAATGCCCCCAGTAGTGGCCCCCTATGCAGTTCTTCCAGTAGTGGTCCCCCTATGCAGTGCCCCTTATATAAAGCCCCCACTAGTAGTCCCACCTATGCAGTGCCCCAGGTAGTGGTCCCCCTATGCAGTGCCCCTTATATAATACCCCCAGTAGTAGTCCCCCCGTGCAGTGCCCCTTATATAATACCCCCAGTACTAGTCCCCCCCTGTGCAGTGCCCCTTATTTAGTGCCCCCAGTACTAGTCCCCCCCTGTGCAGTGCCTCTTATATAGTGCCCCCAGTACTAACCCCCCCAGTGCAATGCCCGCAGTAGCAGCCTCCCCCCAGCAGTAGCCCCAGTAGCAGCCTTCCCCCAGCAGTGGCCCCAGTAGTAGTTGTGCCCCCAGTAGTAGCCTCCCCCCAGCAATGCCCCCATAGTAATCATTGCCCCAGTAGTAGCCTCCCCCAGCAGTGGCCCCAGTAGTAATTGTGCCCCCAGTAGTAGCCTCCCCCCAGCAATGCCCTCATAGTAATCATTGCCCCAGTAGTAGCCTCCCCCCAGCAGTGTCCCCAGTAGTAGTTGTGCCCCCAGTAGCAGCCTCCCCCCAGCAATGCCCCCATAGTAATCATGCCCCCAGTAGTAACCTCCTCTAAGTAGTAGTGCAATGCCCCCAGTAGTAACCTCCCCCCAGCAGTGCCCCCAGTAGCAGTGCGGTGCCCCCAGTAGTAACCTCCCCCCAGCAGTGCCCGCAGTAGGAGTGCGGTGCCCCCAGTAGTAACCTCCCCCCGGCGGTGCTTCCAGTAGTAACCTCCCCCCCAGCAGTGCCCCCAGTAGTAGTGCGGTGCCCCCAGTAGTAACCTCCCCCCCAGCAGTAATCCTAGACAGACACACGTAAAAAAAAAAACTCCACTTACCTTAATCCGCGCTCCGGCGTCCGCTCCTCTGTCCTCCGGGCGGGCGCTCTGCATGATGGGAGAGACGTCATCATGTGACATCTCTTCCATCACTCACTGCAGGAGCCAGAAGATGGAGCTCATGAGTGAGCTCCAGCCCGGCTCCAGCAGTGGGCACAGCAGCCGATGAGAGTCTGTCTGACTCTCATCAGCTGCTAAAACAAACACAGAGCTGCCGGCACCGGCGGCTGTGTGTTTGTTCCTAGTGTAGTGTGGACGGCACTTATGTGCTGTCCACACTACCACCCTGCAGGGCCGGCGCTCTTAGGCAGATGCCTAAGTTTGCCTAGTGGTAGCGCCGGCCCTGGCGGTGGGCGTCCTTAAACAACTGTTCACCTGTGTGTGTTCAAGCTGCTGGTGTGCATAGGATTGAGCGCTCGCTGGTCCAATCATTTTCCATGCTTATCTTTTTATGTAGAGACTGTGAGAGCTAAGCTGCTGCAGTTTCAGTAATGCATACTGGTTGAGACAAATGCTGATAGCTCTGCTTTGCTCATAAAGGGCACTAAGGCCAAAAGGCCCAAGTACAAGTGTTTCATATGCCACAAAGAGGGACATAAGGCCTCTGAATGCAGACCTAAAGATTCAAGTGGTGCTCAGAAGAAGCATGATAAAATAAATGATACAAAGGTATACATTTACTGTCAGTTTTGGCTGTAATCTAAAACTGACGGTTACCAATGGACATCGCCATCGTGTATCAGTATGATCTATGCAGACTTTGTTACTGTAAAATGTGATTAAAGGGTTAAAAAAAAGGGGAAAAATAGCATTGGATCCCCTCTATTTTCCTATAACCAGCACTAGGCTGAACCAGCTGGGGAGCTAATGCCATAGCAGGGAAAAACGCAGAGTGGGGTCCCCCTGCCATAATAGTACTCAGCCTCAAACAGGTCACCCCAGGGCTGGATTTCCTTAGAATGTTAGGACCCCTCCCAAAAATGGGGTCCCCCTTCCTGGATCAACCATCCCTGGGCTATTCCTTACATCCCTGGTTGTGGTGGATGTGGGGTAAATGTGTAAAAAATAGATAATATTGAGCTTTACAGGTGGACTACAGGTGCCATCAAGTCTGCCTCGGCATGCCAGCACTTGAGGATCAAGAGCCCAGACATTAAGGGCCTGCTGGCACCTGTAGTCTGCCTGTAAATAAAATATTAAAATAAACACTGTACATGCACAATGAAGGCTGTAGTATTTTTTTTTATTTTTTTAAATGCACATCCCAAATATATTAATTACATACTAAATCCATGGATGGCCTCCTGTTTGTTCCATGTAGGCATCTGAAACTAACAAACCAAAAACCTGAACCCACTGGACACGCACTGTACAGTTTACAGCAATGCTTCCCAACCACGGTCCTCAAGGCACACCACAGTCCAGGTTTTAGTGATATCCATGCTTGAGCACAGATGGTTAACTCATTTCAAGGATCACTATACTCAAGTATAGCGATCCTTCAAACCTGGACTGTTAGTGTGCCTTGAGGACCATAGTTGGGAACCCTGGTGTACACTGTCAAACCAGAAACTGATTTGTGTAGTGCTTCTTCCAAACTCACCTGCCACAGGCAGGTCTATTGTTTAGGTGGATTTCTCATCGATTTGTGTTCGCTTTTTTTGGACGCTTTTACAACCGTCCATTAGTAAATCTGCGGATTTTATGTAAAAAATTGATTGTTGGTCTGATGTACTAAAGCAGTGGTTGTCAAACTTGGTCCTTAGGACCCCACACAGTTCACGTTTTCCAGGTCACCCAGCAGGTGCATACAGGGCCGTAACTGGGGTAGTGTGACCTGTGCCATGGCACAGGGCACCGCAGGACAAGGGGCGCTGTTCGGGCCTGTCAATTTTCTGTTTATTATCATCCTCATTGTAGCTTCTTCTTTTATCCCCAGCATCTCCTGGCCTCCCCTATCTCCTTCCTGGACCTTCCTCATGAGGCCGTGCCCCTTTTTCGGGTGCTTTATGTCCCTATTTGAAAATAGGTCGGGTGCCAATGCTATTTCTGGCACAGGGCACCAAAGAGTCTAGTTACGGCTATGGGTGCATAGGTGTATTCCTTACTCAATGACACTTTTTAAAAGATCCACAGGTGGAGCTAATTATTTCACTTGTGATTCTGTGAGGAGACTTGGAAAACTTGCACTGTTTGGGGTCCTGAGGATTAAGTTTGTGAACCTGTGTCCTAAGTGTTCTAAAGTCAGTTTTCTGGTCGGTTTTCCGTTGGTTTTGCCTTTAGTAAATGGTTGATTTCCAAAACCGATAGAAAAGCGTCTAAAAAGATAACTTTTAGTAAATTTACCCCACTGTCCTTACCACCACAATAGTTGGGACAATCACGGTGCACCTAAGAATGAATGAAACCATAGTCACAGACATCAAGGACCAGAGTCAGGGATCAACTGTATCAAATTAAGGACCTCATTCAGAGGCGCTCGCAAAAAGTGAGTGCTCGCTCTGAATGAAGGCGTCCGCTTATTTTTTTTAAACCGGCCTCCTGGCCACTCGCTAAGCTGTGGGTGACCACCCACAGCTTTTGCGAGTGGCCAGATGATGGCTGCGATTATCCCTTGTGGTCGGGTCTCGTCTGCCGCAAGCCCCAGTGAGCTTCCTGCTCAAATAGAGCAGGAAGCTCACTACTGACATCACTGGTGATGTCTGTAGGGCCACCCACAAACAGCAGGCGTTCCTCATTTGTCCAGCCAGCCCCCTCCCAGCCTACAAAACGGGGCGAGCTATCGATCACCATCGACAGCCGTCCCATTTGTAGCGAGCCCCGGAGCGAGTGAATTTCTCACTCGCTACAGGGCTTGTACATGCGTGCGGCACGTGCGCAGTGCCCCACCATCGACCCGCTTGCGAGTGCATAGCGCTTGTGAGTGGGTCTGAATGAGGGCCTAAGTATCCTAAAAGAAAAAGTATTCAAGTTCAAGTTCGCAGAGGGCAAGTGTGTTGTGCAGAATAAAAGAGGTACTGCAATAGCCGCCCGGTGCCAGCAACTATAAATCCTAGACACCAAGGAGTGTATTACGATGAGGGCCTCTGATTCGAGCCAATCTATGGAGCTGTGGCATAGGTGTCTAGGTCACCTTAGGTATGGTAATGTCTAGGGGTGAGCGGGTTCGGATTTCTGAAATCCGAACCCCCCCGATCCGAGTCCGATCCGAATCAGGCTCGACTTTTCCCGCCTGACTCGGATCTGAAATCGAGGCAAAACGTCATCATCCCGCCTTCCGAGTCTCGCGGGTTTTGGATCCTATATAAGGTACCCGCGTCGGCGCCATTTTCTCACTCGGCTGTGGACAGTGAAGAGGGAGGGTGGGAGTTAGGGCTGTGTAGTGTAGTGTAGTGTAGTGCTGCTGTTGTCCACTACTTCAAAGTCCTTAGGGGCTGGCTCTGTTGTGCTGTGCTGCTGTTGTTAATAGGGGCTGTGTCCACTACTTCAAAGTCCATAGGGGCTGGCTGGACTGTGTTGTGCAGTCAGTTCTCCATAGGGGCTGTGTCCACTCCAAAGTCCTGTGCAGTGTCCCAGTCCTAAAGGGGTGCTGTAGTGTTGTCCAGGGGGTGCTCTGTCCATCAGGGGTGCTCCCCCCAAGTGCTAAAAAAATAATATATTTTCTGTGTTTGTGAATTGTGTGCGCAGTAGCCGCACGTGCATCAACAAAGTAGTGCCAAGCGTGCGCCTGTGTCATAAGTAAAGGGCCGGCTGGCTTGACCGTTAAGGGTGCTGTAACCCCCGAAAGTACACTCCAGTCCAAACCAAAAAAAAAATTATTTTCTGTGTTTGTGAATTGTGTGCGCAGTAGCCGCACGTGCATCAACAAAGTAGTGCCAAGCGTGCGCCTGTGTCATAAGTAAAGGGCCGGCTGGCTTGACCGTTAAGGGTGCTGTAACCCCCGAAAGTACACTCCAGTCCAAACCAAAAAAAAAATTATTTTCTGTGTTTGTGAATTGTGTGCGCAGTAGCCGCACGTGCATCAACAAAGTAGTGCCAAGCGTGCGCCTGTGTCATAAGTAAAGGGCCGGCTGGCTAGACCGTTAAAGGGTGCTGTAACCCCCGAAAGTACACTCCAGTCCAAACCAAAAAAAAAATTATTTTCTGTGTTTGTGAATTGTGTGCGCAGTAGCCACACGTGCATCAACAAAGTAGTGCCAAGCGTGCGCCTGTGTCATAAGTAAAGGGCCGGCTGGCTTGACCGTTAAAGGGTGCTGTAACCCCCAAAGTACACTCCAGTCCAAACCAAAAAAAAAATTATTTTCTGTGTTTGTGAATTGTGTGCGCAGTAGCCGCACGTGCATCAACAAAGTAGTGCCAAGTGTGCGCCTGTGTCATAAGTAAAGGGCCGGCTGGCTTGACCGTTAAAGGGTGCTGTAACCCCCGAAAGTACAGTCCAGTCCAAATTAAAAAAAAAATTATTTTCTGTGTTTGTGAATTGTGTGCACAGTAGCCGCACGTGCATCAACAAAGTAGTGCCAAGCGTGCGCCTGTGTCATAAGTAAAGGGCCGGCTGGCTAGACCGTTAAAGGGTGCTGTAACCCCCGAAAGTACACTCCAGTCCAAACCAAAAAAAAAATTATTTTCTGTGTTTGTGAATTGTGTGCGCAGTAGCCGCACGTGCATCAACAAAGTAGTGCCAAGCGTGCGCCTGTGTCATAAGTAAAGGACCGGCTGGCTTGACCGTTAAAGGGTTCTGTAACCCCCAAAGTACACTCCAAACCAAAAAAATATATATTTTATGTGTTTGTGACTTGTGTGCACTGTGGCTGCACGTGCATCAACAAAGGAGCAGCGCCAAGCGTGCGCCTGTGTCCCATAAGTAAAGAGCCGGCTGGCTCATTTCTTAAAGGGTGGTGTAACCCACAAAGTGCACTACTCTCCAGCAAAAATAAAAAAATATTTTCTGTGTTTGTGTGCGCTTTAGCCGCACGTATATATATCAATATAACATAAATGGAGGACCAAACTTTCTCCGATAAAAATAAAATAGGGAAAGATCAAGAACCACTTCCTCCTAGTGCTGTTGCTGCTGCTGGGAGTTGTTCATCATCCCAGAGAGGAAGTAGGAACATCACTACTTTTACTAAACAATTGACCCTCCAACAGTCCCTAGCGATGAGGATGAAGTACGACAGCAGTCATCCTGAAGCAAAACGTATAACTGAGGCCTTGACTGCTATGTTGGTGTTAGACGTGCGTCCGGTATCCGACATTAGTGCAGTGGGATTTAGACAATTGATGGAGGTAGTGTGTCCTCGGTTCCAAATCCCGTCTAGATTCCACCTGCATCCTCAAAGCAGCAGCGACAAGCGTGCGTCTGTCTGTTAAAGGGTGGTGACACCCTCAAAGTGTGCTACACAAACAATTAAAATATTGTTCTTTTTTTTTCTGTCTTTGTGAATTGTGTGGGCTGTAGCCGCACCTGCATCCTTAAAGCAGCAGCGACAAGCGTGCGTCTGTCTGTTAAAGGGTGGTGTAACTCTCAAAGTGCTCCAAAAAATAAAAAACTATTTTTTTAATGTGTTTGTGACTTGTGTGCGATGTAGCCGCACTTGCATCCTCAAAGCAGCAGCGACAAGCGTGCGTCTGTCTGTTAAAGGGTGGTGACACCCTCAAAGTGTGCTACACAAACAATAAAAATATTCTTCTTCTTTTTTCTGTCTTTGTGAATTGTGTGGGCTGTAGCCGCACCTGCATCCTTAAAGCAGCAGCGACAAGCGTGCGTCTGTCTGTTAAAGGGTGGTGACACCCTCAAAGTGTGCTACACAAACAATTAAAATATTGTTCTTTTTTCTGTCTTTGTGAATTGTGTGGGCTGTAGCCGCACCTGCATCCTTAAAGCAGCAGCGACTAGCGTGCATCTGTCTGTTAAAGGGTGGTGACACCCTCAAAGTGTGCTACACAAACAATTAAAATATTGTTCTTTTTTTTTTGGTCTTTGTGAAATGTGTGGGCTGTAGCCGCACCTGCATCCTTAAAGCAGCAGCGACAAGCGTGCGTCTGTCTGTTAAAGGGTGGTGAGACCCTCAAAGTGTGCTACACAAACAATAAAAATATTCTTCTTCTTTTTTCTGTCTATGTGAATTGTGTGGGCTGTAGCCGCACCTGCATCCTTAAAGCAGCAGCGACAAGCGTGCGTCTGTCTGTTAAAGGGTGGTGACACCCTCAAAGTGTTCTACACAATTAAAATATTGTTCTTTTTTTTTCGGTCTTTGTGAAATGTGTGGGCTGTAGCCGCACCTGCATCCTTAAAGCAGCAGCGACAAGCGTGCGTCTGTCTGTTAAAGGGTGGTGTAACTCTCAAAGTGCT
Source organism: Taudactylus pleione (assembly GCA_031769625.1). Classification (NCBI taxonomy): domain Eukaryota; kingdom Metazoa; phylum Chordata; class Amphibia; order Anura; family Myobatrachidae; genus Taudactylus; species Taudactylus pleione. The sequence goes on from JAUIMM010000039.1 coordinate 14,766,907, forward strand.
CCAAAAAATAAAAAACTATTTTTTTAATGTGTTTGTGACTTGTGTGCGATGTAGCCGCACTTGCATCCTCAAAGCAGCAGCGACAAGCGTGCGTCTGTCTGTTAAAGGGTGGTGACACCCTCAAAGTGTGCTACACAAACAATAAAAATATTCATCTTCTTTTTTCTGTCTATGTGAATTGTGTGGGCTGTAGCCGCACCTGCATCCTTAAAGCAGCAGTGACAAGTGTGCGTCTGTCTGTTAAAGGGTGGTGACACCCTCAAAGTGTGCTACACAAACAATAAAAATATTCTTCTTCTTTTTTCTGTCTATGTGAATTGTGTGGGCTGTAGCCGCACCTGCATCCTTAAAGCAGCAGCGACAAGCGTGCGTCTGTCTGTTAAAGGGTGGTGACACCTCAAAGTGTTCTACACAAACAATTAAAATATTGTTCTTTTTTTTCGGTCTTTGTGAAATGTGTTGGCTGTAGCCGCACCTGCATCCTTAAAGCAGCAGCGACAAGCGTGCGTCTGTCTGTTAAAGGGTGGTGTAACTCTCAAAGTGCTCCAAAAAATAAAAAACTATTTTTTTAATGTGTTTGTGACTTGTGTGCGATGTAGCCGCACTTGCATCCTCAAAGCAGCAGCGACAAGCGTGCGTCTGTCTGTTAAAGGGTGGTGACACCCTCAAAGTGTGCTACACAAACAATAAAAATATTCTTCTTTTTTCTGTCTTTGTGAATTGTGTGGGCTGTAGCCGCACCTGCATCCTTAAAGCAGCAGCGACAAGCGTGCGTCTGTCTGTTAAAGGGTGGTGACACCCTCAAAGTGTGCTACACAAACAATTAAAATATTGTTCTTTTTTTTTCGGTCTTTGTGAAATGTGTGGGCTGTAGCCGCACTTGCATCCTCAAAGCAGCAGCGACAAGCGTGCGTCTGTCTGTTAAAGGGTGGTGTAACCCTCAAAGTGTGCTCCACAAACAATAAAAATATTCTTTTTTTTTTTCTGTCTTTGTGAATTGTGTGGGCTGTAGCCGCACTTGAATCCTCAAAGCAGCAGCGACAAGCGTGTGCGTCTGTCTGTTAAAGGATTACATCGGTGACAGCATCCAAGTAGGCATGTCAGACAGTCCGTACCTGTACTGGCAGGAAAAAGAAGCAATTTGGAGGTCCCTGTACAAACTGGCTCTATTTTACCTGAGTTGCCCCCCCTCCAGTGTGTACTCCGAAAGAGTGTTTAGTGCAGCCGGGAACCTTGTCAGCGAAAGGCGTAGGAGGATGCTTCCACAAAATGTGGAGAAGATGATGTTCATAAAATGAATTATCAACTCTTCCAGGGAGACCAGCCTCCAGAACGTACAGAGGGACCTGTGGTTGTGGATTCCAGCGGGGACGAATTAATACTCTGTGAGGATGAGGATGTACACAACACCGAAGAGGGTGATGAATCGGAGGATGAGGACGACATCTTGCCTCCGTAGAGCCAGTTTGTGCAGGGACAGATTAATTGCCAGCTTGTTTTGTGGGGGCCCAAACGAACCAATCATTTCAGCCACAGTCATGTGGCAGACCCTGGCGCTGAAATGTTTGGTTTGTTAAAGTGTGCATGTCCTGTTTATACAACATAAGGGTGGGTGGGAGGACAATTCCATCTTGCACCTCTTTTTTTTCTTTTAATTATGTACTGTTTGGGGCCTAGTTTTTCAAACTGCCATCCTGTCTGCCACTGCAGTGTCACTCCTAGATGGACCACGTGTTTGTGCCGCCCACTCGTATCTCTTAGCATAGTCATCCAGCTACCTCGGTGCAACCTTTTGGATATAAAAACACTATTGTGAGGTGTGAGGTGTTCAGAATAGACTGGAAATTAGTGGAAATTAAGGTTATTGAGGTTAATAATAGCATAGGAGCAGAAAAACACACAAATTCTGTGATTTTAGCTATTTTTATGCTTTTTTTCAAAAAAATACAGATCCAAAACACAAAACCCAGAACCCAAAACACGGAAGGGTGGTTTTGGCAAAACCAATCCAGATCCAAAACACGAAGAAAGATCCAGATCCAAAACCAAAACACAAAACACGAAAAGTGGCCGGTGCACACCCCTAGTAATGTCAAGAAACTTCTTGGTGGGATGATGACAGGGATAACTGTAAATAATCCAGAGAGAATGGCATGTGAGAGCTGTATAAAGGGTAAGCAAACCCATTGTCTCTTTCTGAAGTCAGCAACCAAAGCTGAGGCACTGCTAGCATTGGAGCATACAGACATGTGTGGACCGATGGAGGTAAAATCGTGGACACTGATATTTTTGGACATTCTTTGATGACTTCACAAGAATGCCACACATTTACTTAATTAAAGCTAAAGTAATAAACAAAATTGCAGACTACAAGGGGTATATTTACTAAAGTAAAAGGTTTATAAATGTGGAGATGTTGACCATAGCAACCAACCAGATTCTAGCTATTATCTTCTTGAAGGTGCTAGATAAATATGTTTTTATCTAGCGGCCAAATGTAATAGGGTGAGAGTTTAGAAAATGTGAGAGTTTAGCAGTAATCTCTCACATTGGTCGAGCTTATTTTCAAATTGGGAAAACATCTGGATGAGAGTTTAAATCGTGAGAGATTTTTCAGTCTAAAAACATGTGAGTTTGCCTGTTCTCAGACTCTATCACATTGTCCGAGTTTAAAAAGTGTGAGAGTTTACTCTCACATTTTCTAAACTCTCACCCTATTGCATTTGGCCCGTAGAATCTGATGGGTTGCTATGGGAAACAACTCTACTTCTATAAACCCACACTTTAGTAAATATACCCCCAAAAGTTTGGTAGAGACTCAAAATGGTCACAAACTGCAGAGCTTGCGATCTGACAATAATGGGGAATATAAAAATAAAAGTGTAGTTATCTTTTTGAAGAAATGTGGCATAGAGCACCATTTAACCATTGCATACATACCAGAACAGAATGGTGTCAGTCCGTGGGCCAACTGCACAATTGTGGAGAGAGCACAGGCTATGCTTAGTGACGCAGGCCTATAAAAGAGTATTTGGGCAGAAGCAGTGTCTACCGCAATATGGGCCTCATTTACTAACGAGTTTTATCACCAAAACGAGTGATAAATTTCACTGTGTATGATAAATGGTGCTCCAACCAATCAGCTCCCAACTGTCAACTGTTAGTGAAATGATTGTTGGGAGCTGATTGGCTGGAGCACCATTTATCATACACAGTGACATTTATCACTCATTTTGGTGATAAAACTCCATACCTCCCAACATGACCCTCTGAAGGAGGGACACAATGCTCTGGTCCTGTACTTCCCTGGTAATTTATGATTGGTGGTGGCTCCAGAGGTGAAGCTGCAGCAGAGTCCAAAATTCAAGTAGGGAAGTTACACCAACTGCCAGTGAGTCCCAGCCAGTGATGTCTGGCAGTGTGTGAAATGACAGTTGGTGTGGCTCCCCTACTTGACTTTTGAACTGTGCTGCAGTCCCACCTCTTACCAGGGAAGTCCAGGACCAGAGAATTGTGTCCCTCCTGGAGAGAGTCATGTTGGGAGTGACGATATTAAAATGAACCTCTATATACCCCTGCCTGTACCTTCTAAAATCCTTCCTATAAACCTCTAAGGATGACTATAATTGGCGTACGCAGTCATACAATAAATAGAGACTCAAGACTCAGAACATGTGGTTCCGAAGCGCTAAGTATTATTCAAGTAAAAGTACAGTCAGTTACACGCTATGATCTGTGTACAATTTAGCGCAAAGGAATTATACAGACCCAAGTACAGTATACATACACAGCGCCTCTGGACCAGATCCCGGCCTTCAGAAAGAAAACCTCCGTCAATCAGCATTCAGCAAGAAGACTAAAGACCCAGTGTTTGAGCACACATGTTTATACCCCCCCAGAATAGACAGGACAATAGAGAAGTTTCTTGCTTATGCCATTGGTTCCCAGGGGAGAAGCATATGTTACAGTGCATTTAACAGGCTGGTTCAAATAGACTCGCCCAGCCTCTAACAACTGAGGGTCTTTTCCCTCCCGCCTCCCCATGCTGCATCCTAACAGTTGTTCCTAAAATATACATTTTGTTGCTTGTAGTCTCTGCGGTCCATAAGTTGGGAATGCATGATGCGATCTCCACACCAATAGTACCGGAATTCTGTTGAAAGAGTACGCATGAGTTCGAAACCAACCACGGCTGTCTTAACATGTAGAAAACCTTAGTTATCAAATATCTTTATTTCTCAGCATTTAAACTAACTGAACCAACTTAAATCATATACTTTAAAGCTTATTAAACCTTATGTGTGAATATGTAATGTGTGAGTATTCGGGGTTTGATATAAAGATGTATTAATGTGTGTATGAGGAAGGGTGCACTTAACTCTCACTAAGTGAACATCTTAGCAGTGTGACATGCTGAGCCAGATAGTTCCACATGCCCACTCTGTCAGCAGTCCCCCCCCACCTGTCCCAGGCTTCAAAAGAAAAACTCTTTATTCTCCCAGTCTCTTCTGTGAAATGCAAATAGCCCAGCTAAAAGAGACAGACCTAAAATGACACTCTAGTCTTTGAAATCATGTCCTTGCAGGAAGCCTGCTAATGTAGGTGTGTATTCGAGCCAGACCACCTGTAGTGAGGGCAGACACTGTCCAGGAAGCTTATCTACACAAGCTAGTTGTCACGTAGCCATTCCTGAAATATATCCTTTGTAATACGTAAAGTCATGAAATAGGCTTCTGGTGAATCGCCGTAACTTATGGCAATGGTCACAGATGCATTCGCATGATGCTAATAGTATTATCGCCACATGTACTAAAGTGTGAGTTTATCTAAAATGGCGCTTAGGCGGCCATTTCGCAAAATGGCGTCTTGCGGCCAATCGCAGGATGGTGTCGCTGCGATTCAATTTTAAACTGATCTTGTCTCAGCCAATAATCCAGTTTCGAAAGGAGGTATGAAACTCGTTAGTAAATGGGGGCCTATATCTGAACACCCGTGTGCACACAGTAGATGTGAACAAAACACTGCTAGAAGCATGGTCTGGAAGAAAGCCAAGTGTCAATTATCTCTGAGTCTTTGGGTGCTGAGATTATGCAAACATACCTAAAGAGATGAGACATAAACTGGTCCGGGTGCAAGGAGGCAGGGGGGGCCAGAAGGTCCCTCTGCGATTGACGGTTGATGGAAGATTACCTCCTGGCAGCCGCCCAGTGGACTTTTCTTTCTGACCACATTGTTTGCAACCAAAGCACAGCCAGAGTTGATGTGATCAAGTGGTTCAGCTGGAACTCTCAGGTAATTACATCATTGTCACTGGTCAGAGTTCAGATCAACTGTGAGTAACTGTAATGTAGCTGTTACTTATGCTGGACATACATTTGTCAGACCGACAGGCATTTTATCTGACTGTCTGATATCGTGGCCATACACAGTGGTCTATGGGCCGAATTCATCAATGCACAATAGTGCATTGCTGAACGCAGATTCCCGATGATGGGGAATCTGTGCAGGTGCCAGACACATTCTGCACATGTGCAGAATGGGTCTGCGAGCCCGCACGTAAACTGGCAGCAGACCGTCAGTGATTGACAGTCTGCTGCCATTTGGGGGCGGGGAGGGGGCAGTGACAGCCTCCGTTGCCCGAAATGGAGGCATCTCACAGCCATTGGGGGGAATGGAAGAGGCCAGGATCTCCGTCGGCTGATGGAGATTTCCTGGCCTCTTCCTCGCAGCTGCAACGGCTGGCTGCGTGACCCCATGGGTCACCCTAGCCGGCCGATGGTCCGCAGAGTATCCGATGCTGCGTTGGACAATCAGCACAGATGGATCAGGGCCTATATACTAAGCCTTGGAGAGAGATAAAGTAGACGGAGATAAAGTACCAACCAATCAGCTGCGTACTGTCACTTTGGTTGGCCGCAGCAGTGCATACACTGTCTGATGTGACTGATCCGGGATGCCCAACCGATCAATATTTTCATATTGGTAGCTCGCATACACTGTACAACAATTATCTGGCCGATCTGCTGATACCAGGCGGATTGGCAAGATAATTGTATAGTGTATGGCCAGCATTAGCAATGGTTTTTCTTGTTTACTCCTTTCATAAGTACCGATCTACAGAAATAAGTGATAAGATGGGTAAATACAGGAGGCATTTTTCAAAAATTATTTGTGAAATTGTATGGCCACCCAACAGCCGACATATTAACTGACCTGAAAGTGATCATTCCAATAACCTATTAAATCTCCCACAACACAAATATATAATAGGGTGCTATTAAAATGGCATTCAGTGCTTAATAAGTAGGAGTACAGTAACTTCCTAATTACCCTTCCTCTTCCCTCTCTCCCCTCTACAAAGGAATGTGATTGTCCTTCTGCTCTGATGTCTTGGAGATCTAGTCCTAAACTGTTAATATTTAGCAACGGTGAAAGGGCTAAAGCAGTTTAAAGAACAGTACACCATTATGTACTCTAGATAGAAAAATGGGTGCACTTAAACATAAAGAAGTATTTAGAGTAATTTTTGCAGTTCACAAATGCCCCTGTATATACAGGTATACATACAACTTCCAGGGATAAATGTCTACAAACTGCAACTGTCCCCTTAAATAAGGGACTCATGTCATCAATTTTCTCTTTGCATATGGTAGGTATGTTCACTGTACAGTAAAATAGAGCTGAGTGCTTGGAAAGTAGAGGCGAAGGCAGAGTTTTATGCAAGTTCCTCAAATCCTTATATGGCAATTAGTGTTTTTACGTTTAAAAAATAAACAAAGGATTTGTTGGAAGGTATGCAATACGCCACAATAAGTCAGCAAACTGCCGGAGCCTGGTTTGTCTTAATATGTAGTGGAAAAGCTTATTTCCAAGTATTTATAATCATAGTGAAGCATTGCACAGCGCACTTCCACACTGGGGGGATCTCAAATCTGGCACACTAAGACACCAGAAGACCTGCTCGAAAGCATTATTTGATAAAGTGCAATAGTTAAAACTGTAATTTAACACAACTAAAGTAAACAACTGGTGCTTAGCAACATGATAGAAAATACACAAATTGTCTGAGGAAATGAATTGTGTGATTCAATTCAGTAGGCAAGAATTTGCAGTTTTTTCACAACCCTCATACTTTTGCCAAAAAAAAAAACTTCCTCATGTTAGAAAAAATATAATAAATTTCCAGCAGCTGCAGCTTCTAGCATGTATTAACACAAGGGTGGTGAATACTTATGTAATCCATTTCTGTTTTTATTATTTGTTTTTTGTCACCTGTATTTGTAAATACATAATATTTTGCCTCGCTCAATGGTAGAAACTCTAGAATTAACCATTTACAGTATATTCCATGACATAATAAAATAAAATGTAAAAAAAAGGTCAAAGGGTGTGTGCGTAATTTAAATACCCAATATAGAGTGCGTTGAAATTAAAGTATACAGGCACAGATGTACTATATACATTATTTCTTTATCTTATGTTATCATCAATTTTGCTGACACTTTGGACTTGATTCAGACCCGCTCGCAAGATGCGATCGCTCACTGGCAAAAAGGTCCGGATATTTAAATTAAGCGCTCGCACTGTATCGCGTAAGGACGGCCACTGTGTGTTAGCGAGCTACGGCAAAGTGCACTCGCAAGTGTCTGAAGATGCCCCCTTGCCACTCGCAACACACGTCATCTCCGGGAAATGTATGATTAATCGGGACCATTGTGAGCCATCGGAGCTGCTCGCAGCCCTTGGGGAAGCCTTTCCCTGCCGCAAGTACTGCGATCAGTGCGGGCAGAAATACATGCAGGTGACGTGTTCAATGATGCTACTTTGCTAATTATGCACGCCCTTTAAACAGCGTTTTAGCGGACTGACACGCCTGCATTCACAACACCGCTCCCCCGTTGACAAGCACCTCCCCCTGTTACCACTCACAAATGGCACTATCTGTCACTCAAAGCAGCGATCTGATAGTGGCTTACGAGCAACCAAAATCAGATCGCAACGAATGGCTTGCGCACGAGCACTGCCTGCGCAGATGGGCGAAAATCGCTCACAGCGAGCGATCACGCCTTCGCGAGCGGGTCTGAATCAGGTCCTTTGATTTTATCAACCCAGGTTTAGGTAAGGAATGCAAAAGGAGAAGCACATGAGGGAAGAGGGCCCTGCTCGTGAAAGCTTTCAATTTAAAGGGGAGGGGCCAGCGCCGTAACTGGGTAGTGCGACCTGTGCCATGGCACAGCGTACCGCAGGGCAGGGGGTGCTGTTTGGGCCTGTCAGTTTTCCTGTTTATTATCATTCTCACTTGTAGCTTCCTCTTCTTTTATCCCCAGCATCTACTGGCTTCACCTTTCTCTTCCCTGGCCCTTCCCCCTGAGGCCATTGCCCTTTTTCAGGTCCCTATTTAAAAAATGGGGGGGCACCAATGCTCTCTCTGCACAGGGCACCACGGCTCTGTAAGGGGCAGACAAACGGGTGACATCACACAGGTGGGGTTGACAGTAAAGGAGGAACAAGGAGCGGTGAGTTTTGAGAGCCATGTTAAAGTGTAGTAGAGAGTTGGAGAGTCTGATAAGGAGAGAATTGCAGTACAGAGTCATGAAGCTACACAGCCATAATCCACCAAATAAAAGCGTATCACTTGTGTTTGCTGGAGGGCTGGTGCACTGATATGTAATGATTATGATGATGATGACTATCATGTTGTGATTAGCTGATTGCTTGTTAATCTATCCAGATGATGATACTTAAATCTTTAGCATCGGGGCTATATTATATGATGTTTCGGTTATCTATTCATATGACTAAACTGACGTTTCCATTTCGGCTGCTGCAGGAAAGAAGATTCCCATTTGGAAAAAGCAGTATATGTTTATATGTAATTTAATTAGTATTTTTATATGTATTTAATAGCATTTTATATTGAGAATGCAGCTTTTGCATTTATTAATAACTGTCCAGCAATATTCTCTATTGTGCATATGACACTTTATTACATTGCTATAATGTATAAAAATAGGCTAATGCTACATCTCTAAGCTATGTCTACACTACTACATGACATAAGTATACACAACTGTCCGTCTGAAGTACATCTGGCGCTACTGCTACTGTTCTGGAGCTGGACGCATTTTGAGATGCCTCTTACTGAACATGAGCATTTAAATGTTTTTTTTTTATCTCCTTGTGTCTTTTCCTAAGAGCATTTAGAGCCCAGATACTCTGGACCTCATTCAGAGTCGGTCGAAGCGGCCGCACGGTCGTACGCCACCGATGTTCGCTATACTGCGCATGCATAAAGTTCGCAATGCGCGTGCGCGAACTAGCCGCTACGATCAGAAATTTCTCTCTCCTCGAACACAGCCAGGTCGGTAGTTTGAGTGACAGATTGAGGCATTTGTGGATGGTAACAGGGGAAGGTGCTTGAAAACGGGGGAGTGGAAATCCGAACGCAGGCGTGCCTAATTATGCGAACGGCGTTTTATGGGAGTGCATACGGTTTATGGGAGTGCATAATTAACAAAGTAGCGTCATGGCACATGTGACATGGGAGGTTTTTACACTGTCATGATCGTAGAGCTTAAGAGAGGGTATGTCAACCTTAAGCTCTACGACCAGCTCTGATGGTTCCCGATGGTCTCGATTAATCTTTATATGCCCGGAGATGACGTGTAATGCGTACGAGAAGGGGGCATATTTTTTTGTCTTCCGGCCGCTTCCTCTCCTTGGTCGGCCAGCTACCGATCCGAACTTAGGGATGCAACTTGCGAGGGAATCATTTGCATATCCGGCCCTTTTTCCCATACGTCCGTGCGGCCGCTTCGTCCGACTCTGAATGAGGTCCTCTATACCCACAGCTTTTGCGAGCGGCCAGGTGATGGTCACGATGGTCGTGACCATCACGACCATCGGGCTTGCGACGAGACCCTTGTGGTAGGGTCTCGTTCCTGCAAGCCCCAGTGAGATTCCTGCTCTAATAGAGCAGGAAGCTCACTACTAACATCATAAGTGATGTCAGTAGGTCCGCCCACAAACGGCAGGCATTCCTTCAGGAACGCCTCAGTTTGTCCAGCCACCCCCCTTCCCGCCTACAAAACGGGGCGAGCTGTCGATCAACATCGACAGCCGCCCCGTTTGTAGCGAGCCCCAGAGTGAGTGAATTTCTCACTCGCTAAGGGGCTTGCGCATGTGCGCGGCACGCGCGGCGCATGCACAGTGCCCCACCATCGACCCGCTTGCGAGCGGGTCTGAATCAGGACCTCAGTTCATATTTGCTTTGGTCCATGCTTCAGAGCCTCTTGCTTCAGAGATTGTCCTGTCAGCTCCCTGACATACGTTGGTGTGTTTTATAATCTATTCTCCACCAATTCATCATTGTTCAAGAGCAGCTAGTGCATGTTCTAATCTCTTTCATCACTTCTGGCAGATAGTCAAAACAAGATATTAAGAATGTGACAAATGTAAAATGTAAAAAAACACAAAAAGCAGGTAATTTCTCCCCTTCCTAATTTCAGAGTAGTGACGTTAGAAGCTAAAGTTAAACTTCTGATTATAATAAAGTCTGTTTTGTCCTTAGAAGGGAAGTTTGAGAATTAGAATCTAATGCCAGAAAGGACAAAATGTTCTGCAATTTTGATGTGAAAGTACAATACATTTATTCAAAATAAGCCGATGGTTGATAATGAAGAACTACCAAGTTGTCTTCTGACCTAAATCTTTAGTGTAAGTGGCAAAGGTACTTAAGGCATGATTCAGCAGTGGACGGAATTGCAAAGCTGCACGCAAGCAGCTTTGCAATTCCGTCCTTGCAACTATGGTAATACAGCAGGAGGTATCATCAGAACTCCTGTGTGTCCCCCTGTCAGCTGAATGACCATGGGGTCACGCAGGCCGGCCATCACAGATGAGAGAAAGAGGCCAGGAAATCTCCGTCAGCCAACGGAGATCCTGACCTCTTCCCTCCCCCTACAGTGGCAACAATCATTGGCGTCACAAGGGGGTGCTGAATTACGTGCAGCACTTGGCTCCTAGCACAGTGAGGGAGCCAGCACTTCACACAGGCTGGTCCCCGGGGGCAGCCCGCACCTCCTGCACCCTCGATTTTGCAAACAACGGGGGGTTCAGGTCGCGTGGCCATGCCACCACACGCGAGGCCGAGCACACCCACGAAGCCACGCCTCCTTATTTCCCGGTGCGCAAGAACTCAGAACATACTTGCCTATCTTATTATAAATGATGTAATATGCTAATTGATAGGGACTAATCATGATACATTCTCTTTTACAACATTGCTACTATTGCCAGCTGTACTGGAGCATGGATTACTATTATTACTATACTGTCTATTAATAGAGAACTGGAATCTACTGAACTTTCAGGGTTATTAAGTAACTGGGGACATATTATTATGAGTAATACCCGAAGTGATAAGAAGTACTTAGCGATTGTATGCAGACTACTGGCCTGCAAGCATCTTAAGCATGTCATCTGAAGCATTGAGTTAGAAATGGAGTTTGAGGTGGATTTGGACTTCGGACTACTTTCTAACCCAACATTAAACAATTTCTTAAACACTGCAGCTCAGGAATGCTACTACCCCACCTTCCATTCAACTCCCCTGAGACTGGGTTCGGGGGCAGTCTCAAGCTGCAGCCCAATCGCACTGAACAAACTGCTGGATGCGACAAAAGACTGCACACGGCAGCGAGGGAAACGCTAGGTGCAGGTCTATTTACGCAGTTTTTTGCAGTTTACTGCATTATTTTTAATTTCTGATTAACTTTACCATAGTTTTTTATATTACTGTCACCATTGTTTTAATAGTGCCATTTTACGCCTTTATCTTCAGTTTCTCTTTAAAAATAATGTTCTTCTTCTTCTCTCTGCCTGGATGTTATAATTGCACAACCTGTCAAATGTAACCTAAGCAGTGTGCCCCAGATGGCTGCGGATCTATTTATTCAGTTAATATCACATTACACACGTTTCAGTCACCAGTATATGTCTTAGTTAGTTGTATGGCTTATCTCAGACATTGTAACCTTAGTAGTGTGCCGAGATGACTGCCTCGGCTGCAGGGATGGGGGGAGGGGGGGTTCAGCGAAGCATGTGCCCTTGGTGCTTTGTCAGACACGTTGCAGCTAGCAGCAGCCAATAAGAGTCAGGCAGATTCTTATTGGCTGTTGCACCCAGAGGCATAGCCGTGGCCTACTCTATTTGCTGGGCACCCGCTGAGATTTTGTTACCATTTGCCGGGCGGCGGCTCATCCCCTGCAGCAGCAGCCAGAGGCTGGAGATCATTACTGAGCTCCGCCTTCCGGCTCCCGCAGTGGGTGAAGGGAGAGATGCTGTTACCAGCAGGCAGGCGCAGGAGCAGGGCTTCAGGTAAGTATACTATTGTGTTGTGTATCTTTATGTGTAAGGGGCACTACTACTTGGAGCACTGTATAAGGGACACTACTACTGGGGGCACTGTATAAGAGGCACTACTACTTGGGGCACTGTATAATGGGCACTACTACTGGGGGCACTGTATAAGGGGCACTACTACTTGGAGCACTGTATAAAGGCCACCACTACTGGGGGCACTGTATAAGGGGCACTACTACTAGGGTAACTGTATAAGGGGCACTACTACTGAGGGCACTATATAAGGGACACTAACTGAGGGCACTATATAAGGGACACTACTACTGGGGGCACTGTATAAGGGGCATTACTACTGGGGGCACTGTATAAGGGGCACTACTACTGAGGGCACTATATAAGGGACACTAACTGAGGGCACTATATAAGGGACACTACTACTGGGGCACTGTATAAGGGACACTGCATAAGGGGCATAAAGGGCACTACTACTGCAGAAACTGTATAAAGGACACTGTATAAGTGGCACTACTACTGGGGGCACTGTATAAAGGGCACTACTACTGGGGCACTGTATAAGGGACACTACTACTGGGGGCACTGTATATGGGGCACTACTACTGGGGGCATTAATGTATATATGGAATGGAAAGGAATGTTCCCAGAGTGACGAGAAAAGGTGGCGTGTCATGTTGACATGCCCCCATTTGTCATGGCAGTAGCAATTCCTGAGTAAGGTCAGACCTTGTGCAAGTGTGCGTGAAGCTGCGATTGTACTCAGTGTTACTGATGGTTTCGCAGTCTTGCTAAGTATTACGGATGTGTGTAAGTTAAGGTGGGTGTCCTTACGTTAGACTGCGTATGGCATTGCAATTGCATTCATTAGATAACTTCTCAATGAGACTGCATACGTATTCGCTGTTGCAATCGCAATAGCGATCCTTGCTGATTCCCCCCCACATCCTCTCACAGTAGGTGTTCCCCAAGGTTCTGTTCATGGACCACTCCTTTTCCCCCTCTATACATCCTCTCTAGGTGGACTCATCAGCTCTTTTGACCTCCATTATCATCTCTATGCTGATGACACTAAGATCTACCTTTCCTCCCCTGACATCTCTCCCTCTCTCCTCACTCGTTTCTCCAACTGTCTTTCTGCTATATCTTCCTGGATGTCCCAGCGATTTCTTAAATTTAATATGTCTAAGACTGAGATGATCATCTTCCCACCCTCCCACATAACCTCACCTACCACTATTTCTTTATCAATTGATGGCACAACTATCACCTCTAGCTCCAAAGTGCGCTGTCTTGGAGTTATCCTGGACTCCTACCTCGCCTTCAAACCACATATCCAGAACCTCTCACAGTCCTGTCATTTCCATCTTAAAAATATTTCCAGGATCAGACCCTTTCTCACCCAGGATGCTACTAAGACCTTAATACACTCACTGGTCATCTCCAGATTGGATTACTGTAACCTTCTCCTATCTGGCCTCCCCAACTCCCATCTCTCTCCGCTCCAGTCTGTCCTCAATGCTGCCGCTCGACTCATCTTTCTCTCCAAATGCTCTTCATCTGCCTCCCCTCTCTTACAAGCCCTCCACTGGCTCCCCTTCCCCTTCAGAACCCAATTCAAGGTTCTCACACTCACCTACAAAGCCCTCACACACTCCTCTCCCATTTACATCTCTGACCTCATCTCCCTTCACTCTCCTGTCCGCCTTCTTCATTCAACAAATGCACACTGCCTTTCATGCCAACTGATTACTTCCTCCCACTCCCGCCTCGAAGACTTTGCCCGTGCTGCTCCCCACCTTTGGAACTCTCTCCCTCTCCCCATCAGACTCTCCACCTCTCTACAATCCTTCAAACGGGCTCTCAAGACCCACTACTTCATCAATGCTTTCCAGCTCTCATCCTAACTTGCTACTACATGCTCCCTCCTCCCTGTCTTCCCCATCTGTATCATGCCTGTCTGTCTGCCCCTCCCCTTGAGAATGTAAGCTCTTGCGAGCAGGGCCCTCTACCCTCTTGTGCTTCTCCTTACTTTATGTTCATCTACTTCTTACCCACCACTAGAACACCTAACACTTGGTGCCTATGCTTTGTTGCTTAATTGGGTGTTATGGCCACCTATGTATCAATGTATATTATCTATGTCCTTGTCCTTCATTGTATTGTATTTTACTTTAAGTCACTTTCTGGTTATGTACCTTGTAAGGCGCTGCAGAACACTTGTGGCGCCATATAAAGATAGTAATAATAATAATAATAATAATAATAATAATAATAATAATTGTCCCTGTTATGTTCACTACTGTATGTTCATTGTTTTTCAGTTTTTTTTCTTCTTGCTGTAATCACTAATTAAGGATAGTGTGTCAATACAGTAAAGCCACATCCAACAAATTGCAGCGCTGTATACATTTAATAAATAAAATTGAATACATATCAAATTGCATACATCATTACATATAGTGAAGACATTTTTAAATTCAACATCTGCCAATGTAATACATAGATTGAAAAAATTTATCTAATAAATAAATTGTAACATATAGCAGCAGATTTTCTTACTGCACCAAAAAAAGTCCGTAGAGACCCATGTTATTGATTGACCTCAAGAAGAGTATCGGTCACCTTCTAGCCTGCCAGAGTACAAGCATGTAGTGGTCTGGGGTGTTCCCCTGCACCACTATGAGCAAAGTATATAAATCACGTTAGCCAGGTAAGGAGAGTAAAGTTTCCGGATGAAATATATTACAGAAATCTGTCACTTCCGTTAACAGCGCGGAATGTGCCACCATCACTGCAGAAAGCTGACCATGGATCGCTGTCCTGAGATAATCTCCAGAGAATTACCCCGCTGTAAAGGAGACTCTGAGCGCTGCTTACACCAGCAGCATGTAGCAGCAGATTCCGACAGGTGGTATGAGATGAACTGGAAACCGCCCAGAGCTTCTCCACATAGACGCCGTACACAATAGCACTGGGAGGCAGCAGATGATGACAGAGATAAACGATAGGCTGAATATAGGTGCAATCATAAGATAGGTGCAATCATAAGATAGGTGCAGATTAATAAAATCCAATTTTTTCAAGTTCTTTGAATACGTGCTGTAATACCCTACCCTCCAACATGACCCCTTCTATCCGGTACAAAATGCGCTGCTCCTGGACTTCCTTCTTAATTAATGATTGCAGACACCTGTGTTGAACTAGTTAATAGATGAGACAGGTGTCTCACCACAGGTGTCTGCAATCATCAATTAACTAGGAAGTCTAGGAGCAGAGCATTTTGTACCGGATGGAAGGGGTCATGTTGGAGGGTCTGTAATACTAAACCTCTGTGCTATGTTTTTGTTGCTTTTTGAGACCTGCTGGGGAAGCACTATATAAATAAAATTATTATTATTATTATTATTATTAATATATAAAATACCAATATATTCCAATTAAAATGTAAATATGCAGTTAACGGATATAGGGCCTGATTCAGACACGCTCGCAAGCGCACAGCGCTCGCAAGTGGGTCGATGTTTTCTCCCTGCGCATGCGCCGTGTCCGGCGTGCGCATGCGCAAGCCCCGGTGAGCGACTGAAGTTCAGTCGCTCCGGGGCTCGCTACAAGACGGGGCGGCTGTCGATGTTGATTGACAGTTCGCCCCGTTTTGTAGGCGGGTAGGGGGGTGGTTGAGCAAACGCAGGCGTTTCCAAAGGAATGCCTGGCGTTTGTGAGCGGCCCTACTGACATTACTTGTGCTGTCAGTAGTGGACTTCCTGCTCTATTAGAGCAGGAAGTCCACTCGGGCCTGCGGAAGCAGAGACCCTACCACAGGGTCTCGTCACAAGCCCAATGGTCGCGATAATCGCGACCATCTCCAGGCCGCTTGCACAAGATGTGGGTGGTCACCCACAGCTTTGCGAGTGGCCTGAAGAATTTTTTTTTTTTAAAAATCCCGCCCTGATTCAGAGCGAGCGCTCACCAGCAGTGAGCGGCTCTGAATCAGGCCTATAGTATGTCTGATGTTCACCTGTGAAGAGAAAAAGGAAACAGAAATAGTGTACACCTTGGCCCAATGAGATCACCCACAGTTTACACTATTTCTATTATCTTTTTTTCTTTTCCGGTACACACCTGAACATTGGACTTGTTATATCCTTTAACTGAGATTGAACAATCAATTATTGAGGATGGAGAATCGTCAAGACCACTCTTTCAAATCAAGCTTTTTGGACTTACCTGGACCATGGGGTATAACTATAGTTGGTGCAGGGGGTGCCATTGCTATGGAGCCTGAAGGCTTGGGGCATACCTCCACAGCACCAACCTCATGCCGGGCATTAGTGCCAAACGCTGCTGGGAGAGGTGTTCACAGCATTACACTGAACTTAAAAAACAGGAACAGACCGGGCCGTGTGGGTTTAGATATAAACCAGGGTAGAGTAGGGGTGCATATTATAAACTGTGGCAGGATCACTACTATGGGGCTCATTAAAATCTGGGGCCATGGCACAGTTTAGCCTACTATACACAGAGGGCATTATATGGGGCACAAAAATGAACTAGGGCACTACTATGGGACATAAAATTAATTAGGTCAGTACTATTAATGACTATGTTAGAAGAAGATGGTGGAGATACGAGGGATGTGAAGAGGAGGATAAGACTTGATCATTTGAATGCATGGCAGCAGTAAGCATGCCCCTTGGGCAGCACTAGGTATGCACACTCCTATAGAGTGCTGTGGACAAATGACCCCTTCAAAATGTTGCTATCGGGCCACAAAGCTCTATTTATGTCCCTGTCTGGACCGGTAGACATAGCACTGACAGTACATCCAGCACTGCTATACCTGGGGAGAGAGGGATGGCTCTGATAAGAGGTGGATGCTGTCAACCAGAACTATGGATGGAAATAAATGACATCAGTTTGCGAAGTGGCCCTGGAAAAACTTATAAAAGTTGCCTCTTGTAGGTATACCCAAATCAACTATAGCCAGAGCTAACTAAACAGTAAGTGGGGTTAAAATAATTTTTTCCTAGAAGTGTCAAAGAAAAAAGTTTGATTATTATATTCGGGCACAGCTCACCCCTGGTCTCATTTATTATTATTATTATTATTATTATCCTTTATATATATGGTGTCCGAAAGGTTCCGCATCGCCTCACAAAGTACATAAACAAATGAGCAAACACAAAAACAGTGACTTACAGTACAAAACAATGCAGAGCTTATATATATTGCTGCTATAGCAATCATAACACACAAAAATAAGCAGCAGGACGTTAACTACCAAGTGTTAGGTGCCCTTGTGGGGAGTTTGGAGTAGAGAATCGTATGAGTGAGGGAAGGAGAAGCACATAAGGGAAGAGGGCCCTGCTCATGAGAGTTTACATTCTAAACGGGAGGGGCATACAGACAGGGGTGACACAGATGGGGTAGACAGGAAGAAGCATGGAGCAGCAGGTTAGGATGAGAGCTGGAAGGCTTTGATGAAGTAGTGAGTTTTGAGAGCCCGTTTGAAGATTTGTAGAGAGGTGAAGAGTCTGATAGGAATAGGGAGAGAGTTCCAGAGATAGGGAGCAGCACGGGCAAAATCTTGGAGGCAGGAGTGGGAGGAAGTAATCAGTAGGCAAGAGAGGCGGCGTGTATTTGTTGTGCGAAGTCAGCGGGCAGGAGTGTGAAGTGAGATGAGATCAGAGATGGAAATAGGAGAGGATTGGGTGAGGGCTTTGTAAGTGAGTGTAAGAACCTTGTAATTAGGGCTACAGGAGAGCAAACATGTCAGGTTATATTATTTATCAGTGCAAGAAAAACAGAAAGTGAAAATATTATAATAGCAGCATTTGTTATAATAGAATACTATTTATTCAAGAATTAAAATTAGGGTGCAATGGGTCTGATTCAGGGATGCATGCAATTCCCGTTGCTGTTGCTGCAATGTCATACACAGCGAACTAGCGAAAAATATGCTAATGACTCAGCTGCCATCTTGTGTACAGAGAAGCCCAAGTCTAGTGTCTAACATCTACCGCTTACGTACACATGTGAAAACAGCGGTAACATTGGTCACACATTGAATCTCTGAACAAGCCTATGCTGTCACAGAATGAGAGTCTCACCTAAGATGCCGGGAACTCTCCAGCTGCAAAATAATTTACTAGAGCATGCCCAGAAAACAGTCCTGACACACCTATGTTTTTCTAAACCCCATCCTATACCTCCCCCAAACGCAAATATCTCCTCTCTTCAACCGCTGTCACTAGTCTATCGCTGTACATGCGCAGTGTGGATTTGACATTGTGTACATATCGAAATCAGTCCCGTTGTCCTTAGTTCTTACAAAGATGACAAAGTAAGGGGTCTATTTACTAAGCCTTGTATGGAGATAAAGTAAATGGAGATAAAGGACCTCATTCAGAGCCGGTCGCACAGAGCGTGCGGTCGGTCTGAATGAGGGGAGGACGTCTTCAATTTTCAAGACGTCCTCCTTTGCGGTGGTAAGGCTGTGGGTTAACACCCACAGCCTTACGACCGCCTAAGGTGATGGTTGCGATGGTCAAGACCATCGCGACCATCGGGCCTTACGATGAGACCCTAGGGTAGGGTCTCCCTTGTCGTAAGCCCCGGAGAGCTTTCGGCTCTGTCTGAGCCGGAAGCTCTCCACTGACATCACTAGTGATGTCAGTGGGGCCGCCCCCAAATGGTAGGCGTTCCCATGGGAATGCCCTGTTTTGGGCTGCCACTCCCCCGGCCTGCCTTCCAAACGGGCCGAGCTGTCAATCAACATCGACAGCTCGCCCCCTTTGGATCGAGACCCGCTACGACCGATGCTGTCGGTCGTAGCGGCTCTCACGCATGCGCACGACGGCGCCGGCGTGCGCATGCTCTGTGGGGGGCCATCGACCCGGTCCGAGTGCATCGGCGCTAACGAACGGGTCTGAATGACCCCCAAAGTCCCAACCAATCAGCTCCTAACTGCCATGTCACAGGCTGTGTTTGAAAAATGACAGTAACAAACACACTGCCTTCCGGCTCCTGCAGTGGGTGATGGGAGAGACGTCATGACGCTTCTCCCACAGTGCAGAGCAGGAGGAAAGAGGAGCAGACGGTGCCGAGTGCAGGAGAGGGGATTCAGGTAAGTGTTGTGTTTTTTTGTGTGTGTGTCTTTATATGTAAGGGGCCTGGGGGTCCACTACTTGGGGCACTGCATAGGGGGGACCACTACTGGGGCACTGCATAGGGGGGACCACTACTGGGGGCACTGTATAAGGGGCACTGCATAGGGGGGACCACTACTGGGGGCAATGTATAAGGGGCACTGCATAGGGGGGACCACTACTGCGGGCACTGAATAGGTGGAACCACTACTGAGGCCACTGCATAGGGGGGACTACTACTGGGGGCAATTTATAAAGGGCACTGAATAGGGGGTCCACTAATGGGGCACTGTATAATGGGCACTGCATAGGGGGACCACTACTGGGGGGCACTGTATAAGGGGGACCACTATACTTACTCTACCCCCTTCCCCCCTAACCCTCCCTTCTTGTAGCCTAACCCTAACCCACCCCACCCGCACTCTAACCATAACTCTCTCCGTTAGTGCCTAAACCTAACCCTCCCCCAGTGGTGCCTAACCATCCCCTTAGGGGTGCCTAATCCTAGCCTCCCCCCCAAAAAAACTAATCCCAACTCCACTAATAAAAAACCTAACCCCCCCCACAGCTTATGCTAATGGGACCCCTGACTTACCTCGTTCGGTCTGGCAATCTTCGGTGTTTCAGCGTCGGGATTAAGATAGTCGTTGGTATTTTGATGCCTATCTTAAGTCCCTTGTCAGGATTTCAGTGTAGGTATTGAGACCAGTGGCATCACTGCTGCTGGTCTCATAACTACATCCCCTGTATAAGGGTCACTACTGGGAGCACTGCATAGGGGGGACCACTACTGGGGGCACTGTATAAGGGGCACTACTGGGGTTACTGCTTAGGGGGACCACTATTGGGGGGCACTGTATAAGAGGCACTACTGGGGGAACTGTTTAAGTGGAACTACTGGGGGCACTGTATTAGGGGCACTACTGGGGGCACTGTATAAGGGGCACTACTGGGGCACTGCATAAGGAGAACTACTGGGGGCACAGTATAAGGGACACTACTGGGGGCACTGTATAGGGGGCACTACTGGGGGCACTGTATAAGGGGCACTGCTACTAGGGACATTGCATAAGGGGCACTACTACAGTGGGCACTGCAAGAGGGGCACTACTACTGGGGTGCATATGGAATGGAAAGAAATGTTCCCAGAGGGACAAGAAACAGTAATGTTGACATTCCCCCTTGTGGCATGTGGCAATGCCTACTCTTTTGGCGTGTGCAAATACTTGTAGGGGGCTCCATTTTTTTAGTTGCCCATGGCCCCAAATACCCTAGTTATGCCACTGGCTGTAAGTACTTAATTTCCAATTTCTTTGATTGTTATAGAATTATGGCCCTCATTCAGAGCCGCTCGTTAGCGGCAGTACGCTCGTTCCGAGCGATGTTTGCACATCTGCGCATGCGTACGGTTTTTAGTACGCATGCGCGAACCAGTCAGTGCGGCCGAAAATCGTTGGTACGCAATATAGCGAGGGCCTGCTATTTTGAGTGACAGAATGAGGCGTATGTGGGTGGTAACAGGGGAAGGAGCTTGAAAATGGGGAGTGGAGATCCGAACGCAGGCGTGCTTAAAGGTCAAAACGGGCGTTTTATGGGTGTGTATATTTAAAACAGCAGCGTCATTGACCACGTCACTGGGTTATTTTATAGCCAGAACTGCTCGCAAATTTGTGGTAGCAAACACCAACCACAAGAATAGCGAGCAGTTCATACGCTGGTCGATGTACTCGATTAATCTAATAAATAGCGGACATGACGTATGGTGCGAGCGGCCAGGGGGCGTTTTTAACAAATAAACGAGCGTATGTTTTGCTCGCTCGTTCAGACTTAGAGGTGTGAACAGACTGCAATGTGCGTACGGATCATTTGAATAGCCACCCCTTGTTTTTAAACGAACGACCACAAATAGCGAACGGCTCTGAATCAGGCCCAATGTGTTCAATGTAGTGATCCACTCTTTATTACAACTGAAATTTCTTGTAGCACCTGAATCAATATACCAACAATTTTTTCTGTGATTTTCTGTGACTCCAAGCTGGCTCATCTTCTACACTGTACTTCTTACTTTGTGTAGCTTTCACATTTTTCAGTTTACATACAGCTGCTTGTGTCCTATTTTATGACATACGTAACACTTGTATTTGAATTTTCGGCGCTTCTCACTTTTAAATGTGTAATGGGAATTATCAGCATTTAGCTCAACTAGCACATGTTCTTGGGACTGTAGCAGTTTTGTCCTGACAATTTCTGTAGTTAGTTTGGTTATGTTTACTACCAGGAAATCAAATTCAGGCATTGATTTCTGTAGCATTGCCATTGCATTCTCCTTGTCATCGACTTCTACAGACATTAACTGCTGGGATATGGACATCATTTTGTCAATAAAGTCACTCATACTAGTGCAATCACTCAACAATATAGCCTCAGACCAATTATTCTCACCAGACTCCCATCCTCATATGTTGCCTACAGGGCTATCCACATGTCTTTTGCTGACATTTTCACATGTATAATAGAATAAACATGCTACTCAACACTATTGTTCCCATGTATCTTTCTATATCATCTGGGCTTGGATTGTCACCTGGGTCAACTGTAACTTTCCACAACCTTTCAGTCATTTCCATTGGGAAATTTACATGTGGTGTAATTTTCTAAACTTTCAGCTTAGGGAATCCCATAATGGATGCAGCTCGTGTGTACATGCTATGCACTGAAAACATATATGAAGTCTCACTGATTTGCTTCAGTAATACTTTGCACTGACAAGCTGTGCTGACACGTGCCTTCTGGCGTTTAGGTGCGTGCCATTTCTGTGCCTGGGCCAGGGGCATTTTAGGAGAGAGGGCTCATGTGCCCCCTCCTCTCCGGTGCCAGTATCTACTGGTCATGCACGAGTCTCCGGGAAATGGTGCCCGCACCTTATTACCAGGGACATTTCTACTGTGCACGTATAAGTCACTGGGAAAATGGTCGTTGCCATTTGGCCTGTGATTTTTGCTGCTATCCTGCACTGGCTCGGTGCTGCAGAGCAAATTTAGCAATCTTTGACCATGCTTGAGCCTGCATACCCTCATAATCAAAGTGTTAGTGCAATGGACCATGAAGTCTCTCAAGGCCGTAGAGCTAGCAGGTGCAGTGACTGGCCTGGCATGCTGTACACAAGGGAAGAGCTTCATAGTGGCATTAGGATAAAGTCGCAGACACAACTATTGCAAAAGTTGCATGGAACTCAGAATCAGACAGACAAAGACTAAAAACCACATAAATTTGTGATCAGTCTCATTATTTTACTAAAACTAAATACATTTATTTACAAAGTAAATTCATATTAAACTTGTGATACATACACTAAACACATGTATGTGTAATAATAAACATTATTTACATATACCGCCTGATACAAAACTATTTTTTTTTTAAATGCAGCTCTTCATAAGCAATAGTTGTTGTAGGAGCCATTGTTCAGAAGTTATGTTAAGTGTGAAGAAAGTTTGCAACTCTTCCTGCTAAATATCTGCTCAAACACTCTTCACATTATTCAAGCATTAAAATGTCACATATTTAGGATTCAATTTTTTTTTGATTGTGCGTGAAGTTGCAATGACCACTTGGCTAAATGCACTTGGCTAAGGGCTTAAACATACTTTCATTTTAGATTACTTGCTGAATTGCCTGTCAGCTCTATGTGTAAAGTGACTATAATACCTCCTGTAGCTCTTTTCATACTACACAGCTTCCATTCCATTCCATACTATTAATGAATGCTTTAAGCCCTAATCCAGTGGTGTATCTATAATGGGTGCAGGGTGTGCACACCGCACACCCTGCAGCCATATTTTTAATACTTAGGTTCAGGGGCTGGCTGGCAACTTTCAGCCAGGGGGGCAAACACAAGCAAGTGGCCCAGACTTTACTACTATCATTTAGGAGCTTGGCCCGATAGGGTAATGCCATCTCCAGATTCAGTTTAGTTAAGGGCACACAGTGCACATGTATATCCTTACACTAAATTTATTTCAATCTTGCTTCCTCTGTTTGGCTGCACCTAATTGGCAAGCAAAGGCCAGAACTCCAAATAGTAAAATAGGATCTGGGGAGCACATAGAGGAAGGTAAGGAAGAAATTAATCAGGTAAAACATTTAGGGAGACTGTGGATACACCAATATTTAATTTCTATATATAATATATATACACACACACACGTTACTCTGGGAACATTTCTTTCCATATGCACCTTAATGCAGTGCCCCTTGTACAGTTCCCTCAATGCAGTGACCCTAGTAGTGGTCCCCCTTATGCAGGCCCCCAGTAGTGCCCCTTATATAGTACCCCCAGTAGTGATCCCCCATTAGTTTCCCTTATACAGTGCCCCCAGTAGTGGTCTCCCTTATGCAGTGCCCTTATATAGTGCCCCCAATAGTGGTCCCCCCTATGCAGGCCCCCAGTAGTGATCTCACTTATGCAATGTCCCTTATACAGTCCCCCATATGCAGGCCCCAAGAAGTGCCCTTTCTTATGCAGGGCCCCAGTAGTGATCCCCCTATGCAGTGCCCCTTCTTATGCAGGTATCCAGTAGTGATCCTCCTATGCAGTGTCCCTTATACAGTCCCCCAGTAGTGCCCTTTCTTATGCAGGGCCCAAGTAGTGATCCCCCTATGCAGTGCCCCTTATACAGTCCCCATATGCAGGCCCCCAGGAGTGCCCTTTCTTATGCAGGGCCCGAGTAGTGATCCCCCTATGCAGTGTCCCTTATACAGTCCCCCATATGCAGGCCCCCAGTAGTGCCCTTTCTTATGCAGGGCCCCAGTAGTGATCCCCCTATGCAGTGCTCCTTCTTATGCAGGCACCCAGTAGTGATCCCCCCTATGCAGTGTCCCTTATACAGTGTACCCTTCTACTTTTTAACGTGAGTTGGGATACCTTGATATACATCTTTACTCCTTGATACATGTGAGTTTAAGGTACGCCCAGCTCATATATCAGTGGATTTTCCTCAACTGATACATTGCTCCATTTCCACACGGGAAAATTGTTTTAGCATTTTTAATAAGATTATTTTACTGTACTTCACATCTATGCCTTTTTGTTTGTCTTGTTTTACATATCTTTCACATCCTGTCCATTTGGAGTTGACCTTTCATGAGAGAGGAGTCACCTACAATATTGGGGTTTGATTTTACTTTTTATTTATGTTAGTATCGCCTTAGATCTTATACCCAATTTTTTCCATTACCTTTCCTTTTGCCTTATTGGGAAGGCATGTAGGGAATAAGATTGGGCTGACACTTTTGTTTCCTCCAGGATTCTACTTACCATTTGATATCTGTTAAACTTCTCCCCTATGCAGTACCCCCAGTAGTGCCCTTTATATAGTGCCTCCAGTAGTAGTCCCCCCTATGCAGTGCCCTTTATATAGTGCCCCCAGTAGTAGTCCCCCTATGCAGTACCCCCAGTAGTGCCCTTTATATAGTGCCCCCAGTAGTAGTTCCCCCCTATGCAATGCCCCCAGTAGTAGTCCTCCCCCCAGTAGTAGACCCCAGTAGTGCCCCCCCATGCAGTACCCCCACATAGTGCCCTTTATCTAGTGCCCCAGTAGTAGTCCCCCCTATGCAGTGCCCCCAGTAGTAGTTCTCCCCCCAGTAGTAGACCCCAGTAGTGCCACTCCATGCAGTACCCACAGTAGTGCCCCCAGTAGTAGTCCCCCCTATGCAGTGCCCCCAGTAGTAGGTCTCCCCCCAGCAGTACCCCCAGTAGTGGTCCCCATTAGTTTCCCTTATACAGTGACCCCAGTAGTGATCCCCCCTATGCAGTGCCCTTATACAGTGCCCCCTATAGTGGTCCCCCCTATGCAGGCCCCCAGTAGTGCCCCTTCTTATGCAGACCCCCAGTAGTGATCCCCCCTATGCAATGTCCATTATGCAGTGTCCCTTATATAGTACCCCATATGCAGTCCCCAGCAGTGCCCTTTCTTATGCAGGGCCCCAGTAGTGATCCCCCTATGCAGTGCCCCTTCTTATGCAGACCCCGAGAAGTGATCCCCCCTATGCAGTGTCCCTTATGCAGTGTCCCTTATACAGTCCCCCATATGCAGGCCCCCAGCAGTGCCCTTTCTTATGCAGGGCCCCAGTAGTGATCCCCCTATGCAGTGCCCCCAGTAGTAGTTCTCCCCCCAGTATAAACCCCAGTAGTGCCCCCCCATGCAGTACCCCCAGTAGTGCACCCAGTAGTAGTCTCCCCTATGCAGTGCCCCAAGTAGTAGTTCTCCCCCCAGCAGTACCCCCAGTAGTGGTCCCCCATTAGTTTCCCTTATACAGTGCCCCCAGTAGTGGTCTCCCTTATGCAGGCCCCCAGTAGTGATCCCCTCTATGCAGTGCCCTTATACAGTGCCCCCTATAGTGGTCCCCCCTATGCAGGCCCCCAGTAGTGCCCCTTCTTATGCAGACCCCCAGTAGTGATCCCCCATATGCAATGTTCCTTATGCAGTGTCCCTTATATAGTCCCCCATATGCAGGCCCCCAGCAGTGCTCTTTCTTATGCAGGGCCCCAGTAGTGATCCCCCTATGCAGTGCCCCTTCTTATGCAGACCCCCAGTAGTGATCCCCCCTATGCAGTGTCCCTTATGCAGTGTCCCTTATACAGTACCCCATATGCAGGCCCCCAGCAGTGCCCTTTCTTATGCAGGGCCCCAGTAGTGATCCCCCTATGCAGTGCCCCTTCTTATGCCGGCATCCAGTAGTGACCCCCCCTATGCAGTGTCCCTTATACAGTCCCCCATATGCAGGCCCCCAGTAGTGCCCTTTCTTATGCAGGGCCCCAGTAGTGATCCCCCTATGCAGTGCCCTTTCTGATGCAGGCACCCAGTAGTGATGCCCCCCTATGCAGTGCCCCTTATACAGTGTCCCCTTCTACTTTTTAACGTCAGTTGGAGTACGCCCATTTAGAAAGATACCTTGATATACATCTTCACTCCTTGATACATGTGAGTTTAAGGTACGCCCAGCTCATATATCAGTGGATCTTCCTCAACTGATACACTGCTCCATTTCCACACGGGAAAATTGTTGTAGCATTTTTAATAAGATTATTTTACTGTACTTCACATCTATGCCTTTTTGTTTGTCTTGTTTTACATATCTTTCACATCCTGTCCATTTGGAGTTGACCTGTCATGAGAGCGGAGTCACCTACAATATTGGGGTTTGATTTTACTTTTTATTTATGTTAGTATCGCCTTAGATCTTATACCCAATTTTTTCCATTACCTTTCCTTTTGCCTTATTGGGAAGGCGTGTAGGGAATAAGATTGGGCTGACACTTTTGTTTGCTCCAGGATTCTACTTACCATTTGATATCTGTTAAACCTCCCCTATGCAGTACCCCCAGTAGTGCCCTTTATATAGTGCCCCCAGTAATAGTGCCCCTATGCAGTACCCCCAGTAGTGCCCTTTATATAGTGCCCCCAGTAGTAGTTCCCCACTATGCAATACCCCCAGTAATAGTCCTCCCCCCAGTAGTGCCCCCCATGCAGTACCCCCAGTAGTGCCCTTTATCTAGTGCCCCCAGTAGTAGTCCCCCCTATGCAGTGCCCCTAGTAGTAGTTATCCCCCCAGTAGTAGACCCCAGTAGTAGTTCCCCCTCCAATGCAGTGCCCCCAATAGTAGTCCCCACCATGATGCAGTGCCCCCAGTAGTAGTCCCTCCCAATGTAGTGCCACCAGTAGTAGTCCCCCCATATACAGTGCCCCCAGTAGTAGTCCTCCCCCCAGTAGTAGTCCCCCCCAGGCAGTGCCCCCAGTAGAATTCCCGATGCAGTGCCCTCAGTAGTAGCCCCCCCCGATGCAGTGTCCCCAGTAGCAGTCCACCCCATGGTGCAGTGCCCCCAATAGTAGTCTTCCCTCCCAGTAGTAGACCCCCGCTCTGGCTTCTTCTCCCGCCATCCGCTCCTCAATCCTCACGTCGAGCTGGGCCACTCTGCAAAATGGAAGAGACGTCATGACGCCATGACGTCTCTCCTATTACCCACTGCAGGAGCCGGAAGGATGGAGCTCATGAGTGAGCTCCAGGATGGAGCTCATGAGTGAGCTCCAGCCAAGCTCTGGCAGTGGGCGCAGCACTCAATGCGAGTCTGTCTGTCTGCTAATTAAAACAAACGCACAGCCGCCAGCGCTGGCGGCTGTGTGTTACGCCACTGCCTCTAGAGCGCAGCGGCGGCCCCAGTGCTGCACAATTGTACCGGCCCGGGAGGCAGATGGCACACTGTCCCCCGGCCCAGTCCACGACTGTCAGCGCTATCAGCACTGTGAAAATTGTCTGGGTAATTAATTACATGTGTAATTACAGAGTCCTTTGAAAGATTGCATTGACGCAAATGATTGCAAAAAAGGGACTCCCAGGATTGTTGGGGATAAGGAAAACACAAAGCGGATGTACAGCTCCTACATATGAGCAGCACATCTGGTTAGTAAGTTACAGGTCTCTCATCAGGACTAACATGGTGGGTACACCGGTACACACCTGAAAGATATATCTGCAGATCGAGTGATCTGCAGATATAGCTTTAGATGATGGTCGTTCATACACACTGAACGGCAATCATATATCCGGCAGCTGCGGGTCCTGCTGGCAGGGAGGCAGGTCGAGGGCGGGGCCGCAGACATATCTGTCCCTCGGCTGTGCAGCAGAGCCAATGAGATATGTCTGTGAATGACGTGGTTCACAGACATACCGTCTGTACACATTGGCCGACGGGCAGCAGATATATCGGCCAATCAATTGATTGGCCAATATATCGTCCAGTGTGTACCCAGCATTAGTGTTACTAAAAAAATGCCAGGAGGAGAACAGAAAGGTTCTGTCCATACTGATGAGGGCACTGATCACAAACAGCTACTGATTACACATAACACTACATTACTTTTGAGGAAGGTCAAAATAAAATTTTTAAAATACGAGAAAAAAGGTAACAAAATGTAATAAAATTCTAAAGATAAATAAACATTTTTAAAATAAACATTTCTTGTACTCCTGCTTGTCAGAGTTGGAACAAGAGCTGTGCGCTGACCAGCGTGTTTTGGTTTTGGATCTGGATATATATTCGTGTTTTGGTTTGGTTGTTTCAAAACCACCCTCAAGTGTTTTGGTCTTTTTTTAAAAAAAAAGATAAAAAGTTTGTAAAATCATGTCCTTTTTGCAATACAAAACCCGAAATTCGGATTTAAAAATTAAAATCAGAATTCTGAACCACAGGAAAATCAGAATCATGACTCGGATCTGTCCAGATCTCCTCAGGAGATCAGAACTGAGATGAGGATCTGTTTAGATTTACAAAATTTGTGTGGATTTGGATTTCTAGAGAACCGAACCGTACATCTCTAGCTGGAACACAATTAGGGATGTTACTAGGAAGAAGGAGGCAGTATGAGTACTAGAGATGAGCGGTTCGGATTCTGTGGAACTCAACATCAACAGCACGCCTCCTTTGGTACAAGACCCGGAGCGACGGTTTGCCTGTCGCTATTCGGGTCTCGCGCATGCGCACGACGGAGCCGGCTCCGTCGTGCGCATGCGCACTGGGCCACCATCGACCCGCTTGCGAGCGCATAGCACTCGCGAGCGGGTCTGAATCAGGCCCTATGTGCGGTGTAATGTGAATAAGATTGTGCACTGTGACTCCTTGGGCATAGCCCACTATGTAAACAAGTACTGTGATTTTGCTGGCCGTACCCCACTGGGTGGGTGCACTACTTTTCATTTCTGCCACTGCTGTGTGGCAATGTTTCATAGATTGCCTTAAATTGTGGTGTCTGTGCCGCTGCGCCACTGCTTTGTCGCTTAGTAACCAGTCAGTTCACTGCAACCTTTGGCCAATAATGTTGAAAACAATATTATAAGCTGTGAGGTTGTCTAAATTGACTATAAATGACTGGAAATTAATGTTACTGAGGTTAATGATACTCTAAGAAGAAAAAAAGGACCAATTTATGTGGATTTAGCTTTTTTTGTCAATTGTTGTAAAAAAAAATCCAAATCCAAAGCCAGTCACCGCAGTTTGGCAAATCCAAATCCAAAGCCGGACGACGAATTAGAACCAAATCCAAATCCGGCAAAAATGGTCCGGCGCACATACCTAATGAGTACACGTCACCTATTTTGATGTAAGCAGGAGACCAATCGCAGGTGCAAATGCCTCATACATCCGTTTTTGTTGATGATATCTGTCTCTATGGGATGTAGTTAAATTACTGACGGACGGGATGCCGGCCGACGAAATACCGCCGCAGGAATTCTGCCGCCCGGCAAAATGCTGCAATATTAACCGGGATCTGAACATTCGGGATGCCAACGCCGGTATACTTATCTCCTTTGGAATATCAGCGTCAGCATCCTGAACATCCAGCCCCGGTAAGTATCACAGTTTCCTATCCTGATCGTCCTCTGATGGGTAAGTAGAACACTTAGCCTGAGAATGGGGGGTTAGGTTTAGGCACCGCCAGGGGGAGATTAGGGTTAGGCACCCCCAGGGGATTGTATGGGTTAGGTTATGGGGAGGGGGGGTTAGGGTTAGGCACCCCCGTGGGGGAAGTTATGGTTAGGCACCCCTCAGGAGGTTAGGTTTGGGGGCGGTAAGGGGGATTTAGGGTTAGGCACCACCGGGAGGAGGTTAGGCACTAGGGGAGGAGGTTAGGGTTAGGCACCAAACAGAGGTTAGGGAGGGGAGAGGGATAGGGATAGTATATTTACCACCCCTGTCGAGATCTTCAGCGTTCAGGCTTCCGGCATCGGGATATTTCATACCCATTCTGTCTCTATCACCCACACAAGTCAGACCTAATCTTCCTGGCCTTATGGGGGAAACAAGCAAGACAGTTTTAATTACCATTAATAAGTCCAGAACACCTTACTGGGAATGCACCACCCATCACTCCGTGCTTGTGAGAAGACACTGCAGTCCCCCCACAATGCCTGCTCTGCAGTACCTACCAGATAGTGTGTTCTACCCACTCTAGTCAACAATATCAGCAAGCACAATGACCCAAACCTGTGTTGACATTCTCAGTTGTGCAACAATAAACTATGGCTAGGGGTAGTGTCATGCTCTGGATACTAACACTACTAACAACTACAAGCAACTCAACATAAAACAGGGCAAAATAATGATACAATCAGAGCCAGATTAAGGGGAGGAGCACTCTCTCAGGGGGCCCCCCTCTCTCAGGGGGCCCCTTGGCCGAATCTGCCCACACTAGGGATGTCCATCGACCATCGATGATTCATGATCATCTATGGTTGATGGCTGATGTAGAATGCTTTTACCCTCGATGGGGGAGAACCAGATAGTTCCCCTCCATCAACGACACAGCGTAACAAACTGTTTTTGTTTTGTTTTTTTTACAAAGTGCTGGGACACGGGGCTCCCAACACTCGGAAAACCCTGCCCCCAGGTTCTGATTGCCCTTCGGGCCAGTCAGTCAAAGATCAGGGATGACCATCGGTTGGTGAAACCATTGATGATAATCCATTGTATAGTTGGTAACCATCGATGGCCACTTGCTATATCGCCAACGATGGTAACCATCAATGGTAACCACACCGATGGCCAGCCCTAACTCTGACCCAGCTCTGGTGCAAGAGCGTCCGGGCAGTATTCTCTGCTTAAAATCGGACTGGCTATCGTAGGTGCAGAGGGTAAGGGCTTTCATGCAGAACTAAACCTGCCCCCTGCTGCCTGCACACAGTCTCACTGCACTTGAAGGGTAGGAAAGCTACAGTAGTACTAGCTGTCTGGCTTGCAGGGACCACCTCTTCCTTGCATCACTGAAGAGAGACAGACCCAGCAGACTGGACTGGAGAGGAGACTGAACACAGACATCTGAATGCAGCTGCTGCTTGCACTGATAATAAATGCAGATCGAGCTAGCTAGTCTGGAGTGAGTGCTACAATCTGCAGCAGTGCAGGCTGAGGCAGAGCTCACAGTGGCAGGGGAGCCGTGACTTATGCCCCTAAACACTGTAAGGCAGTTCGGCACATGGAAGCAGTGACAAGTGGATGTGGGTACAGGAAATTGCTGTTTCCTTTATACTTTACTGGTTAGAGGGAGTGTGTGTACTTTGTAAAGGTACCCTTCCAAATGTAGCTGTGGGACCACAATCTTCTAGTTATGCCCCTGTCCACACGTGTTATATTTGCCCTCTATTTACCATTGTATTTTAACAGTTTAAGGTGATCACTATTTTGCTTTATAATTGTTGGAGTATATGAAGAAGAATATATTGTTTTTGCCACATTCGTCTTTTTTTTACATATAGGGCCGTATTCAATTAGGCTACGAAAACCCGTTATCGGCGATACTTTATCTCCGATTACGTCATTTTCGCAGGTTTGACTTTTCCCCGTATTCAATTTTCCCGACTTTTCGCCGGAGTGAAAAGTCTATGCATTGGGACCTGCGAAAAAGTATCACCATTGAATAGGTGGCGAGAACAAGTGCAGAGTTGGGGTTTTGGGTGCAGACTTCCAAAAACCACCCTGCACCCCTCGGACAGTCCCTCAAAGTTATTCTGTGTCAAAAAAAATAAAAAAGTACCACAGGACACCCCAAAAAAAGGCACTTTCACTTTAGGGGTGAAAAAAATTGGGGGATAAACTTCTAAACTAGCGAAATAGACTCGGAGGGGGCCCCCGCAAGTATGCAGCAG
Organism: Taudactylus pleione; assembly: GCA_031769625.1. Classification (NCBI taxonomy): domain Eukaryota; kingdom Metazoa; phylum Chordata; class Amphibia; order Anura; family Myobatrachidae; genus Taudactylus; species Taudactylus pleione. Next base: position 14,799,129 of record JAUIMM010000039.1, read on the forward strand.
GAGGTTGCGGCAGGTGGATTTTTCACGATTTTTAAAACTTCACATTAGCCAGGATCCATTTTCATGTACCCCAAATTTGATGAGACACCTTATTTTTCCCCAAAAAAGTTGCTATATGCTATTCTTCACCACTTTACCTAAGATGCTATACAGCACCTATTGAGACCATTTAAACACTCCACATACCTTTAGCAGGGCTATTCGGGGTATCCATAGTGATCCCCATGTCAGAGCATCTTTTGGGTGGTGTCAGGCTGATTTCCCCTAAAATGACAGGACTTTTCGATGATTTCCTTTTCGCTGGGTCCCGTTTTCGCCTAAATGAAATTGAAGACGGGGAATCGTGGGGACGAGCGTGATAAGTTTTCACTTCTAAAACCTCAGACAGTTCACCTCAAATTGAATATGCACCTCAAATTGAATATGCCCCATATTAATAAACTACATTTATTAATCATACTTTTTAAGATTTAATATAATCACTAGAATGGTCCCTGTAGTGTATACTGGCCATTAAGACGGGACCTATAGTGTATACACATTACTAGGGTGGTCCCTCTACTGTATATTGATCCCTAGAATGGTCCCTGTAGTGTATACTGGTTACTAGGATTGTCCCTGTAATGTATAATGTTCGCTAGAATGGTCTCTGTAGTGTATACCAATCACTAGCATGGTTTCTGTATTGTATATCAGTCACTATAGTGCTCTCTGTATTTCGTAAGAATCACTAGAATGGTCTCTGTAGTGTATACCAATCACTAGCATGGTTTCTGTATTGTATATCAGTCACTATAGTGCTCTCTGTATTTCGTAAGAATCACTAGAATGGTCTCTGTAGTGTATACCAGTCACTAGATTGGTTCCTGTATTGTATATCCGTAACTATAGTGCTCTCTGTATTTCTAAGGAATCACTATATTGGTCTCTGCTTTGTCAGATGAGTTTGGTTGGTGTTGCATTTATAAAATGTTTTAATTTATTGAATTGGCTTTTGAACCCACACATTTGACAGGCCACGTCTACAGGTTTGTTTAGTTTTTTTTGTAACTAGAAAAAAATATATATTTACACAGCACCTGGCGCTAATCAAATGGCAATTATTATAACTCAATATTAATTTTATCAGCAATGAAGCTGTTCCATTAATCATAGCAGCATAACACCATGTGAGCCCGTGACAGCTCACCAATAAACACGTGTAGAGCAAACTAAAAATACATATATAGTTGATGCGCTAATTAAAAAGAGGTCCCAATGTGGCAGAACAATCAATCAGAACACCATCATTCAGATTTCTTAATATTTAAAATTTTATATTATACATATAACATAAGAACATTATATTCTTAAAAATGTAAGATGTATTACTGACACAATTCTATACGAAAAAATAAATAAATAAAGTCTATAAGGGCTCTTTGATAAACACTTCCATGGTAGGCTAGAAGGCATTAGATCCTAATGCCCTATGCAACTAATCACCCAAACTTATCAAAGGGGCTCGGTGAGGGCCCGGGGCCGCCCACCATCGTTCTTTCCTATCATCAGCAGCCTCTCTCCCCAGCCCAGCACAGGCTGCTGTGTTCCGGTGCTGAGATGCAGTGGGACCAGGGAAGTCTCCTCTGCTTGTGTGTGTGTGTGTGTGTGTGTGTGTGTGTGGGGGGGGGGTGCCGGTCACACTAAACACTGCCTCCCTGCATTTGCTTCTGGCTGAAGGGATCACTGTGCCCCCTGTTCAGTGGCGCTGCAAATACTTTTTTCTATTGTTTTCTCTAAGGAGGGCGTGCCCACAGCTCGCAAAATTAAGCCATGTCCCTTAGATTACCGGGCCTGGGCCAGCTCTCGCTATGTCCCTGGAGCTAACCCCCTACTTGCCCCATGCTTAAATGTCTTATAAGTATAGTAGATCTAGTGCCGATTTCAGATGGATCTCTTGCAGCAAGGATAGGGCTGGTGTAAATGCATGCTGTTGCATGCCAGATGATGGCTACTTACACAAGCCGATGAATGGGGGCGGTGCAATCACATAGAAGTTGACAACTATGAATGCGAATGGATGTTTACATTTATTTCTGAGCACAGTAAGTGGCCACAAAATCAGTTGCTTTATGTAGAAATCTCAAATCAAGCACACAATGAAGTTATTACACAAATGTTTCCAAAAGTTTATTTAGAACTACAACCTTCCTAATATTTCCTAACATATTCATGTAGATAAGCCCAGAGCAAATATGCATTAATCATCATCATCAACTGAAAAACATCTTCTGTAGCTGCAAAGTTTGCTCTAGGCAAAAAACATATTAAAAAGATATGTGTCATCGTTGTCATGCTTACATACTGCCTTTTAAAATACTGGTGCAAGTTAGGCAATGCTCTGTCTGATGAGTATTACATGATATACAATTATGACATGTTAATTTACTTGTGCTCAATTTGAAATTGTGCACAATATATTGTGACATCATAAGCTGAAAACAGATATGAAATTCATTTGAAGTGAGATATTAAAGCTGAACTTGTCCTGAATATAAAATCCATTTATGCTTCCTGTGTAAAGAGGAATATGTTTACCCCCTTACCTGGCGGCAGGTGACGTGACGTTGAATGTGATGTGACTGCAGCCAGCAGTGCTCCAGCCACTGTATCCCCCGGCTTTAGATGAGTAGCCGGGTATCACAGACTCCTCATCTAAAGCCTGTGTCCCCCGGCTCCTCATCTAAAATGCACAAGTACAGAACGAATTTCCTCTAACTCCCTGGAATGCCCGGAAGTGATGCGGCACATGTGCCAGGGATCATAGTGCGAGGAGGAGAACTTAGTTCCCCTCCAACTACTATTAGGCTGAATTCTGCAAGTGCAAGATCAGCTGCAGCAGTGGGGACTAATCATCAGTCCTCCCTGACACCCTCCGCTGCGCTCTGCATGTGGGGGAGGGGGGATCTAGCAACAGTGGGAATGGGGTATGTGTATAAAGAAATATGAGGCTGGAATGGGGCAAAATAATAAAAAAAATACATTGGTCTAGAGATGAGCACGTCCGGTTCTCTGAGTACTGGACCCACCCGAACATTGCAAATACGAACTGGATCCGAGTCGGGCTCGGGTCTTCCAGCCTGACTCGTATCTGAAAACGAGGCAAAATGTCATCAATCCCGCATCGGATTGTCGCAGGTTTTGGATTGCATATAAGTCCCTCCTCGCGGCGAATGGTGCCATTTGCTTGACTCCGGATGTGCTCTATGGGCTGTGCTTAGTCCGTCCAGGGGCTGTGCTATACAGGAGCTGTGCTATCCAGGGTTCTGTCCGTCCAGGGGCTGTGTGCTGAGCCCATCCAGGGGCTGTGCTGTGTCCATCCAGGGGCTGTGCTGTACATACACTCCAGTGGCTGTTCCTGTGTCCATCCACTCATGTGCTGCTGATGCACCTGTCCAGTGTCCATCCACTCCAGTGCTGCTGATGCACCTGTCCAGTGTCCATCCACTCCAGTGCTGCTGATGCACCTGTCCAGTGTCTATCTGCTCCAGTGATGCTGACATGATATGTGAGAAACGACCAGCGATGCACGCTCCCGCTGGTCGTTTCCGACATTGTCCATCGCCTGAACATGCTGGTCATTCTGCTGATAACGACAGATTGGCATGTTCAGGAATGATGGACTGTGCCTGCACTGAACGACTGATTGTTCAGTGCAGACACTACAGGTGATCAGGAACGACGGTATGATTACAATGTCATAATCGTACTGTCTTTCCTGATCGCCTAGTGTGTATGATCCTTTACTCTTTACACTCCATTATTTATCTATATACTTTTTACGCTCCATTATTTACCTATATACCTTTCCTAATATTTGGGGTACTCTCATTGTACCACTTGCTTTGGAGGTCCTTGAACTGTAACAACAAGGTCCACCTAACAGTGAGTCCAAAAGCAGATACCCTTACACTTATTCACGTCCCGCTCACTCCTTGTACTAATGCTTTGGAGACAAGGAGCAGCAGCTGCCCCATAGCAAGCCAGAGAGGGATCTGTTATTTTCTATTTTCTACTCATTTCTATACATGCCATGTCAACTGGATGTCATCCTCCAATAAATAACTGCATCTGGGGTTTCTTTGCAAATAGGAGATATTTTGATTGATATTATTCCATTAATTTGACAAATTGTGATACTTATATGTACCTCAGACAATTTCAAATGGTTACAAGGAATGTGTAATTGCAATTCAATTGATGCTTGGTAATTGTTTCTAGTTTTGGGAAGACAATTAAATTGTATCCAATGGTCTGAGACTGAGAGAGATCTGAAACCTGGGCATCACACAGTGATTTATGATTTCTCTTTTGACACTCAGCATACAGGTTTTCTTGAACTGCATATTTATCGTGATTAAAAAAATTCTTTGCATTGAAATCTTTATTATTTGACTGTGTTTGCTGCGACATTATTTGAAATATTTGCACTTCTGAATTGAATTATACTGCTGAATAATATTTTTGCTGCTTCTCATTTAGCTAATATTGAGCTTTTTTGTTCTCTTTTCATTTTATATCGGTTTGGATATTTTAGATTTATTATTAAAAGTGAAGTTTTAATATAATACATAATGATTAGCCCCCAAAAAAGAGAGTTCTTTTCCTCCATTTCTGCTTTGACAAATTTTATGATTTTAGCTATTTTTATGATTTTTTAGAAAAAAATACAGATCCAAAACCAAAACACGCAAGAGCGGTTTTGCATAACCAAATCCAGATCCAAAACATGAAGGTGATAAAGATCCAAAACAAAAACAAAACCAGTAAAAATGGCCCAGTGCACATCTCTACATTGGTTACACGGTAGATGTAAAAGGAGGGGGGGGGGGGGACTCTGCATTAAACAGGTGCTATTCACAGATGTGGGGGGGGCTGGTTTATAAAACAGATTTTGTTTTACAACTAAGGGGATGTGGGGGGGTGTACTATTATTAAGATTTATGACCATCGGATGGTCTATTGCCAATGGGGGGGTGGGAAGTTATTTTATAATGAGGGCCTATGAACATGGGGGTGCAAAACACCCCCTAGATTAAATAAAAACAATGTAAATATATTATTAAATATACTTTTTAAACTTTATTAAATAATAATTTAAAAAATTACAATTTATGAGGGGAAAACAATTGTCAGTTAAGTGGCTATGGAATGAGGCATACATTTCTGTACATCTTGCAAATCACCATCACCCAGCTAGTGAGGAACTATTCATAACCTCTGTCACTGATATTATTAATTAGCATTTATATTTTATTTGGCCTGAATAAGTGATTTTTAGTCCTACATGACAGCTACGGTATACGTTCAGGAAGATGGCGGACGCAATGCTGACCGCCGGCTTCCCGACTGCTTAATCCCAGCAAGGGTTAAAAGACAGGCATCTAAATCTAGATGCCTGTAATTTTACCGATGCCGGGGGACCGGCGCCCGGAATCCCGATCGAAGGGATGCCGGGCGCCGAGCGCGGACAGCCGCGGGGGGGAGAGAGTTAGGTTTAGGGCTCCCGGGGGAGACTTAGGGTTAGGTACCCCCCGGGAGGTTAGGGTCAGGCTAGGGGAAGGGGGGGTTAGGGTTAGGCACCCCTGGGGGGAGGTTAGGGTTAGGCACCTCCCACGAGGGTTTAGGCGGCGGGGAAGGGTGGGTTAGGTTTAGGCACTTAGAGGGGCGATTACGGTTAGGCACAGGGGGGGAGACTAGGGTTAGGCACCCTAAAGGAGGGTTAGGGTTAGGGGGTAGAATTAGTTTAGTTTATACTTACCTTTAGGACGATCAGGATTTCCTTCTCTGTCAGGCTGCCGCTGCCGGGATTTGAACCGCCAGCGGTAAATCATACCGAATGCGACAGCAACACTTAAAGGGCCTTCAGAAGTGGAAGCAGTGTTGATGCAAGCGGCATGCTTCCAAGTTTCACTGCACATGCGCAACGATGGTTACCACAGTGGGGTACAGAGAAAATTCATACTCCGAGAGGTGGATTTCAGTGGTCGTTCTGGGTGGTAACAGGGGAGTGGCTAGCCTGACGCAGACGTGTCTCGGTCAGCGTCTGCGACAATTTCTGCAGTTGCACTGATTTCAGTAGCCATGTTCAGACATTCTGGACCTCCATAGGGCTGCTGCTATGTTCGATGGTACAACTGATGATGCATCTGTTTAGAGATTTAGATTTCGGAGGGGTGTGTCCAAATTGAAATCTAAAATGCAGTGTAAAAACAAAACTGTCCAGTATTTGTGGGCTACATGCAAAAGCAGCCAGTGTTTTCTCTGCATACAAAAATGTTTTAATTTATTTGCACCCATTGTTTTGCAACATGGTTTGCCCCGATGTAAAGTTAATTGTTTTTTTGGGTTTTTTTTTTTGCTATGTTCCCAACATAGAATCAGTCACTTAAGCTGGCCATACACCAGACCAACTTTCCTCCAACCATCCAACTAGTTGGTTGAAAATCCAGTATTGCATGGGAGCAAATAACAATCAGCCATTTGCTCCCAAACACCGGAAAAGGGACGAAAGCCGCTGCTCAAACAATTTTTTCAAATCAAACAGATTTAACCGACTTGCCTGAACAACCTTTTTTGTGTTTTCTGATGTTTGGGAGCAAATTGATGATTATCATTTGTTTCCATACATTACCGTATTTTCAATCCAACCAACCAACTAGTTGGATGGTTGGAGGAAAGTTGGTCTGGTGTATGGCCAGTTTAAGTCATTTTCTTTAATGGTAATGTTAAGCTTAACTTAATTGTTTTTTAACAGACTATTTTTCCTTTGTTTTATCTTACCTCTTTGCAATGGACAACATATATTCCAATTGTAAAGCGCAACGGAATATGCTGCGCTATATAAGAAACTGTTAATAAATAAAATAAATAAATAAAATATATAACTAAAATAGATTTTATACCTTTAGATGCTTCCTTCCACCCTGGTATTGGGACTATTGCTTACAGAATGTAGGAGTCAAGACTGCAAGCTAGAGGGGACACCAGGGCCGGATTGGCCATCTGGCACTTCTGGCAAATGGCAGAAGGGCCGATGGCCTCAGGGCGGGCTCGAGGAGGGTGGAAGTGTCCCCGCCTTCCACACCCTGGTGGCAGTGATGGGCCTGTGTGCTCTGCTCGGCCGGGAAGAGACGGGGGCGTGCATGAGGCCAGGCCCCAGTGACTCACGGCACTCCCCCTTGAAATGTAACCACGCCCCTTTTGTGCACGCGCCTAAGGCAGGCGGACTGCCAGGGCTGATCTGCAGCCCCAGTCCATCCCTGGGGGACATCCTTTAAATATCATCACATTCTACCCCAGTTTTGCATAACTAGGACATCTTAGTATAAGTTATGTATGTAAGACTGAATGTATCAGTTGATCTAGTTTATCCTGTTCAAACAAGGAAAAATAAGAGTGAAAAAACACCTGACATATTCATTGATAAATCTCAGTGTACAGGAAAGACCATTGTTACCAATCCCTTTAGTGACTCATTTCTTACAACACAGCATTCAGTTGGCAATGACTTTGCTAAGGTGAAAGGAGGCTGAATGAACAAAGACCAAATGAAATCAGGTAATTTGTGCATGTCAGTATTTCAGATCTCCTTTCTTTTCACAAATGCCTGCATGACTAAAAGTATTTTTAGTATAATCCTAGTTGCTGCCCTATGGGTATATGCCGCTGTTACCCTCCAATTTTATTTTTTGGTCTGTGCAACAACCATTTAGTAAAGTAAAAAATATGGATGACTGGGTGCCAGACAAAGCAGCATGGGTATATATGGTGCAGCGCTCTTATATTATTTGAATTTCTGGGACAATAATTCATAACCACCCAAAAGACCTTAAACATGGGATTTGAATATGATGGTATTTAAAGTGTAGACAAAAGTTTGTACTTTATCCTTGCTTTAATGGACATAATACTCCAAATAATTCTGTGTATGAGGCCTAAAGTAACACAATTCTTACGTATAGCCAGATCCCAGGGGCAGGCTGGGCCCGGGGGGGCAGGGAGCCATCTGCCCACGGGCTGGTACAATTCTGCTACTGTAGGGCCGCTGGCACACCCAGCATGTACAGTCTATGCTTAAAGCACTCCTGTTTTGGTTAATGGTTCACAATCTCAAAAATTGGTGTTTATTTTGCTGGTCGCGCTGCCGAGGAGTTTATCATTATTCTGACCTGGCACATATGTTGAATTTGCTTGTAAAGGCCGCCCTCTTGTAGTTGTTATTTGCTTACTCTCGGGCAAAAGTCAGAGGGGGAATTAAATTCTGCAAAGTATGCAACACCTGGCTGGGCACATCAGCTAGTTACGGTAGTACCGACATGGCAAGGAGAAACTTGCAATGCCTCAGACAAAATGTGCCATTCCAGAATAGCACCAGACCTGATAATTTTATTTTCTTATCGCCACTATTCGCAGCAATACGATATTAAGTTCCGCCGTGATTTACAAAAATACATACGCAAGGATGGGGGCTACGAAAGAAGCTAATTTCTGTGATGTGTAAAAGTAAAGTTATCGCTAATGTGATCACTTCACTTCCAAGTTCAGGACCTGGCTGTGCTACATCAAACTGCACATGTGCATGTGTGGCCATTGCCGGTGAGGGATTCTACGGATCTCTCTTCTGGTGAGTTTTTCAAAATGTACTCCATAGGCTACAATGGCTTACACCATCTGAAGATGGAAGGAATGCTCTGTTTTTAATAGTGGTCACTACAGGAGTGTGGATCATTAGATTGGCCGTGTCTAGATAGACAATAAATAAGTTGACCACGCTTGTTAGACAGGGAGTGTAGATCGATAGTAGCATTAGTTAGACTGTAATATAGTCGAATGTGACAATAGATCGATATGTAATATATCGAACATCTAAGATAGACAGGTATATAAGGGCGACAGTACTTAGGTCGACAACTAATAGTTAGACAATGTAAAGTCTGACAGTAACAACAGATCGACGCTTCCTAGATCGAAACTAAATAGGTAGACATATAATTGATCAACATATAAAAGATCAACACGTCCTAGATCAAAACCAAATAGGTTAATAGATCGACATATCAAAGATCGACGAGTTCTAGATCGAAACTAAATAGGTTGACAGTTAATAGATCGACAAATAAATGATCAACACATTACAGTTAGACAATATAAAAACGTATACATCATAAACACTGCCTCGCTAATAGCGCATCCCCCACCGCTACTTTCAACCGTGGCACTACAGGTCCCAGCCTGCCCTTTCATCCCTGCAAGTGCTCCTGGAAATGCAAGCCCCAAACTACACCCTGCAACTCTTGTCCCTAATTGCTGGGCACCTCCATGCCCATCGGTAGCATCTTAATCTAGACGGCTTATTATTGCTGGGGTGAAGATGCCTCCAGGTCCAGGCGCCCAGGAATAATGGGGAGCACAGGGAGGGGGAGGGGGTTGATGAAGGGGTGCACTGCAGAGCATGGGGGTGCCCAGAAATTAGGGACAAGGGCTGCAGGGTTGAGGCTTGCATTGCCAGGAGCGCTTGCAGGGATATAAGGGTTGGCTGGGACCTGTAATGCCGCGGTTGAAAGTAGCAGCGGGAGATGCGCTAGTAGCGGAGCAGGGTCTAGGATGTATACCTTTTTGTATTGTCTAACTGTAACGTGTCGATCATTTCTTTGTCGATCTATTAACTGTCGACCTATTTAGTTTCAATCTAGGACTCGTCTATCTTAGATATGTCTATTTATTAACTTTCAAACTATTTGGTGCCGAACATGGACTCGTCGATCTTTTATATGACTATCTATTAACTGTCGACCTATTTATATGTCAATCTATTAACTGACGACCTATTTATTTTTGATCTTTTATTATGTCTATTATGTGTGTTGTCAATCTTCATATTGTCGGCATGCTTTGTTTTGATCATATATAGTGTCGATCTAATGTCCATGTCGATCTTGTGTTTGTCGATATAGAGGTGCGGGCAATCTATGGTTTGTTGACCTATAGAACCTGTCGACCTCGATGGAGTCAATGTACAGTGGTATATGTATGTATTGTCGATCTAACTGAGGTTGATCAAACAACCGCATACCTCACTACAGTAGTCTCTGCTTTCTCAGATGAGAATCAAAGGTGTTATATTTGTTTATAGCTTTTTAACATACCAATTTTTTCTTATATGTCATTGCCTATTTAAACCACACCCACATTAGATAAATCACAGAGTTTTAGTCACATCCATATTTTGAATTGCAATGTGCCAGGGCCACTTGCTTGTGTTTGCCCACAAGGCTAAAAGTTGCCTGCCAGCCAGCCCCTGCCATATCCTCACTGATATGGTAATGTATACTTCTCACGTACACACTGTGGGAAGAACTAGTATCTATAGTATGAGAATGCAGGCTATCCATTCCTAGGGACTAGGTACCTCACTGGGGTATGTACTTTAAAGGCAACATTTTGGGTATTTGTGAATGTGTATCTTAAATTCTTAATATTTATATTATCAGGGGTTGGCTAGCACATTTTAGTCTAGGGAGAAAGCACCACTGGTTCACAAGCAGCAGACCATCTTTAAAAGGAGGATTTAGGTAGAGAGCACAGGGGCTGATTATGGAAAATGGGTGTTTTCACGGGCAAAAGTGCTTGTTTTTGTTTCTCCTATAAATTATTGGAGTTACCCAAAGCAATAATCCTTGCTGGAGCCTATTTATCAAGCAACAAGGTTGCACCCTGGGAATATGCTATAGTCACACTCCTGTGATATGGATTTCTCAGACCAACTTTGATTTGAATATGAGAGCTACCTCCAAGTATATTCTATATCGATAACGATCATCTATACAGGACTACATATTGAGCCTTCCAGGACTATATTACATGCGTGGCAGACAGTCTGAGACTGAATATACTAATAGGTCACTGTTTATTCTTAAATAGGAAGTGAATACTTAAGCCATATCACAGGAGTGTGACTATAGCATACTAAGGAGTAGTAACAGATTGTACACTCCATTGTGTCTATAGGTGTTTTTATGCAACTTGTGTATCAATATTGCTTTTTAGTGACATTGTCACTTTTATTTGCAAGGAAAATTATCCTGTCTGTATTACTGTGTCTATTTTATGTATTAATGTGTGTTTATTATTTTAGTTTGTTTGATTAAAATATTTATAATTTACTACTTTATTCACTATTGATCTTATTTGACATATATAGTGACAGAGCAGATGTTTTGTCTTTGTATGATCTTCTCAAACTCAAACGCACACAGAGTTTGATATCTGCTGCAGTCTTATATATTGTCTTTTATATACGGATTTGTTTAATAGTGTTCAGCGCCAGAATTTACCTTATCGTTTTTATCCCGACATGAGTACTGGGTTAGGGGGAGGGTTAGGGGTTAAGGTTAGGCACTAGGGGGAGGGTTTGGGTTAGACACTAGGCCCTTACACACTAGACGATATCGTGAGCGAATTGACCTATTCCGACGCATCAGAACGACAAATCGTTCATATTGTCCACCTCTGCTAGAAAGAGTCCTGTGCTGTTATGGAAAATACAGGGGACCCCTACTCTTTTTGTCCCCTGTATTTCCAAAATCAGGACCAACTCGGTGAGCCCAGTGCTGGTTGTGCTAAATACAGGGGACTCCTACATTTTTTCTCCCTGTATTTTCACAACCAGGACTGGCTCTGTAAAGTCCGGGGCTGGTTGGTCTTTTAGGGGGGACCCCACGTCATTTTTATTTTAATTTAAAGCACTTTGCTTTTTACACATAGATGCATGCATCTGTGTCAATAGTACAGCCTCCTATTTACATTTTTAGGATATAGTTAAGATGCATGCATCAGGTGTTTGGGACAGCAAATGATATATCGTTAATTTGGAAATCGTTAACGTTGCACGATATATTGTTTGGTCGTTGGTAAAATTGCACAGTGTGTATGCATTATACTGTTAGTCCAGGAGTTCAGGGGAAATTGTTAACAACATTGCATCATTTGCAAGTCGTTTAGTGTGTACCCAGCTTGGGTTAGGTTTAGGGTGCTGGGAGGGGAAGGTTAGGTTTAGGCACTAAGGAGGGAGATTAGGTTTAAGCACCAGGGAGGGTTAGTGGTAGGGAGAGGGGAAGGGATAGGATACTGACCGACATGTGTCAATATCCTACCCATGTCGGGATGCTGGCATTGGAATTCTGACCAGCTGGATCCCGAACGCCAGCATCCTGTACCCAACCCATACACTGGTTCTTGTAACATCTTCCTGTAACTCACCAGCATCACAACCTCTCTGCCACTTAAACCATTGTTTTCAAATCTTCTGCTATTTGGCTGAAATAAGCGAATAGGTCATCATGTCAGCCAGATAGTGGAATCTTTGAATTAGAGATGAGCAGTCCTGATTGCATGCAATCCGAACATGCCGAACTTAAGGCATCTGAGTCAATTTGAGTTGTGGCTCTGGTCTTCCTGTCTGACTTAGATTCCACTTCAAGGCAAAACGTAATTCTCGCGGTGTCGGATTCTCGCGGGTCTTGGATTCTATGCAGGGTGCAGTGGCCAGGATTCTGCGCTATTTCCCTATATGCTGTGCTGTACTCTGCGGCATATGCTGTGCTGTGTCCAGACTCACAACAAGTGGCTGTGCTGCTCTTAGTCTGTAAATGTGGAAAAAGTGAAGCGTTGTGAATATTTTCTGGATGCACTGTATTTATAAAATTTTTAATACAGAGAATGATGAGTACTTGTATGTTGTTCTAATATTAATTATATTTGTAAGAGCATAGACTAAGAAGTGGGGGGGGCAGGAATTGTAAGGGGAGGTGTCTATGCCAGGAGCCAGATGCTGACGCGAGGTGGGCCTGTGTGCTCTTTAAATGCCAGGCCCTATTTTTAGTCCCAGTCCGGCCCTGATTCTGTCTATGTCAACATTCTGGTATTGATCTTCTGAATGTTGACATTATGACTGGGCAGGCACTCAGGAATGGTCTTTCATTGTGAATAATGAGAAAGCTTTTGTATGCCAAGTGGCTATTAATAAAGCCAGATATAAGAACAACAGATATGACCTCTGCAATTTGTGCTGAGCACCATAAATTATGGCAAAAAGTTTTATGATTTTATGTCTCTTCTTCCTACTGACTGTTAATCTTTATACTTTTATGACACTGTAAAAAAAGATCTGTTTGCTGACTGTAAAATAAACACAGTTAGCAAATAACTTAGATCCGGTTAGGGTGCAGTGATCCAAGAAACAGCCTGCAGCCTTTAGACAATGCTTGTTATTATGAAACACCTTGAATCTAGCTAGCAGTCTGTTCTATGTATATGCCAGCAGAATGTTACATAAATATGTTAAACATATATTTTTTAGCTGTTATACACTGGTATTTGGAATATCTCCATTGTCGGGAGGATAAGTGGAGCCTAAAGAGTTTCCTTCCTTTGTGTGGGATAATGGCTGTTTTTACTGTCATAGTCACATCCTATAAGTAAGGAAAGTAATCGATCTACAAGATATTCTATGGAAAATGTCACATTAAAGCTATTCTATGGAAATTAATTCTTAGCATTATGGAGTTAGAGTAAAAATGTTCAACACATTATATTTCCAAACCCAATATATTTAATTTCTGGGGACCGGTGAACTAATGCTTTCATCAGGCGGTCTATTCATCATCACTTAATTTATACAAAAGCAGGTGAAAAATAAAATTTTCACCTACTTTTGTATAATTTAAGTATCAGACCCATTAATCACAGATATCTCCTGATTACAAATATGCCTCGATGTAGAAATGATGAAATTCATCAAGTTCCGAAAATGCTTTTTTTCAGAACTTGACTGAGAAACTGTACGCCACCCTAAAATGGCATACAGCCCCCAATAATCTTCACAGGCTGCTGTTTTGCACAGCAGCCTATGAAGATTTACATGCTAGCCCAGCCACTGCAGCCAGCAGAGGGATCTATTAAGATCCCTCTCACCGCAGACAGCTGAGAGCTACATGGCACAAACAGAATACACACAGGTAAGAGGGAGCGGGGTGGGAGAGGGGAGTGCCCCACCAAACATGCCATTTGCGTCACACACCGCGATGCCATCGAGGGATTAGGAAGTGTGCAGAGAGCACACCAGCAGGTGATGGCGGCAGCTGGCGTGGCCAGGTGGGGTTGTGGAGCCGAGGGGCCACCCAGGCAGTCAGTCAGTCAGATTGTCTCCTCTCCACTCTCCCCTCCCCAGGCTGTGTAGTGTGAAGTTTAAGTTTCATTTCACAGCCTGGCAGGCTCTGAGTCTGAAGTTAACTTCACAGCCTGGGGAGGGGGCAGAGTGGAGAGGAGACAATCGGGCTGGCTGCAGTCAGTGCCTGATGGTAGCAGTGGTAGGCTAGCCACCATATGTCCGTCTGGTCAGGAAAACCTGGGCTGGGGGTTTATTTTATGATGAGATGATACTCGGCTGGGGAAGGACAGTGCCAATGGCAATGGGGCTGGGCTGGCTGCTGGGAGGCTGGGACTGGGAGACCTAGTAGCGCTGCATGCAGGACATGACAGGTCGGGGCTGGGCTGATTATAGGGAGATGGAGTCTGGAGAGAGCTATAATTATCACTCATCTGTATCAGGGGGGATGTCTGGGGTGGGGGCCCTGGGAGGAATGATCTGAGGGAGGGGGTTATTCTGTACTTATTAGAAAAGATCTGTCTGTGGTGGGGGAGGGTCGGAGGGAGCTAATTTTGCTAAGGGGAGATGATCTGTCTAAGGGGGAGGGGGGTTCTGCTGAACTAGGAGATGATCAGTCTGTGGGGGAGGGGGTATCTGCTATACTAGAGGGAGATGATGATCTGTCTGTGGGGTGTGGTAATTTGGGAGATGATCTTTCTGTGAATTGGAGTAATTTTGTGCTAAGGGGAGATGATCTGTCTGTGGGAGAGGGGGCTATTCTGTGCTAGGGCAGGAGGATGGTGCTGGGGAGACGCAGGATAGTGGCACTGGGGAGGCACAGGATGATGGCGCTGGGGAGATGCAGGATGATGGCGCTGGGGAGACGCAGGATGATGGCGCTGGGGAGACGCAGGATGATGTCGCTGGGGAGACGCAGGATGATGGCACTGGGGAGACACATGATGATGGTATTGGGGAGACACAGAAGGATGATGCTGGAGAAGAGCAGGGAGGTGGCGCTGCAGAGACACATAAGGGGGGATGCGCTGGAGACTCTCTAAGGAGGATGGTAGGACCGCTGGTACTATTAGAAGAAAAGACTGGGGGACAGTAATTATCAGTAAGACAACAATTCTAAAGTACTACTGATGCAAATGGTACCAAAAGAGCAAATATATTTAATTTATATGAAATTGGTTGATATGGGAAACTCACATTTTGTCCTGCCCCAATACTTCTGGTACTATCTGGCTGAACCTCTGTTGCATGACGATGACATTGGTTTTATTGCAACACAAACAGACAGCTTCCAGACCATGTGATCTCCTGTCTAGGGAGGATCACTTTCTTCAGATGTTCCCCATTCACATGCTTGCTGTGCTTATTCACTGGAGAGAGGAACTGTCTCAGCTCCTGGAGTGGTGGGCATGCCCCCAGCATGACTAAAATGGGGGGAGTGGCTTGCAGACATGGCATTTCACTTTAGGCCGCACCCCTTAACACAAAGCCACACCCACTTTTCAGGCCACGCGCCCATAAGGCCACTTTCACAGTTTTTTCCAGGGCCACTTTAAATTCCCAATCCGCTCCTGGTGGTAAGGGGGAAAAGTATCACTTTCCGAAAAGCTGACTCTGCAAAAAGAGCAGCTTTTTCGGAAATTATACTTTTGTTAGTAAGACATAATGAAAGCCTACAAAATATATTTTAAACTCACAGCGAGCTTAAAACATAATTATCACTAGTGATAATAATTATGTAATGATGAATAGGCCCCTTAGTCACTTCAATATGAGCTAATAAATAACATCTATATTTTTTTGTCTTTCCAATAGTGTAGACAGGAACAGGACTAATATACCATCAGGAAAGCTGTACAACTGGCAGTGTGAAATGGTCCATTCGGCAGCATACAGTATGACAAGTGTGCATAATACATATTAAAGAAATCCCTTAAAATATCATTGGCAACAGTAGAATTTTCAGGGGGAATTCAACTATTGCTTTAATCCAGAATAGTCACATTCTTTGAATATGCATTGTACAGTATATATTCAAGTTACACACACCCAATTCTAAGGGGGAAACTTATCAAACTTTCCAAAGACAACAAATGGAGGAGTTGTCCAGTATGTAGATATCACTTAACTAGTACATTCTATAGAATGATACCTATAATCTGATTGTTGCTATAGGCAACACTTCCTTTTGCCTGCTTTAGACGATTTGGTAAATCTCCCCAAGACTAGAATTCCCAGTGTAGCACGTTGTTGCTTGTTTTATCATCTTCCCCAATCTTTATTTTATGTGTATGCCTGACAACATAAATATGAGGCCGACCTGAAATTTTAAAAAATTGTTTATTGGTAGAATAAATTAGTACTGTACTTGAGGCGGGGGGAAAGTAATGGATAGAGGATGTTATTAGTCCAAGGGAGATGGTGTAAATTGTATAACAAATGAATGAGTAATGAACTGTGAAATATACGTGTTTATTATTCTGGAACAAAGCAGTGTGCGCACTTCTGGATCAGTTCAATGTGTGTGAATCCAGTTTGTGTATGTCTGTATCACTGCAGAATCTGTATGTTAGAAAATGTGCATGTCACCGGAAGCAAGCCGTTACTTAGATAGGAAGTTACTCCTTTCTAGGTGCTGTCTAGCAATATAAACCTTAAAGCAAATAACCAAGAGTGCAAATATGATAGAATTCTCTACAAATTACTCCCTCATGAATGATTATGATTATAATATTATATAATTTAATGATTATAGCATATGTTTGCATTTGCTCATTTTTCACCTACTTCATTTCAGGTTTATTAATGTAGACATTGTCAAAGTCATACACAAGCACTACCAGACACCCAATTAGCAGCCATGCCTGTGGCTAGTAACAGTAAAGAGAGTTAAGTTTTCAAAGTCCAAACAAATATAATTTCCACATCTGTGAAAGTATTTGTCATAGATCATTAATATCTGTAATAAACACATACTTCCTATTCACTGCAGAGCAGGCTGAATATAAAATGCATTTCATGTAAATCACACTTTTAATGGATATATGATAGCTACCTTATAGATCAATGATCCCTATAATGGCAGAGGTTGTAACTGACTGCGCTTAAAGTAACACCACTGATTTGTCCAGGACCAAGTAGAAAGGTGATGGGGAAAATGTGCCAAAATAGGGCTAGGTTCAGAACTTGAACGCAATTCGGCTGCAAATGCTACTATTTTGCATGCTTGGATTGTGTATGTTGCCCCATATTCATAATTGTACACATCTACAGTATATGGCTGGATCATCCATTATCCATATGCCATCATCAGGGAGCTCTTGCACCAGCTTATATTTGAAGATGGGCCTGGGAACATGCGTCATTAAGTTTCCATCCAACTCTACATAGCAGTTGCATTGACATGCCCTTACATTGCATATGTGAGATACCCAGTTACAAACCAGTTATGCCAGGGGCGTTTTTTAGAGAGGAGGGGGCCTGTGTGCAGTCTCTGACACAGGCCCCCTCCTCTCTGTCCGGCGGCCGGCAGCGAACTGAGCTGTGCGCGGCAAGCACCAGAGTTATAGACTCTGGGCACTAGAGTGCGCCCAGAGTCTATAGAGTATGCGCAGGTCACCGGTAAAATGGCCACGGCAGCCATTTGTACTGTGCATGCGCAAATGATGGGAGAGCGGCCGAGGCGACCATTTTCCAGTCGACGTGGGACTCCGGAGAGGTAAGTAATACTATGGGTGCAGGGTGTGCGGTGCGGAACCCCCCGTGTGCTCCACACACCCTGCACCCATTATAGATATGCCCCTGAGTTATGCCTGCTTTTCGTAAGTAGAAATGCAACTGAAGTGCACAGGAATCTGTATCATTCTTGCCTACACTCCTGGAAGTCGCAGGAGGCTCCCGATTTGTTGGGTAGCCCCCCCGCACACCCCCTAAGTGTAGGTAGATCTCCCGCAACCTGCCCACTTCCTAGTGATGGGGAAATTTGCGAGGAGGGGGCGGGGCTAAACTGCACGATTTGCATCATTTAACCCCGTCCCCTCCTCGCGGACCCACGAATCGCAGACTTTTCCAAGGAGAAGGGCCACGAACCGGCCTGCGGCAGCAGTTCTTCCAGCTGCTCCCACAAAGGAATAATAAAAAGTAGGTAAGTATGCTTTTAATATATTTGATTTTATAACATGTAACTCCAAAAATGTAATGTATGCCATTGAGTGTAAATGTGGGTTATTCTATATTGGGAGAACAACAAAATGTCTGAAGGTCCGTATAGGAGAACATCTCCGAAATATTAAAAAGGGCTTGGAAACACATTCATTATCAGCCCATTTTAAGAATAGACATGACTGTTCAATTGATTGGATAAAACACTTCTTGGGACTTAGGATAATTAAAGGATCCATACGATCCAGTGATAGTATAGGAGCCATCGCCAGGGAGGAAATGAAGATGATATATCAATATAAAACACTGATCCCTGGTGGTCTGAACCAAGACTTTGAAGTCAAATGGTTCCTATAATCAGGTTCCTATGACTTAATGTATTTTTACGTGCTGGTTTTATCACATGGTTTTTAAGAAATTATTTAACATTGTTTAAGATGTCCTGGCTTCCTATAGTTCCTTTACTCTAATTTTTATTCTAATTTTTATTGTTTTTATATGCAAATATTGGTATATATATTTTATATATTTGGTGTATGAATGAATTTAGCTATTTGCACTGTTGATTAACTTTCATGTATATGTTTTTAACTGGATATATAATACTGGAAACACTAGGGCTACAATATGGATGCCTGGCAAATGGAGACATCATTACATATACTGTGCAATATCCCGTCTGGGAACGGAGGTACGTCAGGTTCTTGTGACGTGACTTCCGGCTTCGCGGCAGTCCCGACGGGAGTCGCGTATAATGTCCGCTGGAAACCACGTATGTACGCCGTGTGACCCATGAGAGGACGCTGGTGATACACACGCGGTGGGCGAAAGCCAGAGGCACTTAGTTAAGTGGCGTACAGGATGCGTCACTTCTGGAGGATATCCGGCTCAGTAGTTCTATGTGATCTATTACACCTGATTACACCTAAGCTTACAAAGGTTAAGATACACATTCCTAGGTGGTGAATTCCACCTAGGAACGTGTATCTTAACTTTTGTAAGCTTAGGCTTCTATATGTATGTATAACTAATACATTGATCAGGATCTATATTGGATTAATTAGATACACATGGTATATGAAGCCCTAGTGTGAGTAAGATTCCTCATACCTTGAAAAAGACCTGCAGTTGACAGGTCGAAACGCGTTGGTTAACAGGAATCTTCTGCAATATTGGACTTTATTGATTATTGTTCCTTTGATAAGGTGGTGGACTTCTTATCACCTCTAGCCATCAGGACACACCATATGGGGATAAATTCCAAGAATTTCCCAGGGGATTATTGAAAGAAACCTTTATACTCAGAGCATAACGTCTGTAATAAGTAGGGTATGCATTATTCTACTGCCTTTGCCAATGTCGTGTGATTATAAGAGACCAACTTGGAATCACTGAGCGGGAAGAATAAAGAAATCTTTTTGGATTACTATTATATGTTCTGATGTGAGTTGGGGTACGCATTAATTGCATTTGACTAATTGATGGAATTATGTCATCTGCCCTTATGTTTGTCAGATAATTATCACCTGGAATACTACATCAGACCATTAAGATGGTCTCTCCTTTTTTTGTATTTTTCCCTTTATATGTGCCAACTGGATTAATTCCTGGAGACCCTAAGGACTACCTACAGAAAGTTATTTATGCTGGGACCTTTTCATCTTTAAAAAAGATTAAGGGCTTCATTCAGAGGCGGCCGTACGGTCTACGACCGCCTCGATGTTTGTCCAGTGCGCATGCGCACGAGGGAGCCGGCTCCTTCGTGCGCATGCGTGAGACCCGCTACGACTGACAGCGCCGGTCGTAGCGGGTCTCTTTCCAAAGGGAGTGAGCTGTCGATGTTGATTGACAGCTCGCCCCGTTTGGAAGGCGGGCCGGGGGGTGGCAGCCCAAACGGAGGCGTTCCCATGGGAACGCCTGCCATTTGGGGGAGGCCCCACTGACATCACTAGTGATGTCAGTGGAGAGCTTCCGGCTCTGACAGAGCCAGAAGCTCTCCGGGACTTACGACAAGTGAGACCATACCCTAGGGTCTCGTCGTAAGCCCCGATGGTCGCGATGGTCTATGACCATCGCGACCATCACCCTAGCGGTCGTTAGAGCTGTGGGTGTAAACCCACAGCCTAACGACCGAAACAAAGGCGGCTGGTCAGGATGCAAGCGGCCGCCCAGTTTCTGAGCGACCGCTTGCATCCTCCGACCTCCTCTGAATGAGGGCCTAAGTATCTTTTTTCATTTGCTCTACATTTTTATTTGTATATCCAGCGCCACCTGGCAACACAATAATGTCTTTGTTACAATTGTATATTGGAATACAGTGAGTTTCCATTTTTTGTGTTATACCGGAGGCAGCACGTTTTGCGCACCATTTATAATAGTTATTTTTTTCTAAGTATGCTCTGTATTTCATGTAGTTATGTATTCTTGTATTTAGATCATGTGTAAAAAGGCGTACGTTCAACTCAAAAACTCAAAGTTTAATACTGTATGTACGAGTGATTATCAAACATGCTGGTTGCCTAGCAATTTTCATGTGAGTGATATTTGCAAGTATTTGATCTTTTAGCATCATACCTGCCAGTGTTATATTGTAAAATTGTGATTTTGTATATTTTATATAGTAAGAAGTTTTCTTTTTTTACAATATTACTATCTTTTTTAGTATTTGACTAATAAATATGATTATTAATTGATATTTGAGACCCGCCAACGCTTTTTATTTTCTGTGTTGTGTATGCTAAATGACAGATTCACTGTTTCATATCAAATAGCACCTGCAGCAGGGATGGAGAACCTTTTTTCTGCCGAGGGCCATTTTGATATACAGTATACAACATTATTTGCGGGCCTGGTGCAGTCCATGCCCCCTCCATGTGACATCACACAGGGGCGGGGTCACAATCACCAGTGATTACAGCAATGCCCGATGCAACCCGAGGATGCTCAAGGGGAACTGTAAGGGAAGCGGTGCGACCATCTGAAGCGTTCTATGGATGCTTCAGGCTGCACTGCTGCATAGATTCTGGCTGCAGGGTGCAATTCTAGGCACCCTGCTAGCCAGATGAGGCTAGCAGAAAAAATCTCAGAGGGCCAGACCAAATGATTCCGCGGCCTTATACGGCCCCAAGGTGTGTGGCTGGATCCGGTATGATTCACCGCCGGCAGCCCGACACAGGTGGAAATCCCGAACATCGGAAGGTAAGTATAAACTAACCTATTCTACCCTCTAACCCTCCCTTAGTGGTGCCTAACCCTAACCTCCCCCCCAAGTGCCTAACCCTAAACCCCCCTCTAAGTGCCTAAACCTAACCCCCCAGTCCCAGCCGCCTAAACCTAAATCTCCCGGGGGGGTGCCTAACCATAACCTCCTCCCGGGGGTGCCTAACCCTAAACTCCCCTCCCCCTAGCCTGACCCTGACCTCCCAGGGGGTGCCTAACCCTAAGACCCCCACGGAAGCCCTAAACCTAACCCTCCCCCCGTGCAGCTGTCCGAGATCCGGCGCCCGGCATCCCTTCAATTCACACGCATTTGAACTACACGCATGCGCACATTAGCGAACATCGTCAGCAACGAGCGGCCGCTTGCTAGCGAGCGGGTCTGAATGAGCTCCTGAGTCATGAATTTGGACAGAGAGATGAAATTTCAGTAAGCATCTCTGGATGGTAACAGAGGGGTGGCTAGTCGGATTCGGCTGTGTCGTGAGCGTGTTACGATCAGCAACAGCACAATAGCAGTTTCGGTTGCCATGTTCAGACAGACATTCTGCACCTCCATAGGGCTGGTGCACTGTTCGATGGCACTGTTGATGGTGCATCATTGTATGCAAAATGGAGGATGGTGGGCATCTTTATACGAATTCAGTTAGCTGAGGCATTTGCGTCCACCTCTGAAGCAGGTGTGTTCTCTAACTGGATGGCATCATGTGCACACCAAACACCAGCCAACAAATCAGGTGGAGCCATCCTCTGGTGGCTCCACCTGGTGCAGTTGAGCTTTTTACAGTGCTTTACTGTAATGGCAAATCAGTGCTGAGGAGCAGGAAGAGAAGAATGATTGGACACAAGTCAGGTTAAATTACTGTGGAGGAGTGGGGAAGGAGGCCAGTTATGGTGGCTACAAGCAGGAGAGAAAAGGAGAAATAGATATTAGGGGTGTGCACCGGCCACTTTTCGTGTTTTGTGTTTTGGTTTTGGATCTTTCTTCGTGTTTTGGATCTGGATTGGTTTTGCCAAAACCACCCTTCCGTGTTTTGGGTTCTGGGTTTTGTGTTTTGGATCTGTATTTTTTTGAAAAAAAGCATAAAAACAGCTAAAATCACAGAATTTGTAGGTTTTTCTGCTCCTATGCTATTATTAACCTCAATAACCTTAATTACCACTCATTTCCAGTCTATTCTGAACACCTCACAATAGTGTTTTTATGTCCAAAAGGTTGCACCGAGGTAGCTGGATGACTATGCTAAGCGACACGAGTGGGCGGCACAAACACGTGACCCATCTAGGAGTGATACTGCAGTGGCAGACAGGATGGCAGTTTGAAAAACTAGGCCCCAAACTGTACATAATGCAAAGAAAAAAAAGAGGTGCAAGATTGAATTGTCCTTGGGCCCTTCCACCCACCCTTATGTTGTATAAACAGGACATGCACACTTTAACAAACCAATCATTTCAGCGCCAGGGTCTGCCACACAACTGTGGCTGAAATAATTGGTTCGTTTGGGCCCCCACAAAACAAGCTGGCAATTAATCTGTCCCTGCACAAACTGGCTCTACGGAGGCAAGATGTCGTCCTCATCCTCCTCATCCACCGATTCCTCACCCTCTTCAGTGTTGTGTACATCCTCATCCTCACAGAGTATTAATTCGTCCCTGCTGGAATCCACAACCACAGGTCCCTTTGTACGTTCTGGAGGCTGGTCTCCCTGGAAAAGTTGATAATTCATTTTTATGAACATCATCTTCTCCACATTTTGTGGAAGCAACCTCCTACGCCTTTCGCTGACAAGGTTCCCGGCTGCACTAAACACTCTTTCGGAGTACACACTGGAGGGGGGGCAACTCAGAGAAAATAGAGCCAGTTTGTACAGGGACCTCCAAATTGCTTCTTTTTCCTGCCAGTACAGGTACGGACTGTCTGACATGCCTACTTGGATGCTGTCACTGATGTAATCCTTTAACAGACAGACGCACGCTTGTCGCTGCTGCTTTAAGGATGCACGTGCGGCTACATCGCACACAAGTCACAAACACATAAAAAAAATAGTTTTTTATTTTTTGGAGCACTTTGAGGGTTACACCACCCTTTAACAGACAGACGCACGCTTGTCGCTGCTGCTTTAAGGATGCAGGTGCGGCTACAGCTCACACATTTCACAAAGACAGAAAAAAAAATAGGAATTGTTTTGTTTGTGGAGCGCACTTTGAGGGTTACACCACCCTTTAACAGACAGACGCACGCTTGTCGCTGCTGCTTTAAGGATGCAGGTGCGGCTACAGCCCACACATTTCACAAAGACAGAAAAAAAAATAGGAATTATTTTATTGTTTGTGGAGCGCACTTTGAGGGTTACACCACCCTTTAACAGACAGACGCATGCTTGTCGCTGCTGCTTTGAGGATGCAGGTGGAATCTAGATGGGATTTGGAACCGGGGACACACTACCTCCATCAATTGTCTAAATCCCACTGCACTAATGGCGGATACCGGACGCACGTCTAACACCAACATAGCAGTCAAGGCCTCAGTTATACGTTTTGCTTCAGGATGACTGCTGTCGTACTTCAACCTCATCGCTAGGGACTGTTGGAGGGTCAATTGTTTAGTAAAAGTAGTGGTGTTCCTACTTCCTCTCTGGGATGATGAACAACTCCCAGCAGCAGCAACAGCACTAGGAGGAAGTGGTTCTTGATCTTTCCCTATTTTATTTTTATCAGAGAAAGTTTGGTCCTCCATTTATGTTATATTGATATATACGTGCAGCTAAAGCGCACACAAACACAGAAAATATTTTTTTATTTTTGCTGGAGAGTAGTGCACTTTGTGGGTAACACCACCCTTTAAGAAATGAGCCAGCCGGCTCTTTACTTATGGGACACAGGCGCACGCTTGGCGCTGCTCCTTTGTTGATGCACGTGCAGCCACAGTGCACACAATTCACAAACACAGAAAATATTTTTTTATTTGGTTTGGAGTGTACTTTGGGGGTTACAGCACCCTTTAACGGTCAAGCCAGCCGGCCCTTTACTTATGACACAGGCGCACGCTTGGCACTACTTTGTTGATGCACGTGCGGCTACTGCGCACACAATTCACAAACACAGAAAATATATATTTTTTTGGTTTGGACTGGAGTGTACTTTGGGGGTTACAGCACCCTTTAACGGTCAAGCCAGCCGGCCCTTTACTTATGACACAGGCGCATGCTTGGCACTACTTTGTTGATGCACGTGCGGCTACTGCGCACACAATTCACAAACACAGAAAATATTATTTTTTTTGGTTTGGACTGGAGTGTACTTTGGGGGTTACAGCACCCTTTAACGGTCAAGCCAGCCGGCCCTTTACTTATGACACAGGGCGCACGCTTGGCACTACTTTGTTGATGCACGTACGGCTACTGCGCACACAATTCACAAACACAGAAAATATTTTTTTTTTGGTTTGTACTGGGTGTACTTTGGGAGTTACAGCACCTTTAACGGTCAAGCCAGCCGGCCCTTTACTTATGACACAGGCGCACGCTTGGCACTACTTTGTTGATGCACGTGCGGCTACTGCGCATACAATTCACAAACACACAAAAAATATTATTTTTTTTAGCACTTGGGGGGAGCACCCCTGATGGACAGAGCACCCCCTGGACAACACTACAGCACCCCTTTAGGACTGGGACACTGCACAGGACTTTGGAGTGGACACAGCCCCTATGGAGAACTGACTGCACAACACAGTCCAGCCAGCCCCTATGGACTTTGAAGTAGTGGACACAGCCCCTATTAACAACAGCAGCACAGCACAACACAGCCAGCCCCTATGGACTTTGAAGTAGTGGACAACAGCAGCACAGCGCAGCACAGCACAGCACAACACTACTCTGCACTACACTACACTACACAGCCCAGCCAGCCCTAACTCCCACCCTCCCTCTTCACTGTCCACAGCCGAGTGAGAAAATGGCGCCGACGCGGGTACCTTATATAGGTTCCAAAACCCGCGAGACTCGGATGGCGGGATGATGACGTTTTGCCTCGATTTCAGATCCGAGTCAGGCGGGAAAAGTCGAGCCTGACTCGGATCTGCCTCGGATCGGGGGTGCTCGGATTTCAGAAATCCGAACCCGCTCACCCCTAATAGATATACCTGGGTGTCACAATCCTGACTCATTTTTCCCTTATTCTCCAATGTTTTACCTCTGCAGTGTTTATTCCAGCTGGCGCTGAGGCCCACTCGCGTGACCGCACATCAATCCCAGATGACTCAGAGGTCCGTCTGCACTGCACATCGCATCCAGCTGGCTATGAGGTTGGCTGGAACACCATTTATCATACACAGTGACATTTATCACCCGTTTGGTTATAAATCTCATTAATAAATGGGGGCCTTAGTGTCTTTACTCAGCATGCTTGCACTCAGGCTACACACCAGAGTTCCCTCCAAAACTCAGTACAGCTTCAGTCACCTGATTCTCCCAGAAACGGTATCAGCGCATGTTATGTGCGCTGATACCGCTTCTCCCCGATGTATGATCAGGGGTCTGGGCGGTAAATGACAGGGGCGCTATGCGCCCCTGTCGTTATCGGCGCTGCTATCTACAAGATGGGAGAGCATAGTACATCTACCCCACAGTGTGGTATGACCAATGAGAGAGCACAGTGTGAGAGGGGGGATGGGAGAGCACACTGTGTGGGATGAGGAATGGGAGAGCACAGTATGGGATAGCACAGTGTGGGCTGGGGATCAGAATGGTAAATAGAAGAGCACTTTGTGGTATGAGATATGAGAGAGTATAGTGTCAGATGGTGGAGCACAGTGGGATATGGAAGCACAGTGTGGGATGGGGAGCTTGTGTGTAAAAAGAAAATGTATATATGTATATATATATATGTGTATATATCTTCACTGTGCAGGGAGGGCAGACTCAAGAAACTGGCCTGTTTCTGCCAGGGACCCTGGAACGGGGGTCCCCTAAAAAAATGGATGTACCGGGCCCCATGATTTCTGTTGCAAGCCCTGGTGATCACTGTATGTATTTAGATGCCCACTTTCCCTTATTAACACACGTCATCTCCAGGAAGTGTATGAAACAATCGGTAACATCGGACTCATACGCAGCACTTGTGGCTGACCATACCCTACCGCAAGCACTGCTAGTGCTGCTGTGTGTAATTCAGCCATGTGAAGTGTATGCTGACGCTGAGTCTTAATTATGTACGCTCCTGAAATGGCGTTCAGACGCACAGACACGCCTGCGTTCGCACTACCACACCCCCGTTTCCATCGACCACCCCATGTCACCACTCACAAAAAGCACGTCCTGTCACTCATACTAGTGGGACATCTGTGTACAGGGTGCTAGCACTTCGCGATCGCATGGACTGGTTCGTGCACGTGCACTGTGTCTTATGCGCAGATTGCAGACATCGGCAGGCTATGTGCGAACGCAGCCTAGCGAACGGGTCTGAATCGTGCCCTGAGCTCCCAGGTATTCTGTATCTGAACGGTTCCAGTCTGTATCATTCCACTTCCAAGTCTGGTTATTAGGGCCCTCATTCAGAGCCGTACGCTCTGAGCAGAGCGCACGCTCTGAATGAGGTCCGCCCTCCATAATTATGGAGCGTCCTCCTGGACGCTCGTATAGCTGTGGGTCACCACCCACAGCCTATACGAGCGTGCAGTTTGATGGCCGCGTTGGTCTTGACCATCGCGACCATCGCCACTGCGAGCCGGAGCCTGCGGTTGAGTTTTTCAACCGCAAGGCCCGGAGTGATTTTGGCTCTATCAGAGCCAAAATCACTCCCACTGACATCACTAGTGATGTCAGTGGGCCGGCTTCTGATGGTAGGCGTTCCCTTGGGAACACCCCCGTCTGGGAGGCACGCCCTCGGCACGCCCACCAAAGGGGGCGTGCTGTCAATCAACATCGACAGCACGCCCCCTTTGATCAGACACAACGAGCGAAGGAAAGTCCTTCGCTCGTCGCGTCTGGCGCATGCGCACAACGGAGCTCCCGCCGTCGTGCGCATGCGCAGTGCACAACATCGACCCACTTGCGAGCGGACAGCCGCTTGCGAGTGGGTCTCATTCAGGCCCTAAGTCTCCAATTCCATCTAGGAGTCCAGTCTGGTTTTATCTCAGAGACTTGCTCATAACTACCTCCATCGGTCCCAGACGTTATCTCCAATCATCGGTCCCAGCCGATTTCTCCAATCATCGGTCCCAGCCGATATCTCTAAACATCATTCTCAAACCGATCCAGTACTTCAATTCACCATCATCGGTCTCAAGCCAATCCAGTACTTCAATTCATCATCATCGGTCTCAAACCGATCAAGTACTTCAATTCACTAACATCAGTTCCAACCTGATTGTCTTCAAACATTGGTTCCTATCTGACTTTCTCCAAACATCGGTTCCAATCCAATCCTGCTTCATCAATTCCATATCATGAATTCTATTTCATTGATTCTACTACATCAGTTTCTATCCGATTCTACCACTACAGTTCCAATTCAATTTCCAGTCTAATAAAGTTGTTCCCTACTGTCCTCACCTTCGGTTTCATCAGCTCCAGCAGTTCCACTGCCTCCTATACTATGGGCCTGATTCAGAAACACTCGTAAGCGGCCGCTCGTTCGCTCCGAGCGATGTTTGCCCAACTGCGCATGCGTACGGATCATTATACGCATGCGCGAACCAGTCAGTGCGGTCGAAATTCATGTGCTCGCAAAATAGCGAATGCCTGATAATTTGAGTGACAGAAAGAGGCGTATGTGGGTGGTAACGGGGGAAGGTGCTTGAAAACGGGGAGTGGAGATCCGATCGCAGGCGTGCTTAAAGGTCAAAACGGGCGTTTTATGGGTGTGCATAATTAAAACAGCAGCGTCATTGACCACGTCACTGGGTTATTTTATAGCCAGAACTGCTCGCAAAATTGTGGTAGCAAAAACCAACCACAAGAATAGCGATCAGCTCATACCCTGGTCGATGTACTCGATTAATCTAATAAATAGCGGACATGACGTAGGATGCGAGCGGCCAGGGGGCGTAGTTTCCCAAAAAACGACCGCAAGTTTTGTTCACTCGTTCAGACCTAGAGGCGTGAACAGACCGCAAACAGCAAACGGTTCATTTGAATAGCCACCCCTATTTTCAGGACGAGCGAGCGTTAATTGCGTCCGGCTCTGAATCAGGCCCAATCTTCCCTCTTTGCATGAGGAAGTCCTGGCACAAGCAACCCAGATTCAATCACGCCTTCCTAGGCTCCACTTCAGCCTCCCACGCCTGTTCTAACCAACTCCTACCCTCAGGCTTGACACTGGGCTATGAAAAGAAGTGGCAGAAAAGCATATAGACAGCAGGTTGCATTAAAATAAAACCTGAGGAAAAAAGAGTGAGCACTGGTTGGAGAAAATTTAGAGCTAGGGGACAAGCTTAGTAAAGACAGTACGGGGTGCTGGGGAGAAAGCTTTGTAATATACAGTAATGTTGATAACTTATAGGGGCCTATATATTAATTATCAGTTTTTTGACCTGATAATTATCATTTTTTTTATTGCCACTATTTGCTGCAATAAGAAAGTAAGTACTGTCGGCATATATCATTGTTCCCAGGCAGGGACAGGGGCTCCGATAGGTGCCCATCCCTGTGATATGTAAAAGTAAATTGATCGCAATAGCAATCACTTTACTTTAATTTGCTGGGGACAGCCGTGTTACTGCGCATGTGTGGTGGTGAGGATCCTATGGATATCTCTCCCAGCACTTTTTGCGAACTGTAGCCTAAAGGCTACAATGGCTGACGTCTTCTACAGACGGAGTTAGCTACCGGTGCCAAGTTACATAGTGATTTGCATTCTGTAGCTTGGTAAATTTAACAAGAAATCAGCCCCCATAGCTTTCTGCTTCTTATATATCTGCCGCGGTCCCCCATAAATAAATATGGGGGATACTTAATATTTGCCGGTAACCCCCACCCCCCCCCAAAATGAAATAAAATAAATAAATAAAAGGGTGTTTTCAGGGGTATCCCACAAATATTAATGAATAAATATTAAATAGGCCCCATAGAGAACACTGCCTGAGAGGAGACTGAGGGCCTGATTCAGAGCCGCTCGTAAGCGGCCGCTCGTTTGCGAGCGCAAATAGCGTCCAGCTCTGAATCAGGCCCTGAGACCTAAAGGAAACAGAAACAAATTATTATCTATATGTTTATAATATATGTTTGTGTATGTTTATGACAGATCCAGCTTGCTGTCAGTCAGCTTAGAGTAAGGAAAAGGCAGGTTTCGGACTCCCAAGAAAGTAAATGCACAGAAGAACTGGTGCTTTGGGGAGATTGAGAGAGATCTCAGTTTACCTTTAACACTATTCTGAGTGGCCTGATTCAGCAGTGCACGCAGGACCCATTCTGTGAGTGTGCAGAATGGGTCCTGCTAAGACACACGCAAGCCCTTGAATGCTGATTGACATGTCCGACACATTTTCTGGGAGTGGCCATCCCAGAGACTGCGTGGACGTACACAGTCTGCTGGGCTCACAAGCAGGCCAGCCTGAGTAAGCTAAGACTTTATCAGTTGGCCGGCCGGCGCCGTCCAGCATTGCAACCATAGACCACCGATGGTCGCGATGGTAATCCCAGCCTGCGACCTCCGTCGCAGTGCTGGGTTCACAAATGCAGCACGGGGTGTTATACACCCCCTGCTGCTTTTGCATTATTGCAAGGATCACAATTACAAAGCTGACTGTGGCCCTGATTCAGAGCCGGACGCTCTGACAGAGCGCTCGCTCTGAATCAGGGCCGTCCCTCTTAATTTTTAGAGCAGCCTCCTGGCCGCTCGTATAGCTGTGGGTGACCACCCACAGCTATAGCGAGCGGCCAGGAAGATGGTCGCGATGGTCAAGACCATCGCGATCATCGGGCTTGCGACGAGACCCTTGTGGTAGGGTCTCATTGCCACAAGCCCTGGAGTGCTTTCGGCTCTATAAGAGCCGAAAGCACTCCCACTGGGAACGCCTCCGTCTGGCCAGCCACGCCCCCAGCACGCCCACCAAGTGGGGTGTGCTGTCACTCACCATCGACAGCACGCCCCCTTTGTAGCGAGACCCATAGCGACGGCTTGCCCCATCGCTATCCGGGTCTTGCGCATGCGCACGACGGAGCCGCCTCCGTCGTGTGCATGCGCACTGAGCCAACATCGACCCGCTTGTTCAGCGCTCGCGAGTGGGTCTGAATTAGGCCCTGTGTGCAGCTTTGTAATTGTGATCCTTGCTGAATCAAGCCCCTAGTCCCATAAGTGTCACAGTAGATCTGGGCAAAAGTTTAGCAAATTGGTACGTCTGAGAAAACGAACTATACATTGTATTTTAATTGAATGTATCATTATTATGCAAATTAACATCTTCACTAGTCATTTACCCTGGATAAAAAGTTATATTCACATAATTTATCATCAGGGTCTCCTTTCCAAAGGAAGAAAAGCAATAGAGCTTTATTTTTGATTGCCTCAAGTAAATCCCAGTGAAGAGACAGAAGTTAAATTCTTTTTTACTTTTGATCAGCACAGAGGAGATATTTTTCCAGCCATTGTAGCCACTTACATTTCCCAATTATAAATCAATGTAATCAGGGCCGGATTAAAGGCAGGGCGGACGGGTCGGCCGTCCAGGGGCCCCCACACATTGCCCCTACCTTGCCCACTCTGCCACCTCCCTGGCTAGGCTGGCTCCCGTCAGCATCGCAGACTCTACTACAACTGCAAAGTCCTCCACCTTACTCACCTTCTAGTCTGGTGTCTGTTTCCCTCTGCCGGGGTGTATGTGCTCGGCGCTCTGCTTGCTCGTCTGGTTTCCTGTTTCCAGCCCATGCTGCTGCTGCTCCTCGGTGAACAGCCACAGACAGCAGCTCTGGCAGGAGGAAGATAGTGGCCGAGAGCAGGATACTCACCAGTTATGGCTTCCAGGGTCTGGACAGGTAACGCATCGGTGCCCGGTTCCTGGCCCTCTCCTGTGTGTGTGTGCACACTTTGCCCTCCACTGCCCATTGCAATGACAGCGATTGGCTGCCCAGAGACCACCCTCCCTGCTGGCCGCACTGCCCCCCAGTGTATGCCTCATGTGTCCTATCATGCAGGTGCATAGTAGTGGTGGAGAAGGTCAGTGGTGTTACTGTAACTTTATTGGTTGGGGCCCCCACAACTTAGTAGCCCCGGGGCCCCCACAAGTCTTGATATGGCCCTGAATGTAATACATGTTAAAACCAAGGATCTGCTTTTAAAATCATTAGCTGTGAACAACTCCAGTCAGTTGAAATCCAAGTTTTGTTTGACTTGGACTGAACATTTTACACAACTCTGTTTATAAAACTGTAATAAGTGACAAGTAACACTATCGTTACAATGGCAAATGTAAACATTTACTCTACAATGGATTAAAATGATGTTCATTGCATAAAGTGGTGTTAAGAAAATACTACGGGGTAAATTTACTAAAGTGAGAGTTTTTAGAAGTGAGTTTTAGAAAAGATGTTGCCCATAGCAAGCAATCAGATTCTAGTTATTATTATCTAGAAGGTGCTAGTTAAATGTTAAGTAGAATCTGATTGGTTGCTATGGGCAACACATCTTCTAAAACTCACTTCTAAAAACTCTCACTTTGGTAAATTTACCCCTATGAGTGCGATTAAACTAATGAAAATTAAGAATTTATATTATGGATAAATAACTTTACATCTGATTCAGAGGTGGACACGGCTGTGATCCCGATACGTATGCAGCGATTGTGCGAAAATATGCAAATGTAACATCCGCTAGGTTTAGTATTGAGACACTCACTAGTAGTGTCTCAAGTCTGGCCGTTTGCATACACAGACACACCATCGGTCACAAAATCAGTCTTCTGAGATACCCCATATTAGAATGTTCGGCATTAGCTGGAGTACTGCCGGAGCCAAAAACACAGCCCCAAAATGGTCGCGATACGTCTGTGTTTGAGTCGCCCCCCCGTTACCTCCCAAAAAAGGTCCCTGTCTGTCAGTCAAACTACGTTAAAAACCACACTGCGATGCCATCGTTAATAAAACGTGGCGCATGCACAGTGCGACTCATACACATGCAGTATAAAAAAATTGCTCAACTGCAAACATCTACATTGTGTCTGACTCTAAATTAGGCTCTATGCCCTCTGTTTTGCATTTCAATCATCTGAATCACAGGGATGGACGCAATGCCGATATTTATGCAGATTGAGCAATTGTTACCCATTACACATGTGTGTAAGCCACACGCGCAGCGATTGCTATGCAATTACGCTTACACAGATGATTCAGTCACAAAGTTAATGACAGGTAGTCACTGTTTGGGGGAGATAATGGAGGTAGTTAGAAAAAGGCAGGCATGTCTGATATTTTAAACACTGTTTTCTGGGCGTGCATACATTTTTTTTTTTTACCTGGAATTAAATCCAACATTTTTCTGAGTAGCAGTGCTAATTCCCAAACTGTGTCATATTTGCTTATTATTATAAAAAGAAGCAAAGAGGGTAAGGGATCCTTTAACCTTGGGCTCTGATGAAGCTTTTCATCAAGGATAACTCATCAGTGCAGGAATTTGGCTTCTTTTGGAGCATTCTATTGGCTGCCTGCACCTTTATTAGTACAAGCCTGTATTATAGACGCAGTATACCTTGCCTTGTTGGATCTTGGTTAGTGTTCTTTCTGTTGTTGTCTTCTTGGATCACTCAACTGGAGTCATCCTCGAAGTTTACGCAGTAGTCCATGTGCTGTACTATCCATGACAGCTGCCTCGTCTGACCTCTGCCTGGACTCTGACCATTCCTGTCTGTCATATGCCCTGACCTCAGCCTGGTCTCTGACCCTTCTTGCTTGTTACCTGCCCTCACCCCAGCCTGGTCTCTGACCCTTCTTGTCTGTCACCTAACCTCAGCTCATATAGTTTACCTTGTTCATTATCACCTGCATTATTTCTGTTAGAATGGCCTTAGTGAATGTTTTACATACCTATATCTGACCACACAACAAACCAATGATCCTGGCGCTTATCAAGAGACAATTTAAATTCTATAGATACAGAGATATTTTGAATGAGTTTTATATCTTTATAGCAGCAGGTCTTAAAAACTGGGATTTGTGAATACCCATAAGCACATAAAATTCTAATTAACTTCAGATTGCGCTAATATAGCTCTTATTGTGAGAAAGCAGAATCCACATACATGCAAAGAACAGTCATGGCTCCGTTAACTAAAAATATATATAGAAATTTTTATTAAATAGTTATAAATCAAATTAATAAAAGACAATTGTATCACATATCACAATAAAATACTGTTTGCATTAACTAAATAGTGTAACACTATTGTATGCTAAAACCACTGCTTAATAGATCTGTCGTGAGTTATGGACAGTTGGACCAGGTAAGTCATTAACACCAGATACTGAATAAGTGGTCCAGTTAGAGTTCCAAATTAGTATCCAAAGGTGTCAAGTGCAAATAATCTGGCCAGATGAGCGTGATACTGTGGATAGATTGTACCTCTCAGTAGCCATTTCTAGCTGTACTGAGTACAGTGCTGAGGTGTTTAGTAGATATGGCATCCCATGTTATGCAGGTGGTAACCGGGGCTGGGCTGACGTTGCATCAGCAAACTCTCTGTCTCCCTTGATCGTCCGCTGGGCACCCGGTGAACGCTGGGTTGGAGCCTGTGTAGAATCACCTCCGTTTAGTGCTGCTATGCAGAACAGTATCAGCTTGATGTTGTAAAGATAGTGCATCCAAAAAGAACTGGCCACAAACAACTGGCCACAAGCTTGCAACCTGAGGGAACGGCAACAGTGTCCCTCCGGCACCATCTAATTAGATCTGAGACATTAATCCAGTTGCACCATGATGGCCACTCATTCCCTCCCAATGCCTCCCAGAATGCCAGTGCGACATGCCGAGTGATGTCATCGCGGCCGGGTCGAAGAGAAGACCCGGGACATGGATGAGCAGCAGCAGCTCGGCGTTGGTACTGCACTAAACCAACTCCCTCAGGCCACAAAATAAATCTTCAATAAACAAAAACAAACATTCAGCTGTTAGGTGAACTTGATCACTGAAATAAATGCGCATCCCTAAATCTAAGATAGTGCTCAACCATAACACCACCTTGTTGAAACCATAAAAAACTAGCAACAGCGGAGTTGACCTTCCGCCGTCCCTCATCCATAACCACTCCCAGCTCAAAGCTTGCCAATTACGGTCTTTTATGATGGTAGACCAGATGAATTTACAAAATGGGCAACAGGTCCAAGTCATGCACAATGGCCCGTTGGAGATCCAAAGATGTAAGTAATTTCCTCTCAAATGGATTTATCACACATTTTGGAGCACCAAAACTTCCTTATCACCTCAATCAACCGCCTTTTTAAATTCAATCACAAAATGCCACAAGAAACCAAGCCAACCCACATCCACATCTAAAAGAAAACTAAATTAATCAAAAGCCATATCCTACATTGATGCCTAATACACAGGGAATGCCCAATAATCCATACAGGCTTAATATCAACATTTCCTGTATAGAAAGAAGTAAAAGAAGAATCAATAATCTTAACTAACAATAGAGTAACCAGTAAACAAAAAGGCAAATCCCAATCATACCACAAAGGAGAACGACACCATATAAAAAACAACAAATTTGTTACTAAGACAAAGCGTGGTAACCAGACAGGAGGTAAAACATACATCATTTCTATAGCATGTGATTAAAATAAAACTGCTTGATACTTTGTGCAGGAAAAACAAATCCTTCGCAGACCCCTGCTAAACACAGCGAGTATCTAATACTTCTGGTTAACATGCCATAAATTGATGAACAATTGCTTTGTTCAGCCATTTTATATATACCGCCAAAAGCCGACCAACATCTAATACCTCAAAACTTGATTCTCGGAAATGGACAGAACCCCCCACAACAGTGGAAGTGGCTGCACTGATCCAGAAAGAATGAGCGCCAAGTTCATCGGGAGAAAGTCCCATAAAAACAATGGAATCCTTCAAAATATGACCAAACTGGTACTTCGTTAGAGGTGCCCCATTTGCATGGATCAACAAGGCACCAGCCGCTTGGGAATGCACCGATAAATAAGCATGCACTAAGGATACTGGGCACATCCATGTATCCTGCAAGGTTGGCAACAAAATCCAACCATGCCCAGTTTGGACCATTTTTGATTTGTTAAGTTTACCCAATAAAACATTATTCTGCACCCACACATCCCGAATAGTAGAGCTAACTCCTTTTTTGCAGGCGCTACTAATTCACTGACGCAAAATGTACCATGAAAAGCCATGGTAAAATCATTTTAAAAAGCATACTTTCCTAAACTGAAAAACATACCACCTCAACTGCCTTTTAATAGGTGTACTAATAAGTAGAGATAAGCGGGATCGGATTTCAGAGATCCGAACCCACCCGAAGTTAGCATAACCGAGTCGGATCCAAGCAGGTTCTGAGTTTCCCGCCTTACTCGG
Source organism: Taudactylus pleione (assembly GCA_031769625.1). NCBI lineage: Eukaryota > Metazoa > Chordata > Amphibia > Anura > Myobatrachidae > Taudactylus > Taudactylus pleione. The sequence goes on from JAUIMM010000039.1 coordinate 14,835,247, forward strand.
ATCTCTCAAATCGAGGCAAAACCATAGAGACTAAATCTCGCGGTTCGCGAGCTTTCGTCTCTATGATCAATGTAGTATATAAGGGACCACGCGACGGATGCCATTTCACTCCGGCTGTGGAGACTGAACAGGGAGGGTGGGCAGTGTAGGGCTGGGAGAGGTGCTAGCGCTATCTGCTGTGTCCTGGGCTGATCTGCTGGTGACTGCTGATCCATTCTGGTCTCTGGTCACGGTGCTGTCACTGTCACTGTGCTGTCTGCTGATCCATCTGGGCTGTCTGCTGTGTCATGGGCTGGTGACTGCTGATCCATTCTGGTCTCTGGTCACGGTGCTGTCACTGTGATGTCTGCTGATACATCTGGGCTGTCTGCTGTGTCCTGGGCTTGTGCTGTGTCCATCTCTGGGCCCAAGTTCTGGACTCCAAAAAATAAAATAAATAGTCAAAAAAAAAATCAATCAAAGTGTCTTTTATATTTTCCTGTGTGTGTGCGCGTGTGTTAGACTTATCCGCAGTACCTCACAAGATCCAGGCCAACTCCAGTCATTGCTAAAAACAAAAAAAATCAATCAATCAAAGTGTCTTTTATATTTTTCTGTGTGTGCGTGCGTTAGGCTTAATCGTAGTACCGCACATGATCCAGCCCAACTCCAGTAGTGCTAAAAACAAAAAAAAATCAATCAAAGTTTCTTTTATATTTTTCTGTGTGTGTGCGCGTGCGTGTTAGGCTTAGCCACACAAGATACAGCAATGCAACCTAGTGCTGCCTGACTCCAGTCGTCACCAATCTGTGCTCTGGGCCCAAGTCCTGGACCCGAAAAAAAAAAATAGTGTCTTTTGTATATTTTTTTTTGTGTGCGCACAACTGCAATTGTGTGTGAATTTTGTAACCGCACCTTGGCTACACTATTGGTGCTTGTGACACTGCTTCAAGACCGCAGAAAATATGGAGGGCTGTCACATGACAGGAGAGCAAGGCCAAGAACCACATGTTGTAGCTGCTGCCAGCAGTCATAATGATAATGCAAGGCCGTCAACTTCCTTGTCCTCTATGAAGGCCCATGCCTTCAATCCTCAAGGGTATCCCAACCAACATCTTTGCACAGTCCTCAACTCTATTAATAATTATATCAATCAGTTTTGAGCCAGCAAGATGGATGCAACCTTTTGGCCCTTTAACTAGATGAAAACAAATCAATATTGTGAGCTGTGAGGTAACCAAAATTGACTGGAAATGAGTGGAAATAAATGTTATTGAGGTTATTAATACTGTAGGAACAAAAAAAGGCACATTTTATGTGATTTTAGCAGTTTTTTTTTTATTTTTAAGAAAAAAAATCCAGATCCAAAACCAAAACACGAAAACAAAACGCCAAGGAAAAAAATCCAAAACAAGATTCAGATCCAAAACGAGGGGAGATCCAAAACCAAAACACGAGGGTCGGCGCACATCTCTAGTAATAAGTGGATAGCTATGGGCCGACACCTATCCTCAACCGCAGGTGCTGACCTTGCCCATCTCTTAAGGGCTCACGCAATTACAAAACCCTTAGTAGGGTCATGACTACCAAAACAGTGTGAAAAATTTGCCTCACCAACCAACCACTTTTTCATCACATGGAGCGAACGGACCATGCTACAACAATTCCAGATAAAAGAGTGAAGATTGCAGAGCATACCCAACAAAGTATGCTCCGAAACCAGAAGAACCAACAGTATCAGTGAAATGCTGGAAATGTACATTAACATGCAAAGGAGCCAACAAAAGAACTGTGCCGTTGAAACCGGAAAGTATAATGGATACAATACGCAGGTCCCTTTTAATTTCTGCAGGCAGGTGAAAAAAATGATGAGGTCTAGAAATACAGCGGCCTTCCAAACCTCCATGAAAATACTGTGCCCACAGGGATAATCCTACAAATGCAATTAAACATACCCAACAAAGACTAAGCCTGCCACAGAATATTCTTTCCAGCCTCCATGGTCACCCCAATTGCCGAAAGTAATTTGTGCACTTTATCGTTCAGTAACCAACAACAACTGGCTGCGGTATCGATTTCAAATTGGAAAAAAGAAAGACATGTAGCAAATCATCAAGATAGTGAACCACTCCAACCTCCCCTGTACCTGCCACCATGCACCAATGCAAGAACGTGCTATTTACTCAAAGAACAACACATTGGCAAATATTTGTCAATGAAGTATTCACAGTGCAAACAAAACTCCATGAAGTAGAAGGAATCCGGATTTATGGGTAACCGGCAGAAGGCCCATGCACTGTCTATCTTAGCCAACAGGGCCATGGACCATAACAATGAATTAAGTCCAGAGCTGTAACAAAGGATTAATAAGTAACACAACTCAAAAGGAATTGTGTAATTGACAGAATAACACACAGGGTAAGACACATATTGAATCAACCGATATATATATGGGGTTCCTTCTTTGGGACCAAAACTATAGGGAAAAGCATCAAATCTGCCAAAGGAGGTGAAATAAAGGGGCCAGCCATCCATCCCAACTTCACCTAATTCATGACCTTCTCCATTGTTACATTAGGCAGTTGAAAAGCAGACTTCAAATGATTGGCAGTGCCTGTTGGCACAAATCCTGCAGTAAGTACAGTAGGCGAAAACCTCCATAAAACCCAGTTTCAATAAATTTGCAGTGGTTCTATCTAGGTACCTTGTGGGATGCGGGCCTCCACATCAGAGGCACTGGTGCTGAAATCGGCATTGGAACTCATTGCAACAAACAGCCATTAAAATCATAACAACAGCCCTGTCCTTCTGCTGCTGTAAAATGCAAAGGAGGTGTCTGTTTAACAGGTAATGATGCTGGCTCAGACACTAAAACTGTCCAGACCTTTACGTCCTTACAGCTGAAATCGAAAACCACAACACCTAATTACTCATGATGAAAATTCTCTTTTTCATCATGAGCAAGTGACATCAATTTTTTTGAAACGCAGAACGTCTGATGGATAATGTTCAAATACTTGAGCACATTGAGATATTTGGAGGGGTGAGTCTCCAAATAGGATATCAAGAACAAGTGCGCATCAACCACAGAGCTAAATGAGACTGAGTTGTGTTGAAGAGGCTGAACCAGTAGGATCGAGAGATGCAGAAACCTGGATGGTCAGCAAAGGAGTCAATACCACCAAGGCAGCAGCTAATAGATTCAGTTTGGGTGCTGATGGAATCGACTGTTCTGCTGATGAAAAAAAACAGGCCTGGACCTTAAAGAACACAGGGAGGCTCTCCTTGCTGCACCCTGCATGGCAAAACATGTGCACGCAACAACCTAGTGTGTCGCATTTGCTGTGATAAAAGGGTTGAAATTGCAACCAGAAATGCACCAGCATGCTGCACCACATGCCCAGCCACATTATGACTACATAATGGGTGTGTTTGCCTCTAGCCCTGCCGCGACTGGCCAGGACATGCAGAGCCCTGAGCAACAAATGCAGAAGACCCAGCAGGCCCACTGCCAAAAGGGCTACATTCATAGTGGGGGCGGGGCCAGTGAGAGCTTGGCCTGTACCCTAATATGTATGGTCAGAACATGCACAACTCTACATGCTCTGACCCATATTCATTGGCGGATCTGTGAAATTCAACATGTAAAAAATCCCAGATTGCGGATTTCAATAATTTTCAGGTCGGGATCAAAGAACCGAGATTGTTCAACATGTTAAATATCCCAGGTTCCTCAACCTTGATGTTGGCAGAATGGGGAATTCCAGCAATCAGTCGCAGATGTCTGGGCCCCTTACTTTTTACCAAACAACAAGACAGAGTGACTGTTATCGTACCAGCTATACTGATTAACATGTATTCCACATAATGTAAGTGAATAAACCCAACGAGAAAGGATCATTCAACGGAATGGCAAACAAAAGCGGAAAGGTTGTATCACTGGGACTTTGCACTTCTGCAAAATGTCCTGTTCCACCAAAATATTAAATCCAGCTAAAATATACTGCAACTTCACTCATTTCTACATCATACGAATACTCCAAGCTAATATGCAATCTCAGGCAACACCTGTATTAAGATGGAAATAAAAGAGGGATGAGTAACTGCTACATTCATTATTGTTTTACCTTTAATAAAAATGTGGCTAGACACTAATGCATTCATTAGTTTTATATCCATTTAAAAAGGAAAGCTTAATATTAATTTCAATGCAGGTCACATTAGTGAATACACTAATTTGTGTTGTTTGACTTGTATTCTTTTAGATTTTTGGTATATACTGTATGTATAGTGTTAACTTCATGGATTTTTCCTTTTCTCTTAAACATTTCTGTAGAAATGTCTCAGTTTTTGCCGACTGCACAGTTTGTACTTGAAGAGTATCTGCTCTTATTATAGACAACTGCACAGTACCATTTCAGTTGTACACAGGCAATAATTCTGTCTATTCTTATGCTATAATTATGGGCAACCACTCAGAAGAACCACTACTTTTTGCATATGTTGGGGCTCCTTTCTTGATTCTCTGGCTCTATATTTAACCAGCTTTGTCTGGACAAAAAATGTTCTTAGCATGTACTTAGTACTACCCACGCCAAATTATTTCAACAGGCAAACCTACAGACAGCTGTATTTTACATAGTGGAAATAATGTTGTTAACAGACAAGACTCTTGACACATTACCTTGTGCATACTTTTAATGAGCATTTAAATACATTGCAGAAAATGTAATTGTTTTTTTTTTAAAAGTATATATCTCCTATAAAAGAAATATTTACCAAAATAACAGTTTGATAAAGGATAATTGGATAATTCTTGCTAATTATTCTTAATAAACATAAATCACATCATTCAGAATTAGTCTGGAACAATATTTAAGCCTGTGCAGCAGTGATTTTCTTGCACAAGTTTTATTTATAGTAAATGGCTGTCAAAGCAGGGTGCCCTTTTTGTCTTTCTTGGAAATTAGTTGGAAATAGTGTACATTTCCTCCATAATATGTAATGTATCTTGGCTGGAAAACATTTCAGTGGGAATTCACGTAGGAATATCCAGTGACTCACTAATATAATTTTGCTTTTGCAGGTCTATTCCGGTTGTGTGGGTGTTTATGCAGAACAATTACTGCAGAGTCTCAGAGTATATTAAGTATTTTTTGACAATTGGTTCGTTTTTCAACAGAACATTTTTTTTTTCTTCCTATTGTCTGGTATTTAAACAAAAACCTGATGTTGCCTCATAAAGCAGTTTTTTGGATATTTTACAGAAGTTAATCTAGCCAAGCATTTTCAAAATTGACATTGTTTCCATGGAAATAACACATTTACAATCTACTAATGAGGAAAACATTTAGACCTCAAGCCTAAATCCCCCCAAAAATCATTTATATTTCTACTTACCCTTGCCAATTCCCATATACGGATAGAAATGTCTACTAATCACAGACAATAGTTATGGGAGAATGACAATGGTGAATGTTTATGAGAAAAGCCAACATCTTCTAATGATCAGTAAAATGCTGCCTCACATTGGACAAGATTAGGAAAACAAAATGGCTGATTTATTCAAATATGGAAAATTATAATTTTGGAAATTATATTGCAAATTCTAATATGATTTGGGAATTTAATTGAGAACAAAGAGAGATTTAGGCAAGGCAGCTCATACTTTTAGATACTTAAATAAATTTTAATTGGTAAATAGTTATAACTCAATAGTTACATTCCACAACATTTCGGCATTGATATAGTGCACAATATATGATTATACTTATCATAGAATGCTATCTGCTAAGAAACATGTGCTTGCACAGGTGTCACTCACACAATAACATATGAACTGCAAAGTTGATTTGTCCAAGGGAAACAGGATTGAAACATAGCAAAAGCTGGTGGGTAAGGCTGCAAGCCTCACATCACAGCACTGCACAAGTAAGAGCAGCAAAAACAAATGTACACTTCCCTGCCACTCACTATCATGTGCATGCGGCTTGCAGTTAGAGAAGTAAAAAAGAAAGATAAATCCTTGAGTAAGAACTAAGTATCATAAAGTTCTTGGAACTACTGCTGCATGTTTATTGTAATATTGCCTAAAAGATGCACCATGCATGGTACATAACAACACAATTGTAAATTTGAAAAGATAAACATTAACAGAGGTTTGAAAAATAAGAATGAACTATCTCTGTAAACTGTCAGCTGTCCTAGAACTCTCCATCCTTGCTTCTCCAGCTGCACTGAGAAATGGAGCAGCTGTTTGTCTCCTGATCTGAAGTCTCTTCTGGTCCCTTGCTTAGCGTAGCCAAGACAATACAAGGTACATTCACTGAGATCCGTGTTTGGCCGTATTTGCATTTATGGGAGCATTTTACATTTTTCCAAACACGGGAATTTACTATGAAAAAAACTGGATTATTTTCTGTATCTTTAGAGGTGATCACGGACAAATTTTAAGTTAAAATGCACCCGAAAATTCAAGTAGAAATGAATACACCATTGTCTGAATAGGGCAGTACTTTCCATAGACAAGAATACAACACAGAAATTTACCAAAAATGGTGATTATAATCACAGGTGTAATAAAACCATACACGGTATAAAAATAGAGCTTACAAATTGGCCCCCTCCTGAGCAGCGTGTCTACCAGAAATATACACAGATCAGTGTGATACATGTATGTTTCTACCTTTTATTATTAAAAATAACACCCCCCCCCTCCCCTCCCAAAAAAAGCACAACCAGCTGGTGTTAAAAATAAGGGGAAAAAATGTGTAGGATTCCCCCGTATTTTAGGAACCTGCTCCCAGTGCCAGTCCTGGTTTTAAATATAGGGGAAAAAATGGCGTGGGGTTCCCCCTATTTTTAAAACCAGCACCGTCACTTAAATCTAGCCAAGTTGTAATGCCACAGCCAGGGGATCATTTTGCCGGGTCTCCCTGGCCAAAGCATTAACACCCCAAGCTAGTCAGCACAAGACAGGGATCTCAGGGGTGGTGGGGAACCCCCAATAAAGGTTATGCTGAAGCCCGGGGCTCTTCTCTGTACCCCTGCGTGGAGGGTGAAATATAGTTCGGTACTATTGTTTTTTACAGTGAAACTACAGGTGCCAGCATGCCTATCATTTGGCACTTGTGGAACTACAAGTGCCAGCATGCGGCCGGCACCTGTACCCCCACTGTAAAAAAAAATAGTAAAAAAAAGACTGTACACAAAAACCAAATATATTATAACTTTATTACATACCTAATACACTCACACATACTTACCTTCTGCCAGATGTTCGGTCCCCTTCTCCATGTAGAGTTCCCACGGTTTACCTGTGAATAAAGAATCCAATACTCGCCTACCTCCTGGCATCGCTCTGTCCCCTTCTCCAGTAGTCTCCATGGGTATTATAAAATAAAAAAAAATGCTTTTTCCCATGCCTTCGGACATGTAGAGATGCATTTGTTAACACATGCATCTCTACCCCGGTCAAGACAGATACCGCGTGGTTTCTGTCATTAGCCGGACCCGGCAGCCAATCAGAGGCTGTACAGATAGTGGCCACTGATTGGCTGTGACCTTCGTGACTGTCAATCAACACCATAATACTTCATCCATTCCAATGTTGTGGACTGAGTAAATCTCAGAATGCCAAGCCAAAACCCAATGTGTTTTGTGTCCAAAAGGTCTTCACAAAGGGATGATATGGTAGTGTTCAGGGTTTTAATACTACTAGGTTAGAGTAACAATAGTTAAGCACCAGAACCATGCATAGTAATTATCTAATGGAAATGGTTAGAAGAGTGATATATAAAAACAATATGATTTCCTATCTTCTCTCATCAATACATTTTTATTGAAAATATACAAAAATAGGGCTACAGAAAAAAGAGAAGGAGGCATAGGGGTAGAAAAGAAAAACAAAAATAGGTAAAGTAATAGGACATCCATAGATATCAAACAAATATTACATTTGCAAATACATAACAGATAAATAAATTAAGCATCTGAGTCTCCCGAAGGAAGTTCGTTCAGATTACAAAGGGAGGGCGGGTTTTGTGAGGCAGGTCGTGCAGAAGGCGCACCTTTACCATCAGTGACATAGATATGCCATGGATACCACTTCACAATAGAAGATGGAGCCACAGAGTAAACGGCGTCCCTAGTCTCCATTTCGAAATGGAATTGGGTTTTTGTTATGACTTTGGCAAATAGATGAAAGGAGGGGGACTTCCAGTGTTGGGCTATAGTAGCCCTAGCGGATATTAAAATGTGACCAAGGACATAACGAGCAGATTTGGGAATAGTGATAGGGTACCAATGTAAAAGGGCTAGGGAGGGATCTAGAGGTAGTGTAATGCCTAGGACTTCCTTTATAAGGGAGAATACATCTAACCAGAAAGGGCTTAAAAAAGGGCATTCCCAAAAGATATGAAAAATAGTACCTTCAGAGTTGGAAAGACGACAGCAAAATTTAGAGACTGTAGGCCATATCTTATGTAGTCTAGAGGGAGTCAAATACAATCTGTTTAAGAGTTTAATATGCATTTCAGTATGATTAGTACATTTGGATAGGTGTTGGATAGATTCCCATTGTTTAAGGGTGAAAGAACATTGAAGATTTGTTTCCCAGTGGAGCTGCATGGAAGATTTGGTCATCAGATCAGTGGGAGACAATAATAAATACCAAAAAGATATGGCACCACAATCTGTTTAAGATTTGGTCTGGTGGCGTTTGAAATGTTGTGGGGCCAATATCTATTTGAGCTACTCAATTTAAGTTGGAAATAATAGAACCAAGTTGATGGGCCTAATTTAAATTTGACAAAAGGTCAGTGAATGGAAGAATAGAGGACGGGGAAAAAAAGTCTGCTAGGGACTTAGGGCCTGATTCAGAGCCGCTCGCAAAAAGCAAGAGCTCGCTCTGAATCAGGGCGGCCGCTTTGTTTTAAAAAGCCCGGCCTCCTGGCCACCCGCTAAGCTTATGGGTGACCACCCACAGCTTTAGCGAGTGGCCAGGTGATGGTCGCGATGGTCACGACCATCGCGACCATCGGGGTTGCCCCAGCGAGCTTACGGCTCTAATAGAGCCGGAAGTTCACTACTGACATCACTCGTGATGTCAGTAGGGCCACCCACAAATGGCAGGCGCTCCTTCAGGAATGCCTCCGTTTGTCCAGCCACCCCCCACGTACAAAACAGGGCAAGCTGTCGATCAACATCGACAGCAACCCCGTTTGTAGAGAGCCCCGGAGCGATCGATTTTCTCTCTCGCTCCGGGGCTTGCATACACGCAATGCCCCACCATCTACACTCTTGCGAGCGCATAGCGATTGCGAGCATGTCTGAATCAGGCCCTTAATGCTCAAACGCATTAAATAGGACATGTGAAGATTGGGTAATGATTTGTCTAATGCTTGGAGAGAGATGGTCCCGGTGGGAAGAGCAAAGTTAAAGCGAGCTGGGAGCTTAAGATCCCATATCTTTAGGGTATCAAGGGCAGTCTTGGAAAGTGTTGAGAGTTGTGGGCGTAGCTGTTTGGGTAACCATAAAAGGTCCGGTAAAGGAAAACCTTGAAAAAGGGCATGTTCCAATTCCACCCAAGGCTTAGTATGAGGGGGGGGGGGGGGAGAAACCAATCGCATAATTGGGAAAGTAGGGCTGATTCACGGTACCTAGGCAGATCAAGAAGAGTGAGGCCTCCTGTCTAGAGCGAATCATGTGACTATAAGCCATTCTTGGAGATTTACGCTTCCATATGTAAGATAGCACCAGCCGGCGCATCTGTTGTAACAGCTTACGGAGTATTGCATATGGGATAGCACAAACAGGTACATCAGTTTAGGCAGTAACATCATCTTAAATGCCACTAGGTGGCCTAACCAAGAGACCCCATGATTCATCCAGGCAGCGGCTAAGGTTGTCAGTTGTATCAATAAAGGAACATAATTAACGTTGTGGACATTATGAATAAAGGAGGGGATAGAAATTCTCAGATAGGATAAAGAAGAATCTTTCCAAGTAAAAGGGAAATGCCCTTTCAGGGATTGAAGAATTGAAGGGGGAATATTGATAGGCAGAGCTTCAGTTTTAGTGGTATTCAATTTATAATAGGAAGCAGCACTATAGCTGTTTAAACTATTATGAAGGGGAATCAACGAGGTCTTCAGGTCAGTCACAAATAGTAACACATTGTCTGCTAAAAGACATAGGGGGTCATTCAGACCCACTCGCAAGCGGCAGTACGCTCGCAAGTGGGTCGATGTTCCCCACTGCGCATGCGCACGACGGAGGGAGCTCCGTCGTGCGCATGCGTGAGGCCCGGACTGCGACAGCCAAGCTGTCGCTCCGGGTCTCGCACCAAAGGGGGCGTGCTGTCGATGGTGAGTGACAGCACGCCCCCTTTGGTGGGTGTGCCGGGGGCGTGCCTGCCAGACGGAGGCTACCGTCTGAAGCCGGCCCCACTGACATCACTAGTGATGTCAGTGGGAGTGATTTTGGCTCTGATAGAGCCAAAATCACTCCAGGACTTGTGGCTGGGAAACCCTACCGCAGGGTTTACGTCGCAAGTCCGATGGTCACGATGGTCAAGACCATCGCGACCATCTTTTTGGATGCTCGTATATGCTGTGGGTGGTCACCCACAGCTATACGAGCGTCCAGGAGGACGCTCCATTTTAATGGAGGAGGGCCCTGATTCAGAGCGAGCGCTCTGGTCAGAGCGTCTGGCTCTGAATCAGGCCCATAGTTTATGGGAAGTGTTACATATTGAGAGTCCAGGGAATTCAGGGGATAAACAATTTTTTGGAGCAAGGGGTTCTATAGCCAATACAAATATTAGTGGAGAGAGGGCATCACTGCCTAGTGCTGTTAGTTATCGGGAAACAGGTGGAGAGGAAGCCATTACTAAAAATCCGGGCTGAAGTAAAGAGCGTTGATAGATCGGAGAATATCACCTTGGAGTCCAAACCTGGATAACACCTGATGCATATAGTCCCAATGGAGTCTATCAAATGCTTTTTCAGCATCCAGTGATAGGAGGAGTAATGGTAGTTTATTATATGAGACCCACTCAACTAAATCTAATACCCTGCAAGTATTATCAGGAGCCTGGCGTCCAAAAACTAAGCCCACCTGGTCAGGGTGTACTAACTGAGGGAGCAATGGATTCAGACAATTAGCTATCAGCTTAGCATAAATTTTAATGTCTGTGTTAAGAAGTGCTATAGGTCTATAATTTTTACAGTCAGAGTGGTCCTTACCAGGCTTCGGGATGGTCACAATTTGTGCTTCCACAAGTTTTGGAAGCCTCCAGATATAGCTGTAGAAGGATTGGGGAAAGAACCTCTTTTAATGCAGAATAAATGAAATTTATAAAGCCATCAGTGCCAGGGGCCTTACTCTTAGGGAGTTGCTGGATCACTAGCTGTATCTCCTCCAAAGACCATGGGGCGTTCAAAGACGCCAGGCTATCTGTGTCTAAGGAAGGGATAGATAAACTGTCTAAAAGAGAACAAATAATAGGAGCTGAGAGATGGGGAGTGGAGGGGTCTTCAGATAAATTATATAATCTTGCATAGTATTCTGAAAACAAATTGGCAATGTCAAGGGGATTAAGACACTTGGAACCGGAGGGGGTATGAAGACATTTGATTCTGTTACGGGCTTGGTGACCTCAGAGTTTACGAGCTAGGAGGCGGAAAGCCTTATTCCCAGCAATATAAAATCTATGGCATAGGCGAGTAAGGGCTGAGTGCATACGGAGCATGAACAATTTTTGAAGCTGCTGTCGAACCTCATGTAGCTGTTTACGTAACACTCTAGTTGGATGGGCTCTAAATCACTCTGTGTTTTCTGAGAGCGGGCTTTAAATTGAGCACTTTTTTGAATAGAAGTGCCACGGAGTAACGCTTTTAAGGCACACCAATATATAAAGATAGAAGTATCCGACGGGGAATTAGTCTGTGTATATAATGTAAGAGAATCCGTAAGAGCCTTTAGAATCTCAGGATATGAATTTTCTATCTTACCAGAACACACATTATTGAAAATGGTCAAACACAAATAATGTAACAAACAAGATTTTGTTTTTAGAGAAATAGAGAGGAATTTCCTATAATTTTCATAGACAAAGCTACAAGCTATTCAACAGTCATTGTCCTAAAACAAGCCATCTCTGAATTCTAAAGTAGCCAAATCAGTCATATGGTGCATACACACGGTCAGACTTCTGGTCGATCAGACAATGATCGTTGTCTGATTGTGATGCATGTTCGATATTGAACATCCAGCACATGCACCAACCCCCCATCGACTATAACGACCCGCTATTAACGATCGTGGGTCCCTATAGTAACCAGGCCAACCTGGTCGATATCGACCAGGTTGGCCTGTATGCACGGGAAATGGTCAATATTGACCATCCGTGCCCATGCATCGACCATCTTTGGTCGTTTGAAGGGGCCAGAAACTGGTCGATTTGAACGATAATGATATGATCGATATTGTTATTGTTCAAATCGACTAGGGAAATCTGACCGTGTGTATGCACCAATAGAAATTCGAAGCTAAAATGTAACAAACATAAATGTACAACTGTCACATGAAAGTAAAAATTTTTTTGTCTACGCAGTTTATGCATTTTGTGACTGCAAAATTGAACATTTACCGGTAAGAGCTAAATGTAATTTTCATAAGAGAATAACTGACTCAAACATCATAGTAAGCCAGGAAGTGGTTTCTAAAAATTGAATCATACAATGAAATTTATTTAATAAATTGTCTGTATTATTACTCTATTTAGTATTAAGTAACACATGCCTGAAGTTGGTTTATGACTCAAACTTTCATTGATTTTCAGCTACAATGCTTCCTAGATTCGATCTGAATTTCAATCAGAATGAGAGGTATGATGTTTTGTAACTAATTGATGGCTGCAAAATAGTAACAGTAAACAAAATGTAGAAAGGTGTGTTAGCACTAACCAAACATCTATTATAGAATGTAGACAGAGAAACCATATTTGGAGATGACTGGAGAGGAGGACAGGCCACCAGCTCTTTCTCAAAACTAAGAAGCTTACAGTTATATCAGGCTCGGTGTGATTCGGAGGTGGACGCATTTGCAGTAGTGGCTTCATCTTTTGGAACAGCCGCTACTGCCTCTTTATGTTAATGCCGCAGCCGATGGGCATTCTGTTGAGATGCCCACCAGCTGCAATGCAAATCCGCTGATGTGCATACAAAGATGCACTAACAGCAGGCCATCAGCTGCACCATTGGATATTGCAAAATAAACAAGGGACCATGGCCGCTAGTATTAGTGGAAATTGCATGGATCGCCATGTAATTTCTATTTTCATCCCCCGGCGGTAACCATCGTGACACAATCGCAGTGTGTCTCGGATGCAGCCCTTGAGAACGATAAAAACCTCTTTGATGTATTAGCCGCTCAGAGGCTTGAATAGAAATTTGTTATCTAAAATGGATTCTGGTGAATGGATCCGCTATATAAAATGTAATTGACAGTTTGGGACACTATCATTATTATTATTATTTATTCTATTTAATTTTTACAAAAATTACATGCTCTAGTCTCATATATGCTCTAGTATTCTAATTACTTTTCCCAAAACATTTTTGCCCAAAAAGGCACTCTATCATGGAAAGAATGAATGTGATAATACAATTAATTAATGTTCCAATATTTTTTATGTCTCAAATATTGATGTTGAAAAAATGTTTATTCCAATGATATAATCAACAAAGCAAAGAAACCCTTTGCATTATTCAAAAAACCTTCCAAAGGTGGAAAATAACATGCTTTGCTAATTACTTCAATTGAAACAGGATTCCTATGGTCTCCGTATTCCCAATTTTGATCAATTGAATTACAAATTTGTAAAAATTGTGAGCATTCCTTTGAAGAAAATGTTGAAGGAGACTAAAACAGAGTGAATATAGCCGACACCAAATTTAAGTCGAAGAAAAATCAATAAACTTTAAAACAATCGAAATTCAATCTTGATAACAAAATGAATAAAATCTGCAAAACAGTTTTAGTAATGAAATTGAAGATGTTTCAACAAAATAAAAAAGATTATCAGCAGACTAAAGTCAGCCCCAGGTGCTCCAATAAAAAGGTAAGGAGGGAAGTCTTATAGTCTTTGATATAGCAATAATAGTGGGATGGGGGTTCCCCCAACATGGAGAGAATTTAATTGACCAAATAATAATGATAGATGAACCTACAATATGAAGATGAAGTATTATCCAATTTCTTTTCCGTAAGAATTGGTAAAGTTTATTAGATACCAATCAAAAGACATATAAGGATTCATTTGCATCTTACCTTCTTCTTGTTAGAGCGGAATTCAGAACACATTCATGGTGATCAGAAGCAATAGTGAGGAAACATTTATAAAGCTTCTCCTGGTGTGGTACAGAATGTCCATGTTCAGGATGTTGACATGTTCTGAATGTCAACATGGACGGGACATTCACAGGGATATATTTATTAAAGTGAGAGTTTTTAGAATTGGAGATGTTGCCCATAGCAACCAATCAGAGTGTAGCTATTTTCTTCTAGAAGGTGCTAGTTAAATGTTAAGTAGAACCTGATTGGTTGCTATGGGCAACATCTCCATTTCTATAAACTCTCACTTTAGTAAATATATCACACAATATCAACACTGGCAGAGTTTTGACAATACCAGATTGTCAAAATTGTGATTAGTATACTCACCTTGCATTGGCAAGGTGAGTATTACTAAACCAGGCCCTAACCACAGCCTCACCATAACCACAATCCAACCCTAAAAGGGTGAAAATAAATGGCTGTTGACATTCTGTCATTGTGGACATCATGAATGTCGACATATTGAGTGTTGACATTCTACCAATGTTGACATTCTGGATGTCAACATTCAGACCATGTTGACATGATAAATGTCGAAATTATGAACATATACTGCTTCCCCAATGATCCCAAAAATATTTCACTTAGAAGTGGAAAAAGGCTCCAAAAAGACAACAAAAAAGGAACTCTTACTTACAATCCATATGTGACATTTTTAACTTACATTTAAAATCTCCTTAAACTATCCTTCATTACATCTTCAAACAATGACAAATCATTTAAAAGCTGTAGGGATCCTAAGATGTCTTTGTTACCAACAGACTGAGGCCCTGATTCAGAGCCGGACGCTCTGACAGAGCACTCGCTCTGAATCAGGGCCGGCCTTCTTAATTTTAGAGCGGCCTCCTGGCCACTCGTATAGTTTTGGGTGACCACCTACAGCTATAGCGAGCAGCCAGGAAGATGGTCGCGATGGTCAAGACCCTTGCGGTAGGGTCTCGTTGCCGCAAGCCCTGGAGTGCTTTCGGCTCTATCAGAGCCGAAGACACTCCCACTGACATCACTTGTGATGTCAGTGGGGCCGGCCCAGACAGTAGGCGTTCCCATGGGAATGCCTCCGTCTGGGCAGCCATGCCCCCGGCACGCCCACCAAAGGGGGCGTGCTGTCACTCACCATCGACAGCACGCCCCCTTTGGTACGAGACCCAGAGCGACGTCTTGCCCATCGCTATCCGGGTTTCGCGCATGCGTACAATGGAGCCGGCTCCGTCGTGCGCATGCGCACTGGGCCAACATAGACCCGCTTGCGAGAGTTCAATGCTCGCAAGCGGGTCTGAATCAGGCCCTGAGCTGCCTTCATCACAGACTCCCTGACATGAAAGAATGTATTCTTAGTAACATGTCTCTGGGCGAAGTCCCCGGTGTATTGCGAGGTTTCTGGAGGCAATGACAAATTGCGTAAAAATAATACACAAGTACACACTAGAATAGCATATTTGTGCCAAAATGTAGAACGCTTCATGCTAGTTGGCAAGAGTTGCAAATTGCTCCCATTTTTTTGTTTGTGAAACAAATACATTATCTACTAGGTATCAATGAAACTACAAAAACCTCTCTGATACACCTGAAACCACACGCAGGGCCTGACTCAGACCGGCTCACAAGCGATATGCGCTCGCAAGCGGGTCTATTAGAGCAGGAAGTCCACTGGGGCTTGCGGGAACGAGACCCTACAACAAGGTCTCGATGGTCTTGACCATCGCGACCATCACCTGGCTGCTTGCATAAACTGTGGGTGGTAACCCACAGCTATGCGAGCAGCCAGGAGGCCGCAACTAAAAAAAGAAGTGCCCGCCCTGATTCAGAGCTTTTTGCGAGCGCCTCTGAATCAGGGCCACTGTCTTTCATATTCAAATTATAAAAAGAAATTACCTTAAATACACTCATAAAAGTATAATCTCTGCTTGAGAAATAAACAAAGCACCAGTTAGTGTCCCCAGAGCACTTGCAAAGAGCCAATCAAAAATGGTTTGCTAGTGTCTGCGAAGTGCCGCAATTTAACGCACATTTTTCTTTGCAACTCCTGAGGCTGCAAGGACACATCCAACCTCTGGGGCTTAGCAAGGTTCCTGCAGCTGAATGAATTGAGCAATGCGCTAAATTAGCTGCAGAGTAAACCCCGGGCTCAATACAAACTCCAACTAAATTTACCAGGCTGGTTTTCACAGTTATCTTGTGTTCCTAAAGTACTGTGTGTACATGGGTTTTGATGTTGATTGGGCAGGGGGTTCCCTGAATCTCCTCCTGGTATTCCTGTACCCAGACCAGTGGTTTAACTAGGGCCCTGGGCACCATAGGACAGGGAGCGCAGGGTGTGTGTGTGTGTGTGTGTGGTGGGGCGCCACTGGCCATGGTTCAGCCCATCCTAGTTAGGCAGTGTAGCGCTGACCACAGTGTGTGTGGTCAGCGCTACACATTTACATAGGACCAGCGCTAGGCTTCCCTGCATCCAGGGCCGGTCCTGTGCTGTGCTGCACAGCCGAGCCCCTTCCCTCCCACTGAGCGCTTACCCAATAGCGCCAGGAGGAGGATGGGAGGCGGGCTCAGGCTGTGCAGTTTTAACACACACATTACCGCCAGCGTGGATGCAATGTGTGTGTTAACCAGCAGCCAATGAGAGTCAGACAGACTCTCATTGACTGCTGCAGCGCCCACTGCAAGAGCCGGGCTGGAGCTCACTCATGAGCTCCGCCTTCCAGCTCCTGCAATGGGTAATGGGAGAGACGTCATGATGTCTCTCCCATAATGCAGAGCGCGCCAGCTTGGGAAGACTGACGTGTGGCGGCGGGAGCAGTGGCCGGAGCATGGATTCAGGTAAGTTATTTTTTTAACTTGTGTGTCTGCACTACGGGGGGGACACTGCATCGGGAGGGGGGCTACTACTGGGGGCACCATTACTGTGGGACACCTCTACTGGGGGTGGGGCACTACTGGGGACTACACCTGGGGGGGCTACTACTGGGGGCACTGCATCGGGAGGGGGAACCTCTACTGGGGACTACTACTTGGGGGGGAACTACTACTGGGGGCACTATATAAGGGGCTTACTACTAGGGTCACAAGGGAAACTACTACTGAGGACACTATATAAGGGGCTTACTACTAAGGGACAACTACTGGGGGCACTAAATAGGGAGGACCACTACAGGGGGCACTGTATAAGGGCACTGGAGAGGGGGGATAACTACTGGAGGCCTGCATTAGGGGGACCACTACTGGGGGCACTGCATGGAGGGGGACTACTGCTGGGGGCACTATATAAGGGAATTACTACTAGGAGCACAAGAGGCACTGCACTGGGGCGACCACTACAGGGGGTACTGGATAGGGGGGATCACTGCTGGGGGCCTGCATAAGGGGGACCACTACTGGGGGCACTGCATGGGGAGGACTACTGCTGGGGACACTTTATAAAGGCCACTGCAGATGGGGGTACCACTACTGGGGACACTGCATTGGGGCAACTGCTACTGAGGTCACTATATAAGGGGCACTGCATAAGTGGGAGCACTACTGGGGGCACTTCATAGGGGGGACCACTACATGGGGCACTGCATAAGGGGGACCACTACTGGGGGCACTGAACAAGGGGAACTAATGAGGGGCTGCATAAGGGGGACCACTACTGGGGGCATTGCATACTGGGGTACTGTATAAGGGTAACTAATGGGGGACTGCATAAGGGGGACCTCTCCTGGATGTACTGTATAATGGGCACTACTATGGGCCTGCATAAGAGGGACCACAACTGGGGACATTGCATACTGGGGGTACTATATAAGGGGCACTACTGGGGTTAAGGTGCATATGGAAAGGAATGTTCAGAGTGACGATAAAAGGGTGTGTGTCATGTTGACACGCCCTATTTTTAAGCGACCACGCCCATTTTTCGCCACGCACGCCTTCTGTGTGCGCACATAGGGGGGCGGGGGGGGCTCCATTTTTACATTTGCCCTTTGCTCCAAATACCCTAGTTACGCCACTGACCCAGACACTCCACAGAATAGAACATATGTGAAAAGATTCTGGTGGAGGCACTGTACAAGATGATATCAAGGGAAAAGAAGATACATTTCTCTATTCAGTTCATCACTCACTATACCCACCACACACCAGGGGGTGTTACACTACAATTATGTGAGCACGTCCTATCTGTACATGGTCCACATTTGCACGTCCCTTCACGAAACTGTTCAATCTCTCCAAGCACAAGGATGTTCAAGTGTCAGATCTACATACAGAATTGGTGTAAGACTTTTTTTTGTGGGCATGTATAGTACTGTACAAATCTAAATATTGTGGGTAACTAAATGACTTATGGCCTATATGTCATTACACAGGAAACCAAGTGACAAGATTCATAATTATTTGGCACTAGATAAATATTTGAAATGATTTGAAAGTATAAGAAAGCACACTTTAATAGTGACTCACATTATAATGGGCAGCACAGATGGTGTAATGGTATTTCATACCGATCCCTTTGTTACAATGATATAAATTTAGTGTTGTTTTGGGCTACAATTCTCAAAATACAGCATTTACTAAGCATCGGTTTAGGCTGTCCTTTGCAAAATGCCGTTGATTGTTATTGGATTAGAGGACCATAGCCCACCGCAAACCTGTCGCAAATAGCACGAGAATCCACTCTGCAGCAGATATAAAGGCTGTTTTGTACAAAAATATTTAGAAACTGTAACATGTAAAAAAAAAAACACAGCGTGGTGTATAGGCTGGTATTAAAAATAGGGTGGGAAATAGCGTGGGGCCCCCTATTTTCCAATAACCAGCACTAGGCTGAACCAGCCAGAGCAACTGGTGCTATAGCGGAGGGACACACAGCATGAGGTGCCCCTGTCATAATGGCAACAGCCCTCAACTGGTCAGTCCAGGGCAGGAATCCCTAGGTAAGTGGGGTCCCCCCTTCCCAAGGACAACTAGTCCTGTGCTGATGAGAAGTCACTCTGGGACACTTTCCATAGGAATTAATTCGGCTGAGTTGATTGGTCAGAGTGTGGGAACTGCTGCAAACTGACCAATTAACGCTGCTGGGAATCTGCCAATAAAAACAAATCTGACTCTTAGTAATTCTACTGTGTCAATGCGTGCTTTTTTGTATACATTTATTAACTGAGTGAATTAAAGAGAATAACGCACTTTCTACTGTGAAGTATAAATATGAATATTTTTTCTACATTACAAATAAGCAATGCCTTACTGAGCCAGTGCCGTTGTCCAGGTTGCCTTAGGTCATGTCCAATGCCCAGCCCCTGGCACCAGGGTGGAGCAGCATGGAGGGCTCATCTAGGGTGCAGGAGTGCCTTACTACATCACTGCAAATTAGACTTTAGTGCACAGTAGCAAAACTGGTACTCTCAACCTTTAGCATTGTAAAAATATTCAGTTTTGGACTGTTAGCTCGTTGCTGCATTCAATAAATGGCAGTGAAATTAAACCTATTGTAATTAGGGGTGTGCACCGGCCACTTTTCGTGTTTTGGATCTGGATCTTTCTTCGTGTTTTGGATCTGGATTGGTTTTGCCAAAACCACCCTTCGGTGTTTTGGGTTCTGGGTTTTGTGTTTTGGATCTGTATTTTTTTTTTAAACAGCATTAAAACAGCTAAAATCACAGAATGTGTTGATTTTCTGCTCCTATGCTATTATTAACCTCAAAAACCTTAATTTCCACTCATTTCCAGTTTATTCTGAACACCTCACACCTCACAATAGTGTTTTTATGTCCAAAAGGTTGCACCGAGGTAGATGGATGACTATGCTAAGCGACACGAGTGGGCGGCACAAACACGTGGCCCATCTAGGAGTGACACTGCAGTGGCAGACAGGATGGCAGTTTGAAAAACCAGGCCCCAAACAGTACATAATGCAAAGAAAAAAAAGAGGTGCAAGATGGAATTGTCCTTGGGCCCTCCCACCCACCCTTATGTTGTATAAACAGGACATGCACACTTTAACAAACCAATCATTTCAGCGCCAGGGCGACACACGACTGTGGCTGAAATGATTGGTTCGTTTGGGCCCCCACAAAACAAGCTGGCAATTAATCTGGCCCTGCACAAACTGGCTCTACAGAGGCAAGATGTCGTCCTCATCCTCCTCATTCACCGATTCCTCACCCTCTTCAGTGTTGTATACATCCTCATCCTCACAGAGTATTAATTCGTCCCCGCTGGAATCCACCACCACAGGTCCCTCTGTATGTTCTGGAGGCTGGTCTCCCTGGAAAAGTTGATAATTCATTTTTATGAACATCATCTTCTCCACATTTTGTGGAAGCAACCTCCTACGCCTTTTGCTGACAAGGTTCCCGGCTGCACTAAACACTCTTTCGGAGTGCACACTGAAGGGGGGGCAACTCAGGTAAAATAGAGCCAGTTTGTACAGGGGCCTCCAAATTGGCTCTTTTTCCTGCCAGTACATGTACGGACTGTCTGACATGCCTACTTGGATGCTGTCACCGATGTAATCCTTTAACAGACAGACGCACGCTTGTCGCTGCTGCTTTGAGGATGCAGGTGCGGCTACAGCCCACACAATTCACAAAGACAGGAAAAAAAAGAATTTTTTATTGTTTGTGGAGCGCACTTTGAGGGTTACACCACCCTTTAACAGACAGACGCACGCTTGTTGCTGCTGCTTTGAGGACAGTATCATATGCAGTGACAGTAGACTTGTCAGAAATTGTTGGCACGTCCTTCAGTCCGGACCAGATGTCCAAACCGGCCCTTGACTTATGACACAGGCGCACGCTTGGCGCTGCTACTGTGTTGGTGCACGTGCGGCTACATCGCACACAAGTCACAAACACATAAAAAAAATAGGTTTTTATTTTTTGGAGCACTTTGTGGGTTACACCACCCTTTAACAGACAGACGCACGCTTGTCGCGGCTGCTTTGAGGATGCAAGTGCGGCTACAGCCCACACAATTCACAAAGACAGAAAAAAAAATAAGAAATTTTTTATTGTTTGTGGAGCGCACTTTGAGGGTTACACCACCCTTTAACAGACATATGCACGCTTGTCGCTGCTGCTTTAAGGGTGCAGGTGCGGCTACAGCCCACACAATTCACAAAGACAGAAAAAAAAATAAGAATTTTTTTATTGTTTGTGGAGCGCACTTTGAGGGTTACATCACCCTTTAACAGACAGACGCACGCTTGTCGCTGCTGCTTTAAGGATGCAGGTGGAATCTAGACGGGATTTGGAACCGGGGACACACTACCTCCATCAATTGTCTAAATCCCACTGCACTAATGGCGGATACCGGATGCACGTCTAACACCAACATAGCAGTCAAGGCCTCAGTTATACGTTTTGCTTCAGGATGACTGCTGTCGTACTTCATCCTCCTCGCTAAGGACTGTTGGAGGGTCAATTGTTTAGTAAAAGTAGTGGTGTTCCTACTACCTCTCTGGGATGATGAACAACTCCCAGCAGCAGCAACAGCACTAGGAGGAAGTGGTTCTTGATCTTTCCCTATTTTATTTTCATCGGAGAAAGTTTGGTCCTCCATTTATGTTATATTGATATATACGTGCGGCTAAGGCACACACAAACACAGAAAATATTTTTTTATTTTGTTTGGAGTACCCTTTGGGGGTTACAGCACCCTTTAGTGGTCAATCCAGCCAGCCCTTTATTTATGGGACACAGGCGCACACTTGGCACTACTTTGTTGATGCACGTGCGGCTACTGCGCACACAATTCACAAACACAAAAAAAATATTTTTTTTGTTTTGTTTGGAGTGCCCTTTGGGGGTTACAGCACCCTTTAGCGGTCAATCCAGCCGGCCCTTTATTTATGGGACACAGGCGCACGCTTGCCACTACTTTGTTGATGCACGTGCGGCTACTGCGCACACAATTCACAAACACAGAAAATATTTTTTATTTTGTTTGGAGTGTACTTTGGGGGTTACAGTACCCTTTAACGGTCAATCCAGCCGGCCCTTTATTTATGGGACACAGGCGCACGCTTGGCACTACTTTGTTGATGCACGTGCGGCTACTGCGCACACAATTCACAAACACAAAAAAATATATATTTTTATTTTGTTTGGAGTGCCCTTTGGGGGTTACAGCACCCTTTAACGGACAAGCCAGCCGGCCTTTTGCTTATGGGACACAGGCGCACGCTTGGCGCTGCTCCTTTGTTGATGCACGTGCAGCCACAGTGCACACAATTCACAAACACAGAATTTTTTTTTTTTTTTTTAGCACTTGGGGGGAGCACCCCTGACGGACAGAGCACCCCCTGGACAACACTACAGCACCCCTTTAGGACTGGGACACTGCACAGGACTTTGGAGTGGACACAGCCCCTATGGACAACTGACTGCACAGCACAGTCCAGCCAGCCCCTATGGACTTTGAAGTAGTGGACACAGCCCCTATGGACAACAGCAGCACAGCACAGCACAACTCTACACTGCACTACACTACACTACACGACAACACTACACTACACTACACAGCCCAGGCAGCCCTAACTCCCACCCTCCCTCTTCACTGTCCACAGCCGAGTGAGAAAATGGCGCCGACGCGGGTACCTTATATAGGATCCAAACCCGCGAGACCCGGAAGGCGGGATGATGACGTTTTGCCTCGATTTCAGATCCGAGTCAGGTGGGAAAAGTCGAGCCTGACTCGGATCGGCCTCGGATCGGGGGGGTTCGGATTTCAGAAATCCGAACCCGCTCAACCCTAATTGTAATATGAATAGACCTTTTGAAGGAGATAAATAAAAAAAAAAACCTTTTGATTTAAACAGTATTCACATGTATTGTGATGTCTCAGGGGGTGTAGTTATAATCCCAGGTGTCGGGATGCCGGAGTTTAGAATACCGATGCTGGAATCCCGACCCTAGTCAGAATTCCGGCATCGGCATTCCAACCACCAGCATCCTAATGGTAAGTAGTGTGATTCGGGGAGGGTGTGGCTTAGGCACTGGGGGGAAGGTTAGGTTTAGGGTGCAGGAAAGGGAGGGTTAGGATACTTACTGACAGGTGTCGGTATCCTAACCCTGTCAGAATTCCAGCATTAAGATCCTGACCACAGGGATCCCTAATGCCGGCATCCCGTACCCAGCCTGTCTCAAGACATCCGTCATTAGTAACTTAAGCTGGCCATAGACTTTACGAAAATCATTTAGATCAGCTGATAAAACAACAGTTCTCAATGATCAGTGTATGGACATGAATGATAATCATTCACAGCTTGAAAACATCTGAAAAGAGTTGATTGGCTCAGTTATGAAACCTGTCCTATTCTCCTGACTGTCATTCTGTCCACTCCATGCTGCTAAAGGAAGATCAACTCCATACAGCTTGCAGTAATGATAATGATGCCTCTGCTCTGCTTGTTGTACATTTCACCAGATAGTTTGCACTACTGTGCAGTCATTGGCTGCCTTTAGTTTAGTGCTCTACAGTGAAGGGATTAAGGGCAGATTCAGATTGTAGTGTGATATTACCGACTGAATTCGCATTGCGAATTCAGGCAATATCACAGGGATTTACTACAAATCCCTTGCAGGGACAGAGCTTGCAAGAATGCTCTGTCCCTGCGAATCCCCTCCGCACAATTACAAATGCGATCTGCTTACTAAAAATAAGTGATACTTAGGGGTTGGAGTAGAATTTTACAAATTCTACTCCAATTGCCCTATAGTAACTGTAGGTGAAACTAAAATAATGTGAAAAGGGTGTGAAAACCCTTTTTCACTTTTTTTTTTAGTAAAAATAATGTTAATAAATAGAGCCCTAAATGATGATGAGAACATACTTAAATGTCTTTATTCTCTTAGTACTGTAGCTGAAACAAATCATAATATGAAAATGAATAATTCCATAAATAGATTACGAATGTAATATAAAAATAATTATTCAATCTAATATTCTTCAGTATTATAGTTGGTGGATATCAGTGCTCACAGGCAAAGGGCCTGATTCATTACCGATCGCACCTGCAAATACACACACAATCAGACGATTTTTGCATTCTGCGCATGGGTATGCATTGCAGTGCGTGCGCACGAACAGGGCACTGCGAGCTGGACTGCGATCGCAGTGACTACGCAGAGTAATCTCAGAGTGATTGATAGAAAGTGCCATTTGTGGGTGGTGACGAAGGGGTGGTAGGCAAAATACAAGCGCGCCAGTGCGTTTGGACGCCGTTACAAGGGTGTACATAAATTATCCACTGTAATGCCTTATGCAGCCTGAGTACTCATAGCGTGCGATGAAGTCAGCAATTTCTGAGTAAGATCAGAGCTTGTGCAAGTGTGCGTAAGGCTGCGATGGTACTGGATTGTACTGATGATTTTGCAGTCTTGCTAAACATTACTGATGTGTGTACGGTAAAGTGGGCGTCCTTATGTTGTGCAGCGACGGCATAGCGATTGCAATTGATTAGCATAGTATCGTAGTTGAACTGAGTGCATAATCGCTATTGCATTCGCAGTTGCGATCGGTAGTGAATCAGGCCCAAAGTGCGGTCCTAAAACAGCTGCCTGCAAAGAAAGGGTATCCCAAACCCTGTGCACATATAGCAATCAAAAATTCATATGCGGCACTCCATTAGGGCACTATACACTATATGGATAAAAGTATTTGGAATTTGGACGCAGGGCAGTCTCTAGGGTCTGAGGCTCCCAGTGCAAGCAGTCAAAATGCGCCACCCCCCCCCCCCAAGAAGCAGGAATATTGCGGAGTGGGCGTGGCCTCATTGTGAGGAGGTGGTGTATCACAGTAAGGGAGCGTGGTCGCGAAAGACCACAGAATGTCAGCCACTGTGACTACTGAGCCCAGGGGTGGCTAAACTGTAAGAGGCAAAATGCTGAAAAATATATGTAGTTAAATCAAAGTCTGGCAGCATGCGCGCGCCGGAGGCGCGCGCTCAAAAAATGGGGTGTGGCCTAGCTGTCACAAGGCCACGTCGCATTTCTGTGTGCATGCCTTTGATGTGACATTTGCAGGCGTATGACCTTGTATAACACCCGTTTTAAGTCACGTTGGGGGCAAGCCCAGTACATTGAAAATACAAGCCAGATCCACATAAAATACACTGAAATAAGCCAGGTCCACGTAAAATACACTGAAATAAGCCAGGTCCACATAAAATACACTGAAATAAGTCAGGTCCACATAAAATACTCTGAAATAAGCCAGGTCCACATAAAATACTCTGAAATAAGCCAGGTCCACGTAAAATACACTGAAATAAGCCAGGTCCACATAAAATACACTGAAATAAGCCAGGTCCACATAAAATATATTGGAAAAGCCAGAGTCACATAAACTACGTTTTAAAACCACATCCACCTCAAATACATTATTAAATCCAGAACCACATAAAACACATTGAAAAAGGGCCCAGCATATACACTACTCATCATGCTGCACCCCCCCAATTGATATTACACATGCTGCACCCCCCCCGAGGGCCCAGCATATACATTACTCATCATGCTGCACCCCGCCTATTGATATTACACATGCTGCACCCCCGCCCCCCCTATTGATATTACACATGCTGCAACCCCACCCCCCCTATTGATGTTACACATGCTACACCCCTGCCCCCCCAAATGACATAACACATGCTGTGCCCCCCACAGGCCCCAACATGCTGCTGCAGGCAGCCTGCACAACTGACATTGACAACTGCAACATGCTGCACACACTTCCCCTTCCCCCCACAGAGGTACAGTTTAGTTACCTGGAACAGGTAAGTTGGAACATGGTGAAGCTGCTGCTGTGCACTTGCCGCACTTCCATCCCATGCCCAGTCAGTGCCGCCCAGTCCGGAGTGCAGGCGCCGCCGCTGCCAACCACCCAGTCACTGAGGTCTGAGGTCACTCTCAGCCGGCGGGACCAGACAGACTCTTCAGTGCGGCTGATGTGTGGTGTGCACGGTGCGGCGCGCCTCCCCCTTCCTGTCATGTGACACCCAGGAGGAGAGGAGGGAAGGCGGCAATTGGGTGCGCACCATGTTACTGTAGGTAGGACAGGCTGTCACAGCGCTGATGCAGCCTGCAGGAGGACCCGGCATATTTTACATTGAGGGCGGAGCGCCCCGTGCAATTGCATGGGTCGCCCGCCCCTAGAAATGGCCCTGTTTGTACGCTTGACCATTACACCAACGGAGACTGTAACGACATTGTATTTAAATACTTATATGGAGTTGGTCCCCTTTTAGCAGCTATATCAGTTTCCACTCTTCTTGGAAGGCTTTCCATAAGAGTTTGGAGTGTTTCTGTGGGAATTTGTACCCATTCATTATGTAGAGCATGTATGAGGTCAGACACTGATGTTGGACGAGAGGCCTGGCTCGCAATCTCCGTTCCAGTTCATCCCAAAAGGTGCTCTATGGGGTCAAGTTCTTACACACTGAACTCAAACCATGTCTTTGTAGTGCTTTCTTTGTGCACTGGGGCACAGTCATGTTGGAATAGAAAAGGGTCTTCCCCAAACTGTTGCCACGAGGTTTGAAGCATAGCATTGTCCAAAATGTCTTGGTTTGCTGAAGAATTAATATTGCCCTTCATTGGAGATAAGGAGCCTAGCCCAAACCCTGAAAAACAGCCCCATACAATTATCCCTCTTCCACCAAACTTCACAGTTGGCACAATGCAGTCAGACAGGTAACGTTCTCTTGGCATCTGCCAAACCCAGACTCGCCCATCTGACTCCCAAACAGAGAAGCGTTATTCATTACTCCGCAGAACATGTTTCCACTGCACCACAGTCGAGTGTTGATGTGCTTTACATCACTTCATCCAATATCCACTCCATCTGAATGTCCAGCAGGGATGAAATTTCACAAACTGTCTTATTGCAAAGGTGACATCCTATCACAGTAACACGCTTGAAGTCCCACCTGCTGGACTTTTTCAAGGGTACAGGACAAAATGCGTTGGGCCCATCACTGACACCCCATATTATTTGTACAGATTGTTTTGGGAGTTCTATTGTTATTCTGTATACAGGTTATGTGTAAATTTATATTTTATACATTTTTCAATAAATTACAAAAAACACATAGTGGTATTATCTTTCTTATGATAATAAGACACAATATGATAAAATACACACATAAAAAGTGCCACCTACCTCCACTCACTCTACAGCTGAATCGGACAGAGAGAGAAACCAACAGAGATAACTGGGTGAGTAAAATTCAACCACCACTCTGTACTACATAGGGCTCTATTTATTAACATTATTATGACTAAAATAACGTGAAAAAGGGTGTTTTCACACCCTTTTCACATTATTTTAGCATCACCTATAGTTATTACAGGGCAACTGGAGTAGAATTCATAAAATTCTACTCCAACCCCTAAGTATCACTTATTTTTAGTAAAGCAGATCGCATTTCCCATAATTGTAATGAGAAATGTGATCCGACCAGAGTTACTAAAAATAAAATAATGAAAAAATATCGGGGAAAGCCTTGTGATAATAACGCCACCTGAAGGTGGCGTTATCCAGGGTCTCCCCCAGTTACCTGCCTCCTGCCCTGCTCTAAGGGGGAGAGCAGAGCCGGGAGTCGGTCCCAGTAATCAGCTGTGTGGTCTAAACAGACGGCAAGCTGATTACTGTAAAAAAAAGAAAAAAATAATAGTAAAAAAAAAAATTTACTTACCTGACTCCAGGGACCGGTGATGACTCCCCTCTGGTCAGCTGGTCTCCCATAGTGCACTGCTGCCCGGTCATCAGGTGATCGGGCCCCAGTGCAGTATGGGAGATCACCTGACCGGAGGAATAGAGAACATCACCGGAGGCCCGGAACATGCAGGTAAGTGTAATTAAGGGAGAGGGGGGTCACGGGGGAGAGGGGGGTCGCGGGGCGGGGGCTTAGCCCCGGGGGGGGGGGTAGCAGCGGCGACCGGTCGGCGCATGCGCGGGCACTTAATCACAGTATTTTTTGCGAAAATACCGTGATATGGCTCCGAAGGGAATTTGCAGGGACAAAGCTTTATCGCAAGCTCTGTCCCTGTAAAGTATTTGTAGTAAATCCCTGTGATATTGCCTGAATTCGCAATGCGAATTCACTCGGTAATATCACACTACAATCTGCATTCAATATGCGGATTGTAGTAAATAGAGCCCATAGTCTATAATTAGAAAGTGATACTGTCCTTATCCTTGACTGAAAGGTGCTGGTTATGGAGTGAGAATGGACCTCAGAAGGAGGAATTTATGGTGGACCCAGTGTACCAATGCTTACAAGAATTAGATATTATTTTTAATATGCAACTGTGTAGGACTGAGTATTAGCCTGGAATCGTACATCTGAGACTGAGACTTTGTTTTAGGATAACTAGAGACTGATTCAGCAGGATCGCAGTACGCAATCAGTCGATTAATTAGCATTGCGCATGCATTGCAGTGCGCATGCGCAAACTAGCAATTGCGATGGGAAATGCATTTGCAGAGGCTACACAGACCCAGAGCACATTGATTGACAGCAAGTGCCATTTGTGGGTGGTGATGGGGGGTGGTCAGGCGAACGCAGGCGTGCCAGTGCATTGCAACTCCGTTGCAGGGGCGTGCATAAATTATCCACTGCAATACCATACGTAGCCTGAGGCCTCATAGCATGTGCTGAAGTTAGTAATTCCTGAGTGAGGTCTGACATACCTTAACAGTGTGTATGGGTCCGATATTATTATTATTATTGTCGTTTATTAATATGGCGCCACAAGTGTTCCGCAGCGCCTTACAAAGTACATAAACAAATATTTTGACAACTGACTTACAGTAAAAAATAGGACAAGGACATGGATAATGTACATTGATACATAAGTGACCATAACACCTAGATATGCAACAGAGCGTAAGCAACCAAGTGTTAGGTACCCTAGTGGGGGGTAAGAAGTAGGTGAAAGAAAAGTAAAGAGAAGCACAAGAGGGTAGAGGCCCTGCTCGTAAGAGCTTACATTCTAAAGGGGAGGGGCAGACAAACAGGTGTGACACAGTGGGGTAAACGGAGGAAGGAGCATGTTGCAGCAAGTTAGGACGGGAGCTGGAAGGCTTTGATGAAGTAGTGGGTCTTGAGAGCCGGTTTGAAGTATTGTAAAGAGGAGGAGAGTCTGATAGGGAAAGGGAGAGAGTTCCAAAGGTCGGGAGCAGCACGGGCAAATCTTGGAGGCGGGAGTGGGAGGAAGTAATCAGTTGGCACGAGAGGCGGCGTGCATTGGTTGAGCGAAGGGGGCGGCCAGGAGAGTGGAGGGAGATGAGGTCAGAGCTATATTGCCCAAGCATACGGATGTGTATAAGGGGAAGTGGGCGTCCTTATGTCAGGCTGTGATCGCAATGTGATTGTGAAAATTTGCATTTCACCGCTGATATTAGCAACTGCGGTGCGTGCATTCTAACAGAATAGAGATCCTTGCTGAATCAGGCCCAATACTTACATTGTTTAAGAATGGAGTTTTTCATGGACTGAGATTGATTCCAAGTGAAGGATTACCAAGGAGAAGACAGTAGTTTTGTTGTTTTATGTGGCTTTCACGGTTGAGAGTATCCAGTGCATTAATCCAACAGGACTTTGTACGATATACATATATATATATGCCCTAATCGAGCGACGCATATGAATTTTTAATATCATTTTCATCTACCAATTGGCCCAATCATTATTTACATTATTTAAATAGACAAATTAAGACTAGTTTTTGTTTTCTAGCCATCATCATCAGAATCTAGAATCTCTAGTCATTGTGACAGTGTGCAGCTAAATCTGTCTCACGCAGTCACGACTTGAACTTGCAGTTTGTCTGTTTCAAAGGTATTGGCGAATACAGAGGAAGATTCCTTTCTACTTTACACCCACTCATTTCAGTGACACATTTTAAATGCAGTTATAATATAATATTGTACGTCTGCCAGATATCTCTCATGGCAACAGTATTCGAAGCAAAGAGATCCTAAGGTGATCACAGTGTAGCTTTAATGCAAGATATCTCAGTGAGCAATTTTGTTGAGTGAAAAAATATCCAGTACCCATGGCAACTGATTCCTGTTAATTCAGATAGCAGCAATTATTCTAAAGAGTAGGTTTTAAAAAAAAAAAAAAAAAAAAAGCCAAGCACCCTTCATTTATGCTATATGAGTGTCTCTATTCACTGATTATTGACAGTGTTATGCACGGAACATCAAACCTGTTTGCAATGGCAATTATTTCTGCTCAGTGCTGCTGAGAAAGGGGGGGGGGGTGGAGAGGGGGCGAGGGAAATGGGGAGGGGGGGGGAATACAACTGCAAGTCACATATTGAATGTTTGTGCCAGTGTTGGAATATGTTGTACGGGACCAACATTTTGTCCTGTTGTAAGAACTTATCATGAGATTGTAGGCAGACTCATTTTATTAATCATTGTTTAAATGTAAAAGTCAATTTTTACTTGGTTTACCTGCACTAAACAATCAGAACCGAATCTCAGATCTATCCATATCTCCTCAGGACATTAGAACCGCAATTCAAATCTGTCCAGATTCATTCAATTCGGGTGGATTCGGATTTCTGGAGAACAGAACCGCAAATCTCTAGTTTTAACTTTGTTTTCATTATTAGTTTTATATTTTTAAATGTATTTATTTATTTTATTTCAGTTTAGTAGAAATTAAATTCCAAATACAGAAACCCGCTCCAGGGCTATAAATATGTTATATTTAAGGGGTTATGCTTCCCCATACAATGGGATATGAAGAGTTTTGCTAGAGGCATGATAATAGAGTATTATCGGTGTGTAGGATAGATAGAATAATATACTGAATAAAAAGTGGTGAGGAACAATGTGTAGAAGCAGGTCGCTTGTTATAATGCAATGGTTATCAGCATTAAATTTATTTTAAAACATGATAAAACAAATTAAAGCATAAAACAAAGGCAAATAATCAAATCACACTTGCTGGAAATTCATGTTCATGTTGTTGTTTGAAAAGTCTTTTTGGCCAATGAGTCTGGCATATACACTGATTCTTTATGCTTGAAATAGAGCAGTTAGGAGTGGTGATCAGTGCCCACCTTGCAGACCTAATAATTATATCATATCCAGTAAGGGCTTTCACGGTTGATCTCGACAGCCGGCTTCCCAACTGCTTTATCCCGGTGAGGGTTAAATGACAGGGGTCTATATCTAGATGCCTGTCATTTTCTCGGTGCCGGGAGACTGGCGCCAGGCATCCCGATCGAAGCGGACAGCTGCGGCGGGGGGGGGCGGGTTAGGTTTAGGGCACCTGGGGAGGACTTAGGGTTAGGCATCCCCCGGGAGGGTTAGGGTTAGGCTAGGGGGAGGGAGGGTTAGGGTTAGGCACCCCCGCGGGGGAATAGGCAGCCCCCCGGGGGACTTAGGTTTAGGCAGTGGGGAAGGAGGGGTTAGGCACTTACAGGGAGAATTAGGTTTAGGCACCCCTAAGGAGGGTTAGGGGGTTAGGTTAGGTTAGTTTTTACTTACCTACGGATGATCGGGATTTCCAGCGCTGTCGGGCTTCCGCTGCCAGGATCTCTGTTTCTGTCGGCCTGCCGCGACGGGATACGAACTGCCGGCCAGAGGGACGGCGGTATTTCATACCGATTCCATCCAGTAATATAGTAATGGTTATGTAGCATGGACACCTCTATCTCTGTTGTGCAGAAGGAGTCAGTTGTTAATAATACATTAATAATTTCTCCAATGTTGTTTTGGGGCATGGTTTTTTGGAGACCTTAAAATATATGACTTATGATTGTTGATATGTCCTATTGGCATAGAACCTAGGAGGATAACAATGAGCACTAGCGGAATTGTGAAATTGAGTTTAGGCCACACAGTGATCCTTACAGGCTTACAGATTTATTGAGGAACAGCGGTAACATTCTTGTGACTGTGCAATGGTGGTGATATCAGCGGTAATAGGTACTCACATCCTTATGAAGCTAAGCAGGTGATTCATGGTCCTACGCTATTGCTATCACATCTGCTACAATGGTAGCAGCTGCAATGGCACTATTATGGTAATGCAGCAGGAAGCATCACGGCTCCTGCATGCATTACTATTCTGAACTGTGTTCATGGATGCAGCATCAGAACATTTGCGTGATCTCCTGCAGGCTGAGTGACCCATGGGGTCGCTCAAGCCGTCGCATGCAGTTGCTCAAAGGAAGCCAAGAAATCTCCTTCAACCTTTCCCCCCAATGGCTGATATTACGCCTATGTTTGGGGAAATGAAGGACATCACTGTCTCCTCCCTGCTCAGAAATGGCAGCAGACTGTCAATCACTGACAGTGTGCTGCGCTTTGCGTGCGATCACACAGGATCCGCAGTACGAACGGTACAATAAGAGATGTGTGCTAACCATGAGGTTAGCGCACATATCTGAATTAGCCCCTAAGTGCTGCAGACCCATGCAGCACTGTGAGACGTAAAGATGGTGCAACCGCTAATGTGCAATAATACACCCGATGGCCATCTTGGTAAAGATGTCTGGCCGGCTTCATTACAAAGAGATAGGAGCCAGCACAGAAGCGCATTCCTCTCCAACAGTGATAGCAGTGCAAGACTTGCACGTGAAGCAGAGAGGACCAAATACAAACCACAAGATAAGTGGCCTTCAATTATGACCAGGGCTATTTTTCTGGAAAAATAGGTTCAGGAACTGTGGGTGGAGCTATAGAAGAACAATTATATTTATATAATTCAAATTTCAAAAGTTTGGGGTCACCCAGACAATTTTGTGTTTTACATGAAAACTGACTTATATTTATCAAATGAGTTGCAAAATGAATAGAACATATAGTCAAGACATTGGCAAGGTTAGAAATAATGATTTTTATTTGAAATAATAATGTTGTCGTTCAAACTTTGCTTTTGTCAAAGAATGCTCCTTTTGCAGCAATTACAGCGTTGCAGACGTTTGGCATTCTAGCTGTTAATTTGTTGAGGTAATCTGAAGAAATTTCACCCCATGCTTCCTGAAGCACCTCCCACAAGTTGGATTGGCTTGATGGGCACTTCTTGCGTACCATACGGTCATAGAGAGAGAAAAAGAAGACTCTTTGTTGGGGGCACTCAAAATAGAAAATCTGTGGAATTAGATGTGTTACAATATAAAACTTAACATTTATTCTTATATATTATAAAATATTGGACAATACACTACATGTAACATACAGCTCTCTCTCTATGATATTGTAACTTTCTGACTCAGGGGAGCACCGCCAACCTTTGATTTTCCTTTTTGTACCAATTGTGTATAAAAATTCTCTTAGTTGGTTTTTCATTAATTATATTTGCTTACCCTCCAGTTATGCTATGAAAACTAGCAAAGACGGTGTTTTTTCTCTCTGGTTTTTATCCTGTGCGGGCTCCAAAATCCACATTTTGTACCATACGGTCAGGCTGCTCCCACAACAGCTCAATGGGGGTGAGATCTGGTGACTGCGCTGGCCACTCCATTACAGACAGAATACCAGCTGCCTGCTTCTTCCCTAAATAGTTCTTGCATAATTTGGAGGTGTGCTTTGAGTCATTGTCCTGTTGGAGGTGGAAATTGGTTCCAATCAAGCGCTGTCCATAGGGTATGGCATGGCATTGCAAAATGGAGTGATAGCCTTCCTTATTCAAAATCCCTTTTACCTTGTATAAATATCTTACTTTACCAGCACCAAAGCAGGACCAGACCATCACATTACCTCCACCATGCTTGACAGATGGCATTAAGGACTCTTCCAGCATCTTTTCACTTGTTCTACGTCTCACAAATGTTCTTCTGTGTGATCCAAACACCTCAAACTTTGATTCATCTGTCCATAACACTTTTTTCCAATCTTCCTCTGTCCAATGTCTGTGCTCTTTTGCCCATATTAATCTTTTCCTTTCATTGGCCAGTCTCAGATATGGTTTTTTCTTTGCCACTCTGCCTAGAAGGCCAGCATCCCGGAGTCGCCACTTCACTGCAGACGTCGACACTGGCATTTTGCGGGTACCATTTAATGAAGCTGCCAGTTGAGAACTGGTGAGGTGTCTATTTCTCAAACTAGAGACTCTAATCTACTTGTCTTCTTGCACAGTTGTGCACCGGGGCCTCCCACTTCTCTTTCTACTCTGGTTAGAGCCTGTTTGTGCTGTTCTCTGAAGGGTGTAGTACACACCGTTGTAGGACATGTTCAGTTCCTTCGCAATTTCTCGCATGTAATAGCCTTCATTTCTAAGAACAAGAATAGACTGTCAAGTTTCACATGAAAGTTCTCTTTTTCTGGCCATTTGGAGAGTATAACCGAACCCACAAATGTGATGCTCCAGATACTCAACTAGCTCTAAGGAAGGCCAGTTTTATAGGTTCTCTAACGAGCAAACCCATTTTCAGCTGTGCTAACATAATTGCACAAGGGTTTTCAAGGGTTTTCTAATCATCCTTTAGTCTTCTAACGCGCTTAGCAAACACAATGTACTATTAGAACACTGGAGTGATGGTTGCTGGAAATGGGCCTCTAGACACCTATGTAGATATTCCTTTAAAAAACAGACATTTGCAGCTAGTATAGTCATTTATAACATTAACAATGTATAGAGTGTATTTCTGATTAACTTAATGTTATCTTCATTAAAAAAACAGTGCTTTTCTTTCAAAAATAAGGAAATTTCTAAGTGATCCCAAACTTTTGAACGGTAGTGTATATAGTATATTGTACATATATATTATATATACATATATATAGTATTTAGAAATGAAGGCACTCAAAAGGGACATTAAAAATAAATTTTGACCCAGGACAATACGTCATAGTTTAATTAGAGGTTCAGGAACTGAGTTCCTGCTTGTTTCTACTGAAAAATAGCACTAATTATGACACGTTACTTTTATCAGTGCCTACAGTTTTTCTGTGTGTGAAACTAAAAATCACAGCATGTCCTACCAGGGGGCAAGCTGGAACTTCTAGCTTCAAAATAGCTGGAGATCCATAGGTTATACTGATATACAGCTAGCCAAATATTACACTTGCGGTCACCTTAAGAGATGGGTCCCTATCCCAGAGTAAAATTTGACAGCCATACACTGTAGCTGCCTAAATGCTGGCCTCCCTGTGCGCTTATTTGTCCTATTTGGGCTGGCCACACCCCCTCTGGCAGCTGGAGATGCTCCTTCATTGGTGACACACACATACACACTAGAGATGTGCACCGACCCTCGTGTTTTGGTTTTGGATCTGGATCTCCCCTGGTTTTGGATCTGGATTGCTTTTGCCAAAACCTCACCTCCATATTTTGTTTTCATGTTTAGGTTTTGCCTCTAGATGTTTTCTTAAAAAAATTAAAAAAACAGCTAAAATCACATAAAATGGGCCTTTTTTGTTCCTACAGTATTAATAACCTCAATAACATTTATTTCCACTCGTTTACTGTCAATTTTGACCACCTCACAGCTCACAATATTGATTTTTCATCTAGTTAAAGGGCCAAAAGGTTGCATCCAGCTTGCTGGCTCAAAATTGATTGATATAAATATTAATAGAGTTGAGGACTGTGCAAAGATGATGGTTGGGATACCCTTGAGGATTGAAGAATTGATAGTTGATAGTTGGTGCAGCCCCTGGCTGTAAAATTTATAATAAATTAATTAAAAAATAATTCATTGGTGCAGCCCCTGGCTTTAAAATTGATAATAAATAAATTAAAAACAATTCATTGGTGCAGCCCCGGGCTGAATAATTAATAATAAAAAGAAATTCATTGATGCAGCCCCTAGCTGTACAATTGATAATAAATTAAATAAAATACAATTCATTGGTGCAGCCTCGGGCTAAATACAAATCATTGAATTAAAAAAGTAAAAAACAATTCATTTGGTGCAGCCCCTGGCTGAATAATTAATAAAAAGAAATTCATTGGTGCAGCCCCTGGCTGTAAAATTGATAATAAATTAATTTAAAAACAAATCATTGGTTCCTAAACCAACCATAACATTTATTAAAATGTCAGGCAGCAATGCCCCAACCAGCACATAATGGAAAGGAAAAAGGTGCAAGATAGAATAGTCCTTGGGCCCTCCCACCCACCCTTATGTTGTATATGAAACAGGACATTCACAATTTAACAAACCAATCATTTCAGTGACAAGGACTGCCAATTGTGGCTGAAATTATTGGTTTGTTTGGACCCCCATAAAACAATCTGCCAATGTGCATTGGACATGGAAATGAAAATGATCCCATACACAAACTGGCTTTATATTACAAGTTGTCGTCGTCCTTGTTATCCCCATCAGTGTGTACATCCTCTTCTTCACTCAATATTAGTTCGTCCCGCTAGAATCCACCATAGGTGCCTCTGTAATTTTTTTATGTAATTGTTGGTAGAGGTCTTCCTCGTGGAATTTGTAATTCATTTTAATGAACATCATCTTTTCCACATTTTGAGGAAGTAACCTCCTACGCCGATCACTGACAAGGTTGCCAGCTGCACTGAAAACTCTTTCGGATTACACACTGGAGGATGGGCAACTTAAGTAATGCAAAGCCAGTTTGTGTATGGGCCTCCAAATTGCCTCTTTTTCCTGCCAGTACTGAAAGGGACTGTCTTACATGCCTATTAGGATGTTATCTCTGAAATAGTCCTCACACATACGGTAGAAGACATGTCACTAGTAGGCAGTTCTCTCAGGCCCGACCAAATGTCATTTTTTGGTGAATGATCTGCATGACCAGCAGGCATTCTGTATGGCAAA
Organism: Taudactylus pleione; assembly: GCA_031769625.1. Lineage (NCBI taxonomy): Eukaryota > Metazoa > Chordata > Amphibia > Anura > Myobatrachidae > Taudactylus > Taudactylus pleione. The sequence continues at coordinate 14,872,359 of JAUIMM010000039.1, forward strand.
ATTAGTTTTATCCTGGCAGCTGCAGAAACTGAAGGAGGAGATGATGGCGTTTCACGTGCGGCTGCAGCTGACAATTTTTTTACCAACAGCTCTTTGCATAGATTTCGGCCTGTTGGAAAAAAACTCACAAGGTAGGACTTAAACCTAGGATCCAGAATGGATGCCAAAATATATTTTTCAGATTTCAATAGATTGACGACTCTTGGATCCTGGTGAAGTGAATCAAGAGCTTGATCCACCAGTCCGACATACTTTGCGCAATCGCACCGTTTCAGCTCCTCCTTCAGATTCTCCAGCTGTTTTTGCAAAAGTCTGATGAGGGGAATGACCTGACTCAAGCTGGCAGTGTCTGAACTAACTTCACGTGTGGCAAGTTCAAAAGGTTTGAGAACCTTGCACAACACGGAAATTATTCTCCACTGCGCTTGAGTAAGGTGCATTCCCCCTCCACGGCCTATGTCATAGGCTGTTGTATAGCCCTGAATGGCCTTTTGCTGTTCCTCCATCCACTGAAGCATATAGAGGGTAGAATTCCACCGAGTTACTACCTCTTGCTTCAGCTGATGGCAGGGCAAATTTAACAGTACCTGCTGGTCATGCAATCTTCGACAAGCATTTGCTGAATGTCTAAAATGTCACGATATTTTGCGAGCCACCAAGAGTATCTCCTGCATGCCCTGTAATTTTTAAAAAAATGTTGCACCACCAAATTAATTGTGTGAGCAAAACATGGGACGTGTTGGAATGTAATGTAATGCACATGTAATGCTCTCACAATATTGCTGGCATTGTCCGAAATCACAAATCCAGAGGAGAGTCCAAGTGGGGGAAGCCATTTAGCAATGATTTCCCTGAGTTTTTCTAAGAGGTTCTCAGTGGTATGCCTCTTAGTGAAACCAGTTATACAAAGAGTAGCCTGCCTCTGTATCAGCTGTCTTTTGGTAGATGCTGCTGTTGCTGTTGTAGGCAATACACCTACCCAGTGGGCTGTCACAGTCATGTAATCCTTAGTTTGCCCTGTCCCACTTGTCCACATATCAGTGGTCAAGTGGACAGTGGGTACAACGGCATTTCTGAGGACATTAATAAGGTTTTTTTAATGTCCTTGTACAGACTTGGAATTGCTGTTCTAGCGAAGTGGAGTCTAGAAAGGATCTGGTAGGGAGGACACAGGACCTCAATTAACTGTTGAAAACCCACTGCAGTAATGGCGGATACTGGACGCACGTCTAATACCAGCATAGTTGTTATGGTGTCAGTAATCCACTGTGCAACTGGGTGATTGCTGTCATACTTGTTTGCCCTTGCACTAGATTGTTTGACAGTTAATTGTTGTTTGGGGGATACACTACAAGTAGTCTTCCTCCTGGTCCCCTTCTGGGATGCAGATCCACTCACAGCAACAGGCATAGTCATCAAGGATCCTTCTGAGGAATCATGGATAGGAGAGGAGTCAAACATGCTTCAAATAACAACATTGGATGCAGCAGGACTACTCTCGATGACGAATGAGGATGTTGATGATGCAGGTGTTGGTATTGGAGATTGAAGGTGCTTGTATCCCACAGAGAGGTAGCAGGTAGGTGACAATGGACTTGTTACGTTTTGAGTTTTGGAACTTGGCGACATACACTTTGATATTTGATGAATGCGCTCCAAGTGATGTAACAAGGAGGAGGTTCCTAGGTGGTTTAGGTCCCTCCATCTACTCACTCTTGCATGGCAATGGTTACATATGGCTTGACAACTGTTGTCTGGATTGGGGTGGAAATAATTCCACACGTGAGAAGTGGATTTTTTTGTCTTTTGCCCCGGCATGACAACAATGGGCTTTGGCTTTTTCAATCCATGGGCAACAGCTGTTGCCTTACTTACACAAAGGACATTCTCGGCATCAACATCCTCAGCACCAACATCTTCATCATCAACATACTCATCATCCTTAATGCCTTCAACTACCAAAATATCCTCCTCCATGTGCAATTCCACAGAAGCATCCCCACTGACTACGTCTGCAAGATGTTGACTGCCCTTCCTCACATTTACAGAGGGCACACAAATGTTGGAGCTTGGAGGATCCTCCAGTACACTAGTATTTAGGTCTGGCTCACACATGGCAACCGCGGACACACTTGCACTCTCCTGGGGGTTTTGTGATTTAGATTTCTCAGGGCACACAGTTGATTTGTCCGGAGCTGTCTTAGTCATCTTAGCAACTTTCAAATTTTTAATGGTACCACCACTTCTACTACTACAAGCAGAAGGGCTATCAGAATCCGAACCAACAGTCATTATAAATAAAGGCCAAGGCCTTATCCTTTCCTTGCCACTTTGTGTAGTGAATGGCTTATTGCCAATTTTTGGTTTATCTAAAGGAAAATTTCCTTTCAATTTTTTTTCTTAACTTCAGTAAAAATAACTTTACCATATCGATGGTGTGACTTAAGCCCTGGGGCATGGGCCTTCGTAGAGGATGAGGAAGTTGACGGCCTTGCACTGCTGGAGGCAGCTACAATATGTGGTTCTTGGCCTTGCTCTCCTGTCATGTGACAGCCCTCCATATTTTCTGCGGTCTTGAAGCGGTGTCACAAGCACCAATGGTGTAGCCAAGGTGCGGTTACAAAATTCACACACGTGCAGTCGTGCGCACACAGTAAAAATTTGACAAAAAAATAAACTATGTTTTATTTTTTTTGCCGGACCACAACTTGGGCCCGGAGCACTGATTGATGATGACTGGAGTCGGGCAGCACTAGGGTGTGTTGCTGACTTGCTGTATCTTGTGCAGCTAAGCCTAATACGCACACACACACACAGACAAATATTTGGCAAAAAAACACACTTTTAAAAAAATAAATAAATTTGCAGCCAGAACTTGGGCCCAGAGCACAGATTGATGACGACTGGAGTTGGGCAGCACTAGGTTGCATTGCTGACTTGCTGTATCCTGTGCGGCTAAGCCTAACACACACACGCACACACACACACACACAGACAAATATTAGACAAAAAAATTCACTTTTTTTTTCGGGTCCAGAACTTGGGCCCAGAGCACAGATTGATGACTGGAGCCGGGCAGCACTAGGTGGTGTTGCTGACTTGCTGTATCTTGTGCGGCTAAGCCTAACATGCACACACACACAGAAAAATATTAGACAACAAAAAGACACTATTTTTGCGTCCAGAACTTGGGCCCAGAGCAGAGATTGATGGCCTACATGGATCAGCAACAACACCAGCCCAGATGGACACAGCAGATAGCACAGCACCCGCCCAGATGGACACAGCAGACAGCACAGCAGTGACAGCACTAGATGGACCAGCAGTGCACCAGCCCAGATGTACACAGCAGACAGCACAGCAAAAGCACAGCACCAGCACAGATAAGTACCTCCCAGCCCTACACTACCCACCCTCCCTGTTCAGTCTCCACAGTCGGAGTGAAATGTCGGCTGCCGCATGGTCCCTTATATATAGAGACGAAAGCTTGCGAGCCACGAGATTTCGTCTCTATGGTTTTGCCTCGGTTTTGCCTCGGGGCCGGCGGGGGAACCGAACGCACGTTCGGTTCTCACCCCAGATCTAAAAATTTGGGTGGGTTCGGATCTCTGAGATCCGAACTCGCTTATCTCAAATACACACACTCATAAAGACACACACACTCTAGTTTGTGGGCCCCTACTATTCCATTCGTCTAGTGGGCAATCTTTTTTTTTTTCACTCCACACATGCTGGGCACACCAGCCCAAACATACTTTAGTAAGGATGGGATGATGTAGCATGCGCTTGCTCCGGGCATCATGGCTCCACGCTATGCCTTTGCTACCTTATGTATCATTTGATTTCCCAACTTCTTACATTTTGTAACCTTGTTTGGGCAGGGTCATTATTATAATCAACTTCATGTAAATTTATTTCATTTGTTTGTATCAAGATCCCTTCATGTACAGCGCTGACTGAGCACTTAGCTGATGATTTATATATTAAAGCTAATAATAAGATGAAACATAGGGATTTCGCTTTTCCCCTTTCCATGATCATTCGTGGTATTAATGTCAAAAGATTACAGTGAGAAAAATAAAGTATGTTTCAAGGTACAGTTATATTTAAATTTTAAATTGGGATAATCTTTTGTAAGTGATCCTTAAGATTCCAGATGTCACAGACGGACGATACAGAATACTCAATGTAATTCCCCACTTGCCATGAAATCAATCATAGTGCAGTTGTTTCCCATCTTTGAAATAGTTTTTCCTGTCCTGAGTTCGGTCTCTTGTCTTCACGCTGCATCCGTATGTTTGTTTTGTGAAAGTCTACAGGGAGTGAATGGTGTCTGCGAGTGGGTCCTTCCTGCTTTCCTGGAGCCATTCTGTCTCAGGAAAATAAAGCTTCAAGGTTACGCTTTTTAAGTATTTGTATGGTTTGTCAATCTAGTATAAGAAAAAACATCTATACCAAAGCAGGATCTCATAATAATCATATCTCAGTGAAGAGTATTGGTAGCATCTCAGGTTAGCTGCAGATTAAACCATCAAGCTGCAGATGCCTTTATTGAAACTTTTGAAATGATGAAATAATCATATAATTTGTTCAAAGGAGACTGGACTAGTATCCCAGCATGAGAGCTGAAGGGGCTGGCTGAAGCTGCTCTCTGTGCAATAAGCACTGATTGATGACTTTGTTATCCAGTTGTTAGTAATTATGGTTAAAACTCAAATCACCAATTATCTGCGGCAATTTAAAATTTAGCAAAACACTTCAAACTTCAAATTGGCACAGCGCTAGAGTCTACTAGTGCCCAGACTCTACTGCTGCGCTCAGTGCGCTACCAGCCACTCGATAGAGAGAAGGGGGGCACGGACGGAGACCCCTCCTCTCTTAATATGCCCCTGCATCCAGAGGATGCTAAATATATGAGGGTGCCCCTGCCAATAGGTATTTTCAAGGGGAAACTCTGCAAATAATGTTTCATAAATATGCCCCAAATTGTCTGTAACAGAAGTATTTAATAATGTTAGCATGTAAATTGGTAGACAATAATTGCCTCAGTAAATATTACATTTCTTCAACATCCCCCTCCTGGCAGATCTGGAAGTGTGAGAATAAATGGCTGTGTTACATACAATTATGTTTTTAGGATCTAGCTTTAATCACCACTACACTTATATTAAGATTGCTAAAAAAAACATTTCCTTACAGGTACCTGTGCATATGTAATATATACCTTGTATAATATATGCCACGCATATGTTGGCAAAATGGAGTGTTCTCTGAAATAAACATTTTGCCTTTCACAAATCAATTCTAAGAACAGTCCTTTTATAGTTGGCGAACCAGTGACAAGATACTTCTTTAATCCTGGATATGGCATCCCAGAACTACCGTTGTATGCCTATTGACAGAGTAAATGTATTACTTACGCGTCAAAGATATTTGATATTTTTGTTTTATGTTTTTTTACAAACACTTCATTCAAAAGGCCTTATAATGTCCAATTGGGTCTGAACTATTTTCTTGGTGCTGATTAATCTTATCCTTGTCCAGTAATCGGGTTGGGTACGAAATCCCGGTGGCTGAATTGCCCGAACAATGAAGATGCCGACAGGGGTGGTAAGTAGCCTAACCCTACCCTCCTAACCCTAACCTCCATTAGTGGTGCCTAACCCTAACCTCCCCCCGGTGGTGCCTAACATTAACTCCCCCCAGGGGTGCCTAACCCTATCCCTACCTTCCACCACCCTAAACCTAAACCTAACCCTCCCCGGGCGGTGCCTAACTCTATCCTCCCCCGGGGGGTGCCTAACGCTAATCCCCCCCTGGGGTCCCTAAATTTAACCTCCCCCACCACGGCTAACACCTTACAGGGCCCCGCTTACTTTCATTCGGGATGCCGGCTGTCGGGATTTTGGCGTCAGGCTAAAGATAGGCGTCGGGGTATCGACGCTTATCTTTAGTCCCAGGTTGGGCTTCTGACGTTGGGATTCCTACAACCGGCATCCCGGCCACCGGTAAAAAAACAACATCCCTCATAATCAGCTAGGGTAATTAACAACATAAGTAAGTAAGGGTCAAATGATAGAAAAATATACAAACACACATACTCGCTTTTCAAATAAACATTAAAGTCTTGAACTTGACATATTTTTCTGAGTCCTCTAAATATTTAGAATCCTCAAAAAAAATTCTCTCAAACTCTGACAACATACTTGTGTGAGTGCGTGTCCATGTGGTAACGAATATTGAGTGTAAACTCCAATAGATTAGGGACTGATGTGAATAATTAAATGTAAATGAGTTGCATAGCAAGGAGGCACTATATAAATGACTTAACAATCACCCAATAGTTAATAACCACCAAAATAATATTGAAAGTTGAAATGTGAACAAGTGATTTGTGCTGGTATATTTACTAAAGGTTGATTTTGGCTTTTTGGTGTATTTATAGGTGATTTTCTGTGTAAATTGCAAATAGGGGATTTACTAAAGGCAAAATCGACTATAAAATCGACTATAAAACCAAATCCCGACCAAAATCTGCTATCAACCAAACATTGATACTTTTACATAAACCACTACAGGATTTACTAACAGTCGGATTGAAAATCAACTTAAAATCGACTACAAAATCGACAGAAAAATTCCCAAATAAATAGACTTAAAGAACAGATGATTTGAAGCTTCTAAACACCATTCTATTGGCAGGAACTTAATTATGATGCCTATAAAAGGAGACACAAGCATGTGGTGCACTGTGGCATGTACTTTTAACTCCTGACACTAGTTTCTGAAGCATAATTCCCTTGACCCGTTCCTCATAATCCACCTCCACAGGTGACCTTCTACCAGTGCTGCATTGAGAGCACTTGTCTGGGGCCATCTTGGATTTGACACAGCGTCGGATGTCTAAAAAATGCTTCACGCACTGGCTTTTGTCACATTTTAAATTCCCAATAATATTCACTGCATTAACTGCTGCCTGTCACATAGCCCGCTTTCTTCTTGCAGATGTACATTGAGCCCAGCGACCAAATAATGCCTCAAAGTTAGACAACAAGGGTTTTACCAACGCACAATTCTCCTCAAAGTTAAACCTGACATTGCGGCCAGATTTAGTTTTGCCAGGTTGAGGCTCCTGCCTGAATCGGAGTCCTGGCCCTCTGCCTCTTCGTCACACTATCCTCTCCAATTGAATTCCTCTCCTCCACTTCCCTATCGTCTCTTGCCCTACTGCTGGCAGCCACTATAACATATACTGTACAAAAATAAATAACTAACTACACTTAAAAACTAACACAAAACTTAAACATACACACTTCCCAGGCACACAAAAACTAAATAAAAAATTAGACAAGACAAAAAATAAGACAAACTTCAAAATAACAATAACAATACCGAAATTGACAGGATAAAACTCCTAGAATTACTTTGTAAGCAACTTTACGAAATTACCACTCTCTTGCTAAACATTCCTCCTTTTTCTCCACAAAAATCCCTTCAATTGTTTGGGTGTGTGCCAGCATTTTATATAATACATTTCTGTGGCTTATAGTGTATGTGGTATGTTTTTCCCAATAGGTGTACATAAGGAAGTGTTTGTTGATTTTGTAGGTGATTTTGTTGGTGATTTTGAAGTACAAATTCTAAATCAACCATTTTTACACACTTGAAAATCCACCCACATCGCATCAGATTTTGAAATCGATTTCACAATCGTATGTTAATAAATGAGAAATTTGGCCAGTGATTTCACTCAATTAAAATCGACATAAAGATCACCTGAAAAATCGACTATTAGTAAACACACCTAATGGTCACATCACACTTTCATGCAGAATGAGATTACATATGCTTCCATGGCACTTCCTAGCAATAACTTTGCAAATACACTTCTTTGAAGCTTAGAACTAACCTTTTCAAATATAGATTGTGCTAAAAGTAGGTATTCAGTTATGTTGGGTGAAAACACAGAGATACAGTTTCTCTATATTGTATAGAAGTCTATATATAAATTATTTAGACTGGGCAGGCAGTGCCGTAACAGAGCTCAACTGCAACCTGTGCTGGCCCTGCCCCTTGAGCGCAAGACGTCATGATGATGTGTGCATGATGTCATTATGTCGCACAGGGGGGAGAAGATGCCAGTACCAGTAAGTGCATCATTGACCGGAGTGACACTGATTGGCTGTACAGACTGCAGGGTGTCTGCCTGGAGTGCACAAAGGATGCTCCGGGCAGCACTGCATCAGTAATCCTGGCTTCAGGGTGCCATTCCAGGCAACCTAGCTAGATACTAGATACTTATGTATGTTTCCTTCTGTCCGTCTATTTCATCTAGAAGTTTACTATTTCTATAATCTAGCTCTTCTGTGGGTATTTTCCTCCTAATGGAAAATAAAATTTTCTTCACAGATTTCTTAAGCCGCGTACACACTGGCCGATATTGGGAAAGATAACGATATCGTTATCATTCAATTGTTCATAATATCGTCCAGTGTGTATGCAAGCTATCGTTAACAATGCACGCTCCTACGGATTGTTAACGATATCTTTCCATCACCTGAACATGCAGGCCAACCTGACGATATCGTTTAGTGTATGGGCTCAAAGTCATTAACAACATTGAGCCCGGCAAACACTTAACTCATGGAGCGAATCGTTAAGTGTGTATGCGCCTTTAGTCTGTCGCAGTGTAAATGGGAAAATCTCCACCCTCCAGCTAGGAAAAATAAAAGCAGTGATTAAACCTGGGACCTCCCTTCTTTGATGCCAGTCACTCAGAAGTGGTGTCCCAGCCTGGTTGCTAGTGATGGTAGTAGTAGTCATTTGGGGTGTAATTCAGAGGCGGACACTAGTAAGTTTTACCTCTGCACATGCGTCCGAGATAGTTACCGCCAATTTTAATGGGAGTTTCTGGTGGTAACTGTCAGTTTCTAACTGATATTTATCTAGCACAGAGTATGGAATGACAGTTAGAAGTTGATTGGTTGCTTTCAGCAACTTCTCCTCTTTATCTCTCTCCAATGCTTTATACATCTCCCCTATGGTTTGCCTGCATGGCTGGATTATCATGCATGCTCCTAACTTCAGGATTACTACAGCTGAAATACAAGCCATAGCTCAGTGATTAGATTGTCTACTGCGCAGGTTCTTAAACTCGGTCCTCAGTACCCCAAACACTGCATGTATTCCAGGTCTCCTCACATAATCACAAGTGAAATAATTAGCTCGACCTGCGAATCTTTTAAAATGTCAGTTAAGCTGGCCATCCACTATACAATTTTCTGTCAGATATTTGTCCAATCTGGCTGGTTGGAATGAAAACCTGGTAATGTATGGGAGCAAATGACAGTCGTCCATTTGCTCACAAGCACTGGAAAATAGCCAAAAATGGTTAAAACACACATATTTAACCAATTTGAACAATTTTTTTGTCCTTTTTTTAGTGTTTAAAACCATATGATCGACTGTCATTTGCTCCCATACATTACCAGGTTTTCATTCCAACCAGCCAGATTGGACAGATATCTGACAGAAAATTGTATAGTGACTGTAATGAATACACCTGTGCACCTGCTGGGTGACCTGGAAAACATGCACTGTGTGGGGCCTGAGGACCGAGTTTGAGAACCACTGGTCTATTGCTTGTAGCTGTGAAGTGAAGGTTTCTAATTAAAGTTCACAAGAAATAACTATAATCTCATCTCTAGATCAGTGTTTCCCAACTGTGGTCCTCAGGAACCTCTGACAGTGCATGTTTTCCAGATTTTGTAGTAGGTGCACAGTTGCATCGATTACAGGCTGTAACGTTTTCAACGATTCACAGATGGTGCAATTATTTCACTTGTGATACTGAGGAGATCCGTAAATCATGTACAGTTAGGGGTAGGGATGAGCGGTTCGGATTCTGTGGAATCTGAACCGATACGAACATCGGGGATCCGAGTCCACCCGAGCAGCTGCTCGGATGTTCCCGCTGACTCGGATCCCACTGCGAGGCTGAACGTCAGCCTCCTGACGTTGGATCCTCGCGAGAGTGCATGCTCCACACTGCGCACTGCTCTGCTGATATCACTGGCTGAGTGGGACAAGTGGCTGTGCTGGCAAAGTGGCTCTATAGGGGGCACATATATATCACTGGCTGATTGGGACAAGTGGCTGTGCTGGCAAAGTGGCTGCATAGGGGGCACAGATATCACTGGCTGAGTGGGACAAGTGGCTGTGCTGGCAAAGTGGCTGTATAGGGAGCACACTGCACGCTGATTTATGCTGCGCTATACGCTGCTCATTAAATGTTGTGTCCAGAGACTCACAAGTGGCTGTGATGGCTGACTGCACGCTGCTGTATGCTGCATTGCTGCGCTATACTGATTAAAGTGTTGAGACTCACAAGTGACTGTGTGTAAAAAAAAAAGTGTAAAAAAGTTTTTTTAAAAAGTTAAAAGTTTAAAAAGAAAAAAAAAGAAAACTTATTTTTTTGGTACTGTACCCCACTGTGTATACAGGCATCATGACTTCTTGGGCCTTAGCACTCTGTGTATACAAATACTGTGACTACGTGGGCCTTAGCCCTCTGTGTATACAAGCTGTGTGACTGCTTGGGCCATAGCCAACTGTGTATACAAGCTCCATGACTGCTTGGGCCATAGCCCTCTGTGTCTACAAATACAAGCTCCGTGACTGCTTGGGCCATAGCCCTCTGCATATACAAGCATCGTGACTCCGTGGGCCTTAGCCCTCTGTGTATACAAGCTCCGTGACTGCTTGGGCCATAGCCCTCTGTGTATACAAGCTCCGTGACTGCTTGGGCCATAGCCCTCTGCGTATACAAGCATTGTGACTCCGTTGGCCTTAGCCCTCTGTGTATACAAGCACTGTGACTCTGTGGGCCTTAGCCCTTTGTGTATACAAGCACTGTGACTCTGTGGGCCTTAGCCCTCTGTATATACAAGCAGCATAACTCTGTGGGCCTTAGTCCTCTGTGTATACAAGCACCGTGACTCCGTGGGCCTTAGCACTCTGCGTATACAAGCATCATGACTCCGTGGGGCTTAGCCCTCTGTGTATACAAGTACTGTGACTCTGTGGCCTTAGTCCTCTGTGTATACAAGCACCATAACTCTGTGGGCCTTAGCCCTCTGTGTATACAAGCACCATGATTCCATTGGCCTTAGCACTCTGTGTATACAAGCACCATGACTCCGTGGGCCTTAGCCCTCTGTGTATACAAGCTCCATGACTGCTTTGGCCTTAGCCCTCTGTGTATACAAGCACCGTGACTGTGGGCCAGCCCTTTCTGTATACAAGCACTGTGACTCTGTGGGCCTTAGCCCTCTGTATATACAAGCACCGTAACTCTGTGGGCCTTAGCCCTCTGTGTATACAAGCACGTGACTCTGTGGGCCTTAGCACTCTGTGTATACAAGCTCCATGACTCAGTGGGCCTTAGCATCTGTGTATACAAGCTCCATGACTGCTTGGGCCTTAGCCCTCTGTGTATACAAGCACCATGACTCAGTGGGCCTTAGCCCTCTGTGTATACAAGCACTGTGACTCCATGGGCCTTAGCCCTCTGTGTATACAAGCAACTTGACTCCGTGGGCCTTAGCCCTCTGTGTATACAAGCACCGAGATTCCATGGGTCTTAGCCCTCTGTGTATACAAGCTCCATGACTGCTTGGGCCTTAGCCCTCTATATACAAGCACCATGACTTCTTGGGCATAAGCCCATACAAGCTCCATGACTGCTTTGGCCTTAGCCCTCTGTGTATACAAGCTCCGTGACTGCTTGGGCCTTAGCCCTCTGTGTATACAAGCACTGTGACTTCTTTGGCATAAGCCCTCTGTGTATACAAGCACCATGACTCCATGGGCCTTAGCCCTCTGGTATACAAGCTCCGTGACTACTTGGACTTTAGCTCTCAGTGTATACAAGCACCGTGACTCAGTGGGCCTTAGCCCTCTGGTATACAAGCTCCGTGACTACTTGGACTTTAGCTCTCAGTGTATACAAGCACCGTGACTCAGTGGGCCTTAGCCCTCTGTGTATACAAGCACCATGACTGCTTGGGCCATAGCCCTCAGTCTATACAAGCTCTGTGACTGCTTGGGTCATAGCCCTCTGCTATACAAGCACTGTGACTCTGTGGGCCTGAGCCCTTTGTGTATACAAGCACTGTGACTCTGTGGGCCTTAGCCCTCTGTGTATACAAGCACCGTAACTCTGTGGTGCTTAGCCCTTTGTGTATACAAGCACCGTGACTCAGTGGGCCTTAGCAGTCTGTGTATACAAGCACCGTGACTCCGTGGGCCTTAGCAGTCTGTGTATACAAGCACCATGACTCCATGGGCCTTAGACCTCTGTGTATACAAGCTCTGTGACTGCTTGATCCTTAGCCCTCTGTGTATACAAGCACCGTGACTCCGTGGGCCTTAGCAGTCTGTGTATACAAGCACCATGACTCCATGGGCCTTAGACCTCTGTGTATACAAGCTCTGTGACTGCTTGATCCTTAGCCTCTGTGTATACAAGCACCGTGACTCAGTGGGCCTTAGCCATCTCTGTATACAAGCTCCGTGACTGCTTGGGCCTTAGCCCTCTGTGTATACAAGCACTGTGACTCCGTGGGCCTTAGCCCTCTGTGTATACAAGCACCGTGATTCCGTGGGCCTTAGCCCTCTGTGTATACAAGCTCGGTGACTGCTTGGGCCTTAACCCTCTATATACAAGCACTGTGACTTCATTTGTATAAGCCCTCTGTGTATACAAGCTCCGTGACTGCTTTGGCCTTAGCCCTCTGTGTATACAAGCACCTTGACCCTGTGGGCCTTAGCCCTCTGTGTATGCAAGCACCGTGACTCCGTGGTGCCTGTGCGCTGCGCCGCTGCTTTGTTGCTTAGTAACCAGTCAGCTCACCGCAACCTTTGGCCAGTAATGGTGAAAACAATATTATAAGCTGTGAGGTGGTCTAAATTGACTGGAAATGACTGGAAATTTTTATTACAATATATGTTATTGAGCTTAATAATACTCTAGGAACAATAAAGAGCCCAAATTGTGCAAATTTAGCTTTTTTTAATCAATTTTTGTAAAAAATCCAAATCCAAAGCCAGTCACGGCAGGTTTGGCAAATCCAAATTCAATTTCAAAGCCTGACGAATCAGAGCCAAATCCAAATCCAGCAAAAATGGTCCGGTGCAAATCTCTAGTTAGGGGTTCCAGGGGACTGACGCTGGGTAGCGTTGATCTAGAAAAATTGATTTTATTTAGAGATCCGTCAAATCCTTCTGATGAAATGAAATCTCTGAATACAGTAAGTGTAAACCGGGTGGCAATGGGGTGGTCACACATAGGATAAGTGTGTTGTGTGCATGTAGGTGTAATCCTGATTTCAGACAGATCTCATCACCAAGGATAGGGCCAGTGCAAATGCACGCTGATTATGGTGAAGGCTACTTCTGCAAGCGAATGGATGGGTGCAGTGATCAGCCACTATTAGTTTTCATACCAAATGACAATAATAAAAATGTGCATATGTTATTTAACTTGTGCATTCTGGCAATGCGAATTCAGTCGGTAATATCACACTACAATCTGCATTCCCAATGCGATTTGTAGTAAATAGAGCCCTATGAGGCTCGGTACATCTCCACCACATACTTACATAAAACTAAAAATGACTGAGCAGCATACAATTACAATGATGAATTGTGGTTAATATCTAATGGTACCAGAGACAACAATATAGTAATAAAGTATTAAACACTTCACTTTTAGCTGGCAATCACTAAGGGAGGCAACCCATGGACAGGCCTGTCTCTAACAGTTCACATTTAGATGGGATGTAGTGAAAATACCTACACCCAGCATCCCAGCTGACGAAATCCCAGCACCGGAATGCCACTACCCAGCCAGAAGACCAGCGCTGAAATACCGACAGTATTTGAAATGCTGACGACGGAATCCCGACACCTGTGATGCAGAATGTAAGTATAGCAGGCTTCTTAGGTCATAGCCACGGGAGGAAGGGGGGGTAGGTTTAGCCGTCACGAGGGGTCTAGGGTTAGACTAGGGGAGATAGGGTTAGGCTCCACTGGGGGGGGTTATGGCTAGGCACTAAGGGAGGAGGGTTATGTTTAGGCACCAAGGGGGTAGGGTTAGGTTTAGGCACTAACGGGAAGGGTTAGGGTGTGAGGTGGGGTGGATTTGTGTTAGGATGTTAGAACAGGGGGTTAGAGTTAGGGGAAGAAGGGGGGAGGGTTACTATACTTACCCGAACCTTGTCAGGATCCTCAGCATCAGAATGCCGCTGTCGGTATATTGACAGCAGGCACCCCGACTACCGGGATTTCATACCCATTTAGATCTACAGACAACCATATGTGCATACCAGTAAAAACAATGAAAAAAAATTAACAATGATGAATTAAGGAAATTATAGTTTGCTACTGAGACCGTGACCTGAGTCTTAGCAATGAGATAGAAGCAATTCTTTGTAAATACTAGCATATGGCCCTTTACACAATGTACTCTCTATGTCTTTGTGGTGGTAATTGAACAATTTTTATAGTGATTCAAAAATAAATATTTACCTTTTGCGGTCTTCCAATGTGGGATTCCAAAAAGCCCTTGGTAGGGCTTTTCAACAATCCCAGACAGATTTTAGTGTTTCACATGCATGGGCAGGAGAGCTCGTGCATGTGCACTTAACCAAGACAAGCCGAGTCACACCTTTGATTGGTACAGTAAATAAGAAATGGAAATCGCACATGTACAGTACCACTTTTGACTGGGATCACAGATCTCAGATGGGTAAGTACAGTGGTGTTATGCTTTCATCGAAAGCTGCAGCAAGCAGATCGGTATTGAATTGCTGGCCCGTCCCTTTCCACATACTTATGTATGGAGAAGTGAATGTAGATGAAACTGGGAGAGTGCAGACAAAATCTTATATTTTCCAGCAGTTTCTCACAAATTGAATAGCCCAAAGCTGTGAGAATGCCTGATAAAGGGCCTTTCACAGTTTTTTTAAATAGAGCTCATTGACACTTAATCGCTAATAAAGAATAGAGTAGAAATCCCAGTAAAATTAAAGCACAGATCTAGATCACACCAGTCACTAAATAAAGATTCAGCCTTGTATATAGTGTAGCACAAACTTAAAAGAGTTATGCACTCTTGCAGTAGTCATGGATTAGTTCTGACATTCCAGGAGACACATAAAGTAAGGCACAAAGATCTCTGCCTGTCTCAAATGGCTCTCGTTGCTTGACCAAGGAGATGTCAAAGTAGTAAGCGTGAGTAATTGGATACCATGGAAACACCTGGATGGAATCTGGAATCCCGTTGGACTCTTGGTTTGGAGCTGTACTACGTATGGACATCTGGACTGGATATGCTCTTCCTCTGAACACCTGGATCAGATCTCAACTCTTTCTTTCAAGATGGTAGCTGCTTTTCTGACAGTTCTCCTTATGGCAGCTTCCTCCATGACAGGTTCATATCTTATAATGGTAGCTTTTTACCTAATGGCTCTCTTGATGGCAACTTATTCTAGGTTAGCTATCTTCACAGAAACTCATTTGCTTATATTGATAGCTCTCTCGCTCTCAGATTTCTTTTTGTTCATTTTCTCTCACTTTATAATGACATCTCTCAATGGGGGAGATGTACTAAGCCTTGGAGGGAGATACAGAGGAGAGAGATAAAGTACCAACCAATCAGCTCCTAACTGTCACTTTACAGACTGTGTTTGAAAAATTACAGAAGCTGATCGATTGATACTTTATCTCTCTCCAAGGCTTAATACATCTCACCCATCTGACTTTTCTCCACTAGATGAATTCTCTCTTCTGTACTCACTCTCCTCCATTAGACAGTACTCCTTTGCACACGTCTTTTCCCCAATCTTTCACTTCACCTCCTGAGCCTAGGAATTCTGTGAGGTTTAATGTCTGGCACCCCTAGTCACATAGCACCGCCCCAAGCCAGTGCCTTTTCTTCCCCATCCTCTCTCACCTCTCTCCAAGGGCCCAGCAAGGAGAGCAGGGCCCTAAATATGTTACATACACATAGATTGAAAATGGTTTCCTTTGATCATTAATGCTACACTATACGTTTTGCAGCATTTTATAGCACAAGGATATATTTTGTGAAAAAAGCCCAAGAAATATTGGCCCTCATTCAGAGCCGTTCGCTATTTGCGGTCGTTCGTTCAAAAACAAGGGGTGGCTATTCAAATGATCCGTTCGCAAATTGCAGTCTGTTCACACCTCTAAGTCTGAACGAGCGAGCAAAACATACGCTCGTTTATTTGTTAAAAACGCCCCCTGGCCGCTCGCACCATACGTCATGTCCGCTATTTATTAGATTAATCGAGTACATCGACCAGCGTATGAACTGCTCGCTATTCTTGTGGTTGGTGTTTGCTACCACAAATTTGCGAGCAGTTCTGGCTATAAAATAACCCAGTGACGTGGTCAATGACGCTGCTGTATTAATTATGCACACCCATAAAACGCCCGTTTTGACCTTTAAGCACGCCTGCGTTCGGATCTCCACTCCCCATTTTCAAGCACCTTCCCCTGTTACCACCCACATACGCCTCATTCTGTCACTCAAAATAGCAGGCACTCGCTATATAGCGTACAAACGATTTTTGGCCGCACTGACTGGTTCGCGCATGCGTACTAAAAACCGTACGCATGCGCAGATGTGCAAACATCGCTCGGAACGAGCGTACTGCCGAATAACGAGCGGCTCTGAATGAGGGCCATAGTTGCTATGCTTAATGCTTATGATTATGAAAACAAACACAGCGACCCCTTTTGTTAAATATATAAAAAAATATTCAACTCATTTACCGTACCACTGTGTCTCCCTCCTCTATCTTAATGACTAAAGGTGGGGGTACACATGGATACATTCATATATGCAATTGTTCAATTTTACGTCCGTTCATTCGACAGTTTTATAGTGTGTGTGTGCACTTTCGATCGTGTTTCTATCTGTGTTACAAAGAAATTGCATCTTATGTACGGTTTAATTTTCATCCAATTCTACTGTGTCTGGTCGAAGGAATAGTGTTGTGTGTGTGCACTTTCGGCTATCCTATGAATATCCCTTCGAGTGTTCCTATGATTGTACACAAAATCAGTGTTGCATCTGTAGGCGTGCATAATTAAACTCAAGCTGAGATTTATGTTATGTCACACACTCCGCATGTGAATATTCTGCCTTATTTTGTTTTTTCTGTTTGTCACGTATTTCTTGAACCAGAGGCAAGGGGGAGAAGGTGTCTCATCTAAGCAGCCAATTCCTGGCCTAGCAACTGCGGTTCTTGGTCCTCTACTGTATCTCTTCCCGATAGCCTGCATCCTTCTCGCTAAAGCAATAAAAATGCAAAGTTTAGCCGGTCTCTTTCTCAAGCTCAAACTCATCATGAGGAATGAAATGAACGAACATGCTCAATCCTCAGCACTTATTCTGGAAAATGGCAATGCGAGTCCGGGATGCTTGTTTTAATCACACCCCGTCCCTTACCCGTTATGAAAATGTATGAACCCTTTATGTGACTGCAGCCTTGAATCTGTACCATGTGTGTGCTTGTACGATCATTTGGTTTCACTATTTTGTCTGTTAAGGAGCAAAGAATCGCAAGTATGATTGTATCCATATGTACGTGCGTATCGGGCCGGCACTATGATCGATCCTTCAGAACACGATTTTAAGTCGTGTGAGCAATTGTATCCAAAGTATGATTGTATCCGTGTGTACCCACCTTTACTCATGTGCATATATAAAGCAACACTGGACTGAAACATAGTAATGCCCAAGTAATGATGCTCCATTCCCATCTCCACAGCTTTTCCCGAACCAAACAAACATTAAGGCCAATCATGTAGAAGCTGAAAATAGGTCCTCAGAAAGAAGTGTTTTGAGGTATCAAATTACAGCAAACATAGGTGGGTAAATTGGGCCAATAACATTATTAGCATTTATTTGCAGGGTGTGCAAAATTAAGCAACATGAAAAAATTGCCAATAATTTCAGCATGAATGAGGAACCATACATTACAATATCTGTGGTAAAAATCGTAAGCAGTTCAATATAGTCAGTGGGAAAATGCAGTAGGGACTGATTCAGCAAGGAACGCTATTCTGCTTATATGCACGCAACTGCGTTCCTAATATCAGCGGTCTTATTTAAATGTTTCCATTTGCATTGCAGACGCAGCCTGACATAAGTACACCCACTTCCCCTTACTCACATCCGTACACTCGCTCAACAAAGCGAAACAATCGGTAACATCGGACCCATGCACAGAGTTAAGGAAGCCAAGACCTCACTCAGGAATTGCTAACTTCTGCGCACGCTATGAGTACTCCGGAGGCATCTGGTATCGCAGTGGATAATTATGCACGCTCATGCAATGGTGTTGAAACGCACTGGCACTACTGCGTTTGCACGGCCACCCCCCGTCACCACCCACAAACAGCACTTCCTGCCAATCACTTTGTCATTCGTCTGCGTAGCCTCTGCGTATGCAGTTCTGACAGCAGCATCTGGCTCACGCACACGCACCGCGATGCATATGCATGCGCAGTGCTAATTAACTGACCAATTGTGTGCGTATACGCAACTGCATTCCTTGCTCAATCAGGCCCTCAGTGCTATTTATAAAGTCAATTGCAACTGGACAATGTGACCAGGCAAATAATAATTACCAACCTCAAACTTGATTTGCTATTTCCAGCACTTACCAAAGGACAAGCTTAATGTAGGTAGTAGCTGACGGCGGGAACACATGTGATGTAACGATGAGCTGCTGGCTGTGAAGATTTGCAGATGTATTCCATATAGGGTACACCACTGCTGCTCTGTAGTAGCTAACAGGCACCTCTATAATGTGGTGTCCGATGGATCTGATGTTACTGCCGGGAGCAGCAGACGTGAGGTGCTGGCTAGTATGATAGTCCAGTAAAGTCAATGACGGAACCCCACAGCTGCCCGCCTCTGCAGAATGCCGGGGATTATGGTTGATATGCCGGCTAGAGTGAATTTAACGCAGCTATTCTGCTTTACAGAATTCAGCCGGACAGGATTGCTCACCCTCTGCAAGGGTAGGGTTGCTATATTTCAAAAATAAAAAAATCGGACACATTCGTGGGGATCCCACCAGCACAGTCAATCTGCACTACACCCTATTACATAAACCACAATATTGCCGTGAAGACAAAATACAGGGTGTACATAGAATTTGGTCATGTTTGGACATTAAAGCACATTTAAAGTTCACAATGTATCATGACTATATAGAGTTTGATTTCAAATAATGTGTATACTGAATAAATAAAGAAATATTTTTAAAAACTCACATTATTAGATTAGATGATGACATTCCCTCGCTTTCATTAAAGTTGTTGAGCGGTGTAAAAAACTGGTCACTTCCAGGAAGTCTTTGATGGAAGTTTGAGTTTCCTTGATTTAATATGGTCCATAATGTCAGACCTCCCACCATGGCCAATTGCAAACACCGCACTGTACATTGAGAGTAATACAGTTTAATTTACATTCTCTTTAAATTTAGTAATAAAGGAAAGTCAGTACACAATTTATCAGTTAACTGACATTTTTTCTTTAGGTAATGGCATTCTTAAATAATTATAAATTAGAACTATGGGCCTGATTCAGAGATGTACGTAAACCCGATGGTTTACATACATCTTCGATGGTGTGAGATCTCCGCATACAGGCTCTTACCACTGGGATGACTTAATTGTAAGTTAGTGAATGAATGCCATTCTAATCACCGGCAGAAACTGAGGGTCGGGTTTAGAGCTGTACCTAAATTGCAGTTGCGATTTTCACAGTAGTGGATGTGCGAAAATATGGTAATGCAACATCGGCCAAGACTTGTACTGAGATACCCATCTTAGCCATCGTAGCTGTCCCCAACTGTGTTCTCATACACAGCATCAGATGCAGATCATGCAAACAATGACTTCCTGAGTAAGGTCACTCAGAATGGCCACCGTATCTGAGACGCCGGAGCCATGTTTCATGCATACGGGATCGCAGATGCAGGATGTGACAAGCCCCAAAAATGGTCGAGACACACTTGCATTTTTAGCCAACACTCCCCATTGCGAAAACATCGGCAAATCAGACCCACTAAAACCCACATCCAATAAGAGGAAGGGACAGTGGTGTGTTGTGACCGCCCACTTTGATTGGCAGGGGGGAGAATCTTGGTGTAGCTTCTATAGAAGTGAACCAAGCACCTATGTTATCTGTGGTCCTGCTCCACCAGGTATTTGACCTTCTGAAAGAGAAACAATGTATAATTTGAGTGCAGAGTCTGGAATCTGACTCCTGGAGAAAGGGCTGGGCCATCAGGTAGTGGGGCCTCTGGGTATTTAACTCTTTTTTCCTTTCATTTGTATATATATGTCCCTTACTGTAGTTAGACATTTCAGCCAGGTAGAGCAGCTTCATGTACAGGAATTGGTACCAGCAGTGAGTCTAATTTAGTCAGAAGTTGCAGCTGGGACATGTACTTAGGGGATGCAGTCATAATACTGACCACGGGCATTCCGGTGTTCAGATAGCCAGCACCAGAATCCTGACACCTCCCAGAATCCCGGTGCCAGCATCCCAAAGGTAAGTAGCAGGGGTAGGAGGAGGGTTAGGGGTTAGGGTAAGTCACTAGGGGGAGGGTTAGGCACTAAGGGGGGGTTGTTAGGTTTAGGGTGCGGGGAGGGGAAGGTTAGGTTTAGACACTAGAGGGGAGGTTAGGTTTAGGCACAGGGGAGGGGGAGGTTAGGTTTAGGCACCAGGGAGGGAGGGTTAGGGGTAGTGAGAGGTGGAGGGGTAGGATACCGACCAACAGGTGTTGGTATCCTAACCCTGTCAGGATGCTGGAATCGAGATTCTGACCGCCAGCATCCCGTATGCAACCTGTCCTTAGGTTACCCTTGTTTGCTGCCACCAATCAGAGTGGCTGTAAAACTGGTCTCAGGTCACCAAATTAGAACCAGTGCTTATTAGCTGCTTATGGATTTATAAACATTTTTATTTAAATGTAAAATTTTAAAACTTTAGTTGACACTGTCACTCCAATTTTTGGGGGGATTTGCCCTGAAATAAATAAATCACATATTATAAACATAGATTCAGCATATCACACCCAGTACTCAACTCAGAGGGTTATATTCATACTGTGCTAAGCAGTACAAACACGTATCTCTTTGTGTTTAAGTGCTAAAGGCTTTTATATGAGGAAACTTGTATTAAATATATGGTTGCTACATTCTCATTAGTAGATTGTCTTGACACCAGATAAACAAAAGCAGACAGTCCAAAAAGACTTTAATCAGTACGATGTAATATTTATTTCATGGATATAGTTTTGGACCAAAATGTTCTAATGTCCCAGACCGAGGTTTCTTTTCAATACTTTGTATACCATATATGTAACATGTTATTCCTATGTCAATAACACCTCATATAGAACTTTTTTATTCAGTTCCTCTTTGAAAACAACTTATTTGACCTTTGTAATCTGGTTTCCACCTAAAACATTGAACTGAAAATGTTCTTATTAAACTAATGTAGAACTTGTATACTGCCAAGTCCAAAGGTAACTGCTAATGCTTCTAAATTTTTCATTAGCTTATGACATAGTCAACTATTTAGTTGTCTTCATTCTCTTGGCCTTTATTATTTGGCTTTTTCCTCTCTCTCTTCCAATCTTTTCAACGGCACATTTAAGGGCTCATGTAGAGTTGGACAAAGGTCTATTATATTTACATAAAATACACATTTCCGTATTGCGTCTGGGCAACCTCAGTGCATACGCACAACTACATATGTTGGATGTAACTCCTTATGTTTGGAGAGGCAGAAAGGGGATAGAAGGGTGGGCAAGCATCTGCTGAGTACGTGTTCACATATTTACAAGACAAATAAACCTGGACGCAAATGCATATACAAGACACGTTATCTTGTGGGAGCTGGAGGACTGTGCGACAAGACCTAATGGTGATGATGATATGAGGAGCACTAGCGGCGACACTGCTGACTGTCTGTTTGCCTATTGCTCTATCTAGTGTGACTGATATATTATATAAAGTAGCAGCCATCTACTTAATTACTTAATTTCCATTTGGACTCAAGCAGGAAAAAGATTCCCTTTTCATTTTTAAAGGGGAAAACAACAAACGTTTATGCTTAATTTTTTTTGAGTTTTGTATGTGTTTGCATTTAATTACATTTTATATGGGACATGCAACTTTCGCATTGATTAATAAAGTGCCAATATACTATTCCCACTTGAACTATTGTTACTTTATTATTTAATTATTACATCATTATATTGTCTTCTCAGCTTCTCAACTTTTGTTTGCAGAAAACGGACCTGAACGTTCTTGTCCGCACGTTTGGTCCTATTCAGAGTCAGTCTCAGATTTTTCACACTGCGCATGTGCAACAGTTCAGGATCTGTGACTTTTTTGTCTCAAGTCTGACTTGAGACTCACTGCAACTACGGGCCAAATGTAATAGGGTGAGAGATTACAAAATGTGATCAATTGATCGGCCAATATATCGGCCTGTGTGTACCCAGTTTAACACAGTTTAGTAAAGAGATTCCTGTAATCTTTGTTATTACTATGTAGTATCTATGGGACCTAAATAGCTTGTACAGCACTACATAAATTATAATTACTGAATTATAAAAATAATAGTTATGCTAGCTACTGTAGCTATTAACAGCTACATTAATTACAGAATTCTGTAATAAAATAGCATGTAATCTCCTTTTTATCCTTTACTATGGTGAATTATTCTCTGCAATAGTCTCTAAGTCACCTGTACATAAAGGCTTTAAATGTTTTACAAGAAGGGAGCTAGTCGTTAAATTAACTGTACAATAAAAAAATAAAATAACATGTACTGTAAACAAAAAGATACAAGGAAATAAAATATGCTTGTTACTTAGGAAACGTTAAAAAAACAAGGCAAAACATGACATGCAGGAACAGGATGTATGACTAGACAAAAATCCTCTTTTATGACCCCTGTACTACTCCTCAAAACCACATTTGTTTCACGACCAGAGGGCTTGATTTCCTACCATATGCAACTGTGATTATGCACGCAAATGGACGATTGTTGCGTACTGCGTGTGCGCGAACAAGCCACAGCGATCAGGACTATGGGTCTGATTCAGAGCCGGACGCTCTGAAAGAGCGCTCGCTCTGAATCATGGCAATTATTTTTTTTGGTGCGGCCTCCGGGCCGCGCACATAGCTGTGGGTGACCACCCACAGCTATTGCGAGCGGCCAGGTGATGGTCGCGATGGTCTCTACCATCACGACCATCGGGGCTTGCGACGAGTCCTTGCAGTAGGGTCTCATTCCCGCAAGCCCCAGTGAGCTTCTGGCTCTTAATAGAGCCGGAATCTCACCACTGACATCACTCGTGATGTCAGTGGGGCCGTCCCCCCCTGCCCGCCTCCAAAACGGTGCGAGCTGTCTATCAAAATCGACAGCCGCCCCCTTTTGGTGCGAGACCCTTAGCGACGGAGCAACCGGGTCTCGCGCATGCGCACATCGGAGCCAGCTCCGGGTTACGCATGCACAGTGGCCAGACATCGACCCGCTCGTGAGCGCATAGCGCTTGCGAGCGGGTCTGAATCAGGCCCAATGAACGCAGTGACTACGCAGATCCATCACAGAGTGATTGACAGGAAGATCCATTTGTGGGTGGTGACGGAGGGGTGGTCTGTGAAACGCAGGCGTCCCAGTGCGTTTGGCTGCCATTGCAGGGGAGTGCTTAACTTAGCCACTGCAATGTCATACGCAGCCTGAAGTCTCATAGCGTGCGTGGAAGTTACCAATTTCTGAGTAAGGTCAGGGCTTGTGCAAGTATGCATGAGACTGCGATGGAACTCGTTTGTACCGATGGTTTTGCAGTCTTGCTACTAAACATTACGGATGTGTGCTGAGTAAAGAGAATAAAGGAGAGAGAAAAGATCTGTATATGGTGCACCTTAAATTAAAATCTAACATTTATTAGATCCTATCTAAAATAGATTCAAATTTAAAAAAGCAAAATATGTAAAAGACAGTAATTTAGAGAAGTGCAAATAAGTATGAAATGTGTAATAAAAGCTACAGAGATTGATTTGCAACAATTGTAGCTCTTAATCCTCATTTGTCAAAATGCATACAGCCAACTATCTATACATAGACTTTATAACCTCTATTCTGCCTTGTATTCTCTCTATATAATGTGTGTTTCAATACACGTTTTATTTAATAGTCACTCTATCACTGCATAAATAAAGTACTTTTACGTGTTGTATTCAAGACACCTTATATATCACTTTTTATTTTATACAGGGACACCTTTTTTCTTCATGAATTTATCCAGCTGTAATAGCCAGTATATAGTCGCCTTTGTATCTGGCTTTTAGGATACAGTAAGTCATGCTACCATAAATTGAGTAATCGGCACTCATATCATAATATTTATACTGATTTCCTAAGTTTGTTTCTTCTCTCCAGTTCTAATTGACGACGTTAATTGCTGAGTAAAGTGGACATCTTTGCGTACTGCTGTGATGGGATAGCGATCGCAATGAATTAGCATACTATCACAGTAAGACTGCGTACGTAATCACAACTACATACGCAGTTGCGATCCATAGTGAACCAAGCCCAGAAAACGCTACATAAATATCTTACTGGGGATATTCAGAAAGCTTTGTCGTCAAAGTATGCCAAGCGCCAGTCAACAGTCTCTTGGAAATAAATAAACATTGCTTCTTCTTTGACCTCAGGAACAGAACAAATTCCAGAACAGACTGCTGTTGTAGTGTATGCGTGGGAGACAGGAGCAAAAATCAGACTTTCTTCAAAACAGCCTAACACTGTTAGTCATGAAGAACATCTTGTTGTTTTCCAGTATACAGTATGTAACTTTGGAAATATTTAGGGTTCATTCTATAAATATATAGGATATACAAATCTAACAATTTCCTAGACCAAGTACATTTATACAAGTCAGTGTCATGTCAGTAAGGACAGAATGGAATATCTTAGATCAGAGGCCAGCGCTGTAAATAAAAATGTGCACGACTTATACTGAAGCCTGACATACTGTATCTTAGATGTGATTGTTGAAAGATTTTCTCAGGGTCAGTAAGCAATCAGTAAGCACGTAATAATATAATAACACAATATGAATGGAGCCACACAAAATGTGCAACCATCTGTGTTCTAAAAATAGACATGTTTATATTTAAATCAATGTTTAAATAAGCTGAGGGCTGTATAAGCACAAAGCAATATAAGTGGCCTATTTTTTTGTAATTGGTTAGAGGTTAGGAACCTGTTGCTAGGTAGATTAATTGTTTCGTTGATACTGATTGGTAATAGGATTTGGCCTATGAGTAGGTTTTGGGGCGTATACCTTTGAAGGGGCTATTTAAGGAGAGATTTGAATATGGTACAGCCTCTTTTCAGTTTGGAAGTCAGGCTGAGTACAATCTGTGTCAGGTTTTTGTTACCTCAGAAGTTGTTTTCCCATATACTGTTTTATTCCCTGTCATTATTTCAATTCCTACTGTGTATTTCATTGCATTCTTACAAATCTTTTTTCTTTACTTACTTTGATTGTTCCCCAACCCTCCCTTTCTCTATAAACTCCCCCCCCCCCTTTTTTGCCTGTTTCATTCCTGCTGCCCAGCAGCAACCCCCTATACAGATCAGAACACCCCCTTCTACCCCCTTTTTTTATACCAAATTCTTCCCCCCTTTGTGCCACACAATAATTGTATTACAATGCCCAGGCCCAGAAGGTTAGTACCCTCCCCCCGCAGCGCCTGGCTGAGGCGGCCCGCCCGCTGGCGCCTGCCGGTTACCGCCGCCCAGGGGCTGGCTGGCAACTTTTAGCCTGGGGGGCAAGTCCAAGGCACTGGCCCATAAGTAACGGCGCATCCTTAAATTGAGGTGTTTGGTATAATAAACCTTTATTAATAAAATAAATAGGTCTAGTGATTTTACACGTACACTTATGTATATTAGCAGTGCTAGTTTACACGTACACTTATGTATATTAGCAGTGCTATTTTACACGTACACTTATGTATGTCAGAGAAATATTACATACAAGAACTCCCTCCCACGATATTTTTTTACAAAAGAAAAATAAGAGTATAAAATCCATACTAAACATACACTTCCCTTCATTTCTTCTTTGTTTTTTCTGCTTTTCTCTATCCACTTTCTTTTCTTTTAACTGGGTTCCTCTTCTTCTTTCCTTCAGCTCCTCTTCCCCTGCTTATTTTTCCCTCCACTTCCTTTCATACTCAGGATGCAGCCAAGGGTGGACTTTCGATGGCCCTGCCTATTTGGTACCAGGGGTGGGCGATAATAAGCTGCCCTTTAGCTGCTGGTAAACTACACATCCCAGCATGCCTTGTCAGGAGTCTTGTATTCAAACTGTGGCAGGGCATGTTGGGATGTGTAGTCCCAAAGCTGAAGGGCTGCTTATTTATTTTTAAATCACTAATGATGGGAGACTCTTATTAAAAATAAGGCTCCCATTTTGCAACACAACACATTTTTATTTTTGCACAAAATACATCTATTGGGTTGGGGGGAGGGGTCCTGGGTGACACGGCCAATAGCAGCAGGGTGGCCATGTCACTCATATATTGACCATTTAACCGGCGCTGCTGATACCCTGCGACCCCCATAGCTGCTGCCTCCCCTCCCCTGCCGTCGCCGCTTGTTGTGTACGGCCGGCAGCCGCCTATGCGCGACGCCGACGGGACGGCCGGGGTTTGGTGGCTTGTTGTGCATTATGTACCTACAGGGCTTCCATAGCCCTGTACTACACACACACCAAAATAGCACGTGACCGCGGCTACCTCCGACAGTCAAAGTCAGAATGCAGCCGCGGCGGAAGCAGCCGCACTGCACACTGGTGACTGGTCCACCTCCACGGCCCTATGCAAGGAGGAGGTTGGCGGCCCACAATGCTTTCTAACAGAGCGGCCCGGGGGGCACATGGCACCCTGCCCCCCGGCCCAGCCCGCCACTGCCGCCGCCCCAGCGTGAGTGAGGTGTCACCTCCGGCGGGGAAGCTGCATGTTAGTGCCCCTTCCACCACAGCCATGCTGGCCCTTCCCCCTGCGCCCTCCGGCTCCTGTTCTCCTTTAGCCGAGGAGCGGGATAGAAGCGCCGCCCCCCCCCCCCTTTCCTTTACCTGCATCCTCTGGCTCCAGGCTCCATCTTCCCTCCGTGTCACCGCCTGCTCCCCTTGCGGCTCCAGGCTCACTGTGGGCTCCCGCAAGTGGCGGGACAATGACGCCCGCAGAGGATGCCGGCCTCAGCGATGCGAGCGCCGGAGACTGGGCATCCCTGGCCGCGTCATCAGCGGCCATAATAAGAGTGCCAGCCCTCGTGAGGGGGTCACGACTCCCCCACGCCAGGCAGCACTCTGTAGCCACCCTTGCAAGTAGGGCAGCCCCATTCTTGTTGCAGCCTGCAGCCGCCATTTTAGATGGGGGAGGACTGCCTTAGTTCCCTCAACAATCTCCAGAGGCCATTTTAAGCATGGCAGCAGTGCCACCTGCTGTCCATACAGGTGTCATGCATGTTGTGAGCTCACACAGCTCACTTTCAGCTTCCCTTAACATGCCAGCCCAGCCCCCTGCATTAGATGCACACAGGACCCCACCTGTCAGCACTTTTTACCCTAACATGCCGGGTTTTCAAGTTTTCCCAGGCACTAATACACGCCATCAGTATTTGCACATGCTGGCGCATTCACAATCCGCCCCATATTTCCCTGCAGTGGTTTCCTCCCCTGCTGTTGTTTCAGTCCACATGGTCTTCCAGTGTGCAACAGAATATGGTGCCTACAGCCAATCATTTGGCATTGGCAGCACCGGTCCAAGTCAATAAACCGCCGACACCTGTTTTTACCTAGACACTGTATTGGCAACCATCTTTAAACCTTGTGCAGCAACC
Source organism: Taudactylus pleione (assembly GCA_031769625.1). Classification (NCBI taxonomy): domain Eukaryota; kingdom Metazoa; phylum Chordata; class Amphibia; order Anura; family Myobatrachidae; genus Taudactylus; species Taudactylus pleione. The sequence goes on from JAUIMM010000039.1 coordinate 14,900,401, forward strand.
ACCAAGCCCATACTATTACCCCTGGCAATCTGGATTTGCAACGCCAAGTCCTTGGTTGCCGGGGAATTCACATGCGCAAACAGTCACAAGTCATAACCCCTTTTCTTTTAGCTCCCCCTTCCCACCCCACACTCACGGCCCCTCCCGTACCTCCTTTACCACCAGTTCCCCCAGCCGCGGGTAGCGTGGAAACTCCCCCTCTCCCCCCTGCACTGGATGCAGAGCTCGTTATTCCCAGCTAGTCAACAATTTCTGTTTCCGGTTCCGAAGCTGTAGCTAGCACGTCAACGGTGCAGGTTTTGTCGGGGGAGTCAGTTCGGAGGAAGAGACAGATGGCGGGCAAACAGGTGGCGTTATCCGGAGAATCATCTGGTTTGGTAGCAGCAATCAATGTGTACGCTTTGGAGATTCCGGGGCCATCTGGATCTGTTGAGCATGGTGTCTCTCATATGTCTTATGTTAGTTCAACATCCGACTCTTCAGCTAGCAGCGAATCTTCGGGTTTCCCCAAGCGCCAGCGAATATTTGCGCACAGGTTGGCTAAAAGAGATGCAAAGCGCAAAGATGCGCCTTCAGCAGGAGCTCACTCTGAGCCGGCGCTTTTCTCAGAAATGGTGCATTTCGCAAACACATCGGTGACTAGGGGGTTAAGGAAAAGAATGAAGGAGAAGATAAAGAAGGGGGAAGTACGTAGATGTGTTTACGATGATCGAAGAAATGAGGCAGGATGTTGAGAAGGCTAAAAAGGTGGGAGGCATGGGAGAAAATGATTTCCGTAGCTTTCACCACTGGCTGAGGGGTTTCTTAGGTTTTTCAACTTCCTATTTAGATACAAGGCCCAATGAACATCCCAACATTTTAAAATATATATTTTTGGTTTAGGGGTGGCACGAGATGTATCCAAAGCAGGCACTGGGTATGGGCAGAAAGGTAAATGCTTCGAGTACAATTAATCCAAATGTTACAGGGGCACGAATTGTCGCTTTCGACATTTCTGTAGAATTTGTGGAGCAGGTCATTCAGCCAAAGACTGTAAGTCGCCAGCAGAGGGGAGTCAGCCCGATAAGGGTACAGGTAGCGGAAGCAATAAATAAGGCTTCATCCCCATTAGTTCTATTCAAGTTGAATAAATGGATGGCATTGTACCACAGGAGACAGGATGCTCAATTTTTGGGTGATGGGTTTAGTTTAGGTTTTTGTTTCCCCATTATCGAGTCAGTTCAGGTTGTGGTGCGCAGGAATTTAATGTCAGCAGCAGAATTACCTCATGTGCTGAGACAAAGGGTGGAGGCGGAAATTAAATTGGGCCGCATGTGCGGTCCTTTTTTCATTTGAGCCCATGACCGGCTTATGCATTTCTCTGTTAGGGGTGGTGCCCAAGAAAGTTCCAGGGAAGTTCCGCTTAATCCAGCATTTGTCTTACCCTCATGGGTCCTCTGTTAATGACGCGACTCCTGAGGAGTTTTGTAGAGTCCGGTATCAGTTGTTTGAGAAGGCCCTCGACTTGATACAGGGTTTTGGCCCTGGGGCATTTATGGCGAAATTGGACATCGATTCCGCTTTTCGTCTATTACCGCTTCATCCCAATTCCCTAAGGTTCATGGGTTTCAAGTTAGACGGGTTATTTTAATTAGATAGATGTTTACCCATGGGTTGTTCTGTCTCTTGTGCTTATTTTGAGAAATTCAGTACGTTTCTGAATTGGTGTATCCACTGACCATAAGGAACTGCACATTATTTAGACAATTTTCTCTTTATGGGCCCAGGAGACAGTAACGTTTTTCAAGATCTTTTGTTTTCGGCCCGTGCATTATTTAAAGTTATGGGGGTCCCAATTGCACAAGACAAGACGGAGGGCCATACGTGTTGCCTTTCTTACCTGGGTATTGAAGTGGACACAGGAGTAGGTTGTTGTCACATTCCTGCTATAAAGTTTAAAAGCTTTTGGTCCAGATAGACGAGTGCTTGAGCACGGATAGGGTGAAGCTGCGTCTGGTTTAGTCACTCCTTCAATTTTGCTTGTAGAGTGATTCCTATTGGGAAAGTTTTTTGCCGGAAGCTAGAAAGGGCAACAGGGTTGTCAAGCCGCACCACACTATAACATTATCAAAGGAAATAAGGGAGAATTTTAGGGTGCGGTCTGAATTTTTGATTAACTTCAATTTGGAATTGATCTGGCCTTCCAGGCCAGTGTTAAATTTGTTCATTCAGTTGTTTACTGATGTGGCTGGCTCTTATGGTTTCGGTGCTTTTTTCCAGGGGGAGTTGTATGCTGCTCCCTGGCCCTCATCTTGGGTTTACCGCGGTTTTACAGCCAACTTATTTTTGTTAGAGTTGTTTCCAATAAATGTGGCTGTCGAACTATGGACCAAAAAATTGTCGAATCAGACCATTGTCTTTCGGTGCAACAATTTGGGTTAATAATGGCTTCAAATAAGCGATCAGGGGATACAGGTTTGCTATTGAAAAACGTTGTGTTGAAGGGAGAGGCAGTCCTTTGTAAGATTACTCGCTCAAAAACGGATCAAATGGGCAGCAGTCGGTGTTTGTCTTTAAAAAGTAATGTAGTAGCTGAGATTTGCCCTTTGCGCTTAGCTAGGCATTACTTGCTGTTGCGGCAAGCAGAAGGTGGGCAGTTTTAATTAGGAGCGGCTACTTGCGCAGCAGTTCGTCAGCAGATGGATAGGTCATCTTTTAAGTCTTATGTACGTTGTGATAAGTTTTGATGTTGCGCGAACCCCAAAACGCTGCTTACCCGTCAGTTTTTGCATGGCTAACATTCAAAAACTGGGGGTGTGAAGAGGTTTTTAATTTTCCTCCGAGGGGGCCTAAATTACAATTGGCTGAATATCAAGGTCCACGGGAGGTTTTTAAGTTTTCTCCTTCACTTGGGTTCTTGTTTGTCACTAACACAGTTCTTGGTCAATCGTTCAGTTATTTGAATTTATTGGGCGAGGATTCTGACTTTGCGGGGTCCTTTCTTTTACAGCTTCCCATACATCAACGGAGCAAGTATGGATTGTGGGTCATTCCTACATATTTTAGGCTGATGATGTAGGAATCAACCTTATTTTAAAAGTCAAGGCTGATTTGGTAGAGGTGGCCTCACACTGGCCTGTGGCTCATGTGGTATGGTCGGAGTTGATACTTGGGTTTGTTTGGTGAAGTTCCAGGGATCTGGTGGCGTGGACAAATCCAGGAAAAAGATTGATGCGGCCATTTTCAAGTTTGTGGCTTCCTCTGGGGGTGTAGTAATTAGACACCCGTTATTGACTTTACAGAGTCCACAATATTTAAGGTCAGATGGGGTGCATCTTTCCAAGACCGGTTTAGGAGTATTTCTGGGGGATATTTTCTCATTGTTGGGCTTAGGGGTTGTTTGAGGGTGGCAGGCTTCGGTTTCTAGAACCTAGCTGTGGCGGGAAGGCGCTAGTAGCCAGCGGCCACAGGTGGCATAAGTGGTCGTTGCACTTACCCTTTTGAAAGATGGCGATTATGTCCTACCCCTGCGGGAGGACAGCGGGCGTTTCCTTACGGAGCGTCCACACTGTGCCATAGTAAAGGGTGATGAGTCCTGCACAGCGCAGGTTATGCCGTTATAGGGGGGGGGGGGGGGGGGGCGTTTTAGTCGTCCCCCAATTTTTTAAGAGAGTCAATTGGCTGGAGCTGGTGTGTGGTAGCGTCCTTCTTTGCCACCCTTATTGAATAAAAATTAATTATAATAAATAAGTAACTTTTTCTTTAAACCAATGCAGTGGTGTCTTTGTAGTTATTTATATAGGTGCATACACACACAACGATTTTTTGAACGATTATCGTTAAACGATATCGTTTAACGATAATCATCTGAAAAAATTGTTCACTTTCTGAGTCAAATGATGAACGATTATTGTTCATGCGCGTTCATGTTTGTAGTTTGTAGTTCAGTCAGACTTGTCAACTCAACGATTTTCATTAAGTTAATATGCAAAAATCGTTTGTAGTTCTATAAAATCGTTCATTACATTTAAATGAACATAGTAAATGAACAACTTTAGTAAACGATTTTAGTTAATTTTTTCAAGGTAGAAAATCGTTTACTAAAATCGTTCATTAACTAAATCGTTGTGTGTGTATGCACCTTTAGTATTAAGCTAGCTTAATGGGTTATATGCAAGTGTTAATTGCAATAAATTAATGGACAGCTTATATATATGATACAGTTGTCAGTAGTCCTATAATAATAACTGAATGTACCAGGTTACTCATAAAGGAAAAAAGTCTGCACCTAGAAATTTCCCTAATTTTCAGAGACTAACAGGGTACATAGCTGCCAACTGTTTCAATAGGAACTCTTCTCCAATCCACCCAGAAACACTTTCTTTAAAGTTAGGGCCTAATGACCTTCCACCATTGTGATATAATTTTTGCCAATGGCATCATGTTAAGGTAGAATTTTGTAATAAATGATTCAAGATAGCTAGTAAAACACCCTCCTTAGGAGCAGTGTCGGACTGGGGCATGAAGGGCCCACCGGGGGAATGCAGTGATAGTGGCCCATACTTAGAGGTCTGGGCCCCTTTAAATATATACATATATATATATATATATATATATATATATATATATATAGTAAATACTGCTAGTGAATGCATGATAATGTACCAGATTAATAACAGCAATGTATTATAGAAAATACACAATAGTCCTGTGCAGTATAATTCAAGTGCACAGTCTGGAACCTGTTCCCTAAAGAAGGGGGTGGGCCCTCAGGCAGTGGGGCCCACCGGGGGTTTCCCCTGTACCCCTGTGGGCCAGTCCGACCCTGCTTAGGAGTAAATTTACTAAAGTGAGAGTTTTTTAGAAGTGACTTTTAAAAGTGATGTTGCCCATAGCAACCAATCAGATTCTACTTAACATTTAAATAGCACCTTCTAGAAGATAATAGCTAGAATCTGATTGGTTGCTATGGGCAACATCATTTTTAAAACTCACTTCTAAAAACTCTCACTTTAGTAAATTTATCTGGTGGCGTATTCAATATGTGAGCGAAAACATTGTTTTTGCGTTAATATCGGAGGTATGACGTCATTATCGCAGGTTTTACTTTTACACCGTATTCAATTTCAAAGACTTATCGCAGTTTGAAAAGTCTTTGATAAAAAACGGGGATAACTTTTCACCATTGAATAGGTGTCGAATTGGGGTTTGGGAGTGCAGGCTTAAAAAAAATAGCCTGCACCCCTGGGAATGACATTTAAAAAATAACTGTGTCAAAAAAAGTTTTAAAAAAAAATAGGGACACCCCAAAAAATTAATGTAAAAATTGGGGTGAAAAAAAAATTGGGAAAAAATTGTATAACAATAGGGAAATAGGTTCAGGGCTATTCTGCAAGTATGCGGCAGGTGTTTTGAAGAATAGAATTATAGCGTCAGGTGCACAAATGCAGAATTTTTAAAAATTTACTTTAGGGACTTAAAAATATGCTAGTACCCATTTTCATGTACCCCAAGTTTGATGGGACCACTTAAAAAAATGAAAAAAATAACCTAAGTGCTCTTCTGCAACACTTCTTCAATGTCAGGAAAAAAACACCTGCTGCGGCTATTTAAATCCCCGACTTTCAATTAAAGGCTAAAACGGGGGTACCCATAGTGATCCCCCATGTTTTTACAACTTTAGGGGGGTCTTACAATTTTTTTAAGGAAAAATTCGTAACTTTATGCAAATCCAACTTCGGAGTTTCCCGTGTTCATTAATTTTATATTGAATACGGGGATAAGCGGGAGCGCGCCCGATACTTTAACGCAGGTAAAAACTCCGATATGAAACGTTAACTTCGACAGTGAAGTTAACGTTTCATATTGAATACCCCTCTTAGGCCCTCATTCAGACCCACTCGCGAGCGGCTGGTCTTGACCATCGCAACCATAGAAACTGCGAGCAAAAGCCTGCGGTTTTTCAACCGCAAGGCCAGGAGTGATTTTGGCTCTATAAGAGCCAAAATCACTCCCACTGACATCACTAGTGATGTCAGTGGGGCCGGCTTCAGACGGTAGGCGTTCCCTTGGGAACGCCTCCGTCTGGCAGGCACGCCCACCAAAGGGGGCGTGCTGTCAGTCAACATCGACAGCACGCCCCCTTTGATGAGACACTCCGAGCGAAGGAAAGTCCTTCGCTCGTCGCGTCTCGCACGTGCGCACGACGGAGTTCCCTCCGTCGTGCGCATGCGCAGTGCAGACCATCGACCCACTTGCGAGCGGACAGCCGCTCGCGAGTGGGTCTGAATGAGGGCCTTAGTCTCTTAGAAACCTGGCTGGTATCCTCCCCCAGTCCCTGGCTTATCACCATGGACCAGGAGTGGTGGACTAAGATGCTCCCCAGTGTATCGCACAGCCCAGAGTCATTGGACCTGATTCAGACCCTCTCGCAAGCGGCCACTTGCTCATATGCGGCCGATGTTATGCATTTGCGCATGCGTATGCATCACAGTGAGCGTGCGCGAACTAGTTTGAGCGATCGGGAGGCGCTTGCTCACCCAGAAAAGACAGACCAGTGGAATGAATGACAGGAGAGGCCATTTGTGGGTGGTAACAGGGGCAGGGCAGTAGTAACGGGGGAGTGGAGTTGCGAATGCAAGCGCACCTGAGTGTGCACACCGTTTCAGAGGCGTGCATAATTAACAGGCAGCGTCAGAGTACACGTCACCTGGCTGGTTTTTACACTGAAATGGTTGCAGTGCTTGCGGTAGGGTAAAGGCAACCGCAAGCGCTGCGGTCAGATCCGATGGAACCCGATGTACCGATGGTTGTATACTACCTGGAGATGACGTGCGCTAGTGGGTGGCTAAAGACAGGCTGGTGGGCATCTGTAAACACAAAGTGATCGCTCGCCAAGACATAGTGGGCGTGCTTATGCCTTGCCATGCGATCGCCTGCCTCAACGTCACTTAGCTGAATTTGCATACGCTTGGAGCGAGGGGCCGCATCTAGCGAACGGGTCTGAATCAGGTCCATAGAGCCTTAACTGGCTTTTATCAAGTGTCTCCTAATCATAAATACCCTGATTGGGAACACTGACCTTTTCTGGCAGCACTAAATCCAGGCCTAACTTGTTAACACTCAGCTGAAGATTTGACTGCAGTCATTCAACAGGAAGTAATAACTGAAAGAAAAAAAATGATTTGTTCATTTAAGTAAGCTAAAACAACATTCAATTTAGGGCGTCTAACTCACTTCTTGATCCCTGACTGCCTTTGGGCAGCTAATCTGCAAATAAAGTCTTTGCTTGCTTCTCTGCAGGTCTATCGCCAACTCCAGCCTGGCTTGGCTTGGCTGCAACAGCTGCACAAACACAGTCAGTCTTGCTGGCCTTCCCTGTCTCCTTCAGGTATAGGCTCTGGCTTCCTCAGCCTGCAGCTTAGCTGCTTCAATGTCACATATACAGTCTTTGGAGTTTTTCGGTCCACCCTGCCTCCTGCAGGTTTGGACTCAGGCCCCTTGGCCCCCAATGGCCTCCAGGCACACTGGGCTCTGTAGCTGCCAGTCCTCCCTGGACTGATTCCACATGCAGCCTGACTGTAGGTCTGCCGGTCTGCCTCATTAGCCCTCACCTGAGCTCTATCCAAAAAGCAGCCCATACACATCTTCCCACAATCCTTTTCTTCTCTGTGTTGATGGATCTCTCCTGTCCCACACAGAATCTGCTGCTCACCAGTGCCATCTCTGGTGATACTGCGACACAGTATATAAAATACTGTACATATACTTACCTAAATCAAAGTGAATGTAATCACATCTTTCTCTCTTTTCTGCTTTCTGTCCCAGTGATGCCCAAGTCGCAGTCCTCTCATGTTGACCCAGGGGGTATTATAACCTACACAAGATGCAACCTCTTAAACATTTATTCCCTCACCATACCAACCTAAGATTTTTAAGTAAATCCCAACTACCATCCCAATTGGACACTCCTAATCTCATAGTAGTCGAATGCAGCTGACAGCCCAAATATAGATGAATCATCCATCAAAGCCGCAGTCTCTCTCTCTAGGAATGATTTATCACCTTACAAATGCAATGTCATCTTTCAGGTCCCTGGCGACAATTGAACTCCTCAGATAAGTCCTGTACTTTTCTGGTAATAGATACTCTTATACCCCATGGCCACATATTAAGTATGGAAAGGATCATTAAATGAAACAAAACAGTTACACTCCCTTGGGTCAACTACCTTCCCCAAGGGTGATTGCAGTCCTGACTCAGTAATGTAGAATAGTTTCAACAGTAGTTAATCAGCAAATGGATGGAATATTTAGATAATAAAGAGCATTGGGAGAACCCAGTTCTATTTAACTATGTGCTGACAAATAATTACATACTGTACATGGCCAATAAAAATAAAGAGGACAGGGCTAGAAATCAATCTCTTTAAAAGTCCATGGTGACATTGCTTATGCCAATGTGTCATATTCAAGTGACAACTCACTGGAAAAATATACCCAGACATTCCATCTCTTAGACAGCTTCCTCTTTCTCACATTCCAATTAAATAATCTACACTAAAAATAAAATGTTCACGATTCAGATTCTGTAATGATTATGACATATACAGGAGTTAAGAAAATAATATAAAAATGTGGTTATGATTCCTCTCACAGATATTAGTAACTATAAAGTTAATGGGCCTTATTCACAATTGAACACAAGTCCGTTTTGCGGACATAGCTTGTAATCTGTATGGGCTCCCGGCAGTCGGGATGCTGCTGGTCAGAATACCGACAGCGGCATCCCGACAGTCAGAATCCTGACACCCTAAGGCAACTAAGGTAAGAATTAACCCTTACCCCTAACCCTCCCTCTAACCTCCCCCTCGCCGGTGCCTAACTCTAACCCTCCTTCCTTAGTGCCTAACCCTAACCTCCCATCTTAGTGCCTAACCCTAACCTCCCCTTCGCCAGTGCCTAACCCTACCTCCTTAGTGCCTAACCCTAACCTCTCTGTCGGGATTCCGGTATTGCGCAGGCCGGGATGCAGACTACATCCCAATCAAGGAATACACATCTCTGTGCAAATATGGGCGGTTCAGCGTAGCACTCAAACCAAACATCTCTGAGTCCATGTGGAAGGGAGGGCCAGAGCCAATGCTGGGTATGGCCATGTTCACAAGAGAACACAAGTTTCTCTATTTGGGATGACGAAGTTGTGCAGTCATTAAGACTGCCCCAGTCAAGCCCAAGATTGGCATCCATACAGCAATAACACTATTGATGTAGTTGTTGGTTGTGCTACACTTCTGTGCAACCGGTTTCTTCCAGACTATAGTGGCTGTAGCATCTGGAATAACCTCATGTTAGCAGGAAACACAAATGAGTTCAGCACGCATTCATGGGGCAAAATTTACTAAGCGGCGGGTTCTAAATCCCGTCGGTTTAGTGGCAGTTTGACGGTGGGTTCTAATTGACACAAAACTAATAATTGTATTATCTGCACTAATTGAGATGAAAAGAAGACCTGACTGAAAGTAAAACACAATATAATTTATCAAAATAAAAAAGGAAATTTAATATCCTGAAACAACAATATGACCGGTCATAGAATATCACATATCATATTAGTAACTACAGAAAATTATTATAAGCTAAATAAATCAATAATACACTTCAATGTATAATAAAACCTAAAGGAGGTGGATCATAAAAAACCTGGTATTACCAGGATAAGGATTGTATTGTGTGATACTCCAAGAATGTAATTTTACATCAATTGATGCAATATATTTGAAGTCCCATAGCTAGTTCAATAGAACTCAATCAAGGTTCTGTGGAGTTCTGTGAACATCTGTAATAGCAATGCTGGCTTTGAGGTATAATCATACGCTGTGCACACAATATATGGACAGTGGGAGACAAAGGGAGGCACTTCTCCAAACGGAGGTACCAGGCATCAACTTTCTGTCAGATTAGTACAGTCCTGTAACTCACGTGTTGTGCCCAGCATCAACCTTAACTGCAACAATGTATCAGCTGTGCAGTACAATGTCTATGTCTCCAGGGCTCCACAATAGTCAGGTGTGCACGATCTTGTAGATCTCCTGATGTGCCCAGTTTCCACTGGGACAGTGGCAGCGTGTCCAGCAGCACAATAAAGCAGCCGAATCTCCGGGTCTAAATGGCAAATAGCAAGTGTCAGCGAGTATACACATTGAGGGCCTCATTCAGAGGCGGTCGGAGGATGCAAGCGGTCGCTCAGAAACTGGGCGGCCGCTTGCATCCTGACCGCCCGCCTCTGTTTCGGTCGTTAGGCTGTGGGTTTACACCCACAGCTCTAATGACCGCTAGGGTGATAGTCACGATGGTCAGAGACCATCGCGACCATCGGGGCTTACGACGAGACCCTAGGGTAGGGTCTCACTTGTCGTAAGCCCCGGAGAGCTTCTGGCTCTGTCAGAGCCGGAAGCTCTCCACTGACATCATTAGTGATGTCAGTGGGGCCTCCCCCAAACGGTAGGCGTTCCCAAGGGAACGCCTCCGTTTGGGCTGCCACCCCCCCGGTCCGCCTTCCAAACGGGGCGAGTTGTCAATCAACATCGACAGCTCGCCCCCTTTGGAAAGAGACCCGCTACGACCGGCGCTGTCGGTCGTAGCGGGTCTCACGCATGCGCACGAAGGATCCGGCTCCCTCGTGCGCATGCACACTTGACAAACATCGAGGCAGCCGTGCGGTCATAGACCGTACGGCCGCCTCTGAATGAAGGCCTGAGTCGAGTAGTTAGCTCTGACATGTTTCGCACTACAGCATGGGAGCTTTTTCAAAGAGGGCATCCCTATTCTATTATATTCTAAAATGTGTTTTGATAACGGTTTAGCAGCGGTTTTGGCCTTAGTAAATCTGCGGATAGCAAAACCGCCGCCAAACCGCCGGGGTTTAGAACTCGCTGCTTAGTAAATTTTGCCCATGGTGTGCTTCAACCAGTTTATACTGTACAAATGTCATTAAATGAGGGTCCCTAGTTGTTGTAGAGCAGTAGTTTTACCAATTTGCTGGCTTTCCACTCGTTGTGGATGGGACTCATGCCTTGCTACCATTATGAAGTAAAAAATCTATTTTTTAAAATAAAAAGCATTTTCTTTCCATCAATGTGCAAGCTGTATGCAGCGTCTCATTCCAGATTCTCAGTCTGGTTGCCAAACATCCATGGAATACACATTACTCCTTCTTGATGCAGCAATAATGCATTTGGCATAGATGATCCAAGAGGAAAGGAACTAGGGCTCGATTCAGACCCGCTCGCTAGATGCATTCGCTCGCTCGCTGCGTGTGTAAATTTGGGAAGGCAGGCAATTGCACAGCAAGGCATAAGCACGTCCACTATGTCTTGGCGTGCGATCGCTTTGTGTACGCAGACACTCACCAGGCTGTCTAAAGATTCCCACTTGTGCATGTCATCTCCAGGAAGTGTATGTAACCATCGATACATCGAGGACCATCGGAAGCGAACGCAGCGCTTGTGGTTGACTATACCCTACTGCAAGCACTGCGATCACTTCAGTGTGAAATACAACCAGGTGACATGTACTATGACGCTGACTTAATTATGCACGCCTCTGAAACAGCGTTAAGATGCTCAGGCATGCCTGCGTTCGCACCTCCACTCCCCCGTTTCTAGTGGCCTGCCCCTGTTACCACCCACAAGCGGCTTCGCCTGTCACTCATTCATCCGGGCTGTCTATGCTCGGCGAGCGTACGCTTCCCTATCGCTCTGACTAGTTCGCGCATGCGCAGAATGCAAACATCGGCCAGCTATGAGCGAACGCTTCCTAGTGAGCAGATCTGAATCAAGTCCTCAACAAAAAACACAAAAGCAGAAACAGAACTTTTTGGAAAAGACTATTAAAAGTCAAATAGTATAGTAGCAATGTTCCTTGCTATATTATTGCTTTTCTATTATATAATAAGAGGAGATTGCTGCTGTTACATGTGTAAATTTCTTTCAGCAGATCGTGCTGAATTTCCCCCCCCTTTCTCCCCACTTTTATATTACACTGACACACTGCGCAGGAATATGTATACAATACCGCACACACTGCCACCAGATGGGTCACAGCGCATGCATCAGGTGCCTCCACCAGTCTGGGGAAGCCCACATGTAAGTAGCAGATGTGGTATGTGATATCATTGCTCTGTGTATGATGTTCCATAACAGCATACACATCCCCACTAGGAGGTCAAGATCTGCCAGACTCCCAGACAGTACTGTATGTGCTGCAAAAATATTTCTCTTGTAGGTATTAGATGTTTTCTCTTAATCATCATTACTTATGATGTAGGTTGTCATCACTGCCACAAGTTTATTTACAAATTGTGTAACACGTAAATACGGTGTTAGACATATTAATAGTTTGTTTAAAAAATGTATATACAGTATTATTTTTCAGATGTATTTACATTTTATTTCCAAAAATAATGTAATATCAAATAGGTCAGAAATGTCTGCTTTATTAAAGTAAATTATTATTTTCTCAAAGTAAATAATAGTTAAACAAAACATTTTTTGTGCTATTTTACACCTAGAGCTTATCTTAGAATGTTCCCACAGACGCTGAGACAACTTGCAAGCCCCAGTGCAAGAGTCAACATGGCTGAACAGGGGGCTTGGTAAACTAATCCCACAAAGATTTATTATTTATTTATTAGCATTTACTTATATAGAGCTAGCATATTCCATTGTGTTTTAGAATCTATAGGGAAATAGGCATTGATATCCAAGGATAAGTGCTAAATATAGTATATTGGTCCAATCAGGTGGCAGAGGTTGGGCTGTATGATCCAGTCACACAGTATTACTGGCCTGGAGTCAGTGGGATGTGTGAGTGAAAAAAGAGAAAATATGTAAAGTTATGTGTGCACTATATAAAGGGGATGTAAGTGGGTAGAACAGCTTATGGAGGTTATTTGAGTGGTTCTAATATTTGATAAGCTTGCCTGAGGAGGTGAGTTTTCATAGAATGCTGGTAGGCTTGGAGACTAGAGCAGGCCTGGACAACCTGTGGCTCTCCAGCTGTTGTGAAAACTCCTGACACGCTTAACCAGCTAATCAGAGGGAGGGTATGTTGGAACTTGTAGTTTCATAGCAGCTGGAGAGCCACAGGTTGGCCAAGCCTGGTTTAGAGGAAAGTCTTATTATGCATGGGACCAAATTCCACAGAGTGGGTGCAGCCCTAAGTAAGTCCTGTAACTGTGAATGGGAGCAGGTAATGAGTATGGATGAGACACACAGATCTTGCATAGAGTGGAGAGGTCGAGCTGGGAGATATTTTGAGACAAACAAAGAGATATATGTTGGTGTAGCTTGGTTAATAGCCTTATGTGTAAGTAAATGTATTTTATATTGAATTTGGTAAAATGCAAGTAACCAATGGAGCAACTGACAGAGTGGAGCATCAGAAGGTGAATGTTTTGTAGAAAAGATCAGCTTCACAGCTGCATTAAAATAGTGCCATAATACTATTGCTATTGCCATTGTCCCACCCCTGATATTCCTGCTCACCTCCCTAAATGCATCTGGAATTTCTTTTATGGCATCATTGATTTTGAGAAGTATTGTTGAGTACTGTAATGTGTGTAATGTGTTGTCTTGTTGGAACTGTTGTGATAGGCATAGTGCCGATAGCATGGGAGATGTTAACACTTCAGGATGGGCTTTGACATTCGTTTCAACTTTTTCATCAACTACTTCCTGTTGTCCATCACCTGTTTCTCCTTCATCATCTGCATCTAAGAGTATAAAAGAAAAAATTGTCTTTTTAATTTAATGAAAAAAAAAACAGACAGATTAGTGTAATGCTAATAACCATTTTTCTAAGATACATTTATGACATCATGATTTTCTACAATTTCAGAAATTATATTGAGTTTCTTGTATTTTGTTTAATTGTCTTTTGAATAAAACAATAATCATGATTAAGTGCATCACTCTCACAGAACAGTATTGCCTCATTTTGCAATTATAAACAGGTTTTTTAACCACTTAACTAGCCAATTTTTTGGGCCAGAACCGCCCGGGAAAAAAATAAAAAAAATGAAATAAAAAAAAAATAATAAAAAAAAAAATATATATATATATATATTATTTTTTATTTTTTCTAATTTCATTAAATTTAGAATGTGTTTTTAAAAATGTATTTAAGAATGTATTAAAAAAAATATATATATATTCCTGGGGTGTCCTCGCATCCACCCCCATTTTCAAAGACCCCCCATTGTAATTGTGCATCCCAGCTTCGTTAGAACCCCACTGGCATTTTTTCCCACCCCCTAGTGGTTATAGATTCCCTGTGGTAGAGCTCTCCCACCCACCAGTGTCCATAAGTAGTAACCCCCCATGTGTCACTGACATGTGCAGAACAAATTTCCTCCTTAAATACTGAGGGACGAAGCGGGATGGCATGGTCGCATGGGTGTCAACTGAAGCACATCTGGCTGTGGTCACATCCAATGCAATATGCCAGTTAAGCAGTTAAGAGAAACAACATGTTTATAAAATGCATTGACAAAAGTAATCTTGCAAAATTACACACATATAACTGGATAATTGTCTTGGGTACATTTTCATGTTGGCTTTTACAGTATTCCTCAGGTGCAGGGTATGCCCGGGACCAAATTCAGTATCAAAATGCCTGACCACAACTATCTTCAGCTCATCCACACAGATCAGTACAGGCTGCCCAAGCGATGTAAATTCTAAGCAAGCAAAGGGTATACCACCACTCCCGTGGGCACACTGGCGGCATTCCCTCATCTTTTCTATAAGCTTCCTTTCAAAATCCTGCCACCTGATAACAAGAAAATAAATCTTGTATTGTTAACACAGAAAACAAAATGAAAGATCCCTCCCCACCCGCAATTTTTATTTAAAAATATATATGTGTATGTAAAGTTTTTCTATATGTACAGTATGTAACATATTTATTTAGTACTCGTATATGACAAATAATATGTTTGTCTTCAAGGTTTTTGGGTGAATTGATTTTGGCCAATATTGGTTGTCTTTCCATTAGCTAAATGTATACAGTGAACTGAAAGTTAACTGGTAATTGATTTTAGTTTTCATTCTGATGTATTTGTAAGATTATTGGGTAGGTGTTATGTACTTCTTCAATACTAGCGGTCTTCTCGCTTATCTAAGGTAAGCACAATATTTAAAAACACACAGCTGGGACTGTCGTTCGACCAAGTGTTACTGGTTCCAATTTGTTACCTTTAATATGGAATGTGTTATATTAGGCATCCTCTAAACCTAGAATAAAAACCTCAAAGAGCAGTAAAAAAGAAAAGGTTATTAGACATATTGGCAGCTACCAGAAAAAACATTCTTCTGATGTGGACCCAGAGCTCTGCTTCTTTCTCTACTCTACACTGTTCAGGAAAAATCTTTTTTTTTTGTAGAACAATTGGGCTGGAAGCATTGCTCTAAAAAAACGAGAAATACAAACATATATTTACATTTATTTTTTTTTACATTATTTTGCTTTCAGAACACTGCTTTTGGATAACACTCATTTATATGCAGCAGATCCTATAATATTTATATCATTTATTTTAATTGGAATGTTCCCTCTCACATTGGTCTCTTCATGTCACATAAATTTATATTTTTTAGGCATTTTGACATATAATATACATGTACAATAGTACATCTAATTATCATGTGAACCAATTGTGCTACAGTACCTCAGTAACTTAGCATCCAATATTTATTGTACTATCCTCCCCTCATTATGCAAGGACTATACAAACAATCACTTCTTAGACTGTAAACATATACATCTGGCTTTAGCTCTATATAATCATGTATGAGTATGTAGTTTATCATCTTTGTACTATGAATTAAAATAAAATTATAAAAATGTAAACTCAGGTGTGAAACATGGTTAAGACTTGGGGTTTGCTGATTAATAGGTTTTCCTCTAATTTAGAGCTCTACAAGTCCCAAGTTAGATGAGCAAAGGGTCATTCTGGTTGGACGATTACAAAACCTCAAAAAGGAAGTTCTCTGCTGCACTATTGTACTTACTGTACAATAAAGTTTCTGATCGAGAGATACATAAGCCACACAATTACTTACACCAAGACGTAATAGTAGCAGTAACTACTAAAATAGTAGTCCAAGATCTCTTCAATCATCCAAAAGGGTAAATAGCTTCTATCACTTTTTAGAGACTCTGAAAACATATAGAAGAGTTTAAGTCTCCCTCCACCTCAGTGAACAGATGCAAAAAGTAACCTTGGGTAGGCAGCCAAAAACGATAATCAGAGGAGTAACTAAGATGATAGTCCCAGGGCAAATTAAAAATGGCACCCCTTGAAAACTGATCTTTAAAAAGTTTGCTGAATACATATGTTGGTACTCTAATTATTATTATTATTATTATTATTATTATTATCTTTTATTTGCTAGGCACCACAAGGTGTATGAAGCACTATACAGCATAAATAAACACACACTGGAAACACAAATATGAGAGTGAGGCAAAACATCAATACAACAGTGATGAATACCAGGTACATGCACAATGTTGTGTAATGGAATTTTGAAGAAAATAGCCAGGTGCACCGAGATCCAAAGGCTTTAGGGATTTTGATAGTGTGAAATACATTTTGATGCCTTTTTAACTCTTCTGACAAGTGAAATTCAAATGTTAGGCCATTTAAAATAGCTATCTGATTCTATTAGTATGTCATGCTCTTCAACGACAACGTGTCCTGATCTTACCCTGGTTAGCCACTTTCCAGCCCCAGAATTTCTCTATTACATTAGTGCAGTCTTTAAAACCATTGATTGTGCTGGAGATTCTGACTCTTTGTGGCTGGCAAAGCAGGAAAAATAATTCTCCTTCCTGAAAAGCAAATATGAAAATGTGGCCAAATGCACAAGGGAAGTAAAGGGCAAACTTTGCAATTAATTCTGCCTTTCAATAATATAACACATCATCTACCCATAACCCACCTGATTGTTCTGAGCAGAAGTATACATACAAACATATATCATTTCCATTACAGAATGAGCAGTTGTAGATTATCAAATAAAGAATATGTAATGGGTCATCTTAATGAAACACAGAATAGTATATACCAGGCACCCAGGCTGCTTGCGAGCGCTCGCTCTGAATCAGGGCGTTTTTCTTTTTTTTTAGTTTCGGCCTCCAGACCGCTTGCAAAGCTGTGGGTGACTACCCACAGCTAGTGTAAGCGGCCTGGTGATGGTCGCGATTATCGTGACCATCGGGCTTGCGTCGAGACCCTGTGGGAGGGTCTCAGCTCCCGCAAGCCCGAGTGGACTTCCTGCTCTAATAGAGCAGGAAGTCTACTACTGACATCACGAGTGATGTCAGTAGGGCCATCCACAAACTGCAGGCGTTCCTAAGGGAACACATGCGTTTGTGCAACCCCCCCTCCCGCCTACAAAACGGGGCGAGCTGTCACTCACCATCGACAGCCGCCCCATCGCAAAGGACAGCTATTATTTGGTCTATAATTGTAATACAATTATATTGACCTTTAAACACTCCATAAGGCATTTAAATAATATAGCACACTAGATAAGAATAGATATTTAAAACATCCAGTAACCAAACATAACATAAATATTACTGTCCAATTAGGTAATACTAAAAACTAGTGATCATATAGAATGCGCACACAAGCGCTACAGTGTATCCACCAATGGCTTTGGAAGCAGCTGGACACAGAGTTGTCCAAACTCAAGGAGGGTATATGTTCTCATAAAATAATAATTGTGTCCAGCGCTAACCGCTTTATATTAATTCAGATATCTGAGGTGTGGAAGGAACGATATATAATGTTGTAGAAAAGAATAAAATGGATTTAAACTGTATATGTTGTAATAATGTGGTATTTATTGATTGGTTTAAAAGTTGTAACTTAATTACGAAGTCCAAGTGCTCCTGTGCACTTATAGAAAAATAAAGGTAAAATAGATTAAGATCAAACAGATAGCCAGGAAAATAAAGCAATGTTCTCAAACACTGACTCTGATTTCTGAACCAAAAAAGGCTCCTGAATGCCTTCCGTGATAAACTGTCAGTGATTGCCCACGTCTCTTGTGTCAAACACCAGTCCCCAATGTTGGGAGACTGCCTCCAAACAGTCACCTATATGCGAATTGCAGGTAACATAAGGTGACCCTTTTAGGGGGTCCCTTTCCATATAGCACCAAGTGCCTACGTCTCCCTTTTAAATAATGTATGTGACAACCCATATTAGGAGTGATATCAGCATATATGGCATTGCAGAGTATGTCCCATATACGTGGGGTGTGTGGGTATACCCTTGATCAGGGCTTCCCTACCGTATAAATGATCATACATTCCCCCACTAAATGGTATGATAGTTTGCAGTATTATATGTGACTGCTGTAAAGAGAGAGACAGGGGCGGCGTCCCGCACCACTGTCCTTACTGTTGGCTGATTGTTGTGGTGCTCGCTAGACGCGGCTAACAAAAACTAGGAACATTGGACCTCATTCAGAGCCGGACGCTATTTGCACTCGCTCGTTCAGAAAAAAGGGGTGGCTATTCAAATAAACTGTTCGCTCTTTGCGGTCTGTTCACGCCTCTAGGTCTGAACGAGCGAACCAAACATGCGGTCGTTTTTTGGAAAACTACGCCCCCTGGCCGCTCGCATCCTACGTCATGTCCGCTATTTATTAGATCAATCGAGTACATTGACCAGCATATGAATTGCTCGCTATTCTTGTGGTTGGTTTTTCCTACCGCAATCTTGCGAGCAGTTCTGACTATAAAATAACCCAGTGACGTGGTCAATGACGCTGCTGTATTAATTATGCACACCCATAAAACGCCCGTTTTGACCTTTAAGCACGCCTGCGTTCGGATCTCCACTCCCCGTTTTCAAGCACCTTCCCCTGTTACCACCCACATACGCCTCCTCCTGTCACTCAAAATAGCAGGCATTCGCTATTTAGCGAACAAACGATTTTCGGCTGCACTGACTGGTTCGCGTATGCGTATTACGATCCGTACGCATGCGCAGTTGTGCAAACATCGCTCGGAACGAACGAGCGGCCGCTTACGAGCGGCTCTGAATCAGGCCCATTGTGAGGATAAATAATTTAAAAATCTGGATTGTGTCTGTAAATCATGGACAATTAGCATCTATCCAGTCTCCTAGCATAAGCAAAATTGGGTGTGGTCTGGGGGTGAACTTGTTCGATGATCCACCACCACACCCAACGCAGTGCAGTAAGGGTTTTTTTTTAGGAGACCCAGCTTGTGACGTCATGATGTTACACTGGGTCAGTAGAAGAGAGGAGCTTTGTGTGAGGAGTAGGGTTCGGAGCAACAAGTAGGTAAGTGTAGGGCTGGCTGGGTCTGGAGACACATAAGTGGGTCTGAGCTGGAGACACAGAAGTGGGGCTGGGCTAGAAACACAGAAGGGGGGCTGGGCTAGAGACACAGAAGGGGGGGCTGACTGGGGAGACACAGAAGGGGAGTTGGCTAGACGACACAGAAGGGGGGCTGGCTGGAGACATCAGAAGGGGTCTGGCTGGAGACACCACCCCCCTGTTTGAGTGGTCACCTCATGCAACATAAGGGGGGCTGGGCTGGAGACACAGAAGGGTGGCTGGGCTGGAGACACAGAAGGGTGGCTGGGCTGGGGATACACAGAAGGGGATGGCTGGGGAGACACAAAAAGGGAAAGGCTGGAGACACAGAAAGGGACTGGTTGGAGGGTATGCAGTCGGGAAGCTGGTGGACCTAATCCCGACAGCCAGCTTCCCGACTGTCATAACCTGGCAAGGGTCTAAAGACAGGCATTGATATGCCGACGCCTGTCATTAGACATACGCTGGGAGCCCGATGCCCGGCATCCCGATCGAAGGGACACCGGGAGCCGAGCGCGGATAGCCGCAGGGGGGGCGGAGGGTTAGATTTAGGGTTCCCGGGGGGGACATAGGGTTAGGCATCCCCCCGGGGGACTTAGGTTAAGACGGCGGGGTTAGGTTTAGGGGGGTTAGGTTTAGGCACTTAGAGGGGGGATTAGGGTTAGGCACTGGGGGGGAAGGTTAGGGTTAGGCACCCCTAAGGGAGGGTTAGGGTTAGGGGGTAGAAATAGGTTAGTATATACTTACCTTTGACGATCGGGATTTCCTCCACTGCCGGGATGCCGCTGTCGGGATTCTAACCGGCAGGCATGGGTCCGGCGGTAAATCATACCGATTCCGGCTGGAGACACCACACCCCCTGTTTGAGTGGCCACCTCCCTTTTTTTGGAGTACACACTGTCAGCGTGAGCAAAAGTTCCCTTTTCACTATCAGGCACCCTACCCCTCGCAACTCTAGATTATATATATATATATATATATATATATATATATATTAGGGATGAGCGGGTTCGGATTTCTGAAATCCGAACCCCCCCGAGCCCCCCCGATCCGAGTCATATCCGAGTCAGGATCGACTTTTCCCGCCTGACTCGTAACTGAAATCAAGGCAAAATTTCATCATCCCGCCTTCCGGATCTTGCGGGTTTTGGATTCTATATAAAGTACCCACGTCGGCGCCATTTTCTCACTCCGGCTGTGGAAAGTGAAGAGGGAGGGTGGGAGCTAGGGCTGGCTGGGCTGTATAGTGTAGTGTAGTGCTGTGCTGCTGTTGTCCATAGGGGCTTTGTCCACTCCTCCAAAGTCCATAGGGGCTGGCTGTGTTGTGCTGCTGTTGTCCATAGGGGCTGTGTCCACTCCTCGAAAGTCCATAGGGGCTGGCTGGGCTGTGTTGTGCAGTCATTGGCGCTGAGAGGGGGGGGAGCGAGTACAGATTACCTGGGCCCAGGCTTCCTGAGGGGCCCGGCAGGAGCCCGGGTCCGATGCCACCCCCCCCTCCCTCACAGCAGCCCAGCACACAGCGTGCGCCTGTGTCATAAGTAAAGGGCCGGCTGGCTCATCCGTTAAAGGGTTCTGTAACCCCCAAAGTGCACTCCAACAAAAATAAAACATTTTCTTCTGTGTTTGTGAATTGTGTGCACTGTACGTGCATCCTCAAAGCAGCAGCGCCAAGCATGCATCTGTCCATTAAAGGGTGGTGTAACCCCCAAAGTGCACTCCAACAAAAATAAAACATTTTCTTCTGTGTTTGTGAATTGTGTGCACTGTACGTGCATCCTCAAAGCAGCAGCGCCAAGTGTGCGTCTGTCTGTTAAAGGGTGGTGTAACCCCCAAAGTGCACTCCAACAAAAATAAAACATTTTCTTCTGTGTTTATGAATTGTGGGCCTGATTCAGACCCACTCGCAAGCGGGTCAATGGTGCCCAAGTGCGAATGTGCACGACAGAGGTGGCTCCATCGTGCGCATGCGCAAGACCCGAATAACGACGGCCAAGCCATCGTTATGGGTCTCGCACCAAAAGGGGCATGCTGTCGATGGTGAATGACAGCATGCCCCCTTTGGATGGAGGTGCCGGGGGCGTGGCTGCCCAGATGGAGGTGTTCCCATGGGAACGCCTACTGTCTGGGGAAGGCCCCACGGACATCACTAGTGATGTCAGTGGGAGTGCTTTTGGCTCTGATAGAGCCAAAAGCACTCCTGGGCTTGCGGCAGTGAGACCCTACCGAAGGGTCTCGTCACAAGCCCGATGGTCGCGATGGTCTTGACCATCGCGACCATCATTTTGGCCGCTCGCTATAGCTGTGGGTGGTCACTCACAGCTATGCGAGCAGCGAGGAGGCCGCTCCAAAAAGGAGCAGGGACGGCCCTGATTCAGAGCGAGCGCTCTGTCAGAGCGTCCGGCTCTGAATCAGGGCCTGTGTGTGCACTGTACGTGCATCCTCAAAGCAGCAGCGCCAAGCGTGCGTCTGTCCGTTAAAGGGTGGTGTAACCCCCAAAGTGCACTCCAACAAAAATAAAACATTTTCTTCTGTGTTTGTGAATTGTGTGTGCACTGTACGTGCATCCTCAAAGCACAAAAAATAATTTATTTTTTTTTTTCTGTCTTTGTGAATTGTGTGCACTGTAGCTGCACGTGCATCTACAAAGGAGCAGCGCCAAGTGTGCACCTGTGTCCCATAAGTCTGTTAAAGGGTGGTGTAACCCCCAAAGTGCTCCAACAAATAAAAAACAATTTTTTTTCTGTGTTTGTGACTTGTGTGCGCTGTAGCCGCACGTGCATCAACACAGTAGCAGCGCCAAGCATGCGCCTGTGACATAAGTCAAGGGCCGGTTTGGACATCTGGTCCGGACTGAAGGACGTGCCAACAATTTCTGACATGTCTACTGTCACTGCATATGATACTGTCACCACTGACAGAATGGTGGAGGATTACATTGGTGACAGCATCCAAGTAGGGATGTCAGACAGTCTGTACCTGTACTGGCAGGAAAAAGAGGCAGTTTGGAGGCCCCTGTAGAAACTGGCTCTATTTTACCTGAGTTGCCCCCCTTCCAGTGTGTACTCCGAAAGAGTGTTTCGTGCAGCCGGGAACCTTGTCAGCGAAAGGCGTAGGAGGTTGCTTCCACAAAATGTGGAGAAGATGATGTTCATAAAAATTAATTATCAACTCTTCCAGGGAGACCAGCCTCCAGAACGTACAGAGGGACCTGTGGTGGTGGATTCCAGTGGGGACGAATTAATATTCTGTGAGGATGAGGATGTACACAAAACTGAAGAGGGTGAGGAATCGGTGGATGAGGATGACATCTTGCCTCCGTAGAGCCAGTTTGTGCAGGGACAGATTAATTGCCAGCTTGTTTTGTGGGGGCCCAAACGAACCAATCATTTCAGCCACAGTGGCAGACCCTGGTACTGAAGTGATTGGTTTGTTAAAGTGTGCATGTCCTGTTTATACAACATAAGGGTGGGTGGGAAGGCCCAAAGACAATTCCATCTTGCACCTCTTTTTTTCTTTGCATTATGTACTGTTTGGGGCCTAGTTTTTCAAACTGCCATCCTGTCTGCCACTGCAGTGTCACTCCTAGATGGGCCACATGTTTGTGCCGCCCACTCGAGTCGCTTAGCATAGTCAACCTTTTGGACTAAAAACAATATTGTGAGGTGTTCAGAATAGCCTGGAAATGAGTGGAAATTAATGTTATTGAGGTTAATAATAGCATAGGAGCAGAAAAACCCACAAATTCTGTGATTTTAGCTGTTTTTATTTTTTTTTTAAAAATACAGATCCAAAACACAAAACCCAGAACCCAAAACATGGAAGGGTGGTTTTGGCAAAACCAATCCAGATCCAAAACACGAAGAATGATCCAGATCCAAAACCAAACCACGAAAAGTCGCCGGTGTACACCCCTAATATATATATATATATACACACACACACACAGTATATACTGTACATAAATGTGATATAATTTATTTTATTTTTTTAAACCAGTAACACAATATCTGACATGGTGCTAAAACTGGGACCACCCATTACCAGATCTCTAGTTTCACCTATGTCTCCTAGGTGATAGAAATGTTCTGTGCAGATACATAGAGTCAAACACTGTAACACATGACCAGTATTGGCTGCTCACTGTTAATTAAATAAGCTTTTATTTATTATTGTTTCAGCTTATTTCAGTGTCAGCACCCATACACTCATATGACTGATTTACACTTGAATTTCTAGAAGAGGGTTTGTGGAAGATAAGGGTTACATTAAGTTTCATTTTACACACCAACGCTCTTTATATGTAGAAATCACATACTGTACAGTATATTGGTTGTATTTTCTCTTTAACCTATAAAATACTGTACACGTTCATATTCAGATGATAGTTTGTAGACATATAATTATCAAAACAGTTCGTCACATATAAGAAACTAGGACCTGCTGACTTGGTGGTCTTGTCTGTTTAATAGACAGAAGCTTAATACTAGAGCAATTAGCGTCCAACTGAACAGACTTACATTCATGATCCACATTCACACCTGTCCTTTCATTTGCAGAAACAGTTCACATAGTTTTCCTGGCTTAGAGCCAGAGCCTTTAGAATCATTATTGCAACTTTTATAGTGTCTGCGTCAAGCACTACTTTTTTCCAAGTTCACGTCAGCTCTCAGGGTACAGTATATCCTGTTTCCTGACAATACAGTTACTCAGCTGCTAGACAAATTCCATTGGAATAACTTATTGTTAACAAAATAGGAGAGGCAACCCCTACTACTAGTGTACTCTGGACCACACTCAGTTAGATGAACTTATACTTTAATTGTTTTTGTTTTTAAGATAAATAACACTAAAATTATTGTGAAATGATCTGAATCCAGGGTGCATAACTCCATCTTGTGATGTTTTTGGTTGAATGCCTAATGTACGTTTTCATATATTTCTGGTTACAGCTCATTGAAGCTCACAGGGATGAATCCTGAGTGTCAAACACCAGGGTCGGCTGAGGGACTGGATCATGTGGGAGCCTGGTAATACAGACAGTGGATGACCACATACACAGACAGAGAGCAGACATCTGCTGAACACATTTACAGACACACTTGTTGAATTGTTGTCAAGCTATGCAGTGATTCTGGCCCATACAAATGTTATATCAGGTCATTCTGCCATTGTTCCAGAAATAATTATTTCTGTGTCCAGCATTATGGTAGTCTGCTATAGACAGGCTATGATTTTTTTTCTGTGCGCACACAGTACCATTAAGACATTTTATCTACTTGCACCACTTCCCTCAGCTACCGGGAAAATTAAAGATATCTATACATATATCTATCTATGCATGTACGGTACATTTGTAAACTTAGCAAATGTAACATCAAAACAGGTGGTAATAATAATAATAATAATATTTCAATTGTGTCTATCTACTGGTGCCAGTGCTGACCAAGCACAGTGTTTGGGAGTCTGATCAAGTTTATTAATATTCTCTCATACGCCGACTGACCTCTCTCAGAAATGCCACAATTAGTTGATCGCAGGTTCAGGTCTGGACACGTTGCACAAAACTTTATGAAGGGGAAATCAAACCTTGATGTAGTGCTTCACAAACTGGGTGCCGTGGCATCTTTCGGTTCCACAGGGCACTTGACTTGGTGCTCCAGGACCAAATCAAATTATTTATGATCCTTCTGATTGGCACCCACAAGCTCCGGGTTTTGCCTATTATAAAATATGTGGCCAAACAAAATTGCAACCCTGTCCTCCACCGCATAAATGAGGTAAGGTAAGGTAAGCACAATTTACTTTCATTTTTTCTGAATTTCTCAATAAGAAAGTTTTGGCCTAGGGGTTCATTGCAAAAAAACTGCTGAAAATCTGGGATGCCTTGATTCAAAAAGTTTGGGAACCACTGTCTTAAGGGCTTGCAATAAGATTTTGTAATGTATCAATTTAAGATTTGTTTCAACGACATCTGTTATTTTTTGGGGGGGGTTTACTACATTGTGCCTTCTCAACTATACAGTTAACAAAGGCACCATTCACATGGGATATAGCAATTTATTAATAGCATGGTTTACATGCCATAATCTCTGTAGCCAGGGAGAGAGCACTCTATTCTTCATCCAAGTTGAGCCTTTGGTATGAAGTAAACTCGTTCCTGAGCCGATGTCCTATATACAACATAGCTCTCCTGCCTTGGATGGAACAATCATTTAGTAAGCATCCCTCCCTTCCCTCTTATGAATGGGACTCAGTGCTGTCATTATTTTGTTATTAAGAACAGTTGTCTATAAGAAGTAATAGGGGAGCGATTGGCAAACATCAGAGAAACAAATAACACCAACTGAACTTTTGTTTCACCATCCACATTATTATTATTAGTATCAATATTATTGATAGATTTTCAATATTCTCTTCTCTTTGTGAAGGCTCTTAGATTATTGTTATATTACTACCTTAATATGCCACAAAGAAATCCATAGTGTAGTCGAAATTGCTGGCAGTGCAAGTGTTATATTATATTTATGGGAATCGGTATGAGATGCCGGCGCTCGGAGTCCCGGCTGTTAGAATCCCGATGTCGGCATCTCAAAAGGGTTAAGATACCAACACTTGTTGGTCAGTATGCTAACCTCTCCCTCCCTAACCCCCCTGTTTGGTGCCTAACCCTAACCTCCCCCATAGTACCTGAACCTAACCTCCCCCTCCCCGGTGCCTAACCCTAAACCTCCCCCCTTAATGCCTAACTCTGGCCCTCCCCCTAGTGCCTAACCCCGCACCCTAACCCTCCCTAACACCTCGATACTTACCTTCAGTATCCAGGATGACGGCACCAGGCTTCTGACCGGCGTCTGGAT
Organism: Taudactylus pleione; assembly: GCA_031769625.1. Lineage (NCBI taxonomy): Eukaryota > Metazoa > Chordata > Amphibia > Anura > Myobatrachidae > Taudactylus > Taudactylus pleione. The sequence continues at coordinate 14,926,660 of JAUIMM010000039.1, forward strand.
TTTGGCACAGGTAATAGGAGCATCGGCATTCAGACCACCGGATGCCGAATGCATAGCATATTTATGAAAGTGTAAAATGTGCCATTTTTGCAGAATAGCAGACAGGGGCAGATTGGGAATTCATAGGGTCCGGTGTGTAAGTGGCCTCATGTGACATGTGTGGCCAAATTTTCAGTAGGCAGTGTCAAATCAACTCCATCAACTGGAACTGTGGTGGGTCACCGATGTGTGTGCCCCAATGCACCATGTGCGAGTTGACTATCCACCAACAACATCCCCTTCAAATTTACTGGCATCGCTGAATGCATCACTGACTCCCCTTCCCATCATACAGCAGTAGTGAAATAGACACAGTGACCTGAAAAGTGCATGAAAAATAGTGGGTGGTGAGGGGACACAAGGGCAAAGTTGGTGGTGTAGGCAAATGGTAGAAGAAAGTGAGGGGGGAGGAATAGACAGACACACATAAGGGGAGAAAGGAGAAACAAATGGGTGGGCAGAGAGAAAGGGGTGTGCAGTTACACACATATAATTAAAAGTATGCACACAAAAAGGGAAAAGTAAGGCACAGTAAAATGTGTGGGTATAGGCAAGAGTTTCTGAGGCATACATACACACTGGGGAGGGAAAGGGAGGGATGTAGGCTCATACCAAGATGAGGTAGCCCATCTGGTGCAGCTGCAGACTGGAGATATACTAGTGAACAGAGATCATGGCGAACGTGTAACGGGTGAGTTCCGGAGGCACAGCATGTGTTAGGATGGCCGCTAGCTGCTTGCAGGAGCCAACATATGTCCTACTGCTGGTAAAAGAATGCAGATTGGGGCGCTCCTAGGTGGATGGTGATGGGGCCACATGTGTGACTTGGTTGTTGGTTTTACCGATAGCTCTGTTGATGAGCAGACAATGCAGTGGAGAGCAACAAGGGTGGTGGAGAGATAAGTGTGGGGTGCAAGAAGAGTAGGGACAGAGCAGCACTTGTAATAAGGTCTATTGGGAAGGGCCAGTCACAGGAAATAAACCAATAGCAGCCCGATCAGCGTCAAATCATTAAAGGAGAAATATGTAAGAAACAAAACAGTTTTTTTTAACTAAATAAAAGAAAAACGTAATCAGCCCCATAATCATCCAGCACATCGAGGAGGTTCATGTAAGTCTTATGGGCACTCTGCCACTGCTAGTAAATATAGCGCTGAGCTGAAAAGAAAATCGCTATCTATTATTTTTGCAAGCATCCAGACATTATGACATTTTGAACTATAACACGTCATAATGAAGAGCGAGGATTGCATATCTTCATAACTGCTATTTTATTCATCAAGTTTGCATAGAACATATTATATTTATGATAAAATACAGGACCTATTTGAGTTGCGAAGTTGTGAAATTTAAAGATCTCCCTTAGATATATATATAATTTGTGTGTGTGTCGTCTGTTGCTGGCCCTGCTCCCTCCTCTCCTCAATTTCTGCATTTCGCAAATGCCCCTTAAACTGGCTCTGCAGCATCCAATTTGGCAATTGCTTTTTTTATTTTTTAATGCATCTTTAGTTTTGTTATCATAAATTATTTACAATTGTATTCATATATTTTACATTTTAACATTAAATAAACTATACTCTATTTTCTATTTTGATTTACTATGCAGAGGACTTAAGTACTCCCTTTTTGGTAACTGCACCTACCATGTTGTGACTATGTGGTAAGTCTGTTTTGTAATTCTTTTATACAGTTTGAGTCCACCTTAGCCTCGGCACCCATTTGTGTTCATAACATTTGGTCCCTTTATTGGTAACTGCCTCTAATAAGTGGGAATATCAGATACTAAAATATACAATTGCCTAAGGAAGTGTATTTAAACATAGTGTGCCAAGTATCAAGTCAGACCCAGGGGCGGATTCAGGGTGGGGCAACTGCCCCGTGTAACACTTCTCTCCTGCCCACTAACGCTGGCTACAATATAGCAGCACTTCAAGCAGGGAGAGGCCAAAGACTGCTGCTGCTCAATGACAGTAGCCTCCCTCTCCAGGTCAGGCCCCGCTGTTGTGTGCTGGGCTGGAGAGGCTGGTGCCGATGAGCAGCAGCAATCTCTGCTCGCTCCCTGCCTGATGTCCTGCTGCGTTCCTATATAGTGGGCAGGAGACAAGTTTTGTGGGGGTGATTGCTCACCTGTACCTGCCACTGGTCAGCCCTCTGATGATGTTATGGTATGATATGCATAGGGACATGGCCACTAGTGACACTGTAAACCTCTGCTGTGGTATTGTATATGTGTTACCTCTGGCTTTCTATTGAAGCCTATGGACCCTGTAATGCCAGAGGCTGACACTGACTTTTGGGATGCATATGGACAGTGTGAGTTAAGAGATGCCAAAGAGTTGAGCTGGAGCATTAGGGGAGAGGTGCCGCAGGGTCTGACTGAGAAGAATGGGCAATTGACATCGCTGAAGTTGTGCCGGAAGATGGGCCACTGAATACCCGCTGTGTAAAGCACTGAGGACCGCAATTGAGTCTCGGCAGTGTCAAGGAGAGAAAGGCACTGTGCAGTTCAGCGTGGCCATGGTGGATCCATGGAGGCTGACAGAACTGAGAACGGGAGATGTCCCACTGTAAGTCTGTGTCACATTTTGTTATTAATATGTGTAAAGAGACTGAGGGGTTTATTTACGAAGCATCGGGTTGTAAAACCCAGTGCTTCTGGTAGTGTTTATGCCTGACACGGCTAGTAAAATATATGGCTAGTAAAAGCACTGCCCTTTTAAATATCGGGCAGAAACACACTCAGAAGCACCGGGTTTTACAGCCCGACACTTAGTAAATAAACCCCTTTGTCTTGACCAGTGCTGGAGAGACATGTAGGACTTGGGCCCTGATTCAGAGCCGCTCGTAAGCGGCCGCTCGTTCGTTCTGACCGATGTTCGCACATCTGCGCATAAGTACGGATTTTAATACAGGGGAAGGTGCTTGAAAACGGGGGGGTGGAATTCGAACGCAGGCGTGCTTAAAGGTCAAAACGGGCGTTTTAAGGGAGTGCATAATTAATACAGAAGCGTCATTGACCACGTCACTTGGTTTTTTTTTTTACTCAGAACTGCTCGCAAAATAGCGGTTGAAAAAACCAGCCACAAGAATAGCGAGCAGTTCATACGCTGTTCGATGTACTCGATTAATCTAATAAATAGCGGACATGACGTATGGTGCAAGCGGCAAGGGGGCGTATTTTTCTAAATTACAACCGCAAGTTTTGCTCGCTCGTTCAGACTTAGAGGCGTGAACAGACCGCAATTAGCGAACGGTTCATTTGAATAGCCACCCCTTGTTTTAGAACGAACGACCGCAAATAGCGAGCGGCTCTGAATGAGGGCCTTGATTCGGAGTCGCACGCAATGCGATGCTTACATAGCTGAGCTATAATTTACAAGTGCGCATGTGCGAAAGTTTATGAAAAACCCTATGGCCCATGCATTACACAGAGTGTACACAGAAAGGTGATGTGTGACCGAATCAGGACGTATCGCAAAGGTAAATAATAATAAAACAGAAACAGCGCACATAAAATCTTAATTCTGGCATTACAATAATTGTAGTTGATAACTAAAGCGGATAAAATGCATGAAACATTTATTAAACAACATGCATGTTAATAAAAAGCTGAAGGAACTTAAGTCAGCAGATAAGTTAAATATGAGTCAGTGAGGATTCCTTATTTCTCAGTTTGTTTGTTTGTTTAGGATAGCATAAAGTTGGCTTCAAATACTGTAGCAGGGTATGGCCTTTTAATGAACCATAATGTCCAGCTTTAGGGCAATGTTACTCATATTACCAGTTCCTTGGGATTGGAAGTGGGGTCCAAAATATGGAAGTAAGCCAACACAGAGTAGATGGTTCCCTCAAGGCACAGTGAATTTGAACTCACTGTCTGGGGGCTGGAATAGCAGCAGGAAATCCATTCTGCCAGGGGACGGATGCTGAAGGCACGGTCACACGGATGCCAATGTGTCAGAGACAGCCCAGCTGGCAGCGGGTGGGCATCTCAGGCGACTGTGCCAGGAAAGTGGTTAATAAATTTACCAGATTATTCCTCTTATCAGAGTTAAGTCATTTGCCTCACCTTTCTGCTATAGAGCAGGGTACACTAATGTCAGAAATGATGTCAAATGCCTGAAAATGCAATTTTCTGGGGTCTGACCTCATTTCTCATATGCATGAAGCCCCGGAATGCGATGGGCAATGCCATCTTCAGCTTATGGGCTTCTATTTGCGCCGCCCTACTGGGAGGATCCATTCAAATCCCTCCCAGCACCCCCCATGGAGCTCGTCCTTCTGCATTGAAAGAGTGGAGGGATGCATCACGAATGCTATGCGTCATGCATCCCGCCCATAGTTTGAGAAAAAAAGATGGTGTAGTCATAGCCTGCCAGAAGAAGGAAGGTCCACTGGAGCTGCCATCTTTGCTGCATGTTACCATCTATACCCAACTTATTTGTGCCCACACTTCCACTCCAGGGTACCACATATATATCTACACAATCAATAGTTGCCCCCCTAGAGGTTGTGAGCTTGGGGCGGTGGGGATGTGTGGTGAAAACAGACTAGATAGCACTAGTTGTCCATCTTTGGCCTTGTACTTTAAACTCAACACTACTGGATTGAAATGTATGAGCATTCTTAATGGCAGCTTAGAGAGCTCCGTACAGGCCTCAGTTAGGTGCTGAGAAGAGATACCTAATGTGAGGCCGGCGTGTGCTCAATAGGCGGAGAGCTGAGCTTAGGGCACAGGGCAACACTAGCATGTGAGCTGCAGTAGGCAGATGAGAGAGTCTGCAAAGAGAAAGAAACTGCAAACAGAGAGAAAGAAAGTAGAAGAGGTTTAGCAACCCTCTAGACATGAGTTAGGTTTTTCATATGATAGTGATGTTTTACTGTGAACTAACAAACAAAATCACTAAATACATATTTTACAGCACAATATTTGCATACATGTATATATATATATATATATATATATATGTTCACATATATATATTAGTGATGAGAGGGTCCGGTTCTCCGAGAACCGTACCCACCCAAACATAGGGGATCCGAGTACGGCTTGGGTTCTGGATTCTTGCAAGTTTTGGATTCTATACAGGTCCCGGTGATCGGAGCCATTTTCACTCCGGCTGTGGAGCGTATACAGAACAGATGTGCTCTGTGCTGCTCTGTCTGTTCAAGGGTGCAGTGTTGTTGGGTTGGGGCTGCATTACATAAAGTGGGGGGTGCTGCTGTGTCATTGTTGTCCTGTCAATCAAGGGGCTAGGGCTCCAGTTCATAAAGAGGTGCTGCGTTGTCCAGGGATGCTCTATAAATCCAGGGGTGCTTTTTCCCAGTGTAAAAAAATAATAATAATTATCATTCCACAAAAGATAAAAATATTTTTTTTTTCATTTTTTTTTTTGTGTGTGCTAGCTATGTGATTATTGTTCAGTGACACTGCCGTCCAGACCACAGTTTATCATCCAAGTATTTGTGACTCTGCAGGTGGTCCATCTGCACTGCGCAGGGGTGCTGTGTTGTTCATCAAGGGGCTGCTGCTCTTCCCCAGTGTAAAAAAAATAAAAGTTAAATAAAATTATTATGCCGCAAAAAATAAATATATTTTTTTCAGTTTTATTTGTGTGTGCTAGCTACGCTATTATTATTTGTGACACTGTGGGCCAGTCCGCAGTTTATCATCCACATATTGTGACACTATAAGTCGTAGTGCAGTGTGTTATTCTTATTCATAAAAAATATTGTGACACTGTACGTGGTAACACAGCATTTTACTCATAAAAAAGCTTGTGACACTAAGTGGTAGCGCAGCGTTTTATTTTTTTCTTATCCATAAAAAAAATCTTGTGACACTAAGTGGTAGCACAGTGTGTTATTTTCTTATTATTAAAAAAATATTGTGACACTGTAAGTGGTAGCGCTGTGTTCTACTCATAAAAAATTGTGTGCCACTAAGTGGTAGCGCAGTGTCTTATTCTTTTCTTATTCATAAAACATATTGTGACACTGTAGGTCATTGATACCACAGTGTAATATTTAAAATTGGTACAAATTGACGTGTGTGCTGTACCCCACTTCATTCGTGTTTGTTGATATGGAGAACGAACAGTTGAGAAGAAAGCAGGAACCACATACTAGTGCTGGAGCTGATGCCAGTGCATGACAATACTAGTCTGTCTACATCATCTACTAAAGCCGATGCCCAAGGGCATACAGGGCTTAAGTCAGGGCATCTGAAAATCAAAGAACCAATCTTTTACAGAGGTAAAGAAAAAACATCAAATGGAAAGTTAGCTGCAGAAAGACATAAAATTGCCAATATGCCTTTCACCACACAAAGTGGCAAGGAAAGGCTAAGGCCTTTATTTATGACTGGTGGTTCTGCTTCTTATGATAATTTAAGCACAAGTGAATATACTGACATAGAAATCGAGGATGCTTCTGTGGAAGTGCTCCAGGATGAGGAGAATAGTTGTGTAGCTGATGCTAATAAGGATGTTGATGATGAGGATATTGATGATGATGAGGATGTTGTTTGTGTAAATCAGGCACCAGTGAAATAAACAGTTGTTGTCCATGATAAGGAAAAGCCCATTGTCATGTCTGGGCATAAGACAAAAAAATCCACTTCTTATGTGGAATTATTTCTGCCCAAATCCGGACAACAATTATCAAGCTATCTGTACCCTTTGTAAAGCCAGAATAAGTAGAGGTAGGAACCTTAACCATTTCGGAACCTCCTCCCTGTTGTGTCATCTGCAGCACATCCATCAAAAAAGTTTTTACAAAATTCAGAAATTTTGGCTAATAAAGTATCAACAAGCAGTCCAGCATCAGCTATCTCCCTTCTTTCTGCTAGATTCAAGCGCCCGCCATCTTCACCACCAACACCTTTATCAACCATATCCTCAATCATGAAGCAATTGGTTTGTTTGGGAATGCAGAAGACAAGATACCAATGAGCAGCTGACATTGCTGGCAATAATCTCTACTTGCACAAACAGGCTTTAAAGAGGCAAGATGTTGTCGCCATCATCATCCGATTCCTCACCCTCATCAGTGTCTACATCATCTTTCTTCACACAATATTAATTTGCCCCCGCTGGAATCCACCATTAAAGGTGACTCTGTAATTTTTGGATGTAATTGGTGGTAAAAGTCTTCCTCGTGGAATTTGTAGTTCATTTTGATGAACATCATATTTTTCAGATTTTGAGGAAGTGGCCTCCTACGCCGATCGCTGACAAGGCTGTGTTGAAAACTGTTTCGTGTACACACTGGAGGGTGGGCAGCTCTAGTAAAGCAAAGCCAGTTTGTGCAAGGGACCCCAAATTGACTTTTTTTCCTGCTAGTAGTCAAACGGACTGTCTGACATGCCAATTTGGATGCTATCATTATAAATAGTCCTCAACCATTCTTTGAATGGTGACCATATCAGATGGAGTCACGGTAGAGGTATCATTAATTTAATTGTAAGCAATTCTTTTAGACCCAACCAGATGTCAAAACTTGGTTTTGTTGACTCATCTGCATCACCAGTGGGTCTTTTGGGAAAGTTTAGTTTTTCCTTGGCAGCCACACTTGCTGGAGAAACTGAAGGAGGAGCCATCGCTGCATCACATGCCACTTGAGCGGACAATTTGCTTACCAACAGGTCTTTACATCTCTTCAGATCTGTGTCCATTGGGAAGAAAGACAGGACATACAGTATGACTTAAACCTAGTATCAAGCACTGCTGCCAAAAAGTATTGATCTGATTGGAAGGTCCTGACAACCCTTGGTTCCTGGTGAAGCAAATAAAGGATTTGTAGATCAAGTACTTTGCAGAATCGCTTAATTTCAGCTCCTCCTTCAGTTTCTCAAGTTGCTTTTCCAACAGTCTAATTAGGGGAATTACCTGACAAACTGTCAGTATCTGAACTCACTTCACAGGTGACTACTTCAAAGGGTTTCAGCACTTTGCACAATACAAAAATATTTTCCACTGAGCTTGAATAAGGTGCATTCCTCCTCTTCCTATGTCATAGTTCTCTGTGTAGCTTTGGATAGCTTTTTGCTGTTCCTCCATCCGCTGAAGCATATAAAGGGTGGAGTTGCATCTTGTAATTACCTCTTGCTTCAGCTGGTGGCAGGCCAAATTCAACATTTCTTGCAGATGCTGCAGACATCTACATGTGCCTGCTGAATGGCAAAAATGTCCAGAACTTTTTCGTGCCAGAGAGAACATCTCCTGCACGGCCCTGTCATTTAAAAAAAAAATCAGCACCACCAAATTGATTGCGTGAGAAAAACATAGGATATGTTGGAATTCATCCAGCTGTAATGCTGTCACAATATTGGTGGCATTGTCAGAAATTATGAATTCCGAGGAGAGTCCAAGCAGAGTAAGCCATTTTGCAATGACTTTCCTGAGTTTTTCTAAAAGGTTGTCAGCGGTATGCCTCTTAATGAACCGGTGATACACAGAGTAACCTGCCGCTGCTGTTTCTTTGATGCTACTGCAGTTGGTGCTGCTGAAGGCAATACACACACACAGTGGGATGTTACAGTCAGATAATCTTGCATTTTCTCTGTTCTGCTTGTCCACATATCTGCGGTTAAGTAGACAGTGGGTATAATGGCATTTTGGAGGACCCTAATTCATTTTTTTAACGTTCCTATACAGGCTGGCAATTGCTTTTCTAGTGAAGTGCAATCTAGATGGGATTTGGTAGCAGGGACACAGGACCTCAATTAACTGTATAAAACTAAAACCCACTGTATTATTGGCAGATATTGGATGCACATCTAATACCAGCATAGATGTTATGGCGTCAGTGATACGCTATGCAACTGGGTGACTGCTGTCATACTTGCTCCCCCTTGTAATCATTATTTAACAGTCAATTGTTTTTTAAACTACTACTGGGATGAAGATCCTCTCCCAGGAGCAGCAGGCATAGCAATCAAGGATCCTTCTGGGACAAAGACTGATTAGAATGATTTAATATTTTTTTTAAATGCCTCCTCTCCTCCCCACCTCCCTCATAAATTTGCTTTAGAATAAAAAAATGAAATTAAATCTACTACTATTTAACCCTTCCTTTCCCTGCCTTCAACTACACACATACTCCAGCTCCCTCAGGCTTCTTGGATAATAAAAACATTTGGTTCCTGATGTGTCATGTTGGAAGTTGAACTGCCACAGCCACTGAAATCTTCTACATGCGGTTGCTGAATGCCAAATATATGCAGAAATTACATACAGTGCGTAAAGCAGGCTGAGGTAAACTAAGGCACGCCACCTGTTGTTGATAAATAACTTCCAGTAGGCCCAGCAAACATCACAGATGCTGGGAGTTCTAGTTCAGCTGGAGAGCTACAGGCTGCTTTCCTCTAATGTAAACAGCAAGTCTTGGTCTCATTATACCTAACAACCTCCCTGAGCACAAAGTAAACATCTGTTTACAGTGTGTACTAGCAGCACCTCCACAAGTATGGCCACCACATTTCTATTAGTTATATAAAAAACCTCCTCCAGTTCAAAGATGTCTTTCATGAACTGATGAACTTGTTCCTACATTGATTTTCCCTCATAAATCAATCCTTCCATCCTTTCCCTGACTTGAGTCCTTAAACATATTCCAACTCCCTCGGGCTTTTGACCTAGTTCTTGATTAATTAAAACATTCTTGGTTTTTAAACTTCCTATGGGGTCATATAGTTTATTAAACTGCTATCCTGTCTACCACTGCAGTACCACTCTGTGCCATGTTGGAAGCTGAACTGCCACATGTTAGTGCCGTCCACTGCTGTCGCTTAGCTTAGTCAGCCAGCTAGTTGGATGCAACCTTTTGGCCTAAACTGGATGAAATCAATATTGAGAGCTGTGAGGTGGTCAAAATTGACTAGAAACGAGTGAAAATGTATGTTATTGAGGTTAATAATACTGTAGGAACAAAAACAGACCCAGATTATGTGATTTTAGCTGCTTTTATGATTTTTTAGAAAAAATACAGATCCAAAACCAAAACACGCAAGGACGGTTTTGCCAAAACCAAATTCAGATCCAAAACATGAAGGATATGCAGATTCAAAACCAAAACACGGGGTCGGCGCACATCCCTAATATATTATATATATATATATATACATACATACTTGTCCACTTTTAATTTCTCCTCTCCAGGCAAAGCCCAGAGAGCGGATGCAGATGACCACTCTGGGGGAGGGGCCGGTCTCTTCATGTTAATAGTTCCCACCCCATCACAGCAAAATGCAGTGAATCGCAGGTTCCACAGGGAGGGAGTGTGGCTAAAATTATGCGATTCATATAGAATTGTGCTATATTAGCTCCATCCCCTCCATATGGGCTCGTGATTCCTGGTATTATCTCCTCATCCTGCAAACTTCACTAGGAAGTGGGTGGGATGCACCTGCTATTTCGGGGGTTCTGAGAACTACCTAAAAAAAAAAATCACACTTTACTACAAAGTAGCAACATACAGGTTGTACAAATGTCAACATGTTGGTCCTCTCATAGACCTTTTTCAAGACACATCATTAAAGATCCTAAAAGTAGCACATATTCCTGAGGAATGAATGGGCAGTGCAATGTGTGCACAATAGAATATGCATTAAGTCGCATTAGCATTCTGTTTGCAATCAGAATGTGGCTGCATCAGAATCAGGTCATTAGAATATTCTCTTTATTGCATAATAGCCACTGGAATGCTATCTAAATGTCAGCAGGAGAAGGTCCTTTTGAAACAATCCTGCCCTGAGTCACCGTTAAGTGTTTTGAGAGGACCTTGTACAGAACTTGTCAAATTGTTTTTATTTAGTAGCAATAAAATCAATCAACTAAGATAGGAAAATATTTTATTGGTGCCTGATAATAAAAATAAACAAGTTGGATGTATAATATAGAGGTTAATCTGACCCCATAATCTTCCTATATCAGTTCATCTAGTCTGTTCTTTCCACATCTCTAACAGCATGTGGTTTCCTCCTTGCTTTCATTCTCCTCCCAGATAATGACACTTGGGGCCGGATTAAATTAGCCGCGAGAGTCACTGGAACAGCTTTTGGCAACTTCCCATCACCTGCCACTAGCTGATTTCTGCTCGCAGCCTATGGAGGTGTGAGCACAAATTAGCTATGTAATGGGCTGATAAATACGCAATTCCAGCTGCCGACTGCTCCTAAGGGTCACTTGTGATCCACAAAATCTTCAGCCTTGCAATCCTCCTCTGTTTCCAAAAGTGTGCATATATCTCAACCAAGCACATTTCAAGGGGTGTATCAGATTTATAGATACTGGACACAGGGCTGTGAAATGAATCTGTATGAGTTGTCAGTGTTGGCGGATACTGGAAATGCACATTATGGTGACAGTAAAACTGTGCGCCACTTTTTTGTACATGAAGATTTCCATTACATTGGTTAAAGTGATGCAATAATTCCATCCCATTAAACCAATCTTATTTCTGCACTTCAGTGCCAAACTAGGAGCACTTGCAAGTAACATCCACAGTCTACCCAATGCCTTCCTTCAACACCGTGCAATCATTTCCAACATGTATTTGCTGCCATCTTAGAGCCGTATTCAATTTGAGCGGACCCGCGATACTTTTCCGCCTCCTGGACTTTTCGCCTACATCACGTGTTTTGTAGGTGGAAAAGTCACGCGCGCGTTCCCGCGAATCCCCGTGTTCAATTTGAAAGTACGTGAAAACAGGACCCGACAAAACTTAAACATGCGGAAAGTCCTGTCACATTTGGGGAAATCAGCCTAACAGCCCCCCAAAAGATGCTCTGACATGGGGGTTCACTATGGTACCCCCCGATTTGACTTGCTGAAGGAATTTGGTGTTTTTAAACGGGCTCAATAGCTGCTAAATAGCGTTTTTGTATAAGTGGTGCAGAATAGTATTCAGGAGTTTATTTTGCAGAAATAACTTATCCCAGCATATTTGGGGTACTTGAAAATGGGGGCCAGCATATTTTAAAGTTGCTAAAGTTAAGTTGAAAAAAATCGTGAAAAATCCACCTGCTGCAAGCCCCTGCAATGAAAAAAACACCTGGGGCATACTTGGGGACCCCCCCAGAATCAACCAACATTTTTTTTTTTAACCCCCAAATTGAAAGTGATTTTTTTGGGGGTGTTCTTAAGTGTTTTTTTTATTTTGACACAGTTTACCTTTGGAGGACTGTCTGAAGGCTGCACGGGGGTTCCCACAACGTTGCACCCCATAACCCCAATTCTGCACTTTTTTCTGCCTGCTATTCATAGGTGAAACTTTTCCACCTACTACATTGCATTGACTTTCTGCCTAGGCGAAAAGTCTTCCAAATTGAAGAATACAGCGGAAAGTCAAAACAGGCGATAATGACGTCATCGGCGAAAAAGTATCGAGGAATCTGACTTTTCGCCTCAAATTGGTTACGGGCCTAAGTGTGTAAATCCTTACGCCTCCCTATAAAACTGGGTACAATTGTGTTAAACTAGTTATCTGATATCACAAAAGATCATATGCAATACAGTTTTACTGGTTCTAAATTACCTTTATTTACTTTGTCATAGGGAGCCCTGCCCAGGTACATTTACATGAGAGGACAGACCACAAGATTGGTAGACTCATCTCTTCAACTACTCTGCTACTTTGAAAACTCTATTGATCTTACTAGCTATAAATGATTTTATACTTACTTGTAAATCAGGGACATATACATGAATAGGGGAAATACATACTTACCTACTCTCCCGGATTGTCCAGGAGGCTCCCAAAAATCACATGGTGCTCATGGATGCTGGGAAGTGTGGGCAAGTCACATGGCTCTGCCGGCCACTCGCCCACTTCCTGAGTGAAGTCGTAGTTCCGGGCGGCCAATGAAGCGATTTGCGCTGTATTGGTCGCATCCCTGCTTCACAATGCCGGTAATTGCATCATTGTATAGTGGGGATGGGGCCACAATAACGCAGTCATGCCACCACACCATAAACTTCTGCCACGCCCCACCGCCGGTAATGCTAACCAGGCTGCCGGAGGGGGCAGCCCAAAGGTCGGCAAGTATGGGAAAGAAGGATGATAAGAAAACGTTACTTGGACATTACTGAAATGCTATTAAAAACCTTTATCAGAGGATCTGTTGTTCATGTTATGAGTCAGTGGTTTACACGGAAGATTTATGAATAAAGTGAATACAGTAATGCTTCTTTTGAAAGAGGCTTTTTATTTCTCATGCATTCCCCAGAAACAATTCCAAAGGCAGGAAGAGGAAATGAACAGTGTACTTACACAGAACATGTTGTACCCTGCAAAGACTAAACATTGTTGAATTGAAGTCACTACAGACAGATTGACTGCAGGCCCGCATAGGGAAGTAGGTGTTACTTAGAATTTGGCTCCTGAATAATATTTGTTGTACTTTAGTTTTTATATATATATGTAATAGTGTACAATATTATTAATTCTTATTATTTAAATTAGTAGTGTATATATTTTATAGTATTGCTTCTCCAATTCGATACTAAAGTCAAGGTTTTAAGGATATTCCTGCTTGAGCACAGGTGGTTAAATCAAAATGACTGGGGTACTAGGGCCTTATTCCAAGTTTTACACTATTCCGATGTTCAGGCAGTCGAGTGATTATCGGTGGTCTGCGTATGCATCACAGCCACAATGTGCATTGCGCAGCTATTGAATTGCGATGATTGCAGTGAGGATTCCATTGCAAGTGATTGACAGGAAGCAAACGTTTTGTGTACGAGGTAATGGGGAGTGACTGCTAAACAGAGGCATATTCCGGCTATTTTGGGGGCGTTTCCGGCATTGTCTGTAATCCTACATGCAGATAGCATGGCTCCAGCGTTTCAGGTACGACGGCAATGCCCTGCAACCATAGCCTCACTCGCTGACCTGCGTTTGAAGGCTCCGGTGTGCATCTGAATACAAGATTCTGCAGTGGCTGCTGCATTAGAATATTTTCACACATTCATAGCTGTGAAAATCACAGCTGTGTCAGCATTAGAGTATATTCTGAATCAGGCCCCTAATTACATCATCTGTGCTCAAGTATTAATATCCTTAAAACCTAGACTTTTATGCTGAAAACACCCTGGATGATATATCCTTCATAAAGCCGATAAATGATATATCGTCAGTGTATCAGTTCATGTGTACACGCAATAAAACTGTGAACAACATCTTTTACAGATAGAATGCATCGGCGTGTGTGTACAGACAACCGACTGACCGACCCATATGCTTGCCACAGGAACCAGCGACAATGACATCACAACTTGGTGGCCATATTTAAATCCCCAAGTTGTGATGTCTGGCAAGATCTATTGTTTGGCTGATTGGTAAGTGTGTTTGCTTACCAAACTTGGGTCACTTGGTCCATCGGTTGGTGGTTCTGTTGGCCAGGCATTTACTGCACATTAGTGTATCTTAAGAACTGAGTTTGAGAAGCACTATTCTATAGTCATGATATTATGTTAGATGTGGGCACCACAGAAATATGATAAAAATGCAATTTCAATCCTTTTTCCACACTAGTAGGCACATTTGACAGATTTTCTTTTCATGCCCTAGTGTGTTAATGTTTATCATGTGTTTGCTTTATTTACTGTAAATGAATCCTCTGAATGCACTATTTCCTTAAAAATAAAAATGTACAGTAGGATACCAAATTATTCACAGACCATTACAAACATATTGTGAAATGTCTTTTTGTGAGTCACAGACCAAACACACACTTGTACATTTATTAATACAGACACATAACAAAGTTTTCCAACCTTGTCCTCAAGAGCCCTTTTCACAACAATGTTTTAGGAATCGGGTAACCAACAGACAATTATACAGGATTTATTTTTGTTAATCCCGGCACTCAGCTGTCTAATGTAAAAGACATACAGTATAACAGTAATCTCCGTTTAATCATACTTGCTGAACTTTGAGCTGCCCCCCCGGGAGGGGACAGGCTGGTTGGCACTGCGGGGAACGTGTCATTGGCAAGTGGGTGGTGCAGTGAGCATAACCGTGTTATCATGACCCCTCTCCCACTATTCAGTGCTGACAAGGGTAGGGCCACGATGACAAGATTCAGCGTGAATTGTCTCATTGGCCACCAGAACCGCACACGTCACTCAGGAAGTGGGCAGTCATGAGCGGCTCCGGGAAACTTTCATTCTGTTCCGGGCGTCAGGTTCCCAGACTATACGAGAGAGAAGCAGAGTGTGCTTTAAATGTGTTAATAAAGAAGTACTAGTGCACAATCTATTTTATTTGGTACCAAAACCAGGGACTTATTTAACAAATACTTTAAGTAACCCCCAAAAAGTAACATTCCTCATCATCACATTTCACAGTAATTTTGGAATTTTCTTTGGGCCCAATTTAACATTGGTGACACACCAAAATTAAGTGATTGCTTAGGCCATAGCTGTTCTTCTGGGTTGGGACCCGGCTCAGCTAGGCCTATGCATGCGAAAGTGTTGGTAACCGGAAAAAGATCCTATGGGTTCCTCTCCAAAACAATTGCGATATATTAGCCCATAGGCTACAATGGACTAACGCCATCTGAAGATGTGATTCCCGTCGCAGTCGCCATAGACACCTATCAGGACTACTTTTGTGGCTGATAACAGAGGTACTGCAGCAGATATCTATGATAACAAATGCAGCAAGCCTCCGAAAACAGCCACAAAACTAGTTTAAAAAAAATAGAAAACTCAATCAGAAATATACAGATTATGGATAATTGCAGAGATGAACAAATCAATTTGACAAGTTTTAAGGTTCTACAAATTTCAGTGATTTGGAGCCTCTGAATGATTATAAATATAATGTGCCAACTCTGAAGGCTTGTGAAAAACATTACTAATCAGAGTGCATGGATTAATCAGAAGGCCTTAAATACCAGTTATAGCCATATTCAATAAATGGCAGTTGCTTTGTTACTGTGCACTAATTAGAGATGAGCGGGTCCGGTTCTCGGAGAACCGAACCCACCCGAACTTTGTGTTTCCGAGGCGAGATCAGAGTCCGGCTGTGGTTTTCCCGCCTGACTCGAATCGAAAAAGAGGCAAAACACGTCATCCTCCCGCTGTCGAATTCTCGCGGGTTTTATATTATATAAAGGTCCCCGCAATCGGCACCATTTTCACTCCGGCTGTGGAGATAGAAGCTAGTAGATGTAGTCAGTCACTGTCACTCAGCGTGTGTGTCCAGTCGGGGTCTTGGCCTGAAGACTGATGCTGTGTTGTCCATAAAGGGGCTTAGGATGCAGTATATTAAGGGGGGCTTCCTTCAGTGGGTGCTGCAGCTGCTGTGTCACTTGTCCTGATATGGGATGCACATCTAATACCAGCATAGATGTTATGGCATCAGTGATCCTCTATGCAACTGGGTGACTGCTGTCATACATGCTCCCCCTTGCAAAGGACTGTTTAACAGTCAATTGTTTTTTAAAGTACTACTAGTAGTCTTCCTGGTCCCCTTCTGGGATGAAAATCCACTCCTAGCAGCAGGCATAGCACTCAAGGAATCTTCTGGGGCAAGGACTGATGTGAATGAGTAAAATAATTTTTGTAAATGCCTCCCCTCCTCCCTCATAAATTTGCTTCAGAATCACAAAATTCAATAAAATTTACTACTTATCAGATCTTCCTTTCCCTGCCTTCAAGTACATACATACTCGAACTCCATCAGGCCTCTTGATTAATGAAAACATATGTTTCCTTATGTGCCATGTTGGAAGTTGGACTGCCACGTGTTTGAGCCACCCACTACTGCCACTTAGCTTAGTCAGCCAGCTAGGAGCAAATTTTGGGCCTAAACCGGATGAAATTGACTGGAAACTAGTGGAAATTAATGTTATTGAGATTAATATTACTGTAGGAACAAAAAAAATGATGTGATTTTAGCTGTTTTTATCAATTTAAAAAAAAAATACAGATCCAAAACACGCAAGGGGTGGTTTTGGCAAAACCAAATCCAGGTCCAAAATACAAGGAGATACAGATCCCAAACCAAAACACGGGGGTTGGCGCATATCCCTAGCACTAATGATGAGGTAGATTTGTGATGCTGCTTTTATTACCATTTCATGCAACTGACATTTACTACTTTCAGAAAGTTAAAAAAAAATGAGTAAGTTAAAGAGGGTTGAATAAATATCAAGGTGAGGAAAAAGAGATCAAAGTCCATTTGTAAAGATACATAAGGGAACTAAGCTGAAATGTATTTGAATTTATTCAGTTTAGACAGACCAGGTGAATTTGTGAATTAGGCCTGACAGACTGAAGTTCATAGAGTAAAAATGGCAGCTGTAAAATCAAACCTATCACAGTAAAAGTTTATAGAAAGGACCTTATAACAACACATACTGTAAGTCGCTTAACAGGTGATGGATTTGCTAAGCATAATAAAATCACCCTTACAACCTCAAACAAACTTAACTCACATAAAACACAGACACATGATTGGTGTTTCAAGAGGTCACAGTTTTATTGATTGAATACTTTAAGTAATAAGGTGTGTGGCCAAGAAAGCATTGTAAGCAATCAGCTCCAGCCAACACACTATGTAACCAAAATGGGGTGGGGTTGTATGCACAGAAACTACCTGAAGTGTGGAGGGTCCACCTTCCTTTAACTGGCCCAGTACTTCTGGCCCCAACCTCAAGAAAGGTCTCAGGTCTCTCAGCATAGGTTTGTAAATATTCTGGGCAAGGGGTGTGAAACCCCCCTTAGACATAGAAAACCAATCCTGTGCCCACCTAAACTCGCTCCGCCTCCCTTACTTTAGACATAGCTACCAAGACCCCTCCTCCAGACATAGCCTGCCAAACTTCTTCTGGGACATTGATTACGCACCACAGCTGGACTGTCTCCTCCCCAAATTCTAACCAGCGGCAGCCTCACTTTGAATCTAAGATGGCCAATGTAAAAATGTTCAATCTAGATAAAGGGGTTTTACTTCTGCCATCTTGGATTCAAAATATACTGCCTCTACTGTAGAAGCAGATAAAGGAAGGGAGGAGACAGAGCTGGCTGAAATGCAGGGGCTTATGTTAAAGTTTAAAGGGTGTGCGGGTGCAATGACAACTTGTCCCTCCACCACCAGCTCATGCATCACCTGTGGCTGATGAAGAGCAATGCTTTCTGCACCTTCTCTGCAAGAAAACTAAATTAGAACACAATGATTATACATTATTATTATTATTATTATTATGCAGAATAAAATAAAATGATGCAGCTTCAGCAAAACATATACATAATGTATTCAGCATAAGACAAGACAGGGATACATGAGCAAGATGAAAATTGAACAGATGTAAGACAAAAAGGAAGAGGATCTTACTCATGAGAGCTTACATTCCAAAGGGAGGAAGAAAGTAGAGACAATAGGAGCCAGAGGGAAAATATTGTAGGCCAAGAGGGTATGGGCAGTCAGCTCTTAGTAGAGGGTAGATCATGTAAAGCAATGAAACCTCACAAGCCACAGGGTATTTTGATGATGTCTATGGATTTGTTCGCTGGAGTGCAGTGGAGTGGTTGGTCAGTGTCTCAGTGTGTGGTCAGTCTACAGAGTCCAGGATCAGGGCCTCAGAAGAGGGAGGTCTGACCAGGCCAGAGTAGTGATAAGTGTTGCAGAGTACATTGGTGCTGTATTAAAACAAAAGATACGTGGCAGTCTCTGTGCAATGGTGCTGAAAGGAGGTACTCACCACACCAAAAGATGTTGGGAACGAAGCCCTGGCCTGGTCAGGACCAATGCATATGCAACACAATAAAGCATAAAATTGCATAAGTAAAACATGAAATACTAGAGAGATCACCACTATGGTTTGGTTGGACGTAAACATCAATTGGCAAAGGGGAAAAGACTTCCCACTGCAAGGCTATATAAACTAACAGAAAAAAACACTCTAATAATCTAACCTTTCCTAGTTTTCTTTCCTTCAAGTAACAGCAGCTCCACTACCCAAATAAACAATTAACACAGAAAATGCCATATATTCCTCTCAACCTTGGCATTTATATGCCATTCAGCTAATAATAATAATAATTTAATTCATATAGTGCTTTTATCCAATAGGATTCAAGGCACTTTATAGAAATCATAAGATAATACAAAGTTTTAGTATTACAGAAAATACAGAAAAGCATGAACATATTACTAATTTGAGGCAGCCATTGTGGATCAATAAATACCAAGGATTATTCATCCTACCCACTATCTTGGGTGCACTGTATAGGTTACATTGGGTGGAATAGGCAATGGCTGGACGAGATGACACATAATGGGGGAGCTACAGAATATTAAAGTGAGATACATGATCCTTACAAAATCATCAGATCTATGCACTGTTCATTCTGTACAAGAGAGTACCAGATGAGGCAGCCATCTGGAGTGCACTAAATAGGATAGAGTGTGCGAAATAAGCAATACATAATAGCAAAATAGCAACTGACTAACAAGTTACCCATTGAATAAACTGTTCATCCTGCTCGTGAAGGTGCCAGGCATAGCAGCCACCTGTAGTGCACTAAATAGTTAGACAGGACGAGATAACTGTAGAAGTTTTATACAGAGTGGGTAATCACAGAACAGGAGGCAACCCCCCCCCACCCCACCCCACCCCAAAAAATTAGGAAAACACAGAGCACAGGGAGACACACAGAAAGGGACGGGTGGGATGCTAGAAAAGGGGGAAAGAGATCTGGGAAAGTATATTCAGCCGTGAATTATCTTAAGTCGTCTAGTAATTGTTGGCTTTGTTAGGCATAATATAACTATCCTTGCAACTTCCCAACCAAGTTAACTCAATTATAATAGAACACATACACATGATAGGCATAACAATATCACAGTTTTATTAATTGAATAGATAAGATAGGTCATCTAAAAAGCATTGCAGACAATCAACTCCAGCCAACACACTGCAGAACCACACTGTGAAGCCTGAGTTGCTTAGAAACCACCTCCCCTTAAATGGCATAGTACTACTGGGTCCTATTTCAAGGAAGGTGCTCAGGTCCTCATGGACTATGTAAATGCACAACTACGTCTAGCATCACTAGTGGCTGCTGAAGAGCAATTATTTCCCACCAACAGCTAGGTTTCAAAGGAACCACAAACCTACCCAAAGGATCTCAAATCACAAAAGAAAACAGCTGCTAGAAAAAGAGGAACAAGCCAACCACAGTAAGTAGCCCAACCTGTACAAATGGGCACTCTCAAATCAAATGAGAGGATCTAGGATGAGTGTTTATTTATGACACCTACCCATCTTGAACCCACCTGCATCTACATCCGCCCCAATCCGGGCACTTGAACGGCAGCAGCGGTGCTTAACCGGACGCTGGTCCCCACTCATACCAGCCCCAGCCTCTGCCAAACGACAGCATTGCACGCGCTCATCACACCACCGCACGCAGCACAGGTTTCACCTGCACTGCATCCACGGACATGAGCCACTGAAACAGTGCACGTCCCCCACCGCGGCATCATACTGGACTTTGAGAAGAACTGATCCCACACCAATGGACCTGGGCACCTACCGGTAGGTCAGCACCCATTCTCCTCACCAGTGCGGGACGCCGCAAAGTGGGAGCACCCCTGATCACCTCCAACAGGGCATCCCATTTCAGAAGTCTGTCGACCATAGGTCCAGCAGGGAAGCATGCAGTAATCAGGACCGCATGTCAAGGAGCTCCCTGAAAGGGTTGACCCTACTCCCCACACTGTGGATACACTCTGTCACCCCAAATCACCAACAACTGGGCAGTGTGTGCTGCCACGAACCATCTAAGAGACATTTATCCTCCAGGAGCACTGTGCCTCCTACTGAGCAACTACCACCCCCTATGTGCACACACAGATACAAATAAACGTATTTGTTTCTTCCACCATCCATCCAGCCTCCAGTATTTCTGTTCTACAACAACACATCCACCACATACAGCCATCTGCTCCCCCCAACCTCCCCCTGTTTTTTTCCCTCTTCCCTCTCCCCACCAATACACACACACAACCAAGGAGCGCACGTACCCTCCAATCTTACCAAGTCTATCCAATAGTAGGATCAGGTACCCCTACTGTATGGTGCAGCACCATCCACACCTGGACCCCCTCTCTCTCTCTCTCTCTCTCTCCCCCTCCCTCCCTTTTTTTGTCCTCACACCTTCCCCCCTCCATCATCCAACCCCCTATATCCCACAACACCACCACCACCACCACCCCGAAGCACATCCCAAACCCAGTATTACCGTTCATTTATGATTGTTTGTTTTGTTTTTTGTGCACTACAGAACCTATTCATTTCGCAGCCTAGGAGCCCATTATAAATTTCTCTTATATCAGAATATTCTGAAAGAAAATGTGAGGTCATCTATATAAATGAAGCTTTCCCAAAACTGGATTATGCACCAGGATAACAATCCTAAGCACATGAGCAAATATGCAGGTGAATAACTGAAAACGAAAAGAATCACAGTTATGGAGAGGTCAAGTCAAATTCCAGGGGCTAAAATTACTAAGCAGCATCTTCTGTGGTTTCGGCTGCTGAATTTGAAGGGGCAATAATATCAAATATAAAGCACACCAGGTTTTGTATTTAATGTTATTGCCCCTTTAAAGCCATCTCTTGTTTAGAGTTACGTCCTCTCTAACAAGAACCCTCGTGAGATGTAAAGTGGCTAATCTATTTGCAAGTGTGTGTAACTGTAACTAAGAATTCAGCATTTTATTTACCAATAGAAAGGCAGCTATTACACTGGTTTACAGCAGTGTGTTCAGGATATTTCTGTGTTTTCCATTATTAAATACTGCATTACAATATTAAAACCCAAATAATAGGATAGTAAGTAACAGTTACATCACATAAACAGAATATGATACATTTAATATACACTAGGCCAAATAATAAAAAAGAGAAACATTTCCAGAGACAAATCTTTAAAACCTGTGAATGTCCTGGAAATTAGGAAAATTTGCTCAATGATATAGAAAACACATGATATGGGTTGGCTACAAATATATATATATATATATAAAATCCAATAATCCCGGCACTCTGGACCCCCACATACAGCATACTCCAAAAAATAGGCGTCACTCAGAGACTTGTACATCCCAAACGGTGTGTTGATATGTTTATATCACAGTAATACACCGTTTTATATATATATATATATATATATATATACACACATTTGCACTACATGTGCTTCAAGGTCATGCACTCACAACTGTGTACTTTCTCAGCTACAGATTTTACAGAGGTGACAAAAGTTTAATTTCTGTTGCCGAGTATCAAATAAACCAGGATATTGGAAGAGAACATCTTCAGAACAAAAGATAGGAAGTCATATTTGGGTGGAAGACCATTATCTGTATTGAGATGTAATAGGGCAGGTAAGACAATAGTTGTGCATTGTTTCATTAACACAGTTGCAATATAATAATGAACTTTTGCTTTTAGTGTTGCAACAATGTATATTTATTCTGGGCAGTTGAACTTAAGGTATGTCATTATACAGGTGGTCGAAATACATTATAAGCTGAAGGCTTCCACGATCAAGCTCTGGATAAGAAGCTTTAGTGAAAATCTTCAGCACACAGACAGCCAGTTCCTGTCATAGGCTCTATGCTCCAATGTTTTATCCTTTTTAAAAAGCAGGGAGATTTCCTGTTGGTATTAACAGGATAAACTAGCCGTGTAGCTGTTCTTTTTCATGTGAAGATAAAACATAACATGAAATAGAAATGCTAGCTATGATGTTAGTTATGGTAGCATGCAGACAATGAAATCGCTCATCAGTAGTGCTGCGGTCAACCAGCCACATATATTACCAGAAATAGAATCATGGGGAAGCTCTGAGCACCCATACCCGAATTAAAATACAGAATTAATAAATGGAAGATAACCCAAAAGAACATCCTGAGTCTGATTTAAAATTTGCATTTTGAGTCCAAAACATATGAGTAAAAATCTGGTTCTGAAAAATATAGTATCTCTTCTGTATTTTGAGTCTATCTACATCAAAGTAACTTCACCGGTTCCAGAGGACTCGTTCTCCTTAGATCAGGATTATGTAAAGTATTTGTGACCTAAAAGTGAAACAGTGTTATGGGACTTCATAGGTTCTATATATGTGGATCAAATTTCACATTATGGCTGAAATCAAGGTTGTATATTAGAAATATCAGTGCCGGCTCCAGCAGGAGCCACGCCCTTTGCAGCGAGGGACCCAGACGGGCTAAGCCGTGCGTGACGGAAAAGGGGCGCAGCCTAATTACCATAGGCCACACCCCCAAAAATCAGGTATTTGGGAGCATGCCCGTACGGCACCTATATAACGTCAGGCTGGGGACGAGCTAAGCATTATGTCAGTAGCTGGGCTGCTCCCAGCTCTCTCCCTGTGCGGCATCCATTTTTCTTCTCCGGAGCCGCTACCTCCACACAGCTGTGGTGGTGGAGGTACCCAACCTCCCGACCGCCCGCGAGACACATTCGTCCAGCGGGTGGAATAGCGGGACAGTGGCCCAAAAACGGGACTGTCCAGCTGAAATCGGGAATGACTGAGTAAAGGTGCCATCTCCTTAGGTAAATGGTTGCACTTGCCATGCAGCAGTAAACTTCCCTCTCACAAAACAGAAGTCTTTAGCTCAGCACTAACATTCAGTAATCACGAAGTCTCTCAACAGGCCTCTGGCCTGTTCCATAGGCAGTGAGAGACTGACTACAGAGGATGACACACCCTTTATCAGCCGCTCACAGGTGGTTTGGCAAACAAGGCTGCCAACCAGCTTATATATATATATATATATATAAAAACAAAAATCTAAATAAAGGCAGCACTCAAGGGACTATTGCTGCAGTAGATATTTGTCACCTCCAAGTTTCGTCCGATTCTAATTTAGTATATTTTCTCAGGGAGTGTTTTGGGACTGTGCGGGCTCTTTTGTATATATATATATATATATATATATATATATATATATATATATATCAGTCCACTGTATGCAGGGACTCTACTCCCAAATAACATGCTCAGGTGCACATATTAAAACAGATTAATATCTTCCACAAAAAACGGTACTCAGACAGCATGAATGCAAAATGATATATTCACAATGATACCTTGACCAATATATCATTTTGCATTTATGCTGTCTCTCAGTGGCATTTTTTGCGGAAGATTTTATATATATACACAGTCTCTATGCCAGCACAGCCACTTGTAAGTGTATAGGGGGCACACTGCACACTGATGTATGCTGCGCTATACTCTCCTGATTAAAGTGTCGAGACTCAAAAGTGTGTGCAAAAAGAAAAGTTTAAACAAGTAAAAAAAACTTTCAAGAAAGTTAAAAGTTTAAAAAAAAAAAAACATGCATTTTTTGATGCTGTACCCCACTGTGTATACAGGCACCGTGACTCCTTGGGCCTTAGCCCTCTGTGTATAAAAGCATCATAACTCCTTGGGCCTTAGCCCTCTGTGTATACAAGTACCGTGACTCCTTGGGCCCTAGCCCTCTGTGTGTCCATAACACACAAGTACTGTGACTCAGTAGTGAGTGGCAGTTGCTGGCACTGTTTCATAGATGTGCTTTAAACTGCAGGTGTCTGTGCCACTGCTCTGTTGCTTAGTAACCAGCCAGCTCACTGCAGCTGTTGGCCAATAAAGGTGAGGTGGTCTAAATTGACTGTAAATGACTGAAATTAATGTTATTGGTGTCAATACTACTCTAGGAACAAAATAAAAACCCAAATTATGTGATTTTAGCTTTTTTGTAAATTTTTGCAAAAAAATCCAAAAACAGTCATGGCAGGTTTGGCTAATCCGAAGCCGGACGACGAATCAGAACCAAATCCAGCATAAATGGTCCGGCGAACATCTCTACTTTTTGCACTATTGTACTTTTTAGTGTTGATCTGCTGGCTGATGGAATACATACACTGATTGGTATAAAAAAAAATGTTTTTTGGCATATTATCAAGGTTTGCGGATTGTCTGTTTTGGACTACAGCTGTGTGTAATGAAATTTGATCATGCATCCATTCATTGAATAATGTCAGAGTGTGCCGACTTGTGGTTTGCATGCTCAACCGAAATGTAAAGTGGGCAGAATTGCTCAGTTCCACAGAAAGGTAACAGTGAATCAAATTACAGATGCTGTAATCTGAATCAAATCAGATGGCTTCTCAATGAACAGTGCACTGCATATTACATTGTATCTGAGATATCCACTGTGGACAGCCTGCACTGCAAGCCCCATAGAATTCTATGGGGCTACAATGTGCGCATATGCATCAAGCTCTGAAAAACTTTCTGAAGCTTGTGCCCAATAGGCAACGTCGCTGCCCATAGAAGCCAATGGGCTTCTTTCTGCAGAAATCCTCAGAGAGGGATCAGTCAGATCCCTCACCCGCAGCTTACACATGCACAATAGGATTCCCTAAAGTCTCGTACTCCCTCACATATAAGACTATCTACAACTCTTATCGTACTGCTCTGGACGCTGCCAAACAAAGATAATTCCAATCCCTAATCTCTGCTCAAGCCTCTAACCCCAAGAAAATTTTAAATAAATTTAAACTGCTTCTTACCCCTCCCTCACCCAACCCACCTGCTACTATCTGTGCGCAAGATCTTGCTTCCTATTTCAAGGACAAGATTGATAAAATCCAAAATGAAATGGTATGCTTTTCCTCAGCTAGTGACCTGCTCAATTCCCTACTGGAACCCTCTGGCACATTCTCTTCATTTGACCCCACAAACGAAGATGAAGTATCTACACTCTTCTCATCCTCCTACTCTATTACCTCTCTTCTAGATCCTATACCCTCTCAAATCAGTAAAGCTCTGTCTCATGTACTCATCAAAACGCTAACTAAAATCTGTAATCTCTCTCTCTCTCTACTGACATCTTTCCATCACTGTTCAAGCATGTCGTGATTACTCCCATTCTTAAAAAACAAAATTCTGATGCTATCGCTCTCTCAAATTACTGTCCTATCTCCCAGCTCCCATGCCCCTCCAAGCTACTTGAGAGACTTGTCTACACCCAACTCACACTCTTTCTTAACTCACACAATTTATTGGACCCACTTCAGTCCGGCTTTCGTTCCCAGCATTCCACAGAGACAGTACTGCCTAAGGTAGTAAATGATCTGGTCACTGCCAAGGCTAAAGAGATCTAATTCTTCTAGATCTCTCTGCTGCTTTTGACACTGTTGACCACTCTCTTCTCATACAAACACTACAATCCCTAGGTCTTAAGGACACAGCTCTTTTTTGGTTCTCTTCCTACCTATCTGATCGCTCTTTTACTATACATTTTTCTGATTCTGCGTCCTCTTTGCTACCTCTATCAGTTGGAGTACCGCAAGGCTCTGTTTTAGGTCATCTGCTATTCTCAATCTAGATCACCTCTCTTGGCAAACTAATCCGCTCTTTTGGATTTCAGTACCATCTGTATGCGGATGATACTCAAATCTACCTATCCTCCCCAGATTTATCGCCATCTGTATTCATCCGTGTCACTGAATGTCTTTCTGCCATTTCATTTTGGATGTTATCCTGCCACCTGAAACGTAATATTTCTAAAACAGAATTAATTATCTTTCCACCAGCCAATAGCAGTTACCAACCTGATTTCTCTATCACTGTTGATAACTCGACAATCCACACTGCCCCACAAGCTTGCTGCCTAGGTGTCATATTTGACTCTGAACTGTCCTATGTTTCCCACATTCAATCTGTTTCAAAATCATGTTACATACATCTAAAAAACATATCCAAAATTTGACCATATCTCACACAAAACACTGCAAAAACTCTAATACATTCACTCCTAATTTCCCACATTGACTATTGCACTAGTACTGGTCTTCCCAAAAACAGGCTATTGTCATTACAATGAATTATGAATGCAGCTGCGAGGCTTATCCTCCTTGCCAAACGTTCATCGTCTGCTGCCCTGCTCTGTCAGTACCTCCATTGGTTGCCGGTTTTCTATCGTATTCAGTATAAAATACTTTTACTTACACATAAGGCTATTAACCAAACCACACCAACATACATCTCTTCACTCATCTCAAAATATCTACCAACCCAATCTCTTCGCTCAGCACAAGATCTACATCTCTCATCCCCACGCATTACTTGCTCCCATTTATGGTTACAGGACTTTCTTCGGACTGCACACACTCTATGGAATGCATTACCATGCATAATAAGACTCTCCTCTAGTCTCCAATCCTTCAAGCGTTCCCTGAAAACTCATCTCTTCAGGCAAGCTTATCAGATTCCAGAACACTCCACATAACCTTCATATCGTCCATATCTAATTACATCCCCTTTCACAGTCCACACATAACCCAACACATTGTCTTTCTTTCACATCCTCCTGATATTTGGCTGACATTCCTGTGTGACTGGATCATGCAGTCTACCAAGAAACTCTGCATTCTGGCTGGACCAAGATGCAATATAATGCACCTCTCCTTGTGTATCAATGGCTATTTCCCTTTAGATTGTAAGCTTGCGAGTAGGGCCTTCCTACCTATATATCTGTCTGTTATTACCCTGTTTTGTTCTATTAATGCTTCCAATTGTAAAGCGCAATGGAATATTCTGTGCTATATAGGAAACTTTTAATAAATAAATAATAGTAAAAAAAATTCCCTGGTCATAAACTCAGACATCCTCTCATCGCAAGGGACAGTTCTTAACGGAAGAGCTGTCCCAGGTGTAAGTGATCATGCTTACAGTGTTGGTAAATGCCAGCATGCTTGCAGTAAGGGGCGGGATGTATCGAATAGTATGTGCCAGAGATTCCCAAACTCTGCCATTACAGTCCAGGTTTTAAGGATATCCATGCTTAAGCACAGGTGAATTAATTAGTACCTTAGTAAAACATTTTTTTTAACTATCTGGGCCTCAAGTATGGATATCCTTAAAACCTGGACTGTAATGGTGGAGTTTGGGAAACTGATATATGCAATACATTATACATAATGCCCTATATCTGTTGCCACCTATATTTACTGTATTTTCTTTTCTTACAACATAGGTATCTACTTCCCATCTTCTTTCACTTCCATATTAAACTGTGCTCATACACCACTTAATAATTTACCCCAATCTTATAGTCCTTGCCCCTACAGTCACATCTCCCACCCTTATTCACCAACACCTACAATATATTTAGCCAATTTCATTATACTTATTCCCACCCTTCATGACTTATTTATATACTCTACACCACTAGACTTCACAGCCCTTCTAGATCCTCATACTTTTAGCACCTCATCCCTGAAAACCTGTGTACAACCATGGCCAAAAGTTTTGAGAATGACACAAGTATTGGTTTTCACAAAGTTTGCTGCTTCAGTGTTTTTAGACCTTTTTGTCAGATGTTACTATGGTATACTGAAGTAAATTTACAAGCATTTCATAAGTGTCAAAGGTTTTTATTGACAATTACATTAAGTTTATGTAAAGAGTCAATATTTGCAATGTTGACCCTTCTTTTTCAAGACCTCTGCAATTCGCGCTGACTTGCTGTCACATCAATCTGCAGGAAATCTAAGTACCACTTACAGTGCTCCGTGGTTACAATCATAAAAGTATAACTTACTAGATGGTGGACACAATGGGGGAGATGTATCACATTTTGGAGAGAGAGAAAGTAATTAGCTTCTGTTATTTACCAGGCCGTGCTAAAAACATTACAGTTAGAAGCTAATTGGTTGCTATGAGCAACTTCTCCACTTTATCTCTCTCCAAGATTTGATAAATCTCCCCAATGTTTTGAAGCGTATACACAGACTACATCGCTATACATATATATACTAGCAACTGTCACACACCGCAAGGTGCCTGCAAGTGAGCTAAGGAATGGCGGAAGGACATGGACAACCACTGGTAAGCGAGAACAGCGAGATTTTAAAAGATGCAGATGCCAGACAAAAGGTATCTCTCTGATGTAGGGTTATGACTACAGTTGGACTGGTTGACAATCAGCAATGTTTCGGCAAGAATTAGATAGTAAAGCCTCAATGGACTTTCCTATTATTTGTTTGTAACAATAGCAGGAAGACATTGAGTGGGAAGACACTGAACTGGATCTTATTATCTGCGAGTCCACTTGTGGGGCGAGTAAGTGCAGTGACATGCCACACTTACAGTTCCTCTGGATTTGTTGATTTGTTTGTAGCCCCATAGCGCCGTGAGTCTTGGGCCATGAAGGGAGGTGGCAAGTTGCGGTGCCTTTTTCCAGCCTTTGCACCTAAAAGGATCGACCCCATTGAGTCCCTACCATGTGGGTACAGCAGTGAAGAGCAACTGGGCTGATGCTTTGAAGTCACTGGGACAAAAGGTGAGGTATAGGAATATGTAATTTGCAGTGTGGTGAACTCTTTGTCATTGTTTTATATTTTGCTATTATTGTGTGCTATATATAATATTAGGATGTCTCTTTCACCTATTATTTGCCTGAGAGGGAGATGTTTCAAGCCTTGGAGAGAGAAACAGTAGAGAAGTTGCCCAAAGCAATCAGCTTTTGTCACTTATCTAACACAGGGCCTGATTCAGACCCGGGCGCTAAGTTGCGCTCGCTCACTCTGAGCGATGGTCGCCCATCTGCACATGCGTATAAGTCGCAGTGCATGTGTGCAATCTAGTACGAGCGATCGGACTTTGCTCGGTCGCCCTGAAAAGACTGCCCAGTGGAATGAGTGACAGATAGCGCCGTTTGTGGGTGGTAACAGGGGAAGGTGCTTGTGAACGGGGGAGTGGTGCTGCGAACGCAGGCATGTCTGACCGTCAGAACGGAGTTTAATGGGTGTGCATAATTAGCAAAGAGCGTCATTGAACATGTCACTTGGTTGTCTTTTACCCTGAACTGCTCGCAGTGCTTGCAGGGGGGTAAGGTCTACCTCTAGCGCTGCGAGCAGCTCCGATGGCTCTCGATGTTACAGATTAATCCTTCAAATACCGGAGATGACGTGTATTGCGAGTGGCAAGGGGGCGTCTTTATACACTAGCGAGCGCTTATTGCCGGAGCTTGCTAAGACATAGAGGGCGTCCTTACGAGATGCAGTGTGAACGCTTAATTTAAATATCCGGCCCCTTTTGCCAGCGAGCGGCCGCAATTTGCGAGCGGGTCTGATTCAGGCCCACAGTCTTTAAAATAGCTGATTGATTACTTTGGGCAACTGCTCCACTTTTTCTCTCTGCAAGGGTTGCTACATCTCCCCCTAAGTGATTTATTTTAACCCAATTCAAGGTACAGTACCAAGAAGGCCAGGGGCAGCAGACCAGACGGTTGGCAGGGTGAATAGAAGTAAGCATTAACCTGGTATCCTCACAAAATACTAGAGCCAAAAATATATGCTGTAAATTGACAACTTAATACACTTTTACTGTGAATTACAATTTTGCCAGAACACAGGTGTTTTTTTCCCAATGAGGTCAGGTACCGCAGTGCGAAATTGAGCCTTAGAGCTTCATTTTCTTTCAAAACAGTTATGTGTACAGTATTTTAAATCAAGTTTTATGTTTTTAATGTTTTATGTGCAAATAAATTTAATTTACATGTATGTAGTATTTGTTTGTACTTGGTATCTAAAAAAAAAATTTCTAACCTTCCTTATCTATCTTATATCTAAAATTAATTGGTTGGTTTGTCTGTCCTGTTATGCTTTCGGACACTCCTGCTCCAATTGGAATGAAACCAATGTGAGTTAGTTCAGTTGGATCCTGGCCAGGTTTTTGGGGGTCAGGGTCCTGGTTGGGCCTCCTATTGGTGTACGTTGGGCAGAACTTTGACCCGAGGAACCTGTTCTGCGCCTTCCACTGGATGAATTTGGATGAAAACTGCACAGAGTGGTAACATTAGGTCCCAGAAGACCTACTAGGGGGTTGAGGTTCCCGGTTGGACCTTCCATTGTGTACGCTGGGCAGAACTTTGACCTGTGTAGCCTGTTCTGGGCCTTCCACTGGATGGATTTGGATGAAAACTTCACAGAAGGGTGGCAATTGCTCTGGAATTCCTAATGGAGTGGTTGGGGTCCCAGACGGACCTGACAGTGGAGTGCGCCAGGCAGAACTTTGACCCAGGGAACCTGTTTGCACAGGGTTAAAGTGGGCCGGAACTGCATTCTGTAACTTCTATTTGGAGACTGAACCAGTTCCGCCTCCTCTGACCCACCTTAGCTGGGCGCCGCAGGGAGGCTCCATTTGCCGGGCGCCTGCTGAGATTTTGTTACCAGTGAGTGCCTGGCTCCCTTCCCGCAGCACCAGCCGGAGGTTGGCGCTCACTCTTGAGCTCCGGCTTCTGGATCTGCTCCCCCCACAGGCACTATGAGAGAGACGTCATGACGTCTCTCCCATAGTTCAGAGGATTCGGAGCAGCCAGACGGACCGGCGGCACACAGGAGCGTGGCTTAAGGTAAATATTGTTTTTTTGTGTAAGCAGCACAATAGGGGGTATTCCTTCAAGGCATTGGGATCCAATGTCCTGGGGACACTGTATAAGGGGAACTACCATGACTTTGGGCTCTGGATAAGGGGCACCACTTCTGGGGGCACTGCATAAGGGGCACCACTACTGGGGGCACTATCACTGTAGGCACTGCATAAGGGGCACTACCACTGTGGGCACTGCATAAGGGGCACTACCACTTCTGGGGGCACTACTATTGTAGGCACTGCATAAGGGACACTACCACTGTGGGCACTGCATAAGAGGCACTACCAATACTGAGTGCACTGCATAAAGGGCACCACTACTGGGGGCACTACTACTGGGGTACTGCATAAGGGGCACCACTACTGGGGGCACAGAATAAGGGGCACTACTACTACTGGGGTCACCACTACTGAGGGCACTGCATAAGGGGCACTATCACTACTGGGGGCACTGCATAAGGGGCACCACTACTGGGGGCACTGCATCAGGGGCACCACTGCAATGGGCATTGCATTTGCATAAGGAGCACTACTGCTGTGGGCATTATGTGTAAGGGGCATTACTGCTGTGGGCATTGTACTAGGGGCACTACTACTGTGGGCATTGTGTATAATGGACACAAATGTGGGCATTGTGCAAAAGGGGCACTGCTGTGTGTCATACATGAATAAGGGACACTACTATGTGGTTTAATGTGAGTCAGGGGTGAATCAAGATTGTGAATCAAGACCACGCCCCTTTTTCGGTGCGTTGTCCCTTTTTTTCAAAAAGCTCTGGGGGGAGGGGGGGGGGAGGGTGAGTTCCACCACTATAAGCACTGCCTGTTCTGAACCTTCCACTGGACGGGTTTGGATGAAAACTTCACAAAGTGGTGACATTGGATCCCAGAAGACATACTAGGGGGTTAAGGCCCGGTCAGACCTCCTGTTGGTGTACACTGGGCAGAACCTTGACCCAGGGAGCCTGTTTTTTAAGAGAAAAAAGGTCTGTTGCAGAGTTGAGCACAATTTTTTGCACTGTGCATGGCAGGATGTACGCTTTTCTATGGGTGATTCCTAGTTGTATGCAACTTCTATGGGTGATTCCTAGTTGTATGCTAAGTCATGTGTATGCAGAGGTCCACCTGATTTCAGATGCATTTCCTGCATTAAGGACAGGGCAGATACAAGTGTGCGCTGATAATGATAGCAGTTATTTGAACAACCATAGGTATGGGGCAGTGCTGCTGCATAGATGCATACAACTCAGCCTACGTGTGACTATCCGCCTTTAGATCCAGTCATGTAGTGCAACTTGCATGGTACTATTATCAGCCCCAAAGAATATGTTCCGTATCCAAAGACTGCCAGGATAACAAATATACAGGTTAGGATCTGCCAATTGAAATTAGACTTGAAGTCGAACTCAATGGAAGTAAAAACATTTACAACATTTACTTTTAAGGGACATAAGCAGCACAGGTAACAAGGAACAAATGAACCTGTGCTTAGAGGAACAAAAGCATGTATGAGACATATGTATGGGGGCTACAGAGGTTGGGACAGAATCAAAGAAAAAAATGACTAAGTGGGGACATTTTTCATTTCAAAGAAACTGTTTCAGCAGGAATGCCAATGGGTCATTCACTTGTGACATAACTGCCGCTTGTCAGCACAAAGAAGGCAATGAAATAGATTTTTGGCAACACATTATTAAATGTGGATTTTGGCTTTACTATCTGCAATACAAAGAGCTTATGGACCATAATGGAGAAAACTAAGTGTAGGACACAGCAGTAGTAACGGTCCCTGTAGTGAGTGCAGTCACAGTAATGTATTGCACATAACGTTGCAGGTTTCTCTATAGTAGTACATATCTCTGTGTGAAGGCAGGAAGGGAGGAATGTCCGGAGCAGGGTGACATTGGAGAGATACTGAAGTTAGTTATATGATTAGTAAGGTTAAACACAGGTCCTTCAAGTTCAACCTTTCCTAAATGAATGACTGAAACGGATATTATTTATTTATGAAGTGTTATTACTAGGAAGAAAAATGTAGAGTTACCTATCATTGCCAAGTATGTCCTAGATACATTGTATGTAATTGTTACCTAAGTACAGACAAGTATGTTAATAGAGCAACATGACAAATCTCAAAAAGATTTAAGTGACCAGATAGATTACACAAATGGGGATCCTGGTAGGAGAAGACAGATGTCACAAATTTAGGAACTGTTAGCAGGTTTCTGGAGGTAGAACTTAGCCGATAAGTAATTTTAGCTGTATTGTTAAAAAGTCTGTTTTGGTAATAGGGTAACTTGGCTGTTTTCATAGATGATTCATCTGTTTGTAATCACACATAGGCTAATTCATAACCCCTCAATACAGTAGTTAAACAGGAGAAAGAAAAGTTTTTAGTGTACCTTTTATATATTAATTTTAAAATCACATGTAAGGGAAGGATTTGCTTTAGTTAGTGAAGGATTAGAGCTGGCAGTGTTGAGGCATAGGGGTAAATTTACTAAAGT
This sequence comes from Taudactylus pleione, assembly GCA_031769625.1. Lineage (NCBI taxonomy): Eukaryota > Metazoa > Chordata > Amphibia > Anura > Myobatrachidae > Taudactylus > Taudactylus pleione. The sequence goes on from JAUIMM010000039.1 coordinate 14,960,680, forward strand.
GAGAGTTTTTAGAAATGAGTCTTAGAAGTGATGTTGCCCATAGCAACCAATCAGATTCTAGCTATTATCTTCTAGAAGGTGCTAGTAAATGTTAAGGTTGCTATGGGCAACAACACTTCTAAAACTCACTTCTAAAAATTCTCACTTTAATAAATTTACCCCATAGAGCAGAGGTTCCCAAACGCAGTCCTCAAGTCACCCCAACAGTTCAGGTTTTAGAGAAATCCATGAATGAGCATAGGTGGTTCAATCAAATTGACTGAGGTCACTTGTGCTCAACCATGGATATCTCCAAAACCTGGACAGTTGGGGAGCCCCGAGGACCGCATTTGGGAACCTCTGCCACAGGGGCATATCCAATTAGACGCGGGGTTTCACCCGCGGCCAATTCTTGTGCAAAAGTCCCGCGACGCGGGGATTAGCTATTCAATTAAATAGCTTTTTCCCCACGTCATTATGACAGGACTCTTGCTCGTCAACACACTGATTCCACGAGAACTGCGGAATCAGTGTGTTATACTCTGTCGCACGAGGCCAAACAGGGCAGCTTCACACTGATTTTACATCACACCAGCAGGAGGTGCGAGGTAAAGCCCGACAGCGGGGACTTGCGCACGGGGTCTCGGGGACACCCGCGCGTGGAATCCCTGCTAATTGAATCCCAACTAGCGCGATAATTAGCTAATTGGATATGCCCCATAGAGTCTAACAAATCTGACCTGGAGATGTTGCCCATAGCAACCAATCGGATTCTAGCTATTATCTTCTAGAAGGTGCTAGTTAAATGTTAAGTAGGATCTGATTGGTTGCTATAGGCAACATCTCCACTTCTAAAAACTCTCACCTTAAATATACCCAATAATCTCTCTCAACATTATCACCCTCCAAGGCTTAGTACTGTACATCTATCCCTAAGTAAAGTAGACCCCAAGCGCCGATTTCTGACAAACCACTATTTGTACAAATATTAAGCTATATGTTCCAGCTCTCTTTCAAGCTTGGAAATTTCTCAATGTCCTATTATGTCATAACATATTACATAACATTGCAATAACATATTAATACCTGTAATCTGTATTTCTCCATTGTCTGTAACATGTAATATTGTAAAGTGATACCTGCATACATTGTTAGACCAATATAAATAATCTATGATTACATGTTTATTGTCCTGTTCTTTTAGGCAGTTGTGAATATAATAGGTAGTGATGGTATTATTATGAATGTTAATAAACTAATATAAATGTATGTTTGTAGTGTACCATATTTTCTCTTCACACTTCTATCTAAACATTTGCAATTGTACTATGAAATAGTTTGTTGCTGAATGACATCTCCAATAACGCCCTGCAGTAATGGTTTTCAAATACCACTAGCATTAACTTTGCTGCATTTCCTTTTGCTCTACAGAGTGTTAGCTCTTTATGCTATAAGAGTTGACAAGAACACGATAACAGAGATAACTACATAGAAGGTGGACTTTTATATTGGTATGTGAGATCATGAGAGAGATTTGTCAAACCTTCTAAAGAGGACAAGAGGAGGTGTTGTCCATAGAAAACCAATCAGCTTCTAGCTATATTTAATGTAATACATTCTATAAAATGATAGCTAGAAGCTGATTGGTGCTATGGGTAACACCCTCACTTGTCCTCTTTAGAAGGTGTGACAAATCTCTATTCATAACCTGTTCTTCTAGTTTTCCTACAAACAGCACCTTTATACTGTACAGCCTTCTTACTTCATATTGATCTAGTATTCATTCTATACTCTGAATATTCCTTTGAAGTGATATGAAAGGTTGTCTTTTGTATTGTATTGTACAGTAACACAGGTGACTGTCCTGTTCTTGTGACCACCAAATGTCCATTAATAGCTCAGGACCTGCCTATGGACTTGATTCAGACTTGTACGCTAATTTGGTCATGACTGCGTCTTTTTACGCAGAAACTGTGAGATAATATGCAAATGTTGCAGCCGCTGGAATATGTATTGAGACATCTATTGGTGGCTTTGCAAATCCAAGCGGCTGTATAAAAAGTCGCAGTATCTGCATACAAATACGTAGCATCGGTCGCAGATCAGACGATCATTGGAATGGACATGGAAACACCAGTGAGACTACATACAAAGACACAATCGCTGGATCCGACACGCCAATATGACGGCTGTATTTTCCAATCACCCCTCCGTTACTACCCACTCACCCTGTCAATCACTCTGCGTCTAAATCCTAACTGTGAGCAACATGGCAGAGGCATCGGCCTGCATGCGCTGTAGTAGAAACATAGAACAACTGTGTAAATATTGGCATAACGTAAAACTCAGAGTAATGCCCTATGAGTGGTGTGGGAATAAGGAATGTATAAGAAGAACCAGGCAACTCACTGCACAGAGCAACCAACATATTATTGAAACTTTCTGTGCTTATAATAATAACTAAGTAACACTGTCCTGGAGTACACATAACTGACATATTGATATCATCTACATATATGGGTAGTGCTCTTGCTGACATGGAGGATATTAATGAAGGTTTACAAAGAAGAAACACTACTATGTATTTTTTATTTATTATTATAGGAGGTTAAGAAATAGTTAGTTCTATGGACAATATAGAAAATACTTAAAAAGCTACTTGTAAGACACATTTATTAGTGAAGGGCCAGCAGTGTTTAGCCAGAGGGGTGAGCACAAGTAAGTGGTCCATGTTACGACACTGCCTGCCCCAGATGCAATAACATTTGATCCAACTAAAGTCCTAAAAAATGAATGTGAGGTCCTCTATACAGTTATAGTGGTAATGTAATATATAATATGCTAGTCATAGTTATAAGCAAGAAATACTATGCATTGACCCACAAGATGTGAAATGCCTGCAACAAAGTCAACAAGATGTAATATGCCAATAATGATTTTCAGTCATGTGTAATATGGCAGTGATGTCAGTAGGATGTACATTCAAATGGTAATGTACAGAAGATGTAATATGCTAATGAATATGCTCAGCAAAGCGTAATATGTCACTAATAATCGGCTACAAGTATTAATATGCCAGTATTATGTCACCATCAATTAAAAATTAACTAGTGAAGAATTGGCAGCAAGATTGAATATGCACAGTAATATCGCTGATGTAATATGCCTGTGATTATGCTCAATAGGATGTAAAATACTAGCAATAAAGACACTTATATGTACTGTACCTATGCCATTAATTGTGTAACAGTGCCCAATAGCTATTAATATGTCAGTAAAAAATGGGCAGTAAGTAGCTACAAATATGATATGTTAGGGGGGTAAGTATATAGTAGTGGGTTTAGGGTTAGGGAGTCAAGTGTACAGTATGGAGTGTAGTGTTAGGGACACTGTGTTACTACAGAGGTGAGAGGAAAATATGTTACTCCACAGGTGAGGGAGGGGAATAAGTTACTACAGGTGTGAATGAGAGTAATGTGTTATTACAGGTGTAAGGGAGGGGGTTGTATTTCTACAGAGGTGAGGGAGAGGAATTTCAAATGTGTTAAAACACGGAGGAGGGAGGGAAGTGTGTGTGAAGGTCTGGGTTTGTTGTGGACCTGGGGTGGTGACAGGAGCAGACACAGAAGCAGATTTAAATAAAAAGGTGGAGTTTTTAATAAGTGATTTAGCAGACATGGGAATGGCAAAAGAAAAAGTCCAGGTTTAGTACTAAAGTGCACTTGATAACTGTGGTGAAGCAAATGGGAGAATGTCCAGATAGTGACAGGCAGGAAATGTCCAGTATGCAGGTTGGGTGAGCTGTAACGAAGTGCAGGCAGAGGTAATGAAGTCCAGCTGGGAGTTAGATTGTGAGGCAAGGTGCAGGGAAACAGCAGGTTCAGGTACTCAGGCAGGGGAAAGGTAAATGGAGGGTGCAGGGTGAGTCCAGCAGGTTTGGAGCAGGCAAGGTAACAGGCTAGTAGCACTTCCAGGCAGACATGTAAGGCACAGGTACTCTCTCTCAGCCGCAGCTGAGAAACACGTTGCAGTGGCAATGAATGAAAGCTCTGGACCTTCCTAAATACCAGATGCCGCACTGTGACTGGCTGGAAAGAGCACATGACCCACCAGGATTGGACAGCTTGAATCACATGACCTGAGGCAAGATGGCGGCGCCCATGCCAAACGGAACGGAAACACCACCAGGCCTCAATGACAACGTGCCCGCACAGAACCACGTACAGCCAATGCCCCTCGTCAAACACCAGCACCGCTGCCAGAGACCCCTCGCCACAATGACCTCACAGGTAATACCCGGTGACCACCATGCCGAGAAACCCTGGCCGTGACAGTGTGTTACTACAGAGGTGAGCGAGGATAATGTTTTACTGCAGAGGTGAGGAAGTGGAATGTGTTAGTACACAGATGAGGAAGGCTAATGTCTTATTATAGCAGTGATGCATTACTACAGCGGTGAAGGATTAATGTGCTACTGGAGAGGTGAGATGGAAATGTAAACAGTAAATATCTAAGGTCTACCCGGGTGAAACCAGGTACATCTGCTAGTATATATTGTTAGGTGTATTTGAACTTAATCAGTACATATGGGGGCATACTTGCCAACTCTCCTGGAAGGTCTGGCAGAGCCCCGAATTTGGAGGAGCTCTCCAATCCTCCCAACAGAGTTGGTTTATCTCCCGATGCTGCCCACTTCCTGAATGTTGGATTATTTGATTTGCATACGGCATAGGGATGAAAACATGGAGAAACTGTGAAACTCTCAAGAACAGCATGCCAAACCGTATCAAAATGATTATAAACAACAAAGTATTAATAGTTGTAAACAGTGTGTCAATAAAAAGAGTTTTATTGAAAAAGCGTGACTTTGTTTTAAATTCCTTGTTTTAGTCTAATATTTTGCACACCTCTGTACTCTGAACAAATTAACTTGGTATTGTCACTGTCAAGCCACATTTCCTGTCATAACCAAAGAATATGCTACTGTCTTCTCCTCTCCTAAACTAAGCACAAATGCTACTGTGCAAAACTTTTGCATATGTCACTGTTGCAGAGCTGGACACATCTTAAGGAGTCAGACTGGCTCACAGTGGTACAGACGAAATCCCTAGTGGGCCAACTTCCAGTCCAACACTGATTTTGAGATACATCCAACTCAGCAGGTCATTAAACCCCATCGCTTAAGCTCGCTGTCTAGGTGTTATCTTTGACTCAGAACTGCTTTTTGTTCCCCATATCTAAATCCTGTTACATACAGCTAAGAAATATTTTGAGAATATGCATGCATCTCACACAAGATACTGCAGTAAGTCTGTAGAATGCCCTTCCATGCACAAGGCTTTCCTCCAACTTCCAAACCCTGAAGTATATCCTGAAAACATACCTCTTCAGCAAGCTTATAAAACCTGAACCCAAATATATATATATATATATATATATATATATATATATATTGTGATAGGATCACTGGTAAAGTGGTCTGTGGCAGGTACATTTGTGCCAGATTCCTGTCTTATGTGTTTTAAACCCCCAGGAGAAAGTCTGCAGTGTAGCAGGCTTGAGTCTCGGCTTTTTGAAAAGCCGGTTTGGGACCTGGGGGTTGTGGGTGAGAGGAGAGGGAGGGCTCCACCCACGGCCACTCCAGGTTTTGGGCCTTGCAACCTGGTAACGGGCTTATTAAGGTTTCCACCTGAGAGTGGCCAATATAAGCCTAGTGTGTTTAGGGCTGAGTGTCTCACCTGGGAGAGCAGGCAGGGAGTTTGCTCAGAGACACTTGAAAACCCATTTGTAAGTGCTGTGCTGTGCTTTTGTTGCTGGCGAGGGCATTAGGCCCTGCCAGGTTCTTGTAGTGAGGGAAGTCACTTGTGAAGTTAGTGCCCCGACAGGGCTAGAATTTATGTTTGTTTTCTTTATGATTATTTCTGACATTGTACAATAAAGACTGGCGCCGACCAGCTTGTACTCGAATCCAGTCTGGCGTACTGTTTCCCAGCTGCTGTGTGTGAAAGGAAGGAGTCCTCTACCCAGGAGAGGGACCCCCTAACCTGACTGTGTCACAATATGGTGGAGAATGCGGGCACCCACACACACTGAAGTTGCAGCGAGAGGAAAACTTTCCGTTTAAAAATTAAAGGGACAGACACCCAATTGGTGAGTGTGGAAATAACACTGTCCTTGGAGTGCCATAGAGGAGGCGTCAGCCAATGCTCAGAGAGGCAAGGTTCAGCTTCCAACCTACACCCCAGGACAAAATGGAGGACATTATTAAAGCCTTGCTCCAAGCTACAGCAGCTCAGCAGGAGACAAACAAACTTCAGCAGGAAGCTACCTGGGCTCAGCAGGAATCCACCAGGGTGCAACTGTTGGCCTTGGAGACAACCCAGAGGCAACAACAGGTCGCCGTCGAGGAAACCCGCCAGGCCTTAGCGGAAAACAGCAAGGCCTTAGCGGAAAACAGCCGGGCCATAAAAGAGGTGGTACAGCACCTGGTCGCCCAGCCCAGAGATGTTACTACTGGTCCTCCCACCACCACTCACTCCATACGAGCCAGTCACTTCCTCCAAAAGATGACTTTGGGCGATGATGTGGAGGCCTACCTCACCGCATTTGAAAGAATGGCCGATTGGGAAAGTTGGCCCAAGGAGCAGTGGGCAAGTCTGGTGGCACCTTTTCTGTCTGGGGAGCCACAAAAGGCCTATTTCGACTTATGCCTGGCTGATGCCAAGGACTATAAAAAACTAAAACAGGAGATCCTAACTCGCTTGGGAGTCACCACCTTTGTTCGTGCCCAACGGGTCCACCGCTGGGAGTTCCATATGGACAAGCCTCCACGTTCACAGATGCATGACCTCGTCCATCTGTCCTCAAAATGGCTACAGCCCGAGACGCTGACGAGACCACAGATCGTGGAAAGGGTCGTGATGAACCGGTACCTGCGATCATTACCTGTGACTCTGCGCAAGTGGGTGAGCCATGCAGAACCTAAGTCCGCGGACCAGTTGGTCGAGCTGGTCCAGAGGTACGTGGCGGCTGAGGAGCTGATGAGTATGCCCCACCGAGCCCCGATGGCGCACCGGCGAACTCCCACAGACACTGGTAAGACTGTTTCAGGGGAGAAGGGTGCTTGGCGGTGGAATGTACCTAAGACTGAGGGTGTAGAACCTGGAGACAGGCCTGCCAGGCCAGGAAGGTTCTTGCCCCGTAAACGACCAGACATTAATATGATTCAGTGTTTCCGATGTGGTGGCTTCGGCCATATTGCCGCTAATTGTTCACTTACAACTGAACCTATGCAATGTGATACTGCTCATGTCTACCGCAGGGGGTCTTTCTTTGCACAGACAGCCTGTACGGCTGACCGGCAGGCTGAGACTGATAAGCACATGTGTGTACTCACTGTAGATGGCAACCGAGTAGAGGCACTGTTAGACTCTGGTAGCTTGGTGACACTTATAAAAGCTGAGCTGGTGAACCCATTGCGGCGTCAGGGGAAAACGGTTGGTGTGACCTGCATACATAGGGATACTCGATATTATGTTACTGCCGAGGTGAACATCGAGACACCATGTGGTTCTGCAATAGTTTCTGTGGGTTTGGTGCATGGTCTGATGTACGATGCAATATTGGGGAGAGACTTTGCTCACTTCTGGAAGTTGTGGGAAAGCCGTTTTGTTCCAGAAGTGAACAACCCCGATCCATTTGAGAAGGTTGTCGATGTAGTGGAGGAGGGAGTTTCTTCTGAGTCAGAGTTATTCCCTTTTTCTACTATGATTGGTGAACTAGAGAATGCGGAGCGTGACGGTGGCCCACCAACTGATGTACCTCCCATTGAGGTGGGAAGTGTTGTTGGGCCAGGTGATCGTCTGCCTGATTTAGAGGTCAGAAGAGAGGTCTTTGCCGTGGAGCAGTTGAATGATCCTACTTTGGTAAAAGCCAGGGAGAATGTAAAAGTAGTTGATGATAAACCCATAGACCCTGATAGTCCTTTGTCCTATCCCCACATGGCAATGTGTCAGGATTTGTTATATCAGGTGACTAAGAAGGGGGAAGATATTGTGGAACAACTAATAGTTCCCAAAGCCTACAGAAGAACAGTGTTGGATCTGGCCCATGGTCATATAACGGCAGGCCATCTAGGGGTAGAGAAAACCACTGAGTGAATAATGCAGAGGTTTTTCTGGCCCGGGCTTCATAAAGAGGTGTCTGACTTTTGCGCATCCTGCCCCGAGTGTCAGTATCATGCTCCCAGGCCACATTTTAAGGGTCCACTAGTTCCATTGCCTATTAAAGAGGTGCCGTTTGAAAGAATAGCGATGGATTTGGTTGGACCCTTAATGAAGTCTGCCAGGGGACACCGGTATATTCTGGTCATAAAGGATTACTCTACCAGGTACCCGGAAGCGTTCCCGTTGCGCAATATGTCAACCAAGACCATTGCCAGAGAGCTAGTTCATGTCTTTGGCAGGCTGGGTATACCTAAGGAGATACTAACTGACCAGGGTACACCGTTTATGTCAAAAGTCATGAAAGAGTTATGTCGCCTGTTCAAAATTGAACAGTTAAGAACTTCGGTTTATCACCCCCAAACCGATGGGCTGGTCGAGAGGTTTAACAAGACGTTAAAACACATGCTTAGGAAAGTGGTCGACAAGGATGGTAGGGATTGGGATTACTTATTGCCGTATTTATTGTTGGCCATAAGGGAAGTTCCCCAGTCCTCCACCGGGTTTTCACCTTTCGACTTGTTGTATGGGAGACACCCAAGGGGGTTACTAGACATTGCCAAAGAGACATGGGAGGGGCAGTCTAGTCCTTACAAACGGTGATTGAGTATGTTTCTCAAATGCAGGAGAGAATTGCTGCGGTAGTGCCGATAGTGAGAGAGCACCTGGAACAGGCTCAACAGGCACAGCAGAGGGTATACAACCGCAATGCTCGGTTACGCAGCTTTGCTCCTGGGGACAGAGTGTTAGTGTTGGTTCCCACTGTGGAAAATAAACTTTTGGCTAAATGGCAAGGGCCCTTTGAAATCTTAGAAAGAGTGGGACAGGTCAATTACAAAGTTTACCAGCCGGGGAAAAGAAAGCCGGAACAGATATACCATATAAATCTGTTAAAGCCCTGGAAAGATAGAACGGTACTGTCGGCCATCCGAGCCCCTCCAGTAAATCCAGGGCCCTTAGTTCCCGAAGTGACAGTGGCAAAAACCCTGTCGGCGATTCAACAACAAGAGGTCAAGGAGTTTCTGATCAGAAATAGGGTGCTGTTCTCTGACGTACCTGGGAAAACCTCGGTCATTAAACATGACATCATCACTAACCCAGGGGTTAAAGTTAATCTAAAGCCCTATAGGTTACCAGAAGCACAAAGAGAATCGGTGTCGAAAGAAATTAAAAATATGCTAGAGTTAGGGGTTATTGAAGAATCACATAGTGAATGGTCAAGTCCCATTGTGTTGATTCCAAAGCCTGACGGGAGTGTGCGTTTCTGCAATGACTTCCGAAAGTTGAACAGTGTTTCAAAATTCGATGCCTACCCGATGCCAAGAGTGGATGAACTGATTGAGAGACTAGGGACGGCAAGGTATTTAACCACTCTTGACCTAACCAAAGGGTATTGGCAAGTACCGTTAACCGAGAGCGCCAAACAAAAGACAGCTTTTTCAGCGCCAGAGGGCTTGTTTCAGTCCAAGATGTTGCCCTTTGGGCTACATGGGGCACCTCCTACCTTCCAAAGAATGATGGACAGGATTCTAAGGCCCCATAGACGGTATGCGGCTGCTTATCTGAATGACGTGGTCATTCATAGTCCTGATTGGCAGTCTCACTTACCCAGGGTACAGGCAGTGTTGGACTCCATCTATAAGGCAGGTTTGACAGCCAACCCAAAAAAAGTGTTGTCTAGGCATGGAGGAAGTAAAATATCTGGGATACACCATTGGCAGAGGCCTGATAAAGCCTCAGCTCAATAAGGTTGATGCCATACAAAACTGGCCACGGCCTCTGAATAAGAAGCAGGTGAGAGCCTTCTTGGGAATTACGGGGTACTACAGGAGGTTTATACCCAACTTTGCCACCATGGCAGTCCCACTGACTGACCTGACCAAAGGCAAACAAAAAGTCATGGTAGAATGGAGTCCTGAGGCAGAAAAAGCTTTTCAGGAGTTGAAAGTAGCGTTGTATTCCCAACCAGTCCTGATGACTCCTAATTTTGACAGGGACTTCATAGTACAAACCGATGCATCAGAAGTAGATATAGGAGCGGTCCTGTCCCAGAACAAGGAGGGTGAGGAACACCCTATTTTCTATCTAAGTAGAAAGTTGAATGTGCATGAGAGAAACTATGCCATAGTGGAGGAGGCGTTGGCCATAAAGTGGGCATTAGAGGCTCTCAGGTACTACTTGGTTGGAAGAAAGTTCAAATTGATCACTGATCATGCCCCTTTGAAGTGGATGTCCGAAAATAAGGACAGTAATGCGAGAATTACGAGATGGTTCTTGGCGTTACAAACTTTTACGTTTTCAGTGGAACACAGGCCAGGAAGCCAACTGGCCAATGCTGACGCATTGTCACGCATTCATTGTTTGGAGACTTCAGTTGTTCCGCCCCACAGGTCGAAACAAAGGGGGGGGATATGTGATAGGATCACTGGTAAAGTGGTCTGTGGCAGATACATTTGTGCCAGATTCCTGTCTTATGTGTTTTAAACCCCCAGGAGAAAGTCTGCAGTGTAGCAGGCTTGAGTCTCGGCTTTTTGAAAAGCCGGTTTGGGACCTGGGGGTTGTGGGTGAGAGGAGAGGGAGGGCTCCACCCACGGCCACTCCAGGTTTTGGGCCTTGCAACCTGGTAACAGGCTTGTTAAGGTTTCCACCTGAGAGTGGCCAATATAAGCCTAGTGTGTTTAGGGCTGAGTGTCTCACCTGGGAGAGCAGGCAGGGAGTTTGCTCAGAGACACTTGAAAACCCATTTGTAAGTGCTGTGCTGTGCTTTTGTTGCTGGCGAGGGCATTAGGCCCTGCCAGGTTCTTGTAGTGAGGGAAGTCACTTGTGAAGTTAGTGCCCCGACAGGGCTAGGATTTATGTTTGTTTTCTTTATTATTATTTCTGACATTGTACAATAAAGACTGGCGCCGACCAGCTTGTACTCGAATCCAGTCTGGCGTACTGTTTCCCAGCTGCTGTGTGTGTGTGAAAGGAAGGAGTCCTCTACCCAGGAGAGGGACCCCCTAACCTGACTGTGTCACAATATATATATATTTCCCTCTTTTTAAGTAAGAATTCCCCATCAACCTTCTGATATAGATGGTCATGTCCTGATGTTTATGCAGGATTGTTGCAATGGCGTGATTTAAATGAAATGCTGCTGCAGTTGAGATAATGGTGCTGGTCCAGAAAGAGCCCAAATGAGGTTTCAATGGTATAATAGTCGAAGCTTGTGGGGCACTATGCGCTTTTCATCGTGATATAACACACCTTCCTCAGTAGCATGATTCCCAATGTCCAAGAGTGGCTATATATACCCTTGTGTGGACACAAATGATGAACAGCTGTAGCATATTAATTACGCAATCAAGCAAGCCGTATAGAGAATCACACGCAATAATAAATTACAATTAAATAGGAGTATATATAAACCATCAAAGCTTGAATAGAAATAAAAATTTGGCACAGTTAAGATGTAAACATACCCGTTCAATCGGGCTGTGTCTCAGTTCCGGGTCACATGATGTAAACACTTATCACGTGGTCCGGCTGTGTCTATTGGGACTAATGCTGTATATCTCTCTGAGACCAAATCCCAGATAACGTGTGGAGAATGATCTCACGTCGTTGTGTAGACTTGGTAGGAACAATGAGTGTCCAATCCGGAAGCAGCACCGATGTCATGTGATGTAAACGGCATCACATGGCAAAGCAAACATAGCGTCATTCACATCACTTGACTTGATGAAAAAGTGCAATGATTGTATTTTGACATTATTTGTAATTTATTTTCTACTATTTCCCTTGTTGCTTCACTTAGTTATTTTGCCATAATCAAAGCACCAATTTTATTCCATTTCCATCCATGTTCTCTTATTTTATATTGAGTAATATTTTTTTCCCTGTTCTCTCCAGTTGCCTTCAAAACAGCTTTTTGCATAATGTATATTGCCCATATGACATCCACATCAACCTACAGACAAGCTAACAAAATGAAACTTCTTCCTCTTGAAAAAGTCACCGGTGTGCGGAGAAACTAGTTGAGGACACGGACCACTTGTGAGAGCTGAACCCAATTGCTGCCACAGACTCATCCCCTGGGACTATTTCATATATCTCTCCCGCTCACACACCTACGCAGCCTCCTGTGAGACACTCGGAGGACTGCGGACGGATTTTTCTATCAGGATAGACAGTGGTTTTGTGTGCAATTTATATTTTATATATGCTGCTGGAGTTGGAGCTTCCATCATCTGCAAGCCGCTGGAGCGGGGGACCATCAAGAGGGGAGTGAGTACCAGCTACTTAGTTTTATTGGGCCACTCAGCTCTCAATCCACTGCTGTTCAGCAGTTTTTTTCTCTGTATTGGACACTGTTGCTAATTGCTGTGGAACACTGTCAGCTACTTAGTTTTATTGGGCCATTCAGCTTTCAGTTCATTGCTAAATGAAAATATAAATTCTTTTTCTCAGTTATTCAGAACATTGCTGCCAACTGGGTCATTTTCACTTGGCTCTTTGAAGCATCAGAGCTCAGATGTTCAATCCATCAATTTGAGAATAATAGAGATATTTTACTGTGATTGTTTATTTTTTAATTGTAATTTTGTGCTTCATTTGAAGACATGTTACTTATTTAAATACATACTGTGTGGATAGAATTATTCTTATACTCCCGGGAGTTTTATTGATATTTTTGAAAATGTATATATACTGATATTTGAGCCTTAAATAAAGGTGGTTTATAAATACACTCCCTGAAATGTGTTCTTAGACGCCGCCTACTTTTTGTGTATAACAAAATGAAACCTCTGTAATTTCAGTCAATAAAATTGGAGGGATCTCAGTCAGAACACTGTCTGGAACATTCCAGATGTCCATGTAACCTGTTACGTCATGCATTCACTTAGCAGCAGTCACCACTTGTGTGTAGCAATGAGGAAGGGCACGCTAATATGCTAATATGCTACTTGCTCACACAAAACATGTAACCAGACCAATGTTAAATGACCAAAGTGTTCGACACAGTTTGGGATTTTGAATGATTATTGCTAGATCATGCCTTAAAAATACTTTCCTGTGAACTTCAGACATGCTCAAAGCACATTACAAAGCTCTGACCTGGTCATTTTATATAGTTCTTACCTTCTCTTCAGGAACATCCATGAGGCTTTCACATTTTCTGGCAGTCACAAGGACTCTCAGAAGAGTAGGTGACACCCGCATCACACCCACTTGTTGAAATGGGAAAGATACCCCCGAATTGCGGTTCCATGTTGATGGGGTAGGGCCAATATGACACAGTTCTAATGACGAGAAGCACCTGGCCCCGTCCCGATTAGTGATGAACTGCATCTCCCCTCCGAGGACTAAATAAATGTCGGCAAGTATGCTTAATATGTATAGCAGGGAATGGTTAGAATTGGTAATAATGGGAAATACCTCATGTAAGTGTGTTGCACAACTTTACACTATGGTTCACTTGAACTGGAATAAGTTAGTTCACTTGTAGCTAAATTGCCAAATTCAAAAGCCTTCGATTTGTCGAATGCACAGAGATTTCAGCTGTATTTGAAGCAGCATGTGTTTTTTTTGGTTGCTTTTGTTTAAAAAATATGCAAACCAGGTTGACTTTGCTTTTAAAAGAAAACAAGCTACTTTAAATCCGCATCAAAATCACTGAAAAATTGCCACCTTTAGCAAATTGTAGACAATAACATTGTCCCCAAGTCTCTGAAAGCAGAAAACACTAATAGCCTAATATAGACATAGGAGCAAATCCAACGGAACTGTGGAATTTTGCACCTGGGAAACCATATTGCGAAAAAAAGGAATGCTAATACAATTTTTATTTCATACAGGCAATATAACTGCCTGCTATTGAATGAGCACATACATACTGAGCAGTTTTACACTAATTAGAGTTCAGCTAGAACTCACATGACCTCTCGCATTAAACTTTGTCCGCACATTTTAAACTTGTGCCCCTGGCACAAATCATTGTTTTAACAAAATGTTACAACTAACTCTAAATAAGGCTCCATATGTTTATCCCCTTTATTTAGAGAACACTTGCTTATTTACTTAACCATTCTCCCTTTACATGATGCCGCAAGCAGTGAGCAGTTTCCACATCACCAGCACTTTTCAGGAAGAAAAGTAGGCAAGTATGATTGGGTATGGGATGCTGGCGCTTGGGATCCCGGCGGTTTTAATCCCGACGCTGGCATCCCAACAGGGTCAAAATCCCAACAGAAGGATGTAAGTATACTCTCCTTCCCCTACTCCTCCCTCCCCGTAGCCTAAATCTAACCCCCCCAGTGCATAAACCTAACCTACCTCCCCCATAGCCTAAACCTAACCCTAACCCCAATACTTACTCTCGGGATGCCGGCGGTTGGGATTCAGACTGGTGTTGGGATTCCGGTGTCAGCATTCTGAGCACCGGCATCCCGACAGCCAGGATAATAACTACATCCCGCATGATTTAGAGTCAGTGCAAAATATAGGGTGCTAATTCAAAAGAAACTTCTTTCATGTAATTAAGAGTTCCTTTAAATGAGTACATCATCATTAAGCTAATTCTAATATCTACTGAACAAAAACTGAGACAGGGAACCAAACAGCTGAATATTCACATAGATTTGCTCTTAAAATATATTAGCTAGAGAACAAGGAGATTAAGTTATAGGGGTCTATTTACTAAGCTGTTAGGAGATAAAGTGAACGGTGATAAGGTACCAACCAATCAGCTCCTAACTGCCATGTCACAGGCTGTGTTTGAAAAATGACAGTTAGGAGCTGATTGGCTTGTACCTTATCACTGTTCACTTTATCTCCTAACACAGCTTATTAAATAGACCCCCTAGGAACATAATGATGATATATTCAATAAAGGTCGAAAGGCTTAGAACTTTAATATAGGTGCTGACACAAGAAACTAACATTTATAACAGATGTATATTTGGCCAGTAACAGGTTGTAAATATTAAAATATCTCATACACACATTACAGACATGGTTTATGTTAAATGAAGTAAAAAAAAGAAATCACTTCCTTTTTCTTATTCCACATCAATACAACAAACAGTATTTTTATACTTGAAAGGACCATATCTAAAGTATAACAGATTCAAACATTTCCTTTTACTGCAATCCGCCGTATGTTTTGAATTGCATGGCTGTGATCCCTAAACACTAGCAGTGAACACTCATGGCAAGTGACGTCTTACAATTTATCCTATATACACACAAAATACCAGAAATTCTTCTTTACTGTAAAAAAAAAAAAAAAAAAAAAAAAACCTTCTCAAACCCTCATCAATGCACCAGCGCTGTTTCTACCATATTAAGTAACAATCGGGAAGTTGACAGTGCAATGCTTAACAAAATAACTTTCAATGCATGGCTTAAAAGAATGATGTGGTCTTTGCAGTATTTGTCAAAAAAATTAATTTCAATTGTACAAATGACACTGACATTAGCAAATGATAAATCTTTTTTTTTTTTTTAATAACTACAATGTTTGCATTGAAAACACAATTCTAAAATTGTGCTTATCCTTCTTTTGGGGATAAACAATATTTTTTAAGAGCATTTAGCATCCCATGAGCTCATTAGTTTTAAATAATAAACCAATAAGTTCACATTATTTCAATATTTATCTATGACTAGCATTTTCTCAGCTAAGCCCATCCTGGAACCTCATGATTTAGTGACCTATTTAAGATTATTTATTAACAGTTTCTTAAATACTGTAGCGCAGAATATTCCATTGCGCTTTACAATTGGAAACAACATTAATAGAACAAAACTGGGTAACAGACGGACATAAAGGTAAGAGGGTCCTGCTCGCTAGCTTACAATCTATAGGGTAATAGGCATTGATGCACAAGGATAGGTGCTACACTCTGCAAATTGGTTCATCCAGATTGCAGAGGTTATTGGTGAGCTGTATGTGTATACTGTAAGACGGGAGTTACAGTAGATAGTGAAGCTATGAAGGTTATGTGGGAGGTCCTGGAATCTAATAAGCTAGTCTGAAGAGGTGAATTTTCAGGGAATGCTTGGAGACTAGCAGAAAGTCTTATTGAGCATGGGAGGGCATTCCACAGAGTGGGTGCAGCCTGAAAAAAGTCCTGTAACCGTGCAATGGGACAAGTAATGTGTATAGATGAGAGACAAAGATCTTGTGCAGAACGGAGATGTCGGTTTGGAAGATATTTTGAGATAAGCAAAGAGATGTTTGTTGGTGATAGAATATGGTAGAATATCCTATGGTTACCAAAATAGTAGATACCGTGCAGCTTTTTTTAATAATAAAAAGGTGCAATTTGTACAAATATGATAGATGCCATATGGTACCTTAATGACACTTGTTTCTATTGTGGTTCACACAGACTACAAAATTTGCAATTGGGTATAGTGTTACTACAACAGATAGTACCAAATAAGAAATGGTTATAAAATATAACATGATACAAAATATATTTCAGAAAATTAAGCAACTTAGAGGGTAGCACTGTAGGTAACTAGGTCCTTTTTGCTAGTCCTGGATGTCCAAATTGTTTCTTATAGTATAAGTATTTATTCTAAAGTACAAAAGACCTGTTGGATAAAAGAGGCAGACAATATTATAGAGAATCAAGGCTTAAATTAATTATAAAAAAGTGATATCACTGAAGCCCACATTACTCATCAGCTTTAAGGCCATATTCAATTAGAGGTGAAAAGTCTGTTATCGGCAACAATTTATCGCCAACAGGATAAAAATCAGTGATCTGCACTATACATAAAAAATGAGGGTGGGGGGGATGTAAGCAGCTTGGTAACGTTAAAATGATGTATAAATAAATAATACAAGCACTAAAAAGGGTAAGAGAAATTATGCATAAAAAATTAAACATCAATGTTTACAGCCCCTTTGGGATATGTGATCGGAGCAGATTGAAAGAGATGGAGAGCGATGTTGTCCATTTGCATGTATCCACACAATAAGTCCCGATCTGGGCCTGGTGAGTGAAGCCCTAACACTTTCCCTACCTCTGAGTCTGCCATCCTCGCAGACTGGGGATCTCTGCTAGCCCAGTAGTGTGTTGCCGTGGCGCTGTTAGATGAGACGTGAGATGCCCGGACCTCGTGTGGTAAGAACGGATGATTCTTCCAGGTGTCTTCCTTCTCTGCATGCCTCACTGTACCAATGCATTTTGCGCCACTATCGGCGCTTTGTCAAGGATAGTGGGAGTGTTCCCGTGGTTCTTCTTAAATAGGATAACTTTATTAGTCAATTGAATAAAAGCCAGAAGTTAAAAACCGAAATGGCTGACAAAAAGAGCGGCATCCACATGGTAGTGTGGAAATGCATTTTTTCTTTCTCTCACCGTCATGTAAAAAATAATAAATCAAGATGGGGAAATTAAAGGTTTATATTTGAAATGAATATTTAATGAAGGTAATGTGTTTTTTCTAAAAAAAAGCTTTAAGTTCTATATCGATATTTAGGCCATGTGGCTCTAAAGTTTGTAACTTGTATATCCATTTTGTCTCATTTTGTAGAAGTTTTTTTTACAAGGTCTTCACCTCTCCAATGTGTGGTAATTTTTTGTATACCCATAAATTTTAAACCTTGTGGGTTACAATTATAATTGAGAAAATGTGCTGATAAACTATGTGTGACCAGGCCTCTCCTTATGTTGTAAAGATGTTCTGAAATTCTTACTTTAATTTTTCTTTTGGTCTGGCCAACATATTGGAGGCCACAGGGACATTCAATTAAGTATATGGCGCCCTCTGTTTCGCAAGAGATTTGATCTTGTATCTTAAATTCTTTTTTAGTTTTGGTCGAAGTAAAGTCTAGAACTGGTTTTGTTGTTGTTTTTTGATTTTTGCACCCTTTACAATTCAAACAATGAAAAAAATCAATTTTTTTGCTGTTCTTTTGTGTTTTCTATAGGTAGGAAACTACTCGTTAGTTCATTTCTTAGGTTTTTTGCCTTTTTATAGATGACTCTCGGTCTATTTGGGAGTATTCTTTTCACTTCTTCATCTAGCATTAATATGTGCCAGTGTTTGGCTAATATATTCTCGATTTCTTGATGGTTCCCATTATACTGTGTAATGAAGGTGGGTTGTCCTTCTGTCCTAGAATCTTGTTTGCGTTTGCATGTAATTAGGGCTTGTCTTTTCAGTTGTAAAGTTTTCTCTAGTTGATTTTGTAGGAGTTGCTCCTTATATCCTTTTTGTAAAAATGTCTGTTTCATTTGACCACTTTGTTCTTTAAAAGTCGAGTCCTCTGTGCAATTTCTCCTGATTCTACGGAACTGCCCTCCCGGGATGTTCCTTATCCAGTTTCGATGGTGATTGCTATTGAATGCTAAGGCATTTTTCCTGTTGCATTCTTGTGTGTGTGTTCTTGTCTGGACTGTGTTTTCTTTTATAAAGATTTCCAGGTCTAGAAATATAACTGTATTTTTGCTAAATGATAAAGTGAATTCTAAATTGAGCTGATTGTTGTTCATGTAATTGCGGAAGTTTTGTAAATCTTCTTCACAGCCATCCCAGATAAAAAATAAGTAATCTATGTATCTTGACCAAAGTAAGACATTCTCTTTGTGGGGGTTGTTGTTCCAAATCCTTTGCTCCTCCCACCATGCCACAAATAGATTGGCGTAGCTGGGAGCAAAGGATGTCCCCATTGCAGTACCTTTTGTTTGTAAGAAAACTTAGCCACTGAACCAAAAATAATTGTGAAGTAAAATTAAGTCGATATTGTCTATGATGAAGTTGATTTGGCTATTCGATATTTCTGATTGGGTGGAGAGGAAATGACATGTTGCTTCGCATCCAGCTTCATGGTCTATGACTGTATAAAGAGATTCGATGTCGCTGGTACAAAGAATATATGTCTCTTTCCATTCAATGTTGTCTATCTTCTGTAGGAAACTGGTAGTGTCTTTTAAAAAACTTATCTGTTTTTCTACCAAGAAAGAAGTCCAAGTATCTGGAAAAATTTGATGTTATTGATTTTATTCTGGAAATAATTGGCCTTTCTGGTGGCCTATCACGATGTTTGTGTATCTTTGGAAGGTGATAAAGCATGGGGATTCTCGTATGTTGTTCATGGATAAAGTCAAATTCCTTTTTGTTATTATTCCCATTCGTAGTCCCTCTTCCAATTGTTGTGTTAGTTCTTTTTAAAATTCTTAGGTTGGATCTTTTCTCATTTTTTTATATGTCTCCTCATCTGATAATAATCTCTTAGCTTCTTGTTTATAGACCATTTTATTCATTAAAACTACACCTCCTCCCTTGTCCGCTGGTTTGATGCCTTTCTTTCATTTTGAGAGAAATTATATTTATTTCTCAATTTTTCTGGTAATTTTGAGATATCCTTTTCAACAAGGCGCTGGAAAGTGGAGATATGAGCGCCCTTAATGTCGGCTGGGTAGAATGTTGATGCTGGTTTATATGTCGTGTGTTTGTATTCCGATTCATTTCTATGTTCATTCGAAGCCTTTTTTGAGAAGAATTTCTTAATGCACACTTTCTTAATAAATTTGTGTGTGTTTTTCTTGTCGCCATACCACTTCACTTTCAGAGTCTTCCTGGTAATTTCTTTTTTGTTGTTTTATACGATGTTCTGATTTTTCTTCTCTTTTTTCTATATTGTCCATTAGTGTTCGGTAGCTCAAATGTTCATCATTTTTTGCTTTGTTTGTGCCTTCTTGAAAAAGAGTGTTTTATGAGTTTATAAGGATTGTTTGTTTTGTATGAGAAATTCCACCAATTATAAGGTTTATAGTTCTTGTTGTTCCTGATGCCGAGGGATGTTGTAATAACGGCTCTTTTTCGACTTTGAAGGTTGTCTCTATTGTATACTCAACTTGAAGTTGTTTTTTCTTCTTTAATTTGACATCTTTTGTCATTGATCCTTATTTCCAACTCTGTTTTGTCTCTTAGATTTTTTTTCTGTTTTTGTTTGACGATATCTTCCTCTAGTTTTACTATTTTTTTGTTGGTCATATCCATTAGATTTCTATAATCTTCCATGTGTTCTAAGGGTTTTTGTCTGAGACCCCAAAATGTGGGTCCTTTTGGGGAGGAGCATGTCTTATCCATACTCTTTTGCGTGACGTGTTGTGGCTTCCTCCGTCTGGTTTAGTTCACACTCTGATTTTCTCCAGAGTTGTTTCTTCCACTTTAACCGCATGGTATAAACTGTTGTTCCATTGTTTTGAACTCCCTTGTGGAGATCGCTAATTACAAACTTACAGTCAACTATCTGGCGGGACAAGGGGCAGTCACTTTGAGGGATATTATGCCAGGAGCCTGGCACCCTCCTTTCCTTCTCCCACATACAGGAATTCTTTCATATTTCTCAGCGATATTTTGCAGGTGTCGACAGCTATATCACTGGTTGCAGAGTCTCTGTTCCCTGCAGGCGAAACTTCTACCTATTCCACAGTTCATTTTAACAAAACCTTATTTGGATAGTCACAGAGGAGGTATTACATGGTTGTGTTGATTGCTGTTGACAGGACACAATAAACTGGTAAACTATTGAAATGGGAGGCTGATATTTTTCAAAGCAGACAGTGGTATCTTTCACATTTGTTTTAAGATGTCACAATGTATTAGTCATACTGAAATGTTTTTCAAATTATTACATAGACTCTACCTAATCCCAGATAGGCAACATAAGATTTGTGTCCCTTTCTAAGTAATGTCTAAGGCAGAGGCGTCACTAGGGTTGGTGTCACCTGGTGCTGTAATGCATGGTGACACCCCCCCCTCCCTCCACCAAAAAAAACTCTCCCCCTTACCAGTCCAGCAGTCACACTGTGCTCCTCCTCATAGGCAAAACTAGACATCTGGTAGGATGGCCATTCCCGGGATCGGCGGGATTCCAGGATTTAAGACCACCCTCACTTGTTCCTTAAGTGACAAACAGACCCCCCACATTCCAGCAGACTCAATGCAGTACCAATTACATCTTCCCATGTCATCAGACCAACCTCACATGCCCCTTAATTGCCAAACAGACTCCCCCACATGCCCCTTCAGTGCCAAATAAAATCTTCCCTCGTCATCAGACCCACCTCATATGCCCCTTAAGTTCCAATTAGGATTTACCCATGAAACTCTTTTTTAAGAGATAAATATCTGAAATCTGTACATTGTCTTTCAGAAGAAAAAAAAATATATAATACTGTGATAGCCCTAAGTGACAAAAAATTGTGGGTCCCAAGAACCCCTCACTTTAATATATTGGGCTCCTACTCAACTGTTTCTGGGTGCCATCACAAATTATGCTTTGAGCTCCCCTTACAGTATGCCTCCCCACATAGCATCAGAACACCCCACATGCCTTACACATGTAGTCACACTCATATTTTCAGTACAGAAAATGCTTAAAATACATTGCCTTGATCTCAAATAGTCAACAGGTGCAGTACTGGAGTCAGAGAGGGGGTTTGTGACACTGCTAGGATTGGGGTCAGGTAGCAATTGGGATAGGGGCGGTTAAGGGCATGCAGCAGTTGGGGTAGAGCTGGGGGCTAAGAAAGGGAGCAGTTGGGGCAGGGAGGGGCTAGATTGGGATAATGGCAGTTGGGGTAGGAAAAAGGAATAAGGGTAGATAGCAGTTGGAGTACTGGAGGCAAGAATGGGGTTAGGATATATAGCAGCTGGGGCAGTGAGGGGGTTATAGATAGCAGCTGGGACACTACTGGGTCAAGGAGGGGGTTAGGGGCAGGCAGTGTTATGGGTATGGAGGGGGTAAGGGTAAATTGCAGCTGGGGCAGTACCTCCTTCCTGCTGGGAGACCCAGGCCATTTCACTAGAGCTATCTTATCCGGCATGAGTTGTAGCCTCCACTTGTCCCTCAGCACCTGGATGTACATGTCGAGCAATCTCCTAGCCCAGCTAGTGTGCACCTCCTTGGCTTTCTGTGAGAGCTGGCTGAATGAGTCGGGGACCCCCACCCTCTCCTGCAGCTGTAAAAACTAATTACTTACCTTACAGCTTTAAGCAGTTCTTAAAGCTGACTGATCGCCTCTGCTCTCCTCTTCATCAGTGGCAGGCAGCTGTTTGTCAGTGTCCGTCAATAGAGACATCCTCCAGATAATGCAGCCCCCCCTCGGCGTTCTGGCTCTTCACACAGTCAGTCAGGCACACAAAGACCGCGGGTGCCGTGACATCATCACGTCACGCCGCGCACCTGACCAGTCACCTGCCGGATGCCTGTGCATTGTAAAGCAGGTAGGCGGAGCTTGGGAGCTCCTACTCCAAGGTTTATAGGCAAACTTCCTCCCTGACCACCTCTTTGTTTCACCCGGCGGGGTCCGCCCTCCCCCCTCTCCCTCTCCGACTGGCGGATAATGCCGGTAGTGTGGTGGTTGGCAGGGGGTGCATCGGGTGCGGGCATGGGTGTTTCGGCGGCAGGGGGGAGTGCGAGCTGCAGACATGAGTGTGTGGCTTTTGGTGTCACCCCCTTGGAGGGTGACACCCGGAGCGGCCCGCACCCCCCGCACCCCCCTTGTGACGCCACTGGTCTAAGGAACTGTGGTCAGGGGGGGGGGGCATCTTTCGTGTGTTCTGGGACTGCAAAGTCATTAAGTTTCTATTGGTTGACATCTTCTTTCTGGTTAGACAGATTACTCCAATATCACTTACCCCTGACCGATTGTTGACTCTCTCTCATGTTAACTCTTGGGATACTGCTTTGGGAGACACTATGTGAGACCGGGTTGGGTATGAGATGCCGGTGATTGGGATGCTGCTGGACAGAATACAGACAGCGGCATCCCGACAGTGAAGATCCCGACTGCGGTAGGTAAGTATAGTACAGCTAACCCTAACCCTCCCTATCCGGTGCCTACACCTAACCTCTCCCTACTTGCACCCTAAACCTAACCCTCTCCCTAGTGCCTAACCCTAACCCCCAATACTTACTTTTGGGATTCCGGCGGTCAGGATACTGTGGTCGGGATTCCGGTGCTGATATTTACACTATCGGCATCCCGCACACCGGGATGCTGACTACATCCCATGAGACCATGACCTGTAGATGTTATTGACATTTTATGCTTAATTAGCCATAATACACCATATTGCTTTTGCTTTCTAATTGGTGAGAGGAATCCATGTGCCTTACTGTAATGTTTATTGGAATTTGTTTTTTTAACTTACCTGTTCATTACAGACGTCTCTGGGCCTGATTCAGTAAGGAATGCAATTGCTTATATGCACGCAATTGGCCGATTGTTGCATTCTGTGCATGCATTGCAGTGCCTGTACCAGTCATTGTGACCAGGACTGCGATCGCAGTGACTACGCAGGCCCATCACAGAGATTGACAGGAGGAGGTCGACAGCAGGTGTTCCAGTGCGTTTCACTGCCGTTGCATGGGCATGCATAACTTATCCACTGCGATACTATATGCAGCCTGAAACCTCATAGTGTGCGCTGAAGTAAGCAATTCCTGAGTGAGGTCTGACCTGCATTAACTGTGTGTACGGGTCCGATAGTACTCGATTGTAGCGATGTTTTTGCAGTCTTGCTTACCATTACGGATGTGCGTGTAAAGTAGACGTCCTTGTGTAGTGCTGCGGCAGCATTGCCATAGCTTTGGATTAGCATACTATCGCACTGAACTGCGTGCGCAATTGCTATATTGCGTTCCTTGCTGAATCAGGCCCTCTATGCTCCTTTTATTGTGTCCCTCCCCTTTTTTTTTCCACTACACCATTTCTAATGTGAAAAATAATAATTAATAAAAATACAGCAAGATCTTAAAATATATCTAATTCCACCTACATTTATGAGATAGATAGAAACTGCCTAGGGACAAAAGAGCCCTTCATCATCTCTGTGCCTGGATGAACAAAGATGTTGCAGTAATTTGCTAAGCGTTTTCAGGTAATCTAAGACCTCTTCAACTGCCTTTGGCAGCTCTCATAGTGGTGCTGAGGGGAAGGACATTTTATACTCTAATGCATAAAAGCTATAAAACATCCTAGCAAGTATTACTTCTTGCACATAAAATTGTACTTAACTACATTTAAATCAGAAAGAAATTTTTCATACATGATTTGTCCAAAATTATTACATCTCCCAAAGCAGACTAGATATCCTATCAAGTTACAAGGACACTGTCAGACAGCTGTGATCAAGAAAAATAAAAATGATCATCATATAAAAACAAAATATATTGTTGCAGTACATAAGTTATTACAATTAGATGAGATAACTATTACTGTTAATTCACCAAATACATACCACCTACCAACAAATTAACATTAAAGGCCGGTGATTAACCCAGGGTTAAATAATTATTAAAATACATTCTGTTCAGTGATAAGGACCAGTCATTTCAAAATATACATAAAAAATATTGATAGGATTTATTATTATATATTTATTATGTGAATAACAAACTGTAATTTTTCTCCTTCCTGTATAATTAATAGCAAGTATATAATATATTATCTATTATCCTATTAACTGGCTAATATTTTTTCTAAAAAACGCTCAGAAATTGTTATTTATTTATTTTATGGTTAAATTAGGTCAAGAACATCTATTTAAAATTTATCCCACAAGATTTTAGTAAAAAAGATTCTAAACAGTATACTTTTAAACTATATAGTACTTCTATAAACTGGCCATCCATATTCGTCGGTCCCGCATCAATATCATTAATCAATATATTGAATTTCTATATTTGTTTCACAATCGATATTAACTGCTGCGCTTGCGCAGTTGTATTCTACAGGAGATCCAGGGGATGCTGCTCTGATATGGGTACTGGTTAAAAGTTGATATATCACATCGAAAGAAATCTGCCTGCACGATATATCGATTGGACCGACACGTGTAACATATACAGTACATATTAGCATCAACTATCTAGAATTCCAATATGTCTAAAATCTGTATGCATCGATGATCTGGACACACTGAGGGGGCAGAGGCACTGCTATGTTTAGTATGCCCTGGCAGCTTCTCCTCTCTGCAGCAGCGAGGTATACACAAGGGGAAGCACTGTATTTACAGGTGGCTGCCTCTTCATCTGCAGCTGTGGGGTAAACACTAGTGGAACGTGGTGTATTACCATTGGCTACTCCCTTCTACAGCTGGAGGGTTTACACTGGGGGTACCACCAGGCTGCCCGATCACTGTAATTAGCAGTGATTGGCAAACACTAGGGTATGAACCAAAGGTCCAGAGGAGCCGTGAGGTGCCTTTGAAATTGGCTGTTGCTGTAAGACTATCTTACTTCAGGCTCCCAGTGGGCGTTTCTGAATAGTCGTTGCAAATGCAACCGTGTCAGGGAAAACCCAGATGCGACCACGCCAGGCAAGTGGTTAATACCACATTTTAATAATATTAAATATGTAATATCTGTGTGTAGGTACATCAAATTCCATTACTAATCTCTTCCGGTATTTCCCATACAAATCCTATCTCCATGTGTATAGGTACAATTCACATGTTGCTCAGTATTATTTCAGCTTTTCAATTTTAAATCACATTTGCAACCATATAAATCTCATCACAATATCAATTACATAAATCTCAGCACAATGCCAATATTATCAATATCAGCAAAAGATCACAGTTCCACTCATAACAATCTCAATATTAATTTCATTATTATTTCAGTTCATATATCAAATAAATACTCAATTATTCACAATGCATGTATTTCCACATCAATCTCTCAGCATTATATTGAAGCACTCTCTCAGCAGATTAAAGCCAATTGTCCCTAGAGTGTTTCCATATCACATACTTGGCATTCCATTTGTGCATTCTGCATTACATGACAGGTAGTTGAGAGGTGAGGATGGTAGGGCGGAGAAAACAAAACTTGTCTATTCATAGATACATGTGGAAATAAAGAAACAAATGGCCTAATTCAGACCCGCTCGCGAGCGGGTCTGAATTGGTGGTGGGCGTGCCGGGGGCGTTGCTGCCCAGACGGGGGCGTTCCCATGGGAACGCCTTCCATCTGGAGCCGGCCCCACTGACATCACTAGTGATGTCAGTGGGAGTGCTTTTGGCTCTGATAGAGCCAAAAGCACTCCTGCGCTTGCGGCAGCGAGACCCTACCGCACGGTCTCATCGCAAGCCCGATGGTCGCGATGGTCTTGACCATCGCGACCATCTTTTTGGCCGCTCGCATAAGCTGTGGGTGGTCAGAGCGTCCGGCTCTGAATCAGGCCCAAAGCTCCTTGCTGCTAGCCATGCGCCTTTGCGGATAGAGTTGGCGCACAGGAAATAGCAACCTTCTTTGATATATAAATTGTGAGGGTGTATTTGTTCCCAGCCAACTGGTTTTCAATATGTTTTCCATGTAGCTGGGAGAATAGTGTGTAGGTTTATACTACTGAACATGAAATTTACTGGACAATGGCACACACCAAGAAGTGGGTCACCATAGACAGGTTGGATTCAGAAGTATCAATAACATTTATCAGCAGTACTTTTATTGAAAATGTATTATTAAGGTTGTTTTATGTCCCAAATTTTATTAAAGGTATATTTAAAATGCATTTAAATAATAACATTGGTTTGAAAATTCTTAACAAAGATCAACACAAAATAGCATGTAATGTTGTATAACAAAAAAACACTTTAAATCTCTTTCTTAATGATAATAATTGTTCATGTTATTTTTCAACTTTCTTGTTATCCCTAAGTGTTTCTGATAAGCAAAGTATTGTGTTGATGGCAAACAAAACGCAGCCTGAAAAATGTTACATGAATTTCAGGTTAGAAACAAAATTCGAAAACACAAGTTGACAATGGAGGACATCTTCATGGAATAGTATTTTCAATATGCTTAACTAAACCATTAATTACTACGTTATAGAGTATTCCAAGCTGCTGGCTGGGGCTTACTCACATTCTAATCTGTGGCCGCCAAAACCACTTGGAGACTTAACTTGGCTGCTCTCTTCCTTCAAGGAGAGGCTGATGCCTTGTGTATGTTCAATTAATGAAAGAACAATATGTGCAGCTGTAGCCATCAAGTCCCGCCATGACCAAATAAACATGGATCCGCAAGCTTGAGTAATTTACTAAGGTCAAATAAACCACAGATCGTACAATTGGTTCTGATTACCACCAAAGCAATGTCCTTCATAGAAACCTCATTTATTTGTAATTGTTTACAAATAAAATACTTTTGTATTCTAACATATGTAATTAACTTGCAATTCCCAAAACCATTGCAATTTTAAAATCTTAAATGAGTGATTATTAACCTTTTATTCCTCACATTTTTCTAAGTGTCCATTTTGTTGCTAACTTGAATAATCTGCTCTCACTTTAATCAATCCTACAGTCAGGATAGGTTTTATAAACTTCAGCTTGGGAATGAATTGCCATTGGGTAGTTTATGTTGGCTACTTGCTTCCTTTGCGGAGATGCAGATCTCAGTTGTGTGGGAATGAATAAAAAAACATGCTGTAGCCATCAAGGCCACAGCCAAATATACAGGCATACCCAAGCTTGAGTGATCTGTGGGCCGATTCAGACCCAGTCACTAGGTTGTGTTCACACGTAGCCTGCCGATGTTTGCAATGTGCGCATGCGTATAAGACGCAGTGCGCGCACGCAAACTAGTCCATGTGATCAGGAAGCGTTCGCTCCCTGTACATAGATGCCTCGGTAGAATGAGTGACAGGACAAGCCATTTGTAGGTGGTGACAGGGGGTGGTAGATGGAAACGTGGGTGGTGTGAACACAGGCGTGTCTGTGCATTTAACGCCGTTTCAGAGGCATGCATAATTAAGACGCAGCGTCATAATACACGTCACATTGCTGAATTACATACTGAAGCACTCGCAGTGCTTGCAGTAGGGTACGGTCAGCCACAAGTGCTGCGTATGGGTCCGATGTTACTCGATGTTACTGATTGTTGAATACACTTCCTGGAGATGACGTGTATTACTAAGGGAAAGTGGGCATCTTAAGACTGGTGGACATCTAAATACACAACGCGATCGCATGCCAAGACATAGTGGGCGTGCTAATGTCTTGCCGTGCGATCACGGGATATGCATACTTTGGCAGCTGACCGCTGCTTGCGAGCGGGTCTGAATCAGGCCCTGTGGTTTATGATTGTCAAAGAACTGATGACTTTAACAGCAACTTAATTTCATTTTTACTTAACTTTTTGGTGTATTCAAAAATAATGTATACATTTTGTTGTGCAGCTAATCTTTTGACATTGGACAGCTGCTTAAAATATCTGAAATTTGCCAGAGAAACTAGAGGATTGACAGATCATCTACAAATAAGGCCAATTTGTAGTCTTGATCCCAGTAATATCTGGATTGTTGCTGAATTCAGAGAATAATGATTAGATGGGAAAGAGTGCAGAACTGATCATCTGATAAGATGCTATTAATTTTGCCATCTAAACTGTGAACGGCTTTCTCAGTATCTGCAAATAAAACCACCTGTGTCACGCTCCGGACTTTTAAAACTGCTTTTTTTTAACCTCTGTGGTGTTTGTCCCGGCTGGCGCTGAGTTCAGCTCGTGCTGTGACTGCACATCGCTCCTGGATGACTCAGAATTCCGCTCAAGCTGATACCACACATCACTTGCGGGTGACACAGAGGTCCACACATGCTGCACATTGCTCCCAGCTGGTTGTGAGTATAAAGGTGGCTCCACACAGCGCTCTACTCATAGTGTGCCTGCTCAGCATGATGGTACACAGGCTGCACGCTAGAGTTCCATCCAAAACCACAGTATGGGCGCATCCATGTTGGGCTCAGTCACCTTACGCTTCTCCACCACTCAGAGCACTACTCCCAGACCAGTGATCACAGCATCCAATCACTGGGCACTCAGCCCTATATATTCCGGTTCCTGACTGTCCCAAATTGCCAGCAAAACAGTTTCTGTGTTACAGCTCTGTGCTGAGCTCCAATCCAATCCGATTCTACATCAACGGACCCAATCCGATATCTACAACATCGGTCCCAATCAGATTCTACATCAATTCCAATTCAATTCCATATCATCGGTTCTAGATCATCAGTCCCAGTCCGATATCTACTTCAGTTTTAATTCAAAATCTACTTCCAGTTCAATAAAGTTGTTCTATTTCTGTTCCAGCCTTCGGGCTAATCATCTCCAGCAATACCTCTGCCTCTTCTCTCAACACATGAGGAAGAGCTGGATCAAACCTCCTAGTTTCATATTCAGCTCTTCAGTCTCCGCTTCAGCCTCCCACTTCTGTTCCAGCCAATCCCAACCCTCAGACATGAACAACCTGGATCAAATAAATGAGTTTGGTGGTGGTTGACTCGGGCTTCCTGTCAGGGCCAGATTGTCTGTGGGGGCCCCTATTAAATATGGACGAAATAAGGGTATGCGCAATGGGGACCATATCGCTTGTAAGCTGTACATTGACGCACAGTGATAAGCTAAGCTTAGTGCTGTTTGTTAAATACTGAAAGGAGGACATAACCCCTTTAGTGAGTGCTAAAGAGGGTTATGTCTCGTTGTGAAATGGGGCCCATGGGCTCCACATGAAAAAAAAAAACACACAGGCACACACACAAAAAAAAGTTATGGTATAACATACCTCAGTTAACTCTTTTTCTTCGAGGTCCATAGGGTCCACAGGATCAACCTTGGGGTATGTAGTTGGAGTGATCCATTGTACCAAACAGCTTACAGCTTTGAAGCTCCCAGCATGCACAGGTCCTCCTCCCTATATACCCCGCCCCCAGCCATAGGCATTCAGTTTATAAACAAGACTAATGGCAAGAGACGGAAAGTGGAGAAGGAAGTACAATGTACCCAAGAAACACTCTAAAAAACACGAAGAGGGATTCATTGATACAAAAAGAAAGGAACAGATCCCAACTGAGGCCAGGTGCATCAGGGAGGGTGCCCTGTGGACCCTATGGACCTTGAAGAGTTAACTGAGGTATGTTATACTATAACTCTAATTTTCTTATTCAGGTTCCATAGGGTCCACAGGATCTACCTTGGGGACATCCTAAAGCAGTTCCCTTAAGGGTGGGGACGCTCCTGAGCAGAGATCAGAATCCGCTGCTCAAAGGAAGCATCCTGGGAGGCAAAAGTATCAAATGCATAGAATTTGATAAAGGTATGGACAGAAGACCAAGTGGCCGCCTTGCACAGCTGTTCAGCCAAGGCGCCTTGTCTAACCGCCCACGATGATCTCACAGACCGAGTAGAATGTGTTGTCACCTTGATCGAGACAGGGAGATCAGCCTGTGTATAGACCTGAGAAATAGTCATACGCAACCAGAGAGCCAAAGTCTGTTTGTTATATGGGTTTCATAAACGAAGTTAGCCAGCTAACAAACAGACTTTGGCTCGTCACTTCCCTCATGATGATTGATATAGGCCACAGCAGTCACGTTGTCGGACTGAATCTGGACAGGCCTGCCCTGAAGTAGGTCCTGCACCAGAATGAGCGCTCTGTTCACTGTACAAAGCTCCAAAACATTTATCTGTAGGTGAATTTCCTGATTTGTCCACCTTTCCTGAAATGTGTAAAGACCTGTCACAGCTATTCTGGGACCCATAACAGGCAACCATCGTCTAAATGAGTCATCTGCAGCCACCAAGCAAGGGAGAGCCGAACCTCTGGCGAGATGCGGATCATCTGAGATTTTATCCGATGATGCCGACCATCCCAACGAGACAGAATCCATTGCTACAGGGACCTGGAATGGAACTGGGCATAAGCCACTAAGGATTCTGGATTGTAACCTCTATACACTCCTGCCTATACCTTCTAATATCCTTCCTATAAACCTCTAAGGATGACGCTATTTTGCGTTCGCAGTCATACAGTAAATAAAGACTCCAGACCTTGAACCTGTGGTTCCAAAGCACAAAGTATTATTCAAGTAAAAGTACAGTCAGTTACATGCTATGATCTAAGTACAATTTAGCGCAAAGAAATGATACAGACCCAAGTACAGTTATACATACGCAGGCGCTCTGGACCAGATCCCGGCATCAGCAAGATAACCTCCGTCAATCAGCAATCAGCAAGAAGACTAGAAACCCAGGGTCAGAGCACACATATTTATACCCCCCCAGAAATACACAACACAATAGAAAGGCTTGTTGCTGATGCCATTGGTTCCCAAGGGGGACGCATCTGTTACAGAGCATTTAACAGGTTGGTTCAAATGGACACAGAACAGCCTCTAACAGCTTGTTGCCTCCTCTATTTCCCCTGCATGCACAAAAATACATTTTGGTTCTTTATGTCTTTACGGTCCGTAAGTTGTGAACGCATGTTCCGATCTTCACACCGTTGATACCGGGAAGCTGTGGATAAAGTGCAGATCAGTATAATATCAAACATGGCTTACTTATCATGTATTAAACCTTAGATACCAAAATAGACTTTATTTCACAGCATTTGTAATAAATGAATAAAACTTGAATCTTTTACTTTATAGCTATGGAACCTTTTGTGTAAGTGTGCATTATGTAAGTATTAGGGATATGGGAAAAGACGCTAGTTAGGTTTATCTGATTTGGGGCAGATGTACACGCATGCAGCTAATAAACAGCGTTCGCATGCAGGATATTGTGCATTCGCTACTGAGCGTCATGTTAGAAGCTCAACTGTGCGTGTTTATGCATGAGATTCGATCTATGATGGACTTGCAAAGCAAATGTGTTACCCCCCAGCTGTGAAGCCGGGGCCATTCTGTCTGGGTGTGGGACTAAAACCTGTTTAGGATTCAGACAAATTCAATTGTGTAGATCAATGCCAGGGTTATATTACAATTCCCACAACTATATTTGTCTACATACAGGGGTTCCCAATTTGTATGTAAACCACTCACAGTATTCTGGTGCATTGTCTATTCTATTTACTTTTTTCTCAGGAGGCTGTTCTTCCAGTTGCCCTTGGTAGATTATCAAAAACATTGCCATCTGTACTTCGCTCGTGAGTTGTAACTTAAAATGGCACTGGTCGCAAAATGGCGTCTTGCAGATTCTGGTTTCTAAAATGGAGTCTAGCTGCCATTCGCAAGATGGTGTCATGCACGCTAATTTTTACGCTGAATCCGTCTCAGCCACTAATCCAGCTTCGACACCACCATGTCAAATGTGGACACCATGGAGCCCATCACCTACATTGCCAAGTGAACTGATTCTTTCTGCTTGCAAAGTAGACTGTGCACACAAGATTGTATTGCTGCAATCTTGTTCTCTGGTAGAAGAATCCTCTGTACCAGAGAGTCCAGCAGCACCCCTAAGTGCACCACCTGCTGAGTTGGAGAAAGAGAAGACTTTTTCCAATTAATTATCCAGCCGTGCACTTGCAGGCAGACAATGGTCATCTGGAGATGACATTGTAACATCTCCTGAGATTGTGCTAATATCAGGAGGTCGTCCAAATATGGCAGTATCCTGACTCCTTGTCGTATGAGATGAGCAGTCATGACTGCCATTATCTTGGTAAATACCCGAGGGGCCGTGGCCAACCCGAAGGGTAGAGCCTGAAATTGGTAATGTTGCTGTTTTATCGCCATTCTCAGAAATCCTTGGTGAGATCGTGCAATAGGAACATGCAGATAAGCATTCTGTATGTCCAGGGAGACCATGAAATCTCCAGGCTCCATTGCCAGCATAATTGACCGTAGGGTTTCCATACGGAATTTGGGCACATGGATGAATCAGTTGAGAGACTTCAGATTCAGGATAGGGCGATGTGACCCATTTGATTCTGAATCAAAAACAAATTTGAATAACCCCTTCCCTGATGCGTCGCAGGGACAGGGATTATTACTCCCGACCCCCAGAAGGCCAAAGATCTGACCAGGCCTACCGGAAGAGTTGTACCAACAAACCTCTGAGAGGATACGTAATGGCGTAACCCTGAGAGACCATCATCAGGCAGTGGGCTTATCGTCCGAGCAGGACATCTGGTTGACCAGGATTTCTTGGTCTGTGGTTTCCTGTGGGAATTATCCCATCTAGAGGAAGACTGTCCCTTTACACTACCCTATGGGCAAAAGAACCGAGCTGACGACTGCCTATACTTAGGGGTAGTCGTAGATGGCAACCCCGCAGATTTAGATGTCGCCAGAGAAGACACTATGTCATCCAGCTCTGGTCCAAACAGTACCTTCCCAACAAAAGGCAAAGACTCCAGGGCCTTCTTGGACCCTGTATCTGCCTTCCAGGTTTTTAGCCAAAGGGTTCTTAGAGCCACAACCGAAGTTGCCAATACCCTAGAAGCCAAGATACTTGCGTCAGTGACCGCTTCCTCCATATACATAGCTGCTTCTTGCATCTGCCTGAGATGAGACAGCTGTTCTCTGGTAGCATTCGACATGCTATCCTCCAGAGCCTTCGTCCATTCTCCCATAGCTTTGGACCCAGGCTGCAGCCATAGCTGGTCTGATAATAGCTCCAGATAATGAAAACACTGATTTTAAAGTTATCAAGTTTTCTATCTGTAACCTCTTTCAACAAGAATGCTGCAGGAATGGTTAATGTAGAGCTCTTGATCAATCTAGTTACATGAGCATCTACTGGTGGAGGAATTTCCCATTTGTTACACTCACCAAGTGCAAATGGGTATCGAGAGGTTAACTTCCTTGTAACATGAAAATGCTTATTTGGAGTACACCATGCTTCAGACATGAGATTCGTTAGTTGTTCAGACTGAGGAAAATAATCTTTAGCCACGTTCAAACGCCTAAAGACCTGAGTCTTAGTATAGAGGAAGAGGAGGTTCCACCGAAATCTGAGGACAGATCTAACCGCTCTCACCAGAGGGGGACATCCCACAGAGGATTGATGGTCTTCTTCCACTGAGTAAGACCCCAAACTCTGAGTATCAGTGTGATGAGGAGGTTGAGTCAGAATCCAGAGGCAATGCCTGAAGAGAACCTTTCTTATGCCCCTGCTTTACTGCCACTGATCTATTTGCCTGCACCACCTGCTGAGGGGCTATAGACGGCAGCATACTCTGACTAGAGTGAGAAGAATCAAACCAACAGGGATTGTGGGGTACATATACATAGAAGGATGCAACTGTTGCGGGGGTACCCCATAGCAAGAGGCAATATCGTGGCAGGAAAATGCGACGCTACGGCCCTGTCCACCTAATGCGACAAAACCTGAGACCAAGAGGCCATCCAGGGTGGTTCTTGTGCTGGTGCAGGTGTACAAGATAGAAAAGGTGGTTGTTTACAACAGATACTACACAGCCCATCTTGCACAAAATCCTGTCCAGACAGACCTGCAAAACAGGATTTACATGATTTCAGCACAGGAAGCTCATCCTTCTCTCCTTTACCTTTAGACATGGCAATGTGTAACAGGTATAAGGTATAGAGTATAAATGCAATGTGACTTTAAATGAAAAACCCCACACACCTTCAGAGGGATGAGGAGAAACACAGTGATAGATATATCTGACAGTTTTTAAAACAAAATACAGCAGCTAGCATCACAGTCACAGACTGTACAATGCATAAATATAATCAAATGCTAATGGACTCTGAATCAACTGACCAGCCCCCTCAGGGGTACTGGTAGGATATATAGTTCTATATACCTGACCCAAGGAAGAGGTATACAGGGATACAGACCTAACCTCTGAGACCAACAGCTTTCAGCAGCGCACCCAAGGTGGACTGTGAGCGTCTCACACACGAGGTGATCAGAAGTAGCAAACCAAACGTGGGAATCCGCAATGGGAAGTTGCATCTGGGTTGGGGGAGGAGCAGCCAGAGGAGTGCCCATCTCCCCTAAGCTGCGATTTTGACGGCACAGGTATGCTGGCCTCACAGTAGTAGACGCTCCTAGTGCACTCTAGTGCGCCTACTACCCGTCCCCGGTGACAGACGATATGGCTCCAGCCGTCTTAGTGAGGACACGTTAAATGAGACCTTCACCTGCAGCTGCCTCCCATGTGTCTCCTACACCGGAGGCCTGGACTGCAGTCCCGACTCCAGCGATGCCGCTAGCTGAGCCATGCTGAGGGTCGCTGAAATCGCCAGGGCATATAGCGGTACTGCCGTTTCGGTGTCGGTAGGAGTCACAGTATATGCGTCGTATTCGCCGCCTAATACCGCTGAACTCAACTCAACTACCCTTAAAACTGATACAATTTTATAACAATCTGCCTATGTCATACAATCTAGTGATATCATATGTACACTGTCACTTCAGCTCCTAATTTCAACGACTTACGCTATTATCCACCTTTTCCTAACCTTTACTAAGTGACCACTATGTATTTTTAATAGCAGCAGCTACCCTTCCAGTTTGTTAAATTTATCCTTCACTGTCTGCCATATACTTCAGGTGACTAATTAGCGCGGTCATTAGATATATTTATTCTGTTTGCTGAAAAAAGGTTGTTGACAAGGATGGGAAAAATGGATTATTTGTCGCCATATTTGATGATGTCTGTTAGAGAAGTACCAGTCTTCCACTGGATTCTATCCTTTTGATCTGTTGTATGGATGACATCCCAGAGGGTTGCTAGAGGTTGCTAAGGAGACATGGGAAAGGACAACCCACACCTATAAAAGTGTAATTGAACATGTCTCTCAGATGCAAGATAGGATTGGTGCCCATTGTCAAAGAACATATGGAGCAGGCCCAAAAAGCCCAACATAGAGTGTATAACCGGAATGCCTGGGTACATACATTTTCCCCTGGAGTGCTTGTTTTGATACCCACAGTGGAAAGTAAGTTTTTGGCTAAATGGCAAGATCCGTATGAAATCAGGGAGAAAGTGGGTGAGGTTAACTATAAAATATACCAACCAGGCAAGAGAAAGCCTGAACAAATTTACCATGTTAACCTTATCAAACCCTGGAAAGATAGGTTAGCTCTGTTAGCTGAACCAAGCCCACCAGTAGAGTCAGTCCCTTTGGTTCCAGAAGTAAAAGTATCCAAAACCCTGTCAGACGCTCAAAAGAATGAGGCTAAGGAGTTGCTTATTAGGAACAGAGATTTGTTTTCAGCACTGCCCGGCCGCACGGCCATAATAATGCATGTTATCATTATAGAGCCAGGAGTTAAGGTCAATCTAAAGTCATAAAGAATTCCTGAAGCACAGCGTGAGGCTGTCTCTAAAGAGGTTAAGAAAATGCTAGAACTTGATGTCATCGAGGAGTCGAACAGTGAGTGGTCCAGTTCCATAGTTCTGATTCCGAAGCCTGATGGCAGCCTATGCTTCTATAACGATTTTCGTAAGTTAAATGCAGTTTCCAAATTTGATGCGTATCCCATGCCACATGTGAATGAGATGATAGGCTGGGGACAGCCAGATATCTCACCACACTGGACCTGACAAAGGGTTATTGGCAAATACCATTAACTGATAGGGCGAAAGAATAAACAGCTTTTCTGTTCCAGAATGGCTGTTCCAGTATAGGATGTTTCCTTTTGGGTTGCATGGGGCCCCAGCAACCTTCCAACGTACAATGGATACAATTTTGAAACCCCACAGACAGTATGCTGCGGCCTATCTGGACGATGTGGTAATCCACAGTCCAGACTGGGAATCTCAATTAGTTACAGTACAGGCGGTACTAGACTCAATTAGGAAGGCCGGCCTAACAGCCAACTCTAAGAAATGTTGCTTTGCAATGGAAGAGGTTCAATACTTGGGGTACACCATAGGGAGAGGCTTGATTAAGCCCCAGTCAAACAAAATTTAAGCCATAAAAAACTGACCCCATCCCGTAAACAAAAAACAAGTTAGAGCTTTTTTAGGGAACATTGGGTACTAAAGTGTATTTTTTTTGGGAAGGGAAACTCCTTTGAAGCTGGTGTGGAACTGCACATCCCAGCATGCCATTCCAGAATAAATACATGCCTTCTTAGCAATACTGTGCCAGGCCAGGGCCGGATTTGTAGTTCCATAGTAGATCTAGTGGTTTGGTTTTTTTGAAGAAGGAGGATAAAAAAGCATTTTTAAAAAACAAATGACTGACTTTTGTTGTAAATTTTTTTTGTTTTTTATTTCATAATCAAAACATTTTTTGGTTTTCATTATTGATTAAAAAATGTAATAACATAAAAAATACATGATTTTCTGGACAAATTTGGTATGGGAATAGCATCAGAAAAAGATGTGGACACACTTACAGATGTGGGTGAGGAAAATGTGCCTGTGCCTCCACCAGATGATCGTCCTCCACCTCCTACAAACACATCACCTCCAAATGTGGTTGACCATTAGATGGCATGATACAATGTCAAGATATTCCTTGTGGGGTTTCCAGGGGCACTAACCAGATTACATTTTTGGACATAAACATTGTGAAGTTCTGGATGGAAATATTCCAAGATCATCAATCTTTTTAATTTTTCTTTGCAGCAGACTCCGGAAAGCTCAATTTACGGATCCGGGTGGACAGTCGTGGACCCTGCTGGGAGCTTGGTCCAGCCACAGCAGGGCACTGGTCCACCTCACCTTCTCTTGGACCAGTCAGTTGTTGTTTCATCTCCCTGACATCTTGGCTTATGGACCTTAGAAAGGAGTTTTGCACCACCATGCTGGCCTGGACTGCCTCAATGGCAGCTGTTTTCCGTAACACTGCCACCTTAAGCCCATCCAGGACTTGGGCAAGAGTGCCAGTGGAGGATGGGGGAGGCACAATTGATGGAGGTTGTGCCGTCACCCCATCCATCTGCAGGCTTTCAGCCATGCCAGGTCCTTTAAAATTGAATAACAATTATTTTTTTTTATAATACACAAAAATAGACAGGTATGCAAATAATTACCAGACTCAGCATGTTGGTCATCTTGTGGAGGCTCCTGATGGTCTAATTTGGCCTCCAACACTAACCTCCAATCTAACGCCCCCAACATCTGTTGTTGCCTTTGGTTCAAAGCCAAGCTGTCAGGGAGGGGACCCCCTGGCCCATTAAGGCGTTGGATCAGCAAATTCAGCTTTGTCTTGAGTCGGCTGCAAAGGTCACCCCACCTATTGATAAATTTAGCTTCAATTATTTTAGAACCAAAACATCTTGATATGACACAAAAGATATTCAGTATTGACCATTGGGCTTTATACATTGGTAATTGTAAATACGCTTTTGTTTTGTTTGTTGGAACCATGACAAACCAACCATATTTTCAAATAATTTTTCAAAAAGTTGGTAAAATATTTTAAAAACTTACTTTTTACGCACAAAATAAGCATCAACATTAGTTGAGTGCTTCCGATTGATGACCTTGGAAATTTTCTTCCAGATTTTTTTTCGATGTTGGACTGGAATGTTATGTCCAAAAGTGAAATTGGCTAGTGCCTCCTGGATGAGGGTATCCATAACCCCACAAGGAATATCTTGACCGTGTATCACATTTGGAGGTGATGTGTATGGAGGAGTTGGAGGAGGATCATGTGGTGGCGGCACAGGTTCACTTTCCTCACCCACATCTGTGTGTCCACAACTTCAATTTCTGATGATATTCCCAATCCAAATTCAAGCTGCCTCCCCCCACCACTCCTCATCACCCACCCCTGAAGCCGCCTCCCCCACCACTTCCTCCCAAGAAGTGCCGGGCCCAAGAGATGAAGGTACATATGTCACAGATGCCATAATGCAATCTAGTTCAAATTTAGGAACCTGCAAATAATGCCATGTGAAAGCAGCATTAACCACAATAGCCAATGTGCTACACTGTGCAGTATTAGCCGGCGAAGGGATACACACATAATATTCATGGCTATGATGGGAGGGTGTTTCTTTAAACTGTTATGATTTACTAGCAAATACTTCATCAATTAATTTTAAATTTATATTTCAGTTGAACAAGTGGAGCCAGTGCGGAATTTGCTGAGGAGGGAGCTTACGGTCATTGGCGCAGCTGTGCTGCAAATCCTGGAGGCCATTACCCGGATTCAAAATTCACTTTAAACCCCTCCCAAAAAAACCCAAAAACCATGTGTTGTGTTTTTATTACTATATACCATTAGTTAAATAGTAATAAAGTCTATATATCTCATTCTATCTATCTGTATATATGTTCAATTTAATTTAACAATATAGTATATATAGATACACATTTAAAATTATATATATATGTGTATATACAGTATATATTTGTGTGTGGATATTATATACTTATACACCTAGATATATATATATATCTATCTATATATATATCTAGAGAGAGAGAGAATATATAAAATTAGACATACAAAGTTGGGTGAAGTTAAATTTGAAAATTCCAGCATCAGTAACCTTTAAAAAAACAAAAAACAAAAAGGTGCAGTTTTACACTGATTGCAATTGCATCATGAGCAATTAAAGGGTACATCGAAAGGCAAGTAATAGCGATGGCCGCGTAGGGTGACTGCTGCGTCCGTCGTTCTGTTACGTGGTCCGGTAGGTGTGCTTTCATTGTGGTGGGTGTTTACCAGCTTGCGGTGTGCGTTGCGAGCGAGCGAGCGAGCGATCGCTCGATTTGCATTTTCTCGCTCGAAGCAGCTGCGAGCAACCTCGCTTTTGCGAACGGCTCTGAAACAGGTCCTTTGTGTGATATCTCAGCTGCGCAGTGTCATCTACCCCAGGAGATGGTACCAGTTCCCCGACCTTGCTACAATATGTTAAGAACCTCTAAAAAATATATCTTCATTTTGGTTGAGGACAAAAACGTTCTAGTACACAAAAACGTTCTTAAACACATAAATATATAAGCCAAGTCACAGAACCAAAACCAAAGCTAATGCGAGATTAGAAAATAAAAACATATTCAAGAGATCAGACCGATTCTAAAAGGAGGCATATAAAAGGGGCACCCAGTTGCAAATTTTTAGATGCAACGGTCACATGACTCCTTGAATTTATCCAACCATGTTACATATAATAGTGATCTTTCCACAAAAATACAACATTATCTGCTGAACTACCACAAGGCAACACTTTATTACCAAAAGATCACACACCATTATACAACACAGTAACTTACACTGCTGATGTCCCTTTTCTTTGATCTTTGACTGGAAAGTACATTTATATATATGCCCTCAAAAGGTGATCAAAACACTAAAAGTTGTTAAAGGAAGGCCCAACTGAACCAAAGTCTAGAACTCATCTATAGCCTGGGACATCGACAGCCTGCTATACTGTGAAAACTAACAGCTTCAGATGGCATTCCCTAAAATGTCAAACAGCATGGAGTCATTCCGATAGGCGTGAGGCTAATAGTTCCACAAACATTACTAAAATATCACAGGCACATTTTACAATTTACATTACAGCCCCAACCCCTTGTTTAGATTTTTAATTACAAACTGCTAAATCCAAAAGGAACCCTCTTCCTGAAGTAGTCCACAGGGAACCTGCATTCACTGCAATTCATATCCTATATAGCATTCTTACCAATGCATACCATGTACAACTCCTCTCTACGGTGGAAGTGTTGTAGACATAGCTGGTGCCACATCCTGAAAACATTGGGAATAATTACTAATTTCATAAAATGCACAGTACAGGCTGGTCAACCATAGTGACCTGTGATCAGACTGATAAAAAAAACATTGTACTAAACACTGTCTGAAGTAATTTTGCGTGGTTAATTTGTTCTCATCTTTGATCTTAATTCTTTGCATGCACAAAACAAGATCTTTTTATGGCTGGTTGACCGTAGGAACTTCTGCTGTAATTTAGATAGAAAAAAACACATGTTCCACAGATGACAAATCTAAAAACAGCAAAAAGGTTGAGAACAAATGTCTCCACTTACCAACAGACCTTGATCTATGTTCAAGTTTTCAAATTAGACAGATTTAAACAGACAACAAGGAGTTTCAATGCAGTACAATGCACTATATGTTTTAAAATGACCTCATACTAAGGAAAACAGTACATACAGAATGTCTGTGACATTCATTTTATCCATGTCTTCATTTGGATTATTTAATTTGATATTTAGAAAATATCCCAAACTGGAAAACAGAGAAAACAAATTTGTGCAAAAATGTCCCTCAATTAAAAAACACAGCCAACACAAATCAAAAGAAACACAACTTGTTTTCATGTTATATACTACAATTTAAAATGAAATTACACTGATCGCATATAAAATTAAAATTTTATTATATAAGAACATGTATAAATAAGCATAGCAAGAAAATTAAAAATATCAAATACTTGACCTAAAACAAGTATCATAAAACATATAAAATGTGTTTGGATTCATTCATATACACCCTTAGGACTAACCCCAAAGGCCATTTCATAATGCAGGAAAGTGCAATGACCCATTTAAGCATATTGTGTTTACAAGTATGGCATTTATTATTCAGAATGTCCAAAAAGCTAGCCAAATACTTGTTGCTGCTTAATTGTAATAATATAACACACAGCCATGATGAGTGCTTCCTCTAGCAGACTGTGTGGAGGAGGACTGTTAAGCAATCAGAGAGGAAGGGAACACCTCAGGCAGTCTGTGGAGAAAGAATCATCATTTTCAAACCAATTTAGGCATGATTCACCAAATTAGAAGGAAAAACCCCTTATCAGAAAACCCAAAGCCCCA
Source organism: Taudactylus pleione (assembly GCA_031769625.1). Classification (NCBI taxonomy): domain Eukaryota; kingdom Metazoa; phylum Chordata; class Amphibia; order Anura; family Myobatrachidae; genus Taudactylus; species Taudactylus pleione. Next base: position 15,002,411 of record JAUIMM010000039.1, read on the forward strand.
AACATTCTAAAAAACATATCACAGGATTTACAGTGGACTGTCATTACTTTCAGTTAACTATACTAGCATCTGTACTGTCTGTATTTCTTTGAAACATGATAAAAGTGAGCAGAGGACTGGGCTTGCAAGCACTGAAATAGACTTTTTGCTGGGTAATGTTAGTTTTGTTGATCTGTTACACTGGAGCATGTTGATGGTATTTCAAACAATACCAAATTAATCAGTAATAGTAATAAATGCAATATTTATACATTTAAATATTAATAGGAAAAACAACAAGTTCTACTCTGCAGACATAATATTTTCTCCTGAGATTGTTTTGTTAGAAATAACTTTTTGAAATAATAAAATTCCCTTGCTGATAATATGCCTTTAATTATAATTTAAAGATATAGCTAACAAAACTGTACTTTAAATATTGCATCCATAGTGGAGGATCTGTTGACTCTGGGATCACACATATGTTCCACGTCATTCTGGTTCAGAAATGTGAGATACAATTCTTTGCTGATTTTCCAGGCATTCTTTCAATTTGTCTTCTGCCAATGTCAATCGATGCTCCAAGATTGAAACAGTCTGGAAAACAAAATATAAATATTGTTTGTGACAGAGCTATGTAAAAACCTGTCTCTTCCTGCTACGATTTTAGATTTTTTTTTTGGGTGTCTTTAAAGATGGAGTGAAATATGATAATAGGAAACAAAAGCAGAATTAGCATTGCTCTATTAAAAAAATTAAAGAAAAATGTATTATAGGCTAATAATAATTTATTTTTGAAAATCATTCATGCCATTTCCTCAAAAGTGGTTACTGTTGAAATACTGTACTATTTAAAATTATTTAAAAAAAAAAGTTGCTTAGAAACTTGTTTTGAGGGTGATAAAAACAGGAATATGTGGACGTACATATTCATTCAGCAACTCATAAACATGTGTATGCTTATGTTACTTTATTTTCCTGCACTGCAATTTAGAGCATATAGAAATGATTGAGAATATATATATTTGTTGTGCGAGTTGCGGAAGGCCATACTTGTCGAATCGCTCCAGGCCTAGAGAGGATAAGGCCTTCCCTTTCCTCTCTAAAGTAGGCAAGTGTGTGTCTGATGCGGCAGCCTTTTTGTTTTATATCTTAGCTAAAAGCATGTTAAATGATGTATTAAAAAGTGTGTAGAGATTACTGTTTTATTTCTCTGCAGGTGTGATTACCTGCGGAGATATGTATAGGTTAACTGCTATATACATTGTTTTAGCAATAAGAATAATAGATTTAAAATGTATAAGTTTTAACACACACAGAACAGCTGACAGTAGCAAGTCTCAGTTTTAAACAAATGAGCTAACTGAGATAGCATTTAACTGCAATTAGCAGAAAACAAGAGATATGGTAAGAACTTACCTTTGTTATCTCTGTTTCTACGAAGTCCATAGGGTCCACAGGGTGACCTTGAGGTATAGCTGGATCCTGGATCCTCGGGCACCACGGAGTTAAAGCTTTTAGCTGCTCCCAGGATGCACTTGGGTCCAACCTCCCCCATACCCCGCCCCCGAGCCACAGGCACCTCAGTTGGTAAGCAGCCCAGGCCGGAGGAGGAGACGAAACAGAGAGAAGGAAGACTGGAACACACAAGAACCATACTCACAGAAATGGGAGACGGAAAACCGGTGACCAGTCACAGAGCCCATATGAAGCCAGGTGCGTCAGGGCGGGTGCCCTGTGGACCCTATGGACTTCGTAGAAACAGAGATAACAAAGGTAAGTTCTTACCATATCTCTTGTTTTCTACTTCAGGGTCCATAGGGGTCCACAGGGTGACCTTGGGGATGTCCCAAAGCAGTCCAACTAAGGGCGGGGACGCTCCTGTGCTGATAGGAGAACCCGGCGCCCAAAGGATGCATCCTGAGAGGCAAAGGTGTCAAACGCATAGAACCTCAAAAAGGTCTGAATGGAAGACCAGGTGGCCGCCTTACAGAGCTGAACAGCAGAGGCGCCACGGCTAGCAGCCCAAGAAGGGCCCACGGACCGAGTGGAATGAGCCTTAACCGAGGCTGGAACAGGTAAACCCTCCTGCATATAAGCCTCAATAATAACAGAACGAAGCCAACGGGCTAGAGTCTGTTTGTTGGCAGGCCAACCCCTCTTGTGAAAACCAAAGAGGATAAACAAAGAATCCGACTTCCTCACAGAACTAGTCCGGTCCACATAAACCTGGAGTGCCCTTACAACGTCTAAGGAAGTCTCCCCAGCCGAAAGATCAGGTGACTGAAAGGCTGGTACAACAATTTCCTGATTAATGTGGAACCTGGAAACCACCTTAGGCAGGAAATCAGGACGAGTGCGAAGCACCGCTCTGTCCTGATGAAAAATCAGAAAAGGGGGACGACAAGAAAGCGCCCCCAAATCTGAAACCCTCCTGGCAGAAGCAATTGCCAAGAGGAAAACAGTTTTAAAAGTTAGCCACTTGAGCTCCACTGACTCCAAGGGCTCAAAAGGAGGACCCTGTAAGGCCCTAAGAACCACCGCCAAATCCCACGGGGCCACAGGTGGCACAAAGGGCGGCTGGATTCTCAAAACACCCTGGAAAAAGGTGTGTACATCCGGCATAGCAGCGATCCTGCGCTGGAACCACACCGACAGACCAGACACGTGTACCTTCAGTGAAGAAAGACGTAATCCTAAGTCCAAACCGGACTGAAGGAAAGCCAGAATACGCGAAACTCGGAACACCTGGGGATCATAGTTTCTGGCCTCGCACCACTGAAAGTGTGCCACACTCTGTGATAGATCCTCGCGGAAGCAGGCTTGCGCGCCCTCAGCATGGTGGTAATAACGGAGCTAGAAAAGCCCCGAGACCTCAGGACGGCTGTCTCAAGAGCCACGCCGTCAAAGATAGTCGACCCAGATCCGGGTGAAGACCGGGCCCCTGAGACAACAGGTCCCGCCGTTGAGGTAGGAGGTACGGAGCGTCGATGGACAGGCTCCGCAGATCGGAGTACCACGGCCTTCTGGGCCACGCTGGGGCCACCAGGATCAGTGTGCCTCCGTCCTGTTTGAACTTGCGCAGGACCCGAGGCAGCAGAGATATTGGAGGGAACAAGTAAGCCAGTTGAAACAGCCATTTCACCAACAGCGCGTCTATCAGACTTGCGCCTGCGTCCCTTGTCCTTGACCCGTACACAGGCAGCTTGTGATTGTAACGGGACGCCATCAGGTCCAGTTCTGGCAGCCCCCACTTGTCCACGAGTAGTTGGAATACCTCTGGATGAAGCGACCATTCCCCGGGATGCCCATCGTAACGGCTGAGGAAGTCTGCCTCCCAATTGAGGACTCCTGGGATGAAAACTGCCGAGAGAGCTGGAAGATAGCGCTCCGCCCAAGCCAGGACGCGGGACACCTCCGACATCGCAGCTCGACTGCGAGTCCCTCCCTGGTGATTGATGTACGCCACCGTGGTGGCGTTGTCTGACTGCACCTGAACGGCCCTTCCGTGAAGAGCGGTGCCGGACGACTGCAGGGCTCTGTATACTGCCCGCAGTTCCAGGATGTTGATGGGAAGAATCGCTTCCTCCGCCGACCAACGACCCTGAAGTGACAAGGAGCCTGTCACCGCCCCCCAACCCCGGAGACTGGCATCTGTCGTGAGCAGAACCCATTCCGGGATCCAAAAGGGGCGCCCCTCCAGGAGATGCGCTGTCTGCAGCCACCAGGCTAGGGACAGACGCACCTCCGAGGACAACACCAGCATCTGAGAGCGGATCCTGTGTGGCAATCCGTTCCATTCTGAAAGAATCAGCCCCTGCAGGGGCCTGGAATGGAACTGGGCAAACTCCACCATGTCAAATGCCGACACCATGGACCCCAAAACTCTCATCGCTGAGTGCACCGACACTCTGCCACTGCTCAGACAACTGTGAATCCGCAGCTGTAAGGAGGAGACCTTCTCTGGAGTCAGAAAAATCCGTTGCTGACGAGAGTCCAGCAGGGCCCCCAAATGAACCATCCGTTGTGATGGGATGAGGGAGGATTTCTTCCAGTTGATCAACCAGCCGTGCCATGCTGGATCAGTACCTCCGGGGAGCTTGCCAGCAAGAGGAGGTCATCTAGATACGGTAGCAACCGTATCCCCTGGCTCCGAAGGTGAGCCGCCATGACCGCCATCACCTTGGTAAATACCCTTGGTGCCGTGGAGAGACCAAAGGGTAGAGCCCTGAATTGGTAGTGGTTGTGGAGAATAGCAAACCGCAGAAACCGTTGGTGCGATGTTGCTATAGGCACATGGAGGTAGGCGTCCTGGATATCCAGGGAGACCATATAATCCCCCGGTTCCATCGCCAGTATGATGGAACGCAAAGTTTCCATCCTGAATTTGGGAACCCTGAGAAACCTGTTCAGGGACTTCAAATTGAGGATGGGGCGATGAGAGCCATTGGGTTTCTGCACCAGAAACAGCGTAGAGTAATACCCCATCCCACGTTGAGACTGTGGTACGGGTATAATGACCCCCGCCGTCAGCAAGGCCTCTATGGCTTCCTGAACCTGCAAGGCCTTGGTTTTGTCCTGAGAAGGACTTGTGCAAAAAAACTGGCAAGGCGGCCTGTGCCGAAAAGACAGGGCGTACCCCTGGGAGACCACTTCTCGCACCCAGGCATCCGTGGTGGTATTGTGCCAGCACTGGGCGAATTGAAGAAGTCGGCCTCCCTATCTGGGGTCCCCCAGAGGGAGGCCCGTCCCATCACGCAGAAGGCTTATCTTCTGGCTTGGAAGAAGGGCGCCTAGCACTCCAGGCTTGCTTCTTTGGCTTTGAGGCGGTCTTGGGTGCGGACTGCCTCGGGAAGGACTGACCCTTTGCCTTGCCCTGAACCCGAAAGGAACGAAACGCCGAGCTCCGGACCTTAGCAGGTGTAGTAGCTGAAGGGAGGAAGGCTGACTTGGATTTTGCCAGGGTATCTACTATTTTGTCCAGGTCCGGACCAAATAGTAATTCCCCATTAAAAGGTAAGGCCTCCAAGCCTTTCTTTGAATCCGCGTCTGCTCTCCAAGACCGCAACCACAAGGATCTACGAGCAGACACTGCTGCCGACGAAACCCTAGAGGTCAACAGGCTAGCATCCAAAGATGCTTCTCCAATGTAGGAGGCGGCATCTCTCATCTGTCCTAACAACGCCCTCTGGACGTCCGGAGATTCATCCGTAAACGTGTCCTCCAAGGCGTTGGCCCACCCCTCAATGGCCTTGGCCACCCAGGAGATGGCCATGGACGGCCGGGCTACAGCCCCTGAGAGAGAATAAATAGACTTTAGACAAGTCTCCACCTTCCTGTCCGTAGGATCCTTCAGCGAGGATATAGACGGCAATGGCAAAGTAGCACTCCTGATGAGGCGTGTTACATGGGAATCGACTGCAGGCGGAGTTTCCCATTTCTTACAATGCGCTTCCGGGAATGGATAATTGGACGCCAAGCGTTTCTGTGGCAGGAAACGCTTACTGGGCGTCTGCCAGGCCACCGCCATGTGATCAGTCAACTGATCAGACAAGGGGAATGCTGTAGAAGTAACCTTAGCCTTTTTAAAACTAGGATACCTTGACTTGGGAGCGGGTGCCTCATCCTCAATCAGAAGAATAGCCCGCACCGCCTTAACCAGAGCCCGCACATTGATGGAAGACTTAGTGTCTACCTCCTGGACTGAGGCATCTGAGGCTGAGTCATCCCGTACCTCACCATCATCCGAGAACCCCTCAGAATCCGAAAGATGCGCAGCCTGTGCCATGACTGAGCGTTTAGACGCCCTGGAGGGCACGTCACAGCGCAACATCGACTGAAAAGCCGAAGATGCTGCCGCCAAATCTTGGACAGTGTGGGAAAGCGCATCCACCCAGGGTGGAGGAGCTGTCACAGGAGCCTGAAACGGCACCACAGCCGGCTGTGCCACAGGGGTGGACTGAATATACATTGGCAACCCCGCATAGGGACCAACAGGCTGAGACCCCGGGGGAGTCTGCAATAATTGTGGGACACCCGGGGAATGGGGGATGGCAGGCTGGGGCAACGCCCTAGTAGGGGCGGCAGTCGGGACCGACAGACGGTCCGCGATGGACACCAGCACCTGGGAAAACATCGCCCATGGTGGCTCCTGCGAAATGGGAGGTTTAGACGTACCAGGGACCGCCTGGCACCGTCCGCACAGGCCGTCCTGTGACAAATCCTCCCTATCCACTCCTGCAGAACAGCGCCTGCAGGAGAACAATACCGGAGCCCCGGAGTGCTCAATCTCCTCCTCAGACATGACTTAGGAAGAAAACGTGCGCACTCACCAGTGTGCTGAACAACAGCCCACAATATGGCACCGTGTAGCACACAACTGTATGTGACGGACCTCACAAATACGTGATCTATATAGGTGAGGTCAGTAGAAACACCCTTCCCCCGCACACCTGTAGGGCTTGTAGGAGAAGGAAAGGGATAGGTACAGGCTGACAGTAAGTAGAAAAAAGACACAGACAGGCAGCACTAGCAAAAGTCACATACCATGCAGGAAGATATACTCACTGCACCTTTCCACTACAATCAACCTGCCCAGATTCAGTGTCTGGGAGGGCTATAGCGCTGTGTACACTGTCCTTCTGCAGGGGAGAGGTACACAGGGGGACCAGTCCGCGTGCTCCCTGAGAGTATCCACGCTGCCACAGAGAAAATGGCCGCTGGAGACCTCAGAGGAGGAGTGGCCGAGTAGCTGCAGCTCAGCGACGCCAGACTCCGAGCTGAAAGGCGCGCTGAGCTGAGGGGAGGAGCCGCTGACAGGGAAGGCTTCCTCCCCTGGCTAGCATATTAACCCCCGGGTTGCCGGCATCCCGCTTGCCGCGATATTAACCCTGGTGGTCTAGTGGTCTGGCGGGGTATGCCTCCGCTGGAGGGGGGGCCCGCCGCCACCGCTAGCGCCCCCGGTCTGTCCCCTAGACCGGGGGCATGGGACTGCATTTAAAAGGAACCCGCGCACCGCCGCTAATCAGCGGTGCGCGGCTTACCTGATCTCCCCGGCGTCTTCCGGCAGCAGTCCCGGGGGCAGCCAGAGTCCGGCTAGTACAGACTCTGGCTTCCCCCGCCGCGATCCCCAGTTCAGTGCTGGCGTCGCGGCGCCAGCAGGGAGAAGGAGCGGCAGCGTGGGCGTCTGTACAGACAGCCCAGCGCTGCCGCTCTGGAGAACAAAACTAGTGTAAAAATAAATTTAACCTAGTTAAATAAAAAGCTTTAGGGGGCTGCTCCTGCAGCCCCCCCCGCAGGGTGACCCGACTCCGGCCGGGCACCATCTAAAACTGAGGTGCCTGTGGCTCGGGGGCGGGGTATGGGGGAGGTTGGACCCAAGTGCATCCTGGGAGCAGCTAAAAGCTTTAACTCCGTGGTGCCCGAGGATCCAGGATCCAGCTATACCCCAAGGTCACCCTGTGGACCCCTATGGACCCTGAAGTAGAAATGAAGGCTAAATGGGCGACCACGTCATATTTCTACATGGGAACAAGAAGATAACACAGAATTATGTCAATATTATGTCTAAAGCACAGATGACCAATAAAAACCTAGTACGTACAAATATTAATTAGATTAATTGGAGGTATAAATAAAATCAAGGTATAAATATGAGCAGAGAAAGAGGGAGGAGGGAGCAGTCGGAGAACAGAGGAGAGCGCGCAAAATGAGGGTCGGGGGTGCCGTTACATATGTATGAAGTATTGACTGACTCCTATCCTGCTATTCTGTACTGGGTGTCACAAATTTCTTTTAAAAGTATTCCCTACTGCTGTTGGTATAACCTATGTTTTTTTGTTGTAAGTCTGCATTGGCAAAATATATGTAAGATTAAGCTGTCTTTAAGTAAAAGCATTGTCATAGAATCTGTATTTGTGTGGAATTATTTCAGTGCTCTTTGTTACAAGTAAGGTTTGTAAGTAATCCAGAACTATTTGCGTTTATCAGGGAAATAATTTTTTTACATCTGTTTAACAAAATATACTAACAATTAACACACATCTCTATTTCTATTTGGAGCAGCTTTTTGTCTTCATGTGTTTCTTTTTTTGGATATCATTGTTAAGACTTCGATATAAGTGTTATTTTTATAAAAGTTATAACCGCCACCCACTTGTGAAAGCATGCATGTGAACAGACATGTATTTATTTATATTGTAATCCTGAGTTTGTCTTTATAAACCACATAATGCATTAACAATTGTAAACATTATCTTCATCCTAGAAGGATAAACATATGACAATATGTAATGGAGTTTATATGGTAGAAGTATGCACCTTGTAGGCATACATATTTCATATGCAATCAGTCGTACCTAAAAGGCTTTCAGAAAATGAAAACAAGATTTTTTTTTTTTAAATAAAAAATGTTATTTGATACGGAATCAGTATGTATGACTGCCGGCCCTGCCTAACCCCAACCTCCCCCCTAGTGCCTAACCCTAACCCCCCTTAAGTGCCTGAAACTAACCCCCCCCCATTGCCGCAACCTAAACCTAAGTCTCCCAGGGGGGGTGCCTAACCCTAACCTCCCCCTGGGGGTGCCTAACCTTAACTCCCCTTCCCCTAGCCTAACCCTCTCTGGGGGTGCCTAACCCCAAGTCCCCCCCTGGGAGTCCCTAACCTAACCCTGTCCGCACCCGCTGCCCAGCTTACCTTTGTTCGGTATGCCGGGCGTCGGGCTCCCGGCGTAGGGATAATGATAGCCATCGGGATTTCGACGCCTATCATCAGACCCCTGCCGGGATTAGACAGTTGGGAAGCCAGCGGTCGGCATTTTGACCATCGGCTTCCTGACTGCATCCCTTCGATACAGTTGGAGGGAAATTATATTGAAAAGCTGTTAAGTCAGGAGAGTATAGGGATCTATAAATGTGACACTTTACCATATTACGGGTAATAATGCAGATACTGATATCCAGGAAAAAACGCCTAGTTGATTTTTTGCAAGAAATTGTTGAATTTTCTAGGATTTTCTGTGTGGAGTTTTTAGGTACTCCCAGTATTTGTTTGGGGTTCCTGCAGATTCCCTTGAATCCTTCAACAGTGCACTCATAGAATGTCTGCTGATAAAAGGAGCTGTAGTGTGTATGTGCACAATCGTGTGTTAGGGAATTTAGGGTCTGATTCAGCAACATAGGCAATTGCAACTACAAGCGCAGATCAGCCGATTGTTCAGCACTGAGCATGCACCAAACAGCGCGTGCGCTGCAATCGCACTGTGATTATACATGCTGACAGGAATCCATCGCAGAGTGCCAGGCTGTGAGCATTTGGGGGTTATGACGAGGGAGTGGTTGGAGAAACGCAGGTGTGTCTGTCTGTTTGAATGCCGTTGCATAGGTGTGCAGAAATTAGCCACTGCGATTGCATATGCAGCTTGAGTACTCACTGAGTGCGACGAGACTTGCAATGTCTGCAACGAGCCAGACCTGCTGTACTTGTGTGTGTGACGGGCCGATGTGCTTTGATGGTACAGATGTATACGCAGGACTGCGAGGTATTACGCATATGAGAAAGCAGCAGTCTCTATACTGGCTGTGCTGTGGCAGGCATTAGCATATTTTAGCAGATTCATTTCATGTGATTACGCAATTGCGATACATACTGTCTCAGGCCCTTAGACCATAAGCTCCTGTTTATATGGAAGAGACTTGGAAGGACAAAAAAATAAATATAATGTTTGCTTGCATAGACTAAAACATTAATATAGTAAATGGTGTAGTATAGAATTGCAACATTCAAAGTCAGTGTTAAAATACCAATAAAAAGTTAAAGTCAAGGAATTCTACGAATCCCAATAAAACAGTACCATAGCTCGCAAAACAAGTTGAGGTAGGAGATGGGGCATACAGTAGTTCAACAACAGCTGGCTAGCCATGAGGGTTTATTACGTTTTCGTTTTTACCTTGAGGTAGGTAAAAGTTAATGCAATGTGACCATCTATTTAATAACACACATGGGTTAAGTACAATCTCACATTATGGGCTTTATTTACGAAGTTGTGGCTTTTGTAAGCTGCAGCTTCTCGGCGTGTTGAGGGGCATTTAATACGACACTCGCAGTCAGTGTAAAACCCAGAGTGCTTTACACTAACTTCGAGTGCAGTTTTAAGTTTTCACCTCCAACCCGTTGGGATGCTGCTTTGTAAATAAAGTCCTACAATTAATGGCAGTGATTGATGTATCAAAATATCAAAAGAGTTTAGCGGAATCCTAATTATTAACTCATTACAGACCAAGTGTACAAATGAATCTTCCTAATTAGATGACACTTCTGCACCACATGCACACAAAGGGCACGTCTCAAGTTTGTCCAGTAAACTCTCCTTTGACTCACGGCAATTCTGTAGTAGGGTTAATAAGCCATCGTTCTTTTTTTTATATACAGAACAGTATTTTAAGGAGAGTTTACTGAATGAGATGTAGGAGTGACACACCCACCTGTGTCAAGACAGTTAGCTGATCCACAATGTGCTCCAAGGTGCTACTCAGTGACGAATGGTGAGTTGTATGTTCATCTACCAGATTCTGTTGTTTGTGTCCTCGTCTCTTCCAGCTAGTAGGTAGTGGTGGTGAAGAGGTATAAGGCACACTTCCACTTCTTCTGGGATCCTCATTGTCACTATGCAATGGTCGTGTCTGTGTAAACATACATAGAAATAAAACTATAATAAAATATTACAAAGAAAAACGTTACATATAACGTTAAATATAAAAGGAAATAACGTACAAATGAATACGCAGAAAATCTGTCCAGAAGGAATGGTAAAAACGCAAGAACTGCAAGTTACAACTTCAACCTTGACATTGATCTCTCTGAGCTCAGAACAAAAAAACTCCAATACCTTTTATCTCCTGTGCCTCCACCCTTGGGGTGTCATAACCCAGTTAAAGCATGTTTTATCCGCCCAAAAAATGACCCGATTTAGGGCGAATACACATAGGTCCGTCAACTTATCACAGATCTTGTGTGTTTTCAGGGTCATTATGGAGGATTTTTTTCGGAGTCTGCTGAGCTCCTGAAAACAAAAACCCCTGATAAGGCCTGCCATCGGGCACCCTTCAGGGCCAACTGAATCGCCCACGGGGGATCAATTAGCCGTGGCACATCACCGCTGCATATTGAATTCCCCCCTTAGTGTGTCCCTCCTTCGATAGGCTAGTTCTATTTCTCAGGCAAGTAAGAATACATGGACTCTTACAGATGCTATTTTCATAATAGAGAGATGCCAGTGCAATTCATATAGAAATGTGTGGTGGGACAGAGAAAAGTTCAACACATGCTTTATCCGGTCACCAGACTTGCTAATATAGACATGTGTACTGCACCAGGTTCTCTCCATAGAGATCACAGATCTCAAAGTAAGATTGTCTCTCCATTCTTCACTTGTCAAAAATATAATGGAGAACAGACCACAGTGATTGCACCAGGCTCTATGGCGGACGCCCGCTGAGATGTTATTACCAGCGGGCGCCCGGTTCCTTCCCTGCAGCGCTGCGTTAGCCGGAGGCTGGAGTTCTCTTCTGAACTCCAGCTTCCGGCTCTCTCCATGCGCACTATGGGAGAGACGTCATGACGTCTCTCCCATTGCTCCGAGGAGCAGCCGGGTGTACAGGACGGCGGCGGATGTAAGATTAAGGTAAGTGGTTTTTTTTGTACAAGCGGCACTACAGGGGCATTATATGGGGGCACTACTACAGGGGCATAACTATGGGGGCACTACTACAGGGGCATTATATGGGGCACTACTATATGATTTCCTTCCTTTCAAATCAAGGGAGTAACGTCGGCGTATCTAAATATATTTTGGGGCAAAAGGTACAAAAGTTCCCTGACCCCTGCAGTAGACTTTTACTGTATCTTTCCTGTACCTGTCAGAAAGTAAAAGGGATGTGCACTACTATGTATCATAACTCTAATGACATTTTATCAGCATTGAATGATATGAATATGACCACTGATGATAAAATGCACTAATTTGATTATAGAAACAAATATGCTCACCAGTAGTAAGGCATCATTTTATGTGAAGCAGAAGTAATACTAATAAGCAGCATATCCACTAATATGCCCATCACTGACATACCGATTAAGCTACATACACACACACGATTGTTAAACGATTTCGTTCAACGATAATCGTTTGAAAAAATCGTTCACTTTCTGAGTCAAACGATGAACGATAATCGTTCACGTTTGTAGTTCAGTCAGACTTGTCAACTCAACGATTTTCATTACGGGAATATGCAAAAATAGTTTGTAGTTCATAAAAATTGTTCATTACACTTTAAAAAATCTGACAGAAAATAGTTCATAAAATCGTTGGTAACAAAATCGTTGTGTTTGTATGCAGCTTTAGTAATAAGCAGACCCACATTACACTCATACCACGGAATCATCCACACATGTCCCAGATACTTCAATCTCAACCTGTGTACTGTAAGCACCTCAATTAATTAAATCTTCCATCCCCCCTCCCCTCCAAAATAATCAAGCCCTGCAATCAATGTACCATCAGCAAAGGGCCCCCTTTCACACTCTGGGCCTGATTCAGACCCGCTCGCAAGCGGGTCGATGGCGGCCCAGTGCGTCGCTCCGGGTCTCGTACCAAAGGGGCCGTGCTGTTGATGTTGAGTGACAGCACGCCCCCTTTGGTGGGCGGGCCGGGGGAGTGGCTGCCCAAACGGAGGCGTTCCCATGTGAACGCCTCCGTTTGGGGCTGGCCCCACTGACATCACAAGTGATGTCAGTACGAGAGATTTCGGCTCTGTGAGAGCCGAAATCTCTCTGGGGCTTGCGGCAACGAGACCCTACCACAAGGGTCTCGCTGCAAGCCCGATGGTCGTGATGGTCTTGACCATCGTGACCATCTTCCTGGACGCTCGCTATAGCTGTGGGTGGTCACCCACAGCTATGCGAGTGGCCAGGAGCTGTGGGTGGTCATCCACAGCTATGCGAGCGGCAAGGAGGCCGCTCTAAAAAACAAGAAGGCCAGCCCTGATTCAGAGTGAGCGCTCTGTCAGAGCGTCTGGCTCTGAATCAGGGCCTTTGTCCAGAGTGCATACTGGCTATAGCAACCTTCATAACACATATAACAATACAACCATTATTCGGTAGCTAGATGATCAGTAAGTGCATTCCATCACTCAGCATTAATATAGAGCAACTTCAGATTTATCTAACAGTGTACTTGGCCTATTATAAGCCTGCAATTATAAGGATAATGAGGTTATCAACTCAGCTGGGATTAGTGCTAGGCATACAGTTTTCACAGATGTTCCTGTCCCACAGCAGCATTGATATAGTGACTTCATATATATTTATTACACACTATTTGGAGTTACGAGTTATCCTTTATTACCTCATTAAGGTGTGGATATCCTCTCATAAAAGTGTGCTGTTATGTAAGATAAACAAGAAATATCCATAACATAGATGGGAATCACACTGAATGACTTTATAATAAAGCACTAGTATGCCCATGGCGAACATTTCACCAATTTGAACCCAGAACATACGTATGGAAAATGCTTTGCTTGATAATGGCTAGAACATATTTTAATACGACGGAATCGGGTAATAAAATATGTGTGAAACATAACTGGCTAAGCCACGCCCTTTTATAGTTTTAGGGGATTTTTTTATTGTAACATTTCGCCAATTTGTACGTGCGATGATATATTTGGCCATGGACTCTGAAGCAAAATGGACCTTTTCCAGGGGGTATTGCAAGCTGAGCCACTATAGATGCAAATGATAATGCGCTGTTACTCCGCTTCACCGTCTCCAGGTAATCAGCTGGAGAGTCCAATGCCACTAGCTCTCGTGGAAAGCAGGGAAAAGAGGCGTTGCTTTCGAGGGGCAAACCCAGCACTGAATGGCTGGGAGTTGTGAGCCTGGAATCGACGTGTTGATATATTTGGCCATGGACACTGAAACAAAAAGGAATGTTTCAAGGAGCTATTGCAAGCTGAGCCCCTATATATGCAAATGATAATGCACTGTTACTCCGCCTCATCGTCTCCGAGCCTATCGCCAATCAGCGGCTGCCGGCAGCTCTCATCGAAAGCAGAGAAGAGGCGTTGCTTTTGAGACGCAAATCCGGTGCTGATTGGCTGGTAGTTGCAAGCCTAGAATCAACGTGTTGGAGAAAGTAGGTGAAGAGGGCACCCTGCGGAAGCAGCCTCACGTGTTTGTGCCATCCGCACGCCCTCCCTGATTATGTAATAGCTACGTCACGCAGCCAGATGGCCAATCAGGAGCCAAACTGGGCAGAACGTAAACAGTGTCCGCACATGGTTGGTGCGCTAGGTCCATGTGAGAGCACAGACAACCATTAGCGTTCCCACTAGGCTGTTTCAGCGGGGTGTTAGACCCTGTCCTATTTCTGAAGGGCAGAAAGCACCCTGCCATCCAGTGCAGCGCCCCACTGAGACAGCCTCCACCCGTGTCTCCACCCGTGGGTTTCAGTGTCCCGCGGGTGGTCGAAACGGCGGAGCAGCTGTCAATGCCTGTGCATTCACAGTGAACGCAGCGCTTGGGGGCTGCCCGGCATGTCCGTAGTGCCGGGCAGCCCCCAGGAGTGGGCGAAAAGGAGACGTGTCAGACACGCCCCCTTTTCAGTGTCCTATCTCTAGGTCTGGCGCCCTGCCTGCTGCTGGACCTAGCGTGAACACTACACCCGTAATGTGTGAGAACAGCAGCGGGCGGCAGTCACCCCTATCCCGCTTCCCTCGGGTCACTGTGCCGGCTCCGTGTTCTGGTAGTTTTCTTGACATTTTCAGGTTAGCAATACCAAAGCATTTATTACAGTTTTTGGCGATTTGTTTTTTCATCAAATTTTAACACATTAATATCTTAATTAGTCTTAGAGATATTCAAATTCAAAGAGCGTTCCAGACAAAGGGACTAAGCAAATTATATATAAAGAAGAGGAGTATTGCCAAATATGAGTATGTATGTATTTTTCTTAGGTTACTACAAATTCAGCACAGTGATATAAATGCATGCCCAAAGGGTTAGGCCAGTGATTCCCAACCTCAGTCCTGGTTTTAGTGACATCCATGCTAAAGCACAGATGGTTTAATCAAAATAACTGAGGTACTAATGAAGTCGCCTGTGCTCAAGTATAGCTACCCTGGACTGTTAGTGTGCCTTGAGGACCGTGGTTGGGAACCCCTGGGTTAGGCAGTAGAAGGGACGGTTAGGCACCAGGAGAGACGGTTAGGGTTAGGCACCAAGGGGAGACTTGGGGTGAAGATTAGGGATAGAAAGAAAAAAAAATTGTGTGTCGACCTAATGACCCTGTCGATCTTCAGACCCTGTTGACTTATTACGTGTCTAACATTCCATTGCCTACCCAAACATTATCTACCTTTTTACTGTGGACATAATGATCCACACCCGTTCCTTATCATCAAGGTATAGTGCCATGAAACCTTTGCTGGCTTACATGGTCACTTCTGTTGTATTGAAAAGTAGACATTTAAAAAATAGGCACCTTATTTATTATACTATTTAAAACGCTATTATAAATATCAGGTGCTGTCATTTACTTTTTACATTTACAGTTTTCCATGCACAGGAAATATGTAAAGAATTAACTTGACATGTTTAGAAACAGGGCTCCTCCTTTCTAATCAGCAGATCACAATATTACATGAAATGACTCATTACTCCAGGGAACGCATGAGAACATTAATATAATAAAGCGTCAGACGAAAGCCTTCCAATACAATTATAAAAATACATTTGTCACAAGTAATACATGCCTACTAGAATATATTTTAGACAAACTAAGTTGCACAATATTCACTTAAGTTACTTGTAGTTCACCCTACCTCTGGCAGTTTGCATACTGGCAAGTAACCACTACCAGGAACAACTTTCATGTAGGCCCATACATGCAGGACAAATCTCTGTTACATAAAATATGATGTGCAGGGCAGCCCCTTCTATGTACTTTCTCCTGAACCTGTTTTACCATCGTAGCCATTAAACAATGGCTACGATGGTAGCATTAAACAACTCGGGAAATAACCAAGTCAATAGGTTTAGGGTCAGGGTGTGTTTAAGGGTTTGGAATGCAAAAGTTAACCTGATCTCAAACCTAATTCTCCACTCCAATGAAACTACAATTATTAGCAAAAGTCCATAGTGTGAAGTTAGTGTTAGGATGCCTCGCATGCCATCTTTTAGGAAACACTGGCCACAATGTAAATTTAAAAACAGAATTCCATGATGGCCACTCCATGTCCTTAAAATGTATTATCTACTATTCCTGCAGGTTCACAACAACTCCCTGCATTGCATGTGCACCCATAACTGCCCACTGGGATTTGCCGGCGGTCACAATCCCGACTGCAGAATTCCGGCAAAGGATTTATGATAGGCGTCGAAATACTGACGCCTATCATAATCCCAATGCCGGAATCCAGAACGAGGTGTGGGGGTATTTAGGTTGCGGGGGATGGTGTTAGGTTTGGGGGGGGGGGGTGGTTTAGGCACCCCTAGTGGGGAGGGTCAGGCACCCCCAGGGAGAGGTTAGGCACCACCCTGGGAGTTTAGGGTTAGGCACCCCTAAGGGAGGGTTAGGGGGAGGGAGGGGAGGGTTAGATCACTTACCTGCCGCTCTCACGCTGTCGGGATTTGAACCGCTGGCATTTCAATCAAATTCCCAGCCCACAGTCCACTGTATATTTCTGGCATTTACGGTAACACGGACAGGCTCTGCATTCTATAATGTAGGGCTATTGCTGTGGAAAAGGACCCATAATGACCCATACATAAGCCTTCCCCAGAGGTATCATAACTGGGTATAAGAAGCTTTGTCTGCAGTGCTAGTTTTTCATTTTAGAATGTTGTGTCTGAGAGTAAATAATCAGCGCAGTAGTAATGGAGAGAGACCGCTTTATATTCTGTCATGGATCAAGATTACAACAGGCTGGAATAAATGTACAAGCAGTATTATATTATTATAGTATTAGCCTTGTGCCCACCATATAACAGTTTGATCTTTTAAACTGCAAAATATATAATGGTACAAATGTAAATGCTATTATTAGGTTGTGCAATCTATGTATTTGACATACTGTAGCACCATACTAAATGTTGTATGTAGCTATTACATTTTACATGACAAAATTTGCTCTCTTAACACACAACCCATAGTTTGCCCTGAGCAGATGTATAGGTAGGTATTTCCATGGAACAGTAATGAAAAAAAAAGGGAGACCGATGATATAGCAACAAAGGTTTATTTACCAATGAACATGGGAAACAGATTTTGCATTTGCTACATGACAGTACACCACATCCTGGATGTGCAACAGTGTCACCCCTGACCGCATCCTCTAAGTATTTGTAAGTTGTACCACAGAAATAACAAAAGGCTGTTGTGCTTCCTTTTCTCAGAATAAAGTACCCTGTTCTGCAGTTCTGTAAATAGTCACTTCTCTGTGCACTACTGCTGCCACACTGTTCAAATGACAGATTCTACTTTTTGTTGGACGACACATAAAAGCTGACTGTTGTTTTACTATCTATTTGCAAAGCATGATTTAAACATTCATAGTTTTCTTGAATTAGTGATCCAAGTGAACTGGTACCTGTTTCATTTATTCATATGTCAGATTCAAATTTCCATAACTTACAGTAGTAAGCCCGTTTGCTGAAGATACTGGAGTTAAGCATTGCAGGCTGCTCAGGAAATGAAGCAGAAAGACAGGAGGTGGCATAATATAATGGATTATCTTTCACATGACAAGGCCTCTAATTATCTGATAAAACAAACTGTTCAACAGAGCCTTATATTTATGCATATAATAAGAGTTTTAGGATACATTTACAAAAGTCCCAGGCATGCCAACAACACCAAATTAATTAACCGTTTTTTTTATGATTATTTTACACACTTATATATTACATATTCTGCCCATTCTTTGTGGGACACTGGCTACATGGGCATATACAGAAGCTCCCAGTTAGTATGTGCCACACTACGGCGCGTCCCTGATCGTCGGAGTGCATCTCCATAGGATTGAATGGAGACGCTATTGCGCATTCCCGATCGCGGGAAGGCGTCTCGCTGCGCTATAAGCAACAATGCAGCTGGGCCCATCTGTATGTGCCTTGACATGTAGAGGACACCAATGAATTCTTACTTTTGATTACAGATCTCGGAAACTTGTGTACTTTCCACCACAAGACACAAAGTAATGGTTACAATCTGAAGGTTTAAAATATACAAGACCTAAATCAGGGATGGGGAACCTCAGGCCAGGGGCCATATAAGGCTGCAGAATCATTTGGTCTGGCCTGCGGAGCTTTTTTCTGCTAGACTCATCTAGCTAGCAGGGTGCCTAGAATGGTACCCTGCAGCCAGAATCTATGCAGCAGTGCTGCCTGGAGCATCCTTAGGACTCTTCAGATGGTCACACTGCTGCCCTTACAGCTCCCTGGAGCATCCTCAGGATGCGCCGGGCATTGATGTAATCATTGGCGATCGTGGCCCCGCCCCATGTGATGTCACACAGAGGGGCGTGTCTTGCACTGGGCCCACAAATAATGTTATATATATCAAAATGGCCCTCGGCAGAAAAAAGGTTCCCCACCCCTGACCTAAATAATGGAATGTAACACTAAAGCTGGGTATGTGTGACAAATCGGGCAGCTGGTACACATTAGACGAATCGGTGCCTGACATGTTGGCCCCTGTGTTCCCAGCTTAATATTACAGTATCCACACTGTATTGTTGTCCCTTGGAGCTAAGAGATCTAGCTGTAACTATTTTCTGGAGTATTTATGATTTACATTTTTTGGGGATAATATTGCTTAAAAGGATAGCAGCACAGACGGTGTAATGGTTAGAATTACTGCCTCACAGCACTGAGGTCGTGGGTTCGATTCCCACCACGGCTCTAACTGTGTAGAGTTTGTATATTCTACCTGTGCTTGCGTGGGTTTCCTCCGGGTGCTCCGGTTTCCTCCCACATTCCAAAAATATTCTGGTAGGTTAATTGGCTCCCTACAAAATTAACCCTAGTGCGTATGTGTGTGTGCATGTGATAGGGAATATAGATTGGAAGCTCTTCTGGGGCAGGGACTGATGTGAATGGCCAAATATTCTCTGTAAAGTGCTGCGGAATATGTGTTCGCTATATAAATAACTGGTAATAAATAATATGAGATATGGTAAGAACTTACCCTTGTTATCTCTATTTCTACGAAGTCCATAGGGTTCCACAGGATACCTTGGGGGTATAGGTGTGACGTCAGTCGCAGGGCACCAAAGAGTTAAGCTTTCAGCCTCCCAGGATGCACTAGGTCCCCCTCCTATACCCCGCCCCCGGGCCAAGGCACCTCAGTTAGTTACCAAGCCATAGGCCGGAGGAGGAGAAGGAAGAGAGAGAACAAAGATCTGGACACATACAAGAATCACATTCTCACCAGAGGGAGACGGAAAACCGGTGACCAGAGCAAAGCCCATCTGCAGCACAGGTGCGACAGGGCGGGAGTCCTGTGGAACCCTATGGACTTCGTAGAAATAGAGATAACAAGGGTAAGTTCTTACCATATCTCATATTTTCTACTTCAGGGTCCATAGGGTATCCACAGGATACCTTGGGGATGTCCCAAAGCAGTATCCTTTAAGGGTGGGGACGCTCCTGTGCAGAAAGGAGAATCCGCCGCCCGAAGGAAGCATCCTGAGAGGCGAAGGTGTCAAACCTGTAATACCTCACGAAGGTATGGACAGAAGACCACGTAGCAGCCTTGCAGATCTGAACTGCCGAGGCACCACGTCGAGCTGCCCACGAAGGACCCACAGACCTAGTGGAATGAGCCTTCAGAGAAGGAGGGACCGGTAGGCCTTCATGAAGATAAGCTTCAGAAATAGCCATACGGATCCAGGATGCCAAAGTTTGCTTTGAAGCAGGCCAACCCTTTTTACGGAAGCCATAGAGGACAAACAAAGCGTCCGACTTCCTAAACGAAGAAGTGCGGTCAACATAAGTCCTTAAGGCCCGCACAACATCCAAAGAGGCCTCACCCACGGAAAGACCCGGTGAGTTAAAGGCCGGAACAACTATTTCCTCGTTAACATGAAACTGGGAAACAACTTTGGGAAGAAACTCGGGCCGAGTGCGGAGCACTGCCCTGTTCCCATAAAAAACCAAGAAAGGGGGTCTACAAGAAAGAGCCCCTAACTCAGAAACACGTCTGGCCGAAGCAATGGCCAGAAGGAAAACAGTCTTAGCTGTTAGCCATTTAAGATCCACTGAGCCCAGTGGTTCAAACGGCGGTCCTTGGAGAGCCCTCAGGACCACAGCCAAATCCCAAGGCGCCACAGGTGGAACAAAGGGCGGCTGAATGCGGAGAACACCCTGCATAAAGGTGCGCACATCCGGGATTGTAGCAATCCTACGGTGAAACCAGACAGATAGGGCCGAAACCTGTACCTTCAAAGAAGCAAGGCGAAGCCCATGATCTAGTCCCGCTTGCAGGAAGGCGAGAATCCGAGACAGACGAAACTCCCGCGGTGCATAACCTCTCGGTCGACACCACAGGAAGAACGTATGCCACACGCGATGGTATATCCTCGCGGAAGACGGTTTCCGAGCTCGTAACATGGTACGCACCACAGAGCTGGAAAACCCCCGGGACCTCAGCATGGCCGTCTCAACAGCCACGCCGTCAAAGACAGCCGAGTCAGGTCCGGGTGAAGGCAAGGACCCTGAGACAGAAGGTCCGGTCGTAGCGGCAACCGCAGAGGAATGTCCACGGACAGACCCTGAAGGTCTGAGAACCAGTGCCGTCTGGGCCACGCGGGAGCTATCAACAGGAGCGTCCCTCCTTCCTGTTTGAAGTTCCGGATTACCCGTGGAAGAAGGGAGACCGGAGGGAACAGGTATGCGAACCGGAACGTCCACCGGACAGACAGAGCATCCACCAGAGACGCCCCTTCGTCTCTTGTGCGAGACCCGTACACCGGCAACTTGTTGTTGTGCCGGGACGCCATGAGGTCGATTTCTGGAAGACCCCACCTGTCCACCAGTAGTTGAAAAACGTCCGGGTGCAGGGACCATTCCCCCGGATGAACGTCCTGGCGACTTAGAAAGTCCGCCTCCCAATTTAGCACTCCCGGGATGAAGACCGCTGATATGGCCGGAAGATTGCGCTCCGCCCAAACCAGGATCCGAGAGACCTCTACGAGAGCTGCCCGACTGCGAGTTCCTCCTTGCCTGTTTATGTAGGCCACGGTGGTAGCGTTGTCCGACTGGACCTGCACCGGGCGACCCTGGAGAAACCGCTGTGCCTGCTGGAGAGCATTGAAGACCGCACAGAGTTCCAAGATATTTATTGGAAGCTCCGCTTCTGTCGGCGTCCACCTGCCCTGGAACAAGTGTGGACCCGAAACTGCTCCCCAGCCCCGAAGACTGGCGTCCGTTGTCAACAGGACCCAATTTGGAACCCAGAACGGACGTCCCTTGTTGAGGTGGGTCGTCTGTAACCACCACGCAAGGGACAGGCGAACCTCCTGGGTGAGCACAATCGTCTGGGACTTCAAAGACTGAGTCAGCCCGTTCCACTTGGACAGGATCAGGTGCTGCAGAGGTCTGGAGTGAAACTGGGCGTATTCCACCATGTCGAACACCGACACCATGGAGCCCAGTAACCTCATCGCCGAGTGTAAGGACACCCGGCGGCTGTGCAGGCAACTGCGCACCCTTGACTGTAAAGCAGAGATCTTGTCCTCCGTCACGAAGATCCTTTGCTGTCCCGAGTCCAATAAGGCTCCAAGATGCAGAATCCTCCGAGACGGGATTAGAGTGGACTTCTGCCAGTTGATTAGCCAGCCGTGCCGTTGCAGCAGTGCAATGGTCAGGTCCAAGTGGCGTAACAGGAGCTCTGGAGATCCTGCCACCAATAACAGGTCGTCCAAATACGGCAACATGCGGACTCCCTGCAGCCGCAGAGAAGCCGCCATGACCGCCATCACCTTGGTGAAAACACGTGGTGCTGTTGCCAGGCCAAAAGGTAACGCCCGAAACTGGAAGTGGTCGCTGCGGATTGCAAACCTGAGGAACTGTTGATGGCGCCAAAGAATAGGGACATGCAGGTAAGCGTCCTGTATGTCCAATGACACCAAGTAGTCCCCAGGTTCCAGCGCCAGAATGATGGACCGTAGGGTCTCCATCCGAAACTTCGGGACCCGCAAAGACTTGTTGAGTGCTTTGAGGTTGAGAATCGGACGATATGACCCATTGGGTTTCTGTACCAAAAATAGATTTGAATAGAAACCCTGGCCCCTCTGGGAGAATGGAACCGCCACTATAACTCCAGCCTGGAGCATAGTGTGCAATACCTTCCGCAGCTCCGTAGCCTTGTTCCGGTCTGATGGGAGACCCGTGGTGAAGAAGCGAGCCGGGGGTCTGTGCCGGAAAGAGAGGGCGTATCCGTGGGAAACCACCTCCAGAACCCAAGTGTCTGTCGTAGTGGTCGACCAACACTGGGCGAACTGTAGCAGGCGGCCTCCCACCCTGGGATCCCCCAAAGGGAGGCCCGGACCGTCAGGCCGCAGGCTTGTCATCTGGCTTGGGGGCCGGACGTCTGGTACTCCATGCCTGCTTCCGGGGCTTGACCGATTTCTTAGGGCCAGCCTGTCGAGGAAACGACTGTGGTTTGGGCCTGCCCTGGGCCCTAGATGACCGAAAGGACGATGGTCCCGAACCAGAAGGAGCAGCGGCCGACGGGAGACAAGCAGATTTGGCTGCCGCCAGCGTTGCCACAATCTTATCCAGATCCGGACCGAAGAGAACTTCTCCGGTAAACGGCAACGCTTCCAGACCTTTCTTGGAATCTGCGTCCGCCTTCCAGGATCGCAGCCACAAGGTGCGACGAGCAGCTACCGCTGCTGAAGAAATTCTAGACACCAGAGTACTAATGTCTAGAGCCACCTCGTTGATGTAGGTGGCCGAATCACGGAGATTGCCAATCAACTCCGCCTGTTCGGCCGGACAGTCGGATTCAAAAGAAGCCTCTAATGAATCCGCCCAGCGCTCCATCGCTCTGGCAACCCAGCAAATGGCCATAGCCGGCCGTGCTGCCCCCCCTGCAAGGGAATAAGCGGACTTCAGGCAGATTTCTACCTTGCGGTCCGTAGCATCCTTAAGGGAGGACATGGATGGCATCGGCAATGTGGCACTACGGACAAGACGGGTCAAGTGAGAATCCACCTGTGGAGGGGATTCCCACTTAGCAAAATAATTATCCGCGAACGGATAAGCCACCGCCAGGCGTCTCTGCGGCTGGTATCTTTTGCCAGGTTGTTTCCACGCCTCCTCTAAATGGTCCACCAACTGACCCGAAAGAGGAAAGACTGTGGCATCGCCCTTCACATCTTTGAAAAAGGCATACTTAGATTTAGCCGCTGGGGGAACTTCGTCCTCAATCACCAAGGCTTTGCGGACCGCCCGAATAAGTCCAGGAATATATACTTTGGACTTAGCATCAGCGTCCTTAGTATGGAGAGGTTCCTGATCGTAAGGATCAAGAATCTCCCCATCATCAGACGTCCCTTCGTCATCCTCATAAGGAGCGGACAGAGACGCCACCGGCCTTTTATGAGGCCGCATCACAGACTCCCCTTGCAACACATCCGACAAGTGCTGTACAGAACTCGTCAGGGAGTTAACCCACGCTGGCTCCTGAGAACCCGGGAGCGGGGAAATAGGGAGACTGTGGGGTACCACCAATTGTCGTGGGAACCCCTGCATGGGTGACGACACCACAGACTGCTGGGACAAACCCCTCGGAGTAAACGCGGGCTGCGGAGCTAACTGGCCCACTAAAGCTGTTAACGCCTGAGCGAAACAAGCCCAGGGCGGCTCCTGTACCGGTGCTGTAACCGTAATAGGCCGCGCCATGGACAAACACTGCCGGCAAAGGCCCTCCGCGCTACCCTCCCCCTCCGCTAACGGTACTTTGCACGTGGTACACTGTAGCCGGAGGGGAAAATCACTTTCAGACATGATGGCACCACGTATGTGACCTCTCTCACCAATTAAGTATTAAATAGGCGAGAGACCACCCTGCAGCACCGCACCGCAAGGGCTTTAGCAGAAGAACAGGGACAGTAATAAAGCTGACAGTTTAGAGAAGAAAAGTTACAGGCAGCAGCGCTAGCACAGTCACATACAATGCAGAGAAATAACAATTCCTGCACTAACAGCGCTGATCACTCAACTACACAGACACAGGGCCTGGTAGGACACAGCGCTGCATACACAGACCTGACCACAGCGGAGGAGAGGTATGCGGGGGGACCCAGACCACGATCCTTACGTCCAGCGCTTCCAGCAGCGTTCACCATGCGTTCTGGAGAAGATGGCCGCCGAGGAGCAGAGAGGAGGCTGGCCTGGGGGAGGAGCGCTGCCACAGGACCAGTCGGCAGCATGCAGAGAGGGCTGTGTGCAGCGGGGGAGGCGCCGGCTGTGAGACAGGGAAGGCGCGCTCCCCTGGCATGTATTTAACCCCTGGGACGCCGCAGCGCTACCGCTCTGCTGCGGTCCGCTGTCCCAGGGGGTAGTGGAAGCGCAGGTTGGTCGCCTGGCTCCACGCTGCAGCCAGTCCCCAGGGAGCCCCCTGCCTGGGGACTTAGGACCATGTGATCAGCGGGGACCCACCGCGGGACCCCGCTGCTTACCTCTGTCCCCCTTGAATCCGGCCATGGTCCGGAGCATCTGGGGTCACCGCTAGCTGTGACCCCAGACGCCCACCAGCATCCCCGGATCAGTACCGGCGTTCTGGTACCGGCGGGGTGTAGGGAAGACAGCATGGACGTCAGGACTGACTGTCCATGCTGTTCATCCAGATGTGCAGCCACAGCTGCATGAAGAATAAGCTTCAGGGGCTCTTCTAGCCCCCACTCCAACAGGTGCACCCGACTCCGGCCGGGCACCAAACTAAACTGAGGTGCCTTGGCCCGGGGGCGGGGTATAGGAGGGGGACCTAGTGCATCCTGGGAGGCTGAAAGCTTAACTCTTTGGTGCCCTGCGACTGACGTCACACCTATACCCCCAAGGTATCCTGTGGATACCCTATGGACCCTGAAGTAGAAAAATAAATAAAAAATAAATAAATTTGGTCACTTTGAAAGAGTCAGGAATGATGTACACTACAAACAAAAGAACATTTTGATGCCACAAGGGCATCTCAGGACTGGGCTTAGTCTGACACACAATAAAGACATAGTAAACAGCTAAACCACAAAAGATTCCTAATTTGCACAAGACAAACAAGCACATATAGTGTACAGTGATCGCAAAATACACGATACATGCAGTTGAGGACTCTTTTTAAAAAAAAAACAGAGCGGGTCCTTGAGGACGCGCTGTGTGTTCTGTGTCTGCAGCAGCCAATCACCACTGTCAGCATCTCCCCAACCAATTACTGCCAGCAGTGATTGGTTTGGGAGACACTGCCGGCAGTGATTGGTTGCTGCGGAAATAGCACACACAGCGCGTCCGGCTGCCCCGCTCTCTCAGCCAATCACTGCCGGCAGCGTCTCTCAACCAATTGCTGCCGGCAGCGTGTCATCCATCACTGACCAGAGACCACCTCGGAGCAACTCCTTCCCTCCATGCCCGCCAGTATACTCAGTCCTTCCTGATATCGATGCCGGCGGATCCCCCCTGGTAGCACTGCCCTAGCTCCATCCCAGCTCACTACATGCAGGAGGCCACCTGGAGGAAGGAGGTAACAGTCCCAACTGCTATCTTTTAACCCCTTCGCTACCCCCAGTGCTGCTCCAGCTATATCCTGACCCCTCCCAACAACCAGTACTGCCCCAGCTGCTATCCTGACCCCCTCTGTACCCCAAGGACTGCCCCCAGTATTGCCTGCCCTTAACTCCCTTTTTGCCCCCACCGTACTGCCATCTACTTTTACCCGTTTCCTAACCCCAGTACTGCTTGCCCTAAGCCTTTTCCTTGCGTACTGCCCCAGCTGCTACATACCCTTATCCCCTTCCTTACCTCCCGCACTGCCTGTCCCTAACTTCCTCCTTGCCCCACGTACTGCCCCAGCTGCTAATTAGCTTTGCCCCCTTCCTATCTCCAGTACTGCATGCCCCTAACCCCCTCCTTGCCCCCCCCAGTACTGCCCCAGCTGCTACATACCATTATCCCCTTCCTTACCCCCCACACTGCCTGTCCCTAACTTCCTCCTTGCCCCAAGTACTGCCACAGCTGCTAATTACCTTTGCCCCCTTCCTATCTCCAGTACTGCATGCCCCTAACACCCTCCTTGCCCCCCCCCAGTACTGCACCAGCTGCAATGTTCCCTTGCCGTCCCTCCCTACTCCCAGCACTGCCTGGCCTAGCTCCCTCCTTGCCCCCCAGCACTGTCACAACTGCTGTCTTCACTTACCTCGCCCTACCAGTGGCACTGCCTGCCCTTACTCCCCTCTGGCCACAGATCTCCCCCAATTGCTGCTTGCCCTTAACCCCCTCTATCCCAACTGCTACTTTCCCCCAGCACTGTCCCAACTGTTGCCTACCCTCACCTCCCATAATGTGTGATGAGACCCAGAAACTGTGGAGCAGGACCCCAAATTTTAAAATTGAGGGGTTCTTATGACCCACATTTTTTTTGCTCAGAGTGATCACTGATGTACAACAAATTTGGACTGTGTGTACATTAAGTGAATTAAATACTGAGCAAGTTGTTGCTTTATCTGTGTGTTATTTAGATGCCTACTTGTCTGAATGTGTTATATATAAAACAACTGGGAAATAATGACATTGGTGTTAGAATTTAAAGTGTGAAATTACAGTACATCTAAACAAAAAACTGCATTCGCTCAGAATAAAACACATGTGGTTATGTTTTAAATATAAGTCCTGCTTGTAAAATATATCAATAAATGAGACATTACTGTATATTTATCTACTCACATAGTCCTCATTTAACTCTTTATCACATAACTAGTTAAAACTAATAGTTTGCAGAGATGCTTATGGAAGTACAGGGTATATTTAAACACATATATTTAAGCAAATGCAATATAAAGACCAAGGACATATTCAAATGTTTGATGCTTCTGTGGGTAGTTGTAGACAACAACAATACGATCAATCGGAGATTTCATTTGGAACACAAGCCACTGACTGAGCACCCTTATTTTATACCTGCCACTGATTTTTTTATTTATTTTTTTAAATAAACAATGTGATGGAAACATTTTTCAACCAGACCAATCAGTCTTCTGTGCATTCCCGAAAACTAGATTAGTCGTCCACGAGTGAGAAATTGGTAATGTGTGAAAAATGATCACATTGGATGGCCATGTTAGGTCATTAAGTTAGAAGCATTTTTATCACTGCAAGAAGATAGTTTTTACAATTGCATACTGTCAAGACTGTGTTTATCCTTTTCCAGCAAACTAATTCACCAAATTAGCATCAGGCAAATCATGGTTCTCCAGCAGCGATGGAACTACAGTCTCAGAATGCCCTCTCAATCCGCAGCTGCATTCACACTGGTGTTACAGTTACGCATTTAAGATGAGTTTCTAATGCAAGTGCAGCACAAGTAAATGTGTATGTACATATACTCATTCCATTTCATGCATCTAACAGATGTGAACAGTCAAGAAATTACATTCCTCTCAATAAGAGTACATTGTAAATGTATTTAGATGTAATTTAAGAAGTGTTTACCTGTGTTTTTCCACACACTTTGTGCTTGGAAAAAATAACTTAATTATTATCCTTTGTTTATATGGTACCACAAGAGCTCCTCAGCGCCTTACAAAGTACACAAACAGAATGAGCAAGACAAGAAACAAGTGATTTACAGTAAAAAAACATTGCAGGATAAGGACATGATTTATAAACATTGCTGCTTCAGCTGTTGTAACACTCAAATAAGCAGCAGGGCAGCATAAACCAAGGGTTAGAAGCCATTGTAGGCAGCATGGAGTAGATGATTGTATAAATAATGGAAGGAAAAGCACATGAGAGAAGAGGTCCCTGCTCGTAAGAACTTTCATTCTAAAGGGGCGGAGCAGACAGACCGGGGTGACACAGATGGGGAAGATAGTGAGAAAGGAACATGGGGCAGTGGGTTACACTGAGAGCTGGATGGCTTTGATGAGGAAGTGGGTCTTGAGAGCCCATTTTAAGATTTGTAGAGAGAGGAGGAGAGTCGGAAGTGGGAAGAAGTTATCAGTTGACAGGAGATGGTGAGGAAAAAAAAATGGTTTTGATAGCCTCAGTATTACACTTAGGAGGTAGAGGAGGGGAAGGAGAGAGGGATAAGTTGTGAGGGTAAGGAGTTTATTGGCAGAGGATTATGTGGGAACATCTAAAGGGATATTGAAGATACCTAAGATGAGGGAGGAGAAAGAAGTCTGGAGAAAGAAAATGCGGGGCCATCAAGTAAAGCTGTCTAGGAATTTGGAGCTAGGGCCAGGGGGATGATAGATGACAGCTAATCTGAGATGAACAGGCTGGAAGAGGAGAATAGCGTGAACCTCAAATGTAGAGAATTAAAAGTATGATTCTGAGAGTATGAGTCGTTAGGAGTAACCGGAGGATAAAAGGATCCCAACACCACCACCACAAAGGTGACCTCCGGACTGAGGTGTGTTAGAGAATGTGAGGCCCCCATAGGAGAGAGCCTCTGGAGAAGTGGATTTCCCAGGTTTCGGGGATGGCTAGGAGATTCAGGAAGTTAGAGATGAAAAGGTAATAAGTGGGAACCAGTTTGTTACAGACAGATCTAGCATTCCAGTGGGCACAGGAGAGAGGTACTGTGTTAGTATGAGAGATGTGAATGAGATTATCAGGGTTGCTGTAGCAGGAGTTTTATTTGGAAGACGTAGAGAGTGTAGTGATAGTGTGAGCTCCTGAGCTAGGAAGAGAAATTGGAGGTGGTGGGCAAGGAGGGAGTTGAGAAGTGACAGGGAGAGGAGGGAGAGAGCAGGGAGCTTTGTGGTGGGGTAGTAAAACCATGGTGATGGAGATGTGAATGAAAATGGAGGGACGGGAGAAGTGAGGAAGGGAAGCAAAGGAAGGGAGACCAAGGAGGGGAGAAAGAGGGAGGAGGTGGTGGAGGAGAAAAAAGGGGGAGGACAGAAGTAGGAAAAGGTTGTAGTGGGAAAGACTGAAGAAACTGAGTAAAGGGATGTAGTTGAGGAAAAGATATTCATGCTGTGGATGTAGAGAAAAAATTCAAGTAGGATTGGAGGTTGTATGAGATAGAGAGAGTGCAGTAAATGTGCAAAAATGCAGGTGAAAGTAGTGTTGTTAATTGTGTATGCACAACAACAAAGGTGTATTATTAAAAGGAATAATTCTGGTGATTTTTAGGGTGCATAAATCTATACATAGTGTAAAATAAAGTCCCTGGTAGGCGTCTGTCTGTTTGTTTGGGCTAATCTCGAGAACCACTGGACGGATCCTGATGCAGTTTTCATTATTCTATGCAGCATTTGACAAGGAAGGTATATTAATGTATGACAAAAGGGAGCCGAGCAGTGACGATTTTAGTGAAGCTAGTCAATGAAAAAATGGACGTCCAAGCTTTTTCTTGGCTTACACTGCATAAATCGTGAAAGATATCACAATGATGGACTTTATTTTATAGGATGTAGAGATTGATAAGTATTATCCGGTTTCTCAATAAAAATTAATGTTAGCTTTCTTTACCGATAAAAAATTGCAGGTTTTTTTTTACTGTTCCGATTTCATGTATGTGCAAAACAATTCTTCAATTTCAAACGAGTCCAATTCCCGGTAAGGCATGACAATAAATAAAGCACAGGGACAGACATTTAACGTGTCTGGAGTTGACCTACGTAGAGACTGTTTTGCTCAAAGACAACTTTACGTGGCCCTTTTAAATGTCTCGTCAAAACTAAATCTTTTCGTGTTGACGTCAGGAGAAAAACGATTAAGGTCATCTACAAGGCAAGCCGTGGCGGGTCACTAGTTAAATACTAAAATAGACAATGTTAGAAGTGATAGAATGTGAGGCAAGGCTAAAAAGCAATGGCAATCTAGTCAGGGATTTAATTAAATGTACACATACAGTAAGTGCAATGGAGTTTATGTGCAATGAAAACAGACTTTTCAGGTTGTCTATTTGTGTAAACCATAAAGTAAAAAACAAAAAAATCAAAGTGAATAAAAACAAAGATTCATATTTAATCACTATAAATAAATCATGAAAATAAACTTTATGAATTTAATAAAAAAAAATATTACTTTTTTTGATCTAATTTCCAAATGGTACACAATAGATTTGATGGGGGAAGAGTAAGTGAAGGGTGACTTCTTCAAAATAGCTTTCGATTCCTTTTTGTGTTTCTGAAATCATCAGAGTATTCTATGTTCTGTGCAAATAACAGGAAATTTTGCAAGATCAAAATTAAAGAACACAGCAAGAATAAGAAATACATTCTCAAAATATATTTTTCAAATATAACCTTCCTTGCTCACACTTCCCCTGGAATTTTCTTCCTTATTACATTGTTTACCAATATTCCTCACACTGGCTATATGAGGAGGCATTTGACATTACCAGCGAGCAGTGGCAATTATTAACTTTTTTTTTTACTACTACTAGTGTACTACTTTTCCAAAACTTTCTAAATAACAGGTTTCAGGTTTCCTCCATAAAATTTTTATACACTGTGCGGGTTAGATTAAAGTAAATATGCGTGTTGTTATTATGCACTTGTTTGAATACAATGTGAACACAGCACAGTGGCAAATAGACAGCAATACTGCAACCTTTGGACCAGGCACTCCAGTGGCTTGCCACTCTCTTGGGCCTATTTCTCTGCTCTGCCTCTGCTAACCACTACTCCTGGCGACTGCAAACTGGCTTCTAACTCTACCTCCTTCTGACTTATTACCTTCACCTATCTGGACCTGTGTTTCCCTGCCAACTCCCTCCATGTCTCTATGCTGAGTTTGCACTCTAGACGTCTGGTAACCCTGACACCCTTCTGATCGACTTTACCCACTGTTCCAGCCCCTGGCCAAATTTCCTCAACCTTCCTACACCAACGAGATCTCACGCCCAGTTGTTTCCGACCCTGCCACTCCACCTGGAGTAAACCCTTGACTGCTCAACAAGCATATGATGCCGTCAGGTGCTATAATTTGCCTATCTGCCTCTTCGGCCCCAATCCCTTCCTAGTTCTGTGCACCACCACTGAAAGATTTTGTGCTAGTGCTCCGTACCTGCCAGTATCTTTGCTTTTACCGTTTACCATTTGATTTGGATTTGTCTTTACTCACCTTTAACTTTATGCCATTGTTGTAACTGCCTTTGTCTTTTGCAATCCTGACTCCCTCAAAATTTATAACCCTCTGTTATCTTCTCGCAACTTTTGCAATCATTGTCCTGTGATTTCCGGCATACTCTCATCAGTGATCCCCCGCTACCTTCATCTCCATATTTAAGTGTCTCATCGTGACAAGTCTTTCACTCCTTTCCACCTGATCTGTCATCCCCCTTACCCTGCTGCATCCTATTTCATCCCCATAACTCCAAATCTAACTTTTCCCAGTGAACCTGAACTTGTAATCTCTCTAACCTCATCCACACATATCCTCGCCCCTCACTCCCCTGTTATGCATCCTTTGGAATGCCAGGTCAGCCTGCAACAAAATGAATGCCACCCATAACCACTTAATATCTAATCTTCTTGGTATTAATGAAACTTGGCTTTCTCCCACTATTACCATTCCAGCTGTCCTCTTCTCTGGTGTCCTATATTTTTCCCATACAGTATCTCCAGATTCAATATCTGTCATGGTCAAGGAAGTTGGGTCCCCATCTCATCCCACTGCACTTTTCCATATCATCCCCCACTGAACCCTCTCTCTTCCTCTCCTCCTTTGAGGTCCTTTTCATTCACCTCTTCCATCTTCCCTTGCATTGCTACCACCTATCATCCCCTGGTCCCATCTCCCAATTCCTTGATAACTTCTCTAACTGCAAATCCCACTTTCTCTCCTCAGACCTACCCTCCTTCATTTTGCGGGACTTCAACATCCTAGTCAGTGATCCCTAAAAGACTGTGGCATTCAAAGTCCTCTTCTTCTCTACCTTTTCCAGTCTTTCTCAACGAGCCACATCCTCGACATTGTCTTCTCTGATCACTCTACTCTCTCTGACTTCAACAATATCCGCTCCCTCTCCAACAACCATCTCCTCTCCTTCAACATCTCCTTTAACCACTAATACTCTCTCCAAAGGCAACACTCACTAGATGTAATCTTGACAGCAATGACCCCGTTTCTCCTCCTCTTTGGACTCTCTTCTCTTTCATCTCCATCCTCTCTTGCCCTGACATAGCCGTCTCTCTCTATGACCATAATCTCACTTCTGCCTTAGACATTTCAGCACTCGCTTATCATTTGTCTACAATGGTCCCCTTCACAACTTTGGCACACCACACTGAAAAGCTTTCTCCAAAAATTATCTTGCTTTGTTGAGCATCTCTGGATTAAATCATGTTGTCTTGCTTTCTTCCTTCAATAAATTATCTGTTCCTACATTTATGCAGTTTAAGTTGCCAAACATTCCTGATTAAAGTATTTTATATCATCCAAATAGTCCAAGTCTCGCTGCCTCTTCACTACTATCAACTCTCCCACTTTACCTTTCTAGTGTTAACTCTAGCTCCAGCGGCAGGCAGGGTGCCGGAGCTAGAGAGGGCAACCTTAAGGGGGCATGGTCATGAAAAGGGGGCAGCCCCCAAGCGCTGCAGAAAGGGAGAATAGATGCCCGGCGTCTATTCTCCGGCGGTGACCGGGACGTCACCGCGACACCGCATGTTTCTCCACCCGCGGGACACTGCGTCCCGCGGGTGAGAACGGCACACCTGCAGGCTGTGAGGGCAGGGTGCTTTTTGCCCTCCAGAAGAAGGGCAGGGCGCCGTGCCCCGCTAAAACAGCCTAGCGGGAACGCTACCTTTCAGAATCTACTCCCTCCTATCTTCAGGACTACAACTATGTGTTCCTCCCCCCTTACAACAGGGTTAGAAGTATGACCCTTTCTTTCCTCCCACCCAATCCCCACTTGACCCTATTCTCTCCCAGCTCCTTCAGTCCTTCACTCCTGATACTTTGTCACATCATCCACCTGTCAACCTATCCCTCATTCTTAAGAAACTCTCCCTTGACCACTCATCCCTCTCTAATTTCTATCCAATTACCCGCTTTCCCTATGCCTTCCAGCTTCTCAATTGGGTGGTCTACAATGCCTCAACTCTTTCCTCTTTTCCCATTCCCTTACAAAACCCATTACAATCCTTATGTCTCCATTTAACTAAAACGTCCCTCACTAATGTTACCTACAAACTCTTCACCAGAAAAAAGCTAGACACAGGAAGGAATAACCTGCCAAATGAACCAATGAAATTTACAAACATTACCTTATTAAATCACATACAGATGTGTTCTCGTACACCTAGCATTTCTGCGCCTCATGGAGCAAGATGCACAGCGCAACAGACGCTCCACCGCGGGAAGCATATACCGTAATTTCTCCTGAATCTTGTGCCTTATTCGCATCGTCGCTGTACATTTAGGTAATGTCCTAGATACTTAGGATTAGTATTTTCGTTGGAAAGGAATTAGTAAAAAGTGGCAGCTTAAGCATTACGTTCCGTGGCACAATGTATGATGTGGGTCACTTGTATCAGACCTCTTATTAAGTATTTAGGTACCCATGCATTGTACTTTTGGAACATTGATGATGCAAATTAGACGCATCAAAAGTACATTCATAAGGGGAGAAAAAAAAAAAAGGACAGATACAGTAATAAGGAAAAAAGGGAAGATATAGTGCTTCAACTAACAGTCACTGTGGAAACATATGAAAACAAATGAGAGAGCAGGGAAGACTGGGAGAGGGGAACAACAAAGTAAGGCAGTAATAATTAGAAAGTGTCTAATAAGACCCAGATAGTGGGACATGGCAAAGCTGGTACCAAGAACTCCAGACCTAATGAAATTTAAATAATTAATTATTTTGGACACTTTCATAGAGCAATGAACTGGCTGAGCAAGGCCAGTGTTGCCAGGGGGGAGGATTGTTTCCAGTTTTTAGCACATAACTATTTAGCATCAACACAAGCTTAATCAATTTATAATCAAGTTTTACTAATGTGTTGTATGGGGCTATTCAATAATGAAGTGCTTGGGCACTTGGTAGTGATAGACCAGTGAGTTGTTCAATCAAAGTCCAGACAGTCCAAAAACGCTGAAATAAAGTGCATGAAACCAAATGTGGTAGAAAGTGACAATCATGCCACATTGCCATCAACATAAGTTAGAGGTGTGGGGAAGATAGTATGCAATTTATCAGGCACTAAATATCAATGTGTGTAAACCTTGTACCAGGTCTCTCTGATTACAATGCTGATAGAGACCTTGGTCATTTTAAGTCTAATAGCTGCCCATCACACCATTAAGAGAAGCCCCAAGGTCTCGATTCTATGCAGGCTCATGTGGGTTGGGTATAACATAGAATGATAGAGGCCTGATAAGTTACCTTTACATCTGAAAGAAAACATGCACAGCCTTTAAAAGGGGTAGGTCTGGACTTCTCCTGGGAATGTAAAACACTCCTATATTGATAATTGTAAGCAACAGGAAACTGGCAACTATCCTGTATAGCCTGAAAGTGTAAATTTACCAATAAGATAAGTGAAATGACCTAGATTGTTCGACCACCATGGTGCAAACATGGATTCACTACAACTAAAAGGGAAAAGGTGAATGATTCCAAAAATGGGTGTTAGGGGAGATAGATATGCCACTTGGTTAAATGTCATATTCACATTATCCCACATTGAAAAAGTAGCAGCTGGTAAAAAAATGCAGCAGCCAGGCTGTTACCAAGCAGCTCCGTTCCAGCCACATAACACACATTCTCTACTATCTTCACTGGCTGAATAAAAGATGGAGAATCTATTTTAAGATTGGCTTACTGACTTTCAAAGCCCTACAAAACCAGGGCACCTGAAGCAGATTCTGACTCCTTACTGCCCAGCTCGATTACTGCAATCTGTAGATGAAGAACTATTAGAAGTGCTCAACCTAGAGGCTCCCTTTATTCATCTGCTGGTTGAACTTTTAACTTTTTAGCGTAGACTCTATGGAACTCACTTCCCCGCACAGTTCAAGAGGCCTACATTCTACAAACCTTCAAACACAGACTCAAGACTCACATGTTTACTCAGCAGTTCACTAATGTTCCTCTTTTCTGTTAAGCTTATTTTGTATTTTGAATGCAAAAGGTCCTATTGGGAAAAAAGTGCTATATAAATAGCATTATTATTATTATTATTATTATTAGTGAATAGTTGGTATTGTATATGCAGAGGTCTGCCTGCAACTCTTTGGGAGTCAACAAACTGCGTCTATCTGGCCTTCCAGGAGTATAGTCCTTGATAGAGGCCCACTCTTTCAGTTCATGCACAGCGTAACACGAGATGACATTAATTAACTGAGATACACAACAGTAACGTAAAACTGGCAGACCAAGTCCACGTTCCATCAATGGCTTGGCAAGATGTCCTCTGTTTACTCTAACATTGCGTCCTACCCAGATTAAGTCATTACAAAACTTCTGCAGAGGCAAAAGAACAACCAGTGAAGGGGACGTAATTGGCCTGGTAGAACAGAGAGCATATTTTAGTGATGGAAACACCTAAGTATTTTGTAAAGGAGGGATGATACTGAAAATTAAATTTGGTGTCTAGAATAGGTAATTGGTGGGGGACACACAAAGCTTGAGCCTCCGATTTGGAATCGTTAATGTTATAACTCACCAGGGATCCATAAGACTCTAATTGAGATTGGAAGTTGGTGAGAGGCGAGTGGGTGTGACGACGAGATTGTGTCATCATTTGCTAAAAGGGAGATTTTATGATGAGGAGACCACAGAGCAATAGCAGAAATATTATAGTTGGCTGTAATCCAAGCAGCAATGGGCTCAATACAGAGAACAAAAAGAAGAAAGCAGGCATCCTTGACAGGTCCCATTTCCTTAGCTGGACCTGTCAGACCACAATCCGTTTGTCATGACGGATGAGGGATTACGATACAGGGCCTGTATTGCTGCAAGAAAATGGCCATAGAATCCAAAAACATTCTTCTAATAATCATAAAAGGTTATACAGTATTTTTCATGATATTATATATTCTCATGAGTGACAACTTATGGATATGCAAACTGTGAACCCAAAACAAATTTAAAAACAAAATTATCAATATGGTTTGTTATAATACTGAAGTACAGAGGAAAAAAGGTTAAATAAATATTATGAAAGAAAATCTACAACATCCACTGCACATACAGTATCACAGTTTATTACTATTGAGTTCAGCCATGCGAGCTGACTGAAGCAATTGAAAGGCTGCAGATTTCTAAAGGTGAGAAATTCCCCAACAGACAGTCAAGTCTAAATTTAACAGCCCAGGAAGGATAACGCTCCAACACTTGCATAGATTACAAAAACACTGAAGCACACAGTAAGTGCTAAAAATAACAATGTGAATTATGTGCAATAAGTAGTGCAGGGATTAAATGGAAACTCTTCTCATTCTGCACTATCTGATTTAAGTAAAAGGATAAAAAATAAAGTATAGGGAATACAGGGAACTTTAACATAAATTGAACAGCAATAATCAGACTTTACTACTACAGGTGTCCAGGACTGCCATCAGAAATTGTGGGGCCCGGTACTAACAAAATATGCAGGGCCTTCCCCCCACCATGGGATGGGGCAGAGGTGGGCTGAGCTACACACACACCCCCGGAAGCACATAGAATACATCAAAAAAGCAGGATCCACTTAAAAAGCCAGAAGGAAGGGGACTAGGAGGGAGACAGGAGAGGCTGGACTGGGGGGAGGGCAGGGAAGAGAAGGCTCTCTGGACTGGGGAGGAGGGCAGGGAAGACTGGCTGGAACAGGGGGGGGAACAGTGCAGGGAAGGCTGGCTGGAACATGGGGGGGGGGGAAGACTGGCTGGAACAAGGGGTGAAAAGGGCAGGGAAGGCTGGCTGGAACATGGGGGGGGGGAAGGGCAGGTAAGGCTGGTTGGACTGGAAGGGAGCACAGGGCAAGGTCAGGGACTATGTAGTACCTCTTTTAGTGGTTTCTTTCTTCAGCTGGCCAGGTAGAATCAGCACTGACAGTTGCTAACTGTGAGGAAGGATCTGTGACCATCGTTCACGTGGTTTCCTCTTGCCCAGTTCACTTTAGGCAGCGCCGACAGTAATTACTGTATGCTTAACCAATTCAAATATGGTACAGGCTGCGAGCCAATCACAGCTCGCGGACCAGCAGCCAATCAGGAGCAGCCGCTCCTCATTGGCTGCCGTTCCACAAGCTCTAGATGGCTCGCGGTCAACGCCGTATGTGTGCAGTGCCGCCGGCATTATATCAATATCTTTTCACCCTTCGCTGCTGCTCGGGCCCCCCCCTTCTCTCTCCACTTTTTGTGGGCCCAGCACTGCAGTCCCCCCCCTGATGGCGGACCTGCAGGTGTCACAAATACACAGGAACCTAGAACGCCAACATAGTAGCAAATGCACCTCCAAACTATACTATTTAAATCAAATATTAGAAATAAAGCTTTATACCATCTGTGTGTGGCACATACATATAGCAATATAAAAATCTACAGTCATGTGCAAAATAAATCAAATCCTCTTTCAAATGTGTGTTTTTACACATCAGGACATGAAGCATAATCATCATCTAGTCCCCACCAAGTTTCAAGATGTAATCAATCTAATATCAAGTGACAAATGACACACAAATTTTACTTTGCCATTATTTATGTAATGAAAAATAAACCATGATGAAAAGCCATGAAGGTAAAGTATACCCATCCTGCTTCCAGGATGTGAAATGAACCAGGTACTGCTAATCAAACTGCCTTAATTTTTTAGGAAATGTCTCAACCTCTATATAAAAGCCGAATTCGTGGAAGCCGCGTCTCAAGCATTCATATTTGTGCTACACTATACCATCAGCAATGATCTCAGAATGTTATGGTCAACTGGTTGTTTGCAGTTTTTGCAAAGGAACCAGGAATAAATGAACAATATATTTAACCTTTTCGCTTTGGACAACTATTTCCACTCATCACCCGCATGCACACTAAAACCAGGGACGACAAGTGGTAATCGTTGTTCACTGTGAGAGGGGATAAAAAAAATAAGTAAAATAATTTTACCTTCCCCACCAGTCCATGATGACTGTTGGTGGACATGCCATCAGTCAGGAAGAATTCCAGGAAGTGGTAGGAGGAGTGACACCCTCACCGTATGGCATAGAAAAATATTGATATAGAAAAATGGGTGCACCCTCGTTTAAAGGGGGGAAAGGGAGGAAATCCACTCTTTAAACTCTCTGTCCCAAGTGTATGCCTAGTGATCAGTGTGACTACACTACAGAAATTTCATCAAGTCCAGTGATGGGGGATCACTCCCCAAACTGGCATCCATAAAATCAAAGACACCCACATTTGAAAGAGGTGATCCCCTCTTTCAAATCATACGGCCTCCTACAAGTTTTTTTTTTCTGATGATCACCATACAATATTACCTGCGATACTGAAAATATACATTTTCCTTATAGGAGTGTGAGCACATTAAGTGCACTATTCCCCCCCCCATAATGAGGTCTTCACATTTGGGGACACCCACATTTGAAAGAGGCAAGTCGCCTCTTTCAAATTATGCAGCCCCCTAGTAGCTACTGTCTGGTGATTACCTGCATCTCCACAAGATCATCATACCATCAAGCAACATGGTAGATGTGAGCATAAGTAAATCATAGCAAGTGTCCACCAGTATCGCTTCCTTCAGTATGCTTCCTATCTGCTGCTTCTAGATCAGAACTGTGGGCAACATGCTGCCTATAATACAATAGGAAAACCAAAATTCTGAATAGTAAATGTAAGAATATATATTTGATAGTAATGTAACAAACCCTCAATGCGCTATTAAGAATAGACTTATAGGTAAATGATACTCAAATAAATATATATCACTGCTCCTCTTGTACGATCCTTGCCAGCCAATGGATCTAGAAAAGATACAAACAACAAGACAAGAAGGTGCTGATAGTGTAGTAATTTCAAAACCTGTTTAGTTATTATGATAAGTATTGTGCGTACATTAAATAAGAGTATTTAAGCTTATCTCAATTCCACTTTGACCGATGGTATGATGAATCAAGAACCAATTCTTCTTTAAAGCCTCCAGTATTGGAATGCAGCCCAACACCAAAAACAAAAATCAGAAAAAAGTCATAGGGTAGTATGTATCGACTTCATCAAACAGTAAGTATTAAAAACACGTACATAAAAACCACTTGACACAGTGCATGTATACGAATATGAATCACCCAACCCGGGATCTGGATAGTACAACCAAAATTGGTACCGAATTCTGGGAACTCCAGACAGCCGTGGCATTTCTCCAATGGGTGCAAGCTTTGGAAAACCGTGAGCAGGAACCTTCAAAGCGTTTCGTTTGAGGAAGTTTGGTTCAACTTCCACACTTCAATGCTATCTATTTCTGTGGATAATTTTTGAGATAATGCTTCCAATTAATGATCTAAGACACTACATACAGTGGGCCTCATTTACTAATGAGTTTAATCACCAAAACAAGTGATAAATTTCACTGTGTATGATAAATTGTGCTCCAGCCAATCAGCTCCCAACTGTCATTTTTCTAACAGATAGCAGTTGGGAGCTGATTGGTTGGAGCACCATTTATCATACACAGTGAAATTTATCACTAGTTTTTGTGATAAAATTCATTAGTAAGTGGGGGCCAGTGTTGGAAATTTACGCTTACTTTCATTTCATGCAGTTCAGTAGCAGCTTATTAAGAGTATTTGTGATCTAGAGTGATCGTATACTTCAAAAACTTTTGGATTATTTTGTGTTATCGTGGAGCTCTTCGGATTGTTTAAAACAGGTTCCATTGCGATATTTTGCATTCCAGAATTAGTAGACATATTACTACAGTAAATTAATTATTCTATAATTCAACTTTTAACTTCCTTAAGTATTGACAATGATTTGTAAGGTGCCACAGTGGTCCAACACAGGACAGAGGGGAAGATAGAGAACATATAAAACCGATACACATACTGTACTTGTTCAAGGTAAGAAAAGACCTTAATATAGGAATTGCATTTAGCAACACATAAACTTATAAAAGATAAACCTCACTTCCTACTTTGTAGAGCATGCCCAGAGGAAAAACCAGTAATTTCTGCAAACTGAGTTTTGTAATTGTCCTATTTTATGTCCTGTTCCATTTTCAATACACCCCTCTCTAAACCATAACACCCAGAACTATTCACCCATCAATGGTACAAAATAACATATGTAAAGGTAGTAATATGCTAAGAATAAAACTAGATGGACTTAGTAATGGGAAAACTTGTAGCCGACCTGTGGCTTAAATTTGTTTTTATTTTCATTTTGAAAGCATCCCAGTATTCCATTGCATGCCTGTAACAGCTAGGGGCCTGCCCAACCCATTAATTTTATATAGATGATAGTCACATGGAAAGGTAGAGCAGTCCACACACAGCGCAGGCAACAGGTGTGGTATGATATTTCAGCATGCAGAATATTGACATTATGTAAACATTTTCTGAATATAGACAGATTACATCTCGGGAACCACAATATTGACACTGGCATTATGTTGACATTTTTAAAATGTAAATATTGTGAATGTCAACGCTCATTTTTTAGCCTAAACCTAACCATAGCCTTACATGCATGTGTCGACATTCACAATGTTGACATTTTGAACATGTCAAGATTGTGGATGTATACACGCCATCTGTTGCCATTCTAAACAAGTCAACATCTTGGGGTCGACATTCTGACTGGAACCCCAAGCAACAGGTGGCACACATGCTTATAACTCAGAGCGAACTGAGGTGGATATTATAGGAAATGCATGTGTCCAAGGTAGTAAAGAAACCATTTACCTGGGGAAGCACATGGCATTTGCTGGACACAGTTAATGGTGTGCTCTAAACCAGCAATCTATTATGCTGGCAGAAGTTACACCTCGGAAAGAAAAGTACAATTTAATCATTCAAGCATTATTAGATTATATATTATGGACATTGGACTCTCCTGATGACTAATAAACACGAAGTAGTCAGTAAGCTGTTATAACCTCAGGTGTACTTTGATTATTCACGCAATGGTATATTATATACGATGGTTAAAAAGTAAACAAAAATATTTCTCTGAGAGTGACATTGTGCGGATTACAGAAAGTGAACTTGTCCAGCTCAACTGAAGTTATAACAGCAAGAATTTTGAATATATTAGTGTAATATCTGATAGGATAAATCGTTGCATTCCATAAATGTGCAATTTTTTTTTACCATAACTACTTATATTAAAGTGGCCCCTGTGTTTTACAATCTGACTTCTAACATTTAAAATTAAGTTTCTCTAAAGTGCTGCCTCAATTTTTTTTTTCTGTATTTGCCGCAATGGGGTTTACCTGAGACGGCACCAAGGTGTTACTACACACACACAAATATACACTGCTCAAAAAAATACAGGGAACACTTAAACAACACAATGTAACTCCAAGTCATTCACACTTCTGTGAAATCAAACTGTCCACTTAGGGAGCAACATTGATTGACAATCAATTTCACATGCTGTTGTGCAAATGGAATAGACAACAGGTGGAAATTATAGGCAATTAGCAAGACACCCCCAATAAAGGAGTGGTTCTGCAGGTGGTGACCACAGACCACTTCTCAGTTCCTATGCTTTTTGGCTGATGTTTTGGTCACTTTTGAATGCTGGCGGTGCTTTCACTCTAGTGGTAGCATGAGACGGAGTCTACAACCCACACAAGTGGCTCAGGTAGTGCAACTCATCCAGGATGGCACATCAATGGGAGCTGTGGCAAGAAGGTTTGCTGTGTCTGTCAGCGTAGTGTCCAGAGCATGGAGGCGCTACCAAGAGACAGGCCAGTACATCAGGAGACGTGGAGGAGGCCGTAGGAGGGCAACAACCCAGCAAGAAGTACCGCTACCTCCGCCTTTGTGCAAGGAGGAACAGGAGGAGCACTGCCAGAGCCCTGCAAAATGACCTCCAGCAGGCCACAAATGTGCATGTGTCTGCTCAAACAGTCAGAAACAGACTCCATGAGGGTGGTATGAGGGCCCGACGTCCACAGGTGGGGGTTGTGCTTACAGCCCAACACCGTGCAGGACGTTTGGCATTTGCCAGAGAACACCAAGATTGGCAAATTCGCCACTGGCGCCCTGTGCTCTTCACATATGAAAGCAGGTTCACACTGAGCACATGTGACAGACGTGACAGAGTCTGGAGACGTCAAGGAGAATGTGCTGCTGCCTGCAACATCCTCCAGCATGACCGGTTTGGCAGTGGGTCAGTAATGGTGTGGGGTGGCATTTCTTTGGGGGGCCGCACAGCCCTCCATGTGCTCGCTGGAGGTAGCCTGACTGCCATTAGGTACCGAGATGAGATCCTCAGACCCCTTGTGAGACCATATGCTGGTGCGGTTGGCCTTGGGTTCCTCCTAATGGAAGACAATGCTAGACCTCATGTGGCTCGAGTGTGTGAGCAGTTCCTGCAAGATGAAGGCATTGATGCTATGGACTGGCCCGCCCGTTCCCTAGACCTGAATCCAATTGAGCACATCTGGGACGTCATGTCTCGCTCCATCCACCAATGCCACGTTGCACCACAGACTGTCCAGGAGTTGGCAGATGCTTTAGTCCAGGTCTGGGAAGAGATCCCTCAGGA
Organism: Taudactylus pleione; assembly: GCA_031769625.1. Lineage (NCBI taxonomy): Eukaryota > Metazoa > Chordata > Amphibia > Anura > Myobatrachidae > Taudactylus > Taudactylus pleione. The sequence goes on from JAUIMM010000039.1 coordinate 15,045,311, forward strand.
GTCCATCCGCCACCTCATCAGGAGCATGCCCAGGCGTTGTAGGGAGGTCATACAGGCACGTGGAGGCCACACACACTACTGAGCCTCAGTTTGACTTGTTTTAAGGACATTACATCAAATTTGGAGCAGCCTGTAGTGTGTTTTTCCACTTTAATTTTGAGTGTGGCTCCAAAACCAGACCTCCATGGGTTAATAAATTTGATTTCCAATCATAATTTTTGTGTGATTTTGGTGTCAGCACATTCAACTATGTAAAGAACAAAGTATTTAAATAGAATATTTCATTCATTCAGATCTAGGATGTGTTATTTTAGTCTTCCCTTTATTTTTTTGAGCAGTATATATATATATATATATATATATATATATATAGTTCGTTGGTACGTATTGTCCCGATAAACACGGGTGCTACGGAACCTATTTTGATTGGGTTTTCACTTAAATATATATTGAGATCCTACAAGTAACAAAGGCTGTGGGGTAAATTTACTAATATGGGAGTTCTATTTAAGAAGTGATGTTACCCATAGCAACCAATCAGATTCTACTTCTCATTTATCTAGCACCTTTGGAAAATAATACCTGGAATCTGAGTGGTTGCTATGGGCAACATCACTTCTTAATAGAACTCCCATCTTAGTAAATTTACCCCTATGAATCATCTCGCTATTGTCACGGACTGAGGAACTTGGAGTTGTGTACCCGAACTGGGCTGTATGACAGACACCTGAACCAATAGGTAGTTTTAAACTGGACGGTTTAATGTAGTTTCTGCTCATACAGTAATAGAGGGGACTGTGATATAAGATGATGTACAGTAATAAAGTCCTCTGTGAAGAGATAACGCAACTAGAAGATGCTGAATAAGACTGTAGGACAAACTCTCTGGATAGTCACTGATCTCGGAAAAGGAACTGTAGTAAGAAACTGTAGATTGGAACTAAATGAACTTGAAGAACTTAGAGTTTGACTTCGGACTGGAGTAGCGAGGATTGAACTTGAAGAACTTGGAATTTGACTCCGAACTGGAGTAACGAGGATTGAACTTGAAATATGACACTGGACTGGAGTAACATGGAATGAACTTGAATAACTTAAAATATGACTCCGGACTGGAGTAACGTGGAATGAAATGAGAATCAGCCTTGCTATGCTAAGAAGCATAGGTTTCACAACGGGAGCTCAGGAACATAAGTCATGCATCAGCAATGGACATTGTTGCACTGACAACCAGAATGTGTTACAGGAAGGTCTTTTATACCATCAGGCTGAAGCAACTTGAGACGGCTGCTGACTGGATGCACGAGTATCACCTGACCTGGCTCAAGATGGCTGCGCCCATGTTCCGGAAAACTTGCAAACTGGCGCACCGTGCGCGCATGGATCTGCGGCAGAGGGACACAGGCAACAGCGGGGATGCTGCAGACGATCCTCAGGCGGGTACCTGCATCGGAGATCACTGGAACAGCAGGCCGATGGCTCAGCAGGCAGTGATGGCACAGACATATGGGAAGATGCAGAGGTCTGGGGCGGAGGTCTTTAGCACGATTTGTGACAGTACCCCCTTTTTAAAAGTGGACTCCGGACACTTTCTTGGTTAGTGAGGAAATTTGGAATGGAAGATTTTAATGAGAGGAGGAGCATGAACATCGGTGCCAAAGATCCAAGTCCTCTCTTCTGGGACATAGCCTTTCCAATCAATGAGATATTGGAGTCATCCGTAACGACAGCCAGAATCCAGGATCTTTTTGACTTCGAATTCTTGTCCACGTTGAGTATGGACACTAGGAGACTTGGGGAGAACTCTCTGGAATTTGTTCAAGATTAACGGCTTCAAAAGTGACACATGGAAAGAATTAGGAATTCGCAAAACAGAAGGTAATTTAAATTTGACAGCCACAGGATTGATCATTCTTTCTACAGGAAACGGGCCAATAAATCACAGACCAAACTTCATGGTTGGAACCCGAAGTCTGAGGTTCAGCGTAGATAACCATACTCTGTCTCTAGGCTGAAATTTTGGAGCGGCCCGTCTTTCGATCTGCAAATTTCTTGTAGCACACACAAGCCTTCAGCAGCGAAAAATTCACTTTACCCCAGATAGCTGTGAGATGTTGAAGAGTATCTTTAACAGCTGGTAAGTCAATAGTTGGTAGCGATGGGAAACCAGGCAAACGAGGATGACGACCGTACACAGTATAGAATGGGGTATTCTCAGTGGAAGAGTGGTAACGGTCATTATGGGCAAACTCAGCCCATGGCAGAAGCTCCAACCAATCATCTTGAGAGGATGAGATGAACAAACGAAGGAACTGTTCAAGATCTTGGTTCACCCTCTCCGTTTGCCCATTAGTCTGAGGATGATAGGCCGTGGAGTACTTGAGTTTCACTTGAAGGGCTGAGCGTAAGGATCTCCAGAACTTAGCCACAAACTGAACTCCTCTGTCAGAGATAATTTCTTGGGGAAGGCCATGTAAATGGAAAATCTCTTTAATAAAGAGATGTGCAAGCTGGGATGCATATTGCAGACCTTTAAGGGGAACGAAGTGAGCCATTTTAGAGAACCTGTCAACGATGACCCATATGGTATTATGACCCTGAGATGGGGGTAATTCCGCGATGAAGTCCATAGATAAGTGGGACCAGGGCTGTTTAGAAACAGCCAGCAGATGCAGCAGACCAGGAGACATTCATCTAGAAATCTTGTGTTGGGCACATTTGATACAGGAAGCAACGAAGTCTTGAACATCTGTCTTCAGAGTAGGCCACCAATAGGACCGTTGAAAAAACTAGTCTTCTCCACACCAGTGTGTCCAGAAAATTGAGAAGCATGCGCCCAATGAACTTCTTACGTAGATCTGGTGCAACAAAGGATTTTCCCCGAGGAGGGTCAGGAGTGAGCTTAGTGGAAGCAAATGATGTAAGATCTAGGATTGGAGGAGAGAGTTCCTGGACTTGATCTTGTTCTGAGTTCAAAGAATGAGATAAGGCAGCAGCCTTAGTATTCTGAGGACCAGGACTATTGGGGAGTTTGAAATCAAAGCGAGAAAAACAGCACCCATCTAGCTTGCCTGAGATTCAAACAGCGAGCTGTTTGCAAATAGAGCAAATTTTTATTATCGGTGAAGACTTAAATGGGGTACTGAGCCCCTTCCAAAAGATAATGCCATTCCTCTAGGGCCAGTTTAATCATGAGAAGCTCTTGGTCTCTAATGGAGTAGTTCCTCTCTGCAGGTAGGAATCATCGGGAGAATAAACTACAGGGGTGTAACTTCCTATCGTCGAATCGTTGGGAGAGAACAGCTCCTACCCCTTCCGTAGAGGCATCTACTTCCAGAATGAAGGGTCGAGTCAAATCGGGTTGTTTTAACACTGATGCTGAGATGAAGGCTTGTTTCAACTGATGGAATGCAGAGGTAGCTTCTGGAGACCATATACGGGGGTTCGCTCCTTTCCGGGTAAGAACAGTAATAGGAGCAACCAGGGAAGAGAATCCTTTGACAAACTTGCGAAAGTAGTTAGCGAAGCCTAAAAATCGTTGAATGGACTTTAACGTGGTAGGCAATGACCAGTCAAGAATGGCCTGTAGTTTCTGTGGATACACTTGAAGTCCGGTTGCAAAGATGATGTATCCAAGGAATGGAATGGATGGAGTCTCAAACGTACATTTCTCCAACTTGCAGAAAAGCGAATTCCTTCTTAACCAGAGAAGAACTTCCTTGACTTGGGAGCGAAGTGACAGGAGATTTTGAGAGAAGATTAAAATATCATCTATGTAGACTACAACTGATTTGTATAGGTCTCTAAAGATCTCATTAACAAAGGGCTGGAAGACTGCCGGGGAATTGCTGAGGCCGAAGGGCATAACCTAATATTCATAGTGCCCATCTCTGGTGTTAACTGCAGACAGTCTTCCATTAATCTCCATCATGTATGCGGATCAAGTTGTATGCCCACCTTAGATCATGCTTGGTAAAGATGGAGGCACCTTTACCTCTGTCAAACAGCTTGGCTATGAGCGGAAGTGCATACCGATTCTTGATGGTGATATCTTGGAGTCCATGGTAGTTGATGCAGGGGCGAAATTCACCTTATTTTTTTTTCACCAAAAAGAACCCCGCTCCGGCTGGCGAGGTGCAAGGACGAATAAACCCTTTCTCCAGGTTTTCTTTGATATACTCAGACATGGCTTGAGTCTCCGGCAATGAAAGAGGGTAGGTTTGTCCATGAGGTGGAGTTTTTCCTGGAACTAGGTCGATGGGACAGTCCCATTCACGATGAGGAGGAAGAGTGTCCGCTCCCTGCTTACTAAACACATCACAAAAGTCTTGGTAAACTTCGGGGAGACCTTCTAAGGGTTTCACAAGAGAGTTTCGTAAAGGAACCACTTGATGAAGACAATTCTGAAAGCAAAATGGACTCCGGGCGGTAATCTGCAAGGAAGCCCAATCAATGCGGGGATCATGTCTTTGAAGCCACGGGACACCCAGAATTAATTTGTGAGATGCTTTAGGAATCACAAGGTAAGACAAACTTTCTACATGGAGCGCCCCAACTTTGAGCTTCAAAGATTGGGTGCGATCCGTAATTCTCCCACCGGCAATTCGACTACCATCTATAGCCATTAAGGACACTGGATGTGGCAGCCGTTCGGTGAGTATGCGATGTCTGTGAACGAAGTCCGCAGTGAGGAAATTCCTGGCAGCTCCTGAGTCGAGCAGAGCAGGAACACTTAGATAAACTTGGTTCACCTCCAACAAGGCAATGAGGGTAGGATCAGTTTTCTCATGTGATTCCATGGATACTCCTAACTTAACCCCTCTATCATAAGTTAGGAGGGGACATTTCCCGGATGGGAAGGACAAGGCTTGAGATAATGCTGCAGAGAAGCGCAATACAGACAGAGATTTCCTGGACGTCTTCTCTGACGTTCTTCAGTAGTCAACCGGGAGCGATTCACTTGCATGGGTTGATCAGGAGGAGGAGTAGTAACACGTGGAACAGAACGACCCTTGGCTCGGTCGAACCGACTTCTCTCTATAACTCGCTCCCTATGTCGCAGATCGACTTTATTACAAAGGGAAATCAGACTGTACAATGAAGAGGGCAACTCACGGGAAGCTAGATCATCTTTGATTCTCTCAGATAATCCATTCCAAAAAGCTGCTGTTAAGGCGTCTTCATTCCAGCTTAGTTCTCAGGTTAGAGTACCGAATAAAATTACATATTGGCTGACAGTCTTGCTGCCTTGATGAAGATGTAAAACATCACTGGAGGCAGAGGTCGCTCTACCAAGTTCATTGAAGATTTTTCGAAAAGTTGATACGAACTCAGTGTAGTTGGAGAGAACTGGAACAGCCTTCTCCCAGAGCAGAGAAACCCAGTCCAGGGCTTGACCGGTTAATAACAATATTATATATGCCACTCGAGTTCTGGCAGTGGGAAAGCTTGCTGCCTGCAATTCAAAGAGGAACTTGCACTGGTTTAAAAAGCCTCAGCAAAACTTTGGATTCCCATCGAACCTGCTGGGAGGGGAAAGCTGAAGACGGGGTACTGTAGAAGAGACAACTGAAGGAGCGGATGCTGGGGCAGGATTACTAGACTGGAGATCCGTCCTAGAAGTTCCAGAGAGAAAAGCTTGAATATTGTCCAAACGAGTAGAGACATCTTGAATGTACTGCATCAACTGCACCTGAGCAGACTCCTGTCTGCCCAATCGATTCAACACATCCTGGGTGGAACCAGATCCAGGGCTCTGAGTACCAGACGGGTCCATGTGGTCAGTGCAAACGGTCACGGACTGAGGAACTTGGGGTTGTGCACCCGAACTGGGTTGTAAGACAGACACCTGAACCAATAGGTAGTTTGAAACTGGATGGTTTAATTTTATTTCCGCTCATACAGTGATAGAGGGGACTGTGATATAAGATGATATAATAAAGTCCTCTGTGCAGAGATAATGCAACTAGAAGATGCTGAATAAGACAGTAGGACAAAGTCTCTGGATAGTCACTGATCTCAGAAAAGGAACTGTAGGAAGAAACTGTAGACTGGAACTAAATAAACTTGAAGTACTTGGAATTTGACTCCGGACTGGAGTAACGTGGAATGAACTTTGAAGAACTTGGAATATGACTCCGGACTGAAGTAACATGGAATGAACGGAGAATCAGCCTTACTATGCTAGGAAGCATAGCTTTCACACCGGGAGCTCAGGAACATAATTAATGCAGCAGCAATGGACATTGCTGCACTGACAACCAGCATGTGTTACAAGAAGATCTTTTATACCATCAGGCTGAAGCGGATTGGCTGAAGCAACTTGAGACGGCTGCTGACTGGATGCACGAGTATCACCTGATATGGCCCAAGATGGCTGCGTCCATGTTCCCATACCTTGTATACTGGCGCGCCGTGAGCGCATGGATCTGCGGCAGAGGGACACAGGCAACAGCGGGGATGCTGCAGACGATCCTCAGGCGGGGGCCCCGCATCGGAGATCACTGGAACAGCAGGCAAACGGCTCAAGGGCAGCGATGGGACAGACGTATGGGAAGATGCAAGGGTCTGGGGCGGAGGTCTCTAGCACAGTTTGGGCCAGCTATCATGTTAATTGGCTACATACACACACATTTTATATATATATATATATATATATATATATATTACATACACACCTGCACTCCACACATATACACACACCATATTTACATGCAAAGTTGGTGTATGCAAGCACTGAAAATCTGCTTTTAATTCTTCTAATGCAAGGAATCATAAAAAAATGCTTCTAAAACAACTATCATGTATAGCAATATGCAAAACAACTGTACTATATATTATTTGAATCCCTTTCTGCAAATAGAACATCCAGCAGCACTTACATCAATTATTCAGTGTCAAGCGATTAATTTGCACATCTGATGTGAAACATACTACTAAGTGTGCAGGCATGATAAAAAAATTTAAGTAGGTATCATTGATAAACAGATTATGTAAGCTTCAAAATACTACTTAAGACTTGTTTAATTTTAAGGAAAATTTTTTTTTAAAGTTACATAAATCCAATAACTGAAACCCATATTAAGCATGATGGTAAAAAGCAGTTTTATCATTGCAATCTTGACAATGTAGCCTGGAAACAGCTATGATTCTTGATAGTCAGATCAAAATCTATAGGATCATTTGCTAAGTTATTAAGGGACATATGTATAATTATTCGCAAAAGAAACCAATAATTTTCAGACTTTTAATGCCTGTTATCGCGTCTCTAATATGATTTATTTTACCATATATATCGATGTTGAGCTGTATCAAATAAAAAAGCAATAAATTATTGGTTTTGTGTTTTCCTTGTACTTTCGTGTTTTTATGGCAAATGCCATAACGGTGTGATTACTGTGCATGCATTAAGCTTGACATTATCTAGTTCAAGTGTCCAGTCCTCTCTATATGTAATTATATATATATATGTGTGTGTAGAAAATGTATGGAACTGCGCCAGCTTATATAATACCTATTAAAACCAAACTTGTCTCAGGTTTAACCTATTTAAGATAAACCACTAAACCCCAGGGTAGGGGTGTCAGCTCACATCAATGAAGAGTATTGGTATACTAAAAGAATTGAGTGCGATTAGTGTAATTGATATATGGCGACCAGTGTGTTTATAATATATGTGATAAATAGTTAATATTCAGAAATAAAGTGCAAGTGTGAAAATAAGAAATTTAAATAAATATGTAAAAACTTATTTATTATAAGTGAACACAAGGTGAATAAAAAACATTTAAGACCAATTTCATACTGTTAGATCACATAAATACAATAATGGTAGAGACAAGGTATATTAAAAATATTTAAAAAAGGGGTATGCTTATCTGAATTTCAAAAGATTAAAAGTTCATGAGGCAACAGCAGAGGCTCCCAACGCATTTTACAAGATAAAGGGGTATATTTACTAAGCTGCGGGTTTTTAGAAGTGGAGATGTTGCCCATAGCAACCAATCAGATTCTAGCTATTATCTTTTTAGAAGGTGCTAGATAAATGTTAAGTAGCATCTGATTGGTTGCTATGGGCAACATCTCCACTTCTAAAAACCCACACCTTAGTAAATATATCCTGAAGTCTTGTTGAGATGAAACGCGTTGGTGGCCTCTGCTTTTGCCTCAGGAACTTTGAATCTTTTGAAATTCAGATAAGCATACCCCTTTTTTATTAGCAGGTGACGGAATTGCAAAGCTGCTTGTGTGCGGCTTTGCAATTCTGTCCTCTGCTGAATCAGGCCCAAAGAACAAAACTATAAACTCATGTGTCAACTGCAGGACAGCATATTAAAATCCTAATGTTGAGTTCCGTTGTGGCCAATGACTTTGTAAAATAAGCTTACTACTATGTGCCAGATGATTTTGATTACAGCTTCAGACTTCGTTACAATGTAACAAATGAGGGGCATGTGGTGGGCACGTTGAAAATAAAGGTTAATCCAGCCTGGCATCCTCTCTAGCATGTAATGTAATAGATGTCCTGCATTGTTCACATTATATAGATGAGTTTATGAAATATGAGGTTTTATATTTCTTAAATGTCATCAGGTGGGTTCTTTAGTCACCACTAGATTCTGTGACCCCAAAGCAGCTATTATGTGTGGTTACCAGAGCATCCAGCCAAATGGAGGAACCGCTGGCTAAAGACTTGCCGGACTAGTGTTCTGTATTTGGCCAGAAGGGTCAGTCAACTCCGGGTACTATACATAGATGTTCCAGATACCCCCAGCCAGCACATAAGGCCTTTGGGCAGACCAGCTAGAGAGCTAAACATAAGCCTGGTATCCTCAAAGGATACCTATTGATAAACCGCAAAACATATTGACTAAATAAATGTATTATATCCAAAAGATCACATTCATTGGTGCAAGGCGAATATACCTGGATGTTTATAACAAAAACAGTATATATATATATATATATATATATATAATAAAAAAAACACTCCACAATCCGGCACTCCCTTGGAAACAATATAGCTGGACCGGGTTCCTCCGCAGCAGACCCACTGAAAGGTACGCTGATGGATACACTCCAAACGGCGGCACTCCTGAGTGTGTGTGTGTGTATATATATATTTATTTCTTAGATAATATACAGTATTAACCGCTGCATGTTATGAATACCTATTTAGCAGATGATTATGTATTTAGCAGTAATAACTATTTATTTACAAGGCTAGGGGTCTATTCATCATTACATAATTATCAATGGTGATAATTATGTTTTGAACCCGCTGTGAGTTAAAAGTACCATTCAGAGGCATTTATCGTGCCTCATTAATTAAAGTATCAGTTTTTCGGAATTGTGATACGTTTCCCTTTAATACTAATACCCCTTTCACATCGTAAACCCGGCTCTGACCCGGGATTTTGAACATGGGTCCAATCCGGCTGCGACCTGAGTAAGACCCCTTTCACACTGCACCTTCGACCAGGGTTATTCCCGGGTTGGGCCTGTTCACACTGAACCCGGGTCAACCCTGTAAAACCCTATGGATGTCATTAAAATTTACTTTTTCAGGCTCACAAAGATAAGATCACAAAAGGGAACACAAGGGAGGGGAGGGTTCACAGCATTGCAGGAATCATGGTTAATGGATTACCACTGTGTAGCCTTGAGTTCATGAGTGTTTGTGCGTTGCAGATATTTGATTCAGGCATTGAGACCATGATGCAGGTTCTGGCAGCATAGTTTGCAGTTCACTTCTTCATCATTCCAATTAGCCATCACTGTACAGTAGTGGTATTAAGCCCTTTCAGACTGCCGGAATGCTGCCTCTACTGTTGTCTGGAGTGTGCTGCCTGAGTCTGGCTGCTGACATCATCAAGTGAGACCCAGGAACATCCAATCAGTGGTGTTCGCTTAGTCCTGAGTTGGATAACCCGGGTAGGACCTGTTCACACTGCACTTCAACCCGACTTGTTCCCGTGGTCAACCCTGCTCGATTGCAGGGTTGAAATGCCAGGTTACTTGACCCAGGATTTTTTTTGGTGGCACGTTCACACTGCACCTCGACCCGGCAATATCCCGGGTTATTTTTGCGATGTCCCGCTGCCTCTGCCCAGTGTCTCCCACCTCCCTGCTAGCAGCCTAAGCTTCCCACCTCTCCCTGAACCCCCCTGCCCGCAGCCTGACCCCGGTTTCTTCCCTCTCTCAGCCCGCACCTCATCCCCGTGTCTCCTCTCACTGCCCAGACCTCCATCTCCCTTCTCACTGTCCGCATCTCCTCCCCATGTCTCCCCTCTGTGCCCGGACCTCCCCACGTCTCCTCTCTCACTGCCTGCATCTCCTCCCTGTGACTCCCCATCACTGCCTACATCTCCTCCCTGTGATTCCCCCTCACTGCCTGCATCTCTTCCCCATGTCTCCCCTCTCTGTGCTTGGACCTCCTCCCTGCATCTCCTCCTGTGTCTCCCCTCTCAGTGCCCAGACCTCCTCCTCATATCTCCCCTCTCACTGCCCCAACCTCCTCCCTGTGTCTCCTCTCCATGCTGTCGCCAGCAGTCAGCGCCCCCCCTCCCCCTGCAGCTTGTGATTAGAGCCACCGTCGCCGATACTGAAGAAACAGGGAGCAGTGGCAGAGCAGCTGGAGGCAGGTAAGATAGCCTGCGGGTATTGAGGAGGGAAGGAGATGTAGCAGGCAGCCGCAGAAGGCAATGTGTATAGAGCAGGGAGGGATCTGAAAAGATCCCTCCCTGCACTTGTAAATGCTTTCGGGGCTTGTACGCCATCTCAGTTACACAGTCTAGTTTTGAAAAAAATGCTTTTTCGGAGCTTGATGAATGGCACAATTTCCACATCCCCAACTGGAAATTATCGGGGGAGAATTGTAACCAGGAGATATCAGTGACCTCTCCTGCGTTACAGGAATGATGCTTGGGTCTGACACGTCATTTATACAAAAGTACGTGAAAATTTTATTTCACTTGCTTTTGTATAACTCATAGGACAGAGAAGAGGAAATCCATCAGTGCTGATATCTCTACATTAACAGACAAAGTGGTCTATTTACTAAGCTGCGTTAGGAGATAAAGTGAACGGTGATAAGGTACCAGCCAATCAGCTCTTAACTGCCATGTCATAGGCTGTGTTTGAAAATGGAAGTTAGGAGCTGATTGGCTGGTACCTTATCACCGTTCACTTTATCTCCTAACACAGCTTAGTAAATAGACCCCAAAATGTTAAAGGAAAAAAAAGTTTACATTAAAAATGAATAGTCTCTGATCTGTCATGCCCCTTCCAACCTGCCATAATGATGCCCCTATTCTTTGCCTCATAGATGTATTTTCCCATAGGTTTCCAAAATAGATGCTATTGTGTTAGCGTGGTACAGTAAAGAATTTAGCCTACACTGCAGTGGAGCAGGCTCTAATGTAAATGATTTAACATTTTCTGAAAAATGGTAGGAAGTACAGTGTTGCTATAAAAAAAAAAAAAAAATAAGAGTTATGGTAGACTTACCTAGATAACTCCTTTTCCATAGGGTCCACAGGGATGCCATGGCGAAATTATGGTTGGAAGCCAGGCACCAAACGTTTAAATCTTCAGCTCCCAGGATGCCCCGGGGTCCTCCTCCATATATACCCGGCCCCTAGCCAAAGGACTTCAGTTTAGTTAACAAGCCTCAAAGCAGGAGAAGGAAAAAGAAGGAAGAGATAATTGTACACCAGAAACACTCTTACACAAAATGAGGGAATCTGTAACCGAAAGACAAAATACCCAATGCAGCCAGGTGCGTCAGGGTGGGTGCCCTGTGGACCTCGAAGAAAAGGAGTTATCTAGGTAAGTCTACCATAACTTTTATTTTCTTCTTCAGGGTCCATAGGGATCCCATGGGGATGTCCTAAAGCAGTTCCCCTAGGGTGGGGACGCTCCTGAGCAGAAAGGAGAACTAGTCGCCCAAAGGAAGCATCCTGAGGCAAAAGTATCAAAGGCATAGAACCTAAGAAAAGTGTGGACAGAAGACCACGTGGCTGCCTTGCATAAATGCCCACGATGGCCCTACAAACCGAGCAGAATGTGCTGTCACCGTGCTTGGGACAGGGAGATCAGCCTGTGTGTACACCTGAGAGATAGTCATGCGTAGCCATCTCACCAGAGTCTGCTTATTAGCTGGCCATCCTTGTTTGTGAAAACCATATAATACAAAAAGAGCATCTGATTTTCTAACAGAGTTTGTATGCTCCACATAGATATGTTGAGCACGAACTACATCCAGGGAGGCTTCACCTACAGAAAGATCTGGAGCCTGAAAAGCTGGAACTACAATTTCTTCGTTCACATGAAAATGGGACACTACCTTTGGAAGGTAACCCTCCCTTGTACGAAGAGCAGCTTTATCCTGGTGAAAAATAAAAAATGGGGAGTGACAAGAAAGCGCTGCCAAATCAGAGACTTGCAGAAGAGATAGCAAGGAGAAAAAGTGTCTTTGCGGTCAACCATTTCAATCTACAGAGTCCAAGGGTTCAAATGGGGAAGCTTGTAGCCCCTTAAAAATCAACGACAAATCCCACATTGCTACCGGTAGAACAAAAGGAGGCTAAACTCGCAGAATTCCCTCAAAATTTTTTTTTATTATCTGGTAATGAGGCAATCTTCCTCTGGAACCAAACTGACAGTGCAGAAACCTGCACTTTCAAAAGTAGCCAGACGGAGACCACGGTCTAAACCCGCCTGGAGAAACACCAGTATCCTGGAAATCCAGAACACCTTAGGATACTACTTTCTGTGGGCACACCACTGACCAAAAGAATGCAAAACCCTGTAATAGATGAGGGCAGAAGCAGGATTTCGTGCCCTAAGCATTGTCTGAATTACAGAACTGGAAAAACCTTTTGCTCTTAAGATGGAAGATTTAAGATCCACGCCATAAAAGCCAGACAAGGTAAGTCCGGATGCCGGCAGGAACCCTGCGTTAGCAGATCCTGCCACAGAGGAAGAGGATACGGACTGTCTATTGACATATTCTGTATGTCAGTGAACCAATGATGTCTGAGCCAAAGCGGAGCTACCAGTATTACTGGTCCGCCTTCCTGCTTGAATTTTCTGAGAACTCTTGGGAGGAGGGAAATCGGAGGAAAAAGATATGGCAGCTTGAAGTCCAATCTTACTGACAATGCGTCAACAAAGGCTGCTGATGGGTCTTTGGACCTGGACCCGTACCTGGCGACCTTGTGGTTGTGACGTGACGCCATGAGATCTATTTCTGGCAGACCCCATTTGTTTACCAGAAGCTGAAACACTCCTAGATGGAGAGACCACTCTCTCCTAGCGACTTAGGAATGAATATTGCCAAGATGGCCAGAAGATCATGTTTTGCCCAAATCGGAACCCTTGTCACCTCTTTCGTAATTTCTTGTGCCTCCCTGATGATTGAGGTAGGCCACTGTTGTCGCATTGTCGGACTGGATCTGGACCGACTTGCCCTGAAGCAGGTACTGTGCCCTGATAAGTGCTTTTGTATACGGCTTGTAGCTCTAGAATGTTTACTGGCAGATGACTTTCCTGATTGATGGTGATGACTGGTCACTGCTCCCCATCCGCGAAGACTGGCGTCTGTGGTGAGCAGTACCCAATTTTGAATCCAGAATGGGCGCCCTTTGTTCAGATGATCCTTTCTCAGCCACCATAGGAGGAAGTGACGAACCTCTGGAGTAAGAACGATCCTCTGGAACCTTATTGGATGATACGGTCCATTCCACTTGAAGATCATCAATCTTTGCAGAGGCCTGGAATGGAACTGAGCATATCCCACCATGTCGAAGGTGGATACCATCGATCCCAGCACTTGCATTGCTAGCAGAATAGATACCCTTCGCTTCCGAAGCAGCTTGTGTATTCACAATGATAGGGCCACAATCTTGTCCTCTGCCAAACACACCGTCTGTGCCTGAGAATCCAAAATAGCTCCCAGATGTACCATCTGCTGTGTTGGAGAAAGTGATGATTTCTTCCAATTGATGACCCAGCCGTGCTTTGTAAGCAGGTTATGGTCAGTTGAAGATGGTTTTGTAAAACAACCGGAGTCACTATCAGATGGTCGTACAGATATGGCAAAATTTTGACTCCCTGACGCCTGAAATAGGCCGTCGTGACTGCCATTATTTTTGTAAATACTCGTGGAGCCGTAGATTGGCCAAAGGGTAGAGCCTGAAATTGGTAATACTGCTGAAAGACAGCAAACCGTAAAAATTGCTGTTGGAATGGAATAATAGGAACATGCAGATATGCATCCTGAATGTCCAGGGAAACCATGTAATCCCCTGGCTCCATTGCCAAAATAATCGATTGGAGAGTTTCCATACGAAACTTGGTTACATGGATAAACTTGTTGAGTTTTCAGATTTAGTATAGGGCGATAAGCCCCAATTGGTTTCTGAACCAGAAATAGATTGGAATAATAACTCCGTCTCTTTTGCGACACAGGAACCGGGACTATTACCTTCGCCTGCAGCAGGGAGTGAATGGCTTCCTGAAGGGCCAAAGCCTTGACCGCATCTGATAGGGGATCTGTGCAGAAAAACTTCTGGGGAGGTTGCCTCTTGAAAGTGAGGGCATACCCTTGAGAGACCACTTCTCGGACCCAGACATCTTCTGTTTGATGCCAACTATCCGCAAACTGAAGAAGTCAGCCTCCCAGGAGGCCCGACCAATCCGGCAGAGGGTTTGTTATCCGGCTTACAAGCTGAACGTCTTGCCGGCCCAGACCTGTTTGTCGCCTTGATATTTTGCGAAAACTAGACGCCTTAGAGGAAGGCTGTTCCCTTGCTCGTCCCTGAGAACCCAAGGACCGAAAAGAAACCTTCTAAGATCTAAAATCACGCAGGTTATTTTCTGTCTTTTTTTGTGGCAGCATGATCTAAAATCACGCAGGTTATTTTCTGTCTTTTTTTGTGGCAACAGGATCTAAAATCACGCAGGTTATTTTCTGTCTTTTTTTGTGGCAGCATGATCTAAAATCACGCAGGTTATTTTCTGTCTTTTTTTGTGGCAACAGGATCTAAAATCACGCAGGTTATTTTCTGTCTTTTTTTGTGGCAGCAGGATCTAAAATCACGCAGGTTTTTTTCTGTCTTTTTCTGTAGCAGCAGGATCTAAAATTACGCAGGTTATTTTCTGTCTTTTTTTGTGATTCTTCCGAAAAGAAACCTGTCTAGACTTTATAGTCGCTGTAGATGGCAGACCTACTGACTTTGTAGCTGCCAGAGTAGCTATAATTTTTTCTACTCTGCTCCATAAAGTACTATTCCATAGAAAGGTAAAACTTCTCGCACCCTCTTTGAGGACTTTTGCGTCAAAGAGTCAATCTTTGATAAAGCCCCAGACCTGTGGAGCGAAACGCGTCAGCGGACTTTCTTTGGACCCGTTGGAACACATATCCATTTGAGCACTTGCTACATTATCTGCAATCTGAGACGCGAGGCCCACGATCCAGGTGGATACATGCCGGCAGTCAGAGTAGAGGCTAGGATCGAGACGCGGCTGGATTTACATCACCTAATTGCAAAGGAGCCACTTTACTTCTGTCTCACTGGGTGCAGCAGCCTCCTCCTACACCTGCACGGTTTCTTACTTACCTGGATGTGGACTAAATAATTCGTAAGTGAACTCCTTATGATATTGTCTCACAGGACATGCCGCTCCACGGAGCGTGTCACGATTGAACAATAGTTTATTTAATCCCTGGTGAGATCAACGATCACTAATTGCAGGTGTGGATACATATGGAATAACCCACGTTTTTATATTGGATCCTAATAATTGTCCATACAACATTTTTTTTTTTTTTGGATCCACTTCCTCCAGCGATCCTTTTTAATATATTAATATATTGGAATAATATGTTTATTAATTTTATAATGATATAATTTTTGTGATTGCTTTATTTATATTGGCCGGTCAATTGAATAGTAGTAAAAATATTTATAAATTATAATTTTTGTGCCAGTGGTGATTCATTCACATCGATCCTCTTGGAGACTAATTTATATTAGCGCAGGTATCCATACTTTTCTACATTTCTAGATACACCTGGTATCCAGATGTATACATGTGCTGCCACAAGCACATCGAATTCTTCTGCTGCTCATTTATATGATCATTGTGATGACCCTTATTTTCTTTCATTTGGATAAATATTTTATATATAAATATATCTAATTAGTGCTGGATTTTGTTCTCTTCCTTTGCTGGATAACATTATGAGGCTAACATTCAAAGTATAGCACTTTGACTTACTATTTCACATTTTTCCGCTATTAGGTTTTTTATTTTTCAACCAATAAGATGCCAACAGTGATATAATGTACAGTTATCACAGGAGCAGTATAGTGAGGTAATTTTATAAAATTTTTACATTTACTTGGATTACAGGAACCTTGGGCCTGATTGAAGTTAGTATGTAAACCCACGCGTGTCACCCCCATTTCCTGGGAGTGTAGAGACTAGGGTCTGTGGTTTAGGACACAGTTTCCTTGGCCTCGCAAGCAGCCAGGAGCCGGCCAGTCTTACGCAACCTGGCCAAAGCAGCAACTATTACAAGGTTGCGATGGTAATCTGAGACAGCGTTTACGGACGATGCATTCCTATTTCCTATATACACCACATGCTGCATTTGTATTTTAGTTGGACGGTATTGCACAACCTCTTCCTTATCCAATACCATCCACATCTGAATCAAGCCCATTGTACATGTGATCATTGTAATTAACAAATAAATGGTCTTTACTTGAATGATCTAGTACAATTGTTCTTACCTGAAACAATCCAAAACAGCCCCTTGCATCCTGCAAATTTGCTTTTCAGTTATTTTTGCGGTAACTAGTTGTGTGCAACAAAACGTTAGTGAAGCTGTGAAGATTGAGAATGCCCAAAGCACCTAAAGTTTTGATGATTGAATTGTTTTAACTTTTCCCCAGCCCAGTGTCCTTGAGAAGTAACTTCAGTAAACCAATATCTTTTAAAATAAGGGCATCAGGTGACTAAAATCAATTCAATGTTATGGTTTTTGACAAAACAAACAATTAAGTTATTGAAGAAGTGGTGACAGATTTCCAAAAGGTACAGAAAACAAACTGGTATTTTCCATGGAGCCAGATATGGCTCACGCATGTTGTAGGTCAGCAGGAAGCTCATTATGAGCTGACAGCCCAAGTTACAGAAGCACTTTTCTGTTAGTGGCACATGAATAATTTCCTGTGTGAAAGCCCTCCTGTTAGAAGAAATATACCCTGAGGAATTCAGCTCTAAGAGGATGTTACTCTTCCACAGGAAGAGAGGAAGGAACCAGTTGTTGCTGGATGTGTGGGTTGATAGCTGTCGGGCATATTTTGCATGCCTCAATATCAGCTGTGAGAGTGATGGCTTCAGCTCAAGTTCCCAGCCCAGTGAGGAAAATCAAATGACTGCTGTAAAGACAGGGTCACGGTTTACAAGTACAGTGATCCCAGGAAGCTCAGAGACAGAAATAACACCTGGAACGTCTAAATCTCCAACTGCCAGGAAATTGCTCATTTAATCTAAGACCAGCACAGAGAAATAAATCATGTTGACATAAACATTACTTAAGCCTTTTACTGACATACATATGCTTTGTTGCCCTGCTACCGGTCTTCAATTAAGAAATGAAAATCTATTTAATGTAAAGTTGGCAAGGCAATAGAAATTTGCACACACCCAATCTGTGACCTGCTAATGTAAACATGGATAATCCTTCATTACAATATCAGAGTTTGTAGCCTTAAAATAGATTTCACTGCATATTACTGAGAGAGATCATAAGCCATTGATTTGTCATTAACATGCTTGAGAAGTTTTATTCTATTTAGCATACTCTTAATTATTTACTCATTATACAAAGACTACAAAATAGAGCAATGCTGTTTACTCACCTGTTGTTGTAGAGTGCATGTTTACATCTAATATCACCTAAAACAAATCTCTACTGAGTAAACCAGCCTGGACACATTCCTAAGTAAATAAATAACTAATAATTATAATAGACCAAGGATGGGTTGGGTACGATATGCTGGCGCTCATGATCCCGGCGCTTAGAATCCCAACTGGGTTACATGGCCGACTCCTACAGGTAAGTAAGCTAACCCTACCCCATATCCTCTGTTTCCCCTTTTTTCTCTCATCAGTCTGCTTTCCAACCCTCTGCTTCTTTCCCCCACTTTCAGCCACCTCCCTCCATGGCCTTGCTACCCCACCACTAAGCCCCATTCCCTCCTGGTTCTGCCTGTCACATCCATGGCTGCCAAGATAAATTCTGGGCACGGATACAGCAACATCCTGTGGGACCAGAGCATGTTGGGCATGGCTGCACCCGTTTGTGGGTGACCCTAACATGTGAGATGCACCCACTCACAGGAACATGGCATAACACCCAACAGCTGGGACTAAAGTATTCACTACTATATTAGGATGACAGGAGCTGCATTTTTAGAAGGATGTATTTAGATGCAACTTTATTTTGTACATCTCTGCAATAAATAACACAAACAAAATCTATTTTCTGTCATAGAAATAGATGAATGAAGGACTTCATTTTGACATAACATCAGGTCATCTTAAACACACACATTCCGCAGCACATATCCTAACCCACTGCTCCATGCTCCTTCCTCACTTTCTACCCCATCTGTGTCGCCCCTGTCTGTCTGCCCCTCCCCTTGAATGTAACCTCTCACGAGCGTGGCCCTTGTCCCTCACGTGCTTCTCCTCCCCATATAGTATCATTTACTCTTAACTCCCCAAATGGCACCTGACATTTGGTTGCTGAGGCCCTGCTGTTTGTGTTATGCAGCTAAGCTATGTGTATAAACCATGTCCTTGTCCTGCATTGTTTTGTATTACTATTAAATGAGCACACAAGAAAACAGTTATGTACTGTGTAAGGCACTGCGGAATCTTTGTGGCGCCATATAAATAAAGGATAATAATAATAATAATAATAATAACATAACCCTCCCCGCAGCCTAAACCGAATTCCCCCCTAGTGCCTAATCCTAACCCTCCACCTAACCACAATACTTACCGTCAGGATGTCAGCTGTCAGTATGCTGGCGCCAGCATTCTGACTGCAGTTGGGATTCTGCCGCCGGCATTCTGAGCGCCGGTATCCTAACCGCCGGGATTATAAATAGATCCCCATGGACACCTGTTAAGTACTGCTAGTATAACAGAAGACAGGTGCCCACTTTACACTGTATTCTTAAAACTTTTTTTTAAACACTTATGCTAGAACAACCATTATAAGTGGTGTGTGTTATTTTACAATACATATAGCCAAGTACACGACATACAGAACAATGTATCAGATTACAAAAACATTCATGGTTTAATTCTGCTCCTATTTCTCTCAATGTAGTGTATTGCATCTGGAGAATGTGAGGGTATCCGGTCACATAGCCGACAGTTACCTAGTCGAAATTCTTAATGTCGACATGGTTCTACAAGATGACATCCTCTCAATGTTGACATGTTTACAATGTCGTCATCTGAAATAGTCACCATTCTCAGATTGCAGATAGGTATGGGCCGCCGGGAGGATTAAGGTTACTGTACTCACCGGAACGTCACTCGTCAGACTTCTGCTCCGGTATTGCAACGCTCACATGACCGATGGGACCCAGAAGTCAAAGCGGGAGTTAAGTGACCATTGGGCCACCAGGGCCATGAGAACTGTTGACTCAACATACCACACACAATGTGAGATATTTGTGGATGAATATGGGATGAGGTCTGGTGCATGCTGACCAATGCCAGAAGAAGCGATATTGCAGAGATCAACTATATTGCTGGCCACAAACACAAGCAACAATATAGCAAATATGAGACCTGATAAAAAGCAATGGCAAATTAACTCAAATAATGATTTACCAACCTAGGAGTATAATCATCTGACTGCATAATCAGTCTGGTGATGCGGAGATAATCTGGCTGCTTTGCCCAAGCAGCAGGATTGGACCATATGAAAGTCTTAAAACAGTTTTGCCCAATTAGTGTAAGAACCATAAATTCATTACAAACACATAATGAATATAAAGCACATACAACACAAAGCTCCTAAATACTGACATATGTCTGTTCCATTTTTACATTCTTTTTACACATTCTAATTTGACCTCAAGCACTATATGTATTTATCACTTGTTTAACACTTATTAAAAGGTTACATAAGCAAATAGTGAAACAGTGTTAAAGCTTATCTGTAACCTAAAATGTGAAATCTGATGTCTTAGAGAATTTAATTAAGGAAGAGTTGGCATCTTCTGCATTGAGTGACTCACTTGTGAGTGTTCCTGTACTATAAACAGCTTATGCAATAATCCTAACATAGCTACCTCAAAACACTTGATAAATAATATGTGCACTACCATAAGATCAGCCACTACCCTGTGCCAAGGTTGCTACATGTTAATTGGTTTACAAGAAAAGGCTAAATGCATAATTTAACTAATGGAAGGGGGTGCTTATTTGTGTGGTAAAGTTTTCTTACAGGTTTATAAAAACAACTTATGAACAGAGATGGATGCAAATGCTGATGTTTCCGCAAATAGGCAATGTTTTTTAACTGCTTCAGTCGCACTGCGCATGTGCTGCCATGGGCTTGTGACAGCGGCCGCGGACAGGATTAATTTGAAATGCGATTGACAGGTAGGGACCATTTGTGGGAGTGGCGACTAAAACGCAGTCATTTTGAGACTATCTTGGAGATTTCACAGCCTGCGATTGCGATCCCTTACGCAGTTGCGAAGGCTCCGGCGTCTTAGTTCCGTCACCCATTCTGTGCGACCATAGGATTACTCAGAAGTCTGATGATTAACAGGTGTGTGTCAGACAGTTTTGTCTTTTGTACGCAAGCAGCGGATCTGTTAAGCCGCCGGTAGGAGTCTCAGTACAAATCCTGGCAGCAGCTACATTTGCATACTTTTACACAGCACAAAGATGCAGTCGTGACGGCATTTGCTTCCATCTCTTAATCAGGCCCACAATTACAACTAAAGGCTGGCCAAATTGATTTTCTCAGGGCAGGTATAGACTATAGCACACTTTCTCAAACTCGGTCCTCAGGACCCCAAACAGTGCATGTTTTCAAGATCTCCTTATAGACACACAAGAGAAATAATTATCTCCACCTGTGGATCTTATAAAATGTGTCAGTGCGTAATGATTACACCTGTGCACCTGCTGGGTGACATGGAAAACGTGACCTGTGTGGGGTCCTGGGGACAGAGTTTGAGAACCATTGGACTATAGTAACTGCAATTGGCTGGCATTCATCAAATGATGCACAAGTGTGTAATTATTTCTTTCATTTTGTTATGGGAGGAGGGTTATGGTGCCAGACTGGATATGTTGTTGTGGTGGCATGACTAAGCTGCCCATAGTGGAGCTTAGCAGTATTATGCAGTCCGTGTGATAGATGCGTTTGTGACATTGTGTTATATATACAGTAAATGGACATTTGGATCAGATGTGCACAGTACTTTTCTTTTGCCCCTGAAGTGTTTACCTTAGCATATATTCAAGGTACAACATAACTAAGTATTCGCATTTATAGCATACCAGGCAGGTCAAAAAAAGCATAGTTCCCACTTGGTCCTACTTGCTAACTACATTAAGAAAGTACCAAAACAGCATCCAGGAAAATAGTTCTTTCCAAAGCCAAAGTTAGAGCTAGTGATAATAGGTAAGGGGACAAATATTATGGCTTTCATGAAAGTGCCAGTCTTTCTGCATTGTTACCACTTGATTTAAAGCAGCAAACATTTTTTTAAAGGCAAAACCAACCTATTGGAAGTTATGTTTACTCATCACACTATTTATCTCACACAGGCCCATCATGAGAGCCTAAGATTACAAGGATATCACTAATACATGCATAATATCCAGTCATTCACAACACAAATGTGAACAAGGGTCAGAAGCAGATAAACTGCCAAACGGTTGAGGTTATGTTTGCCTTTAAGAAAAATCGCTATTTTAAATCAGACTGCAAAATTGCTAAAATATACATTTACATTTAGCACAAATATCTGGAGTAGGGCAAGATCAAAACATAAGAAAAGAACCACAAGTAACAGTGTAACTAAAACAATGTAGAACGTTATACAGGCACCACACTGCTTGTTACCTGGAAGTATAAAGATATACAACTAACCGCTGCTTATGACTATACCCAAATTGGCACATAGAATGGCAGGATGCAAAACTTAGGTAGGAATCCAATTAGCAGAGGGGTTTACTGCAGAGCTAGACTTTTCCTTGCAGCTTCAGGAGCTGCGAGGAAAAGGCCATGAGAAAAGGCACCCACGGTGGGTTAACGTGCAGGGAAAACCCATTGATTCTGCACTTTAAGTGCAATCAATGAGTTAGTGTGCGCTAACCCCTTGCTTTACCGAGTGGGGAAAAGGCTATGTAATGAAATAGCATTTCCCTGCATGGCGCTGATAATTAGCTGTGGGGTTTAAATTAATTTCCTCCTATGTATGCTAATTGGTTACACTGATCGCGTTAAGCAAAAAAAATTATGGGTCCCAGGTACCCCATACTTTATAAAATTGGGGTCCTACTCCAGTTTTTAGGTCCCATCACATATTATGGGGGTTAAGGGCAAGTAGCAGATGGGGTAAAGGCAGGGAGGAATTAGGTTAGAGCTGGAGCCAGAGGGCAGGCAGAACTGGGGATAGGAGGGGGCGTGCAGACAGCAGTTGCGACAGTACTGGGGTCAAGGAAGAGGTTGGGGCAGGCAAGTACTAAGGGTAGGGAGGGCGAAGGGTAGCTAGCTGGGGCAGCATTGGGGGCAAGGAGGAGGTTAGGGACAGACAGTGCTGGGGTAAGGTGCACGGTGCACACAGTTAACAGTCAGAGAGGATTATTTATTTATTAACAGTTTCCTATATAGCGCAGCATATTCCGTTGCGCTTTACAATTGGAAACATAAATAGAACAAAACTGGGTAGTAACATACAGATATATAGGTAGGAAGACCCTGCTCGTAAGCTTACAATCTATAGGGAAATAGGCATTGATACACAAGGATAGGTGCTATATATTGCAATTTTGGTCCAGCCAGAATGGAGAGTTTCTTGATGGGTTGCATGATCCAGTCACACAGGAATGTTGGCCAAAGATCAGGAGGATGTGAAAGAAAGACAATGTGTGAGGTTATGTGTGGACTGTGAAAGGGGATGTAATTAGATATGGAAGCTATGAAGGTTATATGGGCGGTTCTGGAATCTGAGAAGCTTGCCTGAAGAGGTGAGTTTTCAGGGAACGCTTGAAGGACTGGAGACTAGGGTAAAGTCTTATTGTGCGTGGCATTCCATCGAGTGGGTGCAGCCCGAAGAAAGTCCTGTATCCATGAGTGGGAGCAAGTAATGCGTGGGGATGAGAGATGTAGGTCTTGTGCTGAGCGGTGAGGTCGGGTTTGGAGATATTTTGAAATGAATGAAGAGATGTATGTTGGTGTGGTTTGGTTAAAAGCCTTATGTATAAGTAAAAGTATTTTAGATTGAATACGGTAGAAAAACGGCAGCCAGTGGAGGGACTGACAGAGTGGTGCAACAGACGATGAACGTTTGGCAAGGAAGATAAGCCTCGCAGCTGCATTCATAATGGATTGTAATGGCGATAGCCTGTTTTTGGGAAGGCCAGTAAGGAGACTATTGCAATAGTCAATGCGGGAAATGAGTGCATGGATTAGAGTTTTTGCAGTATCTTGTGTGAGATATGGTAGAATTTTGGATATGTTTGGAGATGTATGTAACATGATTTTGAGACAGTTTGAATGTGGGAAACAAAGGACAGTTCAGAGTCAAGTATGACACCTAGGCAGCGAGCTTGTGGGGCAGGGTGGATTGTCGAGTTATCAACAGAGATTGAGAGATCAGGTTGGTAACTGTTATTGGCCGGTGGAAATATAATTAATTCTGTTTTAAAAATATTAAGTTTCAGGTGGCGAGATGACATCCAAGATGAAATGGCAGAAAGACATTCAGTGGCACGGGCCAATACATATGGTGATAAATCTGGGGAGGATAGGTAGATTTGAGCATCATCTGCATACAGATGGTACTGAAATCCAAAAGAGCGGATTAGTTTGCCAAGAGAGGAGGTATAGATTGAGAGTAGCAGAGGACCTAAGACAGAGCCTTGCGGTACTCCAACTGATAGAGGTAGCGAAGAGGAGGCAGAATCAGAAAAACGAACAGTAAAAGAGCGATCAGATAGGTAGGAAGAGAACCAAGAAAGAGCTTTCTCCTTAAGACCTAGGGATTGCAGTGTTTGTTTGAGAGGAGTGGTCAACAGTGTCAAAAGCAGCAGAGAGATCTAGAAGAATTAGGAGTGAGTAATGACCTTTAGCCTTGGCAGTGACCAGATCATTTACTACCTTAGTCAGTGCTGTCTCTGTGGAGTGTTGGGAACGAAAGCCAGACTGAATGGGTCCAATAAGTTGTGTGAGTTAAGAAAGAGTGTGAGGCGGGTGTAGACAAGTCTCTCAAGTAGCTTGGAGAGGCATGGGAGCTGGGAGATATTACGGTAATTTGAGAGAGTGTTCGGGTCAGAATTTTGTTTTTTCAGAATGGGAGTAATCATTGCATGTTTGAACAGTGATGGAAAGATGCCAGTAGAGAGCGAGAGATTACAGATTTTATTTAGGGTTGGGATGAGCACTGGAGACAGAGCTTTACTGATTTGTGAGGGTATAGGTTCTAGAGGAGAGGTAATAGAGTAGGCGGATGAGAAGAGTGTAGATACTTCATCTTCATTTGTGGGGTCAAACGAAGAGAATGTGCCAGAGGGTTCAGGTAGAGAATTGAGCAGGTCATTAGCTGAGAAAGAGCATACCATTTCATTTCGGATCTTATCAATCTTGTCCTTGAAATAGGAAGCAAAATCTTGTGCACAGATAGTAGCAGGTGGCTTGGGTGATGGAGGAGAAAGAAGCACTTTAAATGTATTAAAAAGTTGCTTGGGGTTAGAGGCTTGAGCAGAGATTAGAAATTGGAAATATGTTTGTTTGGCAGTGTCCAGAACAGTACAATAAGAGTTGTAGATAGTCTTATATGTGAGGAAGTCACTTGGAGTACGAGACTTTCGCCACTGTTCTACTTTACGTGAGAGGTTTTCGTAGATGCCTTGTTGAGTTAGAATGCCACGGTTGATGTCTAAGTCTACGTGGTGTGTAGCTGGAGCAACTTCATCAAGGGCTTTTTCTAGAATCTGGTTTAGGTGTGATGCAGCAGTCTCAGGAGAAGTGAATGTAAAAATTGTTGAGTCGTTGTTGTAGAGAGGTAGATAGTTGTTGAAAGTTAATAGCATTAATATTTCTGTGGGATTTAGGAGGTTTGGTTGATTTCAATGACACTGAGGTTGATGTAATGGAGGAGAGCGTGCAGGTGATAAGGTTGTGATCTGAGAGAGGGAAAGGAGCATTAGTGAAATAAGAAACTGAGCATAGTCTGGTGAATATAAGATCAAGGCAGTGGCCCTCCTGATGAGTGGAGGAGTCAGTCCATTGTAAGAGGCCAAGAGAGGAGGTTAAAGAGAGAATTTTGGAGGCATGAGGAGTTTGTGGACTGTCAATGGGGATTATTGAAATCACCATAATGATGGTGGAGATGTCTGAGGATAGGAAGTGAGGGAGCCAAGCAGAAAAATGTTCCAGAAATTGTTGACGTGGCCCAGGTGGGCGATAGATAACAGCAACTCGCAGAGAGAAAGGGGTGAAAGTCCTGATAGAATGTACTTCAAATTATGTAAATGTGAGTGAAGGTACCTGTGGGAGAACTGTGTATGTGAAAGATTGGGAAAGTAATATTTCTACTCCACCTCCTTTACAATTACTAGGCCTGGAGGGTGAAGGGAGACACTTTTACATAGTCAAGATTAAGGGAGGCTGCACACAATTATGCTGGGTACACACTGGCAGATATATTGGCTGATCAACTGATCGGTCAATATATCGGGTGCTCATCAGCCAGCGTGTACCAGCAATTTGTCTGTGAACGACGTCGTTCACAGACATATTGTGTCGACTGTGCTGCATCTTGCTGTGTGTACGGGTGGTCTACCAACCGCCCGTACACTTGCAGCAGAGACCGCGGGAAGGGGGGCACGACACGCCTCCCGGCCACCAGCACCCGCAGCCAGATAACAGATGATGGTTGATCAGTGTGTATGAACAACCATCATCAGCAGATATATTTGCAGATCACTCAATCTGCACATAGATCTGGCAAGTGTGTTATTGTATGTGTAAAAAAGAACACTTCTGTAATAGGTACAATGTGAAATGGATATAAAATTATAAAATGAAGTGAATATGGGAGTAAGAATAATAAAATGTACAAATGTGGATCTGAGAGAATTATAAGCAAATATGAGGAGAGTAGAAATAATAAAAGTAGTAAAGGATAAAAATAAAAATATAAGTAAAAATAAAAAAATTACATAAAAATATAATAAAAATAATAAAATAATAATATCCAAGCAATGCCGAAGAGAAAAATGTAAAGTTAAATTAAAACTTAGAGATTGTGGTGTTAACCACTATATGTTTATAGTTTATTGGCGGGTATTTGTGTGGAGCCGGGCCGTGAGGGTTGTAGATGTTGCGGGGGTTGCGCACAGTTACAAAGTCAGTGTTGGGGGGGGGTGGCCACAGTTACAGTCAGGGCGGGTTAGAGGGGATGCACATGGTCACACTGTAGGAGTTAGGGGGACTCTGCACAGTGATGACCATAGGCTGTAAGTGATTGACCTGTCTGAGCTCAGGGTCTTCTCTCAGTCACCAGCCGTCAGAGCAGCACATCCCCTGTACATGCAAGTAGTCCTCCCAGCAGCTCCAGATCAGAGTCCTCCTGACTTCTGTCCCTGTCTCATAGGTGGATGCAAAGTCAATCCATCTTCTGGAGAACGCGCTAGCACCGCGGCCACGGAAGAATTGGGGTGGTGTCAGGTGGCAATTAAATCAGATGCTGCCGGCAAGGATTTGTTGAGGAGATGCTGCAGCCAGCTGCAGGTTGAGGATAAACCGCGGGCGGTGATTGTTGGAGAAGACGGCGTCGGCTGTGATTGGCTGGTGCAGCGCGAATTTTCCGGCTGTGAATGGTGAAGAAAACGCAGCTGCTGAAGCGCTGCACACACACACAGGCAGCACACTCGGCCAGTGCGTCCTGCGGGACCCACTGGGCGGAATTCAATTGATTACGCGGTCCGGATCTCCCAGGAGATCGCGGGCCGCCATTCAATTGCTGCCGTTCTTCGCGCTGATCGCGCCCATAGAGGTCAGGTTTAGCCGCGTAAAGCAGCTAAACCCGACCAAAGTGCTGGGCGCGATCGCGAAAAGTGATGTTTGGGCGCTCAAACATGTCACTTTTCGCACATTTCAGCTCTCATCCCCCAGGGGCTGCGAGCTGAAATGTAGCGTTTGGCAGCTGATCGCGCCCGACAGGAGCAAGAATAGAATAGCTCCGTCGGGCGCGATAGGGGATGAAAACAATTGAATTCCGCCCACTGAGTTTTAAAAACCGGGTCCCCAACTTGCTGCAGCGCGTAGAACGGCACTATAGCGCGTATTTTGCGATCACTGGGCTGCACAGGCAGCATCAGCCATCAAGCCCAGAACAGTGAGTGGTAATCTGCATCTGTGTGTTATATTACATTATGTGGGAGAATAACTTGAAAGCATGTTTATTTTATAAACACAACGTGCCTGAGATAATGGTCTGGTGAAGATATCCTTATTCCCACTCCTGGCTAATGCACAACAGTTTTGCTATCAAAGTTATAGCCATAGATGCAGTGCTATATATCATAAAGTTCAGAACCCTGAGAATTTACAGACCTAAAGTAACATATTAATAAAAACAGCAAATCATTTCAGAAATCCAAATTGTTCAAAACTGATTAAATTAATGTAATTCCCCTTATTCTGCATATTTGCCGCAATGTTCTATATCTAAACATAAACATATTATGGTGGAAAGTATTGTGAACTAAGGGCCTGATCCACTACAGATTATTGCGTTTGCAGCTGCGATTACGCACGCAGACCCACTGCGAAAATATGCTAATGAATGCTATCACAATGCCGTCACACAGCCAGCATAAAGACGCCCAGTACCGATATCTCACGTCCATAATACCTTGAAGTCCTGCATATACCTCGGTAACAGAGTATCATTGGCCCCTTACGCAGAATTACAGCAGGTTTGACCTTACTCAGAAATTGCTAACCTCATTGCACGCAGTGAGTACACAAGCTACGTATGCCGTGGCAGTGGCTAATTTATGCACGCCTGTGTTTCACCGACCCCCTCACCCCCCGTCACCAACCTCAAACGCTCAACTGCCTGTTAATCATTCTGCGATGGCTCTCCGTGGTCTGCAGTGCGATCAAGGTGATGCCTTCACGCAACGTGTAATGTGATGCATATGCAGTACATCGCAATTGGCCGTCTGTGTACACTTTAGCAGTTGCGATCCATGCTGAATCGGGCCCAAAGATAACTGGACATACCTCGCTATGATTTCCCTGTCTGGCAGAAGTGTGTCCCTGGATAGCTTATCCGGCTGTTTTAGCAGGGCACCATGCCCTGCCCGATTTCAGAGGGGCAGAATGAGCTCTGCCCCGCTAAAAACAGCTAGTGGGTGCCATCTCCACGCATGGGCTGCAATGTGGGTGGGAAAAATTGCGGTATAGTGATTACCGTTGATGGGAATGCCCCCAAGAGTGATGAAAGGAGGAGCATCTTAAAGCCACATCCCGTCTGACATGAAAACGGGACGAACTGCACAAAGAGAAGGTAGAGTTGGGGCAGCGGTACAAAGTTTTTTTGTCTAGAGATGCAACCTCTAAAGAGAGGAGCCGAGCCAGCCACGAACAGGGAGCAGCAAGCAGCAGCAGCAGCAGGTAAGTGTGGGCTGCGCTGGACAGTCACGGTTGGGGAGGTTGGAAATGAAGACACGACTGGCTGGGGAGATAGAGAAAAGCCCACCTGAAAGACACGAATGATGCTTTGAGACCCAGAGGGGGAGCCTAAAAAGGCACAGAGGGGGAGGCTCAGAAACACAGGAGAGGGGGTGAGGCTGAGAGACCTAGGGGGCAGGAGGCTGGAAAGACAAAAGGCTAGCGTGACCTGGCAGGGGACAGGAAGCTGGAGAGATGGGGGCAGGAGGCTGTAAAGCAGGGGTAGCCAACCCTGGCCCTCAAGAGCTACCATCAGTTCATGTTTTCCAGGCCACCTGTGGATCTGTAGAATGTGTTGGTTAGGAATGAATGCACCACATGTTTGTAAATGTGACAGTCAGTAATGACTACACCTGTGCACCAGCTAGGTGGTCAGGAAAACGTAAACTGTTAGCAGCTCTCGAGGACTGTGTTGGCTACCCCTGCTGTAAAGGCAGGAAGCTGTGCCCTACTGGAAGCTGGAGAGACAAGGGGCAGGAGGGGATACAGGGGGAAGTAGGTGACACAAGAGGCACAAGTCTAGTTAAACCTCTGTTGTATGACGACGACATTGGTTATATTCCTACACAATCAGGCATCATCTGGACCATGTGATCTACATGAATAGTGAATACCGACTGAAGACACCTGTCTGCCCAGGGAGGATTAGTTTCTTCAGAGGTTCCCCATTGTAGAGAAACCACGATATAGGTAAGGTATATTTGGAATGGAATGCTCCCAGAGTGACAAGAAATGGGTATTAGGTCATGCTGATACACCCCATTTCGAGTGACCATGCCCCTGATGAAACATGGCAATGCCCATTTTTTCCACACGCGACATCGACACGTGCACACAGTACCACTTAGACATTTTTTCAACTTGCACCACTGCTTGTACATGATATATTCTACATACATCATGCAAATACATATATAATATAAATATAAACAATGAGACAAAAATGCAAAGCAAGATACACAAATATCTTTTACTATTTTAGCTAAATGTGTATTTAGTACATTGTGGAATAACTGAAGAGCTCAATCTATAGTTTCCAAATAATAAAAATATAAACAATAAGTACATACAGCAGTTCAACGGCTACTGACAAAACGCAATCAAACGCACTGCTTCCTCACCACTAAAACAAGGTGATAAAATATGCACAGAAAATGCCCTTTTGCAATATGTTGTATGTATTACAGAAAATTATTACATGGCAGGGTAACATGGTGTGGTAGCAATTTACCAGCCACTTTACATGACTCCACAATAACAATGTTTTTTGAATACTATCAGGAAACAGGATGTAGTTCCCTATTGAATTTACACATTACAACTTGGACAAAAGGATTCATAGAAGTATTGTACAACTGCTAAGTGAATACATTATAAAAGTTCAACAGACTCATGACGTAGACACCACCATATGAATTACACATGTCAGGTAATAAATTAAAGCACAACTATGACTCACACATACAGTGTATCCTACTATTTCACTATGGCCTAGTTACACCTAAGTGCATCATTCTCAGAAATATTGGCTCAACCCACAAACTGAACAGCCTGCAATGCATGTAAAGAAAGGTATACATAACGTATTGATCCTTTTGAATTGCAAGCAAATGAAAAAAAACAGTGCCGTCTATTGAAAACAGCTAAATTTTGATGTCTCAATACAGTATATTGATGCTTTCCTACTAATAACCAGCACATTCAGACCACAAGCTATACTGCTAGTGAGTGGATCACCTGTGGATGTCTGCTTTTGGGCATTGGCACTCTGAGAGACATACTTCTAGGAGATTTATGGATCTGCTCAAGGATTAATGTTTCATAAGAGCATTCTTGCGGATGTTGTAATTGGATTAACTCCATAAATGCAAAAGGATATCAAGTCATCAGCAAATAAATCTACCTCTCAGGGTCAGCTGCCTTTTGCTCCTGGACATTCACAGGAGGATTAGCCTAACATCTTGAAATCCTAGCTAATAGACACCATAAACCTGGCACTGATAAACAACAGCTCCCTTTTTGAAGACATACTGTAACTGTTTTAGCTGCTTGCCATGTTCACTTCTCTGAGAACAAGATGCAATAGAAACAATGTGGTCACTACGTTTATTTAATTGAAACTTGCTGTATTTTACCCTACAAGGTTAATAAATAGTATTAAACATGAAAGTAAAAGTTGCATTCAAAAATCTGTATTTGTATCTAAAAGGAATAATTTGTGTTTTTTCCCCCTTTACCACAAGCTGTTTGGAGGATCACAGTCCATTATCACAGCTCCAGTATGTGATATTATGGGATCGGTATTATAATAGGAGTTCATGTGGATCTAACAAGTAATGTGTTGCCATTTAACCATTTAATGATTAAAAGCAGGTTATTCATTAGGAACCATACAATAGTTCATCATTTTGCTATTATTGGTTAAGCAGAAAATACATTTAAAAGTCATTCTTTACATCAATGAAGTTCTAGTAACCAACACTAACTTTTGGCAGCATATTAAAAAAACATCTCTAATTAATCTCATTTTATATATAACATGAATTGGTCTGTTTGTCTGGTTATACAATGGGATGAAACCAACATGAGGTGGTCCAGTTGGATCCTGGCTAGATTTGGGGGGGGTTAGGGTCCCTTTCGGACCTCTCATTGGTATATGCTGGGCAGAACTTTGACCTGGGGAACCTATTCTGAGCCTTCCACTTGATGGATTTTAACAAAAACTCCACAGAGTGGTAACATTGGATCCCAGAAGATATTACTAGGGGGTTTGAGGTCCCTTTCGGATCTCCCGTTGGTGTATGCTGGGCAGAACTTTGACCCGGGAAGCCTGGTCTGAGCCTTCTACTGGATGGATTTGGACAAATACTTCACAAAGGGGTGACAGTTGGTCTGGGATGCCTAACTTAATAATTTGAAGATTTAAACCCGGGCAACGCCGTGTACATCAGTTAGTTTATTAAAAAACAAAAGCAGAAATATTATTCTAAACCAGGGACGGATTAGGCCGCCAGGAAAGCGGGAGATTTCCCGCGTGGCCGGTCCCCTCTCCCCTCCGCTGGGCCGCTTAACACTGACAGGCGGCTCTGTGAGGGCTGCTGCCGCAATCGGAGCTCAGCTTCGATCGAGGAGCGGTAATGAGCTCTGTGCGCGTGCGCAGA